>OX365954.1:7816928-12674428 GCA_947247005.1 Spisula solida | reverse complement strand
CTGATCCTAACCTTTACGCATGAATATATTACAAGGTTCTTGTGTTGAATATGTCATTTCCTGCCAGCAAATCGTGCACTATTGGTCCTTCGATTTGTATAACACACAGCGTCTTTGTGATACTCCACGCTTATGAAGAAACGTACAACCGGTTTAAATACAGACAGCACATCAGCTGTTAACTTATGCTAATAGAAGGTCGAGGATCCCATCAAAACCTCCTTACTTTATACAACTATGCTATGTGTTATACCATGTACTTATATACATGTATTACATCTGTGTAAAACAGGCACTGTACTGATATTATATTTATTCATTAAATTCTCATCAACCTGTGAGCATCACTTAATTATAATTATGTTATAAGCATGGACATTAACATAAACCATGTATATAATCACTCACAATTGGGCTACTGTAAAATCACATATTTCCGTGGGTTTAAATTTCGTGGATTTTGAAGAAAATGTATTTTCGTGTGGTCGTAAATTCGTGGATTACAAAACATGGAATATTAAAAACTACGCACTGTATGGGAGAAGTCGATGAATCGTGGAGATTAAATTTCGTGATTGAGTTCAACAACGAAATCAAGAAAAATTCAACTCCCTTGAAAAAGAATGATTTTACAGGATTATATAATGACATATTACATACGTATCTAATGTTTTGTGTTTGCTCGTTTTCACGTACTATGTACTGGGTTCCTAAAATTACCGTCCCCAGCCATTTGCAACATTATTACATGTACCACAGTTTTGGTAATATTCCCCGATCGGCCGGGCTCATGATTGGCAAGACGGACGGACGGCAAAAAATGCATGCCCCTTTCAGCGACATAATTATATTTCTAAGTGTAATATGTACATTATATAACTACATTAACGTCGTCATATTGGTTGTTTCTTCGCACAATCCCAAAGACCCCCCATCAACAAGACAGTAACGGTATTCTATGATAGATCAAGGAATTTAGTTGTTTTAGCCTTAGACCTCAGAGTTACTACAAGAACAAGCTGAGATGATTTGGCGCAGGTACAAATGACATGCATTGGTAATTCCGTGTAACACCCTATATCATTTACGCGTTTTTGTTCATTTTGTCTATGAATAATATAACCCAATGACAGTTAGGGAAACAAGCCGGAAATTGCATGGGTAAAATAAGTACCTTTTCCATAGAATAGCTGATCGCTTTTATCGATAAATTATTGCTTAGTATACTATTTTAACATTAAACGTCGGAACGCATTTATGGACGTATACATAAAGTACCCACTGGATTTCAGATATCATTAAATCATAACATCCATGAAGTAGGCATTTTCCGATTTGATACTTAGTGTATGTTCAGCTTGACTCGATGCTTCCATGAACAAAATATATATTTGATTTCCCACAAGTGTAACTAAAGTCATGTTCTAGTATTTTACTGATGATATTTACAGTATGCTGTAAGCACTCAGATTACCCATTAACCATCCTACGCGAGCATAGAACTAGGGGAACTTGTTTCATAATTATTCCTCATGTTAAGTACTATTGATAACAACGTTAAAACAATCTGTATTGATCTATTATCTAAGGTTGGGAAGACCGACATATGTAACATTACCAACAAATGTTAGATACAGTAATGTATGGTAATCAGCAAGATTGTTAGGATGTGTCCGATATGAGTACGGCGTCCATGGTACATAAAGACACGTCAAACAGAAACTGATGTTCAAAGTGAAGCACAGGTAATATGCTGGGTCTGGATTGGGGAGCGCAGAAACAGTGCGACCAAAGTGAATGCCGTACTTTAACAATCGGTACTAAATAACAGACATGACAGATTTTAATGATATTCCTGTCGAAAATTTAATGTCAGTGTCCTGAATGTCCTGAATGTCTTTTTCTAGTGGTCATGTGTGGGATTTGTAAATGTGTGAATATACTTATTGCGCATTAGTAAAACCTTTACCGATTACGATCGGTGGTTTCGATATTTCATTGGGCCCAACGTCGTGTTTTAACCGTTTCCTCAGTCATTAAAGTATGTACAGCGGGTGGTCATTTTACAGAATACATAACCAGTCTTCAACAAGAACCAGCCAGCTTGTCCGAATGTGGAGTTGACTGTATCCAAATCCGATTGAAGATCATAACTCGGGAAGCCAATATCTTCCGAATGACAGCCTATCTGTCATCCTAGACTGGTTCCCGTCGGAATGTTAACATCGTATATTGTGACGTTAGTCTAAATCGGACAAAGGTACCAGTTCATATATAATAATAATAATAAAGACTTTACTTAACGAGAAAACTTATTTGACAATATAAATGACAATCTACCATAAGATCCTCAACAATGAACAGTTGAACAAGAACATTAGTATATAAAAGAAAAGAGTATACTGGCAGTTTGGCCCATATGCGTTCCACAATATCATAATGTTATATATCATTGGGGAATTTCATAAACGAGTTGCAGTTGCCCTAATTAATTGGGTACGACTTTGTTATGGCACGTCCTACACTTCGATCATGCTTACACTATGTTATTGTACTTCTTTGTTGCCCTAGGAATTACATTCTGATAATACACTGTGCTTTTACCTTTAACAAATGGATAAAACATTATGTTAACACCTTCCCTTTATTGCACCTTCCTGGAACAAGTATTAGATGCTTTAAAGTCTGGCTGTTTCATCATGTTATTATACAGTTTGTTATTTCGTTAGCTACATCCACCTTGCATGCTATTAGGTGAGGTTATTAGTGTAAATGCACGCTTTATAACATGTTCTTGATATACCGTTTGATAATATTCTTTCCTCAACCACTTTGGTGTAACACGTCTAAGCGGCTATTTCTAAGAATATTCGAGTAATTATTTCAGGTATAGATGTCAAGTGGTACTGCAATCGTATTTGTTTATGAAGATGAACCGTTATTATGTACAAAGCAAGTCTGGTATTTACTGATTACACGAGTTACACATCACATGACTAACAATAAATCACACACATCATGGACCAGGGCAAGGCCTTATGTTCGTAAATGTTAGCAAATGCACGTGGATAACCGTTTTGTTTTCGCCTAGTTATTTTACAGTAATACTGCGTTTATCGCATTAACAATGACTTTTCTCGAATCTTTATGAACGTAATAAGTTTTGTGATTTGTTGTACGCACGCTCTTTCATTGACCCACGGATGCACAAGAGGGTTCCAATTTCATTGTGTTTTCGACGTTTTTTCGCAGTAATAATGCGTGCCCAGTTGATCTTCCGGTAGAAGGAACTTTCGCTCTTGTACAGTTTGTTTGATTGTATTAATAAGGAAATTGCCATATTAGTGTATAAGATACAGCATAAAAATGTAGAACGTTCGTTTCAAAAAATAGCAGTTCCACGCACCCAATAAGCATATATGTAACGCACCAATCGGGAGCCATCAGACATTACACACGAAAAATTAGACTAGCATCTTAGTCCGATTTCAAATAGATGCAAACAGTACTTTTTTGTATTCGAACGGGTACCAGTCTAACGAAACATGTACTTTGACAAAGATGACGGAATGACCCGAATAGTTACGATTGATAACGCACGGTAAACAACAAACGTCATGTGGTTGGTTGACCATTGAATTCTTTCAGACAGACGACAGATAACAAGATGAGTGGATTGATCAAGGAGTAAAGCAGACGGCAAATAAATATTCTACAAGCCAGCTCTAACTATTAACGACAAATGAAACAAATTGATCACAAATTTTCTATTCATTGCTAGACGAAATTCGCGACAACAAGTATCTTGAATCAATGAACTACCATGGATTTCTGTCATAAAACTTCATTTGTATAATTTCGCATCATTCTATACCGCAACCAGCATCGAAGATACGTACTCTTCTTGACATGAACTCCCTCTTCCGCGACCCCTTGGTTAAACAATCCACCTTTGGAAGGGTAGTCTCAACAAAGGTCCGTTCTGACATGACCGATTGGTGCGCCACCAGCAAGTTAAATAATATCATAAGCCTACGTACTACAAGACAGACCCAGATGGCGGAGAGTGGCGGATGACCAATGCCCCACTTTGGATAAATGCAAATTCCCAATTTTCAAAACAAACGAAAATGGAATCGAAATTCAATTACCACCACTGTTACGACATAGTGGAACTTAAAAAATAAACAGTATTCATTTTCCTCTGTGACAATATGATCCAAGTACATTATGATTACATAATATTAGTACACCGTCAATTATCTGGACTCATTAGAATGAGCCATAGAGTCGTACAATTTGGAAAAACACATTAAATTTGCAAATTTAGAAAAAAGTTACATAACAAAAGAGATGATAAAAGATCTGAGTGCCAACCAAGTGCATTGATACTCACGTCTACATTAAGAACGAATCACATCATAATGTTGCCAAACTATGTACACAATGTAGTAACTAGTGTATCTTTGAATGATAGTTGACATTTTTGGCTTGCTTTGTCTTATTTTATATCCGACGAGGCGGTTAGAACAAAGCATATTTTCTTTTCAACAATACAGATACCTGTATAAGCTGTGTGAAGTTGGCTCAACATACGACATACGACATACGACATTCAAAAAATCGAATGTCGTGCAGCTCGACATACGACATTGGACGACATTCAAAAAATCGAATGTCGTGCAGCTCGACATACGACATTGGACGACATTCAAAAAATCGAATGTCGTCCAGCTCGACATACGACATTGGACGACATTCAAAAAATCGAATGTCGTCCAGCTCGACATACGACATTGGACGACATTCAAAAAATCATCAAAAATCCAATGTCGTCCAGCTCGACATTGGACGACATTGGACGACATTCAAAAAATCGTCTAAAATCGAATGTCGTCCAGATCGACATTGGACGACATTTGACGACATTCAAAAAATCATCAAAAATCGAATGTCGTCCAGATCGACATTGGACGACATTGGACGACATTAAAAAAATCATCAAAAATCCAATGTCGTCCAGCTCGACATTGGACGACATTGGACGACATTCAAAAATCGTCTAAAATCGAATGTCGTCCAGATCGACATTGGACGACATTGGACGACATTCAAAAAATCATCAAAAATCCAATGTCGTCCAGCTCGACATTGGACGACATTGGACGACATTCAAAAAATCGTCTAAAATCGAATGTCGTCCGGCTCGACATTGGACGACATTGGACGACATTCAAAAAATCGTCTAAAATCGAATGTCGTCCAGATCGACATTGGACGACATTGGACGACATTCAAAAAATCGTCTAAAATCGAATGTCGTCCAGCTCGACATTGGACGACATTGGACGACATTCAAAAAATCGTCTAAAATCGAATGTCGTCCAGCTCGACATTGGACGACATTGGACGACATTCAAAAAATCATCAAAAATCGAATGTCGTCCAGCTCGACATTGGACGACATTGGACGACATTCAAAAAATCGTCTAAAATCGAATGTCGTCCAGCTCGACATTGGACGACATTGGACGACATTCAAAAAATCGTCTAAAATCGAATGTCGTCCAGCTCGACATTGGACGACATTGGACGACATTCAAAAAATCATCAAAAATCCAATGTCGTCCAGCTCGACATTGGACGACATTGGACGACATTAAAAAAATCGAATGTATAATAACATTAAGGCGTGCATTTAATATACGATCATTATTTCTGTTATTCTATGTTAACTTTGAACGTCTCAACTGACAAAGCACATTTCTCTGTTATATTATGCTAATAATCTTACTTACATTTAGATCTAGCATGTTTACCCATATCAGAACGGCCTATCTAAACGTAATCAATTTCCGCGACTTTACCTTGTTTACGTGTGCATGTTTGGATTTAAAATGTTGCACTTTTTGTTCAATCATTGTAGAATGAACGAATATTGTCACTTGCTGATGTAAGGAGTCAGTCATGTAAAGTTTGTATTTGTTGATACTTTATTGTCCGCTATATTGTTTTTCTTTGTGATGAGTCGCTTAGCAACCGTAGGAGTATAAATTATTCAATGTGCGAAACAACTTATTTGGTTTCTACAATCTTTAATCTTAGCATCAGGAAACGCAATTTGAGGTTATTTTGGTTGCATGGCTATTCACAGAAGTTTAAGTGGGGCGTTTCTTTTCGTGAATTTCAACGGTACACAATGCACAAAATTTCGGAAACATAACAAAATATAGTTTTATTTACTTAATCAATTTGGTTAGGGGAGTTTATAGATTCGCTAAGACTTGTGTACTTTCAGTAAATCGTGAATAGTTTGGAATATTTGCGAGTTGCTTTGCGATATTACCGGATATTTTGGTTTTACTTTATACTTTTCTTGTGTCAACTGGAATATTTGTTATAATAATAGTTCTGTTAATAAAGTCACGGACATTTAATCTAAACTTGTGTTTGTTCAATAATTACTAGTTATGTTCAGGCAGCCTGACAAGGATTTAAGATAATATTTTGAATGCTCTTGTTCGTCCGTCTGTTGTATACTAGTATCTACAGTTGCTGTCCACGGTGCCTAAGAGTCGAGTGACACTCGGCACAAAAGTAGCCTATTCATGGGTAGGTGACAACTAAAATGCAACAAGCAATGTTAAATACTAATAGAACAGTGTATAAACGAGTCAACTTCCGGTTATCACAATAAGGAGTACACGTTGACTTGTATAGTATTGCAATAAGTCGTACAGTGATGGGAAATAACCGGATATTTCAATCACAATAAGTCATAAAAGTTAAATTGTATAGTATCACAATAAGTTGTACAGTGATTTGGTTTATATATGGAATATATAACTGTCGGCATGAATTATCAACATATTGTACGAACCCGGGAATCCAAAATGACGTCAAAGATGGACGCCATATAACTTACGAATACACCTGAAATTATATGTGATGCAATTTGATATTTATGTACATATGTAGTCTCCAATGCTGGTTTGGTTATTATTCATTTCATAATGCGCATGAAATGACATAAAACAAATCGAAAAAACTTACGAGGTTTGACCGCAAAACTTGAGTAATGCTGTGTACACTTCCGTTAGTGGAAAGTGCACAGCCGAACCACAGGGTCAGAATCAGTCTAGCTATGCGTTCAACATACACTATTACATCATGATTGGTAAGCGAAACAATAGGGACGTGGATAAACACATACTAGTTCGTTACCCATGTGTATGTAGTTTTTACAGGTATCGGGCTTGCGATAGACGTAATTGATACCCCAATCATACGAATCTCGAATCAGCCGGAATGGGTCCGAATGAGTCGGAATTAATAAAAACTAAAAATTTGAAACAAATTCCGAATGATGATTCGAAATGACCAAAATTATTACAGCTTGTCTAAATGTCGTTAGAAATACTTCTAAGATAATTCGAATACAATTCAAATAAAATTCGAATATAACAATCATGCATTTCGAATCCGCCGACAGCGGAGAATGTGCACGCATATGTTTCCATAATACGGTACACACAATCATGGGACCGTTGTGAACGGGATTTCGCGCGGGTATAAATAACTACATACACTGGTTTTAATTATTGTTTTGAATGGGGTCAAAATGCCGTAACAATATTTAAAATGTAATCATCACTGCGGTATACTGTACACAGGATATTGCTAGTAAAGGTGAGTAATGTAATTAATTTTCGCGACATTCTAGTGTACACCAGAGACGATATTTTCCAAATTACTGACTACTAACATCATCTCAACTATGTTTTAGCGTCTTCGAGCTGCAAGGCATTCAATTACTGACAACGTTTTGAATGTCGTCCAATGTCGTCTAATGTCGAGCTGGACGACATTCGATTTTAGATGATTTTTTGAATGTCGTCCAATGTCGTCCAATGTCGAGCTGGACGACATTCGATTTTTGATGATTTTTTGAATGTCGTCCAATGTCGTATGTCGAGCTGGACGACATTCGATTTTTTGAATGTCGTCCAATGTCGTATGTCGAGCTGGACGACATTCGATTTTTTGAATGTCGTCCAATGTCGTATGTCGAGCTGCACGACATTCGATTTTTTGAATGTCGTCCAATGTCGTATGTCGAGCTGGACGACATTCGATTTTTTGAATGTCGTATGTCGTATGTCGTATGTTGAGCCAACTTCACACAGCTACCAGAATATGTTTTCAGATGTATACTGGAATATGTTGAAATTCTGCTGCTTATAATAATAATAATAACGACTTCATTTATTGATGTTGCTACATATGCTGAATACTATGCTATGCTGTTGTTGCTGAATGATGTTGCTGATGTTTCATATTATTGAAGCTGTGGAAAATGATACCTGTGTTGCTGCTAAACTTTAATGTTGATATTTTATGTTGTTGCTGCTGTAAATTATGATACTTGTGTTGCTGCTAAATATTGATGGAGGTGTTGTTGCTGCTAATGTCTAATGTTGCTAGTGTTTTTGTTGTTGTTACTGCTGCTGATGTTATTGTTTCAGTAGTTGTTTTGCTGCTTTTGCTTTAGTTGTTGTTGTTGCTGCTGCTATTGCTGTTGCTGCTGCTATTGCTGTTGCTGCTGCTGCTGTTGTTGTTGCTGTTGTTGTTGTTGCTGATGCTGCTGATGTTGTTGTTGCAGTAGTTGTTTTGCTGCTTTTGCTTTAGTTGTTGCTGTTGCTGCTGCTATTGCTGTTGTTGTTGTTGATGTTGCTGCCATTGCTGTTGTTGCTGCTATTATTGTTGTTGCTGCTATTGCTGCTATTGCTGCTATTGCTGTTGTTGCTGATATTGCTGTTGTTGCTGCTATTGTTGTTGTTGCATGCTGCTATTGCTGTTGTTGCTGCTATTGTTGTTGTTGCTGCTATTGCTGTTATTGCTGCTATTGTTGTTGTTGCAGTAGTTGTTTTGTAGTTGTTGCTGTTGTTGCTGCTGCTGTTGTTGTTAATATTATTGCAGCTGTTGTTGTATTGTAGTTGTTGTTGTTGCTGTTGCTGTCGTTGATATTATTGCAGCTGTTGTTGTATTGTAGTTGTTGCTGTTGGTACTGTAGTGTTGTATTTGCTAATGATAACGACTAAACGATTCAATAAGAGAAGAGTTGATGTTGTTGTTACATTGTGAAACTGTTGTTATATCATCCATTCATGTAAGCTTCACATCCTACCGTGTTAGCATTGATTCTATCACATCTTAGTACTACAAAAAATGTTTACATTTTCCCTGAAGCGTCGTAAAGTACACAAATAACCGAAGGATGTAACACTTAATATTTTGTTTCTTAGAAAACAATACTGTTAACAGAGACAATTCATAGACTCAAGATGCCATAGCCACTTAACACGCACTATTTTAGGCATTACGCTTATTTCAATTTAAAATAAAACTCCAAACATAGTAACCTCAGCCAAAGAACGCATTGGAGTCTAGGGCGCACTTTTAGCTTATTCCAATTTCAACCTGTTTCTATTGATGTTAACCTTGATTATACGACCAAATCAATAAGTAGACTAATTTCCAAGGATCCTATGATTGAGGTTATCATGCATTTATATAAATATAAGGCTGCATTTACATGTTATTATATGGTTACCCAATTACATAATTTCCAAATACCTCGAATACTGCACGTGCATAATGTCGCCTAGAATTTTCCTCTTGGAGTCATTAATTCCGCAACAGTTGGATATAACATCAACGTGATACCAAATATAAAATTACACAATTTTAATCTCTAGAAATATATTGGTAAACCTATTTAGATATAAAATCAACTCTGCATTGAATCGTTTTGCTTTGTCTGAAGGGAAAACATAAAGTAAGGTGTGTCAAAAGTTCGTTCTCCTTAGTGGCCCGTAATCCACTGTAAGCATCCAGTGTATATTTGTGCAATGCCTCTATTTCCCCTCTACCGTCTACTTTATCCCCTCCCCTAAGTACATACTGCCTCTCACTCTATCACTAGTTTTATTCCAAGCCCACTCCCTCTTGACATCTCTCAACTTTCTCCCCTGCTTTCATCTGTAGCTCCAATGTCCTCTCTACAGCTCCATCTTTCCACCCATCACCAATCTCCTCCTCTCTTCTTATTCTGCAGTCTTCACTAGCTCTCATTACTTCGCTATGTCTTACCCTCTCACCATTATGTCCACAACCTCACATCCTCCCTCATTCTACATCCATTCCTATACCCATGACCTCTCTACTATTCTTCCTCTTTCTCCTGCATCACTCTCTAGCCCTTACTGTCCCTCTCTTCCCCCACCACTCTCCCCCATTCTACTTCTATTCCTATGCCCAACCACCCAATCTCCCCCTCTCTATTTCTTACACTCCGTTCTTGTCTAGCTCTCATTACCTCTCTATGTCTTACCCTCTCATCCTTTCGTCCACTTTCTCATCCCTCTCCATTATTCTACCTCCATTCCTATGCCCATCATCCAATGTCCTTCTCTCTTCCTACCCTGCACCCCTCTCTAGCTCTTACTTTACCTCCCTTTTGCCACATCATCCCCTTCATCCATCCACCATTCCTCCACTTCCCACACTCTCTCTCAATCTCACCATCTCTTTCAATTTATTCTATGACAACACTACTTCAATCCAGTTAAACAATATACTTGTATAGTTTCATTTTTATTTACATGTACATGACTAAACTCGTTTTATTTCAAACTTTGAAATATCGTCAAACTGGGTGATATAAAACAATTTCGGAATAGAAACCAAGTCGGAATAAAAACTTCTTAAAATAATTTGAATAAAATCAATCTTGAACAATAAAAAGAGACGTTTGTGTTTACATTTTTCATTCATTCTTTATTTCATTTTCCACTGAAAAACGGAATTATTTAAAACCCTCTGTTTTAAGTTCTAGGTATTGGTAGCTATGTTAAGAACAAAAGAAATTACATTTGTATATTAAAAATACATTTCGCTCGACCTATTGAACATACGTCGAATATAAAATTAGTGCTGCCCTCTCCTGGAAGCTTTAAGCCCGTCACAAGGGTGCAGAAAATGTGCTCGATCCGTTATGCGTCAATACGTCGCACAAATCGAGTTTATACAATGCTGATATGTAATTATAATTGCTGGTTTGATAAAAGATATGTCTATCTCGAATTCCTGGTTTCTCGAAGTCGGTCACAATAGTCTGAAAACATCGGGTTACAGTGTAACGTCACAGTGCATTTTCAGGAGAGCACTTCACAGTTCACACTTAAATCGTGTTAAAGCATTAAAAATTATCCAATAAAATATCTAATACCAATGAGTTTTGAAGTAGCACCACTCGGCAATTTGAAGTTGAAACATAATGAACGAATCATTTTCTCATACCCAGCGGGTGGCATAAAACGTCTCCTTAATTACAATAGTTTTATTAATCATCAATCTAATTCTGTAATGTTACATTGTATAGCGATTTCCAAGCCAGGTGTCATTCCATATCGATCACGTGATTGATTGCACCAATTTCATGTAAAACATGGAGTGCACAACCTGTTCGAAGGTAACAATAGCGCTTCCTTTGAACTTCTATGAACAATTTACCGCCCGAAGAGAACGACGTCAATATATTAAAACATGTATTAATGATAAAGAATATCCGTATTTTTAGACATTCCAGAAATAATTGAAAGCGTGATTATCGATATCATTACAACTATGCTACAATTACCATAACAATACAATACATTACAGAGGGGACCTATATCTGTACAAAGGCTCATGATTACAGCTGATGTATCATGTGATATATATGCTACATGATCGGTAACAATAAATTACCAAGCAACCACAAAAGTGGAAACAAAAAGACAACACTCGCGGAATGGAGGCACACACTACATCTACATGTATCTCCGTATGTATGCGTACATGTATGTCTAACGCCTTTTAGTCAAAGACCATACGAAAATAAGATGACCTCATCACTGAGGGAACCAACAATTTTCGTATTTAAACTTAATATCATAACCACGTTGAATACCGTACGACTAATGCCAAGGTAGGAGCGTTCGCTTTGACAACGGGTGAGGGTGCCGGCTAAACCTTAGACCGCAGGGTAACAATGTCGGCGTTAAAATGATAAACATTGTTAATTATGTTATATATCTCGTGTTTATCGGTTAGTATTATTATGGTGATGTTAGAATTGGTTTGTCCTGTGTCAGGTTAATGTTATTTGGTGCGTTGTAATTTCTACATAATTGAAATACTGTCGACGGGACATAATAGAACCGAAAATTGAATTTTAAAGAACATTGTCTTTGATTTTATCATTGACTTTACATTTTCGAGGCACTGACTGACTTTACTCTTAGACTATGTCGCCATATTCATCAGCCGATTCTGCTTTGAAATATGAGGTAATCTTTAAATTGGCAAATGTTCGAAAACTCGACTTATCATTCAAATGCACCAGATAAACCCATCAATAGAAGTATCGGATAAAAAAAAGATATTTCTACTAAGTGAGTTTCTATTTTCTGTAATGTTTTGTAATCCTGGCAATATATATTCTTGATGAAAAGTTCTCGACAAAAACATACATAGGTAAACCCGCTCGTAAACCCTGATAAAAAACCCAGCAGATTCACGTTACAAAATTAATGACCAAAATTTTTACGACATAATTTCTTTTATAAACAATTTAATAAACTGTTCACTGGAGCGATTTTTATAAACAGAAATTGTTTCATTACAAGTGAGCTTAAGTAATATAGTGAATGTGTATAATAAACTGTTCGTAATATCACAAAATAGTCGTAAAATTATGTTTGTCTGAAAAAAGATTAGTTCTTAGAACAAAAGAAAGCTGGAACAAGACCGTGTATGCCACTGATGGTAGAAATCAGGAAGGAAGGAAATTTACCGTTTAAAGTTCACATGGCAGACAATATACAATTATCTGACAATGACTGTAATATAATTGTCACGTTTTTGGTACGTCGCTGTCTGTGATCGAGTCAGGTCATTGTGACCAATGTTCTTACCACTAAGATTTAAGGTCCAGTATACCTTGGACGAAAATACATTTATTTTCGTCCCAGGGTATCTATATACATAAAGGTTATGATTGCTGAGTTAAAATATAAAAAATACAGAGTCACCTTATCAACGATGTCATAGTAATTATGACATGGTTTACTGTATTCATACAAGAAAACCATTGATATCAACATCAAATGACGCCTTTGAGAAATTGAAAAAAATGACACATAACGAATCACAATTTCATAAAGACATCTCGCTCGTATATTTTAGTGCTGGAAATTGGAAGAAAGCTGTATTCAAGACTAAAGAATCTACATAAATGTTGCATCGATATTGAACACATACATCTTAATTACGTAAGCATGCCATAAAGACAATATGCTTAAACACCGCCTAATAAAACGAGACATAGTGAGCCAAAAATGTCAAATAATTTATAGAGACAGACTTAGCAGTAAAAAGTGTGCCAGTGTGACGTAAAGCTCTATTTAAGTACAAGAGATGTGTCCATGCCTTTGTGTTGGCACTTGCCCCCCTTCGCTATACTTTTTTAAACATTATAAATATAACCTATTTTAGACACTGGGCCAAAATATCAGTACAAATATCAAAAACTGCTGAACTTTTGCATGTCAAAACGAAATCAGGAGTCTTCTGTGCCAGAATTCCAGAATTTATTTAAAAAAATGAATTATGGGGTCGTTCAGAAATAATAGTTCTTAAGTACATGACAACTAAATCATCGCAACAATGATTGTTCAGTTAAGCTCAGTTAATATGTCATTGACTAGATGTTACGAAACTGAAATATTCAATTATCCACAGGCGCCATTGGGGGTCAGTCAATTTCCAAACCAAATTAAGTACACGTTCTTGTCGAAATACAAGTATGTTTAAATGAATTACAGTATTCTACATATACATATTAACCTATGTTAGGTATGTATATATGTATAGTATCATTTCTAAAATAACTCATGGGAACAGCAAAACGTGGTCTTTGTTATCAGATGGTCGCTCTTAACAGGTTTAGTATATGACAATGGCCTGATTGATCAAAATTGTGATCTTCCCTGACATTTTGTGTAAATTCACTGGTCTATATCACGGACTGGGCTGTATTTTTGCACATCTAGAAAAAGCTACCCAATGCTTAGAAGTGATGCTAGAACGTAGAAATTGATTTTTACCAAAGTAGGTCTAATTTTTGATCCAGTAAGAGTATACCCTTAACCTTTCTGTCAGTTTCCTTTATAATCAATATTTATCTTTCAAAAAATGAAAACGTTTGCCCAATATTAAACGGAATTCCACAAGCGCTTGCAGCGTAATGGGAAGTGTACCAGTAATTTCTGCTTCGTCAAAGCCGCACGCAAAACCTTCTTCAAAAGGGAACCGTCATCAGAGTACGTAACAACATTCTAAGTAAATCACTGAGGAAATGGAAAGCGAAAATCCCCATCAGAAATGTAACTATATCAACGCCAACTATATATTTATCTTATCAAATAGCTATATGTAACTTTGCATATTCTTACACGCCGTTATGCAGTAAATTATATATTTAATAGCCACTTAAATCATTCTTCACACTTTCTCAGCAATATATTATTGTTAAAGTAGGTTCATGAAACATGCAACATTTATGTAAATCAGCCAATTTAGCCCACGCATATATCGCTAAATAACGACAGTTCTAACAGAGCTTGGTGCTCTCGTTTGAGAATTAACTGCTATTCATCAAAATTAATAACCATGCAACATGTTTTCTAGACATACTGAGAAGCCATTTATACGGCGAAACTAGTTCGTGGTTTATTAATTAAAATTGTAAGAAAATCAAGCGAACATGTAAACTCATAGTCTAATTTTAATTTCACGATATACCCTGTAGATCAGCATACAGTACACCCTAACATAAACACCACCTAAATGGTAAGACCATCTTAAAATTAAGCATACGAGTTCAAGTACATGTTCCTTGCTTTTTTGAATGTATCGCATATGACTCAATACTAAAACGAACAGTTGTCAAGGGTTTCTCAGAAGAGCAAACTTATTAATTTTATTATGATCGCATATATGTAAACGTGAATAGACGCATGTTATTTTCACCTAAGGGTCCAAAGACAGGGAACCTTATTATCAAAGCTTTATTGTAGTTGCACTATAAGCACTAAAGACCAAGGACTTTTCAAGAGAAGCTATAATGTAGGTCTTACACCAGGGTGTTTCTTTGCGAGATTGGAATCCACACAAAAAGTGTACAGCATACGACATGGACGTTGTGGGGCGGTGGCCTAGAGGTAGGGCGCGCGTTTCGGATCGAGAGGTCCCGAGTTCGATACCCGTCTGTGCCACTGCTTAATTTCTCAGAGCAAGAATAACCCACAATGCTCCACTCGACCAAGGTGGGAATTGGTACCTTTGAGGGCGGTGTCTGTACATGTTCGATATTCCTTGGCGCCGTATCGCGATGTTAGCTACACACAAACCAGGTAGCCAATTACCAGGGTAAGGTATATGTCAACGGGTGGCTGAACGAACGGATTGCTGAAAGCGGCCCTCGAAAACTGGTAACTTAACTGAACGTATACATACATGTCTCTATATTCCCCCTCTGTTCATCTTCTACAAAAGCCGCCGTAATTTACTCGAGAAAACATAGCATAGAATTTGCGAGATCAAAGAGGGGAATACTACAGCGAATACACTTTCTTAAGACATATACTGTCTCTCTTCTGACGAAATGTACAGGCAATCTATCATGGAAACACTAGAGGTGAAAGTTGAGGCTAATCAATTCACACATACATGATCATCTCCTTGTTATGTTTGTGGAAAATTATACGGTTTTGTATCAAGAATAGCTGGAATAAATAAACGTGCGATAATTAAGTTACTTCATCATGAAACACATAGTGGTAATAACGTACAGAATCTCAGACGCCGAGACTTCGCGTATAATTACAACGTGTACATTTGTCGTCATTTTCTCCTTGTAGACACACTATGCAACGGAGACAGTGGTCGTATTCCACTTTCACGACCAATTCCAAGAATGTAAAGGAGATTGAACTTTAAAATGGCACAGGTTATATCAGTAATAAAACTAAATTCCGCGACGCAGCATGTTTACACGCATGCGCACAGCGTATATGTCATATCACAACTTGTGTTTTAGTCAAAACAACAATGTTACAGTCGTATGAAGATTGTCGGTCACATTAACCTGAAACCTGACAAACCAATACAGCGCTGATTGAGGTATTCCAATAGCTTTTAAAGAATTTGGTATGTCACAGACATGGATCGAACCAGCAACTTCGAATTTTCCCGAAACGGTGGCTCTACATGTAAGTACTGTATGGAGGTCGGAGGACGGTGAAGATGGTGCTGTTAAATAAAACCAAGTCCGCTCGAAGAGGTTGTCATACAATGTAGATCTATCGCTCATGGGAGGTTGTTGCACAAAGGAGAATCGCTATGGGAGGTTGTTGCACAAAGGAGAATCGCTATGGGTGGTTGTTGCACAAAGGAGAATCGCTAGGGGAGGTTGTTGCACAAAGGAGACTCGCTATGGGAGATTGTTGTACAAAGGAGAATCGCTATGGGAGGTTGTTGCACAAAGGAGAATCGCTAGGGGAAGTTGTTGCACAAAGGAGAATCGCAAGGGGAGGTTGTTGCACAAAGGAGAATCGCTAGGGGAGGTTGTTGCACAAAGGAGAAATGCTAGGGGAGGTTGTTGCACAATGGAGAATCGCTAGGAGAGGTTGTTGCACAATGGAGAATCGCTAGGGGAGGTTGTTGCACAATGGAGGACCATTGTTGTATAAGAGTAGCTTACAGTGGAGGTGGGCGCACCAAAGCGGTGCGGTGCGTTCAAGAGAGGTTGTACGGTTAAACAGCGAAGTACATGGGGAATTAAACAGGTTATGATCATGATTTACAGGTGGATCAATGCCTCCATTATGTTAGTTGTGTAACGAACGATATTAAACTAGTTAAAAGATGAACGTTCCGTGCAACATGTGTTTCAAAGAGGATTTATGCGCCCAATAATTTATCCAAGCTCCATAAAATATTCCTATGTACGTGTCTATACTAATATATTATCCCTATGAAGTTTCTGTATATATTTTATTTATTACTGTAAGAATATCAATACCGGCATTCGCTTGTGGCAGACTTTAGCATTGTTGGTATACAACTTTTGGTGGGTTTGACCATAAGTCATAGTTTTTATCAATACAACGCGTCTTAAGTGCAATATACAAATGTTCTCTTACGCGTGATTAACAATTATTAGCTATTAGGTTCCTTTTTGATATTCTTTTCGAATAATACATGAAAAGTCTTTGATAATATAATGTCATTATGAACATGTCTCCGGAACAAATATCAATACTATTCGGATAAGGCAAGTTTCGGATATCGACCGTAAACAGGCAATTATTTCGGTTGGCCTATCACGAAAAGTTTACATTCGCCTATACAAATGTACCAACAAATCGGTGTTGATTGTGTAACAGTAAAGTGTAGAGAATATCAGATACATGAGCATACTTATATACTACATACAAACTCACTGGGACAATAATACTGACATTATAAATATACATACAAGTTCTCGCGATCTTTGTCTTACTTTGTGACGTAAATACTACATAATAACTTGGCATAAAGACAGGTGAAAAGATTCTCAATGTCATATTCCGTCCGTGGTATAATAATGGTAAAGCATAAATGCATTGTTCTAACCAATCGAAAGTCTTCGGTCCGATAAACTGGTAATTCGTCCCCAAATTTAATCGTACCAGTTGTCTTTTAAGGGAATTTGTATGTGGGTATTAAAGTTAACGCCTAGTATAAGTTAATAACAATATAATATTTCACAACGGTACTCATTGCTTGTTACAACGTTCGTGCCCTATCTGAGTGTTCTTTTGAAGCTGATACTTGTTAATTAATAGCGCATGTGTATGGAAAGCCGCTGAATGTAATTGACCGGTTTATACAAATACACATCCATGCCTAGTATCGGTAGGCCGACCATTAAACTATAAGTTAAAGTTTAAAAGCCTCTTGACTTTTTGTGTGCTGTCGGAGGTGAACAGGAAATGGAAACTATTCAGAACATGTTATTTATGTTGTTACTGCGGATCCGGAATTACTAATCTTGACAAATAAGCAAGCACCAGAAATTCAATCAACTCCGTTTTCCAAACCAAATGCATGGACATTATTCGATAAAAATCATAAGCGGCACTGTCATTTGTTCTGACCCTGTCACATGATCTCAATACACGGTCATACAGTCCAGGACCCACCATATTATACGCTTAAAGGGTCAAACAAGGGAGCTCATACTGCATCTTGTAAAAGAATCTCCTATCGAACTTTACCGAGCCAGACTTTGTATAAGTTTACACCGTGCTACATATATTTTAACAAAACACAATATTTTCGCTTTGGTGATAAGGTCTAGTCTTTCCTTCGTCAAACATAAAAGTCACATGATCAGGTTTCAAAATGGCACCGCCCTGATTTCGACATGCTTCGATGTTAAAACTTAACAATTGGTATATACAATTGTATTAAGTAAGTTACAACAATAGTTTCGTATTAATTAAACATGTACATCATTTATCGGAACCATTATCGAAACAATAGATATACATATAAGTTTATGGTAACCATTTACTACAGCCACGGCTGTTACTGCTACTTTGACCGAATTCACATAAAATAAGTAACAAACCAGGAGCCAAGTGATCCAATATCGATCTGATCAAAATAATACACGTCATCCTTCAGTAAACGACAGAAGATGTGAACGTGTTTATGCCTTATGTTGACCACAAAGCCAAGTTCAATGAACGCTAACACGAATATCAAACTCCCCAACAAAGACAGAAATATAATCGAATACTACGAGCTAGTGTAAGCAAATATTTACACTCGCGATATTTTAAATTGGCCATAAAATTATATCCAGCACAAGTTTGTTTGAACAAAATAGTGATTAACTAATATTAGTATGATCGTGTTATTTCAAGGAAATATCTGTATACGATCATGGTCGATACAATTGTACATGATAAAAGTCACTTAGACCCTCTTAGACCGGATTTGATCAAAAACAACTTACTCATAACCATACCACGATTTTTATAAAAAAATAAACATGGTCACGAACTATCAAGCCCCGATTATTTGAGGAAAATAACTGATCTAATTTGCAGCATATCAGATGAATGTGGTTCTTATCAAATTATTATTACAAATTTTATCCAAATAGCTGTTATAATCCGAAATTCGGCCACAGTTGTAGAGTTAAAATGTGGAAGAAAGGGTTAAGACAGAATTTGAAAACACTCGGGCACCTTAGAGATATGGGTTTTGTGATCAATATCATTTGCTGAAGTGCATGGGGAGCAAAAAACAAAAGTAGCTGGCTAAGATAATTAGGATATTTTATATTGTAGCTCAGATAACTAGCGCAGTGGGTTGAGTGTTCATCCGGACTAGACTGTCACCCGGGTGGTATGGGTTCGATTAAATACCAGGTTGGACAGAGTCTGCTCTACCTTCACATTTTCTATAGTCATGTCCTCCACCTACGGAGAAGTTGCAAGTCACTCGCAGATTTAAATTGTAAAAAAGGCATATATGTTTAATACTGTCTTGTGCCTAATATGTCAAGAAGGTTAGATCATATGTCCACCGTATAGGGCTTTAAAGAATTAATGGTTGAAAAAAACTGACGTGAAACCCAGTGAAGAAACTGAAGTTAATATTGTCGATAATTTGAACAAACGTCTAAGCACCAAAATGTCAACCAACTATAATCACTACACTATTACACATACGTTTCTTCCTTAATTATTTACCATTTAAATCTTTATAAGCACCTGCATAACACTGACAGTCGGCAAATTTACTATCTTGAGACATACAGACCAGTGTAATTATACAACCTAGGTTATAATTCCATCATTGTTCGACGGAAATATAGGCAGCCATTGTGGTGACATTGAGATATCTAAAGTACTCTTCCCGTCTCGCGCAAAACCGTTCTCTATTTCTGAGTAGCTAGATCTGTTATTCCAGGGAAATATCTCCTGCGAGAAGCCACGAATCGGTAATCCGGCAAATTGAAACGATCAATTCTTAATACAAATGATCAGAGTTAGGTTGGTATTTAGCTGATGCCAATTCTATATGAAGTAACGACACGGCAGATGAGTATATCAAACGTCTATTCATCGAAGAATGTATTTGTTTATGCGGGACATGTGTTGAAAATCGAAAACCTAAGCCAGACTGTTGCTTTGTTATAACGTTAACTTATCGACACACCGGGGAAACCCATGCATATGAGCAACCCCAGCACATGTACGTGGTACGAGTTAAAGGTGATCGACAACCCTTTCTTTAGAAGCAGTTCCGGTTCTTTCAAATGCTGAAGCATCAATATGAAACAAATGTTACATGGTGTTGCTGAATACAATTGCAACTATTTATTTATAAACGAAAGCCTGTTTAACATTATATTAACTCTTGGCATCTTTTTGTTTGGTAAACATCTAGTAAACACATAGAGAAGTCTACGAGCCATGTTTAATCGTAAAACAATCGTTGAACTAGAATTTAGCCTGTGATGATGGAGGCGACACTACAACACTAAAATCGTCTCAATGATAAGACCAATTTAAAATTAAGAACACAAGTGTTAAGTGCATGCGCTTTGGTTTGTTCTTTAATAATATACATGATAAAAAAGTGTAATAGTTGTAGTTGAAAAGTGGTTGAAGCTGAAGTTCATTTTGTTTTAATATGTCCTTCGTGTGTTTTGCTGTTCTGCTAATTCAATATTGATACTAAGTGCAACTTCATTAGACGACACTTTTTCAATGCTTAGATGTGTGGTCTTAAGTATTCAGGTTTACGGCAAATCTAATCGACCGATGAACCAGTTGTACATATACTAGCAACAGTAGACTGTAAAGTAGTGCTTCATGTATTATCACATATTTACACGACCATGAGGGTATATAATCATACAATTTACAACTGATAGCAATCTAAAACTAGTGTCAATGATGTGGTCGTTATTTCGAGGTTTCGTTAAATCGAAGTGTCCTTATTTCGAGGTGTCGTTATTTCGAGGTGTTTAATAATAATGTTCTACGGTAAGTTATACAGGTACATTGACAAAATATCGTACTTAACAGCACCAGTCGAGCAAAAACACGTGTGTGTATTTATTTACTCGTTTTGACGTAAAGCGTTCATTAAAACCACCTGGCAAGCTAACATGCGAAGCATACCTATCTAACGTGAAATTATCCTACAATGCACTGGAGCTAAAAGCGGATTCAGGTATATTTTTATAGCCAGAAAAAAACAACAGAATACTAAAACAGCACTAATGTGACACAAGGCCACATGTGATAGTCATTAGTTACCTGTCCCTCGGTCTTATTTCCAGAACTTGTGTTGTTAGGTATGGATTCCTTCTCAAGATAAACAAACATGTTTTACTAGTAGCCTAACGAAGTACCAGTATATTAACGTGTAATCCTTGTAACATATTGCGCAATTGCTATGCACAACAAAGCGAGAAATAGCAAAGAACAAAGGCAATATTTACTTAAACAGGTCCACTTGCTTGCGATACTAGGCACGCTATGTAGAGTTAGTTGAATGCAGCATAGTCTCAGTAAAGCGACCATAATTGAGACCCGCGAAAACTGGTTAAAATTCCAAGTTATTAAAACTGACTTTGAAAATAGAGAACAACTTAAAATTCAGTGTTTAATTCTGATGTGGTTTTATTACCAAGGGAATCTTTAAGTAAGGGTTTACTGTAACACATTTAAAGAGGAATTTGTGGTATTTTATAAAACTATCATAATAGTATAAACCAGTAATTACAAATAGTTCAATCGCAATTTCAACATATAGAATGATACCGGCAAGTTCTCTTTAATTCAATTTTTTAACCATAAAGTAAGTTTTCGACTACTAAATCATTCTCCATACGAAATAGATTTAATAATACTCAACACTATAAGAAAGAACTAAACCGTAGAATTGGTGAGACACGAGAAAAAAACAAGACACGAAAAACACTCGTTATGCTAGCTGTATTAACTAAATTCTGCCAAGAACGACACATCAACTTAATACTTTGCTGCCAAGCGTATTTATATCTATTTCTGGATACTACACTAGTTAATTATTATTCAAATTGATAGTTCCACAACAAACGACCGGGGCTTGATGCCAACGCCCCCTATGTAATTAATGTTAAAGGATAAGAAAGCCAAATATAGCGCAAATATTCATCTCCAAAAGCAGTCGGATGCCAACACCCACATAAAGATAAATACCATTGCAGTAAAATAGTACATTTTATGACGTCAACTATAAGAAGAAACCGCCAACACTACCACAGCTGACCAATTAATGATATATATATATAGTACGTTATTTATTTGAAAGACATATAAACCTCTGTAACACAACGGACGGACGGACAATCGATCAGCGAGCCAGCCAGCGAGCCAGCGAGCCAGCCAGGCAGCCAGCCAGCCAGCCAGCCAGCCACCGTGCATAAAAGAACAAATGTACAAAAAAAGAACATGTACTTTTAAACAAAAAGCCAGTCAAGTTAAGTCTCACTGAAACCAGCATAGTTGTCACATGTCAAGCTAGTTCTGCAACGTAACACGTCGTGAATAATTCAAATATAAGCCCCAATACAATGGCTGTGAGAAAGTAATCGATCAATGTGTTGTTGTTTTTCAATTTAAAAATCGATGTTATAAATATTACATGCAACAGTTTGTAGAATGCCTGTATTGGTATCCGGTGAATACAACTGCATTAAAAATGTAGCTTATTACATTCGTAAAAGACCTCCGCAAACTGCGGGTGAAGCTAGAGCCAATGACAAACGCATCTCAACGACATGCAAGATGACGAAGCCCATTTAGAAACATTAAATAAAACATCAAACAGTCAAACTGCAAATAGCGACTTCCTGTTCAACAACGATATAAACGACAAACACCACGAGATTGCAAGTTGACGGTTCCGTTGTCAATATGACAAATGTTCTCATATTTATATTTAGCTCTTTCTTACCTGGTGCCAAGTGTACCAGGGTAGTTTCAAAACTAGTTATTCTAGTGTTTGGATAACTTTAAACGTAGTAGATATGTATCTATTTAATTCTGCTAATACTGCAGTTTAGGAGGGTTTTTCCATGTGATGTGTGGATGTCCTTGCGGTATGCTGTTGTACTCTGCCTATTGATTGGCTTCGACCGGAGACAGTACGGGACACACATATCCATTGAGTTTATATGGCATGAATTGACATTTCAAAAACGTAAAACATGTACATGTATATGCCGTGAGAATTATTGGATCCTGAAATTCACATTAGAAATAAGATGAATGTACCGGGCTTCTCCCTAAGGAGTTATTAAATGTTCAAGAACATATTTCTGTGTATTCAGCTATTCTGTTGTTTCAGAATGCACTAGGGAAATTATATTTATCAAACAACGACGAGGTTTCTGAACTATTTGGTTATTTATAGCAAAATCGTTAATTGCTTTTCTAATGGCTTAATTTGCCAAAATACGACATTTCTTCCAACGTTCAACTATGTTTCTTAGTACTACATAGTAATGTCATTTCTGATCCATTTTTAGTTTATGTTGTGTTTTTCTAATGATTTGTTGTTGTTTGTTTCAAACGGGATCTCAACAATGTTCACTCATTTACAGTGACGAGACGAGGAACGAATTATCTGAAGTCCAAGACACAACCACTCGGACACGGAAGCCCTCGTTTTGCTACCACTAGACACTAGATCACGACAATGAAGTTGGAATAACACCGTTAAATGATATATCAGCTCGACATCATCGCTCGATTGTTGCTTCAGCGCATGACTTCATGTATTATTATTAGGGTGATTTTTTCAATCGAATAGATTCTCCTATTTTATTACAAAAGATACATTAAACTCGGTGACCAGGAAGCATTGCTAGACAATCGGTAACGCTTTATGACGTAGATAAGACTATATCAGAAACTCTGAGGACGAAATCTAGACACATTACTGGCGATCTTCGGCAGTTAATTATACCGATATACCGATTGTCGCTATGTCGCCGGTTATACTTCACTACGGCTTAAGTGACTTCGATCGATTGAGGGAAATCAACGGATTGTCGCGAAAAGTATAGCTTTATGTTGATCTATTGCAAACTATTGGCCGAGATAGATACAATTTCTGTCAAGCAAGCAGAAAACTGGGTTTTGAGCTATCTAGTAATTTCGTATAACTGATAATCAGAAGTAATCAACACCTTCGACATTATGTGAGACAGATGACTGACAAAAAATCGTTACTATACTTACGGAAGTAAAATTACGGTATATACTCACTCATAAGTCAGTGAAAAACTTTAAAACGTCTTGTGGACGGGTAAATATATCACATGACGTTAAAACAAACGAAACTTTTCTGAGGTTTTAATTATAGCCGAACCTCTCACGTAGAACATTGCTCATTAAAACTGGCAACCCACTTTGAGTGGTCTAGTGCATGGATTGGTAGGTCTTACCCCATGCCGTAACATAAGATCATTATTTTAAATGTCACTGTTGTACTCACTTTACTGGATGTCGTTGTCGCTATATAGGTAAATACAGTGATGGTCGATGATGCAATGTCAGGATAATGTGACTGGATAGTATCGGCATTGTGCATCTTCACTTGAAAGCTTCTCCTAAATGCGCCTGGTACAGCCTTTGGCATGTTCGCTCGGCTTGCAGCGTGCTAAGTTTTAAATGTGTACAATTGATCATATGATCATTCTCTTGCTTACTACGTATAACTGTTGATCCTCTACAGATGGTTATGATTTTAAATACACGATTGATAATGCCTACTTATGAACGATCGCACACTGTGTCACAAATACCTATCAATACGTAAACAATACGTATTTCAAGTCCAAAGGCGATGCCGCCGTTTCCATATGCCTTTGTAATGGCTGTGCATTAACAGTATTTAATAATTAAATACGTCTTTGATATACAGTACATGCACAATTTCACAAACTGATTCTCTCTCAGTAATGAGATTGAATAAAAAGAAATAACTCAATGGTATGTTCTTGATTGTGAGATTGTCATACATTGTTCTATATAGATGGTCTTAAAGTGAGGTTGTACTGGTTATATTTCTATTTTCGCACCGAGTTATCTCTGAATCATTTGTAATGAAATCGATCTGACGCTACGTTAAGGTTACAGTGGAAACATGCATGATTTTGTAATAAATATTGAATTGAAATTAAGCAATACAATCCACATACTTCAATATTGAATATCATGTATCAGATCGCTAGTTTCATGACGTAGTGTATGTACGTGCGTGTACACACAATTTTCAATTCCTAAGGGTCTGTTTTAGATATTCGGTTTCTTGTGAAACAAAGGCAGATGAGCTTTCGGTGACTATAACCAATGACGAGCATTAAGGTACTAGTATACGGTAAGGTTAACGCCTATATGGTGACCGAAGCTTCAAATATCGGTATGGGTCCCTTCCAAAGCTTGGTTATTCAAGGCGCAATTCGGGAACCCACTATTTGTCGATTATATGTCAGCACCTCTATCCGTTGTTATTGGTATCTCTCGTAAAGGAACTGTTTCCGGTTAATGGAAAACCCTACATTTCATATAGTGATAGATACTAGCATCGAAGAGTACAATTTTGACAGAATTTCTCTGAAATGTCAAATCAGCAGACAGCAATTGTATGGGCAGACCTAACAGATAATAATAACAGACAAACTATGGTTAGAACATTATGCTTAAAGTAACAGACATACAGTAGCACTAATACGTAAACATCCTAGACAGTGGGAACGGCGTTTTAGTTCTAACCACACATTTGGGTATGACGTGGCCTTTACACTATATTTTGAGTACGCTTATAAAAAAACTATAATTATATTAAATGCAAACTTTCAACCGAATGACTTGATTACTAAATTAAGTTGTTTCTCAAAAATTCTTCTAGTAAACTGACTACTGCACAAAAGTTGTATGCAAATAAAGCTTTATATCAAACCATGACCTTTCTTTTATTCATTTGAGAGAGTTCTTAGTTTTGAAAATTTATAATATCTTAGTTACCAATAATAGAATGTTCTTCTTAACAAACGTTTACACGTACCATAGAAAAATGAACACAGAAAACATAAAAAAGACGAGGGTTGATGCATGACAAAGCTATGACAAAACATATCGCAAAACCATCTGTGTACCTATTGAACACCCCACCTAGAATACAACCATTGCTCAATACGATGCAACAGGTATACTGGTAATAGTTCCGCACCAAATCTTTTCTCTTACACGAAGTCTTACACAAACATTCAGACGATTACAGCTTAAGCATAAAACTCATTGTAGGCTTACTATTTATCCAAGAAGAAAATATTTATATAAGAAAAAACTTAACTACGCGGAACTGTAGCACATGCCACAAATGATATAACCGAGAAAGTGTATCACGAGCGACAAAGGATTATGAAATGTGTGTTTCGAAAAACTAAAAATGATGTAACTTTAACTATTTTGATCGATTTGGGTACATTGTAACATAAAGAAGACGATTTGTTTTTTTGGTGGAGCAGATGTCGTAAAGTTTGATAAAGCTACGACAAAAAGTAATTGTTCACAACCATTACGTCAATCAATCGTCTATAATGAATCTCTAGGTCGACAATAAAAAAGTTGGTAGTCTGAAATAGAACTACAATAATCCAGTAGATGTATGTAATAGCAGATATACTTGAGCATACAATCTGACAAATATTGTCGTAGAGAATGTGTAGAAATTGTCAGGTTAAGACAGTTTAAAGATAGGTTGTCGTATGTCGAAGGTGCCGACAGTGTTCACGATCATTTCATATTCAGAGATAAGTACAAATACATGGGATATAAGCACGTCAAAAAATGGTACACCGAGTGTGCAAACAAGGTTGCGACAGGATGATACAAATGTACACACATGTGTATAATTATACTAAGGTCAATGAAATACATACTTTGTGAGCACAAATGCTTCCCGACTCCCCTAGATTATTAAGTGCCAGACACAAGACAGCCCTGCTGACAGACATACAGACAATTATATGAATGACCATTATTCAATTTGCTTGCTGATCCACCCTAGCAGGTCTGATAAGTACGGACCCTATTTAGGTCACTACTATACGGACTATATACCACCAACGAACTTGAATGAAACACCAAAGATAAACCATACGTTCCCCTGATATTCAGATTATTTACGAAACAAAGACGACACTTTTCAAAGACCAACTTTAAAATTTCACCACACATTCAATCAATATCAATTAAAATCCTAACTTATATCATAACAAAATGTCACAATTAATGCATATTCATTAGAATCATTACTGTATCTCCAAGAATATTCTCGCAAATAATGCTCGTGTACAAAATCAGATATACATGTAAGGAATTATATATACGGAACATATTACGTAGCTGAGTATTATAACTATGTCAGAAAAAACCGGCATCCACAAAATAATAATGTTAAATGGTGTAACATAAATGTCAATTAAATTTTTAATAAACTATGGCTGTGACACGGTAATGTTCGTTTACATCCGACAAGATTCGATTATTTCCGGTAATTTCCGACAATTTCCCGTAATCTTCGAAAAGTTCCTGTAACTTTCGATCAGCCATCATTGGATAAATGTACGTGAAAAATAAAAGGCACTAACTAAATAATGCATAAAATAGGACATCAAGACGTATATCTGTAAGTCGCCTAGTCAATATTATAGATATTATACGGCTTTACGCTAATAACATGCAGTGTTTTGACTGCAACAAAGATGGCGCCATTCCATGTCTGTTGTAATGTTCAACTTAAATCTCTTTCTCTATGATATTATATTGCCTGCAAAACCCCACGTGCCCTTCTAAGTATAAATAAGTATTCAGAGAAAGTCGATGAAATAGAATTTGGTCTTCAATATCTACCAGTGGAGAAATTGATTCTCGTCACAATCAGATTCATAGGTCAGTCGCATGTATTATGTCGTATAAAAGTGTTCACACTAAATCAATCCATTCCGTTTTTTTGTATGGTCGGTTTTCCTGTACAAGACCTAGTGATTAAGCGGGCAGCCCCGCGGGGTCATTCTTATTGCATTGGCGACAACACCGCGTGAATGCTATGGGAAGTCATCCTCAACTGTGTATAGACAGGCAAGACCAAACGAATCAATAACTAGCGTATTATTGATAGAAATATAAACTCCACTAACAATCCGCTTGCAGTATTATGAAACATCAGACTACATTCCCTGGAGAATGTTATACATTCGCAAGTTAAGCGATTTTCAACAATATTCGTACACGGCTGAGTAAGTTAATTCCTTTGAATCGATAACGTTGTTCGGGCGATGCATCTAGTAGGGACAAATCCATCAGACGTATTCTGGTCAAATGAGCTAGACCATTAGTGTTGTTTCCATTAGGTTTTTACGAGGTTTCCAACCCGTTTTGTTTCAGTCATATTGTGATCAGGTGACCTAATCAGTCCAAGCTCGTAGAATCAATTATCTACCAATATTGTCTTTGTCTTCCACAAGCAACTTTATAACATCTCTACATGTGAAGGCATGGCTTTGACAACTTCTCCACTTGTGGAGGACATGGCTGTGAAAATATCTCCAATTGTGAAGGATACGTCTTTGACAACTTCTCCACATGTGAAAGACATGGCTGTGATAGTATCTCCAATTGTGAAGGACACGCCTTTAATAACTTCTCCACATGTTAAAGACATGGCTTTGATAACACCTTCACAGGCGGATGACATTGCTTTAATTACATCTCCAAATGTGGAGGACATGGCTTTGATAGCTTCTCAACATGTGGAGGACATGACCTTTGATAACACCTCAACATGTGGAGGACATGGCTATGACAGAAGAACATACCAAAATGAACACATTGCCGGATAACCATTTAGCGCTCTACCAATCAGTCGAACTCTAACCCTCCATATACACCAGTGGTCCATCCCAGTTCACAGTAAATTCAACTGGTAGACGAGAATGGCTCTAACTTTTAAATCATCGTTTATTTCTAATTGCTGTAAACTGTTATATCGTACAATTTCAATTAGGAGTAATATGTATTACTTGAACAATTATTTTTAAATATTACGTAACTGTACACACACCAAAAATGAATTTGGTAAAAAAGAGTTGATCTAGTTATGCTAAACAAAACTCTTCTTTCACAAACATTCGAGCGTAACTATTTTAAAACGCACTTCATGCTTAGACATCTAGAAAATCTAAATTAATATCGTTTTCATATATATTATTTTATCTTAGAACATTAATGGAAAACATATTGAATATGACAATAATTCCGTTGCCGTGGCAACAGTTACAAATACACACGACGAGATACCAAACTCCACTGCAGAAACACAGACAATTTGCTGAAAACTTAAAAGTATAAGATCTATATTGAATTTACAAATATTACTGAGATAATAGACAAATAGAAACGATAAATTATACGCCAAGTAGTGGTATTCATAGACACACCTGTCATACATAGCCACAGCATCCATGAATCAATGAAATAATTAATTTTATCATAAATGCAAACAAACCTAATGTCCTATGCAATTTCATACTTAGTTGTCCATTAATATTGCTTTCGAAGGTGTAGGTTATAAGTCATGTATGTTAACCAGCTGACTTGTTCTGAATGATGGTGGTTCTGCCATGGTCACCAAATATAGCCAAACTGATTTTCAACTTGCCACATTATGTATTGTATTGGCAATAAACTTATTATATGTTTTCGTCAAATAAGATATTGAAGGTGAAGTTGAAAGTTGAAGCATGAATTGCCACTCATAGTAATCCGACCCGAGACCGTAATAGCTCAGGTAGTCAATACAGGGCATGTGGTGTTTGATTGTCCGCAAGCCCAATTGATGAAGAACCCTAATGATAATAATAGTTTGAACACCTGGAACACTGATTATATTATCTGACAGCCGTGTTTTTAAAAAAGTAAATGTATTGTTGAAAAACGAACAAAAAATAGAACACTTGCTCATGCTTGATGTGGTATGTTTAGCGCATGTTTTCCTTCCCGGACGGCACTTCCCGCCCACCTATGAAAAGTCTAAGAAAGTCTAAACATTGGAGCCCGGAGAAAAAATCGTTAAATTTTTGATTTTACAACATTCTATTTCTCACAATCAATGATTTGCTTAAACAGGACGCAAAGTCAGCATGTATCTAAATCATTAACTAATACAATGCTGCCAAAGATGTTAATATGTTTATTCCATGTTTGAAACCGGAAGTGATAAAATATGCACTCTAATGTAGCGTGGAACCAGCAAAAATCAATGTGAATATAGAACGTACAAACAGGTTACAGCAATATTGACGCCTTGAATAATTTAAACATACAGACATAATATAGCATCTGAATACTATATCAGTATTGATTACTTATACGATTGACTTTTTATTGGAGACTAACATCTTAGTATGAACGTAAAAAAGACATGACAACTATCCGTAAAACATTAACCCAACAATCGATATAGTCATCTCCTCGGGCCTTTTCGTTGTACCATACTGTACTATGAAGTTCTGTTAAGGTAATGTAAGAAAATCAAGATCTCTGTGGAATTGTTTTTCAACGAATAACGTACAGTACACTACTGGTTTAAAACAAACTTGTGTTAATCTGTTAATATAAACGTACACACTTTTTTTGCCTAAGTATAATATTAATATAGTGTTAGATGGTACTAGTTATAGCTAGATATATCTCGACATGTTACTTATTCATGTTCTAAGTATTAGTATATTTTGTATCGTATAATCTGAAGGTAGATTTCTCCTCATCCTGTGTGATTTGTTGTAATTAAACAATTAACTGAACATGATACACCCACCTTGGCACTCACTACAAGGGAGTGTTCACCAGATGTTCAAAACACATTCCTCGCTTTCACAAACATGTACTTTGATTTACTTATTTTGATACGTATAAGGCTTTTTGAACAGGGCTGTTTAAACCCTGGTCGTTGGTACGCATGATAGTTTTGAACACTCTTCGATTTCGCAAAGATAAATGCTAAAAATAGCTAAAAGTGGTCATATGCCGATCACATCGGACATGATTGCATTGCATTAGTTCATTTACCGAACCAAGTGTCCGTTTCATAAGCAAAGCGCTCTCGAGCATTTTTATTCAGATTTTTTGTCCGTATACATGTAATACTGTGTTGTCATTTAAACAATCATGTCATAGACTGAATTTAGGCTTTGTTCTGCATTGCCTCTTTTGTATTAGTATATGAATTTATGAACTTAAACTGCGTTTAAGATTCTTGGCTTTAATAAATAAGGCCCCTATTTTAACTTCAATCTGTGTCGTTTCGAATCCAGCATATTAACTTCACCAGTCACTATCACCAAACGAATATAAATGTATGTTTTAATCATATAACTACACATAATGATGGGTTAAGTTATTATTTTAAGATGATCATGCATACTATATATAGGTGACTTATAGGACATATGGGTAGGTGTAATATAATGTTTTTATTAATATGTAACTTTGTCAAACACAAATCACTATAATGAACGTTGTTCGTGCTAGGGTGTTTGCTAGCTTGTTGGTTTACTTGCTTTGCCTACTTGCCTACATCCTTTAAACTATTAAGAGGGATGTCCTAACTTGTACCAAAGAGTCTGGTCACAAACATACATACTAGCGAGAAAAGACATTAAGATGTTTAGATGGAATGTTCTCACAGCCGCCATTTTATTGTCAATAACAAACGTTTTTATTGCACAAAACATACTTCATACTGTCAGTCTGTCGTCATAGTAATAACACATTCTAACACATTCACAGAACCCTTTGTTGGCTTTCATTCGTTATTCAGACAATTAAATCATATTTTAAAGAAACACGCCCGGTTTAACAAACGTATGTAACCGTATTATGCGCCTTAATTCCAATATAAATTAACACAGTTTCTACAAGACACATTGGACTTCGACTACAAGATATATTAATTATGATTATATCATGATACGTTTAGTTTTAATATCATTTCTCATTATGAATGTTTGTTTACATAGGCTAGCTCAGAATTGTAAATTAGCATTAATGAATATTTGCAATAACAACACTTATGTACACTTTTAAAACGAAAGCAAACACTTTCTTTAAACACCTGCTTTTAACCATGCTGCAAGTTATTAAATGCATATTGATATAACTTATGCCACTTCAAACGCTTCTTATCACTTTGACATTTTCAAGAGGTTTACTATATTATTTATGAAACATTACAACAAGGAAATAAGTATACGTTTTAGCAGCTACGAGCAATCTTCACGATGTGTTGTTATAACGGTCGGTAAGGTGACACCGTCCACACCTATGTTGCCATATTTCGTATGCCATTTTCCGCACAGACTAATCAGCATCCGAATAATCATGAAACAAAATGCCAGACGAATTTAGCGGCGAGTTCTGTTTGTAGTTATATCGTGAATAACAAGAGTTTAACCATTTCAAAGTGTAAAATCTCATCAGACGACTATGGTGGTATGAAGGTGACATACTAGGTGAGAACATTAGTACCAATTCAGTATACGAGCTTAATTGCATAGCACCTTAGTCCTATTTGCAATCGTAGTTAGCATTCATATTTCCAGATTTTGATACATTTCTTTGTACTTTTTATGCCATGGTGGTATAACTTGATTGCAAAAGGTGCAGGTTTTTTCGGTCCAACGGACTATAATATGGAGAATTTGACTTAATCCTCGACCTTCTATTAGCATAATTTGACACCTGATATATTGTCTATATTTATAACACAGGTTGAATGTTTTCATAAGCGGAGAGTATCATGAAGACGCTTTATGTTCAATACAAACACAGAAAGACTGATATTGCACGATTTGCTGGTTCAACGCAAGTACCTTGTAATATATTCATGCATAAAGGTCAGCATCAGGTCAATATCTCCATACTATATTGCCATGATTCCTGGTGATATAGGACGTCCCAGAAGAAGATATGTAATTAAGAGAAATAAAGTATTTTCAAACCAATACTTCAGCTGTATTAAATACAACATGCACGAAATAAATAGTGAAGTATTTATTACCTTGAAACAATTATCTAGAAATTATCAAACTACATTAAGCGCCGTATCAGTTTTGTAAATGCGCCAAATTGTCTTGATTTGAAACTTTGGAATGATCAAGAATTGCGTTAAACTATCGTAAAACGTAGAGTTAATTTTGAGTAATTACGCATCGATCTATACCACACAACATGCACATGGATGGTGGTGCCAAGTTAACGCTATTCTTTTCGGAATTAATTAGTGAGCAATAATTAACGATAATAAATGTTTTATAAAAGTGCTAACGTTTCTCTATCTCCATGAAATAATGGCTTAAATTTTAGATTTATGTTTTTTTTACTTCTGTCCCTCGTTTTGCATCACACGCTGCCTTTTAATTACAGCAGTATCGTATTAACCTAGAAGCAAATGGGAGTCACAGAACGTCATATGACATGTCCCACATACACGTCCAAAAAGTCAATTCCATATTAAAGTATTTAAAGAAGCACAATTTGCCTCCGTATCTCAAAGATTAGAGCGCCTGTCGTCTTATCTAGCCACCCGGGTTCAAAAACTGATGTAGGTACTCATATGCCTGTCATATTTCAGCAGAAAGCTGACAGGCAAATAAAGGCTATGCTCGGCTCGGCCCGCACTTATAATGGTGAATAAACAAGCTATTCTAGATTAGCCTTTGGAATAAAGCTGAAGCAACCATCAATAGACAAAGCCAACAAAGTGTACTTTAAGATCAAACTATAGCATCAATCGACACTAATGCAAGGTCAAATGAATTGTTACAAATAATTCTGTCTAATATAACTACATACAATAACAAACGGCAGTAGACAAACAATATATTAACATCTAAATAGCTTCGACATTCCACAATGCGTTCGATCTAACCAAGGACAAACGAAATGTGGACTAGTATAGAGATGTACTACATTGTAATAACATACGTCAGTAGACAAATTGAACATTAAGGGTCCAAATTGTGGCTTTAAAGATCAATCAAACGACGCATACATCAAACAGGAAAAGAATGAATTCGTACTGTTGACGGCAACATTGAATAATGACATTATTAGAGAAAGCAACGTATATAGAATAGAAAGTTTAGTCAAGTAAAGCACTAAGGTTTAATGGCGTAATTTACTTAAAGAGATGCAAGCGATCACTATAGGCTTGTCCGTGATATAAAATAATCCAGTATTATTATACGCTACAGACAGTGTGCGTTTACTGACAACGTTTATCAGTTTGATATAAACAAACACGACATCCATAGAGATATATTAGGCTTAGCACACACGGATGCCAATTTTAGTAATGGGTTGTCCATGATCACGTGACAATATCACATTCTAGCCCACGTGACACAAAACATGTATTATTCAGAGATACTTCTGTTTATTTTTGAAAGGGACACTTATCAAACTTCAGTGTTCATAAAAAGATACTGAATTGGTCTCATTTGTTAAACACATGTACCTAGTTCAAGCAATTTGAAGTTATAATAATATAAATAATGATAAATACTTTATTGAAAGAGGCAACACAGTTGGGTATATACCCAGTCTTCCCTGTGAGCCTCATATAGAATAACATATGTTTACTCATTGTTGTCATAATAAATAATATATCTAAAATCTAGACATAAATAAGACTAAGTTAGACGTTACTGTGGTCTATGTTGCATCTTAATATGTGAATGAAACGTCTATCGAATTCGTGTTACTCGTATGTACATACAAGTGGGATTTGAACTCACCCTGTACGGCGCCCACTCATAGCAAGCCAAGCACGAAAGCATTAAACATTCGCAAGGTCGATTCATATTTTTACGATCTAACTTTGAGAACAATAGTAGCCTATTTATAATCAACATTAATGCATGTCATCATTATATATGCCACACAGATGTCGCATATGTTGATGCAATAAAACATAAGTACAACAAACAAGAGCTGAACTGGATGTATAGTAGTATGCTCTGATAACACACAATATATAGACATCTATAGATTGATGTAGTATCGATTAACTTTATCGTACTAGTAGATGAGTACCATATAACCTCTACAGATCGACTCTCTAGTGAACACTTACCTCTCTTTAACAAACGGTTACCAAAATTTCGGGATCGTATTCTGCCAGGTATCGTATTTGCGAAGTGAGTAAATAAACAGTTTATTCTATTCAGTTAAAACTAATGCGAATTTATCCAAAGAAAAAACCTTCCAACAACGGCTCGAATTGTCATTGTACTCTTTGATAGTAAAGTGTAGCTGTAATACTGTCAGGTTGATATGAACCAGCACATCATCAAACATATCAAATAAGTCACCTGGATTAAGCTATAACGAAGGTCTTGTTAACTACCCGTGTTAGACAGAACATTGTAATCATAACGAGCAACATATATACATGTTTTACATAATACATCTGTATTGAACAACCACCGGACTAAAGCAGTCATGTTTGATGTATTCTTTTGAGTGGCTGTTAAAGACGGGTAAGTATGTTCATACTTGTTTCAGCCATCACGCTATTACAGTTATATGGTATTACGTTAAGAGCAAATATTGATTCTGGGATGTCGAGTTCATGTGATATAGAACAACAGAGTATACAATGTATCTATAAACATTAGTATATAAGCGACATGTACTATTTTATATTATGAAACACAGAATCAATAACTCGATTAATATCGCAATTAATTTGTCGAATAGCTTTTAAGTAAGTGTAGACAGACGGGTCTATCCATCTAATAATATCGTAGGTTTCATATTCGTCCGAACATGCGCAGGAAATAAACTCTATAATTATTTTGTCTCTTAGCCGGAGACTACAAAAACAGATGATGGACGAGTGAGTCGCAGGCATCTTATCCATTACCGGAATTTGTTCTGCCCCGAAGTGACTAAATTTTACCAAGCAGTTATGTGCTCGACAGAAAACATATGATATCACATCAGCTATTCTAGGGTGACACAGCCCATGTTGTAATTTGTTATTTAAATTGGTTAGCGAAACTAAATTAGCTCGGCGGATGATATAACATCACAGCGTGGCATCACACAATCCATGACAATCTAAAGTGATAAACATATATAAATGACTCATGAGCTATCTAGTTATAAAGTACCAGGCCAGATATTTAAAACAATCTACCATTTCGCCCATGCGGTATTATCCGAAGTTATATTCAGTTACAAAAACTTGCGTCTAGATCGGACGCCTACGTAAATTTCGGATAAAATAATTCAAAATGCCACATACAATGTATTACGCTCCACGACACTAAATATACTATATGTATACGACCGAACACTTCATTGTTATGCATAAAAACTACACACTTATCCAGATCAAAGACAACAGAGTAGTAAACATCGGAATGACTGATAGATAATTCAGAATGGGAATGATATTATAGCTTAGATGCCTTTGTGCGCAGAAAGTGTGTTACAATGTACGATAAGCACCGTACTAGCATCAACAAAATGCCAACCGATGTCAGCAAAAAAGTATTTACTAGTACGTAACATCGTTTTAAAGATAGTACACTGACAAGTCAACAAAATCATGGTAATTACTTATTTGTTTCTTTTCGGATGTGACAATGTTCGGATACGATCGTAAACCGAAAGTTTGGTAATTCGCAGGTGCTTAAATTCGCGGTTAAACATTACGGCGAAATCCATGAAATTAAATGTTAAACAAATATTCGTAAAACCACGGTGACTCAATGAAAACAAAACGCAGCTCCGAATTCCTTATTTAGATATTTGGCTATTAAGTGAACGAAAATTAAAATCCCAAATAATTAATAAAAGTAATAAACCACATTCAAGACCTTCAAAACTTGTATTAACTTGTGTAACAATATTGTTCGTAAAAAAGCAAAACCGACTTGAAAATTGTGTCCGATATGTTCCTATTATTGAGGATGTCTTTAAGCGAAGTTTTTACTGTACATGTATTTTATTGCTCGTTCGCACATCATGTTTTTGTTTACACCTTAATGTTGCATGTTTATGTTGCACGTTCTAATAACCACCCTATCCATTGATATATATTTAATGAGAAGTCTGTAATGTAATATGTTATCATTTTATTTCAATGCACATGTTCATTCAACGTTGACATAAACACCCCCGGTTAATTCACTTTATACAGTCTTGAACTACAATATTTAGTACTGTGGTATCTCATGTGACAAATAACCTTTGGGATACACAAATATATCACGCAAAGGGGATCAGCTAAACCAAAGACAACCTGGCGAATTACATTGGTACCAGAACTACCTGATATGGGTGTACTATATGTACAAGGCTGCCTAGTAATTGAAGTAAAACATTGTTCAATTCCCACGGGTAACAAGACCAATATGTAATGTGGATAACGGCTAATAAATATGCTAAAATAATTCATGCTGACGGGCAATTTTCCCCAGTACAATTAGGTTAGAAAACGAGTTTATTATGTATTTATAATAATACATCGAACATCTTTAAGTCTAGTTATTTAAGCGTGGATTTTAGTTTAAATTTAACAATTAGTTCAAAATTTGGTATTAGAGATTTTAAAAATCAAGTAAACTGTTTTTTTCAAAATGCTTAGCTTACGACGCATTAAAGCCATGGGTCTATATCATGCAGACACATGTTCAAAATGTTTCACCAACGACGCATTAAAGGCATGTGCATATAATTATTTATTATTACGCAGAAACACGTTTTTCAAAATGTTTAACCTACGACACATTAAAGGCATGTGTATATATTATGCAGGAACACTTTTTCAAAATGTTTATCCTACGACGCATACAATGCATTAGTATAAATATGCGGGTCTCCTATATGTGACCACAACTCCTGCAAAATATATATACACTGCATGTCATCGACATCAACTTCTGTAGAGAGAGAATAATCAAACTACATTAACAATACGTTCCTTTATGACCCCCAGAATAGTATATACGGACTATAAATTATTCACTGGCTCATAAAAACAAATTAACGAAATTTATGATGGATTAGCAAGCTTACTCCGGACTTAACCTAGGATACGATCAATACGTTCATATAGGGCTGGATTCCGATAAAACCACCATGACAGACGCCTAGTCCTACCGTGACATTTTTTACATCACTTCATAACTGAAATATAATACTAAATCGGTCAGAGAAGGCAGCACTCAACATAAACCATAGGGCACGAAAAGCAGAGAAAAGAACATTAATTTTAGAAGAGCACAGACCGTCAGTAAAAGCCACAAGAAAAGCTACAAAAAATGAACAAGACAACATGAACATTTTTCCTGAATATATAACGTCGAATATTTCTACATCTTATATTGAATGCAAATACGAACATCGCTGCAATTAACTCATTCACACGGAATAGACATCAGGAGAACATTTTAGTATCAGCTGTTCTATACAATCTACTAGACATGTACTGTAGAAGTGGGTAAGTTAGCAAAATGGAAATATTGGTGAAATTCGCCATTTGTAAAATTTGACTAACTTTCCCACTGAGCATTTTTTTGCCTCGGCGATGTACTCCTGATTTAAGTTCATGAGCTATCAGGACATCGGGAACAGGTTCCTCGTGATCTAGGGAAGCTTCGGGGAAAACATGAGACAGTTTGTGACATCAAAAGGAATTGTGACGAATCGGTGGTATCGGAAGATATTGGGAGAACATCGCCGATGTGGAATTCTCCAGTAGGACCTAGGCTTAAACGTAAATATCGGCGAATAAAGAATGTAACAATGTGATAAAAAAAGTCTATAAAGTATATATTTCGGTAAATTAAAAAAAGACTGTTTGGTACTCTCAAAGTTCTGACGTTCTGACATCCATGCCTCAAAACTTGCACACATGCATCTTAACTGTCGGTGATTAACACAGTAAACTAACAACGCATTTAAGCTAGCCTTGACGTTAGCACTAATATCAAAGATCGTTTGGCACAATATAAACATCTAAATCATTGAATGAAATTCTCACACTGCGTTTATTTTTATCATCGAAAAATTGATCAGACATATACAAACAAACTCGTCAAATAGGAAATAATTGTTTAACCGTTTTTATCGGATTTCTGCTTCCCCTCTCGCAACTTCAACTTTTACAATGACTTTGTCTGATTGTTCTAACAGCGCCTTTGTTTACTTAACGTCATCTGTGTTTCAATTTACAGCATCAACCCGAGGGTATTGAATCATTTTGAATCATATATCGTCTGTAATTATACAGTCATATCACCCGTAAACAGTACTAAACATACACTGATAAACACGAATTAGGCGACCGACCAAGGATACGGTATGTACATTTTAGTAACGGAAATAGACACGACAGCTTCATCAAAACGATAGTTAACAGTACTTATAACTTCGCCGTGCTCTCAACAATCGTCCAGACCAATACCACACTTTATTAACCTAACAAGATTACCAGAAATAAATAATCTACCAGTGCTGTAAGTTGGTCTTCTACAGACAACTCACACTCATGTATACAATCATATGCTCACATCCAATGTCATAAATGAACAAGCATATACATGTACATACATTAACCCGCACAAACAATTCGAATTCTAATGCCAGTCGAGTATTCTGTTTAACCCAGAAATCGAGAAAGACCTTCCGTTTAACAGACTACATGTAGAGCTTCCGGTAGCGTTAATACCAGCGCAACCATTAACATTGCTAAGCAAGCACAAACACACTCTTAGTAATTTCGCACACCGTCTATAAAGTATGTTCTTATTCTTGTTTCACTTTAACGTGATTAATAATTAATTCAAAACGATTCCACTAACATACTGAATGTGCACATTACATGTTCCACTAAGAAAAACGTAAAAGTAAAGCCATCAAATAAATGCATACAAGCGTCTGAAAAACTGTGAAACACGTTTCCACCACGACTGGTACATCATCACTTAAATAAAAGACGGTCGCCCTATTGACAGTTAAGCACTTAACTTACTTTAAATTTGAATCTATTTATGGGCCTCGAAGCAATTTAACACCAACGCAAAGACAAAAAACGAGCTCTCTAACTTTGAAAATGTAACGAGAATACGCAATGCTACTTAGTGCGAATATTTTGTCTCAAACACAGACCTGCAATAAATAACCAGTACCATATTTAGACTACTAGTATCTAAGAAGCATCTCAAGAAAGTCTTGATATATGATATGCTCGTGTACCTCGAGGTATGTTCTTGTGAAACTGATACAGTAGCTCGAATACCCAGAGTACTCACAATTCTGGAGTTCGAAGGAACCAATAATCGACCTTTTAAAATGTTCCAGCAAATAATTAAGACATTTGCATGTCCCTTTTCGGCTTATCCACTAAGCATACTTTAACACCAACGCCCGCTTTGTCTTCGATTCTGTTAAATCAATTTAGCGTCTTATTATCTTAAGATATTTGGCTTATGGTCAAGAACGGTGCCGTATGTCAGAGGTAGTATCATATACATGGACAAGTCATTTAACACTATAATGTAATCCCCTTTAGAGCGTAATAATGTATTTATTTATATCAGTCTTTGAGCTGGCAGTCTTCCATGCCGTTAATAATTCATTGCCATTTACTGCTTGTATGCCTATAATGACGTATGCCGAGTTTTCCTAATCACCTAGAATCCACCTTAACACGTAGAACGTATCTAAGATAACAGACATTACTAAATGGGCTAAGAAGATAATGACACTTGCAAAAGATAAAAAGGATTTCATGGTTTAATTGAACTGCATGTAGTAATACGAATCTTTGAAGACGGAATTCGCGACGCGATTATATAGCTACCATGAACAATGTGGACATGCGCATGCGCACGCCTTACAAGTGCGTCATTGAACATGCATGCACGTCGCGTGTCGTTGCAATGAAATCACATAGAATTTATATTTGGATTTATATTTGTAATTACAATGTTAAGCTTAACAGACCTTGGATGGTCGAACACTGTACTCAGCCATAGTACATCACGATAACTCGTAGCACTGCCTCAAAACAGAGCATCCATGTATACCGAATAAGCACGTAATCCGTGTTGTGTACATAGAAACTCGTATTCATTATAATTAAAATCGCGTTGGCCATTTCAAAAACTGTTTTTGCAAAAGAATGACTTTTTTAAAAATAATTCTATATTATTTTCAAGAATCCGTCGGCTGAAACATCGTTGGTAACAATACATTCACACAGTTGTACATTTTGTATGTAATGTGAAGCCACCTTTAATAATGTGTTTCTCTGCACAATTCACTGTCCACATCACAGACATTAGCCCCGACTCAATTACATGTTCGGTTGGGTTTTCTATGTAAAGCCTTTTATCATGTCTGAGCGTTTGATCGGTAGAATGTATACCGACAACACACATAGTTTTATCACTTGGTGTTACGTTGTGTTGCAAATGTTTTTTAGTCTGACAGTTACACGACGGAAAGAATCGAACTCCAGTTACACCAACTTCTGGCAGGGTTTATTGATTCCCTGTTTGTGTACGGTACGCAAAATGAGCGGGGCAAAAGCTGTTTTAGACATTTTGATTTGTTGATAAATTTTGAGACCTGTATTCGGGTGGGAGTAAACATCATTCCTGTGATAGCATACCTATCCTAGAGTTTCCATCCGAACTGGCCCAAAAATGTCGATATACAGGGTGTCCCAAAAAAAACGGGGACCTACTTAAAACCCTTATAACTTATTTAATTTTTAATGAATTTGACTGTTTTTTTTAGCGAGAGTGTGTAAAAGTGACCCTTTCTTCTAAAATAGGTACTTATTAGTATGTTTTGCTTTAAAACAGGAAATGACGTCATCATTTTAGCTATGGTGTGAATTCCTGGTTTTTTTTGCTGACTTACGTAAAAAATATCATCATTTGATAAGACACTGTTGTCTGAGCGGTCATTTTGAGAAAACAACGTTTTAAAGTCACAGAACTGAAGAAAATCTTGTGAAAAGCGAAGAACATTGCAATGATATAATGAAAGCGGAGAAAGTGGTTAGTTTACTACATAAAAGGAAAGCAGGCAACCTTCAAAACATTCATTAACAATCACCAAATAAGCAAAATATAAATATTAATTTATTATTATTGCGAACAATCAACAATAAAGCGTAGTAAGAAGCAAGAGGTAAAAAGGTGAACTTTTATCCAAATTAATAGTTCAGTTATATATCATAGTCATTTAGTGTGTCAGAAATTATAAGACAGCAGAAACCACTTATTACAACAAATCAGAAGCAAAAGGAGGATACATTCGCAAAAAAGTACTGACATTTGACCTCATACTTAAGGGCAAGTGGTCTAGATATAGCTCAGCTATGAGCCCTAAAGTGAATTTGTTTGCTGTACATGATTTACATTAGTGTATACATATCCATTATCCTTGACCTTAGGACACCTAATATGTCATTTGGGGTCAGCATGTAAATCTATCTCTATGAACACGTTGAAATCCCTGTTCACTGTATGCTAATATACTGAAACACGTGATTGAAAACAAGGGAGGTAACTCATGGTATTGAATTCAATTATGATGCTGGTATTTTGAACTGTGTTTATCCCTTAATGTTTTGTCATATTGACAATGTGTTATTGATAAAAGCGACAAAGTTACAAAAGTGACTTTTGTGTGTTTGGTTAGGTACAGGTTTAGTCCGGACCGGAAGTAAGAACACGTGAACCGGAACTCGCAAGAGAAAATGGCAGCCTGCCGGAGAAGTTAGACTTTTGGTGACGGTTCTTACGATTTTTAAGCCCTCTTCATTTCAAACAAACTATGGAAACGGTTAATGAAGTCTCGACTGGTTCAAATAGTGAAATTGTTAATTTTCACAACATTTCACACATTTTTGTCACAACGGGGGGGGGGGGGGGGGGGGAGGCACAGAATTGTTTCACGAAACCACAGTGCTAGCTGTACATGAATTCATAAAGGATTTGTTTCTACGCCGTGAGACTCTCGACAATTGATTTTGCTGGTGAGGTTATTCGGGAAAATGGCTCAGGATTCCTAATAAATACAAATTTAAGATGCATCTTCATTCCCGCACTTTACCACAGTTGATTAATCAAGAATTGCTTTCGCATGAATATTGTTGATTTGTGATAAAAAAAATCCTTCAATCAAGGCGTCCTAGGAGGAAATCTCGGGAGCTATAAACGGTCGTAAAAATTGTTACATTTATTTCAACTGCGGATTTGTTTTCTTAACACAACATAAGTAAGAATTAGGCTGACTTGAGATTGAATACTTTCATTATCTATACTCACAAGTGATTGGTACAAATTGTTATAGATAGGTCAAAATAGTCTAAATTAGACTCTACAAAACTGGAACATTAAGGATAGGTGTACTCTAACTTCTGCTGATTGATGTTGATTTGATTTGCATAGGAAATGAAAATCTAGTGACCTACCCTAAATAATGTATTGCATGACCTAATTTCAGCTAGTACGTGTACATGCCTCACGCAGCATATTTATTATCTATTCAATGAAAATATTAAATCCTAAATGAGGATCATGAAGTGTAAATCAAGAACTATGGTACTAGTATGATAAACATTGTACTCGTGAATTGTGAAACCATGAATTTTGTTTTACTGTTTCCTGAGGTTTTGAACATGCACACGGAGATAACCTTTGTATTTTCATTGGCGTCACCTATTTCATAAACTAGAAGTTTTCTTCTCCATGAGCGCTAGAGAATGTGTTTTGATACATTTAGCCTGGTATATACAATATATCATTTCCCTAAGATTGATGAACATATGTTGAAAACACTGTTGATGAATATAGCAACACAATATTGTCATAACATATTGTATAAATACCATGATATAACAAATACGAATCTATACATATCTCGGCAAAATATTACTAACAATCCACCAACAAAATCAGGACCAACGTATTTGTATGGCCGCATTTCAAGAAGCAGGTTTTCCACTACATTTGTACGACATAACGACTGACTCGCCTACAATAGCAGCCGGGACTATAGCTTCTTACAACATGTGACCATTAAATACAGATATATCTGTTATAAACGGTTGCTTATTTTGGGTTTAATCGTATAGGTGGCTTAAGACAGGTTGTTGCATACTTAAGATCATAGTATCACATATTTTACTGTATTAGGGATTTCCTTTGGCCCATGCTTTGTCCGCTGAATTTCCGAACAAAGCCAAATTTTGAACCGAAGGAATACAGTTGATTGGTCATTGTTTCTTTTGATGATTTGACTTTAACAAGGCAACTATCAGCATGACAATGGCGAGTCAGCACCTAAACAGAGAAATGCTATTGACGTTGACCACTGACTAATGACCGATTTTACTGAAACTCATGGGTGTAATGCTGTCCGGTTATACTATATTTATTTTCTATATTTATACCAAGTATATTTGTCTGCTATCTTCAGTAATTGAACTTAATACTCAACATATGCTTACATATGTATGGTACGTCATATGGTATTATCATATATCGGTGATGGTCATTTACTAATTAACCACGTTAATTAGTATCCTTCCCATGCGCAGGTATGTCATACATCAACCTAGTTATATCGCCCACATGACGTGTACCGAATTTTTGATACCAATATTACACGATAATTATACACAATAGACATGATCATGTGGGTTAGACAATCTGATGAGCCGATAAGCCTTTACCAGTTCTATAGATGACCAATCTTAATTCAGAAGAACACGATTTTTTGTTTAAAATATATTTTTTTCAACGCACAAGGACAAAAGCCGCAGTACCGTGACGTCAGAATCACGTGGTCTAAATGCTCCCCCGAACTGTCAAATATGTAATCAACAATAAATAAAGTCGTTATTATTACTATTACTATTATTATTACCGGTTACTCAGAGATTCGTACAGCGATAACTGTGTCAAGCATAAGTATTATTTATAATTATGTGTTCCCTTGTATATGACCATGAAATATATTGAGTCTCAATAATTTCAGAACAATGATACAATGTCACAGAACGGATTTGGTGTAATAATTTCATTCTATAATTATGATTAAATAAATGTATATTTTATTATGCATATCACGTGTTTTATAATGGGGATAGAACTTTTATTTTGCAAGATCGTCACGTCTTTTTGGGACAACCCCCGAACAATAAATGCCTCCCTAAATGTTCACCCTTTAAGGTCATACTAACCATTCTATCCACTACATTTAACGCAAGGAACAACGTAATATCTTTTGCCGCTCTAAGAAAGAATTTTAAACGAAAAAACACAGAATGCAAGTTGTGTCAACTAAAAATACATAATTATTTATTTGTTCAGCGTCAGAAGATGTTTTCTAACTTAATTTCTATTTTGAGAAGTTCTCGATAAAATGTAATCTTTGGTTAACAAACAACTCACACGTGAAAAGTGCATGCATATCTTAGACCATGCGTATTTTATCTTGCGTTGGATTATATTACTTCCGACAGACATGTCGACCTTTCCGAACAATAATTTTCTATCCTTCTAGGCAGAATGTCTCAATTCCATTTCCAAGTCCGTCTGAAAACACAGTTCATAAACCTCCTTGTCCAAAGTACACAATTATTAATATGAGTCCTCTGAGATTAGCTTAAAAGTGCAAAATAATTCTACGAGAGGTATTATACAATTCAACAAACATTAAACTCGTGCATATTGTACTAGTGGTGTTGTTTACTACACATAACGAATTAACACACATCGCTAATATTGCGACACACTAAATGTGACATGACCCCTCCATCCAGTGACCTCACAATTACATGTGCATGAAAAAATGATATTTTTTCCAAATGAATATAAAGATCAAACAAAGTTGTAATTGTTATCATAATTCAAAAGATTTAATAGCAGACAAATTGAAAGCATTTACAGTATGCGTCCGTTTAATTCATACCGACATACATGTACAGAAACGTCATAATTATGACATCATTGTATAGACATGGTAAAGTAAAAAATGTTACAATTAATTTCAAATAAATGTGTACCCACCGTTTAATAAGCAATTAACCATTGTCATGCAACGATCATTATTTTATCAATAGTTTAATAAATACCACCAACTAAGTTTATACTATACGCCAAAAGAATCATTCAAAGCAATCACCTATAAACCAACACGTGCAGACGACAATGTGTACTTTAATGATCACATAATTACTCTTTGATTAATTTACCACCTAGACGGGCAGAAGTGCATTTTCCTCTATTAATGTTAGTTTTATCATAATATTGGTATGACAATGCCAGAAAATCAAAATTGTCAGGAGATCGATTCTGATTTTATAATCAATACTTCAGTCGTCTGTATTGCTAAAACATATTTATTTTTACGAAATAATAATACCCGTCTGAGGTTTTTTTGTGTTGAAAAAGTTACTAATTATCTCAACAAAAACGGTTAATATGACAAATTGTTCCTGCTCGTAGTTTTAAATACAGTACTGCAGAAATATAAAAACAACATTTTCCATTAACAATTTTGGGATGAACAGGACTGCGTTCAATAAACGCTTATGCCCCGGTTAAAGCCTAGTCCATAAAAACTTGCTAAGTCAATCAGGGGCCATAATTTTATTAAAATGTTTGATAGTGTTACATGGCGTTGACAATGTTAGGTGATGATGATGGTAAACAAGTATGCCAAATTTGAAAGCGATGTCTTGATGGTCTATGAAAATATTTGTGTTTCAAGAACTTGAAAAGTATGTGTAACATTTTCAATCAATGCCCTAAATGTTGTGGAAATGTTGGATAGCGTTACATGGCTTTCACAATGCAAGGTGTTTGTTATCGTAAACAAGAATGTAAAGTTTGAATGCAATGTCTTGATTTTAAAAATATTTGAGTTTCAACAACTTGAATTTTTTGTTTAACATTTTCAATGGGACGAACGAACGGCAAACGAACGGACGAATGGACAGGACAATCACTATATGCCTCCTGCATCAGTAGATGCCGGCGTATAAAAATCAATATACCGTTTTCTTCGCTTAGTAGTGATATCGCGCCATTCGTTAAGTTATTACAATAAAATATTTCCCGGTTGTATGTCTAAATATAGGAGCAAATGACATGTGGGACGCACGGGAAGAGAATTATTCCCAAAGCGACAAACTCGTGCGTAGTAAATGTAGTGCTTATTTCATCCTATATATAGAATTAGCAAGTCAATATTTGACTTTTTCAGTATGCAAATAGTTGAGCCTGATGAACATGATAAACTGTTATAACTGTCATTTTCTAGGACAAAACAAATCTATTTGAACACTCGATTACTGAGCACAACGATGAACTAGAAATAGACAGGAATATGAAGTTTTTCTTATTTATCCTGAAGCCCTTTGAAACGATATAGCTCACGTTTGGCCCCTCAGTAAAGATATTGACCGAGGACCCATTACAAAAATAAATTGCCGCTGAGGGACTGAATGATAGTTAACTACTAATCACATGCCCCCTGACCGTTGTAGGATATTGTATTTGAGGATACCATCCAGCTGCCGAAATACAACCAACTAATATAATTCTACCTAGTTGACCCCTAATGATGTCGACCCTGTGCCAAAATCAGACAAATGGAAAATCCTCAGTCCGATTATCATAAAGCTGAACCAACGATTCCTGGAACTTCCCTGATGCACAGAACACCCAACATGGGGTCTGTTCTAGTACCATTTGTAATTATTTTGGCAATAACAATGTAATAGAACAAACCATTCCCGTTCTTCAACAATTAAACAGTGAAACTATTAAATGATGTGTTTGCAATTATTTACACATAAAAACAAAAATACAAATTTTCAGACAAAACAATGTCAGCCATTTAGAATGTTGACATATTACCAGCGTCCATATCAGGATCCTGGAAGGGACGGGTTCAGTTATCCCCCATCCCATTAGGTCATAAAACACACAGACGGTGCATTGATATAGCTTAATACATAACAAAGCAGTCATAGCATAGCATACATAATAGGCAAGCAATTGGTCTTAAAAATGACTTTAGCAACAACCTCATTAGGAAATGACCACATTTCCTGTGCAATAAAAACACTGATTTAACCTTTTTAGAGCAACCACCTTTCCTCAACATGGAGTGTATTTTGCATCTATTAATATACGTTGCTGGTGGAAGCGTTATAACGAGGGCTGTATACGTAAATATAAAAGTTGGTATAATAGGATTGCTTTCTGTACAAAGTTTTCGTACATACATTTCGCTGGCTTAGAATTAGAAGGTCGTAAGTGCAAAATCAAGATTTTGAGAAACAAGAAAAACTGTCTGAAAACTACGCTTTACTTATAAAAAATCAAGATTTTAAAACTTCAGTTTGGTCAACAAGATCTAATTCTCAGCTAGCGATTTAGTTTTGAACGACTATAGATATCAATCAAGTTGGACGTTTACTTGTCCCTTATCTCTATATCATACACCGCTTATACATCGATGATGATTTCCCTTCGTGTACCTATGCCTAATTATATACAGGTCGGGTAGGTAAACTAAAGAAACATACATTTCGATTACACACTTTGACTTACATTAATACTTATAACAGTATATGATTACCACCTGTATTTGTGCAGGTAGTTTAGTACTCATGGTACGTAAGACTCATTGTTCATGTAAACTACGTCTGAATGAACCACTCTCTGTTATAATATTTCTGATTATTTTAGAAACCAGCCTATAATATGCAAACTTTTGATTGGTTGGCAATGATTTCAAATTGAAATTAACCAATGAAAGGGCTCTTTATTGCTATCTCCCGAAGCAGCTCAAGAAGAAATCTTAACTCAAATTGGGATGTTGCTCAAATCAGAGTATGATTATGAGTCAACGTGAAGTTCAAGACCTTGAAATTGTACTGTAATAAACTCTGTTGAAATGCCAATTTTAAGACTAACGAGATATAGCTCAAATTGAGAGGCTTCAGGTGATCGGGGCCTGGTGTTAGTAGTGCTGAGCTAGGCTGGCAGGATGGCGGACTGTTTAGTTGACCATGACGGCGGACTGTTTAGTTGACCTTGACGGCGGACTGTTTGGCTGACCATGACGGCGGACTGTTTGGCTGACCTTGACGATGGACTGTTTAGTTGACTATGACGGCGGGCTGTTTGGTTGAACTTGACGGCGGACTGTTTGGCTGACCATGACGGCGGACTGTTTGGCTGACCATGACGGCGGACTGTTTGGCTGACCATGACGGCGGACTGTTTGGCTGACCATGACGGCGGACTGTTTGACTGACCATGACGGCGGACTGTTTAGTTGACCATGAAGGCGGACTGTTTGGCTGACCTTGACGGCGGACTGTTTGGCTGACCATGACGGCGGACTGTTTAGTTGACCATGACGCGAACTGTTTGGCTGACCATGACGTCGGACTGTTTGGCTGACCATGACGGCAGACTGTTTGGCTGACCTTGACGGCGGACTGTTTGGCTGACCTTGACGGCGGACTGTTTGGCTGACCTTGACGGCGGACTGTTTGACTGACCTTGACGGCGGACTGTTTGGCGGACTTTTCGGCGATATACTCGCATTCAGTAGTACGTGTACTAACATAAAATTATCTAATGTTACAAAAAGAAAATTCATGGTAGGAAATTCTATACAATGATATCGTATTCGAAATTTAAATGTTATTTAACACCAAATATCTATGCAGATATCTTTATATTAATAGTCTTGATAAATACTTTATATCCTTGTTAACAGAAAGTGTTTCATCAAAACTTGTCTTTAAGATAATAGTAAATGCTACAACCCCCTCGTACCGACATTATCTTCTCTTCTATGATTGGGATTAGATAAATATGTCACTCAAAGCTTCTAACTATATCTTTAATCTAAATACAAATGTAAATTGACTATCAGGATCAAACGCAGGAGATAGGAGAGTCTTCTCTATCTTTTACAATCATCTACGATTGTGCGAGTATACTTCCAGGACGACCATTAAAAAAAGTTTTCTTAAATTTCATTTTTTTATAATTGTATTCATATAAATACATTGTAGTGTAGCTTTACAGCTCTTTACGCAAGTTTGATGTTCTTTCAAAAGGCCCGCTAGTTGATATCAAACTTAGTTATTTGGACAAGTTTTGGGATCACTGTGACGTCATTACAGTTATTTAATGTACAATCTACGACTCATACAGTGTCCTCACCATGACAAAATTGTAAACATGAACTGTTGAAAAATGTCACAATATGATTTTTATGCTAATAAATATGTAAACATGTTTGTCGTTAATGCACAATCTGGTCGAATTTACATGAATTGCTGTAATATAACTGTTTCCACAATATTACCAGCAATCTACTTGATACCTGTATTTAAAAAAAGAACTGGTTATTGCAAAGTATATTTATTCTCTTATTTAATACTCTTTCCATTTTGTGTTAAAAGTCAAATTTCACATTTTTAGGGAGAGACAACAATCGTACTGCCTGCTTGTTTATTTATACATTGCATATTTATGTTGTGCAAGACAGTGTTTTATGCATGCAAATGTTGTTTATGTTTAGACGATAAGCATTGGGTTGTTATTTGGGGCAATTCGTCTTATTTCTATTTTGATTATTATTAGCATATTTAATCTATACTTTTAAACGTTTTGTCCACGTGTTGATGTACTAGGATTTCCTAATGGACTTAAAAATCTGAATAGATTCTAATTCCACTTAAATGAGCTCCAGGGTCGGAGAATCAACGACGTATTTGTCTGTACCACTGACACACATTCCATTTTCGGAAACAGTTATTAAGTTAGAGTAATAATTATAAATTGTGTCTGTTAAATTGATTAGTAACACAAATGTGACATCATTCTGGTCGGTAACATCCAATAAATTCGTCTTTATTTCGTTATTTTGAATCTACAATGTAGCGCGGTTAGAATACTCTTGAGTAAAACAAAGCGGAATGAGACACTTTTTATTTCGTTCCATTTATTTTATGTTTACAGTACGGAGTTCTTAGTCTTACTGTGATGTTCCGAAGTCATAATATTTACATATTACACAACGTCAATTTTAATTTTATGGTTACTCTTTTTTGTGTTGTTCGTTAACTGTAAACATACCGACCGTCTTTTGTATATATCAACTGAAATTCAATAAGAAAATTAGCGCACATCGTGTGGTGAAGCAGTAGATAAAATCACACCAAAATGTACTTCAAAGATGCGTAAAACACATTTAAAACTTATTACTACACCATTTAAACTGTTTCCAAGACACACCGCGCCTAGATGCACGTAATTTCAAGACGAGATTATATTTTGACAAAATCATGGTGGTTAGCGAGGTGCATCCTGGGTAATTATCAACTTTTAAATACGCCACCTGCCTTTCATTAAATTATCGTTAAATAATTTAGTAAATTAAAATCTTACTATAAATTATTACCAGCACAATTGGCTGGTTCAACCAGACGCATGCATTATCTAACAGAAACGTTTCAGGCAGACGTCATCGCGTAAAGATAACAAACCACGTGGTTTTCAAAACATATCTATTTCCTACCAAATATAATTTTATGAGTTATGTCTTTAATACTTCTCTTTAATCGATCTGTACATTACAAACTCTTGCAATCATACAAACACAGACTATTCTATGTATCCATAGCTTCTGTTCAGATTACTTTTGTTTTACATAACTTATAGCCAGTAATATGACGCTTTGTGACAATTTTACTCAGCTGTCAGCAAGCGATTACCTTTCCTTGCAACAATTTTAAACGCGTGTTTAGTTTCAAAACTGTCGTCTGGTTGTATGTGTTACTACATAATATTCAGCATTATGCAGCCGCTTGCAAACCCCACCTGTTTGCTACTGAAGTATTTTTAGAAATCTAATTGTAAGTATCAATAATTTACAATTCCTCCCAGCTTTTATGAGCCTTCTACAGAATGCATTGTAGAAGATGGCGAAATCACATAGGTGTAATTAAGACCAACACACACGATTGATCGGGTTGTCGCAATCGCTTTGTAAGACATCGTCGATAATTTATAAATACCGATACGAATTTACGTAAAATACGCGCATACGTATAGATTTGAGTGCCAGGATGTCAATGTCACGTGACACAACGTTTTATTGATCACATGGTGTAACCGTATCAACAAAAGCCATTTTAATGTCAATACGACACGTTATTTGAAGCCATGATGTGCTCTACAATTCACATTCTTCAGTCTATACCACATATAGTCTCAGTAGGGGCATTTTAATGCGAAGTTTCAAAGACGGAACGTAAACGCCGAGTCCTAAAACCGGCAATTAAACTACAATTCCAATTTGTAATCTAGCGATAAGTATAGTCGACAAACGCCAGACTAAATAGTGTTCTTGATCTTATTGCCCAAGTCTACAAATTCGTAATCTGTTATTTTGTGTTCAACTAGTAGATCGAATATGGCAATACCAATACAATTATTTACAATTTCTCATCGTCGGAAACTGTCAAGATATTAACAAACTCAGTACACAAACTAAACTTGAAAGACTTGCAGACTAACAGATATATAATTATAATGCTTTCCTTTTTTATTTCATCGATTGAATTGACGTCGTCTGTTTTTAGAAAAATATACTGGTAATGGAGTATACGCAAGCATAAGTATTTGTCTTTAAGGTTGTGTTGAAATCATGACAGCTTTTTGTATATGTTTAATTTCATTTCATTTAATGAGCATCCTGATTTGGATTATCGTACAAAATGTTGAAGGGTTCTTGTATCCAGAATGAAGTATAAATTATATAATTTTATTGTCTCATTTTTTTCTGGAGATATATAGTTTACAGGTACAAAAAAACAATATGCATATTATAACAAAAACAGAAAGTACTATTCACAACAGCAATTAATTGTTGCAATGTTATTATTTCCAAAATGCAGTTAATGATTTCAGTTATTATAAATATATTGTCGCAATGTTATTACTATCCAAAATGTAGTTAATGATTTCAGTTATTATAAATATATTGTCGCAATGTTATTATATCCAAAATGTAGTTAATGATTTCAGTTATTATAAATATATTATTGCAACGTTATTATATCGAACAAGAAGTAAATGATTACAGTTATCATAAATATATTGTTGCAATGTTATTATATATGCGAAATGAAGTAAATGAGTTTAGTTATCATAATTATATTGTTGCAAAATGCAGTAATGGTATTTCATCGATTTCTATATTAACTCAACAGCTTGCTATGGCGGTCTATTCAGGTCATATATCGCAAATACTTCTACGATGGCAATCTATAATTTTTCACCCAATATACGTCAAAGTCGATAATTGGATAAGAGGATGCCGGTTGCTTTTAGCATAGTACGTTTATGCAAAACACTATCAAGGGATGACTTGTCATTCAGACTATATACAAGCGATACCGTGATGAAATATTAAAATTTATGAATAAAATATGTTCATTGAACGGAGAGCTACTAATGTCTGTTCTCTACAGGTATATATGACTAGATGTATATCAAGCTTATTGATACAACAGGCGTGTAATGAGTTAGCATGTGGTATTGATCCGACCTTAACCACCATCGCAATAGTGTAAACGTGTTATCATATACATGTATATATGTATAACGGTTGTTTAATGTATGTTGTACGGGTATGTTGGCAATGCTTGTTCCACGTAGAAGCAAGTAATTAACACACACCACTCGTGAATATAGTAGACAGAAAACGAACCGACTCAGGTAAATCAGGAATAACTTACCCCAACGTTGTCATGGTGACGATGGTATACCAGGACGATGCTGGAATACTGGTGAACTTCGTCTTCGGAACATTTTTCTCTGCATAAAACATTACTGTGGCGAATATAATAATAGCCATTGTGAGGGAGAAAAGGAGAAAGCCCAATTCACTGGCGCAACTTTTCAGCGTATACCCGAGAATCCTCAAGCCTTGTGAATGCCGAGAAAATTTGAAAATCCTAAACACACGAAACACTCTAAGCGTGACAAACGCTCCGCTAACATCGTCATTTTCTGGGATCAGAAGGCCGATATAATACGGCATAATGGCCACAACATCAATAATACACATTACGCTACGCATGAATTTTAAACGTTCCGGAGCGGCATAGAAACGTAGCATATATTCAGCTGTGAAAATCATAACACACGCAGTATCCAGACAAAAGAAAGCTACAGAATATTTATCCCCACAGGACAATTTTTTGCCCGTACCTGGGACCCTCCCACAAGGTATTGTTTCAACAACGTTCGCAAACACAGATACGGCAATGAAAAAACCCGTGACGTAATAGAACACAAGCGCGGCGGTGCCAATGTGCGGATTTTCAAACGCTCGCCACATTTCTGCGCGAATAGATTCAAGGGGTTCATTGTCCCCTGCATCAGAAGCCTTGTCATCAAGAAGTCTTTCGCTGTTTTCCCTTTTTCTGTCCCTATAATCTTCGTAGCAACAGTCCCCAATGAGATCTGGCATAATTCCAAAGAACGCCAGCTCCTCATCATATGACGATATACATTCATGTTTGGGGTAATGTAGTTTACCAGTTCGGTAATAATTCAAAATGTGTCTAAAAATGTCCGGATCCCTATCGAAGAAATATTCCTTACTGTTGTCATCGTAGAAAAAATCCTTCTCATTTGATCCCAGTAAAGTATCTGGGTATTTATCTAAAGTATTCTGCCAAGTCTCAAATCTTCGTCCGCTTACGTTGATCATGAGTTTGTCATCCCCCCTCCCTTCACCATCATTTTTAACCCTAGAGTGGGGCATAGGGTTCTTAGCGACCGGGACCCATCCTATAGCGGACGCTCGGGCAAACGGTAACCAGGCGGCAACGGATGCCATTTTATCTGCACTATTCTTGGAGGGAGACAGTCCGAAATGCTCAAGAGCTACAATGGTGAGGCCGATCTAAATTTCACCAATCATTTTGTGCATGGTACCAAGAAGCATGTAAATGCTGTAAGCATAAAACAATCAGAAAATCTCCAAATTCTCCTTATAATTGTAGCGAAATAAACAAGAATACACAGAGAGTACTAATTGAGCAAAAAGTATCCAAAATTTTCACCAGATGTAATCAGCTCAAATTAATTTCATTAAACATAACACGAGAGGTCTCAATCCATATTGCCGAATCCGACACCGCGTAAAACGGAACACTAGCTGCTATTGACAGAATATTTCGGTTACAATTGAATCCTTCACATTTTGTTCCCTATGAATTTTCACAAATAATATGTCCATTTTTTCCACCTAACCAGCGTTAAGTCAAATTCTTCTTTGATACATTTCCATTAAGTTTTTTTTCTCCAAGTCAACGTGCGTAGTCGTTCGCCTTTAGTCCTGTCGCCATTTTTTGATAAGAACAACTCGCAGTGTATGAGGTCTGTGTAGTCCACGCGCTTTAACAATACCGTCTGCTACCTTCAGCTACTGTATCGTCAAGCGCTCCACGAGCGAGACAGAAAATCGATCCTTCCCTTACTATATTCAACGCAATGCATTCTGTCGATATACTGCTTGCCGAAGAATACTTGTGCATAATTAGCCATTTTCTCATTCAAAATTCATCAGTAAGCGAGTTTTAACTGTTTCTTTCGGCTTTTCTCGTATGCTAACGCACGTTGTATCGACATAGTGCTACGTTTCACGCACAAAGGGCAGTCTTGTTAGATTTATTGTATTGGTTAGCATTATTTTAACCACTAAATGTCTCGCAATTATGGACCGAGTGAAAACACGTAGGGGTGGCGTAAATTCAACTCATATCTTTTGCGGCTTCAGAGGAAATGTATTATTGCGCTATGTCATTGATTTGATTCGGTGTTATAGATTATTTTTAGATGTTATATTTATACAACAAGGCAAACAATATCGTTAATTGGTCTCGTATGATATAGGAAAAACGCGGATATATATTAGCTGCACACATTCCATGGCCGGACAGTTTGAGTTGCACTATAGTCTCATCGGAGTATGTGGGTGATTTGTTATATTCATAGGTTTCACTTAATGTTTTTAATAAAATATTTACCGTCTGGTTGCTAATGTCCCTGAAGCGTTGCTAACGAACACGGTATTTCACGTCTGGTCAATCAAGCAAAAATGTGTTTTTACCATTCTTGACGGAATTCCTAATCGTTTTAACAGTAAATTCCGACTTGATAGGTAGTATCAGCGTTGCCTTGTACAAAACGACGTTTACCCTTTGTTCAATTCCAACAATGACATTTAACTGAATTTCAATGTTTTAAAGTAAACTTTGATTCTATGTCGCCGTACAGTATGGGTTCGCATTCTACTATAGGTTCAAAACTAATTATTTAAAAGCGACATTTGTGCCATGTGTCGACCGTACATACAGTCAATCTTGCTAACTACGGATCAACCCATCACAGACTCTAAGCACAATGAGAAACTTAGCAGTAGTGCTGAAGGGGACCAAACCCGAGGCATCTTGATACCAAAGCGCGCACCATACTCCCTAACCCCTAAATTATTTGGTTATGAACTCAAATCAAGGGCAAAATCATCAACACATGAATGTATTCGAACAATTTGGAGAGCTTATTAAATTTACATTTTCCTACGTATTGATGAATTGTAAATATAAAGTGTTTTGTGTTGGTGTTATATTGTAATTTATCGCCGTCGAGTTTTACGAAAGTGAGCCACTTTATCTCAATAAATAAATAAACAATTTTCACAATCCATGAACACGTCTGTGAGAAAGCCATGCGTCATGTACCGTGCATATTTTGAGATAATCAGCTTGCAAATTACAACCAAGATATTCTTTCATTTAATTACATCGAGTATTTATACAATGTTTGTTAGATAATACGGAATGACGTCATAACATGTAGAATTTCTTTTCCAGAAAGACATACACGTAAAGTGGAGTTTTTTACTTGTTAAAATAAACATAACTTGGAGATGACTATATGTATATTTTAACTTCGGTAATCCAACCACGGACTTAAGCCTTCTGAAAAGGTGAGGCATGCTTTCATACTGGGTATCTATCACAACTGTAAAAAGCAACGTGCTTATTTAGTTTACCTACTGCAATCGGATTAGTCCACAGTTTAAAGTACAACAATATGCATAACCTAGAAATTTACTTATACGCTGCAATCATGTTTATTTTGACAGGTCAAACAACTTCACTATATAATAACTAATAAATTATACTTATATTGTAATTAATAGCAAGGAATGTTCCATGTTTGGCCGAACGGTCTTCTGAAATATGCGAAGCATGCACGTGTTAAAGCTCGGAACTGTTAAGCGTATATAAGACATAATAACAAGCTGGTTGATTTAACCTAGGGATAATGATCTTGTTTTACAAGAACCATTTGTTGGTTTTAATGGAGAATTTTATTGGAAACACAACCACCTGTTCACTCGATACAGTTCTTCAGTCGTTAAAAATGGTTTTATAATCATTTAAATGCATGTTTTGTAATAAAGATACCTGTATTCGACAGGCACGCCTAAAGGGGGGTGTGGCAAGCACATAGGAAACACGGATGCAAGTAGGGAATGTTTACATGTGCACGGGTATATTGTGAATGTGTATCCGGCTACGGGAATGTACAACACTTGAAATGGCATCTACCAATGGTGTTGCCATATCAACTATAGTGTAAATGAATTCACAGTGCATTTTCAAATTACAATGTATTAGCGGTTTGTGCACACTTGTTACTTTGGTACCGTTGTGTAGGAACTAGACGCTTCGTAACACCACAACGGTATATGCTTTTCACGTGAATGCTGAGCACAGCAAGGCGACACGGCCATCAGTAGCACTAGTTAAGTAATGTCCCTTTAAGAAGTTACAGTCTTTACATTATACAAGACGTGGCAATGATGTTAATGAGTCGATTTCAAAATTCGCAGGTTTTTAGCCTCCCCAATTTCTTAAATATTTTTGTCAAATATAATGGTTTTAATTGTACAATGTTATTGTCCAAACTCTTCTTGGACATTTGTGTATAGTTTCGACCCTTAATTAAGTCTTAAAGACAATATATATGTTTTTCAACTTCAAACTTAAAGTCACTTAAGTAAATTGTCTTTGGTGTAACGAGCAGGAAATTTAACAATAAATTCTTTAAACAAACTGAATTCAGCTGATTTTTAAGTACACAGTAACGAAAATACTCATACCTAAATAAATTTTGCTGAAATTGTAAATTGAATGAGTCACATGAAATTGTATAGCAATACAATTCACCAATATCAAATCTGAACATTTTCAACTTTTTTGTATTGTATATATTACAAACAAAACAGTTTTGTTTATTTTTTTCTTTCATATATGTAGCATTTCCTGCAGGCTATCTTTAAGATACATCTATTGTAAAGACTGTTTTCATTTCAATTATATCATAAAACCTGATTTACATTGTTACACCACGGACATTGTTACACCATGGACATATATGTTACACCACAGACAGATATGTTACACCATGGACAAACACATTAATAAACCTAATTGATCAAATTTAGGAATAAACTTAATATAAAAGGTATTGCAGACTTGTGTGCTGTAATCAGTGCTACCCAATATCTCTATGCAAAAAGAGAAAGGATGTCATGTGTTAACAGTCAGGTCGATTTCCTTAAAGAAAGTGTCCATGGTGTAACAGCTATATTACATTTATTAGTTTTATTATGAAATATTAGGGCATTATTATGCTTTTGCAACACATATCTGCTTTAAAAATATGTGCCAATGAAATGCAATCGTAAGCAATTTAAAATGTCAATATATTTCTGAACTTCATAGTTAATTTACTGATTTTATCCGTGGTGTAACACATTTAAATTGTTACACCATGGACAGTTACACCACGGATATTTTTGAGATGTTATCATCAAAACATACACATCGTTTATAGCACTTCGATACTGATATGACAAAACTACTGTATATATATATATATATATTGATCTTTATCAAATAATTTAAAATTTTATTACGCTGATCAAGAAATTGAAATTGTAAAAACATTTAAATACCTTGGTATCGTATTCACATCAGGTGGAGCATTTAGTACGGCTCAAAACACGTTATCCACACAAGCCAATAAGGCAATTTTCAAACTTAACAAGTATTTGTATAAGTTTACATATATTGCCCCTAAGCATAAGTTAGAATTATTTGATAAACTTGTTTCTCCTATTCTTAGTTACGGCAGCGAAGTTTTGGGTACATCAACCGACATATCTATAGAGAGGGTACATTTACAGTTTTGCAAATCATTAGTGGGGGTTAAAAAGAACACACAGAACGACTTTATTTACGGAGAATTGGGACGAATATCTTTTACCACAATTCACTTATATAATGTCATAAAATATTGGACCAAAATTATACAAATGCCACACAATAAATATGTTTTTATTATATACAGTCTTCTGAAGTCTGACCTTGAGTTAAATCAAAACTGCATGAATTGGTGTTATTGTGTAAAGAATTTATTGGCTGAACTTGGATTTTATTATACTTGGTTAAATCAAGGTGTTGGAGATTTTAAATGGTTCCTATCTTCAGTTAAACAAAGACTTACAGACAATTTTGTTCAAAATTGGCACCATCGATTAGAAGAATCAAGCAGAGCCTTATTTTATAGCAATATTTTGCATTTCAAATTGCAACCCTATTTAGAAATTAATTTATCAGACAAAATCCGCCAATCTCTCTCAAGACTTAGAACTTCTTCTCATAGACTGTGTATTGAATCAGGCAGGTGGGAGAAACCAATAGCCATCCCATTGAATGAGAGAAAATGTCAAACATGCAATATTTTGGAAGATGAGTATCACTTTGTGTTAGAATGTCAGTTATACCATGATTTAAGAAAAACATATATACCATTAGAATACCGACGCCACCCAAGTATGTTGAAATTTATTCAATTAATGAAAAATGAAAATGAAACTGTTTTGAAAAAGTTAAGCCTGTTTACATACCATGCGTTTAATCTCAGGAATGAATTGTTATATTTAAACTGATGACGTAATATACTTATGTCAACTACAGTATCAATAAGTATTATTGTGTGCTTTATTTATCATGTATTGTTGTGCATGCATGTACTCATATATATATATATTGATTTGATGTGAATAATTATATTGATTCATTAGATACGTAGATATTTATAGTCGAATTATGCTGTATCATTTAAATCTTCTCCACATAGTTGTGAGCATGCTTGATTATTAGTTAGTATTTATTTTGCTTACTGTACCACTGTTCTGTCATAAATGCATTGTATTGTCCTCATAGGCTATCAGCCTAATGGAATTGAAATAAACTATCTATCTATCTATATATCTTAAACCAAAAGTGGAACTATTCTGAAAAATATGCTTTCGGATGTATAATAAACAGCGTTACACCAAAGACAAAGAAAACAACTACGACCAGTGATACAGACATTGAATTGTCTATAGATTTCCAATCATAAATTAAATTAAAAACCATTCATCGCTGTTGTGTGAAGGATGAGGAACTCTCTCGAAATAAAGAAGTTATTTTGGTATTTTAGGGGATCATGGTATAAAATTAGGTACCTAATTGATTTCGTTACACCAAAGACACTAAGCTATGGGACATGCATATAACATATATTTTTTACAATATTCAGTGTTTGTTTTTGTTTACAATATATTTTCTGTGTATTTTTAAGTATTCACCATCAAAATGCACATACAAATTTTATCTCATAACATAAGACAACATTAAATACTTTAATAAAAAGCATACCTAACACTGTGGTACTGGGACATTCATTTGTTCCCTGTCCTAGGCAGTAAAAACACAAATACAAAAATTTACTGATGACAAACCATTTAGTTTTGCAGTGTTACTATAAATACAGTATAATTATATAGCTTTATATAATTAATGTTTTACTATCATTTATCATATTTATGTGTAAGTTATTCAATCAGGACAAGAAAACCTGCGAATTTTGAAATTGACTCTTATATCAATATGTCACACTATCAACAGTCCCATTTCTCTGATGCATTTATCGGTGTTTTAAGCCACCTAATGATTTTAGCTAAGTGGTTGTAAATGAAATATCCGACGATCTATTTATAGACTTTGAACTCAAAGTTTAAGACTTCTGTGCCGACGTCATTATGTCTTCTACAACGACAGCGCACGTGACTTCGACAACTGTCTTAAATAACGCATTTCTCTCAACAAAATATACTAATTACCTTTTGTTCTGATCATGGATGCTCAACCGTTGTCAAGGCCACGGGGTATGGATTACAGAACGGAGAAATAAAAGAAACGAATAGAGAATTTCGATACATTAGTCTGTGTAACGGAAACATACTTTTTACTGACTTACTGCTATTCGTCCACGGTGAGATATAAGGTTGCAATGGTCTCTCTCCACTCGGGTCTGTGTTTGGCTATTCTCGACGCCCCCCCCCCCGTCCAGCTCTGCAAGTTCTGTCTTCAACACATTTTCTCCATAGGTGATCTCATGTCAAACATTTGTTCTCGATTTTATATCGATTTTGGAAATTGTTTTTGGTATGATTTAGAACTAAAGTGAAATCAATATGATATGTACATGCTGCACTGGTCTGCCATTGTATTTGAAACATTGTAATTACATTGATGAGCTATGGGCAACTCCTCAACTAACGAACCCGCTTCCAGCATATCTCAGGTGTATATATATGTGCGTACATACCGGCCATTGACTTTATATTTGTATACAAGTATTTATATATTAATTCCCACAACGATGCACTAAATCTTGGCTTCTTTTATTAATCCTGTTTGATTTCAATTATTCAATTAGATCCATCAATTTATTTGTGTTCGATTTGGTACTGGATAAATTTAGTAGTTGATAAAAACGGTAAAATTAATTAATTTTAAGACAATCGTTCTGGTTAGCGATGTTGGTTGATTGTTTGTGTCTTGGTTTGGTTCCAAGGTTAGATCACGTTATGTCATTCTGTGACATTGGTTATTATGTCATATCCTCAACATTATGATAATACATAATAATGTTGCTTGCGAAAGAAAGTAAGACTGACTGTTGAAAACGGTTATATACTGCTACTAGTATACATGTATATAACTGAAAAAAAACAATGGATGAGGATTCGGCGTAAACATCATTACAATGTTTCGGGTAGGGTGAACGGACACATAATTTATAATTTTGCTCTTAGATTAACAGCGGGAATCACAATGAGGGGTGAACTATAGTCCGTCGATTATAACACTAACCTTGGTTTACAAATAAGAAATAAAATGCATTTTTGACGTCCATATTTGTTCAATCTCAGTGTGCATAATCACTCAATGCTGTTTCAATCACTGATAACGATCGGTTAGTCGACCGTGCAGTGTTTATAGCATCCATGTTTGTTTATTGATAAGGCTAGAGTTATATCCGGCCAGTTATAAACTTCACTGATTGTTGTGAAAGAGCGCCTTACATTTTTAATACTTACTCACCAGTTGGTTTATATGTTCAGGACCAGTTTATCTGAACACAATGATCAGACCAGAACATCAATACACAGAGACATTCGTGCAATCAATGGTTGTCTTATTATGGTGGTTTCAAAGTGTATGATGACAAATGCAATAAGAAAATAAATGTATGGCTTCAGAAACCATGTCTATACACTGTCATTAGAAAAAACTGAGTTATTAAATTACTGAATTACAGTCGTCTTACGTTTCCATATTATCCGTGTTTTTTTCCAAGAAACATTTTCTAGTAAGAAAAGGATGGAGACTTTAGGCCTACCAGGAAGCCCACGCGAATAAGACTACTGTCAATACAACCGGAGCCTTAAGACGATTTTTAAAAATTAATATTGTTTTAAGTCTCACTGGTCAGCAGTAGTTCCGTCATCATATGGAAACTATCCAACTACATTACCCTGACCCTGAGTAAATCAACAATTTCCTGGATCTAACTATGCTGAGTGTCAATCAGGGGTGATATGCCAGTACCATTTTTAACAACTTCGGTATGTCGCAGCCTTGGTTTGAACTCGAAACATCCCACATTCGAAACGATCGCTCTACCACTAAGCTTTCGGGGCGGATATTAAGTAGATACATGGAGCCACGCCCCTTATGCGGGTAGTTGTAAAACATTTATCAATCGTTTCATATTGTTTTGCATGGAATTCAGTAGGCTGGTACCCGTTCGAATATTAGAAATATCGTATATTGCGACTTTTTGTCAAGTCAAATATCCAGCTGAGTTCGAATTTAAAGCCACCAGTGAGTTCGTTATTCGACTTGACAAAAATCGAATTTCCAGCTGAGTTCGAATTTCCAGCCAGCTAAGAGTTCGTTATTCGACTTTTTGTAAAGTCGAATTTCCAGCTGAGTTCGATTTTTCAGCCACCTGTGAGTTCGTTATTCGACTTGACAAAAAGTCGACTTTCTAGCTGAGTTCGAATTTCCAGCCAGCTGTGAGTTCGTTATCACTAAATGGCTTGAAATTCAAACTCAGTGTGATATTTGAATTTTTGTCAATTCGAATAACGAACTCACAGGTGGTTGGAAATTTATACTCGGCCGGATATTCGACTTTGTGTCAAGTCGAAAAACGAACTCACAGCTGGCTGGACAATCTAACTCAGCTGAAAATTCCCTCTGGTAGAAAATTGAATAACGAACTAATAGCCGACTTGATATAGGACACTAGCTAGAAACTTGCGAAGGCATGTGAATATCAAACTCACTGCTAGCTCGTTATTGGCGTGCAGCTAGAAATTGAATTTCTAACTACGATCTTCCAACTTACTGCCAAATTCTCGGAGCTATAGATATATTGTAGTTTCAAATCGCTTTGTCATAATGCCTTCAAAGCCGACGTACAAAATGGCATATTAACTCTATTGATCTAGTATGTATTTTCGGACAGGTACACCTATGAATAGTAACATCTTTGATGATTATTTTGGTGTTATGCTAATAAAACCATGATGTTCGTAATATGTAGTCTAGATAAACTGCTTAAGAGGTTTCTCTTTGATAACCTTCGAACATTTGGTACATATTATCGTCAGTTAACTACGTATATACGTAGTACGGTGTTAGGGAAGACATTCCAAAATGACTGACCACCTTTTAAAGAACATGGGTCATAGGTAACTGTATCTTTGAAAAATAATAAAATAATGACAACAATTTTGTTGTTGAAAACTTTATATATCTAATAGAGGTAATTAAACTATATTTATTATGTAGTAATTACATTTCTGTAAACAAATTCTTCATTAATGATACATTTACCTGTGACATGGTATAACGAAAAATAATATTTGTTTACTTATTTTCATTCGACCTTGTTTTTTGCAAAGTTATTTTGAACCAATAGCATTAATGGCAAAATGTAATTGCTTTTGAAAAATCGGGACATTATAAATTATTTGCTAAATTAATAATAATTATTTCACAAGATACAGTAAAAGAATACCAGTAATGACACCTAGACAGATAGCGTGTGGGAAGAAAATACACGGATTCAAACTGTCCACCTCTCGTGCATGAATGGCTGGGGTACATAGACGGTGTACCAAAATGTTGCATGCAAACTTGTTCAAGAACTGGTGTAATATATATTGACTGTATAAGTGCATCTTACATGACTGTAGGTTTATCGATTGATAAAAAATATACATTTATCATTGTACTAATAGAACTAATATTGTTCATTAGTCAACTAGCACAATGAACGTGGTAGTATAACCGTACATGTGTATTTATGTTTGCTAATTGGATAACTAGATATTTGGTAAAACTAGCATAGTTGTTTAAGGTTGTGACAGTTGCCATAATGGATATAGTTTGTCGACCACTTGAAGGAGTTCAGCAAATATACTAAAACTTACAACTTTACCAACCGATTTAATTCGATGATACAATTATTTAAATGCTGCCCTGCCCTGCCCTGCCCTGCCCTGCCCTGCCCTGCCCTGCCCTGCCCTGCCCTGCCCTGCCCTGCCCTGCCCTGCCCTGCCCTGCCCTGCCCTGCCCTGCCCTGCCCTGCCCTGCCCTGCCCTGCCCTGCCCTGCCCTGCCCTGCCCTGCCCTGCCCTGCCCTGCCCTGCCCTGCCCTGCCCTGCCCTGCCCTGCCCTGCCCTGCCCTGCCCTGCCCTGCCCTGCCCTGCCCTGCCCTGCCCTGCCCTGCCCTGCCCTGCCCTGCCCTGCCCTGCCCTGCCCTGCCCTGCCCTGCCATGCCATGCCATGCCCTGCCATGCCATGCCATGCCATGCCATGCCATGCCATGCCATGCCATGCCATGCCATGCCATGCCATGCCATGCCCTGCCCTGCCCTGCCTCAAACTTGAGACATCTAATTCACAGCTGACAGAAGCGAACTCAGCTGTGAACACAAATGTTCCATTTTGACTTCGCTTCGGAATTCACTTCTGAGTTCAGCTCTTTTCAATTTGAACTTCACTTCTGACTAAACTTCTGAGTTCACATATGTCAGATGTCCAATCAAATTTGAGGACAACTTCGGTCAACTGTGAACTCAATCTTGACTTCATTTCTGAGTTTACTTCTGTCAGCAGGTGATATTTTTTACTTCACTTTTGAATGAACAACTAACAACTATCTGCCACCTTCACAGTCCTTCATTATGACTTATCCAATCCGTTCTGTTCCCCTTTCTGTGCTACTTGGATCAGCGAATATTACTAGGGATGGAACGATGTCTTTAAGTAAATATAAATTACACATTTGTTTGTTTTAATTTATGTATAGGCCTTTATTTAAAATAATCCGCTTTGATGTTCATTTGAAAATAAAAAGACATTTCTTTTCTAAATTAAGCATACAATAAATATATACTCGCTCTGTTTTTTAATTTAATGGAACTAAGACATGGCTATGATCGCGTGATGATCTGTCACTTGTAAAAAAAGTTCTTGTCTGTGTTCATCAATTGATCCCGTTGATGTGTTGATTCATTGAATTGGGTCACATACTGTTTTCTAAATGATGTTCTATTAACATGAATTGACGTACATGAACAAAACAACTTTAACGACTAACTGATTCTTTAATAGGGAGAACCTTAAGGAGGCCCGAGCTGCCTTGTGCGCATGCGCGAAATTTCAAAATCGTATTTGGTGAAACAAACATGATATTTATTTCCAATAATCGCATATAAATGTTTATTAATGAAAATAAACATAATGTTAGATTAAAAAATAGATATATTTTAACTTTTTATTTTTTGCATGTATAAAATGGGAATGGCACAAATTGTAAAGTATATGGGTGTACAATACGTTACTACAAATGCATATTCTTATTTAAAATATGTAGTGCATGATTTAGTTATATGAAGTAGGTAAACTTTGAAATCTTTTTCTTAAAGTTTTATTCCATTCTGATACATATGCAAATTAGGATAATTTATGCAAACTTATTCAAAATTAGTACTGTTTGGTGAATAGCTCTCTAAAAAGGCTGGTGACCCCTATTTTTTTTATTTGACTAAACTTATGTTCTATATGATTCTCAACTTTTAATCAATTTTAAATAATTTTCGATCGATAGATATTTTTTACGTTAATTTGAAAATCACACTTTTAGGTAAGTGAGTGGGGTAACTATTTATCATGTAAAAATACTGGATTTGTTAACCAGGCAGCCGAAATTGTGATTAATGTCAATCGGAATGACCATTGAACAAACACAATATCATGCCTTGTTTAAAAGTGGTTTAGTATAATACAAATCTAAAAATGAACTTGATGGTGTCACATATGCAAGAAACAGATAAAATGCACAAAATTCAAAGGTAGATCATTAGAAAGCCATGTATCTCGTTATCGACGATTTTTCTGTCATTTTAAGATATTTCGGAGAAAATTCGATCGTTCGATAAAAGGTGCGCGAACTACATTAAATTGAACTTTTAGAATGACACGAACTTCGGAACATAAATAAATTGCTTCAGGTGGTACGCGCACCTTTGATCTAACGATCGAATTTTCCCCGAAACATCTTTTAAAAATGACAGAACAATCTTCTAGAACAACATTCGGGACATTGAAATCATAAAAATGATATGTCACCAGGTTCGTTTTCGAGATACATGGCTTTCTAATGACCTACCATTGTATTGTGTTCATTTTATCTATTTCTTGCATATATAAAATAAAGAAATATACCAGATTTATATAAATACGCACGTTCAAAGGCACTTTACATTACTGTGTGCAGCCACAAGGGCGCAGGTGCATCCTCTACCAGTGCAGATACAGCATGATCTGACCAGAGGGAAAGACTGAGAGAAAGCCCCTGGAGAGAGGGAGAGACATTAGATACAGGCATGTCCGGCGCTGCAGAAGAGCGCCTAGCTCTTATTTCGAATAGACAGCCTGGTTCTTTAATGTGCCCGGTGTATAACACCGATACACAGCTTCCTGCCACTTCCAGATACTTTGTAGACCACACGGCCAGATATAGCGGGACATATAATAAATGTTCCAGAAATGTCAAGTTCCGATGCCAGGGATTGAACCCACGACCTCTGGATTGACAGCCCAGTGCGTTACGACTGAGCTAAATCCGCTTATTTCAGCTAAATCCGCTTATATGACACCGTCGAGTTCAATTTAAGATTTTTATTATATGAAACCACTTTTAAACAATACATGATATTTTGTGTGTTCAATGGTCATTCCTATTGACATTAGTCACAATTTCGGCTGCCTGGTGAACAACATTCAGTATTTATTGTATGATAAATACATTGTAGTTACCCCACCCACTTGCAAAAAAGTGTGATTTTCAATTGAACGTCAAAACAAATTTAACGATCGAAAATAATTTAAAATTGGATATACGTTGAGAACAAATAGAACACCAGTTTAGTCAAATGAAAATTAGGTGTCACCAGCCTTTTTTGGGAGCTATTCATCAAAAAGTACTAATTTTGAATGAATTTGCATAAAATAAACATAATTTGCAGATTGGAATGAAATCCAATTTTATTAAAAATATTTCAAAGTGTAGCTTCTTCATATTTATAACTAAATCATGCAATACATATTTGATTTTAGAATATGCATTTGAACAATTGTAGTGACTTATTGTAGACCCATATACTTCACAATTTTGCCGTTCCGCACCCACTTTTGATACATGCAAAATATAAAATATTAAGAAATGTATATTTTGTGCACTAGTATTATGTTCATTGTCATTAATCAACCTTCATATGCGATTCTTTGAAATTAAAACTCATGTTTGTTCTGATCTAATACAATTTTAAAATTTCGCGCATGCGCACTAGGTAGCTCGGACCTCCTTAAAGCGCCACAATATTGGTACTGCCATATTAGGATACATATTGTTTCTGTCGTGACAAGTTATGTGACAATTTGCTGTCGTGATGTCATAAGAAGCCGAATCTAACTAACATGAATGTAATACTTGTTTCTCACAAATAATTACGACTAGCTTTCATAAATAAGGTAATAAATGACACGGAATAAATAGATCAGTTGACATTTCAAAATACCAAACATAAGTTTGTTGCCCCTTTTTGAGACATAGAGGCTTCTAAACATTCGGTTTTTGACTGATAACAGTGCATCGTTTTGACATAAGACATAAACGACACCTGCCTCTAGTGTGAGTAGATTATTTTTATATTAACTTACGTCACATAACAGCTGTCGTAACTCCAGGAACTGAGACTGTCAATCAAATACGTCTAGAGTCTGTGATTTTAATTACATAGGTCTGTATGTCTATATGCCCAATTCTTCGGAATAATATAAATATATCTAGTCATCGCTTCGTTGATAAATTGCACCTATAGTAGTACTCGAACCTCAACTGTTCGGCGCCATTGCCTAGCAATGAAGTACGAACGCAAATTATACCACTCGCCTTTAACATAAGTTACAACCCCCTTCCAAAAGATTGCGCAAATAACCAGTATCAATACAAGTCAAATAGTTCCTGCGAGCAAATGATGTACCGACTTCATTTGACAGAGAATTGACAGGATCCTCGACCTTCTATCTGCATAATTCAACAGCTGATGTGTTTAAAATTAGGCATGACAATATCAAAATTGTGAAAAAAAGCGCGGTAGGCCGGTAGCTTTCAAATTGGGAAAACTATATGCACGATAATTTGACATACGAAATATCAACAAATTGTTAAATAATTTCATGTAGATCTATAACAAACCAATTTTCAAGACACATACTTGCACATTATGACTCCCTTGTTCCATATAATATTTATATGCTTATAAATAAAACCTCATATCAGTCCATTAAAAGGTATTATCATAAGACATGTTTTTAGTGTTCAACAATATCAAAGATCATAAACCAATTCCGATAATTCCATGACAATAGACAAGAGACATTTAGAATTTTAAGTCTCTTAATAGACAATAACACTGAATGGTAATTTTCCTAACATGACTCTGGATACCAAGTGAAACTGTATATGTTGGTAATTTCATCAAGGGAAACAACCAGCACTAATTTTACCCGCTGATCCTAAAAAAATCCGAAAAATAATTTACGGAGCGAAGTGCCGGGTACGAATTGTGTTGAGTACGAAAAACAATATTCAGGACGAACGGTGGGAAGTGGTACGATAAAACGATCTAAACTCGTGTTACATACTCTTTTAATCGAGTTGCGTGTACATTTTTATCGTAGGGACGGGTTTTGCTGTTTTAATCGAGTTGCGTGTACATTTTTATCGTAGGGACGGGTTTTGAGGATAATTTTGTAGTTCTTTCTAAGTATTTCGACTTGCCCGGGTCGACATACGTCAGCCATCTTTTTGCGTGAGAAAATTATCGGTTGCGTAAAAATACCGATCAGGTAATGGTTAACATCCGAAATTCCGTAATCCTGACACATTAACCATAAAACTAACATATTTTCGTTCAAGAAAAATTTGAAATCTTGTAACGACCGGTTTGATTAGTCTGGTAGACGACATTCTTACAAAATGCATCTTTTTGGAATTTTTTTTTGAAATCGTGAACCATCGAGAACAGGTCACGTGCCCCTCCATGGACTTTTTACTTTGAGCTATCCAATATACCATTACCTCAGAAATATTAACCCCAACGATTAAACCGAACCACCATTATTGCAGAGTCAGATAAATCAGAATACAAGTTTCAGTCAATCGTGATGATAGCGATTGAAAGTTCGCGCAAATAAGATTTTGCTGGGTATCAAGTTGTAATGTTTTCTACATACCTACAATTGAATAGGAAGAAGTACTAGTGTACAAGTAATTATTTCCGACTGAACGTTATACGATATTTGTTTTACCACCCACTTTCCGTTATCTGTAAACAAAACGTACAACATACATACATGTATAACTCTTTTAAACTTATTTTGAGCTCGGTTATTCGAATAATAAGAATAATTATTGTACAACCCTCTGCGTCGACGTTGGCGTCTCCTCACGTTAGTTAAACGTTTTTTCGGTAAGTTATTAGACATACATACCACATGGCTAACTTGGTTAGCTCAGTCAGAAAAGCTATTGGCTGCAATCAACTAAATCCAGGATTGAAGGCATTATTATCCGTGACAATTCCCTCAAAGCCGAAGGTTATTTGCCAATTACGCAAGGATAAAACCGAATGACCAAGCACTACGACAGCCTGAAAAAGCCGTGGCGATTTAACTAAAAAAAATTCCTCAGATGTACAGTTGTCAAGCACATTAATGAGTACTTCTTTATATCCCAACGAACCCATGGTGTATGAAAATACCCAAAATATGCTTCTAAGTCTAATACACACTCTTATATCGTACACATGACTGCTGCCTTCCCTGTCCGATTTTTAGTTATATTCTGTACGTATCTCTTTTGTCACATATGTAATTCCAGAACATGAGTTTTCAGTCGTTGGATCGGACGAGAGCTTGTCGTTAGTCTCGATGTCTATGCTTGAGTTGGAAACTCGAAAGAGGAACATGCTCGATTCTTCTGTGAGAAATTTGCATGAAGACAGAATCGTCCCATATAAAGAATGCTAGTGTTATGTTGTGTGTTTGTTCCCAAAAGCAGAATGTTTGTATTAGTTGGAGCCCAGAGTAAGTAACTCACGGACATTCACTGATTAAGTGAAGCGACTACCACGTCTTACCAAACGGGGTCTGTGAAGATGGCACTTAGGACGTAGCTTGTTCAAAATGAATTAAGTAGATATTAAGCTCATGCGTCGTTGGTAGCAGGTCGTAGCTGTTCAATAGATGCTAACTCAAAATGAAAAACACAACTATTTACACACAGTACGGGCGTACTGTCGAACCAATTAAACCAGACAGACAGAATGAAATTAAACAATGCAGTTCGTTTATATAATTAATTGCTCACACACACATCATCCCTGGTTCGCTAATCTTACCCACGTCATATCATATGGTATTGTTTATGGTATCCGCGCAATAAATTATGTATTAATAATAGATAATAAGGACAACACTAGATAAAGTATTTGTTTATGATTTCAGTATTCCGCAATCTTTAGGATCACGTTTAGTAGTAAATCGATGTAAGTTATCTATGTATTTTGTACGCAACAGTAACGCACGGCGACATTGACTTGGTAAACAAAGTCATTAGATTTGGAACTTTATCATTTATCGATTTTTGTCGGTACCGGCGAAATTGACAATGAAACAACCTGCGCGGAAAAAAGTGAAAACTGATAAGCAGCCAAGGTCAGTTACTGCAACCAGTTGATTAATTACGTTGGCCTGGCATGATGCTTTAATATATAACAGATCATTCATATAAATGAGAAACATAAAGTGAGATATGAGTTACCTCCCTTCTTTTCTACAGTCCTGGGTATATCAACATTGGCAATGTCCGGTCTTCTTCCCCTGTCATGGCCGCCATTGTGTTCATTCCGTGAACTAAACTCTTGGTTTTGCCATAATTTACTTAACACACACTAAATATCGGCTAAATATATGGTTTATAAGCATGTTAATCTAAATGCCTCGAAAAAATGACATAAATAAAAGCAACGTTCACGGAATGAACATAATGGCGGCCAGGATAGGGGAAGATGACCGGATATTGCCAAATAATGAATATGTACATGATTGTGTTATATCGGTAACTCATGCACACATTGGTTTCCACTATGTGTATATAGGTGAAACTGCTAGTTGTGTTAGCATGTTAGATAAAATGGTTTATATTTTTGAAACATCTTTTTGTTGGCGGTTTTGAACAGGCCCAGATTTTCACAAATGCTGATAAGTTTAAATATATTGAAATCACTTTATTGTTGGTCGTTGTTTATCTTTGTCAGCAAATTGCTGTCCTAACATTTTTGTATATATTATATAATTTATGTTGATTTTGTTGTCAATTGATCTGCAATATGAACCATTATTCAGTTAATCAACTGTTACAAAAAAAAAAGTGACCTTACCAGTCCAAATTTGTAATTGTTGAAGCAATATAAGAAATTCAAATTTTAAGGTAAGTTTACGATATCCGTAAGTGTTTTGATAAAACAGTAACCTGGTGTGTAGACATGGACTTGTACAACATGTATCAAAGAGTTTCAGCTGTTAACTTGATTTTGATATCTGTGAGAATATTACCAGTTCGGTAAAACTAAGAAACTTGAAACTTGTTTATTTGGTTAATCGCCTATGTTTACATATCACATATTCAATGGCGTTGTACAATATTGATAACATAATATAAAACAAATGATAGAATGATTAATAACCATTGAATAAAATAATCATTACAAATGATAAAATTAATTTTAACAATCACAGTTATGCATATAATGTATTAAGAATGAGTTTAAAACACTGTACATACATTGTAAAACAAACCATTGGCAACAACAGAGACACGTGTTCAATTTAAGAATAAAATGACATTATGGTATCAAAATGCATAATTGGATCAACGAAGGTAGCACTTAAAATTAAATCTGTTCGTTTAATTCCCGATTAAAACAGCACATTCCATTAAAACAATTTCATAGAAATCTCTGAAATAGTAGGTTTTTAGCTTTTTCTTAAATACATCTACAGTGTCTGAGTTCCGTATATCGCTAGGCAATTCATTCCGCAACCTCTAACCAACAGTACCAAAGCTACGAACGTCATAACACCCTGTACAAGAGTATGAAGATCGCAGACTCCTAGTATTGACTTGTTTTGTAAGCAACTCTATTAGATGCGCTGGAGTTTGACCAATAAAACAGTTAAACATGACAGTGAGCAATTTCTGGCTTTGATAGGAAGCCATTGCAGGTCAAACAAAGCTTGATTTGAGCCATCATATTTCCTACGGTTTAAAACCAATTTTGCACACATATTCTGCACATGCTGCAGTTTAGCCAACGTTGGACTAGTCCATATAGATGTGAAATAACTAGGGATAACACCAGAGTTTATGTGGCTTATTTGGTTAAATATTTTCGTAATGCCTTTGACTCTGAAATAGTTCAACATAGCCGTTCGACACTTTCTTTTCACATGAATACCATGTCTCTGTGAGTAGTGCAAAGTCTACTTTCTCTTTACGTAACAATTGACCAATCTGTACATCCTTATTTACTGCCGAGCGACAATTCAGTGTCAAGCATGTTATTTCTCACTTAGTCGATTAAGCATGTTGCACTTCTTTGGATATGCAAGGTTATCAAAATTCACACCGCTAGATTTCCTGACTTTGCGGTAATTGTTTATATTGTCAGTGATCTGTGACCTGAGGCTACCGGCTCTTTTCCCTCTGTATTCTAAAATACCTGACTGTTTTATTGTGTCCATACAAAAGAATGTGGTCTGCATAGTGTTGATTTGTGATACTATGTTGCTCATACCTGTCATATTTAATCCTTGATATGTGTTCACTCATCATAGCTGAAGGATACTACGTTGTAGCAACGTTAAATGTCGCATCGACCCTAAATGTCGCACCTGACGTTAAATGTCACAAGGCTGACGCTAAATGTCGCAACTGACGCTAAATGTCGCAATCGCCCCTGACGCTAAATGTCGCATCTGCGACGTTAAATGTCGCAACAAAATGGCCTGACGTTAAATGTCGCAACATTAACGCTAAATGTCGCAATCCTTTGTAAACACTCTTTTACAGTATTACTGTTCTAGTTTTAGCCCAGACGTATCCACAGTTATTAGGGGTTTACCCAAAGGGGTTCGATACATAAGTCTGCTGTGATTAAAAACTGTTTTCAAAAAAAAATTTTTTTTTACTTCTTGTATAAAATATACACAGTAGAAATAAAAAATATTTTTTTGAAAACAGGTTTTAATCACTGCAAGTTTATGTGTCGAACCCCTTTATGTTTAACGGGATGAACCGAATCTTACTCGGTTTACCCGGTTCAGTGAACCGTCGTACAACCGTAACAACGCCCGATCGGCTAGACGAACCGTCGTGAACCATGATACTCTTATCAAACTGGCAAAAGAGGCCCGGTTGTTTTAAAATGTTTAAAGCCTCATGTAGTCATCAGGAGCTACCGGGAGGAATGGTCAAGATTTCAACAGAATCGAAATATGGAGTCGAAACTGGATTACAACCGGGGCTACACATTAGCTCTACCGCGATGTTGCATCCCGGTCTCAGTACGGATTACCCTGCTGTATCCACGGTGTATCCCGGAGTTGACAGCAGACCTTGTGCTGGTTTGGCACCCCCGGTTTGTCCCGTTGTATGAACCTTAGAGACATCGTGAACTTCTTAGTCGATTCGGGCTAACCGTGACGAACCGTTTTGATCCGACCGTATGACGTCGTACAGTATGGGTTTGATATCCACTATAGGTGCAAACCTATTCTGGTATTTTCTATTTTATTTATTTATAAACCGTGGTATACCGGCATTATTTGGACTGCGCTGAACCCTGGCGCTACACCGGTTGATTCCCAGTAAAGTGCGTTTCATACCGATGGAGGCAGGGAAGAACATAGCATATAACCGAATTATGGTTATATATACGGTATGCTCGGTGCGGATTATACTTAATTATACTGGTTTCATCACGACCAAGGTCAGTGTAGTTGAAGTTACCGAGTATTTGTCGAACAATGCAAAATACACTAAGTAAATAATTATGTAAATCATAATTGAAATTCTGTTTACATCAATTTATTTGTGTTTACGAAAAGTAGTATTCAAACCCGCACGATGAGTTACTTAGAGGATAATACACGGCTGTGTAGGACGGGGTCTAGATAATCGGTCCGCAGGAAGCATAATCGCCCAAGTGGCTTTAGCCCGAGGGTGATTATCAATCCGAAAGGTCCGTACGGCATTTTTACGAGTTCGACGCAGTCATGAACCTGCAGTGATTAATTTGTTTTCAAAAAAATATTTTTTTTATTTCTACTGTGTAAATTCCATACAATATACATTTACATAGTTTTTTTGAAAACAGTTTTTAATCACAGCAGACTTATGTATCGAACCCCTTTGGGTAAACCCCTAATAACTGTGGATACGTCTGGGCTAAAACTAGAACAGTAATACTACAAATGAGTGTTTATAAAGGATTGCGACATTTAGCGTTAATGTTGCGACATTTAACGTCAGGCCAGTTTGTTGCGACATTTAACGTCACAGATGCGACATTTAGCGTCAGGATGGATTGCGACATTTAGCGTCAGTTGCGACATTTAGCGTCAGCCTTGTGACATTTAACGTCAGGTGCGACATTTAGCGTCGATGCGACATTTAACGTTGCTACATACGTAGTAATTGCACTGAGGAAAAAGTTCAATTGAATTTCCGTCACAGTTTTTAAATTCCAAATTAAACAAAATCCGCAATTTCAATCCACAAAACAAGTGCATCAATCCATTCACATGCCAAATTACAAAAAAATACTCCAGGGGTGGTATTCAATATTGATCTTTCTTGACTTAAGGATAAGGAGAACCAATCAGATCACACAATATTAAACTCTTGGTCAGTAACAGGCGATATGATTGGCTATCCTTATTCTCAAATTAAATAAGATCAATATTGAATACCACCCCTGTACTTTTCGCTTAAACACTTAACTTGTGAAAGCTAAAAAAAGTTCATCTTATGTTATAGCTAAGAACATTTAACATTGAAGCCTTGAATATCCGTGCTTATCTGATTATCAGTTATCCAATCAGAGTTGTTATTTTAACTAATCAAAACATTCTTACGGTACATTAACGAAAACACACGAAGATGAAATAGCACCAAGTCAGATGTGTTTTGCTGTAATGTAATAAACTGATTTGACCGAACTATTGATGACACTGTTTACTAAATACACACAAGGGGAAGTAACTGCTGTGAATGGTAAGTTTTTAAAAGTCATTCTTCTAACTTTGGGTTGATCAAATATTCCTTTGGCCGTTGGAAATCCTACTACTGCTTTTGAAAGACATAAGGTGGAATTCAAGCCGTTTCTGCTTTTGGAAGTAGGTTGTCTCATTTGGAAGTAACCTACCGTAATACTGTCTCGCTAAGGCGATAGAGCCATTGTGGAAATGCTTATTGCGAACTTATTGTTTAAGCCAATGTTCCAAAAATGAAGCCAACTATAAAAAAGTTATCTAAAAGAAAGGACAACGTACCCATGTGGAATATTTAATGGATATAGAAAGGAACAGCTATCTAATAAATACAGCTTATACAACGAGCATACGTGTATGAAAGTAAATGTATTACATTGCGCGTAAGTATTTAGCTTGTAAGAACCATAAAGATGACTCCACTTCAAGACGCCGAAGCATCAAAAACCTAGGTTTTCAGGAGAAACATGTTTCTTAATTTCTTGGTGAAATTTTATCGAACAAAATGCAATTTAAACAGTGACAGTTTTTTTTTATAGGTGTGGATATTTTATTTGCATGGCCTTTGGAAAAAGGAACAGCACTTTTGTTAATAAAATCATGTTTGTTTGCTTAAAATATTTTTAACGTACTTTTCACATGTAACAGGACAAAACACGAGACGAAAAGCTAAACATTCACATTTCTTCAACTGCAATAAGCCGGAGATACAATGAACTCCGTGTTTTTCATCCACAAAGTTAACAAGGTCTTGTAGACTTATATGATTGGGTTTGGTATTTGGCTGAATTTGACAGTCGATTCAAACCACAGCTCCCAACCCCGGGGGTGTCCCTGCATTACCGAATGAGCGCGGGGCTTTTGTTTCGCACCAAAATATCGGGGGGGGGGGGGGAATAGTCGTGAGGTATAATATGGAGCAATTTGCTGAGATTTTACCATCTGTATGGCCCAGGAGTGGCAGGGATTTTACCCGGGGTTTGAAGAGGCAAAAGTAAAAATTCCCCGCTTTTCCCCAGGGTTGGGCCGTGGTTTTAATTGACTGGTGCATTATTATGATGAAAAAATCCAAAAAAAAGTTCAAGGTATGACCCTAAAAAGTTCCATGAAATACGGAACGATTATTAAAGATGACTTCCCATGTGGCTCATCTAAACAAAAATATTTTGAATTTAGTTTTTTTCTCGGTCAAACATTTTCTTAGTACTAGCACGGGATATGTATTAACAATCAATAAATCACTCCCAATATCTAGTATCCGTCTGTATAATCGAAATCCTCGTTCTGAGCTTGCATAATTAATGAGCAACATCATCTGTTTAGGCAACGAAAGAAAAAACAGAATACCTAAGAAGCTAACAAAAAATGAAGGTTATCTTGATTTCGTAATTAAAATTTGTGAGTAAATGTTATTTAAAACCTACGCACTGATTCAACTGAGTTTAACACAAGAAGACGAGAATAAATTGATACGCCCAAGGATATGTAAGGAGACTATGCTTAGCTAGTTTCATTGTTCTTAACATTGTACGAAATTAATTATTAATTCTTTGTTGATTGCTCGGGATAGAATTAAACTTCAGTTCATCGGAACTATGCAGTGCTTACAAGGTGCAGTTACAAAGGCGACATAGGATAATTGTATTTTAGTTTATTTTGGTGAAACTTGATATTTTTTGCGAATAAGCACAGAAAAGAGGCTTTGCAATACATGCTAGTAATACCTTTTCACAGATAAGTAGGTATCCACTTCTTCATACTTACAAAATATCTAACATTTTGCTAACAACACTTTATACTCATTGAGATCCACCACTCATAGAGATATAACACATGCGAAGATACACACTAGTTATGGTCAAACTACCTTTTCCTATATATCAATGAAATTATGGAACAGCATATCTCTTTCTGTTAGAAATTTAAATTCTTTAGATCAGCTTTTAAACATAAATATAAGAAATATCTGATGTCAAAAAATCAGTCAACATGTTCATTTTACTATTATAATCATTCTATTTTAATTACTGTTGAGATGGGTATGTCTGTTTATTATATAATGTAATAAGTGCTATTGCATGTATGAATGTCTGTTTATATGTATGAATGATTTATTTAAATGTATTTGAATGTATTTCGTTATTTCAGATAGAAGACCACATTGTAAAAACGATAACCATTTTGTATAATTTGTATGATCTTAATGTGTCATCTTCTTTAAATAAAGCTATTATTATATTATTCATTTTGGACAGAACGCTATCGCATGAAAAGAATGTGCGTCATTTTAGTTTGTGTAGCTGTTCGGTTATATTTTTCTTATTCATTGTTGTGGCCTAAACCTATAAGTGCCTTTTCTTTCGTGTGCATTATCTTTATTCCTTTCGTGCCCTGATATTTCTGTTTTGTGCTGCCCCTAGTTTTGTATTCCAATGCAAACTACTAGACAATTGTGTTAGGTCTGATTTTACGCTCTGAAACCGTCACCAGTAATAGTTTTTAAACTGAAATAATAAATCAAAATCCATCAATTCTGATTATTCAAAACAAACTGACTTGCAGTATTTTAAATTACACGAAAGGCCATAAACTCAATAACACAAAGTGTAAAGATAGGTGAAATGATACAGACACCACAAACCATCCAGTAAAGATAGGTGAAATGATACAGACACCACAAACCATCAAGTAAAGATAGGTGAAATGATACAGACACCACAAACCATCCAGTAAAGATAGGTGAAATGATACAGACACCACAAACCATCACCACGTGACATGAAGTAAAATATAAGAAAAGCCACGACTATCATATAACAAAGGTGCAAGTGGAGAAAGTGTAAACGGACTCATCACAAAACGCCAACTGACATACGGTAAAGTAAACAGGCACAGACATAGACTAAGACACGTATTGATAGGTAGTTACGTGACATACCATGTTCATCACATAAACAAAGTGGTATGTGTTGTAAGGTTGTGAATGGCATCAAAATGATGTACCATTAAGTTAGATGAAATGGCACAACCAACACAAAGATACATTACGCTGAAGTCCTAGTTACCCTCAAAGGCAAAGTGACATTATGTAATGTTTGGCAAAAGGCCAGAATATACACACATGGGTTTAAGTTATGTGAAAGAACAGTCATCAGTAAAACACTATGTGATATGCGGTGAAATATGTTGAAAGTCCTCGGTCACTACATAACACATAGCTCACATAGTCTTCACAAAAATACAATGTAAAATGGCAAGCAGTACAATTAGGTGATCATGTTGAAAGGACACAACCATCACAAAACACATTAAGACATACATATGAGTTTAGCAAAACATACTGTGTCATGCAGTGCAGCAGTAGAGTTTGGCAACAGGACACGGCCACAACAAAGCACAATGTGGAATGCAGAAGAGTTTGGCAAAAAAGACATGGCCGCTACAAAGCACAATGTGACATGAAGTAGAGTTTGGCAAAAAGACATGGCCCCAACAAAACATAAAGTGGCAAACAATAGAATTTGGCATAAAGATACGGCCATTACAAAACACAATGTGGCATGAAGTAGAGTTTGGCAACATGACATGGCCACCACAAAACACAATATGGCGTACAGCAGAGTTTGACATACGTGCTATGGAATACGCCATAATTCATAAAGCGATATATCTGTGCAATAAATGACAGAAACAAACATTTGGTGGAATGACACAATTTCCACAAAAGCACAACGTCACAAGTGGCACAGCCAACCAACAAGTACAGACAATATATCTAAGTTTGGTGAAATATCATTCCAATAATTAGTACCTGATCAGATTCAGTAGAGACGAGATCAAGTGCCAGCAGACAAGATCACGTACCATTAGACGAGATCATCTACCAGCAGACGAGATCAAGTGTCAGCAGACGATATTATGTACCAGCAGGCGAGATTATGTACATGCAGCAGACGAGTTCACATACCAGAAGACGAGATCACATACCACCAGACCACATCATATACCACCAGAAGAGTTCACATACCCCCAGACGAGATCACATACCACCAAACGAGATCATAACCACCAGACGAGATCATATACCACCAGGCCAGATCACATACCACCAGCCGAGATCACGTACCATCAAACGAGATCAGTACCACCAGACGAGATCACGTACCACCAAACGAGATCACGTGCGAGCAGACGAGATCATGTGGCATGTTCTTGTTGAATATTGATCAAGAGTTTAGATTAATCAAGACATCGCAGATACACGAACGAATATTATGGTCGGATCATCACTCTGGGAGTAAGATTGATATATCTACAAATTATTGATAGTTGTCAATCTCGGGAATATTCAATGTTTTAATACATTACTTGGGAGACAACTGCATGACAAGTCACATTGAAGTAATCAAGCCATATTGTCAGGCGGACGCGTTGGTTTCGTGGTTATACAAATCCATTTTAAGGCACTATGTTGTAAAACACAGAAATAAAACCACTGTATGAAAGATGTACATCGATAAAATGACAAAATTGTTTCATTTAATGTAGTTAGAACGTCCCATTTGAAATGCTTGTATTGACGGGATAAACAAAAGGTTTATAACTCGATAAAAGGGTTTTTTATCCTGGAAATGGGGTAAAAAGATTACGATAAATCGGACAGAGAAGTGATCAATCCACCGAAACAGCCGAACACGAAAGTGGCAATAAGGAACACACAAAAAAGCAAAAAAACACAGACCCAAGTTCACACCATAATGATCATAACAAAACTGAACAAGAAAATGAAACCAAACCGATACAAAATATCTCAATTTCAGGTGTCAAATCCCCCCACCTCCAAATTTTAGGCATCACTATGAAGGGTATAACCAGGCTGCCATGTAGCGGCATATTTTTTATGGTTGCCAATAGAGAGTAAATAACTAAACTGATAGAAGACGTATGGGCGCAAGGAGAAGAAACATAGATGGCCGTGTCTAGATACAAGACGAAACTCTCGGTCTGAACATGGATTTGGACAGATTACTTCAATTCCAATATCGTATTAATAACTTGAATGATAAATGTTTATAATTGATTAGAGCTTAAAATGAAATATTTAATCTATGTAAAGATATCTTTCACGCGTACTGTTTATATAGCAACATAAAAGAGAATAATTGCAAGTCAGACACATTACATATTCTTAAATCATTATATGGTACTAATATAATAGTAAATGTCCATTTCCCAGTACTTGTACTAACAAATATTTCATTGTATCAATGTAAAGTTAACTCGCGAGAATGTTTACAATTTTAATGAACCAAAGCCTGAACAGAACACCAATGGTCCGCTGACAAAACCACGTTTTTGTCTCTCGTCTTAGTATTACCCTCGTAGCGGAACTTGGACTTTGCTGTACCACCATTAATCGTTGGCTTCGAATGAGAAGGTCGTAAGTACAAAATCAATATTTTGAGGAAACAAGAAAAAACCGTCTGAAAACTTCTCTTCACTTTTGGAAAAACAAGCTTTTTAAACTTTAGTTTGGTCAACATGATCGCTTCTGATTTACATAAAAATAGGCTCATAAGAAGTGTCTTGAGGTGCAGATTTTAAATATGCATGAGTCTTATAAGGTCGTAACGACTTTCTAATTCTAAGCCAGCGAAAGGTTATATAAATATATCCATAATGTTTATTATTCTATATCCAATACCGGATATGAAGGTATTTTGTTACCTTCTCGAAACATGCGGTATTGAAATATGTTTATTAAAAAATTACTTAAATATGCGTGTATAGATAACATATTCTTAATGGATTGTTCATCATACATATTTCTAAATTGTAAACCATTAAAGGATTTTTGTGACTACATTGTCTGAGCTAATTCGCAGGTGATGAGCAAAGACATAACAATAAGGATGAATTACAAATACCGAAAATTAAACTAAATTGAAATCTATCAATTTACTTACACAAAAACTTCAATTTTCGTTTTGATCTCACCACAATACAAGAATGCCCAAAAGCGTCAGAACGGGAATCAATATCTAGGAATTTTGCAAGTCAAATGCAGTCAGTGTGTATTTTGAGTAAAAAGCTCATGCTGCTTCGGGGTGATGTCAAACAAATACCATTAACATCGACTTCTAACACCCGGTTTGTGCTGACTCAATTTAAATTGACACGTTTAACCTATTAACTCTGCGCTAGCTGAAATTATATAAGAACATTTCTTGCTTTTTCCCCCAGAAACATCGGTCCTAATCAAAAATGGTTGACAATCGAGATTTCGCGAGTAAGGGAACAAAAAGCACATTGGTTTACCTCGAGAAATTTGCTGAATGTCAAATAAAGATGCCTGCCACTGTGGCAATGTTGGATATAACGACATTGCAATTATCAGCAGTTTGATAGAAACTATCGATTTCTGATTAAATGTCTGTACTCTATCAATGGACAGTTCCCGGCAACAAATCATCCCTATGTACTGACAAGATTTAAAGTTCATGCAATCATTGTAGAGACCATTGCTGAATGGTAAGTTAGCTTTAACGCCATGTTCTGGGAATTGTTTTCAAGTGTACACGTAATGGCTGCCTGTTGAATCTAACTGGTATTACTAGAATAGGTGAATTATAATCACTATTATTAACGTCTAAATAGTAAACCTACATATTTCGCTGGCTATGAATTACAATGTCGTAACAGGCCCATAGGTATTAGAAATCTGCATCACAAGGCGCTTCTTATGAGCCTATTTTTATGAAAATTGGAACAGGTCTTGTTGACCAAACTAAAGTTGAAACAAATGTTTACCAATAAGTAAATAGTAGTTTTCAAACAGCTTTTCCTGTTTTCTCAAAATAGCGTTTTTGTACTTACGACCTTCTTCCTCGGTAGCTCAGTAGTTAGAGCGACCCGGTTCAAATATGGATTGAGGCACTCATGTGCCTGCCATATTTCAGCAGAAACCTGAATGGCAAATAAAGGCTATGCTTGGTATCTCCTAAGCCAGCGATTTAAGGCATGGACTAAATTATAGTTTGTATGTCATCTCGCGTTTCATATCTTAATTAGCCGACTAGATCTAGATAGATAGGAAAATATCATACATGTACATGTACAGGGTTATTCATGAATAATATCATGTATGTGAAGTTGGCAGATAGTTGTTCATTCAGAAGTTTTATTCAAATTACTAGTAACTTCCGATAGAAGTTTATTCAGAAGTTTATTCTGAAGTTTATTCTGAAGTTTATTCCAGAAGTTTATTCAGAAGTTTAATACAGAAGTTCATTCTAGAAGTTTATTCCTGAAGTTTATTCCAGAAGTTTATTCCTGAAGTTTATCCCTGAAGTTCATTCCAGAAGTTTATTCCAGAAGTTTATTCCAGAAGTTTATTCAGAAGTTTATTCCAGAAGTTTATTCCAGAAGTTTATTCCAGAAGTTTATTCAGACGTTTATTCCAGAAGTTTATTCAGAAGTTTATTCCAGAAACTTTTTTCAGAATTTTTTTAACGTCACAAACCACGTGGTATGTCCACACTGGATAAATGAGAATACATACCGTACATGTAGTTATCTCAAGTGGTTAAATGCTCATGTATATAGAGGATTGTACGATGTTAGACATAGCTGGCTCGTTGGTCTAGGGGTATGATTTTCGCTTAGGGTGCGATAGGTCCCGGGTTCAAATCCCGGACGAGCCCAACTTTTAGCTTATTTAGTTTTGAGAGTTTACACAAAGAACACTCAACAACTAATATTTAATATGCCAGTCAATGCTCTCCTTTGTTAATTACTATTTTGGCGGGTAGGTAGCAAGACGGTAAACAAACAGTATTTTTACTGCATTAATCAGTTGTGGTGACCAAATGACCGCGCTAAGGTAGTCATGAAGGACTTTATCTGTTATGGGCATCGATCAATCTTGATTAAGTTCAAAGTAATAATTCAAGAACAATTAATCTAATTTGACATGTCTACCCCGGGAATCGTGCCCAGATAACTGAGCAATCCTTACGTGCTTCAAATGGTCATTTTACGATACTGTTCCAATACGCATGCGCCGCTTTCCTAGAATTGTCACTTCTAGCATAACGAAAATTCAGATTTTCTGCTGATTGTAACTTGCAACATAAAAGAACTTCGCACCATAATAATCTGAGATAATATCATCACGTGTGCATAGTGTAGAGAATGCATCAGTTTTAAACGTCTGACAAAAAGTTGTTGTTCAGATATTCAGCGTTAGGTACAACGAAAGACCGACCAGATATCATATACCTTGGCCACATGATCGGACGGACATCGACAGGTTATCGGGCGAGCGGAAGTAATTTAAGTCTCTTTTGAATGCATTGTTACCCGTCGGCCGGCGTCGGCACAATGTCTTGACATTGAGTACACATCGGATACTCGGACATTGTTCGGCGTCTGCGTAATTTGTGACCCATGTTTTAACGGTTGGTAGGGTCTGTGACCCGATGTATCTGGTTTCGGACCCGGAGTTATCGTTAAATCCGTGACATCAGCCATGGTTATGTCATTTACATGACTATGATGAAGGTGATAATAATATAAAAATAATTATTCCAGTAAAAATGAAGTCACGCCAAAACATGTTAATTACATGTAACTTTATTTCACTGGAACGCTTTCTTTGCTTTTTTTACTGGCACGCTTCAAAATAAATTGCAATTGCGTTTGTAATACATTGTGTAGATAGTTGTGCCCTAAAGCTGGATGGAGTAATGATTAAGTGTGTTTTATTGTGATTTACGGCGTTTTTAAACCATTTTAAAGTCATAAACAGATTTTCCCGGAATTAACAAGCAATACTAACGTGTTCTACTGCATGCAGAAGACAACTTTTGGAGACATGCCTGCAGTCAAATTCAAGCAAGAACATAACCTGCTAAACACGGCAATCGGAAGCGGATCTTCTGGCCAGGGGCAGGGGGGGGGGGGGGGTAAAGCGGGCTGTAACTCATTAAATGAATGTGTGTAATACTTGATAATAAAGTGTTAAAAAGTGGATTACAATAATTGTAGGAGTTTAATTATTTTTTAAATTCGTATTGTTGTATTAAGGATTAGGCATGTAACACGTCAGACAGGCATGATCGCTGTGTGGTAGCCTGTATGCCAAAACATGCGCTGAGAATTAAAGATGGCGGGCGTGAAACTCGAGCTAAGTAAGTGTATTTTGTTTTCGACCCAATCTTTTTAAATATGACGTTCTACATAGTAAATGAATTATGAAATGAAAGAGCTTAAAGTGTCGAATCAACGGGGACTATCCGTTTGTAATCAAATGCCAATGTATTTCTGTAAAGTTTAACTGAACACGATGTTTTTTGAAAGTTGAAAAGTGAAGCGAGACGCAAGAAGTAAAGTGGCGATATTTCCCCCAGTAAGTAAAGTATACCAGTACATAACGTTTATAACAAGGTCGTTTTCATTAACGAGGGAGGTAATTGTACAAGCTAATAAGCCACTCAATTTTAGCGGCGAATTATGTTCAATGTCAAATGGGTGAAAATGGAATGCGCGCAGTTAAAGAGTACGGGATATTATCGTATTTATAATCGAATAAAAACTCGGTTCTTGTATTTTGTCGGTGAATAAACACGGTCACTCGTTCGGATGCGGAAATCCGCATCCGAACTCCTGTCCGTGTTTTATTCACCGACAAAATACAAGAACAGATTATTATTTCTTAAATAACTGTATTTTTATGAAATATTTTTGCTCTATTTCTTATTCATTGATTCTCATAAGTGCTTACTATGTTTGACTACAAACTACAGTGCACTATCGTTTATTTATATCATGGCTACGGCAATTTACATTGATGTTAACTGAGGCGGTGTGGCTAAATCCGATGATAATTGATGGGGTGTGTCTTAATTTTCAAAGGAATGAGTGCAATTACTACAGTGCAGGATTATCCTGCACTGTATACATACAACTCCATTGTACTTTACTTCGGTCAACGTGACCTCTATCGATTTTCGTGGTCGAGTTGTATTGGAGTCCACAACTTTAAAATCACAACACCGTGCTATTGATTTTCATTGGACATGTTAATCGGTCAGCATTGTAAAAATTTGGGCACGCCTTATGTTTACAAAGTGACAGCCATTGATATTAGTCAGAAAGAAAACGCTTAACGCTTGGTTGTTTATTTTGTCTCGGGCTACGCCCTCGACAAAATAAGACAACCTCGCATTTGCGTTCTCTTTCTATAACTTTACTATAGGTTGTCGTACATGCAAAACTTCAGGGATTTTAGTTACTTTTCCTGTAATAAAAACAAAAATCTTAGCAAAATACGTGAAAAAAATCCTCAATAATCTTGACAACGGAATCAGTGATTGTGAGTTATATAGACGATTGATTGATCATGAGCCGCACGTGCTTCTCGGGTTTTCCGTGCAATTTATCTCCTTACAAAGTGATTTTCTTATCACCAATCAAAACCAGTTTATCTCAGAGATCATGTGATCGACACAGTTGCGTGATAGATGAAAGTGGCACTATTTAATTTTGTTGAGACGTCGGAAAAGTTGTATCGATTTGGGACGAACATTTTGTTTTAGAAAGAGCTTTCATCAATTGTGTATCGATCCGACAATATGGCGTGTTATAACGTTTGACGTACTCTATATCATCTTGTCTATTTATCTAATTTCCTTGTACTTTTTGTTCTCAAACATCAACAATTACTGCTTACATAACTTCCGGGTCACAATTATCTCAGTAATCCAGTTACCAGCACGGTTGTTGGAATTAGGGAACCAGCGATAGTGATATGTTATAGCAGAGCCTCAATATTAAAACCACCCTTGGTTCAGAAGAAAGACGGTATTCAGAAAGAAGGCTTCATGGATCGGATGTTTAAACTTCAACAAATGGTATTCTACTGTAATGTCCGTCAAACAAATGCATACAAAGACACTAATATTCTGTTTGCGCATGAAGTGCTGTAAGGGAGGGAGTGGTATCACTTGGCAGATATGTCTCAATATACACTACACAAATTACATTATATTTAGCAGTCACCCTAACTGCATTTCAATCATATGAAAACTTTAAAGTCACAATATCCTGACGATAGGTCACTCTGTCCTGTAGCTATCATCATTCAACAAGCCATCGAGCTACACCATTTGTAACGTCATTCAGCTACCATCATTCAACAAGCCATCGAGCTACACCATTTGTAACGTCATTCAGCTATCATCATTCAACAAGCCATGGAGCTACACCATTTGTAACGTCATTCAGCTACCATCATTCGACAAGCCATCGAGCAACACCATTTGTCACGTCATTCAGCTACCATCATTCAACAAGCCATCGAGCTACACCATTTGTAACGTCATTCAGCTACCATCATTCGACAAGCCATGGAGCTACACCATTTGTTACGTCATTCAGCTACCATCATTCGACAAGACATGGAGCTACACCATTTGTAACGTCATTCAGCTACCATCATTCAACAAGCCATCGAGCTACACCATTTGTAACGTCATTCAGCTATCATCATTCAACAAGCCATCAAGCTACACCATTTGTAACGTCATTCAGCTATCATCATTCAACAAGCCATCGAGCTACACTATTTGTAACGTCATTCAGCTATCATCATTCAACAAGCCATCGCGCTACACCATTTGTAACGTCATTCAGCTACCATCGTTCGACAAGCTATCGAGCTACACCATTTGTAACGTCATTCAGCTACCATCATTCGACAAGACATGGAGCTACACCATTTGTAACGTCATTCAGCTACCATCATTCGACAAGACATGGAGCTACACCATTTGTAACGTCATTCAGCTACCATCATTCGACAAGACATGGAGCTACACCATTTGTAACGTCATTCAGCTACCATCATTCAACAAGCCATCGAGCTACACCATTTGTAACGTCATTCAGCTACCATCATTCAACAAGCCATCGAGCTACACCATTTGTAACGTCATTCAGCTACCATCATTCGACAAGCCATGGAGCTACACCATTTGTAACGTCATTCAGCTACCATCATTCAACAAGCCATCGAGCTACACCATTTGTAACGTCATTCAGCTATCATCATTCGACAAGCCATCGAGCTACACCATTTGTAACGTCATTTAGCTACCATCATTCGACAAGACATGGAGCTACACCATTTGTAACGTCATTCAGCTACCATCATTCGACAAGCCATCGAGCTACACAATTTGTAACGTCATTCAGCTACCATCATTCGACAAGACATGGAGCTACACCATTTGTAACGTCATTCAGCTACCATCATTCAGCTACCATCATTCAACAAGCCATCGAGCTACACCATTTGTAACGTCATTCAGCTACCATCATTCGACAAGACATGGAGCTACACCAATTGTAACGTCATTAAGCTACCATCATTCGACAAGCCATCGAGCTACACCATTTGTAACGTCATTCAGCAACCATCATTCGACAAGCCATGGAGCTATATCATTTGTAACGTCATTCAGCTACCATCATTCGACAAGCCATGGAGCTACACCATTTGTAACGTCCTGTAGCCATCATAATTCGACAAGCCATCGAACTACACCATTTGTAACGTGCTGTAGCTATCATCATTCGACAAGTCATGGGACTACATCATTTGTAATGTCCTATAGCTACCGTCATGTGACAAACCATGGGACTACACCATTTGTAACGTCTTGTAGCTATCATCATTCGACAAGCCATGGAGATACACTATTTGTAACGTCCTGTAGCTATCATCATGTGACAAGCCATTGAGCTAACCATTTGTAACGTCTTGTAGTTATCACCATTCGACAAGTCATGGGACTACATCATTTGTAACGTCTTGTAGCTATTACCATTCGCAAGTCATGGGACTACATCATTTGTAACGTTCATAGCTACAGTCATGTGACAAGCCATTGGACTACACCATTTGTAACGTCATTCAGCTATCATCATTTGACAAGCCATGGAGCTACACCATTTGTAACGTCATTCAGCTATCATCATTCGATAAGCCATAGAGCTACACCATTTGTAACGTCATTCAGCTACCATCATTCGACAAGCCATAGAGCTACACCATTTGTAACGTCATTCAGCTATCATCATTCGATAAGCCATGGAGCTAAACCATTTATAACGTCTTGTAGCTATCCTCATTCGATAAGCCATGGTGTAACACAATTTGTAATGTCTTGTAGCTATCATCATTCGATAGGCAATGGAGCTAAACCATTTTTAACGTATTGTAGCTATCATTATCGATAAGCCATGGGGTTACACCATTTGTAACGTCATTCAGCTACCACCATTCGACAAGCCATTGGCCACACCTCAATTGTAACGTCTTTTAGCTATCATCATTCGATAAGCCATGGAGCTACACCATTTGTAACGTATTGTAGCTATCAGCATTCGATAAGCCATGAGACTACACCATTTGTAACGTGTTGTAGCTATCAGCATTCGATAAGCCATGAGACTACACCATTTGTAACGTGTTGTAGCTATCATCATTCGATAAGCCATGGGGTTACACCATTGGTAACGTTTTGTAGCTATCATCATTCGATAAACCATCGGACTACACCATTTGTAACGTGTTGTAGCTATCATCATTCGATAAGCCTCGGAGTGACACCATTTGTAACGTATTGTAGCTATCATCATTTGATAAGCCATGGGGTTACACCATTGGTAACGTGTTGTAGCTATCATCATTCGATAAGCCATCGGACTACACCATTTGTAACGTATTGTAGCTATCACCATTTGATAAGCCATGGGGTTACACCATTTGTAACGTGTTGTAGCTATCATCATTCAATAAGCCATGGGGTTACACTATTTGTAACCTGTTGTAGCTATCATCATTTGATAAGCCATGTGGTTAAACCATTTGTAACGTCTTGTAGCTATCATTATTTGATAAGCCATGGAGCTACACCATTTGTAACGTATTGTAGCTATCATCATTCGATAAGCCATGGGGTTACACCATTTGTAACGTTTTGTAGCCATCATCATTCGGTAAGCCATGGGGTTACACTATTTGTAACGTATTGTAGCTATCATCATTCGATAAGCCATTGGGTTACACCATTTGTAACGCAATGAACATGACCTGTCCACTCTGGGAAATTGAACACTTGTGCATGCAGCAACTCTAGATGGTTCTGCTGTAACGACTCTTTCGTAATGCCCGTTGTCTTCTCATGGAGTACGAATTATTGTACATTGACCAGTATGGCAATGACTTTGATGTATGGTTTTGAGTGTTATGGTAAAGTAGGTCATTAATACAGTTTTAGCTTCTAGAACCCAATCCTATTATTCTTTCATACAACTTACTAAAACCCCACATCAATCAAGCAACAAGCAGTGGATGTATCAACTATCTAACTCTACCATAGCTAGCCACAGTGTCCCAGGGGACATACAAACGGCTCAGAAACCTGGCATATAATCATTTAAAGTAGCCAAAAGTGTTCACGGCTTCTATGTTGTCAGCTATGTATATTTTATAAGTTTGCTCAACAAAGCCTGAATATAGCCGAAACTACTGAGCACTTCCTAGCGTATCAACCACATTACATAGTTTCAATGTTTGAATAAATAATAGATATATTCCATTGTTCCTAATTAGATATTTCTTTGTCTTGTTGAAACAAGATACAAACAACTATATAACAAGGGGTATACACATATATTTACAGCATTCTGTGAGTTATTTATGAAACAATGACACTTTGACGAGATATTGTTCAACTTGTATGCGTGTTATGTTTTTATAGATCTACATCATGAAAGCGTTTACCATTGCACGCAGATGGTCCGTACAGGAGCGTGACAACTGCCACGTGGTGATACCACGATGTACGCATGCGCAATTTATGATACATGCGCAAAACATAAAACAGCAATTGTATTGTTCAAAGCTGCTATATCACGGACTGGCGCAATCGGTAGATGGCAACAGTGTCATTTTGACAAACCTGGTTCAATTACTTGGTTTGGCATGGACAGTAGCTAACTGGCTACTGTCATTTCCTCCACAAGTGGAGAAGTTATCAGTTAATTGTGAAGAAAATGGTTCACTGTCTATGTCTGAACTATCAACGTACGAAAATGGGCATAAAGTACATCAAACCGTGCCGAACAAGATATATCCTGATAGCATGGTGATCTTTGTAACAGTAATATAACTCGGGCTGACTCGAACCAACAGTCGTCCGTCTTTGTACTTAAACGCTCTAATCATGATCAATCGTGCAGCTTTGTATTTTAATTGCAAACGCATTTGAAAGTGTGTACATGTTTACTATTTAGATATCATATTATGACGTGGCTATACCTCGCTCAGTAAGAATAAATCCAAGCCCAACTGACAAAGTGTATATGAGATATAAGTCGCGAACTAAGCGACAATGTGTAAGTATGTAAGTTGATACAGTGGTAAGTACATGTGGAATGCTTTAACCAAGTATAACAGGTGGTACACATAGCTATATATATTCATCTCCGTCTGTCAGTTCGGTTAAATGTCCGTCTGTATGTCTGCTTTCCTCGCTAGTTTGTTAATCAGCCCACTCGTCCATCCATTCTCGTCTGTTCCTCATATCGCATTCGATGCCCGTTCTGTTGACAAATCTCGTGTCGTGTTTGCCTTCCTCTCTGGTATGTATATAACCTCACTCCCCCACTGGACCATCAATTCCAGCATTATGTTCATAACGTCATTCGAGTTTTATTTCTCCCCCTATATTCATGTTGAAGATAAGTGACTCATAGGCTGATAAATATTTCAAACGAATGCGTGATCATGCCCATTCAAATATGCAAATGTTAAATATATCTTTGTGTATCACGTTTTCATCATAAAATCCAATATATATCGAACTTCCTCTAGTACCAGTATCCCAGACAAGCGCGCACAGAATAACTCATATTTAGTGCATTTAAACATTAGGCCATTATCGACGTAATGTTTGTTCCTTTAAACCTCATCCCAAAATCAGACTTCGTTGCACATCCTACACAGGACAAGATGTGCGTCAAAGAATCATTATATCATAGGCAATTAATGCAATTCACATTGATGTTAATTAAAGAGGTAGGACAAAATGCAATGATAGTTGATGGGGTTATCTTGATTTGAGGTAGGACAAAATGCAATGATAGTTGATGGGGTTATCTTAATTTTCTAAGGAAGTAATGCAATAATACCGTGTAGTTTATTAAAACCATACACGGAAGTTATTGATCTCCTTTTGGCCCATTCCACTAAGATTCGTGTCGTTAGGCATTCCAAACAATCACCCAATTTGCCTATAACGTATAACCCAGTTAGGACCTGGTGACAGTGACGTAGCCGTTTATGTGTACACAGAATATTATAACCATTGGATGCATAGGTAGTGCGAATATAGTTTGTTAGTTAAGCATTGTAGTTGTGTACGTCTGTTTAAGCCTTTACAATTGATTTTACACCGTTATAGTGGACCGACCGCTGCGTCACTGTATTCTTACCATGACTGGACTATACCGTAGTAATTCAGTGCGTCATTTAAGAAATAATCTGGAAAGAAAACTCATATTAATTATGTGAAAAACGAATTTATATGTCCCCATTAAATCGATACACCAGTTAGGTGTAATAACTTGTTGTCAGAAATGGGACGTTTAAATTAGCAAAATCAAATGATCACTGCGAGGGACGTTTTCAAAATGCGCGTATGAATGTAACATTCGAAAGAAAATGTAACCCAAATACACCCTTCATGTCTCAGCATTGAATCTTCGCACTATGCAGGCTTTTGAATGTTCAATATATTCTATGACTAGAAATATTACTTTCTAATATGAATAGTTAAAACCTTTGGTTACGTTATAGTTCAAGACAAAAAGTCATAACCTATTAAGGCCCAAGCAGGGGCTTTTCATCGTATGCAGTTCTAATGGGTCAAGCTATAAACACACGATGTAAGTCAGGTGGATTAGGAGAAGAAGACGTAGATCAGGGATTTAAATGAAGGAGAAGAAGAAGTTTATTTCAAATTCAAAAGGCCACATGGCCCACGAGAACATCAAAATACAATACACAATGTATACAATGACATAACAAAATGTCACTATTTAGCAACATAAATTCAAAAGAGTGAGTGCGTGTACACACACAAATATGTGACGATATAGTAATATTAAATAAGAGAGAAAGATGGAGTGGTTAGAGAGTGGGATGGCATATCACGGAAGGAATGTGGGTATTGAAGAGACGAAGAACGAAATATGCATAGCAACGTTAGAAAGAACATCGGCGAGTTTAACTAAAGCCGCAGAACAGAAAGAAAAAGGTTGAGTGGACAGGGCATACGGAGCAAGAGTGTTAAGCAGAGAAAGATGCATATTCCGTTTAGAAATAGCAATACACGACATGAATATATGAGAAGCATATACATAAAGACAAATTAACATTCAACAAATGTACATTTCTTGAAAACATATATATATATAAAACAAATATACACACAGTCATTATACATAATAATGTAGGTATGTAGCAAACTGCTTCACAAAATGTATTTACATTAAAGGTTTACAAACAACACGGTTCAAATGAGCAAGACCCAGTTACGCAACCAATTTATTTATTTGAAGTTGTGAATAATTGTAATTTTAAATTGTAATTTTAAATTGTAATTTTAAATTGTAATTTTAAATTGTAATTTTGCCGACATGTTTTGTAAATGTTTAAGTACATGCATTTAGAAGGGAAGTCTTGGAAATCAAACATCTTCTGTTTTGACATTGTATATGATGCCAAAATGTCAACATAACTCCTGTGATTTGCATAAGGTAAACTTCATCACAGTAGCGTTCGAATACTACTAGTATATGATACATAAATATCTCGTACAGAAATGAGAAGTTACACTAGTTTGGAATTGGGACATATATTATGAATCAGCCTGTATAAGCATGAGCGCAATTGTAGGTGCAGCAAGACGATACTTACAGAAGAAGTCAGCAGTGTTATTTGAGATACTATAAACCTGGACGACCTAAACAGTAATAAAAACAATAGAAGTAGAGACAGTAATAATTGTAAGAGCCATACATAAAGTAACAATAGCAACGATAGGGTTTTATAGCAGGAACTTCGGCAATATTAGTATCAACATTGCACCATTAGTAGCAATTGTAAATGACGCTGGTAGCGGAATATAATTATCATTGGATGACATGTTAGGATGAGTGTGGGGGACAGCCACACTTACTTCGATATTGTTGAACAAAACAGGGCTAGAGTAAAGTTTATATGTTTGGTAGAAGTGTGCTTAAATGGGCGAACGGAACTTTGTTGGGTCATAGTGGACGGTGTTAAGTGGCTGTACGGTACATATATGTAATTCTACAACCTAAATTACGAATGCATGTGGCGGAGAACATATTGTCCTGTCCATATTGTATGTATGCATATCTTAGCATGTACACTCCCTTCTAGAATGGTACTTGACTTTCATGAACATTAGAGACTGGTTCGTACGATGGCAGGGTCTAAATCGCCAGTGTTTGGAACTGTATCTACATGCGAGTTACAAGCACGGTATATTGGATGTAAGCAGATGGTGCTCTGATCGATGTTGTCATGGGGGCTTTAAAGGTGGTGGTTCTAGAGCGACTTATGACATTGATTCAGAGCGTGTCAAACCTGTGTTTGTACATTGTATTAACAACATAGCTATTACTAGTTAGAGGGAACATACCCATTACTATAATGTTGATAATTAAGAGTTTTCATAATGACCTTGTTTTGGGATGAATACTTTCATATTAGCCTGCGGTCGAAGGCCGAATGTTAATATGACTGATAGCCCAATAACAAAGTCATTATGAAAACAATTGATAATAGACCGTGAAACCAATACCTGAAACAGAACTAATGGAAGTTGGCATTTGATTTCGACTTTGGCTGTTACTGTATACACACGTTGCGTATCCGAATTCTCGCCAGATTTCCTTTGTCAAAAAATTCTTCATCACCAAATATTTACCCACAGAATGTCTGATTGATTTGTAAAAAAATGTTGTCCGAATGCAATATTGGGGCCCATCGTTCGCCAACTCATTCAGGATGCGCTCCCCTTCGTTCATTTTGTATCATTGTGATTATATCTGTTGTTGTTGTCTGATGACGCATTTCACTGACCTGTATAAAAACCGTCAAATCCGTATTATTTTCCGCAAAATTCCTTTGTTTAAAGTCATCGCAAAATGGGCACTTGTCTTCAAAAAAACATTTAGAATATAAATTTACTGAAATTCAAAATGGCGACTATTCGCTTCTGGGAGAACCACGGATTTCATATTTGCCGAGCTAGACAGCATCTGAGTTTTTGGTCCATAATGTCGAGGTGAACTTCATATTGACCCTATTTTTGGAGAGAAAACGCGCCCAATATGGCATGGCTAATAATGTTAGTTAGTGATTTTTACTTGTTCGTGGTTTTGGAAATCTTATAATAAGTATCAACGTATAACTAACGGAAGAGCAATTGTTGTACTACTTTTTCGATCAGTGTAAAATTTATCGTATACATTATATAATAAGATCGCAATTGTACGAGAGAAAAGATGCAGTGATTATATGCACTCTTTAGAAGAGGCAGTAAGCCAACTATAGTATGTTTATAAATTATATGATTAGATCGCAATTTTATGGGTAGCAATTAACTTTGTAAAGTTGTAGAGACATCCTCTTTAGAAGACGCAGCAAGCCAACAAAAGTATGTGTAAAAGCCAAAAACTTAGACAGCCATTGCGTGCCTGTGAAACCGCATTTGCATTTTAGAAGTATTTCAAATGAACTATTGGCACAGCCATTTTATATTGAAGTAAGGAGAAATAATAACATGGATTTAATGCAAACACGTTATATGTACTTAATACTCGCGTTTTGTAGGAACTTTTACAAGATATGATACATGAAAAGTTCGTAAATGGACCCGCAATCGGGTTTGTTAACTCCTCTACATAACGCTCCATTCGGATATCTTCGGAATCGTCTGAACGACGAAAACAGTTGAAATGTCGTAAAAATGTGTTAGACAGATGAAAACACTATTTGCAATCGACTTCTAGAATCACTAGCATAGTAAATATTTGTACGGATAGTCAGTACATAGTATAACACTATTGTATTCGGTAACGTACCTCTATTGGGAACTGATCAATGTGTTTTTGGGAACCAATAAAAACTAGTACTTAAAATTTAGGTTAATGTAAATGGAAACGAATCTATGAATATACGTGGTACTAGTATGACATTTTAGCCCGCTTTAGAATGGTATAATCAATTTCCAAATACGTGTACATGTACTGAAAAAGACAAGCTACCATTGAAACGCCTAAGCTACACGCGTGATAAGAATATTGTATGGAAAAGCCCATGACAACGGTACTTCTTCAATGACTCCTAATTGGGGCCTTCTAGATGCTGAACTCAAGACGGCCTTCACATATGAAAGTAAAAGTTTCCATCTACCGATTGATGAAACATGATATTCCGTTTCAATAGTATCACAAAAAGGACATAATCGTTCACCAATCACCAGCAATGCACACCGACTGAGGTGCTTCACTAAATCTGGCTACGTAGCGCTATCCACGGGAGGTAACCCATGCCTTCTATATGTAATTGAACAGGGGTAACTGAATAAAGGCGCCCGGTAGCACTTTGCTTAGGCAACGGACCCCTGAATTTGCTTTGTGCACGTAAATGGAACAATTTACGTTCTCAATAATGTTCTGCAACAAAATATGATTAAACTAATTCATACAAACAACATGTGGTCATATTTGAAATAATATATATTATATTAAGGTCAACCCATGAATCCATATTTGTCTATATTGACGTGTCATATTAATGTTGACGTCCATTTGTCTAAGACTTTAAGGTTGGCCTGTGTTGGCATTTGCCGTCACGATTGACATATGTGAGCAAATATACTTCATGTTACAAAGACGACAGACAAACATGAGTTAAACACTATTATTATATTCTATATATGTACGAGTATAGTATAGACATAATAAATTATATATATCAGCCAGTTTCCAGGAAAACCTGCTATATTGACATTATGTAATTACTGCATGTAACAAGCTTTTAAAAAAGCTTTCAAGTAAGAAAAAATGACATATCAATAGATTCTATTTTAAGTCATTTATCCATATATTACTTTATCTTAGCTTTAAAATTTCTTATGAATTATGTCGAAATCATTTACTTCGTGGCTATGGTGACCAATTTCAGAAAAGTACTCAGATTGAGAAAAACGAGGAGTTAGTTGTTTAAAACAGTAGTAGTCTTTCTCTAAATGTGAACATTTACAATTTGGATGTACATTTTAAAACTTAAAAAATCATTCTAAAACTTGATACCATTTTGACCAGTTTAAGTCCAGAATTGATCAAATGCAGTATTTATTATAAAGTACTTGTTGCAACGACGTCGATTAACGTTTGAATGACGCTTGCGACGTCACGCTAAAAGGGTCTGAATAAGGCCTCAACAAAACAGCTGTAACTTCCTTAAAAATTTATGATTTTTATCATGATATTAACAAAATTTCTTTTGCATTTTGTTTTATTAAGATTACTCTTTAAGATAATAAAAAATCTCAAAATCAAATGTTTTGTCAAAATAGCAGGTTTTCCTGGAGACTGGCTCATATGTATGCTGGCGTGACTATATGTATTATATGTACATGTATTACTGAAGATACTGATGGATAGTTTGAGACTAATTACAATAAGAAATTACCCGAAGGAAGGAGAAATAAAGATTGTTTGAAACATGACATCATGGACTCTGATTTATAGAATCCGGAGATAATTTCATAAATCATACCATTTCTTCTACCACAGGTCTTATTTAAACAGGGACAATTTCTGTCTCAGATTCTGAAATATTAAATCGATACCGTATCTCTACGTGGAAGAACACATGATTTTGGGTCTCGAATTAAGCAGCCACGATTGAAGCCAATTTTAAATTTAATTCTGTTTTTTACTGCTGACGCTGTTGTTATTTGTTACTAGTTTGGAACATGTATATGAACTTTCATTGTATGAAATATAGATAGGAACAGCGGTGCAAATGAATAAAGAGGAAGCTGGAAGGTAGTACTTTCATGAAATCAGATAATACCTGGGCTGGTATTCACAAAGCATCTTAAAGGAAAAATAAAAAATTTGACTGAAGTAAAAATAAGCTGCAAATTTTTCTCAAGAAACGAAAAATAATCCCTATGTTTTCTTTGGTATTATTGAAGATCTTTGCCTAACATAAGGATTCGAAACAATGTAAAAGATTGATAATCTTGATTTTCCTGAATACCATCCCTGAACGGCCAGTCAAGTCGCTTTTAATAAAGTCTCAAATCCATTTTATTTAGATATTACACTATTTCATTGTAAAAAATATTACGCAAACATGACTAAATAGACATACGCCTTCATGAGTGGTACATACCTTTTCCGGAGGTCTGGTGTTTGATCTCGGAAGGTTGCGGCCTTGATCTCAGATTGCAATATTTAAAAGTCGTTCAAATTAATACTGGGTGCTTGATTGCAAAGTGTCGGAATGATGCGACTGGGTAGTCTCAAATTGGCTCATATTTTATGCTGTTCGGTCTTATATAGATAATTGCAAATGAAAATGTCGCTAGATGATCTTAATAGATTTTACGCTCATGCTGCCTCATAATTTGTTGATAAGGGTCCTACATGTGTACACACTTTTGGAAAAGACAAAACTTCTGATAGAAACAAAATTCATCTCTTATCACAGATATTTTTGTCACTGCCTGGTTGCTAAACTATGATCATTTTACATGTCTTTTGCAACTTTGAAGTTCATCATTAAAAGGCTGCTGCGTTTATTTAAAATAAATGAATGCATACTGTTTCTGTCGGAGTGTTACTTAGTGGGTTGATCTGGTGATATGTATATAATTATGCCCCCCATCTTTGATGAGGGGGTATATTGCTTTGCACATGTCTGTCGGTCTGTCGGTCTGTCTGTCGGTCGTATAAAATGGTTTCCGTTCAATAACTCAAGAACGCTTTGACCTAGGATCTTTAAACTTTACATGGAGGTTGTTCAGCAACAGTGAATGATCCCTATTGATTTTGAGGTCAGTAGGTCAAAGGTCAAGGTCACTGTGACCTTTACCATTTCGGACTATTTAAATGAATTCCGTTCAATTACTCGAGAACGCTTTGACCTAGGATCTTCAAACTTTACATGAAGGTTAGTCAGCAACAGTAAATGACCCCTATTGATTTTGAGGTCAGTAGGTCAAAGGTCCAGGTCACTGTGACCTTTACTATTTCTGACTATTTAAATAGTTTCCAATCAATAACTCGAGAACGCTTTGACCTAGGATCTTCAAACTATACATGGAGGTTAGTCAGCAACAGTAGATGACCCCTATTGATTTTGAGGTCAGTGGGTCAAAGGTCAAGGTCACTGAGACCTTCACCATTTTTTACTTGGGCTGCCATGGTGGCATACGTGTTTTACTAACATCTCTTGTTATGTTCGTCCTTGTGATTCATTCTTGTGTGCCAGTAGACTGAGACGGTAGAATTTTTGTTTGTAGACATTCATTGTTATCTTTCTTCTACATTTCTATGGTTGTCCACGTGACTTGTACTTGTATCCATGATGTTTATTTTTCGTGTGTTCTTTGTTAACCTTTTGGTATAATTCTAATCGATTTAAGTTAACGGCCTATTTAGAATATCGTTGCCCGTGTGCTACTACACATCATATAAATATCAAAACAATTATATGATTTAAAGACAATATATTGCAACCTACACAGAGCATAACGATAACAACAAATTGGACATGGAATGCAGCACCCAACAGAAACTAAGGAATACGAAAAGTATAAAAAAATGAACAGTTTACAAATAGCTAGGCATGCATAAACGCGGCCAAAATCTAAATGACGAATGCTGAGTTTTGAAGTATTTTGACTGACTATTCAAGTCTGTTACTTAGACTGTTTGGGTGACACAATATTGGATGATGTTACACTCTTTGCAGTTCCCTAAATGTTAAATAGGCAGTAATACGTAAAGTATGAATCAATTAATTACTCGAATTGTTGATGATGAATGGCTGCTCAAATGAGGACGCCTCTAGAAAGAATGCACTGTATGATAAATTAATTTTCTTTCTCTCGCACCAAGACTAATGTCTAAAATTATGTTTTGTGTAATAACTAATGGTACATTGTGACATCTTGCAGGCATCTAGTTCAAATACATAATTATATCTTTCCCCGTTATAATGACGTTCGAAGAACAATATTATCATATTACACAGCGAGTGTGCTTGCAGGTTCAAAATGTGTCAATAAACACTGCTTTCACAGTCAGATTTCATTTGATATATGTAGTATAGCATGTAAGTAGCTGATAATACGTTTCGTGGGCATTTAAAATTCTGATACACAGGCATGTAGAAAATTGGACTAATCGGATCAGATCTGGATTTTTATGGAAACAGTAATTTTTTCACACGATTGGTGAGCGTGAAAGATAGACTTTGAAAGCGGAGCCGAGAGCTGAATCTATTTTTAGAACCATGTCTCAAAGTAATGACATTTCTGATACACACATATGAAGTAAATTGAACTAATCGGATCGGTTTATGTGGGGAAACAACAGTTTTCAAACGATGGGTTAGCGTGAACGTTAGACTTTGACAGCCGCGATCTTAATCTATTTTTAGAAACTTGTTTCAAAACTGTCAAATGGAGACGTACTCGTACATTCAAACGTTGTTGTATTATTTCATTATGAAGCTAAATTCACGGATTTGTGAATACATAACGTTAATATGATCACTTCGTAGGTTCGTTAGCATTTTGTATTATTGTAACGTATATATATATAGCAATTTCCGCTATGGCAACATTCACAAGTGACGGTCCAAGATTTCGTAGCAATCTGTTTTCTTGTAAAGTCGGTTCAGAACGAGCGCTGGTCCCATTAATACGTGCATTATTTCAACATCCACACCTAACAGTTGCTGGCTCTGTAGCAATGTGTTTCAGTGTAACAGTATGTTCATAAGTAGCAATCACTGTTCTAGCAACATCTGTTCCATATGGTAGCTGGTTCCGATGCCATATGTGCTAAGGTTACAGCCAGGATATGCGACAATAACAAATGACGACTTTTTGTGCTTCAGTCTCAATATGTTTTACCAACGCAAATAAAGTGCGTGAGAAACACGTCGTGTACACTATCAGAGCACAATAAACGCTTTCGTCATCAAATTGCGTATCTTGTGTGGAGCAAACCGTTTCATCGAAATAAAACAGTATGCTCTCTAGAGACGAACACAAATATCAGATGAGCTTACAATTAGATTACCATCTCTACGTATTGGAGTTGATTAGCGCCTGCGTCCCAGAGCTTAGAACTAATACAATAAAATTATATACACAGATACGTCATTGTCCATAAAAAAAAACGAAAGCTCAGTAAGACTATTTTAGAATCCATTAAACACACTATGTATGCATTGTCGTTGTTATGTATATGGTTAGCCTGTACAAACATACCGCATTTTTTTCCCACTTAGGATTTTAAATCACACAGAATACAGAAGCCGTTTTGAGTACACTCCTTTGTTAACTCCTCTACATAACGCTCCATTCGGATATCTTCGGAATCGTCTGAACGACGAAAACAGTTGAAATGTCGTAAAAATGTGTTAGACAGATGAAAACACTATTTGCAATCGACTTCTAGAATCACTAGCATAGTAAATATTTATACGGATAGTCAGTACATAGTATAACACTATTGTATTCGGTAACGTACCTCTATTGGGAACTGATCAATGTGTTTTTGGGAACCAATAAAAACTAGTACTTAAAATTTAGGTTAATGTAAATGGAAACGAATCTATGAATATACGTTGTACTAGTATGACATTTTAGCCCGCTTTAGAATGGTATAATCAATTTCCAAATACGTGTACATGTACTGAAAAAGACAAGCTACCATTAAAACGCCTACGCTACACGCGTGATAAGAATATTGTATGGAAAAGCCCATGACAACGGTACTTCTTCAATGACTCCTATTTGGGACCTTCTAGATGCTGAACTCAAGACGGCCTTCACATATGAAAGTAAAAGTTTCCATCTAGCGAATGATGAAACATGATATTCCGTTTCAATAGTATCACAAAAAGGACATAATCGTTCACCAATCACCAGCCATGCACACCGACTGAGGTGCTTCACTAAATCTGGCTACGTAGCGCTTTCCACGGGAGGTAACCCATGCCTTCTAATTGAACAGGGGGTAACTGAATAAAGGCGCCCGATAGCACTTTGCTTAGGCAACGGACCCCTGAATTTGCTTTGTGCACGTAAATGGAACAATTTACGTTCTCAATAATGTTCTGCAACAAAATATGATTAAACTAATTCATACAAACAACATGTGGTCATATTTGAAATAATATATATTATATTAAGGTCAACCCATGAATCCATATTTGTCTATATTGACGTGTCATATTAATGTTGACGTCCATTTGTCTAAGACTTTAAGGTTGGCCTGTGTTGGCATTTGCCGTCACGATTGACATATGTGAGCAAATATACTTCATGTTACAAAGACGACAGACAAACATGAGTTAAACACTATTATTACATTCTATATATGTACGAGTATAGTATAGACATAATAAATTATATATATCAGCCAGTTTCCAGGAAAACCTGCTATATTGACATTATGTAATTACTGCATGTAACAAGCTTTTAAAAAAGCTTTCAAGTAAGAAAAAATGACATATCAATAGATTCTATTTTAAGTCATTTATCCATATATTACTTTATCTTAGCTTTAAAATTTCTTATGAATTATGTCGAAATCATTTACTTCGTGGCTATGGTGACCAATTTCAGAAAAGTACTCAGATTGAGAAAAACGAGGAGTTAGTTGTTTAAAACAGTAGTAGTCTTTCTCTAAATGTGAACATTTACAATTTGGATGTACATTTTAAAACTTAAAACATCATTCTAAAACTTGATACCATTTTGACCAGTTTAAGTCAAGAATTGATCAAATGCAGTATTTATTATACTTGTTGCAACGACGTCGATTAACGTTTGAATGACGCTTGCGACGTCACGCTAAAAGGGTCTGAATAGGGCCTCAACAAAACAGCTGTAACTTCCTTAAAAATTTATGATTTTTATCATGATATTAACAAAATTTCTTTTGCATTTTGTTTTATTAAGATTACTCTTTAAGATAATAAAAAATCTCAAAATCAAATGTTTTGTCAAAATAGCAGGTTTTCCTGGAGACTGGCTCATATGTATGCTGGCGTGACTATATGTATTATATGTACATGTATTACTGAAGATACTGATGGATAGTTTGAGACTAATTACAATAAGAAATTACCCGAAGGAAGGAGAAATAAAGATTGTTTGAAACATGACATCATGGACTCTGATTTATAGAATCCGGAGATAATTTCATAAATCATACCATTTCTTCTACCACAGGTCTTATTTAAACAGGGACAATTTCTGTCTCAGATTCTGAAATATTAAATCGATACCGTATCTCTACGTGGAAGAACACATGATTTTGGGTCTCGAATTAAGCAGCCACGATTGAAGCCAATTTTAAATTTAAATCTGTTTTTTACTGCTGACGCTGTTGTTATTTGTTACTAGTTTGGAACATGTATATGAACTTTCATTGTATGAAATATAGATAGGAACAGCGGTGCAAATGAATAAAGAGGAAGCTGGAAGGTAGTACTTTCATGAAATCAGATAATACCTGGGCTGATATTCACAAAGCATCTTAAAGGAAAAATAAAAAATTTGACTGAAGTAAAAATAAGCTGCAAATTTTTCTCAAGAAACGAAAAATAATCCCTATGTTTTCTTTGGTATTATTGAAGATCTTTGCCTAACATAAGGATTCGAAACAATGTAAAAGATTGATAATCTTGATTTTCCTGAATACCATCCCTGAACGGCCAGTCAAGTCGCTTTTAATAAAGTCTCAAATCCATTTTATTTAGATATTACACTATTTCATTGTAAAAAATATTACGCAAACATGACTAAATAGACATACGCCTTCATGAGTGGTACATACCTTTTCCGGAGGTCTGGTGTTTGATCTCGGAAGGTTGCGGCCTTGATCTCAGATTGCAATATTTAAAAGTCGTTCAAATTAATACTGGGTGCTTGATTGCAAAGTGTCGGAATGATGCGACTGGGTAGTCTCAAATTGGCTCATATTTTATGCTGTTCGGTCTTATATAGATAATTGCAAATGAAAATGTCGCTAGATGATCTTAATAGATTTTACGCTCATGCTGCCTCATAATTTGTTGATAAGGGTCCTACATGTGTACACACTTTTGGAAAAGACAAAACTTCTGATAGAAACAAAATTCATCTCTTATCACAGATATTTTTGTCACTGCCTGGTTGCTAAACTATGATCATTTTACATGTCTTTTGCAACTTTGAAGTTCATCATTAAAAGGCTGCTGCGTTTATTTAAAATAAATGAATGCATACTGTTTCTGTCGGAGTGTTACTTAGTGGGTTGATCTGGTGATATGTATATAATTATGCCCCCCATCTTTGATGAGGGGGTATATTGCTTTGCACATGTCTGTCGGTCTGTCGGTCTGTCTGTCGGTCGTATAAAATGGTTTCCGTTCAATAACTCAAGAACGCTTTGACCTAGGATCTTTAAACTTTACATGGAGGTTGTTCAGCAACAGTGAATGATCCCTATTGATTTTGAGGTCAGTAGGTCAAAGGTCAAGGTCACTGTGACCTTTACCATTTCGGACTATTTAAATGAATTCCGTTCAATTACTCGAGAACGCTTTGACCTAGGATCTTCAAACTTTACATGAAGGTTAGTCAGCAACAGTAAATGACCCCTATTGATTTTGAGGTCAGTAGGTCAAAGGTCCAGGTCACTGTGACCTTTACTATTTCTGACTATTTAAATAGTTTCCAATCAATAACTCGAGAACGCTTTGACCTAGGATCTTCAAACTATACATGGAGGTTAGTCAGCAACAGTAGATGACCCCTATTGATTTTGAGGTCAGTGGGTCAAAGGTCAAGGTCACTGAGACCTTCACCATTTTTTACTTGGGCTGCCATGGGGGCATACGTGTTTTACAAACATCTCTTGTTATGTTCGTCCTTGTGATTCATTCTTGTGTGCCAGTAGACTGAGACGGTAGAATTTTTGTTTGTAGACATTCATTGTTATCTTTCTTCTACATTTCTATGGTTGTCCACGTGACTTGTACTTGTATCCATGATGTTTATTTTTCGTGTGTTCTTTGTTAACCTTTTGGTATAATTCTAATCGATTTAAGTTAACGGCCTATTTAGAATATCGTTGCCCGTGTGCTACTACACATCATATAAATATCAAAACAATTATATGATTTAAAGACAATATATTGCAACCTACACAGAGCATAACGATAACAACAAATTGGACATGGAATGCAGCACCCAACAGAAACTAAGGAATACGAAAAGTATAAAAAAATGAACAGTTTACAAATAGCTAGGCATGCATAAACGCGGCCAAAATCTAAATGACGAATGCTGAGTTTTGAAGTATTTTGACTGACTATTCAAGTCTGTTACTTAGACTGTTTGGGTGACACAATATTGGATGATGTTACACTCTTTGCAGTTCCCTAAATGTTAAATAGGCAGTAATACGTAAAGTATGAATCAATTAATTACTCGAATTGTTGATGATGAATGGCTGCTCAAATGAGGACGCCTCTAGAAAGAATGCACTGTATGATAAATTAATTTTCTTTCTCTCGCACCAAGACTAATGTCTAAAATTATGTTTTGTGTAATAACTAATGGTACATTGTGACATCTTGCAGGCATCTAGTTCAAATACATAATTATATCTTTCCCCGTTATAATGACGTTCGAAGAACAATATTATCATATTACACAGCGAGTGTGCTTGCAGGTTCAAAATGTGTCAATAAACACTGCTTTCACAGTCAGATTTCATTTGATATATGTAGTATAGCATGTAAGTAGCTGATAATACGCTTCGTGGGCATTTAAAATTCTGATACACAGGCATGTAGTAAATTGGACTAATCGGATCAGATCTGGATTTTTATGGAAACAGTTATTTTTTCACACGATTGGTAAGCGTGAAAGATAGACTTTGAGAGCGGAGCCGAGAGCTGAATCTATTTTTAGAACCATGTCTCAAAGTAATGACATTTCTGATGCACACATATGAAGTAAATTAAACTAATCGGATCGGTTTATGTGGGGAAACAACAGTTTTCAAACGATGGGTTAGCGTGAACGTTATACTTTGACAGCCGCGATCTTAATCTATTTTTAGAAACTTGTTTCAAAACTATAAAATGGAGACGTACTCGTACATTCAAACGTTGTTGTATTATTTCATTATGAAGCTAAATTCACGGATTTGTGAATACATAACGTTAATATGATCACTTCGTAGGTTCGTTAGCATTTTGTATTATTGTAACGTATATATATATATAGCAATTTCCGCTATGGCAAGATTCACAAGTGACGGTCCAAGATTTCGTAGCAATCTGTTTTCTTGTAAAGTCGGTTCAGAACGAGCGCTGGTCCCATTAATACGTGCATTATTTCAACATCCACACCTAACAGTTGCTGGCTCTGTAGCAATGTGTTTCAGTGTAACAGTATGTTCATAAGTAGCAATCGCTGTTCTGGCAACATCTGTTCCATATGGTAGCTGGTTCCGATGCCATATGTGCTCAGGTTACAGCCAGGATATGCGACAATAACAAATGACGACTTTTTGTGCTTCAGTCTCAATATGTTTTACCAACGCAAATGTCGACCTGGACGACATTCGATTTTTGATGATTTTTTGAATGTCGTCCAATGTCGTCCAATGTCGAGCTGGACGACATTCGATTTTAGACGATATTTTGAATGTCGTCCAATGTCGTCCAATGTCGAGCTGGACGACATTCGATTTTTGACCATTTTTTTTAATGTCGTCCAATGTCGTCCAATGTCGAGCTGGACGACATTCGATTTTAGATGATTTTTTGAATGTCGTCCAATGTCGTCCAATGTCGAGCTGGACGACATTCGATTTTAGACGAGTTTTTGAATGTCGTCCAATGTCGTCCAATGTCGAGCTGGACGACATTCGATTTTTGATGATATTTGAATGTCGTCCAATGTCGTCCAATGTCGAGCTGGACGACATTCGATTTTTGATGATTTTTTGAATGTCGTCCAATGTCGTATGTCGAGCTGGACGACATTCGGTTTTTTGAATGTCGTCCAATGTCGTATGTCGAGCTGGACGACATTCGATTTTTTGAATGTCGTATGTCGTATGTTGAGCCAACTTCACACAGCTCTATCAGAGCACAATAAACGCTTTCGTCATCAAATTGCGTATCTTGTGTGGAGCAAACCGTTTCATCGAAATAAAACAGTATGCTCTCTAGAGACGAACACAAATATCAGATGAGCTTACAATTAGATTACCATCTCTACGTATTGGAGTTGATTAGCGCCTGCGTCCCAGAGCTTAGAACTAATACAATAAAATTATATACACAGATACGTCATTGTCCATAAAAAGAAACGAAAGCTCAGTAAGACTATTTTAGAATCCATTAAACACACTATGTATGCATTGTCGTTGTTATGTATATGGTTAGCCTGTACAAACATACCGCATTTTTTTCCCACTTAGGATTTTAAATCACACAGAATACAGAAGCCGTTTTGAGTACACTCCTTTGTTAACTCCTCTACATAACGCTCCATTCGGATATCTTCGGAATCGTCTGAACGACGAAAACAGTTGAAATGTCGTAAAAATGTGTTAGACAGATGAAAACACTATTTGCAATCGACTTCTAGAATCACTAGCATAGTAAATATTTATACGGATAGTCAGTACATAGTATAACACTATTGTATTCGGTAACGTACCTCTATTGGGAACTGATCAATGTGTTTTTGGGAACCAATAAAAACTAGTACTTAAAATTTAGGTTAATGTAAATGGAAACGAATCTATGAATATACGTTGTACTAGTATGACATTTTAGCCCGCTTTAGAATGGTATAATCAATTTCCAAATACGTGTACATGTACTGAAAAAGACAAGCTACCATTAAAACGCCTACGCTACACGCGTGATAAGAATATTGTATGGAAAAGCCCATGACAACGGTACTTCTTCAATGACTCCTATTTGGGACCTTCTAGATGCTGAACTCAAGACGGCCTTCACATATGAAAGTAAAAGTTTCCATCTAGCGAATGATGAAACATGATATTCCGTTTCAATAGTATCACAAAAAGGACATAATCGTTCACCAATCACCAGCCATGCACACCGACTGAGGTGCTTCACTAAATCTGGCTACGTAGCGCTTTCCACGGGAGGTAACCCATGCCTTCTAATTGAACAGGGGGTAACTGAATAAAGGCGCCCGATAGCACTTTGCTTAGGCAACGGACCCCTGAATTTGCTTTGTGCACGTAAATGGAACAATTTACGTTCTCAATAATGTTCTGCAACAAAATATGATTAAACTAATTCATACAAACAACATGTGGTCATATTTGAAATAATATATATTATATTAAGGTCAACCCATGAATCCATATTTGTCTATATTGACGTGTCATATTAATGTTGACGTCCATTTGTCTAAGACTTTAAGGTTGGCCTGTGTTGGCATTTGCCGTCACGATTGACATATGTGAGCAAATATACTTCATGTTACAAAGACGACAGACAAACATGAGTTAAACACTATTATTACATTCTATATATGTACGAGTATAGTATAGACATAATAAATTATATATATCAGCCAGTTTCCAGGAAAACCTGCTATATTGACATTATGTAATTACTGCATGTAACAAGCTTTTAAAAAAGCTTTCAAGTAAGAAAAAATGACATATCAATAGATTCTATTTTAAGTCATTTATCCATATATTACTTTATCTTAGCTTTAAAATTTCTTATGAATTATGTCGAAATCATTTACTTCGTGGCTATGGTGACCAATTTCAGAAAAGTACTCAGATTGAGAAAAACGAGGAGTTAGTTGTTTAAAACAGTAGTAGTCTTTCTCTAAATGTGAACATTTACAATTTGGATGTACATTTTAAAACTTAAAACATCATTCTAAAACTTGATACCATTTTGACCAGTTTAAGTCAAGAATTGATCAAATGCAGTATTTATTATACTTGTTGCAACGACGTCGATTAACGTTTGAATGACGCTTGCGACGTCACGCTAAAAGGGTCTGAATAGGGCCTCAACAAAACAGCTGTAACTTCCTTAAAAATTTATGATTTTTATCATGATATTAACAAAATTTCTTTTGCATTTTGTTTTATTAAGATTACTCTTTAAGATAATAAAAAATCTCAAAATCAAATGTTTTGTCAAAATAGCAGGTTTTCCTGGAGACTGGCTCATATGTATGCTGGCGTGACTATATGTATTATATGTACATGTATTACTGAAGATACTGATGGATAGTTTGAGACTAATTACAATAAGAAATTACCCGAAGGAAGGAGAAATAAAGATTGTTTGAAACATGACATCATGGACTCTGATTTATAGAATCCGGAGATAATTTCATAAATCATACCATTTCTTCTACCACAGGTCTTATTTAAACAGGGACAATTTCTGTCTCAGATTCTGAAATATTAAATCGATACCGTATCTCTACGTGGAAGAACACATGATTTTGGGTCTCGAATTAAGCAGCCACGATTGAAGCCAATTTTAAATTTAAATCTGTTTTTTACTGCTGACGCTGTTGTTATTTGTTACTAGTTTGGAACATGTATATGAACTTTCATTGTATGAAATATAGATAGGAACAGCGGTGCAAATGAATAAAGAGGAAGCTGGAAGGTAGTACTTTCATGAAATCAGATAATACCTGGGCTGATATTCACAAAGCATCTTAAAGGAAAAATAAAAAATTTGACTGAAGTAAAAATAAGCTGCAAATTTTTCTCAAGAAACGAAAAATAATCCCTATGTTTTCTTTGGTATTATTGAAGATCTTTGCCTAACATAAGGATTCGAAACAATGTAAAAGATTGATAATCTTGATTTTCCTGAATACCATCCCTGAACGGCCAGTCAAGTCGCTTTTAATAAAGTCTCAAATCCATTTTATTTAGATATTACACTATTTCATTGTAAAAAATATTACGCAAACATGACTAAATAGACATACGCCTTCATGAGTGGTACATACCTTTTCCGGAGGTCTGGTGTTTGATCTCGGAAGGTTGCGGCCTTGATCTCAGATTGCAATATTTAAAAGTCGTTCAAATTAATACTGGGTGCTTGATTGCAAAGTGTCGGAATGATGCGACTGGGTAGTCTCAAATTGGCTCATATTTTATGCTGTTCGGTCTTATATAGATAATTGCAAATGAAAATGTCGCTAGATGATCTTAATAGATTTTACGCTCATGCTGCCTCATAATTTGTTGATAAGGGTCCTACATGTGTACACACTTTTGGAAAAGACAAAACTTCTGATAGAAACAAAATTCATCTCTTATCACAGATATTTTTGTCACTGCCTGGTTGCTAAACTATGATCATTTTACATGTCTTTTGCAACTTTGAAGTTCATCATTAAAAGGCTGCTGCGTTTATTTAAAATAAATGAATGCATACTGTTTCTGTCGGAGTGTTACTTAGTGGGTTGATCTGGTGATATGTATATAATTATGCCCCCCATCTTTGATGAGGGGGTATATTGCTTTGCACATGTCTGTCGGTCTGTCGGTCTGTCTGTCGGTCGTATAAAATGGTTTCCGTTCAATAACTCAAGAACGCTTTGACCTAGGATCTTTAAACTTTACATGGAGGTTGTTCAGCAACAGTGAATGATCCCTATTGATTTTGAGGTCAGTAGGTCAAAGGTCAAGGTCACTGTGACCTTTACCATTTCGGACTATTTAAATGAATTCCGTTCAATTACTCGAGAACGCTTTGACCTAGGATCTTCAAACTTTACATGAAGGTTAGTCAGCAACAGTAAATGACCCCTATTGATTTTGAGGTCAGTAGGTCAAAGGTCCAGGTCACTGTGACCTTTACTATTTCTGACTATTTAAATAGTTTCCAATCAATAACTCGAGAACGCTTTGACCTAGGATCTTCAAACTATACATGGAGGTTAGTCAGCAACAGTAGATGACCCCTATTGATTTTGAGGTCAGTGGGTCAAAGGTCAAGGTCACTGAGACCTTCACCATTTTTTACTTGGGCTGCCATGGGGGCATACGTGTTTTACAAACATCTCTTGTTATGTTCGTCCTTGTGATTCATTCTTGTGTGCCAGTAGACTGAGACGGTAGAATTTTTGTTTGTAGACATTCATTGTTATCTTTCTTCTACATTTCTATGGTTGTCCACGTGACTTGTACTTGTATCCATGATGTTTATTTTTCGTGTGTTCTTTGTTAACCTTTTGGTATAATTCTAATCGATTTAAGTTAACGGCCTATTTAGAATATCGTTGCCCGTGTGCTACTACACATCATATAAATATCAAAACAATTATATGATTTAAAGACAATATATTGCAACCTACACAGAGCATAACGATAACAACAAATTGGACATGGAATGCAGCACCCAACAGAAACTAAGGAATACGAAAAGTATAAAAAAATGAACAGTTTACAAATAGCTAGGCATGCATAAACGCGGCCAAAATCTAAATGACGAATGCTGAGTTTTGAAGTATTTTGACTGACTATTCAAGTCTGTTACTTAGACTGTTTGGGTGACACAATATTGGATGATGTTACACTCTTTGCAGTTCCCTAAATGTTAAATAGGCAGTAATACGTAAAGTATGAATCAATTAATTACTCGAATTGTTGATGATGAATGGCTGCTCAAATGAGGACGCCTCTAGAAAGAATGCACTGTATGATAAATTAATTTTCTTTCTCTCGCACCAAGACTAATGTCTAAAATTATGTTTTGTGTAATAACTAATGGTACATTGTGACATCTTGCAGGCATCTAGTTCAAATACATAATTATATCTTTCCCCGTTATAATGACGTTCGAAGAACAATATTATCATATTACACAGCGAGTGTGCTTGCAGGTTCAAAATGTGTCAATAAACACTGCTTTCACAGTCAGATTTCATTTGATATATGTAGTATAGCATGTAAGTAGCTGATAATACGCTTCGTGGGCATTTAAAATTCTGATACACAGGCATGTAGTAAATTGGACTAATCGGATCAGATCTGGATTTTTATGGAAACAGTTATTTTTTCACACGATTGGTAAGCGTGAAAGATAGACTTTGAGAGCGGAGCCGAGAGCTGAATCTATTTTTAGAACCATGTCTCAAAGTAATGACATTTCTGATGCACACATATGAAGTAAATTAAACTAATCGGATCGGTTTATGTGGGGAAACAACAGTTTTCAAACGATGGGTTAGCGTGAACGTTATACTTTGACAGCCGCGATCTTAATCTATTTTTAGAAACTTGTTTCAAAACTATAAAATGGAGACGTACTCGTACATTCAAACGTTGTTGTATTATTTCATTATGAAGCTAAATTCACGGATTTGTGAATACATAACGTTAATATGATCACTTCGTAGGTTCGTTAGCATTTTGTATTATTGTAACGTATATATATATATAGCAATTTCCGCTATGGCAAGATTCACAAGTGACGGTCCAAGATTTCGTAGCAATCTGTTTTCTTGTAAAGTCGGTTCAGAACGAGCGCTGGTCCCATTAATACGTGCATTATTTCAACATCCACACCTAACAGTTGCTGGCTCTGTAGCAATGTGTTTCAGTGTAACAGTATGTTCATAAGTAGCAATCGCTGTTCTGGCAACATCTGTTCCATATGGTAGCTGGTTCCGATGCCATATGTGCTCAGGTTACAGCCAGGATATGCGACAATAACAAATGACGACTTTTTGTGCTTCAGTCTCAATATGTTTTACCAACGCAAATGTCGAGCTGGACGACATTCGATTTTTGATGATTTTTTGAATGTCGTCCAATGTCGTCCAATGTCGAGCTGGACGACATTCGATTTTAGACGATATTTTGAATGTCGTCCAATGTCGTCCAATGTCGAGCTGGACGACATTCGATTTTTGACCATTTTTTTTAATGTCGTCCAATGTCGTCCAATGTCGAGCTGGACGACATTCGATTTTAGATGATTTTTTGAATGTCGTCCAATGTCGTCCAATGTCGAGCTGGACGACATTCGATTTTAGACGAGTTTTTGAATGTCGTCCAATGTCGTCCAATGTCGAGCTGGACGACATTCGATTTTTGATGATATTTGAATGTCGCCCAATGTCGTCCAATGTCGAGCTGGACGACATTCGATTTTTGATGATTTTTTGAATGTCGTCCAATGTCGTATGTCGAGCTGGACGACATTCGGTTTTTTGAATGTCGTCCAATGTCGTATGTCGAGCTGGACGACATTCGATTTTTTGAATGTCGTATGTCGTATGTTGAGCCAACTTCACACAGCTCTATCAGAGCACAATAAACGCTTTCGTCATCAAATTGCGTATCTTGTGTGGAGCAAACCGTTTCATCGAAATAAAACAGTATGCTCTCCAGAGACGAACACAAATATCAGATGAGCTTACAATTAGATTACCATCTCTACGTATTGGAGTTGATTAGCGCCTGCGTCCCAGAGCTTAGAACTAATACAATAAAATTATATACACAGATACGTCATTGTCCATAAAAAGAAACGAAAGCTCAGTAAGACTATTTTAGAATCCATTAAACACACTATGTATGCATTGTCGTTGTTATGTATATTAGTGGGGTGACAATCAGCTCAAAAGTGGCTTATTTAAGGAGTAGGTGACAACTCAAGTAGAACAAGCAATGTTATATACCAAAATGTTCGCCTATGTCTGTACTATATGGAACTGCCGGCATAAATTGTCAACGCGTGGTGCGGACACGGAAATCCAAGATGGCGTCCAAGATGGCCGCCATAATTTACACATACACTTAAAATTCTATGTTCTCATGCAATTTTTTTATTTATGTATGTAGTCACAAATATTTGCTTGGATATTATTCATTTGATAATGTACATCAAATGGACATACAAGACTGACCACTTTGAGGTCAAGGTCATGGTCATTTCAAGGTTAAATTACGAAAAAAAGCTGAAAAAATTATGTTTCCTCACTTGTTTTCTTGTTTTAGCAGATGTTTTATATTCAAGTTGATATTAAAAGTGATAAAAGTGTTGGTAAGCACATATTCTCTTATTATTAGTTGAATTTTCAGTTCAAAATATTGAAACTTTGTCAAAACTGACATTATTATGCATGTACATGTTGGATGAGATGGCATTCTTAGATTGCTGCTTCCCTATTTAAAATTTTAGTATTCAACTATTGACACTATTATTTCTAATGGTATGATTAAATGTGTGTCTAAACATTATTAACTTTGTATTGTACTCCAAATGGACTTGAAAAATGACCACTCAAGGTCAATGTCAATGTCATTTCAAGGTCAAACTACCAAAAATACCTGAAAATTTGATATTTCGTCGCAAATTGTTATTATAAACGAATGCTGAACATTGTATTTTGTTTTAGATGTGATAGCAGGTATTCTAAGTGTAAATTATTTCATTAGAAGTGATAAATTTTTACTGCCAATAGAAAATCTATTTAAATTTTGTGACGGAACATAAGCGATTCTACGTAATGTACAATATTGCAGCCGTGAATGGTTTTTCCTTGATCGTTGAATCTCTATGTTTGACAGTATTATTGTTAATGGTTTGACAACATTATTACATATTAGACAGTTATTATATATAATAATGCACCTATCAATATTTTGCCCCAGGGTGGGGGAGTGGCGGGCATACATTGGACTTTAGACAGAAAACAATTCCCAACGGACGGGATTTTGAGAGGCCCTTTGATTCCGATCCCGGGAAATAGACTTTGGCTGGATTTTAGATTCTGGGATTGGGGAATTTAGACACAGCAAAAAGCAGATTTGCTGCAACCATTTAAAGATGGCAGGCCATTTAATATACCAAGCATCTCCTACTGTGGGAATTTCAACAAAACGTTTGGACATGGTGAGTCACCTCTTGGGCCTAAGATGGCTGAACTTTGTGATGGTTAGGTATCCCTTATGGCAGGATATGGCTGAATTTGTATTGTTAAGTATGTTTACTACATAGGGTCTGGTATGGCTGAATTCAGTGGTTGCCTTTGTACCCCTTAAACTTTTAAATGGCCATAATTGGTGTTGTTCATTACTCGAATATGGCCAAGGATTGCTGCACTCGGTGTGGGGGGAGTACTCCGTATGGATTGGGATAGCTGAGATCTGTGATGGTGGGTACCCATTAGAGCTTGGGATGGCTGAAATCTGTAAGGGTGGGTACTCAATAGGGCATGGGATGGCTTAATCTGTGATGGTGGGTACCAAATAGGGCTTTGGTTGGGTGAAATATGTGATGGTGGGTACTCAATCGGGCATGGGATGGCTGAAATCTGTGAGGATGGGTACGTAATAGGGCATGGGATGGCTTAATCTGTGATGGTGGGTACCAAATAGGGCTTTGGTTGGGTGAAATATGTGATGGTGGGTACACAATAGGGCACCGGGGATGGCTGCAATCTGTGAGGATAGGTACCAAATAGGGCTTTGGTTGGGTGAAATATGTGATGGTGGGTACACAATAGGGCATGGGATGGCTGAAATCTGTGAGGATGGGTACTCAATGGGCTTGGAATGGTGGAGATCTGTGATAGTGGGTACCCATTAGAGCTTGGGATGGCTGAAATCTGTAAGGGTGGGTACTCAATAGGGCATGGGATGGCTTAATCTGTGATGGTGGGTACCAAATAGGGCTTTGGTTGGGTGAAATATGTAATGGTGGGTACACAATAGGGCATGGGATGGCTGAAATCTGTGAGGATGGGTACTCAATGGGCTTGGGATGGCTGAGATCTGTGATAGTGGGTACCCATTAGAACTTGGGATGGCTGAAATCTGTAAGGGTGGGTACTCAATAGGGCATGGGATGGCTTAATCTGTGATGGTGGGTACCAAATAGGGCTTTGGTTGGGTGAAATATGTGATGGTGGGTACACAATAGGGCATGGGATGGCTGAAATCTGTGAGGATGGGTACTCAATGGGCTTGGGATGGCTGAACTATCTGATGGTAGGTACACATAGGGCTTGGGTTGGGTGAAATATCTGATGGTGGGTACACATAGGGCTTGGGATGGCTGAAATATCTGATGGTGGGTATCCAATAGAGCTTGGGATGGCTGAAATATGTGAGGGTGGGTACTCAATAGGGCCTTTGATGGCTTAATCTGTGATGGTTGGTACCCAATAGGGCCTGGGATGGCTAATATCTGTGATTGTGGGTACACAATAGGGCCTTGGATGACTGTATTCAGAGGTGCTGGATACACTATAAGGCCTGGGATGGCTGAAATCTGTGAGGGAGAGTACTCAATAGGGCCTTGGATGACTGCTCAGAGGTGGTGGGTACTCAATAGGGACTGGGATGGCTGAAATCTGTAATGGTGCATACTCAATAGGGCCTGTGATAGCTGGAATTCATGAGGGTGGGTACTCAATTGGGCCTTGGATGACTACTCAGAGGTGGTGGATACCCAATAGGCCTGGGATGACTGTACTCAAAGGTAGCGGGTACCAAATTGGGCCTGGGATCGGCTGTTCTCTGTTGTGATGGGTATCCAATAGGGCCTGGGATGGCTGTGCTCAGAGGTTGTGGGTACCAAATGAGGCATGGGTTGGCTGTTTTCTGTGGTATAGGGTATTCAATAGGGCCTGTGGTGGCTGTACTCAAGGTGGTGGGTACCAAATGGAACCTGTGATGGCTTTTGTCTGTGGTTGTTGGTTTCCAATAGGGCCTAGGACGGCTGTATTGAGTGGTGGCTAGTACTCCATAAGACCTGGTATGACTGTAATTGGTGGTGATGGGTTCCCAAATGGGCCTGGGATGGTTGAACTTTTGGAGGTGAGAACATAAATTGGCCTGGGATGGCTGTTCTATAGGTAGTGTTAAATACCAAATATGGCATTGAATGGCTGTTCTCAGTAGATGCGAGTATCCTCAGTCATAGTATGGCTATATACAGTGGTTGTGAGTAGGGCATAGGGCCTATGGTGGCTGTAATTGGTGGTGGTAATTACCACATGGGATCTAGTATGGCTGTATTTAGTGGTTGCAACTAACCCATAGGGATTAGTATGGCCATAATTAGTGGTGGTGAAATACCCAGTAGGGCCTAGGATGGCTGTATTGCACCTGGTTTGGCTGTACTCAGTTGGTCCAAGTACCCATTAGAACATAGTATGGCTGTAATCGTCGGTGGTAAGTACCACATAGGGTCAGGTGTGACTGTACTCAATGCTTATTGGTGGTGTTGATTGGGCCTTGGATGTCTGTACCCTTTTGTTGTGACTTGGGTGTAGCCCATAGGACCTGGAATGGCTGTAATTCATTGGTTAAGAGCACCCCTATTGGGCATGGAAAGTTGTAATTATTTTGGATGAGTACCCCTTTGGGCCTTATACGACAGTGATTTGTACTAATGAGTAACCCATAGGGCCTTTACAGCTGTGCTCAGTGATTGTGAGAACCATATCGATATTGATATGGTGGTGATTAACCAATATGGCCTTGGTTGGCTCTACTCTGTGGTTGTTAGTACCCCATTGGGCTTCAGGTATAGCTAGTGGCATTGAGAACTCGATAGGAATGGTTGTTATGGGCAGTTGTAAGAACATGACATGTACTCCATTGGTTACAGAATGTGCTTGTTGGTGGTTAGAACCCATTCTGGCCTGGTATGTGATGGTGATGCTTTGGTTTGACTGTACTTTGTATATAGTACCCTTAGGACTTAGTATGACTTTAACACGTAGTGGTGAGTACCCATTATGGCACGGGATGGTTGTACTTGACAGTGTTATGTACCCCATATGGTCTGGGATGCCACATATAGGAGTTCAGTATAAATTATTTTTATTAATGAAAGAACTCTGATCACATCAATGATCTACAACAAAAAAAAATGTTCACCAAATTTCATAATAAGAAAAAATGCAATGAAAGATCAAATTTTCAGGTATATTTGGTAGTTTGACCTTGAAATGACATTGACCTTGACCTTGAGTGGTCATTTTTCAAGTCCATTTGGAGTACAATACAAAGTTAATAATGTTTAGACAAACATTTAATCATACCATTAGAAATAATAGTGTCAATAGTTGAATACTAAAATTTTAAATTGGGAAGCAGCAATCTAAGAATGCCATCTCGTCCAACATGTACATGCATAATAATGTCAGTTTTAACAAAGTTTCAATATTTTGAACTGAAAATTCATCTAATAATAAGAGAATATGTGCTTACCAACACTTTTATCACTTTTAATATCAACTTGAATATAAAACATCTGCTAAAACAAGAAAACAAGTGAGGAAACATAATTTTTTCAGCTTTTTTTCGTAATTTGACCTTGAAATGACCATGACCTTGACCTCAAAGTGGTCAGTCTTGTATGTCCATTTGATGTACATTATCAAATGAATAATATCCAAGCAAATATTTGTGACTACATACATAAACAAAAAAATTGCATGAGAACATAGAATTTTAAGTGTATGTGTAAATTATGGCGGCCATCTTGGACGCCATCTTGGATTTCCGTGTCCGCACCACGCGTTGACAATTTATGCCGGCAGTTCCATATAGTACAGACATAGGCGAACATTTTGGTATATAACATTGCTTGTTCTACTTGAGTTGTCACCTCACCCCAAAAAATCACCAATTGTCACCCCACTATATGGTTAGCCTGTACAAACATACCGCATTTATTTCCCACTTAGGATTTTAAATCACACAGAATACAGAAGCCGTTTTGAGTACACATGATATGAAATTATTTGTCATTCATTGCAAACCCATTACGGCTGTATAGGGTCGACATAATGTGCAGTGTTAAGTGCACAAAGTTGGTCTTCGATGTGGAGTGTTTTTGTGTTCGAGTTACAAATGCACGCAACAAACATGACTGAGGGGTAAAATTGTATAAATGGTAGTGTCTTATAATTTAAATTTGGTTAGATGTAGTTTGTATAAAAGCGTCCGTTATATGCGTACATACTTCACATTGCTTTTTTTAAAAAAGTAAAAGGCGTTGTACGTACAGTACAGGTTCGCATTCCACTAACTATAGCTGCAAACTATTTTTGTTACAATATCCGGGGGTTTGACAAATTATTCTTTGGGCTGTTGTTCTTTTGTGATATCATTATTGTGGTGACAATTAAAGAAATATGAATCCCCATACTCGGTATATGGCATTGCATTCTACAAATTTACAACAGTCTTTGTGTCAATAATGGTTTCGACTCTCGATGTGGCCATAACCATATGATATATCACCGGGTATCATTTTTGAACTTTGTTGCAGGTTAATACTATTTGTACAAATTACTAGTCTATATTACGCAATATATTTACTTAGTCAGCATAATCGGTGTCATGAAGAAGGCAATAATTTTAGTTACTAGGAGCAAGATTCTTAGAATTACGCCTAATAGATTCCCTAACAGAAAATAAAGTATGGTTATCACATAGCCCAATGAGGGGGACAATAAACGCCGTAACTATGTTATATTAACCGTCAGAAAGACAATTACGGACTGTTACGTAAATTACCCTTCGTAGAGTTAGTTTTTTGCGAAGCTTTTGGCCTATTAAGGTAGCATTATATTACCGTTTTTCCATACTGGGGAAATCTGCTATTGACGCAGTTTTGTTAATGCACGCGATTATCGAATAAAACGACAAAAACGATTTTAAGTGTTGATGCTCATTCCATTGAACCAGATTCAGAAACGTAGCGTGAATTTAATCAGACTTTGGCTAGATGTGTAAATGAAAGTTTATCGATTGACGTGTGGATGCAGTGGCTGTCACCAATATTTCACTGGAACCTAGAGGTCGCTGTTCCTTTAACCATCTAACTAAGTACTAGTAGTTGCTGATCACTCAACCGCCTTACCACAAGATAGCAGTTCAAATAACCGCCTAAACACCAGATAACAATTCAAGTAACCGCCTTACCATCAGATATCAGTTCAAATAACCGCCTTACAACCAGATAACAGTCCAAATAACCGCCTTACAACCAGATAGCAGTTCAAATAACCGCCTTACCACCAGATAGCAGTTCAAATAACCGCCTAACAACCAGATATCAGTTCAAATAACCACCTTACCACCAGATATCAGTTCAAATAACCGCCTTACCACCAGATATCAGTTCAAATAACCGCCTTACAACCAGATAGCAGTCCAAATAACCGCCTTACAACCAGATAGCAGTTCAAATAACCGCCTTACCACCAGATAGCAGTTCAAATAACCGCCTAACAACCAGATATCAATTCAAATAACCGCCTTACCACCAGGTAGCAGTTCAAATAACCGCCTTACAACCAGATAGCAGTCCAAATAACCGCCTTACCACCAGCTAGCAGTTCAAATAACCGCCTTACAACCAGATAGCAGTTCAAATAACCGTCTAAACACGAGGTAGCAGTTCAAATAACCGTCTAAACACGAGATAGAAGTTCAAATAACCACCCTAGCTGTTAGGTAGCAGTTCAAATTACCGCCTCCTATGACGTAGCAGTTCAAATAACCGTCTACACACAATGTAGCAGTTCAAAAAACCGTCTAACCTCGAGGTAGCAGTTCAAATAACCGCCTAACCATGAAGTCGCAGTTCAAATAACCGTCTCACCATGAGGTAGCAGTTCAAATAACCGTCTCACCATGAGGTAGCAGTTCAAATAACCGTCTCAGAAACACGAGGTAGTAGTTCAAATTACCGCCTAACCAGTGAAGTCTCATTTCAAATTATCGCCTAACCATGAAGTAGCAGTTCAAATGACCGCCTAACCATGAAGTCGCAGTTCAAATAACAGTCTAAACTCGTGGTAGTACTTCAGATAACCACCTAACGATGTGGACGCAGTTTAAATAATTCCTAATAATAACTTGCCAATATCTCAAGGTCATATTAACTAAATTTACCAGCTCAATCTCTCCCAGAAGGGTGCGAAATATTGGATAATAATTACATAATTATATTACACCGAATGTAGAGATTAAAAGTTGAAATGAGATTTCGTTCGGCATTCAGTAACTCTCGTGTATGCAATAATTAAATCCACAACAATTAGAATATTAGAAGTTTTTTTTTAATTATTTGAACAATTTTTGTTAATTGTATTCCCCATTGTCAATGTTTCTATTGTATTATTTGATTAAACAAACAGTTTACACAATGTGTTTATTAAGATAACAATAATCAATGATTGTTGTCTTAGATTTTAATATCATATGATTACAAATATTCTATTATCATTCTGACGTGGGTATTGTTTTTCTTTGTGGTGCTGTTGTCGTATTTCATACAAAAAGCATCAGTCAAATAATTACCTGTGCTGGTATTCGAAAAGCTTTGTAAAATACTAAACATGTGTCTTGCTGGGCTACAGTATTTCAGTCAAATGGAGACTATCCAGTCACATCACCATGACGCCTCCGAACCAGCAGCTGGAGCTAAAATACTGAACATCTTGAGCAAAGTAGAAATGGATTACTGCCGCGATAATGGTTTGCTTCAATCGAACAAAATGCTAGAACTTTCAGCGATGCTTGCCTGGGTGATTAGACCTAATGAACTACATGTACTATGCGTTCTCTAAAAAAGGAAAACATTTTACTCCCTTATAATTATGTTACTCGGTAAGGGTGGGTGTAAATACTAAATGTCCGTTCAAGAATATCTGCTCATTTGATAGAGTAAACAAAACGTTCCTACCTAATTATCGACATCATCTTGCCTTTGAAGTCACATAACGATAGAAAAGTAACGATTTCTAGACGCGGATGCTGTCCAAAATTGCCAAGATTCGTTCAGCTTATGTCAAGTCATGTGCTCTGATATATTTGAACGAACTGTCTTAAATAAACAATTCTTAGCTATAATCGATTCTCTCAGTTTAAGTAGAAAGGGTCTTATCAGAAGATACTATATATATGCTACAGAAGCCAATGCGTAAAATAAGCACTGTTTGCTTGAATTAAAATCCACCATGACACTTTGTAATTAAAAGTTTGAAAGACATACGTCATACCCGTGACATATTATTGTATTATATCGGGTTTTATGAGAAATTATAGTAAATAATCAATATCTTGGGTTTAATATTTACAGTTCTTTATACTGCACCTCTATGTTTGTGGTGCCCGTTTAATTGTTTTGTTCGGATAAAAAAAGGCAGTGAAGACCAGTTGCAAATACATCATCCACTAGTTACAAACTCATGCATACACTATATCTGGTAAATTAAGAAAGCATAGGTAAATACGAGTATTTATAGTCCAGTTAGGATAAAAATCCAGTGACGCAGCGGTCGAGTCCACTATGACGGTGTAAAACCAATTTATAATAAAGGCTTATACAGTACAAACAACTATAATTTCAATGCTAAACTAACATACTAAACTTCGCTCTACCTGTTTAGACAATGGTTGTGTTTTTTTGCGTACACATAAACTGCAACGTCACTGTCACAATATCCTAACTGGACTATAACTCGGGTAGCTCAAATGGGGTATTTACTATAATATTATAAACTCTACTGATGAAAGTACATAAGCATACGTAACCTAGATGTTACATATGTCTATAGCAATGTTTATGCACACCATGTTATGTTAACAAAGGACAAGGTTCAGGAATGGTTAAAAAGGCATGTTTGCTGTATTTCAAATAAGTATACACTGCCTTACAACATATTTAGCATGTACATCTACCTCAGTTTTGCTTGTAATATACATACTTCTAATCTTCAGATTTTGCTTAAATTAAACTGAAAATAATGCTTCTTTCCTGTGCTTAAAAGACGATACTAAAGTAATCCTTGGCACATGAACTTGATGCTTACTAAGTGACCTGCAATATCAACAAGTGCGATAAGGGATGATGACGGACGTCGATTGGCATCCAGTCTAGGCAAACACTTTGGTCAATCGTTCATCTCAGACTAGCTTATTTTTGCGAATTAGTTGCAAATGGCATGCAAGTACCCAATCACTTGTTTAAACGTATGCTTCTAACATTGGTTTCTCTTGATTTGCATGTATAGGTACAAATGCACGATCATTCGGAACATCTCGGCGATCAAACTCCTATGCAGTGATCTCTTCAACTACGCTATGGTAACATTTATTGCTCGGCAATACAGGGAAAAATAGACTTGTACCACTTTTTCTCCTTTTCCGACGCCGCCTACAATATATTGCGGATAATAGGGCCGTGGAAGCAGTCTTCGGTAACGAGCATATGAATTGTACGACGTATTCCAATTGCGTCACGGCTTGATACGACAGACAGTGACATAACCATACCCTATTTTGCCGTTTTATGTCCCGAGTCATTATCTATAGGACGACTATTTAACCTCATTTATACACAGGAAAAGAGCTGAATCTCCATTTTGCACTTTGAGGATGACACGGGGATCTCAAACAACAAAATGTGCCTTTGTAGAAGGATTGCCTTGCCGGTTAGATGTACAGTACAATCACTGAAGAGCAACAAATATAATACCGTTGTTTAAGGGTAGTTGCTCTTCAGAGGTTATATTTATTGTTAAATATTGGTTTAACGAAATTTGAAGGCGTTGGTATTGGTAGGTTGTTGTTCTACCGAGGGCCACAGAGTAGAGTAGAGTAGTGTAGAGTAGAGTAGAGTAGAGTAGAGTAGAGTAGTGTAGAGTAGAGTAGAGTAGAGTAGAGTAGAGTAGAGTAGAGTAGAGTAGAGTAGAGTAGAGTAGAGTAGAGTAGAGTAGAGTAGTGAAGAGTAGAGTAGAGTAGAGTAGAGTAGAGTAGAGTAGAGTAGAGTAGAGTAGAGTAGAGTAGAGTAGAGTAGAGTAGAGTAGAGTAGTGAAGAGTAGAGTAGAGTAGAGTAGAGTAGAGTAGAGTAGAGTAGAGTAGAGTAGTGTAGTGTAGTGTAGAGTAGAGTAGAGTAGAGTAGAGTAGAGTAGAGTAGAGTAGAGTAGAGTAGAGTAGTGCAGAGCACAGCACAGCACAGCACAGCACAGCACAGCACAGCACAGCACAGCACAGCACAGCACAGCACAGCACAGCACAGCACAGCACAGCACAGCACAGCACTGCACTGCACTGCACTGCACTGCAGTAAGGCTCGAAAAACGACCAACGAGTCAGATGCTGTGTTCTTTGCCCCTTGACACTGTAAACATTGGCTGTATCCTCACTACGGAAAACTACAACGTCACACTATCGTAAAACAGTGAGGTTTTTGTTTCAACATGTTTGTAACGTATCGACTCTTGGAACGGAACATTTTCAATTACTGTGAATTTATCCGCTAAATCTTTGGTAATAAAGAAATAGAGATTCATGGCTTTAACTTTGACAGTTAGCGTTTATCACAGTGTATTAACACAGACACTATGAGAACACATCAGTAGTATTTTATCTCGGACCGCTAAGTTAATTTGAGAAAGCGTCTCACGCAAAACTTGATTTTAACTTCTATTCCTTCAATGCAAAGGTTGATGAAGCCAAAAAATATGGACGTTCGACATTCTAGAATTATCCAAATTAAGATATGAGAAAAAAATCCACAAAAGACGCACATCGAAGATTGAATGAAAAAACCCAAGGCACTCCGAACGCTTCTAAATTGGGATGAATTCAATATTTGTGAAATTACGAAAAAATGTATGAACTCTTATTGTTGTATTTTTTAAGATTGAAGAAAAACTTTTACGCCAAGTAAATAAGTTCAGTTTCAGTACTTTCAAATCGTTCACCCTTAGTCAATGTTTCGTGAATCCGGTGTTTTGCTATTTTAAGTGATGTATTTGGTTCTGTCTAGGGAAATCGGGTAAAACACAAGTCGCGTCAATGTTTTAAGAGAGGTGATAAAAGACCCCATACTAACCAAAATGCAAGAACTAGATGTGCTTGCCCTTCAAAAGTTTGACTCATTTTTGCTCACTTTCGCCATTACATTTCTTCACTTCATTCGGTTTCCTTTTATTTACAGTTACACTTATCTATACATGAGTATTAAATATGAAATGCATTGATAAAAAACTACATGTGTAGCGAATGAACATGCTTTTTGAGAAAGCAATTAAGAAGTTCAGCTTGTTTGAAACAAGAATGTTAAAAAATGCAATCATATGTACACATATAATAAATGGTAAAATTGTTATTCGTTCTTGTTTACTGGCTCTTGCTCCGGATTTGATTGACTGAAGCAGCAGGCTGTCGGAGTGGCGTGTCGTGTTTTGTAGCTGTTTAGCATTTCATGCCCTGCTGTTTCTGTTTAGTTCTGCCTTCACTTCCAGATTTACTATTATGTTTTGTAAATCAAAATGCATAACTTACCAACAAATGACGTGAAATTTTAAACAGTATTTATAAAAAAATTCCAACGTTTTTCTATCAAGGCACCATCAATGTAATATATGCTTTTTCTTCAAGACTTGTAAAATTTAAATACATAATGTCAATAAACAGCAACGTCAGTGATATTAGTATCTATTATACTTTACATACCATTGATTCAAGGGAAATGAGGATTGTGTTTAAGTATAGAGATCTATAAAATATAAGAATAGGAGGAAATGTTCTTTATCGTAGTATAATTTATCTATTCAATTATACACGAAGTCTGTCGATGACGGCTTCTCTTACTGTCCGAGAAACTTATCCATACTACTAATATAGTTGTTGTTATCTGTTAATAGCGTTGTGTGTTGTTGTTGTTGTTGTTTTATTTTGTCGTAAAAAATGTTTCTGTTGTGCTCGTATAGTTATTGTTAGTGTTGTTGCTATTCATGACGCATGAGATACTGTATAAATGTTGATTATGTTGATGCAGCTTTTGTTGGCGGTGGTGTTAGTGATGTTTATGGTGATTTCGATTTTGTTGTTGTTGTTGTTGTTGTTGCTGCACTCGTATAGTTGATGTTGGTGTTGCTGAAGCAATAGTTGGTGTTGTTGTTGCTGATGCGTATGTTGTTGCAATGAATGTCTTTAATGTTGAAGCTGTTCTTGTTGGGATAGTTTTGATGGTATTGATGATAATTGTGTAGTTATTGTTATTTGTTGTAATCGTATATTTACCGTTGGTATGGTTGCTTCTGATACACGTGATGTTGTTAATGTTGAAGCTGCTCTTGTTGGGATGGTGTTGATGGTATTGATGATAATTGTGTAGTTATTGTTATTTGATGTAATCGTATATTTATCGTTGGTGTGGTTGCTTCTGATACACGTGATGTCGTTAATGTTGAAGCTGCTCTTGTTGGGATGGTGTTGATGGTATTGATGATAATTGTGTAGTTATTGTTATTTGTTGTAATCGTATATTTATCGTTGGTGTGGTTGCTTCTGATACACGTGATGTTGTTAATGTTGAAGCTGTTCTTGTTGGGATGGTGTTGATGGTATTGATGATAATTGTGTAGTTATTGTTATTTGATGTAATCGTATATTTATCGTTGGTATGGTTGCTTCAGATGCACGTAATGTTGTTAATGTTGAAGCTGCTCTTTTTGGTGGTGGTGGAAATGATGTTTATGATGATTTTGATTTTGTTGTTGTTTTTTGTGTTCGTTTATCTGTTGTTAGTGTTGTTGCTGCTGAATCATGTGTTGTTTTAACTTTTAACAAACTTTTTTATGTTGTTTATGTTGAAGCTGCTCTTGTTAGTGTTAATGCTGCTTTTGTTGGCTGTGATTATGTAGATGATGGTTTATATTTGGCTGTTGTTGTTCTAAATTGAAGTGACATGTTGCTGTAAATGTCGTTTTTAATGGATGTGCAAATATTGCTGTTTTTGTTGCAGCTGGTCATATTGTCGTTGGTGTTGATAATGATGTGTTTTCGGGGGCTGTTGATGCGGGTGGTTGTTTGTGCATGCTATGGTTGTTTACTGATATATTGATGTTGTTGTGTTGGTGTTAACGGTGATTCTGCTATGTTAAGTAAAACAGCTGTTGTTGTTTCTTAATATGTTATTGTTGTTGTTGTTGTTGTTGTTACTGGTATTGTTGTTGTTGTTGTTGTTACTGTTGTCTACTTTGTAGTGGTTATTGGTGATATTGATATATTAATCTATCATAATGCAGTATTCGTTGATGATGCTGTTGTTGCTACTGGTGTATATACTGCTGTTGTTGGTGTTAGTGTGTTACTAGTCTCGTTTTACGTTCTGATGGAAATGCTGTTGTTGGTTATGTTCATGTTGTTACTGCGACATAAACTAAACCTACAACCTGTTGTTGTTTGTGTCGCTGTTGGTAGCTTTGTTGTTTCGTTGGCTAGCCTAAATGCTAAATACGTTCGACAATCCACTAGTAAAGTTACTGTCCCCTGTGAATCGGTTAACCGTTCTTTCTCCTAAAAATCCACGTCTACGAGATAGCTTCGTATTGATTATTGACGACAGTCATATTTACATATGACAGGCTATTCACAGTTCAATCTGGATACATCTTTATAGTAATTGTATACACTATTGGTCACATTTAATCTGTCCGCTTGTCAAACAACAACCATGTGTAGGACATTACCACATGCCATAGTTATAAGTGGAGCAAATGAATCGCCTATCCTTTTGTCAACTCATTTACACTGAACGGTTTTATTAAATGATAAGACTTAAGGAGAGCTATACGGGGAAAAGGGACGGGTTTATTAAATGATACGCGTTAAGGACAACTGTGCGGGGGAAAGGAGACGGGTTAATTAAATGATACGCGTTAAGGACAACTGTTCGGGGGAATGAGACGGGTTAATTAAATGATACGCGTTAAGGAAAACTGTTCTGTGAAAAGGGACAGGTTTATAAAATGACACGCGTTAAGGAAAACTGTTCAGGGAAAAGGGACAGGTTTATTAAATGATACGCGTTAGGGAGAACTGTATGGGCAAAAAAAACGGGTTTATTAAATGATACGAATTAAAGAACACTGTACGGGGCAAACAAACAGGATTATTAAATGATACGAATTAAAGAACACTGTACGGGGCAAATGAACAGGATTATTCATTTATACGAATTAAAGAACACTGTACGGGGCAAACGAACAGAATTATTAAATGATACAAATTAAAGAGGACTGTACGAAACAAAAGAAAAACTGGTTTATTAAATGATACGAATAAAAGCGAAATATACGGGGCAAGACAAAGGGTTATTAAATGATACGCGATAAGGAAAGTTGTACGGGAACAAAAGAACGGATATATTAAATGATATGATTTAAGGAGAGCTATTCGGGCCACAAAACACGGCTTCTGTAAACCCTTGTGGTGAAGGATACTATCAATTTCACGGTTGAGGTGTCGAGAGTGATTAAAATAACGTGTAAGCGTTTGTTTCACAAACGACCTAAACTAGATTACATGTATAACAAATGACTAGTAATCCTTCACTCAGCGGTTCTGTTCAGTCTTTTCAAACATTATAAAACTTAGTACAATCTCTTTGGTAATGCATATAAAAATACATATGTATGCATATATGGGGTAAAGAAGTAATCATTATGAGGTAGAAATGAATACGAGATACAATATTCAGTTTAACCGTATAAAGGTTAAACTTTTTACCCATCAAAAATGACGCTCCGCCCATTTCACATTGAACACGTGACCAGCACCTATATAATGTGTATAGGGCCACATAAACATAACTTGCAAAGTCTAGGTGAGATACGTCTGTTGTGAGAAGTGTCTGGACACCATTAAACATTGTCACAGTTCTACATTGCTCTCAAAATATAGTCACTATGAACCTCGAAATAATAAATTGTCAAACTTGAGATTTGGGTGTTGGGTGTAAGTATTCGTTGTAACACCATGTCCCGGTTCCAACACTGACTAATCTTTGTAAACGTCGTAAAATTGTATGGAAACCGATCTAATTGATTATTCTATTTTGAAAAGTGCTGGTGGATGTCTTCAATCGGATAAAACTGTTAACGTGAGAAATGAGTTTGTTAGAGCTGAAACATTATAGTTTAAAAGCGTAGATCGTCGTATTGTGTTCCAAGATATATAGTAATATGGTGTCCTTGGACTAAGATGTATACGTTCGTCTGGAATATATGGTGCCATCATACAGATGTCGACGCAATATGATCGAACAAGCAACAAGTACATTAGACAGATTAATGTCCGCAGGTCATATATAGCAATGTTAGACTCGAAATTCGGTTAATTTTGTTCCCGTCTGCGTTCTGTATGAGTAACTGGTTTCGGTATGTTTGGGTTACTGGTTCCAAACTGTGGTTTTTGTATGTAACATCAGTTTTACCGCCGTTTTGATCAATATGAATTTTAAAGAAGATGTTTCATAAAGTCTGAAATATTAGTTGAAACTGTCAATCATAATTTAGACAATGCCAGATGTTCATGAATGTGTTGCAGGAAAATATATTGAAATTTTGCGTAAAATAATCCTATTTTATCAGCTGAAATTTAAGACCAATTACACAAATTTGTGACAAAATATTTCGTATATCAAGGAATCATAAAACCGCACCTGGTATGAATTTGTCAATAATGTTCAGATGATGACGATTATGCTGCTCTTGTTGGTGATACCATAGTTGTTGCTTTATCCCTTCAAATCCATATTAAGAATTCCATGTGCGGAACTTTTAAACATTAACGGTACCTCCACAGCACAGTGGTTAGCGCGCATGTCGTTTAATCTGGCGACCCGGGTTCAAATACGGACGGAGGCATTTATATGCCTGCCATTTTCAGCAGAAAGCTGACTTGCTAATAAAGGCAATGCTCGGCATTGTGTTTGAAAACACCGGAAAGGCACCGAGTCGCAGTATCGCTGTTGATACACTTAGTCCAGTAGAATGCCAGAGACTCGCCCATATACTCGTGTGTTCTTCTTTGACATTTCCACTGTCTACGGTCTATGTCCTGCAGAGAACCATGCTGAATGTGTCAGTTACTTACGAAAGACCGAGGTTTTGCATTATGTTTTAATACTGGTTGATAATGTATCCTAATGTTGTTATTAATAATTTTGATGTTGCTATGCATGTATGAAACGTTTCTATGTGTATGTGTCTATGTTTACCTAGGTCACATGCTGTCAATTAATGTAAATTACTTAAGGTGTATTCATACGACGATTTGCCTAAGAGTAAATGGTAAGAGGTGTGAATAATAACAGTAAGATTAGGTCAACGGTCCATCGCAAAAACTTAGAAAAAGGTACCAACCCAAATGAGACAAAGAACATTTAAACTCAACATTACGAGAACATTAAGACCGAAAAATACAACTTAACCGATTGAAGTTCCTACACTGTAGACAAAACTCTGGAACTCGGAAAATCGTCTCAAACGAGTTTGCCATAACGAGAGCCGACAATACTATGTTATAATGTTTTGAATTATTTACATACTTCTGTCGACTGGAAGTTTCATAAGTACAAGCGGCAGACCAATTGCATGATAGATAGGACAATGCATCATTATTTTGTAGGAATAACTTGAGAACAAACAGGTCCCTTAACACGATTGTGTTAATGAAGATAGATCGGCTCATTGTCGCATTCACCATCTCGGAGAGTTTCTCTGAAGTTGTCACCGGAATTTTGCAATGGATAAATCTCTGAATACACATGTGCCTTGGGAACTTAGCCTGTGCATTTGTTTTCCTGAAACGTTTAATCAGATTTTCAGCTCAACACTTAAGGCTTATCAATTTATATCACTTGCAAAAAACATTTCTTGAAAATTGTTTCTATGCGACCTTCATTGGTCGGTGGCTGAAAATTGGCACACAGGTACAGTATAACCCGTCTTAGGCGGTCAGTTATAGCGATAATATCAAACACAGCTGTTTAACCAGGTAGCTATTTCATGCATGTATATTTAATATAAAAATGGCTGGTTGTGGAAGTTAAAAAGGTTGGCTGTTTAACTCAGGTGACCACTCACATCGGGTCTGACTAATGCTGATACATGAAAAGTACATTACAATCTTTCTAGAGCAATATGCATTTGTGAAACACAGTTTGGTTGTTGTACGTACAAAGGTTGTTGCTTTAAAGGGGTAAAATGAATAGTTAATGATTATTTTTGGAACAAAATGATCATGCTGCTTAAGAGAGGTTTGTTTCTCTATGGAGGGTCGCCCTGGAGAGGTTGAATTGTATAGGCAAATTATTAGTTCATACCCGCCAAAACAATTTAACACAGTTTCTAGAAAGCTATGGTGAGTTATACATGTATGTACGTGTAGGTCTAATTGCAATAAACTATCAAAAGCAACTCAAACCGGCCATTGTTTATCACTTTGTCGTAATAGTGACGACGTCCAAAATGCGAAACTTTTGTTGAGGATGATCTCATTTGGCCAGTATACTTACCTTCTATTTATATCATCTAAATTAAAACTCAAAATAATCAACCTACCGAACCCCTATCCGTCTACAATTAGGGTACTAGGATAGGGATCACAAACTGTTATAAGGATGATCCAGCTCTGAATAGCTTCGGAACGGGTGGATGTTTTTGGAATGCAGAATGCTACCGTGTATGGTTATGATAAAACAGTTAAAATGTTTTAGAATTGAGTTGCTGTCAGACACATATTCCCGAAGTGGTGACCTAACTTTTGACGAGAAAGTTGTGAGTTAGAAATCAAACCTATGCAAGTGTGACACCGCTGACACATCAATCCAAAATTTAGGGGATACCATTTACTAATTATTAACACAGGAAATACACATCGAGAATAATATTAATAAAATTGGCGAAGAAAATGTAATGTGAATATCGGACTCACTGCTTGCTCGTTATGGGCGTGCAGATGGAAATTGAATTTCTAACTACGACCTTCCAACTTCCTGCCAACTTCTCGGTGCTGTAATAGTAGCTCCCAATATATTAAGTCTGATTTTAGACAGGCGTCCGTTCTGACCACTGTACGTAAACTACCGATCATTGAATTGCACTTCGGTTGTATCACTCGGTGCCTAAGTAAGCCACAGCACATCGGCTTTTTGAAATAAATATGCATATTTGTTTGAGTCATAATATGTTGTATAACATGTCATACAACACATTGATTTAAAACAACCAAAGACCCTGTATTATTGTCCTCAGTGTCATGAAAGAAACTTTAATCTCGGTGTATTTAGACAGAATATTTAGTATTGCCTGGTAATGGTGTTAGTTCTTGGATCATTTTTACCTAAATAAAGCATAGATATTTATGTTAGAACCTATTTATGTTGAGCTTATTCTGAATAAACTTGTAAACATGTTTAACAATACACGGAACGGTACAAAGTCACGTTATTTTGTTCTAAAGCAAACAATTTGCTATTTTCTGTTTATTATCTGTTATTTAATACAGCAAGTTCTATAATCCACCACCAATTACAGCCAACCATTCTGACTGTATCAGTATCCAGACGTACAACCGCACTGCTTCAAGCATTCTATACAAGTTTAGTATTGATTAGAAGCTAGATGATACTTGCACGACAAATATGGTGAAACTACATGAAAGACGAAATTCTTGCGTACCGTATCGTCTACTGAGTATAGGCATTTATACTTCCAACAAGCGGTGTGCATTACAGTTTATATATACAAATGTACGGCGAGGAGTGCTATGATGTACACAGTGTATAATTTAGTAATGCAAAATATTAGTTTCAAAATATTCAAGAATAGAATAGAAAATAGTTTATTTACGTATTTAGTCCAGACATTTTACAAAGCAACAATGATACAAATAAATAAATATACGCTAATACATGTATAGTGAAATAAATAATTGAATTGGTAGTAGTAGTGGTAGACCTTGATATGAGGTCAAGGATAACCTATAAAAGTGCAAGCTTGCACTTATTTCCACTGATGCCCTGTGTTTTGTGCTGAAGGGACGGAATTACTCGGATTTACTAAAATTGTATGCCAAGAAACATTAGAAAAATCACAATATTATCACAATCAAGCATGTGGTTATCGATTATGTTCTGAGGTTAGAGTTGTTTGATTGTCTTACATGTTCGGCTGTATCAAACGAAACAACAGGTACTTTATACCTCCTCAACAACACAATTTCAGAACAGAAGATGAAGTATAGGCCAACGAAACCCTTACCCGATTGTTGATAATCTCGCAGTACGTGACTTAACGCACACTACAAATTGCAAAATGGCAGGACAAAACATTTAAGTGTAGTTTTAGAAAGTCTGGAAAATTATAACTGATCGGTTAGAAAATCCTCGCAATTGCATAATTGAGTGTTCAAAAACAACTGGCGTAAATTTCACCCAATCAAAGCAAATTTTAAAGAACAAAACTTAAAATGTGCAATGACAAAAAGTAAACAAAAACATATTAAGTAAATGTTAATGACTAAAAAGGACTCGCTTCGCTTCGCTCGCTCCGCCCTTTTTAATCATTAAATTTACTTAATATGTTCTAAATATAACTTAAAGGTGCTTCCTCACAGATTGGGCTAAAAGTTTTGTATATCGTGATTTTCCAACCTAACCAAGTATTGATGTAATAGAAAGCCACCGACGGTTGCATTATTAAAGATTTGGTGCCGATAAGCAATTTTGACTTCTCTCGATATCACACACTGAGTATTATTTTCCTGAAAAAATCGCTAAGTTTCCTTCAACCATGGTTTGTAAACATCAGTGACGTATTTGGTTCGTTTTTTTATTCGTTTTCATCAAATGCGAACAAATTTCAGGCAATTTAAGTAATATTAGTGTTAATTCTATAGGGTACTAATACCCTATAGAATTTTTGATGTAAAAATACTAAATAACTACAAAATGCCGAAGTTTCTCAAGTTATTTTAGATGTCAGTGTGGTTGTTTATGGGATATACAGGCAACTATACCAACATTACGCAAATATTTGACAATTTTATTTTATTTTTGCAATACACCAATATGTGAGGCAGTCCCTTTAATGACTAAAAAGGACTCGCTTCGCTCTGTCCTTTTTAATCATTAAATTTACTTAATGTGTTCTAACTATAACATAAAAAAACCATTTGTATACTTGATACATGTATGTGTCAGCAAGTGCACGCCATGATAGAAGCACTTGACGGGATAGGTCAATGCAGGATGAGAGCTTGATGCTTCTTATACTAGTCGATATATGTCACAGTTGTAAGTGCTGGCTTTTAAGTGACAAAACATCCATTGCCCCCATCTTTGATGGTTCTTTTATTGTTTTAAACCATCTAAATTGCATCAGGATGTAGCTAAATAAATTAAATATCGTTTTTTTAAACAAAATTAATTCGCCAATTTATATTTCTATTTCGAACCGAGGCTTTGAAATTTCCATGCCGTGACGTCATTATGTCTTCTACACAATATCATATTTATTTTTAGCCATCGAATCGAATTTCATTACAGTGACCACATTATGGCTTCTATAACAACTGCCGATCTACTAGTAGATTCTATATCTACTATTTAGACTTTGCACCGAATATTTGACATTTCCATTGCATCACTATGGCTTCAACAACAACAACAACAACGGGTCTATTTTCTCCGGCAAGCAACCGACAAATATCTCTCGAAGTATCTCTTATGGTTTTAGTTAGCTAAACAAAAGTCGACGGAAAAAGAGTCACTTGATTGGTGAACTTAATTTGAATCTGGTAAACATTTTCCGGATGATCATTATTTCCGATATAAAAAGGGTGAACAGCCTTTGGAGTCTGGTTGTAGAGCTTCCGTTTGGAGTGCAAAAAGTACCGGGTTCGACCCAAGGCAGCGTCATACCATCCCTTGAAGGATGGTCCACACTCGGCATTTCTAAAATAAGAAACAGTTCTAGAAAAACTGTGTTTACGATTACAGTGCGCATGTGCGGCTGAACTGCTAGAAGCAAGGATTTGTGGGTATTTTTCATGAATTTCAAAGACGATATAAAAAATGATACCAAACATTCCTTCGCTAGAGCTTGTTTGAAAAGCGTGTTCTTCATGGAGTTTCAGCGTTTCTTGATGACATTTTAAGATATATAACGAGCTTAATTTGCCAGCTACTTTGTCTCTGTCTATATTCGACAATCGTCATTTAATCATGGGTTAACTTTGAACATAAATGCACCGTTTTAACTGAACGTATTTTCACTTCGTGCATACAGTTTGATTTATTCCAGACATGACTAATCGTGTTATACCAGTTAGTGTTTCAAACAAGGAAATTTTATCACTGAACGAGTACTTAAATCTATTTACGGTTTTCTAAGAGTATATTGCGGAGAATTTCAGGGTTTTATGTTTAAAACGTTAACACAACGACGTTTCATTATGTACATACATGTATTTGCATGTGTGTGGAAATAAAGCGTACTGCTTGGTTTGTTTACTGACGGGTGTTGCTTCGTGGGTTGTCATTGTGATGCGTGGTCGTCCTTGTGATGTGTGGTTGTCCTTGTGATGTGTGGTCGTCCTTGTGCTGTGTGGTTGTCCTTGTGATGTGTGGTGTGTCCTTGTGATGTGTGGTTGTCCTTGTGATGCGTGGTCGTCCTTGTGATGTGTGGTTGTCCTTGTGATGTGTGGTCGTCCTTGTGATGTGTGGTTGTCCTTGTGATGTGTGTTGTGTCCTTGTGATGTGTGGTTGTCCTTGTGATGTGTGGTGTGTCCTTGTGATTTGTGATGTGTGGTCGTCCTTGTGATGTGTGGTGCATCCTTGTGATGTGTGGTGTGTCCTTGTGATGTGTGATCGTCTTTGTGATGTGTGGTTGTCCTTGTGATGTGTGGTCGTCCTTGTGATGTGTGGTGTGTCCTTGTGATGTGTGGTGTGTCCTTGTGATGTGTGGTTGTCCTTGTGATGTGTGGTCATCCTTGTGATTTGTGGACGTCCTTGTTGTTCCTTCCTGTCTTCTGGCCCATCGACTGACTGGTGCGGCGGGCTATCAGAGTCGGGTGTCGTGTTTTATAGCCGTTCGTTTTCATTTTTTGTGCGTATTTGTGTTAGTCCTTGTGGCTTGAACTTGTAAACTAAGCTTTTTGTGCCTTTCGTGATCAGCTATTTCTTTCGAGTGATGGCTCTGTCCAATTGTTATTATCTTTTAGGTACCAGCACTGGTTGCTAAGGTGAACCCACATGGCTGACTATACATATATAAGTATCGGGACCATCAGTGATTAAAATTTTAAATTGATTCTATCATGAACGATCTATAAGATAATTTGCTGTAAGCTGACTAAACGTCTAACAACCAAATCGATGTAGATTCTATGAAAATTACTATGTTGACCAGTTGTGAATGGTTCGCATCCACAACCATCATAATACAAGACATATAATGAATAGCTCAGAGCTTGTAATTACAAGTTTCTTGGAAATGTTCGAAAATACGATGCAATCACGAGCAGACGACATTTCTATGAGTCGGTCATGTGACGTCGAGTTTGCTTCCTGACTTTATGTCCATTTTATTTGTCCATTATTTCAGGATATGTTAGAGTGTTACAGGTTTGCGGACATGAAGCAAATACTGAGCATGGAGATATATGCTGTATCTGTCTATTTGTTTGTTTATGGCGTTCCAGTTCGAGTTCTTCGTTTTATCTTCTTCGATAGCAGATTCACAGGTTATGTTCTTTGTTACAATGGCTATGGTCATGCACCCCACACGTGGAGAAGTTTTCAGTTGATTGCGAAAGAGCCAGTTTATACTCCGGTAATCGAACACCTTGCTTGTAAAAGATCTAGTGATTTGGTAGTTGTTGACAACTCAGACAACTGTTGAGATCAGCTGACCACCACAAACTCCTCACGTGTTACAACTTTCAATCGTGAAAGCTCGGCCATTTCCGTTTGTCTCCAGTAAGTATAATATTTCAATGCATATAAGCCGAGGTGGTCCGAATGACAACCGGTAAAGGGGGTCACTGTGTTGGAGAATGCTGTCTGTCGTATCATGGCAGACAAATGGCTCGATAACAGCATAAAACCAAGCGACTTGCTGGGTCAACTGGTGTTATAAATTAGTGTTTTAGCAAACACTGTTGGAGTTCGTTTGACGCAAGATTCTAGAAGACGATACAATGTACTAGTAAACAAAACGTAATCACTTCTCATTAGAAGTACAGACAATCATAACACCACGGTGAAAACACCGAACAAAATGTCAGCCGTGAATAACAAACTTCAGGCAACCCTTTGGCAGTTATTTCCAATTCCGAACTCTTTTATCCAAATTTGACATTCGAAGCATTCGGAAACAAGCAGAAGAAGAGGCTAACAGACTTTGTAATTAATCTTCATTGTTATGTGCAAATTCTACTTACAGTCGAACGTATGGAATTTGTTCATGACAATGGTGATGGTGATGGCTTTGTGAAGACGATTCTTATATTACTGTCATCACTAAAGTGTTTGCCGCCAGTGAAACTAGGTGTAATTTGATCAATGTGAAAGCTTAATTGTGAAGCTTCAAGCGGAAATCACAGCTAACGAAAATTCTCTCGACGCCGGCACTACGAGCATCCGTAACTATTGCGATGTTTTTAAAACGGACAGGAATAGGTCAGTGAAAATAAAGCTGATATTACGCAGCAAGAGTCATAAAAGTTCTACACTAATTGCGTTACCATGACGATGAGTTATCCAGAAGTCTCAGACAAGATGGTCGTGAATATATTTCCATGATGCATTTACCCTTTATATAAATAGTACGAGGGGCGTTCGGAAAGAAATGCAACTGATTCTCTAACTTTTTATTGACCGAATCATCTACAACTAAACTCACATAAAACCTTCAATAAACTCTCCTGCATATTGCACTCTAATTTAACTTTTGAATTCAATATTGAGGCTATGTTTTGTGGTCTGCAAAAGGTACAACACTCGTTTACTGCAATTCGATAACGATTATACGACAGTACGATATATATATATATTGTAACGATATAACGATAATACGACAGTACGATATATATACATTGTAACGATATAACGATAATACGACAGTACGACTGTACGATAACGATATTGCGACAGTACGACGGTGAAAACATGATACTATATATCGTATTATCGATATCGTAATTTTGTACTGACGTATTGTTGGTATCGTACTGTCGTACTATCGTTATCGTACGGTCCTATTATCGTTATCGTACGGTCGTATTATCGTTATCGTACTGTTGTGGTTTTGTGTTTTCATTATCGTATGGTCGAATATCGTGTTTCAAATCAACCCACACATAATAATTATGCGATGGCCCTAACGGTATTCCGTTGCAATATAGCTGACCACATAGGTTTCCTGGAATCGTACTTACGCCCTACCGATTTCGATTTAAGTGTAGTAACTTAAAACTAGAAAGAAACTTGGTTATCAAGGACAGTCATATGCTTTTCGCTCAAAAATGCTTTATAGAACACAGTCAGGTGCAAAATTAAAGTTGAAAATTTGACAGGTTTTCTGTATTAAAAATTTAGAATTTGATCCCATACTGTATGCTAGAATAATCTAATTATGATTTGGTTTTTAAGAGAAAATACTTTGTATGTATTAGGCAATTTTAGAATGTCAATGAAAATTCATGACTGAGGGGATTAGCCTGGTTGCCATGGTTACAAACTTTCAGAATAGTGTTGATCTATCATACATAAACATAAAGGATTAATTGACATTCATTTAAGTCTAGTTCATTTCTTATTAAGATGTCAGTTGGTCAAATGGCAAGTTTTTAAAACTGAAAGTAGTAAAACACAAAATGCGGTTCCCATCAACACCCATGTAAATTATGTCATTTTATCGTTAGAAAATATCAAAACAAAATTCAAATGCTTGCCATTTTCATCTTAAAAATCAGATTTTCTTCAAATAAACTTTACTGAAACTAACAAACTTTAATTTAGACATGTTTGATGGTTTGTTTTACCAAAGCAACCTTATTAAGTGGACTAGGGGTAAATTTTTAGTGGTGTTCTAAAATTGCTTAGCAACCAAGAATGTACAGCTTATAGATAAATAATGATATTAAGGTTTTTTTTGGGGGGATTGATTATTCTACATAATGATAGTTAAAACCGTCAGATAAGAGTTAATTTACTTTTGTTATGCTGTTTTAGCTGAGTAGATTTACCAATTATTTTTTTAATTTTGTGTTTTTGTAAACTCGAGTGTAGATGCCTTGTGCGAAGATGCATTTTACGTGAAAGGTACAAGACAAGTGTTCCATTAAAAAATCGACGCTTAATGAAAAATTTCTCAAGCTTTGTTCTGAACAACAAATCTGTAGAACTTACTGGTTACATATTTGCGTTGGGTCATTTGATTTGCAATCACGCGCTTCTTTAAAATGCTTGTACAGTTTTGCTTTGCGTTACGTTGCGTTGCGTTGTGTTACGTTGCGTTGCGTTGTATTGTATTGTGCTGTATTGTTTTGTGTGGCAACTCGATGACACGCCAAACAATTGATATCATTATAGAAAATCGGCAATTGATTCACTTTCTTTGTTTACATAGTTTACGTACGTCTTTCTTGAAGATTCATAATCATGGCAACTTGGCGATTACCTCCCTTATGACTTTTACACATCCGACGACTTTAGTTTTAGCGATTCCGATATTTGAAACAACTTATCTATGAATTGACCAAGTTCTGTATTTGACAGTATAAGTGAATAATTGAGGATTCTGCGAGTTCAAGGTTGTTGTGAATATACCAATGTCCGAATAATGGTCCTTATTCAAAACGGCTTATTTCAGTAAATGTATATTCACGATAACACTATATTTGGGCAATTCGAAAACGTGTCACACATGTGAGAAGCAAATCGCAAGACTCGCAGATTTTGTATTGACTCGCGAATAAAATTGCATTTTTATGCGCTTATATTTAGCCTATCTTTACTACAGAGTGGAAATCTGTGATTTTATCTGTAGTTTGACTATTTCCTGAACTGTTACTTTGTTAACGATTTCAACAGAGTACGTTTCATTCTTTTAATTATTACCACAGAAGTCTAAATCAGGAAACATAAATTCCCTAATGTGTATTTGAATCACTTAATCACTGCAGACGAGTTCCTGCTATGAGGAATTTAATCTCATCCAGGATTGCGCCTTGAAATTACATGCGCGTATTGCGCAATACACTACATGTTCAATATCTCCAGCTTTCGTTATATTACCTCCAAAATGAACGGTCGCTAATTGCGAACCTTCTCGGGTGATTGCAAATGCACGAGAGTAATGTTTGGTAAGCATTAAATTCAGGGGCAGATAAGTTCGAGGTATTTACAGTACGTGCTATGGTGTGCCTAGCAAAATGCGGAATAAATATCAGACTATGCTTAAAAATACATACGCATTTATAAAAGTGAAGTGATGTGCATATGTAAGAAATGATGTAAACATAGGGTATACATTTATCTGAAAACTTGCTCCCATCAAAGTGTGTATCAGTTATTATAGTGCTACCACTATTTTAAACCAGCCATATTCTGACCATTTTTATACTTCCCGACTCAGGTTTTAGTGACAAGAACTAGACAGGAAAGCGCACGGTAGCCGATTATTAGCTGGTGACTCACCATATCAGAAAGAGCCACGTCGCTTGCAAACGCTCCATACCTTAGCATAATTATTGTGACATACGAAATATGCCATTGCACATGTATTATGGAAAGCATACTATTTTTTCGTATTTGTAAGAACTTTGTCTTTGTTAGAGGAAGGTGCTATCCTCAAAAACGTTTCAACAACCATCCTAACCGTAGCTTCTGGTTACATGTGTTCACCGATATGACAATGCTATCATATTATTATATTGTCATCCGTAAACTACTAGGCAACATGAATGCAACATTTGAAAAAGGTCATTTGTTTCGCAACATTGACATGCATAGGGCAATCGGCAGTCGTTAGTTGAAATGCACTTTCAAGAGCCTTGGTTGATAATTAGTTAATTACCGTCAAGGGAAACCGGTTATGTAAACTGTCCACATGTACGTTTAACTTTAATTAAACATACCTATATCTAAATGGCGTTAAAGCAAGTACAAAAAACGTGCATGACTGATCACTACCGCATGAATTTCAGCTAACCAGAAATCTCTGGAAATGCGATTATTGGATTAGCTGCTAATTAGTTAAGAATAACTAGCGCAGCTAGTCACTTATGTCATTCTTAAAATAGTATCAAATGGTAGCAAGGGGAAACAATGGAATGCTCGGTCGTTAAATCAGTACGTCACGTTAGGTTTTTTACAAAATAAATAAAACATAGTCTTTTATCTGGAATTCTAACAAAAAATGAAGTCATAAAAATGAGACAAATACCACTTGCCCTACTAATGTTTTCAACAGCACGGTATTTTAAAACTACATTAAGTTTGTAATTTTGTTCTGACCGCAAAGTTTGGTTTTTAAAGTAAATTACGTTTTGACTAGCTATAGATATACATGTATCAACATGAAGCCATTGTCCCAGGTTGTTGCCATTTCGTATGCATTTTGTTTGGCTTCAGTACCGACTCAGCAACGTCATAACAAAGATGAAATAAAATTGGTACCCGGGCTTCTGTGGCTTGGCATCAAGCCATAACAAACGGAAAACTGGTTTATCTTTCCTTAAACCATCGTGCTGACGAATCCCTAACAGGATTGGGGTATCGAACGTGGAGGAGGGGGGTTAATGGTCCAAGTGACACACTCGCTGTATTTTTCTGTATCATCAAAATGGAATGTGGATGTCCAAAACCTCAATTCCCAAACCTCTTTGTAAAAAAACAATGTATTAACAACTTTGCAAACACATACGTGTCTGGAGTATGAACATTCCCGTATTTATAGAATTTTTAGACGAATACGCTGAAGCCAAAGACGATAGAAAAAACGTATTTCACCAGACACTGATTTTTTTATTAGCAACGATTTAGTTGAATTCTAGGAAGACAAATACATGTGAACCACATATTCTAGACGTCACATGGCTACACTTTCACAGCGACACTATAAATATAAGCCACATTGGTTCAATTGTACGTCAACACGAATTAAAACTTGATCAACAAAGTCTCAATTTTTTATCCCTGTGAAATGTGACTAATACTTGGAATTTTCGATTTGTTTATTGTCGTTCCATTCACGCGCTACTCGAATCAGGCAAATAACTTTCTGGCAGGCAGATGTTATTTCCCTGAAAATATTAATGATTTACAAATTAGCTAGCATTGACTTATTTTGGTAATTATACGAAATACTCGGAAATCTAAACACGGAATTTAAGTATACAATGCGATTGGCATAGATCTATATTGTAAACTCATTAGTTGGTGTTTACAAAGCACCCTTTGAAAGGGACCAAATACTTGTACAAGGCATTTTATTCACGAGATACTATTTGGTCAGCGATGCATATTTATTAAAGGCAATGCCTCGTATCTGAATTTCCAAAATTAGGATGTACATAAACTATCGAAGCCTAAACGTGCCATTCCGTCAAACACGGCCTGTTATGTTGTGTGTAAAAGATTGAATAACAGCAAACCTGCAATGGAATAAGCTGCAGGGTCAACTTCATCGTTCTCAGACACACATCAGGGTTTTTGGGAGGCTTTAAGCCTCTCATTACTACCATTGCCCATTTCTTAATACAAAATTAACCGCCTTTAGGCTGCTATGTGAATCCGCATTCAAGTAGTTCCAGAAACTGTCAACATTTTCAATACTGCTACATATGTTTCTCCAAATTTGTAAACTTATTTAATTCAATCAGCAACATTTGTTTATTCTAAGATCAACAATTATTGTGAAACTGTTCGTTAAATCGATATTTTTGTAGAAAATTACTACACTGAGGCCATATCGGACTTGTTTCATAATATGAAAATGACGTGTTCATCATATGTCCCGCCTCTATAGCTATTTTTAGAACTTATATTGAAGGTTCTGTAAGAAGCTATTTTTAGAATATACACTATTGATTAAGCGAAGTAGTTCCGAAGTATTTACATGTAATTTAAACGTATTACACCAGCAACCAACTACTAGAAGACACTGAAATATAGGGCCTATATAAATAAACACCGTGTTAATTTTGACTAAACGTAAATAAAACAATGTAGACGTAATTGTTTTAACCAAATAACAGTCCAGAAAATTACTACTTCCAGAACAGAGTCACGTGATCAATTTGCTATTATGAATGAATAGCTTTTACCCTCGTATCGTCTGCAATGCCTGTTATGTAATCTTATAGCGTAGTACTGACCAGATATATACTAGCGTGTATATCGGAATACACCTGCGCTCGATCAGTGTTTACTGTAAGCGTACTGTAGAATCTGATAAATAGGCGCTTATAATTGTTTACTGCCGATTTTGATATTCGCATATAAGACATGTTTGCCAAATAAAATGTACCCTTTTGCAATCGTTTATATATGGAACATGCCTATAAAGTCACATAAGCCTATTTTGATGTTTGACAAGATCGGCAGTAAGAAAACGAACATAAAACGTGTAAAGTAGGTTAGAGCTTTAATAGCAGCAACCAGAAAGCCTCCCACCAGCACTCTCAGTGCTTTGATTATAATACTAACGACATGTATATAGTCTACACAAATGATTCAAAGGGCTAATAAAAATCGGATAGTGAATGCAGCCGAGAACAAGAAACAAAAACACACACAGACCACGATTAAACGGCACAATGTTTAACACACAACTGAACAAAACAATGAACTTAATATAAACGCTGTTCAAATTCAACGTTTCAGCTTTCAAAATGTCAAGTTCAAGTCCCCGTTGTCAAAAGACCTTTTACTCGTAGAAAGAAGTAGGGCTAAGGGCTTTACTATGACCTGTATTATGTATAAGACGCAGCAACATTAAATTTCCTTCTGCATAATATACATTAATAATAGACTGCCTTTTTCATCTTTGTATGTTCTTGTCACAGTAGCTGTTGTGTTTTCTACATGCATACTGTTTACTTTTACCAGTGGTCTGTTGCTCTTCAAGTTGGTTTTTAACTTGTTTAAATAGTGTTGGAAAATCCGTTCTGATCGACATGTCAAAGAATAGTGGTGTTAATCAAGGCAGAATATTGGAGTTGGCTGCCAGAAAGTAATTTCATGAAAAAATACATTATACACATGTGAAACCATGGTCGCTAGGGACCCAGGATAATATTTTGTGTATATGCAAATAAAGCTATGCTATGAACAGATTGTTCTCACATGTGTTAATGGTACATGTATGTACTCCACCAGGAAGTTCTGAAGAGCTTCATGACTGTACTTGAAGAAATATGTATTATTTACCACAGTCTTTGACCCCAGGAGATCTCGAAAATCATGTGAACAATGGACTAATCCGATCTACAGTAGAGGCAGAAGCGATGACTGATAAATTATGTTGCATTCCCATCTTGAGTTTGAAGAAAACAATTGAATTGAAGACAAATTCATGTAATACACAAGGGGCTCATACACCTTGCTAAAATGTTATTTGAATAATCATCGGATAGGGATCAATCCCCACCAACTTCCGCCAAAAACTTTTTGAATTTCTACAGGAAATAAAGGAAATTCGCCGAACAGACAGGACAATATCACTATGTAAGGGAGATAATTATGAGTGATTTAAGAAATGGCTAAATGCAGTTCTACCAGTTCAAGTCCGGATTTTTAGTTGATCAGATATGACAATTATACTCTCTAAAATACTTAATCCACAATTTTGACTGAATAATAGAATACCTCCTCTTAAAACATTTTATGAGTTCTCTTGCAAACCACATCAACCTTGATCTTTGACCTGAACAATGGAGTGGGGGCCATATGTTGTTGTTGTTGTTCATGTACTTCCCTCCAGTAGTTGTTGGAGCACTCCATCCACCATATGTAGAGGATAAATATTTAATTTTCTTCACAATTTCAATTTTAACATAAAAAAGGTGGGGGTTATGGGAGACAGGGTAAGATAATCTAGAAATTAATATATTCTAGCCTCACCGTGGTATGTATACGTGAACACTTGATATTGCAAGTAAATGAGTAATGTAGTCATAGTGTTGTCCAATACTCCGTACACAAACAAGATACTTGGCAATACTCAGTACAGTAAAAATTAATACTCTGTACAGATACTTGTATCTGTTTTCGTAAGTATCTTTTTTGTACTTTCGTCATTTTTACTGAAATTTGGACTAATCATATTTTGGCTCATCATAAAAAGAGTGCTGAATTTAAAAACAATTATACCTTGGTTATACAATCATTTCAAACGCATTTGAAGCATCACCATCAACATTTGAGACTGAGCAGCCGCCTATTCCAAGGTTTGATGTCTTGTATGGCTATATAAATATCTGAAGATGCTCAAAACCATTTGAGATGCTTGGAAGGAAATAGTCGTTTGGAAAATATCGAGACTGAACTAACACTCTTTACCAGTCCAATGTCGTGAAAAGTAAATGATACTCAATTTAACGTGCAATATCCGGTGTACGGTATACAGCAGTAAGCCTTACTGTTTTTATAACTTGTCTTCATGGACACACTGCAGGCTACATGTAATAAAGAGGCAAATAAACCATACAATAAATATTTAATCACATAACATTACATACATATAATATCACATTTGGCACCATATATATAAATCAATATAAAAAGTTGTGTTAATTCATATACTAGGCAGAAGTGCTGACCTATCATTCTGTGTTAGAGAATGATTTTACTGACATATTAATCACAACTTGATTGACAGGTTGATTCATTGACCTACTTCACAAAGCAAGTTCATTGCCACAAGTTTTTCTAGTACCGTTTATAATTAGAAATAGGACTGAATACCAAAATCAGGTTACAAGATTTGCCTACTTATATTTTTAATAATTAAATAAAAAAAATATGCAACTGCTTTCAAATGAACAGCCAATTTTCAGAATGTATTCCAGCCCTTATTGTATGCAGTAGTACAAATAGACTTACGAGGTGTGTCCAAAAAGTTCGTAGACATCCTAATTTAAAAGATATCGGGCGTAATGACAAATTCTTTTTCACCAGATCTGTATACTTTATTACAAAATACATATTCTGTAGTAATTTGACTAAATATACCATAAAAATAAAAACAAGATATGACATTTTATATATCATGGTTTTGCTAAGCGGCGCAGGTCAAGTTCGTTAGTTAGTACGTTTAATATAATGTCATGGCAATGGCGTAATTTTGGCGCGATTATATTGAAGTTTGTCAACGTGCCATGAGATTATGTTGATGTCACGTCCGCCAAGTATCATAACAATAGAACACCTGTACGTTGAAAAAATAAACTTTTATCATGAGGACCTAAGGAATTATTTGAAACGAAAATGACGTCATTTGACGTCGAAGAACAATGGACTATCATTAAAGTGTGTGTATCGTTGGACAAAACACCGGTTCAACCCATTAAAACACTTCGGTCTGTAACAGGCTAGGATTCCGTGTGTAGAGCACTTGTTTACAAGCGGCGCATGCGATATTCAGATTGAAAAACGACTAAGAAAGCAGACGGTAGTAGCGGACGACCGAGAATTATAAACGACGTTACTGTGACGTCTATAGAAGAGATCGTCAATATGGATAGACGTGTGAGCATTCGTGAGTCTGAATTTAGCTGTGGGACAGTAAATAACATACTTAAGCAGCAGTTAGGTATACAAACAAGGTATGGGTGCCAAGGTTGATAGATTTCGACAGAGGCAGGCGAAAACATTGATAACGGTGGCTGCTACTTTGAAAAATTGTGACAATTTTAACGTTGTTAATTTACGTTGCGGACGTTACTGACGTCACCATCTGCGCCGCTCGGGTAAGAGTGAGAACACTTTAATTAATGTAGAAAAATGATTACTCCACGCATTTCACTGAAATTTTCTGTGTTATATGTAAATGGAAAGTATTTTGTAATACTGATGTTTGATGTGGATATGTTGTTTTGGTTTCATTTTATCACAAGTGTCTACGAACTTTTTGGACACACCTCGTATTTGAAACCAATCATTTATGTCTTCATGTATGTTGCTCAATATACAGGTACTTAATTTCAGACAAGACAAGTTATATAAATAATTAATCATTCCTAAAAACTGATTTTACTAGTTGTACAATGCACAAATATTGAAAGTTTGTAAAAGTTGCATAAATTATGAAACATCCCTCATACTCTAAAGAATCAATAAAAGTTCTCACACATTAAACCTTATAACCCAGTGACCTCACTTCAATGACCATCTTCATTCAGCACCCAAAATGGGTCTTATTATTGAGGTTCCATTATATGACTAATCAACCATAATATTATGTACTAGTTGTAAACGAATGATCGTCAAATTTGGTTTTTATACATGCATAAATAAAATTGTTATGACAAAAGTCTACGTTATTCTGGGACACTGCTTGTATTTCTAAATGCAGAAATTTCGAGCAAGTTTATTGAAACAAAAACATCTCCACTTACAACCATTATTACATTAACGTAACACCTAACACAATTTTGGTATCAAATATTTGCCATTAAATGAATTAGCTGGGTAATATATTGGTATACACTACAATCTCTCCTTGCATGGAGATTTCCTGAAATAATGCATGGAATGCTGCACGAATAAAATCTATCTATACAAAACAAATATCTTAAAGAATTTTAATAGGGTTTGGTTTTTAACCTCTGGGAGTTCAGCTTAAGAACTCGTTTATGGATTTGGTACTTTCTTTAACATTACACAAACTGGATCTTGGACATTCCATGTTCATCCCCGACATTGGCTACTACAGTTATATGTTCTCCACATGCGGAAAAGTTATCAGTTTCTTGTGGAAGAGCAACTTAAGTTAAGGTTGTTCATTCAAGGAAAGCTGGTTCAGTCAACTGTCCATATGTGACAGAAAAATTGTCGGTACATAAAGTATTAAACTGATAAGAATTGTTTTTAATATTTTGTCAATGACACAGTTACCTGTGGTTGCAGAAATGGTGAAATAATGAGCACAGGTAACTGTACCATTGAAAAAGAAGAAGTCAATAGGTTGAACAAGAAGCAAAAGGGCCATATTAATAAAGCTAACTTTGTGGGTCCCTTACAAGGCCACCTGTTAAATGTTAATCAGGGAGCGACTTGATTTGGATTTCATCCAGGAGCCCGCTTCAGCAGGCATTGTTTTGTTCTGAAACTTGATAACAGTGGGTTACGACCCACATCACTCAAACTTCTACACAGTGATGTCCCTTGCCGCTACGCTCAGAAATTAAAGTCATAACTGGAGACATAACCACTGAGAGGAGTTCACACATGACTATGCTAGGTATTATAAACAGCAATAGAGATGATGGATTTGTGAAAAAGCAACAAAGCCTTCATTGCACTGTGAAGCCAAATATCGACAAAGCTTCCAGAGTACAGGAAGCATTTATAAGTTAATATTTATTTAAATTCAAAACACAGGAAGCTAAATTATTGATACGAATTCCGAGAAAATGTCAAAATATTAACAAATAAAACACTCAGGACTTTTATGAAAAGATTATAAAAATAAAAAATAATGCAGGATAACATACAATTCTTGCACTTTCTCCTAGTTTTTTTTCGGTTTCGCATGAATTTTTAAGCTTATGGTCTGAATAATTCATCCTTCTTGTTGTTTAGATGTCAGGTCAATTCCCTTCAGACACATTTAACATTGCACTAAACTCAAGCAAAGGCCTTTAAGGACCTTGTGACGTGCAAAATATGTCCATTTTCATAAAAATGTTAGTTTGACGTAACCTGACCGCCCCATTAAATTTTTGTCTAAGTTTCAATTTTTTAAAAGATTGAGCAAAATTTTAAACACATTTAATAATATTTAAAATCTTGCTTCATGGAGGCCTTAACAATGAGTGAATGTTTACAAATTTATACTCAAGTCCAAAGTCTGAGTTATGCATAAAAGTTTTTAAAGCTCAGTACTGTAATTTAAGCTCACTTTCTGTTATTTTAAACAGAGGAACATCAAACCAAAGCTTTTAGAGCTCAGACTGAATTGTGAAGTCCACAAACGGTCATAAATTAAGATTGTTTAAAGTTAAATGATTAAAACAAGCATATTTAAGCTTAAATTAGTAAATATGAGCTCACTACACCATAATTAGGCTCAAGACTAAGCTTTACACGTTTTGGCAAGATAACTATAAGCTTCAACTTGAAATAGAACAAGAGAAGTATGTTTAAGCTCAGAATAACACAGTCACATGACTTCAAAATTACAAAATAAGTAAATGTAACATCTTTTAATGAGTTAATCATTGACTGTGAGTAATTGTCATTCATCTCAAATAAGCCAATAAAAGTAATATTGCAAAAACTTACAGAAAGTCACTAAATATAGCTGGTATTGCTTTCTTTGGGCTCAGCGTATAAGGGTCGGTTCTGGAATAGTTGGCCCAGTGTTAGGATGGTTTACAAATGTCATCAGAAATTATTACCCAAATTGAAGAAACAATAGCTAAAACCTATGAAGTTTGATGAATAGCTAAAAGACCTTTATGTTGTACTGGGTAGTTGACATGGAGACGAGTACCAGACCTAAGTCACAAAGGTCCTGAGATTGTGCCACACTCCTGGTGAAATCTGATGACAATTTCCACAAGCCCATGATGTATATGGATTGAATATCACAAACAGCAAACTAGAAGTCATCGAGAGTGATCAGCATAAGTTGTTTAAACTTGATTCACAAATCGATGTAAAATGAGTAAATTTAAGCAAGTTTAAATGAGAAATCCTGTAACAATCTATTTTATGACTTGCAAGAAGTAATTTATTTGTTATAGGGAAGAGACCAAGATGTCAAATGTGTTCTAATTACAAACATTTGAACATTTTACTTTAATGAAGGCGTCCAATACATAAGGTTTACGACTTTTCAAATATCAATTGATACAAAATACTCTTAATACAGGAAATGCTACACTAAGTGTCCTATGATTAAAATATAGTCAAACAAGGTGTTAGTGATCACCGGTATTAAGTGACCATCAGTCTGGAGAAGACAATACTATTACAAAACCTCAAATCAGCCATTCTATACATATAATAGTGCAATCTCATCCCTTTAAAAGGGAAACATATTAAATCGAATAAAATTCATTTATAATAAATTCCATGTCAAACGTAAGACAACATAATTAAGCAAAATTAATGCACCTTTTTATAAACATTTTCTTCAATTTAAGTCAATATAATCAGACGTCCTGTCAACTAAAACATTGATATAGTATACATGATCTTGAAGCTCATGTGAATATACTGAAATGCAAAAGGTTTTATTATGGAAAAGCTCATATTTACAATAAACCAACAATAGACCGTCACCAAAAATCGTGGAATGTTAACGGTAAATATACTTATTACCCATAATACTCCCTCACAATTGTTACACTTGTGCTCCACTTCATATCATCTGATGATTTATCCAATGTTAAAAACATATTTCAATAAAATAATGCAGGTATTTCCCCTCTTTTTATGCTATTTCGTCCTCACTTTTAACCTCAGTAACCCCCTATCCTGCGTTCACCTGCCCTTCATTCATGGCTCCCTTTCTGAACTTCCTCTCCTGAGCCTTCACCTGCCCTTATTCATGGCTCCCTATCTGAACTCCCTCTCCTGTGCCTTCACCTGCTCACTATTCATGGCATTACTTGATCCCTAACTCCCCTCTCTTACCTTCAATTGCCCTACATTCATGACTCTCTCCCTAATTTCCTCTCTGCCTTAACCTGCTTACCATTCATGGCATCACTTTCTTAACTCCCTCTCTCGACTCCATCAGCCCTCATTTCATGGCTCCTACTCTAACTCCCCTTACCAGGCCAGTCCTGCTCTCCATTACCAGGCTTCCTCATAATCTCCCACTTTGTCCTGTCTACAAACCATGCTCACACTTTCAGTTGCCAATTACCCCGCTCTTTTGCATGTTTCTGTTTATCGATAAATAAAACAACACACAAATAATGCATCCCGGTCCCAGTTTCGTGAGTATTAGTTAAAATTTAAACACAATTAATTGCTTTCCATTACATTAACTAATATAGCAACATAATGATGCAAAAAGTTAGTGATGTATTAAAATATACTGTATATACAGATTATTGATATAGTACATAAATAAATCACTATTGCACTTGTAGGTCAACGTCAAGGCCAAAATTATAATGTTACAATTATCAATCAGATAACACTAGTCTTATACATACAGAGAATAAAACAAACAACATGCGGTTCTTGGTGTTATTTACATTGAGAATACAGCCGAGCATATGGAATCAAAACTGCTCAATCTACTGTAAGCAATTAACAGTTGCAAAGACTCCTAGCTTTCAGACCCATTTATACTGTAATACACCTTATATGATGCACACATGTGTCAGGTGGTGGTTGCCATTCAAGTCCTTCCCAAGAGGAGCCCCTCTTAATACACAAGATCATGACCTTGACATACAAATCTGTCTCTAGGTCGTGATCATAGAGGAAAACTGCCTACATTATGGTTAAATACACAGATCAAAACATCGACCAATGAAAGCATTCCAACATACTTGCTCCATAATATTCACAAATCGTAAATATAAAGTTTTCTCTCTGTTTTTTGTACTGCTCTTTATTGGAAAAGTTAACTGGATAATATCAGATAAACATAACACAATTATTTTGGCCCCGGTAAATGAACGTCTAATCTCTGCTTAATACAATAACATTGCTTTGAGCAACTTAACAACAGAATGTACTATCAAACAAAAAATAAACATAACATATACATTGATAGATTAATAATAATACCACAGAAAATCTCTTTACACATATAACAAATGACAGGTAAAGCAAAAATTTTTTTATTTCTGGTGCACAGGATTTTTTTGTAAATTTTTCTGTTGTGAGGAGAGAATTGTAACGAGAGGCGTCACAGGCACTAGGTTGCTCACACAGGGGTGTCAATAGAGCCAAATCAAAAATCCTGAAAATCATATGTGGTGAACCATTTTTGTCAAACAAGAGGCATTCCAACGCATTGTTTCCATGTTTTACTCAGTTTGTATTAAAGAAAATACCTCATAGCAGATTTAATTGACAATAACTTTGCCATTTCTTCAGATAATTTTACCAAATAACTTTTATTTAGGTCAGAAATCATGGATAGATTAACCTGGAATTCTGGATTAATCCGGAAGATTAACACCCTTGTCACAAAATGGCAGGACTGGTGAGTGACCTAGGGTCCATTTGGTCATCTGAATTGTTACATTTCCATTCTCTCTTTGGAACAGCAAAATTTAAGAAAAAATCATGTAAACCAAAGAATAAAAAACACCTCAAGGCCTAATGGTGGCAGCATGTCAGATAAATCAAGTAAAAGGAAATAAAAGCATTCTACTAATTACGCTCTTAATTAATTATGTAATTTATTTTAGTCAAGTCTTAAACGAAGAAAGTGAGGGTACAAAAAACTGCAACCAAAGTTTCAGAAGGTAGCATGGTGGATTGTTTAATCTCAATGAGAAGAAACACACAAGGTTTGTTTTATGTAACTTGCTAGCTCACATCATTAATTAATCATGCTAAGCTAATTAATACTGCAGTTAATTGATGACAACAATAATGAGATGTGATAGAAAAAACTGGTGTGTAACATGAGACCACTATTATTTTCTCGTCTGTGTTCAAAATAGCAAAATATTTTTTAAATTAAAATAACTAAAATTCTGTTTATAACATACCCTCATTTCTTTTGGCAAACATAGTTCTTGCTTGAATAACTGTCATTTCTCCCAGAATAAAAGAGATTCGTTTTGTCGAAAAATTGGGACAGACCCCATACTTTCTTTTGTCGAGCAATAACACATTAAGAAGACATTTCTGTAAGGATAGTTCAGGCATCCAATATAAAAAGCATTAGTGATTACTTATTCCATAACAGCAGTTTTTTAGGATTTGTTAGGAAAAAAGAAACTATGAAATTCTATGAAAACAGGGTCCATAACTCTACAGTGTTTATTCAGGTTAAACACTATTTCACCAAACCAGTTTTCCGGAACTGTTTCCTAACCAGTACTAACTATCCTAACCAGTACTAACTTACAAATGTAATTAATATTAACCATTCAAAAGGAACCAGCAACTTCTCCACATGTGGAAATCAACATTGTTGGCAAATTTTCTTAGAAGGGTTTGACCTGCCACGAATACCAGGAATCGAACCTAGATAACAAATCCAGCGCACTAACCTTTGGACTAAACAAAGTCTAACCATTCTAACATGTGATAAACATTTATACACATTTGAAAGTTTCATGAGCATAGCAATAGCACATTTTGGTGGTACATGCATGTGTGACTCATCAAATGTTAATTAAGTGTCCACCTGCTACCTGCATGCAAGAGATTCACAGAGCTATAAATAGTTTTTCTTGTGCTTAAAAATTATAGCAAAATTTATTACACATGTTTATTGCTTTGATGTATGTATGTATTGCCAAATTATTAATTATCTATTACTGTAAAAAACTAAATGGTGAGTTTATAAATTTGGCAAACTCTAAAAGTTGCAATACTATAACCCCTTAGTCTTGGATGCTCCATGCCAGCAGTACTGTTGTAACAGTCCCGACAAACAGTATACTTTGCAGTACTTTTGTATTATGGTCTATAATATATCAGTATACTACACAGTACTTTTGTAACAGTCCAGTCTTACAGTTTACTTTGCATTACTGTTGTAACAGTCCTGCCATACAGTATACTTTGCAGTACTTGTGTAACAGTCCTGTCATACCAGTATACTACACAGTACTTTTGTAACAGTCCAGCCTTACAGTTTACTTTGCATTACTGTTGTAACAGTCCTGCCATACAGTATAATTTGCAGTACTTTTGTAACAGGTCTGTAAAATATCAGTATACTACACAGTACTTTTGTAACAGTCCTGCCACACAGTATACTACACAGTACTTTTGTAACAGTCCTGCCAGACAGTATACTTTGCAGTACTTTTGTAACAGTCCTGCCATACAGTTTACTTTGCAGTACTTTTGTAACAGTCATGCCAGACAGTATACTTTGCAGTACTTTTGTAACAGTCATGCCAGACAGTATACTTTGCAGTACTTTTGTAACAGTCCTGCCATACAGTTTACTTTGCAGTACTTTTGTAACAGTCCTGTCATACCAGTATACTACACAGTACTTTTGTAACAGTCCTGCCATACAGCATATTGTGCATTACTTTTGTAACATGCCTGTAATATACCAGTACTATGTTGTGCTTATTACACGTTAATTTTGTAACAGCCTTCTTTTGAAACAATAAAACATTTCCATCCTGAGAATTATTTTCATTTCCTGTTATTTAATCCCCAAGTTGTCAAACAAATGAATGTTTACACAACAGTTGGGTAAGGTATCTAACAAAAATAAATATCTGGCATTTTGTTTAACAACTTAAATTCTAAGGAAAAGAAACGATTATTGAGCGATTAAGAAAAACAACACAAACAACATAAAAACTGGAAATAACAAAAATCAGAGAATGTAGACGTATCAGGTTTTAGTTTCTGTAAAATTAATAAACACTCTATCATGAAATGGCACCATTTGAACACTTTTTCACAGTTTTACTCTCATTCACAGTAGAATCAGAATTGTTTATGTTGTTTTTTGACGTGGGCTGTTCCATCTGTGATAAACTGTTCTGATGTGGCAACTTGCTCAGTCGTACAACCTCCTGTGACATCATTTCTAAATCCTAGAATTATAAAAGAACAATTTGTTATTACATGACATGATTACATGGCAACTGATCACATGATATGATCACATGACATGATCACATGGTAACTAATCACATAATATGATCACATGGCAACTGATCACATGATATGATCACATTGCAACTGATCACATGACATGATCACATGAAATGATTATGTGACATGATCACATGACAACTGATCACATGATATGATCACATGGCAACTGATCACATGATATGGTCACATGGCAACTGATCACATGATATGGTCACATGGCAACTGATCACATGATATGATCACATAGCAACTGATCACATGATATGATCACGTGACATGATCAGACGAATCACAAGGATTATAGCTATGAATATCTAGATATAGATCTACATAATCTTAAGGCCTACATGGATTATTAGGAAACCAAATGTGTATCCTCTTTAAATAAAGTCCTTACTTACTTACTTACTTACTTACTTACTTACAGTTATCACTTGCTCTATTCAAGGCTGTAAAAATGACATTGGAAATAATTCTAACTAATACAAATAATTTATTTTTCAACAAACAGTCATAGAGATGGTGTACAAAATATCAGTATACTATAGGTACTGAATAGATACAAGGGTCACTTTTATAGAGTAAATGGTTAAGCATGGTTGAAGAACTATAAACAATGTTCTGATACTGAGGCAGAGCAAATCAGCAAAAAACAGAAAAGATAAACAGGAACTTTAAGGCACAATAATGGGTAGGTTTAGCTTAGTTTAGCTACATTTAATAAAAACCGACTGCAAACAAAACAAATAGATATTACCACATTCCCATTTAACCATTTCTTCTAGATATTGCTTAAAACACAAGACGAAGCAGCCATTTAAAAACCGCCATAATAATTTTGGTCAATTACAGACATTTCATGAGGAAAAAAACTCTTTGAAGATGAGGAACAAAAAGACATCCTTTGACGAAACTCACAGATAATTGGTAATAATGAATATCAAAGATGCGGCTATTTTTTGCCGTCTTTACATTGTTCCACGCTATTCAATACTTCTAAGGAAATGGAAAGAATCCAACTAGGCCTAGAAGAAAATCAATGTTCTTCCTTTTAACACGAGACATGCAGATCCGTATCCATTGAGAACAAGCAATTTTGTCAGCAGGATTTATCCCTAGGAATCCTCATTAACACAATTCAACATTCTATAATCTGGTCCAGCTAACATTAAGGTCGTTAGCAAGCAGATACAGCCTTAAATTATCGCCATTTTGTAGCTACAGTACAATTAAAGGTTTTAAGTCAGATAGTAAGTAAAGTATGGGTGACATAATTTTTTTATGGTGTTTCACTTTTTGGGGTCAATTAAGTGAACTACACAGACACATAATTCTGCTTTATCCATCTACTAAAGTATTTGGTCATAGTCATGGCTTATATACGACTCCTAATAGGGACCATTCAAAAGTTATTTTCATTTGCAATCTATAATTTTCATAATGAAGTCCAAATGCTTTGACCCCCAAGATATACACTGCCCACCAAAACTAAGTATACAGATGTTATTTACCCACTTACTTGCCTTAAATAATACTATTTGCAGAACAGTGAAGCAACAATATATTTGAAGAAAAGGAATATTTTTGTTTATTAAATGGAAAGGCCATACATTTATTGGTACCCTAGGTGCAAAATTTAAAGTTTATTTGTCCCTCTTGAATGGTAACTTTGTCACAAAAAGATGGAAAATTGAGCCTTTTTGAGCACATGGTTATTTTAGTTCCGAACATCTTCGCCTTTTTTCTATCTCTATTTTGACTCATTTAGTAACTGTAGTTTCAGAAACTAGTATAATTGTGACTGTCTGATAGACATTGAATAATTTAACCAAGTTTAATTTTGCAACAATTGTTTACTGTATACTTTGGTGGGCACTGTAATTTGAACAATATTCTTCGTAGAGAACTTAATGAAGATACTCACAATCTAATAATTTAAGCTGTACTGGTTTTGCGGTTTTAGGAGATTTTCTGTTTTTCCTACATAGCTCTATAACAAACAAGTGACCCAGGGGCAGGGCCAGTTTTTATCCCATGGTAATGGACTTCAGGATGATGCTCCATGCTTTTATTATATTAAGCCGTAAAAGCCTGTGTGGGCTTAAGACATTTTAGTAAGTAAGTTTTCCTCAGCTTACAACTCCTATTAAACTCCAACAAATATGTGACCCCTGGGCAAAGCAAGGTCTAAGGGGAACAAATTTGGCAAACTGTTGGTAAATACCTGAAAATGATGTAATGAGCCAAAAACATTTAAAATTTAAAAGAAGACCACCCAAGGACCATTTGTGTTTAGTTTGGTCTAATTCAATTACAGCATCTTCAAGGGAGTCATTATTTTAAGGAAATTAATCACCGACGCTATCATACTTGTAAACATATGCAGTATCAGTCATGATTGTTTATTTTGCCAAAATTACTGCAATTTTGCAGGCAGCATTACAATCACTGCACGAGTAACAAAAGATCTATGTTTATAACCAAAGATTAACAAAGGTTAATGAACCAATATATCATGGAGCACATTGCAACATGTTTAAGTACACATTCCATATATCATATTATCACACCCTTGATTTTTATGCCAAGATTTAATGCCAATAATTTCCATTATTCAGAACTTCAAACCTGCTTTACAGAATTATGAGACTTAGAACTATCAGGCCAAAATAAAACATATGTTAGTTTTTTCACAAGCTAAGCTGATACAGAAGGCACTTTTTGAACAACCCTGGACAAGCAAAATTTACAGTGGACAAACCATATGCTCTTCTTCCATCTCAAATCTCAAATGGATTTTACATTAAGTGTTAAAATTGTGACTTAAACTGCATTTATTTGTTTTTATTTGCATTTCAAAGAGTGTTCAAATTGTTAGTTTTAGACATCAAACAAAACGATTGGAATGAATGTGACAACACTAAATGATCTCTTAACTGACAGGAATAACTCTTGTCCTTAAGGACATTCAACTTTAACACAGCCTTTCTCTCCGAGTTTTTAAAGAAATAAAAAAATAGGAGTTTGTTTGCCTGTGAGAATGGCATTTTCATATGAATTATACTCCTGAAACTAAAACATTTTTAAATGATTTATACACACATAATGTTTTTGGCAAAGGAAAATAGCTTAGATGTTTATGTTGTGTATCTTTTATTTCCAAATAAAGCACTTGTTTTACTACTTTTACTGACCAATTTATATGTACATCATAAATTTTAATGGTAATTTAAGGAGGCTGGAAACAAAGATTTCTTACATGTGACCTTACACAAACTCTTTTGTATCAATTTCAAGTTCAAACATAATGTAAAACCATTAAGACCTCTAGATCTTCATGCAGGAGATAAAAATGCTTGTTTACACAGATATTATCACCCCACTTGGCATACATACTTTACACCAATCATGTCAATGAAACCTGATTGCATAATGCTCGGGCAAATATGTGGCAAATATTCTAAGAATAAAGGGGGAGATTAAACAGTTTACATATCTTCATAATCTACGTAAACATTGTCAGTATGTACGTGGTACATTAAACACTACTTCTGTCTGTCTGTCTGCATTTAAGTGCTTAAAATTGATGAATACATAAAACACATGTTCTTAATGCTTTAACAAGGAAAATGATTGTATAAACATACGTCAATTGGAGATATGCAGATCATTATTAACCTCCCCCCTTTGCAACCTGTATAACATATCGTAAGACAGAACTTCCCCCCTCCCAAACCATTACAAGCAAAGAATCGATATTTAAATATCTTGGAATGTTTCTGTAATATCAGCATAACTACCAATTATAGAAAAATGAGGATAAAAATGTCATCCAAATGACTGTTACAAGTAACAATTTGACTGTCACCGATAGCTAGAAGAGAATCAGCACGTAATCTGGTACACATTCAACACATCAAGGCCAACATATCTATATAAACATTTAACACATCAAGGCCGACTAGTTTATATTATACTATACCCTTTTTCTAAACGCCACTGTAGAGGTACTTATAATTCATTTTACTTGCAATTTTGAAATAAGGAAATTGGCCAACTTTGTTCATTGAAAAATTATGTCTTTTGAACAATTAATTTAATCTCATAAAATTTGTCAAAACCCTAATTTCCAGATAATGAAGTGTATAAAAATATAACAAAATTCTGACCATTACATTTTTTATCATATTACCTAAAACCATGAATTTTTTGGCCTTATATCAAACATTCATTAGAATACAAAATGCTTTAGAAAATCGATGTATGTGACATGAACAATGCTGTTTCTATTCCTGTTCTAATTCTAGTCTTAACATAAAACAGCTTGAATACATATTGCAGTATATACCAATATAAATATAATCATACTTAAAATAGTACGACACTCCTGGTAGCTTAATTACAGGCTCTAACCCTAAGCAATTAACTCCGTGTCATAATAACTTTCCGCATCTTCTGCAAGCTTGCAGCTATAACAAATACAATATCTTCTTACTCTTATCTTTAAACAATTTTACTATCTTTTATCAAATTAATACACATTGAAATTAAACAGCTGTGAGAAACAGTGACAGAAGACGTCAATAGTGAACATGTTGCCAGGAAATTTCAATAATACTCGCTTAAACAAACTACACGTACATGTAGCTGTACAGATGCTTTGACAAACATAGACCCTTACCACTCTTATCTATATATAGCAGTGTAAGCACTATATTACAGTGTACTATCACTGCTGCATACACATGACTAATATTTTTAGTTCAGTTCAGAAAGGTTGCCCTATAGCTCCATGCTCTGCTGCATACACATGAAGTATAATTCAGTTTAGGAAGGTTGTCCTATAGCTCCATGCTCTGCTGCACACACATGACGTATAATTCAGTTTAGGAAGGTTGCCCTATAGCTCCATGATCTGCTGCATACACATGAAGTATAATTCAGTTTAGAAAGATTGCCCTATAGCTCCATACTCTGCTGCACACACATGCTTTATGAAGTATAGTTCAGAAAGGTTGCCATATAGCTCCATGCTCTGCTGCATACACATGCTTTATGAAGTATAGTTAAGTTCAGAAAGGTTGCCATATAGCTGCAAATCCACACATCTCTTTGTCAATTTGAATGTGAACATATAAACAAGAGGGCCCAAAGGGCCCTAGGTCGCTCACCTGTCGGACTTGACCTAGATTTTGTAGAGATGATCATTGTGACAAAGTTTCATACAGATAAGGCCAATATTTTGACCTCTAGTGACTACACAAGGTTTTTATATGATTTGACTTAATGACCTAGTTTTTGACCCCAGATAAACCAATATCAAACTTGGCCTAGATATTGTTAAGATGATCATTGTGACCAAGTTTCATACAGATTAGGCCAATATTGTGACCTCTAGTGACTACACAAAGTTTTTCTATTATTTGACATTGTGACCTAGTTTTTGACCCCAGATGACCCAATATCGAACTTGACCTAGATTTTGTTGAGATGACCATTGTGACCAAGTTTCATAAAGATTGAGTCAAAATTGTGACCTCTAGTGACTACACAAGGTTTTTCTATGATTTGACCTAGTGACCTAGTTTTTGACCCCAGATGACCCCATATCAAAATTGGCCTAGATTTTGTTGAGATGATCATTGTGACCAAGTTTCATAAAGATTAGACCAAAATTGTGACCTCTAGTGACTACACAAGGTTTTTCTATGATTTGACCTTGTGACCTAGTTTTTAAACCCCATATGACCCAATATCGAACTTGACCTAGATTTTGTCGAGATGATCATTGTGACAAAGTTTCATTAAGATTAAGTCAAAATTGTGACCTCTAGTGACTACACAAGGTTTTTCTATGATTTGACCTTGTGACCTAGTTTTTGACCCGGGATGACCCAATATCGAACTTGACCTAGATTTTGTCGAGATGATCATTGTGACCAAGTTTCATAAAGATTAAGTCAAAATTGTGACCTCTAGTGACTACACAAGGTTTTTCTATGATTTGACCTAGTGACCTAGTTTTTGACCCCAGATAACCCAATATCGAACTTGACCTAGATTTTGTTGAGATGATCATTGTGACCAAGTTTCATAAAGATTAAGTCAAAATTGTGACCTCTAGTGACTACACAAGGTTTTTCTATGATTTGACCTAGTGACCTAGTTTTTGACCCCAGATGACCCCATATCAAACTTGGCCTAGATTTTGTTGAGATGATCATTGTGACCAAGTTTCATAAAGATTAGGCTAAAATTGTGACCTCTAGTGTCTACACAAGCCAATTGTTGACGGACGGACGGACGACGGACGGACGACGGACGGACGACGGACGACGGACGAAGAGTGATCACAAAAGCTCACTCTGTCACTTTGTGACAGGTGAGCTAAAAAAAATTATATCAACATTAGGTCCTCAAAACATTATGTTCAATATAAACTACAGTTAAACCTCGTTATCTCGAGGAGCCATCAGGACAAGCCAAATGCTCGAGTTAAGCCAGGTGCTCGAAATATCCGAAGTCTAAGATGAATTGTTGTTATGACTAAGTGTAACTGTGTTTTTAATGAAAATATGTTTGATACATATTGTGAAAATATCCATACACTAATACCAATTTCCTTGGTAAATAAATCCATGCAACAGTGGCAATTTTTATTGTCAATGGGTCCATGCAACAGTGCCAATATATGTGGTTAATATGGCAGTAAAAACTTGCTATTTTATCAATTCCTCTATTAACTTAGTTTGGAATCAATAGTTTTATTTATATATAAAAGTATAACCAATTTTCTACAATACTGCTTCACACAATAGAAACCAACAATTCTCATGTATTTCCTGACTTCTATCAATAACTCGGATGCAATATGACTCAGGCAATTTCAAGCCATTTTGTGTCTCTATAGCTTTTAGAACATGGTAATTAACTTAGTGCTTAATTTTTGCAATCAGAGTTGTCCTAAAGCAAGAAGTACAACAAACAAATTTAATCAACAAAGATACAATTGCAATAAAAACATATAAATTCAGCTGTACAAAAGCACTGAATTATTTATACAAAACAGGATAAAAAGCAAGGCAAATGATCACTAATCTGTGACAGCATTTTGGCAGAGCACCATCCAGGATTGTTCAGGTCAATGCTCTTTTAATATGACAAAACAAAGAAATGTTTTGTTTAGTCACAAACGTTTTCCACAATTTTCAGTTGTTAATGGTAGTGATATAACCTACCCAGTGGCAGTTTACTTGAGATTAATTATTAACCAGTTATAATTGACTCCTTCGAGGAACTGACAACTGCTGCAAATGTCACAGTAACTACATTAGTTTAGCTGACTAACCAAGAACTCAAACATCTAGGGGATCACAACCTAACACTCTACACATTTATAACACTCACACTGAGGGCTAAAATAAGATATTATATAATTCATTCACATTGGATACATAAGAGAAAGACAGACAGACAGATGGACAGACAGGCAAATAGACAGGCATTCAGATGGACATACAGTCATGGACAGATAGGCAGATGGACAGACAGGCAAATGGGCAGACAGACAGATTGACAGACAGGCAGATGGACAGGCAGGCAAATGGACAGACAGGCAAATGGACAGACAGGCAGATGGATAGACAGGCAAATGGACAGACAGGCAAACGGACAGGCATTCAGATGGACAGATGGGCAGATGGACAGACAGGCAATGGACAGACAGGCAAATGGATGGACAGGCAGACAGATGGATAGACAGGCAGATGGACAGACAGACAGACAGACTTACAGGTGGACAGACAGATGAACAGACATACAGATGGACAGACAGGCAGATGGACAGACAGGCAGATGGATGGACATACTTGCAAATGCACAGACAGATGGACAAACAGACATATGGACAAACAAGCAGATGAATAGACATACAGATGGACAGACATACAGATGGACAGACAGACAGATGGACAGACAGATGAACAGACAGACAGACAGATGGATAGGCTGTTTAGAGAAGACAACATAAAGCTGCTCAACTGTTACAGTAGAGATTAGTCAAAGACAAACATGTATGGGGATGGGGAAGTAATGAAAAACAGACAAGGAAAAAAGGCAAGTACAACAAAGGGTATGTGGAATCTAAATATCACTCACTTTTTGTAAATGCATGTTTTTGGTCAATGTTTCTTCAAGCATATTTTGTAACTTCTTGTTCATATCCCTGAGTCCATGTTCATCTGATTTATTGACAAGATCAAGTACTTTCTTCAAACTTATCTTATCATCATTTTGGTTACTATGGTGTTTATTATCTGAAAATACAGCATAATAGATTCAACATTATATAGTGGATCTTGCATGAGTGCTCATTACATACTAGTTTTATTAAACATGTGGACAAAATGATATGACATGAGGCTTTGCCAAGTGTCATTTTGTTTTTGTTGACGAGTTTAATAAAACTCGTATGTAATGAGCACAAATGTAAGATTCTATTTATCACATAACCTTAAAAAATGCACATTATAGTTCAAAGGATGATGTACGCTGCATGCGTTTCAGCCAAAATTTAGCATTTATTGCAGTCTGGGAGTGCAGAACGATATTTAAGGCATGGCTTTACGGCACTCCTGGACCGCAGGTAATGTGATAAACAGGTTTTTATTTGTTTGTTTATGTCCAACAGAGACAGTCGTAAGGGCATAGCCTATAGGTTTCCCTGTCAGATTGGCTAATGACATTCCCTTTGAGGGAAGAGATAGCTGTGTGATACAAGGAATCCAGGTGCTATATCCAAACTCTTTCTGAATAGAAACAGAGGTTCCTTAACATGCAGGTGGCACCAATATATGCAAGACTATCTTTAGGTTTTCAATCAATTCATGTCTCGTTGGGTTGGAAATCCTGACAAACATTTCAGAAATGACCAAGTATCCTGGCCGTCCTACTTATTTCCGATGACATATCAAAACTATTGATTCTGACAGATATTTTAAAACTTTCATAAAGCCAATTTGAAAAGAAAATACCTCTTGCAAGATGAATGAATACTCTTATTATGTATAATCAAACCAAATGATACCAACATAATGCAAGGGGGATAACTCACATATTAAGTCCAATCTATCATTGAGCAAGGGAGGTAACTTATACCATACCTGTTCTACTTTCCATCACATAATGTTCAATAATCTTGGCTTTTTCAATTAAATCATTCGCCATGGCTGATGTACTGGTTTCGAGATGCCGCACCTAAAACACCAGACAAATTGAAACTGGTTTAAAAAAATGTTTTGAAACAAATACAACCAGCAAGCAAAAATCCTTCTTAATTTCATTTTCTCGAAACTCATCCTTTTGCATCCTCATACACCAGATATAAAATTTTCAGACAGACCCCCTGTTTTCGAAAAAAAGAATATCATATGAAAAATTTACGTTGATTGATGCTTCACAGATTCGTATGTAGAAATAGAATAATACAAGAAAGAAATACAAATTTACTATGTCTGGTTATTCAGGAATATGGTGCTGTACAGTCTACAAATATGCAGTAATTGCATGAATGACTGTGTCACAATCATAAAATTAGGCAAAAGACACCATTGGATACAAAAGCGCTAACCAAAAACGTAAATAGCACACCGAGACAACAAGGTATACATAATTGACGAGCCCACAGCAGTATTCTAAGACATAACATACTTGGCAATGAAATAAAAGAAACTCTTATAATTCCCAGTAGCATCAGATGATGACATTATGCTCTCCAAATACTTAGGGTGCTGAACTATTTGCATAAATATTAAATACTTATGATACACATAAACTTTGTCATTAAGGCTTCACTAAAAGTACAACATTGCGCAATAAGCCAATTTAAATCAGGCTTCAGTACTGTAAAATCATATATTTGTGTGGGTAATAAATTTCGAGGATTTTGATAAAAATGCATTTTTGTGGGGGTCGTTGATTACAAAACATGAAAGGATAAGCCCATGTTCGATATTTGAGAGGTCGATTGATGGTGGGGATAAGATTTCGTGGTCAAGTTTCTCCAAACAAAATCAACAAAATTCAACTGCTTCGAAAATAATGATTTTACAGTTCTTGAAACCATAACTGGGTTAAACATTTTGTCAGTTATATACCAACCTTCTCCTCCATGTTCCATTTTTCTTGTTGTACTGCAGCTAGTCGTGTCAGTAACTCCTTATTATCACTTTCTAATGTTTCATCTGTTTTAGTATGACCAGGGAATTCTGAGGTGGGTGACAAAGGTGATGTCTGCGGTGATGTACTCTAAAATATAGTGTAATGTTTTCAAAACTAAAAAAGTGAAATATTGTTTAACATCTCACTTGTCAACAGTATTTCAGTCATATGAAGACTACCCAGTCATATCATCCAGACACCGAGCGATCCAGTAGTTATAGGGAACTAACTATGCATAGCGTCAAACAAGGGAGGTAATATACCTGCAGTACCAATTTATCAACTTTGGTATGTCACAGCCTTTGGATCAAACCCCAGATCTCTTGCACTCAGAGCGAACGCTTTATAACTAGGCTATCAAGGAGGGTTAATGTTTTCACAAGCAGAAAGGGGAGAGAAGAATTAAAGAATCAGACAAGCTCTCTCCAGTGTTAAACAACTTCATCATATTTTAACAAATCATACCACATAATTGGGTTAATATGTACTTTGGCAAACAAAAATGTGGAAATCAACTGCACACAGGAAAAAGTTCACACAATACAGACAGCAAGAGGCTCAAAGGGAAGGTCAGGCAATTGCTATACTGTGTTGCCTCTACGAATTAAGCAATGATTAAGTAATGACTTTTATAAGCTCTGTTTTCAAAGCTGATGAGATACAAACTATGTTTGCATGGTGTTAGTGACCTTAAAAATAGTTGTTTTTCTACAATAATTACTTTTTTAAGTTATTTTGTACAGAGGAATTGGTAGAATAAAACCTACCGTAATACTTGGATTTCCATACGATGCCAAGGTACCACCACCACTCCATGATGATATAGAGCTGTAAAATATACACCACACATTCTATACCCTACCAAGCAGAATGGTAACATACAAACATAGCAACAACACTTTTATTTATCTATGTTGATTTTAATAAATTCCTGATTATGTAATATTTTAAATTTAAGCCTATGCAAGATTAATGAATACAGTCATATGTATAATTTTGAATTTGGCAGATATGGCAACAAACAACCAACCAGATCATACAATAATAATCAGAACAAGACTGCGTTCAATAAACACTTATGCCCCGGTGGAAGCCTTGTCCATACAAACTAGCTAAGTCAATCAGGGGCCATAACTCTGTTGAAATGGTGAATAGTGTTACATGGCTTTGACTATGTAATGTGTTTATGATGGTTAACAAGTATGCCAAGTTTGAAAGCATTGCCTTGATGGACTTCAAAAATATTTGAATTTCAACAACTTGACACTCACTATATGGACTATAGATATGGACTAAAATGTCCTCTCCAATATCAGAATTTAGAAACGACCTACCTTTGATCCTCCCTCCATGAATCATTCATCGCATCTGGTGAACGGAATAAATCTTCTATACCTGTAACATACAATATTACACTGAACTTCTGAAGCTAGAACCGTTTTAAACACAAAATGTATGTCTCCAACTAGGGGCCATAACTCTGGCAAAAATCATTGTACAAAATGACAAAATGTACAACTAGGCTTGGTTACAAGTATTCATGTGAAATTTCAATGAAATCTGACAAATGGTTAAGGTGAAAAAGCGCACACTAATGTGGTGTTTCCATTTTTTTTTCAAAATTGTCTCATGCTTGTTTTCTCTGAAACTGCCTTCATATTTTACCTGCATGTAATCCACAATTGCAACCAATACTTTAGTTCAAGTTGCTACGTTAGATAGACCAATAAACATGAATTCTTACTTTTATTATGAGATCCTGTAGACAAAACTTCTTGAAGCCTTTCCTGTAACTTTTCAGCCCGCTTTCTCTCAGCATGTAACTGTTTCTTCAGATCTTTCAACTATGTAATAAAATGAAAACTCAGTTTGTACAATCAACTCTCGTTATAGTGTGGGTATATTGATCTGATCCACTTACCTTCTCTTAGCATAATTAGCATATTAACAGCTGATTTAGTATCTACATCAGGGGTGTCAACAGGGCCAAATTAAAAATCAGGAAAAATGTATGCGGCTGACCACTTTTGCCAAACAAGAGGCCTTCAATGACATTGTTTCTGTAATAAACTCAGTTTGTATTAAAACAAATTCTTAGGGCAGATTCAATTCACCATAACTGCCATTTCTTGACAAAATTTTTATCAAATAACTTTTATTTTTGTCAGAAGCATTAAAAGAAATGCTCTTTCAGAAACAATAAATCCGGAATTCCAGATAAATCAGGAAAATTGACACCTCTGCTTCATTTAACTGTGCTTGAATGTTTTCAAATAAGTCGGGACTATGGACTCATAGTTCAAATTCAACATAAATGTCTGAAGGTGGAACTGGTTGTTGTTGGAATACAAACAGAGAAACAATTCAATTTTTGCATAAATTCACAAAATTAGCAAAACAGGTGTGTTGTCATTCACTTTTTCCTCGCCAATATGTCCAATGACCTCTTACTCAGTATAGCATAATACTCACTACAGATTTCCCTTTCTTCTCATGGATTAATCTTTCATTTACACCGTCTTTTACTTCCTAGAATAACAAACAGGGGTGTCAACAGAGCCAAATCAAAAATCAGGAAAATTGTATGCCGCCAACCATTTTTGCCAAACAAGAGGCCTTCAATGACAAAGTTTTCATCAGAGACCCAGTTTGTATAATAGAAAATCCTTCAGAGCAGATTAAATATACCATAACTTTGCCATTTATTGAGATATTTTCATCAAATAACTTTTTTTTGGTTAGAAATCATAGGTTTTTCAGGATAGATAAATCCAGAATTCTGGATAAATAAGGAATATTGAAACATGTTTAAGACGCAAGGTTAAACAAAATATTTTAAATGATCAAAAGATACAAAATTGAACAAAATATGAATAATAAAACATAAGGTACAGCATTTAACAAAAGACACAAAATTAAACAAGTAATTAAGAATTGCAAGCAATACAGAAGTCCCCTACAGGTTTTAAGCCATTTTTCAATGGTTTTGTTGCCATAACAACCACAATTTTGCTCGGAATCTAAATATTTTTGGACGTGCATTATCCCCTTATTGCCCCCTATCTACATACCAAGTTTCATAAACCTAGCTTGGAAACTGTTTGAGTTATGTCAGGATCCAGATTTTTTGACGGACGGAAGGACGGACGGCAAACCTATAGTCCCCTCCGGTCAAAAACCGGTAGGGGACTAACAAGACACATATCAATTAATAAAAGACACAACCTATATTAAACAAGACACAAATTAATCAAACACAGAAGCCTGAAGGCATAAAATTACATTAAACAAAGTCAAAACAAATTAACAAATGTCATTTCCATAGTCAGTGAGCTAAGATGTTATTAATTTCCACCAACAAGCATCCAAAAACAGAAAACTTCTTTAAAAAAGTATGCACCTTGAAACATCGACCAACTCAAAAGTTACAAAATAATATTCTATTCTACTCATATTTCCATTGTTTTGTGTAATGAATGGACACATAGAGGTGCAAAAACCATAAATTATACAATTATGGATAGAACATAAATACCTGTTTTAATTTCCGAATTTCCTCTTCTAAACTTTGAATTAATACCTTCTGTGAATTTTCTGTTTCTTTCAATTTCTGTAAATAAAAACTTAAATTTACTCTTTTCACCAAGGTAACAAAATTCTATTTTCTTTTATCTTTAATAACTTACCTCCCATTTTTTTCAGGGAAAATTTAATAACTGAAACAGTGCACAGTACAGTTTTCATTAATTTATAATATCTTGTAAAAGAAAAATACTTTATTTTGACTCTTTCTTTAGACTTATGTTGCAGGTACCAATAGGCATGCTAGCAATAGATTTTTGTACAATGTACATATAAACCAACAATGCCTTCCATCCCCCCACGAAATATGTCTGTGATGTAATATAGTTTAATTTTGAAAGTCATGACTGATTTTATTATTTAATTTCAAAAATTACCAAGACCTTTTTAGTAAGAAGTAAACTTACATCAATGTCTGTTTGGAATGTAGATGTGAGCTCTTCAGTCTCCGTGGAATGTTTGGTTGTCAAGGATGATAACTCTTCCTCATGTTTAGTAGTCAAATCTAACATAGACGTTTCATTTTCATCTAACGTTTTGTCAAGAGAACCCTGCAAGTTACACACCAATATTGTAATACCTCAGTGATAAGACAAACCCAGTTGATAAGAAAGTTGAGTCTCAGATGAATATATTTCAACTAGAAGGATTTGTGACATAAAAATGTATGCCTCCCACAAAGGGGCATAACTCTGGCAATGTTCATCCAACCTTAAGTTCCAATATGTACAACTAGGCTATAAGTACCAAGTCCAACTATCCATATGAAGTTTTAATGAAATCTGACCTGTGGTTAAGACTCACACAGACGCTACATCCGAAAGACAAATTTTAATAATTCATTACTGATATTTAATTAACAGAGTTGCCATGTTAAATGGTTTGTGGTGTTACATTTAGCTACATTAAATACAAGTGGTGAAAATCTGCCAATTCCAACCAAAAAGATCTTATATTGTCATCCCCTTTATTCTGTGAGTACACCAGGCCTCAATGAATTCACTCGTCCGCTCGTCCTGCACAGTATCTTCCTTCTTTATTTATATAGCAGGACAAGTAAGATTTTGGGGGTTTCTTCTTTGTCTATATTGCAGGCCAAGTGCTTTTAAAAGTATTTGTTGAGGCCTGTACCTCCATACACCAAGCATAAATGTTATTGACAATACTATCTATGTATTTCTGTTTATTTTGGTAAGAATGTTAGGTTTTCCATTTTTGTGCTAATTACAAATGCTGTCCCCAACCACACGTGAAGAAATTGTTTAATTTGAATATCAAAACTAAACACATTCATCCCAGCTTACCTCTGTATCAGCAAGCTTTCTTTCTAACCAACCACATTTCTCTTCTAATGATTTCAACTGCGTTTGTTGATCTTCCATCACAGGTTTAAGTTTCTCTAAATCAGATTTTGCTTTCTGTGAAAAGAAATATACAATTGCAACTAATTTTACCAAAGATGATACAATATCAAACTAGACCTAGATTTTGTCAAGATGATCGATGTGACCAAGTTCATAAAGATTAGGCCAAAAGTGTGACCTCTAGTGACTACACAAGCAAATTGTTGACAGACGACAAACGAAGAAAAAGCTCACCCAGTCACTTTATGATAGGTGAGCTGAAAAAACTGACTGACCAACCGCTGACAGCCCAATCTATTCACTGACTCACCCACAACTTAAATTACTGACACTGGTTCAAGATCACAACTTGATAGATCACTGGGCTGTCACTGAGCAGATTTTGAGTTCCTAATTCCATCAACTTGAAGAACATAATTCTCATTAAAAATGCTGTAAGATTCATAACCATCAATTTCATAAAACTTTATCTCAAGATAACAGAGCATCTTAAAAATATATAACCAAGGGAAACAACTCCATTAATCAAAATTATATAAATTTTAGTTATATGGAAGAGTCAGCCAAGGGAGAAAACTGACATTGAGATTATACACTGTAAGTGATAAATAAGATAAATGAATAAAAAATTAAATCTTAACCCCTGGATGTCACATGACATGTATACATACTTGTTCATGTTCTAAATGTTGTTGTAAGGTGGTCAGTTTGGTTTCATAGCTATCCTCCAGACTCAACATTTGTTCACGATGTTTATCGCAATCTTTCTGATATTTTATAGCAAGCTCATCTAACATTGACTTTCTCTTCTCTGCCAACTGAAACACACAACACAAGTATATATACAGTAAAACCTCATTGATAAGACCACCATAGGGACCCTTTAAACTGGTCTTTGTCATGTCGAGTTTGTATTCTAGATTAATGGGTTTGAATATAGATCATTCTTGGAATCCAAGATCTCAATTACCGCATAATTGGTATGGTTTGACAATTTCAATGATATTGTTATGCGTGTTTGTAAGTGTATTAGCTCCACATTCATATGAGATATATAGGATCTGTCATGAGTTGTCTTTGGAGATCAACATTTCTTAAACGAGCTAGAAAACACAGATTATTATGCGAGCCTTTGGCGAGTTCAATAATTTTTTATCGTGCCGAGTTAAAGAAATGTTAATCCAAAAGACAACGAGTGGTTGATTCGTTTTATCACATTACTATAGTTACCGAGTCAATACAACGTCAAAAATAACATCTTTAAGCGACAACGTTAATATGTTTTAGCGCTAAAAAGCTGGTGATGTCACACAATTGTTATCACACATGTTGGAGAACATAGTTCCGTCATTTGTTCTCACATGGAAGATCACGGTGTTTATGAGATAAAAAAAGGTAAAAATTTTACCTTTAAACCAAAATTTTGAGCAAACCAAAAAGGTGGGTTATGGTCCCAAAGTAATATGTCACTCTTTGTTAATTTCAATTTCTCCTTTATTTAGATATTTACGTAACTTGCAACATTTCTACCTGTTTAGCTTCTTGCAATGCTTGTATTTGTGAGTCCCTATCATGCTGTAAAGCGTTTAGTTGTTGTGTCAGCTGATGACACGCTCGCTTACTTTCCTGAAATACAGAAGCAAAACAGTTATTAAAGCAAACAAGCTACTACTATAATACTTATGCTTCTGGTATGTTAAAAGCTGTCAGTCTTTTTTAAATTATTACTTTGTTTTAATCATGATAAAATGTACTGACAGTACATTCAAAGATAACTGTGGCACAGGAACTAATACTCAGAATGCAGGATTAATCCAGCCAAATCATACCAACACAATAACAACTGTTACAGTTTACTACCTTGATCAAGATGGGTCGAGGAAGGTAATGTTCAGTGTTAGTACGAAGTTTCAAGAAAGCACATTTACTTTAAAATCACATGGAAGGCATCTTAAATGTCATTCAAAGAAGGCAGTTGATCAGGAGAGGTTTTTTATTTGTTAGGGAATAATGTACTTACAAGTTGACCTTAGGCTTACCTCTAGTTCAGCACCCAAGTCATCTCTACGCTGAGTTATATTCAATATCTGTGACTGCAACTCTTTAATATGATGTTCAAACTTCACAGTCTTCTCTTGTAAATGTTGACTTCCTACAATATCAGCTGCATCCAGCTGTGAATACACAAATAGTTAATACTTCCGTTTGCGCAGACTGAACACGGTTTCTAAACATTTTTTCAGTTATATGTGGTGGTCAATTCACTTAACCAGTTTTCCTTTTAATAAATACTGAGGTTGATTAAAGATTGAAACTACAGGGGTCCTATTAAGGCATAACACCCAATCCTGAAAATTAGATGCAAGTCTGTTTCGAGTGCAATTTGCACACATCCCTACACCAAAACACTGTTTCAAACATTTTTCTGTTGTTAAAATCAGCTTTAAAAACTTCAAATGACCATAACTTTGTGAATACCTTGAATTTTTTAATCAAAATATTTTTATTTTCTGCAGCACATCCTGATTTCCGGATAATTCCAGAATTGTAGGACCGGGCCTGAAACTATGACAACAAATACAGTTTAAATGAGGTAAAAAACATACCTGTTGTTGCATTTTTGCCATTTTATTTTGTAATTGCTTGACGGTTTGGTCAGAATTTGTTTTAATATCTTCTTGTACCTGAAATTAAAAACAGACTCCAGATCTGAATTTTGGATCATGCCTATGTTAAGATTGAACAACATACTTCCCAATGCATAAAAAATCCTGAGTACTGGTCAGTAAGTCAGGCTGTATACATTGAGAGATTATATGCGTAGTACAGAGCAAATTTTTACGTTATTAAAAGAGGTTGGTTTCACTGCAGTTGGATTATTTTTGCTAGTAAAATTTCAAAGTCTGTGTTGTCCTATTTTCCTACTTTACATGCAATCAAAAACCTTTTGTCAAGAGAATTGTTGGTTTCAACTGAGCTTTACTACGGTTTCAACAATTTATTTTTTTGAGTCACATAGGGCTGACTTTTTGTACCTTGTTATGTACAGGGTGCCTACATTTTTTCTCAATGAAGTTCACGGACCTTTCAAAGACCTTCCAAGACCATTTTTATGATTTTCCAGGACCTTTTTTATCGGCATAAGGAGTAGTATATTTATATAACTTTCAAGGCCTGGAGCTAGAAAATAATGCCTAGACTTTCTTGATTTTCTAAGACCTGTGGGAACCATGCACATATGTAAACTTACCCGTTGATATCTGGCAATTTCTTGCTGTAATTTACTGATCTGGTCAGTGAAGTATTTCTGATCCCTGTCTTTGCTGGCCTGCAACTCCTCAAGTTTACAACTGAAACGTGACGACAATAACATTATATGACAATTACAATACAGGGCTGTTGATGAATATTTAACATCTAGTCCTAAAATCCTTGTTTTCAAAACTCGACAAGTTTATGTACTATAATAGATATATAAGCTCCAACAGTCAGAAATCTGAAATCATGGGTATTTTGGCTATAAAAAGGTAAAACGCAGTACAAATTAATCAAAATATTTCTTGAATTTTAGGCCTTGTGAAAACCCTGTTTCTTTCCCATATCAACCCGGTAATAGTCTAGCTCTCTACACAATTAAGCAAGTCCCAAAGATAATGAACAATATCAACTAAACGGGTTTTTGACACAAAAACTAATACAACAAGAGATGTTTGTAAAACATGTAAGCCCCCATGGCAGCCCAATAGTCAGAAATGGTAAAGGTCAGTAACCTTGACCTTTGACCTACTGACCTCAATATCGAAAGGGGGTTATCTTCAGTTGATGACCAACCTCCATGTAATGTTATTGAATGGAAACCATTTGGTCCATTTGGTCTACCGACCAACTGACCTAGATGTGCAAAGCAATATACCCCCTCATCAAAGATGTGGGATGTAATTAACTAATAAAGGTTAATAGTACTGGCAACAGTCATAAAACTTAAAATTCCTGATAATATGCACAACTAGGCTTTGTACCAACAATTCATGAGAAGCTACATTGAAATCCGACCAGTGGTTAAGGAGAACAAGCAAGGACAGACTTTGTGACATCCAGACAGACAGCCAGCATAAAACCGATATGTTTCCCCAAGTGTATGTGGAATACATCATAAATTTCAAGGTAAATACCTGCTCTCTTTAAATGACTTTTCTTTTTCTTCTTGTAAATGGTTGTAACTGTCTTGTTTTTTCTTCAACTTTTCTGATATCTATGAAAACAAACAAAACAACATCCACACTTTACTCCATAGACTCAGTATCAAGGTATGAATTATTCTAATTGATGTTGTGTACACCATCTTCATACCAGTTGAAAATAGCTTTTGATATGAGGTTTGAGTGGGTAAACAGTGTCTGATAATTTTCTTATTTCGCTGGTAGCCCACTGGGCTACCAAAATGTTTTTCTGGATGTTTTAGCCAGGAACAATCTCTAGTTGCTCAGAAAACTGCGGACGATAAAATTGGCACTTTATCTACAGGGCAGTCAATTCATTGAGATGTGATAATGCTATTGACTTCAGATTGAGAGGTCACTGGTTCAAATCTTGGCTATGACTCTTGGTCAGTCCCACTCAACTAGAGATAAACTTCTGTAGTTGATACTTTACACCAGGCATGTGTTAAAGAACCAAAAGGTCTATTTGAAAAGAACTAAGATATCGCACCCAGGATCCTTTTAACACACAACTGTCTCTTCCCTCATTGGATGTCATTGGCCAATTAGGCAGGAAAAAAGCTGGATAACATCATACTCAAGAATATGACAGTCAAATGCAAACAAACAAAAACAAACAACAACAAAACTTTTAACATAAGGTAAATGAACAACCATAGTCCATACCATTAAATCATCATTCTTGGTTAAACAGTCACCTGTCTAATACCTAGGACACAAACGCAACCTGCCCTGCGTTCAAGGAAAAATAACGTGACGCACGTTTCGTACCTGGTACGCAAACGTTTTGTACCTGGTACGCAAACGGTACGAAACGTTTCGTACCTGGTATGTACCAGGTACAATACGTGTGTCACATTATTTTTCCCTGAACGCAAGGCTGATCGATTCAATCCATAACTTGTTCAAATCAGGCTGGTAGTTGGACGGACATCTGCCAGCCATAGGGCGGTGCTCGGAGTAACTTAAAGTCTCTTGCGACATAAGCATTGCTTCTCATAGGCTGGTGTCTGCGCAATGCCTAGACACGGGAAACATGTCGGATACACGGACATAGCCCGGTGATTTGGGACCTAGGTATAAACCAGGCAACATCACTAATAATTGTCATTTTAATTAAGCATCCAACTGTCTTAAACAGCCAACATTTGTAGATCCTAATCAGCCATCTCTACATCAAATACACCTATATTAAACAGTCACCTGTCTAAGACAGCCAAGTTTGATGAAACATGGATGGATGTTTAAGACACAAGCATATAAATGAGTACAGTAATAAAATCATAAAGTTACCTTTTCTAACTCATCTTTTAAACTCCGCAATTCATTGGAATTCTTTTCCTGAAACAAAAAAAATTGAAGTAAAAATTAATCAGCGTGTGAACAGCGTTGGGTAGCTGAATTACATGAAAACTATGTCAGCCAGTAACAGTGACCTTGAGCACAAAAAACCATATTTCTCAAATGGCGTCTTTACAAAAGCTACCAACATAGCAAGTTTCATCATGATATCTCATTCCTTGCGAACATTATTGAGCCGAAACCTTTTTTTTCTATTTTTATTAACAGTTATCTTTACCCACATCAGCCCCGCTTTCAATTGCGAGTATTGTTTACATATAACCTATACACACAGCAAGTTTCATCATGATATCTCATTCTTAACAAATGTTCTGGATTGGAAACATTTTTTTAAAACCTTTTTATTAACAAGGGACCTTGACCCCGACAGTCCAACTTGCAGTCTCAAGTGTCGTCTTCACAAAAGCTTAATAACCTACATAGCAAGTCTCATCATGATATCTTATTCCTAACTCAAGCAATTGAGCAGAAATATTTTTTAACTTAAGTTATCCATTGCAAATGGTTTCTCTATAATTATCTTACATATGGTCAAAATAAACGAAGGGCCATAAATCTGTTAAAAATGGTTGAAACACAAAAAACTAATAATAAGCACCTGAGCACCCAATAATGGTGAATCTGAGTTGTGCACGGAAGAATTTTTCTCTGTATCTCACATATGTACAAAATAAATAGCCATAATTCTGTCGAAATTGGTTGAAACTAAAAATGATGACAATATGCGCTTGGGCACCTCATAAGGGTACTTCTGCAAAATGTTCATCTAAATTCCTAAAGAAATAAAGGAGGAATTGTACACAGAAGAATGTTTTGCAATATCGTATATAGGTACAAAATAAGTAAACAGCCATAATTCTGTCAAAATTGGTTGAGGGCACCTCATAAGATTACTTCTGTGAAAGTTTGGACAACATTCCTTTAGAAATGTGGGAAGACTTGCACATAGAAGAATATGTGAAAAAAATAATCAAAGGGACATAACTCTCTCAAAAATAATTGAAACAAAAATCCTGACACTATGCGCTGTAGAAGTTTCATCAAAATTCCTTAAGAAACGTAGGACAAAAAAGTGTCGGACAGAGTGGAGGGACTGACAGACAGAATGACGCCTACCACTACCATATCCCCTTCGCCTTAGGCAGGGGATAAAATACGTACCTCTGTCTCATTCAATTTTTCTTTTAACATCTTTTTCTCCTCTGATTCCGTGTCTAAACTTATTCTCAGATCTGTGTGAAAATTACAGAAACAGTACAAATTTATCATTTATCAGTAAGATTCAAGAATGTTAAAGTATAAGTTCAATCCTAAAGATATTATAATTTATGTATGGTTACATCCTCTTAAATTCACAGCAGTCATAAAAGTCTAATGATAATGCCAAATCCTAAAAATAAGACACAAGCACACATCCTTACACCAAAACTCAGTTTAAATGTTGTTCTATTGTTAAAATTCAGCTACGCAAGTGATAAACAAGAGGGCCCAAAGGGCCCTAGGTCGCTCACCTGTTATAGCAGTACATGACCAAGATGTACATGACATCATTGTGACCAAGTTTCATAAAGATTAGGTCAAAATTGTGACCTCTAGTGACTACACAAGGTTTTTCTATAATTTGACCGTGTGACCTAGTTTTTGACCCCGGATGACCCAATATCAAACTTGATCTAGATTTTGTTGAGATGATCATTGTGACCAAGTTTCATAAAGATTAAGTCATAATTGTGACCTCTAGTGTCTACACAAGGTTTTTCTATGATTTGACCTTGTGACCTAGATTTTGACCCCAGATGACCCAATATCAAACTTGACCTAGATTTTGTTGTGATGATCAATGTGACCAAGTTTCATAAAGATTAGGTCAAAATTGTGACCTCTAGTGACTACACAAGGTTTTTCTATGATTTGACCTTGTGACCTAGTTTTTGACCCCGGATGACCCAATATCGAACTTGACCTAGATTGTGACCAAGTTTCATAGAGATTAAGTCAAAATTGTGACCTCTAGTGTCTACACAAGGTTTTTCTATGATTTGACCTTGTGACCTAGTTTTTGACCCCGGATGACCCAATATCAAACTTGACCTAGATTTTGTTGAGATGATCATTGTGACCAAGTTTCATAGATATTATGTCAAAATTGTGACCTCTAGTGTCTACAGAAGGTTTTTCTATGATTTGACCTTGTGACCTTGTTTTTGACCCCTGATTACCCAATATCGAACTTGACCTAAATTTTGTTGTGATGATCATTGTGACCAAGTTTCATAAAGATTAGGTCAAAATTGTGACCTCTAGTGTCTACACAAGGTTTTTCTATGATTTGACCTTGTGACCTAGCTTTTGACCCCGGATGACCCAATATCGAACTTGACCTAGATTTTGTTGTGATGATCATTGTGACCAAGTTTCATAAAGATTAGGTCAAAATTGGGACCTCTAGTGTCTACACAAGGTTTTTCTATTATTTGACCTTGTGACCTAGTTTATGACCCCAGATGACCCAATATCGAACTTGACCTAGATTTCGTTGTGATGATCATTGTGACCAAGTTTCATAAAGATTAGGTCAAAATTGTGACCTCTAGTGTCTACACAAGGTTTTTCCATGATTTGACCTTGTGACCTAGTTTTTGACCCCAGATGACCCAATATCGAACTTGACCTAGATTTTGTTGAGATGATCATTGTGACCAAGTTTCATAAAGATTAAGTCAAAATTGTGACCTCTAGTGTCTACACAAGCAAATTGTTGACGGACGGACGACGGACGGACGACGGACGACGGACGAAGAGTGATCACAAAAGCTCACTCTGTCACTTTGTGACAGGTGAGCTAAAAACTGTTACAGTTTGTGAACATTGATATTCTACATTACATAAAACACAGAAAATACACATTTTAAAATATTAATAAAAACACTTCATGTTTAGACATCACCATACAAAAGTTATGAAATATAATTAACATAAAATTACCATTTACTTGTTTCTGTAAGTTATCTATATTTGCATCTCCATCTGAAACATAACATGTAGTTGATGAACCAATACTCAATAGACACTAAATTATAATCAACTCATCCACAGTATCCTGATTATAGACAGTACACAATCTCCAAACTGCTAATAGGAAATTAATTTTAATTTATATATTTACGTACAGTATATACATTTAGTCAAACCAATCCGACACTCACAGATAACACTGAGATTGCCTAGTACAGTATACTTATCTTTATAAAACAAGGTTGGTTAGATTCTGAATATCACTTTAGTCAAAAAAGTTTTGAAGACAATAATTGGTGACCAACTCTTATGCAACGAATGAGTATGAAAACACAAATCTGCCAAAACTCAGTACTTGTGAAATAATCAAAGATTAACTTACCTATATCATCTTGTAGACCACTGTCAGCATCAACACCTGAGCTTTCTTCAGATTCTGTCTTATGTAATACTTTAGTATGTTGTTCTGTAGAAAGAGGGTACAATTAGTTACGCTTTAATTTATGCTTTTATTTATCCTCGCCACAAATGGGAGAGGCCCCCAGAAGACGGTTGTCTTATTTTAGGGGATAGTGCATGATACAGAAGATACCCCAGTTCCAGAAACTTCCCTGGTTCTTTTACGTTCCTGATGCAAAGCATCATAATTACATGGGACCTTGGTTTTTAGTCTCATTGGAAAGACTGTTAGTGAATTTAGTTACGTTTGGTCACTTATGTGGGAAACACAGAAAAGCATTGCGGTTATTATCTAGCTGGGAGTGGGACCCTACCCACAACCTTAGGATCAGCAGTCAGTTGCTCTTACCACCTGACCACTTGTCCGCCTAAAGTTAACAAACAGTTTTCACGGAGCTGTTCATTTTCTAGGCCAGTCAGTGTTTATTGCTTAGTTACATGTGGCATACCATGGTTATGAATCAAACAGGTGGATTTGTATTTTCAACTTTTCACAGAGAATGCGAGTGGCAGTCTTAAGCTTGTTGATGTTTCCTATCTAACATAGGAGGGAAAAACTCCCCTGAAAGTTTTTGTATTTTTCATGGTACACCAAACATTATTACATACATACATCCACTCATATATGTGAAACTGACTTACGAGATATACTTTTCTGCAATGCAGCATTTTGTGCCTGCAATCTTCGTACTTCATCTTCGAGGTGTGAAGATTCGTCGCTTTGTTTATGTTCAACTGTTCCCTTCTCACGTAACTCAGTTACCTGTTTCTCCAAGTCTTCGTTTTGAGACACAAGCTGTATTAATAATAAAAAGATAATAGAAACCTTACATCAAACTCACCAAACAAGAGGGCCCAAAGGGCCCTAGGTCGCTCACCTGTTATAGCAGTACATGCAAGACCTGTGATTTGACCTAGTGACCTAGTTCTTGGCCCCATATGACGCAATATCGCACTTGACCTAGATTTTGTTGAGATGATCACTCTGACCAAGTTTCATAAGGATTAGGCTAAAATTGTGACCTCTAGTGACTATACAAGGTTTTTCTTTGATTTGACCTTGTGACCTAGTTTTTGACCCCGGATGACCCAATATCTAACTTGACCTAGATTTTGTTGTGATGATCATTGTGACCAAGTTTCATAAAGATTATGTCAAAATTGTGACCTCTAGTGACTACACAAGGTTTTTCTATGATTAGACCTTGTGACCTAGTTTTTGACCCCGGATGACCCAATATCGAACTTGACGTAGATTTTGTTGTGATGATCATTGTGACCAAGTTTCATAAAGATTAGGTCAAAATTGTGATATCTAGTGACTACACAAGGTTTTTCTATGATTTGACCTTGTGACCTAGTTTTTGACCCCGGATGACCCAATATCGAACTTGACCTAGATTTTGTTGACATGATCGTTGTGACCAAGTTTCATAAAGATTAAGTCAAAATTGTGACCTCTAGTGTCTACACAAGTTTTTTTATGATTTGACCTTGTGACCTAGTTTTTGACCCCGGATGACCCAATATCGAACTTGACCTAGATTGTGTTGTGATAATCATTGTGACCAAGTTTCATAAAGATTAGGTCAAAATTGTGACCTCTAGTGACTATACAAGGTTTTTCTATGATTTGACCTTGTGACCTAGTTTTTGACCCCGAATGACCCAATATCAATCTTGACCTAGATTTTGTTGAGATGATCATTGTGACCAAGTTTCATAAAGATTAAGTCAAAATTGTGACCTCTAGTGTCTACACAAGCAAATTGATGATGGACGGACGGACTGACGACGGACGAAGAGTGATCACAAAAGCTCACTCTGTCACTTTGTGACAGGTGAGCTAAAAAGTCCCCAAAATAAGACAGTCTGGACAGGAAGATTTATTTGACAACTTCACCACTTCTGTAGTTATTGAACCCAGACAAAATTTCAAATGAATCAAAAGTTAATACCCTGCTAGCCATCAGGAATCAATACTGGCCTATACTTTGGGTCAAGTTTGCTTGCACAAGGTATCATTGTGTAACATAAAGATATAGACTAGACTAGTGTATACGGTATTTCAGTTTTGTCAGGATTGATATCCTAACAGCGGCAGCAGTTACTTCCCTTTAATCCAACGTCAACGTTTTCTGTATAATAACAACAAAAGTTAAAAATCAGCTGAAAATACAAAGATTCTTAAACTTGCTAACTTACAATAGGACACAAATACAAAATAGAACTGAAGTGACAGGTCCAATGTTCTTATAGGAGAGAAGATTATTAAGTATTAAGTATAGACATGGTCCTGAAACCTTAAATTAACATAATTTAACAGTTGATTTCTTGTCTGTAATTTAATTTGTCCGTGTTTTCATATTTGTTTGACTTATGTCAGGAAGAAGATTTTGGTGGACAGACAGACAGAGGGCAAACCTATAGTCCCCTCCGGTTGAAAACCGGTAGGGGCCTAAAAAGCAGAGAAACTGTACTAACAGAAGTCAATTCTTGCATTAACGTCTGATTTTGTATCCTGAAATCATCTTCCTGACTTTGTAACTTCATCTGTAGACTATCAGCCTCTTGTAGTAATAACTCCACTTCCTGTAATACAAAAACATTCCTGTACTTCTAAACTGTAAGAAGACGGTGTTGGTCTTTATTGTGAGGCAGTAATTTGTAGAGCTATCATTGAATCACATGCTCTTTCCCACTCTAGGTATAATTCCCACTTAAAACAGTAAAGACTGTGTGGCTTTGGATTGTCTGTGCGCTACAGTATGTAATTTGGGTTGGATACCGGTACTCGGTACTGGAACCGTACCAAAACTCGTTTTAATATATACCGTTTCAGCAAATACCGGTAACGTCATCGATACTGATAAATACTAATATCAAACTTACTAATTTCCCAAACCCTACACTACAGCTCCACTTCATGTTTGTTAGATCTGTTATTCTGGTATTCCCCGATGATGTTATCATTGACTCTTCAATCATACGGACAATTGAACGGGAATTGCGTTCGCCAACTTCAGCGCACAATGGTCGGAAATTTTTTTTAGCACACACTTAATGACCCATTCATACCTCATACATATTGGTATCGGTATCATTAAAATACCGTATCCTTTCGTCTGTACGGTACCGTATCGTTTCGTTCTTAACAGTATCCAACCCTATATGTAATACTACTTTGTCATAATATTATGATATAAATATCTAGATTAATCATTTCTAAGTTTGAAACTAACTAATCTCACCTTTGCTTTCTTGCTTTTATTAACAGCCTGAAAAAAATATCAAAACAATTATAATACACTACATACTTTCTTTTTAAATATATAAGTAACTTTATGTATCATTCTTTTGATATTTGAGTTCTTTGCACTTAGCAATACATGCATGATTCATCTCTCATTTAAATTATACTCCATACCAACAAGCATTTTACAAATCTATCATTCTACCTCAATGCTTTAACATCTGCAAAGTTGGGATGCATACAATCAGGTTTAACATATTCATGGTTAACTGAAACAATATTAATGTTGCAGATCACTTTACCACAATTAGATTTTGTTAAAGAAGTATAAAGAATTTAAATTTGAGGTTAAGTTTAATATTTCCTTAAGTGCTTTGATGAAACAGTCCCCAGGTTAATTTGGTTGGATAATTACAAAGTTACAGTATGAGAAGAGAACAATATACAACCTTTTGTGCCTTCTGCAATTCTCTTTCGGTTGTTTCAGCTGCATCTTTAAGTATTGTAATTTCTGTAAATAGTAGAGTCTAATGTAAGAAAATTCTTAACAGGTTTTTAAAGAACATTTTCCTTCTATAGCAGAGACCATTTACAGGTATGAAAGCATGCAATTTAACTTTCCCTATAATTTAAATTGCATCAAGCTTTTCTTCTCCTTTTGCAAAAATTATAGGTTTTTTTCACACAAATTTAAGAACAAGACTCCTTCCCCTACCTGTGAAAAAAAAGCTAGCCTTGAATGTCTGAACTCTGACAGACATGATGTAATATCTAATAAATCTCCTTTGGATTTGGTCACTAACAATTTTACAATAAGAATCAGTCTGAACGTCTGGTATCTTTTATTTTGTCTACGTTTTCTATTATAATCTGACAGATTTTGGTTGGCGCACGCCCCCTAAAATTGCTGGAGCTATGGATATGCATTTTTATTGCTTGCTTTGCTCACAAAATACCTTCTGAGATAGTCTGGATAGATAACCACCAAATTTTCTAGCTAGTTCAATTTTCTTAGCAGAGGGGGAATGTCAATATAACCCCCCCGTCCCAACACCAAATCCTGTATCTCTGATATATACCTCTCTCTTGCTTCTTGTTAACAGCTTCAAGCTCGTATTTTGCTGTCCGTAGTTCAATAAGCTGCAACTGTAAATATATAAAAGCATATTATTTTATGACTTTGCATAATGAATCAACTTCAATAAAACAGACAAAAAATAACGGAACTATATTTTAAATACTGTATAGCGGGTATATTTCACGGAGTGCAATGTTCGCGTTTTCTGGATCCTTTTGAATTCATGGTGTCTTAAATTCGGGCAAACAGCTTCGACTGCGAAAATAAAACCTTGTTAGTAAACATGAAATGGTAGGTCAATTAGAAAAATGTACACAAACAAAATATTTTTTCGGCAAACATTCACACGTTACGCAAACTAAACTGTTGAATTGAAGAAGTTTGATGCACCAGCTTATAATTAACACCTTCTAACTTTAAGAAAACACGGTGCACGTATGCAATTATATCCATATGCAAAGAGTTTACACACGTTTTTACAAAGTTCTAAATTAAATTTCGAATTCGAATTACATTTTATGATATATAGAACTATTATGTCGTATTATTTTAATTATTGCCGTACTGTTCAGTATTTTGCTAAAACGACGTACTTTATGCAAAGTCATTGAGTAAACGTTGGTTTATTTTTTGTTGCTCCTTCACATGTTTTTAATCATGATAAATTGGTATATTTACTACGTGAATATTTCGCTGGGTTTAGATTTCGCGCTATCTATGTAGACCGCAAATATAGCGAAAATTAAACCCCCGTGAAATATACCCGCTATACAGTAAACAAACACACAGCCCATAACTTGAATTAGTAATAATGTGGATAGTAATACGGCCGCAATGCAAAAACCTAAGCTAAATCTGCCAAGTGATTGGGCGAGCAAAGGTTTGATTGACTCATATTTTGCTGTCCGTAGTTCAATAAGCTGCAACTGTAAATATACAGAAGCATACAAAATGTATGTACTTCCAGTGAGTTGAAATTTATAATGACTATAAGAAATTTTGACACAAATCTTATATTATGTCTCCTACTAAAATCATCAGACCATAAATAAGAACAACTAGATTTGGTACAATTTAATTTTCATGTGAAATTTCATTGAAATCTGAAAAAGAACAAACTTGTGCGAAAACAAAACTTTGTGACATGATGAGACAATACTGTCCAGACAGCAGTCCAATACAAAATCAATGTGTCTCGCAAACTTTAATTATACTACATGTATGATTAACTCTTGCAAACTATACCCGTCATCAATTTTCAATTGTTTTAAGAGTTATAAGGAATTTAAATTCGAACGTACGTTTAAGACTTTGAGTGCTTTGATAAAACATTATACCCAGTTGTAAATCATTTGACTCAGTTGACCAATATTGAATAACAAGATAATAGGATTAGGTTTTAGTAGTAAATCAATATAGAGTTGTCTGTTATATAGTTTTAATGGTCTAAATACCATTCACTTGAAGATTAGACATAAACATGACATTGAGATTGGGGCCAAAACACAGACTGTGAATCAATAGTCTAATAAAAGAGGGGCAAGACGGCCCTATAATATGGCTCACCTGAGTACAAAGAACCCTAATACCCACAAGGCCATATATTCTATCTGGACCTAGATTTTGACCCTGTATCGATGGCCCAATATCTAACTTGACCTGGGTTTAATAGAATGATCATTGTGAGCAAGTTTTATATAGATTCGCCAAAAATTGTGGCCTTACATGTAAGTGTGCTTACAAAGATTTTCTATTTTTTTACCTTGTGACCAATACGCAGCCGATCTGTAGCTCCGCCATAGACACTGCCAAGGAAAAACACTATGATTTTAAAGTTCTTATTCTTAAAGCTCTTATTCTCGGCAGAAGGAGCAATAGGCAATTGAGCTACTAAGGCTACATGTTTGGATCCTACTGATCAAAAACTTAACGCAGTATCAATTACGTCTAGATAGCTGGATGAAACGATCCACAGAACATCCATGCTTGTAAGCAAAAAAGGAAAGATGTACCACTTAAAGTACTCAACTTAAACTGCCAATCAGTAGTTGGCAAGAAAACCTCCTTGAAAGTCATCTGTGAACACATTGGAGCTAACATAGTAATTGGGACTGAATCATGGCTCACAGCAAACCACCAAAGCAGCAAATTTTTCCTAGACAACTACAATGTATTCAGGCGAGATAGACACAAAGGGAAGGGAGGAAGTGTCTTCGTCAATAGAGTGTATGGTACCAGAGGAAATAAACACGGACAAAGATTGTGAGATGCTGTGGTTGCAAGTATCTGTAACCGGAGAAAGCAACCTCTATGTAGGTGCGTTCTATCGACCACCGACCATGGGCCAACCAGAATATCTTGCCCACCTGGACACTAGCCTCTCAAGGATTCCAGATGGTGCCCACATATGGTTGGGAGGCGACTTTAATCTCAGTGACATCGACTGGGAGACCAACAGCGTGAATTCATCAGCCGTGAAGGGTCCTCAATGCCACCAACTACTCGACATCATCAATGATAGATACCTGGAACAACTAGTGTGTGAACCAACAAGAATCACAGAACACTCTAGTAACATCTTGGACTTATTTTTCACAAATAACAACTCATTGATGAACTCCACTGAAGTATCTTAGACCATGAAACGGTTTACGTAGAAGCAAGCTTACATCCTCACACAACACCACCATTGAAGAGGAAGGTCTTCACCTACAACAAGGCCAATTATGATGGTCTCAACAACGGACTACGTTATCTCTTCACTGAAATGACTGAGCTGCAAGACCCTTCAACCGACACACTTTGGCTATTATTCAAGAGCTCACTTTTATCTTTAATGAACGAACACATTCCAACTAAAGTTATAAAAGAAGACCAAAAGAAGAAACCCTGGATCAACAACAACTTGAAAAGGGCCCTAAGAAGGAAATCTAGACTTTACACCAGAACGAAGAAGACCAGGAAAGAATTAGACATTAATAAATACAAAACTTACAAATCACAGTTCCAAAAGCTTGAAAGACAGTCCTACCACTCTTACGTCAATAACCTAATTGAAGCAGAAGATATCAAAGCAAGCAAACAACCAAAGCAGAAACGGTTCTGGACCTTCATAAAATCCCTCAGAAAGGACAACTCCGGTACTTCATCACTTATTGTGACTTAAGGACAAGGGACGCCTATTCAACTCTGCACGTGACAAAGCTAACATAATGAACAAACAGTATGCTTCAGTATTCACACAAGAGTCAGATAGTGACATCCCAACACCAGCAGGAACACCTTTCCCAGACATGGACAACATACAGATCAACGAAGAGGGGATTCTGAAGTTACTCCAAAACCTCAACCCAAGCAAGGCCACAGGTGCTGACAACATTCTTCAAGACCTCCCTCCAGGAAGGTACCTAACAACTGGACTCAAGCCAACGTCACCTATAAATATTTGTTATAACACCACATTGTACTGACAGCTACAGTTGTTGTCACGCGTGATAACAACACATCACTGTTCACAAATATACCATAAAGCTGTCATTTATAACTCCTATCCGGAAATTCGACCCTATCCAAAACACTGCATGCTAGAGTGGCATTTAGAATCGCTTGGATTTTTCATTCCAGCAGCAATTAGATCAGTAAACACCAGCCCATTGACGAACCATCTAAAGTTTATTGTTATAATTTGTTTTGTGAATTTACCTGCATTCGATGAAATTCATCCTCCGACAGTCCTGACGCCATTTTGTGTTTTTGTCACGTGATTTGTGTAATAGGCGTTGAGACTATAAATAACGGTGTGAGACCAACAAAATAATTAACTACGCGTAGCAGTTACTTCCCTTGATAAAAAGAGTAGTGACTGTGGAGACTGACTCACGAAAGACGCATGTCTAGCTTAATTGGCAGAGCTACGGACTAGTAATACCGAGGATCGTGGGTTCAAGTCCCACGTTGGATGCACGTTTTCCTTCTTATTTACTTAAATAATTTAATTTATGATATCAGCCCCACAAACGCGGAGATAAACAGAACCAAAGCAGACATAAATTGTGTGAAAGGTTCAGTAGCAGACATAAATTGTGTGAAAAGTTCAGTAACAGACATGAATTGTGTCTATGGTATAGTTGCAGACATAAATTGTGTGAATGGAATAGTACTTACTTACTTACGTACGTACGTACGTACGTACGTACGTACTCACTCACTCACTCACTCACTCACTCACTCACTCACTCACTCACTCACTCACTCACTCACTCACTCACTCACTCACTCACTCACTCACTCACTCACTCACTCACTCACTCACTCACTCACTCACTCACTCACTCACTCACTCACTCACTCACTCACTCACTCACTCACTCACTCACTCACTCACTCACTCACTCACTCACTCACTCACTCACTCACTCACTCACTCACTCACTCACTCACTCACTCACTCACTCACTCCCTCCCTCCCTCCCTCCCTCCCCCCTCCCTCCCTCCCTCCCTCCCTCCCTCACTCACTCACTCACTCACTCACTTACTTACTTGCTTATTATTACTTACTTATTACCCGTTATGCCCTCTGGCATGTATGGCAACAACAAAGGACCTCCACCGGAGTCTGTCTTCAGGGATCTTCTCAACTGTTCCACATGATTGGTTCATTTTCTTTAACTCTGCATCGACAGTGCGCTTCCATGTTGTTTTGTGTCTTCTTCGTTTCCTTTTTCCTTCAGGCGTCCAGTGTAATGTCACCTTCGTGATTGAATCGTTGTTCTTTCTTGTCACATGTCCTAAACAATTCCTTCTTCGTCTTAAGGACGTTTGATAGGGTAAGTATGTTTTTAAAATTTACCAAAAATAGGCACAATTATAGTTTAATATATACTGAAGCAATATGTGAAATACAAAAAGGTATGTCGCTATACTATTTAAGGGGTCATGGGCCCTTTTGCAACATCACTTTTCAAGAAAATGACCAAAAATTCTGATCTTTCGCAATGTATTCATTTTTGCGTTAAGATCGATATTTTTTTCTTGTTACAATCATTTCCATGGGATTGTATGAACAAACACATATTATTCAAACATTCCTATACACATTTGGTATTGATAAGAAAATTGACAAAACAAGAATTGTCAAAATTTCCGAAAAATGACTGCTAAAAAGACAAAAAATACACAAAATCGACTGTAGCTCAAAAACGACCCCGATGACCAATATAATTTTATGTCTAATTTTGGTGATAAAAGTGTACTCACTCGAAATATTAAATAAAAAAGATAGGTCACGCGACTACTTTTTGCCTTATGACGTCATTATTGTCCCCCTATATCATAAAAATCTTAGTGAAATTGCTAAAAAGTGACGCATTATCTGCGCGGAAAAATATTCTAATACCAAAAGAGTACTTACATTTGCATATTTTGTACATGAAAGTATAGTGAATATAAACTTAGAAGAAATTGACGTGTTACAAGAATTATTTTAAGTGCAGTTACGTCGTAATTGTGTGTCTTTTTAAGAAAAGTGCGGAAAAATGGAGGTAAATGGCGCAAAAAGGCCAAATTAGTACATTTTGCATATATGTTTTCCCATAATTTCTAGTCTTGTCATAATTTATTTTTGGCTAAGGATGTTGATTTAAGTGTACTTTATCTAAAAATTAAAATAAAACATAGGTTATCACGCTACACTTTGTGCTATTATGGCTAAATTATCTCCCATTTCCCCCAATTTGGCAGTGACGTCGCATTCCATATAGCAAGGGGGCACATATTGGCCCTGAATCGCTCACTTGAATAATCTTCACAAATTTAGTCAATATATCATTAATTTATTCCCTATATATCAGTAAACGGGGATCTTTGTAGACCCAGGCAAAACAAACACTTATTAAAAATGGGTACAGGTAACCCGAGTAATAATTTCTAATTTCACAAAAAATGAATGAAAATGTAACCGCTATTTCACGCAGAGTGTTTTCATATTATTTGTTGATTGAATTCATTTTTACCCCAAAGTACCAATATTTATACTAACCCTAGATAGTATCACAACCAACATTTTGCCCGATTGTCATGACGATGGTCTCTATCCCCGTTTAAGCTATATGCGCAGAAATGATGCGCATAAACAACTGTATCAAACGTCCTTAAGAGTATCGTTCCCATATCTTCTTGTCTGTATTGGTTTAAAAGGTGTACATTGGAGATTGTTCAAATTGGCCAAAATATTCTCAGTATTCTACTTAAACTTTTGGTATGGAAGGTTGTCAAAGTCGTATAGGCACATTTCATATTATTGTTTATGTTCTAAATATAGTAACACTATATCATCAAGATATGGATTATTGATTTTATCTGGATGGCAGGAAATAAACGATTGATATTGACTTAAAAACTAGAAATCTTAAATTTGAGACTTCTAATTCATTTTTCGTACAACTTACAAGTATCGATAGTATTTTTAAAATATGAATGTCAAGCACTTTCCATGAAAATAAAAATATTGAAATACGGCCAAAAAATGAAAAAGTTATTTAGAAAACAAAATTCCTGTTCCTATGTTTGTTTTAAATGCCGGACCATTTATGTCATCCAAACTGATATACAGATAAACAGTTACAGGTGCTTGTGACGTCGCACCGAAAAGTGCGCATTCAGTTATCCTCCAACACCCTGCACCGTAAAGTAGGATGGAAAGTACACAGCTTTGATATAGTTTCAGTTTGGAGATTTCCATATGTTGTGGAGTGACATAAGGGTGTTTCTGGCTTTGTAAAGTATGTTTTGGATTTCATCACCAGCTCCGCCATCATTCCCGAGAACAGCGCCAAAGTAACTAAATTTGTCTGTATTAGGGAGGTTATTTCCATCAATTTGTATTGGCGGTGGGTTGTTAATGTTAAGTGTCATTACTTCTGTTTTTATCTGGCTGATGTTCAGGCCTACTAGTTTAGCAGAATGTTCAAGGAGATGTGTCTTTTCTTGCAGGTGGTTGTATGTATGGGTGAGCAGGGCAAGGTCATCTGCGAAGTCAAGGTCTTCTAATATGGTGTTCAGCTTCCACCTTATTCCTCTTGGTCTATCTTCAGTGATTATCCTCATTACCCAGTCGATGACCACGTTGAAGACCACAGAAGACATCACACATCCCTGTCTTACACCAGTTTTTACTTCAAAGTGGATGTTACTGCTATTGGCACAACACGTGAAGTTCTTGTAGAAGCTTGTATAACGTCCGTTATGTCTTTGGGAATGCCATAATGTCTTAATATCTTCAATAGGCTTTCTCTGTGGATGCTGTCGAATGCTTTTTGGAAATATACAAAGTTGATATAAAGTTGTCTTTGCCACTCTGTACATTGTTCAATTATATTTCTGAGTGTAAAATCTGGTCAGTACACCCTTTGCCTCTGTAAAAACCTGCATGTTCTTCACGAAGCCGTTGATCAACAGCACGTGATATTCTCTGTATGATTATCTTGCAGAGTATTTTGCTGGGGATAGACAAAAGTGTTATACCACGCCATTTGTTGCAGTTGCTCAGTGTTCCTTTCTTTGGGATTTTTATGATGGTGCCCTTTTGACCAGTCTTGTGATATCTCTTTTTCAGTCCATATTGCTTCGAAAAGTGGTTGAAGTATGTTAGCAGCTAGTTCCGGGTCTGTTTTAAACAGTTCAGCATTGAGATTGTCTTGTCCAGGAGCTTTTCAGTGTTTTTAGTTCCTTAATTGCGCCTATTTTTCATCTTTAGTTGGTGGTGTGGTTGCTACTTGAAGATCATAGTCTGCTTCTGCTGTTCTATATTCATCTTTGTATTTGTCTTTTAACCTCTCTGATTTGGTGGTCATTTCTTTTAGTTTGATGTTACGTCTTTTCTCAACTGCTTTCCAAGTATTAAGTGTTATCCATTTCTTCATTTTACTACCGGATCTAGATCCTCAACACTCTTCACTACTGTTTGTATATAGGGTATTGACCGTGTCCCATTTGTTTTTAACCTCTTGGTCTACGGCTGTTTCAGTCAAATCTGCAAGTGCTTGGAATTTTTTCTTTAAATGTAGTACGAAGGTGTTCTTAATTGTCTGGTCTTTGAGTTTCTATATATCGTATCTCTTGATATTTGAAGGTCTTCTACCAGTGCTTCTCAATTTTATCTTTATGAGAGCTGTAACTAAGTGAGGATCGCTTCCCACATCTGCTCCTCTTCTTACTTTTACATCTAGAAGGGATATTCTCCACATTCAATTTATCATAAGATGGTCTGTCTGATTTTTGTCTCTTCCGTTGGGTGAATTCCAAGATAGCTTGTGAATGAGATGGTGTGGAAACACAGTTTCTCTAATAACTAGGTTGTAGTTGGAGCACCATTTCAATTAACCTTTCACCATTGTTATTAAGTGTTTCACATCTTTGTTTTCCCATTACCCTATCTGGGTGGCAACAACCGTTACCAAGGAGTAGCAATTATATTAAGTAAAGGAATGGAGAAAACATTAACTGAATGGAAATGTTTTGTATACAAAAATGAGCATGCAGGTTTTCAAAAAAAAATTAATGGAACAATCAAATCCATTTACGTCATACGAATTAATTTTAAGATAATAGAAATTGTTCACTCAGTAAGTTTGTACGTCATTCCCTACTGATATGCCCTTTGTTTACGTTCACAATGGTTGAAAGATGGTGCGAAATTATCTAATGTAAGTATTTCTATAGTGGGTCAATCTATGAGGTCGCGATAAATTTGGTTAATTTGCTTGTGTATTAATTAACCTATTTTAATGAGTACAATAAGCTATTCTAAAAAAAGACTAAATTATAGATCACATTGGAGATCGCGAATGGTAGAATTCTGCGAAAAGAAGTCGCCGCGAAGTGCTAAAAACATTTAAAATGGACACTGCAGGAAACTTAAAAACGCGAAACTTTATAGTCGCTAATATTCCCATGATCAGCAAAACGCGAAAGCAAATTGGTTTACAGTATTGCGTCGTGCCGACTATCAGCGCCTAGATCCGACAAGAGCCGACTAGATCCGACAAGAGCCGACAAGAGCCGACTAGATCCGACAAGAGCCGAATAGAGCATACTGTAAACCTAGAAAATATTTCGCGCGATTTGGTTATGCGGAGTTCCAGAATGGTAGAATTTCGCGTAACTAAGTCGCCGCGAACGTGCTAAAACATTGATATGGACACTGCAGGAAACTTCAAAACGCGAAAATGTGTAGTCGCAAATATGCCAATGATCCGCAAAACGCGAAAGCTAGTATTCGCGAAAGTAAATTGGTTTACAGTATATAGCGTAGTGCCCACTATCACCGACACGAGCCGACTGATCCGACTAGAACTGAACAGAACAAAACAAAACCGAACCGAACCGAACAGAACAGAACAGAACAGAACAGAACAGAACACAACAGAAAAGGACAGAACAGAAAAGAACAGAACAGAACAAAACAGAACAGAACTTAATAGAATAAAACATAATAGAACAGAACAGAACAGAACAGAACAGAATAGAATAGAATAGAATAGAACAGAATAGAACAGAATATAATAGAATATAATAGAATATAATAGAACAGAACATTCTATTTTTAGAATTCTATTTTTAGATGTCTTTTTTTATTTCTATTTTTAATACATCAGACAATACAACGTCACGAGATAGATAGGAACATGAAGGGATGTGACAAATAAAATAAATTTATTAATGCACAAAAACACTGGTTTTACCATAGCTGAACCAGATTGGTCGTGACGTCATCGTGGCTAAACAGTCCGTTGAGCCGCTATTCAAATGCATATAATAGACGGGTTCGCACCCCCTTTCATCCATTGTTACAAGTTAACAAAGGGAATTAACGTAGGTAGTGACGTACATAGTTTGTGAGTGAACACAGAATTTTTTGTATTATTAATTAATGTTTATTCATATGACGTAAATTGATTAGGTTGTTCTAATAAACTAATTTGAAATCGTACTGTTCTTTTTCGTATTCAAACTATTGCGCAATCCAGGCACAACTTAGTGAGTTTAAACACATTATACATTTGCAATACATTATATACACACAATATGATACATGTATAACTTCTATAATATACATCGCTTATTAATATAGAATGCTTATTTGTATTACCAAGGCTGATAACATACACGTGAAGCCACTATAGTTGGACAAACATAAATTGGCCGGGCTAAGGTTGTTCTAATAAACTAATTTGAAATCGTACTGTTCTTTTTCGTATTCAAACTATTGCGCAATCCAGGCACAACTTAGTGAGTTAAACACATTATACATTTGCAATACATTATATACACACAATATGATACATGTATAACTTCTATAATATACATCGCTTATTAATATAGAATGCTTATTTGTATTACCAAGGCTGATAACATACACGTGAAGCCACTATAGTTGGACAAACATAAATTGGCCGGGCTAACATTAGCAACAGTAAATAAACACAACGACGACCTTCACATTTAATTCACCGGCATACTACACAAGCTAAAGTTTCGGCTAAACATTGCCGCTGCCTAACCTTCTCTCCATATAGGATACACTCAGATAATTTTGACTCAGATTTTTTACTCAGATAATTTAAAACCATGTGCCTATGGTTCTGCGCACATAATGATTCCATTCACATTTTTATTTCATTTACTGCGCATTATATCGTCTGTATTATACATTCTGTACGTATTTCCGTTCACATTTTTCACTGAATGCGCACATTTCGCATTCAGTGCGCATTCTTATATTTCATTCACATTTTGCATGAGATGGATGTTTACACACATTGTGTTCACATTATTTCCAAAATATTTCCTGTTCAAATAGATAATCACAAGTTATTATATGTTATTTATACTATAAAGTTCTATATATGGTAGATTGCATTTCATGCACAGGTAGCTCTATCATTGATACTAGTAAACAGTAAAAAACATGATTTTTATAAGATTTATGTTATTTTATATATCTAAGATTTATTTTACTCTCTATCAATGATACGGTTACCTGTGTCTACATGTATATAATGGTTTTTTCGTGACAGTTATTGTCTTTTCATGATAAGTATTGTCTTTTGATGATGATTATTGTATTTTCATGATAATTATTGCCTTTTTCCTCGCCATGTACATAACCTTTTTGATATTTCAGTATTATTTTATGTGCCAAAGTGTTTGATGTGCAATTCATATAATTTATGCTTTCTTTGTCTCATTCATATTTAGTGTTGAATATATAACAGGTAACTTTGTCATTTATAAAGAATACAGTATAACTGCGTTATATTTAGGAGTGACCGGGACAAGTAAAATGCTCGACATAAACCGGGTGCTCGTATTATAGAGAATTCAGGTAATGTGACGTAATATGGGTTTGGATGGTAAAATCCTTAGAACTTTTAAAGCATGTATTCTGTGGTCAAATCATGCGTCAAGGGCTGTAACTCTTTATCGGATTTTTCGATATATCTATTGGACTATGACAGGGTCAAAATAATTCCCCAATATTGTTCGCTCTATTTCTAGAGGTCCTAGAACTCAGCCTCCAGGGAAACTTCAATTGTGGAATGAATATATACGAGTTGTGTATTATGATTTTGCTGTTCGCAGACGACATGGTAATAGTTGGTCATTCGGTTAAAGACTTAGAACGCGTCCATTTAATACAGGTTTCAAAACTTGGTCTAGTAATGTTAACAATCTGTTAGACCAACATGGTTTTTCGGATGTATGGAATAATCAAAATATGTACTGTGAGAAGAATTTTGTACCATTATTTAAACAAAGAGTTATTGACGGACTTTTACAGAAATGGCGTGCTGACATAAGCTCCAGACCATTTCTCAATGTTTTATACACTCATTATACACTTAACTTTGGCATTTGTGAATACCTAAATGTGTTGTTAAATAAGGCTGATCGTAGAAATCTTACAAAAACCCGAATGTCTGCTCATAATTTACTGACCGAAACAGGAAGGTATAGTAGGAACAGGATAACTAGAAATTAAAGACTTTTTGCGATAGACAAAATATTGAAGACGATTCCATTTTCTTTTCATCTGCCCCTGTTATACTGAATATAGACGTAAATACATCAAACGGTACTATTACCAAAATCCTAGTATGTTCAAATGTATATAATTGCTTAATATTGCATCTAAAATTGAACTTATTAATAATGTAAATATTTGTTCCACGCATATCATAAAAGAGAAGAATTACAAGTACTGTCATACCATTGTATTTTACTAATATCATAAATGTCCATTCTCCATTACTTGTAATAACACAAATTTCAAATCTTTGTATCCATCTTCATAATATTGCTATGTAATCATGTATATATGTTATTTTGTAAATAATATTGTTTGTATTGTGATGAAGTGCTGTACGCACAAATCAAAAATAAACTTCTGTTCTTCTTCGTAAAAGTGTAATTCGCGAAAATTCGTGTTTTTTGTTCTAAGATTAAACCACCAAAATGCATAAATATCTTAAAACAAATGGCACTAATAAATAGATACAACATGTTTATCACGAATGAAACTATTTCTGACGATCTAGGCCGATATTTCGTCGTACAGTTTTTACACTACCACTCAACACTAGTGTAACAAAAAAGACCAAAAGACCCCTCTATTAGACTATTACATGCAAATATACATGTAATACTGATTCTTAAGTGGTTGAAACCAGTGGATACTTTTTAAACAAAAGAAAAACATATGCATCATTGGACTGAATAACCTTTGTTCCGTGGAGCAGAACTGAACTACTCTTAATAAGCATACCATCTGCCCTCTGATACACGAGTAATATCACAAAAGGTCTGGTTTGTCATTAAAAATAAGTTAAAATGCCCCCGTACATATAGAAAGGAGTGAAATAAGGTATTGCCAACTTGGAATAGACCTGACCTTTTGAACTAAAGACCTGACGGTACGATGTTAGGACAATTTTAAAACAATGTAACCTATCGCATTGTCTAAGGGGAGATAAGTGTGTTGTCGATCATCGACATATATAATTTAGGTAGCTAGAGTTACCTCCCTAATGTCAGAAAGTCATTTAATTTCTCTAAGCATATATCGTCTCACAGCGCGATATGTTGTGCAGTTAAAACAGAAATGAAATTCACCAGCTTCTGAAACTATCCTTATGCTGAACAAAATGGTTTAAACTTTCATTCAAAATACGAACCAATTTCAGGGACTCTTGATAAGACGTTTTGGTCTTTATTAAGTGTTATTGGTCAACTGAGTAGGCCTATTTCAGTCATATCAAGACTACTTGTATTTGTATTGGAGACCGACAATGACAATTAGACGGCGGTTATGTCAAGTTTGAAAAGTAAGGCGCTCGTCAAAGGTCCGATAAATACTCACCATAAAGTAGTAGAAGCAGTTGATTTTGTCCTATATGAACAACATATAGCTATAGTTTCCAAGCTTCCAACACATGTACCAGCCCCTACATTACCCTACCTACAGCCCCCAATACATGCCTTAATCCATAGAGACCCACCCATACAGGTCCCTTCGTCCGAAAAATGATATGAAATTAAACGTTGATTGTTAGCAAGTTCTTCAAGTATGTGCTTGATTTTAACTGTATATTGAATAACCGGAATACTGATGTAGTTTACGTAAAAAGGAGTATATACACGGCCTACCACTTCATGTACATACTTGGTATAATACATGTTTTTTTATTTACATCTCGCTAAATCGGAAGTTACATTTGGTCGTACATTTCTTGTGGAATTCGTTGGGGGATAGTTCGAACTGGATATTTATCAGGTACATTGTAGTGTCTGATACGTCATGCATTGTTTGTACACTCATGGATAATTACTGTATGCGTATGTTGTTATTGGAAGTTTTATGTGATTTTCAGCGACCATAAGGTTCAGTTTAGTGATCCAAAGAGATAGAAAGATAATTAGTTGACTCAGGATTCCTGACTATGCGACGCTTAACTTAAAGTGGTGTTAGACTATGCGATATGAGTATACCAATTTAAGTGTGCAGTTAACGACAACATCTATCGCTATTACAACAAGTTACACTAATATTTTGGCAAATCTAGACCGCTTTAACAATATCTAATATTGCGTTAATTTCAAGTGCATTGTAATGGTATCGTACGCATTGGTGGTCAACGAAACATACATGTTCCCGAATATCACTAATAAATTAAATAATTATGGTCACTTTTAATACGGTAAATTTGCCCGTAAGCTGGACCACATCTTTTACCTGATAACTTTCTATTACATTATGACATGAGTGTTATTAAACCATATGTCCGAGTGACCATATTCATACGGGTATATTACGATTGCAAATCAACAATACTAAGATAATAGTTTGTTATGAAAACACGACCAGTTTCATCATCAATAAACACGATCTTAAGTTGAACTCTCAACGGTGAACCGACAGTGATAGTTAAATTGTTATCTATTTGAACAAACAGATTTACATAATCATCAAATATCTGATAGTGATTATAACTTGGATATTGTCTTCACCGAAATTGTGACATATAGAATATATATTCAATTTAATTCGGATATTACGATGCTTTGAATCAATTAGGGTAAGTGTATCTTTAGTAATTGGCAAATGTCATGTAACGGTTTTACATTTTAACGTTTATCAGGCACTTGGCTCAGCAGAGACAGCGAAAGCAATCTATGCGAAAAGGTGAAGTGTTTACTATGTTGACAAGTGTATATATAAATTATAAAAACTTAACAAACATTATTTGATTATGTATAGGGTTGGTCAGTCGTAGGAGCATACCACTACTGTTTAGTTATTTTAGACACTCTTCCCTCATATTCTAATTTATATGTTTGTTCCATTTTGCATTTTGTACAATACATATAATTGTATTCAATGGCCTCGGGTATGTGTAAGCACTTTATTATAGTGTGGCCATTGCTATGTATAGGATAGACAATGAGTATCGCTGGTTATGGGATTCATCGAGTACGCCTAATCTCATAACCAGTGACACGAGATGTCTATCCGATTAGATCACGTGACTGACGAATTTGTATGTGTACCGTTATTCATGCACAGTAAATACTTTGTACATTGTACGAGTATTTCTGACCAGATTATGCAATTTGCTTCAAACAATAGGATTAAATTCTGCATTTCTTACTCAAAACAAAAAAGGATCAAAATCACAGGTTATTTAGCTCAAAGGTGTTAGGATTAGTACCACCAGCTAGCTATTTGTGAATGGCAGGTTTTTATTGTTCATTCAACCAATAGATTGTCGGTGGGCATTTTGCATATGCATACTGTGATCTCTCCTGTTGGGTACGGGATTTAGTCGATGGCAATACTGCGCTGTGATTGGCTATTTGCGGCTTATGGTGATCTAAATGAAAATTACTACTGTAAGCGTAACAAAACACATTACACCGAAAACGCCTATAACTAACACTTACTGTAAAACTGTATTAGTCGTGGTAGTTTAATTTTCGCTAATCTTCGCGATTCGTACTCATCGCGAAATCATCATTCCGCGTAAATTTACTTCCATAACATAAGACTGATAAAAATAAACAAATATTTTAAGTTCGGGCAATTTCGAGAGTGAATAAAACCACATGAACAAAACGTTTTGGGCTTAATTATTATTTGGTCATAGTATGTTTGTATAACTTACATGATAGTAAAAGTTGCAACTAACCAACCAACAACATAGTATTAAGTCATTTCATCGAACATGTATCTGAAAGTCTTATTAGCAAGTCATTTCATATTTCTGTAATTAAACTAGGACATCAATGTGTTTGACCTCGGGGGGATTGGTTCTATTGTCTATGTAACAGATGTTTGATATGTTTCATATCAACTTACAAATATGCAGTTCGTGAACCATTACAGTAATTATGATATTTTTGTGTTAAAATAAACACTTTAAATGCGCTTTGATTTCAATTGTTGTACGAAAGCCACTTAAAGTTCAAACCTATAAACTCCACACGCAGGATCAGAAGTGCACGATCTTTACCGACTGTCCAACTCTTTCATAGTACTCCTGTTCAACACGTTTTGCAAATTTTCTCAAGAGTTTTGTTTATATAATTGGTATAGCGGGATGTAGATTGAATCTGAAGTTCTAGTGTTTTACTGATTGATCTGCATCGACTTCCTGCATATATAGTGCGAGCAAATCAACCTGTTCCTCGAACCTGCTATTAATTTATTGCTTGATTATAACTTTGTGTATGTATACTTGTTTGTACGTTATTTGTATAGATGATGTACTATGTACACATCTTATATAAATATCTGCTCTGCTCTGCTCTGCTCTGCTCTGCTCTGCTCTGCTCTGCTCTGCTCTGCTCTGCTCTGCTCTGCTCTGCTCTGCTCTGCTCTGCTCTCCTCTCCTCTCCTCTCCTCTCCTCTCCTCTCCTCTGCTCCCCTCTGCCCCCCTCTGCTCTGATTTCGGCCTTGGTTTTCACCAAAGAAAAGTTTTAAGAACGTGTACGAGATATACTCAGAGTATAAACACAAGTCGAAATATCCGGTATGATACGAATTGATATATTCCACGCAAGAACCTTGTAATGTATTCTTGCATAAAGGTCGAAGGTCAGGTTAATTTGTTAGCACTATACTTCTAGTTCAATATAAAACAGTTCATTTATAAATGTTTTAAAATGCTTGAAGCTTGATTTTAGTTGTAAGATTAGTTTACGTTTATTCAGGTGCATACCGTTCTGTGTTTGTGTTTGTTAAGGACATACGAAGACATACTATATATAATAAGTGGTCGATTGTACGTATAACATTTATATTTATATAGTTTCGATACGCTATTTCGTAATATTCATTTTACGAAAGTATATGTTTTCATACCTATTGTCGCTTTGCTGTTGATTGTACATTCCACAATACAAGATAGTCAAGGTCGTGCACAAACAGGTGTGTGGGTCTAAGATCTGGGCCCTTTAACCGTAGTTTCGCCAAAACAGAACGTTCTAGATATACAATTCAAATTATGCGCCAAAAAGTTTTTATTGTTTAAATTTTGCAAAATATAAACTATTTAGACTATAATAGCTAGCTGACAAAGACTGAGACAAAACCCTAAATTATATAGGCCCAAAATTGGGCTTGCTTTCGTAGAGAAGAACTTCAAGCGCTTAATTGCGTCGACTGTAAAACCGTCCATTCTGCTGACCTTCAATTTGCATGTTTCGATTGTCTTTTACTTTTACTTTGGCATTGTGAGTATCATTCTGATTTATCGAGTTTATCCCAGGTTTGTCAGTCATGATATAATGTTTAAGATTTGGAATGTAGGTACCTTGTGAGATTCAAGAAAAGCTGGATATGTATACTTAAGAAATTGTAATTCACAGTGCATATCCATGTAAACACCTGTACATGTAAAACGTATATAACTAAATAACTTTAACGATGTGTTATATTCAGAATAGTTTAGAAGCATTAACATTTCCTGAATTATGACCAGGTGCCTTTCAGGAATTCCAATAATGCGAAACATTTACAGAAATGTGCCAAATGCACCTGGCAGAGAGAAGCTAGGACAATAACAACTCGTGAACTGGTATTTATTCATTCCAACGGGGATTACGAAAGCAATGCAGTGACTTCTGATTAGCATTGGCAATGCAATGTTATATACAATTGTTTAATTTGATTAGATTACATGCATTCTGCGTACAAACTGATATATAGACACATTTCAGTGTGACGTCACAAGCACCTGTAACTGTTTACCTTGTTCGGATGGCAGAAAGGGGTCAGCATAGGCACAGGAATTTTGTTTTTTTAATAACTTTTTCATTTTTCTGCCGAATTTCAATATATTTATATCCATGGAAAGCGCTTGACTTTCATAGTTTAAAAATGCTATCGCTTTAATAGTTTTACAGTTCAAACAACCAAATAATGAAAAATATTCATCTGGTTCACCACCAACGTATGTCAAGTTTAAATAGTTGTTAAAACGGTGAATTTCAGATAAGAAAAGTAGTTTTACATAATCAAACTATAAATTTAAAGAGCTTTCCAAAGATATAAGATACAATGTACTTGTAAATTGTACGAAAAATGGATTAGTAGTCTCAAATATAAGATTACTAGTTTTAAGACAATATCAACCATATATTTTCTTGCCATCCAGATAAAATCAATAATTCATATCATTATGATATCTTGTTACTATTTTTAAAACATAAACAATAATATAAAATGTGCCTATAACCTTTGAAGCACTTCAAATGTACATGTATATCTAGAACAGGACATCCGTTGTTAAGTGACCATGTGAGCGCATTGACTGTGTCAACTTTATTGCAACATCATGAATCACGGTCTTACACAGCTAACGTAGTTATAAATGTCTGATTTGTATGATAGAATTTTGTAGTTGTGTCAAGAATCATGGAGAGTTTTAAGAAATGATTGTAATAATTGCGTTTAGTTTAGCTCCACTTTTCGTAGAATAAGGGAAGCTATTGCAGTCGCCCCAGCGTCGGCGTCGGATTCCGCGTCGGCGTTGGCGTAATGCTTATGTTAAAAGGACTGCCTCACATATTGGTGTATTGCAAAAATAAAATAAAGTTTTGGTATAGCTGCCTGTATATCCCATAAACAATTATTGATATATTGATTTGATACTTTGCATACTTGTTCACCATCATGACCCCACCCCTACACATGAGTAGGTAACTGTCCTGCATTTTGTCAAAAGTATCTCCCGTTTTCGACTTAGAAGCCCCAGCCTCTACATAGCAGAGGTTAATGCTGCTGATATGAAGCATTTTGTTTTGAATATATAATGATTATACTATCCTAGCATGGTACTGCGAATAGTGGAGCGCGCTGTTCGTGGACACCTCTTGTTTTAAATATTCTACATCACATTTTAAACATGTATTCTGTATGGATGTTATTATAAAACGACAGATGTCAGGACAAACAATACAAGAACCATTTCACATGTACACTTGTATCTGTACATTAACGAATTCAATCTAGAAACTGGAGGTCACTCGGGGATCGACTCGATACATCAAACGCTGTAGTAGTAGTAATTCCTTCACGATTTACCTCCCCTAGTCCAGAAGTACTCTATGTAATCTCTATTTAGTTTATATTGGTGTCATATGGCAACCGACTTAATCAATCCAAGGCCTTGTCTCTGATCCATGGAATTATAACGCACGGACCAGCAGTCTCATATCTAGTCTACTTAGTCTAGAAACCTTGTTGATTTATTTATGACTGCTCAATTTATTTTATTTGTAAAAAAAGCAAAACCACCAGCACGAATTAGTGTGTATAATAGAAAAGATAGAACTTGCCAGCAGATATGACATCAATGTAACACGGTCTGTCTGCAATATGGTCTAGTTCATTAGAACATTTATTATTGTTGATACTGTTGGCATGTATACCTATCAGTTTATGACAAAAATCAGCCAAAATGTATGAAAAATGACAGTTTTATTGATCGCGTAATATTGACGTGGCGTCTGAAGATTCGAAGATAATACTTTATTTCAAATTGAGAAGGCCATATGCCCAATGTAAACATTACTACACTATACATTGTATAGAGTATCTTGCTTGATTGAGTGAGTCATACCAAATAACTCATGGCTGTAGAAAGAAGAACTTGAGTCACTTTCTGTTCTGTTAGTTTTGTTCGTTTTAAGACTCTATGTCTGATTTGCAGTGTTTTATCTAAAAACAACCATAGATATTTGGTTTCAACTCGCCGTAAATTAATGATTTGCCCTAGTCACTAATCGACTCCGGTACTGAAGAGAATAGAAGGTTGGGAAGCGGCCATTTTAGCCGCAACGGATATGACGTTACGAAAGCTGGTACCCAGTTTTTCTACAGTTACTGTAATCACAAGAAACACGAAGACTTTATATCCGTTGCGGCTAAACATGGCGGTTTATCATTACTTTTAAATAATTTACGGTGAGTTGAAACCAAATGCCTATGACAACAACATAAGTGCCTTCCTTCAATCACAACTGATATATTGCATCGAGTAAATCCTCAAATTGTCAATTGTCAAAAAAACTGTGTGGACACGACTCGTTATGAGATAAGTGAATCAGACAGTTATTTATAACTATACACATTGCATATGTAGTAGTTTATTTCAAAATCCAGAAGGTCGTAGACCTATGAGGACAACCTATTTACATACTATATTTATATAAATATTGCCGAGTATCAGACTTAGACCAAAGGGATTCGACCCGATAAAATATCTTTCACATCTATACTATGAATACATAAGACAGGGGTCTTTCTTTATGACTGGCCCTCATATACCCAACTCAACATTATGTCCAATATTTTAAACAAGCCGAATACAATCATTTAATTTGTACTGCACACTTCAAGACAATATAATATTATACATAAAAAATACAACTTTTATCAATACACGTACACAATGTCGCCTGTGTCGAGCATAGAATGTTCACAAAATGCGTAAAACCCGGTTTGACGACATAACCCTGCACAGACAGAAACTAGAAAACGGCCTTCGATAAAGAAGAGAAATCATTATTTACACACGTCGACTTAGACAAGACAGACCTTATTCACTGGCTTCGGAAAGTAGACCAGACATACTTTTGTGTGAAAATTCTGGAATATTATTGCTTATGTATACATACGGTTCCACGTTTCAATCGCGTAAAATGTACGTATGATCTGTGTTAATTTGACTTATTTGGGACATTTCTGTAGCTTGTTCGATAAATTATATGCCATGTTATACTTACAAGATGTATAGGCCGTTTGCAGCGAAACAAATCGTATTAATTCTAACTTTCTGAAAATATATTCATCAGATGTTTGTAAATAATGTACGTAGAAACATAACTACATCCTACCTAGTCCCATTCCAAATTTCATAATTTTTAATTACTTATTAAAACAAGTTTATTCTTTATTGTATATTGAAATTACATGCTTTTTGACACTTTAACGCAGTGAGAGAATCAAGTACAATGTATTCCATTAATGGTTTACTCTCATTTAGAATATAACCTACATTTTGAGCCAATGAAAACGGCGGTTTTTGGTGGTTAAATGAAAATTTAATCCTTAACATTTTACTCTTAACAGACGTGACGTCATGTCTTGGCGCTATATTCCATCAGCCAATCAAAACACTGGATGTTACATTCTAAGTAAGTTAGAACATATTAAGTCAATTTTTATTGACTAAAAAGGACTCGCTTCGCTCGCTCCACCCTTTTTAATCATTAAAAATTTACCTATACAAGCTCATTCATATACTGTATGTTAAATAAAAAAAAATAAAAACATTGCAATGCTATGTACAAAATGACATGTAGTACTATGACTGGCTAAACAATTTAGTTATACATCTACACAAACCTTGTGAAACGGTCTTAAAGCGACATTCACACTTCTGAAGAATAGCTAAAACTAAGCAGTCAAAATCGTTTGCCAACAATATGCCAACGTTCATGACGTCAATCACATTAACCGCGTTTGCACGTGTAATTTCAAGAGGTTTTCTTCACTTTTGTGGTTATACGAGTACAATAGAAGCAATATGAATGCAGTTGTGCTGATATGTACCTCTCGTTGCTTGCGCTGTACCCGCATATCTCGACATAATGGTCACGCCAGATACGGCATTACACAAGCAACTCGAGGTAATACAACCCATCGTATCAACACACTGCAGTTGATATTTCATATATACTAACTGTGCCTCGTCATGATATTAGATGGGAAGCCCAATATTGTTACTTGCCTATTCTGAAATGTGAAATGCAAGCAACAATCATGTATATTTCTAGCGACCATTCTTAGCTTAAAATGAGTCGTAAATCTTCTACAAAAGAACAATGCATACCACTATAATAGCTGACAATAAACCAACTGTCTCTTGGGTTGGTGGCTATAGGCGCTGTCGTTGTTTCTATATGGTTATGCCGCATTGTTAAAAACGAGACCAACAGAACTTCAAATTGATCACTTTATAGCGTATGATAAAAATCTTTTAACTACACCATGTGCCCTTATTTTCAAGTGGAAAACACTGGTTAATTAGCTTCCCATGCCGCCTGAATATTTTATAAACTACGTCTAATTATTTGTGTTTAGTGAGGGGAAATGGACGATTTGTTGGAACAGTTTGTTGTCGATCTATCAATGAGCCTATTTTCAACACTTGTACAAGTTTTTTTAACACTCAATTTGACGAAATCTGTAACACAGTTCACCAAAATGTTTTAAACGTTGCTGATTTCCGAGGCTGAAATAGTTGGTTGTTTGATGGGATAATGTGTTCACTCTCGCGTTACATTAATGTGATGTAACGTCACATAGAAATGAGAAGGAAATATAAGAACGTTTAAAAAGACAACTCTGACTACGACTTTCAGCGGTTAAATTCATTTTCTCGTTGTGCGTTGAGCATTGTGCCGTGGAATTGTGGTCTGTGTTTTTAACTCACCTAAGCACGAAGTGCTCAAGGTTAGCTATTGTGATCACCCTTTTGTCCGTCGTCCGTCGTGCGCCGTCCGTCGTGCGCCGTCAACAATTGGACTGTTAACACTCTAGAGGTCATATTTTCACTTAATATTTTTAAACTTGGTCACAATGTTTGTCTCTATGAAATCTAGGTCAAGTTCGTAACTGGGTCATCTGGGGTCAAGAACTAGGTCAACAGGTCACATCAAAGAAAACCTTGTGACTTAGCGTGGCGTACATTTCATAGAAATCAATGAAGAAATTAAATACTTATGGCTTTTTTATTTTCCAATGTTTACAAATTTCTTCTTGTAACTGTAGCCAAAAGTCACGTGGTATTGCTACACTGAATATTGACGAATAAATATAGCACTCAGCTTTCGCGATTGTAATTATTGGCAGTGTTCTGCATGTTGATGTTTGACACATCTTTGGTGTATACAGTGTATTGTGTTGTAATGGTAAACATGTGCATGTGTTTGAGCAGTTAACGCATTATTGTTTATATTGTGAATCTATTCTATATACTATGCAATGCATGTATTGTTTGTCTTTCTAAGTGGTATGAAAATTAAATGAATGCTGCAGCAAGTATTTGCGAGTATTTACATTTCAACACTTTCGTTATGTTAAACATGTGTCAGATCTTATGTAATATATAAACACATCAACACCAGCAGGCGCGGTTTAATCCCTAGATTACCAAATACTCCATTGTAGTAGGTTAAATAGATGTCTTTGAAATACCCTATAATCGAACCGTTCTTGCTTTATGCGACACCTTAAATACTGCGTATAGTTATTCCGTACCATATTCGCTTGTAGTTGTAATAATCTCTGGGACTTTGACTTTTGACTTTTGACAGCTAAAACTTGGTCTTTCAGCGGTCAAATTCATTTTCTCGTTCATTTGTGTGTTGGACATTGTACCGTATATGTGTGCTTTATGATGTTTTTCAGGGCTCGGCTGTATTGAGTGCTGTCTTACCTGTCCGATTTTTAGTATTCTTTTAGAGATAACTGATAGTTCGCAATATACATACATCGCCGGGACTTTGAAATTTGCTCGAAATAGGCCGGTTGCTCGAATAATCGCTGCTCGTATTACTGAGGTTTTACTGTATATCGAATGACCCTCGAATCCTATAATTGAACGGTTCGAGTCTATGCGACATTCACGATGCTGCATATCTTTATTTCGTACCAAGATCGCTTGTAATGATCTCGAGTTCACCCTAATGGTGATTTCAGACACAATGAAGGATATAAGATGTATTCTGTTATTGACTTATGTTCAGGTGAATATGATGTTTTGATGACCTGCAAAAAAGTTATTAGAGGTCAATATCACTTTTTGAAGGTCAACTAAACACCATATTCATCGAAACGTAAGTGAGTGAACAACCATAAGTCAAGGAAATAAAACATATTGACGCTTTTTAAATCATAATTGGCTAAGTTAGAGCGTATAAATATGAGCAGTTGCAGGCCAAATAATACAGGAAATGACGTTACGTTGTTTGGAATGTTTATGTCATAAAAATGTTATATCCCCCCAGCCTCGGTTTCGGGAGGTGTATATAAAATATATGGACCTCTCGTGCAGACCGTCTAAGCCAATCAGAATCCTTGTTACATGATATGTATACAATAGTATAGCAAAATGTATTTAGCACATTTGTGCTTAACAAAGAACTATTAATATGGGTGCATGTCAAGCGGCAATCTTTCTCTTTCATACACTTTAATAAAGTGACTACTCCCACTTTGGAAGCCTTGCTAGATTTCAACATGACCTCTTTAAAAGTTATCTAAATTGTTCGAGATTACACAGATTATTTTCTGCGGTTGCCCTGATAGCGAGTCACTTGTTTGCTACATACATGTAGTTATAATTGGACAACATTCTCAGCTAAAACTGGAAGATCTACATGTTTACATGGGCAATGCTCTTGAAGCCCGTTATCAATATTGTTTAGATGACATCCTCGGGTACAAAACTCTCCCGCCCAGGGACTCTTACGATGAACATCTTCTCCTCTGCAACTGCGAGGTCGGCTTGATGTAAAAGAGCATTTTACTAATGACTTTTAACAATTTAACAACTGTCATAACTACCATGCTCTACAGTACATACTTACACAGCTTTCCTTTGATTAGCAGGAAGGAGCCAAAAGTCTTCGCTGATTGAGTTCTCATTTCTCTTTCACAATACACGATTATTCATTGTAGAAACATGGCGTCTCTAGTTGTAAACATTTCTCATTCAAACGTCATTAGCTCGTTGAAATTCAACACAATCCTAGAAACATTCTTGTCACTACGGGTGTTTATTGACAAAAATATTGAATCAAAGCAGCGTGAAAAACATGAGGCGGACAGTTTTAATCATAGAGGCTTAATTTGTGTACTTTCGGCCGAACTACCGGTCAATGCCCCATAATAAAATAAACTATATTTGTTTGTAGAAAATATTTTCCCCGATATTTCCCTATCCACGTAACCGGTACGCAGAACCGCACCGGTTTTTATCTTAGGGTCATTGTCTAACATAGTATCACTATGTAATGCACCCTATCAAATATCTAAGTTGTACTGTGTGACTTAATGAGTTACGCGCCCCTTTTATCTTGCAATCGAATCCCCCCCCCAATCATCTAAAACATTCAAACCTAAAATTCTACATCCGATTTTGAACTTCCGTGCGTGCACACTAGGTAAGCGCGATCCTCCTTAAATGCACAAGAAGTGTACGTTGAATTACAATTTGAATAGGCTCTGAACGTAGCTGCATGTAGCTGCATGATGCATGTGTTACTTGGGTATAATGGAGACGCAAGTGCATTGGAAGAAGCGTTGGATTATTATATAATTCCATGTTGGTCAATTCGTTCATACACGTACAAGTAAACAGAACTAATTTAAATATTTTATTATCGAAAACGAGCTCTCCAAAATCGAAAAACTCATAATGTTCACCCTAGGGAGTAATTCCATTAAATAATTTAAAGTCCTAAAATTCAATTATGAAATGGTCTTTTTTAATTATGCATGTTTCTAACTGTTTCTCACCCGGTTTTCGTGGCGCCAATCAGTCATTGCTAAGGAACACCAGCCAATGTATTTTTTAACAAATACTGCACTGCTTCAGTTGTCATTGTAGTTTGTTTTATCCGTTATCCGTTAAGTCGTTACTATAACTACAAGGTTGTCACGACAAGAAACAATTTCGTGAAATAGAAATAACGCCTAGGAAACTACAGCGCTTTCAGTTTCACAGGCTTGTCACTTACCATAAATCATAAACATGTCATTCTCCGCTGAATGCATGGACAAGTTTGAATTAATAATGTATTCAACAGCTTACTTCAATATAACGCATACCCTGTTCGCTTTTGGCTCAATTAAAATAACAACATGTAAGAAGCCTTCTTCTGTAATGTGTTTAATAATATTTATTATATCATAATTCACAACAAGGTCAACCAACCACCGAACATTGTCTACTCCACTGGCCAAGTCTGTAGAACACCAAATTTATCACCCATGCGATCTTGGGACTACCCGGTTACTCCTGGGTTACAAATCACCCGATCATCTAGAGATAACCGTATATCCGATGTGCACCCGAAGTATAGGTTGAAACTATTCGCGGCAACAACACTTATTGTTAGCTATTCATGAATGAACAATTACGGACTATTGAGTATTCTTAATTGAGGTACTTAATTTGTGAGAGATCGTTATCACGAAATAACATTGTTTTATCAAAACACAGTTCAAATCGTAGACCATGCATGTTGTTAACAATATCTCTTCCAAAATTTGATAAAGCAGTTTATGGCTTTTTGGATAGAACACATAAATAGAATTCTATTATTTGACATGCAACCTTTAAAGGTGTCAGTTGTTTCTAAAACCATTGTATCGAATTTGTCAGACTAAACTCGTGTTTGGTGGGGCAACTTTCCATGTTTCTGAAGACCGTTTGCTTACAAGTACATTGAAATACATCATCAGGACAGCCCTTAAATTAGGTCTCCGTATCACAAATTGTATTTAGTGTAGTTTGCATGACGACAAATAGAAACTACTATATGTATTCAGGATACAGACCAGGTACATGTATGAATTTAAAGATAATGTATTAGGTACTGTACCCGATATTTGCAGCACATAATATAGACAAGATATCATGGTATACCACGACTATTTAGGTCAGTCTACTTACAAAGCATTGTGTATATAAACATTGAAGTTTCTCTCAATAAGTTCCGTTTTTTGCGGACAATGCATGCATGAGTATTTGGCTTAGTGGATAAGGTTTGACTACCACTGCCTTTTTACTGGAAAAGAATGTTGAAACAATACAAATGTTATGTTTTGATATTCCATTGTTTGTAGAGTAAGTTAAATTATCTAAATAACCGGACTGTACCGTGACATTACATAGATATACCATGGTACTGTTTTATCATAGCACTTAAGAAAGTTTTAGACTAACTTTCAAATTTAATGCCTTAAGGTAGATCCTACCCCTTGAAAATGCTTGAAAAACATACACTTGAAAAAAACTATTTCAAACACCGTATGCCATCTGATTTTATCATATATTATAGGAAACCATTGTAGCACTTGCGTGTGGTGTGAAATGTGCCATAGAGTCGTCTTATACAAATGCTAACACTAAATTAAAGGCGATTTTTGACTGAAAAATACAGCATTTTTTTTCAAAATGTCAAACGTTATCATTATTGTATTTTATAATACGAACTCATTGAATATACTTTATTATTAATCGTCGCAAGGGCATGCCTGGCTTGAAATTAGCTGCTGGTGTTTTGTTTACGAGAAAAACACCTTCATGTTGATGTGTAATTTCGACAAGGAAGTCGCCATGTTTGCTCCCTCCTGTCACTACAGTAAACGTACAGCAACATTTTTTTCAAACAAAGTAATCAACATAATCGATAGCCAGATCGAATAATGAACTTTATTGCATTCATAATTTATCAACTTTACAAACGATCCTACGATAATAAAAATGAAATCCAAATATTTATTATTGTTTTCATCTCGTTTGTTTACGAATTTCGCGCTGTGTAGAAAATTTATATTCATGCGCCAAAGTAGTGCGACAGTTTATCGACGAAACCATTATAATGCGGTGTTCATAATGTGCCGTTCAAAACGAATGATGACATCGAATACAATATGATACTTACGGTTTAATATAACTGTATAAGTCCCAATGAAACATCAATATCAGCATTTTCCTATCTCAACACATGCTGCACATGTTAGCGAATTGATAATCTGATATGTGTTACGAGGCTGTCTGTCAAACATTATTTTAGCTAAAATACAATAGTACTATGCGTTTTTAAATAATCCTTATGTTATTTATGCTCGTATAATCATTGCAAACACAGTTTTGTAACTCGATTGTCTAGATCGTTTCTCGATCACATACAGTTTGTGTAAAATCGGTCATTACATGTAGCTGTCAAAATATTTCAATCCACACGAATAGTCCGTGCAAATGTTACAACGTGCTCGGTAAGTTTATGTATGGTGTGAGGTTACTGCCATGCTATATTATCGTCTGCAAATAGTTTTTGAGTAATATTTAACCATTTTAATACACAAACTGACCAAATACAGCATTTTCTTCATGTTAAAAGAAACGGGCTAACGGACGAACCAAACGTTATCAGTGACCAGTACGACTAAAGATAAATTAGCAATTTCTTTGGTATATAAACAAATAAAATACAGTGGAAAGGAATATCTAACTAAAAATGTGTATAATTGAAAGAAATACTAAAGCTTTTATTAATTTTCCATAAACCTGTTTCAGTTCTTTCGAGGTAACTTAAAACTTGTACAAATAATCAAGTTTTAAGTCTCATAGACCCGATAAAATCGGTTATTGACAAACCAACAACTATCTGGTCCGTCAGGCCCACCGTACCCTAAACTATTTAGGATTTATTAAAAGTAGGCCTTCACACATACACATGTGATATATTTTAATTAATGATGATGTATTTTATTGTTCAAAAGATTCTTTTCAGTTCAAAGGACAGATTTCGGCCTCGAGTAAAGCATTAAACTGCCTCAAATTAAAATTAAATTACGTGTGCTTGCCGAATGTGTGAAAAACAACGTCGGTCAACAAACTAGTCCCCGACTACCATATGAAATTAACGGCAATTAAGTGACCTTCTTGTCACAACAATAATTATGTAAATAACTTTATGGTAATTATACTTTTATAGTATCCGTTTAAGTAAATGTGTGTAGAGTAACAATTTTATATTAGTGTAACTGTGGTTTTTGTCTCTTATAATTCTTATAAGAATGGCTTTGTGCAATGTTTTACTGTGATTTGATATGTATATTGTATGTATGCTGTACAAAGATGAGACCTAAATAAATAAATATATATATACGTGTCAAACTGTTAATTGCGGATTATAGATCATGACCCCCTTTTGACGAGCGTTCGCACCTTCGATGGGTGAAACTTGTCGGCGAATTTCTCGATATTTTTTCAATATTTTTATTTTAAAATTTATTTAAATTTCTCCTTTTTCGATTTTTTTTTTCGATTAACCGGTTAGCGATTTTGCTAACCGATAACCGAACGTTCGAACGGTTAACCGGTTAACCGGTTAATCGGTTAATCGTTTACATCCCTATTCAAAATCAATGCATTTTGACTGCTTTTATTAAAATAAATGGGCAGGCATGACCTTGATCAAATATTTGACAACCACAATTTCTAATTTTTCTAGCATTTTGTTACCCAATAAATGAGACTGACATTTTGAAAAATGTTACCTATTTTGTAATTAACTTTTTATAAATACATTTTTATAACAAGTGAATATAACAATAACACTCATTGATATAGATTATTTGAACTTTAAGCTACAAAATGATATATGAGACTAATGTGTTTTCATGCCAAAAGCGTATTTAATTCACTGAAGAAAAATATACATTTTCGCCCATTAGAGTGAACCTTAATTATTGTTAAAACATACACATAGTGGACAGGTACTGTTTGTAGGAGATAATTGACCGAATAATACTTGATATTGAACGACCCTTTACTTCAATCTGTAGCTGTTGAAGTGTTATACAGAATTTAAATTTGAACGTAAGTTAAGATTTCGGTAAGTGCTTTGATAAAACAGTACCTAGATATTTCGTATGGCAGAAGCATGCGGATATTGTTTTGCCATTTTAATTCAATCAGCGTGTCAGAACCATAAGTATTCCTGACAAGGAAGAATAGATGATACAGTGTTGCGGAAGTGCGGATTTAGATGTCAAATCAGTAGTTATGTAAAACTAATTTTTTAAAAAACATACGCTTGTTTAAACTATTCGCTTCATGAACACATTAGTTTTGATCATGAATGTGAGAAATAATTATGTTTATACATCAGTCAGAGAGACCATTACATAATGATTTTGTTAGATCATACTTATGTTTTGACTGAGTAAACTATTATATAGACGAGAAACATTATGTAATATGTAAATCAAGAACCAGGATTGAAAAACAAGAAGTGTATTAATATAGTAAGCAATTATTACACATACTGACGTCAATGGTCTAAAATATAAATCATCATGACACCCTTACTTTAATTAATTATTACAAATAACCAGGAATACCTATCAGTTTTCAGTGAAGGTGATTTTGAAGCCAACAAATGACGTAAACTCTAGTGAACCATGAATATTATCTTACAATTTTGCGTGAAATGTATCAATTTAACAAGTAATGAACCTGGTGGAATAAACAGTGGCCTAGTACCATTGTGCGATTTTTATGATTTTAAAGAGTACCACCCAACAAGATATATAACAAATGTGGCGACTTAGAACATGTTGAAATGTAATACACTTGAAACGTCGAGTTTCAGTTATTAAATTCATTTTCTCGTTCAGTTGTGTGTTGGGCATATTGCCGTGTACTTGTGGTCTTTGTTGTTTTGTGTTTTCTTTGCTTTAAGTTGATTGCTGCCTTCTCTATACGATTGTATTATAATTTTAATATCACAAAGCGTCTATTGAATTCATTATATTTGATGCTTTAGATAGGTGACTACTAACACAGTTAAGACTGCAGATGTTTCAATACTGTCATTGGCATTTTAGACAGATCAACTATCGTACTCGCCATCAAGCTCCAGAGATGCATGTTCACATCCAATTATACTCTGAAATATACATTGGCCAAAACACTTCATCGCCAGAACTATTTCACATGCTTTTGTTCAAACGTCTGAAATTCTCTACTGATTTTTCTGATTGCAAATACGGTAGTATTGTGATACAATGCATTAGATAATCATGTTGAATTTAATGTAAATGTTAATGTTATCAAATATATGCTGTATAGGCCATACATGTGTAGACCTGTAGTATCCACATATATTAAATACCATTTATCATAATATCATCAACAAAACACACACGTATCCAATTATTGCTTAAACATAAGAATAACTAGAAATGGACCAGCAAACATTATATAGATAAATACAGACATTACCCAAGACAAAGAAATAGAACTTAGCAATTCTCCCTCCTACAATCAATGAGTGGCAGTAATAAGGATCAGTTCAAACAAACCTTAGACAACAGACATGATCATAGTAGTTATGGCTTTGCCGGTTCCCGTAACGAGATTGTTAACATAATTTGGCAGTAAGTCGATCTAGCCAATGTGGAGACGTTATCCATTAGGTGCTGTAATTGTCAAACCAATATGGACAGGCAAATGTATATCCTTGTTATTTTCTAATATTTGTCAATGCGTGATGTTTCAAAACAGGTAAGAAATATTGGTATATCTAAATATAATTCAATGTTAGTTTAAGAATATATGCATATTGACTTCACGACCGGTAATATTTTGGTATAGGAACTTTTTCAAATCAGACATTTCATTGTATTTAATTTGTACGAATTAGATCTATTTTGTTTAATTTATATTATCTATCGAATATCTTTGACAAATAGTCTGGGGACTTCTCTCTCAGGACTTCATTGAAAGCAGGAAAAGAAATTGTTAGCGTTTTACCGGGTCTATTACGATTGATTTGATAGCTACGTCCATATTCGTGTTATGTTGATCTTAAACGTATGTCATACCGGTGCCAAGAGACAATAATTATCTTAATATACCATTTTTAAAGACTGTAAAATATAGGGAAAACGCTATCAAGTTTTGGCTAAAAATTATGAAAAATGTGAATTCTCCTATATATGGTATGTATACCGATCGCACTATAAACGTTAGAAATCAAATACTTCATGGATGGGTTAGTCGAATTAATTCTATTATAGATCACATTGGAAAACTTAAGGCTTCATTATGCCTATCATGAAAACTAGACTTCATTAACTGAACTGGAATGGTACAATTAACTCCATTTCTTATACAAAACAGATTATATATTTGAAAAGTATTTAACTGAAATTGGTAATTATGACTTAAAAAGAAGTTGACTCGTTTAAGATAAGTTTCTCATACTTTTGAAATTGAAACTGGAATATATAACTGAACTGACAGAAATAATAGGATAAGTAGATGATGCACTCAACATGTTGTTGAAAACGAATACCAATTTATTTAATGTTGTAGTAAATATTCAAACATTAAAACAATATTTTGAGGTAATATATCATGGCCTTATACTAACACATCTATTACCCTTATGTCGACTTATAAAGAAAATCAAAATAGCTAAATATTGCTAAATTCATCAAACATGCTAGGTCTATACGTACTGAGATCGTAAACATCATTACTGTCTCTATATTATGTTACTTGTAAATATGTCATTGTGTTTGTTCTTGTATATATATATATATATACTTTTGTATATTTTTTTAGTAAATATATGTCTTTGCCATAATATATTATGTTATTTGCTGATTATGGCAATAAAAATGCTCTCTAGTTGTTACATGTCACTAATTGTGTTAAATCAGCGACAGGTATGTCAAGTCGGTCTAAGAACTCTTCACATGGTTGGTCACGGTTTGAAGTGGGGCAATATGATGTATAGCGTTTTAAGTGTTTCACTTTTTGTGTCAAATAATTATTCACAATATGATACTTAGTATAGTAGTTGTTAAATTAAACAATACGCTACGTTTATCTCGTCTAGCCATATCTTTGTTCAATCTTACGAAGTAAATACCATCAAATTACTGTCTCGAATATACTAGTACATGTATGTTATCGTGCCACCACGAGTTAACTGGCCTGTTTTATTTGAGAGAAAGTGTTATTTTTGTTCATTAAGGGATGTCTTATGGAACAGACTGGCAATGCGTACTTTTAACACAGACAGTTGTAACACTAATCCAGTCTGATAAAACTGAAGTTACATCTCTAAATAGACAACGTTAAACCCGTATTTATGGCAAGCTCTTGCCACAAAAGGACAATGTTCGTATATTTTACATTATGCCTACACACAATCCTAGAAAGTATGCCTTCTATGTTTAGCGTCCACATGCGAAAAGTGCAAGATTCAGAAATATGGAACACTAAATGCAGATAAAATCCAGGAATCTTAGGTACAAACAGTGCGTATTTCTAGCAATATGTTTAAGGACGACGGATTGCGATACTGTTTCCGTTCGGCTGTGATGTCATTATATTGATTAGCATTTAAATTTATATTTTGGCCGAGTCTCTTACGTCTAACAGCTTGTCTAGAATACGTATGGACTCGGTTGTTTCTGACCTATATTTTACCATGTTTCAAATCATGGTTGAACAAATACGTTCTGTGACTGACTTATTAGATAGAGGTACGTCTCTCGTAAACAATGCTCGCTATACTTGTGCTTCTTCGCGCATGAAATGTTGTCTGGAACAAATATTGCCTCATCAGCTTCGATGATTTTCAATTAATTCAACAGTAGTATGAGAGGGGACGGAAATACGCTGACCGAGTGTTTATTTGATTTCTGCGGAAACTGTTGGTTAATCGAACCAATTCAAAACATGTGGTAAAAAAACGCCGACGGTAAAAATCAATCAAGTACTATTTCTATAATGGCTATCCAATCTGAAATTCATTACGCTGTTGCCCAGCCAGCTAATCACTTATATCAGTGTGGAAAGCCCCAAATAAAAACGATTAAGCATTTCCGCCGAAATAACATCACCGTTTTGTGGAAAATTAAAGAACAAGGCGACATCATTTCACTCATTTACTTCACTTAGTTCGAGTGTTTATTACTTTTTCGTCATTTCGTTTCAAAATTGGAGAAGTAATAGGATGTTCAGTTAATCGCAATTCCAAACTAGGAAATTATTAGCTAGCATAACATCAGTAACTCAGGGGACCTTGGTGAATCTTGATGCAATTAAAACATTACTGATACACAACTATTCGAATTAGTTGTCAGTGTGCATAGAAAGGGCAGACATAAATGATGCGAATCTGTAACAATTGGATAATTTATCAACATGCATTTGTGCAACATGCTTTTCTAAACGCACCACTAAATAGCTCATGGTATTTACGTAGGTTTTTTATTACACAATTGACTCTATAGCAAGTGCCCTACTTGGTCGGTAACTTATTGGATTCACTTGATGTTATTTTGTTCGACTAAGTATGTGGCAGAGTATCAGATATTATGATATACGTACAAATAAAGCAAGTACGACTCCTATCAATACTTCCGCGTTCTTCGAAAAAAATAAATGTAATTTTCGATCTACTTTACAGTTCGAATAAGGCGTAATTCAGAATTTAAGTGTCCTCAGAATATAGTTTGTCATCTCTTCCACTGTTGAATATCCAAATACAGAAGCGCACAGACTATCCAAAGCCTCACATAAGCGGCGACAGCGCCTAGCCACCCACGCAAGAATCTGACATCTGTCCAAATCCCCAAAGACATTAATATTTTAAGCAATGCTATCCACTTACCCTGCAATAAATGTCATACTGTGGACTTTGAATTTCGTGCATAATTAACCATAAAGGGAGGTTTATAATGAAATACGATTACTAGTAAACGACAATGTTCAATAGAAGCTGTAATTTGTAAGCACTCTTTGTAGCAGATGAACGAGGTACACACGAGATAAACAAACACAATGAATCTCAGCTAACTTTTGGGTGGCTAAAACGTAAACTGATCCGTAAATTCAAATAATAAAAATCGATTAAAGATAATATGGTAATGTCATCAAATAAACTGAATAAGAGGGTCGAGGAGTCAATGGGTACATCCAAGCAACAGCACATACGGCCCTTAAACGTAAACAGACACGAAAATACGAACAAGTTACCCATTATAAAAATTAAACCGAGGATAATAAATAAAAAATAAGTATATTTCAATCGCAGTGCGTAACTTGGATTATCGAAGCAACTGGGACACACAGCTCAGATCATTTATGAGTAGTATAGATTAACAACACAAACTGTAAGGTTGTCAATAGTACAGGAGGTACATTTACATTATTCAAATAATCTGTACACTAAATCAGGCATGCTTGTGCTCATCAAAGAAATCAAAGACCCAAATTAACGAATGTCACGATCCGGTTAACCGTAATTAATGTAACTACGATAATTTTACCATTGCAAATCATTAAGCCAAACTCTGAATTGGATAGCAGGACACATGAAAACGCGCATGAATGGGTACAATTAACACGGAATAGTTACCTTTAAATGATCAATCGATGGGTTGACTTTTAGCCGTTTTAGGTCATGTTGTAATGGTTGACAAGCGAATAGCAATACTTTGTATCACACCACACTCTCATCAGGCACAACAAACATGTCTCCAGTTATTGTTAAAACATAACATTAACTAAAAATGGTCCAGTTAACACAATACAGATAAGAACAGACAATACCCAGACGGAACTGAGGGAAAAACAAAACTAGTTCCCTTCATGCAATCCCTATTTATTATCAATGAATGAAAGTAATAAGTCCACACGAACCTTAGAAAAGTCAGACTTGATCCATGTTTCAATGGCTTTAGTTGTTTCCTGTAACCAAAGTATTCCCATATGTTGACAGCCAGTAGAAATAATAAATAAGGAGATTTAATGAATTAGGTGATGTAAGCAATCACACATAATGATATCATTTCTACATATAGACACAGAAAGTGACCTTGATATTTTCATGTAATATACATAATTCTATGTGCCCTAAACGTATTGATCGCCTGTTTGTCTGACTTCTGACAGGTCATTCATTCAGTACTTTTGCTACTCTTGTGAGTTCTCTTAATACAGGGTATCACGTTCAACATTCTTTTATAACCTGTCACTTAGGCCATGTTGATCAGGGAATTTTATGGCATGAAATTTTATTTACACTGTCCTGTTCCATAAGATTGTCTGTTTGAGGTTTGGTGCAGCGTAAAAGATTTAAGCACACGTGACATTGTCGCTGTCCGAACCAAGGTGGAAGCCCTGTAGTCAACATTCGTCTATATATGTATGGTACATGTGTAGTTTATGTAATAAAAACGGAATATAGAACATTTTTTATCACTGTGCCTTTTCTGTTCATTCTGTATGTGCCCATATGTAAATTCGTTTTCAGCTGATAGCTGCTTTGTTTGTTTCTGAAAGGCATGCAAACTGTTTTTGTTAAATGTTGCTTTGCTGGTTGTCCTTTGGATGTGTGAGATGCCTTGTATACTATTTTATGTTGTGCCTTTCCTGCTATGATGTTTCTGTTTTTGAATTAAGTGTTGCAACCTCTTATTCATAAATGCCTTTGTTCCCACCAACGATGGCAAATGCAGACAACTGACATCCACAATTTTTTTCCAAAGTAAATAGTATCTTATAATACTCCGTAAATATATGTATAAAAAATTATATTTTAAAAATACAAAATGTACGAAATAAAGTAGGAATACACATTTCAAAAATGTGTTGTTAGTTGTTATATTAAGAACGTAACTATGCATGACGGAATATCAGATTTAGCATACATAGTTATAGTGGCTTACAATTATTTGTTTTACCATTTTTATTGACTGTGAGCGATCAATTGAAATGAGGCTACTGGGTGGCCAAATTACTCAGAATGTGAGTTTGAACTTGCCCATTGTGCCATTACATTTGTGTAAACGCAACAAACTTTTCCTAACATTTGACCTAGTGACCTAGTTTTTGACCCCACACGATACAGTTTCGAATTTGACCTAAATTTCATAGCGACAAACAATCTGACCATGTTTCATAATTGTGTCATCTATTGTGTTCACAAGTTTTTTCTAAGATTTTACCTAGTGACCTAGTTTTTGATCCCATATGACTCAGTTTCCAACTTGACCTAGATTTTATATAGATAAATATTCTGAATAAGTTATATAAAGATTAGGCCATAAGTATGGCCTCTTGTGTGTTCGAAAGAAATTGTGAACGGACGCCGGTCGGACGAACGGACGTCACTTTGTGACAGGTGAGCTAAAATATGATATTACTGAACTACTCGGTTCCACAAGGCGGGCATTTCTTGGTCAAGTCGGACAACGTATTGTTCAATATTTTGAGTGTTTTGCAGTTTGCTATAATTGTTTCTTCTTTATATGCTAACATCACTCGGACAGTGGTTAACACTACCATACGTGTATCTCACCTAGCCTTCTGTTTGTTTTCCTAGAAACCAAATACTACTAAATAAACGCTATCGTATATCCCCGTGTATAGTTAATGTCCGTATTGACTGACCGACTTCGATGAGGTGAAACATTGCTCTACAGGTTCAATAACGGGCCGCTCATGAAAACCTGATACGCAAAACTGTTTTCAGTTGTAAATCTAATTCAGTGTAATCAATGGGAAAGTTTAAATCCATATTTATGGCGTCGAACCTTTATCAGGTTTGAATAAAGTTGGTAGAGATAATGAGACAGCGTCGCAAAAACCCTACTAAGTGTAACAAGGTTACTCCTTATTCTGAGGAAGTCTGTTGTGATATTAACAAATGTAATACGATTGTTTTCAAGGAGTTGTATCCTATTCTGTAATCCATTTACACGTTCTTCATATGCAAAGAACATCACAATTTTCAGTGTCACGGAAATATACTAACCTACCCAACCCTGACATGTAACCGAGATAATAACTTAAACCTAAGTTAAACTAAGCTCGTACTACATACCGAAAATATACTCTCTTCCTCGAAGAATTGTACATTGTTTACCATGGTACATGTATATTTAGTAATTTTGTGTATCCGCATATACCATCGCCATTTCTGACACTTAGTTCGCACAATAATATAATGCGACTGGTGGCATATTTGGGTACACATAGAAAATCAAAACATTGTCCTAGCATATGTTTTCCGAATTTGGACTGATCATATTTTCAGAAAACATATTGTAACATGTGTTTTATTGAAAAGTGATACAGATTGCTTCCTTCAACATTTCATGTCAAAATGCACATAAAGCAAGCCCCGTTCTACTGTTAGAGCTGCATTTATGCAATTTTATTTCATATATACCATGGACAATGTGTCCATGAGTACACAATTTTACATTTATAAATATTTATACATAGATATTACACCCAAAGAACATTACATAACAGTACAAATTTGATGCATAGGTACATAATAGCTTACAGTGCAAAACATGCATTGATAACCTTCAAGAAGTAGCATGTATATAGCAAAGGTAAAAACGAGAGTAATGTGGTCACATAATAATGTGATACTTAATTAAACACCAAAGAATTCCTGACGTTGAAAGATTTTTGAACAAACATGGACAAAATTTTAATTACGTTTTCATTTTCGGACGATAACAGTTCGATAAATTTTGGGATGTTTGGCCTTTTCCAAAAGTATTTATGAAATATTGTTTTCTCAAATCATCGTATAATGGACATTCTAATAAAACATGAAATTCATCTTCTTATTTGAAACAAATATCACAAATCCTTTCATTGTATGGTATTGCCTGTGGTTTATGCCATCTGCCGGTTTCGACTTTAAGTCTATGTGAGGACATTCTCAAACGAGATAGAGAAAATCTAAATTGTTCAATATGTATACATGTTAAATAAGGTTGTAATTGAAAGTTGCAAAACAATACATATGTTCTTGCACGTGTTGATTCTCTTAACTCGGAAAACCAGTTTTGTATAAACGTATCATTTATTCTTTGCTTAAAAATGTTCATAAATATATTTTCATTTCCTACACCTTGATTGATCCAGACATTATTAAAACCTAAAAACTGTAACAGATTTCTCACGGATTTTGCCCAAGACGCACAGTTTGGCTTCTCACTTAAATCTCTTAACATTACATTATAAATAACTTTAGCATATTTGGTGCTCTCAAGTTGAACAATTTTTAACCAATATTTAATAACATTCATAGCTCTAATTGTTTTTAAAGAAGTTCTTCCAAGTTCGCCATATACGAAATGATTCTGTGTATGCTGTCTAACACCTTAAATCTTTTTACAAAACTGCAGGTGAATGTTTTCCAATTGAGAACTATCGTTTAAACCCCATACCTGAGAGCCATAATTGAGTACTGGTGGTACCAGTTTATCAAACAAATCTAACTTATATTTTATGGTAATACATGGAAATTTTATTAATTCTTTTTGAAGTTTATATAATGCTTTAAGTGCTTGCCCAGACAATGTTTCATAAGTAAGATTGAAAGAACCACCTACAGCGTAGGTAAATTTAGTGACAATATCGAGATTTTGGTTCTTAAACCTAAAATTTAAATTTTGCCTAAGTCTACCTCCCTTTTTAAAAATCATGACTTTAGTCTTAGTACAGTTTACTGTCAGTTTCCATCTGTCACAATATTCTTCCAAACGTAATAATCCTTTATGTAATCCTTCCCCGGTTTCAGACATAACAACTATATCATCTGCATACAACAGTAAAAACAATTTTAAAAATCCCAAGTCTATACCTTCAAACCCATTTAACATGACATATTCCTCGATGTCATTAAGATACATAGATAACAAAAAAGGGAGATAATGATTCACCCTGTCGTCCTCCTAAACAGCAAGTAAAGTCTTCACTAAGCATATTTTTATTATCCTCGGCCTCGAGACCGAGGGTATATTGGAATGCCAAAAGAAAATTGACTATGGAGGAGCACGTGACCACATGTCAATGCCTGATTGGCTAATGTGTCAGTCTGACTTAAGGTGGGTATAGACAGTACATTTTGGTTTAAAAATGTACTGTGTAGTTACATGTAGTATACTTCTACCACACAGTTTCTAAAGATGAACCGTCTAGACACATCTGCTGTAAATGGTCTCAATGTTTGAATCACGACAGGGGGTCTGCTTTGTTACTATTGATGTAGAATGTTTGAAAATGGTTAGGCCAAAAGAATTTATGGAGTGTTTCCACGTTGATTAGGTAGGATTTACCGGTACAACCAACAAGCAGTTTCAGCCATATACACATAGAGGAAACCATGGTGTGCACGAATTATCGATAAAATACAGCTACGACTGACAACTGCAAATAAGCTGTTCGATGAAGAACGTAGTGCTATTGTTACTATGTCTTTTTGTAATATGAAATGCGGAATATTGGCTATATTAGAATCGAATTAATAAACATGTACCTGTGTTTTATCTAAAATAAAGCTTGTTCAGGTGCGCATCCAAACTAGTGACTGTGCTTTATTCTACGATAAAATACATGTACACATTCATTATTTCTTAAGTAAAGTTACTGTTGTAAATACTGGTCTGGCCGAGGAAAACTATTTGACTTGTACTTAATACGGGAGCTAACACAATCACACATCGGCCTAATGATATCTGTCAATTTACCTCTAACACCAAGTTTTATAAGTTTATACGAGATGACATCTCTAACTAAATAGTCAAAAGCTTTAGTAAAATCTACAAAGACGGCAAACATTTTCTTATTATGATTCAACAGATGGTTAATTATACCTTGCAAAATGAAAATATTGTCAACAGTGCCCATATTTTTTCTAAATCCCGTCTGTGCATCTGTATTTAAAGAATGGCAACTTGGATCTCGCACAAATTATGCTATTCTTGTTACTTGTATCACAGCGAGTAAGCTCATCAGACGAAATGAATGCTTTAAAATACTAATGTTTTCACAATGGTTTTCTCATTGCTTATGCTTAGTTAAAGTAAGACGGTCAGGACTGTTTGTTTGTCGTCCTTATCAAAGTTTAAATAGTGAACACATTTAACAATACTGCGAAGACTCTACTGAATTCATTGCTGAGCAAACCAAACACTCGTACTTCGACAGTTTTAATATGAATTCCAGATCGTGGTACATATACGACGGTCTATCTACAAAATCCAATACTACTTTCAAGACAACGTCGTATTGGGATATAATAAAACGTCTGGTATATGTCGCGTTAACATCAATCTTGTTAATAATTGTTGATCGTGACCACTGAACTGTCACCAGTTGCCTGGTAATAACGTGAAATGTGTCCAAATACCATCTATTGTTCTATAATTGTGTTGAGATTGACAGGTACAAGGTGAAAACAGTGGAAACAACATACATGTAATTACATTAAGGACCAATCACACGAAGGCATTACCACTTGGAACCTTGTTAACACCCAATTTCTTTCAAATTGATGTGTGTATAAAAATAGTGTCCCCTTCTTTATATATATTCTTAAATGGAATTGTTACCACTGTGTCCCATCTCTGTCATTCCAGAAATTGATTCATGACGAGTCTCAATGGGAATCACACGACGTTGTGTTTAGAAAACATGACGGTAGGTATCACCAAAACTTCAAAACCCTCGTGAATTGTCTCCAGTGTGACCTAGGCATTATTTATGTATATTGTTACGGGACCCAATGCAATAGTACTATACATTGTACTAATATTCTTTTGTGATATACAAATTCGTAGGTGAACTGTTTGTTTTAGTAATAAGTTATTAAGTAGTTTTGTAATAACACTGACAATAGCGATCATTTTTACATGGACAGTCTAATTAGTAATTATAACCACATCAACTGACGTATGTGATAACATCAAAACATGACCCAAGGTGATTCAATATACACTATATTAGTATTTCATAAAATGGAAGGTGATATGTACGTCATACGTCTCATGGTTTTCATCAAACCATTATAAAACCACATACGTACATGATCTATAGCGTTTACAGTCGTTGTTTGTAGCATGGAATTGATAGGAAGTCGATATTATGGTTGAATAAAAACCTCAGACAATATCCCATTGTCTAAATTCAGGAGACTATATGCTTATATAGATGGAGGTCCGGTGATCAGAAATATTACAATCCTAAATCTCCGATTTCAAAGGAATTGATAATGTTAACGACCCTGTTGTGCTCGGATGCAAGATAACACTTTCATGGTTTGCCTCAAACCCACTCACCAGTGTCACATTGCTTTAAGTGTACGGGAATAAGGTTGCTAGTATATTTATAAAATTATCCATCTTTGGTAGCACGAGTGCCTCCGTAGCTCAATGGTTAGCGCGCTTGTCGTCTAATCTAGCGACCTGGTTTCAACTACGGGTGGATGCACTCATATGCCTGTCATATGTCTGGCAAATATATGCTATGCTCTGCATTTTATAAATATATATAAATACTTTCGCAAGGTCTGAACTGAATTAACACAACTTTACTAGCTGGGTAAACTTACTGGATCAAATTATTCTTGACGAATCATATCGGTCAGTTTCGGACACATAGACACGAACGAATGACTTGATTGAATCTATCAAACAACTGCTCTCTCAAATATTCCAACATTCTTAACAGAAACAACTGAGCAAAGACTGTACAACAATGAAAACACAACAAACACGAACACACAGACCATAGGTATTCATCACCATACTCGTACACAACACGAAACTGCAAAGTAGACACAATTTATATAATTATTAAGAGTAGTTGTTTTCGAAATGAAGAACTATATGTAAATATTAGGTTCGAATGCATATGAACGGAAATAAGAATTGCATTCTCTGCATAATATTGTTTACTCATTGGTTGTCACCTTGGAATATTTAGTTGTAATTGCAACCTTGGGATAGGAAAGATGCAAACTACACGTTTATGTACAATTTGCCAATGGGTGATACGTACTTCGGTTAGATGATTGTCGCCGTACTACTGGAAGGTATATTTTGAAATGTCAATGCAAAATCGCAACGTCTTGTACCAAAGCAGATAACGATACTGCCCGAAATATCTGCAACAATGATTACATGGACAAGTTTAAACTGTGGACCTCTGCGGCTCCCTGTGGGCCTATTTGCTGACCTATATATGTCTGTTGAATTAGCATGTTTAATTATCAAAATTTGTTATTTTAAAGATTAAAGGAGCATGCCCAGAAACTGGAATGACTTGGTTTGCATACAACAAAATTGCGTTTATCACTTGTATAACTAACTATTACTGAAAAGTCAAAGAAGAATTTGACTTAAAAAATACTCTATAACACGCACTTCGATATTTTGTAAATCAGTTTGAATAAAAGGCTGTCAGCCTTTTATTGACGACAACGATATTTAGTTATCCTTGAAAAATTTTATATAAAAAACTAGCGGGATATTTCGTAACTTTTTTACAGGGTTTTCATTATTTGAAAGAACTAGGTCACTAGGTCAAATCACAGGGCTTTCACGCGCTACTACGACAGGTGAGCGAACTATGGCCCTTTGGGTCCTCTTGTTTATTTATTTAAGCAAACGTGAAAAATGCGATCTCGTTTTCGGAGCTTTCCAGTCAGCTCGTACCTAAGTTATCTCGTACCTAAATTCGGTTAACTCATACCTGAGTTAACTCGTACCGGAGTAAACTCGTACTGGTAATATATTGAACTATATTCCTTATTTAAACTGTTCCAGCCTCCGCTGAGGTATAAAAATAGCGCCCCTTCGGATTTCTCCTTGAGATGCTTTGGGAGATCGGGGCGGAAGCCCTTTGTGTCCATTCTTCATTCTATCAACAAGTGTCTTCTGACTGAAACTTAATAATTTGTAAATTGGAAGAAATGTTCATTACATCAAGTTTTGCCCTGCACATGGAATAATCAAGTCAAAATAACATTATACATATGTATGAAACTTTGCACATTCTGATTACAACAAATCGTATGATTCATCCTAGTATTTAACTGTCTGATACAATTCTGCACCGTACAAACATTCAACTTGTGCATAACTGTAAACAGAAACAAACTACCTACAATGATTGTTAATCACTTTATTAAACTAACGAACAATCCAAGGTCTATTGGTGAACCATTGTCGTTTTGGTCATTGGTCAGTGTTAATAACACATGCATGTATTCATTCTAGAAACAAAAGGGATTCAATCTCAACATCATAAGACGTACGTCTCATTAAACATTGTTTCACTATTAATCGCGGCACAGCAGTTAATTTACGTCCGGAAAAAAACTCATTTTGAATAATAATAGGCTTTCTGGCATTTTACTTCATTAACCAAAGTTAAGTGACATTTTCTACTCGACTAATTTGGTCAGGTTGTATCTTATCCCTGTGTTAGTGTTGGGAACATTCGGTGTAACAGCTTGTGCGTTGTATTTAATAATGTAAGTTTACGTTTGTGAGAATATCCGAGCAATGGTGACTGACGTCGGTAGGTTGATGCACTTGTTATATGACATGATATCATTGACGATACATTTCTACAATAAACAAATGTCTGAACATAAACATTATATGCATTGTATATAATAATACAGGAGAGGATATAACCGAAAGAATCATTATAATTGGGGATGTTTATGTTATTGTTTGCTTTAATTTATATTTTAAATACACGTAATAGGAATAAATATGTTAAATTAATTTTAAATAAAACTTAGATACAATTGTAGAGGCAAGACCGCTAAATATCTTCAAGTTATTGTCTTGTCCAGTACACAGACACACCATCATTACCAAAATCAAGTACAAGTGCTCCGTTAACCCAGTATACATTAACTAAGACACGATGTCACTAGTATTAACTATAGTTCCTAATCAATATACTGCTGGTGATAACTGAATTGATAGTCCAATATTTTGCAGCTTTCAATGGTTGTTGCTCTGAATAGGTTGCACTGTATAATGTTATTTTACAAAATCGACTACATAAATAGCATTTAGCGTCAATGTTATCACAAACCAGTCTAGCCAATATGCCGGTTTGGAATTATATATGCATCCAACGACTGTACCTATTTCTTCAATCGATGCTCTGGTCCTTCATAGTTTATGTAATTACATAAAGCAACCATTCGATTGAAATAATTTGTCAATTTTCATGTAATGCACATGATATCCGCGTCAAAATTTTAAAAGTGGATCACGAATTCCAGATTGACTCCTACAAAAGTGGATGCGGGTTTGTCCTATGAAAATGGGTAGCGGGCAGTTTTTAATAACGATTTGCCCATGTGTGTGTAGATCTATTAAGATCCGCCAAAACTCGCATTTTATAAAGTGACGGTTTGGTAATTTTGTTCAGTGTATTTCTCCTGATCAAGTGGTCGTTGTTCTCTCTCTCCTCTCTCTTGAGTTTTCTTGTCTCGTTATATTTGTACCAAGAAAACAAACATAAATATTTATCATTCTTGTCATTTATCAACCTGTTCATGACTGAAAACATTAAATATGTGTTCTACATCCGTTCTTATTTCCCATTGACGCATATATTTAATCAGTTAGGGAGTTTGATAAGACAGGCGATGATCGCTTGGAGACCGTATAAACTATAGTTTCTTCACAGTTAACGATATGGTGCTCATTTGTAAGGGTCATAGAGTATTGTTTGACCGTAGGACAATACAAAACAACTTGACGGTACGATAGATTAGATGCACCAAGGTTAGATGTACATTGATTACAAACAATATTCTATGCCTGACGGATACGTTTCAAATATAAACACAGTAACACAAATTGCACAAAAACAAATGTAAAGGGGAAACGCGGAAATAAATGATGAACTAATTAGAATGCCGGGTGACTTTATTACTTTTCACTGTTACTTCAATTTAAATTCGCATGATTAGGAAGTTTGTTTACTGTTCCTGGTCATACCTACCAATACAAACTAAAACAAAAAACGATGAAGAAAATGTTCTGCAAATATCAAATTATCAGTGGTTTATATTAAATAGATCGACGCTTCCCAAGATATTGATAACTGACAGTGAGTGAATCAAGTGGCAAAAATGGCGTACTTGTTTATTCCTCATATTCGTCATAGTGTTACTAGTTATAAAACTTGAAACGTTCAACCAATATTTTCCTTTCTCTTTCGTGTAAGGGATTGTCCTTTCACACATAAGTACCATTTGTTTTTTTTACTTGGAATTTTTGTGAGAGGAACTGACCTCTGACTGTTGCGGGTAGCGTACTCATGGCTTTACCAACATGTGTTGAGCCCGTGGCATGACGTCGCGCTACGAAACTCAAGGGGATTTATCATTGCTAAATATAGACGAAAAATAGACCGTACTCCCACCAACGTATTATAAGACTATAAATTACTTAGGTGATGTTCATCATCAAACGAATCGGTGTTAGTTTGTCTATGTGGGTGGTTTTCCCTATTGATAGAAACAGTCGGACTCTAGAAAGACAATTCATAATGACATGGCATTGATTGGTGACGAACTTGATTCGTCTCGCACAGCGACCGCTATTTCTTCAATATTTACGGCTGACCTATGGTCTAAATCAAACAACTCGCAAGCCGCAGACTTAATTAGTGGTGTTGTCCAGAGCCAGTGGGTCAATGATACACATATTGGAGCAGTCAGTCGACTACATTAGTGAGACATGACGACAACTTAGTTATTTTGTTTAGTTTAATAATTTATTCTAGTCTCATCCATATATACATGACAATTATTTAGTTGTGAGCACTTATGGCCAGAGGCTGTACCTACCTTTCAGTATTTTATTTCATGACCGTCAGTATATAAGAACAGTTTTTTAAGATGCAATGTAATATTTGTTACGAGGTATACTATCAACCATATTTTGATTTAAAATGGATATTATAAGAAAATGTTTAAAAACTATTGATACGTGAAATGTTATGTTAGTTGTAACGGAATGTCACTGCTTTTGTCTGGTTATACGAGCTGAGGGTCTGATCGCAAATGTATATTTCATTAAAGTTATCTTGCTTTAACTAATCAGTAACGTTCTCAATTACATTATTAATATAACTACTGTTTCCCATTCCTTATAGAATTCAAATATTTTTATTTGCTGCCGATAGCACTCATTACCTTTCGAGCCAATGTGAACATCCTATTAATTAATCAAACATGAAATATGAATTAATGAAATACGACACGACATACAACAGCCACCACAAGTATTACTCAATAACACTTTGCACATAAACAACGTCAATGCCGAACAGACTTACTATTCGTGTTTGAACAAAAGTGTACAGCGACAACAATTTGATTAGTTACGGGTTTTCGGAATTTAAGGTTACATTTTGTAATACAAGTAAGCCATTTGCCTTCATAACTTGATAAAGAATGACTATAATATTATTGCTTTTATTACTACAATAACGGTATCATAATGACCGTGTACAATCGAGTGAGCCAAAAAATAAAAAAAAGCTTTTTCGAGATCTTCGTTTACATCAAATTATTCTACGAAAATTCAACTCCCGAACACATTTCTGAGAGAATTTCGTTTCACAATAGTGTAATACATCAATAAAAGTCAGTTTGTTGAAAGACGTATGTATTGGAAAATGCTGACATCTACTAAGGGGAGAAACTACTGTGTCGACTGTGTATAGTTTAGCAACGAGGTCGATACTGACTTAGTTCCCCATGAAACTGCACACATATCTTGTAAACGTTACAATATACTAAGGCAAAATTCAACAGGAACAGCAGAGCACGAACGACTCATGACAATACAAAATGCTAGCTCTGCATGACAGTCGCCCCGGTGCAAACGACTAATAATGAGATATTATGTATTCCACTTGATTATTTAGATTTGTAAATTAGTATTGTTGACATGTTTAGAGAATACAATTAGGTCTAGATTAATTTACTAGCCGTTTATTTTCAAATACGAACTAGGGACAGCGCTCATCAGAAACAACAGGGCACGAAGGTCAGAACAAAGAACACATACAAAAGAAAATACACATACGAGCATAATTATTAAAAGTGCAGGTCACAAGGGCAACTACCAAAATTAATTTGAAAAAAGGAAACTAACAACAACAAAACATACTGCTCCAGTTAGTCAAACGTATCACATGCAGTCAAGTGTTGTGTATAGTTTGAGCTTATAATGGGTGTAATGCCTTTGGCTATTAACATAATAATAGAATATGTCGAAGAAAATAAATAGAGGATATTTGTATTTTTCGGTGTATGATCGGTTGTTATTTCACCGAGTGAGCAGCTGAAGTAATATTTTCACGAGTGGCGTAGCCACGATTGAAAATATAAGTCAGCTGCTCACTCGGTGAAATAACTACCGATCTTACACCGAAAAACACAAATATTCTATTTATTTGATGCTTTATTTTGATAATCTAAACTAATTAGTAACTAATTGAATTTTATTGACCCGTATGGTGCCTCATGACGTCATTTTAAAGCGCGCGCTGATGTTCGATTAAGTAGGTCTTTAATAAGCAGTTAATTTCCGACGTTAATGTACACTTTATAAGGTTACTTTAACTGCAGTGTAAGTAATCATATGGATGTTTTTATTAAGTGTATGTCTGATGAAAGAAAACGTATTTTTCATCTATTTGTATACATACGCTATCTAGATCTTCTAATACAGCATCCGCTAAAAGAGGCTACTGTAGCCGTCAACATTTTGAGTATTGAACTAATTTGTGTTTTTATTTGAAATTGATCCTGTATTAACATTAGCTGCATATTTAAATTACCATCAATGTCATACAACATTATTATTCGTCTGCATTTGATCAAAATTTGGGATTTTGTGAACTATCCATTGAGAGTTCAAGGCAGACAGTGTCATTTCGATTTAAGACGTCAATATGTATAAACCAAATTCGGGCGCTACATGGGGATTTTAAAGTAGTCCATTTGAGTGAAATTATCAACAGTGAAATTATCAACAGTGAAATTATCGGATTATAATTCACTGATATGCCACGGTAAACCACTCATAAGCATTAAATAAACACTAGTTCTATACAATGAAAACGACCACACACACACATGCCATGGTTAAATTGTGCCACTGTATGTATGTATACTGGTCGGTTTGTTGGTCGACAGTGTGGACCAAACACTTACCATCTTTTAACGCGTGAACGCTTGACCTAATGATCCTCAACGTTTATTTGGCGGGTTGTCAGTAAAGCAGATGACTATATTGATTCTGAAGTCAGAAGGTCTGGTGATGAGATGGACTCCGACGAAAAACTTGGTTCGTTGCATGATTCAGAATCTTCTAACTTTATACGACAATTGATCACCATCATCAGTTGATCCCTGTTGGTTTTGAGGTCAGTAGGTAAAAAGTCAAGATCATCATAACATTTAAAACTACTGATTATGTGCTGTCATGGGGACATGAATGTATCATGAAAATCTATTGTTTCAGGTGTATATAAAACTAAACTTGCAACCAAATCGTATTTGAAACAGATGTCAGTCGTTAAATTTGATGATGCATTAAGTAGATTTTCAATCACTTGTTTATATAGAAACCTAACTATTTGCCTATCACTTTGAATTTAATTGAATTGCGTTGATGCTGTTTTTGTGTTTTTGTCAGAAAAAAAACAGTTTCAAAGAGAACGGTGTTTACAGAACTTTACCGGATATTTCGCTTGAAGTCGTTCTGTAAGAGGTCCAGCATTCATGGGCAATGTTTGTTGCGCTCTAAAATCAATTGAATTTTAAAACAATTTGTAGTTTGATTTTAAATTCAATTTTAATTAGAGTACTAAAATAGAATACGTGTCTTCATGTTCGATAACTGCATATGACATAACAATACACTAGATATTTACTCATACGATTATATCGAAAGTTAACTAAAGCTATTGTCTTTCTATTATATATGCCATTATCTCGATATGTACAGTGGCATTCAGATAAACAATAGAGAGTTCTTACTCCTATTCAATAAAATATATTTGTCATAGTGTTGTAAATAAATATGCTTTGTCGTAGCGTTGATATTTTCACACCAGTTTTGTAGGTTCGCTGTTATTCCAATACGATATGAACTCCCGATACGTAACAGTGGTTTTCCAATTTGCTTAGCGTTCGGTTCTTGGTAAAGTCGGTATTGGCTGGAGCGATATATCGAATTGCGTGTACATTCGTCGTCTTATAGGGAAGAAATAAGATGGAATTTTATTCCTTTTTTCTTGACGCTTGTTTTTTTTATTGTTGGAACTTGTCTTAATAAAACGACGTTATTGGAAGTATTTGTATTTAATGCGGAGTTTCAATGCTTTAAAGTAAACATACTAAACAATAAAGTGTCCGTTACGGTCCTACTTGTGACGTGTGGAACATTAAGGAGGTAAGTCCGTGTTAAACAGTTGTTTGAAATATAGCTTAGCTTTTGTGAAACAATGTAAAGAATTTAATCACTCTGTTTGGAAGAGAGAGGGAGAAATGAATCAAACATTTTCAAGTTTTTGTCTTTAAATGTATTCATGACGTATAAATCATTTCATTAGAAGTGTGATATATATCGATTATGACACATATGCAATTAATGCTAAAATGCGTGGTAAATGTTAGTTAAGATAAGTTATTTTATAGTTGACTTATTTACAGCGTTTTGGCTTCCGTTATAAGTGAAATTCGAATATATTATGCGATTACCGGCATCACCTTTGAAGGGTGTTTAAACGCTTCTGATTTTAGAAATATCTAAATTTAACACACTGCGAAAAAGTAATGTAAAATGACTGACCGATACGTATTTTTTTAAGAATCTAAAAAACATTTAGAGAAATATCTAATACAAATGCACCCCGTAAAATGATTGACGAATACGAAATGTTTTAAAATCTAAATATTTCGAGATTAGTCTAATAGTCATAATTGACTGAGTATACCCCACGTTTTGCCACGACGACTCCTAAAAAGGCTGACAAATACGTTATGTTGTAAAATATTTAGATATAAACAATTAGAAAAATATCTAATTCTTACGAATGAAGTATTCTGCTATGGCGATAACATTGTTAAATAGATGAACAATACGAAATGTTTTGAAATATAAACATACACACAGTTGCTAGGTATTGAATTGCTAGAAATGAAATCATGATATCTGATGTTTTCCATACCGATCAACTATCTTACGCACTGCTCAATGCTTTAAGCTTTTAACTAATACGTAAATGAATAATTCATACCCTGTTCGCTGGTAGAAAATTTTATACCGGAGATTTTGATTGAAGTGCCCTTAAGCGTTGTTCATGTGATTTACTAAACCGCACTTCTTTTATATACGAGCACGTTTGTACGCTCACTGATACATGCAGCCCGTTAAGTGATATTGACCGTTCAAAAACAACAAGAGGTATTGACGGAATTGTTCTAAATAAGTTCTAAATATTCATTTTATCTATTTGTGTTTTCAAAAAACTACTTTTTAAAAAAGTACAGGTCTATAAATATACACGGACGCTACAAGACGTAGATCTCTATTCAAGGAGAACGCTACTCGTTATCTATTTAAGTCTGTCTGTTATAAGATAGAAATATACTGCTTAAGTTCCACGCCTGATTCGGTATTAATCAGCGAGCTTACATCATCACAAGGACGCACCATCAATAAACGAATGATAATGACATTTACTTTCCTTGACCGAATGTATTTGTTTGTTTTGTTTAGCGTTATCTTCAATAACTGTTCAATGTCTTCCTGTTCAATCATTTATTGATGATGATGGTTGGGGCGATTGTCAAATAAGTTTCCTCGTAAAATAATCTTTATTATGTTATTAGCACTGTTCATTATATTACGGTCAGTTATCGGTAACATAACCAGTTTCCCTAGCACTAATCATCAACCACTATTACCCATTTGTTCTTCCATAAGCCACTGGCATAACCGTTACGATCCCCAGGTGACAGACGAGTATTTTATTTAATATCACTGCACCCTCGTTGGATAACCACGTACATGTTGCTTGCTGGCTAGGAAGGAGAAGTACCAAAACGAAACGCATTTTTGATAAAAAAAACAACCAAAAAATTATCTGAATACTACTCTTTGCTAAAGAAAAAACAATCATTTTTGACTACTTTAGTTTGCTTAACATGACCTTTTCCGATTTTCATGAAAAAAGGCTCATAAGAAGCGCCTCCTGGTGCAGATTTCAAATTGCCCAACATGATCTGTTCCGATTTGCTTGGCAATTCGTCATAAGAAGCGCCTTGTGATGCAGATTTCAAATATGTATGAGCCTTATAAGGTCGTATATTTCTATGTCAGCGAGGTATTGTGTTTCCTTATTTCTCGCTTACACTACTCTGTATTCATGCATTATTTCCTAAGTCGATCTTTGTTAAGCTTTCCGTAAATGCTCTAATCTGTTTGATATGCAGTTAACTTGTGAGTCAAGTCCTCTATTTTACATGCTTAAAGCATTTTGTGTTACCTTTATGACGAAACATTGCTTTTATTGAACGAAGGAAAAATAATATTGTCCTGTGACCATGCACATTTAATTCGCTTGTGGTTACGTTTATTCGGTATACACGTATTTTGTGCTATAATAACTGACTATTCCAAGGTCTTGTTCGAATAGTCGGAGTTTGTGAAGGAATATTAAAAACCGAACGGAGCTATAATAAACACAAAGTCATGGTCGTCCGCAGACCACAGTGATTATGGTTTTCCTAATCTGGGTATGTACACTGGCTGAGTACCATTGCTATTTGCCATGCAATATGGAGTAGTGTATTTCCGAATCCGTATCCCTTTATATTTGGCAAAGTTGATTTGAGACCGATTGTCTTCGTAAACGATCGGAACCTTTGTTTTACTATTTGAAAGCATGTTAGTAAGTATTCAATTGAAAACTGTTTGCTGCTTTCTTCGGAAAGTTATATTTAAACGAAGTGGATGAATACGCAAATGACTCGGGTCGATGTGGTCAAAGATCTTGTTTTTATTCGACTGATCTTTAGAATGTGTACCATCCAAACATGTCAAAACTATCTTACAAGGATTATTTGTTCAAGATGCAAAATCGACCGCTTTAATGTATTTCACGAGTTTAGTATTTAGTAAACATAATTAACTAATTGCCATATAAATCATTCAGCTACGTATCTGCTTAATATGCAATCTCAATAAATTATCAGCACCACTTTAGTTTCCGTCAATAATCATGTTTTAAGATCTTATATACCGATAGAAAATAGCGAAGAAATTGTACATGTACAATTTAAAATATTAGCAGTTGTCAATCCGGGATATTTATAATCTGGGACCTGACTGCGCGGACGAATACATGTTTACATATTTGTGCTGAGTATAATAAAGGAAGTCTTGTAATCTATGGATAGTGTGCAACTGTAATACATCCTCACATTTGGTTGTCGAATATTAAATAGGTCGGGCGTAGGTCGGACGAAGACACGTTGATTGAACGGTCCCGGGAGATATACAAAGTATTAGGAGTCTTATTGGAGCTGTGTTGTTCTACTGTTGCGCTCGGCTTGTTCAGGCCGGCCATCTAGCTAAGGCATTTAGGTCATCGGGCTTGAGCGTTCAGCTTTTTTATTGCTGAAAATATAGGTCATTCAGCTGAAACCTTGATATTCAGGTTTTTAATATTGTTATTTCCAACTTTTTAGGCCTTCTGACAGCTAAAACTAGTTATTTCAACCGTTTTCCTATCGGAACTTGGTCATTCAGCTTCGGCATTAAGCTTTTTGTTGGCTGAACTAGTTCATTCAGCAATAAGATAGCTTGGCCTTGGGCGGATCATTTACTTGTTCAGTTGGGCATCGTGCCTTGCATGGTTTTTATGTTTTCTGTGCTCGGCTGGTTAAGTTGAGTTCTGCTTTCCCTGTCTGACTTAATATTATATTTTGTAAGGATACATTTTAGTCAAAACAGTACAGAACAGAACTTGGTTTATTACAGACTTGTATTTCGTACGTCGTCTTTAAACGTATGCACATACTGAAGCATACAATTATCCAAGGTATGACGTATACACATATTATTAAGCAATACTTAAGGAATAAAGCAATTACAATATATCATTATCGTATACAGAAAAATGCAAAGAAAAGGAAAACGCAACTGATAATGAAAATATATTATTAGTGTTCTGCTGTTAAAAGTGCATTTCTTATAGCAAGGGACTATTTTACAATGAGTTAACGAGTTCTACTTGAATTTAAAGGTTGTCTAAATTTGGGCATTGAGGAATGAATAAAGGTTATGGCTTAGATATATTATTGAAATACACGAACCTGAATGACAGCACAATGTAGTTACAAATACAAATAAATAGATATTCGTCTTTAAAGTCTTAGGTATAATTATATAAGCAGTATCTTTCCCCTCGAACAATTCGATTCTATTATAGTATCAGAATTATCCATCGTGTTTGTTATAGTATTCCACGCTCCGTGACCAAGAGGTTTTTTCACCAGCTTCGGGTGCACAAGATCGGAAGATTGTTTGTTTGCGTTTCACTGAGACAGTCGTAAATGCGAGGCTATTCGGTATTCTCCGTAACAAATTGGCCAATCACTTCGTTATTTTAGGGAGCCGAATGCTTAAATTCCTAAATGTAACCCCTTATTTAGGACATTTTGGAGATCGGAAGTTTGTTTGCGTTTTACTGAGACAATCGTAAATGCGTGGCCATTCGGTATTCTCCCTAACAGATTGGCCAATGGCATCGTTCTTTGAGGGAAATGCCTAAATCCCTAAATGTGTCCGCTTTTATAGAACATTTTGGTGAGACACTAACCAGTTAAAATATTGTTACCGGGTATCTACCTGTCTGTGTCTGGCATTTAAATAAAGGTCATTAGTCAGGAATTATTTTCTTAGACATGTTATGCATTAGCTTGCCCTGTCAACAAAAGTGCCACTATGGTAACGCACCGAAACTTCAACAGTAAAGAGCAACATTCAATGCTCTGTTATTCTTAGTTTTAAATTCATATAATTTATATGTATGTGAGATAAATCCATTTATTATTATATCCACTGATGGTCCTATACAAAGATATCTTGTTTCTCGGAATGTCATACCCAAAGGAGAGTTGAGATGTAATGTCTGGAAGTTATAGAAGATATTCAATTATTTGGGTACATTGCTTTAATTTTCAAAATGTCTGCAGACATTAAATTTTATCTAGTAATATATCTTCAAAATCGATAATTTTATCTAGGTTGTTGACGCATTTGCTGTCGCAGAAGTGCTACCATTTCTCGCGGGTGGTGATATTATATTATAAGCACAATATACGTGCATGAATGCGATATATGACTGGCAGGTAGGAAAATTATATTATCATAATTCAATAAAAACGCTCTTGCTGCTGGTTAAACGGTTTCATTGCAATTCTAACTTTCTGGCTGATAGTTCAATGCAAAGGAATCGCGACATTTTTCGTTTGTTAATTATATTGAAAATTTTATTTCCAGAAAAGGATCAACGCTCTTGCTGCTGGTTAAACGGTTTCATTGCAATTCTAACTTTCTGGCTGATAGTTCAATGCAAAGTAATCGCGACATTTTTTGTTTGTTAATTATATTGAAAATTTTATTTCCAGAAAAGGATCAGTAGATTCTATCCATTTTCAAAATTTAAAGCAAAAAAACTCAAGCTGAAAAAATGTACCAACCACTATTATGTGTTTTGATGATAAAACGAAGACGGCCTGAACACATGCAGAGCAATAGCAGTACAGCCCCTTTTACGTCTCTTGTCGAACCAACACAAATATAATGTTATGTTTATGACATTATGATGCATTTGATAACAACGTGTGTATTATGCTAATTTTATACATTTTTTGTACTGATATTGTTGGGGGATGACATTTTGTTCACATAGCATCAATGCTTATATTTTGTTATGCAGTTAATTAAAAAACAGTAGCATTGACACCGTTGCATAGGCCTACACACCATGTTGAAACAGGATGGGCACTTGTTAAAGTATCATGCTACCTAAATTAAAAGGATATCGCATACAGTTATAACGTTTATGGAAAATGAAATTGTAAACCTGTAATGTTTCTAATTTGATTGTGGAATTAAATCGAACCAGTGTCGTCTGTGCCAATATCATATTGTAGCTTTTAATCTTTCACTACCATTGGAAACACTTTTGTACCGAAACTTTCGACCCGAGCATGAGACAAGATATTGTTTCAAAATTGTAAGTACAAATGTAGTGTTGTTTTACTTCAGACATAATAAACACTGTTTTAGCTAAATCGACTAAGGTGTCTCATATACCTGTATTTATTCATTCGAAAGTAAGGTTAGTTCGCTTAAGAATTTGGGAGCATGTACGATAATGACCATTTAACACAAAAAACAATATAACCGAAAAGTTCGAAATGTTTAAAATTGCCGAATGGCTACAAGCTATACAAAGTATGATGCTTCATACCTTAATGGAACGTCAAAATACATAGTTACATCAGATATAATGTTAATTTGTTGGCATGCAGTTACATTTGATTGATAGACTGACATCAATAATCATGAAGTCGCCAAATTAAAGCATACCTGCATGGCATATCGAAATAAAACAATGCCGTTTCTTATATACATGCTAGCATAATATAAAAAATAGAAAGTGACCTATGTCACAAAGGTAGGTGCATCACCTTCGCAATAATTATATCATCATAATATACCATAATTCCATACACCGGTATCAAGTATGATTATTATCGTATTACCTTATATCATGAAAACTATTGAATCGTTCTATTTATCAGGCCTGACATTCATGTCTTTGTAAATCGCCGTACAGTAGCATGCATACACCTGGAGCTCAGTATGAAAAAGATATTTATATTAAGAGTTGATTATTCTCGATTGATGTCAGTACGTAATGAGCATTCAGCGAACTCTATGACTGGACTGAGACAGTAATAGTATTGATTGATATTTTGCTATAAGTGTAATGTACTCAATGTCTCTAGGTTCCCGGCTTATCCTAAATCCACACGCGTTTTTATGAACAGAATCAAATGCAAATTGTGACTTTTATATGCTAATACCACTGATACGTCGCTAGAAGTAGACTGCATCCAAGAATTGACGACGCTACTTGCTCGAGATAATTCTGAATTACAGTAAATTGTTTTATATTAATGCGTATCCGTAAGACTCTTGATTTGTACTTTTCACAGGAGCCATTTTGCACACGTGTGAGGCGGTCGTGTGAAATTTACGTTCTATCATCACACCGGTGTTACGGATGTGTCTGTATATACATCAAATCAAACGTGCGACTAGTTTGTTTCGTTGTCTCTAACCCATATGTCCAAACGAATGATTGTTTTGTCTATGATATAGTTAGAACATATTAAGTAAATTTTAATGATTAAAAAGGGCGGAGCGAGCGAAGCGAAGCGAGTCCTTTTTAGTCATTAAAATTTACTTAATATGTTCTAACTAACTTAGAATATAACATTTTGCATTCTGATTGGTCGATAGAAAGTAGCGCCAACGCATGACGTCAAGTCTGTGAAGAGAAAATTTTAATTATTAAATTTTCATTTAACCGCCAAAATTCGGCGTTTTCATTGGCTCATAATGTAGGTTATATTATCCATATTCAGATATTAGGACCTTATTTATGTCGCAGTGCTTATGAAGTCCTGATTGTTAACAAAACATGTAGTGGTTAAAAAGGAATCAAATCATTTTCAGTGGTCTGTTGAAGAGTGGTCAACTAACCGTTGCGTTAAAAAAGTCTTTTTCATTACACGGTGATTGATATGTGTTAGAATTTAAGACTTTCATTTTCGACTTTTTGACAGCTGAAACTTGGACCTTTCAGTGGTTAACTAATTGTAAATTGGCTCTGCCAAATATGTTATCCACTATAAATAAAGTAGTTACTTACTTACTATTGTTAACTATTTCAGTTTCAGTGCTGCCTTAATTCCCTGTCCGATGTTTTACTATCTTTAAAAGTGGGGCATACTATTTTAATACAAGTCAAATAATTTTCTGCGGGCAGATAATTTAGTTGTATTGTTTAGAATGTGTTTTTCTGGAGTTTGGATGCTGATCGCATTTAAGTCTAAATGTATATGCTCAAATAATTCCAATACATGTAATATCGGGTAATACCGATTAATCTAACATAACCAACTATAATATGAAACAGTAATTTTAAACTTTATCCCAACAGATGTCTTTATTAGATATAAATCGTATTCAATTTAAACAAACAAATATCCTCGAATTTTTTAGTTGTTTTATGCGCGGAACGAAAGAACAAGTTCAAAATAATTTGAAATATATTTACCATTTATCAGTACCATGCTTCTGTTAATCTAGCAATGTGTTCTCTATGGAATGTTATTCATTGTCCACTATATTTATGATTGACCGGGAAGCGCTTTGCTTTTGCAGCTGCAGACACCTGCTGTTTAGATACATGGTCTCAATTTCCTTCCGTTCACAGTGAAATTTCAGATAGTTATGCTTTCTTCGGTAAATAAACTATTGCAATGCGACAAAGACCGATGTTATCCGCATGAAATAATGGAATTAGTCTGATTCACGACATTCTTGCAAAATGCTTCTTTTTTGGATTTTTTTAAATCGTAAACCATCGAGAACAGGTCACGTGCCCCTCCATGGTCTTTTCACTTTGAGCAATCCAATAGACCTGTGGTCTAGACCTGCGGGAATAAATACACTGACAACTGGTAGGTTAGTATAATAACTTTGTGGTCAATATATTAAGACAAACAAGGCCATAATGCATTTCCGAACCAGTTTTCGGCTATGTCCGGTCATCGAGTTGTATATTGTCTTATGGTCTTAAACTTGCATCATATTTACATCGTTGTCTTTATTTTCTATGTACACACAAAGTCATGTGTAAGGATAACTATATAAAGAGTATGTACCTATAGTGGAATAAGAACTCCTACTATAAGGCACCATCGCCTACATAACAATACGAAGTGTTAAAGCAATAGGACACTCCACTATCGCACCCCGAAAAAGATTGCGCAAATATCGTTAAATGTACGCCACACAACACTATTTGCCCTGTTAGACTTTTACGGCCGCTACGACCTTATATGACATGCAATGATATGTATCGTTCAGGATTAAGAGAACATCGAAAAAAGCGTATGTAATAATACAACAAGCCAAGCTATATTGTTGATTTTATCATGGTTCGGTATACATGTTAGATACTGATTGAAATATTGACCGGTGATCTAGTAGATTATATATAGGGTGTCTGCCTTGATCAATGTAGTTTACAACAACATCATTTGTTTTTGTATGGGCCTACAATATTAACTTTAAGCCGCCTACGCATTAATGTGTACATTCTATTGCGCAGAGAGGGGTAAGATAGATATATTTATTCAGTATTAAATGTACATCCATGGCTATATAAAACACCAGTATAACAAAACAAGATATACATACATGAATTCATTAATAACCATTACAGGCACACCAACACTAAGAGTTGCACAACAAAGTGATTACTCTTATTTCCATTGTGTCCCTTCGGTGTTGGTGGCATGACATAAAGAGGCATTATGTAAGTGATTAATGTATTATTGACCTTGCACAATTGTTTTAACATAAATGCATAGAAGTATTTTATCACCGATACTTTACATTATAAGTTGATAATTATATAAATACATGTAGAATCTAATAGGATTAACAATATTACAGATAATCGTCATCAACAGTCCAATTATATTAAAACAACAAGTCAAAGCTATAGAAGTACCAATACTGAAAGACACTAACATGAATAAGTTAATAACTAAGTGAATAAATAAAATTAACAGAGCACCCAAGTATTAAATAAATAAAAAATATATTACTGAAATATTAAATAGATGTAAATAATAAATTCCTTAAATATTATTTAAATAAATAATCAGGTGAATACACTACAAATTTATACTAAAGTGTCAAAAACATGTAATCTGACTTATATTTTAAACACTGGCAATTTCTCAGTCTGTGTTATACTAGCACATTCTCGTTCAGCAGAGTATTATTCGTTGGTCTGAAACATAGTAGTCTGGGAACTTGACTAACCGCTAATGTATGAAGAAGTACTAGCAGGACTTTCGACCTTTTAGCAGCTGAAATTTTCCATTGCTCGTTCAATTGTATGTTGGGCATTGTGCCGTGTAGTTATGGTCTGTGTTGTTTTTCTGTTTTCTTTTCTCGGCTGTTTTAGTTGAGTGTTGCCTTTTCTGTCTTCTCTGTTTGATTTTTAGTATCATTTTGTTCAATTGGCATATATCAATATAGAAAAAAACTTTGACCTTAGGAATTACAAATCCTCCCTGATCACTTTAAACTCGTTTTATATGAATGCCAAAAAACATGTAGAATGAAATGGTCTGCCATATAGTCTAGGGACATGCTAGTATTTATGTTTAAGACTTGTCACAGAATCTGGTATACACGTTTATTGAAAGGTATCCAGTTAAGTCATTCAAAATGTTCAATTCCTATGTGGGCCCTTGTATCTAAATCAAGCATACACTTTATTAACTTATCTAGGGTGGTTTGGAGCTTGAATGTGAGTGACTGAGTGAGACTATGGCACCATATAGAGCAGGCATTATAAATATGACATTGAATAAGGGTCATGGCAAGAAACGTACTGGTGTGTTTGGGTAAGGTACTTTTTTATAGTATAACTAGTTTAACTTCATAAGACACGCTCATAGGACACGATTTTTGGCTCTTTAGACAAAATAGGAAACACATAATAAAATTAATAAAATCAAAGTGCTGGTGTCCTGGGGCTAAACTTTATTCCCTTGTAAGCTGTTGGTTTAAACTGTATTTATTTCAATATAAGTACATATATATAATAATACAAACATGGAATAATTAATGGATTGGAAAAGAAGTTTTTGAAAACTTGTATTAATTCCTCTCCAAGCTGTTAACTGACTAAATAGCGAAATTATCAATGGAAATCTAAATTACGGTCACCTTTTCATGCTTCCATTTCTGCTCTATAACAACGTCAATAATCACCAATTATCAAATTAACTTTCGTTATCAGTATACCAAATCATACTAATTTGCCAAGCTCTCAAAATGACGACATTGCATTGTAAACGTAGTGATAGGGGAGTTAATCGAATCTAAGAACGAAGCAATCGGAACGGTCCGTACCGCATTTATACTCCTACGAAGTTATCTCCCTTGCTACTTTTAAAGGCAGAGAAGAACTACTTAATTGTACATGTAGAGTTGTTGTCAGTGCCAATTTCGCTTCAATACTATTCCTTTTACACTTTTACATGAAACTGTCATGTTAAATAGTGATGTTCTGTATTTCTAAATACATGTATATGCACATGTATGCGCATTTATGGGAGTTTAGGGAATTTGGATATGGCAGACTGCCAATTCGGACAGGCTGAGAAATTGGTACTATAGCTATGGCCTGGGGCGGAAAACTATGATCAATGGAAACTCAAAAGTGTAGAGAGTCAATCTATTGACAGAAAATGATTTGGCAACTTAAAAGTTCATGTTCTTTTTGTGGTCCTTATTTTATTTTACGATAAAGGAGCTAATACTAAATACATGTAGTAGACATTCGCCAGAAAGTAGGTTACGTTCAGATTAAAATTTTTCGCGTTGTTAAAGACCTCATTATTTTACTAGAGTTGGAAATTGGTTATATGTGTTCCTCCTTATCAAGCTTCATTGTATCTTCTTGTTTATTTGGAGTGCAGTTATACTTTATTTTCTTCTATTCATCTTGCTTGGTTGATTATGTCCCCGGGGGTTAGTTATATGATGAATGAAGTATTTCCTACCACACGTACTTCATCATTGTGTACACACATTAAGAACATTGTGTCAGAAGAATACTCGATTCACACTTTCAAACGTGTCGAATAAAAAATCATATTGTATGCAGGGAACTTCATGTTTTTGTCACAGTTGTTCTCTATGCAGTAAAGCGTCAATCAGGTGATAGCATTATTGTATTTGTATCAATTTTGAGTTGGTCTTACTGTCGAGGAAGGCTACTGCAGATAAACGGTGTTGGCTTATTGAGGTCCACTTTTGGAGAGCTTGCATTGCATTGGCACAATCGAGTCTGGCACAACGATATCATATATTTGATCTTACCATTGGTATCAAAGAAAACAATGAAAATTGACCAGCAATTATTGATCGTAATATTAAGGTTGTCATAATGTTTAGTTTGTCTTTAAGTGAGGTGTTTACTATAATCCCGAAATGTGACTAGAGACAACTATGGATCAATAGGCTAACCAACCTATGATTCTATGGTTATAAACTAAATGACAATTCATATCAACAGTCGATGATAAATAACCTTCATTTTCGCTTCTACTTTATCATTTTGTTCTTATGTCGTCGTTTCCATGATGGTACACTCTTTATGTATTAAGTTTTTTCTTCCGCTGTTTCTTTCTACTATCGTATCTCAGCCAAGGGAATAAATATGACTCTACACTGACCTTCCCACGATGTATGTTCACGTATGAGACTAGCATCATTACACATAAATTTTGATGGAGAATATTAGGGGAAATATTGAGTACAATAATTGACAGACCGAAGAATATTTGATGACAAATATAAAATATAATTCAGATCGATGAATCTTTATTAACAGTAATTCACAAAGAGCCATTCCCAGAAATGCAATCATACGACCATTCTGTTGATAATGTAAGGTCCTGTATGTGAGATTATTTTAGTGAACGATTACAGTAGGGTGGGAACAAAATAACGCGCTAGTAAAATGGAATTACTTTCTGCCTTCGGGTTCAGTATTTTATTTTTGAATTTAAAGTAACACCGGCAATACTTCAGTCATAACGCAGCGTGGAAAGTGAGAACAAACAACGTGGTTTGAGACTAAGAACGCAAGTAAATACATGTCAACAAAAGTTAAAAACAACCGTACGTATTTTATACTTTGGCCGATTTTACGAGACATATTCGATGCTCAAGCCAAGAATGAGTACTATCCATGCAACGTAATACTTTTGTGCAAATCATCAAAGTTTAAGCTCGAAACCGACTCAATTGCTATTCAGACAGTTGAGTCGAGTTCGGGCAAAAACTGTGCTAATAACAATAATAACAATAACCAAAAATATGAAATAGTTTGAGTTTTGTGAGTTCTTGATCTTTCATCATAAAATACAATGCCAACGTTCGAGTCGAGAACGCGTACTATTCATGCAACTAAATATTTTTCAACAAAAGGTAAGTTCATGCAGCGCCGTAAGGTTTTCATCATGTAGAAATTTACCTCAATGACTTGAAGCCGAAATATAAATGAATAAATCTTTATACACCAAATTTAAATGCACTTTCTTTAATGTAGAAGTTTCAACGATGTTACTGCAGTTTATCACATAACCCGCGGTTCAGCAGTGCCGTAAAGCCGTGCCGTAAATATCGTTCAGCACTCCCAGAGTGTGCAATAAATATTTAAATTAGCCTGACGCGACGTAAGCCAATCAATGCATTGATTGACCCATGACGTCAGGATAATACCAACGTAGTCATGACGTCGCGTTCGTTGTCCCGCTTAATTTTAGCTGAAACATATACAGCGTACATCATCATTTTGAACAATAATGAGCGTTCTCTTAGGTTATGTGATAAATAGAATCTTACATTCGTGCTCATTACATACGAGTTTTATTAAACTCGTCGACAAAAACAATATGACACGAGGCTTTATTATTTTGTCCACTCGTTTGATAAAACTCGTATGTAATGAGCACGAATGCAAGATCCTCTATATTGTACATGTATTAAATTAATGAGCATCAATACAATTGCAACGAGACACAACTTCTTGTGCGTCTTTAGAAATTATGCGCGTAAACGATAGAAGACAGTTTTCCTCATAATATGAATATAGCGTGCAATATATCCTTCCACAATATTCGTTTGATATCGTAGTTAGCACATGCCTTAAGGCGGAAATGTTTTTTTCAATATTGATAATGATTTTTGTTAAAATTAAACTCTAAAATCAAGAGCACATCGCATCATCTTTTTTCCACAGGGATTTACAAATATTGAACATTTATTCTGTCGGGTCGTTAGATGTTGTTCATAACGATGAAAATGCAATGTTTTTGAAGATTATGTTCAGAAAACTTTGCGGAAGCGATAAAACATCATTAACATCTCAACTGCTCGCGTATTTACTAAATTTTATGCCCTGTACATAGTAATGCTTGGGTCATAAACATTGTACGATATCCGTACTATTTTAAGAACTCGTATGTGTCCACCAACTTCAGGCTCGATATTATCCTAGAAAGATTATCTAAAGGTGTTATAACGGCACATAGGAAGGAACCCTCACATGCTAATAAATAGATTACTTTATTTCAACCCACCCCGCATCGTGTAACAAAGTCAGCATCGTTAATAACGATAATATGTTTAACAAAAACGTATGTTACAAGTTAGAGAAATGCTAAATGAAGTATGCTTGTATTTGCTTGATAATAAAAAAGCAGTCAGATACAGAAGAAATAGTGTATTTCTGCTTTTAGCGAACTTAAGTCAGTGTTTGCTCAATAATTTCGACCAATCAGTGTACTCGAATTGTGTCGTTTAATTCTTGAAGCTATTTCTATTGTTCACAAAAATACTTCTTTACCAAGAACTTTTTCAAGGCTTAGTATGCATGTTCGTTAGCGCTCCCTTATGTTACTAATCCCCGTAGAAAACGTTTGATAATTAACCTCTAACATAATACTAAGCTGTGCAGATCATATTTTAACACATAAGGCAAATGATGCGTATATAACGGGTTAAGTATATATCGGGTACATAGTCTATGGACTTGAAACTACTCCTCCTGCTTATACAGAATACGTATATATTAAGAGAAACTAAGCAACGACTTCACAACCTACATTATGACATGGGGGTTATTCAATCGACATTCCTTTGCACGCCCCTGTTGTATTACCACATGTCACACAGATTACTACAATGTGGATTATGTCGATATAAACTACTCTACTTGGCAAACATAGTGCCAAACATACTTACCGACATTACAATGTGAAACTAAATCGAATCACAATATTCTAATGGCGGTGATTTCCCAAACAATCTAAAGTCTACAACCGAAGGTATACTGACTTCTGTTGACCCCTAGTGAACTCAATTAGTCTGATGTCATGTTTGTCTGTGTACTTTACAGAACAAAATGCCCCGGCGTTAATCCATTAATTTCCTTAAATTCTGCTAAGAAATTCCACACAGATGTCCGGACAGTGCAGCGGGTTGATCAGGACTCAGTTGTTACTATCTAGATCGATCAGAATTCGATTTTTACTGATATATAATATTTGAAAAAAAACTTGGCTGGGCGTTTGACAAATCACCCCTACAAGCCTCTTGAAAACATAAACAACATTTACACAACAACAACATTTACACAACAACAACATTTATACACCAACATTTAAACAACAACATTGTAACAACACTAACAATAACAAGGTGAAACATTAAATATTCTATTCCAAACAAGGAATACATACATTGTATAATGTGAATAATGTCAGTAGTTTTCATAAGTTAGTACTGGTCGACGGACGATTAATGCCAGGAAAACAAGTTTAACTGACCACCGTATTATGACTGGCACGTTAAAAAAAATAAACATACACATGTTAAAGAGCATGTGTACAATGTTCACAATCTAAAATTAAACAGTGTTATTTAAATAACTTTACTTCAAGCACTTAAATATAAAAAAGTCAATATATCAAGTATATACAACTCCCCATATGAAATTATTCAATAACTGGTGTGTAATCGATGCTACAAAATAGCGGTAAATACTTTAGAACTTCTTATCGACTTGATCTATAAAGTGCTAATGTTTCACCAGTAATATTCAAACCATATTTACATACGATTAATAATTAAATAATAGGCGATCAATCAAGATGTTTAATTGTTTATTAGGTTGAGTTAGGATACTCTTAAAAGTATTAAGAAATTTCATTGATTTTGCAAACCGCACTTCTTTGTTATTTAAACTTCAAAGAAGTAAAAGCCTTGTAGTTTGTTAATATCTGTTAAATTTAATTCCTTGTGTAAATTTAGCAAATTGTTTTATCCAATAAACTTGAAAGCATCGATCAGCAATTACATTTGTCGCAATGCAGCAAAATTCGGCTGGAACTCTCCCGTATTGGTACCTCCGTTTTAAATATTTTAAGAAACAGACGTTTTGGGTTATTTTCGGGTAAAGACCAATTTCTTGTATAATGGTTTTAAGGATTGCTTCTATAACTCTAACTAATGCTATTTATACTTCATTACAATGGTAATCAGCCATTTGTGTTTGAGAAAAATAAATCGTTATAAGGTTGAAAGAAATCGGTTAGTAGTTGGTCCTGCGAGTGGGAACCACGTTTCGTATCTGCACGTTTGTATGGAAGGAAGTTTGTTATGGACTGGAGCAATATAATTGTACAGGCAGGAACTTTTATCATGAAATCTTCACTTTAACAGCAGTATTGCACAATTAAATACAATATACAAATTTAAATTAATAGGTAATCAGATGTTTCGGAGCAAGCATATTATCTTACATTCAATATCTTAGCAATGCAATAGCTTATGATTCCGAGTATGACAGACTAAGATGTTTGATTTGAGTGCTTTCCCCATATAGAGAACGTAAAACCACTAATCTCAGACACGTGTTTAAATTTCTCGGGAATAGTTTATGCAAATAAAGCGTGCTTTTATCATGCTCTCGGTTAAATACGCTAGTCGTGATGATTTAGGATCCTGTATTGATTGTAGCAAACACATAGCTTTAAAAATGATACAATTTGATGAAGTCTCGACCAAAACACGGCTGAGATATTGCCTAACAATAAGATTTAATTGCGATTTCGTCTTGCAATAAATCAATCACGGGGCGATGATTTCGTTGAACATGACCTTTCTGAGAGATTTACGGCTATCGTCGGTACCGTTACTACACTGACATAATAAAGCTGCATGCAAATCCGTTCCATATTTTTTTATCCCACCAAAACATTCTGCAGTTCAGAATATCCACTTTAATAACATCCAATTTGGCTTATGCATGGGTTGATGCTTTATCAATCCATCCGCACAATGTCCCGGGCAATTTAGGCTGAACATGATTTGTTTCGATGCAATAAATCTAAACATTGCTTAAAATCGGCAATATATGTGTCGCTTGCCTAAATGTGCATCGACTTTATCTTTTATATTATTTAAGTGCTTTCATGTTATGCCTTTAACTGCAAGCGTATGTAATGTAGTATTACCCCGCAGTTCATTCATATCCATACGACGAGTTATGCCTTTGGGACTTGTAGGTGTTACCTGTGATTTGTAATTTGCGAGCGCTATTGTTTTGTGACTTCGTGTACGGATGCTTCTGTGAGTGCAATGAACCTTCCCGGTCCGACTTGTTACATCTTTTTTCTTATGGTATGCCAACTATTGAATATGTATATACTATTATATACGCTAGAAGCTGTCCTGGGTCCTAATCATGGTTTAATTCTCATATGACGTTCGTATTGACATCCCCAACAAGACAATATGAATATATTGGAACATGAGTTTCTGGTTCGATTGTGTTCCTCATTACAAAGCTATCTATTAACTTGTCATCTTATATCTTCCGTACGCAAACAAATATCGAAATATCTCCGAATGTAGCCAAACTTTCTTCATGAAATTCTCGGGTCAACAAACCTGATCTACCGTGCCAATTGTGTACATAACAAAATTGCCATTTCCAATTCATTTAGATGTTTTCACTAGCTCTGAGATTTGTCTGCCGAATAAATACTCCGCTAAGATGATTGTGTTGTTGTTCTATGTATCTTTCTTTTGAAAGACTAATCTTCGTATGTGTGTCTTCTGCTGTCATTTAGTTTGTCTTCTTTAAACATAGAAATTCTCTTTTTATGTACAGTGATGTCTTTTATATTACTGTTGATAAAATAATAGGGTTAAATTGATGCTTAATTGTTTTTGGAGGTCAACACGTATTATGAGAATGCAAACTTTAAAAACGATTTGGATAATATCTATAATTATCTAATGGAAACGTGGATATACTGATTCGATGGAATGATTGCCAAGTTTAGCAGAAATTCTGCTCGAAATACGAAGTTGTTATTTAGCGACATATATCTAGTTTTGAGTATGTAAATATGTACGAACGGCCATAGATACTATATAACAGATGCATCATATGTTGTAACTTGGTCATCCATGTTGAGTGACTAAATTTTGTAAAATTGACCTATAATATAATACAAATAAGTGACAAAACACATGATCAAATCTTTATAAAATGTACTTATGAAATACATCACAACTAAACTGTTGATTTTCAAATATATATACTATGGTACTCTTAATCTTTTTTAACAAGTCAGTACTGGCAGATCTATTTGAGAAATATCTGATGTGTGGATCATTGTTAACTGCGAATTATTGAATTAATTCCATTTTGTTTCTGATAAAAAAGTGTCATAGTTTGTTGGCCAGTGTTTTAATATGTTCAGCTTAGGTGGTTCTAGCATTATACACTACGCAACCATGCCAATATTGCTTGCTTTAAAGGTGCTGACTCACAGATTTGGCAAACTCGATAGTTTTACTTTTAAAAATAAGAGCAGAGTTTCTTTTCAACATAGTTTTTAGAACTGTGTTATTCACACAAGATCGAACTGTAACATCAACAAACTACAGCGTAAACATCAGTGAGGTATTCGGTTCGTTTTGCAATTCATTTTCATCGAGTGCAAACAATGGACAAAGTTCATTTATGGCTTAAATTGGCCCTGAGTTTTATCGAAAAATAGACAGGCATCTTCCTATAAATCTGTCCTATGTTTCTAATAGCCTAACACTGTCTTTCAAAAAATTAAGCATACTTTTCAAAATTTCCCTCGTAAAATACCAACAAATCTACTTGAAATAGGTTATTTTTACCAAAAAATGTCATTTTTAGCCATTTTCATGGCGTAAAACTTTCCCAAAAACCACGATGGCACTCTTGCGACACTTTGATAGTTTGTACATAAATAAAAACTTGCAGAACACTGGTTATGTAAAAATATAAAAATGTCGCAAGAATGCCATCATGGTTTTTCAGAAGGAGTTACGTCATTAATCGTCGTGAAAATGGCCAAAAATGACATTTTGGGATAAACATGACGTATACGTCTTATTCTTGACAGTTTTGTCAACAAAATACAAGGGACATTTGGATAGGTAAGCTCATTTTTTACACAGGAAATGTTAAATCATTTGAATTATCGGACAGATTTATAGGAACACGCATTTTTATATTTTGAAAAATCACAGGGCCAAATTAAGCCATTAGTGAACCTTGTCCTTTAAGGCCATTTAAGTGATAGCAGTGCTAATTCTATAGGGTATTAATACTTAATAATATTAAGTTATTTTAAATATATGTGTGGTTGTGTATGGGATATACAGACAATTTTACCAAAATTAAGCGAATGTTTGGCAACTTTATTTTATTTCTGCATTACACCAATACTTGAGGCAGCACCTTTAAACATTAGTATGGTTAATTTTTCTCCAGTTGTATTGATAAGTAAAACATTATGTTTTTCAAATATTCGCCGGTATATTTCTGACATGTAGCTTTCGTTTAGTTCTTTGCTGTCTAGACGAATGTGTATAACATCATTTTAAGTGGCATTATTATTTTGTGTAGACACATTTTCATCAATGATAAAAGCAACGTTCAATTACGACAAAAATGTCTGCATAACCATTTCTGGTTTATGCTTTTATACTGAATATGTATTTGTATTGAATATGTCGTTATATTACCGGTCATTAATAGCATGTACAGATTAGTTCCTGTTGGATTTGTGAATATTTCGTTATAACGATTGTCGTTATACCGGTAGGTTCGCAGATAGTATCAAACGGTTTGTAGAAGACTAGTACAGTACAGCAATTTGTGCTTCAACCAAAGAAAAACAACAACTGGTGAAGACAACTCTCCCAACACTTATAAAAAACTGACTTAATAACAATATTACATAAACTAGTTTACTTTTTCCCCAAGAATAAGGACAAAAGAACGAATGAATTAGCATCAGCTACAATATGACATTTTCTTTCCTGTATTATACGTCATATATCAGCCTGATAGTCCCTTGTAATGAACATTAAAGGACTGATACCTCCATAAATTGTGATTATCCTGTATTCCACTTGAACAATTGCCGGCTTGTATTGATTCTAGGGTTTTATATTTGCCTTCTAGATGATAAAATATTTAGCTAAAATTGTTTTTGTGTGTTATTTGCACTATTATCAATATATCCCGCTTAAAACATAAGACGAATGTTAGAAGATTCACTAGAAGAACACACGTTTGTCAAATGCTAGGCTGGTTCGATATTTTGTACACTTATAGGTTCCTTTAGTTTAAATAGTTGAGGGGAACAATTTCGTCAAGTATTACTAACATAAAAGGAGCGCTAGCTCACGAAGAGACACGGTTTTCTCGCGTAGATGCACTGGATACCGGATAAAGATTCATTTGTCGTCAAAGAAAGACCATTAATAATGTTGAAACGGTGGCCGAGTGGTTAGCGCTCTCCTCAACCAAGCCTAAGGTCCCTGGTTTGTTGTTCGGCCGGGACACGTGAAAAATTTAGAAACGCTTTTCAGTGTTTCCCATTCAACTATAGATGAACTGGATGGAAACCCAGAGGTAATCTCGCGAGTATCGGTGCTATACAAGGAGTCAATTCGAAGAAGAGCTATGACAGCGCATCCAGCACTCTAACCTTCTCTCACATCACTCGAAGCCGGAGGTCATTGGCCAATTAGACCGGGATTACCCGAATGACCACGCACTTTGACTGTCTCAGTCGTTCGCGAAAAATGTACATATTTACCCGTTGTGAATTAATTAAAAATAATAAAAGTCACATTCATTTATATCGGATGATCTATCACATGTACGTTAAAATGGCGATTCACTCGTTGCCAAACAAGGATTTAGTGGTAAGCTTATATTTCACCACGACGAAATATATCCATAACATCACGATTGCGTAATTTAAAGAAAACCTGAGACAATCATCATTCATTCAATTGAATTCACATTTCCAACTGTGGTAAAGGATATTGAACTTAATAATATACTGCAAACTTTTATAAACATGAAATTGGTAGTAAGTATAAAATTTTATAGTGTTTACTAGACAATTTCACAACAATTATGCCGTCTTTAGATGAGCGGAAAGTCATTTGTTTAATACAAGTATTGACATGATCGTCTGACTAAGCAGAATACTTATTCATACATTGCACAATATAGGCATGCCATATAGGAAGCGGAATAACTTTTGTCAGTTGTAGCGTTGAAATAAAGATAGTACTAATCGATTAGGGAAGGCACGAAATACGGAACAGCTACGACACCACGACAAACCACGTTCTTAAACAGTTCCTAGGATCTTAAACATCAAACATCAAGATTTCACCTGTGACATCTTGACACTGTTTTAACTTTCTAAAGTTTTTCCACTGGGCCCGGAGTGGAGTGTCTGTGTACAAATGCATTCTCAAGTAAAAGTTCCTCCCGGAATACTAATTCAGCTTTGTCACATATTAGACTCCCAAGAGATACATCATACGGTAACTAAAGTCGTGCAATGTTTACTGTACAGATTGGGTATCAATATTACATTGGTTCACCTTTCCTGGCTGACATCAACGTTCAAGCGAATGTTTCTGATGAGTGTTTGATGTTCTACTTTTATATCCAAACATATTGTTAATATACGGTATTGCAAATCATTGATAATTTGCAATATATTTTGAATTACCATGTTATTACGGGAATAATTTTGAAAATGCAATTTGTGTACTTTCATTTACAATATTTATCACATTTTACTGTCTTGTACGTAATTTAGGACCGAATTGTGTAATTATTGCAGTGATAATCTGCAGTAATTAGTCAATTAACACCCCTTGTTCATCTTAGTTTATTTGAATACTTTTGTGATATTTCAAGCTTGCCAATGCCGGTGTTGATATTGTCAAATATTTGTTTTGCTTAAAAAATCATTATTCAAGCCTCTCCAGAGCGCGATGAAGCGAACGCCCATAAATAGATCAGCTCACTAATTCAGAGACTCCAACATTCGATTCACATTAGCTAGATGCCATGAAGTTTACAGGCACTTTAAGAGTCTTGTAACCCAATAGTGGCTTTGATAACTGCGCGCATAAAATTTTGGAGAACTTTAAAAGATGAATTACATGCCCGTTTTAGCTCCAATCGAAACATAATAAATGCATTGTATTACGCTGCTGGTAGGAGAATATTTACTCGATTTGTGAATAATACAAATACATATATTGGTTGGGACAAATGATTCGGTGGTCAATGAATAGAGAATGAACCACAGCTAGCTCCATGCGTACAACACGCTTTACGTATTAACTATATTAGGAATCATTTCAGACGGTTTGAATGAAGAAACGTCTACGATAGAGGTTTACACGTCTAAATTCAATTTGTATATATTGTACGATAATGGAAATGAAATGTAATCAGTCATTCGTACTATAGATGAATGCCTTCGTAAGAGATTTCTCCGTATGTACAGGGGATCAGAAATCAGCGTGTAATGGACCTTATTTCTTAAATGCGAGTACATGGTGTAATTAAACATTCCCGTATAGTGTTAACGAACATCCAACTGAAAGACAACGAAAAACAAATCCATTCGTATTTGCTCGTGTGCGTTTCTTGTTGGGCAAATATGGTATTTGTTAGGCAAAGTCCGTTCAAACTGGTCGAAGGTTATGAACAGGCATTTATACTTGGAAAGAATAAAACATTTTATGCAGATTAAGTATTTGCTGGTTGAATCCGTAACATAATTCTAACATTCGCTTTGAAACAATCGGACATTCCATTGGAAGTGTAACTATTTAGATGCATGGTTTCTTTTTCCCCATCACTCTATATTGGTTTACTGAAACCATTCGTGCTGCTAGTTATACTGTTTATAGTGACTCTTAAACTTTTTTTACTTTGACAGCTTAAACTAGGATTTGCAGCGGTTTAGTTATTTTCTCGTTCAGTTTTTGTTGGGCATTGTGCCATATGCTTTTGGTTGATTGTCCGATGTTTTATTATCATTTTCACTGTTCTGATATCTTCCTATTATTGTTAGTTTTGATTTGAAAACTCGATCCTCCCTGTACACTATTTTCACAAAAAAACTTCAACCCATCATCTCTATCATTGTCTGATAACAGGACAACTAATATGATTAAATTGTTTGTCTATGTATCTAGCTTTGGTACGTAATCTTCTTCTGGACAGTTTTCATCTGTCATTCATTTACTTAACTCTCTTTCCACCATACTCATAATTTTCTTGTTGGTTTATGGGATATTCGCCTACTCCAGTTTTGATTTATTGCTTGTAGAGTACAAGAAATCGTCCAAGAATTTCATTCAGCGTTTCATTGTGTTATTATTACTTGTTTAAACGACGTAAATTGTGACACGTATCTCAGTTATCCCAAGTAAAGATAGTGTGATACTTTATTCTCTTGATAAGAATAATGTTGGGTCTTATTTCCTTAATTCAAAATGCTAAATGCAGTAATACAGGGAACGACTGACATTCATGCTACATTTTGTAGTTGATTGAATCGAAATATACGTATATAGTTCAGAAACAATTTGAAGATCACTATTGGTTCTCCGGAAAATGCTCGTCTTATTGTGTTTTTCTAAATACATGCATTGGTTCTCAGAATTATATGAAAACTTGTGATTTTAATATTGAATCAGTTTTTAGGCGCACATCAGATGAATGTTATGCTATTAAAACGAAATTATATTTATGTTTCTTTTTCCCGTCAGTCTCGTGCATGTATATCGCACAGCTCTAGTGTTTTCTGAGTAATTGTAACGTTCCTGGTTAGTGATATGATACTTTGCATGAATCTTTTATTAACACCTCTGTGCAGATGGTACATCTTAATGATTAAATAACAATTAACTTTCAATGTCTACGATAAAAAGACTCACTATTCCTTTGATTAGAAGTTTCAGAATGGTCGGCATGCAAATAATTCAAACAAACAATACACATTGATTCTAACGAATAAATGCATGCCTGTTTATTTCGTTTTGAACCCAGAATATATATTTAATGTTATTTTATATTTATTTGGTGCGTCAGACACACGTGCACTGATTGAACTACTTAGTTTCCAACCCATTTCCAATGTTTGTACGTTCTTGCTGACTTTACACCGAACATTTAAGTTATATTAGTGCGTGCATCTCACATGTTTTAAGTTATATTAACATAATATTCCTTGCACCTTTGGGACTATTCTGCATATATGTAGGTGTTATGATGCCTTAATTCTTTCATAGCTTTCTGCATGTCGGATTATATTTGTGTCATGATACATTGAACATTTAATGTTTGATTTATGTAATTCGAAGTATGCAATTTTTACATATTCAGGGAGTTGTTATAAAATGTTTTCATATATTTACGACAATAAAAACGCTTAACTAAAAAAGCTACCCGGCAATACGTCCGAGCTTTCTGCTATTTAAACCTAAGAGCTTATCAGACAAAACAATATGTCAAACCTTTTTGCGTTTGAGTGGGTTCATTGCTAGGCATATAGTGTTATCCAATATGTATTGAGAATATTGTAAAATTTGTAAGCGATGACATTTGATCTCAGTGTGATGTATTGTTACCGTTGTTGGATTATATTTGAACTCATCATATGCTAATACAAAATGGCGGAACGTTTGTATCGTGTGTTAATTAGCGGTCTGCTTTTTAATGGAATTAGGTTCAAATATAGTCGGACCTCGACACCTCAACATCTTTGTACCCGATCAACCGGTGTCATTCTAGTAATTAATATACCTCAATCACTAAGTCTTTCCTGCGCATTAAAAAGTTAGGACGATACGAAATACATAATTCGAACACTTGGTATATTTCGGAAATGTTTCAAACATATGGAAATGGACGCATCGACGCCCGAGTGTGTTGTATTTTATAACGTTCCACGTCTGTTTGTCTGCTTACAGAGATTTCATTTGATAACGACAAACAAAGAACTAAAATCGTTAGTTTATATCGGAGCAATTAATGCTCATTGCATCGTAATGAAAATCTATTGAACGAAATTAATTTTATTCCTAGTATAATGTCATTGGCTAAGGCCAGAGTCTTTGATGTTTCGTTACTCGGACCCTCATGTCCTAGTTTTTGGTATTTTTTAAAAAAAAAATGGAAATCTGAAATTGTACATAATTTATTATTTATTATGTCAAATGTTTGATGGTAATGATACTAATACCTTGTTTAATAACGATTTCAATATTTTGTTAATGGTAAGCTGGTATAGTGCTTCTTTAATTGTGTTCTCATTCACCTCTGTGCCACAGGTATCATCGAAAAATAACTGACTGAAATTTATTTTTAGATAAAATGTAAATAAATTTCTATAGATTTTTTAAAAGTCTTTATCAATGATGCAGATACATGTGCACTGTATTTGTTATAAGATCAGCTGTTAGAACTCACATTGTTGCTTTCAATAATCGACCGTCATTGACTACAGTTCACCATCAACAAAATGTTAGCTACATTTTCGGCGTTTTTATTTTTATTTTATTTCCCTCCTCCTGCAGACTTTTTGTCAAAAAATGTCCAAGTAACAAAAAATTAAAAAAACTCTGGCCTAACCTGTTTGAAATACCACCTGACACTATTTATATAGCCAATGTCATTCTAACCGTGCAATACTCGCCCGTATTATACAATATTCCCAACTAATTATAAGTTATTTGTTTGAATTATCTTGAATATGTTCGCAGGTACATTAACACTAATTTCAATACATTTTAAATAAATAGTCGATTTCTTGATTGCATTGAAAACAGAGAAGCTAATGGAATTTTTCTATGCACACATGGTAATTAATTGTGTTTACATAACTACTTTACACTAGGGTTACTACAGTGTTGAATTACCGCCTTTGAAACATGTCGGAATGTTTAATCGCTCGAAGATATACACAATAGTACAAATGAGAGTAGTTGCATTAAATACATTTTGCATGGATCAATTCTGCTAATAAGTGATCAATTCATCGGGTCAACATTATAATAACCATTGGTAGGGCTGAAACATATTGCAATGCATAAAAGATGCACAGTCTGCAATGGCATATTGTCTTAAACACATAGTTTATATTCATTGAGTTAGGAACGTTTATATTCATTGAGTTAGGAACGATATTCATAAAGGTGGTGCATCACACAAGCAACGCAACGGAAACACAATTATCAATAGAACTCTTTAATCAATGCCATAACACACTAACCCATGTCATCAATATGACTAGACGTTATCCCCGCACAAACGAGCACATTTCAGTCATTTAGATCAGGAATCCAATGGATAATTGTCAGCTTAAATGCTTTGTTATATAATAATGGAAAGATGTGATAAATCAGATCACCATCAGAAAGTTAACCACACCTTGCACATTGAGTATCATACACAGCAGACAGTTTAAGGATGGGTCGGTGAACTCTATCTCAGATAGGAAGATATATGATTGTCTGCGCTTGACCAATACTATAGGGAGAGCTTGTATTTGCATTCAATATACACGGATAGTACGCCCCTATTAAGTTTTTTTATATTCTTTGTATTTACTACCATCAATAATTATTTGTGCAGGAATTTACCAATTACTGTCATAATAAAACATTTTAGGACTTCAAACCGCTTAAACTAGGTATTCAGCCTGTTTACTGTTGAAGTTGAAACTAGGTCTTTCAGCTAGGGCATTTAGCTTATTGCAACTTGTCCATTCAGCTTGTTGAAACTTGGTCATTAAGCTAGGGCATTCAGTTTGTATTGCTTACACTAGGTCATTCAGCTGAAACTATGGCATTCAGCATTTAAGTACTGTTATTCTTAAACTTCAGTTCAGACAGCTAAAACTAGGTACGTCAGCCTGTTGTACTGTTGAAATTCGGTCACTTAGCTAGGACATTCAACTTTTTTTGTAGCTGAAACTAGGTCATTGGGCTTTTTTATTGCCGGAACTAGGACATTCAACTTTTAAACAAGCTGGGACTTGGGCTTAGCGTGTAATTGTTGTATGTAATGTTTTTTTTATATTTTCCGTACTAGGCTGGTTAAGGCGAGTACTGCCTTCCCTTTCCGATTTCCTATTATTGTCAAGAAAAACGAAGTTATTTTAAGTTTGGTTTTAAGTTTAGCTGAGTTTAGTTTAGTGGCATATGAGTATATGATCTTAATATGATGACTGTATAACTGTATAGTCTCAACGTGTCTATCACAGACAGGGTTTGGAGCATATTGTTGGCTTAGAATGAGAAAGTCATAAGTAAAAAATCGATATTTTGAGAAAAACAGAAAAAAATATCTGAAAACTACTCTTTAGTAAATAATTGTTTTCAACTCCGGTTGGTCAACATGACCTGTTCCGATTTTTATGAAAATAGACTCATAAGAAGCCTCTTGTGATGTAAATATGTATGAGTCTTATATGGGCGTAAGTAGCACTTAATTACGAAGTTCTCATTCTAAGCCAGCGATAGCATTATATGTTCGACATCATTGCTGGCCGCTACTATAAAACAATATTAAGTCGGACATTGAAGGCAGCACCCAACTTAACCAGTCGAGCACAGAAAACATAAACACATACAAGGCACAATGCCCAACAAACAACCGAAGTCCGCCCAAGTCCCAGCTTTCAAAAGATTTAATGAACTAGTTTCAGCAATCAAAAGCTGAATGCCCATGTAGAATGGCCTATATGTCTGAAGGGACGTGTTATCAAAAAGGTAGGTTAAGTATACCTACGTCGGACGAAGCATAGGTGCGCCTGATTATCGGGATATCCCAATCACGTGATACACCTCAAACATCCATAATAGAGTCTGGTACAACTCATTTTGCGGATCCTATGGTTTGATAGTATGATTTCAATTGGGCTATCGGCATGTCCCTCACATGTATCGAATTGATAGGCGCTCAACTCACCCGGTTGGAACAAGCACATGGGTAATCGAATCGGTACATCTGGGACAATTCGGCATAGACAAACTAGCCTACATATTGTCTGTATCACCCACAACCATTTTCATTATTCTATCGAAAATGCAAATACATAACGTACGTCTGTTTATATGTGATAAAAATTACGACGCGGCACTCTAACTTCAGCTGACAAGCAAAGTGTGTTATGATTAATTACTATATATAGTATCCATTAATACACTGGTATACATGCATATAAAATATACAATGTATATGCTTTCCAAAAGAATTGTTTATTGAATTCAAGTGATATGGTCGTTTCTAATCTATACCGTGAATTACCTCCTATGTCAAACAATATTGGTAACGAATAATCGTTAAGACGATAAAGTTATACAGTTTGGCTTTTGCATTTTTACTTGCTGGTTGTACAATGTCCTTGAAGATCGGAGGTCAAGTCTGAAATGGAACATCTCTAAGATTTAGCAATTTTTACATTCATTTCGTTGCCATGCTATTCTCAAAACGACACTAGATTGCAATTAGCTCTCTTTTTCCCCATGCAAATCGTTACTGTCGAGGTAATTATTGAACCGAATGCTGGTACGCGAAGTAATCAAATTTAAGCAGTATTTTGATAGCGGTAGACTTTCCCAGGAACGTGTGCTTATATTTCCAGTACTCTTCCAGCATTTCACACTCACATTTTGGTATTGATGGAATATCGATATAAAACATTAAAGTTTGCAAACCGCGTATAGGTTAAAGTTACAGAAAGTTTTCTTCTATGATAAGTTATTAAAGGGATCGCAGTGTCTGAGATTACTTCTTCATAAAATGAACTTTTGCATAAACTCTAACCGATTTACAATTTCCTATATACTTTCGACCAGTCAGCGGATTTTATTTCTAGTCAATAAGAACATTATATTCGTTCTAAGTAATACTTCTTTACCAAGAAGAGAGTTGAAGTCTCTGCATGAGCAAGTAGACAATGCATAATCGTGATCTCCGTGCCAGCGAAATATTTTTTGTCCTGGGGTTTTAAGTTTAGTTAGATGAGCACACTAAGCAATGTTCGTGATTATAATTTGATTACGATTTAGTGGTTTTCTAGTATATCACTTCCTGTATATTTGTCGTTACGTATATGTTAGAGTTTGTGAAAACATTTCTTCAATGTAATTCACTGTATTTTACAGAAAGTCCACGAAATGTGATCCATAAAAACAGTTAAATCTTAGATTGGCGTCAACCTGCATACTATATAGACCTTTGAAAATTAATTTTGTATTTGTTAAATATACAATGGCATATGTATTCAATCCAATTAGTGTTGTCCCGGTCTTTAATTTAACACTCACCAATTTAATATGTAGGCTTGTAGCAATTATGATATGACTAGTTAACTGATGCAGATAACCACTACCGGCTATAACCATGGATTAGGTATCATTCAAGCGTATTGCAAATAGAATATCTTAATGCACGTTCCAAAATAAGAATGATAACATTGTATTAAAATGTTGTCTTCCATGAATTAGATGGTGATATTGGGATCATATCATTTCGACTAGTAATAACATGTATAAAATTGCAGACGATGTTAGAATTGGTGCTGATAAACAATTTACAGGATCGATGCTACCAGATTCAATGCATTCCTTAGATATTTTTGTATTTCATTCTAAAACTGATGAAATGTTTTCCTAAACGTTGAAGATGAAATACTACCAATAAATACAGCTTTATGCATTGGTTTTGTCGGCATTGTACCAGCATTTGTATTTCTACTGCGGCTGAATGTATGGCTAACTATGGAACTTGTGTGCTTCGTTGTTGAAATATCAATTACCATTACATAGTTTGCTTATCAGTATGCTCTTTTATATTCGATATCGTGCATTACCTCTCATGTCAACCAATCTTGATGATATACTGCCAAAAGGATAATCAGTGTAGTTTGGCATGAAGATAATTTTACAATGTTCTTGAAGATCGAAGGTCCAGTCTTAAATGATACGTTGCTTAGACTTAGTGAATTTTAACATTCGTTTGGTTGATGTGGAATTCTTAAAACCACACTGAATTGCAATTAGCTTGCCTTTTCCTCATGCAAAGCTTTACTGTCAATGTAATTATGAAACCGAATGCTGGTACGCGAAGTAATCAAATTTAACCAGTATTATGATAGCGGTAGACTGCCTTATGTTACTCGTTTCCTAGAAACATGTGCTTAGAATTTCAGTCTTTCCTCAAGCATTTCAAACTCACACTTCTGGTATTGAAGGAAAATCGATATAAAACGCTTGTAAACCACCTACAGGTTCAAGTTATTGGAAGCTTTCTTCTATGATAAGTAACCTAAGGGAGCGCAGCGACCCTTATTACTTCTTCAAAAAGTATACGTTTCATAAACTCTAACCTACTGAGAATTTCTTAATCCATTAGAAACATTATATCCATTTCAAAAACTACTTCTTTTCCAAGACGACATTTGAAGTCACTGCAAGAGCAAGTAGACCTTGCCTTTTCGTGAGCTCCGTGCGAACGATTGAGTGTGGTTCACATAAAAATTACAACAGTACTTATGCTGGCTCGTCACAGCGAGCCAGTATTACGATAGGAATTAAATATAAGACCCGCCTAAAACTCCGAACACTTCACAATGTTGTCTCCAGCTTCGGCCTCTTTGTGCCTTTATCACCAAATCGAAGTCAGGTAACAGTCAGAATGCCCGGCAATTGTAACAGACAGGGCGATTGGTTAAGACAAAATATAGCCAATGAAAAATGACCTTTCAAAAGCAGTTAGGATTTCGCACGGGTGCGGCCATATTTGTCGTGTTGTTTCAAGGTTAGCTTTTAGATAAATGGCTCGGTTCGTATACACCTGTCTCTTATTTTCGAGTCTTTTCCGGAATCCGTGTTTGTATTAATTAAGCCCAAACACATGCTTTACATTGTTATTATAGTAAACTTACTCAAAATAATAATCACACAACTAGTAGGTTTAACGCCGTTTCTGAACAATTTATCAGTTATAAATGGTTTCGATTAACCTAACCAGTTTTCCAGGACTGTATTGTAACCATTAACAATTTACCCTTCAACAAGAACCAGCAACTTATATACATAAGGAAATGGACACTACCTCATAGAAGGGTACGACCTGTTGCAGTCGGATGTCGAACCCGGATGGCCGGATTGCATATCTAGTGCACTAATAAATGCTGCAGTCGATAATTTCATGGTGTAGAGAGACGAAGAAGTCATGATCGTCTGAACTTTATTGTTCGACGCAATAATGTTTTATTGTAACCATAGAAGTATACATTCAATTCAATTCAATTCGATTCAATTCAATATCTTTATTTCCACCATAAATGATGATATGATATATGTATTTACAAGAACTATATAACATGAGTAAATATAACACTATATACATAATAACAACAGTTTTTTGTCATGTAAGCAATGAGCTATCTACAGATAGATATGAATACTAATTCACTAGTAATAAATATGGGTGCATACTGTAAAATGCAATTGTCACACTGTATACAATAATTGGCACATACTGTCAATACACATAGTAATAATTACCAGTTAGTCTTTAAACATCGATAAGTTATAGTGAAGACATTTTAAATGGCTTAATGAATGTTCGAAGTTTGTTATGGAATGTTTTATACCAAAACTAATCGAAACCATTTATAACTGATAAATTGTTCAGAAACGGCGTTAAACCTAAAACACAAACACAATTGTGTAATCATTTGTGTACATTGTTCTGTTCATGTCCACAGCTCTGCTGTTATAAAGTACGAACCGAGCCACTTCAAGCTTTCTTAAAAGATAACCTTGTGATGCAAATATTTTACTATTGGAGACCCTTATACAATGTAATCGTCCATTTGACGTCTTTTCGTGCACATTGTCTTTGTCCAAGGGTTTAATCTTTTGAGTATTGTTAGGAACCACGAAGCAATGTTCGTGATTACAATTTGACGATTTATAGGTTTTCTCATATATCACTTCCTGCATATTTGGCGTTACGTTTATATTAAAAATTGTGAAACGTTTTCTTCGATAATTAGTGTTCTAAGGATGTGTGACGACTGTATTTGTAATGTATTGCATGTCACAGAATTTCCCCGAAATCGAGATCCGTGAACAGTTAATTCTCATATTGATGTAAACGTGCATAATATGGAACTCCGAGAATAATTTCCGCTTGTTATATATACAATGAAATATGTATTCAATCCCATTAGTGTTGTCCCTGTCTTTAATTTAACATACTCCAATGAAATATGCAGGTCTGCAGCAATAATGATAGGACTAACTGATGCTGATAGCCACTATCGGATATAACTACGGATTAGGTATCACGCAAGCGTGTTGCAAATATAATATATTAATGTACGTTCCTAAATAAGAATAATAGTATTGTACAGAATTGTTGCCTTAGAAGAATTAGATATGATATTGGGATTATATTAGAGTTATTTGGACTGGTAATTACATGCATAAAGCTGCAGATGATGTTAGAATTGGTGCTGATAAACAAGTTACGGGATCGTAGCTACTAGGTCCAATATTCATTCTGTAGAGGTTTTTATATTTAAATCTAAAACCGATGAAAGGTTTTCTAAACGTTGAAGATGAACTATTACCAATAAATAGTTTTATCCATTGGTGTTGTCGGCATTGTATCAGACATTGAATGTATGGCTTACTCTAGAATTTGTTGTTAAAATATCAATTACTATTGCATCGACTTGCTTATGTGGACTACAACATTATTTCTTTGCTTTTCTTTCAAAGGACAATTGTTGGTACAAACGTAAATTTGACTTTAAAGGTTGATTTCATCGTAATGAAAATCTATTGAACGAATTTTATTCCTGGTATATTGTCACAGATACAAACTGAAATGCCACAGGTCTGTTATTATTTATGTAGTCATAGTAATTCTTACCGCGCTGTCTTCATCCGTATTATACAGTATTTTCAACAAGTTATAAGTTATTTGTTTACATTTCAAACTTTTTACTGTCTAGTTTTAATCAATTTAGTCATGTATCGAAATATGTCATAGAATCGGCTTAGAATTGTATTATATAAACAGAACAATCACCGTATATTGTGTCATTGTATATTGATGTTCTCATTGGCCATGTGGCCTTTTTAATTTGAAATGAATTTCTTCTATCAAAGTATTAATTAAGTACATATTGTTTTTATTGGATTGAACATAGAGCGGCTAATGTAATTTGATGAATACTCTTATATGGTAATTTATTATGTTTACATAGCTACTTTACTTTAGGTAGTGCCTCCTTTGAAACCACGGAATGTTTAATCGCTAGAAGTTATAACCAATGGTACAAATGAGAGTAGTTAGTTGTATTAAATACATCGTGTTTTGACCCACAAGCATATCAGTGATCATATCATCACATTAACATTACAACCATTGTAAAGACTGCAACATATTGCAGTGCATAAAAGATGCATCATCGGCCACGGTATCATGTCATAGACACATTATTCATATTCATCGCAATAGGAACGATATGCATAAAGATGATGGTGTATCACACAAGCAACTCAATAGAAACATAATAAATAATATTTAATAAATGCGTAACACACTACCTAAATACCTAAGCTATGCCACAGGTTACTGTATCATTAATAAAGAGTAAAACCAATAAAAACATATTTTATTTTTTAAAATTTATGTTATCTTAAAAAGGTGCATTTGTACTAAAGTGTGGTCAGATTTTCATAGTATCTAAAACAAGAATTGGCTTTCGATATCTGTATCATGTACATGTAATTAAATTCATACACTACATTTTTTCAGCGTTAGCTGTCTAGTTTGCTATTTGACCTACTTTTGAGCAATTTATAACCAATGAAATGTTTCTAAATAAATTAGCATTAAATAAATAAACGAGCCTAGTAGGTCAGAGTATGCAATACTCATCATAAAAAATACTGCCAAAAAATACATTTTTGTTAAACATGTAAACGACATGTGAAATAGATACACACACAGATCTGTTGTTCGCGTTATTGGCGATACTAAGTGTATTACACTGTTTATTGTTTGACCTTAAAGTGACCCGGGTCAAGTATGGAGTGAACCTATTACTCTATTTCCGCTCATTAATTTTCAGTGGTAAAATTAGCTTGATCGGTTAAGCGTATGTCTAGTAAGAATCGTTTTTAGACCAGAGGGCCACGAGTTCAAATCTCATTTGAGCCTATTTTGCTGATTTTCTTTTTCCAATTGTTTTTGTCTATAAATTCGATTGTTTATTTAAGGTAAGTTACGTCTGCAGTTGTTTTCAGACATAATGCATGCAAAATATTAAATTATAAGTTTTGGTTTGAATCATTATCGGTATAATTGCCGGATAAAACGTAGACTCTGGATTTTGGCTGGGGCCGTTCGGCTCATAGGTATTGCTGAACATAGGTCATTTAGCTGAAACCTTTTTACTTTTCTTCTTTTGTCTACTTTTTAGGACTTCTTGCAGGTTAAAATAGGTATTTCAGCCATTTTACTGTTGGAACTAGGTTATTCAGCTTGGGAATTCAGCTTCAGGTTCATTTAGAATTTCGACAGCTTGAACATGGGAGGATTATAACTTGTTTAGTTGGGCATTGTGCCTTTTATGTTTTCTATGTACGGCTGGTTCAGGTGGGCATTGTACCTGGTGTGTTTTATGTTTTCTGTGCTCGGCTAGTTAAGCTGAGTGCTGCCTTTCCTGTCTGACTTAATATTTTCCTTTATTTTCTACACATACCTATATTATTAATCGTTTTATCTACTGACAAACAATATACGTATATGTATAGATATGAAATATAAATGCTATTATGATTTGTGTTTTTTAATTTCAACGAGATGAAATAACGTCCGCATCTTCATTGAAAACAAGTACACCTGTCTGCTATCTTAACGCTGTTTATCTTTTTTAAAGATATTTCCTGTTCCTACCTCAATGCAATTCCCATCGAAATCGATCAATGAGTTAAAAAGTTATGACATGAAATGTATACCATTGTGTCAAATCAATCACTAAGGAACATTCAATAAAAACGACAATGTGAAATCATATTTTCAATCCCGGTGTTCGAATTCCACGGCCCTACCTGTTTATTTTCATTCATTTTTATATTTCTTTACACCATTATCTAGTTTCTGAATATGTTGATGTATTTAAAATAGCATAGGTATCAATGAAATGTTTATTGAAACAAAATGCACCGTATAGACTGTCTGGTGGATTTCCCGTTAAAATTAATAATATTTCTAAGATAACATAAATTTTATATACTCAAATACTACTTATCAATGATATAGTTACCTGTGAGCCACCAAATTTCTACACGTTATGTCCGTAAAAACGATCATATATCAGTCATTTGGGTCAGAAATTCGACGGATAGTTGTCACGTGAAATGCTCTAATATATAATAACGGAAGAGATGATCAATGAGAACACACTCAGATAGAATACAGATGAAAAGCTGAATGAACTAGTTGCATATTGTGTATCCTATCCTTTTAGTGTTTTTCATTCACGTCCTGGAGACAGCTTAGACGGACTCTATCTTAGATAGGAAGATACTAGATCAATTATGTTTAAACATTACAGTTGGGAGGGCTTGTGTTTGTAAAGTAAAAACGGGATACGTTTACGTTTAACTTTGCACATTTGCGGCATATGTGTTTAGCGATCTTCATTCCTTTGTTAACTGTATAACCGATATGATGTCCGATACGACGTCTCCATCACAGACAGGGTTTAGAGTATCAATATAGAGGAAATAGCGAATCGAAAGTAGCGCTGGCAAACACTAAATATATCTTTAATCACAATAGTTCAATGTATTCAATATATACATTCGAACACATGACATCATGTGATGGGCGAAACATTTGGTCACTTTGATACGGCTGTTGATACATTATTTGGGTATCACAATCACGTGTTTGGTACACCGCAAACGTGCCTATTAGGCTGGTCCCATTGTTCAAATCCAAATATTTTTATAGTTACACCACAGGGCTAGAATATACCGCATTGTTTCACTATGGTTATCACTATGTCCCTCACGTGTAACGAATTGAAGCGCACACAACTCGTGTATGGTTAAAACAAGCACCGGGATAATCGCATAGGTACACCGGAGCAAATCGGGCACACAAACAAGTTTGCATAGTGTCTGCATCACACACAACCATTTTCATTATTCTATCGAATAAGGAAATACATAACGTACGTCCGTTTATATGTGATGAAAATTACGATACCGCCAACGTAATTTCTGCTGACAGGCAAAATGTATGATGATTGATTACAATGTCTAGTATCCATTAATACACTTACATATAATATGATTTCTGGTAGAATTGTTTAGTGAATTCAAGTGATATGCTCGTTCCTTTTCGATACGGTGACTTACCTCCCATGTCCAACAATCTTGATGATATATTGTCAAAACGTTATAGTTAAACGTTAAAAAGGTTTGTAAACCACATACAGGTTAACGTTAATGGAATTTTTATTCTAGGATAAGTAACCTAAGGGAGCGCAGCCACCCGAATTACTTCTTCAAAAAATTAAATGTTTTATAAACTCTAACCTACTAAGAATTTCCGATATACTTTCAACCAGTCAGTAGGTTTCATTTCTAATACATAAGGAACATTATATCCTCCTTTTCTAAGAAGAAATGTGATGTCACACCATGAGCTAGCAGACATTGCCTTTTCGTGAACTCTGTACGAACGAATGAGTGTGCAAATATTTTACTTTTGAAGACCATTATACAATGTAATCATCTGTCCGACGTCTTTTCGCGCAAATGTTCTTTGTCCATGGGCTTAAACTAAGCAATGCTCGTGATTACAATTTGACGACGATTAAGTGGTTTTCTCATATATCACTCCCTGTATATTTGTCGCTACGTATATTTTAGAAATTGTGGAATGTTTTCTTCAATATAATGTATTGCATGTCACAAAATTTCTCCGATCAATGAACAGTTAATTCTCATAGTGATGTAAACGTGCATACTATGACACTTTGAGAATAATTTCCGCTTGTTAAATATTCAATGGAATATATATTCAATCCAATGAGTGTTTTCCCTGTCTTTAATCTAACATCCCCCAATGTAATATGCAGGTCTGCAGCAATAATGACAGGACTAACTGATGCTGATAGCCATTACCGGATATAACCATGGTATCACGCAAGCGTATTGCAAATAGAATATCTTAATGCACGTTCCTAAATAAGAATGACAGCATTGTATAGAATTGTTGTCGTAGAATCATTAGATGATGATATCGGGATTATATGATAATTATTTCGACTGGTAATAACATGTATAAGGTGGCAGTCGATGTACGAATTGGTGCTGATAAACATGTTACAGGATCGATGCTACCAAATTTATTGCATTCTGTAGAGGTTTTGTATTCAATTCTAAAACCGATGAAATGTTTTCTAAACGTTGAAGATGAAATATTACAAATAAACATAGTTTTATTCACTGGTTTTGTCCCAGAATTTGTATTTCTTTTCTGTCTGAATGTAAGGTTTAATTCAAGAAGTTATGCTTCGTTTTTGAAGTATAAGTTACCATTGCATCGTCTTGCTATTGCGAAATATCCAAATATTCATTTGGATATTTACAAAGGGCCATTATTGGTAAATATGCTTTAAATCGTAGGTAATGCTTGTTGAGACAATCACCTCATACGAATCTTAAGAAAGAATCTTAAGTACATTCTATCACTCGATCTGAATTTTGTACCGTTCCTTGTCGACGGCTGCAAATTGTTGAAGAAATATAACGTAAACCCCGTGCGTGGATTTAAAAACGGTGATGAAACAGTACGTGAACCTGAGCGTCGCACGGCTCAACAAAAGATCACACACCTTGAACTTATGCTAGGGCAATTTGCAAACTATTGCCCAATATTATCTCGATCTACATTTGTAACTAAAACCTCACTTGAAAGCATTTGGAACAGTATTCGTGAACACTTCGGTTTCCTGTCTATCGGTGTTCATTTCCTGGACCTTAATTGCATTAAATTAGAGCCTGACGAGCGGCCAGAAGATCTTCATCAGCGCTTGCTATCATTTGCCGAGGATAGTTTACTGTAGTCCATGTCCCAGGCCTTGAAAATTGAAGGTTCATTACCAAAGAGGTGAACAGATCCAACAATGTTTTTCGGTTAGCTTGATATCTCAGCAGTCTGAAAACGGTTGATGGACTTGTGGGTCACTTTGCCAAATGACCTTTTGGCGGCCATCTTTAAAGATGGCCGCCATTATTTTAAGCAATCATAAGCTTTGGGAAAACTTGAATTATTCCTCACTCAATAGGGCTATCGGCTTGCAATATGTCTTAAAATGTTCGTATTTCAACCCCACATCTGCTGATATATAAATCATAATATTATAATAAAGTGATTACTTCGAAATTTATGGTATTCTAAGAAAACTTTGATATTTTTCACTTTTTTTCATTATTTTTTCTCTTGCAACTCCGATTGGGATTTGTAATTAGCCTTTGTTTGTTTGTTATATTTAGAGGGTAATTCTAGGCATCCATAATATACATTACATTGATAGATTTTCACTTTGAAGTAAAAAATTGGTCAGGAATATATGACAACTGATATCTAATTAAATGGATATTTTTAAGACGCATGCATATATCTTTTCCAATAATCTCAGGAACAACCATTAATTTTGGTTTATTATTTCAAAGTTGCTTTGCTTGTTCATATGCACATATCTATACATGTGTAGATATCTGAAAATCGGACCCTTTACCTAATAGGATGTGGGTATGATACCGGACCCCAGCTAGAAGTCTTGCAGGCGAGGGTCCGGCTATTAGTACAGGATCATACACGCCATGGGCCGAGTGTTTCAGTATAACTTAATCTTTGATTCTTTCTTTCCTAAATAGTGAATCATTAGCGAATTGCATTCTTATTCAACACGAATGTATGCAAAGTTTAGGTTCCTAAGTTATATGTTGTCTTCTGAAAAGTACGTTTTGGTGACGTTTTAGAGAAGTCATAATGAAATATATTATTATCTCAAGCGAAGGAATCTGTATCTGGCATCATCAGACTTACCTTCTTGGTCTATATGATTACCATCACTGACAGTCATGTTTAACTCAAAAGATTATAAACTGCTGCGTGAATTATAACGATTTCTGGGGGGAGCCTAGATGTAGGGTGCATGCTTCGGGATCGAGAGGTCCCCGGTTCAATCCTCACCTGGAACACTGCTTAATTTCTCTGAGCAAGAATAATCCACCTTCCCCACTTACCCAAATGTATAAAGGGATACCTGAGGGGGTCAAAAGCATACCAGCAGCCAACACAGCCGAGCGAGTGTAACAACTGACGTGAGACTCAATGAGTAAATGTACAGTCGGTCGAATGGTCGAATGTCTGAAAATTGACTTTAACTGGTTGCTTTTTACATACAATATAATTTTAGTATCGAAGATGCAAGGCATTTGTTCCTACATTCATGGCCAGTGTTTATATTAGAGTCATACCCCTTGATTGCAGGGCTAGGAGTAGATGTACACTGTTTTTGTAGGTATTCATGACAATGATGACCGGCGTTAGTCGTACCCCTTGCTTGTAGGAAAGCAGTAGGACTAGCAGTTGCTATGCCTTATGTTATTCGGTAACTGTTACCAGTGGTAGTTGCACCCAATGGTTGTAGGGAACCAATCTGGCGGGGAATTACTTATCTACATGTACCTCATTGAGACAGGAATAGCAGCAAACCGTGAAGTAAGACGCATCATAGGATCTTGTAGGTATAGCTTCGCCTGTTGAATATTGATAGCCCATGATACAAGCACAGACAAAGTGATGTGGGGGATAGCCATTAGGAGAGGAAGTGGCGTTCCTGTCATTGGTCGTTATCCCTTATCAGTACATGTAATAGCTGAACTTGACTGCAGAATGTACCCCATAGGAACCAAAGTGGATGTACTATGTGGTGGACTTTACTCCCATAGAGAGAGAAAATGATGTACAGGCAGTAGCATATACCTTATTGGGACATGAATGGACAGAAGCATTACCGAAGATAGGTTCTTCTATATATTAAGAAAATGGATGGATTTAATCGGTGGAATATTCCCCATGGAGTTAAGGATGGTTTACTTAGACATATGGTGTACTTTAAGGCCTAGGAATGACTATACCGATAAAATAACAAGCCCAATATGGTAAGGAATAACCATGCATATTCACCTACTAGTATTAAATCCGAAATGACTGTGACCATAGTACCCCCAATAAGATCAGGAATGAATGTGTCCATCAGTAGAATGTACCTCATATAGACATTATAAATGGAAGTTCCTATCTTTATTAGTAACATGTTATGTAACCCATATGACCAGGAATGATTACCATTAGCAGAATGTACCACATATGGTCAGGAATGGCTGTACTCATTCTACCCCTCTGTATGATGTACACCATATGGTCAGGAATGCCCATGCCCAACTGCATAGTAACGAAAGGCTGTATGTATGTATCTGTATGTATCAAGTATTGTCAGTAATGGCTGTACTCATATGTAATATGTATGACATAGTTAGGGTCAGGAATAGTTGTATACCCAATACCCATCTGTACTACGGATTTCATATAAGGAATTGATATACCTATAAATAATATGTGCCCCACATGACCAGGAATCTATGTACCCATGTGTAGGCTGTACCACACATGGTTGGGAATGACACTGTCCCCATCTGTACTGTGGACTCCATATGGCCAGGAATTAATGTACCCATATGTAGTCTGTACCACACATGGATAGGAATGGCTGTACCTATCTACTACGGACTCAATATGGTCATGAACAATTGTACCTATCAGTAGAATGTACTTCATATGGTCAGGAATGGTTGTTCCTTCATGTAGCATGTTTTAGTACTCATATGGTTAGTACGTGTACTAAGTATCATATGTGGTCAAGAATTTCTGTATTCATGTGTAGTATGTATCCAATACGGTCAGGAACGAATGACCAATCTGTAATATGTATCTCGTATGGTTACAAATTACTGTACCCATCTGTCGTTCCGGTATGCATTAATAACCCATATGGTCAGGAATGGCGCTGTCCATCCGTAATATGTACAAAACTGGATTGACTGTAGCCGACACATACTAGTAATCCATGAGTTCAGGACTAAGTGTGCTCATCTTTGGGATGTACATCACGGAGCAACATCGTATGACCCAACCCAACAAGAAAAGTATACCCATATGTAATTGTGGATGCACATATCTAAAGGTAGTGCCTGCAGGCATGGCAGAGATAGTCGATGGTGCTGAAAACATTTATAACTAGCAGGGTAAATATCCCCGTGGTTGACACTTTGTAGTTGTATTTGTAGTTGTAATTATTTAAACCTTTCAGTCAAGGATAACTTCTTAATATTCCATATGGGGTCATGTGCTTTGCTGAAGAGACAGCAAGTAGAAGTGACTGCGGTGTGATACAAGGAATCTGGATGGGATACCCTAGCTCTTTCCGAACATATTCATTTTTGGTTCTTCAACGTGCCCAGCGTATAGCACCGATACTCGTGAGAATATCACACGGTTAACAACCAGTTCATCTGTAGTTGGGTGGGAAATACTGAACACTGGTCAATGAAACTTCGAACCATGGACCTCCGGGTTGGTAGTCAAGAGCACTAACTCCTCAGCCACCATCGTGTCACCAATTACAACCTTGGTTGTGGTAGGGTTGTGGAGGCTTTTAAAGTGTGTGTATAGTTTTACAAATTCTATTAAAAACGGTTATTTAAAGGTTACTAAGGTCCACCTGAGTCAGAAAAGTAGTAATCTAGACACTAGACAAAGATCAACTGATTCAATATAACATTTTGTTTATTTTGTATCCCCTCTATCCCTTATTGTTTCCCTTCGAATACGTTCCTGCTTTCACATTTTCATTTCTTAGTGAATGCGCGAAACGAATAGAATTTAACAGTGGGAGGTATGAATTCTTACATGCTTTACTATTATTAAACAACGTTAAAATAATGTACTTTTAATGTAATATTCGGAACTTTATAAACAAAAATATAAATGTATAAACTCATATCAAATTATTTTCTAATCATTTGGAGTCATGTTTCTGTTTATTTTCCGTTTCGCTGAATAGTTATTCAAGTTTTCCTGTCAATAACCATTTTTTTGAAAATAATGTCATATAAACTCATACAACTGACCGGATCCGAGCCGCCAAACGATTCAGCTAGGGATCAGGTAACCGCACTAACACCCTTGTGACACGGTACTGGACACCTAGGCATATATATATACGCATAGTATCAACAAAGTAGCCATGGAATAAAAAAAAATCTTTTTTCCTGAGATTGTTGGAAACGGTCTATTCATATGCCATAAAATATATATTAATTTAGGCATTAGTTGTCATATATTCCTGACCAATTTTGGACCTCGAAGTTAAAATCTATCAATGTAATGTATATTATGGATGCCTAGAATTATTCTCTGAATGTAGCAAACAAACACTGGCTAAATACAAATCCCAATCAGAATTGCAAGAGAAAAAATAATGACAAAAAGTGAAAAATATCAAAGTTTTCTTAGAATATCAATAAATTTGAACTCATTCCTTTATCATAATATTATTATGTATATGTCAACATATGTTGGGTTGAAATACGAACATTTTAAGACATATTGCAAGCCGATAGCCCTATTGAGTGAGGAATAATTCAAGTTTGCCCAAAGCTTATGATTGCTTAAAATAATGGCGGCCATCTTTAAAAGATGGCCGCCAAAAGGTCATTTGGCAAAGTGACCCGCAAGTCCATCAACCGTTTTCAGACTGCTGAGATATCAAGCTAACCGAAAATCATTGTTGGATCTGTTCACCTTTTTGGTAATGAAATTCAGTCTGTCACATGGACTACTGAAAGAAAATGCAAACATTACACATCATGGTGAAAAACCAACTGGGGACGAAGAATTGTCTCTGAGGACAATTTCATCGTGATTACCAGGTTAAGGCTTCTAAACACCAAATAATCTGCATTAGTAAAACAACGTTATGGAACGGATTTGCGTTCGAAGACTCTGGCATCACTTAAACCTGAAATAGCATTGGCGTAAGACAGTTTGCTTGAAGACATAAACTCAGGAAGCCAAAGTATTGCTTTCACGTTTCCAGTCTCAAGTCTCTACAAAACAGAAATCTCCAAATCAATCAATCCCTTGTTGCCCACTGTGCAAACAACCAAGAAGGAACAGTGATCATTACTTATCTAAGTGCAAATTTCTCCCTGAAAGTGGCAGGCGGTATTTTAATCGTGTTTCTGTGAGACAAACCACACAAGATAGCGATTGCATCTTATTTAATGAATATGAAAATAATGAGCATGACCTAGGCACCCCTTTCGCAGTCCACTCCGTGTCGCATGGTTCTATTACGTCGTTATGTATTTGGAATCTATTCACCATAATTCTAAGCATGACGCGCGTGGTGATCCCATACCGACAATTGCTACTGACCATTTGTATCATAATCAACATGATGATAATCATCCTTCACTCAATTATTATCTAAATCCTTTATCACGTAGATTTAGTACAAAGAGGTTTCCAACAATTAAAGTGTTCTACAAACACCATGCCCTTACACTTACATTAGATACAGGGGTTGCAATTAGCATGATTAAGTCCTATCTTGCGAGGTCTATTGGGGCATCAATTAAACCAACTTCTCAAAATGCTCTCCAAGCTGATGGAGCCACACCCCTCGATATAATTGGTGAAGCTCACATCAATATATCGCGTGGTAAAAGCTCATTCCTTCGTGATGCACTGGTTGTTGATAACCTTGATGTGGATGTTTTGGATGGTGTTACGTTTATGGCCTTTAATGGTATCTATGTTCGCCCATCCAAACAGGAAAGCACTATTGGTGACTCTGAAAGAGTATACTATGGACCCGTAGGAACAGTGACAGTGGATTATGGTACATCTCTTTGTGTTGCGCGTAACTGCTGCAATAGTTATCTGGCCTGGTGACTTTGTGGAAGTTGGGATATTAGGCGAGGCTCCTCCAGATTCCACATTATCCATCGAGAGACGCTATGATTACAAGTGATAGAACCAGTTCAGACTGGCCCAGTCCTCAATTACTGAAGCTGTTGATGAACAAATCCGAATTCTTAATGACTCTTCTGACCCACAGAAGTTGCATAAACATGATCATTTTTGTCAAGTACGACTTACACAACCTGTACACGATTCTCATTTAGATAACACCAAATCTAGTTCCTACCCAACTGGTACGCTCACTTTACCGACCCGTTTGTATGATACACCAAAACAATGTAAATATTGTGTCACTACCTGACTCTATTCAGTTGGACCCTGATCATATCTTACCCACACAGGCAACAATCAAATTTCAGTCAATAAGGGTTATAATGGTACGGTCGGTTCTTAATTCCTGGCGATGCGCATTCATTTGAATTTCATACGAGAATGCTACTTAAACACATGTATAAATATGTTAAAACCTTACTCATTACTTTGTAAAACATACATAAATCCGAATCAATATGCGCGTTTCAAAATCACGGAGCTGCTTGTAAAACTCGAACATTATGCTCATGGAGTTTGTTATGTGGGTAATTTTTGTTTCACTTAATTTCAGATAAATTCAGATTATCGTACAAATAGAGGAAGTCACTCAATTCCCAGTAAAGGGGGTGTTCTAAATGTCGTCACAACATTATTATGCCCCCCAAATCTTTGATGAGGGGGTATATTGCTTTGCACATGTCTGTCGATCGGTCAGTCGGTCGGTAAAATGGTTTCCGTTCAATAACTCAAGAACGCTTTGACCTAGGATCTTTAAACTTTACATGGAGGTTGGTCGGCGACAGTAGATGACCCCTATTGATTTTGAGGTCAGTAGGTCAAAGGTCAAGGTCACTGACCTTTACTATTTCTGACTATTTAAATGGTTTCCGTTCAATAACTCTAGAAGGCTTTGACCTAGGATCTTTAAACTTTACATGGAGGTTGGTCAGCAACAGTAGATGACCCCTATTGATTTCGAGGTCAGTAGGTCAAAGGTCAATGTGACCTTTACTATTTCTAACTTTTTAAATGGTTTCCGATCAATAACTCAAGTACGCTTTGACCTAGGATCTTCAACTTTACATGGAGGAAGGTCAGCAACAGTAGATGACCCCTATTGATTTTGAGGTCAGTTAGGTTAAAGGTCAAGGTCACTGTGATGTTCAATTTCTGACTATTTAAATGGTTTCCGTTCAATTACTCTAGAATGCTTTGATCTAGGGTCTTCAAACTTTACATGGAGCATGGTCAGCAACAGTAAGTGACCCCTATTGATTTTGAGGTCAGTGGGTTAAAGGTCAAGGTCACTGTGACCTTTACTATTTCTGACTATTTAAATGGTTTCCATTCAATAACTCAAGAATGCTTTGACATGGAGGTTGGACAGCAACAGTAGATGACCCCTATTGATATTTAGATCATAGGTCAAGGTCACTGTGACCTTTACCATTTCTGACTATTGGGCTTGCCATGGGGGCATACGTGTTTTACAAACATCTCTTGTTATTTATTTGTGAACGTGCGAAGAGGTATAATAAATTGGGAAGGGACCAATTACCAAGAGAATCAACAGAGCCAAAATAAAACACAAACATGAACATTTATATGGAAAGGAACAGTGATATAAACACGCCGCAATACTCCGACCGTCAAACAGCCATAGTGCAAACGCCAACAAACAATAACGTATCATAACAACAACCCAGCATCACAATGACAAAACTCAAACTAAAACAGCACGACTGTAGAAAAAAGTCGTTTATTTGGAATTTTCTTATAACTATGAAGTGAACAATACATAAAGAGTATATTAAGTCAGACAGGGAAGGCAGCACTCAACTTAACCAGCCGAGCACAGAAAACATTAAAAACACACAAAGCACAATGCCCAACTAAACAAGCGCAGATCCGCCCAAGTCCAAGCTGTCGAAAAGTATAATAAATTATAACTAGCTGAATGACCCAGTAGAAAAGATACAGTCTTGTACCGAGAGTGACATACTATATCTAGTATTATATAACTGGGACGGGTTTACATAAGACATATAATTATGGAACATCTTGTGTATGTCTCATGTATTGGTGACTCGGCGCTGCCGCCATTTTGTATGGCTCTGATATGTATGTGCATCTACATTCTGTAAGTGAGTATAGTTCGACGGTGAACCTATCTCCTTAGTGTTATCGTATGTTTGTGAATTCTTTACAATATCATAAATTCTTTTAATGTACGAATGCTACGACTTCACTTACACTGATTTTAAGTCATATTGAAATTAAAGCAATAATTGAACATAACATCGTCCGCGAACTATTCAATTCGTTTGCAATCACTTATAAATCGGCATAACGTAGTCAGTTTGGATAAAATGTGTTACTGTAATCTTGGGGAATATATTCCGGTAATATTTCATAAAACCCTGTCTGATTCGGTCAAGCAGTAAATTTTAGTTGACTTGCAGAAAACTTGAGCATTCACCGTATATAGGACATCGTGTTTATTGTAACATTGTATGCCGAGCATAGCCTTTATTTGCCAGTCAGCTTTATGCTGAAATATGGCAGGCATATATGTGTAAATCATTGTACAAGTTCTTTGTCCGATTATAGCAAAAGGCAAAACTGAAGTCGTCATAATTGTAATGTATAATTTCCTTTGTGAGTCAGTGTGTACGTGTGCGTAGATATTTAACCACAAGAAATAAAAACGCAGGCTGAATACAAGGTTTGAATTGTAAATGTATAGAGATGAGACCTTTAATAAAGATGTATACTATTATACTAGCATGTCATTTCCTTCCTCTGTAAGTGTACTTTCATACAGTAACGATAACTACTTTACGGTCTTTGTATTTTATATTCGGCTTGGATGTACATTTTTAAGTTCACTGGTTTTAAAAATTATAAATACATGTACGAGGGGTGATCAAGAATTACGTTAACTTTTGCTCTAAAAAGTTTATTTTTAGTCAGATCGGAACGACAATTACAAACGTACACATTTTTAAGCGGCTTTTATCTATTATTGACATAAATATCAACACATTTTTTTATTTGCATCAACAATTCGACACTACCATTGCAACACATTAATGATTTCGTGGATCAACACAAATTATTTCATTAAAACTTATTACATCAATGCTGATTTTCTTTATTTGAAAATTTAGAACTATGGCACCATATGTTGTCTAATATCGCATTGACAACTGTGTTAAATTTCAAGGTTAAATTTGGTTTTATTCGTCATGTTATGAAGAGATGTGTTACTATTGCCATATCATGATTGACGTAAAACTTGACGTCACAATACAATACAATACAATATATATTTTAAGTCGGATACATGTACAATAAAGAAACATTAGCTATGTATAGCTATTGTCACAGAATTTTATTTACAGTCGCATAACTACATTATTCTGTGTACAGCAAGGAAAACCCCGAATTTAGACGAACGATATGTTGGAGATATCAAGTATTAGGCCTCTTGTACCGCGGCCACTCGTTTTGAAGTGACAGTACGTCTGGATGTTGTGACAGACAATGAAAGAAGAGGTTAAAACCCGACATTGATCTAATCGGTGCTTACGTTAGTCAGAAACAACTATTGGTGCTTTTAGTAGGAAATTATGGTCTTGCAGAGCTACTAACGGTACGGTTCAGTCCATATTGACTGGACGGTTAAAAATACATAAAATAAGAGCACAACGAGTCATCGAAAATAAATAACAGTTGATGTTCAAAAGCTCATGAAATGACACAGGCGTTAATGTGACGTCGTACGTCATTTGTGGGCTGCCCCTCGATCTATAACCGTGCCGCACGCCTTATAGACGCCGTGTTTACGTTATTTATATCGGAATGGAATTTGGTATACGGATTTTTAATTGGATTAAAAGTCCATGTTATTCTGGATCAACCCTAGTATAACTATTATAACAAAGCACCTCGACAAACAAATTGTATACACAGTTAATGCGGGTGTCAAACTTGATTAAGTCCCAATAAGTGGGTATGTAACGATGTTTCGTAATGAAACACATCCGGGTACTCCTGGGATAGATAAAGAACAACTAAGTGCACATGGTGATTAAAAGAATGTAATGGTAATAAACAACACAATTTTAACAATAATAACGGATTACCTGGTAAGGAAACTTATATCATATTTACTAGACTTTGAACATTGTCGTGTGGTAGACATGAAGTAATACCCACAACGTTTAGTATTGCTGAAACTAGGACATTCAGCATTTACATGTATATATATAACAAAAACTAGGTCATTCAGGCACCTGGGACTTGGGCTTTCAATATTTTTACAGCTGGATCTTTGGCTTTCAGTGCTTAAGTTCATTTTCTCGTTCAGTTATGTGTTTGGCATTGTGCCGTTTAATTGTAATTATACATGACGTTTTTATGTTTTCTGTGCTCGGCTGGTTAAGTTGAGCCTTGCCTTCCCTGTCCTTTTTACTATTATCTATTCCATACTGCCGCACTCTTACAATACGAAATAAAATCGGACGGCACGAGGACGACTACTAGTATGCTTAAACGTCAAACGATAGGAAAATAATTTTAAAAATACATTAAGAAAACGTGATTTAGAGTTCTTCAATTTATCCGAAGAAAATGTTGAATCAGAGGATTTAGATTATGTAAATCTCTTATTTCAATGTTTACATAATTAGTGAATTGTTCTTAATCAGCGCTTGCTAGTGTATAACATGTCATTGGTTGTATTTGATAGTGTTTTGCAGATACATGGTAACAGATCAATTAATGTTTCAAATGATAATAAATGCATCTACAATTTCATTAATGCGTATTGCTGTTTAATTTAATAAATTTATGGAGATGTATGCACAAGAGATGTACAATGTGATACCCACAATGGTAGGGTTTATCATTTCAATATAAATCAGGGAAACGTATCTCTACATCCGATCCCTCTATGTATAAACAATCTCAGTTTCAATAATTATTTTATCAAGTCATACCTCGTAACATTGCGTATGAATTAATATGCTATATTAAAGGTGCAGCAAACGGTAGAACATTCAAACACATATTGACCACAAAAAATTGTAATCAAACAATAACAATTACCCCCACCTCGATAGCCTACTGTAGTGGTAGAGCGTTCGCTTCGAGTGCGGGAGATCTCGGTTTCGATCCCAGACCACTTCATAACAAAAATAAAATAGAAATGGTACTAGTAAACCCTTCGCTCAGCGTAAGTCTGGTTTCTCTTTGGCGTACTGTGTGGTTATGTATATCATAAGGAATATATGTACAAGTATGTATGAAAATAGTTAGTGTACATTTATTAAAGTATCATCTCCGTTCTATAAATCTATTATGAGACCCATGCTTTCTGACAACCTGAGCATTATGTGCTATTATAATGTCAAGGGAGTATAACGGGTTAAAAAAGACAAAATCCATCGTTGTCAATGTCTCGACTTAGTGCGTTGGAGAAAGGTTTATACGAAAAGCCTTGTCGAGCCATATGGACCATTCGAAAAAAAACCAATAAATTCAAGTAATATAAGCCACCGACTATAGTGTTTTATTTATCCTGACCCGCAATTATAAAACAATACGTGAGTACAAACTTTGTCAAAGATTAACAAAAGTAAGGATATGTACCTTTAAATGCACGCACACACATACATCCCAGTTTGAACCCACACAACGGTATCGAAACAACAAGATAAAGAATAAAATGTAATATGCGCACATATTGAACAACAAAACGAACATTCGAATCAAACACTGTCCATAAACACACATTAACAATTTAAACAAACCAAAACAAAGGCATTCAGTGTTTTGGTTGCTGAAACTAATTCATTATACTTTTCGCCAGCATGAACTTGGGCGGATCTTTGCTTGTTTAGTTGAGCATTGTGCCTTGTTTATGTTTAATGTTTTCTGTGCTCGGTTGGTTCGGTTGGGCATTAGGTCTTGTGTGTTTTTAATGTTTTCTGTGCTCGGCTGGTTAAGTTGAGTGCTGCCTGCTCTGTCTGACAACTCTTTGTTTCAACTACTTACATTTCGGACTTTCCCACATCCATTCCCTAGAACACAATATATATGACGTTACTAACACGTGATGTTTAGCGACTTCAACAAATTAAACGCGACAATACTGCCTCAACAAGCTCCCATTGCTAACCATATTAACTAAGCGGATCAGAAGAAAACATGCCAGTGTCATGGGTGTAGTTAAAGTATACCAGATTCGCCTGCGGTATTAATCGGGTTCACTTTTGGCAATGAATGACTAGATTCAAACTGAGTTCGAAATTAGTCCCATGCTATGTGCCCACGTGACCTAATAAACCACTCATGCCATAATCAAGCCCAGGATTACGTGGCAGGCCAATATTTTTACATGATAAAGGACTTACTCACTTACTTAATCCTCTTCGCATTGCCTTTTGCACAACGCCGCCACCATATATCCCCAATGTTGTCTGTCCTTGTTGATGTATGTACATGTCCCCAGGTCCAATTCTCCGGTTTTGTTTTATTCTATACTCATCTTCTCTAAGTAACCTTAGGTCTTCCTCTTCTCCTCCTTTCTTGGTTCCACCGTGTAGCAATTCTAGAATGGCCGTTACTTCCATGCCGAGTATATGGCTAATTCTTTTCCACCTTCTTAGCTTAATCATAGCTGAGGGGGGTGTTGCGTTTGTTCTGAGGTGAGGATTTGCATTCGTGATTTGATCGGGCCAGAAGATCTTGAAGGCATCCAACGTGTTGCTCATAGCATGGGTAACATTCCAATGAACCACACGTCAGGGCTTCCGGTACGTTGGCCTGAAGATCCTCAACTTGGTTTATATCTATCCATGGCGATTTCCAGATACATTGCAATGATGCAAATGTTCGTTTGCCTTTTGATTTTTTGCAGGTGGTTAGATACAAGTACATAATGACACATGACGCATTCTCACTATAATCTTCATTTCAATCCTAAAAAACAGCAAGACCTTAATACTAGTATTCAAATCTGACAATGATTATTGTTGAAAGCCTGGCTTTACATTCTCGCAACAAATGCTGAATAAATGAAAATAAGAGCATTATATAAATATCTCTCATGAACGCAAATCATCGGTCTTGACATATTGTAATGTAAATACAAAGTAAAATGAATGACAAATGTTACACTGCGCCTCAGCATCTCTCCAATGACTATCGATTACAGTGGTATTACTGCAGTAAGTGGTTGCTTTTATCATGCAATACGTTTGATTGTATTGTTTCCAATATGTGTATGGCAAGCAAATAATTTATAGAAGTGGTATATTGAGAATGGTTTGGTTGCAAAGGAATGCTTCTATACGGAGAGTGAACGAAATCGTATGTTTTTTCCATACAACACTAGCGCTTCTCGATGCAATCGTTAAACAATGTTGCTGGTACATGGTAGTGCCTAACACCAAAGACACACACGACTTAGGTCTGTATGCGGGCTATTGCGTGTTGTATTGTAACTGCTCGTAACTAGATCGTGCCGCTTCAGCATTCGCGGATCTTGAAATTTAATTTATCGACTAAATCTTTAATTGCCTAGAATGAAACATCGTAGGATAATTAAAGCACGACACATCCATTTTAGAAAATCACATCAATGTTTTCACAGGCTCGACAACAATTAAGTGTCCACCAAACATTTAGTTATTAGATTGTCCCTAATGTCATTAACACCAATTACAACTCTATCTGCCGTTTTTAGCTATAACTGTCCGATTTGCTAATACCTTCTGGCACTGGTTTGAGGCGTTTCGTGTGATATCAGATTCCCCTCCACAGTTCACATGGAACAAAATGTATTTAAAGTGCAAGACCGTGGTATAAACCCGTAACACAAACAGCAAAAGGACAACGCATTTGGAGTTAAGTTGATGTACCTAGAATGAACAATAAATGTTTTAGTCCATTGGACAGGGCATGGAGTAGTAGATGTGAATTAACTAGCAGAGGGTCTGCTTCGACTACGTTTTTGTCTGAACAACCTCGACTAAAGTCGTTTGAAATAATTCTGCCTAACAGCATAATAAAATGCCTTCTTTATTTTTGTCGTTTGTACCCTGCTGACGATTCTTTCTCACTTTAGGTTAGCATCTCTTCCCCATAATGATGCTCGTATTTGCTCAAACGATTCTGATTAGCCGCGCATATAATTCATCATTTTTTAAATAGTTTTGTAGGTGACATGAATACCTCTCTATTCTCAATTTCGCTAAAGAACAATGTTAAAATGAATTGTGTATCGTGATCGTTCGCTGGATATTCGCTTTGCATTGTCAGAAGGGCATCTTTAACAACCCTTGGAAGATTAAATAATTGTTTTTCCTCACGTTAACACGTCAGTAAACAGTGCTTAAACGGGAAAATCAACATGTTTACAGCATCTTAACTGCTTTATAGATCTCGCGTAATTCGATTGTAGCTATACTACATATAAATGTATATTCACGTAAATCATTCAGTCCTCGGTCACCTTTGCCATATCCGATGAATAGTTGTCTTAGTTTAAACATGCTTTTGTACAACAAATAATTAAGATGTCAATGGTTAAACAAGTAATACAACTAGCACATCAATTTTCGCATCTCATTCATGGTGTTATCCATCGCCACTAAGGTATCAGCGAAGTGGTGTGCTTTGTTGATCGAAAATCAAATAGCATATCCCGTAAATGCTAAATGTCAGTATAAATACCCCAGTACTGCCTCAGGTTTTTGTTTAGCAAAACACTGTAGCTCAATAGTCCTAATTCTCTTATTAGATGTATTAAATAATGAGTGTAAAAACCTTCCAGGCATATAGAAAAACTGTGTTAATTAATTACGTGATTGTTGCAATACAATATGAGATTATCAAAGTCTTGATCTTTCCACAGTGTCGCCATATTGCTGCAAGACACACTGGCATAGACAAAATGGCTCTGGTATAATTGATGTAATTATTTTTCCTCGGCGTAGCTAACGTTTATAGTTTAATCACCCTAAGACATTAATGACAGAGATGAGAAAACATCGGTAATGATTTATGTGAACCCAATATTGGAAGCTGGAATCATGTTAATGACGCATAGTTTCCATGTTTTGAGTATAACGTACCAAGGTTATTTGTGGATTGTCCTTTGCCTTTGGATTATTGTGAAAATGAGTGATGTTTACGAGCAGGCAATTTCTCCCGAAATTTACAAAGCAAACCAAAACATTCATGGATATATAGAACAATACACGCATATACACAAGGTCATGTAAAGAAATGTGTTATGGTGTCAAATACTTTCAATACTGGTGATATAAATATCAAGCCATGCAAAAGATACATGATATACAGACACATGAAAGTAATAAGACTTGAGAGGAGGTACATTTCGTAAGTACAAAGCGTTGTGTCCATACTGGAACAAGCGTCCTGTATTAGTTAAATTGACAGTCCAATTATTGACCCTTGTACTATACCAGTTCGTTTTGTACCGTGATAATAACAGAAACCGAAAGGCGAACATTTACCCTAACTCCAAGGACAAATCGGCAAATCGCTACATTACATTCAATGATAGAATGTCTTGTTCGTTCGCCATTGCTATACGTATACGATCAAATTGAAAAGAATTGGTTAATATAACATGACTGAAGAAACTAAACAGAGGGATCTATCTACAAAGGACACACCACGAGAGACACGAAAATGTACACACATTTCAACACACACACATTTAATTAATAGAATGATAGTGTAATAATTATGATGAAAACAGACTGTTTATTGATCATATAAACGTACCAAAGACGATCTAATCATCCAACGGATAGCGTTTTAAACTATCCCACATAATATAAACGTAGACATGGCGTGCACAACAGAACACGTTGCTATGAACATTTCATAATTATGCTAAAAGAGGAAACATAATAATCGGAAGTATTAATTTATAACAAATAACCCACGTTTACAAGACAATGTGTCCCCAAACATATCCCAAGAAAGTAACAGCATATGAAACATTAGGAGCTAAGGTGCAATCATCGATTGAGATAGTGTTATAAGGAATTGTCTAATTAATTATCAAAATAGCTATAAATGATCATATGGGATACCATTTGGGTTACAGTAACTGGTACACAGTAACCGGTGGGAATACAAAATCATGGCACTCAGTAGACTGAATGGAATGCAACGTTTGAATAGATCAGAGAGTTGCTGCTGAGTTTCCGTGTCAGGCAGACATCAATCAGAGTAAGTTTAACCGCTTGGTAAACATAATGTGAACATTACGCAGACTCGAGTATGGAACGCCATAGCTGTCTTTTGTTGACGCTTGTCATGTTGACTTGTCGGTAGGACATGTGAACTTCTTAGTACAATGTGTTAATATGTCAAACCACATTGTTGACTTGTCAAACTATCATCTGAATATGTCAACTTGCCCTGTTATATTGTTAAAACAACGTCTTAAATTGTTAAAAGAATACAATAATATCTCAAGCCATCGTGTTATACTGTTAAACCACATCGATAAATTGTCAAATCACCATTTGTATATGTCTACGTTACATGTTAAATTGTTGAAAAAACGTTTGATAATGTTAGAAGAACGTGTTAACTTCTCAAAGCTTCGTATTATCATGTTAGACTTTAACTACAATGATAAATTGTTAAACTATCATTTGAATATGTTTATATGCGTTGTTGAATTGTTAAAACAACGTCTTAAAATGTCGAATGAGCATGCAAACCTCTCAACACACCGTGTTATACTGTTAAACGGCAGTGGTAAATGGTTTAAATATCATTTGAACATGTCTATACGACATGTTAAATTGTTACAGCAACGTCTTAAATTGTCGGTAGGGCATGTGAACTTCTCAGTGCAACATTATTGTATGTCAAGTCACACTGTTAAACTGTCCAAATATCATGTGAACATGTCTATAAGCCATGTTAAATTGTTAAAATAGCTTCTTATTATGTTCAATAACCATGTGAACTTCTTAATAGAACGTGTTATATTGTTAGACAACAGTGGTAAATTGTTAAAATATCATTTGAAGATGTCTATATGATATGTTAAATTGTTAAAATAACTTCTTATTATGTCCAATAACCATGTGAACTTCTTAATAGAACGTGTTATATTGTTAGACAACAGTGGTAAATTGTTAAAATATCATTTGACGATGTCTATATGACATGTTAAATTGTTAAAATAGCTTCTTATTATGTCCAATAACCATGTGAACTTCTTAATAGAACGTGTTATATTGTTAGACAACAGTGGTAAATTGTTAAAATATCATTTGAAGATGTCTATATGATATGTTAAATTGTTAAAATAACTTCTTATTATGTCCAATAACCATGTGAACTTCTTAATAGAACGTGTTATATTGTTAGACAACAGTGGTAAATTGTTAAAATATCATTTGACGATGTCTATATGACATGTTAAATTGTTAAAATAGCTTCTTATTATGTCCAATAACCATGTGAACTTCTTAATAGAACGTGTTATATTGTTAGACAACAGTGGTAAATTGTTAAAAAATGACTTGAAGATGTCTATATGACATGTTAAATTGTTGAAGTAGCTTCTTATCATGTCCATTCAGCATGTGAACGTCTTAATAGAACGTGTTATATTGTTAAAAAACAGTGGTAAATTGTTAAACTATCATTTGAAGATGTCTATACGACATGTTATAGTGTTAAAACAATATTTTAACTTGTCGACGAGGCATGTTAACTTCTTAATAGACAGTGTTGTTGTTGTTCAAATTTGTATGACGTCATCAATAACGTAAGTTCCTCCCGCGTGCATTTTGAACAATTTCCGCCATCTTTGTTCAATATGCACGCGGGAGGAACTTACGTTATTGATGACGTCATACAAATTTGAACAACAACAACACTGTCTATTAAGAAGTAAACATGCCTCGTCGACAAGCTAAAATATCGTTTTAACACTATAGCATGGCATGTAGACATTTTCAAATGATATTTTAACAATTTACCACTGTTGTTAAACAATATAACACGTTCTATAAAGAAGTTCACATGGTTATTGGACATGATAAGAAGCTATTTTAACAATTTGACATGTCGTCTAGACATCTTCAAATGATATTTTAACAATTTACCACTGTTGTTTAACAATATAACACGTTTTGTTGAGACGTTCACATGGTTATTGGGCATGATAAGAAGCTATTTTGACAATTTAATATGGCATATAGACATCTTCAAATGATTTTTAACAATTTATCACTGTCGTTTAACAGTATTACACGTTCTGTTGAGAAGTTCACATGCCGAATGAACATGATAAGAAGCTATTTTAACAATTTAACATGGCTTATAGACATGTTCACAAGATACTTGGACAGTTTAACAGTGTACTTGACATATAATAATGTTGCACCGAGAAGTTCACATGCCCTATCGACAATTTAAGACGTTGTTGTAACAATTTAACATGTCGTACAGACATGTTCAAATGATATTATAACAATTTAACATGACAAGCGTCAACAAAAGACAGCTATGGCGTTCCATACTCGAGCGTTTATTCATTATCCTGTTCATTTCATGTCTGTTTTAGATTTGTTTATTTTCTGTCGTATAAACAATGTTCTAATTGATTGGTGTTGACTATTAAGAAGTGTAATTTACATAGGAGCTAAAACAATTTGCTGCCGAACGTCTTAATTACGGCTAATTATTTACATGTATTTATTGAAGCGTTTTGGGTGGCTGAATGTTTTATATGTGTCATTTGTTGCTGGATGTCGGTGTTCCTTGTTGCTAATTACAGCTGTGTTTCAAATAGAGTTACTAACCGTAAGCTTTCGCAAAGTTAAGCAGATGCGTATCAGTACAATATATAGCATACGTTAAGTGCCGATGGATATTGAACTTTGCCTGATAAATAAAAAAAAATCCCGTTAATGGGGTAGTTACGTCATGTTCATTGACACCAGACAGGAAATAATATAAACGTTGACACTATGCAACTGCCGCTCCATTACATGAGGTCATTAACACATTAAAGTGGGATATAATTTATGCTAGTTCGCACCTTATTGTATTGGTGTAGGGTTACCAATTACACAACGCTTCCAAAACCATTGATGGCTAAACATCATTATTTTAAATTGAAAGTCCCGGCAGTCGATATTTACTATTATCTTAGTTATAATTGCATTTTACTAGCACGAAAAGTGTGGAAATGTGGGGAAACGTGAAATATTTAATAAAGGAAGTTTCTATTGTCTCATACTCACGCTGTTGTAATATACTACAGGACAGAACCATGTACGCCTCGGTATGATTCTAGCACACATACTTTACTGTATCTACAAATGTCATTACTAGTAACTTATATCTTTTTACGTTCACATAATTATAAAGTGTATCTCAATTGAATAAGTACTAAGCTATATGGCGGGTCTTTTCAACAACAGTATATCATTTTGTATCTATGGCATATATCGCACATCTTTGGAGACTATGTCCCAATGGACTATGAAATGAGATGGAACGAAACAAATTGAAATATTATCTATGTTATCTTATGGCATTTCATCATCACAGTTAACGTAAAGAGAAAATGACGCTATAGCTGGGCAATCTAAGACTAGTCTCATTTTAAACGGGAAATCAGCAGTCTTTATGAATTTGGCGTTCTGTTTCCCACTTGTGCAAGTCGGGCATTGATCTAGATGGTTGATATGCCATCTCAGATGACATCTTAAATCCCTTATATTTCATTTCTCTACAAACAGTTTATATACCAGAGAAAAGATAAACCTTAGATTTGACAGTTATGTAATTGTTCTTCTAGCTGAAGATCGAGACTATCTTTAATAGAAATCTACGATGAGCTAAGGAAAATAAATGTTCTGAATGTGTAGATTTGTTTATGAACTGTATGTAATGTGTTTTTTGATAAATAACAATTGAACAATTGCTTGCGTAAAATCATTTCTACCATAAATAATGAAGGCGAGCTAGTTCCACAAAGCTCACGAACACACTAAAAATGGGGGAACATGCTACGAAAAAGTGTAAACAGATTGAAATTATACTAAAAACGAATCAATGATGTGTGAAATATACATACAAAAGTTACCAGTTTTCGAGGGCCGCTTTCAGCAAGTCAATCTTCCTTGATTTGACATATACATTCCCCTGGTCACCGGGCTACCCAAGGAAACATGCCACCTCTCCCCACATATATCTCCATATATACGACATGGTAAATGCAGATACTCCTCGTAATTCGCAAAAGGTTGTGATGACTGTGTTCTATTGCCGCTGCATACCAAAGGCGATAATACTTTACCAGTTCGTAACCCGTTTGACGGAAAATACCAGTGATAACTTCGTACAAATAGGAACGGTTGGTGTTAATAGAGGAATATGTGTTGTTGTGACTTATGCGCTTGTTGATACCATTCCACTGGTCTATTCATCATCGCTTAACTCAAAGATTCTATATATGTTTAAGTAATGCGTGTAAAGATTATTTGATTTATACTTTGATCATACATTATACAAAATGTGTTTCTATAGATTGCAAAGTTTTGACAAAAAACGTCATCAAAGACATGTTTGTTAATCTGGAGAATAATCGATCTGCAGAGGATAAGCGACAAAAAGATCATCGCTTGCAAGAAGAGACGATGCAATACAATACAAAATATTTGAAACTGTCTTCTAAATAATGATTTTCTTCTCTCGTCTGTTTTTCCTTCATATTTTTTCAAATCGTCTGAGCCAACCTAAATCGTTATTTCCACTGACTTGATGGAGAGGAAGTTTGCGTGTAAATGAACGATTAAGCTCATTAAATCCAGTAGAAATAAAATGAAAATTGTTTGAACAAGTTTCCAAACTAGCTTTGTCGTGTTGTTAGGAGTATTTCTAGTAAAATATTTTGTTGTCACGTTCATTTATCGTAATGGTTTATGATACAGTATCGTGTCTTTTAATAAATTGCAAATTCTAAGAATAAAGGAAAGCTTCTTATCAAACCGGACGTTAAATTGTGATCGGATAGTTGTAGCAAACGCTCAGGAAGTGGATTGTTTAGGTTCGATTCCAGGTCTCAACTTTCTTATGTTGTTAAAATAATAATATTGCCTAGTTGATCTACTCTATATACATTCGTAATAATAATATGACGATATTTACGTTTTTTGTCATGCTGCACTTTAGTCATATTACTGGCATCATATATTTGTATCGTCATTGCACAACTTACGTATCTACTTCGGCATAATTATCATACATGCAATAACTATGAAACTAACTTATTTGGTTATGCAAATGTATACAATGTACGAGTATGTGTGTATATTATGTGTATATTGATGGTCTTTTGATTTTGAATGAACTTCTATTTCTTCTTTGCATCTAATAAAATGTTTCCGTTTCAAAAAAAAAGAGACGTAATTGTCTATTAGATATTGAAATACTCGTATGAACGTACTCTGATTTTTACTATTTCTTTTTTGTGCCATGTGTCCACAAATTGAGTACATGTATATGTTTTATGTTCGTGTAATTTGTTAATTTAACTTGTGTGTGACATATCCTTCTCAACGTCGATTGCATTTATTGCATTTAATATAGCTTATCATTAGGTACATAAAATTAGCTATCCCGGTTTGAATATCATACAAAAGCCCGTCTAAATTCCTTGTTACATGGAATGAGCACTTCATAAAGGTCTTCGCGTTCTTCAACTATCAAAAATCAATGTTCACTGTGGCTATCACTAAATCGCGCGGGATTGCGCAAACTCCAAACCAACAGTTTCGACTGATTTGCTGAATTGTGCCAGCAAATTAACAAATCTTTGATTTTTTGCTCTTCTGTTTGCACAAACTGTCCTGTTGTGTGTGTGTTTGTTGTTTCAATTATCATTAAATCCTCCTGCCATATTCCGCTCTGAATTGTCTCTTGACAAACAAAATTCCTAATGAATTACATTGAACAAAATGTTTTTGTTCTCTTGAGCTTGAGGGCAGTATTCATGAAATGCTTTTAGATTAAGTTTTATCATTTAGATTTCCAATGATTTATTAATCGGGTTGCCACTAAACAGGCCTCATCTCCCGGCATTTTCATATTTTTAGATTTATAATGCAATAATAGAGAATTTAACATGATGAGCGGACAGCAGAAAGCTTTTCGAGTAATCTATAGATTAAAACGATGATAAGAGAGCGGAATAAAAACGAATGCACTGGTATTCAGGAACGCAAGTATAGACAGAATGATGTATGTACAAATAAATCTGGAATAAGAGATAGTCTGTATCATACAGCCGATAATTTAATGGAAACTAGGCTCTAATACGTGAACTTTTCGTTATATAAACACCGTGCCATAACATTTCTTCATTGATCAGCCGAAATGACATTTCTGTCTGAAAGTGTCTTTGATATAGCAGGCAAAGGGTGCGACGCAATGTGCAGACAAGTATAACACATGAATGAAAAAGTCGATTAGGGGAAGTCGTATTTAAATTTTGACATAGCCAGGGCACCACATTGATCGTAACTCGTATTTATACATAAAAGGCGGCTTTTAAGAAAAAGAAACATAGCAAAGCTCGATAAAATTGAATATTTAACTCAATCAAGTTCGACATAAAGGAAGAAGGCTGCGGTAAAATACAAAGTACACACATATTACGGATCTTTTAGATGCAAAGTCTCTTATAAGTACATATCACAAAAAAAATCATATATAAAAAAAACAGCTTAAATGCATATACATGTTTAACGAGTAGATTTATAAATACAGTTTGTATACAAATGTATATCAAATTATGGATACGTAACGGAACACTTACGCACGACACAAAACTTCAGCATTCATGCCATTTGGTGCCATAGTACTTAATTTATGTACCTAGTACGTATCCTTTTTTTAAACGGTTAAAGTTTACTGACCTGACATCAGAGTTTGTTTATGTAATGAAGCTGTTTATATGCCTGTTTTATGTAAAGTGCTTATATGTTGTTTTAGGATATATGCAAGTTCAAAGAAACGACGTTCATATTGCAACTGTAATATCATGAGTACTGATACTTATACCATCTGGTACGTATGTCATTATGAGAAGCAAGACAATATAACCACCATTTATATATATAATTACATATTTTACTCATAAAGAGTTGCAATACATTCTAGTGCGCCCAGGATAATGTAACGATTACAAACATGAATCGGTTTGGTCAACTGTTGCAAAATTGGCTTTACAAATTACTAAAGTAAACATATATGGTCAGTGTTGTACTAAAACATCACTGATAAATCGTTCACTTCTGACTAATCCACCTTCATGGAATATACCAAATTTTCCCGCCTTAATCATTATCGAGGGCGCACTATAGCAAAAACATTTATTATGTATATAAGGAATGTTACATGTTTTCTTAAGAAGTAGATGAAACGAACTTCAACTCGACCAATTTGGTTAAGTTCTTATTTAACAAACTTTCTGTAACCCTAGTACATGTAAGACGACACATTTGATAAAAAGTAACAATTTTATGATACATGTATGTAACAAAATGAAATGTGTAAGACAGATAAATTTTAAATATAAAATACAATTTTAAAATATTATTCGTTTTTGTCTTAAAAACACATGGTTTGTGTTTAGTACCGGCCGACTCCCGACCGTATAGGCAAGGTAGCACACAGGAAAGCATCCGATTAGCTGAGGCTCATCAACTGGCCAAGTGAGAACGGACCCCATCCGGGAATCAAAACCTAGATCTCGCGCTGTTAGTCACCCTGTCACAAGATAGTTCTACGGGTTGCATGCATAGTTCTTTTATTATGTAAAATTCAATAAATATAAACAGTACTACAGCATATGTATGCATGAACACTTAGTCTACTACATCATATGTAATGCATAAATTCAATTGGGTGCACATAAAAAGGTTATTCGTCACAATTCCCAAAAAACATTGCGTTAAATAAGCCGATTCTGTATGTGGGATAGGACAGGACTTATTGACATGGTCTAGATGGTATCTATTCTAATGACATAGATGAGATTCCGGAGGAATTTGATTATGGTACAGCAACACTTGTAACGAATATGTCTGTTTCGGATAATCAATTGTTAAATAGATTCGCGTATATTGGGGAACGTTAGCAAACTAGAATAAGTTGATTGTAGTTTTTAGTGCAGTGTGTCCAGTCGGTAGATCACATCTAGGAGAATATAGGTTTTGTATCACATTGCGGGGTAACAGATTTGCACAGACGATGGTTATTGTTTCTGGTGTCTAGGCAGTCAAACATTGATTGGTGACCAGTACGTCTTATGCTTTATGTTTTTCTTATTTATTTTGGTATTTGGCATTGTGGCATGTTCTTGTGGTCTGTGATTTTTCTGTTACATGTCTTCTTTTAAGCATTCGTGCTATTCTGTTTCCTTTGAATGCTGCATTCCCTATCCGAGTCGTTATTATCTGTTTGGTCTTTAGTGATTTAGCGATTTAACGCTGGGTTACGATATAATGTGTCCATAGTCAAATCATTTTCAGCTACCCTTCTGATCATAAGTGTACTCGTAAGTCGTATCGAATGAAACGCATACAAAGGCTATTCTAGTACTTACATGTAGTTTGAACAGGTTGCATTACCCTGTTTAAATTATATTCTACTTTACAGAAAAACCATACACAAAGAAGCAATAAACAGGGGTCTAGCAACATGCGCACATGTTCACACTAGAGAGAAAGTGTTGTTTGAATTAATTAACCAGAGTGAAGAAATACCAATCCTCTTAACAAACACACAAATGTATGAATACAATCCACACAACCGTACCGATCTGCAAACTAACAAGATATCACTCTCAATAGATATAAGTGGTTTGCCAATTCCTGAAATATAGAGAAACGGCAGCATGTAATATGGTTGTCTCTGATTCTATTAAGGATGTATGTAATTATGATATTAGCTGGATAACGCATATTAGAGAGTCGATTTCGTCCAAAGCATGCATTGGACAGAGACAGGCTGCAATTACTAGGCTTTGGTAAATAGATAGTTTGCGAATCGTACGACTATTTGCGTAGTAATATGTCATTGACCCATCTCTAAGTCAATTGATGATATTAGATTTGTAATGCGATCTTCTGACAGCTGATTTTTTCTCATGTTCGCCAAAAATTGCCAGGACTGTAAATGATTATACGGATCTTACTGAATAGCAGAGATTTAATATCAGGACCACTAGAGGATATTGTTGATAAAGGGATGTTTATGTCTCTCTTACGTCTATTAAACGGCATAAATGCAGAATATTGAATACTTTAAGTAGGATTGTTATGGGGATTTTATTTTGAAGGTTTAATACATTTCCAACTATTTCATGAAGGTTTTAGTGACTCCACCTCCGTTATTACCAATACCGTAAGAATACGAGATTCCTTAGTGTCCGGCCAGAGCTTACTAATGACGCGGTGACGCATTGTGAAATAGTTTAACGGCGGTTTGGCAACATAATCGTATTAATTCTATAGACTATCACCCTTCATTTATACCACCGACTTTAGTTTTTCTACCACTATGATACATTGTCTTTATTGGTAGACTTCACCACACCATTACGAACTTCTCGCATCAGGAACATACCATGTTATTTAGAAGTATCTAAGTATCCCAATACCAATTCTGGATGGCTTTTATGTGTGTAAAAATATAATAGCACATCGGGCATGGAAGGCAACATTCGAACTTAAACAGCCGAGCACAGAAAACATAAAAGCAACACATACCACAAGGGAAAATTAACCTAACCGCTGAAAGTTTCAGCTATAAATATGTCGAAAGTCGAAATACACAGTTGACCTCACAATTATATTTCAACAACTGAAACCATCTATGTATTGTATACAGTGGACTTTCCTCCTCAACTTGACGTAGTGTATCCTTCCATTAGAACCTTGTTACGAGAACTGTCAACCCGTTGGCATTGCTACATTGACGTCATCTTCAATTGCGACAATGATTGAAGCTTTTTCTTCCATCGTCCTAAGTTTTCACACGCTCTACATTTATTTACATCGTTTTCAGATGTCCTTGGTGTAATAAATAAAATTTCTGGAGGAAAGCTCAGTAATAGAATGTATGTAAATGTTCACCCTTCCGGCAGATATATCAAATTGCCCTTCTATGTGTCTCCATCATGTGTAAATGTCTTATTATATCCCGTTCTACTGGCAGATAGACGCTCAAATTTGATTTCCATTGTAATTTTAGCCCGAAGTTGGTGAGATTTTACAATTTTTATTCAATGAAATGAATCTCATGAGAATTGTTAGATGTTGACAACTCTCGGTATTGTCAACTGGTATAGGTTTTATTGTCAAATAAATGTGTTCTTGTGAAAGATAATAAATGTGTACATTACCGGCTTCTGAGAGCCGCAGTATACAGTAGAATACATTTAGCTATCGCTAGACATACGATATATTTAGATTCCTTTGAGATTAGATTTTGTAGCCATTTTAACAAAGATTTTTGAGATTGCTTATTGAAAATTTGACACAACACGTAAACTTACTTCAACTAAACTTTTAGTCGGTTTTCATTCTGTCTGAAACTATTAGTTACGGTTACAAAACGCGTAGTTAGCTTATCCATTTTACAGTGTGAATGTATCTGTTTTACCAGGACTCCATTAAGTTAGAAAACTATTTAGTATGCTGGAAGTAGTCATACGCCAAGGCAAGCATGTATTGGAATTCTCATTCTGATTAACGTCGTGTATTTTCGACAAATATGGTATTAATCAATTACTCACTGAGATCATGTTTGCGGAATCTTGGTGTTTACTTGTTGTAAGTTATGGGGACCGTACGACAGAGGATTACACCCGTAGACAAATGTTGATCGTTATCACGTGGCACATTGACCTTTTTACTAGAAAATTGACTTTCTATTTATGATTGGAACTTGTTGTAGTGTGTAGATTGTATAATGGTTGTGTTAGGGATTATTTCGACAAAAGTGGAACTTCGCATCACATGGTGAGGTATGGTTTGCGTTTGGCAATATTCTGTTCGTCTCCTATCATTGTAACTATTATTTTTGTCAATTTTTAATTTTGTAGAGCTTGACCATATTTGTATACTAAACTGGATACTATTATGAGAGTGCGTGTTATGATAACATAGCACAGTAAATGGCTCAGAATAATATTGCTATTATCTATTACACTTAATTGAATATCGATTGTTTAATAAGATCGTTTGAAGTGATAATATCGCTTGATGACTTATCGTCTCAACTTGAAAGCACCCATAGACACTCGGTGTAGGTTACTGTAAAAGCACATCAATATATCTTTGTTTACCAGTGATATACATTTCGTATAAAGCGATATTTTGGATAGCACAGAGATGTGAGTTAAGTGCACCAGATGATGATGTGTAGATTCACACTATGATGTTGTCAAATCTGCATCAAAAAGTTAACCCCTGTCATAGTTTGGTTCCAGTGTATAGTGAGGGTTGGTGATTATATTACGATACTGGGTGAACTGTACCTTAGGTTTAAAACCTTTTGATTGGATTGGTCGGTTGGTTTAGTACATTGATGGTAACTATTCTAACGCACCATTTCACATTTTAGTTTTACATCCCTTTGTTGCTTTTTGTTCAACGAACAATCTCGACAAAACAGAGTCACAGCATCTGTTGTCTCGACGTTGCTGAGGTTTCAATGTTGTATCTAGTGAGGTATTTGCATGTTCCAATTCACACGTGTTTGTGGTGCTCATATTAAACATCTAGCGCATTTGTGCACGGAACCTTGTAAACATTTTGAATATGTTCAAGGGTTCTTGTTAAAGATTGTGTAAAACCTCATGTGCGTAAATGTCAAAAGAATATGTAGACGAATCAGGGAGTAAGACAAACATGAAAATGGTGCGTTGGAAGTGATAACTAGTACATTGACGAGCTGTGTAGACAGGACTTGATCTTTGCAGCTGTCAGAAGACTGTTCAGTGTGTTCATACTTTGGGTTTACGATACTAAGATGTTTAGCACGTCCAGCGCGCTGAGGTGGCCTTCGTGTGAGTTTTCTTGTACACTGCTGTGTCTGTTGGGTATTGCCTTTCGTCGCCAAATTGTCATTATCCTATTGGTTTACTTTTTGCAGTGAGCTTTGTTGACTGCAAAAGTTCATCGATGGTTGAATTAATTCAATATAGACGATTTTCTGCAAGGTCAAGATGAGATCGATAGTCTACAAGTTGGTGTAAACTTTTATCTGCATAATAGTCTCTTAACTATCGTTATACGCATCCTCGGGGAAACGAAAATTGAATTCTCCTTGCAGTGGACAAGAAACCAAACAACAAATCATATTCCCTAAAGCAATTTCTTCTGACCATGAATTAACAAGCATACCGGAATTCCTATCTGACGCTAGTTACAATTGTCAAAGATCATAAAAGCAAGAATAGAATGCTTTACTCATTAGTCTGTATCCTGTCGCTACGTTGCTTACATCTTAGTTCCAGTGTACTCTAGAAATAATGTTCATTTCTCCAATGTATTAAAAGACTGATATAAAGATATTGTCCTAAACACGGCCGTACATTTTGTTTTTATTTCGTGTTTATTCCTCGCGAATGTCTAGCAATATAACGCTGGACTTGGTAGCTTTTATATTAACATCTCGAACAAATAGCAGAGAAAGTTATCAATTGATTTATTAGATTGTGGAGACCTCAGACGGAAACCTCCAACTCAGAAATGTCTTTTTACTATTTTGATGAAATAAATCCCTTGAGTTCGCCCCATAGATTAACACAATTGTTCGGTGGAGATGAAAAAGGCGTTCTCATCGCTATATCGGTATTAATTTCTTCAATAGCTTATGACATAATCCTATAAAGGACAGAAAAAAACATTGGCGGGAAGGTTTAGAGAATTTAATGAAACATTTGTGTTCTGTCACGAAAATTACTAACGTTACCAACGGTTTCATCTTTAATTCACGGGTGTCATAGATGTACATCATGATTTAAACGATTTCATCTTACGTTTTTGACAGTTAAACTTCATGATTCTGACGACTTTACTTTCTAGATTTTGACGATTTCAACGTGACGATTACAAGAATTTTAAGTTCAAAATTCTGAAGACTGCACCATCATAATTTCGACGATTTTAACTTCATAAAAGTAGACGTTCCTAGTTTTACGACCCTGAAATGGTTAAGTTGAAATCGTTATGTCGCATACATAAAGTGTGAAGGCACTATGAAGGCACTATAATTATACAGATTTAGATTCGGTCGATTATGAATAAAAATCTACGACGTCATTAATCAGTATAGACACTTCATTCCTGATGGTATTTATCCCTGCGATAGGCTATGACAAGAGAAATCAGTTCCCACATTTAAGTGAAATCATGTAGATATCATGAAAATAATGTTGAAAAGATGAAATGCCTTTACGTTATAAAATGGTACTTGGACATCCTTTTCTGCGTTTTTACAATTATGTTTTACTGGGAATACAGTACGTGCTGTTTAAACCCAATTTGCTTTATTGTCTAGGGTCATAATTGACTGTCGTGTAAACTCTTTGGTTCTGGTTTATTTCTACCAAGTTAGGATATGAAGCTTACAATGAATTAACAAAGTGCGTGTTAAGGCTTCATAAAACAAAAGAAAATGTTCGGTTTCCGTGTTGTCGATTACTGTATAATAGGTACACAATTTAATATAGTTTTCCAGTAAAGTAATTAGTACGGAACGCTTTAAATCAACCCAACACTCCTCCATGTCTTGGTTATTCGATTTTAATCAAGTTAATTTTCATTCTTTATTGGCGTTAAAATTAGATGTGTTTTCGGTACTTTCTGTGTCTTTTCGTACATTATTTATACTTTTCGTTTTACTTTCAATGACAGAAAATTCTCTAAAAGTGTACCAGTCTAGATTATTACCAGTCTCAAACTAGTACGATTTTCCAAGTATCTTAAACTCTTCTTAGTGAAAGCTCTTCCTTGTCATTATATTTTAGTGGCGGTAATAACTAGGAACCATTCAATGGGTTGCATATAAAATCAATATACAAACAAAGTCAACTGTACGGATAGACACTGTGACCGAACACAGGTTTGTATTTATATCAAAAATCCGTTCGCCGACAAATTATTTAAAAAGTTAAATGCAGTTTTCTTTAAAATAGTTTAGCACTAGGAAGCTTCAGCATAAGTTCTTAAGGGATCTGATTAACAGGATGGAGTAAAGAGCAGCTGTTGTTAACTTATAATCCATTGACTGAATATGTATCTTACGTAGAATTTCTCTGAATGACATAATGTCATGTACCATACAACCTTCGTAGAGCAGACATAAACTAGTACACCAACCAACAAACAGCGACCGGAAGTAGTGAAATTGTTGTTCTGTAGAGATGAAGCACCATCGATGTATATGTTAATTTGATTTGTTTCTGGAGTCCAGTGTTTTAACCTTGAATAAATAATATACGTACATCCACCACACCAGTGTAGTTAGTTAAGAGAGGTTAACGTTTTGCAATACGCGCTAGTTAGTTAAGGGAGGTGTACGTTTGTCAATACGCGTTGTAATTTTCACTACCTATCAGATTTAGTTACTGTCCCTTTGTATTCCATATCGTACATATAAGTGTCACAACCTAATATTTTGAGACTAATATGATCATCTACAAAATCGTTGACAATTAAATGCAGTGACTAAGACAAGTTTGTGCGTGTCCCTGGTCCTAAATTCAATTAATCAAATGTTCCTAATAATGTCATAAACGTTTAACACAACGGCACAAACGAAACGCATTTCATGCATTCCGAACGCGAAACTTAGTTCATTTAGATAATGCAATTACTCCTCTACGATTCCTGTAAGAATTGTGTTTGAACCCTCAGGGGAATGCCCTTCATAGTGTTAACGGCATTGGGTTAAATCATTCACTCCTTGTTCCATTGTATATTTGGGAGAAATTAAAGAGAAAGCACATTCTAAAGCATTGGTAATTCTTGCGCCTTTAATATGTAGACTGGCTTATAAGGACAAAGAAAGTAAATCAATATTTATGATCGTTACAGAGATAAAATCCCATACAATACAATTTGATGTTCCACAGTCCTGGTAGTCTATAGACTAACAAAGTGCATTAAAGGGTAATATAATACAATCTCAGTTTCGCTCTAAAACCAACCGGCGGCGGTAAGACATAAACTGACGACGCTGACTATTAGAATGCTTCGATCTAAATACACTTTTGGAAAATGTTCAAACTTAGAGAAAAACGACCATCCTTAATGTTTTAAGTGAAATTTAGTATTCTGATTTCCACAGATTACGTCACGAATCCTACTTCTGGCGTTTGTTTTAAAGTCATTACACATGTACCTTTTGTCGGATTTTTTGAGATTGGTACGAGTATATATTTAGGCTGAGCGCGTAGGTTAATCGTTTATAAATACGTGTATTAGATCAATACATGTTTGGAGTACATATCACAGGTCGTTAGTGCCAACTTGCTATTTTGAGAAAAGTGAAAAAACCTGTCAGAAATATACACCTTATGTTTGGAAAAACAAGCCTTTTCTGCGTCAGCTTAACCAGCTTTACCTCTTCTGATTTCCTGAAAATGAGTTCATAAGATGTCCCTTCTTATGCAGATTGCGAATATGTATGTGTCTTATACGGTCGCAAGTAGCACTTTCTCTTATGTTAGCGATGTATGTGTTTGCCAGACGGTGTTGTATTTTACTGGTAATTATATGAAGTTCACACAGGGATTCGTATACATGTACATTAACATCGACCCAGAATCTTATAAACTTAACGCGTCATACAGAACACGAGAATAGATTGAAAACTAATTTTCCTGCATATTTCGCGGAAATCGAATATTCAACGAATTCTAATTGTGAGTTATCGTCACCATAACACGATTTGCACCACGTTTATCGAAACTAATTGATCTTCTCCAAGTATTTAATCTGAGAATGTAGTCTAACGGGTTAAAGTAGTCGTAAAACAACACAATTTATTTGGTGACAATCAACACCTCTTCGTCATTCAAAAAATGAGTTGGTTAATTTAATTATTTGACTATGGTTGTTGTCTGCTTACTGGAAATATTGTTTTTACTAGTATAGTTATCTCACCGATACCTTTTTCTTGTAACTACTGTCCAATTATTCAACACTAAACAATGGCTACTAAAGTAAGTGAACATCGCTCTACTTCTAAACAGAATTTCTTAAAGCAGTTATTGCTCCCTGGCTTTATATATTGACTTCCTGAAGTTATTACTCTTGACTGAAATTATTGCTCTCCGACTCAAACGCTTATCTAAAGTTATTGCTCACTAGCACTATTTCTTGACCGAAATTATTGCTCGTTGGCTTGTTAATCTACACTGAAAATATTGCTCCCTGGCTCCAAATCTTGACTGAAGTAATTGCATCCTAGCACCACTAAAATCACTGTAACCAAGCTCTCAATTTTGACTGAAATTATTATTCTCTAGCACTAAATATTGAATGAAGTTATTGCTCACTAACTCTAAATATTGACTGACGTTAAAGTGCTCCCTAGCACCAAATATTGAGTTAAAGTTATTATTGCTCCCTTAGACTAAATCTTGACTGATTCCAATGCTCCCTAACTCTTAATCATGACTAATGTTATTGCTCCTAGCAACGAAATCAATCCCTTGCATAAATGTATTTCCCCTCGACTTTTCGAAATCTCCTTTTTACCATATTTACGAAATCTAATTTAATATGCCCTCGAACGAAATACTTTTACAGTAAACTTTAAAACTGAAATATTGATATACTATGGCCACCTGAACAAGTTACAACAAACAATTTTCAATAAGTTCTTGTTATCGCATTGACTAGCATGTTTCATCCAATGCGATCACAAAATGATTGAATCCATTTTATTGTAACCTGTTCAGATGGGTATAGTATACTCATAAGTTTTATAGTTTGACTAAAACTGTGACATTAATTTCGACCATAAAAGTACCTGACGTTGTTCATCATCTCACAGTCTTGCGGTCTAATTACAACAACATGCGAAGTTATTATTGCTGCTAATCCGTTTCCAAAAAAGTAGTTTAAGCCAAGTCACTATAATTAGTTAAAAGACTCGCGTGTCGCGCATATTCCCGGGTATACGGCACGTTCCAGACACGGCGTTTAATCACTCTCCAAATTTTTTCTTTGATGGATAAATGTATAGAGTCATTTAACATGCAAAAGATAATTATGTTGAACATGCGTATATTTATTATTTAACGGTGGACGAAATTAGAAAATTTGCAGCACGGCGTGAAAATTGACTGTGTATTCGATCCATCTCAGCAGGAACATAGTTATGGTATCATACGATGCTTTGATATGACTCCTGGGTATGGTAGATATTTCTCTGTACGTGTTATCAGGTGTTTGAAGATAATTGTACATGTCAGTTTGCAAGATTTCTGCATATCAGTTGGTACTTTTTTGTTATAACCGTTACATTTTTGCAATATACGAGTAGAAGAGTAGTGCATGTTGATTGTTATTGCTGTTGCCCAATTAAAAACACAAAACACATTTACTTACCAACTCCTACATCATAACTTCAAGCATCCGCTTGCAAGACGGATGTCCTTACAACATGACCGGTACGATAGGTGGTTAATTTACATATGTACGTACCTTGATTAATGATATGTAAGACGCCACCTTGAATCTGCATCACTATTCATAAAAAAGATAATATTAAGTTAGACATGGAAGGCAGCACTCAACTTAACCAGCCGAGCACAGAAAACATTAAAAGCATATAAAAGACACAATGCCCAACACAAAACCGAACGAGACAATGATCTACTCAAGTCCCATCTGTCGAAAAGCTGAATGCAGAACTAGTTTCAGCATTCAAAAAGCTGAATGATTCTTGGGGTTCAACAATAAAAACGACTTAAAAACCTAGTTTTAGCTTTCAGAAGTCCTACAAAGTTGACAAATAACAGTATTAACAAGTCATTAAGAATTGCAAGCAAGCAATACAGAAGTCCCCTGCCGGTTTCAAGCTATAACCTTTCAATTAGTTTCAATGTTTCTGTTGGCATAGAAACCACAGTTACTGCCAGAATCAAATCAATATTTAGATGGGCATAATCTCCTTATTGGCACCTACCCTCAAATCAAGTTTAATAATCATAGCTTTGAAACTGTTTGAGTCATGCCAGTATCATTATTATTGTCTTGACCGACCGACCGACCGACCGACCAACTGAATGCCATGGTTTCAGTTGAATGACCTAGTTTCAGCAATAAAAAAACTGAAAGCCCCTGTCGGATTACCTAGTTTCAACAAGTTTATTTCCTTAGCTGGATTGCCCAGCCTCAATAAGCCGAGCGCAACAGTAGATCGACCCAGCTCCAATAAGCTGAATGCCCCCAGCCGAATGACCTACTTTAAACAATTAGTATTCCCAGGTTGAATAACCACGTTTCAACAGCAAAAGGGCCGAAACGCCTTGTTATATCGCCTCATGAACGAACCGGATAGGGAACAAATAGCGCGAACAAATTAAATAGGGAACAAATAGTGAATGCGAAGAATAAAATGTCTTGCTTCATAGAAAAGGCACCGGTCAAAATGATGAATACTGATAAACTATGACGTATTCTTAATTATTTAAGATTGAAAAGATTCACCATAAGCGGAATTGGAGTTAAAAACCAATTAGAATATAACCTACATTATGAGCCAATGAAAACGCCGCATTTTCGCGGTTAAATGAAAATTTAATCATTAAAATTTTCTCTTAACAGACTTGACGTCATGCGTTGGCGCTGATTTCTATCGGCCAATCAGAATGCAGAATGTTATATTCTAAGTTAGTTAGAACATATTAAGTAAATTTTAATGACTAAAAAGGCCTCGCTTCGCTTCGCTCGCTCCGCCCTTTTTAATCATTAAAATTTACTTAATATGTTCTAACTATAACATAAAACCGCATAGTTTAATAATCTAAACAAAAATTCGAAACTGTTGGCAAAAGGACTCGAATGAACGCATGAAAAATGAAAGACACAGACAATGTACAACGTAACTTAAAATGTGCAGACCACGCCAAACTTAAACACCAACGCAAGAACACGACTTTAAAATAAAAAGGCACGGACAATGTCCAACGTAAAAACAGCTAGCAACTACAAAAACACGACATCTCACTCCGAAAGTCTGCCGCCTCAGTCAAACTAAACCGGAGCAAGAGCCAGGCGACAAGAAAGCAACAAACCAACAACACACACCACAAGGACAATTTGCTAATTAATTTAGTAATTTTCTATTTTCTTTCATACATATATACAGGAAGGTTGACTAAAGAGCTTCCGTCTGGTATGGACAGCGACAAATGCCACTGGGAGATTAAAGTTTTACAGCGCACCAACCTCACACTTACCCAATAGACAACCTTATAGAACAGGCAAGTCTAAATAAAAGTTTCCCGCCATGCAATACACTCTTAACAAAAAACCACAGTGACAGGTAATAAAAAAAATGTAAAACATGAAACATGATATAAATAACGCCCATCGAGTAGCACAGAAATACCTCAATGACCTATCAGAAGTCAGAGCAATAAGAGAGCGAAACATAAAAGAAAAGGACACGTTTGCATGGAATTCCATCCGTGTTCCATGTAACTGATAGAACAAACCTGAATATAAAACGCTGTACTGTACAGCTAAAGAGACCATACATACATAGAACGTACCATCCGTGACCCAAAACAAGAATATTTCAATCAACCCTATAAACTGACCCCAAAAATGAATGACACATTACTTGACTTTTAAATTACTCATATTACACCAACTGCTTTAACAAAGGCATTGCATAGATGCCAACAAAGACGGTACTGTATGCTATTGATACTCTTTGTTAACGCAGTGTATAGCCAGAGCGGTGCGAATTCATATACTGGTCTAGCAGTTATGTTTTTCAGTGACATTTTCTGTGATCATATCCTCCACATGTGAAGATATTAACATTGAATAATTGGCTTTTTGATGCGCTAACTAGTACATATTGGTGATTAATTTCAGGAAAACTAATAAGGTCAACTGTAGGCCAAAGTTGTTTACTTTATTTTATGTTAACGGGTCTGTTCTGTATTGCTATTGTGAGCAGGGAATGAACAAATAACAAGAGGACTGATGGGCCCCTATGCCACTCACCTACTATTGTGTTAGCCTCATAGAGCCCCAAAAAGGTATCTTGTGTATGTTAATTCCCTTTCCCGATAGCATTTTTTAATCATATGTTAAAATATAAGTGGAGAACCGTTGGTATTGATAAACGACGCTAAACTTGATAAAATCATAGCAAATTCATTTTCCAAATATTCATCTCATATTGACTCAGAAAACAATGAATTGTTGTTGTACTTGAATTATCAGCTTTAATTTCCACGATGTGCTTTATTTCCAAACACATCCATTATGATAGGTAACTGCTCTACCCGTGTTCACGTCACATCATATTAAGAATGTATGAAGCATAACGTCTGAGTATGCAATACAAGTGCTGTTGCATTACTATGTTGGTATAACCTGCTACATTTTAGAACAGCAAAACGTCCAAAACATAACAAAAAATGAAATGTTGATTGAGCGTATAGTAAGTTATGCTTTCGTGCGTTTTGAGTTTTATGCACTGAACATACATTTTATGATATTGTATGCAGAGATATAAAGTCTAGACATTTAGACCAATTTTAACAATGAAAATTTGCATTTGGGAAACATAAATATTATATTTGATCATAGCTTTTTTTTTTATTTCTTGTGTCTGTCGGCTAATATATTTTGCAAGATCACATTTAGTACTATTGTCTAGTATATATAGCTTTATAATTTTAGAATATTAAGGTTCATAGCTTTTCAAATAATTCGTATACTAGTAGTTATCACAAGGGCACGATTGGTATGTCCCCGATAATTAATATAGCGCTATTACAGACAGGCGCTCGGACCCGACGACATTTTGACCAGTTGTTGTTGAGCATTCCTTAGACCAATGCTTCTAATTGGGGTTTAACTCGTTAAGTTTCAATTTGTCTTTGGGAGTGTGCTTTTGGTCTGTGAGTTTGAATGTTGAGTGTGTATTTGTTTTTCGCTGGGTTTTTTAGGGCTGCCTTCCCCGTCCGATTTGTTATTATTTTTTGATGAACGACACATGAATGACTAAATCTTCTGAAACCCTCCTTTATATTTTGATCAACATATGGCATATAATATATGATTCTTGAATAAATCCTACACTACTACAAAATGAGTCTGGCAGCGCCCAATCGAAGATAATCAACAGGGCTACGTTTGTATACGAACATAACAAGCCACAGAAAAACAAAACAAAAGCTCCTAACACTAGACAATCAGACAGTTTAATACATTCCTCATTCAATAACATCCTCTCAGAAATAGAGTTGTTGATATTTGTGTCAAATTCCTATATTTTATATAAATACAATCATATTTTATTCATGGAAGAATCTTCATGGCACACAATGTTTGACAGCTTCAGAAATATTTATCTCATATTTCCAGGTTTATAACACGGGAAATGAATACATCATCTGACAAGATGAATGATATTTTAAATATACAATATGAGTTATATATTTGATAACTATATAATATCGTTCTATCTACGTTATGTAATCATGCCCTGGAAATGATGTAAATATATTTGCTATTTATCCAACGGTTTTATGATTACGTTAATTTGACGTATGCGTTTTTACTATTTTGACAGCTGAAATAAGGACGTGCTTTTAGTGGCATTTTTGTCTTTTTATTGCTCGCCATAATCCCCTATTCGTTTAATTATTTCCTTTTTGTTGACTACCAACAACATGGTATCGGTGGCTTAGAATGAGAAGGTTTTATGTACAAAATCGATATTTTGAGAATACGAGAAAAACTGTCTGAAAACTACTCTTTACTTATGGAAAAACAAGCTTTTTTTAACTTCGGCTTGGTCAACATGATCAGTTCCAATTTTCATAAAAATAAGCTCATAGGCGCCTCGTGATGCAGAATTTAAATATATACGAGTCTTGTAAGGTCATAAGTAGCACTTACGACCTTCTCATTCCAAACCAACGTTATGTGCGCCTACAGGGTTATACTATTAACAGCGATTCTTAAACTTTTTAGGACTTTTTGACAGCTTAGGCCATGACTTGTCGTGGTTTAGTTTCAGCTTAGTGTTGGGCACTGTGCTGTGTGGTTCTTGGTCAGTGTTTTTTTAATCGTCCGTTGTTGCTGCTGATTGCTGCATTGCTTGTTCAATTTGTCATTATCTTTCTTAATGCTTCTCGTGAAAATCTGGTTTCCATTGTCTTTCCGCTCAGGAAATATCATTTTCGATGCTAATGTATCACTCGAATTTGGGCTTGACGATCGACCGTCAAAATAGAGTTCATTTTACAACATCATCTCGAACATTTGAGGGCATTTTAAGCCTTTAACTCTTCGCATAACGTTGGTTCGGGGACTCGAGTTCGAGTTCTTAGATATGCTATTAGTATGTATGGTTTGGAAAACAATAGTGATTAAGTAACGAAAATAAAGGAAAATGTTTTAGGTCGACATTCATATACGAGTCGTTTAGGCGTTGTATATTCCTACAAAGCAGCATATCACACTAAGAAAGTGATCAATGCTCGTAGTAACGATGTTGGATCCAGTGGAAATATACCCATTATCAGAAACCGTTAATTGTTTCAACATTCTCGCTAATTTGTATTACCATGTACATGTATACTAGTATTTATTATCACAGTAGGTATTCTTCAGAAAATAATTCAACAAACTTTTATTTAAAGGGTGCTTAACTCAAAATGACCTTCAAACTAAAACTGCACTTGTTGAGAATCAATTAATGAATTCTGATTGTATAAAAAATGCTTGAACTTTAATTTGTATCTTTGGAATTGATATTTGTATTGTATTCTAAATGTACGTCAAATATTCAAAATTTGTTACATTTGATAAATTTACTAAGAGAGCGTTTTTTAAAAGACTCTTTGCTGATTTTTATTTCACCAAATCGGTTGGCAATATATCTCACTTATTAGACCCTTGATAAAGTTTGGCATTTTTATCATGATCTAGATTTCAGCACTTCTAAACACATTTGCAATTTATGATATTATCCGGACAAAATTAAATATCGCTTTTACAAAAATGTCGACTGTGAGCGTATCCGTCTCAGCTGTAGAGTTATTAAGTATCAAAATCTTCCGAAATATCGGATATACTATGTAAATATTGTAAATAGAAAAATATAGAAAATCAATATCACTTCCTATTAATATGATCGAATATCTCTGTACAGCGAATGCGTATTTTCTTATCATTCTCTGTTTTGTATATATTAAGGATCTGATCCGACCAGTAGCATTTAGTTCAGGTAGATTCTAGTATCAACCATGAGAAACTCAAAATACTTAATTACGATCCAATTACCAGGACTCATTAACTTTCGAAGTGTGTTCATTATTTAAATTGAGGTAATCAATATAGTATGATTTTATCAAACAGGGAAGACTTGTTAACTCTCGTTAAGAAGATACTATATTTACATTGGAACTAGTACTAATCGATTAATAGATTTTGGTTGAGTTACGTTGTTTGTTAATCATGTTAGAGCTTTTTTTATTATTTATGTCGTATATTATCAATAAACAACGCGATATAGCGTGTCCTATACTCATTATACTAATTGAGTTTATGGATTAAGTGTTTCGTTAAACAACAAATGGTGTTAAGCTGTTTAACAATTTAGTAATATTACACACTTTGGCCGGTGATAAATAATCAATACGGAATTGATTTGAGTTTCGTAAAGAGGGAGGGTGAGAGGTAATATTGTATACCTATTATGTAACAAGGATTCTGATTGGCTTAGATGGCCTGCACGAGAGGTCTTATATATTTTAATATACACCTCCCGAAACCGAGGCTGGGGTGTGTATAATTTTTTATAACGTGACGTCATTTCCTGCGACATAACGGTCCAAACAACGAAACATTATTTACTGTATTAAATGGCATACAACTGCTGATACATACTTATACCCTCTAACATTGCCAGTTATTATCAATGCCGTTGATAAATACTAGTGTATGCGAATACCCTCTCATACACATACATAATAAGAGCATTATAAGCTAGAAAATGTGAATAAGACTCGTCATTTACTTCTATTGCATGCAATATCCTGAAGAGTGACTTAAAGTTATTATAATTTTAAAAGAGTCAATATGTTCTATTTCCTTGACTTGTGGGATTGTATATGATATAGCAACTGTCGACTTATGTTTCGATGTATATACTGTTTAGTTGACATTCATAAAGGGATATTGACCTCTGACTTCGTCATCGGTCAATATAAATTTTTTACAGGTCAACATAACATCATATTCACCTCAACATAAGTCAATAACAGTATATTATACGTATATATATGACGGCAGACATTTCATCACGACATTGACTACCTCTTGTCTTATAACTGAAGCGTGGTTCTCCTATGATCAGGACATTACGACTTACTACTGCTTAAACGCTCGTAAATCGTAATGAGTCGAAGTTATAGTTTGCCATTACGCTTCCTATTTCATTTTGCGAGGACTCTACTATTCATGTATAATAGACTCTCTTGTTATTCTGGCTTTGGATAGGTACTTGAGTAACTTTTGGGCGTCTGTTTTGTGAATATATATGAGCCAGTGACTAAGAAACCTGCTATTTGCTAAGAAGGCTTTGAGATTTTTTATTATGAAGCAAAATGCAAAATAAATTTGGTTAATATCTTGATTTTTAAGGACGTTCCAGCTGTTTTGGTAGAGGCACTATTCTTCGCCCTTTAAACGTTATTCGATGTAACTGTAACAAGTCCATAATAAATGCAGCATTTGATCAAATCTTCACATAAACTGTTTCAAAAGGTATCGCGTTTTAAAATTATGTTTCACTCAGTAACATTTGGCATTGTCATGCCGAGATAGAAGCCCTTTATTCAACGGTCTTTTATGCATGTATTGTTAGCTCTTTACACTGTTCATTTCAACAGATGTCCTTTTTACCTTCAAGTTGATGATGATCGTGTTCGTTTTGCACATTTAAAGTCCAACGTTAGTCTGTTCCGTTTATTTCAAAACGGTATATTTGTTGCTGCTGTGTGGGTTAAATCCTTGTGATATGTTGAGTTGTCTCTGTAATTCGCTACTCTCTGATCACCCATACTCTGGTTATATTTGACTGATTGGTGCGGCTGGCTGTTAGAGTGGGATGTCGAAGTTTTATAACAGTTCAATACCATTGTTTTTCATGTTCATTTTGATCTCTGTCCTTGAAAGTTGTGATGTTTCCTTTTTGTGTGTTTCTCGTCGTCCTTTAATTCTCTACATTTTCTGTTAGGTATTGCATTCCCTGTCACTGTCCCTGATGTAGTATATCTTGACTGTAAGATAAACAAACATTTAAAGCAAATACGTGCATTGAGTAGGTGCACGTGTATAGCTAATGTAATGTAACATATACACATTTGCATTTTAGGTGCTTTCAGAGCAAAAGTGGCCAAAGTAGCAAATGCAAATAATTATGCTAAAGGACAGGCAATATCCAAGATTATGTGACACCGGCTATGGTTGTTTCCTCTATGTACCTATTAGTTAAAGTTGTTTGCAGATTAACACATTAATATTGATGGTCATTAATTTCAGGACGATAGGTCAATTTAGCTAACCAGTGTATTGAACTGTACAAAATTATGATAAAGACGTGGCTGAATACGGTAGAAACAAACTAACAGTCCATTTTATACGCTGTAGTTTTCTCGTCACATGGCTCTCGTTCCGTTTTAGTTTGACTGACTGAGGCGGCAGACTTTCAGGACGGGATGCCGTGTTTTCAGTGCTTTTTGTGTTTTTTATGTTGTCTGTGCTCGGCTGGTTTAGTTGAGTGCTGCCTTCCCTGTCTGACTTAATATAATCTTTTTATACGGATTTTGCAATTTACGCACATTTTAACATAATGATGCTGATATTTCTTTGTTTATTTTACAGTGTTTTACTGATGCCACTCAACATTAACACGTTCCGTACAGCCTCATTAATCATTAATGTTGTTACAGCGCCTAAATTATTGATTGTATTACTTATTTAAAGCTTTTCCTAATTCAGCCCGGACTATAGCAATAATTTGAAAGTTTATACACATGCCTAGTACACTGCATGTCATTTTCCCTTTACTGTGTTAGATGAATGGTGTTAATAAACTAAATCTGTTATTTTGCGGCACATAGTATCTAAGATTGGCGTTTGAATTTGAGTAACTGATTTATTACTGATCTGTGAAAGATTTCTACGTAAAATGATACTAAACATCTTGCATCCTAACGTTTTGGCAATCACCTCACAACAACATGATGATGTTAATCATGATAGATAAACGTTGTTCACCTTTTTGCCCATTTACACCTTTCACCTACAATACTGTCAAAACTTTTGCATCCACGTGGATAAAGAGACGCGCTCAATATGTACATTGCCCAAGACCTAAATATGAGGGTCGTCCGTTAAGTTCGTTGACAAGTAGCATTATGACAATACCCATTAAATCAAAATCATGAACACAACTTTACCTGATAATTTTATGTATGAAATTATATGCAAAAATTATAAGAAATTACAATTTTACATAACATTGAAATCTTTCATAATTATTGTTACGTAGCGCTTCAAATATACTGGTAATGTCAATTTGGTACTTCCATGAACAGTACTATGAAGATGAAGTCGTGCAGTAGCTGCTAAGTATATAGGTTCTGTCTCGCTACACCAATTATTCGGACCTTTGGATTCAACAAATGCTGCAAGACTTTTGATAAAATGTACTTGTCTGCTAACGAAAATTGATTGCCTATTTGAAAGTTCGCCAATCATGTTAGCCTATACACAACATTGATAAACTGATAATTGATTCGATCTTAACCAATATGTCTGCATTCATTTTAACGGAATATTCCTTCTGGAAAATCATAAAATCCGTTAATATTGACCCCAAAAGTTGAGGATGCTGGAGATTTGGACGATAACGTGGCACCTAATCAGTGCGAAACGTATTCAGATTGAATAGATACATGATCATAATGCGTATGAACAAATAATTAACCTTAGAGATTTCACCTTACTAGAGTAGATCGATCTACATACAAAACTTACTTGCGAAATGATGTGACATGCTATGATGGCATTAAGTATACGAGGGATGATCAACACATCACAAGAAAATGCTTATAACTTTGCTATTACATGATATTTTCAAAAAAATATTTTACCGGTACGTTGTGGTTAATACACCGTTTCATAGTGAGAATATGAGAATAATGCTAATACATGTACCTATGAATAAATCAGAGAAATTTCAATAGATTTTTAGAACGAAGAAGTTTTCCTTCATGACATGCACACGGGTAAATGTATCATTGATAAAGCATTTCTTTTCTGCAGAAATTGATATATAGTTTAACAGATGTATATAGTTTACATTGTTGTTTTATTTTTATTTTTTTGTGAACATGCATGGTAACAATTTTACCCAATAAGAAAATTCACCAGACATTTTAGCACATGTACCTTTATATAATGAAGAACACTAAATATTTAATTCAGTCGCTGTATTTACAAGTACGGTATACGGTCTGATATCATTAATGGTAAATGTCAACACCAAAACGCGTTGCAATTATTTAGCTTGTATTATTGATCAACGTTTCGGCATTTCGCCTTCATCAGGAAATACAATCATATATTTTTTTTCTTTATAAATGATATCATTACAATTACAAGAAAGACGGTTCCATTATATCTATTATTGCTTATTAAGCTGATATTCTTTCCGGAAATACCTGAAGCAATCTCTCTGTATTCTCTGTATTCCCTGTATTAGTATATCTAATTGGTATAATTTGACAATTAGTATAATTAAAGTTATTTTTAATGTCTGTTAGAAAACCTCTCATTATGGAGACGCATTATCCCGGCACTGTACCTCGTAGGTCCACCTCTTTAACAACAAAACTGTCATTGTGTTCTTATAAAGTAATAAAGAACAATAACATTACACTTAGAAACCGTACTATTGGACTACATAATTATACTATATAATACGACGGTTACATTATAAATCATTATATAAAACATCCAAATTATTCCAGAAACACCCACCAACTTATATAACTACGTATAAGCCATGACCGATTCATTAAGTTACTTACATTTAAAATTGTGTTCTTCTGATATGTGTGGTGGTCATTCTGATACGTTATTGTTTGTTGGCTTACATTCCCGATATGTTTGACTGACTGACTAATACGGCATGTTTTCGGAGTACCTAGTCATGTTTGGGTCACTATCGATATAGCTTTTCATTTTTGAGCCTCTTGTGTTTTGTTGCCAAGTTTTTTTCCCTATCTGATTTATTATTATCTTTTTAACATACAGCATTACGGTTACATTAAACACACATACAGTTTTGTTTCATGTTTTCAGTAAATCCATTAATTCTGTATATGTACGATAAAGCCTTCATCTAGATACCTATAAATCTCTGACTTTCCTTTACAACATCAATAGTATAAATACCATTGAAATGCACAATATTCTCCAGCTTGTGTGTATGTTTCTAAACATTCTAATTCTTGTGCTTCGTGTGGCTGCTTTGGACGAGAAACATATTTTATGTTAAGATTCAACATGTGATGTATTGTCTGGAAATACAACCAGTCTTTCTCCAACCTTTATTGCTAGGGCATACCGAGTGTTCATTAAACGAATAAGGTCAGACGTTCGAAACCTGGTAGGCGTTAGCAAAATTGGCAGCCCGATTAAAATGTAATAGGGTCGATACTAGAATAATAGAATACACAATAATATTACAAATGATGAATCATTCAACTTGTGTTGCTGTAACCATATACATTTGAATTTGGTTTACGGCGTCTGAAAGTTGGTAATCAAGAATTATTACCTCCATAGACATAAATAAAACTGTCTACAGTTGGGAGAGAGAGAGGGTGAAAGATAATAGTGGAAGTTATACACTGTAGTCTAAGACCAGTTCACTAAAAAGAACAATGTAGGTTACTAAAACTCGGATGTGTCCTCGAGTGTAGACTTAAACCAAATTATACACCCCTGAGACGTTACGCAGTTAACCACGAATCGTCTATGCCTACCATTATGTCTTTTTCAATTTTAGTCTACATGTTTATCTATCATATGTCACACGGGTTTGTCGGTGGGCGTAATTGAATTTATATACCAATTCCATCTCTGTGTTATTTAATTAAAATTATTACGTTTGTACAGTCGTGTAATTCCTTCACTATGTTGTCTATATAACATTGAATTATAGCCGAACGTTATCCAAGTAAGTGCAGGAACTTGTTTCTCAATTGTCAAAAAATAAAACAGTATCAAATAAACAATAATCTAATGTTTATGACTGTTTAAACCACATTTATTGTATATTGTTTCTCAGTACCGAAACTAGCTACCACCAGCAGACCAACAGTACAACATCTTAGTTGGTCTCCTGTTTTGATGTTTTAGTTTTTCATCTCCCCATACACAGAGCAGTATTTTTTGTCTCAATCTGCGCGTTCAATGCTGATTTTTTCAAAGCTTATATGTTATAAATCTTTCTACGAAATGCGCAATCCATCTAGTTATATCAGATTATATGTAAGCCGTCGCTGCAATGTTCATGTAAACATACGATTCATCCTGACAACGTCGGCATTAATCAACCAAAGCTTGCATCCTGTCAGTAATTGCAAACAACAGCATAAATATCACTGATGATTTATTTATTTCATATATCTTCCTTATGATCTTATGCATGGTTAATATATATATATCTGCTCAAAAGTGTGGGATAATGGTAGGGTCTAGTTCATTAACGTCTAAATTAATCTTATTGACGTATTAATTCATAGTTATAAAGCTATATTGATGATAACCTTGTCTGCCTGTATGTTGTCGCTGAGATTTAAATCGTTTAATATGATAGCACGTGTCTTTCATTTGGTGTGTCTTATTTGAAATGTGAGAAAAAAATCGTTTGCTGATTATAAGTACGGTAAATTACTATATTTTTCTATCAAGTAACACTAATTTTATGAACTGATTATAGCAGACGACGGTGCCTGAGCTTGGAGATTTTGTGTTGCAAGGTTCTTCGTCTATGTCGTCATCGAGTTTCCCTGCAGTTATTATATTTAAGCAAATACAGCGAGGTTTTGTGTAATTGTTTCCATTTTGATTCTAATTTGCATTTTTTGGTATTTTCAGGAAGAACAAGCGACAGAAATCTGTGCTATGAAACATGATTAGAATTTACTACCATGCCCAAAGCAAAATGATTGAAAACATGCTGTTATTCCACATTAGAAAGAAGTCGTGAGCTCCATGCATTTCAGAAACGAGGAAAGTCACCACGGATTCAGATAAATGCTGCAGAAGATCAGCTAATATTATTATTTATATAATAGTTTATTGTGTTCAAACATACTGACTGCTAGACACCATATCACTAATCGTATGTGTGATATTTGTCGGATAAAAATAATTGTAAATAGTCGGGGATTTCGTTTTTATCAAAGCCATCATCAACCAGTATTAAATAGACGGATGCTAGACAGCATGTAATGTTCCAATATCAAACATATTGCTCTGAATCATATTATTTTCTACAGGATACAAAACTGATTTTCATCAGCTCGTAAATTAGTTTAAGCACACGTGTGTTGAATGCCCCTCTGTGAACTTTGCAGTATGGATACTACTATGTTTTTAAATTAGTTTGAATATTTCTCGAGATAATTTTTTCGACAGTTCAGAGAACAGCTGTCTCAGTATTAATAGAACAGCGAATTGGAGAAATAGCAATCAGTCTATTTTAGACCGTTTTTTTTAGTATGAAAGTCAATTTATATATCCAATAAACAAAATTGGTGCAAGGATTTCTGTAACTCATAAACATCGGGAATGTAATTTGGATCACGTTGAATTAATCGGTCTACGTTTTATTTCCTAGACTTTTAGTGCGCGCTGGTTTAGTGAGTCTGGAAACTTAAGTAGATGGATTTAAAAGCCTATTTGCGGCGTGTGATTAAATGTTTTGATTAACTAGCAGGATTCACATCTATTCATTATGTTCTGTTCTGCAATATGGATCTGTACTGTACACGTGTTTACTGTGGTATATGTCGTCGTATGGAATATACAAGCGACGTCGGCATTCCCAGACGCCAACTTAACCAATGCACCAGCCCCTATATCCGCCTCAATCGAAGGGGATGTGATGCTAGGCGGACTATTTCCCGTCCATCAGAAAGGTGAAGGGGATATACCATGCGGCATGATCAATGCTGACCGCGGAATACAACGTGTAGAAGCCATGTTATGGACACTAGATCAGATCAACGCGGATGAGTCAATATTGCCTGGTATCACACTGGGAACAACCATATTCGATACTTGCGCACGGGGTACGTATGCTTTAGAACAATCGTTAGAGTATATCCGAGCATCATTTTCATCATTGGACGCGTCTGAATTTGTTTGCAATGATGGGTCAAAAGCGGAAGCGAAATATGAACCTAAAACTGTTGCAGGCGTGATAGGCGGCTCGTATAGTTCAGTTTCCATACAGGTCGCTAATCTACTCCGCTTGTTTAAAATTCCACAAATTAGTTACGCTTCTACGAGTGCTCAGCTAAGTGACAAATCGAGATATGAGTACTTTGTACGAACAGTCCCACCAGATAAATTCCAAGCATTAGCCATGGTAGATATTGTCAAAAACTTCAATTGGACCTATGTTTCTACTGTAGCATCAGAAGGGGAGTATGGCGTACCAGGTATTGAATACTTCCAGCAAGAAGCTCGAACAAGGAACATATGCTTAGCTGAAACATTAAAAGTGTCAAGTAATCCTACAGTGCTTGAGTATGATGGTATTATTAATAAACTGTTAATTAAAAATAATGCCAAGGTGGTAATTCTTTTCCTTCGGGAAGAAGATGCCAAAGGTATACTGATATCGGCAACGAAACGAAATATTTCTGGCAAGTTTACTTGGATTGCGGCGGACGGTTGGGGTACCCAACAATCACCTGTAAAGGATAATGAGTTAGCAGCGGAAGGTGCATTGACTATAATACTTCAAGCGACGCCTATACCGGGTTTTGATATATATTTTAAAAATCTAAAACCACAGCACAATAAACGAAATCCATGGTTTAGTGAATACTGGGAAAAAGTGCATAAGTGTCGTTATGCCGATAAAGTGGACCCTAAGACTTCAGAATATGTTAAATATTGTACAGGATTTGAAGTATTGTCTCCGTCAAAATACCGACAAGAATCAAAAGTACAATTCATCTATGATGCAGTGTACGCTATTGCCCACTCTATTGACAATATGCGGAAGGACTTGTGTAAAAGTTCGCCGCGTGCCCGTGAATGCCACGCCTTAAACAAAATCGACGGCGAATTACTACTGAAGAAATACATACTCAATACAACATTTGACGGTAAGTCTTTTACCACACTTTTATATATCTGCATATCTTAAATGAACCCGATATAATTTTTTATCTTTTCGACATGAGTATAACTTGAAGAGATCGTATGTCAAATGGAGCTAGATGAAATTTAAAATCTCTACCTTCACTTCATCACGTCATTATAGGAGATATCCATAACTGATAAAAGATAAGCACAGTTCGCCGGAGAAAACATTATGATCTATTTGTTGTAGTTTGTAATTCCTGTGTTACAACCAACCGCTGTTTGATTTGTTTCTTGCTCTGTTATTGTAATCAGCAGTGTTTTAGCAGATATTGGTTGAAACTTTTAAAATGTCCAAACATGTTGCTACTACCGTTGCCAAGCACTCATCGGGTTTGATACTCTATGTTGAAAGCAGGATAAATAGTTCAGTGAATGTACAGATAAATCGGCAAACTACTTGAGGAATATGGTTTTATAATTATTGGCAAGACAAGTTAATACCAAGGCAACATTCACACAAATACATTTCTAAGCATAATTGAATGACCATTTCCTTCTTTCTGTTAAACGCTCAGCTTTGCAAACCAAGAGAGTAAATGTTTAGAAAATATTTCCGAAGTAGCATACCAATGACGTGCGTCCTACGTACTAGATGTGGGACACTTTCATACACTGATGCTTTATAATGTACATCTATACCTGCATAGATGCATAATAAACACATCGCTAACTAATTACTGTTAATTACATTGTGCGAAACATGGCGTCCTTACATGCTGGTTTGTATTTTGCTACACGATATAATGCAGGTGACATGGTTTCGTGGATCTCATGAAAATTTCAGAAGCTCATGCTCGCTCTGTGTTAAGTTATTACATAGTTTGTCTAAAATGTGCTCTTACTTACTTAATTACGATGTACTGCCACTCCAGTATAGACACCGCATACACCTGCATAATGGTGAAATAAATAGCAAAGTATTTGCCATTTTTGTAAAATGGCGGCACTATTATATTAATGTTAACAAGATAAGTATCAAGGCAAAGACGACATAAAACTGGTACCAATACCCCCTTAACAAGTCGCCCAGCATAGAAGTAAAAGCTGATTTCGTCACCATCATGTCGGCCTTAAGTAATTAGTATAAGTGGTAAGAACTTGTTTCAGAATCGACCTAAATATATACTAATAGAAACTAACAAAGATTATTTTGAAAATAATTGAGTGGGTCCGCGTATCTGTCCATCCCTAAGTTGTATTTCAGTTGTCAAATAGATACTTCGACGTGAATATTATAAAGGAGATGCGGAGGAAGCCCCTTTTACTGAACATAACCACTGTGCTAACTGACACACATATTATTCAATAAGTAGGCTAAGTTATATACTAGCGTGCCTTAAAGCATCTACATCGGTGTTAATCTTGTCTGAATAAGCATAAAACTGCCTAGATAATGTTATTACTCTCCATTACTGAAACATAATAGGTAGTAATTGACAGACTAAGTCCCTCGGGTGTATGTTGGTGGGTGCTTGACTGAAAGATAGCGTTATATATACAGTATCAAAAACCAGTATTACAGGTCAACAAACTGTATAGGAGGCGTGTAAAGCCAAGTAGTGCAATATCTCAAAACCAAGAGTTGCATGTTAACAATCTTTATGGAGTGCTTGAAAGCTAATTACTGTTTTAACCCCCCCCCCATTGGTTATTGTTCATTTTCCGACTGAGGCTGAGACTTCAGACATTTTTAAAACTGTACAATGAGCTGTGTGCTTCGATATCGTTTTAAAGATTAAAAGAAAATGCGTAGTAGCAACTATCCGAGTTTACCGCACATTTTATAATCCAGGGGAAGTAATTCAGGTTAGAGATTGAGTGGAGAAAAGCATAAACTGAGCTTTATATTTAACTTGTTTTGCTTTATTTCTGTCTCCATGATAAGCACTGACACTTGTACAAACGCAGAAGGACGCACGACACAAATATTTCGACATTTACTTCAGCAGTTTATGTCATCATTTGTTTGTTGTGGTTGTGAAGGATGTGCTCAGATTGTAATGAAATCAATTGATTGTCATTCCACATATCTTAGCTACATATGTTGAACATTCCAGCAAAATAAAAAAAATTGGACGAACTATGGGTTAATATATACATGCACATATATAAGATTTGTTAAGTGTAAATGATGTGTTTGTAATGCCACTAAGTGTACTTTAGTTGGATAAAATTAGATTGATTAGCATAGTGCTGAAGAAAATACGTTACTACATTGCAAAGTATTAACCACAGTTTCAGCCCTAAATTGTTCGTGAATCCGTTCAAATTTTTTCAAGATTCAATATTCAATTTATTCAATGTAATGAGAGGCCTCCGGCCCAAATACAATACAAAATATAAATGGATAATGTGATATGATTAAATATATAACATGTTGCATATTATAATGGTTCAACTATCAATGTCAATCATCTTACTATAAGTCATGTTCAATACGTGGAAACAAACATGACAACATAACTATTAATTAAATCAATACTGCAAGCAAATTGTTTTTTACTAAACACACATCTCAATTCAAACATTATAATTTATAGAATAAAATGGAAAAAAATTTATTTCCAATCATGGGCCCTCTCGGGCATATAAATCACACAATAACAGATGTACAATGTACAAGAACATAAGATATGTAAAGTAATATAGGCTTGATTCTGATTAGTAGCAATACAATTAACTAAGGACTAGTATAACAGTAAAGTAAAAAGGCATTTTAAATGACAAACATAATTTATATAAATATGCATATTCATAATTACACAATGTATTAATTAACTCAATTTTGATATTGTATGAACATTTATAGAAAACACACATCTAATAGTTCAATGTATTCAGAATACGTATAATAAATCAAGTGGTAAATACTTGGTGAGTTTGTCTCAAACACTTGTACAACGGACACACTAATAGGAAGTGCATTTCATCCTCAACTATGGGCCCTTGTTTTACACAAAGTCTCTTGGTATTTTTAAGTGACGCCCCTTTCAATCATCAAATCATGTCCAAAACATCTGAAGTTAGACAAGAAGCTTTTACACCTGTATGGCATAGGTATTGTCAAGTAGGTTTCTGGAACTAGCACGTTTTTATACAGTTTATAGTGTAATCCTTTTGGAGAGTCGTTCATTTCACTTGGAAGAGTTTGGTATGCGGCGTCTTTGAGTCTGATTTTGAACGTCGTTATAAACATATGGATATCACCGATTTCGTCTGTTAACCATGCATATCCGAATCCATATTGGAAAAGTAACAGTTTCACATGTGTTGCCCAGTTTGTTCTACCTGTGGAATTATTATATAACACTGTTGTGGATATCGGTTCCTATTCATTTGTGTCAATTTCGCCCAATATTTAATGCACTTTCCTATGTAGGTAACCAATAGGGGAAATCGTCCACATTCGGATAAGGCGAACACGTTGGACACGTTTTGATGCATGCCTGCAATCCGATGCCAGAAACTAATGTGGATTGTTTCTATCTCATTGTATATTTTATAGCCAAAAATGTCGGCTGAGTATGTCAATATGGGTAAAACAAGCGCGTCGAACAGTTTAAATAAGTCCTTGTATGTAAAGTATCAAAAGTACTTTTGGTATCTAAAAATCGCATTCACAGCTTTCGATGCTTGTAAAGATAGAGAATTAACCGTTCTATACCATGATAATTTAGGCGTAAAAACGCACCTAAATATTTGTCGTGGAAACAACTTCAATTAGTTCGCCTTAATATTCATGTTTTTTGATAAGTTACAGTAAAATAAGAACATATTTCTAAATTGTGATATAATTTTGAAACGTTTACATCAAGGACTTATCAAATATAGGATTTCTGAAATGCTAGTTAACGTTAGGAATGACGTTTGTGACGTCACTCAAAAACAAGGCGGCAGTGAGTAGATTTAAAGGTCTGTAACTTTGTAAATGGATGTTATATTTTGCCCAAATTTTCAAAAACTGTTCATAAGAGTCTTGTCTTTCTAACGCTTATAGTATCATGATTTTCATAATTTTGTCACTAAGCCCGGTTTTCCTGGAGAACGGCTCATATAAATATGCATTTTGCCTATTTATTTCAGTACTCAAAAAGTGTATTTAGGTTAAAGATAATTAGTTTTAAGTGGTTGTTTAATATGAATCGTCTTTTCATTTTCTCATCCGTATTTCGCCTCCTTGACAGTCCCACTGTAAATTGCACGCCCCTAGTATATGTCAATGTTATAAATCTACAGAGTCGTGCCACAAGTGAACGTCATAACGTCTTTTCAAAATGACGCTTGGTTTTGAAGGGAAAATTAAATAACGTTTTAAACTTTAAAAGGTGTAAGGATTGTGTCATTTAGACCATAGTACCATAAATTTGTCAATGATACAACCTATCAAAGAAACGCCTATCGTGTGATTTCGTTGTGAGGTAAACAAACATGGTCGGAAGGCAGAATGAACGCAGCTCTAATACAAAAGATGCCTCTGTATAACTATACGACTGATAAACAGACATGTCTCGCTTGTTAGGCATACCTAAGACTACCACAACATGCATTATTAATACATTTCGGCAACGTTATAATGTAGTCACGATGCCAGGAAAGGGTTCCCCAGTAAAATTTCGTAAAAAATAACATTATCGCCGACTTTTTGATGCCCGTTAAAGAGAAGAGAAAGTGCATTTTGTTTTTACGTTGCAAGTACGATATGATGCCAATTATTCAAATGGCAAGTTATTTATAGAATGGGGAACATGTCAATTCTGACGTGCTCCGTAGAGCGCTATATGAGTTGTCAAGGCAACGATTCTCTTGAAAAGTATCAACTAAAAAATGACATGTGCTCATGAGCGGGTACTTAGTTGCAGGACGGGTCTACTATTTGGACACACTCGTACTAATATATGTATTTGGCTCTTCCAAATCAGCGCACTGAATATCTAATTTACATCTGTTCAAGCCATGTATATATTTTGGTTTGCTTTTATCCTGTTTGAATTACGCTATTTTCCAAACAAATATCATTAACCAGTAGTATTCTATATAACTTCTCCACCTGAGTATCATATGCTATCGTAGCCAAACAAGCCCTACCCGATCCACTGCACCTACTGGATGGGCGTTAACTTTTGAACATGATTCGTGTTAAAGCGTGTGTTCTGTGTACTGGTGTATGAGCATGCTGTGTACAATGTTTCTCGTGTTTAATACATTAAACGGAGGAGAACATATTTTGGATTATTACATTTCTAATTGAGGGTAACACAAAGGTTGTTATAGCACCCATGTTGATCCATAGCTTAGTATTCGAACCCTGACAACGCTATTAACTACATAGATTCAAACTCTGGTCAAATGACCCACGCAGCAGCTATCGAGAGTATTGTACGGTATAGAAAATGTCGTTTTGGCGCAAATTACATGATTCCAATTCCCCATAAGCAAAACAGGTATAATATGATGACGCTGAAGTCGTAAGTAACGATTAGTTTATTCTTTATACCGACGTTATCGAATCGTTATCTTCTTATATTGCAAGTGTTAATCAACATTTATTGAGAGTTCTTTTCTGTTTTGTAACCAAATGTATCGATATTTTCTTCAATCAATTGGCAGTTTTCTGAGAAAATGATCACATAATTCAACATCATTGCTGATTGAAAATTCTCCATCTCATATAAAGTATTTATTGATGACTTATCACTTCTGTCGAATGATATGTAAATGCTGAAACACTTGTCTACGCCTTTTTAGCAAAGATAATCGTTTAGGCGCGTATCGTGAGTTGTAAACGATTCGGTCAGAGATAAGTGGTGAGGAGTTATCGCTAAAGACCACGTTCGTATTGCTTTACAACAGACCGACGTCTGTTACAACCAACTGTATACAAATCAATTGCATGCAAGTTAACATACGTAGTTAAGTTTAATTTACAGATCAGTATGATAAATAGTTTTGATCTGAAAGCATAAACCTGTCTAGGGTAAATATACGAGTATCAACGGCGATGTACATTGTCGAGTAGCATGTATTAAATTGCTATGCCAACTGCGCGAGAGAACAATGATTCATGAAAGTATTTAACGTTACAAGTACAAATATCTATTATACCACACTGAATGCACGTAGCTGCAATAACACGACCTTTCAGACGAGACGAGTCAGCTTTGTCTAGCGATTAAGGCACCTACTCTGTGTGTGAACGAAAGACATCGGACTCGGTCCTAGTTCGTAACATACCAAAGACATTAACTGGTACTGGTTTAGCTTCCATTCCTAGGGCTTAGTGTGAAAGGGTAATTCCATGTCCGGTTGATTAGAGAATGTGACTTAAATAATATCGATAGACTTAAAAGAAGCTTCCATGAACATTCTATATTAAGATCTTAGACTTTGGTCATATAAAACACGCAACACTATACTAAGTACATGTTTTAATGAGAGCGACTGCTATAAACTTGCATACCATTGAAGAGAAAACACAGTGTTCATTCAAGTCCCACGTACGAGTCAAATTACCCAATGTACGTGAACATGGTACCGTTTGTTAGACGCTAAGTTGAAAAGATACTTGATTTTTGGTGGATAATTATGTTCGATTGGCTTGTTCTAGGAAACTTGTACGCCTATTATTGGTGAGTTACTCGTCATTTTTTGTGGTAGGTTAGCATCCACGTTCTCATTGATTGTTCAGGCGATAACAATGATGTTCTATATTTGGCGACAATCACTTTGATATATTCGTGCTATTGTAGGACGTTACCCATCAGTGGGTTCGTATGTGTTCATGGCGTTGTGATAGTGTATCTACACTTTCGTTCCTTGCTTTCGTGTAGGAGATTTTATCACCAGTGCTGGTATACACAAAAACATCTTAGTAGAAAAAAAAGTAGTTAAATGCTTCTGCAAAGTGAAGAATAACCCATGTTTGCTTAGCGATTATGGTAGTTCTTAATATGGTGTAATTATAATCTTCATTGTCTAGTTTAGCTAATACACTTGTGTAACATTTTATGACTGTAAGAACATTTTAAGTTTATATGTGGATGAGGGACCTGTCGTACTAAACGTCGTAACACAGTATGAGTACGAGAGTTGTTCAACTTTAAACTGAAATAAACATCAAATATGTTCGTGATATTCAAAATGAAATCGAATAACATCTACTCTGTTGTGTATTGTATTGTATCAAACGCTATATACAATGATTGTAAATTGCATTTACACAACGTTTAGATCATAATCAATATTTTAGTAGAGCACTTTGTTCTTTGCCTTTTAAGGTCAAACTTTGAAGTGATGATGTTTACATGTCCCTCCATTAACCGTCGTTTCATTATTACCTAAATATAGCCTAATAAAAATGTTTATTGTTGCAGCATTGTAGGACTTCGGCATCCACCCTTTGGTAATAATTCATTTGATAGTATTGTTGAAAATGTATATATTGGGTGTTTTGTATGGTGACTTAAAGCTGGACACTATGTTCTTGGCACAGTCGCTATTAAAGAAATATGGCACTCAAAGTATGATCTGAAACCACCTGCACATATACCTCCACGTTGGTCCTCTTGTCAATAAATTTGATGTCAGTTGTTCCATAGTATCAAACACAATTCCGTGCCATTAAAGTAATTCCATGTCCGGTTGATTAGAGAATGTGACTTAAATAATATCGATAGACTTAAAAGAAGCTTCCATGAACATTCTATATTAAGATCTTACACTTTGGTCATATAAAACACGCAACACTATACTAAGTACATGTTTTAATGAGAGCGACTGCTATAAACTTGCATACCATTGAAGAGAAAACATAGTGTTCATTAAAGTCCCAAGTACGAGTCAAATTACCCAATGTACGTGAACATGGTACCGTTTGTTAGACGCTAAGTTGAAAAGATACTTGATTTTTGGTGGATAATTATGTTCGATTGGCTTGTTCTAGGAAACTTGTACGCCTATTATTGGTGAGTTACTCGTCATTTTTTGTGGTAGGTTAGCATCCACGTTCCCATTGATTGTTCAGGCGATAACAATGATGTTCTATATTTGGCGACAATCACTTTGATATATTCGTGCTATTGTAGGACGTTACCCATCAGTGGGTTCGTATGTGTTCATGGCGTTGTGATAATGTATCTACACTTTCGTTCCTTGCTTTCGTGTAGGAGATTTTATCACCAGTGCTGGTATACACAAAAACATCTTAGTAGAAAACTTAAATGCTTCTGCAAAGTGAAGAATAACCCATGTTTGCTTAGCGATTATGGTAGTTCTTAATATGATGTAATTATAATCTTCATTGTCTAGTTTAGCTAATACACTTGTGTGACATTTTATGACTGTAAGAACATTTTAAGTTTATATGTGGATGAGGGACCTGTCGTACTAAACGTCGTTACACAGTATGAGTACGAGAGTTGTTCAACTTTAAACTGAAATAAACATCAAATATGTTCGTGATATTCAAAATGAAATCGAATAACATCTACTCTGTTGTGTATTGTATTGTATCAAACGCTATATACAATGATTGTAAATTGCATTTACACAACGTTTAGATCATAATCAATATTTTAGTAGAGCACTTTGTTCTTTGCCTTTTAAGGTCAAACTTTGAAGTGATGATGTTTACATGTCCCTCCATTAACCGTCGTTTCATTATTACCTAAATATAGCCTAATAAAAATGTTTATTGTTGCAGCATTGTAGGACTCCGGCATCCACTCTTTGGTAATAATTCATTTGATAGTATTGTTGAAAATGTATATATTGGGTGTTTTGTATGGTGACTTAAAGCTGGACACTATGTTCTTGGCACAGTCACTATTAAAGAGATATGGCACTCAAAGTATGATCTGAAACCACCTGCACATATACCTCCACGTTGGTCCTCTTGTCAATGAATTTGATGCCAGTTGTTCCATAGTATCAAACACAATTCCGTGCCATTAAAGCGGCAGCGAACACATCACTCTGAACAAACACAAACGTATCACTATCTTTATGACCGTTGCTAAAATAGCGGACCATGTCTTATCAAAACTACCTCTAAGATACAACATTGCTTCGTCAAAGGCGATGCAGTGTTTCCAGTTAATGTTCCATTTGTCGCATTTACAGACACTAAGACATTGACTGCGTAGTATGTTTATATGGTGTTAAGCGTAGTAGTTTTGACAATGTTTGGTGATTTTTAATATTGGGGCCCGTTCACCATTACAACAAAGCAGAACTCATAGAACCCTTCTTAAGACAGAGATTACTATTTTTTCAAATGAGATTTGCCAATTGATAAATTACTTTCATACACGTATAGGGTCATTTTGTCTAAAAAGCCAACTACAAAAATGGCTACAAAATAATTGAACACTTTTTGTAACATTTATTACTGTAAATTCGTGAACTTGTTCATCTCCGATGTATGTTTTTCTCATTCGCTAATTGTTTCTGTTAATTGTTTGCCATTTAACGACCTACTATCGTAAGTAACAAACTAAATTACCGTATAATTTGATAATAATGCCACCGACGTAGTGTTCTTCTACAATACCAGAAACAATGCGTGGAAACGATTACATACATGTATAGCAAAAACTGAATGTAAGAAGCCAGTGGTTTGCTGACTAATGGATGTATCATTTTCTCGTTCTTTTCTATATTCTCGGAATTTGAATCCTAATTATTTCTCTTACTTTCACCTTTATCATCAGCGCAATATTTCATTTGCATCGATTGTGTTTGACCTATTATCACATTAGACCTTTGGATAATGCTGTTATTATATAGTCTAGTCAAATTATAATTGGAGAACAAAACAACTTGTACTGACGCTAGACAAGTAATATTATACGGGAATTAAAATTCTTATGAGCGGCGTATATCCTGACATAGCCGCGCTATTGCTCAGAGGATATTTAAAGCTAGGGAAAAAACCAATCTTATAATTGTACACGACCAAACTAGGGGCCAGGTTATACAAATAAGGAAACAATTATTTTAGAAAAGACAGAACTCAGATATTTAAACTAATCGTGCGGTATCCTTATCATTTAGAAAACATAAAACTGTTCAAACGACGATTCTTTCAACATTGCCTTCAAATCAGATGGACCCTTGTTATGTAGTTTGGTTTTCAACTTCAAACACATCAAATATACGTCAACGTTTTTGAGAATTATATGCATAACTTCATAGAAATATCGCATAAACGAAGAATATAAAATTGAAATACCATTACAAACGATATGAAAGTACCTTTGATGTTTTTGGTTGTTAAACTAGAGTTAAACTAGATTGAAGATGTTAAGGCTCTTGCGATATCTTATTGTTTCTATGTATACAAATTGTGCTGTATTCCTCCTATGTATGATGAAAACCAGATTTGAGAACAAGATAGAATTCTAGCATGAGAAAAAACAGTAATTGGTCGGTTTTACCGGAGTCCTGAATATTCCTTTGTAAAAGAAGTAGCGTTTCTTCTTGTTATACGAACACTATACCAGAAAGAAAATTGAATTTAACGTCTACATTTATTCGAGAAGTTGACTCATTTCAGTACATTGCTACACCATAATCTAGCAATCAGAATATTGTATAAAAGAGTTTTGTTTATCTGCATTGCAATAGAATCGTTTCAATTTTGTTTGCTATAAATGTGTTACACATAGGTGAAATTTTCCAACGTCGACCTGCGTGTAATGGCGAATAAGACTTCAGCAAACTTTGTTTTAATTGTCCGTAGCATATGTATGTTGTACACCGTTGGTGGCGTGGTTGCGATTAGTTGTATTCGTCGGAAAGAGTTAAGCACGTCGATGATGTTTTGGTGAATAAATGTTTAGTCTATCATTCATTTCAATACGTTAACCGAACGGAAAATCTTGGCATAACCTAAAACAAATGACTTTTTATGTATTAAAATATATATCCCTGTACATGCTGTATCGAATTTAAATTGTGTTATATCTCTAAATTTGTTAATCAAGTGTCGAATATTTAGACGCTTGTTCGAATTTGAATTGTGTAATATCTCTAAATTTGTTAAACAGGTGTCGAATATTTAGACGCTTGTTCGAATTTGAATTGTGTAATATGTCTAAGTTTGTTAATCAGGTGTCGAATATGTAGACGCTTGTTCCAGTATTTTAAGGGCGTTCTTAGTGTTTATGTAGTGTTTGTTATATACCTGTACATGTTCAGCAATATGTATAATGTCATAATCTGGTCTGTACTGCAGAGTAAAACAAACAAATGTATATTACCTATGCCACATGGTACGTTACAACACGTGGAAATCATCTTCAAGCGTCTTGTTTGACAGAAAGCATGAAAATATACTTAACAACTTTATACACGTTTAATTAAAGTGCAAGGTATACAACTGTAAACTTTAGTTCCTGTTAATTACCACATCTGTGATTGAATATGGCGTTCGGAATTTCATTTCTCGAATACTAGAAAGTTTAGCATAAGATTATTTTGCTATAAAACAGAGAGTTTAAGTTCTGGCTAAATAGAGATGCATCTGGTTTCTTGTTTCCGAATCGCTAATTAAATTGATTGATTATGGCATAACGTTTTAATAAACATGGGCTTTAGCAATTCATGGCATCTGTTGCACCATTTTCTTCTAATGTAAGTGACATTGAATAGTTCAGATGGATTGCTGCTTATTGCCTGAATATCTGAATAAACCCGGATTTAATTACTTTCATTTAAAACATACATTTTGGGCTAGCCCAGAACATTCAATTTATTGACATAATGAACTGGTACTTGTGGATGTGTTGTTTTTGTATTGTGTGTTGCATCACTTCCATATACCATCTGCCTATGTGTATCATAGACTGTAAACCAAAAAGACAAGCAATTATCATACCCATCATTATGATGGACCAGATATACCCTAGAGTACATGGCTTAGGTTTAGGTCCCACTGAGAAATTAGTCCAGTCATTCTAGGTTTTAACCTAGACAAAATTGCAAAAGAATTTCTTTGTACATATTTGTGAAGAGTGTTGTCCCATATAGTCACAGAAAAAAAATCCCCATCGATAGACCTCGCCGTTTTCTTGCATTTGATGAAGACAGGTTTTCGGAAAATGCGCAAAGTAATTCATGTACAACGGCGACCCATACTTGTGTTTATGACGACATGAAATGTTACATATTAACAAATTCAAATTTCACACAATGCAGACTACAGTAAAACATCGAAATTCTCCATATATAAACAAAGTAAAACATTTTAAAGACATATTCAAACAAGGTCACGTGATATTTTTTTCCGACTATGGGAAGCCGTGTGTCGAAAAAATTAAAATTTATACTTGGATCTACTATTTGCACTAATTTTGACGTACAGGAACAGGTACTCTCTAATATTTTCAAAGTCCTTTGCCATATTGTTTTGATACTTTGTATACTTGTTCACCATCATGACCCCAACTCGTACACAGGAGTAGGTAACTCTATCAAGCATTTTGTTGAAATTATGCCCCTTTATTCAACTTAATGCAAATGCTAAAGTATAGGTACAATTTCTTAAACATCGAATATCTTCAAGGTGCATAGACATATTTCTTTTATACTTTGCATACTTGCTCACCATTATAACACCAACCCATACACGCGGATAGGGAGCTTTATCCAGTCACTTCCGGCAAAATCTGCGAGTTAAAGGGGTGCCGATTAAACTTAGCTATAATCGGTCACCTGGTCATGTGACTAGTGATAATCCGTCACCTTACCACATGATCTGACAGACTTCTTCTTATATAAGAGTCGCCGGTTGCATTTCCGTGACCGAGGGTGAGGTTTTCCTATCCTAAATGAGCTGGTGGTTGATCGGTTATTTTCTTCGACTTACCTGCGTCTACACGACGTCTATCAAGATGTCCGACGTCGTTGTTTATCATGACGTCACGGAACGAACGTGACGTTGTGCGCTAGTTAATGAAAGAGTAACAGTAAAACCCTCGAGTTTGATCCCCTTACTGAGCAGATTAAGCGACTGGATAAATAGTATAATAGGTTAGTGCCGTGAATGAAGTAAAAGTTTATCCGGCTCACACGATAAATTTCTCCGTCTTGCCAGATAAACTTTTTCATCCACGGCACTGACCTATTATTCTCTATCAATCAAGCTTTTTGTTGACAAAGAAATGCAAATGTTAAAGTTTAGGTACAAGTATTAGCATCAAATATTTTCAAAGCGGAGTGACATATTGCTTTGGTACTTTGTATACTTGTTCACCATCATGTACACTAACCCATACACAGAGTTAGATAACTTATCAAGCATTTTGTTGAAAGTATACCCCATTTTGGGCTTAGAAATACAAATCTTAAAGTCTAGATAAAAGGTTTGTAACCTGTAATATATTCAAAGTGCAATGACATACTGCTTTGATACTTTGCATACTCGTTCATCATCATGACACCATGACATACACATGAGTAGGTAACTCTGTGAAGCAGTTTGATCAAGTTATCTTAGAAAAATATAGTATTAAGTCAGACAGGGAAGGCAGCACTCAACCAGCCGAGCTCAGAAAATATGAAAAACAAACAAGGCACGATGCCCAACTGAACCAACCGAGCACAGAAAACAAAAAATACATACAAGGCGCAACATCTACACAGAAGAGGGAGATGTTGCATCTACGAAGACTTTTGTTTTGAATATATAATGATTATACTACCCTAGCATGCCACTGAGAATATAGGAGCGCGCTGTTCGTGGACAGCTCTTGTTTATACCTTTGAAACGCTAAACAACGCTGGTGTAAACAACGTTTAATGTGAGTACCCTCACCTTTTTAACTGAAATGTTATCCAGGTGTGACAGTTAAAGCCTAGGTCCCACTGAGCTCTTTTTGCGTCGGCGATGTACTCCCGATAGAAATAAATTAGCTTCGGTAGACATCGACAGCATGATCTTCGTGGTCTTTGGGAAGCTTCGGGGCAGTCTCGAAACAATTTGTGAATCGGGAGGCATCCGACGAACTCCCGATGTATTCCCGACTTCATGCGTTGGTCTAACTGCTTCGGGATGTATTGCCGATTGACATCAGGAGGTTCACCGATGTCTGATGAATGCTCCCCGATGTATCGGGGAAACTTCGGGAAGTTTTGAGACATTTAGTCAGATCGCAAGTACATCGGGGAATTTCAATGTATAAATTAAATTTAACCCGATGTACTCACGATGTCATGTCGGGAACATCTCGGGTAGGCATCCCCGAAACTCGGGAATATCCCGAGGAGGCATTCCCAAGGTACACAGAACCTCGGGGAGTGATCGGGGATGCTTCCGCGGTAAAAAGAATTCTTCGAGGCATCCCAGAGGTTTCCCGACACGTCGGCGATGTTTCGCGTTATTTTAAAAACTGCTGTCCATGCAGCAACCGCGGTTGTTGTTGGTAGATGCGATCCTGCTCTTGATGAATTAGGCATTTCGCACCCCCTGTGTCTAGGGCATACATGTTTTGGTTGAACGTAGACCTGCATTAAATATAAGTCCCGACAAACCACATATGTATATCTGTGCGACAAACGCATCATTTTTCAAAAATCGTCTGCTACAGACCTGCTACATCCAAACAAATCTACAGATACGGTCAGTTTTGTACTAAAACATCACTGATAAATTTGTTTTACTGATTCAAAACGTAGAAATTTCTGTACCGGTCTTTAAATATTGTTGCGGGGTTACCAAGGAAGCTAACTGCCTGACTATAGCCATACCCCCTGTAGACTAGTATCAGTTAACCATGTGGTTTTTATAGCTCAAACGTAAACTTTGCTTTGTCCAACTTCATAATGTCATAATTTGCTAACATAACCTTATTATGATATTAATAAAACGTCAGATACATTCAATCTACTTTGGTGTTTATATATTACTGGTATATTTATTATGACATAAACGAACTTCATTGCAAAAGGAACTCCGACTTGTGATTGCACTTCATAAGGCAACACAAACATATATTATATTATAATAGTCCGGAATTCACCTACGTGACAATACATTAAACAAATCGAATAAAAAGCTTAAATAGTGAAATAGAAGTTTGTGCTACCATATCAGCAAACGAGTTAATGAAATTCAAACAGTACAATGATGTGCATTATTCCTACATTATTCTCTGTTAATAATCCAGTTCTCATAAACGTTTCAATCAAAATTTCGATTTATGCAAGAAAATGTTTTCACCATTTTCGTTTCCATAGCAACCGCGATTGTTGTCATAATATAGATATGGAATGTTATTCACTATCGCATTACTTGTCCCTTACAGGCCCCTCTCCACATTCTATGTTTAATAACGACACCATGGAAGTTATTTTACTTAATCATATAATAAAGATTTCTTCACGGATGAGCATGACTGACCGAAGCACTTACAGACAAACAGATGGACACACGTATGTAGGTCAAATTAAGATCCTGATGCATGTTTATCAGTTGATGACTTATAAAATACTCTCATTTAGATATGTTTACCCAAAATAAAGAAATTAATTCATGTTTTATGGTATAAAAATAATTATCAAATTTTCTGAAAAGTGGGTGGGGTAAATCTACCCCTTCATTTTCACATTATTTGCTTAAAAAATTGAAATAAATGGTTTATTGAAAATATTTTGCTTGTAAATTCCTTTTATTAACAACATGGTTTGATATTTTAACCAGTGTGTGTGTATAGCATTACAATACTGATAAAATGTTATACCCAAATTTTCATGGAATAAAATTATGAAAAGTATAGTGACCTTCTTAAAATCGCTTTTTAAGGTACTTCCGCAACTTTCTGGACAGGGGATTTTTTTCAGGTAATAGTTTAGACATTAAAAAACTTAAAAATACTCAAAACAAAACTTTTGCAATTTTGTCTAGGTTAAGGCCATTTTTGGGCTAGAATGACTGGCCTAAATGTCTCATCGGCAATGAGGAACTACACATAGTTTCCCCGATGGCTCCTGATGCTCCCGATGTTTTTGTAGAACCTGTTCCCGAAGCTCCCAATTGTCATCGGGAGTACTTCCCCGGAGGTAGTGACACCGATGTATAACGACAGAAACACACCGGGGGTTGTCTCGATGCCATCCGGCAACCCCCTAGTCATCACCGATAAATATTAACGAATAGTCGGCGACTAAATCCCTAGATCACGAATGTGTCACCAAAATAAAGTCGGGCAAACATCATCGGGAGTTCTCTCGATCCCTTCCAGTTCATCACGATTCCTCCCGATTTCACAATTTGTCTCATGACTTCCGCCGAAACTTCCCCTAGACCACGAGGACCATGCGGGAATGCCTCCCGAAGCTCATTAATCTCCATCGGGAGTACACAGCCGATGCAGAAAACGCTCAGTGGGACCTAGGCTTTAACAGTTCATTAAGATCATTTGATGTTATTATACTGTTTGCCATGAATAGATAAGCACTGAAATATAATTCGTTTTGGTTTTGACAGAAAACGTAAAACTTCAATAAACAAGTTCTACAACAGATCTATTTTTTTCTAAACAGTTGAAATTGAATGTAGATAAACATTGGCGCTAGCATTAGATGCGTTATCACCCGCACTGGAGGTCGGTGGATAACGTGTATTTAAATGTGTTTACTGGCAAGATATTTCTGCCAATGGTCATGTGTTAATCCTTACAACTACTGACGGGACATTTATTAGATAGATCAATTAAAGGTATGCCCTTTTCCAATTAGAACAACAACATCTCAATCTTCACCTTTATGTTATCCTCAAATGTTTTCAGAAATCAATCAAACGTTGGTTTCGTGATCGAGAAGAAAATTGTAAATGTATTACAAAATATAAGAATTATGAAAAAACGTATAATATACACCGCGCTGGTTGTACTACATCCTGATCATTAACTGACTTATTCACATTCGGTGTGTGATAGAAGTTCCGGGTCATGTTGGCACAGTCACTATCTCCATATGAATGCAACATCGCAGACGGTATTTTAAACAACATACAAAGCATGTAACCTTAACCTTACCTATTTGATACATATATGCACACACCTCTATTTTCACCCTAGGTATAGTCATGTTATACGTATTACATGAGACTCTCAATGGTAAGCTCAGTCGGATTGTCGGTTTAGTAATGAACTACCAACCAAGCGGGTAGTTGTACTTGTATATTCGAGTGTCAATGATGAAAACTAAGCTAGCCGCCTTGCATTTATTGTTTTTGTGAAAACACGAGTTTAAGTCAATATGTTAATTATAATAGTTCATTGCTTGTCTGATTTATTTGACACGATTTCTCTCACCCGCACGCACCTATTAACGGCTATACACTGTATGTATACCACTTCCACGCTCGCTTAACTGTTGTTAACTACAACGTCAATGTCATTTCCGATGATCTTATTTCGCAACTCATTACCGTCGTCTGTTTTAGTTCCTTCCTCGTTGATAGTTGTAATGAGATGTTCACGTGCAAAAGACGATATGGGTTTCAACAAAAATATGTTGATAATTTGTTGACTCTTTCATCGAAAATTTGTTGTTATTATTTTATAATCTTGTTGCATTTCCTGTACAGCGTGTGCTTACATTGGCACTAATGAGAACTTGTACACTTTGATCATAATCTCTGGAACACCAGTAACTGAAATTTTAGCTCATAATTGATTTTGTTTCTAAAATAAAAACATTTGTGTTTCAAAATTTATCTAGTGAGAGCACTTGCAATTTTGTGGAGGTAACCTGTTTACAGATTATAATTATGTTTCGTGATATTATTGAATATGTTATCTCACACAAAATGATTTCAAAATTATTATCAATATTCTAATTGAGATTTTGCTGTAATTTCGATTGACGATTGTTTATATGTACCGAATGTTTGCCTGGCTGTTGATGGGCAATGGAATGGTCGGTGCTACTATTATTATATGCACCAGCATACATTTAAACTTCCGAATCAAATATTCTGTGACGCCCGTTTATCATATGCTGCTATTTTGTCAAGGGGAATTAACAAAATGAAACTAGCCTTAAAATGAATTGAAAGAAACGATAGGTTAGCACGGAACTGCAAATATTGAACGTTGACTAATTATAGCGCCTCTGACAATTATCAACCTACCGGGGCGATTATCACTCAATGGCACTGCTCAGTCATGTATTATTCTATAAATACAGTTAACTCATTATGGGTTATTCCAAACGCAGTTTCTCCTTCGGTCATTATCAATCATGATTAATTGATCGTAGTTTGTATATACCGGTATTGTTTTACACCATATATTGTGCGTTTTAGCTGAATGAGACCAACTAATCAGCAGCTATGTTAACAATGACAAAAGTATGGCATAATGATGATGGTAAGCCTAACGATAGCTACTGGTTATTAGCCGTAGGTTCGGCATTCAACGATATAACTACATACCGTAGAATTCGTAATATGTATTGCGACATAATATTCCAATTACGTTTTTGTTGTGTCTCCCTACCTATATGAGGATATTGCGTCTCCCTACCTATATGAGGATATTGTGTCTCCCTACCTATATGAGGATATTGTGTCTCCCTACCTATATGAGGATATTGTGTCTCCCTACCTATATGAGGATATTGTGTCTCCCTACCTATATGAGGATATTGTGTCCCCCTACCTATATGAGGATATTGTGTCTCCCTACCTATATGAGGATATTGTGTCTCCCTACCTATATGAGGATATTGTGTCTCCCTACCTATATGAGGATATTGTGTCTCCCTACCTATATGAGGATATTGTGTCTCCCTACCTATATGAGGATATTGTGTCTCCCTACCTATATGAGGATACTTGCTATACGTATAATGTCCCGTATAGAAACAGATGACAAAGCTGAGTAACATATAAAGTACACTGTATATCATTCGGTAAATGAATTACTTTACCGAGTAATATGATATTTCCATTTTAACCATCCCTAATATGTTTAGTAAAGTCATTGATCTACACGAGCGTATAGCCAAGACGTTTGCTGATGTTGTCTTGCGTGTGATTCACAGATCCAATAAAAGTCTAAGTCTGTCAAGTTTGTCAAAACCACTATCAAACGTCTCCTACTTATATACGAGACTAGGCATCATCATATTAACATATCAACAAGATCCGTAGGGAAATTGTGAAAGAAAACATAATAAAGATTTAGCATAGTACCTCAGACAGAAGGTAATCGAGCAGTGCTGACAGTAGCTATTTTCAGGAATTACGCTAAAATGCTTAGAAACATATTGCATATTGAAAACACTTAAGTATACCTCTTACATAGTAATTTGAAACATTCATTGTCATTGTTTGGTGTATTATTGATGAACGTTGACTGCAGAATTTTGTCTGCTTCCGAATTGTCTTGTATGTTGTTAGATTCAATATTGTCGTAAGATTTATTCATTTTATAACATTGTCAACTCCTGATCGAAGCGGTCTGAAATCAACTATGGAAACAGTAACAGTGGTAACCGACTTATCTCCCTTACTGCAAATAGTGGGTTATTGTATAATTCGCTGGCCTAGAAGTACTACTTACGACCTTATAAGAATCTAACACATATTGTAAACAATAATGGAAGTAATGTACATGTATGATTCTATTGTTCAATTTTAAACCCTGAGCCATGACCTTTTCGACTTGTCCATTTTGGCGGGTAGACCATGATTTATTACGCTCAGAGGGCAATTTTTAATGATATGATTCTTACAGATATGTCTAAAATGTTATCGAATTACAGTTTAGTACAGTCTGCAACGTACAGAATTGCTAACCCAATAATCGCTGGTTCGAATCATCAATTCGATCATTTTTTGATACCATTTTTTATGTTATTTAAAGAGACTATAAGTTAAAGCGAGGTTTTTGTGTTTTTTTAAATGATGCTTTAAAAGGTGTCGATTCAATATATTTTCATTTTTACTTATTTCGATCGTTTGTGTGTTCCGAGCTTACTGACAACCTATATTACGTTGATAAGCCGCCAGAACGTTCTGCACCATACATGTAACAATATGGTTTGTCACATAAACTAGTATTACACACATTTTGCAAGTTATAAGCATTTTAAAATTATAAATTAAAAACTGTAAAAAATATTTTGGTGGGATTCGAACCCTGGTCTGACAAAAGTTAATTTAGAATGTATCGAGCGCTTTATCCTCACGACCAATCCGACACACGAAATAACCGACACTAATTGTAATACTTACCTTATTGACTAATCTACACCAACCTATATCGACGAATGGTTAAAACCTTAAAAGTGCAGTCACGGCTCAATGCTCGAAATCGAACTATAATGTGATAAAGAAATAAACATGTATATCCTACAAGCGAAACGTATTTAATGATATAAATTCACATTGGTAATTCAAGTAGAACGGCGCCCCTACGGATATTAGTACAAAATGTAAAGAATGAAATGGCTCCGCATATTATGTTGTTTAAATAGCTTTGCTTGAAAATTGGTTAACTATGCTAAATGTTGTTTTTGTACGAACCACGTGATATATGAAGAAGATTATTTAAATCATTTCGTACCACAGGTCCATGAAAATGTCCAATACCGTCTATATGTACATACTTGTATATATAAGTGGGCTATGTCACTATTCACGTACCTGTGTTTCGTACCTATATCTTGCGATAACTAAAAAAAAAGCAAAATGTCAGTATTTAAAGATTTTACAAAAACAAATAAAAAAACATTTGTAAATTGTTAATGAAACAGAAATGAAATATGCTATGGAAGAATAATTCTGGTACTTCCACTACAGCACAATCGCCATGCCGACCAGCGCTGAATGGTGACTGAAATAATGATGATCTCTTATAGACAGTTTTTGACGTAAATATCTAGCTATGTCACTTCATTAAGTAGCTACGTTGTATTTCAATAAGACCATATCTTAATGTTCAAACGACCGACGCAGTCATAAACGGAGGTCATATCTTAGTTTTTATATTGATCGTCATTATTATTGTAAGATAAACAAGATTTATTTTATACGCACTGATACTTGGTTAATGAATCTTCTTATTTTTCTATGACCATCTCAATAGTTTCATAATCACATAGAAATAATGGCTTTATTTATACTATATTTTTATTATGGGTTGATTGTGAAACTCTCCCATTTAGAACTGCAACCAATACTTACACTCAAAAATTGAAAGTCACTCTTTTGAGGTTCATATCGACTTTTTAGAAAGTTGCAATAATGTAACATTGGTAATACATATTGTTTTGGATTACTTCCTAGTGTTATTTATTGTATTTAAGCTATAATTGCAGTTTATCAGTCTGAGTGCAGAGTGTGGCACTCAGATTCAAAACTTACATTTATACCTCATAAATAGTACACAATGGCAAACAAAATGTATCAAATGTTATTTTCAAACCTCATCTAACAAGTTTATACATTTTCCTCATCTAGATTTGCAATTTAGGACAAACAATAACTCATTATGTTACGTTTTTATTATTTGAGTGTTAAGTGCCGAGTGTAGTAAAGGTTGTAATGTTGGGCCCTGGTGTTATTATTAACACGAGAGCATACCAGCAGAGATCATAAACTTTCAGTTTCTGCTGATCGCCGTCCAAGTGACCAAGAAATGCTTTATATCGCCTTTGATATGACCGTGTAAGGAATCGCACACACGATCCCTGTCTTTTATATGGATGCTTTTTCATTAGGATATCGATGATCCTAATATTTTAGTTATTGTAAAAACACGTGCTTATGTAAGAGATAAATGTTTGTAAGCCTGGTTCTTATTTCTACCGTTACAAAATAAATTAATGTGTTTAGTACGGAAGCGTATCAGGGCCTCTAGTTAGCTAAAAGTTTCTCGCCAAGTCGACTTGTTTCTTCTCGTCTTGACCAAAAACATCTAATTAAGACGTAATGATTAATATGTAATACCTAAAAGTTTTTAATCAATGTGTATACATTTTTGTTGAATTGCGTGGAATATTTGTAAATGCGATTAAAGTCTTTGCGAATAACGAGATCTTTCTGTCAATGCGATTAACGTCTTTGCGAATAACGAGATCTTTCTGTCAATGCGATTAACGTCTTTGCGAATAATGAGATCTTTCTGCGAAGTCGTCAAGAATCATGACGAAAAAAAATGTTTTTCGTATTTCAACATAATTTACTCGAATTGTGACATCTTTATCTCGATAAATTCTGGTTTAAGGCGACAAATGAGATGCTTTTTTTATCTTAACCACGATATTTTGATGTTTCGCACCGTTTTGAACCTGTGATTCAATGCTTTTGCATTCTAAAACACAATACCGGTATGTACTAGGACAATTTGGCCACATCTGGAGGCTTATCCAGACTAGGTCCTGTAAATGTAACATATATACATATACCTGTTCATCAACTGTTAATCAATATTCGTTGAATCCGTTTTAATCAGATGACACAACCAATTCAATCTCATAGAGTGTATGAATGAAACAATCTTGAAAAATGAGTTTAATTAGAACTTGATTGAGTTAGCTTTGAAATTGATGCTATGTTTTATTTCCAAAACTGAAACCGATAGGAGGATGTTCGGTTAGTAAATAGGGGTTATTTGTTAATAGATAGTTTCGGTCCGATAGTGCTTTCATATCGTAGATAGATCTAGTTTAAGTATGTTGGTAGGACGCTTTATACGGAATCGTCACAATCGCTAGTATGCTTGATTGGGCATCTATGGTATTGTCTGGTTAGTTGATAGTGTAGCTGCAATTTTGTGTGGTGCCGCTAGGGTGCTCGATTAGGCATAGATGGTACTGTCGGGCTTTGGTGGGGTTGATAGTTTAGTCTTGGCTGATACCGTTATGTACGGAATCGTCCTACTCGCAAGGGTGCTCGATTAGGCATATATTGTATTACCGGGTTGTAGTCATAGACTAGTTGGCTTGTAGCGTTTGGTTGTATATCGGGTTGAGTTTTTGGGCCACAGTGTGCTTACACGTTACACGTCCATAACAACAACACCAGTCCCATCTCTATCTGCTTTGCTTATAGTGCACCATGTTGTACAAATCATTACCAATAGCCTAGTTTGGGCGGTAACGCATAGAAACCATGATGATGTTTATATATTAATTAATGGGTTGATGGATATGATAATGTGAACTAAAATTACCGTCTATAAATCATAATGTGTTGATAAAATGTTAAATTAACCTTCTTCATAAAATGGTGCTTATATTCGGTTTGTAGGCAAGTAGGTAATGAAATTGTTATTTATGTTTATTTGTCTGTAACTAGTTTTTATCGCTTATAGCTTCTAGAAAATATTTCAAATAACGCACACGAATTCACGATCTTTAATGACTTACTTTTTGTTATAGTGTATGTAACAGTGTGTGAGTTCGTACGAGGCAATTGCCCCGTGATTGTCTCCTGCTAAAGTCCGGAGACTGTAGCAAAGAGAATTTGACATGACCCTGACCTTTATGCATGAATATATTACAAGGTATTTGCGTTGAATATATAAATTTCAGCGAGCAAATCGTGCAATATCGGTTCTTTAGATTTGTTTTGGTATTACACATCGAGCGTCTTCGTGATACTCTCCGCTTATGAAAACATACAGCCGGAGTTATTAATATAGACAATATATCAGCTATTAAATTATGCTAATTTGAAGGTCAAGAGTCGTGTCAAATTCTCTGGACTATACCTTTATATGCTTCAGCATTATTATCTTGTGTGATTATCATAGCTTCACGAGTACTGTTTAAACGAGGTGTATCGCGATCGGAGATCGAATCAGCGACCCTCTGTAGTCTGTCTATACGTACCCTATGTTTAATCAAACGAGACAACTATTCAGTCTACTCTTTTTTCCTGAAATTAATTCCCTTTGCACCATCAAACATAGGTAGATAATCAAGCCCAAAATAAAATCTAGTTAAAATTGAAAACAAAATTATGATAATTAATTGAATAAAATATATTATCTAGTCGGGTAGCCAGACTACTTAAATACTGATGTTTTCTATTTTCTCTAGATATCGAGCAGGTGCATCGGTACGAATATCTGTAAATGACACGTTTAGGAACTAGCTCCTCCTCCTATCTGGCTTTAAATACCAATAATTTGAAATTAATATCGTCATAAGTTTGATTAAGCACGCGATTATACACATCTATTACAGCAGTAAATTAGTTTTATATCCGTGGGGTTTTAACCCGCTTTTCAGTAAATTAGTAGAATTTACGAGGGTGCATATATATAATTGATGCACTTTATGGTTGCTTGTTTATACACATGTCTTAATTCACATGCATTTAGAGCGTTTAAATCAATCATCCAGTCTTGTATTAGACACTCGTGCTAAGAAACATCTGTGTATACGTCATTCTATCATAACAAAAACAGCTGCTGCTGTATCTTTTTTTATATTAAGTTAGATTACAATGAATAACGGTGTAAATAATTAACGATTAGCGATAGGTTGTACATGCAAGCTGATAAACGAGTTTTTGTCATGGATGTGAGGCTTTTACTTGTAACTATCTGCCTGCTTAACATATTCTAGAATATATGTATTGGTTACACTATGGCTTGTTTAGTATTTGATATACAGGAACCTGCTAACAAAACACATGGGTCATGTGTATATGCGATGTAATCATAATTGTATACGTTAAATATTGTTCCTACGCTGTTTCTAGAAGATAACCTATTATTTTGATCAAGCCGTATACATTATATCAATAAACGGTTATTCTCTATAATGTAAAACCTACTAGGCGAAGCATAACTTGATAGTAAAATGTTTTTGAGGTATAGTGAATAGTAGCGATATCCACAATATTTGACACCCTTGAACATTTTGAGAAAACATGTTGATTGCCATATTGATTCATGTATGCTGTTTGTCAAATGGTCTATATGAGACAACTTTGGAGACACTATACCTCTTCTTAATTCCTAATGATTGTCGTTGGTTGCCTGTAGACAGTGACCTACTTCCGCATTCCTATACGCATATGTTTGTTCGTTTCTTTTTATATTGTCTATTTGATTGTCAAGGGGACGTTGTCTTATGCATACATCATTCATTGCAATCACTTTATTCTCCTTCCTCTTTCTATTATAGTAATTTATCACATAACCTGCGGTCCAGGCGTGCTGTCAAGGCGTGCCGTAAATTTTGTTCGGCACTCCCAGACTGTGCAATAAATATTTAAATTAGCTGGACGTGACGTTAGCCAATCCATGCATTGATACGTCAATGACGTCAGGATAATACCAACTTCGTCATGACGTCGCGTTCGTTGTACCGCTGAAATTTGGCTGAATCATATGCAGCGTACATCATCATTTTGAACAATTATGAGCGTTTTCTAAAGTTATGTGATAAATAGAATCTAACATTCGTGCTCATTACATACGAACTTTATTAAACTCGTCGACAAAAACAATATGACACTCGGCAAAGCCTCGTGTCATATCATTTTGTCCACTTGTTTAATAAAACTAGTATGTAATGAGTACTCATGCAAGATCCTCTATATATGACACTTGTCAGTTTAGCATAATCACGGAAGGTCAATCCGTTCGTGTGTTTTGCAAAAACCACCTTAACTGCATTACTAAGATATATCTGCATAAAATGTTGATATTTTCTGTCAAAATGAATGACACGTTGATAACTATTTGAAATATTAGCTGTCAAAGCGTTTCCAACAAATAAACACTTTTTATTAGGATCGAAGGTTTTCTTTGTGCAAATTAGTTATTGATTTAGATATTTGTTCTACATATAAAACGAAATTTCTCCTGTTTATACTTTAGAATGTTTGTGACGATTAGAAAATTACAAGCTATATACTCTTGAAACCCATTTCCAGGTTTGTCACGTCATACACCATGGTTACTGCTGTTTTCTATATTATTTTAATGATACGATAATAAACACGCTAGATCACGTGACAAGATGCAGTATAGTATGTTTATTACTTACTGGAAAGTGTGAGGTGGGTAATTTCATTTGTTGAACAATAATGACCAATCAAGTCATCCAGGATGATAAATTGTTAGATCTTGTCTAGAATAACCAGGTTCAAATGTTTCTAAAAGGTCATGTAGTTATTGTCTGTGAGGGTTATAACGTCTGTGTTTGACTTTGTTTTAGTTTGTAGTCCTCCTAGCGGGGTTGAGTAATAAGGAGAGTACAAGCCCCACCGGTTAGATCAGTGGTTACTAGAAAGAGAGATCGCATGTGTCCCAGTCACAGTGGCATACAGTCTGTCATATCGTCGATATTGCATATGAACCAGTACTTTAACCGCTCCTCAGCGAGCGAATGACAGACAACTTTGGAAGAACGAACGCGAACCATCACAACGACAGTTTAGCTTACTACTTCTGTACAAGCCTGGTAGACTTAGTTAGATTGACTGTCGATATGGACAGTTAGTTGAAAACAGCATCCAGATGACTGCTAATCTCTTGCAATGAACACGGAACAGACATTTGGCAAATGACCATGTTGGAAACCATGAATGTGATCAATGCGCGGTTCAAGAATCTCGCTGTATGAGCATTCCAGGGCGTGCTAATGTAAGAAGTGCTTAGTTCCTACATCGATGTTTATAGTTCAGAAATTAAATTATTACGTGACAACTCCTATGTGTATATAACTATAAAATAGCCGAGTGTGTATTTGCGTGCAACTTCAGACAATGTGCAACTGACAGAAATCTGTCTAAATGCCTAATGAAAGCAATGAAAGCTTATATGATATAGTAACCAAATAATATACGGATTCTATTTTCCAAAACACCCCGGACAGAAAGATAATAACACATGAACTGTGGCGATTATATCCCTATGTGATGGATCATAAGTCAGCACACTTACTTTCGACACCATACCATCTTCAGATGCAGTCCTTAGTTCAATGGTTTTCTTCAGACAAAAGAAAATTCAATTTTCGTTTATAGATCCTTTGGGGAATTCCCACAGAATGAAACCACACTGTGTTATACACGGTGTTCGTACAATGAGGATGGAACGCTTGTGGATTGTAATTCCTCAAAGATAAGATGCTCTATGTGTGATTAGATTACTTGAGAATGTATGTTCTATATCTTTTGTTGACATTCGTGGGACATAAACATCTTCAGCTGTCAAGATGTGCCCGATACAAAAATGCAAAAAAGTGTTTATCTAGTAGTCGACCTTAACAACGACACACTAGATGATAATGAACTTCGAGTGTTTTATGATAACGATTGTACTTTGTTACATTGCACCAGACAAATGGCATTCTTTAATGGTTTTTGACTTGTTGTTAAACCGTTTTCGTTTTGTCATACATAGCGGAGAGATGACTAAATCGGTTATTCCTCGAATTATTTTCCTTTTACTTTTACACGTTCCAAAAGCGCGTAAATAAATTTATACTCGTATATATGTTAAATGATTGTTGAAAGTTCAGTGATTGTTAACTTCGAACCAATGAAACTTTTTGAAAGTATTTTTTGAAAAAAGATACCCTTTTTGGGATTGATTGGAAACCTATTTCACGTTTCAAGTGATCCATCTTTACGTAACTAAGCTAGCAAAATACTTTATTTGTTAAATATACAACTGGAATTGTGTTTGATATGTGGACGCTTTATCTTGAAACATAGAGAGAGAGTTTCAACTTGCATTTGCATTACAATAATTTCATTACTGAGTTTTTTTGTCAATTTGATGAGAAAGTTAGTAAGTTAAAAAAAGTGCTCAATTAACACAACATGTAAATCTAGTAGCTGATATCAGATTGTACGATGTTCTAAGAGTGTTACGACCTATAGGTCATTGTAGAAGAGGAAATAAATTGAAATACTTCGTATAATATAACAATGTCCAAAATACGATTCCAAGCCATTATTGCCATTTCAAGTGGCCCCATTAATAACCACATCAAGATAGGCTGTCTGACAATACCGACAATGAAGTCACCGTAGATGTACAATGGTTTGAGATAAATATGATTAAAATCCTTTACGGAGTCAATGTACGATCTAAAAAACAAACATCACAGACATGTAATCAGTGAGCTCATAACATGACGATAATCGGATAGATCATCTATATATTTGTTAATACTTGTCTTGCGATGAAACGAGTTTCTCATAATTAAGGCTATCTAAGAGACATGAGGGATGGTTTTCTCGATGTTGTTGTTGAGTGTCTACGGTAATCACATTGATAAGTACACAAAGCTATTAGAAATAATCACTTGTCTCTTGAATATTTCATGTGACGTGTCATCAATTAGTGAACGATCAACGTGGACATAAAATGGACAATAAAACGTGACGTATACATTGTCATATTTCTGTTATGACCATGGGTACTGGAAATAGTTAACACCAAATGTACGATGATAATTTCTTTTATGGTATATTGCGTCGTGAACATCGAAGTGTTTGCATAAATGAATTTCAAGAACAGAATAAACCGATGCTATAACATGTTTATCACCAAAATAAAATAAAACTTTGAGAATTTCCTAAAGCTGTAGGTATTCCTCTGTCTGAAAGAATTAAATTATTTCTTTGAGCACGTATATGTGTAACGTCTTGTAGTAAGAACCGGTACCTGTAGTTTATGGACATGACCACGTTCGTGTTTCGATATTTCCAGTCGCATGCAAATTGTTCATGCACACAGGCAAGTGTAAGGCTAATAGTGTAGTTTTTAATATATTGAAAGTTCTTTATTCAATTTGCAATCGCTTTCTAAACAATTTTCCCAAGGGAAGTAAATAATGTTTCGTATAACTGCTAAAAAAACCCTGAACTACCTTCAGGTCAGGTCAGAATATTGACCTTGAAACACGAACATGTCGATAAATCTTTGGAACAAATCTAAGCTATTACAATTCATTGCTGTTCGTCCTTGGTACTTACCGAGATGTCAGCTTTATTGCCACTATCCTGATATCAGTCATGTAAAATACGGCTTGAATACCAGTAACCAGTACATTGCGCTAAATGGTTACCAAATCAATTACGCTTTTGGTGACTGCAGATTTCCTTCAATTCAGAGACCCTTTTTGTACTTTAATACACAAAGGGACTTACAGCTGTGACTTATGTATCGTAGCTGTGACTTGCGTATCATGTTGTTTATGACGTCTGTTTGGTGAGACCATTATGCGTCGATTTTACGGCTTGCAGATTTGTCTATTTAGTACAAATAAGTTCCCTGCTTCATTATAATTAAACTGTTCGTTTTTAGCAAAAACTATGGATACACCGGTATACACTGTGCGCGTAGACGATCGATTGATGTTTTAATCTTGTATTCACGTAATCCGTCCATCATTGGCTTTCGGGAAACTCCGGTGCCGTCAGGAAACTTCTATAATAAACATCCGTAAACTTATTAATCTTTATCTTACGTATTCACATCAATAAATATGACTAATATTTGCTTTTGACATTAAATATGACGAAATGTGCAAACAATAATTTAAAATAAAATGAAAGAACGAGTTCCTTCCCTTTAATGTTCGAAGTCATAGCGACGCTCATTAGGTTTAAAGCGCGAATACCCTGGATTACCATTTGTGATAATGTAACTTTCACTGGGAATCCAAGAATTGACAATGATGGACGGATTCCTTAATAGAGGCAAAATTAAGCAACATTATGGAATATCAAAATAACACTGGGTCTCACTAAGTAATTATACGCATTTTATATGGTTTCATTGAATATGTTGTCATATGCACTATTTCTATAAACGGTGCAACCTCTGTGAAGCGGATTTCTTTTCAGCAATAATTCCTTCACGAATGTCGTATAGATTTCTTGATAAGAATTCACAGCAGTGTAAGCTCTCTTGAGCGACAACTTATAAACAACCAACAAACCAACCTACAAGTATACGTCTCCCCAATGACATTGCTATAGACATGTGGCACTTATGTTGCATGATGTTTATTAATTATAAGCATCGATGTTGTCATAATTGAAGTTCATTACATAACTGACAATTACCTAGGTGACATGTTCATCATTACGAGTCGTGCGTGTGTTTCAGACAGCTGACTCTCATAACACATCTTAACACGGTTATTTTCATTATTAAATATATTTAATTAATCTACGCGAAATAGACAAAAAGGTCCTTGTATAAAAATTGCTACAAACAAACAATCGATTTGTTCTCCCTTAGTTGACCGATTCCACTCCCCTGAGTTTTGTGTTAATTTGTTCAACAACGACAAACGTGTAACCCAATGATATTAATCGCGATTGATTTTTCAATCAAGGCCAATCAAGACACACGTCAAATTAGATGAAATTGAATCCTACAAATCACATGAAGTCGGTTCTGGTTGTCGGGCATGAATACGTCTTAATTACGCCATGCATTCTTGCAACCGAAGTCTGTGAGGTCCTCTGGGACTTCAAATGACATATCTTGGTAAATACCGGACTCTATTTCTGGTATGACCGGTGTGTGTGCCATTTGTAGGCGGTAAGTTCGTCTTCTCCTGTTATGTATCTTTGTGTGTGTTTCTTTTGCCTTTGTATGTTTATGCATGTTAAAGTATAAGTGGTTTTGGATAAACAATTACATGTTTAACACTTTCAGCTGAGACTTTCATTTTCGGCTTTCTGGTGGCAGAAACTTAGACCTTTAGCTTTTTGGCAGCTGCATCTTGGACTTTTCGAGCTGAATTGTGTGTTAGGCATTTTGTCTTGTGTTCATGGTATCTGTTTTTTCTGTTTCAGTTGAGTGCTAGCTCCCCAGTCTGATTCCTTATTATGTTTTGGCTTCTGACTATACTGTGTTCTATGTTGGTTTTCTATGTGTACTATAGTCTTGTTGCCTTTGTGGTGTGTTTCTATTTGTTCTGATGTTTCTGCAGGATGTTTCACCGTCTTTCTTGTGACATTGACTACAAACCTTTATAATTCATATTGATATAAAATGTGGCATCGTACTTGGTACGTTTTCACTATATCCTATTCATTGACTATTCCAAAAACAAAATGCTGCAAAACGCACCTGTACTTCTTTGCAACACTGGCAAATCTTGAGTTACTGTTACGGCTGTTTTTATTCAATAATTATAGCTAAGATATAAATTATACGGACGAAAGTAATGAATAATTCACTTGTATACCAACACGAATCTTGCGTGATCTGATGTGTATGGGCATCGAATGTAACTACACAGTGACTTATAGTATTGGGATTGTAATCATGTGTGTGTGTCGTTACCTTAATTATTAAGGCATGACCAGGGGAGTCGATATATTGCCAAAATATTCTGTGGTACCACAACACTAACGATACTTTCCTTACTTTTACAAAATGTAGGAATACACCCGTGTTTAACTTTATTGAACACACTTGATCATGTCATCTAAATCACGATTTAATAATTAGATCAATACATCAGATTTATTGAACAAAAAGCGTTTACTCCTGTCGATATTACGAAACTTATGGGCGTATTTAGACCATGACCACATGCCTACTTTTAGATTGTAACCATTCTTTTCGGCTTTGTTTAATAACAAACACCAGCCATTGTTAAAACACATGTACTAATATAAACGATTGACTCTATTGTGTGCACACTACTACAGCACTACTACCGGCCTATGTCGAACAAATGTCAAAGTCCCGGTGTATTTGCTCTATGTTGTACATTAGTTTATCTTTATATTTATGCAAGTATGTCAGCAGAATAGTTTTACATATTTGTGTCTATATTCGGCGTTCGCGTATGTATATACCTACCGTTGTCATGCTATATTGTCAATCGTATTGATTGTTACCTTATAATAAGCAATGACACAATTTTGATCCGGCGGAAATTGAATTCCGGTAATCTTTAAGTTTATATGTTTTCTAATCGTCTGTGAAATAGGGTATTCAGAAATATAGAATGTAAATTATTGCTCGTGTATTGTGATAGGTTCAATTTCAATTCTCGGGAACGACGGAAGATGGCGTCTCAATATGTAATAGAAGTCAATAGAGATATTGAAACTTGTTCTAGACATAGAATGTCACATTCAATCGAGTTTACTTAAACATTACATGATAAAAGCTGTGAAGCGTCTAGAATTACTGTAACATATACAATGTAACAGTATATATAGTGCAGTCTTTGAATTGAAAATTTAATAATTACATAGCGCACCTTAAATTCACAGGATTGTAACTTCCTGGTGCCTGAAGTTTGACAAATGTTTTATTATTATCATTACAAACGTCGCATTGCTATTCTATATGTCCTGACTTGTCAATCGGTGTATTTGCGTTATTATAATGATCTCTGTACAAATTTGTTTTAGTTTTTTGGACTGTTAAAATTGAAGTGATTATCCTCCACGTGCATTGAAGTTAATTAACCTTTAATATTCATTGCACACCGTGTCAACTTTGTCTGACATGCCGTGTGTTTTACAATAACGAACATTGAAGTGCAGTAAATCGTTTAAATTACATTCTAAAGCCCAGTTAAGGATACCAAACAACTGCTGAGAAGTGAGGAGCATTGATACTCGACCCACAGTCCTAATGACCAGAGGGTTGTTGTGACAGTGGGTTCTAAATTGTCATCTACACTAAGAAACTACAGATAAGAACATAGTTACTTGAATATTTCAATTTAGAAATGACAATTACAGGAACAATATGGTGCAATCATAATTAACACTAATAACATTTAGAAATGGCAATTTTAATTTCCTTATATTGTAATTGTCACTTCCTAAATTTGAATATTTACGATGACTGTACAAAAAATACACCATGACAATGAACAGGTGTGATAAAATTGTGTTGTTACATTTATACAATGCCAGAGTGGATGTTCAGTCTGTTCGGAGTACGACACCTATAAATATATAATTTCCAGACTGTTTGTATACCCCGAATATTACATATTACTCTAAGCTACTCTATTGTACCAATCTTTCCCAGACAAATTTTCTCCATTTCATTAAAGTGTCTGGGTAAGTGACGGGTACTTGAAGTTTGTGTTTTGATGCAGGACAGGGTAGCGTGTAAAGCAACACTTGTTGATAGGTAGATCAATGCTGAAGTGACAGCGATGCAATAAATGCTGATTTTCAATGTTTTGCAGTTGCTGTAGTGGAACAAGGGCTCAACAGGAAATTAAGAAAATTAAAAATTAAGAATACAGGTTGATGTTCTATTGGTAAACCATTTTACAACAATGTTTTCATTGTCTGACGACATTGGAGTTCCTTATCAACCATCTCTAGAAAATATAAACATATTATAGTTAAATAAAAGTAAAAATGTGTAAACACTCAAACAGTTTGATGTCAGCATGGGCATACATAATGTTCTATCTCAAATCCGACATCGGACGAATGCTTCCTTAGTATACAGAATGATGATTGTCTTATCAGGCAGATATGTTTGGGTTCTTAGATCAGAGCAGAAATACTACTAGTTGTACAAAATATATAATTTATATTCAGCCCGCATGTCTGTACCGATATTTACTCTAATGTTATTTTCAAACGTATTGATTATTACATTATTATTAGCAATGACCCAATTTTAATCAGGTGGAAATTTAATTCCGGTATTTTTAGAATTTGTATGTTTTCTAATCGTCTGTGAAATAGGATATTCAGAAATATAAAATGTACCTGTCGGTTATTGTGCAATACACGTATTCATTTTCTGTATTAGTTCACTGAGAACAAATGAAGACGGTGTCTCGGTCTGTAAAAGTAGGCAATAGAAATAGTGAAGCCTGTACTAGACTGAGAATGTCACCTTCGATCAAGGTTTTCCTAACTTTAAATGATTATAATTGTGCAGCGTCTAGAATTACAGTAACAAGGAGAATGTGTTCACTATGGATTGAACAAATATACACTGTTACACACATGCATAATAAATACATGACGCATCTTAAAATCTCCGGATTGAACTTGTAAGTGTTTGGAAACAAGCTTTACATCCTTGACATGTGTTTTATAAGTACCTTAACGAACCAATGTCGCATTAATATCTTGGTTCCTTTGCTCTGTCACTTGGTGTAGTTGTGTTAAAATGTTCTCTGACGAAATTGGTTTTCGTCTTTGGGATTGTTTAAGTTTAACAGATTGTCCTCCAGGTTCATTGGTGTTAATTAGCCTTTAACTGCAATTGTAAACATTGTCACCTTTGTCAGTCTTGGCTTGTTTCTGCAGTAGCGAACATTACAATTTAGTCACTCGTATAATTGCATTCGGGTGCGTCGTTAAATATAACAAACAGCTAAGCTAATAATGGCTGAGCATTGGTATCAGGCCCACATCGAACTCTTCGAATTATTTCGATTGAAGGCCAATATAATGTTTATATATATATATAGATATATATATATATCCCACGAGACATTGTGCAACACGTGGTCCACTGCTTGTTCGAGTTTTATCTACCAACATATGCCCTCCCAAACGGCTATGTTTTCAGGTATACATTGGTATTAGAAATATGATGCTTTTTATAGTGACGTTCCATTGGTGATTCACTTTCTACCATGTTTGGTCTTAATTTTCTCAAGTATTGTTGCACAACACCTTCTTTTTCAATGTAATGGTTTGGTTTGTTCAGACTGTCCATTGAGGACTGTTTCGAGTATAACCACATTTGTTTAAGAATATACCTGTAAACATTTACATGTTGTTTGTCAACAAATGCTACTATGCAAATTATTTATATGGTAAAACATGAGCGTTGTTAGGAATAAAGCATGACTCCACAGTATTGCATGTGGTGGCAGGTATGGTGTGTTGGGATAACGATCTTCATTGCACTGAAATGTCCTGTAGTACTACTGATGGTATCATGCAACTCAGCGACTATTTCTGGCTTCGATAAACAAGGTCAATCGCACTGCCACGATATGGAAAACAAGAGAAAACTAAGGGCACCTACTGTCACGACAGTATTTCATTTATGTGATGCCAATATAAAAGGTGACAAAACATTAATGCAATATCGAGCTAATTGTGGTTTAATTCAATATAATGTCATACTCACCAAATTTCGACAAATAACCAATGCGATAATCGCATGTCGGCGACAAAAAGGGCCGAATGTTAATTAAATTGTGCTTCAACCAGTACTTAAACCGCTCCTCAGCGAGCGATTGACAGACAACCTTTGGAAGTACAAACGCGAACCATCACGACGACAGTTTACCTTCCAACCTCTGTACAAGCCTGGTAGACTTAGTTAGATAAACTGTCGATATCGACCGTTAGTTGAAAACAGCATCCAGATAACTGCTAATCTCCTGCAATAAACACGGAACAGACATTTGGCAAATGACCATGTGGGAAACCATGAATGTGATCAATGCGCGGTTCAAGAATCACGCTGTATGAGCATTCCAGGGCGTGCTAATGTAAGACGTGCTCAGTTCCTACATGTTTATAGTACAGAAATTAAATTATTTCGTGACATATTTGTATATAACTATTTATAAAAAAAAGCCGAGTGTGAATTTTTGTGCAACATCCGACAATTTGCAACTGACAGAAATATATCTAAATGCCTAATGAAAACAATGAAAAACGGTATAGTAACCAAATAATATACGGATTCTATTTTCCAAAATACCCCGGACAGAAAGATAATAACACGTGAACTCTGGCGATTATATCCCTGTGTGAAGGGTCATAAGTCAGCACACTTGCTTTCGACACCATACCATCTTCAGATGCAGTCCTTGGTTCAATGGTTTTCTTCAGACAAAAGAAAATTCAATTTTCGTTTATAGATCCTTTGGGGAATTCCCACAGAATGAAACCACACTCTGTGTTATACACGGTGTTCGTACAATGAGGATGGAACGCATGTGGTTTGTAATTCCTCAAAGATAAGATGCTCTATGTGTGATTAGATTACTTGAGAATGTATGTTCTATGTCTTTTGTTGACATTCGTGGGACATAAACATCTTCAGCTGTCAAGATGTGCCCGATACAAAAATGCAAAAAAGTGTTTATCTAGTAGTCGACCTTAACAACGACACACTAGATGATAATGAACTTCGAGTGTTTTATGAGAACGGTTGTACTTTGTTACATTGCACCAGACAAATGGCATTCTTTAATGGTTTTTGACTTGTTGTTAAACCGTTTTGGTTTTGTCATACATAGCGGAGAGATGACTAAATCGGTTATTCCTCGAATTATTTTCCTTTTACACGTTCCAAAAGCGCGTAAATAAATTTATACTCGTATATCTGTTAAATGATTGTTGAAAGTTCAGTGATTGTTAACTTCGAACTAATGAAACATTTTGAAAGTATTTTTTGGAAAAAGGTACCCTTTTTGGGCTTGATTGGAACCTATTTCACGTTTTAAAAGTGATCCATCTTACGTGACAAAGCTAGCAAAATACTTTATTTGTTAAATATACAACTGGAATTGTGTTTGATATGTGGACGCTTTATCTTGAAACATAGAGAGTTTCAACTTGCATTTGCATTACAATAATTTCATTACTGAGTTTTTTTGTCAATTGATGAGAAAGTTAATAAGTTAAAAAAGTGCTCAATTAACACAACATGTAAATCTAGTAGCTGATATCAGATTGTACGATGTTCTAAGAGTGTTACGACCTATAGGTCATTGTAGAAGAGGAAATAAATTGAAATACTTCGTATAATATAACAATGTCCAAAATACGATTCCAAGCCATTATTGCCATTTCAAATGGCCCCATTAATAGCCACATCAAGATAGGCTGTCTGACAATACCGACAATGAAGTCACCGTAGATGTACAATGGTTTGAGATAAATATGATTAAAATCCTTTACGGAGTCAATGTACGATCTAAAAAACAAACATCACAGACATGTAATCAGTGAGCTCATAACATAGTTTCTCATAATTAAGGCTATCTAAGAGACATGAGGGATGGTTTTCTCGATGTTGTTGTTGAGTGTCTACGGTAATCACATTGATAAGTTCACAAAGCTATTAGAAATAATCACTTGTCTCTTGAATATTTCATGTGACGTGGCATCAATTAGTGAACGATCAACGTGGACATAAAATGGACAATAAAACGTGACGTATACATTGTCATATTTGGGTTATGACCATGGGTACTGAAAATAGTTAACACCAAATGTACGATGATAATTTCTTTTATGGTATATTGCGTCGTGAGCATCGAAGTGTTTGCATAAATGAATTTCAAGGACAGAATAAACCGATGCTATAACATGTTTATCACCAAAATAAAATAAAACTTTGAGAATTTCCTAAAGCTGTAGGTATTCCTCTGTCTGAAAGAATTTAATTATTTCTTTGAGCACGTATATGTGTAACGTCTTGTAGTAAGAAGCGGTACCCGTAGTTTATGGACATGACCACGTTCGTGTTTCGATATTTCCAGTCGCATGCAAATTGTTCATGCACACAGCCAAGAGTAATGCTAATAGTGTAGTTTTTAATATATTGAAAGTTGTTTATTCAATTTGCAATCGCTTTCTAAACCATTTTCCCAAGGGAAGTAAATAATGTTTCGTATAACTGCTAAAAAACCCTGAACTACCTTCAGGTCTGGTCAAAATATTGACCTTGAAACACGAACATGTCGATAAATCTTTGGAACAAATCTAAGCTATTACAATTCATTGCTGTTCGTCCTTGGTACTTACCTAGATGTCAGCTTTATTGCCACTATCCTGATATCAGTCTTGTAAAATACGGCTTGAATACCAGTAACCAGAACATTGCGCTAAATGGTTACCAAATCAATTACGCTTTTGGTGACTGCAGATTTCCTTCAATTCAGAGACCCTTTTTGTACTTTAATACACAAAGGGACTTACAGCTGTGACTTATGTATCGTAGCTGTGACTTGCGTATCGTGTTGTTTTATGGCGTCTGTGTGGTGAGACCATTATGCGTCGATTTTACGGCTTGCCGATTTGTCTATTTAGTACAATTAAGTTCCCTGCTTCATTATAATTTAACTGTTCGTTTTTAGCAAAACCTATGGATACACCGGTATACACTGTGCGCGTAGACGATCGATTGATGTTTTAATATTGTATATTATATTCACGTAATCCGTCCATTATTGGCTTGCGGGAAACTCCGGTGCCGTCAGGAAAATTCTAAAATAAACATCCGAAACTTATAAATCTTTATCTTACGTATTCACATCAATAAATATGACTAATAATTTTGCTTTTGACATTAAATATGACGAAATGTGCAAAAAATAATTTAAAATAAAAAAGAAAGAACGAGGTCCTTCCCTTTAATATTCGAAGTCATAGCGACGCTCATTAGATTATAAGCGCGAATACCATGTATTACCATTTATGATAATGTAACTTTCACTGGGAATCCAAGAATTGACAATGATGGACGGATTCCTTAATAGAGGCAAAATTAAACAACATTATGGAATATCAAAATAACACTGGTTCTCACCAAGTAATTATACGCATTTTATGGTTTGATTGAATATGTTGTCATATGCACTTTTTCTATAAACGGTGCAACCTCTGTGAAGCGGATTTCTTTTCAGCAATAATTCCTGCACGAATGTCGTATAGATTTCTTGATAAGAATTCACAGCAGTGTAAGCTCTCTTGAGCGACAACTTATAAACAACCAACCTACAAGTATACGTCTCCCCAATGACATTGCTATAGACATGTGGCACTTATGTTGCATGATGTTTATTAATTACAAGCATCGATGTTGTCATAATTGAAGTTCATTACATAACTGACAATTACCTAGGTAACATGTTCAGCATTACAAGTCGTGCGGGTGTTTCAGACAGCTGACTCTCATAACACATCTTAACACGGTTATTATTATTATTAAATATATATAATTAATCTACGCGAAATAGACAAAAAGGTCCTTGTATAAAATTGCTATAAACAAACAATCGATTTGTTCTCCCTAAGTTAACCGATTCCACTCCCCTGAGTTTTGTGTTAATTTGTTCAACAACGACAAACGTGTAACCCCATTATATTAATCGCGATTGATTTTTCAATCAAGGCCAATCAAGACACACGTCAAATTAGATGAAATTGAATCCTACAAATCACATGAAGTCGGTTCTGGTTGTCGTGCATGAATACGTCTTAATTACGCCATGCATTCTTGCAACCGAAGTCTGTGAGGTCCTCTGGGACTTCAAATGACATATCTTGGTAAATACCGGACTCTATTTCTGGTATGACCGGTGTGTGTGCCATTTGTAGGCGGTAATTTCGTCTTCTCCTGTTATTTATCTTTGTGTGTGTTTCTTTTGCCTTTGTATGTTTATGGCTGTTAAAGTATAAGTGGTTTTGGATAAACCATTACATGTTTAACACTTTCAGCTAAGACTTTCATTTTCGGCTTTCTTGTGGCAGAAACTTAGACCTTTTGCTTTTTGGCAGCTGCAGCTTGGACTTTTCGAGCTGAATTGTGTGTTAGGCATTTTGTCTTGTGTTCATGGTATCTGTTTTTTTCTGTTTCAGTTGAGTGCTAGCTCCCCTGTCTGATTCCTTATTATTTTTTTGCTTCTGACTATACCGTGTTCTATGTTGGTTTTCTATGTGTACTGTAGTCTTGTTGCCTTTGTGGTGTGTTTCTATTTGGTCTGATGTTTCTGCAGGATGTTTCACCGTCTTTCTTGTGACATTGACTACAAACCTTTATAATTCATATTGATATAAAATGTGGCATCGTCCTTGGTACGTTTTCACTATATCCTATACATTGACTATTCCAAAAACCAAATGCTGCAAAACGCACCTGTACTTCTTTGCAACACTGGCAAATCTTGAGTTACTGTTACTGCTGTTTTAATTCAATAATTATAGCTAAGGTATAAATTATACGGACGAAAGTAATGAATAATTCACTTGTATACCAACACGAATCTTGCGTGATCTGATGTGTATGGGCGTCGAATGTAATTACACAGTGACTTATAGTATTGGGATTGTAATCATGTGTGTGTGTCGTTATCTTAATTTTTAAGACATGACCAAGGGAGTCGATATATTGCCAAAAAAACTGTAGTACCACAACGCTAACGATACTTTCCTTACTTTTACAAAATTTAGGAATACACCCGTGCTTAACTTTATTGAACACACTCGATCATGTCATCTAAATCACGATTTAATAATTAGATCAATACATCAGATTTATTGAATAAAAAGCGTTTACTCCTGTGATATTACGAAACGTATGGGCGTATTTAGACCATGACCACATGCCTACTTTTAGATTGTAGTTAAACATTACAAAACATTCTTATCGGCTTTGTTTAAAGCAAACACTAGCCATTGTTAAAACACATGTACTAATATAAACGATTAACTCTATTGTGTGCACACTACTACAGCACTACTACCGGCCTATGTCGAGCAAATGTCAAAGTCCCGGTGTATTTGCTCTATGTTGTACATTAGTTTATCTTTATATTTATGCAAGTATGTCAGCAGAATAGTTTTACATATTTGTGTCTATATTCGGCGTTCGCGTATGTATATACCTACCGTTGTCATGCTATATTGTCAATCGTATTGATTGTTACCTTATAATAAGCAATGACACAATTTTGATCCGGCGGAAATTGAATTCCGGTAATCTTTAAGTTTATATGTTTTCTAATCGTCTGTGAAATAGGGTATTCAGAAATATAGAATGTAAATTATTCCTCGTGTATTGTGATAGGTTCAATTTCAATTCTCGAGAACGACGGAATATGGCGTCTCAATATGTAATAGAAGTCAATAGAGCTATTGAAACTTGTTCTAGACATAGAATGTCACATTCAATCGAGTTTACTTACACATTACATGATAAAAGCTGTGAAGCGTCTAGAATTACTGTAACATATACAATGTAACAGTATATATAGTGCAGTCTTTGAATTGAAAATTTAATAATTACATAGCGCACCTTAAATTCACAGGATTGTAACTTCCTGGTGCCTGAAGTTTGACAAGTGTTTTATTATTATCATTACAAACGTCGCTTTGCTATTCTATATGTCCTGACTTGTCAATCGGTGTATTTGCGTTATTATAATGATCTCTGTACAAATTTGTTTTAGTTTTTTGGACTGTTAAAATTGAAGTGATTATCCTCCACGTGCATTGAAGTTAATTAACCTTTAATATTCATTGCACACCGTGTCAACTTTGTCTGACATGCCGTGTGTTTTACAATAACGAACATTGAAGTGCAGTAAATCGTTTAAATTACATTCTAACGCCCAGTTAAGGATACCAAACAACTGCTGAGAAGTGAGGAGCATTGATACTCGACCCACAGTCCTAATGACCAGAGGGTTGTTGTGACAGTGGGTTCTAAATTGTCATCTACACTAAGAAACTACAGATAAGAAAATAGTAACTTGAATATTTCAATTTAGAAATGACAATTACAGGAACAATATAGTGCAATCATAATTAACACTATTAACATCTAGAAATGGCAATTTTAATTTCCTTATATTGTAATTGTCACTTCCTAAATTGGCACATTTACAATTAATGTACAAGTAATACACCATGACAATGAACAGGTGTGATAAAATTGTGTTGTTTCATTTACACAATGCCAGGGTGGATGTTCAGTCTGCTTCAGTCTGAGTACGACACCTATAAATATATAATTTCCAGACTGTTTGTATACCCCGAATATTACATATCACTCTTAACTACTCTATTGTACCAATCTTTCCCAGACAAATTTTCTCCATTTCATTAAAGTGTCTGGGTAAGTGACGAGTACTTGAAGTTTGTGTTTTGATGTAGGACAGGATAGCGTGTAAAGCAACACTTGTTGATAGGTAGATCAATTCTAAAGTGGCAGCGATGAGGTAACCGTATACAACATCAATTTCACAATGTGCTATAAATTCACCATGCATCATTCAACGTCTTACATCTAACATGTTGTCAGGCTGATTGTGTAGTTGGTGCAATAAATGCTGATCTTCAATGTATTACAGTTGCTGTAGTGGTACTAGAGCTCGACATATTAGGATGTCGATAAAAAATTAAGAATACAGGTTGATGTTCTATTTGTAAACCATTTGCCAACTATGTTTTCATTGACTGACGACATTAAAGTTCCTTATCAACCATTACTAGAAAATATAAATATATTATAGTTAAATAAAAGTGACAATGTGTGAACATTCAAAACAGCATGATGTCATCATGGGCATACATAATGTTCTATCTCAAATCCGACATCGGACGAATGCGTCCATAGTATACAGAATGATGATTGTCTTATCGGGCAGATATGTTTGGGTTCTTAGATCAGAGCAGAAATACTACTAGTTGTACAAAATATATAATTTATATTCAGCCATCACGTATGTATGTACCGATATTTACTCTTATGTTATTTTCAAACATATTGATTATTACATTATTATTAGCAATGACCCAATTTTAATCAGGTGGAAATTTAATTCTGGTATTTTTAGAATTTGTATGTTTTCTAATACGCTGTGAAATAGGATATTCAGAAATGTAAAATGTACCTGTCGGTTATTGTGCAATACACGTATTCATTTTCTGTATTAGTTCACTGAGAACAAATGAAGATGGTGTCTCGGTCTGTAAAAGTAGGTAATAGAAATAGTGAAGCCTGTACTAGACTGAGAATGTCACCTTCGATCAAGGTTGTCCTAACTTTTAATGATTATAATTGTTCAGCGTCTAGAATAACAGTAACCAGGAGAATGTGATCACTTTGGATTAAACAAAGATACACTGTTACACACATGCATAATAAATACATGACGCACCTTAAAATCTCCGGATTGAACTTGTAAGTGTTTGGAAACAAGCTTTACATCCCTGACATGTGTTTTATAAGTACCTTAACGAACCAATGTCGCATTAATATCTTGGTTCCTTTGCTCTGTCACTTGGTGTAGTTGCGTTAAAATGTTCTCTGACGAAATTGGTTTTTGTCTTTGGGATTGTTTAAGTTTAACAGATTGTCCTCCAGGTTCATTGGTGTTAATTAGCCTTTAACTGCAATTGTAAACATTGTCACCTTTGTCAGTCTTGGCTTGTTTCTGCAGTAGCGAACATTACAATTTAGTCACTCGTATAATTGCATTCGGGTGCGTAGTTAAATATAACAAACAGCTAAGCTAAGAATGGCTGAGCATTGGTATCAGGCCCACATCGAACTCTTCCCTTTTCCCCCTAGTGAACTCTGTTGCATCTGTTGAATAATGATATCCCTGCGCGATGTGTTATAATCGTTTCGACAGTCCGGGGAATTATTTCGATTGAAGGCCAATATAATGTTTATATATATATATATATATCCCAGGAGACATTGTGCAACACGTGGTCCACTGCTTGTTCGAGTTTTATCTACCAACATATGCCCTCCCAAACGGCTATGTTTTCAGGTATACATTGGTATTAGAAATATGATGCTTTTTATAGTGACGTTCCATTGGTGATTCACTTTCTACCATGTTTGGTCTTAATGTTCTCAAGTATTGTTGCAAAATACGTTCTTTTTCAATGCAATGGTTTGGTTTGTTCAGACTGTCCATTGAGGACCGTTTCGAGTATAAACACATTTGTTTAAGAATTGCCTGTTAACATTTACATGTTATTTGTCAACAAATGCTACTATGCAAATTATTTATATGGTATTACATGAGCGTTGTTAGGAATAAAGCATGACTCCACATTAGTGCATGTGTTGGCAGGTATGGTGTGTTGGGATAACGATCTTCATTGCACTGAAATGTCCTGTAGCACTACTGATGGTAGCATGCCACTCAGCGACTATTTCTGGCTTCGATAAACAAGGTCAATCGCACTGCCACGATATGGAAAACAAGAGAAAACTAAGGGCACCTACTGTCACGACAGTAATTCATTTATGTGATGCCAATATAAAAGGTGACAAAACATTAATGCAATATCGAGCTAATTGTGGTTTAATTCAATATAATGTCCTACTCACCAAATTTCGACAAATAACCAATGCGATAATCGCATGTCGGCAACAAAAAGGGCCGAAAGATAATTAAATTGTGCTTTAACCAGTACTTAAACCGCTCCTCAGCGAGCGATTGACAGACAACTTTTGGAAGTACAAACGCGAACCATCACGACGACAGTTTACCTTTCTACTTCTGTACAAGCCTGGTAGACTTAGTTAGATTGACTGCCGATATCGAACGTTAGTAGAAAACAGCATCCAGATAACTGCCAATTTCCTGTGCAATGAACACGGAACAGACATTTGGCAAATGACCATGTGGGAAACCATGAATGAGCATTCCAGGGCGTGCTAATGTAAGACGTGCTCATTTCCTACATCGATGTTTATAGTACAGGAATTAAATTATTTCGTGACATATTTGTATATAACTATTTATAAAAAAAGCCGAGTGTGAATTTTCGTGCAACATCCGACAATTTGCAACTGACAGAAATCTATCTAAATGCCTAATGCAAACAATGAAAAACGGTATAGTAACCAAATAATATACGGATCCTATTTTCCAAAACTACCCGGACAGAAAGATAATAACACGTGAACTCTGGCGATTATATCCCTATGTGATGGATCATAAGTCAGCACACTTGCTTTCGACACCATACCATCTTCAGATGCAGTCCTTGGTTCAATGGTTTTCTTCAGACAAAAGAAATTTTTCGTTTATAGATCCTTTGGGGAATTCCCACAGAATGAAACCACACTCTGTGTTATACACGGTGTTCGTACAATGAGGATGGAACGCATGTGGTTTGTAATTCCTCAAAGATAAGATGCTCTATGTGTGATTAGATTACTTGAGAATGTATGTTCTATGTCTTTTGTTGACATTCGTGGGACATAAACATCTTCAGCTGTCAAGATGTGCCCGATACAAAAATGCAAAAAAGTGTTTATCTAGTAGTCGACCTTGACAACGACACACTAGATGATAATGAACTTCTAGTGTTTTATGGTATAGATTGTACTTTGTTACATTGCACCAGACAAATGGCATTCTTTAATGGTTTTTGACTTGTTGTTAAACCGTTTTCGTTTTGTCATACATAGCGGAGAGATGTCTCAATCGGTTATTCCTCGAATTATTTTCCTTTTACACGTTCCAAAAGCGGGTAAATAAATTTATACTCGTATATCTGTTAAATGATTGTTGAAAGTTTAGTGATTGTTAACTTCGAACCAATGAAACATTTTGAAAGTATTTTTTGGAAAAGGGTACCCTTTTGGGCTTGATTGGAAACCTATTTCACGTTTTAAAAGTGATCCATTTTTACGTGACAAAGCTAGCAAAATACTTTATTTGTTAAAATACAACTGGAATTGCGTTTGATATGTGGACGCTTTATCTCGAAACATAGAGAGAGAGTTTCAACTTGCATTTGCATTACAATAATTTCATTACTGAGTTTTTTTGTCAATTTGATGAGAAAGTTAGTAAGTTAAAAAAAGTCCTACAAATCACATAAAGTCGGTTCTGGTTGTCGTGGCATGAGTACGTCTTAATTACGCCATGCATTCTTGCAACCGAAATGTCTGCGAGGTCTACTGAGACATCAAATGGCATATCTTGGTAAATACGAGACTCTTTCTCTGGTATGGCTCGGTGTTTTTGCCATTGTAGGTGGTAATTTTGTCTCCTCCTGTTATTTATCTTTGTGTGTGTTTCTTTTGCCTTTGTATTTTGATGCATATACATAGGAGTATAAGTGATTTTGGATTAACCTGTCACACTTTAAACGGCAGAAACTAGGACCTTCAGCCGAAACTTCCATATTCGGCTTTCTGGTGGCAAAACTTGGACCTTTAGCTTTTTTAGAGCTGCATCTAGGACTTTTCTAGCTGAGTTGTGCGTTGGGTATTTTGCCTTGTGATCATGGTATTTGTTATTTCTGGTTTCTGTGATCGTCTGTTTTAGTTGAGTGCTTGCTTCTCTGTCTGATTTGTCATTATGTTTTTACTTGTGACTATACGGTGTTCTATGTTGGTTTTTAGTGTGTACTGTAGTCTTGTTGCCTTTAAGATGTGTTTCTATATGATCTGCTGTTTCTGTAGGATGTTATCCCGTATCTACAGTTGTTGTAGTGTTTTTTTGGGACATTGACTACATATCTTCATAATTCATATTGAATACACTATTATATAATATTACACATTATAATAATATATTGTTTGGACCAGTAACATCGTACTTGGTACATTTTCACTATGTCCTATACATTGACTTTTCCAAAGACGAAATGCTGCAATACGCACCTGTAGTTTTTGCAACTGTGGCAAATCTTGAGTTACTGTTACCGCTGTTTTAATTAAAAAGTTATAGCTAAGGTATAAATTATACGGACGAAAGTAATGAATAATTCACTTGTATACTAACACGAATCTTGCGTGATCTGATGTGTATGGCCGTCGAATGTAATTACACAGTAACTTATAGTATTGGGATTGTAACCGTGTGTGTGAGTGTCGATATCTTAATGCTCAAGGCATGACCAAAGGAGTCGATATATTGCCAAAAATTGTGTGCTAGCACAACACTTACTATACTTTCTTTACTTTTATAAAATTTAGGAACACACCCATGTTTTACTTTGTTGACACAATTGATAATGTCATATAAATCACAATTATATAATTAGATGAATCCATCAGATTTATTGAACAAAATATGTTTGCTCCTGTCGATGTTACGAAACTTATTGGCGTATTTAGACAAAGATCACATGCCTACATTAAGATAATAGCTAAACATTACAAACCATTCGTTTCGGTTTTGTTTAATTAGAAACACCAGCCATTGTTAAAACACATGTACTAATATAAGCGATTGAGTCCATTGTGTGCACACTATTTTCAGTAAAACCTCGATAAGACGAGCAGCGATTATACGAACAACCGGCATATCTCGAGCATATTTCAAAGTCCCGGCGTATTTGCATTATGTGGTACATTAATTTATCTATATATTGTGCAAGTATGGCAGCAGAATAGTTTTACATATCTGAATCTTCATACCATCGCGTTATAATATACCTACCGTTGGCATGCTATATTGTCAATCGTATTGATTGTTACCTTCTTATAAGCAATGACACAATTTTGATCTGGCGGAAATTGAATTCCGGTAATCTTTAAGTTTATATGTTTTCTAATCGTCTGTGAAATAGGGTATTCAGAAATGTAGAATGTCAATTATTCCTCGTGTATTGTGATAGGTTCAGTTTCAATTCTTGGGAACGACGGAAGATGGCGTCTCAATATGTAATAGAAGTCAATAGAGCTATTGAAACTTGTTCTAGACATAGAATGTCACTTTCAATCGAGTTTACTTAAACATTACATGCTAAAGCTGTTAAGCGTCTAGAATTACTGTAACATATAACATTATATATAGTGCAGACTTTGAAATGAACATATAATAATTATATAGCGAACCATAAATTCACAGGATTGTAACTTGTCTGAAGGCAGTATGGAAGTCTTTGGCAAGTGTTTTATAATTCTCATTACATATTTTGCATTGCTATTTTATGTGCCCTGACTTGTCAATCGGTGTATTTGCGTTATTATAACGATCTCTGTACAAATTTGTTTTCGTTTTTTGGACTGTTTAAATTGAAGTGATTATCCACCACATGCATTGAAGTTAATTAACCTTTAATATTCATTGCACACCGTGTCAACTATGTCTGACATGCCGTCTGTTTTTACAATAACGAACATTGAAGTGCAGTAACTCGTTAAATTACATTCTAACGCCCAGTAAGAATAACAAACAACTGCTGAAAAGTGAGGAGCATTGATACTCGACCCACAGTCCTAATGACCAGAGGGTTGTTGTGACAATGGGTTCTAAATTGTCATCTACACTAGGAAACTACAGATAAGAAAATAGTCACTTGAATATTTCAATTTAGAAATGACAATTACAGGAACAATATAGTGCAATCATAATTAACACTATTAACATTTAGAAATTGCAATTTTAATTTCCTTATATTGTAATTGTCATTTCCTAAATTGGCACATTTACAATTAATGTACAAGTAATACACCATGACAATGAACAGGTGTGATAAAATTGCGTTGTTTCATTTACACAATGCCAGAGTGGATATTCAGTCTGCTTCAGTCTGAGTACGACACCTATAAATATACAATTTCCAGTCTGTTTATATACCCCGAATATTACATATCACTCTTAGCTACTCTATTGTACCAATCTTTCCCAGACATATTTACTCCATTTCATTAAAGTGTCTAGGTAAGTGACGGATACTTGAAGTTTGTGTTTTGATGTAGGACAGGATAGCGTGTAAAGCAACACTTGTTAATAGGTAGATCAATTCTAAAGTGGCAGCTATGAGGTAACCGTATACAACATCAATTGCACAATGTGCTATAAATTCACCATGCATCATTCAACGTCTTACATCTAACATGTTGTCAGGCTGATTGTGTAGTTGATGCAATAAATGCTGATCTTCAATGTTTTGCAGTTGCTGTAGTCGAACAAGCGCTCAACATGTTAGGAAAATTCAAATATAGTGTCGATTAGAATTAAGAATACAGGTTAATGGTCTATTGGTAAACCATTTACCAACAATGTTTTCATTGACTGACGACATTGAAGTTGCTTATCAACCATCACTAGAAAATATAAACATATTATAGTTAAATAAAAGTGACAATGCGTGAACATTCAAAACAGTATGATGTCAGCATGGGCATACATAATGTTATATCTCAAATCCGACATCGGACGAATGCTTCCATATTATACAGAATGATGATTGTCTTATCGGGCAGATATGTTTGGGTTCTTAGATCAGAGCAGAAAAACTACTAGTTGTACAAAATATTTAATTTATATTCAGCCACCACGTATGTATGTACCGATATTTACTCTTATGTTATACATAGTATACAGAATGATGTTTGTCTTATTGGGCAAACATTTTGGGGTTTCTGAGATACACAACTGTTCGTCTTATGAAAGTAGTTGACGTATTTAATATATGATCACACGACTACATGTGCATATTATACCTATTGGTTGTATTTTAGAAAATTGACAGCCGGTTTCCAGAGTGGAAACACTACTAGTTGTACAAAATATATAATTTAGATTCAGCCATCACGTATGTATGTACCGATATTTCCTCTTATGTTATTTTCAAACGTATTGCTTATTACATTATTATTAGCAATGACCCAATTTTAATCAGGTGGAAATTTAATTCCGGTATTTTAGAATGTGTATGTTTTCTAATCGTCTGTGAAATAGGATATTCAGAAATGTAAAATGTACCTGTCGGTTATTGTGCAATACACGCATTCAATTTCTGTATTAGTTCACTAAGAACAAATGAAGATGATGTCTCGGTCTGTAAAAGTAGGCAATAGAAATAGTGAAGCCAGTACTAGACTGAGAATGTCACCTTCGATCAAGGTTTTCCTAACTTTTAATGATTATAATTGTGCAGCGTCTAGAATAACAGTAACCAGGAGAATGTGATCACTTTGGATTGAACAAATATACACTGTTACACACATGCATAATAAATACATGACGCACCTTAAAATCTCCGGATTGAACTTGTAAGTGTTTGGAAACAAGCTTTGCTCTGTCACTTGGTGTAGTTGCGTTAAAATGTTCTCTGACGAAATTGGTTTTCGTCTTTGGGATTGTTTAAGTTTAACAGATTGTCCTCCAGGTTCATTGGTGTTAATTAGCCTTTAACTGCAATTGTAAACATTGTCACCTTTGTCAGTCTTGGCTTGTTTCTGCAGTAGCGAACATTACAATTTAGTCACTCGTATAATTGCATTCGGGTGCGTAGTTAAATATAACAAACAGCTAAGCTAAGAATGGCTGAGCATTGGTATCAGGCCCACATTGAACTCTTCTTTTTTCCCCTAGTGAACCCTGTTGCATCTGTTGAATAATGATTATGATCCTTTCGACAGTCCGGGAATGATTTCGATTGAAGGCCAATATAATGTTTATATATATATATCCCACGAGACATAATGCAACACGTGGTCCACTGCTTGTTCGAGTTTTATCTACCAACATATGCCCTCCCAAACGGGTATGTTTTCAGGTATACATTGGTATTAGAAATATGGTGCTTTTTATAGTGACGTTCCATTGGTGATTCACTTTCTACCATGTTTGGTCTTAATGTTCTGAAGTATTGTTGCACAATACATTCTTGTTCAATGCAATGGTTTGGTTTGTTCAGACTGTCCATTGAGGACTGTTTCGAGTATAACCACATTTGTTAAAGAATATACCTGTTAACATTTACATGTTGTTTGTCAACAAATGCTACTATGCAAATTATTTATATGGTAATACATGAGCGTTGTTAGGAATAAAGCATGACTCCACAGTATTGCATGTGGTGGCAGGTATGGTGTGTTGGGATAACGATCTTCATTGCACTGAAATGTCCTGCAGTACTAATGATGGTATCAGGCCACTCAGCGACTATTTCTGGCTTCGATAAACAAGGTAAATCGCACTGCCACGATATAGAAAACAAGAGAAAACTAAGGGCACCTACTGTCACGACAGTAATTCATTTATGTGATGCCAATATAAAAGGTGACAAAACATTAGTGCAATATCGAGCTAATTGTGGTTTAATTCAATATAATGTCCTACTCACCAAATTTCGACAAATAACCAATGCGATAATCGCATGTCGGCGACAAAAAGGGTCGAATGTTAATTAAATTGTGCTTCAACCAGCACTTTAACCGCTCCTCAGCGAGCGATTGACAGCCAACCTTTGGAAGTACGAACGCGAACCATCACGACGACAGTTTACCTTTCTACTTCTGTACAAACCTGGTAGACTTAGTTAGATTGACTGTCGATATGGACCGTTAGTTGAAAACAGCATCCAGATAACTGCTAATCTCCTGCAATGAACACGGAACAGACATTTGGCAAATGACCATGTGGGAAACCATGAATGTGATCAATGCGCGGTTCAAGAATCACGCTGTATGAGCATTCCAGGGTGTGCTAATGTAAGACGTGCTCAGTTCCTACATCGATGTTTATAGTACAGAAATTAAATTATTTCGTGACATTTTTGTATATAACTATTTATAAAAAAGCCGAGTGTGAATTTTCGTGCAACATCCGACAATTTGCAACTGACAAAAATCTATCTAAATGCCTAATGAAAACAATGAAAAACGGTATAGTAACCAAATAATATACGGATTCTATTTTCCAAAACACCCCGGACAGAAAGATAATAACACGTGAACTCTTGGCGATTATATCTCTATGTGATGGATCATAAGTCAGCACACTTGCTTTCGACACCATACCATCTTCAGATGCAGTCCTTGGTTCAATGGTTTTCTTCAGACAAAAGAAAATTCAATTTTCGTTTATAGATCCTTTGGGGAATTCCCACAGAATTAAACCACACTCTGTGTTATACACGGTGTTCGTACAATGAGGATGGAACGCATGTGGTTTGTAATTCCTCAAAGATAAGATGCTCTATGTGTGATTAGATTTCTTGAGAATGTATGTTCTATGTCTTTTGTTGACATTCGTGGGACATAAACATCTTCAGCTGTCAAGATGTGCCCGATACAAAAATGCAAAAAAGTGTTTATCTAGTAGTCGACCTTAACAACGACACACTAGATGATAATGAACTTCGAGTGTTTTATGATAACGATTGTACTTTGTTACATTGCACCAGACAAATGGCATTCTTTAATGGTTTTTGACTTGTTGTTAAACCGTTTTCGTTTTGTCATACATAGCGGAGAGATGACTAAATCGGTTATTCCTCGAATTATTTTCCTTTTACTTTTACACGTTCCAAAAGCGCGTAAATAAATTTATACTCGTATATATGTTAAATGATTGTTGAAAGTTCAGTGATTGTTAACTTCGAACCAATGAAACTTTTTGAAAGTATTTTTTGAAAAAAGGTACCCTTTTTGGGCTTGATTGGAAACCTATTTCACGTTTCAAGTGATCCATCTTTACGTAACTAAGCTAGCAAAATACTTTATTTGTTAAAAATACAACTGGAATTGTGTTTGATATGTGGACGCTTTATCTTGAAACATAGAGAGTTTCAACTTGCATTTGCATTACAATAATTTCATTACTGAGTTTTTTTGTCAATTTGATGAGAAAGTTAGTAAGTTAAAAAAAGTGCTCAATTAACACAACATGTAAATCTAGTAGCCGATATCAGATTGTACGATGTTCTAAGAGTGTTACGACCTATACGTCATTATAGAAGAGGAAATAAATTGAAATACTTCGTATAATATAACAATGTCCAAAATTACGATTCCAAGCCATTATTGCCATTTCAAGTGGCCCCATTAATAGCCACATCAAGATAGGCTGTCTGACAATACCGATAATGAAGTCACCGTAGATGTACAATGGTTTGAGATAAATATGATTAAAATCCTTTACGGAGTCAATGTACGATCTAAAAAACAAACATCACAGACATGTAATCAGTGAGCTCATAACATGACGATAATCGAATAAATCATCTATATATTTGTTAATACTTGTCTTGCGATGAAACGAGTTTCTCATAATTAAGGCTATCTAAGAGACATGAGGGATGGTTTTCTCGATGTTGTTGTTGAGTGTCTACGGTAATCACATTGATAAGTACACAATGCTATTAGAAATAATCACTTGTCTCTTGAATATTTCATGTGACGTGTCATCAATTAGTGAACGATCAACGTGGACATAAAATGGACAATAAAACGTGACGTATACATTGTCATATTTGGGTTATGACCATGGGTACTGGAAATAGTTAACACCAAATGTACGATGATAATTTCTTTTATGGTATATTGCGTCGTGAACATCGAAGTGTTTGCATAAATGAATTTCAAGGACAGAATAAACCGATGCTATAACATGTTATCACCAAAATAAAATAAAACTTTGAGAATTTCCTAAAGCTGTAGGTATTCCTCTGTCTGAAAGAATTTAATTATTTCTTTGAGCACGTATATGTGTAACGTCTTGTAGTAAGAAGCGGTACCTGTAGTTTATGGACATGACCACGTTCGTGTTTCGATATTTCCAGTCGCATGCAAATTGTTCATGCACACTGGCAAGAGTAAGGCTAATAGTGTAGTTTTTAATATATTGAAAGTTGTTTATTCAATTTGCAATCGCTTTCTAAACAATTTTCCCAAGGGAAGTAAATAATGTTTCGTATAACTGCTAAAAAACCCTGAACTACATTCAGGTCAGGTCAGAATATTGGCCTTGAAACACGAACATGTCGATAAATCTTTGGAACAAATCTAAGCTATTACAATTCATTGCTGTTCGTCCTTGGTACTTACCGAGATGTCAGCTTTATTGCCACTATCCTGATATCAGTCATGTAAAATACGGCTTGAATACCAGTAACCAGTACATTGCGCTAAATGGTTACCAAATCAATTACGCTTTTGGTGACTGCAGATTTCCTTCAATTCAGAGACCCTTTTTGTACTTTTATACACAAAGGGACTTACAGCTGTGATTTATGTATCGTAGCTGTGACTTGCGTATCGTGTTGTTTATGACGACTGTGTGGTGAGACCATTATGCGTCGATTTTTCGGCTTGCAGATTTGTCTATTTAGTACAAATAAGTTCCCTGCTTCATTATAATTTAACTGTTCGTTTTTAGCAAAGAATATGGATACACCGGTATACACTGTGCGCGTAGACGATCGATTGATGTTTTAATCTTGTATTCACGTAATCCGTCCATCATTGGCTTTCGGGAAACTCCGGTGCCGTCAGGAAAATTCTATAATAAACTTATAAATCTTTATCATACGTATTCACATCAATAAATATGACTAATCAATTTGCTTTTGACATTAAATATGACGAAATGTGCAAACAATAATTTAAAAATAAAAATGAAAGAACGAGTTCCTTCCCTTTAATATTCGAAGTCATAGCAACGCTCATTAGGTTTTAAGCGGGAATACCCTGGATTACCATTTGTGATAATGTAACTTTCACTGGGAATCCAAGAATTGACAATGATGGACGGATTCCTTAATAGAGGCAAAATTAAGCAACATTATGGAATATCAAAATAACAATGGGTCTCACTAAGTAATTATACGCATTTTATGGTTTGATTGAATATGTTGTCATATGCACTATTTCTATAAACGGTGCAACCTTTGTGAAGCGGATTTCTTTTCAGCAATAATTCCTGCACGAATGTCGTATAGATTTCTTGATAAGAATTCACAGCAGTGTAAGCTCTCTTGAGTGACAACTTATAAACAACCAACCAACCAACCTACAAGTATACGTCTCCCCAATGACATTGCTATAGACATGTGGCACTTATTTAGCATGATGTTTATTAATTATTAGCACCGATGTTGTCATAATTGAAGTTCATTACATAACTGACAATTACCTAGGTAACATGTTCATCATTACAAGTCGTGCGGGTGTTTCAGACAGCTGACTCTCATAACACATCTTAACACGGTTATTTTTATTATTAAATATATTTAATTAATCTACGGATAGACAAAAAGGTCCTTGTATAAAAATTGCTACAAACAAACAATCGATTTGTTCTCCCTAAGTTGACCGATTCCACTCCCCTGAGTTTTGTGTTAATTTGTTCAACAACGACAAACGTGTAACCCCATGATATTAATCGCGATTGATTTTTCAATCAAGGCCAATCAAGACACACGTCAAATTAGATGAAATTGAATCCTACAAATCACATGAAGTCGGTTCTGGTTGTCGGGCATGAATACGTCTTAATTACGCCATGCATTCTTGCAACCGAAGTCTGTGAGGTCCTCTGGGACTTCAAATGACATATCTTGGTAAATACCGGACTCTATTTCTGGTATGACCGGTGTGTGTGCCATTTGTAGGCGGTAAGTTCGTCTTCTCCTGTTATTTATCTTTGTGTGTGTTTCTTTTGCCTTTGTATGTTTATGCATGTTAAAGTATAAGTGGTTTTGGATAAACCATTACATGTTTAACACTTTCAGCTGAGACTTTCATTTTCGGCTTTCTGGTGGCAGAAACTTAGACCTTTAGCTTTTTGGCCGCTGCATCTTGGACTTTTCGAGCTGAATTGTGTGTTAGGCATTTTGTCTTGTGTTCATGGTATCTGTTTTTTTCTGTTTCAGTTGAGTGCTAGCTCCCCTGTCTGATTCCTTATTAAGTTTTTGCTTCTGACTATACTGTGTTCTATGTTGGTTTTCTATGTGTACTGTAGTCTTGTTGCCTTTGTGGTGTGTTTCTATTTGTTCTGATGTTTCTGCAGGATGTTTCACCGTCTTTCTTGTGACATTGACTACAAACCTTTATAATTCATATTGATATAAATGTGGCATCGTACTTGGTACGTTTTCACTAAATCCTATACATTGACTATTCCAAAAACAAAATGCTGCAAAACGCACCTGTACTTCTTTGCAACACTGGCAAATCTTGAGTTACTGTTACTGCTGTTTTAATTCAATAATTATAGCTAAGGTATAAATTATACGGACGAAAGTAATGAATAATTCACTTGTATACCAACACGAATCTTGCGTGATCTGATGTGTATGGGCGTCGAATGTAATTACACAGTGACTTATAGTATTGGGATTGTAATCATGTGTGTGTGTCGTTATCTTAATTATTAAGACATGACCAAGGGAGTCGATATATTGCCAAAAAATTCTGTGGTACCACAACGCTAACGATACTTTCGTTACTTTTACAAAATTTAGGAATACACCCGTGCTTAACTTTATTGAACACGCTCGATCATGTCATCTAAATCACGATTTAATAATTAGATCAATACATCAGATTTATTGAATAAAAAGCGTTTACTCCTGTCGATATTACGAAACGTATGGGCGTATTTAGACCATGACCACATGCCTACTTTTGTAGTTAAACATTACAAACCATTCTTATCGGCTTTGTTTAATAACAAACACCAGCCATTGTTAAAACACATGTACTAATATAAACGATTGACTCTATTGTGTGCACACTACTACAGCACTACTACCGGCCTATGTCGAGCAAATGTCAAAGTCCCGGTGTATTTGCTCTATGTTGTACATTAGTTTATCTTTATATTTATGCAAGTATGTCAGCAGAATAGTTTTACATATTTGTGTCTATATTCGGCGTTCGCGTATGTATATACCTACCATTGTCATGCTATATTGTCAATCGTATTGATTGTTACCTTATAATAAGCAATGACACAATTTTGATCCGGCGGAAATTGAATTCCGGTAATCTTTAAGTTTATATGTTTTCTAATCGTCTGTGAAATAGGGTATTCAGAAATATAGAATGTAAATTATTCCTCGTGTATTGTGATAGGTTCAGTTTCAATTCTCGGGAACGACGGAAAATGGCGTCTCAATATGTAATAGAAGTCAATAGAGCTATTGAAACTTGTTCTAGACATAGAATGTCACCTTCAATCGAGTTTACTTAAACATTACATGATAAAAGCTGTGAAGCGTCTAGAACTACTGTAACATATACAATGTAACAGTATACATAGTGCAGTCTTTGAATTGAAAATTTAATAATTACATAGCGCACCTTAAATTCACAGGATTGTAACTTCCTGGTGCCTGAAGTTTGACAAGTGTTTTATAATTATCATTACAAACGTCGCATTGCTATTCTATATGTCCTGACTTGTCAATCGGTGTATTTGCGTTATTATAGTGATCTCTGTACACATTTGTTTTAGTTTTTTGGAATGTTTAAATTGAAGTGATTATCCACCACGTGCATTGAAGTTAATTAACCTTTAACATTCATTGCACACCGTGTCAACTTTGTCTGACATGCCGTGTTTTTACAATAACGAAAATTGAAGTGCAGTAACTCGTTTAAATTACATTCTAACGCCCAGTTAAGGATAACAAACAACTGCTGAGAAGTGAGGAGCATTGATAATCGACCCACAGTCCTAATGACCAAAGGGTTGTTGTGACAGTGGGTTCTAAATTGTCATCTACACTAAAAAACTACAGATAAGAAAATAGTAACTTGAATATTTCAATTTAGAAATGACAATTACAGGAACAATATAGTGCAATCATAATAAACACTATTAACATTTAGAAATGGCGATTTTAATTTCATTATATTGTAATTGTCACTTTCTAAATTTGCACATTTACAATTACTGTACAAGTAATACACCATGACAATGAACAGGTGTGATAAAATTGTGTTGTTTCATTTACACAATGCCAGAGTGGATGTTCAGTCTGCGTCAGTCTGAGTACGACACCTATAAATATATAATTTCCAGACTGTTTGTATACCCCGAATATTACATATCACTCTTAACTACTCTATTGTATCAATCTTTCCTAGACATATTTACTCCATTTCATTAAAGTATCTAGGTAAGTGACGGATACTTGAAGTTTGTGTTTTGATGTAGGACAGGATAGCGTGTAAAGCAACACTTGTTGATAGGTAGATCCATTCTAAAGTGGCAGCGATGAGGTAACCGTATACTAGATCAATTGCACAATGTGCTATAAATTCACCATGCATCATTCGACGTCTTACATCTAACATGTTGTCAGGCTGATTGTGTAGTTGATGCAATAAATACTGATCTTCAATGTATTGCAGTTGCTGTAGTGGAACTAGATAATACTACAGATTAGGATGTCGATAAAAAATTAATAATACAGGTTGATGTTCTATTGGTAAACCATTTGCCAACTATGTTCTCATTGACTGACGACATTGAATTTTCTATCAACCATTACTAGAAAATATAAACATATTATAGTTAAATAAAAGTGACAATATGTGAACATTCAAAACAGTATGATGTCAGCATGGGCATACATAATGTTATATCTCAAATCCGACATCGGACGAATGCGTCCATAGTATACAGAATGATGATTGTCTTATCTTATGTTTGGTTCTTAGATACACAACTGTTCGTCTTACGAAAGTAGTTGACGTATTTAATATATGATCACACGACTACATGGGTATATTATATCCATTGCTTGTATTCTAGAAAATTGACAGCCGGTTTCCAGAGTGGAAACACTACTACATTTGTGATTGAACAAAATATATATTTATATTCAGCCATCACGTATGTTTGTACCGATATTTGCTCTTATGTTATTGTCAAACGTATTGATTATTACATTATCATAAGCAATGACCCAATTTTGATCAGGTGGAAATTTAATTCGAATTTGAATTTGTATGTTTTCTAATTGTCTGTGAAATAGGGTATTCTGAAATGTAAAATGTACATGTAGGTTATTGTGCTATAATCGATTTCAGTATTAGTTCACTGGGAACAAATCAAGATGATGTCTCGGTCTGTAAAAGTAAGGAATAGAAATAGTGAAGCCTGAACTAGACTTAGAATGTCACATTCAATCAAGTTTGTCCTAACTTTTAATGATTATAATTGTGCAGCGTCTAGAATTACAATAACAATGAAAATGTTATCACTTTGGATTAAACAAATATACACTGTTATACACATGCGTAATAAATACATGACGCACTTGTAAGTGTTTGGAAACAAGCTTTACATCCTTGACATGTGTTTTATAAGTACCTTTACGAACCAATGCCGCATTAATGTCATTGGTTCCTTTGCTCTGTCACTTGGTGTAGTTGCGTTAAAATGTTCTCTGACGAAATTGGTTTTCGCCTTATGGATTGTTTAAATTTAACAGATTGTCCTCCAGGTTCATTGGTGTTAATTAGCCTTTAACTGCAATTGTAAACCTTGTCACCTTTGTCAGTCTTGGCTTGCTTCTGCAGTAGCGAACATTACAATTTAGTCACTCGTATAATTGCATTCGGGTGCGTAGTTAAATATAACAAACAACTAAGCTAAGAATGGCTGATCATCAGTATTAGGCCCACTTCGAACTCTTCCTTCTTTTCCCTTGTGAACTCTGTTGATTCTGTTGAATAATGATATCCCTGCGCGATGCCTTATAATCCTTTCGACAGTCCGACTATTTCTGGCTTCGATTTACTAGGTCAATCGCACTGCCATGATATGGGAAACGAGAGAAAACTAAGGGTACATTATTCATTGTGTTGTCAATATAAAAAGGTGACAAAACATTAATGCAATATCGAGCTAATTGTGGTTTAATTCAATATAATGTCCTACTCACCAAATTTAGACAAATAACCAATGCGATAATCGCATGTCGGCGACAAAAAGAGCCGAATGTTAATTAAGTTGTTCATCAATATCGCATGTTGCGTCATTAATGTCAACCCCTCATACCGATACACCCTTCTTATAAATAAGTCATTCAATTAAAAACTATCAATATACTTTAGGAACATTATATGTAGCTACTCTACATTAACAGTCGAACGCTCGTTATCCTACAGTCTGAACAATTCACGCTTAAGTTAAATAGTTTGCACATAGGATATAGTGACGGCGCAATCGCCTATTAATGCGAACAAGAACGGGTACTGAGTTAAGATGACCTTTGATGGACTATAATGTAAGTTTGATAAGTATGTTGTTGTTTGCTGTCATTGGTTCATTCCGTGCGATATCGTCCAATGACCTCCGCCTTCGGAGGGAGTTTTATAGTCATTGATGATGGTTTTGAAGGTTAAATCTGATTCAGCACCAGTGTCTAGTAATGTATGTTCAAATGCTAAACTATGTGATATATTTATAGTTTTCACCTACGTACAGTCTGCCACCCACTTATTTTATTCCTTGGTTGGCTTAAGTTAGGGACATTGTCGTTTGACAGAATTGGAGGCTTCTGACTGAACGCATTGTTGATGGTCTAGATATAATTAAAATGAATGACTGTTTTTTTTCCATCGAGCAATCAATAATCAATTCAAATTAACTATTTACGTTTTTTCTAAATTAATTGCATTCACATGGGAAAAGGCATGAAGCATTAAATTAAGAGGTCGATAAATTAATTAAAGTACAGTACCGGGAGAAGCCGTTTCAATTAAGTTTGGTGGCGTACGATCTTTGTTATTGTTTGGCCATTTTGTTAAGCGTTTTTGCCATGCTGTCGGTAGCGCCTGTCATTTGTTAATGGGAAAATACTTCCATGTTTTTCGTGCAGCGGTTTTTTTAAATTCTTAATTAACTTCATTTAAGGTTAATATAATATAAAAAAATAGGACAATAAAAGCAAGCCATGTAATGTTAGAGGCGTTATTTGGTTTGCAGTATGACGACTCAAATAAAGGTCCCGCTCTGTGATCGCGTAATACCAAATTGAAAACAGTACCAATATTTCCACAGCTTGGCGCTCTAAATTTTGCTTCAATTCTCTCGAACCCTTGTGGCGATGAATAACGTCAGTACTATTGTGTGGATGAGGGTGAGTGAAAAAGTTGTGGAACCTGTTTTCCAATCGACTTAAATTAAATAAGGATAAAGGTACGTTATAAAATACTCCTTTTAAACTGAACAAATTCGTTGATTTCGCCTTGGTAAGTTCCAACACTAAGTAGAAATAATTAAAAGTGTGGGTAACCCTATACATCTATTCCCCCCGAAGTATATCACACATGATTTGTCAAAGATTCAGTTACCCGACTTTTGTTGCCAAGTTCCCAAAGTAGATGTCTACCTCAGACATCGTAAATCGAACACATCTCCCCTAAACTACACTTATTACGAAAGAAACACGAGGCATCTATTTCCTACCGGGAGAGTGATTGGAGTGTCGGTCGACACTTACTGATTGGGAAATCGATGTACTAATAATGATGAGAAACTTATATAGTTACACTATGCGCGATAACCAAGTCCCTGTCACGTGTCGGCCTTTGAAAAGACGAAGAGAAATTTAAGTCGTAAGTGTAAGTTTCTTTTTAACATTTAACATACGTGTCGGACAAACGGAGCTGCTGTAGAACGTAGTACGGTTATTATTGTTACTTATGTTTGAAGAACATAGAGTGTATTAGTCTATAAGGTGTTCACTGTCTACATGTATCGTTCTTGTTAACTTGAACTCATTTTACATAATTGTCTACAATATGAGCTTATCTTTGATCTTGTACTGTATTATTTACCTTTCGTTTCGAACAACTAATATACATTGAATTATTGAAATGACCACCCGATGAAAAGATATTTTATAAACAACTGATGGATATGACTTTAGTCTGTACAAACTATAACTCAATTTTCATAGGCAAAACACAGTCGTTTCCATGGCTCTGGTTGAGGTCAATATTATCCTATGTACATGTAGGTACTGACAATATATCGTCGGCCTCACGGGCAAACGCCGTAACTACAAAATCACAACTTTTCAGGAGAGGCAAAAAACTAACGCAATATCTGCAAAAAAACATTTTTGAAATGCATATATTGCAACGAGAAAAAATCTTAATTACTTGGAATCACTAAAATCAGGTTTAGAAGCTCTTGAATGCTACGACCACTCATTGATTATAATTATAACTGTAATTTGAACATCACAAACTACCATTTATGATACTGAATCATTTAATGTTCTCAGTAATTGCGAATGTAGCATAATGTCCAATTAATTACTTTGAAATGCTTTTTCTTCATAATATTCCATAAAGTAAACCATATTGTAACGTCACTAAAATGCTGTTTGGGACAGTGTATACTAGTTCTCTGACAACGTATCAAACAAGTTTGGTTTTGTTAGAGAAAACAGCATTTTTGTGTAGTTACGTTTATTTTCTCATGAGGAAGTTAAGCACCAAAAATATTAAATGATGTTACGACGTTTTCTCGATTGTTAACTCTTCCAATTGACTAACACATAACGTTACAACGTTTCTGCAAAAGACGCCGGACCGTTTGAAAGGTAGATTGCGAGGAAATGATTTTTCGGAAAAATTATAGTTACGTTGTTTGCCCGTGAGACCGACGATAAAAACTTCAAAAATGTATATCTAAAGGAAATGTAAACATCACTAGAAACCTAGATATTTACTTACACCGAGTGCTCCAAACTGCAAAGGAAAATGTCAAATTTGTCACAAAGGTATTACGGCAAGACACATGAACAATAATTATTGCTTCCATTCGTGTATTCAATAACATCATGATGTTTCCAGTTCAATCTCCATTGATTTATCTGCGTTATCTACCATGATGCATTTCTGATCTGGCGGAAATTAAAACGTGCTAAGCTATCAATTAGTGGCCTTTCTAACCGACTGCAATATTAGTTGTTTAGAAATAGAGAAAGTGTTCATAAATAGCCGTTTCGTTTAGTTTATGTTTGCGATAAACCTAACGTTAGTGAAAGACGTATACTTTAACCGTCTAGAGAGCCAACTGATATAGCGCTCGCCTTGAGTTCGAGAGAACATGGATATTCGCTCCCCCTGACCGTACAGACAAATGTAGACATATAATTGCTCGCCAGAAATGTCCATTTTTGGCACCGCTCTGTTGTCTTCTATTTCCTCACACCATCTTGGCGATGTAGATAAATTGTTCAAAGTGATTAATTAGTTGTAGAACTTGCTTCACAACACCCAAGGGAGGAAATTACAATTCGGCGATTCTCCTAACTACTTGCCTGATCAGGTACTTCAGCTTCATAAATGGTCTGATCGGCCAAAACAACGCCCACTTTTGAAAAACCTAACCTGTGCATACAAATATTCCACAGAGAGATGATCTGATTGCACATTTCGAATCATGAAATGTTTATCTAAATCCTACCATTCAGAAAACTTAAAATGTCCATATTCTAGGACATTTTTTGTTCACTTTCCCGTTTTGGCAACTTAATTTCCCGATCAGGTTGAATAGTATCAGGTTGCCAAAAACGGCCAAGTGAACACAATGGAAATAGACGGGATGAATTGGTACTTTTTAAGTTTATGTATCTCAGAATCTAGACAAATAAAGTAAATTTAAACGATAGGATCTTAGATATACCTTTCCTGGTATAATAAGTGTGTTCAGATTATCGATAGGTCAAAATATCTTTATGCACAGGTCAGGTATTGTAAGATATGTATAAACTGGTCATGTTATTGCCTGATCAGGCCATTGTTTTAACTAAACAAACTGAACTGAATACATTGACCACCCATATAAAAATGAATTATTATTTTAAAATGTCTCTATTGTTTCATATTAATTGCTTTCGGTGACCATTGCCTAACTGAGCATTCACAAGACTAATACAATTTTGAAAAGGAAAATAAGAACCTGACATCGAGACATAAATTCCGGAACAAAGGCCAAGGTGATACACAGATATTGGCGCAATAAATCAACATCACCTCTATATCCATGTTCTTAGAGAATAATCCTACAGAATGGGGACGAGGCATAGAGATATTGCGGGAAAGGAGAAAAGAAGTAATTGTTAGCAGTGGTTAGATAGGATATTGCCACAATTAATTTAAAGTTGGCGTCTACACAATTCTACACGTTTAAACTGGTCTTAAACTAGCATTAGGTTTGTGGTCAAAGAAAATAATGTTGACACAGTTGTAAGCTAATGCCATGTCTGTTTCTATAGCATTGGCAAAATATTTGCAAATAAACAAAAACAAGTTAAGCTATGATCTTACTGCATTTCCAAACAATGCTGACTAGTTACTGAATAGTTTACTGTTACTGTAACAATTATACATTTTAAAAACTTATTTGTTATAAATATTGTTACATCTATCAATGAGAAAGATGCGAAACATCAAAGCAATTGTTTAATAAATAAAAAATATATTGAACACTAAATGTACTTGTAGGATGAAGGCGGGTCACGCTTTGGTGTGATGATGACGTCGCCTTTCAAACATAGTATTTTAGCACAAAGAAACACTTGATAGTTTTATGTATAGTCACCTTGACATTCTAAACAGAATAGGAAGTAAGCAAACAGTGGATACCGAAGTTTCAAGATGAAGAACTAATAGAATTTAAATCTAGGGTAGTGTTGAGAAGGGAATTATAAGCAACAGTGCTTGGAAGTTTTGGCCTTCAAAAATGCAAAATCAACACCCTTTAAACAATATTTGATTTTGCTCTAAGGATATTACATATACAATCTACAATGATTGTTTATATCTCTTAATACATTACTATTCACGATATAATATATGCAATTTGATTTCGTTGTGAAATTCATTAAAATACCGGATGTTCAATTCTGTTCAAGTATAAGTTGAACACCTCTGGTATAAACACTGCACGGTTAACTGGTCATTTGTTTCAGGTGAAGTCTGAACGAAAATATCTTTGTTAAAGTAATTATGCGGAAGAACGATTAAAAATAGACATCAACAATGTATTTGATTGTGATTTTTTTGTTTATCTCCGGCGACATATATCAAGTGTTGCGAATGATTCATTATGATGTGTTATTTTTATCGGCACAGCAAACTGTTTTATTGCTTAACTAGGTCATTCAACTAAAACTAGGTCATTCAGCTGAAACTATATAATGACATTCGGCTTTTTAATTTAATTTACTGTTATTCTTTAAATTTTAAGGGCTTCTGATCGCTAAAATTCTAAAATTAGGTATTCCGGCATTTTTACTGCTGAAACTATGTCATTCAGCAAGGGCATTTAGCTTTTTGATTGCTAAAACTAGGTCATTCAGCTTTTTGACATCTGTGACTTGGGTAGTTGATTTTCTCGTTCAGTTATGTGTTGGGCATTGTGTCGTGTAATTTAGAATGCGATGTTTTATTATGTTTTATGTACTCGCCTGGTTAAGTGGAGTGCTGCCTTCTCTGTCCGACCATCTATTATCTTTTTGAATACATTCTGATATTATAGGTGTGCGTTACCTTGTTTGTTATACCCATACGGCATAAATACCAGAACAATCGTAGATATTGTACGTATATTGATTTATTAAAGTTGCTTTATGCAATGTTTGTTATTGTGGATCTTGGTCTTGTGATAAGATAGGAACCGACTCATAGCGACATAAAAATCTTCTTACAATAAAACGCCGAGGCTGAGATTAGACGATATGGCTATTTGATTAAAAAGCAAAAAGACGCATCACAATAAATTAATGAAAGGCTCAGTGGTTTGTGTACTTTTAGTTCGTTGCAGACTAGTTCAGATCCTGAATTTTCTTAGGATGTTATCACATTTGTTCAAGTGTGTAAACGATGGTTTCTAATAACGTATAAGCCTACACGTGATGCAGTTTAGAATATAACACAATTAAGGAGGTACGAGCTGCCTTGTGCGCATGCGCGAAATTTCAAAATCGTATTAGATAAGAACAAACATGAATTTTAGTTTCAATGATTGCATATGAATGTTGATTAATGAAAATAAACAAAATATTATCGCACAAATTAGATATTTTTAACTTTTTATTTTTTGCCTGTATGAAAAAGTGGGTGGGGAACGGCAAAATTGTGAATAATATGGGTTCACAAAAAGTCCCTACAATTGTTCAAATGCATATGCTTATATATAATATGTAGTGCATGGTTTAGTTATAAGAGGTAGCCACACTTTGAAATATTTTTAAGAAAAATTTATTTCATTACAATATGCAAATTATGTTAATTTTATGCAAATTTATTCATAATTAGTGCTTTTTTATGCACAGCTCCCAAAAAAGGCTGGTGACCCCTATTTTTTATTTGACTAAACTGGTGTTCTATTTGATACTAAACTTAGGGCCAATTTTAAATCATTTTCGATCGTTGGGTATTTTTTGACGTTCATTTGAAATCATTTGAAAATCACACTTTTTAGCAAGTGGGTGGGGTAACTATTTATCATGTTCAAATACTGAATTTGTTCACCGGGCAGCTGGAATAGTGACTAATGTCAATAGGAATGACCATTGAACACACAAAATATCATGCATTGCTTAAAAGTGGTTTCATACAGTAATAATCTTAAAAAGAACATAATGGTGCCATAAATGCAGGAAATAGATAAAATGACCAAAATACAATGGTAGGTCATTAGAAAGCCATGTATGTCGAAAACGAGCCAGGTGACATATCATTTTCATGATTTCAATGTTGTTCTAGGAGACTGTTCTGTCTTTTTAAGATGTTTCAAGGAAAATTCGATCGTTAGATAAAAGGTGCGCGTACCTCCTTAAGTCCTGCCCTTTCTGTTGACTGTCCGACGTACGTCGTATCTATGGGATTGAAAAAGAAGCCCGATGGAAACAATTATTTCGTTTAGAACAAATAACTCTACGCATCGGTTTGCAATTTAATCAGTAATTTTGGTACACATTCAGTTATTTCTAAACCTTATCCTACATTCTTAAATTGAACAATTGGATATGCTTGTCTTTTTTTTTGTTTGTATGTCTTAAGGCATAACATAATAACCACAATTTAATTGAATTAGTGTTGACGCAGATGCAGATCAAGAAATCAAGTGTCAAAAAGAGTTTATATGTGCACCGTTTCTCTTACCGTTTTTTACTTAGTAGTATAATTATACATATATGGGTTGTCAGCACGACTTTCTTATCGTTCATTTTATCATTAACGAGCCCCTGGGTCTTTGAGGTGGAATCCAAGACAATAGGCCTGGGTCGATGGCATCACAGTACACACGGTAATATATAAGATGTAGAAGAGGTTAAAGGAATATTACGTAATTATAATATTAAATATACAGAATCTCCGAATAATTAACCATTTTATACATTGTAAACATATTATTATATAAAATCTGAATATAATGTTTCTTATAAATAAAACAATCTCATATTATTCTTAACTGATTGATACTTTATATTTCATTAAATCATAGAAACATAATACTGATATACTGCTTGATACCAAATGATGCATATGATGATCTTCGTAACCAGGTGACTGAGTGTAATTTGCTCTGAACATCGCTGAGTTTCAAGGTGCATGACAAAAGAGTAACTCCTACCCCTGAATGTTTAGGGTTCACGGCATTTAAGCAGTTATGTTATATGTGTGCCTGTTATGTGTATCTTAGTTACAAATGCGTACATTTGTATATTTTCAAAATAATTTTGTTTGGTTATTGTTACTACTCATTTTTCTTATCTTAGATTGCATCATTGTATATAGGTGGTTTTTCTTTGAAACACTCATTATTTATTCCATATGAAACTTTGTTTTTGACTAAATTGACATTATGAAATTAGGGCCTTATAATGAGTCGGTAACAACTTCGTGTTCAGTTTTGTGTTGGCCATGATGGTGTGTGCGTTTGTTATATTTTTCTTTTGTTTGGGTTCCTTATTATGCGGTTTGTGCTAGGCTGTTCTATTGAGTTCTATTCCCGTACGATTTGTCATGTTTGTCATTCATTATACACAATTTTCGATGCTTAGAAAAGGGGTGAACTAAATTCGCCTTTATGACGAGTTAGCATTTATTCAATAAGAACATAGAGTCCATTAACCAATTGTTATTTGCATCATTTCTAGGACGGACGTTTATCTAGCTTAAAATGTGATCCTAATTACTAGACCAAGCTACACAAACTTGTCCCGAAACCAACCTAACATTTACGTGCAATGAATAAATTTATCGCGGAGAATTACTGGTAAATTAAGCTGGGATCTTCTAGTAATTATTTGTTTCACTCTTGTCTCTTACTATTTGCTGTGTGGCATGTTTCAAGTAGTTTTCTTATTCACGTAGGATACTTACCATAGATTTGATAGGACGGTAATGTTGTGTCTTGTAATGCGGTTATTTCCGAACAAGTTAGGTTTCTTCTTCTCCTATTGAATTATTGACAATTTCTAGATAGCCTACTATTCATTTCGTTTTTTGTCTATCCCTTGTCTATAATCGTCCTGCGGAACTTTTCATCAGTCCGATTCATTCGGAAAACATCTGTCTTTATTGTGGTGGTCTGCGTAAGATATCTTCAAGGAATCAGTTGTTATAAGCAGAGTATTCATTTACGACTGCACATTACTTAAGCTGACGTAACATCCGCGTATGTGTTATTATATATATGTTTCGACTGAAGATAAATTGGCCATTCTTTTAGGATAAATGGCAGGACATCAGTCTACATTCACTTTGAGAACGGACACGTATAGCTTGAACAGATATATCTTTACCAACAAAACGTGTTTCTAACCTATCTAGAGATGAACTGGTTAGAAACGTCGATGTAATCCCGCGTGTATTTGTGCTGTACACCGGACATGTTAAAGAACCAAGGGGTCTAGATGGAAAGAGCTAGGATATCGCATCCGGATTGCTTGTATCATACAACTGTTTATTTTATCGAAATCGAAGGTTATCAATCAATCTGACAGGGAACAGAAACGAATGACCACGCACTTGCAACTGTCTCAGTCGAACCCAAATAAACACACACAAAAATCAGCTAATATTCCGAATTTTTCCAGAATTATTTGCCTTGCTCATTTCGAATGTGTTATTGCTTCAATATTAAAATAGATTTACACCACTGGTTATCACTTCTATAAACAGATTGATAATCCATAATGTACGAGTTACACATGAGTTAGATTTAGTTCTAGGAAATATAATTAAATGTATTCAATCTGGCTGTGATACAAACTGTGTTTATTTGGTTTGCGTATACAAACGAAGATCTGTAATAGAAAATAACACGAGAGGACTTACATTATTGATCTAGTAAAGGATAGTAACACATATATATTTTTAAAATAGCTTCATATTTGACTTTCCCACTTGAGACATCTAATAGCTCAATACAGTAACAGCGCATAGGACATAGTCCCAGTAAAATGCTGTTTCCATGATTAGTTGGAACATGGCATATTACTTGTACAACTAAAGGCGTTAAGACTATCCAAACAATAATGTTACTTTACAACTAATTGAACAAGTATAAGATGCATTTAATCGGCAAATTTCAAATCAATCGGATTAAAAATTTAGAAATTGTAAACATTAATATCAACCCTTTTGACTACTAATATATCTTATTTTCTCGATATTCCAGTGTTCCATACCACTACTGGTTTAAATGTCATATGGATTAATGGGTATTTTTTTCCGATTACAATATTGTTTTATTGGTTAGCAAGGCAAAGGTTGTATCTTTCTGAAAATGTCCACTTTCATACACATAAATTGGATATTAAACATGTTATTGGCCACTGATTAATACTTTTTAAGTGGCCCTCGTACAGTACGACTCGTTCACAGTTACGTGTGTTTCATAGACAACTAGAATTGAGATCGACTGGTCAATATGTTAGAACGTAATATTCGTCAAATATTAAGCTTGTTTTAGAGAATAGCTTCGAACACGCATATTACAAATGTTGTGTAATTACGTTCGTTCGGACACAATCACCTTTAGCGCATCGTTTACATGTAGCATCATTTTTCTATTTCTTTGTGATGTCCTTATAGTACATATTATCCTCTAATTGTACATAATGTTTCAATGTGTCACGTTCCCACATTGAGATATAATTAATATATTAATTAATCATTCTGTAAAATAAACGAATATCACAATTAATATTGATAGCATAATTATACGAACCATAATAGGACATTGTTGACAATTTACATTATCTTTACGGATTATTATTAGGTACCATGGCGACATTTAACGCGTTTATTTTGCAAATGGTGTATGCGATAGTTATTACATGTGTACGCAGTGAGACATAAGGCTGTAATGATCTTTCTCCACATAGGTCTGTCTTTGGCCATTCTCTGTGCTTCTCTTAAAGATAATCCCACGTCTGCGAGTTCTACCATCATAGTCCTACGCCATGTTGGCTTCGGTCGACCAGGTTTTCTTTTTCAGGTGGAGTCCATCAAATAGCAACCTTTGGTACATGTAATCGAGTTTGGTCCATTCTCGGTACATGACTTGGCCACCTTAGTATCTCAGCTTGATTTCAAAAGTGATGTTATGTCAGCCGTTGTTTTAAATAGTTCTTTGTTTGTGGTCTAGTTTATATTTTGCACAGGCAACGGTTGTAAAATCCTTCTTTTTTCACTTCGCTTTGAATGACTCGCCATCATTCATATCCGTACAGTAAGACTGATTTTACGTTAATGTTGTAAAGTTGTATTTTAATCTTCAGTGAGTTTTGGCTGTAGTTCCAGATTGGTCTAAGGGTAGCAAATGAGTTTCTGGCTTTCCTCACTCTTTCCTGGATGTATTTATGGGATGCGATGTCTTTGCTTATCAGGCTGCCAATTAGAAAGGTGAAGTCTTCAGCATATTCCAAGGGTGTGATTTCTACTGTTAGTTGTGTCCCGAGGTTGGTGTTGATATATATGGTTCGTTGGGCTATGGTATAAGGGATTTGTGTAGCTTTTTTTCTCAAGCCAAATCATCTCCTATCCATTGATTTATTTTCGTTTTGTTTAATGTCTACCACCAGCAAATATTTGTTCGTTTTTACAATTTATACACTTACTGTTGTTCTTAAACATTTTAGGACTTTTGACAGCTAAAACTTAGTATTTCAGCTCATTTATAGCTGAAACTAGGTCATCCAACTTCTTTTATAGCTGAAACTATGTTTTTTCAGAATTTTCGTTCTGTTGTGTGTTGAACATTGCGGTCTGTCTTTTTTTATATTTCCTGTGATCGACAGTTTCAGTGGAGTTCTACTTTCCATAAATACATGTAATCAATTTTTAATTATCTATGTACTTATAACGATGTGCTTGTGCAAGTATTTATTGTTCATACTTTATATTCGATTTATTCCTAAAACAAATGATAAGTGACCAGTGTGTGGTTTGCGGTAATAGAGCTAATGTAATGTGCTTATTGTTGGATCTAGTTAAGACATGGTTTAGTCATTAGACCATCAATGAAAATGGAATCCATTCTACGTTCAGTCAGAAACACGATCAGATAGTTGGTGTATGTAATTATTGTGTCTGTGTAGACGACATAGATAGATTGGTCACTTTATACAACATTACACAATCCAAATCAACCTATTCTTCTCGTAAGCAAAGATTGTAGTGGATAATTAATATATTTACATTCAACGTGTAACTAAGATGACATTTAGAAGGACAAGAACCAACCGCACTGAAAACATTTTGAGCGGTTTCTTTCAACATGTATTATACGTATAATTATGTGCATGCAGACAGAATGAACTAGAAGAAACTAGCACACACATTGCGATACGATACAGGACCATGCATTTACATATTTAACGCTTAACTACCCCTTTACTTTTGTTATCTTTGCAGACGGTTATGGAGCGGAAGTGAAGTTTACGGAGAGTGGAGATGCATTTGGTCGTTACAGTATAATGAACTATCAACTAAATAGGGAACTCAGACAATACGAGTACAAACAAGTAGGTAGCTGGGTAGATTCTAGACCCCTACAGTTACAGTTAGATATTGACGAGATAGTATGGACTGGAGGGACAAAAGATCTGCCATTTTCAAGATGTAGCCAGCCATGCGAGTTTGATGAAATGAAACATGTTGGTGAAGATGGTGACATGTGCTGTTGGGTCTGTATCAAATGTCAGGCGTATGAATACCTGAAAGACGAATACACGTGTAAGGATTGCGGAGAAGGTAAATGGCCTTACGAACATCGACGAGGGTGCTATAGTTTAGAAGAACAATACATGCAGTTTGATTCAGTGTATTCTATTGTTCCATTAGTTTTATCTGGGCTCGGAATTATGGCAACACTATTTGTGATTTTCGCGTTTATCAGATATAACGATACACCGGTTGTAATGGCGTCAGGCAGGGAAACTAGCTACATGCTTCTGTCTGGATGTCTGTGTTGTTATCTAATGACCGTAATACTCATCCTTAGACCGACCCCTGTTACGTGTGCTGTACAGAGATTCGGGGTCGGCTTTGGATTTGCTATCATTTATTCATCTCTACTAACTAAGACTAATCGAATTTCTAGAATATTCGAAAGTGCACGAAGGTCGGCACGAAGACCACCATTTATTAGCCCAAAATCACAAATTATAGTTTCAATTATTCTAGTAACACTTCAAGTGATTTTTACAATTATATGGCTAGTTTTGGAGCCTCCTGGAACTAGGTTATATTACCCTAATGGTAAAAGAGACGAAGTGATATTAAAGTGTAGGACGGAGGACCTGTCATTCCTGGTATCTCTGATATACAATATTATACTTATCATCATATGTACATTTTATGCAATTAAAACGAGGAAAATTCCAGAAAACTTCAATGAATCAAAATTCATAGGATTTGCCATGTACACGACATGTATAATATGGCTGGCGTTTGTTCCTATATACTTCGGTACTCTCAATTCATTCCAGGTAAGTGAAAGTTTGTTTACATATCTTCACGCGTTGTGCTTTGTTATAAATATATATACGTATTAATGTGTTTCATTTTCCTGATTTCAATTACAAAAAAATCAATCATAGAATATTGCAGCTATATGGAGACTGTGCGGTCACATAGTTTTGACACTGCATCAACTAGTTCTGGAATTACCAATACTTGTAGAGCCCTAACCAACGAAGCTATTTCGAAAATGTTAACGACTTTGGTATGACGGAACCTGGGTTTGAACCTATAACCATTCGCTCCCTGTGCCAACACTACCCCATAGACCACTGTGACCAAACAAGCCCTTGTAAAGTGGTTGCATTATGTCTAAGATTTACATAGGCTATACAGTTCATGCTGCATGATACCATTATGTTCCAATATATTATCAAATGCTGTTATATTTTCAAATGTATGCTTACCCCCGTTCTTTGTTTTGCTGGAAGACGCTTTTCGGATAAAACATATTCGATATCTGTCTGTGGTGGTAATATATACATTGCAACCTGACAACATCACGTCAATGTTTGGTGTAAACCAGATCTGAGGGACACGTAACTTTCTCCTGAAATTTAATACATTTTATTGTCTTAATTCGTGTTTATTGCGTCTACCAGAGGGGCATTAAGCATCTCTTGAGGATTGGCAATTAGAACATTTGTTTTATATCCTTCGAGGTACGACCTTATGTGTGATAATGCCAGTATTCAACATATTGTGATGTCAATTTGCAATGGAATATATTGACAGCGCTATGCAGGGACACTTATTTATTGTCCCAAATACGACCTGTTCCCGACTTTCAGTTTCGCAAGTAAACCGAGCATTGTCAGTTATTTCGAGTTGCGTTTACGATACTTCCCGAAGCAATTACGTCCCCTATTGTAATATATATACATATAGGCTGTTCAGTTATGCTAGCATACATGAAGTTTAAAGGGACTGCCTCACATATTGGTGTATTGCAAAAATAAAATTGTCACATATTTGCGTAATTTTGGTATAGTTGCCTGTATATGCCATAAACAACCACACTGACGTCTAAAATAGCTTCAAAATTTCGGCACTTTGTAGTTATTTTGTATTTTTACGTCAAAAATTCTATAGGGTATTACTTAAATTGCCTGAAATTTGTGCGCATTTGTTAAAAAAAGATTCGAAAAACGAACCAAATACCTCACTGATGTTTATGCTGTAGTTTGTTGATGTAACAGTTCGATCACGTGTGAATTACATAATTCACAAAGCACGTTGGAAGGAAACTTAGTGCTTTTTGTCAAGAAAAAATACTCAGTGGGCGATATCGAGAGTGGTTAAAATTGCTTATTTGCACCAAATCTTTCATAAACCAACCGACAGTGGCCTTCTATTACATCAATACTTGGTTAGGTTGGAAAATCACGATATACGAAATTTTTAGCCAAATCTGTGAGGCAGCACCTTTAAAGGAATAGGTTAACACTCAGTTATAATTTAGGCATTGGCATAGTCAGCGATCAGGTTGGATTCCCAAACACATTGAATATCTTAAAGAATAATACTCCATTTTTATTTAAATGTTGCACAGTTCTTTGAATTACCTTTACCAACTCTGAGTATACATCTGAGGATTTTCTCATTTTGTCGTACGTAATAATTTTATTTTCATTAACAAAAGTAAAGGGGGAAAACATCCCATTACGATTATGTAATGATACGAATGTTATTTTGTTTAAGAAAACACTGTCGGGAGAAATATGAAAAAAATGTTAAAATGACTTTTTTGAACAGCAAGGATATAATATTATATTATATTATAGTTGAGGCCTTTCTTCTGATTTCAAAGAAATATATCTTGTATGTAAATTCTTTCTTCAAAAACAAACAAAATCATGCATGCTGCTGTCTGGCGATGTGTTACTTTATGTTCTGTTATATTGAACCAATTAGCTGATGTGTGCTGTTCTAATCACAGTGTTCCAAGTGTGGCATGTATAATGCGAACAAGCATTTTTTTATTTGACCAAACGGACTAAATTTCTGAACCCATACTATCCAGTATTGAATTTGGACTTGATTTACAAAATGAATTGATGCAGTCAACAACAACTTTTATTCGAGATTAAGTAATATAATATTACTTTTAGTCTATCATAAATCATAAATAATACAAATGGCGTAGTAGATGATATGTATGTGTTAAAAAACTAAAGACACTTTATATATGAGCCAATCTCCAGGAAAACCTGCTATTTTGACATTATGTAATTACTATATGTAACAAGGTTTGATAAAGCTCAAACATAAGGAAAAATACATATATATTGATTCAATTTAAAGTAAATCACCCATATAGTACTCTATATCAGCTTTAAATATTCCAATGAATTATGTCGAAATCACATACGTCGTTGTTATAGTGACCAATTTCAGAAAAGTACTCCGATTGAGAATAACGAGGACTGAGTTGTTTAAAACAGTAGTAGACTTTCTCTGATTTCAAACAATATCGATTTTGATATATAGTTTGAAAAGTTAAACATAATTATAAAATGTGGTACTATTTTGACAAGTCTATGTCACGAATTGATCAAATGGTGTTACTATGAAACAGTTGTTTCAGTTACGTCTTATAATGTTTGAATGACGTTTGCGACGTCACACAAAAAGCCCCGAATAGAGACTCTACAAAAGCAGCTGTAACTCCCTTAAAACTGAAGATACTAACATAATTTATTTTGCAATTTGCTAAATTAACATTACCCTGAAACACTATGAAAAATATTAAAATCAATATTTTTGTCAAAATATCAAGTATTCCTGGAGACTGGCTCATATACATTTCGCCATATTTACATAATCTATACATAATAAGTTATCCCCAATCGCGGCAAACTTATTTCAATATACAAGAGATTTAAACATGTATTGCATACAAGGTAAATTACACGTACAACATACTAATTTAAAACTGGTTATTTCTTAAACATCACACTGCTAGTGACGTTACGCATTGCTGCCAAGCATAGTGGTAAGGGAGATCAGTGTGTATAGTTCTACACTCCGGCAGGTACGGATTTTAGCCGTTCGTAAAGATATGGAGATCAAACATAATTTTAAAATATTTCTTTAAACAACCCCATCCAATTTTAGTTTAATTTACGGTAAACAAATCCATTTCGAATATTTTGACATTTCTTATCACAATGCGAATCTATACATGTCAAATCAGGTTACAGAAACTAAATAAATTGTATTAATTATTAGGTGCTTCTCCCAAAATTGTTACGTCATCCCATGGAAAATTTGCAAATGCGTTCAATATGACTGCCCGCTGCACATGCGTTGTCAATAGGGAAAAGACAAGCAAGTGTATATTAGTACTTTAAATGAGGATATTGTCATACAGTGTATTATCATCGTCACTCAGTTAGGCTCTCAATGTATTGATATCACTATTTGTGTGAACGTCAGCTGAATTTCAGCATGGGATTTTCCGTCTTTCTGATGCATCTTTCTAAAATAACATACAAATCTAATTATCGTAACAGTATAGATTTATACGTGTATGGAATAAGGTTAGAACGATACGGTACGAACCTTGCACGCTATAATTAGTGATTGACTTGTCTTGGAGAAAATTATGTGGGAATTGCTAATCGATCTTAACAATAGCTAAATCACAGATTTGGACAGACCCTAATATATCAGATGCTGTCACGTTCTACTGTGTGGTATTAGTGTTTATCGGTTCTCAGTAAAAACGATTGCAACTATATTGGGTGAAAAGGCAAGGCTATCTATGTGTATGTTAGTTTGTTTCGGATCGCCATTTCTCCATATAAAGGGTGTAAATAAAGTTCGTTCCGGTTTTCGAAAAGCTTTTGTACAAAAAACAAATGAATATATTGTGACTCAATTTCGCATCCAGTCTCCTGATACAATGACATTATTATGTGTTACAGTTTAAGCTGATTTGACTGTCAATATTTTTTCATACTTATTAAAGAAGTTTGTTGATCTTGTTTTCGAACGTCGTGACCGGATAAAATTCGAAGTACTGCGTTTTCCCATCACTGTAGCGTTGTGTGGATTTTAAACTTCTAATGAACTAAACTAATATGTAAAGAGCTTATATTAAGTCAGACAGGGAAGGCAGCACTCAACTTAACCAGCCGAGCACAGAAAACATTAAAAACACACAAAGGACAATGCCCAACTGAACAAACCGAGCACAGGAACATTAAACACATACAAGGCACAATGCCCAACTAAACAAGCAAATATCTGCCCAAGTCCAAGCTGTCGAAAAGTATAAAACATTTTTACTAGCTGAATGACCCAGTTTCCACAGCAAAACGACTATAATGCCTAGTTTTAGCTGTCAGAAATCCTAGAACGAAGAAGTGCCCAGCACACTGCCAACCAAGAAAATTAATCAGCCCAAAATACCAACAGGCCTTAACAAATGACCGATTAAACAAATGTTCTGATGCTACCAAAAATTAGAAAACCACCTACAAATAATTATGTTAACCAAGAAACAAATAAACCCGAAATGTTATTGTCATTTTAATGATTTACTTAAACGTGTCCCTATAATTAAATTGAAGGGCATTAAAAGGTTGTACTCGTATTTTTTAATGTCTAAAAATAACCATATAATACTTGCAGGAGAACATACAGCTAAATGGTACAGTTCATTCCTTTTAAACACCATATGCAATATTTACTTTCAAATACTGATAACAACGTATGTAAAACGTAAGAGTATACTCCCATCACAGTTAAACGTGCATAATTAATGCTATTGCCGCCAGAGAGTTTTAAAATATTGGTAACATACACATACTTCGGGTCGGGGTAGAGACGGCTTGTTTCAAATTTTTGGTGTATATGTACACTTTTGAAATGTTTGACAAAGGCACAATAGTGCCGATTTGCTAATAAATTGAATTGAATTGTTATACACAAATAAAGTGACACCGCTATAATTCGTTGAATACACGAGAATTATTATCGTCAGCGATAGTTGATTGTGCAGCATTGTTGCTACGGACCACGCAATTTGCTCTCAGCAATCGGATATAATTCTGCGTTTATTACTCAAATCAACAAAGGATCAAAATCACAGGTTATTCAGCGCAAAAGTGATGGATGGCAATACTGTTCTGTGATTGGCTATTTGCGGCTTATCGTGGTCTATGTCACGTTAACCTAAGCTTACTGGTGCGTTCTATAAATCCTTGGCAACGACGCCTGTCATGATAAATCTCTTGTTAAAAATAAAAGTACGGCATACTTTCTGACAGGAACGAACTTTCTTTACACCCTTTATATTTGAGTTGAGTGATGAATGGCATGATACCGTTAGATGCACCAACTTCACTCAAATTACCATACGCTTCAAATTCAGTAATGTACTTCCCGCAAGATCCTAACTCGGACATATCTGTGAAGGTGAACGCATTGCACGTGCACGTAACTTCACAGCATTAAACGTGATTTAACGAGAAAAAAAGAACGTGTATTAACGATGTTTATATGAATTAACTCCATCTGCCCAGGTTGGAGTGCAGCTTTGAAGTTTAGAGTTTGAAGCTGTTCAAACTGTCTATGCTCGTAGGAAACACAGACAAGCCGTTCCAATGCTTTTCCATTTATAATTAAAAAAAGGGTTTTTGTCTGGTTATATATCAGACTTATACCTATGATTTTGTATTATAAAATTTGCATTTATGCATGAAGAATTTCGAAGACATTTTAGATTTGTATTCACAGTAAATAAGCAATTGCGTGACTAAATTCTTGTGTTTGTCATTCACAAAAATACGATTAATAAAAGCCCTAAATATTATTTTATGTACATCGTTGAATCAAAAAGCTACGTTATTAAATATACATTCACACTTTTATGCGATATACCCCTCCTAGGTAAAATACATTAACAAGACGAATTACGTTTGAAACATATGAGTAACGTCATTTCAATGTGTAAGATTAATTCCAACGTTTAGTGGGTGTTGTTTACTTTACTAAGACCTTTCCGCGCTTTTCTCAAGGAAGCGTCTGAGCGTCATCGCTATAAGTTGAGTAGGTGTAACGGTAGTGCAACGAGCTTTGGGTGTAATTGACTGATTGATAACAAAACCCGGTTAGGAGATTACAATACAGAAAAAACTAAGATAAAACACTACAATTGAATACATAACAGGAGATAAAGTATAGTTCGGGGCAGGGATGGGTACAATTACAATTATAATTTAATTAATTATAATTAATTACACTTTTTCAAATAATTGAAAATAATGATTAATTAAGCCAAAATTCAATTACTTTAATTGTAATTAATTAATTACTCAGTCAAAACAGACATATAATGGTCAATTAAATTCAATTAATCTCAATTATTTGTACATGGCCTTTATCATAAAAATATCCCCAAATAGACAAAAATGATTCCCTTTTCACACATTTTGATAACCTTTTCAGAGGTGATAATTGCTAATAAACATGTCACTGATTTCTAACATTAACTATTGATATAGCCTAAAGGTACATAAATTACAAAAAGGAGTTAGTTGAGTGTTCTGTATACTTATCCATGTATATATGTCATTTTGTATATTTATTAATATAAATTCTTTATTCCTGTTGTATTTATGTACATGCATAAAACATTAATTTGTATGTATATATTTCTTATAACTTTTAAAATCTATGTTTAAATACAGTATTATAAAGCATTTAAAATTGAATACTACATAATTACATATTTATTAAATTGGAATTGTGTACCTACATGTAATAGTAACAAAACTTAATGGTTGACAATGTATTTTTTTGTAACTCAACTTGGTCACTTTGCAGATAAATAAATTTCATAGTTAAATGAACTTCGGGGAAAGTACATTGAGTACTTGTCAGATGGATTATATCTGTAGCAAATATACGTTAAAAGGTCCCTTTGGCGCAACAAGGTTGTGTCTCACTTATTGTAACCGGGTTTAATTATCAATCAGCCAATTGTACCCAATGTTGCATACTGTCAAGGTTATAATGAGCTTCTATTGGAACAACTAAAGTAGAAACATATGCGTCTTGTCGCGACAATGTCCTTTGGTAAAGGAACTACAAATTAAACAGGTCAATCTATTAGTCATGACCAACTTTCTGACAAGTTAAATGACGGTACATCCACATATTTTGTTTGATAACCTGCAGATCATCGTGCTCATATTTCAACAAAAAGATAATAAACAGTCCTACATTGAAGGCAGCACTCAACTAAATTCACCAAGCACAGAAAACGGAAAGAGCACAGACTACAATCACACGGCACAATAGTCATCAATTGTGAAAGTTATATGCCATTCACCTCATACAATGCTCTGGATGCGTGTGCCTTTACAAGTGCAATTTACTTTTTGACCCAAAACCCCATAGTGGACTACTGACGGACCGACAGCCACGTGTGTTGTATTGACTTCCGTGTATTCTCGAATGGGGTGATGGCATTTCAAACATGCTATCTACTTAGAGAGAGCAATTATTCTTGCCAACTGGGACTTGAAGACATTTTACATACTGCCAAGGAACTGCAATATTATGGCGTGACTGTTCGATTTTAAACCATCAGCTGCGATGTTTTAATATCGGGAATGGGGAAAAGTTCCGTTATTGACTGGAATTATGTTACATAATTATGTCGACTCCTGTGAACGAAATGTTACGCAGTTCATAAAGAAGTTGTTAAACTTTATTTCCCATGAGTGCTATAACCTTTGTTCTAAGCAAGTCGATTCAGTATCTTATATATGCAAGTAACTCCATGCATTACGAATAACACGATATTTCCCTAGTCGGCAGTATGATGGATACTTTTAGTTCTAATACAGATATATTACAGAACAATTTGTTTTAAGTGTGACCCGAATTTCAATTATATTTCTGCAACGGAAAACACCATCTTATAGAAATTACTGTAATTGCCGTCGAAACAAATGCGCCGCGTTGTTCCCAATTACAACTGAATGCTGTCATCAGAATATTATATTTGAACGTAGACTAGTAGATCTTTATTAACATGTTCCTTGGAACACGTCTACATGTGACTTGAATCCTACTTCCGCTTATTGACTGCGCATTCGTTCAACGGGACCGTGTTATCTTTGCACCTCGTCGCTACTTAAGGAACCACACTATGAGCGGATATCAATGTGAAGCTGTTCTGTCTGTTTATTTGCAACGATGCATTTATCAATTTCCCTTTCAAATCTGGCCTTGCCAACACTCTGTCCAATCGTGTAGAGGCACCCGCGGGGTATTTCGCCGTGACTGTTTACGCTTGCAAACCAAGCCAACTTCCATTCAAGTACTGCGCGTGCGTTAAACAGGGTTATCTTACATGTTTAAAAATGTTTTTCATTATACGTTGCGAATATAACTTTATTTGATTTACATAATTATACGATGCATTCATAAATTCCCCTGAGAACCCTCGCTGAACTGGCCGGTGAAATTACTTATTTGCATAAAGCTAATTCCCAGTGTGGCGTCGCCAGTTGAACAGGGGGAATGCTCCTTGTGATTTATTTTTAATTACATACATCCTGCAGTATTCAGACTGAAATCAAGAAATATTATTAATTAATGACTTGCTTCGGCGACTGGTCAATAACAATTCCCTCCCAAACAGCATGACTAAATGAATAAACCAGTAGAATCTAGATTAACCAGTAAATGATCCGCTCAAGTTCAAACTGTCTAATATATGTGCTAGATTCTAGGGTTTGCTTTCAAATCTACAGTACATATTTATGTTTTCATATTTTACACATAATACATTCATAAATATTCTCAAAGCAAACTGTTAACTCCCACCCCGACCAAATATCTCATTTCAAAGATCTATTCTTAGATCTTTGCTCATTTGCATTAAGGCCCCTGATATAACCTAGTTCCTTGTTGTGTAAGACAACAACAGACATTACGTAAACGCGCTACTTTTCTTACATATCCCTACGCTACCATGTTATTATCGTCACTCCGTTATTTTAAAAACAAATAATTATGTTTTTGATTGATAACGATGATTACAATGATATTGAATCTACTGTATTTGTGAAAACGGAACTGTTAGTACGTATTTTACATAATATGTGGACAGGAAATAGTTCCAAACCGCGGGAAATCTGAGGTCACGTGATTAATAACTGCGTCATTTTGCGCGTGTCTCAGTCAACGAACCTACTGTTTGTTAAGCATGGTTTATTTACAAATATGACAAAGCCGACTAAAGACTGAGAAGAACGGTTAGATAGATTGCATATCAGCCAAAATTATACAGCTATCCAGCTTATTAGTGCATTACTTTGACCCTTCAGTCTACATTGAAATGCTATATCTTAAAACATTTCATGATAAATGGATAAGCCCTGCACGTTTTTTGGAATAGCTAAAACGTGTTAATACACTCCTAACCTTACCAGGCCATTGGCAGAGACCGGTAGACTGTCAGACGCATTCTCGGTTCGATTGCCTGTATAGTCGGGCTAGTGTCTTCCTTGACATTACCTATATTTTATAATTAACATTTTACTTTAATCAATTATAGTTGACGTATTCCTTGACGTGCTGCTTAATCTTGGTAAAACTGTATAATAATGTTTAGTTATGTCAAATGTCCTGCGAAGCATCCAGAAAGGTGTGTAAATGATTTGGTTAAATTGAATTCCAATTTTAGCATAAATAACACAAAAGCCGTACGAATAGTTTTAGTCCAATGACCCGACGGAATAGTTCTATTCCTTTTTTGGTTACTAAAGACAAATAGACATTAACTGAGTGAAGTTCAACAGTAAAAGTCAAGTATAACGAAGTCAGATAAAGCAAATTACTGCTTATGTATCGAATAGGACATACAACGTTCTATTGTCACTTAATTTATTTAGTCTGTGTAACAGAGAATATATGGTTTCCGTACGGAGTTTGCACAGTCTAATTAGGGGGTCCTAGCTTCAGGGAAAATAAGCTTGAAATTGCAAATCGATCGTAGTGTCAGCTTGATATGTGATTTGGACAGTCCCAAATTTATCAAATACCGTAGTCTATTAGATTCTATCGGTGTGTTTGTTGCTAAATGCGTACTTACAGATTGAGAAACACATCTTTAAGACTTAACTTAGTTCTACGTACGATCAATGTCTTGGAATGCTTTAAGGACAGTAACAAAAAAGGCATGCATTGATTTCACAGAAATTACTTAGTAATACTTACTTAATTTCCTTCGTGTCGGTTGACATAAGGCTGCTACCATAAATCTCCATTGTTTTTCGCAACCATGTCAATTTCTCCGAGTATCTTGTCCATATTATCACAAACATATTTACTAATGAATTGAAGTATGGTATTTTGCTGAACTTAAAAGTTAATTTATGCTGTTCAGGTATATTTCAAGAAGCATGTTTGTTTGTGCGTTTTTAAGTGTCCATGTAGAAAGTATTGAAATCTGAGTGTATACTAGGTTTGCAATTTGGCTTTATGAAGTTGAGTTCCTCTACATAAGCATGTTCATAGAGTATCAAATACTATCGACCTGTTTAGTACACTGGCATACAAATCGACGTGACCGAACGAAGCTAACACGCATAACAAACCAACCCTAAAAGTACGATAGAACGCATGTTATTTACGAACGCCAATTCTCGCGAAAATGTCCAAAATAATAGTTTGCGATTTAAGCATTCGCAAAATGATGAGGTCTAGATATTCGTGAAAACAACTCGCGGAAAGGTAACAAGTACATAATGATTCGCGACATTTCAGTGACATTTTAGTGATATTCATTACAAGCGCAAAAATAGCATTGCCTCGAAGACAACAATCTCATACGGCAAACGGGACACATACCCGGTTAGTTGTTATATAGCAACGATTTAGATTATCAAATAGAATCAACTATAATACCATTATAAATAACTCCTTTTGAGGACATCTGATTGTGTAGTTTCTGACAGATGGGCTAATTGATTACAAGTTTACTGATGTACTATTCCCTTTTCTCTCGTTTAGTCCGACTTGATTCTCAGTCTTCTGAAATTTGGTATGGTCGTCGGTGATGGTAATGTTATACATGCATATTCCGTATAATAAATTCCATATACCCATGAAGTACTGGTATCATAAACCTTTAATCACTAATTCTGAGTGAATTAGCGATGTTAAAGCTCTGGTGTAGCAATGACAATAAGACGTTGCCGCTCTTTTAATGCGGGTCGAGTTCCAGGTTTTATCTGACTAATTTATAATGATATATATGATTCAGTTTCACAAGTGTTCAAATGTGGCATTATACACTTTCAGTTATTGTTACTTCTCATCAACTAACGTCAATGTGTGAATAGATTTGTATTTGTTTCTGAATAGAGGTAAAGTTAGATGTGTCCACTTCGAGTTCGGGAGGTCTCTGTATCTATCCCCGACCACGACATACCCAAATCGTTAAAATGGTATGGATATAATTTTATTTCCTTTACTTTACTGAGTAGGTAGTCACCATGTGACTGGAATACTGTTGACCTGTGTCATTCCCTGTCCGATATAGTATTGGCTATTTTCTAACAATATTTAAAAAAAGAAGTAGACCCAACTAGGCATAAATATACAATAATTTGTCGTTGACGATCATACACGGATGTTTATACTTTCTCAATGAGTCGTGCAATGCTTTTTTTCTAGTACAATAAGGGTTGGTTTGACAATTATCCAATTGAAACAATAATGCATTAACTTAAATCATAGGTAACCATTGTAACAAAGGTTACATGTGGTATGAAGAAATAATTGATAATCATTTATTGACAACATAGTGTAATTAACACTAAATAAAGTAAATTCATCCGATACACACGCATCATTCCTAGATCTAGATCTTACAATTGAAGCAGCCCAAATTGTAAGTAAAATTTACGACAAAAGAGATTATGTTAACTTCGATACTGTTAATTACCCACACTTGGATGGAGATGTTCCACCGTGATCCACTTCATATGGTGTTTACGCTTCTCAATTAATCCGTTTTGCTAGAGCTTGTTCTCGAGTGGAAGATATATTTGTATTACTAATAAGTTACTGTAACAGGGCTATCGCTTCCATAAACTTCCTTAAACTTTTGCAAAATTTTACAGGCGTAATACAGATCTCATTTCTAAATATGGTATTAATTTAAAGACACTTCTGCAACAAAAAAGACAATATTAAGTCAGACAAGGAAGGCAGCACTCAACTAAATCAGCCTAGCACAGAAAACATTAAAAACATACAAGGCACAATGCCCAACACACAATCGAACGAGAAAATGATCCGCCCAGCTGTCAAAAAGCTGAATGAAAAGTTTCAGCAATCAAAAGGCTGAATACCTACGCTGAATAACCTAGTTACAACAGTAAAACTGCTGAAAGTTACAGCAATACAAATGCTGAAAGTCTAGGTCTGTCACAGCCAGAATTTTGCGGTGCTGTGCTTTACAAATTACGAAAGATTTTGGGTCATAACCACTTTCATGGCATGTTTATCAAGATTGTAAAACGTTTTGTGCGTAGAGGATTTGATCCTTAAAATGCTTAGTAGTGGGCCCATTAACAGCTCGCCATAATGCTTCCTATTTCATTGTGCCAGACAATATGCAGACTCTATCTTATGCCTAACCTCAAGCCTTTTTGGACGGCTGGTATTGATGGTTGTCTGTTACATTGTCTTGTCGTGCCCTTAAATGTTTTGCTCTGTTGTTGCTCTGACTTCTGATAGGTTATTGAGTACTTTCTGTGCTACTCGATGAGTTTTTTATATAATGTTTCATGTTTTACATTCTTTTATTAACTGTCACTGTGGCCTTTTTGTTAGAGGGCATTAAATGGCGGGAAACTTTTATTTACACTCTCCTGTTCTATAAGGTTGTCTATTGGGTAAGTGTGAGGATCGGTGCACTGCAAAACGTTTTATACCCCCATTTGTCGTTGTCCGTACCAAGGCGGAAGCCCCTTAGTCCACCTTACTCTATGTATGTATTGTCCACTTTATAGTAAAAATAAAAAACATATAAAAGTATATGCCACTGTGCCTTTTTGTACAATTTTGTTTATTCTGTATGTGCCATTCTGCAATTTCGTTGTCCAGCACAAGGCTGGGTCGGTCAACTGTTGCGCTCGACTTGTTCAGGTGGGTCATCTAGCTAAGGCATTAAACTTGTTGAAACTGTGTCATCCGGCTTGGGCGTTCAGTCTTTTTGTATTGCTGAAACTAGGTCATTCAGCTGTAACATCGACTTTCAGCTTTGTAATACTTTTACTTTTTTACTTTTTAGGATTTCCGACAGGTATTGAAGCCGTTTTACTGTTGGAACTGTTGGAAATGTTTTAACTGGGACATTCAGCTAGGGCATTCGGCTGTTTGAACGCTGAAACTAATTCATTCGACAGCTTGGACTTGGGCGGATAGTCTATTTGTTTAGTTGGCATTGTGCCTTGTATGTGTTTTATGTTGTCTGTGCTCGGTTGGTTCAGTTGGGCATTGTGCCTTGTTTGTTTTTAATATTTTTGTGCTCTGCTGGTTAAGTTGAGTGCTGCCTTCCCTGTCTGACTTAATATAATCTTTTTACATCTTTTTCGAGAAAAATGATTCAAAAATGTCTGAACGCAACTGTGTCAGCAAAACCATTCAACGATAATGCATCAAAGATAATCAAAGTATTATAGCGAGCATATTAATACCCAGGTTCTTAACACGGCATCTAACGCTAATGTTGTTATCTTCGAGTCACGTTAATATGTACAAACAGTTGACGTTTATCCTACGCGAGTTCACAGGATGTTGTGTGTAAACATGTCACTCTAAAATGACAACATTTACAAACTTTGTTCACGTGGGAATGTATCTAGGAAAACACGAAACAAATTCCCGCTGAGTGACTTCTCTGTACTACGAAAACAGATTATTTTAACAAAAATATTAAATTTGTTTACGTCTTTAAGACTGGTGATTAAAGTATATTTTTATATCTGAGAATAGATGTCTTATACGTATATCTAATAATACATATTTTTATTATGTCTCGTGAATCTATTGAATTGCAAAAACATTTTTTGCAAATTGTATTTGCTTGTGTTTATATAAAACCAAACCATGTTTTTGGAGGTAACAAAATAAATGTCATTCACCATAATTTACTGCATAATAATCGTTTCATGTATAATAGCTAACAACTATATTACTTATTCATGATTAGAATAACTGAAAAGTAAGCTGTTTGAATGAATTAATGTTACTAGTATATAAGGTATTACAATATTCAGTTGCGGCGTTAAATTCACACTTATTTGTACATGGTGTATTTCTTAGGTACCACTAAAATGAGGTTTAAGAGTTAACCTAATAGCAGGCATAATGAAATACAGTTCGTTCACCAAAATGGGGGAAAACTATTGCATGCACAACAAATTATTAAGATGCAGTTCCAAACAATACACTCACTACAGCTTATATAACTCGTTTAATCAAGTCAGTCACCTGTTTACATAAATTTGTTTATATACGTGCATGTACATATTGCAATTTCTTTTGAGATATTGTATGAGTATATGGCTTGGTGCATAAGATTTTGACTCTTACTGCCGTTTTATCCGATTGAATATTGTAAACAATAACAATGCTTTGTTTTGATTTACATGGTTTGAAAAAAGGATTATATAGCTTGTAATCTTTTACACGGAACCCGTGAATATGCGAGCTCAACCTTCGTCCAATCAGATTTGTTATTTAACCGGTTAAAACAGTCTTACAGTAAAAAAACGAAAATACGCGAAGACTGATTACTTATAGTTCATGGCCACATGTTATGTACTATACCTTCGTATCAACGAATCACACCCTTTTCAATATCTTAGTTAGTTAACTTTAAAACATGTTATAAACAGAAAATGTAGCACGATGCTTTGAACACCTGTTGATGGAACTATTGTAAAACCCGCATTGAGACGACTTTAATAAATCCAATTATTCCATTGATTGCAACTGCTTGTCTGCAACTTCAATGTAATTTCCATCTATAAATTAATATACTTGTTATACGGGTGAATTAAGATGTAATTAAACTCCAAGATCGATTCTTTATATATAGCATGACCTATACAAATATCAGATTGTGCAATGAATAGACAATGTCAAGGTCTCATATTTAACGAATAATTCAACCCAGTAGGAACACAAATGGTACATTAGACACATTATCTCGATATTACAAATATAAAAATAAAGAAAGCTCAGATTTCATGAAGAAATTTTGTCAATCTCTCAACATTCCCTAATTTCATTTATGATATCTTAATTTAAACATACAGCTTTAGAAATAAAAAACTGGCAAAATTTGTAAACTTTACAATTTTATTATTAAAATATTGTTACATCATTTATTGTATATATGTACACTATGTATATTGTAACCTGTTGTGAATAAAATATAGAAAAAAAAGGAACACAAATGGTACGCATGGTTTTATCCTATCACATTGTGGCTTGTTTGTTTTATAAACAATACATTGGAAGTAACATTAGATAGAAGTACTAATACGTCACAGAAGGTAATGCATGGATTAGAACATGTCCAAACGATCTAATACATATTACAGTAACTAGGGCATCCATACTTTATATAACATGACTGATCGATATCTTAGTAACTACACGGATATTGTTTGTGAGGTGTTGCGATTACACAAGGCTAACACGAACAACTTTCTGCCTCATTGCAATACAATTATTATGATGTATGTCATATGACCATAGGTTCCATGTTACAGTCGATATCGATTGCATATACTGAAAGAATATCATATTAATATTTATTATATAGTTGCATATTAATTACTGTTCTTAATAACCATAAATGTGTCACGTGTATTTCAGGTTCAAATTACAACGCTGTGTGTTTCTATAAGTTTAAGTGCTAGTGTGGCACTGGTGTGTCTCTTCACACCTAAAATGTACATCATTTTCTTCCAACCTGAGAAGAATGTACGAAAGTTGACGATGATGATGAATTCTATGCACAGAAAGACAGGTAACAATCAGACACACAGTTGCTTTTACATCTTCCATGTTTTGTAAAATGTAGTATATATTGTCTATGGCACACCAAAATACAGAATTGTAGCCTTTTCAGGAGGTATGCATTTCCATGCTTTTAACTTTTACGAAGACTGATGAATACGTACATTGGCTTATTTAGTTGCTTTGGCTTAAGTGCGCGCCAATTGTTTATTACTAGCATTTTTAACGCGCAAATCGTTTCATGGCGTTATATGAGAGTAACATTATGGTCGATCAGACCTTTGTAGGGAACCTGTTGCATGCATTACGTGCACATCGACATTTTCAGGGGCCAAAACGAAATGCTTTACGTAAAATAATCACAATTTTCAAATATGCTTTACACATGTTTCATGTTAGCATGGATTCTAGCATCCTTTAACTGTTTTTGGTCTAATTAAAATGGTTATTGGCTTTTCTTGTTTTTTCTAACTTTGTGTGTGATAATGCAGTAATGTTTTGAGGGATATTTGTCATATTTGGTGATCATTTGTGTTGTAGTTTAAATGTAAGTGTCTCTTGATAAAGTGATATAACTTGACGCTAACCTTTGCAAAGAATGACAAGCATTGATCTACTTTTTATGAAGTTTAAAAAGCTGTTAACGTTTAAACCTTTTTTATCGTTTACCTCATCTTAACGTAAATAACTTTCAAATCCCTACCCCAAAGTATTGTGTATTTATAACTACCACATGCTTATGTACTACACCACCTTCCGACTACCACTTCTTGTTAAACCAAACTTGCTAAGAAGGAACGACATTGCACCTTTCTTTAGATTCCATATTTCGGATTTGTTCTTGATACTGGTAATTATCTGAATATATCAAACGCTATTATACATAGAAGTGGTGCAACGTCGTTCATGCATACCTCAATATCGTTTTCCCTTTTCACCTTCACCACTCGTATAGCTAGTATATATAAATATGTTCACACAATCGATGCTTACATCTTTTCACGAATATATATTAATGATATGCGAATTCTTGCCAAGTAAATAAGGCGTTTCTTCAAACTCTCTTTGTTCTTTCATTATGACATACGATACTATGTCGTTCACTAGACTTGGATAAGGAGATGAGCTATACTTTCAGACCATGGACCAGGGGAGCAATAGAGCTATAATTTCAGACAAGAGATGATGATAGCTATAATGTCAGTAAGGAGAGGTACACAATTAGACAATATATATACATAGCTACAAGTTCAAGCTAGTGATCAGGAGTGCAAAGTCAAACAAAGAACAAGATTAGTAATCTTGTCTTACATGATACAACAGAGTAAATATTCCAAGAAATGGTCCACGAGAGCTATAATCCAGACAATATATCGGGAGAGGTGGTTGCAGACAATGGACCAAGAGTACTATTATTCCGGACAAAGACTTGGGAGAGCTATAAGATCAGACACTTGTCATTTGGAGCTGTAATTCAAGACAATTACACAGTAGAGCTACGCTTCCATTATTGCATAATATGGACAAGAAACTATGTAATTCCAAACATTCGTGCTCAAACGAATTATACTTTCTGACAAGGTAGAATGGGGAGATATATTTTTAGAAAAGACACCAGGAACATGCAATGCTAAAAGCATTCGTTCGGTATCCAGTGTTGTCGTTTGTAAATGTGTTAAAAGTACGTTCTTCTCTTCTTTAAAAACAAAACCACGACTGCTGTTACCGTGAAATATTGACAGTCTCTCAGAAAATTTAAACCTTAATTTATGTATTTCCTGTCGCCAGTATTTTCTACTATGGTTTATCTACAATAACATTTTCTGCGCTCGACTTGATTGAATTTAATACAATTTACTCGCAATTACAGTACACGGAACTGAGCGTTGTATTGAACCGACTTACATTTCTTTAATCATGTTGCCAGACTTTTACATCAGTGAACATTTCCTTGTAAAGTGTGCACATTTATTTTACTTTATGTCAATGTTGTTGAGCAACGAGAAGGGGTTAATGTGATTATAGCTGGATAGAGACATTCATAATACCTTGTTGAAGAAATGGGATCAAGTAAATTTTCAAACTCATCATGGAATTAAGGTTGTGTACTGGTATACGAATGCTCAATCAATCTGCATTTACAGTGTATAAGTTAATGTCTTCTATTCTTTAATATATCTATTTTATGTCGAAGAAAATTTATAATTTAAGTTCGTACTTGATATGTGTTTTATCCTGTGTAAATGGCAATACTCACTTTAGGGCGATGAGTAGTTGTTGATAGCGGCTATATTTCAATTAAGGTTAATACACTATAATGATAATTCACATTCGGAACCATCTGCAGAGAAATTAGTTCAGTCAGATTGGTTTGTGTATTACAAAACGCGTAGTTTAACATAGTTCAAAGTGGCTTCCATTATGCAGTATTATAGAAATGTTGACAGTACTTGATACATATATGTATAACAAATGTTCTACCTACATATTGTTGTTTATCATTGTAGGTTTTGTTATAACCCTGTATGTATGGTACACCGTGGTCGTATAGACATGCTTTGATCAAACATTTCCCTACACCCCGGCAATTACACACGATCTTCCAATCACATATGTTGTAAATTGTATTATATCTGTTAATGGCATCAAAACAAACTTTTAAAACAACTGGGATATATCTCTATACATGTCGAGGGCTCAGTGCAAAACACACATTATTCCATGGAACTGATACATGAACACTGTTGAAGAGTATGTTCGTCATAGTCAACTATAGAATGGACTGGTATAATTATTTGCATATTTTATCGTATTTACACAGACGTATGAAATGAGTTTTTACTACAAGTTGTTAGTTGCTTGAATCGTGAGCATCTAAGACGATGTTATCCAACTAAACAACAGCCTATTAGAATAAAGTATTCAGTGCTAGAGAATATAACTAATATCAACCCTATGGTTGATCATTACACAAACATGGATAGCGTACATTTACTATGATTGATGCTGGTTTGTTTTGATGCCACTGGAAGTAATATTGTATGTACAGTCAACTTACCAAGTCATACAACTGAACACCATTGTACCTATGTTTTTTACTTTTAAACTCAGTTTCGCGGAAAGTATGTTTACTTAAAAATTGAGTTACAAAGCTAAAGCGTGAAATTATGCATGTGTCTGTTAGGTACAAATAGTTTTCCTACCAGACCCCATTTTGGATGATAAATTAAGTTGCAATCAATGTGTTCGGTTCAATGTAAGACTATGTATTTTGTCTTTATATTTGAACTTTGTCCTATGGAGGAAATCTGACAGACGTTTACAGCTAATGTGATCAGTAGATATGATAGCTTCATTATGTCAGTACAGCGTCAAAAAGCATACGACTGACGTTATACATGTATATCTTGCAAATGTATTTTGCACTGACTTTAAGGTAATAAGATAATACCTTGTCGTGTCAAAGGGACGACATGTTGGATTTCAACCATAGGACAAAGAACCATTTCCTCACCTTTACTTTTGCACATTTTTTGAATGTCTTGATGTTGTGCTTGAAATTTAGTTTCAGATTCTACTTCACACTCCACATGCACCACTAAATTAAACAATTCTGTAGACGTTCACAATACCGTAGACAATGCAAATTCAAGTAAGTATGACCGGGACCCTTACATATTTTACTCCAATCATGTTTACTTAATAGTGTAGTTATTTGCTTATCACCTGCATCTCTAAGGTCTTCTACATATTTAATGTTAAGCTCAAACATCGATCGACCGAATACATGTATGCATGAATTACATACGTGATTAAATTCCAATTCATGTAGTTCTGCCATACTTGTTAAGACTTATTTTTAGGTTGTCAGTCTGTACACCAAAGTTTAATTAAAGTCTCATCGTTCAATTATTTCTATAGTTAATATGTCTTTAAATTTTGTAATTATTTGAGGACGTTTGCCTATAATGTCATTTGCTGTGCTTTAACTATATACAATGAATGCCTTTTACAGTGTCTGAACTACTTAATGTTTTCTGCTGAAAATGATGATTGTCATTTAAAAATAATGTTCACGTGCAATCATAAAACACTTCATAATGTCGATCTTGTTTTTCAATGAGTATTATATTTGCTATCAAATCATACCACATATTTTGCTTTGAAATTACTTAACACATACTAAAATACACTTAAAGGCACTTCTAACGCTACCCTTGGATTTTCATTGATATCTCCAAAACCATTCAAGATAACTTCATCACATTTTCACCACATTGAGTGTACATGTAATGTATCTGTCTGTTACTGCACTAGAGATTGATGGGTATAAACACTCGCGATAAATGCGTAATTTACGTTATCCTAATTTCAAAAGTCACAAAATTCAAAAGCGTATATATTAAGTATAAACTGAGTATTTTCAATGTTTTATTTCATTACTGCTTCAAGTGTTACAGAATATGTATAAGCAAATCAAAATATCAATAAAAGACATACACGTTACAGTCCTAGTTAACGAAATAGCACTTGGTAAACGGGCAAAATTTGTGACTTTCAATATTACGACTTATTCAGTTGAAGGCGTGTCTTACAATAGTCTAAAGTCCGATTTAAATACAAATTTGTCAGAACCAGGGTCAATTATTGTTGTTTGAATGTGCCAAATTTCATGACAATCCATACAGCAGTTTTAAAGAAACATAATTATGGTATATATTAAAGGTAGCGTTAGTAGTTCCATTAAGTGTACTTATTAGTCTGGTGAACCTATCTAGCATAGGATTCACGACGTGGACTATTTTCGATATGTGTACACTTGTCCTATATCTTATAACTCATGCTGATGATTCTTGTTTGGCTCTCCTGATAACTATCTCTGATTTGAGGTAGTTGGTGTCAGCTGGTGTACTTTGTCGATTTCGACAATTTATTTGCTTATTTAGTGTTACGTGGTACTTATGTTCTTACCGATAGTAAATGATATATACGTAAAACAAGTTTATATAATAAATTAATAAGTATGTTTATATTGAGAAAAATTAGACTTCACTTTTATACACACCACAATAACTTGAACAATAACTAACTTAAGTATTACACAATGATATTACCATCACATTCTTAATACACGTAGTTAGGATCGTTATTAAATACTATCGCATTGAACACGTTTTTGTTCACAAGAAAATAACTTTCATTAATGTAGCGATCATATAATTATGTACAAGTATGCAACGGTTATAATATTTCAATTGGAATGGTTTGATAGAAGATCACTCGATATTTCCTTTCTTGTTCAATGATGCTTAAGTTAAAGAAGTTAAGTTACCAATTTTCTAGGGCTGCTTTCAGCAGTTCAGCCACCCTTTGACATTTAAACTTCCCCTGTTCATTGGGCTACCTATGGAAACCTAAGTTCGAGTCTCCCTGGGGAGACTATTTCTCTCCTGGTGGGTGTGCAGCCAACATCGATCTTCGGCGCCCAGGGCAATCGAACAGGTTCAGACACAGCCCTCACAGGTACCAATTCACACCTTGGTCGAGTGGAGCATGTGGGTTATTCGTGCTCAGAGAAATTAAGCAGTGGTCCAGACGGGGGTTGAACCCGGGACCTCTCGATCCCGAAGCGCGCGCCCTACCTCTAGGCCACCGCTCCCCACAGCTTCCTGTGCTTCAGTAAATATATGTAGTATAGGTGCTACCAAGGTGCACCTGCGACTGCTGGTTGGTGTGAACATGATGACGTTAGCAAATATGACGGGAGTTATACCCAATATGATACTCCCTACAAATTTAAATTACATGTAGAGTTGAAGTTTCTTATGAAATTGAACCCTATCTCGTAATATAAGGTTTATTGACTGGAGTACACTTACATTTTACAGCATTCAGCTTTGCATTGTTCTGTACTAGCACTACTGTTATCAATATTGTTGTGTTTTATATAAACAAGGTGGTATTTCACAAAGGAATTTAATGAAAATCATCAATGAAACCGACACCGTACCTACCACATGGTATCATTTGCCAATTCCGTTGGTGCCAACGCTTATGGGTAAATGGCTAAATAAAAAAAATAAAAAAAATATCTAACACTTTCTTAAAATCAGCAGTGTTTAGTTTGAGACTCTTGTCGCTGTCTTCTGTTCACTAGTGGTTTATTATATCTACATCACATCTATCTAATAACCTATTTGTTTCATTTGCAGACAGTCCTGCGGAACTTATTCGTTTGAATGTCCACCACTTTGCACAGAAATTCAACGCAGAAACTACCGAGACCTGTCCTGCGACCGAAAAAGATAGTCTCACTTCTCTTTGAGTGACATTCATTTCAACTGACGAAATATTCAGCGATGGTATGTTTACTAGCAAGAGCATGACTGTGACCATAGTATATAACAAGGACTTATGAACCAACATGTTCATATTGTATGGGTTTACGAAATGACCCACGAACATATTGTATAACAAGGTCATATTGAACCGCATGAACATGTTGTACCACCGTATCACGTGACTGTATTGTACCACGTTATGCTGAGATTTTTGAAGTTAAAGACAGATCGCGATACTCGAAATTTAGATTTGATTTCCAAACAACTTTGACCAGTTTTCTAATAAACAACCAGTTATTGGCCGTATGGGTTTACGAAGAAATGTCGTGCGTACAATACATTTTCAGGAAATGGGCGTTAAACTCGACACATCCATAATCCGGTAATTCCTGGTATAAAATACACGTTCCGGTGTCTCATGAAAAACACAAGTTATATTGATTTGACAAGTTTAACGAAGTGCGCATGCGCATGTCCGGTGTACAATACAAACGTAGGTTAAGTTCCGAGATGCCATACAAATTCCCGTAATGATCGGTGTGCATTACTCGTAACCAATTTCCCATAAACAACACATATACCGACAATATACGGTATGCAATATGTATTCTGTCAATTTAAGTCCAGTGTGCAACACAAACTCCGGCAGTGTCCGGTGTACAATAAATATTCCGGTACTGCTCGTGGTAGGATTATGTATGCTGGCAATGCGAGGTGTTTAGTACTATTTCGGTATTGTCCGGTGTACCATACATATACCGGCAATGGCCGGTGAACAGTATAAAATATTCCGACAATGTCCGGTTAACACTGTCAAGCACTTTAAGGAAATACAATAAATACGCAATGAATGTCGGGTGCGCGATCGAATGCATTTTAAGAATATGTAGTGCCCGATTCAGAATACAATACACATCCCGGAAACATATGCCCTTTGGCGTGCTGAAGGTCAAATGTTTGATTCCTTTGGTATGTTTCCGTTAAGATTGAATGCATAACAAAAATGAATACAAATTACGGCATTGTCTGCTCTAACCAAAGACAAATAAAAAATGATACCAGCTTGACGCTCACCATAAAAAAGGAACATTGGTTTCTCTTCTCTCACATGCCCTTGTAAGGAATAATAACTTCAAAAATGAGGTACCCAGAATAATAAAATAATACAATCGACCTAAGTAGTGTGTAGTTTAAATCGTTTGGTTTTACACTATTGGTTGGCTAATTGTAAAACAAGTTTTTCAGAAGTTCAGTGTGCATGTTCTGCAACAAGTCGACATTTCTTAATATTATTTTGTCAAACTCATCTCAACAATAACTACGTATTGCTAACTGAGCGCAGCGAAAAGGGGGTATTGTGTAGAAGTTTGGTTTGATGTATTAAACTTGTGTGTGCTTTTTATGTTTGTATTGCACTTAAAGAAGTTTGTTCATCTCATTAAATGCAGTTTTACTTGTTCACTCATTCAATGTAAGTGTGATTATTTTCTCAATACATTTTAGTGTTACTATTTAGGTGTATGTGAAAAGTGTTTGTATATATTGGGGGACCAATCGTAAGTCGAATATACTTTCTTCGAATAAACAAGGTTCATTCCGTGTGTATTTCGATATCTGAATATATTTCATTTAACTGTTGTGTCGCTGTGTATAACCTGATACAATCAACCCTTTAGTTCATAGTACTCCGCTTTATACGACTAATCAGTGCACATGAGTTGGTCATAAATTGTGTTTTTATTACTAGCCTGTGATTGGTGAGCAAGGTGTCCGCCCAGGATAATGTGATATTTACAAACATGAATCGGTTTGGTCAACTTTGGCAAAATTGGTTTTACAAATTACTTAAATAAACAGATAAGGTCAGTAATCTACTCAAAACATCATTGATAAATCGTGCACATAATTGTAATCCACCTCCACCTTTGTTGAATATACCAAATTTCCCCGCCTTTCACAATATCCTGGGCGCACTGTAACTGTATATCGAAAACGAGTATTGAGCCGTGACTGCACTTTTAGCTATATATATATAACTTTAGCGCGATAAATTGCAACACAAAAACAAACACAAAATATCCTATATTTATCGTTTCTGAATAGTTAGGAGCATGCAAACATTATAGGTTTTTTTGTACTGCAATTTATCGAGTTAGAGTTATACTTTATATAGTGTATACCGAAAGGTTACGACTCAGAGACCAGATTCTATCTGTAATCTCTTATCATTATACTGTATGTACATTGTTTATGTGTTTATGGAGAAAAGGCTTAATATTGATTATTGTCGTGTTTGATTAAAATATTTGTTAAGATACGTGTACCAACTGATATACTGTCCAGTTAAGATATTATGAGAGTGACGTTGCAGTTTATGTGTACAAACAAGTTAACAACCATTGCCTGAACAGGTAGAGTGAATAAAGTATGTTTGTTAAGCATTGAAATCATAGCTGTCTGAATAAACCTTTATAATTGGTTTTACACCGTCATAGAGGACTCGACCGCTGCGTCACTGGATTCTTACCCTGGCTGGACTATACTATATAACATGCAAGCTTGTCATACCCAATAGATTTACCCCGGAATGCAGTGCAATCTGGTTATTCCACACTAATCCTGCGGTACAAACAACTTTTACAGTTACATTGTATTCACTGTTTAGTTAGATAATATTCATGCATGAACATTTGAAAAAAGCGATTTAAATCACTACAGCTCTAGCAAAGGATTAAGATCAACATTATTTGTACCGCTAGTAAATTAATGGAAAACGCTTAATCTTGCGAATTCCGGGCTACATCTACCTAATTCGATAGTTGGCAAAATAATAGACATTTCTCAGACTTTATCTGAGGACGATATTATGAAATTTAGTTTGTTTTGAATATGATATTATTATATTCTATCTTTCTTGGTATTGTTTCAGGGGTAAAATGTGTCAACTTTTGTTTGATGTTTCTTGTTGGATAAAATGTAAAACTTGTTATCAATTTTTTACCTAAGCTGTACATACTCAGTTCACGTTCTAGCATTATAATTATTACATTTAGTGTAGTGTATATTGTTTAACATTATATATTTACAGAATTTTGTTAATTTAATATTTACCTTGTGTAAAAATAGGTTGTAAAACACATATCGTAGTGTACATAATAAAAGCATCATGTGTTCGTTATGTCTTGTGTGGTCCTAATATCCCTATCAAATCTATTACAGTGACATTTGACAAAAAACCTGACCAAGACAGTTTGGACGCAATAATATATACGTCACACGAAGAGACGCCAAAGAATGAAGTCACACAAGTTATGTCGTTACCACCAAGAAGGCTGCAAATAATACGAAATCTTTCGAAGGGTGTTCGAAAAGAAATGCAATTGACTCTCTATTTTATTTTTATTTAAATAACCATTTACAAAATCTTCAATGTTCTCTTCTCTACACATTGCGCTCTAATTCATGTTATAAATTTATGATAAAAATTATGTTTTGTTTTCGGTAAAAGTTACAACACTAATGCACTGCAATATGACTGTAATGAATGCGATTTAAGTCTAGGAACTAAACACTAGTCGCATGGAGTACTTCTAAAGAATAGACTTCAGGTTGGTGATCAAGCATAGTAATGTGCTTTTCGCTCATAAACGACTATACAGTAGATACCTGGTGCGAAGAAGCCTTTTCACGTGACAGGTACGTATGTTCCATTTCATTAAAAATGAGACACTTTATTAAATATTTCTCAAAAATCCTGTTAAATATTGGTCCATTTGTTCTGGTATTTGAATATCAGGACCTTGGTGGCTGTAGAAAATCAAACACCTCACATTCGTCGCTGACTGTGTGTGTTTTACAATAACGGAATTCTTAGAATGTCTGATAGCTTATACATGATATTTCTGCTGCGGTCTTGGTTATAGAAAGTGAGTCAGTGTTTCATTCCCTGTGATACTACGTAATATTTTCTTTTGAAAGTACTTGGGATGTAACTTTAATATATTCTTTACATTTAAAATCAGATGACGCTTTGGTCACCACGTAATGAACATGATATCTATTATCATATAGGTAAAAATGCTGTTAAAATCAAGAACTTTCTACAAAATGGAGTGAAAATGGGATATACTCGAGCACGTACGTGCAGCTAACAGTCCAGCTTTAAGACGAATATCCTACTGTGTAGTTTTTAGTTTGAATAATGATGGAGCTTAAAATCAGATCTGGCCCAATTTACTAGCAATAAGTGTTAAATGCGAAACTAGGATATTGAAAGGGCCGCAGTACACAACAGTAACAACAGGTCACGGAATGCACACAGATGATTCTCTAGCATATCCGGGAGAAAGAGCCAGACAATAACTAGTATATAAATCACAAGGACGACACACAAATCAACAATCCATAGAAACAATACAAATAGACATGCCTTCTTGAAGATTATCGAGGCAGGCTTATGCTAGACACCGAATTTGCAAATGGGCACACACACTGTATGTATACAAAATTAACACACTTTATTTTTGTAATACGAGTTTCTATTCTCGTTTTAACTATATACCGAACGATACATTACATAAAGGAAGAAGGTTTACTGGACTTCTGCTTCGGTATCGACAATGGCAAATGTCACTGGGGGGGGGGGGGGGGGGCTTAAACGTATTACAGTGAATGACACTTACTAACTACCCCGCAGACAATTATCATTCGAAATAAAAAGTAAAAGGCCACAGTGACAGTAATTAAAATAATGTTAAAAAGAAACACACTCAGAACAGAACCCTGAGAGAAGCATAGAGAATATTCAATTACATACCAGAGGTTAAAGCAACAAGAGAGCAATTTATTTGAGGACACGGTAAGATTATGAAATAAAGAATAGTAAATCTTTTTTTTAAAAAAACATCCCTAGTTACAATCATTGTGATAAAATTGCAGCTGAACATAATACTCCCAATGTCGCATTGTTATATGACAAAACTAGTACATGAATGTTGTATCTGATATTGCTGTTTTGTCAAGCAATAATAAGTCTCATCGATGTACATTCTTACAATATTTACAATACATATTTGAACAATTATAAAAGTACTTAGTCGCTCACCACTGGAGCTATAAGAGACTAGATAATTTATATATACGTATAGGACTTTTTTAATAGCAGCGCGGAAAATCAGAAATTTAGAAAACTAATTTACTGTAAATGAAATTTCATCTATCACTGACAAACATGCGAATTATCAAAGCAATTGGTTGAACAATAAAAAATATATTAAACATTAAATATACCATGTACCATGGACGCGGGTCGCGTCGTGACGTTATGATGACGTCGCCTTTCAAACACAGTAATTTAACCGAAAGACACCCTTAATATTTTTTACATATTGTCACACTGACTTTCAAAACTGATCTGATGTTACTGTCGCCATTGTTTATATGTGTCTCTGTGCCATTGTTACCAAAAATGAGTAACTTTGATGTAAGACATTGCTCTAACCTTGAAGCGTCTATCAGTGTACGAACGGTGTATGTCAACGCCAAACTACTTTTTCTGCGATTTGACCTGTGTGCACTTGTAAGTTCATATCCCCACCAGCTATGGACATTTTGTGCTAACATAACACAAATGGATGCTGGATGGCATTAAATTCTGCTTATTTAATTATTTTAATGGTTTGCATTGTTGGTTTTCCAATTTATAACATAATTTAACTATCCCACGGGGTCTGGATTTTTACGTTGACGTCGTTTCGTCCATGACGCGCTTGTATATATACACTTGTTTACTCAGTTGTGATCATAAACAAACAGCGATTGCTTCGTAAGTTTGCATGCACACGTCAGTGACATCAAGGTAAAGCCACATAATTTTCCAATATTATTTATTAAGTGGTTACTGAGATATTCAAGTGTTTAGTATGGTTAACAATGAAAATTTACAGTGTGACCCGCCTGTGCGTTACATGGTTTCTATGACATCGCTTTGTATAAGCATCACCAACAGCAATGAAAATCTGTTGCTGTCAGTATATAGAGCATGAAATGCTACACATATTAGATACATTTCATTAAAATGTAAGTGTTGAGTACGAAGTTATGAGAAAAGTCCTATTATTTCTGGAACACCCCTCGTACATATCAATAAAAACGGATCCATATTCTTGCAAGGGAAAATAGTCGTGCAAAGCGTAATCTGCTAAACCATAAAACAGAATTAAACAAATAAAAATATACATAAATATATACACCTGGAAATAAGTTAAGCACACCCCGGAAATTTAAAATTGGTTGTGATTGAAAGCACTGTCATGAGATGACGACTTAATTGAGCTAAGAAATAGTAATTTGATAAGTAGCGATAGCAATTTAGTAATCATAAACCAGTAAATTTATGAGTTTAGTTTATTCTTATCCAAATTATTGAAGCATAAGCAAACGTGTCGTTTTTTGTAACTGTCACGTGCCCGGACGACATTTGCCATTCCTGTCATCCGGGCAGGTTACACACGTTATTAAAAATTTGGCTACATAATGTCATTTAAGGTTAAGTAATCGTCAACATTTACGAAAAATACCCACCAGTAAATGTTTTGTAAACGCTCCAACACCACACCAACAGCAGACCTGTGTTTAACATGCATTATTAATTTACAGTACTGTTCAGCTGCATATTCCGATTTAAAAGACTTATATATTCGAAGCTTATTGCGTCGTCGTCCGGAGGAACCAACAACATGATTTACACATATCAGATACATTTCATTAAAATGTAAGTGTTGAGTACGAAGTTATGAGAAAAGTCCTATTATTTCTGGAACACCCCTCGTACATATCAATAAAAACGGATCCATATTCTTGCAAGGGAAAATAGTCGTGCAAAGCGTAATCTGCTAAACCATAAAACAGAATTAAACAAATAAAAATATACATAAATATATACACCTGGAAATAAGTTAAGCACACCCCGGAAATTTAAAATTGGTTGTGATTGAAAGCACTGTCATGAGATGACGACTTAATTGAGCTAAGAAATAGTAATTTGATAAGTAGCGATAGCAATTTAGTAATCATAAACCAGTAAATTTATGAGTTTAGTTTATTCTTATCCAAATTATTGAAGCATAAGCAAACGTGTCGTTTTTTGTAACTGTCACGTGCCCGGACGACATTTGCCATTCCTGTCATCCGGGCAGGTTACACACGTTATTAAAAATTTGGCTACATAATGTCATTTAAGGTTAAGTAATCGTCAACATTTACGAAAAATACCCACCAGTAAATGTTTTGTAAACGCTCCAACACCACACCAACAGCAGACCTGTGTTTTACATGCATTATTAATTTACAGTACTGTTCAGCTGCATATTCCGATTTAAAAGACTTATATATTCGAAGCTTATTGCGTCGTCGTCCGGAGGAACCAACAACATGATTTATACTAGTATACCAGTTTGCAACAAACTCGTGAAATAATACATTTTCTATCTGTTCCACAAATGTCTTTGAAATAGCAACACCAATATTAGTAAATTCTGGTAAATTCTGATCTCTTAAAAACCTTTGTACAGTAAACATCCACTTAGCGCAGGAGTCACGTGATTTTAAAGATACCAAGTGTGCTGTTCGTTTATTGGTTCTTGAGTCAGTCATGGTGCTTAGTTTTGACCAGTAAAGAGATATATTTTTCCATTGCCGGACAAAGGGGTGTTTCCAACCCATATCTCCTAAAACTGCATTGTTAGGAGTATACTTCCCTACCCCTAAAAAGAAACGTTGCGCTCTGTTGTGAACGGCTTCAATACATGAATAATGGCGGAACCCCCATTAAGGAGCACTATAGTTTATAACAGGCCACACTACTGTGTCGTATAGCTTGGTAAAGACATCATATGGTACTCCCCCTATATGCTTGCATTTGGCAATCAAAAGACCCAATGCACGACTAGCACTCTGTGAAACAGATTTAACCATAACATTATAATCTAAATGCTCGTCTAAAACAATACCCAGATAAGTATATATGTCTACAATATTAATTACATCATTTCCACAACTAAACAGTTCAGTCGTTCTTGAAATTAATTTTGGGCGAAAATGAATTACATTACTTTTGTTTGCATTTACATTCATGTCATTCAAACGGCACCAATCATTCAACGCATTTAACAAAACTTGTAGATCAGACGCAGATTCACATAACAATACAATATTATCTGTATATAATAAAATACATATCTTTTCATCTCCAAACGACTTCAAATAAATAGTCAAATCATTAATGAACAAATTAAACAAAAGTGGAGACAAAATACATCATTGCCGCAAACCACACTTAACATCGAACCATTCAGTGGTTAGGTTAATTACACGTACACAAGACATAACAGATACATATAATGATTTAATAGCACTGAACATCTTACCAGTGATACCAATTTCGTCTAACCTCTTCCATAATATATTCCTATTAATAGAAGCATAAGCTTTTTTAAAATCGATGAAAGCACAGTAATTTGACAGCTTTAATTGTTTCCTTGTATCAATGATATTAGTTAGAAATAGAATGTGAATCAGTAGTACTTCTACTCTTTCTTAAACCATTCTGCTCATCGCAGATTTTGTCATTATCCTCTGAATGTGCAATTCCGAAACACACGATATACATATTGCTTCAACCTATATCAAATTTCTATTTACTAACGTTTACCATCATTTTAAGATAAAAATTGTCCGTATATAGTAATAGCAGTTTTAAAGCACCTCTTGGTAGTTGGTAAAAGCCCGAAGTACAACATCCGGAAACAGACTGCTCCATTGTTTTAAGGATCCTAATTCGTTAGGGAGAGTCCTCTGAAGCTATGTTATTACTATGGATAGCGGGAAGTGAGATTCCAAGGGATTTAACTATGGTATTCAACACTGCCTGCAATTTTTAAGTTATCTTTCATTCAACTGGAACAACGTCATTTGATATTGCAACCAAAACTAAACATGACAATGTGGTACATCATGTACACCGTAGTTTTAATATATGGGGAATCATTATGTGTTGCAGTGCATTCCTATTTATATAAAGTATGCAGTTGTTAGGTTTTCTTATATGCGAGACATGACGTTCTATAAGTTATGAATGTTTTAAATGTTTTGTCTTAAGTCCAATATACCGACACCGCTATAAAACCAATCGTTCATCATTAGATCCAAACTAGATTATATATATGTATTACAATATCTTAAGACAATAGCTTTTTGTGAATAACTGAATATGCACATACCTACTTGAGGCATTGTACACAATTGAACATTATTTAAGGATCTTTATTTTAAGAATTTAGTTAATTGATTTATTTTAGTTACTTGCAAGAAGGATATCCGTGTTAAACATGACAACTTGTTTAACACCGACGTTGATAGTGTGCCTATTGATTCTGAATAATGTTCACCTTTCTGGACAACAGTTAGTTCTTGCAATAAAGGTTGGCGAAACTATAATTGATGTAGCTAAGATTGCACTAGGACTCTCCGAGATTTGGGAGGGTGACGATGGAAACACGGAACAAATTGAACAGCTGAAAGTAGACATTACCAAGAAAATTGATGCGTCGACCACAGCACTTATCAAAACCAATTTGCTCGTGTCCAAATTGGAAAGAATAGATGACGCGGTTATTGCGGTACATAGCTCGCTAACAGATATTGAACTGATGCTGACACATAACGGTACTGATCGGAAACAGTATGAAGAAATGTTTCAAATTAATTATGAGAGTAGTAATTTAATCGTACATGTCAGATTTCTGCCTAGCCTACTGACCTACAAAATACCCGGAACCTCTAGCAAACTGATGGATTTATGGATTGATAACACTCGTTGCAACATGACAGCGTTGTATGTATTTAAACACTTCTATTTTGATCTTATTTCTTCTGGTATAGGCATAGAAGCGACGTACAACGTCATGAAGACCAGTATATCCGTTGGCAATACTTTAAAGGAGTGGAAACCGTTGATAAGGTCAATGGACGAAGTGTTTGATACTTATGAGAAAATATGTAAAAGTAGGTTTGAAAAACTTGCCAGAGAAGATATCCGTAACAATAACGATCCTGGTACATTGATGAAAGCACTTGATCAACGTTATCCTTATAAAATACACGATGTTTACTTCCTGAAGACACGCGGGACCTACCAATTCATATATTATGAAAGCAAAGATGATCTTATGATTTGGGAACAAGCTGTTGATATCACTCGCCTGGCTGTTTCCATCGACCTAGATGATCTAGACAATTTTCGTAATGTCAGCGACATCAATGGAACAATATTCCGATCTAATATTACAGACGAAGACGACATGGCTGCTGCTAAACACGTTGGTGTCGGTGTCGACAATTATTTAACAAATTTAAACGACACAGACTATGACGTAAAAGGTCTCATTTCTTACTTTGATGATTCCGGAGATGGAAGGATCTTACTCAATAAAGGTTAGACTACCTTCATTTAATATGTTCAATAAGATAGGAACACGTAATTTGCTAAACATAACATTATTGTTTCATGTTGTATTTCCCTACTTTAGGCGTAATTGTTCATTTAAAATCAAATGCATTTTTGAAATTACCATCCTTTCTCCATGTTAAGGTTAATACGAACGATTATTTTCCCTACGTCAAAATAAAGAAAATTGTTATTTGGTTTTTAGAAAACACATTTCTGGTAACGTTTGCGACCATGACGCCTATCAAATAAAGGGATGACGCAGTATTATATTCCATCTGTCCAATTTCTAAGAATTCTCAAACGCCGTAAAAAATAATCAATTTGTTTACTCGTTTTCTCGCCATATACTTCAAGGAGTTATTTCTTATATTTTTTGTGGTTAGTATAATAACAATTAGCATGTAATTTCTACTAAAATGGTGTTGTCGGGTTCATACATCAATTGGTATGATTTGTTTTATAAATGAAACTTGATCAATATAAAACCAGTTGGTTATTTTGCAGACCACAGACAATGTCTGCATATACGTGGGGTGATCCTGAAATAATAGGACTTTTTTTATAACGTCGCAGAAAATACGGGTATATCATATACCATGAAGGCGGGGCGCGCCGTGACGTAATGATGACGTCACTTTTCTGACATAGTATTTTAATAGAATGAAACACTTGTCACTCTGACATTCAAAATAGCTATGACGTCACTGTTCCAATAGTTTAAATGTGTCGCTGTACCCCTGTTCATAAAAATAGGTTACAATGATGTTAGAAATGGCTCTAATTAACATTGTACGAATATTCTATCTACGAACGGTGCCTATCAACATCTTACTATTTTCTCTTTGACTTGACCTATGTCCACTTGTTAGTTCATATACCTCCACCATCTGTGAACAGTTTGTGTCATAATAATACGCATGGCGGCTGGATACCATTACATTCTGCTTATTCAATCATTGCAATGGTTTGCAATGTTGGTGTTTCCAATTTATAACATAGTTTAACAAGCGCGTGGTTTACAGTTTTTGGCGTTGTCGTCGTTTTATCCATGACGCGCTTGGATATATACACTTGTTTACTCAGTTGTGATCATAAACAAACAGCGATCGGTTCATAAGTTTGCATTTAAGTATTGCCACATAATTTGCGTTTACTTTTTATCGAGTGGTTACTGAGATATTCACATTGAGTATCACCAACAACAACGAAAATATGTTGCTGCCAGTATATAGAGCATTAAATGCTACGCATATGAAATCAATTCCATTAACGTGGAAACGTAATTTCATTAACGTGGAAGCGTTGAGCTCAAAATTATAAGAAAAGATGTGTGTGAAGTTGGCAAAGCAATCCACAATCGCCAATCAACATTCAATGTCTAGCTAGACAATCGACATTCATCTCAACATTGGAAATAAGGCCTGTATCGCCATCATTATAATGTATATTTCCAATGTCGAGCTGGACAATCGTCATTCATCTCGACATTCAAAAAACACACTGTACCGCGCTTACAAATATGCAAAATACCAATGTCGAGCTGGACAATCGACATCCATCTCTACATTCGATATAGGTACTGTGTCGTCATTATAAGAATGTAAATTTCCAACGTCTAGCAAGACAATCGACGTTCATCTCGACATTGAAAAATAAACTGTACCGCACTCACAGTAATGCAAAATTCCAATGTCGATCTGGACAATCGACGTTCATCTCGACATTCAAAATACATAGTGTAATGCGCCCACTGTAATAGAAAACTCCAATGTCGAGCTGGACAATCGACGTTCATCTCGACATTCAAAAAAAAAGACTACCTCGCTTACAGTTATGAAAAATTCCAATGTCGATCTGGACAATCGACTTTCATCTCGACATTCAAAAAAACAGGCTGTACTGCGCCTAGAGTTATTAAAAAAATTGAATGTCGAGCTGGACAATCGACGTTCATCTCGACATTAGAAAAAATACTGTACCACGCTTACCATTATGAAAAATTCCAATGTCGAGCTGGACAATCGACTTTCATCTCGACATTCGAACAAAAGACTGTACCACGCTTACAGTTATGGAAAATTCCAATGTCGAGCTTGACAATCGACGTTCATCTAGACATTCAAAAAACAACAGACTGTGCTGCTCCTACAGTTATGAAATATTTGAATGTCCAGCTGGACAATCGACGTTCATCTCGACATTCGAAAACACACACTGAATTGCGCTTACATTTATGCAAAATTCCAATGTCGAGCTGGACAATCGACGTTCATCTCGACATTCAAAAACCAGACAGTACTGTGCCCACTGTTACAGAAAATTCCAATGTCGAGCTGGACAATCGACGTTCATCTCGACATTCAAAAAACAGGCTGTACCACGCTTACAGTTATGAAAAAATCCAATGTCGAGCTGGACAATCGGCATCCATCTAGACATTCAAAAAACAGACTGTACCGTGCCCACTGTTATAGAAAATTCCAATGTCGAGCTGGACAATCGACGTTCATCTCGACATTCAAAAAACAGACAGTACTGTGCCCACTGTTATAGAAAATTCCAATGTCGAGCTGGACAATCGACGTTCATCTCGACATTCAAAAAAACAGACAGTACTGTGCCCACTGTTATAGAAAATTCCAATGTCGAGCTGGACAATCGACGTTCATCTCGACATTCAAAAAACAGACAGTACTGTGCCCACTGTTATAGAAAATTCCAATGTCGAGCTGGACAATCGACGTTCATCTCGACATTCAAAAACAGGCTGTACCACGCTTACAGTTATGAAAAAATCCAATGTCTAGCTGGACAATTGACATCCATCTAGACATTCAAAAAACAGAATGTACCGCGCCCACTCTTATAGAAAATTCCAATGTCGAGCTGGACAATCGACATCCATCTAGACATTCAAAAACCGGACTCTACCGCGCCCACTCTTATAGAAAAGTCCAATGTCGAGCTGGAAAATCGACGTTCATTATGGCATTCAAAAAACAGACTGTACCGCAGCAGCGTGAAGTTGGCACAACATACGACATTGAACGTTATGAGAAGTAGCATTGAACATTCAAATTTTTTTTGATGTTGTTATGGTGAACAACATTGAACATTCAAATTTTTTGAATGTTGTTATGGGGAACAATATTTAACATTCAAAGTTGTGAAAAGCAACACTGAACATTCAATTTTTTTGAATGTTGTTATTGGGAACAACATTGAACATTGGACATTCAAATGTTTTGAATGTTGTTATGGGGAACAACATTGAACATTCAAATTTTTTTAATATTGTTATGGGGAACAACATTGAAAATTCAAAATTTTGAATGTTGTTATGGAAAGCAACATTGAACATTCAAATGTTTTGAATGTCGTTATGGGGAACAACATTGAACATTCAAATTTGTTGAATGTTTTTATGGGGAACAACATTGAACATCGAATATTCAATGTTTTCTCAGAGTCAGCTCTGTCAATTCCATTTTTACCCAAGGATCCAATCGGTAACAGCAAAATGCGTTCGTCATCGAAGAAACCTTTCCTTTTTAAGAAACAAAAACATCTAAAACAATATGCAACAATATTGGAGCCTTGAATTTAACAAAAACAAGTCGATTTACGCAGGGTAACTCGTTCGATTATGCGTCGGTCACTAAGCTCGTACGATATCCGTACGAATTTACCGACTCGCACGAGTCCACAATATTTAAAATCCTAACGGTAATTGTACATTCGTAACGTGTGGTCACAGCTCGTACGGACCACGTACGATTTATAGAGATGCAATCGTACGATATCCGTACGGGCATCGTAATACCCATACTGACATCGTACGGGGCTCGCAAGGATCAATCAGAGCTCGCAGATAATTCGTACGCTGGCCGCACGGTGACCACAAGATGACCGTACGGTGTGCGTGCGACAGAAATTGATATATTCAGCGAATTTTAATTATCTTTTTTAAGACCCTGGTCACATTGATCGTACTAGCTCCGTGCGAGTCGAATTTTAGCAAGTTCGCACGGAGTCTGTACGGACAGCGTTAACTCGTAAGCGCATCGTACGGATGTTTTTAAACTCGGTGAAAATGTTTCACTGAGCTCCGCGTTGTCTACGAGCTCGTAGAGACTTTTGAAGTAGAGAGCAGCTGTCATCGCCCATTTTTTGTATTATTTTATATTATGTAAGATGATTATAGAATGATTGATATTTCATGTCATGTTTATATATGCAAGGAAAAGTGCACAAATGTCCCTTGACAGGCTCAGCCAATTTGGCAATTACGTTTTGAATAGTACAAGGGGTATATGTGTTTAATGTGTATCACACCAAACGTATTTTAATGAATGCAGTAGAAATCCAAGGGTATGCATATGTATAGACACTAAGTACTCATTAGTTCTGTGTACGAGTTCACGAAAATCAAAATTATCATACACTGAGCGTGTGTAGATCCAGATGGGGTGGGCCTGGGCCCTGGAATTGTGGTCATCTTATACCGTCAATGAGAGGAGCACGTCTTGTGTGGGAGTTTAGTGGGTACCAACTTGGCTAAAATATAGCTGGTCGGAACCCCTCCCTAGCAAAATAACCCGAATCCATTCTCCGACATACATGTATTGCCGGGTGCCTGACAGAGATGGGCCTACTGTAACACTTCGTAAATTAGCTGGTGTCTCACCAAACGACTGCATCAGTTATAACCTAACTTCCTCCGGGGTTCGAACTTTCGATCTCCCGCTCTCTATGCGGACGCCTAAATCAACCGGCCACGGTCGCGATAATATGCCATGGATCAAAGTCTGGTGCGTACCTACTTGAAGAAAGGTTGCTGGTCGGATATTACGATGCTGATAATACGACAATGATAATACGGGAATACGATAGTGATAATACGATAGAACGATGATGATAATACGATAGAACGATGATGATAATACATAGTATAATAATACAAAAATGGGCGAGGACAGCTTCCTTGCGAGCTCTCTTCATCAAAAATCTCTACGAGCTCGTAGGCAACTCTGAAACATTTTCACCGAGCTCCCGATTCCTCTACGAGTTAAAACATCCGTACGATGCTCTTACGGGTCTACGATCTCCGTACGGCCTCCGTACGGCCTCCGTACGAACTTGCTAAAATTCGACTCGCACGGAGCCCGTACGATCAATGTGACTAGAGTCTTAAAATAGATAATAGAAATTCGCTTGAATAATATCAATTAATGTCGCTAGGACACCGTACGGCCATCGAAATTGTTACTAGTATTACAAACATCTAGAACGACATGCGGAGAAACATTACTTTTTAAGAAAAGAAAAGCAGCGGAAAATTTTGAAGCCCTCTCATAAGCGAAAAGAAGCCGGTTTACGCAGCTTATCAATTTCGATCAGAAGTTCCCTTGTGTTCAGTTCACCCCACAATCGCTAAAATGGTCGAATCTAAAACCTGTGTGCATGTCAATCATTTGACATCCAAAAACTACCGGATGTCATTGAATTAGTACATGTATTTTAAATTGGAGCTTAAATAAAACATCAAGATCGACAGTGGAAAAATACAGCATTTTAAGAAAAAATACAGCGGGAAATTTTGAAACCTTTTCATAAGCGAAAAGAAGCCGGTTTACGCAGGGAAACTATTTCGGTCAGAAGTTCCCTTGTGTTCAGTTCACCCCACAATCACTTAAATTGTCGTTCTAAAATGGGTGGATGTCAATAATTTGACATTCAAAAACTTCCGGGAGTGATTTAATTGAAATTTAATATGGTACATTTGTATTTAAATAACACATCAAGATCGACACTGAATGTTTTTTTACTTTTTTAAGAACAAAATACAGCGGGAAATTTTGGAGCCCCGTCGCAAGCGAAAAGAAGCCGATTTACGCAGTGTAACTCTATTGATCAGATGTTCCCTTTTATACACTTCAACCCACATTTGCTTAAAATGTGAAAAGAATGTGAATCTCAAAAAGCATGAAATTGAGTAATTTTATGTTATCAATTGATGGTCAGATTTTATTTAGATAATACATGACATATTTTTGTAACGTTATTTGATTATTTTGAAGCTCAAATCTATTGTTTTTCCACTCATTTATTTTAATAACATTTGAGGCTAATACGTGTTACAAAGTATAATTGGTATTGTGTAACCAACAGAAGCCGCCGAATATCTCAAAAGGTGGTACGTATAGCCAAGATGTACAGCTAAATAAATACATACAAAGTACAATCGACTCTTGTTATCTCGGATTTTTCGGGACCTTGACAATTACTACGACATAACGAGAATTCCGGATATGTTCGAAAGTCACTTTAAATCCTGTTCTCTATGTCCCAGCTTGAAATTCAGGGAAACCGTGTCTTACCAGGGCGGCATCGAAACTCCAGACAGGATACTTGGCACATGAAGGCTCTTGCACCTAGTTTCAAATTAGTTCTCAACGACTTACAATATTAATGTATTGGTCTGTCGGTGGCGGAATACCATCCTGCACAAATTGGTTCCTGTGTCTACTATTCGTAAGTTGCTAAGGTTGACAACTGATACTGTTAATGGACTGTATGTCTTGATAAATGGGTGTAGAACGGATTTAAATGGGTTGGTAGGGATTATCACGGAGTAATTATAACTAGTTAGTAATATCTAGCATGACCGCGCTCCACAACATGCATAGTAGTTCGTAGTTAACCGAAGAAAGGGAAACCTAAGTTGAATGTAGTTGTCCGAAGTACACCGAACGCCGTGAAAGACGTAGTTCGAACTCATTATTTGTTTGTAGTCTCGTATAGTTAAAAAAATGATCTACGACCAAGACACCACTGAGACAGAGATGCCACTACGGGTTACGGCAGATTACTACGGATTTTCCGTACAATACCGGATCGAGTCCGTAGCAATCCAAAAAGTCGATCCTTGACAGTGTGACCAGGGCATAACCTAGCGATCTGATACACTTACCACTCCCTCATACACACCTTCTGAGTGGCTAATACTATCTCAAAGTGTTCGCAACTTTTAAAATAAATGTGGTGAACGAGGGATGCTCAATGTATAACGCGAACATACTTATAATTTAGTTATAAATCTTAACATCCTCCGATTTTACTCAACCTATAGCTGGAAGTATATATCACTCCATTGACCACCGGGTTATACCGGTTTGTCACCGGTACAGGTTACATGCTTGTCGGGGAAGGGGTGGGTGTTGGCTATGACCTGGACCCAAAACAAACAAACTGGCAAGGTGCGGTAATGTTTACATCAACCGAGGAAAGTGGGCAATGGTGGAAGAATATATTTTACAATCGTAACCTTATCCAACAGAAAACAAACATTAACGTCGACATTTGCCAAATAAATAATCACGTACGTTAACAATGCAATAAACCTACAGTTAACACATATAGTGGGGATTCGAACCTGTATTGCACGGCATAATTACAAAGCATTGCGGAGTACAATCTATTAGACCAATTAGCTATCGCATGAACACACAATTTACGCACAATTTACCAGAATCAATGTGACTACACCACACAATACTTTGAGTCGGTTGATTTACACTTACTTGATATACGGTGTAACATTTTACGACCGTTACACACAGACATAATATCAATTGCATATATCTGTAAGCGCGGTACTGGCTGTTGTTTGAATGTCGAGATGAACGTCGATTGTCCAGCTCGACATTGGAATTTTCCATAATTGTAAGCGTTGTACAGTCTTTTCTTGGAATGTCGAGATGAACGTCGATTGTCCAGCTCGACATTGGATTTTTTCATAACTGTAAGTTTGGTACAGCCTGTTTTTTGAATGTCGAGATGAACGTCGATTGTCCAGCTCGACATTGGAATTTTCTATAACAGTGGGCACAGTACTGTCTGTTTTTTTAATGTCGAGATGAACGTCGATTGTCCAGCTCGACATTTGAATTTTCTATAACAGTGGGCACAGTACTGTCTGTTTTTTGAATGTCGAGATGAACGTCGATTGTCCAGCTCGACATTGGAATTTTGCATAACTGTAAGCGCATTACAGTTTATTTTTTCGAATGTCGAGATGAACGTCGATTGTCCGGCTGGACATTCATATATTTCATAACTGTAGGAGCAGCACAGCCTGTCTGTTTTTTGAATGTCGAGATGAACGTCGATTGTCCAGCTCGACATTGGAATTTTCTATAACAGTGGGCGCGGTACAGTCTGTTTTTTTAATGTCTAGATGGATGTCGATTGTCCAGCTCGACATTGGATTTTTTCATAACTGTAAGCGTGGTACAGCCTGTTTTTTGAATGTCGAGATGAACGTCGATTGTCCAGCTCGACATTGGAATTTTCTATCACAGTGGGCGCGGTACAGTCTGTTTTTTTAATGTCTAGATGGATGTCGATTGTCCAGCTCGACATTGGATTTTTTCATAACTGTAAGTGTGGTACAGCCTGTTTTTTGAATGTCGAGATGAACGTCGATTGTCCAGCTCGACATTGGAATTTCTATAACAGTTGGCACAGTACTGTCTGTTTTTTGAATGTCGAGATGAACGTCGATTGTCCAGCTCGACATTGGAATTTTCTATAACAGTGGGCGCGGTACAGTCTGTTTTTTGAATGTCTAGATGGATGTCGATTGTCCAGCTCGACATTGGATTTTTTCATAACTGTAAGCGTGGTACAGCCTGTTTTTTGAATGTCGAGATGAACGTCGATTGTCCAGCTCGACATTGGAATTTTCTATAACAGTGGCGCGGTACAGTCTGTTTTTTGAATGTCTAGATGGATGTCGATTGTCCAGCTCGACATTGGATTTTTTCATAACTGTAAGTGTGGTACAGCCTGTTTTTTGAATGTCGAGATGAACGTCGATTGTCCAGCTCGACATTGGAATTTCTATAACAGTGGGCACAATACTGTCTGTTTTTTGAATGTCGAGATGAACGTCGATTGTCAAGCTCGACATTGGATTTTTTCATAACTGTAAGCGTGGTACAGCCTGTTTTTTGAATGTCGAGATGAACGTCGATTGTCCAGCTCGACATTGGAATTTTCTATAAGAGTGGGCGCGGTACAGTCTGTTTTTTGAATGTCTAGATGGATGTCGATTGTCCAGCTCGACATTGGATTTTTTCATAACTGTAAGTTTGGTACAGCCTGTTTTTTGAATGTCGAGATGAACGTCGATTGTCCAGCTCGACATTGGAATTTTCTATAACAGTGGGCACAGTACTGTCTGTTTTTTGAATGTCGAGATGAACGTCGATTGTCCAGCTCGACATTGGAATTTTCTATAACAGCGGGCACAGTACTGTCTGTTTTTTGAATGTCGAGATGAACGTCGATTGTCCAGCTCGACATTGGAATTTTGCATAACTGTAAGCGCATTACAGTTTATTTTTTCGAATGTCGAGATGAACGTCGATTGTCCAGCTGGACATTCATATATTTCATAACTGTAGGAGCAGCACAGCCTGTCTGTTTTTTGAATGTCGAGATGAACGTCGATTGTCCAGCTCGACATTTGATTTTTTCATAACTGTAAGCGTGGTACAGCCTGTTTTTTGAATGTCGAGATGAACGTCGATTGTCCAGCTCGACATTGGAATTTTCTATAACAGTGGGCACAGTACTGTCTGTTTTTTGAATGTCGAGATGAACGTCGATTGTCCAGCTCGACATTGGAATTTTCTATAACAGTGGGCACAGTACTGTCTGTTTTTTGAATGTCGAGATGAACGTCGATTGTCCAGCTCGACATTGGAATTTTGCATAACTGTAAGCGCATTACAGTTTATTTTTTCGAATGTCGAGATGAACGTCGATTGTCCAGCTGGACATTCATACATTTCATAACTGTAAGAGCAGCACAGCCTGTCTGTTTTTTGAATGTCGAGATGAACGTCGATTGTCCAGCTCGACATTGGAATTTTCTATAAGAGTGGGCGCGGTTGAGTCTTGTTTTTGAATGTCTAGATGGATGTCGATTGTCCAGCTCGACATTGGATTTTTTCATAACTGTAAGCGTGGTACAGCCTGTTTTTGAATGTCGAGATGAACGTCGATTGTCCAGCTCGACATTGGAATTTTCTATAACAGTGGGCGCGGTACAGTCTGTTTTTTGAATGTCTAGATGGATGTCGATTGTCCAGCTCGACATTGGATTTTTTCATAACTGTAAGTGTGGTACAGCCTGTTTTTTGAATGTCGAGATGAACGTCGATTGTCCAGCTCGACATTGGAATTTCTATAACAGTGGGCACAGTACTGACTGTTTTTTGAATGTCGAGATGAACGTCGATTGTCCAGCTCGACATTTGATTTTTTCATAACTGTAAGCGTGGTACAGCCTGTTTTTTGAATGTCGAGATGAACGTCGATTGTCCAGCTCGACATTGGATTTTTTCATAACTGTAAGCGTGGTACAGCCTGTTTTTTGAATGTCGAGATGAACGTCGATTGTCTAGCTCGACATTGGAATTTCTATAACAGTGGGCACAGTACTGTCTGGTTTTTGAATGTCGAGATGAACGTCGATTGTCCAGCTCGACATTGGATTTTTTCATAACTGTAAGCGTGGTACAGCCTTTTTTTTGAATGTCGAGATGAACGTCGATTGTCCAGCTCGACATTGGAATTTTCTATAACAGTGGGCGCGGTACAGTCTGTTTTTTGAATGTCTAGATGGATGTCGATTGTCAAGCTCGACATTGGATTTTTTCATAACTATAAGCGTGTTACAGCCTGTTTTTGAATGTCGAGATGAACGTCGATTGTCCAGCTCGACATTGGAATTTTGCATAAATGTAAACGCATTTCAGTGTGTGTTTTCGAATGTCGAGATGAACGTCGATTGTCCAGCTGGACATTCAAATATTTCATAACTGTAGGAGCAGCACAGTCTGTTGTTTTTTGAATGTCGAGATGAACGTCGATTGTCCAGCTCGACATTGGAATTTTCCATAACTGTAAGCGTGGTACAGTCTTGTGTTCGAATGTCGAGATGAAAGTCGATTGTCCAGCTCGACATTGGAATTTTTCATAATGGTAAGCGTGGTACAGTATTTTTTCTAATGTCGAGATGAACGTCGATTGTCCAGCTCGACATTCAAATTTTTCATAACTCTAGGCGCAGTACAGCCTGTTTTTTTTAATGTCGAGATGAACGTCGATTGTCCAGATCGACATTGGAATTTTTCATAACTGTAAGCGAGGTAGTCTTTTTTTTTAATGTCGAGATGAACGTCGATTGTCCAGCTCGACATTGGAGTTTTCTATTACAGTGGTCGCATTACACTATGTATTTTGAATGTCGAGATGAACGTCGATTGTCCAGATCGACATTGGAATTTTGCATTACTGTGAGTGCGGTACAGTCTATTTTTCAATGTCGAGATGAACGTCGATTGTCTAGCTAGACGTTGGAAATTTACATTCTTATAATGGCGACACAGTACCTATATCGAATGTAGAGATGGATGTCTATTGTCCAGCTCGACATTGGAATTTTTCATAACTATAAGCGTGTTACAGCCTGTTTTTGAATGTCGAGATGAACGTCGATTGTCCAGCTCGACATTGGAATTTTGCATAAATGTAAACGCATTTCAGTGTGTGTTTTCGAATGTCGAGATGAACGTCGATTGTCCAGCTGGACATTCAAATATTTCATAACTGTAGGAGCAGCACAGTCTGTTGTTTTTTGAATGTCGAGATGAACGTCGATTGTCCAGCTCGACATTGGAATTTTCCATAACTGTAAGCGTGGTACAGTCTTGTGTTCGAATGTCGAGATGAAAGTCGATTGTCCAGCTCGACATTGGAATTTTTCATAATGGTAAGCGTGGTACAGTATTTTTTCTAATGTCGAGATGAACGTCGATTGTCCAGCTCGACATTCAAATTTTTCATAACTCTAGGCGCAGTACAGCCTGTTTTTTTTAATGTCGAGATGAAGGTCGATTGTCCAGATCGACATTGGAATGTTTCATAACTGTAAGCGAGGTAGTCTTTTTTTTGAATGTCGAGATGAACGTCGATTGTCCAGCTCGACATTGGAGTTTTCTATTACAGTGGTCGCATTACACTATGTATTTTGAATGTCGAGATGAACGTCGATTGTCCAGATCGACATTGGAATTTTGCATTACTGTGAGTGCGGTACAGTCTATTTTTCAATGTCGAGATGAACGTCGATTGTCTAGCTAGACGTTGGAAATTTACATTCTTATAATGGCGACACAGTACCTATATCGAATGTAGAGATGGATGTCGATTGTCCAGCTCGACATTGGAATTTTGCATATTTGTAAGCGGGGTACAGTGTGATTTTTGAATGTCGAGATGAATGACGATTGTCCAGCTCGACATTGGAAATATACATTATAATGATGGCGATACAGGCCTTATTTCCAATGTCGAGATGAATGTCGATTGTCTAGCTAGACATTGAATGTTGATTGGCGATTGTCGATTGCTTTGCCAACTTCACACACATGGTCTTAAGAAAAGACCTATTATTTCTGAATCAATCCTCGTATATTGCTGATACTGTCAATCCGCCAACATCGCGTTGATAATAAAACAAATGTCTCTAAAGTACCATATGGGGTATAGTATTCGTATTGTGTTAGATAAATGTTTAATGCTTTTCAAAGTGTTTAGTACTCCATAGTTCAGATATAGATACCATAAATTTATGCAATGGCACGTTTTTAGATATAATGTATAATGAACAAGAACAATATCTAGTTATACTTTAGTGTCTTGATAATATCAAAATTATATTGGCAAGCACACAGCATAAAACAATAAAGGTACATAATGTATGGCTTTATGCATAATGACATGGAATTGTGTACACGCGGAAATATCTTAATTGATGTCGTTTTCGTAAGATAGTTTGCCTTACGGCTTTCGACAGGAGCATTTGTATCCAGTTGCCAAGACTAAGTCAAAACAAGACATGTTTGTTTCTGTCAATTTCGTCGAACATATAAAATGCGAAACACAAAAATATATGTCCACTATAATACCTTATATAAATATGTAATATTGTTGCGATTAAATGTTCTTACTGTTAATTTGAAATTCGTACTTAGTGAAATCGTGTACAAACAAACACACGTGCTTATTGCGTTTATCGTTTTCTTCTTATTTTACGAATTTGAATATGTCGGATGGCAATAATTGACACCAGACAACTTATGATAACATTTGAACGTTTATAAATAATGTAATAGTATGTCATTTTAAAATCATCCCGTACATAGAAGATAGTTCATATAGCAAAAGAGATGTGCATTAATATTTTGACGGGGGTACCCAGATATAGAATAATTGGCCGAATGCATTGTCTCTTTAATCAACCATTTACGTTACATTATAATAAAGTTTGTGAAAATGTTCGATGTTTTTAAACGACGTTGAAATTGTATTTCATGAATTATGATGAATACATTTATGTTTTGCAGATTCCCCTGTTTTGAGTACTGAAGTAAACGGTGTGACTTTGAGACATTGCCATAAGACCGGTTTGGAGTGTACATTTACTGGGAAAGAAGACAATCGAGGAACTATGAAGGTCTTCTTCTACATTCATGCATCTAGCAACTCGACCAAACACACAACTATCGTTACAGGTTCTGCACCAAGACCACACAAGACGTCATCTCCTTACATTGTATTGGTTGGCGTCATCACTGCGTGCTTCTATAGTATGTTTGTTTAATACAATTATAATGTCATGATGTCTACTACATGTATCGCCTTTGCTTGTCTTGCTTAATTCGTAGTTTATTACAAGGTAGAAACATATGTGATACTTATCACAAGAAAATAACTGAAATTATGGATGCCTAATGCATAGAAATAGAATGACAGTTACCTAGCCAATGCATGTATCGTTTGCTAGTCGTCCGACGGACGACTAATTTCGCTGTCTAGTCATTCGCAGTTTTAATAGCACATATATACAAAACAATACAATTACAATTGTATTTTTTTGTAAATTTTAAATACAATATACAATCAGGGAGTTTAGAATAGGACCTACCATGATACGATTCATAAACGGTAACATTGTTTTCACGCTATTATAACCAGTGACATTCCAAACTGTCAATTACCTAACACAGCAATTTAATTTTTTCAGCATGAAGTGAAGTCATATACTATCCCCATCCTCATAATACTGTAATTGAAACTTTCTATGTTCCATTACTACTTCTATTTCTAATGCCGGACGACTAATTTCGCTGTCTAGTCGTCCGGCGCCGGACGGCTAGCCACTGTCTAATTAAATACGATTGAGTGCAGTGTTTGTCGTAATTACAACATTTTGAGGGGCGAAACGATCCTTTGTTCCAGTAAATGTTTGTTGCAATACCTACCTCAAGAACACAACATCAAATGGAAGGACCGTTTTCTTATTACGTTCGTAATTAGGCAATTATTTAATTTCATCGCGGCGAATTTCACAAAGTATTTTTCACGCCTGTGCAAATTACACGGAGACCGTTTAAGAGTAAACATTAAAAACACGACTTGTTAATCGCACTTTTTGTTATGACACGTTCTTTAACTAACAATTAACAAAGTGACATTTTAGACAAGAAAAATGTACGCGTTAAGTTTTCCGTCTGGTGAGACAAATATACGCGTCCGGTATTCCGCAAGTAACTATCGTTGAAAATCTTGTCAGCGGACCGAAAATGCCGTCCGGAATCCGGAATTATGAGAGTCCGGTATTGCGGGAGCTTTTTAAGTTAACTTTATAAGAAGAAAATACGGGACCTAGGAAATCGTCCGATTTTATGGGGATTCCGGTTTTGAGGGAGTCCGGTTTTGAGGGAGTTTACTGTATCGCCTTTGCTTGTCAAATTGAGCGTTTCCTTACTACTTTCCATAAACCAATTAATGTCAAAGACAATATGATAACATCGAAAGGCTATTGTTTATTCACCAACAAATGCAGACTATCGCGAGTTTATACTGATATTTTAACCACAACAGTGACAGGTGGCAGTCGGCTAAGTCCCACATGTATTCTTTTCAACCACGTTGGACACGGTTATCACATACCAGAATCTCTGGAATTGTATACATTCAAATTTAATATACTAGTACATCAACTTGAAAACACCTGTCTTTATATAGGAACCAAAAGGTTTGTAACTTTGTATACACGGCATATCGGTCTGAAAGTCACTGTTCGCTATTGTAATGCTGCGTACAAACGCTACACTGGTGATTGCACCATGAGAAATGTTAGTAGAACTTTTGTACAAACGCTAAGAGAACAATGTATAGTCATTAAAATTTAAAATAAAGACACAGAAGTGTACGACGACAGGTTATTCACCTTACCCACGAATACCTTATCAGGGCTTCGACAGAACAGAGACGATGTGCAAGAATGCTTGGAACGCCTACTTAATTTATATTAAGAACTTTCCACAGCAATGTATTGAAGAATGGAACAAAACACTTTTTTTCAAAAAATAGAAACAGCAATTGAGATGTACTTCATATTCCTATATCGCTGGCTTAGAATGAGAAGGTCGTAACTTCTTACGACCTTATAGGACGCATGCATATTTGCAATCTGCATCACGATGCGCTACTTACGAGCCTATTTTCATAAAAATCGGAACTGGTCATGTTGACCAAACCGAAGTTTAAAAAGGTTTTTCCCCAAGTAAAGAGTAGTGTTGAGACAGTTTCTTCTTGTTTTCTCAAAAGATCGATTTTGTACTTACGACCTTCTCATTCTAAGCCAGCGATATAATGCTGCGTTTACAGTCAGCCACGATGCCCACGATGTCCGCGATTTGACAATATCGCGGAGCTCCACGATTAATTGCATCAAATTTCATTTTGCTACGCTGTCCTACGCTTTGTTACGTTGTGTTACTACTGGTTGCGCTTTCTTACGATACCAATACGATTCCTGTTAAGATCTGCCACGAATTCCATCACGTTCTCTAACGTTCTTTTACGACAACCACGATATGCTATCACGTTTTATTACGTCTCATTACGCTCTGTTAAGATCTCCTACGCTCTACAAGTTATGCTGAGCTCTCCTACGATCAATGTCCACGACTTGACAAGATGGTCACGTTTTGAGTACGATTGAATGTATAAATAGTTTAAATACCCATTCTCTAAATGTTCCAAAAAGGAACAAGCTATGCATTCAAGAGATGAAGATGTCGATTTCGCAATAGTGTTCATGCATAGCTAATTTTCAACAGTGGCAACAAGGTATGGAGCGGGGAAGACTATAGGAGAAGTAAAGGAGAAGAAGAAATAGATGGCTTAGAACCTAGTGTTAAGACCATGGTTGGGTGTAAATAGAAATAACATACTGGTTCAATATTTCCAACAAATAATTCAGGCTGTGTTAGCTGCTTCGTCAAATAATATGATGATACGTATATTTGACGATATTCTAAAAAGAGTATTACCAAACATAGTGAGAAAATATACCAAATGATAGGCCCCTAGCACATGGATTGAAGCTGACACTCATCCTCAAACATCCTATCACTTAAGATAAAACTTATACTATACTATGGCTTCATATACAGTCGTTTCTTCTATGTTGTTCAAGGTGTTCGTAAGGCAGTTGATAAAACGCATGAAGATGATATTTTCTCTTGTCTTGTCGTCTTTGAAGAATGAAAACTAACTGCAGACAAATTCAATACGCGATGTAATGTATCACATGCTAAAGGAGTTTTTCAATGGACAACAAAATTTCTTCCCAAAAGCCGGCACACGGGTAGCTCGAGGGAGTGTCCATGTCCCACTACGGTACTGGTAGATGCTTGAACTTGGTGGCATTTGTCATATGTCAGATGAACAAACTGTATCCATTATGTTTGCATGGTGCAACTGCAAATATTCTTGGTCCGGGTGTTCATGTTTGTTGTCCATTCTGTGCTATTCATAGATGGAAAGGTTGACTTTCAGGGACTCTTTGATATCATCTGCTTGATTCATTGAAGGGGGTTTCTATCCTCAATCACCTGACTTTTTCCGAGTGGTAGTCTGATATGGCAGTTCCTCTTGTGGAGATCGTCTTTTCATTGGCTGTGTGAACTTACGGTTATTGGTGTTGGTAGGAAGATAAGACCATCTGATCATTCCTAGCAGATTATTTCCTTCGTTTTTTGGCTGGTATTTTTAGGGTGTCGAAAACGCGACGAAACGTCAAAGCGCGGCTCCACTACGCTTGAAATGCATCGGAACTTACTAAGACTTAGGAGAGCGCCACAAAATGTGGGAGCAAATCGGAATGATCGTTCAAGAACGTACCGCGTCGTGATTAAAGTACTGATACTACCCTATATATCTTGACGAAACGTAGAATAAAGTGATAGAGCGTTTAGGTATCATAATGCAATTTAACGCGTCGTGTTACAAGTCCAACAAGATCCCTTACGATGAAGCTTCACGATCTGACACGCTGCGTTAAGGTCTGATAAGCTGCAATGCGCTCCACTACGCTTAGCACGTTCCACCACGTTCCATCACGGTCTCTCAAGATCAAAGTTAAATCGGGACAATCGTGGTCAACTTTTTGACCGTCAAAAATTTTGACACGATGCTCGCGATTCCACCAAGTTCCCCCACGATCACCCCGATTCGATTCCACGGTCTCCGACGATCCCCCACGCTCACCACGATACTTTCAAATCGTGGTCATCGTGGCCATCGTGGCTGACTGTAAACGCAGCATAACTATCATATGTTTTTTCGTTAAATGCGTAAATGTGTATACTATTATAAATTTGGTTACATAATACTAAATGGATGCATCACTCAGTCCCTATCTAAAAACAAAAACAATAGATATTAATTCGTCATAATTCCTTACGAAATTGCCATGTTACATTAAGCAAAATACAGACGGTGTTAGAATTGTAAATAATTTATGTATATTATAATTTACGTGTGTAAGGTATTATAATTTATAATAATTATGTGTGTACAAATAATATTACTCATGCTTTTCTGTATTTCCATTTTCAACGGTATTCGTTTCTTTGTATTTGATTTGTATATATACTTATATATTATATTAATTATATATACGTTGTATATGATTTATCCTATAATAGATATATCAAAATTATTAAGTACTGACTGAAGATAACACAGAGTAACGACTTAAAATATTGTAAAATTATATATGAACTTTTAAAAACAGATGCCAAATTGTTTCCACGTAAGGTAACGTGGGTTACATCATTACAGCATTTACTCTCCTCGATGGGTTTTTATAACGTGTGGTTAGCACAATGTAGGTAATACTGATGTGTTTATTAGCCTGTTAAAACAACGTTTACGAGATACAAATTTACAGAACTGGAATGCAAGAATCGATCAGTCATCTCGTAGTACGTTTTTGTGTCGCCTGGAAAGGCGACATATAGGTGTTACTTTGGCGGCGGCGGCGGCTGCGGCGTCACAAATTGCTTGTCCGGAGCATAACTTTGTCACCTTAAGTTCAAATGACTCAAGAATTGGTATGCACATTTCTTGCAATAAGCCGAAGTGCAGTGCGCAAGAACCATAACTCTACCTGTCATAGTTTTTGAATTATTTCCCTTTGGTTGATTTTATTTGAGCATTTCTTGTCCGGAGGATAACTTTGTCACCTTCTGTTCAAATGACTCAAGATTTTGTATGTATGTTTCTTGCAATAAGCCGAAATGCAGTGCGCAAGAACCATAACTCTGCCTTGCATCGTTTTTGAATTATTTCCCTTAGATTGATTTAATTTGAGTATTTCTTGTCCGGAGGATAACTTTGTCACCATGAGGTTGAATGACTTGAAACTTGGTATGCATGTTTCTTACCAAAAGTCCAAGTGCAGTACACAAGAACCGTAACTCTACCATGTGCCATTTTTTATTTTTTTCCCTTTGATTGATTTTATAAGCATTTCTTGTCCGTGGCATAACTTTGTCACCATGAGTATTAATGACTCAAAAATAGGTATGCATGTTTCTTTGCTGTGACATGAAGTGCAGTGCGCAAGAATCATAACTCTAGCTTGTGTAGTGTTTGAATGATTCCCTTCAGGTTGATTTTATCAGGACACTTTTTTGTCCAGAGCATCGCTTTGTCGTTTTTAGTTCAGATGACTAGAGAAGTCTTGTGAGTCTGATATGTAGCCCAATACTGGATAGTTTTCCATGACAAATGTGCATTTCGTCAGGCGACACATGCGACTCGCGGAGCTTTTATTTCAAATCTATTGTGTCCTTCGACTTTCAATTTTATTTCAAATGCAATCTGAGTAATCATTTTTAAAATCGTATCGATGTCTAGGTTATTACTTTCATCTCATAATTTATGTATTGAAACTGGTAGATGGCACCGTCCAAATATAATTCCGCGAGAGGAAAGAAAATGTCCGACATGTAACAAACTTGAGGACGAGTTCCATTTCATTATAGAATGCAGTCTCTATTCAGATTTACGTAAAAATATATACCTAGGTACTGTTGGTCAAATACGAGCATGTTCAAACTCAAATCACTTTTTGAAAGAACAAAATTAATAGGTGTGTAATTGAAAAATTAAGCACGTACATTTTTAAAGCTTTTACACTAAGATCCTCGCTATCTTAATTATCATAAAGTCTCTTCGTTGTACTAAATGCATGTACATAAACATTTACAAAACATGTCGGCAAAATTACAATTTAAAATTACAATTATTCACAAAATCAAATAATTAAATTGGATGCGTCACTGGGTCTTGCTTATTTGAACAGTGTTGTTTGTAAACCTTTAATGTAAATACATTTTGTGAAGCAGTTAATTTGCTACATACCTATATTATTATGAATAACGACTGTGTGTATGTTTGCTTTATATATATATGTTTTCAAGAAATGTACATAATTATGTTGATTGTTGATTTGCCTTTATGTATATGCCTCTCATTTTTTCATGTCATGTATTGCCATTTCTAAACGGACTATGCATCTTTCTCCGCTTAACACTCTTGCGCTGTATGCCCTATCAACTCAACCTTTTCTTTCTGTTCTGCAGCTTAGGTAATATCGCCGATGTTCTTTCTAACGTTGCTATACATATTTCGTTTTTCGTCTTTTCAATACCCACATTACCTCCGTGATATGCCATCCAACTCTCAAACCACTCCATCTTTCTCTCTTGATTATTATCACTCTATTGTCACATCTTTGTGCGTGCACACACATTCACTCTTTTGCATTTATGTTGCTAAATAGTGTCATTTTGTTGTGTCATTGTATAAATTGTGTATTGTATATTGATGTTCTCGTGGACCATGTGGCCTTTTGAATTCGAAATAAACTTCTTCTTCATCACCAACAGTTTACATTTTCAAATATACGCATGCACAACGCAAAACTCGCCCTAACCTACGGTACTCAAATCGAAAAGCATCGCTGCTTAACGACATTCAACAACTGAGTGTTTATTTGACCGCTTTTAAAGAGATGTCCTTCAAGCACAAGTCGAGAATGAGTACTATATATGACACCTTATAGGTTTATGCTGAAGCGCACCAGATCAAAGCCGGTTGAGTCGGTTTCGGACAAACACAGTGACACAGTGACCTATTGTAGAAAAGTATTAAGTGGCATGGATCGGACAAAGGAAACATAGGCCTACGTACGGTTGTTATAATTTTGAGTTAACAGATTTTTTCCAGGCCTCGATTTCCCGAAGCATCTCAAGTAGAAATCTCAACTCAAATTGAGATTTTGGTTATTCCAAAGTCTGAATTTGAGATAAATATGAATCTTGAACTCTCAAAATGTTGCTGTAATAAACTGTAATAATGTTTCTGTTTTGTTTTACCAATTTAGAGTACAATTTTGCATGAAAACTACCTCAAACGATAGGTGACAAAATCTGAGTTGAGAATGAGCTCATATTGAGATGTTTCGGGAGATCGGGGCCAGGTCGTATGAACACACTGACACCGGAACAGATAATATTGATAATATAATTATTGGCGATAGGCTACCTGCACACTTCATAGATTAGTAATTCACTCTTTTTCTTGGTATGACTTAGGCATAGTGTTCACGTATTTATATTTGTAAAAAATGTCATATATCTGATCATTATCACTTGTGGATATATACCGCTTGTTTGAGGCGTCGTTTAATATTTAGGTTGTAAGTTTCGTTCTTCGTACTATCGTCATTAACAGCCTTACGATATGACAAAATATTGCACACTAACGTGGATTGTGTTTCGATCATTATTTAATAATGTTCACCAGTCTAACTTTGAAATAGGGGAAGCTGTTGAAATCGGAGAAACTATATATAGCGTAGCTCAGTTTGCCCTCGGGTTGCCTGACATATTTATGAACGACGATGGAAATACGGAACAAATTAAGCAACTGAAGGAAGAATTTTCCGCGAAAATTGAAGCGTCGACTACTTCACTTATCACAACTAACTTGCTCATATCTAAATTAGACAGAATAGATGACGTAGTTATTGCGGTACATAGCTCTCTAGAGCTAATACTGACAAACGATGGCGCTGACCGAAAACATTATGAACAATTATTTCAGATTAATCATGAGAATAGTAACTTAGTTGTAGACCTCAGATTTCTGCCTAGCCTACTAACCTACCAAATACCTGGTACAGCAAGCAAGCTGATGGATTTATGGATTGATAATACTCGTTGCAACATGACAGCGTTGTATGTATTTAAACAGTTCTATTTTGATCTTGTTTCTTCTGGTATAGGCATAGAAGCGACGTATAACGCAATTAAAATCGGCATCGACTATGGCAATACTATAGAAGATTGGAAGCCGCTGATAACGTCCATGGATAAGGTGTTTGAAACTTATGAGAAAACAATGTCATGTAAAAGTAGGTTTGAAAAACTCGCCAGAGAAGACATCCGCAGCATCAACGACCCTGGTGCATTAATGAAAGCACTTGATCAAATGTTCGTGTGGTCATATTCCTCCCCCTACCAGATAAGTCAATGACCTCCGACTTCAGAGTATTATTAGTATGCGGTAATTGGCGGATGCTATGCTTCTGCACAGACAAAGCTGAAATATACGAGGAGTGTATGATAAGTTCGTTGACTTTATTCATTGTAATAAAAATATAAAGTCAACGTAATGCAGATTTAAAAGTATAAAAAAAAATTATATGCATGAAGTACAGCATAATAGCACTATACTACAAAAGACAGATCGAAACTACATACAATCGCTTAACGAATAGTGATCCCATTATACATGAAAATGGTGTTCTTTGATAATAAAGGTAAAACAGTCCAATGAAAATATGCATCATTGCGTCTACATGAAGGTCCACTACTCGTTATACATATGTACAATATCACAGTCTATCACTCTCGATGATTTGTTTGTGTTACTGACCACACGAACAGTGGTTTAGTATTACCATAGGGTTCAATCTCGATCTGTGTAACAAGAGAATAACACAGATGGAACCTTGTGGTTACCTATGATTGCAATTCTCGTTTATAGCCCAAATAGAGCAATATGTACGTGTATTAGCCCCTATATCAGTGATTGTGAAGGTCAATCTTTAACCCACATCCTTCACTTCAGGAGTATGGCCATCTACATTTCAACCATATAAAACAAGAGCCATGTTACCTGCCTAACATCACATTCAACAAGGACTGTTGTAGTAGTGTGTATAGGATTTAATTACTCATAGGGGAGAAACTTGTGTAGGCAGCTGGCTAGCTTAGTCGGTAGAGCATTCACCCAGTAATCGAAGGGTTCCGGGTTCGTGCCCCGTCAGGTTGCTCATTTTCTCACCCTGTTACACAGTAACTCTGCAAATTATGGTGCATTCATATTGCACTTTTATGTGATCTGCTTATCTTTCAAGTTCCATGCCAGTATCTTGTACGGTTATGATGTCATGCTCCAGACCAAGTTTGTAAACGTCCACAAAGAGACCATTTCACTGCCATCTGTACATGGGAGCGAAGAAATACAAATTGCTGCAGACTTTAACAAGTCAAACACAAGAAATAAGTTTTAAGAATTTTATTACATCTGACTGGCAAATAAATATTTACAGCACATGATCAAATAAAATATGACAAGTGTGTACATGCATATGGTGGGGGTACAGTGCGCCCAGGATAATGTAAAAGGCAGGAAAAGTTAATATATTCCACAAAGGTGGATTAAACAGATGTGCACGAGTCATCAGTGATGTTTTGAGTAAATTACTGACCTTATCTGTTTATTTTAGTGATTTGTAAAACTAATTTTGCCACAGTTGACAACACCGATTCATGTTTGTAAATATCACATTATTTTGGGTGCACTATACTAGAGTTATCATGCTTATAAATTATATCGGACACATTGTTGTCAAACAAGTTTATACATGATTACACATATCGTCCGTTGGTAGAACAAGGTTGTATCTTACTATACAATATACCAGTATAGTGTGATACAACTTTGTTGCACCGAAGGGATAAAATATTGCTTGGAATTATAAGTATAATTTGGTAACATTGAACTGGACTTGAAGAATACTTGTGCTTTTCTGTAGCCCTATCAGATTCGTTATTTCAACCAGTCAAAATATTCTTACAGTACAGTTACGAAAAGAATAATGAGTACCAATTCAATGTTACCTCAATATACCTGTGACTGCTAACTAAAGCCGGCCAACATGATTTACTATAAAAAAACTGAATTCATTTGACTTTAAAACCGACAGCTAAACATGAATACTAAAACAAGAGTGAAAGCAGGGAAGAAAGGTAGACCTGACAAACTTAACATGTCATGGGAACGAATATCTCCAATACCTCTGTGTTTACAAATGCACAATACTATGATGAATGATATGATCTTAAGCACAGAATAAAATAAACACTAAGGGCTTCATTTAACTGATGAATTGATCACTTGACACCTGAAATTTCTGAAAAGGTTACATTGTGACTCTCAGGATTGTAACTGCAGGATCGAATGTTCTTTCAATGACAAGTATGATGGGTATAAAATGGTTAGGAACCAGTACACAATGAACAAACTGAGTCTGGTGATTCAAAACTTTCAACACCTAGTGAAACACCAAAATGCTGTTGATTGAAGGAGAACATACAGTAACACACAACACTATCAGCATACACAAAATGAGACAATACGATACAAAGGTAGATCTATACAGTAGGAACAAAATTCAACATTAATTTGGATGGTATTGGGTAACAAATAGAAAAACAGTACAAAAGTATCAATATTTAGATGTATGTATAAATTAACACTACAGGACATGTCAAACTTAACGAAATCATGATGGTGTACTAATCATGTATCACAATTTCTCATAAATAATAAACATCATCGGACATACATGAATTACAGAAAATGTTTAACAAAATGTTAACCAAACTAATATGATATAATATAATTATAACAAGAATTCCATCAAACGTAACAGATTCTTTGTATATTTTTTTCAAAAGAGAAACATGTGTACATTGTTACAAGAGCAGCAGCAGTATACGGCAAGTATTGATTCAAGATTAACACCAATACATTACACATTCAACAATATCTACAGAAAGATACTTACTTTAAATTGTATGGTTTTAATTCCTAATCATTATCCCTGGAACAGTATGTATGTATGTATGTAATTATTTATGCCTTTCTGTCAAGGATAACCCATGAAAGTGCAAGAGCTTATTTCCAAGGGGTCCTGTCTTTTTGCTGAAGGGACAGCAAGTAAAAGAGAAAGAGGTGGGATACAAGGAATCCAGGTACGTTACCCTAGCTCGTTCCAAATAGACTCCTTGGTTCATTAACATGCTCTCTGTATAGCACCGATACATGTGAGACTACCTCTTGGTTTCCAACCAGGTTCATCTCTAGGTGGGTGGGAAACACGGAAAAGCGTTTCAGAAATGACCAAGTGCCCCAGCCGAAATTCGACCAGGGTCCTCTCGATCAGAGGTCAAGAACGTTATCCACTCGACTACCGTGCCACCCACCAGTAAGTGTGATCAACTTGTATATATTGATCATGTTACACTTTTATATAAATAATACAAGGTAATACTACAGGAAACACTATGACATTTCAATTTATATCAACACTTGTCCAGCTGACAGGGTAGATAAGAATCCGCCCATTTTTTGTTGAAAGGAATCAAGCACATCGACAGATTCAAATTTTTTTACACGTGCACAACTTAAATTAAATCCATTCAATGGTCAATGGAAATTTTGACTTACATAAGTGAACATCTGGTGTAAGATTAAATAAAATGAATAACTTACAAAGCACCCTCCAAAAATAAATAAGTTAACAAAACTAGAAATCTCACAACAATGTGAATATATAGCATTGTATTACACACTCTTAAATTAGTTAAATATAGTCAAAACACCAAATTGCCATTAATAATTAAACATGGTACTTTTAAATAAAAATAATTCATTGCAACTATAGAAGTACTTATGACATTTTAAGGAGAATAAGACACAAAATCTTGTATGTTTTATTTATTGTTTTAAAACCTGAAACCATACTTATTCTAGTAGACTACAGATAATCAATGGAAGGAGACAATCAAAACCTAAAATTTAGATGACTTTTCATAGACTTCAACTAATTAATTGCTTATTAACATAGATAGTTACTACAGCTAAGCAGCACAATCTTCAGGGCATAATGCCCAATCCTGCAATTAAAAACCAAAATCTGTTTCAGGCGCCATTAGCTCACATCCCTACACCAAAACTCAGTTTCAAATATTGTCCATATTTCAGGTTAAAAAAATTCAAAATGACCATTACTACCAGAAGTTAATTTTTTTTTATCTTTTTCATCAAATAACTTTTGTTTTCTGCAGAGAAGTTTATTAGTTCAAGTGCAGCAAATCAGAATTTCAAGATGATTAGTACAACTGAATGTTTCTGTCTGTTTACCATCATTACTATGGTTTCATGTGATGAAGCAAATGACTTAGTAAGGTATATACAAATAATAATTACAGACAGCTACTGAGTATTGATTTTAAAACTATTGCATTACACCTAAGATAAAGCAAGTAGAGTTTTTGTTAATACAATGTTAAGACATCTGCTGATCTCGTAACTCAGATTTATACTCAGCGTCAATAAAAAGTTACCACCCTATTGACTCTTATATTTTAAAATTCAGGTTACAGTGTGTTAAAAGTCGAACACAACTGTGTTTTGACCTTACTGTGTAGCTATCCTATTTAACAATATTCAAATGCACACACTGTAACACTTTTGTACCGATAGGTCATATTGTTACATACAAAATACAGAGGTGTATTTAAGTGGTAACTTTTCAGTGATGCCCAGTATACATCAATTTTTGTCCTATTGTTTAAAATGACAACATGCTATATCAAATAAAATCAGAACGAATTGGAAGACAAACGCATTACTGAAGAAAAATAAATCACAGAAAATAAAACTTTCAAGTACATATTTGTATTACAAAAACAATTGAATGTTAACTATGTATATAGAAATAGCGATGGGATGCATCTGAAAACAAGAGATACAATTTGTAATTGTAAACAAGTACCCTCCCAACTGGTGGTCAAATGGTCATTCATAATCCAGGTTACTGTAGGCTATGATCATTCTCCATATGTCGTTTTAGAACTATTTGCTCAAGATTTCTGTATTTATCAATCGGACATGGTTTTAGTATACAAACAGAGAACAGACCAAACAAGATGTGCAAAGCAATATACTACCAATTCTTTAAAGGGAGGAATAATTACATATATTCTGTGCCAGCAGATATTTATAATTGAAAGTTCTCAACATCGGTGATCTGTTTTTCCACTCTCAGAGTAAGATAATTATATAAAACTAATCAATGACACAAGGAGACTAAATCTAGCATAAATTACACGATCAATTATCATTCAACGACTACATATTTTACAGGGTTTATTTCACAATACAAGTAGACACTGGACATCTGGGGTCCCATCCATACCTTTAAACTACAGTTTAGGCCCTCTAACCATCCTCCTTAATTTACATCCATCAAATTAGGTTACAGTCAACATGGGCCCCATAAAATGCATGCCTGGTACCAATTTCTACAAGCATTCTTTCAATGGTTTACATCATTAATATCCTTAGTTGGTTTAAACTTTTGAAGCTGATTCATTTTATCTGTAAGCAAAAGATTGGTTAAGTTATTAATAACGCATCGGAATACACTGATATGGTATACTGTAAGATTGTATGCATCGGATTACACCGAAATGGTATACTGTAAGAATGCAAGTTTAGGGAACAATCCATTACTCTCTTACTATTCTATGGTTATTAAAATTGTATTACAGCAATGTTGACTTAAATTTTGAGATTGTTTTGTTTGATATTGTTCATGCTTGGACAATATCCCAGAACAATACTCCTTCAGGGGTATGTGATTCTTTTATAATCATCAATAAGTCCACACTTCCCGTAAAACTATTCATACGTGACAAAAGCTGTAATTAAAATCCACTTCCGGTAAGTTTATATCTAACGATGGTATGATATCCTATCACATCACTTGATTTCAAGAGCTACAGCGTTATCTGTCAACCAGCTGTGATATAGGTTTAACTTGTGATCCTCTGGCCGAACCTGAAACATAAAAGTTGATACTGTATGACCATTTTCTTTTTCAAATATTGTTTTCAGTTTCACTGGTCCATAGAATTTCAATCATATTGAGACAGCCCAGCCACATTATCCTGACACAGGGCAGGCCAACAGTAGCCTGACAACAGTAGCCTGACACAGGGCAAGCCAACAGTAGCCTGACACAGGGTAAGCCAACAGTAGCCTAACACAGGGCAAGCCAACAGTAGCCTGACACAGGGCAAGCCAACAGTAGCCTGACACAGGACAAGCCAACAGTAGCCTGATAAAAGTAGCCTGACAACAGTAGCCTGACAACAGTAGCCTGACACAGGACAAGCCAAAAGTAGCCTGACACAGGGCAAGCCAACAGTAGCCTGACATAGGACAAGCCAAAAGTAGCCTTGAACTAAATATGATTCACATCAAGCAAGGGAGATACTGGTATATCAGTACCATTTTTAAAGCCTGGTATCGAACCAGAGACCTCTTGAAGTGGAGGCTCTACCACTAGACTAACCTAGGCAACCACAAACTTTCAGTTACTGTTCCACTGTTCCAGTTATTTTCTGTGAGGAAGCGCCTTCTTTCATTATTGTGGGCAAAGAAAGGCACATTTCTAGAGCTACCGATCATCTTGCAAGCCAGAAGCATAGCCTCTCACATGCCAATTCTACATGTTCCAAGTAGTTAAGGCCATGAGTTCTGAAATCTAACAAGGGCCATAATTCTGCTACCTCTTAGTTGAAGCAAAAACAAAACCCCACCAGTGTACTATTTCACTAGCTGATTAACATTACTGTAACCTCCAAAAACTGAAATACTTTGTGAGGGGCACATTAAATATTGATGTACATCCACACACTGAACAGGGCTACACATACCACTTCCAAACGTTACGCTGAAGTGCTCCAGAAAAATTGCCTCATTTTACTGTCATCCAAGATAGTGGCTTTATACAGAATATAGAAGGGTTCACCAAGTGCATTTATTCTCCCATCCTTTATCAATTAAATTGATAATATGCATTGCATTTTTTTCTGTGGGAAAGCCCGGTGTTAAGTATTGGCATGTCATAAATAATCTATATAGAGGATATTACATGAGTGTCTTTTCATATTGAATTTATTAAACGAGTTGCATAAAATAACAAGAGGGCCCAAAGGGCCCTAGGTCGCTCACCTTTCGAATTTAACCTAGATTTCGTTAAGATGATCATTGTGACCAAGTTTTATACAGATTAGGCAAATATTGTGACCTCTAGTGACTACAAAAGGTTTTTATATGATTTGACCTAATGACCTAGTTTTTGACCCCAGATAAACCAATATCGGACTTGACCTAGATTTTTTTGAGATGATCATTGTGACCGAGTTTCATAAAGATTAGACCAAAATTGTGACCTCTAGTGACTACGCAAGGTATTTCTATGATTTGACCTTGTGACCTAGTTTTTGACCCCAGATGACCCATTATCGAACTCGACCTCGATGTTGTTGTTATGATCATTGTGACTAAGTTTCGTAAAGATCAGGCCAAAACTGGGACCTCTAGTGACTACACAAGGTTTTTCTATGATTTGATCTTGTGACCTAGTTTTTGACCCCGGATGACCCAATATCAAACTTGACCTAGATTTGGTTGTGTAGATCATTGTGACCAAGTTTCGTAAAGATTATGCTAAAACTGTGACCTCTAGTGACTACACAAGGTTTTTCTATTATTTGACCTTGTGACCTAGTTTTTGACCCCAGATGACCCAATATCGAACTTGACCTAGATTTTATAGAGATGATCATTGTGATCAAGTTTCATAAAGATTAAGTCAAAATTGTGACCTCTAATGTGTTCACAAGGTTTTTCTATGATTTGACCTAGTGACCTAGTTTTTGACCCCAGATGACCCAATATCGAACTTGGCCTAGATTTTGTTGAGATGATCATTGTGACCAAGTTTCATAAAGATTAGGCTAAATTTGTGACCTCTAGTGTGTTCACAAGCAATTGTGGACGGACGGACGGACGGACGACGGACGAAGAGCGATCACAAAAGCTCACCTTGTCACTTTGTGACAGGTGAGCTAATAAAATGCGAGGCTCTGCCGAGCATTTTATAGATTTTATTCATCGAGTTTAATAAATTCAATGTGGAAAGTCACAAATGTAATGTTCTTTTTATCACATGTTTGCCTTTTCAGACTGAAACATAAAATAGCTCCTTATTTTCACTACAATAAACGCGCAACTTTGACAACGTCGCCTACACTTTGAGTGACGTGACGCCAAAGCTCTAATACACTAGTGTATTATCAAAAATAAATAATGGCTTTGTTACGCTACCGCGACATCAAACATGTGATAAAAGCAATTATTGTATGATGGCCAAACTTACCTGTTTCCATTCATTAACACAGAATATTCTGTATGAGTCATTTCCATATTTACCGATACCATATAACTCAATAGGATACTTCCAGGACTTTGTTAAATACTCATCTGAAATATCAATATACATAATATGGATCTAAAATACTTATTGTTCAGGTGACTTACTGGCCTAATGGGCTAGGTTATTTAAGTATAGTAAATGTTTTTAAATGCATATGCACAAGTCTTTATAATAAACCATTTACATTCTTATACAATATGCTGTAAAATTATTAATATTTGTGGTGGATTAATTTTTCGTTTATTTCACTGATGCACAAGATTGCAAAATTAAACCCCCATGAATAATTGACATAGGTTCCATGGGCATTGGTGGTGGTCCAGTCTTTGACTTCAGATGTATTAAATTACCCTACAAAAGAATCCTAACAACTACAAAGACTTACGTGAAAATCTTATTATGGTGTGTGCACGTTTTTCATGCAGACCTAAAGGTTGTAATATTCTAGCCATAGCAACAGCATCACCATTTCTGGCAACATCAGGATTTGGCCATTTATTCAAGAACTTCCACAGTAAAGGTATAGCAGCTGAACCTGAAAAACAATTCTAGATGTCACACACATGATACAATGCAATACTATTCAGAACAAAACTACAATAGTAGGTTTGAACTATTACACACTGATCAATCATTACTACTGTTACTAATAGCAATTTACACTAGTCTCCAAAAGGGAAAAGTCAAAATAACTCTGGACTCTGCATGAGTCATTAAGTTATTGCAAGAAGATATATTTTATAAGTAAAGAAAATTAGACTTTTCGCTTTAAATTTGCTTTTTATGGGTAAAATTCAGGAGTACAAATGCAGAGTCAAATGAAAGCCCTGACCCATGATGTCTCTGATATGAGAAAGATGATGGGTAGTCAGCAATCATCAATTTTACTAGGGGGAAATTATATCACACACCGAAAGTCATCATGGTGTACCATAAACTGTAAGAAAATTGAATTGGTTACTAGAGTTAATGCAAGATAAATTTCCATTGTCTACATTTCTTACCTGTAGTTCTGTTTAAGAATATAGTAGCAATCAGTAATTTCCATGGATCATGAAACAGACTTTCTTGTACGAGATTGTATGGTGATTTTGGAGGAGTCCACAACATATCTCTGTGTAACTGAGGTTGTGGTATAAATATACCATTAAGGAAATATTGACTCTCAACTTCAGGGTGAGGTGGTGATGCTGGCGGTGTCTCCACATTGAACTCTGGAAAATGTACATCACAATATAACAAGAACGTTTTTTTTTATAAAAAATAAGGGCATGTCTACCACAAAAAGTCATCTTAACAATACGCACAACTAGGCTTTGACTTTGAGCCATGTACTTGTGTGAAGTTTTATTGAAATCTGATTAATGGTCAAGGAGAACAAGCCTGAACAAACTTTGTGACACCAATCCAGATAGACGTCCAACACAAAATGAATATGTTTCCCGCACTAAATATGGGAGAAATAATATTTTTTTGGATAGTTCTTTTTTCAGGATTAAAACCAATATCATGAAAGAACAGAGCAGAAAAGAACCTGCTTAACCAAAGAATAAAACACAGTACTGAACAATAAAGCATTAGTTAACTTTTGCAAACTTAAATGATATTTTGATTTAAAACCGATTTATCTTTGGATAAATCAGAATCTTGCTGTCAAACACTTTGTCTTGCTTTTAAACTCTGTTCAGTTTTGATGTTTCAGATATGTTTGAGTTTTAGCAAATTTTAAAGAGAATCCAATATAATTGATTTTTGATTTTTCACTTAACCAATTAAAAGTAATTAACCCAATAGACAGCTTATCAGCAGCTATGACCAGGCTTCGCGAAAGTGAGAAAAAAAGGCCGGACATCCGGTCCGGCATAAAATAAATTTGGCCGGACCGAATCAATTTTGGCCGGACCGAACAATATTAATAGGAAACAGTTAAAAAACCAAATGAAGAGAGATGTATAGATAATGCATGTTCTTCTTAAATTATTCAGTGGTAAATTATTTAGAAATGCATTGTTAGCTTTAACACACAGTTAACAAGTGTTTTCAAATAGGCCTAATTAGATAGTTTGCCTTTTCACAATGGGCTCATTCAGCCCATTCAATGAGCATATATCAGACAGGACTTTCTGTCAAGAGAAATGTTCTTTTCATTTTACCATTTAATATCAAACATCTTTAAACTAAATCACGTTTTTTCGTGTTAAAAAGCCCCCTCGAAAATCGTCAAAATAAAAATATATTCAGAAAAAAAATCGCGAACATTCCGGAATCCGTACCGTGTACTACGGGTTTTGTCCGCATCCAAAAAATAATCAGTTTTCGCGACCTTCATTTCGCTGAATTATTTTATATTTTTGACGATTTCGGAGGGATATCTTATTGAATCTCGACGAGGATTTACGAAAATACATTCGTGTTACATTCTTTACAATAATCTTCAACTACGATGTGGGAATATCGCCGTCCAGACTTAAAATCTCCGTCGGACCAACGGTCCGACATTCAGTCAAATTTTGCCGGTCAGGACCGACGGACCGACGGTTTTCGCGATGCCTGTATGACTAACTTAGTGGGCTCAAAATATGTTTTATCTTCAATTAACCTAATAGTATGTAAAGCTAGATTCATTACCTTCAGTATCTGAACCATGAAGAACAGTATCATCATCTGTAGTATTACTATTTCTCAGTCCTGGAGAGGATCTAACAGTCCCAGTAGACAATGACCGTCGTTTCGGGGAATTCATTTCACAAATTTCCGTCGAAAGTCTTCTTTTCTGAGCTGCTGTTTTCTCAGGACTGAAATACCCGGAGTGATCTAGACTTGTTGTCCGACATATTGATAATGGTGATGATAGAGAAGAATTTCGAGTATGTTTAGGGGAACTGTTGTTCATAAAATATGCATGTTCCTCGAGACTGTTAAAATGTCCCATCTTGACGCTAGCAAGGTAGGCATCTTGCACAGTGACTGAGTCTGTTACATTAAATACCCTCTCTTCATCACATTTTAATAAATAATCACCATCGTCAACATTTTGAAACTCATTAGGGTCAATAAATTCCACACTGTTAGCACTGGTATCCACATATTGGTCAATTTCACTACTATCTTGTATACCGTCAGACATACTAATGCCATTTTCATCATTTCTATTCACAACAGCACTTAATGAAGCGGGATCCAAGAATGTTCCTGGGTTTTCTATGACAACAACTTTCTGTGTATTGTTATTTTCTATGTGTGCAACTTCTTCTCCTAGAACTGTCCCTGTAAGTACATAGATACATTGTCAATAGTAAGACCATCTACAAATTAAGAACACAAATTTTAAAACCAAAGTATTAATAGCAATACAATAAACCTGTTTTTCAATCAAACTTCACAGAAATTTAGAGCATATTAAAGGTTTACAGTGTTTCACACACTCAATAAATATTTTGTACTACATAATTTTGTCCGAAAAAAACACCTTAAACTGAAGACTCCAATTATTTCAAGGTATTGTTGTCCATCAATTTTTTCAGTGTGTATAGCTTAAAAAAGAAATAGCGATATTGAAAACCAGGGGTTCCACTAGCTTCTGAATCTGAACGGTGATTTTGATACTTATGACTAAATTTTACCATTTTATAGGCAACATATTCATAATTTTAAAAGAAAAAGACCATTCAAACCAAAATCTTGAGGGTCAAAATGTGGCTTTTTGGAAATTTAAAGGGTCAAAACCCCTACTCCCAAGTCAAATGAAACCCCTGCAAACATGTGGTTATGCTATACAAGTACCTAATGATACAACCATACGGTCCTCAAAGCTTTCTTCATCCTCTTCCTTACCTGTAGTAAAAAGAACAAGAGGTAAAATGACACATAACTGATTAGTTTTTTAACTTTTTCAAATTTTCAAGGTTTTCTGTGACTCGGACAAGTTTGTGATTTAGTTTTCTACCCCAGATGAAAATAACAAACTTGATCTACATTCAATAGAGATAAACATTGTTACCAAGATTCATAAAGATAAAGTCAAAATTGTGACCTCGAATGTGTTCACATGTTTTTTTTAATGATTGGCCTTGTGACCTAGTTTTGACCCCTGATGACCCCATATCAAGGGTGATCTAAATTTAATAGAGAAAATCATTGCAATAAAGCTTCATAATGATTGGACCAAAATTGCTACCTCTATTATTCACTAGCAATTGTGGATAGACAAACAGCAATCACAAAAGTTCACCTTCTAAATCTACCAAAATATTACAAATAATTTGGACTTTCAACTTTTTGACAGCTGAAACTTTCCGCATTTTCTCGTTCAGTAGTTTGTTAGGCATTGCGCTGTGTAATTGTGGTCAATGTTTTTTCTGTGCTCTGCTGTTTAAGCTTAGTACTGCCTTCCCTGTCTGATTTTTAGTATCATTATGCAGGAAAAACCTGTGGCTATCAACTACTGTTAACTGATTGTCAAGGCAACTAACCAATGGTCAGGGCATCATCCATTATTGCACGCAGTTCCACCATTTTGATAGCTGTTTCCTCATCTGGCTTTAACTGTACCGATACATAACCAGACTCGGATGAAAATATGTCCAAACTAAATCTGTCCGATAATTCTACTTTCTCTATGGATCGACTGTTGAGCTGCAACAGAGAAGTAAAACACACAATGTCAATGTATACTAATAGGATGGGTCTGCTAAATAACAAGTAACACTATAATTCCAAATGAATTTCTCACATACATGATGAAGCAACAGAACAATCAATCAGAAGGGTTTTTGACACAAAAATTGTGTCTCAACAAAAGGCTATATAACTCTGGCATTAATAATTCAACCAAATAACCATGGCAATATGCACAACTAGGCTTGGTACCGAGTATTCATGTGAGGTTTCTTCAAAATCTTAAGAATGAATAAAGACAAGACTGCGTTCACTAAACGCTTATGCCCCCTGTGGAAGCCTTGTCCATAAATAAGTCTAAGTCCAAAATTAGGTCAAGTTGAAGGTCAAAATGGGGTTAGGTGGTACAGGCGTGTGGAGATTGTTCATACACAACATCCATGCAAGTATGAAAGCTTTGTAGCAAGCCATATTAATGCTAGAAGAAACGGTCAATTTGGGTTAACCAGGACGGACGGACGAACGGACGAACGAACGAACGAACGGACGGACAGGTGAATCACTATATGCCTCCCCATCTATCGATAGGGGGGCATAAAAACAAGTGCTGACAAACTTCCTGACATCCATCCAGACAGACATCAAGACGTCCAACAGAAAACCAGCAGGGCTCGACACTAACACTGGTCCGCGACCTGTGAAAATTTAGAAAGACCAGTGAAAATTCTGGAGGACCAGTAACTGTCCTTTTTACAAATTATGCGCTTTTGCCCTGTCGGACCAGTGGCCAAAATAGTTAAGAGTCTAGGCCTAACCAGTATGTGTCTCCTACTATGTAAGTGTGGAAGAATAAAAATATGAAGACATGATAACATACTATTTCAGCTACAACTGGTTCGTCTGACTTGGTGTTATCTAGGAGTACTTCAATCAACCAACCATCATCCGTCCGGGTAAGAATCAGTGAACCAACACTGTACTTCATTGGTGGTGAGTGGATGTACGCATACTTTACTTGACCAGTGAAAATCTGTGGACTTACTAGATCTAACAAAACACAAATATCCATGGTTAAAACAAGACAAACTGAAAACTTCTACTATCTAAATACGTTTGCTGTCTACAGTCACAATAAACACAAATTAGATGAATTTTTAATTTATTGCAGTCAGTCCTAAGGTCAGAATTTAAGTTTAAAAAAAGTTTTCAAGGATTTTACAACAGGTTTTCACAAACTGAGCTAGCTAGGGGCAGGATTCTGAACATATACACTGCCCACCAAAAATAAGTATACAGATGTTATTTGCCCACTTACTTGCCTGTAATAATACTATTTGCAGAACAGTAAAGCAACAATATATTTGAAGAAAAGGAATATTTTTGTTTATTAAATGGAAAGGCCATACATTAATTGGTACCCTAGGTGCAAAATCTAAAGTTTCTTTGTCCCGCTAGAATGGTAACTTTGTCACAAAAAGATGGAAAATTCAGCCTTTTTGATCACATGATTATTTTAGTTCCGAACATCTTCATCTTTATTTCTATCTTTCTTTATTTCTATCTTTATTTTGACTCATTTAGTAACTATACAGTTTCAGAAACTAGTATAATTGTGACCGTCTGATAAACAGATATTGAATAATTTAACCAAATTTAATTTTGCAACAATTATTTACTGTATACTTATTTTTGGTGGGCACTGTATATCATTTCTTACAAGATAAAACATTTAAAACAATGATGATTATAACCAACAATTTACCTTCTTCATCTTCGGTGTCCTCAAATGCTGACTTCTCGTCTGAAAAATAACAGTACTAATAAAAGAGCTATCTCTAAATTTATGTGATTAAGGGCTGCAATAGCCAATACTGCTTTGTCCCTCACATTAATTAATAAACAATGTCCAAGCACATTGTTAGTTGACCAATAACCAGCCTGACGAACTGGCTGGTTTTTGTACATTTTCACAAATGAAATCTAATTGTTTACATTTATACTGTAATGCATATTAATAATTATACCTTTGTCTCTTATTTTTGTGTCGTCTCATGAAATCTGTGCTTGTTTTAATTAAGCTCAAACATACGATCAGCATTGTTATTATAGTAAAATTACCCAAATAATAATCAGACAAATAGTAGGTACATTTGTATCAATTGAGAACTCATCATAGTTGTCACCTTGACGATGAGGTAAATACAGGTAGTAATTATTCCAAATGGTATTCTACAACTGGTGTTAATTTTTTTGTATGCCATTGTCATTACGCATTTTATTTATTTTCACATTCTATAACACTTAAGACTGGATGCAGTATTATTCCAAATTTACTTAATTTAACAACAAATTTAAATTTCACCGCATGGGGCCCAAACACAAACAGTTAAAGGGAGGCACAGATTTCATGGTTACCAGTCAACAAGATTCAGAGCACCCACCTAGACATATAAAAGCTATAATTTTACATATCTTCTTAAACATTTGTCATAGTTTTTCGTTTTATCAGTTAAGTAATTTAGTAAACAAATTTTCTATCAAAAATGGTTAAGGTATTTATATTAGGTAAAAAAATATCAGCCAAGAAAAAAAATGGAAAAGTTTAAATGGTCCGCATGCTTCATAGAATGCATGTAGATTCACAATATATTACACATGGATATATAATGACATTAATAGTTTAGATATGAAACAATTATTACTTTAAATGTTAAACTCAAAACAGCACTTACATTCAAGTGTCCAATTTTTGTGCACACTCCCAGACAATATTTGCAAACATATTCCAAATAAAACACAATATTTCACAAGTTCAAACTATCCTCCAGATGCTCCGGACCACAAAACTATTTTAAAAAACATAAAAAAACAGTTTCGTGGTCCGGAGCATCTGGAGGATAGTTTGAACTAGTGAAATATTGGAGATATGTTTGCAAATATTGTCTGGGAGTGTGCACAAAAATTGGACACTTTTGAATGCAAGTGCTGTTTTGAGTTTTCCATTTAAAGTAATAATAAATAAATTGTTTCATATCTAAACTATTAATGTCATTACATATCTATGTGTAACATATTTTGAATCTACATGCATTCTATGAAGCATGCGGACCATTTAAACTTTTCCAGTTTTTTTCTTGGCTGATACTTTTTTTCCAAATAGAAATGCCTTAAGAAATCTTTTGAACTTGGTTGCACGAGTGCGCATGCACCAATGAAACTGTTAAAATGCACGGCTATATGAGACAACCGGATATATATATAAACAAGGTGTATCGAAGGGCAGTAAAAACGTTCCCAATTTGTCTCTTAAAACATTCAGTTTCTACTATATGTTTTAAGAGATAAAATCAAAGAAATTTTTTACTGCACCTCATACATATACAAGCATACTTATAAAATTAGAAACAGAAACGAAATACTTGAAATTAAAGGTGTAAACAGAATTTCTACAATGTTGGTCGATATTTACCTTTGCTTTCATAATCATCATCATACTTTTCAGGTACAGCACCTTTGAAGTCATCGTCATATTTTTCACCTTCATACGGTTGGTTTTCGATCAATTCTTGTTTTTTCTTGTAGCGTGCACTACGTGATGAAGATCTAATATTCTGTAACACTTGCATTTCTCGACTTAAAATATCACCTTTAAATTCTTTTTCTACATTTCCTTTAGTATCAGAACTTTTTCTTCTATCGGTTTTATTATCAACACTTTTCCGCCGCTCCGATTTAGTATCGGAACTTTTTCTTCTTTCCTTCTTAGTGTCAGTGCTCTTTCTTTTACCACGATCAACACTCTTTCTTCGAATAGTTTTTTCACTTTTATTATCAACGTTTCTCGTATCTGCACTTATTTTCCTTTTCTTACCTGGTGGACTTTTTACCTCAGTTTCACTTAAACTTTCACTTTGACTTTCACTGGGGTCACTGCCTTCATTTGCACTGCCTGTCTTTGTTTTCTTAACTTTCTTAGTCTTTTGTTTAGGTGTATCCACCACAGTGGGAACTACTGGTGGGGGCAGTCTAATCTTCATTAAATCATCTTCCAGATCGGACTGTTCATTTCCCTCAGCTACAATACTATCATCATCATCCTCAATGTCTTCATCAATACCTCGTGTTCTTGTCTTAGAACTACTCGACTTAATCTTAAATGGTGGTGAAAATGTCATTTTTACAACTAATTTCTGTGACAATGTTTTCCCAATTTTTTTCGGACTTTTCAAAGTCTTCAAACCCTTTGTTGTACTTTTATTCACACTGTCTTTATTCAGTTTTGTTTTAAAAGCTAAAGTTGGTGGTTTTGATTTTTTTGGTTTTGGTTTAGACTTGGGTTCATTGTGTTTACCCCGTACTGTAAAGTCTATTGTCTGCGGATCAACATCTATTCCTTCGAGTTCAACATATCTCTCAAGCTCAGTTCTTGATCTAAACCTTTTACCATTGGAACTAAAACAGAGCAAAAGAGCTTAAATAAATGTCAGCAGTGCTTTATGTAATACTTGGCCAACATCTCAAGAAGCAACTGAAGTTCAAATCTCGGCTTTTACCCGAATTATAATAACACAGTACCAGTAAAAACTAGAACTGCCACAGAGTGACTAAAAATACCCCCACATACCGCCTTGTCACAGATGTATTGCTTGTCACAACACTTCAGCTAAGTCTCTTAAGTTCACAGTGTTTTTTCTTTGATTAAAGGAGTTACCTTGGAGATATCGACGTAATTCTTTCTCATGACACACCATCTCAATAAAGGCAAACAAAATGTATCAAATGATTATAAAATCTGAGCCCAAATGACATAATTATGGCCCCATAAGCTATTTATGGCCATTTTTTACCTTTTAAACTCCAAGTGTGACCTTTACTTGGATATATTGACATCATTCTTTCTTATGACACTTTCTCACGTCTCATCAAGGCGAACAAATGTACAATGTTATTCAAAAATCCTTCCATGCATACAGAAGATACAGCCTGGACAAACTTTGGGACTGATGGACCGACCGACAAAGTGACTTTTATATACCCCCCCCCCCCCCTTCTAAGAAGTGGGGGTATATTATAACAAACACATAATGCAACTAAATAGGTTGCTAGATATTTATCATTAAATAAAGCTGAAGAATTATACAGTTACATGAGTGAGAAAAGTATTTTACCTGACTATATACACATCATGTTTACCAGCTGACTTGCCCTCCTTTCTCTGTTTAACAATACGTGACCAACCTTCTGGTAGTGTCGGATCAAAATACATAGGACTTACATCATAAGTATGATCACTTCTGGAAGAAAAAAATACAGACAGTTTTACACTTATTTACTTATACATGTAACATGTCATCCCAAACTCAAGCAATATAACAGTCTAAACACACACTTATCAAACCCTTGAGAGCAATAAAGCTACTGGAACATAAGTTTCAACAACTCTGAAGCTTACCTAGTGACCAAGGTACTGTTTTATCAAATCTTAAGCTTACATTCAATTTTAACATCTTCATAAGTAATTAAAATATTTAACAACTACACATAAGAGACATACATTGTATGTAGGAATAGATTAACTGGAACATTATTAATATTACATATCCATTTATCACAATTTGCAACTGTTAAAGATTTATAAAGGTTCTAAATTTTAGCATAACTTCAAGATTTCTGTAACTGCTTTGATAAAACAGGACCCAAGACTTTAAATGAGACTATGACAAATCTGAACTAAATTTTGACGGTCGTCTGTACAAACCAATATTCAGATTCTCATTACTCATCTTTTTATATATAAATTTAATATACATAATTATAATACATAGAAATATTTATATTCAATCAAATCAGGAAATATTCCAATAGATATTGCAGGGCTCTCCACAAAAGTAACCAACATGTGGTAAATCCCTTAGTACTCGGTGAAATCGCTGACAGCTGGGGCTTGTGAAGGGCTCTGATATTGCAACTGATAAAAAGAGAATGTAAAGCAAGACTTACCTAGACAGAGACATCGGAGATGCCATACTACCACTGTCAGACATCTTGTTTCTTCTCTGTATGTATCAGTTAACTACTGGTTCTAGAATTTAGAAAATATATAAATAATGCTTAATTCTATAAGAGCACATGTAACTATATGAAAATAGTTATCAGTTTCAAAATATGTAATCATGTATGATAATGACTGTAACAGTAATGACTGAAATTATGCCTGCGGTACTAAAATATCTGTGTACAAAGCACCTGGGTCTGACCTACAAATAAGCTGTGCCAAGCCTTCTAGCCAAACATGGTAGTCCATACTACTAACTAGACCTGTATGTAGGTATTCATGACCCTGTTGTGACTTTGGGTGACTGGACGTCTAGCCACTGCCATAAATTTGCAATACATTACAGTACTGGTTAGTTTACATTACACTACTTACTGGCGTCCTACAACTGGACACTTTTGGCACATTTTTCAAGAATAATCAAGAAAGATGTAAATCAAGTTAATGAAATTTCATCAGAACAAAGCTAGGTTCTTTAAACTGAAGAGCTAATTTGTTTACTTCTAAAAGTATGTCAAGTTTGTTTTTGAGGGCCGATGCAGGGGTCACCGCATCACATTTTTTAATAAAGTCTAACAGGACCTATAACCGGAACAGCTTGTAGTCATGTTTTTTTTATGCAAATAGCGTTAAATATTTCATTAAACTGTTGTCAGCCAAGGGAAAGCGCTCATGAACTTTGTGTACATAATTTGAAAGATTTATCTCTTGTCAATAATGAAATATCGAAGGGATCAAGCCTATATGATTCAGATAATATACAAGTCTATACATGGTTTAGATGGGCTAAAATGGGAAAATATGTTTGATTTGGCACCAGGCCACTCGAGTGGACATCATCTATCATTCTTACCTAAGAAGAGAACACATAATCTGCGTCTTCACACCTTCAGTCAAAGAACAGTTAAATTGAATTAATGTTTGGAACAATTTAGGTAGCAGGACTGTGTCTGCAAGTTTCTTGAATATTTTTAAATCAATGGTAAACTCTGAGAATTGGAATGGAATGAAGTTCTTTCCATCTTGCTATTAGTGCGCACTCTTGAGAAATATATAGACAAAATGTATTAATTGTGAGAATTAACGAAGAGACCACTGCATGGAGGAGCAAGGATAGCGTAATGCTAATGTGACAGCCCTACATCCAGGTATCCAGGAACATAATTAAATTGATCAAAACTTTGCTGATGAAATCTTAAACATTCACTTTTCATAGCAGGTATTCTTATACAAAATGATGTTCAATATTTTGAAACGCTGCATGAAGTTATCAAAGCTGTATTTCCACAGTTCAGCTGTTTACAATACTCCTGTTTCACAGAGATTATGCAGGATTTGTGATCTAGGGGAAGTGGAAGATGAACATCACTTCAAGTTTATATGCCCTAAGTATCAGTCATTAAGGAACGTATATTTGGATGAAACATCCCAGACTTGTAAAAACCTTAACTCTTTATCTTTAAAAGACAAATTTATATTCTTATTAAGTAATGAAAATCATAAAATTATTAAAAGAACAGCTGAATATATTTTGTACTGCTACAACTTAAGATTAAACCAGCTTAATAGTCCTGCGTGATGTGCATTTCAATTCAATTGTGTAGTTTATCAACAATGTTTATACAATTAGAATAATATGTTTGTCATTTAAAATGCCTAATTTACTTTATTGTTATACTAGTCCTTAGTTAATTGTATTGCTACTAATCAGAATTAAGCCTGTGTTACTTTATATATCTTATGTTCTTGTACATTGTACATTTGTTATTATGTGATTTATATGCCCGAGAGGGCCCATGATTGGAATTAAAATTTATTCTATTCTATTCATAACATCTCGTTAAGTTACCTCATATTTAGCTTATAAGGGGGCTAAAATATTGCGCATGATCAGTTAGGCGATTTCTGACTTCCCCATTTGTAAATAAGCTGCATGAATGCAGACAAAAATAAATGCAGCATTTCTTGTTAAATAGTTAACTCCAATTCTTGATACTTCTTACTTCCACGTGTTGTCAAAATCACGCGCGTTAATTAAATGTATATGACACTCTATATCAACGTATGTAAAATGGGTAAACATGCTGTAGCTCACACATATTGATAGGCCGATTAACAATGTTACCGCGGTAAGCGTAAAACGCACTAGTCAAATTCTACTTGGCTTTATATAAGACCTCATAATTTTCGTATCTATTATCCGATTTTAAATTTTTAAAGCTTGTAATGAAGCAGAGATATATGTCTGTCTTTTAATACAATATTCATCACGATATCCTAATTATTAAATCCACAGCGGAGAGTAAGAATCTGTTCCGCGTAAAAGTAATTTAAAATATCCTGTTACCAAATAAAAATTCAATCAATGGTCGAAAATCAGCAAATGTTAATTTAATTTTCGATCGATTTTGTTCATTAAAGCTTGTTTTAAAAGCTTATACTGTAAGGTTTTATATAATGTAAAACTTATTTTTAAAGCATTTGCGAGTTGTCATTAAATGATTTATTTATATGGACAAAATATTGGTCAGATCGACACAATTTTATTTTCAGCCATATTTAAAACAAGTAGCATAACCTTGACATTGGAAAAAGTTGATTGTATTCTCGCGGCAAAAATATTTTACACACACAACTTGAAAACAACTCAGGGTCTCAAAATATCTAATGCAATTTATTAAACATTCAACAGGTTGGGTACAACGCTAAATTTAGTAACGTTTGTAAAAAATTGATATTACCATTCACTATCAACATATTTTTAGTTAGTTGCTTTGTATGTTGTTACAATTAATAAATTAAAATGTTTTGCAGGTAATCTGATTGAAATCGGACGTAAAACAACGAAGTTATTGCATAAATAAAATTTGGAAAATAATATGAGTTATCTCCCTTTTAATTAAAATAAGTTGATACAAAAAACGCAACGGTGAAATTTTATTTTTTTGTAAGTTTTCTACATTATAGATGTTACTGAAGAAAACTGCCCAGTCAATTTCTTGCAATTATCAAGCTAAATTATCAAACCAATACAATTCATGCAGTTTTGTCACCATATGTAACTAAATTTAGTTACACAAAGGCGTTACTAAATTTAGTCTTGTCCCCAACCTGTTCAATGCACTACAATTTGGAGCAAGTTTGATTTCATTATTAATTTAAGAATTCTACTAAAATCGGGTCTTTCTGAGCGTTATGCAAGGTGCTTTAGATTTGCCCAATCAAAATCGCTGTTACGTAACAAAAGTTCCAAGCGCCATTTTGTTTACATCCATATCGGTAAAATGTCATTCAAAGTGATGCTGAATCTATGTAGGTCACTTATGTTTACAATAGGTGGAGCTGTTCTGAGATCTTCGTAAAATATCTAGTTACCGCGAGGATAGGTTTAACGCGAGAATACCAGCAAGTGGTATACATTTAATTAACATGCGTGTCAAAATTAATGACCGCAATTAAAGCGTTTTCAACTGTCCGGATCGGTTGTCGTCCGGATTTGGCGGTCACCAGCCAGTAGAATTCTTCAAGCCATATTGAGTATTGGTTTGCATAGTAATTCACACATTTGTGTAACAACATCTTCGTACAGTAGGGCATTACATGCTGAATTGCACTTTAATCAATGACTGAATGATTTTTGACAACAAAGAAAATGACAAAATCTTACGAATGCCTTTGACAACATTGGATTTAACTGCATACATGTACAGAATGTGGCAAACATGCAAGCACTGTAACCTATATACACATGAATCTTTACCTGCTTTACAATTACACGAGTTTATGTGTGGATAATGTTTAGCGTGTTAAGCGCCATGTTTACAAGTGCGGGGAACGTCAGTAGAAGAATTTCGAGAAAACGAAAATTTATGGACTACATAAAACCCGATATTCCTCTGTTACACACCAGTGATATTCTGACTAAAATGAATTCGAAATAATTTTTGATCCCCAGCGAGCAAACAACGTAATGCTCGAGATAATGAATGCCGCAAACAAAATTATGTCAAATAATATTTCGTCTAGAAAGGATCGGTACTATTGGTCTTCCACTTCCGACCTAAACAGAGCGCGAGATACGGAAAATACATGATGACTTCTTGACAGTTTTGAGGATTGACAAGAAATGTACGATTTGAAATGTTATCAAAAACTGTTTTCCTATCAATCATTCAATGGTCCTTTCAAAAACTTTGGTAGAGAGAATTCAGGTTCCACGCAGTGGGGGGGAGAAAGTGTCAACTGTCATGTTCAGACTCCTTGCAAGTTGCCTAAAGGAAGTGGCAAGAGGTCCGGTTACCGGACCTCCAGACTCTAGGTCTAGATGTCCGGTAACCGGACCTCTAGACAATGCTTGTAGGACAGGCTAGAGGTCCGGTAATTGATTCAATATGTATGAACCACATATTTTATCGTATCAAGACTTTCAATATGTTTACCTTGCTTATACAGTTTGTATCGTATTTGACAGAAATCTTGTTAAAAAATTGTTATTTTATTTTATCAAAACGCCCCACTGTCAACTTGAAACTTGAGTTATTCCCCTTTTCTGACTTTGAATCTTTACACAAAAATGTCTATTACTCAAAGACTATCATAGGTATCCTCTTGAAACTCAGCATATATTCACCATCACAAGTGGAGTTCATACAGACCAGGCCGCTAACTCTGTGACTTATATTTATTAGTTACCTTCCCTTGGTGTTACTCTTAGAATTTTGTCTCGTAGAATAGCAAGGGTACTATGAAGTATGAGAAAGTCGAGCGTCCAGCACGTATGCGGTGCTCTTGTTGCAATGAGTTTGTCAGGAGCTGTTAACTGTCACAAGTGAACTGAACAAAAATCCAGGAGCGAAGATAACACTAAAAGCATTTAAACATCTCTCTTTAAAAGCCATACATGAAGGCATTCTTACACAGGAATTGAATGATTCATGCTCTCAAATTTTATATTTCAGAAGAAATGATGGATTTAAAACTTGTATCTGCTGGAGATGACATCAAAATTTGGGATTGTCCAGATTATATTCTCTCCAGACAATTCAATCCCCATGACCAGAATGTAACCAGTGTGTGCTGGGCAAATGACAGTATCCTTTCATTCATTCCTTCAAACAAGTGTGGATTTATGGGTCTGTAGAGCAAATGCTTCCAGACCTATACAGACTTCACCTTAATTTTCCAGGCAGCTTGCCTGTTTGGGCAAGTTGATTAGAAGAATCATTTATCTGGAATTGCTACCATATTACTTTCCCACCAAAATGATTACTTTAACCCATGCTTTAAATTACTGTTTCGAAATTGAACTATGGTTTAAAAGAAAAAATGATAATTTACAGGTTTCCATGTTAGCAGGTTAAATGGAAGACTGCCTTTAAATGTTAGCTAGTCAATAAAGAACTGTTTGGTATATCAGATTCTCAAACTTGGTAAAGGGGTTACCGGGAAGTACCATATTTGTGTGGCCAATGCCATCTTGAACACAGCTACTATTTGATTGTCATGGTGGCACTCACTAGTTCATATTGCACACATTTATGTCTTATTTTGTTTTTTTGCCCCTGTATCAATAGATCGGGAGGCATATAGTGATTCACCTGTCCGTCCGTCCAGGTTAACCCAAATTGACCGTTTCTTCTAGCATTAATATGGCTTTCTACAATGCTTCCATACTTGCATGGATGTAGTATATGAACACTCTCCACATGCCTGTATCATCTGGTCCCATTTTGACCTTCACCTTGACCTAATTTTGGACTTAGACTTATTGAAGGGCTAAATTCTTGGTTAACCCAAATGGACCGTTTCTTCTAGCATTAATATGGCTTGCTACAAAGCTTCCTTACTTGCATGGATGTTGTATATAAACACTTTCCACATGCCTGTATCATCTAACCCCATTTTGACCTTCACCTTGACCTAATTTTGGACTTAGACTTATTGAAGGGCCAAATTCTTGGTTAACCCAAATTAACTGTTTCTTCTAGCATTAATATGGCTTGCTACAAAGCTTTCATACTTGCATGGATGTTGTATATGAACACTCTCCACACGCCTGTATCCCCTGGCCCCATTTTGACCTTGACCTAATTTTGGTCTTAGACTTATTGAAGGGCCAAATTCTTGGTTAACCCAAATTGACCGTTTTTTCTAGCATTAATATGGCTTGCTATAAAGCTTTCATACTTGCATGGATGTTGTATATGAACACTCTCCACACGCCTGTACCCCTAACCTCATTTGACCTTCACCTTGACCGAATTTTGGACTTACATGTACACTTATTAAGCGTCCAATTCTTGATTAACCCAAATTGACCGTTTTGTCTTTCATCATGTCCATCAAGGTGTTGCCTTCAAACTTGTTTAACATCATTAGCCTTTTACATTATCAAAGCCTTGTAACACTATCCAACATTTTTACAGAATTATGGCCCCTGATTGACTAAGTTTTATTATGGACAAGGCTTCCATGGGGGCATAAGCGTTTATTGAACGCAGTCTTGTCTTTTTATGTCTATAAAACCCAATATATTATATGTGGCAACAAATTATTAAATTGTTGAGTAGTATTTTAGAAGCTTTGTTGTTGTCAATACAGATTCAACATCAATAAGACAGAGATGGCTTTGTTTATGAAAGGTGTACATCAGTAACAATGCATGGAATAAAGGAACATTCATCATTTACATTTAATCTGTATCAGAAGTTTACACACATGATGTTTTACCTTAACTTTCATTCTAGATAGTTATTTAGCCAGTATTTCTATGAATGATGAGAAGGTTTTTTTATCAGACACAGGAAATTATGGCAAGAAGGAAACAGTTTTACATACAGGGGTAAGAATTGACATTATTACTGTTTGCGTTTCATTCTTTCTTTTGGGGAAAAGGGGTTTTAAAAGGGTGGGGGGGGGGTAGCATGCGAACAAGCTATTAAAAAGGGAATATTTTTCTGAAGGTTACATTCTGTTATTGTGACGCTGATTATTTATTGGTGTTATTTTAAGCCTAATAGGTAAAAACAATCTATTTTACTTCATTTTGCATTCTTTTATTAAATACATAAGCGTAGATTATGCGTTTAACCTAGCCTGGTGGGAAATACTGAGAAAACCTGGGTTTTACTACTCGGTTAATCACATATGATTCAATTACAAGGTGACTTCGGTTTCAATTTTGCAAAACTGCTCATCGTTCTAAAACAATGCGCATTCTACAATGCCAATAAAATGTATATCATTGCATGAATACATTTTATTTTTAACAGCAGCATGCCTAAATGTGTTTATCGACACATAACCCATTTGTAAACAGGCAACATAGCTGGATTTATTGGGGTAACGGGCCATACATGAATACGTAATACTAAGTGATTTTATTTAACAGATTGACCTTATATTAATTTATATATTATCATTGGATGATAAAATAAACAAAAGAGTTCCTCTGCTGAAAGTACTTTGATATAGTTATCAGGAAAGGAAACACCATTTTCAATATGCTGGCGGATTAACTGGTTCAATTCAATTTCATACAAATGATTTCACAATTTTGAAATCGTTCGAGTCCTAGATTGTATTTCCCAATAGATGTTGCTCCAGAAAGGTTGTACCGTACATTAGAACTTATGGTATAATATTATAATGTTGAGCTTGTATTTCAGACTGGTTATATAATGTTGAGCTTGTATTTCAGACTAGTTATATAATGTTGAGCTTATATTTCAGACTGGTTGTATAATGTTGAGCTTTTATTTTAGACTGGTTATATAATTTTGAGCTTCTATTTCAGACTGGTTGTTGCATTTCAGACTGGTTGTATAATGTTGAGCTTGTATTTCAGACTGGTTATATAATGTTGAGCTTATATTTCAGACTGGTTGTATAATGTTGAGCTTCTATTTCAGACTGGTTGTATAATGTTAAGCTTTTATTTTAGACTGGTTATATAATGTTGAGCTTCTATTTCAGACTGGTTGTTGCATTTCAGACTGGTTGTATAATGTTGAGCTTGTATTTCAGACTGGTTATATAATGTTGAGCTTGTATTTCAGACTGGTTATATAATGTTGAGCTTGTATTTCAGACTGGTTATATAATGTTGAGCTTCTATTTCAGACTGGTTGTTTGTGTGTTGATGTGAACGATACATCTAGGTATATGCTTACTGGTGCTTCAGATGGAATCATATCTGTATGGGATCTTAACTCACATAAGATCAAAAAGACGTATAAGGTACAGAAAAAATAATCTACAAGTACATGTATAATTATGTATATGTTTGTGAAAAAAATACTACAGAATAGAAATTGTTTCCTACATGTGCATATAGTGATGGAGACATTGTATTTGTACTGGAAGTTTGTCTGGATGGATTTCGGTCACAAAGTTTTCCGTACTGTTCTCCTTAACGATTGGTTGGACTTTAATGAAATTAATTGTATTTGGAATCAGCTTTTTTTAAAACCAATCTAGAAGACACAAGTTATTAAGCGAGCTTAAAATTTTGTTCTCTAGATGAATTTAAGACATGTTGATTTTAAAAGCAATATGTGTCAGATTCTTTTTATCTTATTAGCATAGTTACTGAGTCTAAACAATTTTTAAAAAAGGATTAATGCAGGGGTCCTGCAATTCTGGAATAATCTTGAAATCCTGTATTTAAAGTAGAGTTTTGGTGCACGGATGTGTCCTAATGGCACTCAAAACAAACTGGCGTCTTTTTTTTCAGGATTGGACATTATGTCTCAGTTGAACGCCTGTAAAGACATCACTATTACTTTTTAATACCAAAAATGCTGATGATGTCATCATTTGGTTGTACACATTGGAAAACAATATTCTGTGATTTGTTCTCAAGATTTAACATGATTTATGTGATAAATATCTGTCTTCTTCCTGTTGTGTGTTTATTACATGTGTATCTGTTCATTGTAGAATCACAAAGGTCCAGTGACTTGTGCTAGATTTAACCAAGGTACATCATCTATAGCATCAGGTTCTGAGACAGGGGAGATAATTATATATAATGTGATAACTGGACAAGGCTGTAAACCACTGATTTCTCCCAATGTACAGGTAGGTTGTTTCTGTGTGCAGGTTTGTCAAAGCAGGTCTTAATTCCCTTGCTAGATGCTCACTATAAATCGGAAAGTTGGCTTCTCTCTCATACCGGAGGTATCGAGGGTGATTAATATAAGTTGTAGAAGTTGTTTCATAACCAACCTGAAATAAATTAGTAAAGACTAAATTAGGCCTTGATGGCCGAAAGGTGAAGTCTTTATCTTACCCTCATGGCTGTAGGTTTGAATCCTACCCAGACATAGCATTAATTTTGTCTGTTGGGAAGCTAAACAACTAGTATGTGGTTGGTCAATGGATCTGTCAAGGTAACCACCTGTACCTGAAAAGTTCTAGAACTAGAAAGGAACATCTTGTGAATTAACTACGATCGTAACTGGAAGGATCGCAACATATCCCTGGCAGTTTATGAGACTCACTTTAAATAGTTTAGATGGTAAATAATTATGTTTCTTGAAATTAAGAGGCAAATTCTGATTCATCTTCAATATTTTTATTTATTTTTATTAGTTTAAAGTGCTAAATGTCATCTAGCTGCAAAAATCTACTTTTTTAGTTTTCTGTACAAAGATCTTGCGAGTGTATGAAAATTTTGCTGGTAACATGGAAATTAATAAAAGAATTCTGTTATTGTTTTAGGCAGTTAAACAACTACAATTCAGCCGACAGAAGAAGTCGTTACTTGGTTCAGTGTCAGATGATGGCTGTGTGAATCTATGGGACAGCAATCGTAGACAAGCAGTACACACATTCAGTTGTCACAGGGCACCTGCTACTGGTCTCAGCTTCTCACCTATCAACGAAATCTTCCTTATATCTGTTGGCTTAGATAAAAGAATTGCCTGTTATGATGTTCAGATGAAAAAGTAAGTCATGCAGAAAGTTTAAATTTCTAAATGAAGTCAAAATAGAAACTATGGCATCGCCTAAAAGATTTCTAAAAACAATGAAGACTTCTTCAATATGATGTAACAAAAAAGTGATTGATGGAATTGCTCATAGCAAATTGAAGAAAAGCCCATGTTTCGATAATGATTATAAACAAGCTTTTGTGAACAAAAAAGATTATTTTGATAAATTAAGAATTATCTTGATGTCCATGTTTTATTGCTGAATATGAAGGAAATTTTAAGATTTTAAGAAGATTTTAAGTTTTCTACTTTTTGAATACCACCTATGTTCTGTTTGGTATAATTTTAGGGTTGTGAAGACTATCATAGCAGACAGTCCACTAACATCTGTGGATACTAAAAGTGATGGTGTATCTATTGTTGTGGGATCTACACGAGGCAAGATTTACCTGTATGATCTGAGGATGGCATCTGTGGCAGTGAAAGCTATTGATGCACACAAGTCATCAGTGCAATCTCTCAAGTTTCAGCATCCACAGGTATGTCCTCAATATCACGCACCGATCTCCCAAAGCATCTAAAGTAGAAATCTCAGCTCAAATTGAGATTTGGCTCAAATCAGAGTCTGAATTTGAGATAAATCTGAAGGTCAAGCTCTCGAAATTTTAATGTCATAAACTCTGAATAATCTGTCTGATTTGTGATGCTAATTTTGAGTCCCTCCTTCCTCCCATGGAAATTAACATTAAATGCACATGCCCATATTTGAGATTTATCTCAGATTGAGATACATTGGGAGTCAGGGCTGACTGATATATGGTGCTGTGTAATACAGAGCCACAGATAATGTTTTAAATTTGTCATTTGGGCATTTTAGTCCTGAGTTTCAGTTTTGTTTGGGTTTTGACAAATTTCAATGGGTTATTCAATAAACTTTATTGGGTAAATGAATATTTTATGTTCTGTTTTTCACTATAATTTCATAATTTTCTGTTTAAGGTATTTCAGATGTACTTTATATTGATACTCCCTCGTTTCAAAATCAATTTGGTTTTTAACAAAATTAGTAGGGTAATTGCCCCCAATAAGCAACTTGTATGTAGCGCTGTTAATATCTTTAAATGTGCACTCTATAATTGTTTTGCTTTTTATTTCTACTACAGTCTTGTAATGGGGATACTTTTGGACAATCATACATGAATTTAAAAGTTTGATTCAGAAAGCTTTAGACTTTGATCCGTTTAAACTAAAATGTATAAGAAGTTATTTAATAGGTAGAATAATGTGACACTAGAAAGTAACCAATTAGAAAGGTAGTAGGTTGTACCTTATTTCAATGTGCAGTGATTCTTCCTGGCTTATATTGTATACATGTATAAGGAATACATGGTGTTTAACATAATTTATTATTAACATATGTGTGCCTCCGTAGCTCAGTGGTTAGAGTGCTTGACGTCTAATCTGGCAACCCGGGTTTAAATACAGGTTGAGGCACTAATATGCCATGCTTGCCCATTGTACACTGTATTAATGAGTCACATATTGTTTTGGGAATGTCTCGTAACTTGCAATAATGCATTAAGAGTTACATATGAACTGCTAAAAACTTAGATCCAAATGACATGGTATATGGATTAGTATCAAAATCTGTAGCATGTCAGTATGTTTGGACCTCTGAATTATTTATTATACATGTTTCCATTGACTATTTCAGACTGATTCATCAGAGAGTAAAACTGGGGTTTCTACAACTGCTAAACGTCAGGTCAAACCAGCAGGTCGACAGTTGCCCGTCTCTCCCAGAAGCGCAGGTAGCAATCTCACTTTATTCATGACAGAAGAAATATCATATCATTAACCATTTTGTTTAATAGCATATTTTCTGAAAACGATGTAAAGAATAAACATTTGAAAGTAAATTGGAGGTTTAACCCTGTTAAAAAAAAAACATTGACCCTCATCTGCTAGATTTTGGTACTATGTATTTAAGGTCCTTTGATTTGGAAATCTGGCTTTGCTTAAAATATTGGTTAAGTAATGGTCTTTTGAAATTTCATAGTCATAAGCTGAATTTTACCAGAAGAACAATGTTCGAAACAGTTTTGGTGTACGGATGTGTGCTTAAATGGCAACAAAAACAGTCTTGCATCTTATTTTCATAATTTGGTTTTGTGCCTCAGAAGAACCCCTGTGTATTGTATTCTAGTCCTTTATTTATATGTTCTTTAAAATATTATCAATCACAACTTACATGTTTGAAAGATACTAATTGTGTAATTGTTTCTATTATTAGATAATCCTGTGCTCACTCAAGACAATATGCAAACACCTGCGAGAGGGATTGGTGAAGATGTGTTTTCACCTCTCAGAGAAGGTATTTTTATCGTGCATTAGTCAAATCCAGTACCATTAGTATTACAGTCAACTCTCGTTATCTCGAATTTCACGGGACCGTCGAAATTACATTGAAGTTGCAAGTTTTCAAGTTTCTGTCATTTTACGCCGCCATATTGTTACGGTCGTAAGAATAACATATTCGTGAGAATTGCTTGTTGTGATATTTATGTACATGTATTCCTCCTGGAGAAAATGCATTTTATTTTAATTATTATTTTTACAAACAATTGTTCGAGATGACATGTTTATTGATGTTTGTACATTACTCAAATCTTTATAACGTTTTTGCGCAAATTGTTGCAAACAATGAAAGGCGCGAAAATTACAGGTAAATCGAAGATTTCAGACTGACGAGGTGTGAAAAACATTCAATGCTAGTCGAATACGATCAGACTTCGAGATGAACAATAGATTTAAAGTGCAAATAAGTTAATCGGGACCAAAAAATAATTTGACATAACGAAAAATTCGAGCCGAATTCGAGCCAAAACTTCGAGATAGGTCTCGTACTTTCATATAGACAAAGAAGAAGAAAATCGGGACTTGAAAAAAACTTCGACATAACGGAAAATTCAATATAAGTGAGTTCGAGATAACGAGGGTTGACTGTATATGTTTAGAAAGCCTGATGCAATATTATGTAACAAGTGGTCCCTGGTTTGATTCCTGGCCCGGCACTTGCTCATTTCCGAAACACAGTTCAGTAGTTTTACGTGTATTGGTGCTGTATACCAGCCACGTTAAAAAAACTGAGGCTGGTTTTTACAGTAGATGAGGTAAGCAAGGAAGGCCAGGTGAGGTAGTGAAGGTAGCAACACAAATGGTGTCGATCAGTGACCGGTGGGTATTAGTGTATCCTTCGAGCCTTGCGTTGTACTGCTTAGCTTAACACTGTCTGATCACTCACACTCACTGACCTGTAAATAGAGACGACTTCAAATAAACAGCTCCGCTTCTTTCTTCATATAGAACAAACAATTTCTAGTTCTAAAAATGTATCTGTGCCATTTTACAATGTTGCTGATGTGTATGTTTAAATGTCTTTTTCGCGTGTGTTATGTACTGAACTAGTGTGGTGACTACAATATATTACAACATGCTATTTAAAGTTGTCTGTTTTCGATTGAGGCAGTCATGAAACAGTAGGCATAATATAAATTGTTATGTTTAAGGATTTCAAGAGAATCTCAGTGAAGACATGGACTCTGGAAGTTTTGGAAGTCAACTACAGAATCTAAGGAATTCAGCAGAAAACTACACAGGTATTGAATAAGTTCTTCTTCATTTCTTTTCCTGCATTTGTTATATTTTTTCTGCATATTAGTGTGTATGAAATGTTAACTTTGTTTGGTGGGCTTGTTTGATCATTTATTCAGTAAGTTTGCTTTCATGCCTTGGTCCTAATATCCGACATAGCCCTTAAAGTCAGAGATCATTTGCCAATATGGCTAGTAAAATCTGAATAACTGAACTTTTACGACTATCTGCTACACGCTAGCAATACCCTACTTAGTGTCTGTAAGTTCAATTTTTTTAGACTATCTAGTCATTTATTCTGACACTGGTCCTGAAACTACCCTATCAGTACTTTGTTGCTGTAAACCTCAGATTGACTCCTCAAGGAGGCATAACATAGCATATTCTGCGATTGTCATGGTTTTCAGGTTTGACACCAAGCTGCAACATATAAAGTCTATGAAAATGGTACTGGTATATCTCCCTTGCTTGATGTTCAGCATAGTTATTTCCAGGTAACTGCCCAGTGTCAGTATAAGGTGACTGGGTCGTCACCATATGTCTGGAATCCTGCTATCCAGTGTCAGTGATTTTTTTGGGCTATTTTTGGGGCCGAATATAGGCCCCTTCCCCTAGCAAAATAACCTTCATTTTTCCCAAAAAATCTTATTTTTTTCCCAAAAAGTATGCATATTTTCCCCCTTTTGTGCTCGCTGGTTTCAAAGCAACTACAGTATAGCTGTTTTAAAGTCAAAACAATGGATTTTCAAACTTGCAAGAGTCGTTGTCACATATGACTAGAGTATTATCAGTAGAAAATAGCAATTTAAGAACAATTTTAACCAAAACAATCTTTTTTAATAATTCCCAAATTGCGCTAAATTTCCCAATTTTAAAGGCACAGGCTGTTTAATTTTGTTCAAAAAAAATCACTGAGTGTGACTTAAATCAATAAAAAAAATTCAATCATTACTTATTGTTGTCCCATTCTTACGCTTGTCATTCTGTCATTTTCAGTCGGTGTGTTCTCTCCCTTGAATGACAACAATATTGGACGAGGTTCGGGCAGTGGTATAGGATTATCTCCCTTGGCATATCCAAGTTATCCACTTACAGAACAAAACAGAAACAGCCCGGGTCTCTCTGTGATGGATTATAATCGTATGAACACAGATGTAAGTCATCTTTCATACTATACTTATTGATTGTATTAATTACTGTAAATTACCTGATTAAAAATTGAATGATTGTTAATCTAAATGTTATTTTGGCACTATAATTATACCAAAAATATATCATTCTTGCGTCATCAAAGGTTTATATGGAGAAGTTATAAATAGTGAATTGGGGCTTTCAAGAAGGGCTGGGGTCTGAATCTCATTGGTCATTTTAATGATTTTCCCACTAAATAGCCAAAATACATGTAATTAAGTAAAATCGACCCTTCTGTCTGATTTTATGACAATTATATGAGTCAAAAGGGTCCATGCACAGGTCAAATATAACCCTTGATTCAATATAATTAAATCTCATGTTTTTGTTTCCCTTGGCTGGTTGTTTAATGCATGTTTGACTGTACCAATGTGTTGATGAGGTTTAGTGGGTTTATACAATAAGTATCAAGTATTGTTGATTATTGTTGCCATTATGTCTACAGAATGGTGTAACAACATCACAGACTATCCTATCTACGGGTACTCACAGTGGACAGCATTCCTATCATCATTCAACAAGTCCTGCACCTATAGCTGACCATCACAGTCGGCGAGATGAACATATATTACCTGACAACCAACCAGCCAGTAATAGTCATTCCTATAACCAGAAACATGTAGCATTTGCTGCAGGTATGTCATTGTATTATATCATGTATGTAGCTTGTATAGGCAGCAGTGGCCTAGAGGTGTATGTAGCTGGTATGGGGAGCAGTGGTCTAGAGGTAAGGCATGTGCTTCAGGATCGAGAGGTCCCAGGTTTGATTCCCGTCTGCGCCACTGCTTAATTTCTCTTAGCAAGAATAACCCACAAGGCTTTACTCTACCAAGGTATGATTTGGTACCTGTCAAAGCGGTGTATGTACATGTTTGATATTCCTGGGCGCTCTACCTCAATGTTGGCTGCACACGCACCAGTAAGATATAATCTCCCCAAGGAGACTCGAACACAAGTTTCCTTAGGTAACACAATGACCAGGGAAAGTAAAAATGTCAAAGGATGGCTGAGCGGCCGAACTGCTGAAAGCAGCCCTTGAAAATTGGTAACTAAACTTTTGTGGTGTTTCTTGTATGGTCTGTATACCGGTATCTAAAGATAACATGATTTTTAGTTTCATTTATCCTAGAAGATATTTTGTTCTAAAAATATAGTTACCATCTAACATGAGTGTACAATGATCTAATTTTGTTGAATATTTTTATTAAATCAATACTGTCTTGATCAATAAAACTTTATTACGACATGCTTGGGAGGCAAGAACAAAAATTAACTCTAATTTTGTGGGTTTTAGGTATTTTTATGCCCCCCTATCGATAGATGGGGAGGCATATAGTGATTCACCTGTCCGTCCGTTCGTTCGTCCGTCCGTCCGTCCTGGTTAACCCAAATTGACAGTTTCTTCTAGCATTATTATGGCTTGCTACAAAGCTTCCATACTTGCATGGGTGTTGTATATGAACACTCTCTACAGGCCTGTATCACCTGACCTCATTTTAACCTCACCTTGACCTAATTTTTTACTTAGACTTATTGAAGGGCCAAATTCTTGGTTAACCCAAATTGATGTTTCTTCTAGCATTATTATGACTTGCTTCAAAGCTTCCATACTTGCATGGATGTTGTATATGAACACTCTCCACACACCTGTATCATTTGACGCCATTTCGACCATCACCTTGACCTAATTTGGACTTAGACTTATTGGAGGGCCAAATTCTTGGTTAACCCAAATTGACTGTTTCTTCTAGCATTAATATGGCTTGCTACAAAGCTTTCATACTTGCATGGATGTTGTATACGAACACTCTCCACACGCCTGTATCACCTGACCCCAATTGAACCTTCACCTTGACCTAATTTCGGACTTAGACTTATTAAAGGGCCAAATTCTTGGTCAACCCAAATTGACTGTTTCTTCTAGCATTAATATGGCTTGCTACAAAGCTGTCATACTTGCATGGTTGGTGTATTTGAACATTCTCCACACGCCTATATCACCTAACCTCATTTTGACCTTCACCTTGACCTAATTTTGGTCTTAGACTTATTAAGCGTCTAATTCTTGGTTAACCGAAATTGACAGTTTCGTTTTACATCATGTCCATCGTGGCGTTGCCTTAAAACTTGGCAAACTTGTTTACAATCATAAGCCCCTTACGTTATCAAAGCCATGTAACACTATCCAACATTATTACAGAATTATGGCCCCTGATTGACGTAGCTTTTTATGGGCAAGGCTTCCATGGGGGCATAAGCGTTTATTGAACGCAGTCTTGTTTAGACTGTCATTCCTGCCTCCCATGGCTTTTTTACCTGGAACTATGTTCAATCAGCTGTCTGTGATATATACAAGTACATGATTGGATAATGGTTCAAATACAGTATACAACGCCAGAATGATCACAAGTGATGATTCATTAGATAATTGCTTAAAATGTTTTTTTTCTTCTTACAGATGTCCCTGATGAATATGCATTCCTAACGGACAGTAGTCCTAGCTCCACTGATGGTGTTAGAAGTCCTGATCTAAAACGTCAGAGAAATGGTGCCGATTCTAACGCTGGACAGAGTTCTCCTCCTGTTCCCAGCATGCATTTAAATGACTCTTCAGGAAGTGTATCATATAATGGACATTCACCATCTGGCATGAACAACAATGCAACCACACCAGATGGTGTGAATGCTCAATCGTCACTAACTGACATGATTCCCTCCCCTACATACTATAATGGTCACAGACAGACAGAAGTGAAAAGTTCTGTAAGGTTTAGTTCTAAAGTGCTTAGTGTGGAACATAAACAAATTGCTGAAATTGTTGAAACAGTGGTTCACGAACAATTGTCTAACTTTAAGAAAGAAATGGAAAGTTTAATACGCAATGAACTAGATGAAGTGGTTCATCAGTTACATAAAGACATCGCCAACCTGCAAGTAGAAATGTTGAGACAGGTGCAAATACTAAAGGTAAATATGTATAAATGTCTGATTGGTCAATTACAGTCACCCATTCTACTGGTGTTGTCAGTAGAGTTTCGACTGTGGTCCCCAATCTGGGTTTGATTACCAAATAAGGCTAGTCATATTCCTCCATAACACTGGCTGGGGTGATGTCCTCAATTAGAGGAGTAGTCTTCACATGATCATGCTTTTTATACCCCCGTATCGATAGATCTGGAGGCATATAGTGATTCACCTGTCAGTCCGTTCGTACGCACCCACTTGACGTTGTGAGGTGTGGAACAATAGGCTATATTTAGATTCTATTCATTCCGTTGCTTACGGGTTGCAAAATGTTGCTTATGGGGTTTTACAAACAAAAGAAAGAACAAAAGAAAACCCCACAACGTCAAGTCAGTGAGAACCTCCGTCCGTCCAGGTTAACCCAAATGGACCATTTCTTCTTTTATTATGGCTTGCTACAAAGCTTCCATACTTGCATGGATGTTGTATATGAACACTCTCCACATGCCTGTATCACCTTACCCCAATTTGACCTTCACCTTGACCTAATTTTGGACTTATTGAAAGGCCAAGTTCTTGGTTAACCCAAATGGACCGTTTCTTCTAGCATTAATATGGCTTGCTACAAAGCTTTCATACTTGCATGGATGTTGTATATGAACACCCTCCACACGTATGTATCACCTGACCCTATTTTGACCTTCATCTTGACCTAATTTTGGACTTAGACTTATTGAAGGGTCAAATTCTTGGTTAACCCAAATTGATTTTCTTCTAGAATTAATATGGCTTGCTACAAAGCTTTCATACTTGTATGGGTGTTGTATATGAACACTCTCCACACGCCTGTATCACCTAACCCCATTTTGGCCTTCACCTTGACCTTATTTTGAACTTAGACTTATTGAAAGGCCAAATTCTTTGTTAACCCAAATTGACCGTTTCTTCTAGCATTACTATGGCTTGCTACAAAGCTTTCATACTTGCATGGATGTTGTATATGAACACTCTCCACACGCCTGTATCCCCTAACCCCACTTTGACCTTCACCTTGACCTTATTTTGGACTTAGACTTATTAAGCGTGCAATTCTTGTTAACCCAAATTTCGTCTTACATCAAGGCGTTGCCTTCAAACTTGACATACTTGTTTACCATAATAAGCCCCTTACATTATCAAAGCCATGTAACACTATCCAACATTTTAACAGAATTATGGCCCCTGATTGACTTAGGTTTTTTATGGACAAGGCTTCCATGGGGGCATAAGCGTTTATTGAACGCAGTCTTGTTGTTATACACCTTTTCAACAAACATTATTATTATTGTTTATTTTCAAGTTTCGATATATTATTCACTCTATATCGTTTGATATTACAGTAAAACACAATAAGTCCTCCTTGAGCAACTAACTCTTTTAACAACTTCATTGGTTTGTTCCAGAAGTAAACATTTACTATCACTTTCAACACTCAACGTCTGTACTACAACCAAACTCTGTCCATCTTATTCTTGCAAGCTATTACTCTGTAGAGGTTGTACGGTACAAGCACATTGATTAGTGTAGTTTTAATGCATTTGTCTTCCCTTTCAAGGGACATAATTCACTGACTAAAACTCTGTTATAAACATATTGTTATCATTTCAGCTTGAGATCCAGAATCTTGTAGAATATTACTCCGTGAATTGGGATCTACTGTCAGAAATACAGAGACTACAGATAGAAATTAAGAAACTTGAACAAACATTTTGATCTGTGACATTGTGATATAGTATGCCTGTATATATTGTGATATAGTATGCCTGTATATATGTGCCTTAGATAAAGAACTGACACCAGAACAAATAATAACTATCTGCATGTTTGTAGAGAAGACAGTATTACAGTGTACGTCTAATAGGGAACAAATTATAATGAGCACTTATACCCTCACATACCAAGTAGTCACCTTAGTCAGTTTATTGAACAGTTCAATGCTGAATGTGAGGAGTGAGCAAAGTACATAGTTTCAAAGTGTGTTCCCTGGGTTAAATGACTATATATTAATCCTGTGTTTGACACAATGTTTTTGCCAAAGATTTGCTGATTGTAAACAAAATTCCTTTTTCAAGTTGGTGCTGACGGAGTATAATTCATCACTCCTGTTATAGCTCTAATTCAATATTTGTAAAGTAAAAAATCCATTTGATAAATTTGCAGTTATTGTCATGGATTTGTTGGCAAAATTTTAATGATTTTGAAATTCGAATTGTTTCAGCTTTCTTTTAACACATTTGTCATTGCTATGTATTCTTACAAAGGTTGTAGTCACTGGTGTATTGGGGTATAGACCCTTTGAAGTATATTGTATTTAGTCAGTATGATTATCTTAAATGGGTCTCAATCACAATGCAGTCACATGTGTTTGTGGTTTATGTCTGCTTATCGAAACAGTAACACTGGCAGTAGAAATAATGCAATTTTACATTTTGTTCATGCTGGCTTGTCTTCATATTCTCTCTGTCTCAATCAAAAATATGTTTTGTTATGCTCCCCAAACATTTTCAGGGAGGACATAAAAATTATACAGGTGGTTGCTGTATATTCTTTGCTTGACAAGTATGATTCCTATATGTTTTATGTTGATATGAAGGATAGTCAATGGTATGTTGATTTGTTGTTAATGTTTTGTTACGGGGCTTCGAAGAATGGTGCGCATTTTTCACTTACGCATTTAGAGTTCAGCATTTTCTCAATTGCAATATATTGTGCATGATATTATTATATTTTGTATTTTCTCTAAAACATTTTTTTACTTGTATATGCCTCATTATGACATACATCTAACATTGCTTTTTCTCATTTTGTTAAACAAATTTATAATTATGTAGATCTGACACGTGGATAGCGCAGAGTCATGTGACATGTAGATAGAGCTGAGTCATCTGACACGGCTATAACTTACTTTGTCTTGTTCATTATTGTTATGTTACTGTAGTCTGTAGCTACTGCTCTGACCTATTTTGTTTGTTTCCTTTCTGCGCTTTTTAGCTCACCTGAGCTTTTGTGATCACTCTTTGTCTGTCATTCATCCGTCTGTCCGTCCACGATTGCTTGTAAACACCTTAGAGGACACAATTATGACCCAACAATCATGAAACTTGGTCAGAATGTTTGTCGCTCTAAAATCTAGGACAAGCTCGAAACTAGGTCACAAGGTCAAATCTTAGAAAAAGCTTGTGAACACATTAGAGGACACAATTATGACCCAATTTTCATGAAACCTAGTCACAATGTGTCTGTATAAAATCTAGGTCAAGTTTGAAACTGGGTCATGTGGGGTCAAACACTAGGTCACTAGGTCAAATCTTAGAAAAAGCCTGTGAACACACTAGAGGCTACAAGTATGGCCAAATCTTCATGAAACTTTGTCAGAATGTTTGTCTCTATGAAATCTAGCTCAAGGTCGAAACTGAGTCATGTGAGTTCAAAAACTAGGTCACTTGGTCAAATCTTAGAAAAACTTTTTGTTGTCGCTAGACATCCCAATTTTGACTTAATTTTTATGAAACTTGGTCAAAATGATCATCTTAACTAAATTAAGATAAAGTTCGATATTGAGTCAACCAGGGTTAAAAAAATAGGTCACTTGGTCAAATCAAAGAAACATTTTGTGTAGGCACTAGAGGTAACAATTTTGGTCTAATCTGGCTATATGGGTTATCTGATGTAAATAATGAAGTCACTAGTCAGTACTACATATATATGATAACTTTGTACATGAACTGAGGCTGCATTTACTTGACAATGTAAATGATTTCTTATGCCACCGTGTGGCCTTCATGAACTATTACAACACGTGAGCGACCTAAGGGCCCTCTTGTATATTATTTTCACCAATTTGTCTGTCATATACAGTATACCCAGTTGACGTAACAAGTTGTCCAGAAATTAATAATCAGCCAGTACAAATTTGCTCTTCCACAAGCAACTAACAACTAAATGAACTTCTCCACATGAGAAACCATCTTATTTTGCCAATTGATGTCCAATGCCATGGTAGAGCAAACCTGTCCCAAACAAACTAAGATTATTAGCGCTCTTTAAAATTCTCCACATTTGGAGGACATGACCAAAGCTGATGTTGTTTTAAAAGAATGATTTACAATATTGTATAGGTATAATTATGATGAGATTGCTATAATGTAATTGTTTGTTATCCTACACAACGAAACTAACCTGGTGCTATGTTTACAGTATATAGAACTTCATGCCATCTAATACACATATAACTGTACATCAACTTCATGCTATCTAATACACATATAACTGTACATCAACTTCATGCTATCTAATACATGTATAACTGTACATCAACTTCATGCTATCTAATACAATAACTGTACATCAACTTCATGCTATCTAATACATGTATAACTGTACATCAACTTCATGCTATCTAATACATGTATAACTGTACATCAACTTCATGCTATCTAATACATGTATAACTGTACATCAACTTCATGCTATCTAATACATTTATAACTGTACATCAACTTCATGCTATCTAATACATGTATAACTGTACATCAACTTCATGCTATCTAATACATTTATAACTGTACATCAACTTCATGCTATCTAATATATTTATAACTGTACATCAACTTCATGCTATCTAATACACATATAACTGTACATCAACTTCATGCTATCTAATACATGTATAACTGTACATCAACTTCATGCTATCTAATACATTTATAACTGTACATCAACTTCATGCTATCTAATACATTTATAACTGTACATCAACTTCATGCTATCTAATACAATAACTGTACATCAACTTCATGCTATCTAATACATTTATAACTGTACATCAACTTCATGCTATCTAATATAATTGTACATTTTAAATGAAGATTGTTTTTGGTCAGTTGTTGGGGAGGTTTGGTTCCCTTGTTTTTGGTCAGTTGTTGGAGAGGTTTTGTTCACAGAAAATGCAATGTCATATGAACTATTGTGCCCTAGACATGTTTAGTCTTTCTAGTGCAGCAACAAATCCATAGTTCAGGAGTGGTATTCAATATTTATCTTATTTTATTGGAGAATAAGGATAGCCAATCATATCACCTGTTTCTGATCAAGAGTTTAATTATTATATGGTGTGATCTGATTGGTTGTCCTTATCCTTAAGTAAAGAAAGATCAGTATTGAATACCACCCCAGGATAATTCCGGGTTTTGTAAATCCCCCTGGAAAACAAGTGTTGGATATTCTTCATAGTGAATCTGTAATACATTCAGTTAGTTCTGTCTTCTTTAGCCTGTCCTTTCTGTCTGTAATATTTATCTGTTGTACGATATATCTCGTTAAAATCAAATCCTTACACCTCAGTACACGTACTTTACGTTGATATAAGATATACGCTGTCAAATCTTTTATTAAGCCTCAGTGCTCCATAGATATAAGATCTGCACAGGGGTAATGTCAATGTGAACTTTCTATTATCCAATCAAATAATTTTCTTCCACAAATCTGAAGATGTTTTGGTGTCTTACAAACTATGTGATGTACCACCCACGAGAGGACATTTGAACATGACCTGTTGCTGAGTGTAATCACATCTTGAGATGCGTAATGGCGTCAATATTAGGATAGTGATTTTAATGAGATTATGGTACATTCTTGTTGATCTTTATGTAATAAATATTATTGAAAAACAATGTTGATTTATTGTCCATTTAATCCAATGGGGTCAAGGAATCATCAATTTATTTATTGGGAGATTTGCCCTTTTTGTTCTAAGGAAACAAAATGTAGTATGGTATGGAGAAATTGACTTGATCTTAGACCTTTTTGCATAATTTAAAAGCTGATTATCTGGTCTATATTTATAACCCAGATTGTACACTTTCATAAAAAAGGGTATCAAAAAGACGTTTGTGGTGCATTACAAACACAAATCTAAGGACTGATATTGTACTATTTGCTTGCGGACATGGATATATTCAATGCAGGAACCTAATAAATATATTTATGCCCCAATCTTTGATAAGGGGTTATATTGCTTTGCATATGCCTGTCGGTAGACCAAATGGTTTCTGTTCAATAACGCTTTGCCCTAGGATCTTCGAACTGTACATGGAGATTGGCAGTAGATGACCCCTATTGATTTTGAGGTCAAGGTCACTGTGACCTTCACCATTTCTAACAATTCAAATGGTTTCTGTTCAATAACTCAAGAACGCTTTGCCCTAGTATCTTTAAACATTACATAGAGGTTGGTCATCAACAGTAGATGACCCCTATCGTTTGTGAGGACAAAGGTCAAGGTCACTGTGACCTTTACCATTTCTGACTATTGGCCTGCTATGAGGGCATACATGGTTTTACAAACGTCTCTTGTTTTGCATAAAGGTCAGGATCAATAGGTCATTATCTCCGTACTATAGCACTTATCAATAAGGTTCTTATTCTCAAAGAATTAAATGCCAATATAACAAAACAAGTTATCAACTTTAATCTTTTATTTACAGTATAAATAAACCACGTTTATCAAGCAGCAATAATGCAGAATAATATATACATCTAACAATCATAAACAATCAAATATCATTTCACAGGAATGAAAGTAAATCAAAACTATTTTGTATACACTGTCCAACCAGTGCCAAGAGCTCACCTTTTATCAAGCACACTGTCCAACCAGTGCCAAGAGCTCACCTTTATTAAGTACACTGTCCAACCAGTGCCTAGAGCTCACCTTTATCAAGCACACTGTCCAACCAGTGCCTAGAGCTCACCTTTATCAAGCACACTGTCCAACCAGTGCCTAGAGCTCACCTTTATCAAGCACACTGTCCAACCAGTGCCTAGAGCTCACCTTTATCAAGCACACTGTCCAACCAGTGCCTAGAGCTCACCTTTATCAAGCACACTGTCCAACCAGTGCCTAGAGCTCACCTTTATCAAGCACACTGTCCAACCAGTGCCTAGAGCTCACCTTTATCAAGCACACTGTCCAACCAGTGCCTAGAAGTTCATCTGAATTGAGGAGGATCACTGTCTATAATTTATTTGATCATATTTATATTCTAGCAATATGTTATTGCATGTATCAAATCATATGCGTACATGTGAAATACGTAATAGGAATTTGGCGTCAAATAAGCATCAGTTTGGCGACAAACAAAGATAAAAGTAAACCTTAAAAATCCAGGGGATACTTTGAACAGTGGAAGTTGTCTATAGCAACTTAAATAGTTTGTTTTAAGTTTAAAAGATTGAGCTGCATATATTTCCCAAGAAACGAAGAATAATGTTTATGCCTCATATCTTTGATGAGTGGGTATATATTGCTTTGCACCTGTCTTGTCGGTCGTATCAAATGATTTCCATTCAATAACTCAAGATTGCTTTGCCCTAGGATCTTCAAACTTTACATGGAGGTTTGTCATCAACAGTGGATGACCCTTATTATACCCCCAGATACATAGTATATGGGGGCTATATTGGAGTCATGCTTGTGGTTGGTTGGTCTGTTGGTGGGTTGGTCCGTATAATTTTGTCCGCGCTATTTCTCTGTAACCATTGGTCAGATTTTAACAAAGCTTTGCATGAATGATCAGTACCAAGTCTAGTTGTGCATATCGTCAGCACACGTTGGTCGGCTCAATTTTAAGGTAGTTATGGCCCTTTGTTTTGTTACACTTATAAATTTTGTCTGCGCTATTTCTCTGCAACCATTGGTCAGATTTTGACAAAATTTTGTATGGATGATCAGTACCAAGTCTAGTTGTGCATATTGTCGGCACACGTTGGTCTGATTAATTTTAAGGTAGTTATGGCCCTTTGTTTTTATACTTATAAATTTTGTCCGCGCTATTTCTCTGTAACCATTTGTCGGATTTAGACAAAATTTTGTATGAATGATCAGTATCAAGTCTAGTTGTGCATATCGTCGGCACACATTGGTCTGATTAATTTTAAGGTAACAGTTATGGCCCTTTGTTTTTTTTACACTTATAAATTTTGTCCGCGCTATTTCTCTGTAACCAATGGTTGGATTTCAACAAAACATTGCATGAATGATTAGCACCAAGTCTAGTTGTGCATATTGTTGGCACACGTTGGTTGGATCAATTTAAAGGTAGTTATAGCCCTTTGTTTTTTTGCACTTATGAATTTTGTCAGCGCTATTTGTCTGTAATCAATGGTTGGATTTCAAAGAAATTTTGCGTGAATGATCAGTAACAAGTCTAGTTGTGCATATCGAAGGGACATATTGGCCTTTTCAATTTTTTGGGAGTTATAGTCCTTAGTTATTTTATACTAAATATACTGTCTGTTAGGGCTGCGTATCGGTTAGAATGATCGATACGATATTTGTATCGATACAAAATGATCGATATTCGATATATCATATGATATTTTCTTTAAGCAATAAAACGTCTAAATAGGAAGATATTAGCTTGCAGTATGTATTTAACTTGCAGAACACAATTAAAACAAGACATGTAACACAAAGGTTCGTGGTTTACTCTGTTTACACATGTTTTATAGTATTTTGTATCAATTGCTTAGCCACGAGAGGTTATTTTCACAGCTGTTTTTGTTTGAATTTTGTGACCAAACACTGAGTGGACATCGAAAAAACTCGACTTGAATGGGGATATTATTGGTTTTCAAGTGTATTTGTTGTTGATCGATTATTTCATCGATACGGAAACATTCGATTCAATGTATCGATCGAACGCAAAATACCGGTATTCGATTTTTATCGTAAACCGGTAGGCAGCCCTACTTTTTATTGTGTAATTTTTAAGATCTATATCACTAGACTTGTTTAACAAAATAAGTGGGAAAAAAGTTATAAGGATTTTACCAGGGTGCTATTTTGCTGCATTAAATATGAAGTGGGTGGGGTAACAGAGCAATATATATTAGTCCAAAATTAAGTATACCATTTTTGGTATTGACCATGTACAACAATGTGTACCCCAACTATATTGAAAAAAAATAGTATAATGATCACAGACATCAAATATAAATATCAAATTTGAACACCACCATCAATTTACCAATTCCATTGAAGTTATAAAAAAAATTCATACACTTCAAACAAGGCTGATTACACAGAAAACGAGTTCCGTGACCTAGTGTTTTTTCATCTTATTTTGTGTCATAATAGATTTCTCTACTTCCTGGCAAAATTTAAACAAAATCCTAATCCAACATCCTTAAGCATCCAAATATGTAGAGAAACATGTACCGGTATCATTAGCGATGTTTAACTATTGAGTGACAACACCAGTATTTGTAGCATACAATGACTAATGGCATTGGACCGGTTGAATTTAAACAGTCAGAAGTCAAGTATCACATTCATCTATGTAAGTAATTTCAGCACCTGGTCAGGTGTTCTAGGTACGATACTCTGATGTTCTCTATACTCATTCTTCGCATCACATATAGCGTCGTACATCAGTTTATATGACTGGCAGATCAAATCTGACGAATTCTTCTTTATATGTTCTCTGAAACACACAGTTATAGCATGAAATAATACACAGCTGTATCATGAAATAATACACAGTTATATCACGAAATAATACATTGATATATCATGAAATAAAACATAGTTTTATCATGAAATAATACACAGTTGTATCATGAAATAATACACAGTTTTATCATGAAATAATACACAGTTATATCATGAAACAATACACATTTATATCATGAAATAACAGAAAGCTATATCATGAAATAATACACAGTCTGACTGGTCAACAGTATTGCAGTCATATGAAGACTACCAAGTTGCAATATCCTTACCCCGGGCAACTAGCAGTTACCTGGATCTACCTTCACATACAGTATCTCAAGCAAGTGAGACACACCAGTACCATTTATAACTAATATAAGAGCTAGGATCGAATCATAGACCTCACTCCAAGCAGACGCTCTACCACTGGGATGAAATCGAAATAAAGATCTGGGGCCGGGATTACAACGAATACTTACACATTGAAAATGTAATATAATGAGGTATTATTTGTCCTAGATTGCAAAGTTAGATGAGAAAAATGTATAAGATAGTTACTGTAATAAATTGTCTTTCCCATTTTGTACGATGTACGAGGTGTAAATGTAATTATTGAATCTGAGTGCCACACTCAGCACTCAGACTGATGAATTGCAATTATAGCTTACAAATACACTAAATTAAACAAGGGAGTAAGCCAAAAACAATATGTAGTAGCAATTTAACATTATTACAACGTCTTGCTCTAAAACAATGTCACAATGAACCTCAAATAAGTGAATTTCAATATTTGAGTGTCGAGTGCTAAGTGTAAGTATTCGTTTTAATCCCGGCCCCTGTACTCGGGCTAGGAACAAATCATAGACCACTCTCACTCGCAGCGGGTGCTCTACCACTAGGCAGCTACCAAGGCAGACTGTGTTTGGAGAATCTATGTACCAAATAATAAAGTATTCTTCCACTGTAACAACTGGAAGTCTCATTACAGGACCTCGACTATGTCACTGAAAGCCACAATTAGAAGCTTACCTATTTTTGGAGCTGGTGATAAGACTACATTGCGCTAATATTAGACTGTCAGGGCTGGCCAGGTAACTGTCAAACTTGTTCTGAAGTTATAAATAATATTGAAATAAATCTTGATAAACTAAACAAGAAAAGGATAGAATCATGAACAATACCTTCCACAAAGCAGTACTTACTTAATTCAAGAAAGAGCTGACTTCATTAAAACTTGTGCCTAGGAGAAACATGTTCTTTTACTTATAAGTACATAATCTACATGTAAGCTTAAAGTTCACCGAAAATTCAAATAATTATGCAGCACATTATGGCAGTTTGATTTAACAATGGAAGACTATCTGACAAATGTCATTCTCCTGATGGCAGAGACTATGTTAAGTTATTTTTAAACCTGATGAATACTCGTATCAACGACTTCATAGTAATTATTATAAAATGTATTTTTATGCAGACTCTGTGAAAAAAATTTGGGGAATTGTTTATACCGAATACTTGAAAGCATGCTTTTTATCAACTTGAATGTTAACAGTTAAGTTATAACTTACCATAGCAGATTTAACAGTGAGAGGGTCCAGACCCTGTATACTGGACACCGGACCCTAAAATATAATATATAATAACAGTGTTACATATAAATCAGTGTTTCAAATTAAGATATCATGCCATTTATATCACCTTATAACTAACTAGCCTGAGTTTGTCTCCCACAAAGGGCTATAACTCTGCCAAAAATCATCTGACCTTAAATTCCTGAAAATAGGCACAACTAGACATGGTACAAAGTTTGCATGTGAAGTTTCTTGAAATCCAATCAATGGTAACGGATAACAAGCAGTGACAAACTTTGCGTATTTGTAACACATGCAGCATTTAATGAATACTTAGAAAGTTGAATTTAAATTAAACACTATTATGTAATCAACTATTCAAGAATGGTAATATGGGTCAAGAGGATCATTTTTACTACTCTCGATACATTATGAACACTTGAGCACAATTGACTGTGCAGGACACATTTCTTTAGAATTTTTGACACACAAATCCAGATCAACAACAACTTTATCGGGTATCTATGCCGACTTCCTGTGACATACCTGTTTAGGTTGGTGTTGCTGTATTGTACCATATATATGTGCCAGGTCTACTCTATTCAACACAAAGGCTGCTTGTTCACTGATCAATGTATCTAAATGTGCATCAACCTGTCAGAACAGAATTATACATATACCAGTAAGAACAATGTGTAGAATAAACTGGTCAGTGATTTATTGTTTTTATTGATAATTGGCACCAGTAGGTCCAAAATTTGGGGTATTTTATCATTGTAGAATTGTGTAGGTTAGTGTGTGATATCGAAGATGTCCCAATTCCACGTGTATCCCGGGATCTCTTCACCTACCAATGTTAACTATCATGGGAACTTGGTTTTTAAAGTCTCATTTAAAGACAGCTTGTAAATTCAGTATGTGTAGTGGCAACTTGAAATTATGATCCCAAGTTTACAAATCCAGCACATTGCCATTGGATCAAGGATTTGCTCTGTGTTATCATAATACATATTACCGGTAATAACAGAAAGCACAGGACAGTTGACCCTCACTTCTGTGACAAGGACAAGCAAACATGTTTGTTACACAACAAAGTATTATTTAATCTACCACATACAAATACATGGTAGCAATTAACATTTTATCACAAACAACCTTAACTAAATGTTTTGACTACACAACATGTACCCGTATCAGCAAAACATTCTGTTAATTCAAATTAATCGCAAACATATCTTCGATGCAATCAAATTATAGCGTAACATGGATAAAGTCATCAAAGTAACACCAGTAAACCGTAGCAACTGTTACAATCAACTGTACCAATCATAATATTATATACATTACCTGAGCTGTAAGCATTTCTTGCCTCATGTCTGTGAACTCATACAATGCAATGGTTGATTGCATGGTGTATATACAGTTAACCATATAGGCAGCCATATCTACTGTACTGAGACGACTAGCTGACACAGTACACATCTGTAACAAGGGATCCAGTACACATGCCAGTATCTGTAATGTATAAATCACAATTCTTTATTTGATATTTTCCGCCAGCACATATTAATAACATAACCATTGGTACAAAAGAAACAGTTTGGATTATACTAATACGATCAACATACACACATAGGTACAATGCATCTATTCCTAGGTACACACTTATAATTTCAGCTTCATTCCTGGTGTCAAATACGAAAAATCTTGTATCTCACAATCTAACTTATTTTACAACTTGTAAAGAAGCTTTTGTTACCAAACCAGCTACCAAATCAGTTCTGTCAATACATGAATATGCTACATATCAATTTTGGCAAAATTATCAATACAATCATATACCACTCAACAATCACATGACGTGTAATCGCAGAAAACCAGATTTCAAGTCACTGTCACGAAACCTTAATCAAGTATTATAATCCAATTAGAATACCCATTGCTATTTATCAACAATGACAGTCTAGGTATTAACAAAATACATTGACTGCTAATCATGGCAGCTACACCAGTGTAGCAGTTTTAAAGACTATGGTATTTTATAGGCTGGAATAGAACTTGGACCTCATGTTCCCAAGGTGGACATTAGTTACTCGACCTCTGGAACCAGTTCAACAACTTTATCACATCACATCAGCAAACCAAAAATAGCCAATGTTTGTGTTACCTGATGTTACCTGATGTTTGTGTTACCTGTTTAAAATCTTGCTTCTTGTTCTCCAGGGTCACCACAGATGAATCGTGACATTGTAAGACATCTTTCAGGAGAGACATAGTATGTGTCAGGGATGCTGTAGCCCCTAGATCTGCCGGGGGTAACTCTACCTATAACAATATGTACCAATCAGAACACATGACAACGCACACAATCAAACATACTTAGCCTTGAACAGGTAAATGAGTAATTCCTTGTGGGTTAATCACAAATGTTCATTTAATCACAAGGCCAAATGATTAACAATGTATAAATCATAGGCGCTACGCTATATTAAGTAAACATGGGTGAAAGTTAAAAATTTGGAAAATCCTGAAAAATAATTTGTCAATTTACGAAGTAAAAATAAAGAAAACTGTTCAGGAACAATCCTGACAACATTTATGCACGAGAAACTACAGTAGACAGATTTATAATATCAATAAAATAACCAAAATAAGAATATTTTTTCGGTCACTCAAATATTGATCCATTCTTTTGTTTTCTCAGAAATAACCTTAACATTAATGGATACAAATAAAATAATAAAACCAGCTAAATACTAAAAGGCTTTTTTTACACACAAGGTATGTCTCCTACAAAGGGCAATAGCTCAGGCAAAAATCATTCAACCTATAATTCCTGACAATATGTACAACAAGGCTTGGTATCAAACATTCATGTTAAGTTTCATTGAAATCTGACCAGTGGTTAAGGATAACAAGCACGGAAAAACTTGTGACAGACAGACGCACGTCCAGCAAAAAATCAATATGTCTTCCCCCCTATAAGTGGGCTATCTAATAACTTACTTTATCCAGTAACTTGTTTGCTGTACATGTCAGACTGTTAAAGAACATTCTATGACTCAAGTCTTGTATCTCTATTATTGTAGACAGTAATGCAGCATCTGGGTTGATTATTTGTCTGTCAAATTTGAAACAAATCATTACTGAACATGAAAACACAATAAACATTTAAAAATAGCTGTGAGTATATTTCTTAATTTGATCATTATTTTTTTATGTTGCAAATATATAATCCCTGCATGTAATCAAAATAAATAAATTCTGTTAAAACCATTTATGTCAAACATACATCAATTTACCATTTTTTCTCATGTCTTTTTCCAACTAGAATGTTTTTTTACCCAAAAATGTATGTCTCCCAGAATGTGCAATTACTCTTGTAATATTCCTCCTACCTAGTATTTCTGATAAATGCACATTCTTATACATAAACGCCTGGTACAAAGTATTCATGTGAAGTTTCATTGAAATGATAGGACCGACCAGTGGGTAAACAGAACAGGTGCATACAAACTTTGTGACACCCTGACAGACAGACATCCAGACATATGTCCCCCCACACTATGTGTGAGAGAAGTAATAAAGCTATTATATCAATGTTTAACATTACCTACCCTATAGTATGATGATAGAACTTTAATAAATTGTTCAACTTGTACAATGTTACAGCATCTTGTTCTGATACCAACACTTGTTCCACTCGAACCTGTAACATAGCAACATATATGATGTGATATACACGTGCACTTTGAAACAAGGGTCCTACTGAGACATAAAGTAAGTCAAATCCTGGAAATTAGACGCAAGTCTTGTTTCAGGTGCCATAAGTACACATTCCTTCACCAAAACTGTTTCAAACCTTAAGAAGCTTGATGTATCAAATGCCCCCCCCCCCCCACCCTCCCCCCTCTTTAAATGGTTGTCTGCTGTTTGCGGCATCTTCATTTCCATGGATCTAATCTCTATCTCCATTTACCGGATCTAAATTCTTGCCAAAGTCTATTTCCTGGGACCCAGATTCTTTTCGCATGTCACATTCCCAACTTAAGAGAATTGTCTTCTGTCTAAAGTCCTGTGCATGCCCGCTGCTCACCCCTAGGGCAAATTATTGATAGGTGCATCATTCACCAACATTTCATTACTGAAACACGTGCAATGTTTGACAACACTCTGACATATATTCACTCAGAAGAACATTGTGTAAAGCATATTATTTCCATTACATACCTAGTCCGCTGAATGCAATGAAAACTAATATACTGAATAATCATTCAATTTCACTGACATAGAAATTCTGCATTAACTTGTACAGTAATCCATTACAGTGTACACAATATATAATGTATATGTGGAAATTTGACTTATTTAGTTATTTCTCATTTCTTAAATATCTTCGGTCATAATTTTATCTCATTTTCAGAGTTCTTTGTCAGCCAAAGTTTACAGTAGAAGAAATATTAGCAAGTTTGGTAAAATTGCAAAATTTGCCAATAGTTCCACATCGCTAATTAATCCACTTAATCTGTTATCAGGATAATGAACACCGTTACAGTAGATAGTTTAGGAGACTTTGAAGAACAGGGTGGGCTATAAGAACACACTGCACCTACCTTAAATGGACGACATACTCCCTCTGTTATATGTCCTAGAATATCTTGTATTGTATCGTCAGTGGCTGTAAGTAATACCATAGGTTCAATGATGCATGCATTACAGACAATGTCAATATGATAACCACAGGGTCATGTACCAATCTTTAAAAGTACACTTTTAACTATAACCGCCACATACACTGCCCAGTGTCCACCATATATAAGTATTATTTCCCCATTCACTAACCTGCTGCAACACTTAGAACAGTAAAGTAACAAGTTAGTTTATAGTAAGACTTACTTTACTTTACATTAATTGGTCCCTAGAAGCATAAGAAAAGGCAACTTTGTCATAAGATATGTACGTGACAAGTACCTGTGGTATTAACAAGTTATACAAGAGCTGTCCACGTACAGCGCACTCCACTATTCTCAGTGCCATGCTGATAGAATACTCATTATAAATTCAAAACAAAATGCTTCATAGCTGCAGCATTACCATCTTCGGAGAAGAGGTTGAGGCTTTTAGTCCAAAAAGGGCAGATAATTTGGACAAAATGCTTGACATGGTAACCTTCTCCAGTGTAGGAGTTGGTGTCATGGTGTTGAACATGTATGCAAAGTATCAAAGCAAAACGTCAATGATCTTCAAAGATATTAGAGGTTTAAAAACTTGTGCCTAAACTTTAATATTAGCAATACGCCGACGCCCGGGTGACTGCAATAGCTCCCCTTATTCTTTAAATAGTGGAGCTAAAAATGAAGTCCATGCATGCATAGAAAGACTTCTAACAACATTGATTTAACAAATCTTAATTAGAGCAACCCGGACTAATTTCAAAATCACAATAAATTATCGACACCCTTAAAGTATAAGTTGCATTTACAAATCCAATATCAATCAGGCAGTGAAAGTGTCTTGCTGATGTCATATATGATGTCATTCGGTAATCCAGGCTCGAACATTTAGCACAATTTTTTTCAATAAGATGTGAAGTCACAATAACAAAATAATAACTGTGTTCAAATTCCATTTTAAGCCTGTCTATCAGGAAAACATATACAGAAAATGAGTAAGAGAGTTTTATTGACTATAAAATAATCTAGGTAAGAGTTTGAATAGGAATAACTGTTTTATGCACCAAACATTACTTTTAACAGTAAATGATCAAAGGAACAAGATATTTTTATCGTATAAACCCAACATTTTATTGACAAAAAGATGATAAATCTTTATATTTTTAGCCAAAAAAACACTACTGTTTCTATACATTGTCCCTGTCTAAACTTCATCTAGTTGTTTGTTTGATATCAACAGAGATAGTCATAAGAGTTGAAATTCTTTTTTCACTGCCATATTGGTCAATAACCTGAAACTTTGAGGGAAGAGACAGTTGTGTGATACAAGGCATCAAGGTGCAATATACTAGCTCTTTCTGAATAGACTGTTAGTATACAGCACCGATACCAACCAGTTCATCCCTAGTAGGATGGGAAACACCCCAGCCGAAAATCGAACCAGGAACATCTCGATCCAGAGTCATGAGTATTACCCACTTGACCATGTGCCACCCGTAAAGTTTCATACAGTACAACCTCACTTCAAGACCAGCTCAATAATAAGACCACCTCAAAAAGTTAAGAACGCAATTTTCAAGTTCGTTTTCATTGTTTTTACTTTATTTAAACCTCAATATTGAAACTGCCTCAGTTAAAAGACGAATTTTTAAGGTCTCGATGATCTTATTATTGAGATTATCCTGTGCAACATAAATATGTGACTTGCTGAAGATACAAATATAAGTTATACAAGCAGTGAATAAAAATACAAATAATATATTTTTGTAAATAATATTCCATGATCACAACCCACTGTAAAACAAGCTCAATATTGATTGTTAACTACATACAGGTAGAGTATGAGAACATTGAAGTCTTCATTGAACAGGTAGAGTATGAGAACATTGAAGTCTTCATTGAACAGGTAGAGTATGAGAACATTGAAGTCTTCATTGAAATGAAAAGAATTGAAAAATGACAGGAAAAACTATAAAATTTGTAATGGATATTTAGTCTAAAAAGTGACTATAAGCAATTAATTGCCTACTTCTCGTTCAAATTTACAGACAAACCAGTTCTGCCACAGTCAGTTATATCCTACAGAAATATACTATTCAACAAATACCTGGCCCGAAATAATGAAATATCAGACATAAAAATTATATCTAGAGGAAAACTGAGGAAAGGTAGAAGGCTGCAAAATAAAGATAAATGTGATACACCAGTGTTTTCTATCCCACAAGTTTACCTCCAATGATAACACGGTTATCTGTCTCGATATCAAATATTCCACCCTTATATATCTTTACAAAGTCTGAACAAATAAACGAGATACATGTTATATAATACTACTATCATCGTCAGTACATCTTATTGCTAGACAACTAACTAGATTAGTTTATGACACACAGATGTGTGTCTCCCACAAAGGTACAAAACTCTAGCAAAAATCATCTGACCTTAAATTACGGACAATATATACAACTAGGCTTTTCTCGTTCAGTTATGTGTTGGGTATTGTGCCTTATAATTGTGGTATGTGATGTTTTAATGTTATCTCGCTTTGCTGGTTAAGTTGAGTGCTGCCTTCCCTGTCTGACTTTCTATTATCTTTTTGGTACTTATTTATGTAAAGTTTCATTAAAACTGACCAATGGTTAAGGAGAACAAGCACAAACAAACTTTGTGACATCCACACTGACAGACATTCGAACATCCCATACAAAATCAATGTCTCCCCCAATATAATGTCAACTTAAGATCATCAGTGCAAAAATTGAAAATATACTTCATGTTCCAAAGCCAAGAATTGAATTCTCAAGAAAATCATTTTCTTACTCCGGTGCAAAACTGTAGAATAATCTACCAAAATCATGGCAAACTGCTAGGACTCATTTAAAAGCAAATATTTAAAGTGGAAATTTACTGGTATTTCATAATTATTGCCAGTACATTTAAAAATTATAATATCAAAATTGTTGTTTATGACTGTTTTCACCCGAATATCTGCTTCAGGTGTTAATATGCATACTTTTACTTGTGTAATTTAAATTATGTATTGTTGTAAATATTGTCATTGCATAAACTTGTACATATATCTCTATTGTTATTGTGGACCATAATGAAAATTGGTTTGCCAATGATGTTATCCACAGAAAATAAAGACGTTATTATTATTATTAATATATGTGGGAAACAAAATTACTCTGTTAAGAGACTAGACAATATCCATTATCAGATATTAACACACCTAACGAGTGACTGAGACCCATAACATCTGATCTCCATGTTGAACTTCCAGTATTTAAAATGCTTTTTATGCATCTTCATGGAAATATAGATGTGTTAAATTTGCTATAGTACTGAGAATTTGGCCTGATCCTGACCTTTATGCATGAATACATTACATTGAATATATAACTTTCCGCGAGTACATTGGCCCTTTGGATTTGTGTATGTATTACACCATGAGCATCTTCGTGATACTACCTGCTTAAGAAAACATACAACTGGGGTTGTAAATATAGACAAGATATCAGCTGTTAAATTATAAGCTAATAGAAGGTCGACAACAACAATGAAAACTAGAGCTGTCGCCATTCAGCAGACTAATATACCCCCGTCAGCAAAGGGCCATAATGCTGGCAAAAATCATGTCAGGGCAAATTCTTTTCTTCATGTAAATGTAGGAGGAGTTGTGTCAAAAAGAATTGTGAATAAAAGAACAAAGGGTCATGATTTTGGAAAAAATTATCTCAGGGCAAATCTTGCCTTCATGCAAAACTGTAGAAGGAGTTGCATTCACCAGGACTGATGTACAGGCGGACAAGCTGAATCCAGTATACCCCCCTTACAACTAACAACATAACAACAACAATATTAAAGATTACAAAATGTTCTTACGTTCACATCTCTTCAATAATGTTTGTAGATATTCTTTCTCCGACGCAGTAGCTTGATGTAACCATGCCAACATATCACCAACATATCGCAGGGGATCATGTGAATGTAGTTCAATAGGTCGGGGAGTTCCACCGGGCCCTAGAGTATATCACACTGATTATAACAACAGTAAATGAGGATTGTATAAGAACCAGTTAAGTAAACAGATGAACATGCTCATTATTTTAATATGGCAAACAGATTGCTACAATACAATGGTAGCGAGTTTGAAATCCTGAAAACTTGGTACTTTATGTAGAGAAAAGTAACAACAGACTTTTGCTACACTCAAAATATGAAAGCACATTCATGCTGCCACTAAAATGCCGTAATGTATAAAACATGGATTAGTGTTAGGAAAACACAAGACAATTTTATACAAATTAATCAGCAGAACTTTGATTATATGTTACAACATACTTACCTCCCCTGGTCAATGCATCAATAAGACCGCGAACCACAGCTGTACGTCTAGCAGTACCAAATTCATCCAATGTATATCTAAAATAAATTTATCAATTGACAGTATATACAGTATCATAGGTTTAAGTAGTATTAAAACTAATCATATTTTTAGCAGCTATTAAAATTATTATGCATTTCATATCATATTTTTCAACAATTTATTTAAGTTTAATTGTGAAAAAAGTTTTATTCATCAGAATCAACACCTCATTTCTGATGTTATCCACTGCTTGAAGGGTATGAGAGAATAGAAGCCAGTTTTCCTTTAATGCAAAGCGTCTAGCAAGGGAATTTCTGGTACCATTTGTATTTCGTCTTGGTACAACACGGCCTGGAATCAAGCTTGGGACCTCCTGAACTTTAATATTATATAAATAACACATAGCTTAGTGGGAAACAGTAAAATGTCACCCTTTGACAGTAAAAACATGTTCAGTCACGTGGTACCATGGATGTTACAGTAAAAATGTTCCCTGTTTGCCTATGGGAAATTAACATTACGAAAAAATGAGGGATAATAACAATAAATGTTCCTTCAACTACCCCCACCAACTGCATGCTGGAATAGCCCCATACAAAAGAATACTATAAAATTCTCCTACTTGAAGAGTACAGGTCGATCCTGTAACGCTTGCAGTGCTTGACACAGTATGGGTGAAATATCTGGAGATTCTGCTGTCAACATTCGACACTCATCTGTAAAATAAAATATAGTCATATAGGCCCATACATGTATTAGCATATCTATGTGAAATTGAGATGTATTTGTCAAGTTTCACTAAATATTCAAAAATTAGTAAAAGAATGTTCTACGAAATGCATAATTATAGGTGTGATGTTCCATGCCACTAGTGAAAATATCGATTTCAGTGATCACTCGTTGATTGCAATTTGAACTTTCACCAAAAATCAATTGATATTCTCTATATATTGATGGTAGTGATGACTTACTCTGTGACCATCTGTATAACCTTTCATAAGAAGATTCCTGATGTAACGCCATTGATTCCATTATCTCCAACCTAGAATATATTCTCAAGGTTCAACAATAGAACAATTAACATTTGTTTACATGTTTTCTTATATAAACTAATCACTGATTAATAGGTACACACAGATGAAATAAATCAACAAAATATTATTTATTAAATTTTTTAATAAACTTCTTGTAGCAGGTCTCAAACTGTCTCCTTGTTTTTACTTTGATTTTATCAGTCTGCAAAATTACCACTTGTCCGGTTGTCCGGGACAAGTATTTAGTGATTCAGACAAGCAACTTCTCCAGTAATTATGCATGCAGTATAAAGGAAAACTATAAAATTTTGGTTGTTCAGACAAGTAGTTTCAAACACTAAGTTCAAGGTGATAAGTACTTATTTGTCATATATAGAGATTTCATGGCAAATTATAATATACATGTATATAAAACCATACCCAGCAGTTTGATGGTTGGTTCTCAGGAGTATTTTACAATCTGTATGTATTTGCTTCACCCGAGTTAATGCTTGGAAAAAATCCTGCAATTCAGCAAACAATTATATTACGCTTGCAATGTATACAAAGACCAATCATGCGAGACTGTGTCCTGGATTACCTCCCCTATCGCTAGGTAAAACACATAGTATGACAGGGAACCAAGCTTAAGAGACTGTATCCTGGATAACCTCCCCTATTGCTAGGAATAACACATAGTATGACATGGAACCAGGCTCGAGAGTGTGCAGTGTCAGCAGATTTCTCAAATAGTGTAAAATCAGTCAGGTCTCGATACACAGGATGCTGTTTGTTCCCACGCAAAATGATGTTGTAACGAATATGTTAATACACTAAAGTGATATAAAGAGCATTGTAAAATGTTAATCAGTTTCGTCTTTGAGTTTTACACTTTTTTGTTTTGAACAATTTGTTTTAATCAAATACGTTTGAGTTTTCCTGGGCCTAATTACCAACCGGTACGTTCTTGTTCTTTCAAAAGCAACTGAAAACTTCATGAGGAGAACAATTATAAGTGTAGCAAATGTCATGGAAAAACATAACCAGCACAACTAGGACATGTATTAGTTGTCAGGACAACTGCCAAGAGCTTTACCAAAGCATTAGTAGGACAGGCTAACATCATATCTAGTAAAGGTACAAAAGATTATATCAAGTAATTATTATATAAATAAGCCTCGAACTTCATTATAAGTGTTGTATACCTGTGATAGTGAGCCAGATTTTGTATTTCGTAAAGATTTTATTTCTTCTGGTTTTAACTGAAATCTTTCCAGAAAACTATCAGCGACTTGTTGCTTCATCTGTAACTTGTGACTGAAAACAATAGTTCCCAACATCAATATTATGGTACTTAAATATACATGTACAGTATAACCTCTGTAGAGCGACACCTTATTGGAAACACGGATTGGTTGTTGTACAGAGATTGTTGCTCTGGAGAGGTTCAATTTATAGTAAATAAGGTATAAATGATAATGTTGCTTAAAAGTGGTTGGTGCTTTATAAAGAGCTGCTGTAGAGAGGTTGGACTGTACTTCAGCTTTTGTGTTTATGAGAGCATTATGAATATGTATGAGGTCTACATCTAAAGGACAGATAAGGCCTATGATTTTCTTGCTGAATTTGAAATATTTTGCATAAGAACCTTGTAATACATTTATGCATGAAGGTCAGAATTAGGTAATTATCACATGACCCGCAGTCAATATAGCAATGGGCAAAGCCTTGTGCCATAATATTATGTCTACTTGTTTTATGAAACTCATATGTAATGAGCACTCGTGCAAGATCCTGTATACATTTGGATTTTCATAAGGAACTGACATAATTAACAGTAAAAGCTGAGTTACCACAATAATAAGACCAACCTTGGGACCATTCAAAACTTGTCACCAGAATTAGTCTTATTGTCGATAAATAAAGAGCAAAACGTTCATAAGAACTTGAAAACATGTGTTCTCAGTTTTGAGTGGGTTTTATTATTGAGGTAGTCCTCCAGTGAAGTTTTACTGTGTATCAGCAAGCAAGTTGTGGATTTCTCTCTAACTCTACAGATCTATTCCAGGAAATCAAAAATGTTCTTTTTCTAGATAGAAATAATAAAATTGTTTTTGGCATATGAAGAATGCCATAAATGTACATGTATATTTATGGGAAGGCATTACAAAACAGTAGATTTTGAAAAAGTTTACTTTAAGTACATCAATCTACAGTAATTGTAGAATACACTTGAGGCACTTATAACTGTGCAGTTTTCAATTCCGAACAACTTTTTTGTTTGTTAATATTTTTGGACGAAATTTTGTGTATTTGGTTGTCAGTCGACATGCAACGTAGTACAAAATTTAAATCTTACGGGTCAATGAATATTGTCCATTGGACTGTGAAAATAACTTTTTAATGAATTGCACGAGAAAATGGTGAAGCAGTGGGAAATAAAATTATACGTGGTCATTTCCATTAAATTCATGACCCATAAGCCTCAAAAAACACAAAAGAGCATGTGTTTCTAAATTGACATCGGGTTTATCAACACGGGCGTCTCAATGTTGCACTAAGTTACCGTTTGAAAATAATCATTTTTGGCGTTCTAATAAGTAAAAGTACGCGTTATGCAATCATCAACCATCCTACAGGTTTTTGAGCCATGTTCTACCTGTCTATCTGTCCGTCCATTGTTAAAATTTGTCAATGTCATTTTTCTGCAATGACTGGTCAGATTTCATCGTATGTGGATACAAGCGGTATGGAATGGTTCGATTAACTGTCGCTGATATTGCCCATCATAAATGACATCAATGCAACAACATTGCAAAGCCTAAACGCTCAGGAGGAAACGTTCTTAGCTGTAAGAAAACAGTGCGTTTTAAGCCGGAGCAGATTTTGTGACTTCCCAATTTTACGCAACGCTGAATTATGTGCTAGCGTTTCCTAAATAGTGTGTTTTATGCAATGAAATATACTTAAAGATTATCAAACACATTTTAGCTACACTTGGTGCAAATTTCAACAAAATATACCAACTAAATACTGAGATAGTGAGATTTGTGTAAGTGCACAGTTATAAGTGCCTCCTAGTGTATAAAGATATTACCTTTCACCATGAAGTTTCGTTGTTTGATTTATCAAGTCATGAGTCTGTGCCTTTGCATTCTAAATACAACAAATAATATTTAAGTTATGCTACAGTTAAAGGTATACTATGCCCATATGAACAAGTAACAATAATTAAATTGTTCAATCCTCTTTTTGAAAGCATTGGCTAAAACACCAGTAATTAGAACCTAATGACCCTATGTCCCATTACTATGTGAGACAACTTCAATAAAATACATAACCATTCATGCGACAGAGAAGTTTCATTAAAATCAGACCAGTGGTTAAGAAAAACAAGTTTGAACAAACATCTATCCAAACAGACAGATATACAGCATAAAATCAAAATGTTCTGGGTTGTCTCCCCCACTAGACATCAACATTTAAGGAACAAAATTAACTGACATGTGACTCACTAAGAATTAGACAAGTTTTTGAAACAGCAAGATGAAATAGTGAATAAACGAAATGCTTATGTAGGATCTACTCTCATCCTATTATACTACCTTCAATCTGGAGGTCATATCTTGACAACAATCATTCATTGCTTTAACATCTGCATACACACTGTCTAGTTGCTGAAATAAAGGTAACCATTACAATTAAAACATTAGTCAACAATATACACATACTTCATCGCCTGCCGAGGGACTGAGACAAATTCAAAAGAGAAGCTGCTAGACTTCCTTTATGATTGGGAAAGTATAAACATGTACTTGACCAAAAGGAAACATGAACTCGACCGTATAGCATTTAATTTACAGTGGACAGTGATAGAATTTAATACATACATTACATTTTTCAAACTTTTCTGCTTACAATCAGAAACACCCTCTGTTACTGAGAATATCTTATTGGCATTGATTTCATGATTAAAGAAGCATTTAATTTCTCTGAAGCACAGCCATGTAGTCTGTGTTTTCTTCTGGAAATAAGCTGACAAGATGACAAGATAAGAATAATGATGAAATAAATGGTCAGTCTTTATCAGACATTATTTGACACACATGTTTACAAACTTACATTTTTCACAACTTGGAAAGTCTGTAGGAATTCCTCATTAATGGCTAAACTACGTCTTTCAATATCACTGCGTAAATTTCTTCTAGTCCTCAAGCTGTTCTCACCAAAAAATGTGGACAAAGCTTTCAAGGCTTCCAGCATATCCTATAAACATATATGCAGAACAAGTTTCAAGTTTAAGCCTTTATTGGAGATTGCAGAAGATGTGCTACATAGCTCTAGATATGGTTACCGCGATTGCCGTCTAATCTGGCGACCCGGGTTCAAACACAAGTGTAGGCACTCATATGCCTGCCATATCTCAGCAGAAATTTTAATGACTGGCAAATAAAGGCTATGCACAGCATTTTTAAGTGTTGAGTCCGTATGACTCGTCGTCTGCTCAAGATTACTTGTTCTTCCTTACAGTGTCATTTAGTGCATTTTTTATCATAGCATGTTTTAAACGTTAGTGCATTAGAAGTTGTCCCCATTTCCTTTGGCAGTGCATTCCTGTTAAGGAGTACATTGTAGTTAACTCAGTCACACTGTATATAGTACATATTATTACCTGTTGTGAGGATGATGGTTGCCTCATCACCCAGTTTATAATATCGACCAAAACTAGTCAAGCTGACTACTAATTGACCTCATAGCTAATTTCTACATCCATGATTATTCCTTTTCTATTGCAAAGTCTTAAGTCAAGTATTGATTTTAACTTAATAGCGTTTGAAACTAGTCTAGTAATGATATGTTCGTTTAATATCATACTGACAGGCTTGCTAGAAAATATCTTCGTATTTGTTGATACGTTGATCGAAATGGGTACGAATCGAATCGAGTACGAATGTCGGGGATGTTTCTATATAGGTAGATAGCATGCCATAGGTTCAATATCAGGCACGTTCAACATTTATTTACCTTATCATTGTCAAGTCTTGTCTCCAATATCTTATTTAACTTCTTGGACAACGGGTTCGAAGCCGGAACATTTCCAGCAGCAAAACTTGACGTGGACGTGTCCGCCATGATTGTTTTCAACTTTTCGTCAATATTTACACCGTGCCATTTGAAACTGAAACGTATAAAGCGTATTGTTTTTCTTTTCAAACCTGAAACGACTGTAAAAAATGTATTTGTAAGCACTGTACAACATTCAAAGTAAAAAATATCCATTAAATAAAAAGAAAAATCGAAAAATATTTTTGCATACCTTAAATATAATAACGAACACAATGGTGTACAAGTGCCTCGGTAGCGCAGTAGGCAGCGCGTCAGTCTCATAGTCAAACAAATAAGAGTAATCTGAAGGTCGTGAGTTCGATCCTCACCCGGGGCACAATCTTTTTCGTCCCAAAGCCTGCTTTTTCCTTTGTTTTGTACTGTATTTACAAGTTTTTGTAAACTTAAATTAGATGTTTAAATACCTCTACGTGACGCCAACGATACCATTGTTCATAAAACAAAATATTTCTATAACGACAATTTTACCATTTTGTAAACAAATGACGGACGGTCGGACGGACGGACGTATCTTACGCAATGAAGATTATGTGACTTTTTCTTTTGATGAAAACGGACTGTCGAACACATATAGGCAAATAAGTCATATAAAATGAGTGAGATCACGTAGATTTGTGCGAGTCACATAACCACAAATTCGTGGGCACGGACGGACGGACAATATGCCTATATAGTTCACACAGAACGTATTATACCCAGATCAGCTAAATTATCTCATAGTGTAATTAAACATCTTGTTTTGATAAAGCCTACAACCTGTTTTTTATTAAAAAGTAGACCCAAGAATCCAATCAACACCCTCCTGGGTATCAACTTCCGACACGAGCATCAACTTTAGCCTTCAACGTGTTATCAACAGTTGGAGGCACATTTGAGTAAAGATAAATGTCATTGCATGGTGATATATACTAGTACATGTAATAGGTAATTTTCATACAAAATAGCATGTAATACGAACTGACTGATAAACACTCTACTTGGGTAACTTTATTAACACTGACTAGCAGCCGCGACTACAGAAACGGACTTTCAACACTTTCAAAATGTCACTATAGTGTCAAAATATCACTATAGTGATGCCATTTCTCGAGACACCCGTCGTCTGGTAGATATTTTTTAGTACTAAGAGCGGTCAGTCTTAAATGTTACAACATAATACGTACATTATCTAGAGTCATAACTTGAACTTGGTGAAGTTAGTTTTCATGAGATGGTTTCAAAGACTGGCGATTTACATTATCCCGAGCTTATCAACAATGAAAATAGCACACAATGGTTGTGAACATAATTATACGGTTGCAAATACAAGTTAAAGGAATGCGCGCGTCGTGTATTCGTTCAGCTTATAGCATTGGTCCGATCATATATCAAACAAATAAATTCAGTTATAATCAAACCGTACAACAATTTCTTACAGAACAAAGCGAATTTGCGTAATGCGATGCATACCAACTTACACAGGCTCTTGGTGTGGTTTTAGGGTCCAGCAAAAATTATACTCGGTATAGTACACCGTAGACCCCAAAATCGCAACGGCCAGAGCCTGTGAATAATTACATGATCGGAGGAAATAGCGTATAATAAGTCCTACAAATATGGCTTTCGGTTTGTTATTTTAACATTTGGACTTTCTTTTTCAAACCGAATACTGCCAATCCTCAAAGTAAATCGGTTTATACCCTTTCTGGACTAAACGTATAATCATCCTGGGTAAAACGAATTTTAAAACGAATTTAAAAGACCCTTCATCGCACAGTTAATTGTCATGAGCAAAACGTTCGATAATTGATCAACTCGCTTGTTCGTGTGCAGACATTACATAATATTCCAGCAGTTTTCACCAACGATCATACGCTTAATCCGAGACTATAAATTTAAACTTCCAGAAAAAAAACTATGACTAGACCAACATGCCGCTGAAACCATGCAATGTCGTGAATAAGGTTGATTTTAAACAATAATACAAAAATAACATGCAAGTTTTACTTTATGTAGTTATTTTATAAATATTACCTTTTGTAGATTCCGTGTACTCGCTTGTTCTGTCCAGAATTCAACACTCTTATACTGCGTAGTTACGAGCGAAAAATATATACCGCTCCAAATGGATAGCGCACAGCATGCAATTCTGTACAATTTACCAATTAAATCGGTCTCATGGTCACGTATCTCAACGCATGTAGTATACTGTAAGCTATTCGCGGCCAAAGGTCAACCACATGTCCAGGATGCTGGATACGTTTATGGAGTCACTGTGTGTGAATAATGTGTGTGATCACGTGGTTTTATCAGAGCCATAGACAACTGCACCGGCCTATAACAGAAACAACGCCTCATACTAAAATATATAGTATGTTTTTTGTTGCACATTAATTCGATTCACAATAAGGATTATGTACACGATAGTTTACCAAAAGTATTTAGGTTCCATTAACTCCTAATGCCATTTACCGTATCTGTTTAGACTTATAGTTGAACAAATATGAACATGCTCGACACACTCGCAAAATAACTTAGATCACTGAAACTATATAATCAAAAAGTGGCTGCTGAATGGAGAATCTGCAGGCACAAGCTCATATACTAGTAGTGCTCTTTACCATTTATTATGTTAGATATGTGTAACCCCCTCATAGAAGTGCTCAAAATCGGGCTTAAACATTCCGAGATACATGCGTCCATAAAACAAGTATTAGGCGGCGATCATCATCGATCTCTTGGCTAGAAAAATATTTATGGTTAGTCTTCGTCGACGGCACCACTAAGTAACAGCAGATATTTTATTAATCCCACATAACAACATCGTCATCACCAGCAGCAACAGCAGCGGCTACTTGGTAAACTCTGCCCAACACCAACAGCGACAGAAACAACGTATTTTGTTAACACCACAGTATCAACCGCTACCTGCTAAAATATCAGCACCAACATTCACTGAATAACAACACCATAAATGATGGCACTTTGCAATCCAAGGGAAGTAACTTGTGGGAATCAATCTTGTTCGTCTTGCAGTAATTACTTCCCTTCCAGGGATTGGTCACAATTTCCATGCAATTCCATGAATACAATATCTATTGTTGTTTTGGTCATGATACGGAGATGAGATGGTATTAATCAATTAAATAAGAGTTCAATGTCAAAGAAACAGAATAGGTTTTATTAAGTTTCAAGTCTGTTTACTATGATACTCCGCACTCAGAGCAATGTTTCGAGATTGTGTTTCAAGAGTGAAATAAACAAATTAAATATATCAAAATGCAAGCGTATTAGCAGCCTCACTAATGTTGCCAACTCTCATCTGAACATTTTTTTCAATACTTCACTATTTTTTATAACAATGATATCTAGGTCGGTTTGATAAACCAGCCAAGTTCGATGAAAAGTCTCAAAATTGACAAAGTGCATGATGTCCCCGTTTTATTAGGAACGTATATACAGAGAGTATTGACAGCCCCTGCTTTTATCAATAATTAAAAAAACATCCTTTTCTTGTAATCCGCCCTCTAAATTCAACTTTTTTTTAATTTATTCAATTTTTACTAAACTGAAAACTGTTTCACAGGATATGTGCAAAATGGCTACCCTCAAGTTCCAAAACTAGCCAGATTCTTTCAAAATTGATAAATGTCTATTTAGACTTTAATAATAAATACAACATGACTTTTATGTTATCCGCAACTTAACGACTTTCGATTTGCTACACGGCTTTCAAAAATGTATTACAGTATGTTCCAGATCTTGTTTCACAAACACAAAGGTAGATTGAAAAGCTAGTGTCTTATAATGTTGTTTTAGTCTCAACGTCACAACTGCCTGCAACTTGGTTTGCTCATGTTGCATCTTAGAAATTGGCAGGAGCATAAGTCTTCCGGTTATATATTGTTTTCAAGCTCTTCAAGTTAAGCAACTCATGATGTTTATAAATTGTGCGATATATCATATTTCATGTTGTTTATACAAAGTAAATAAAATGAGGTCTGTGAAGTTGGCGCGTACTAGTAGGTCGTACATCGACAGTCAGATGTTTACTCATTTTTATTTGAAATGATTAAATAGCTACATGTATTAGCTCGTTACTCGCAGCACGTTCGTCGCAGCTCTTATGTCGTTGGTCGCAGCGCTTGGATCGTAGATGTGTACTCGTTGGTCGCAGCTCTTAGGTCGTTATTCGCAGCTCTTAGGTCGTTGGTCGCAGCTCTTAGCTCGTACGGATGTATACTCGTTGGACACAGCTCTTAGGTCGTTGGTCGCAGCTCTTAGCTCGTAGATGTGTACTCGTTGGTCGCAGCTCTTAGGTCGTTAATCGCAGCTCTTAGGTAGTTGGTCGCAGCTCTTAGCCTCTTAGCTCGTAGATGTGTACTCGTTGGTCGCAGCTCTTAGGTCGTTGGTCGCAGCTCTTACGTCGTTGGTCGCAGCTCTTAGCTCGTAGATGTGTACTCGTTGGTCGCAGCTCTTAGGTCGTTAGTCGCAGCTCTTAGGTCGTTAATCGCAGCTCTTACGTCGTTGGTCGCAGCTCTTAGATCGTAGATGTGTACTCGTTGGACACAGCTCTTAGGTCGTTGGTCGCAGCACGTAAGTCGTTGGTCGGAGCTCTTAGCTCGTAGATGTGTACTCGTTGGTCGCAGCTCTTAGGTCGTTAGTCGCAGCTCTTACGTCGTTGGTCGCAGCTCTTAGCTCGTAGAAGTGTACTCGTTGGTCGCAGCTTTTATGCCGTTGGTCGCAGCTCTTAGCTCGTAGATGTGTACTCGTTGGTCGCAGCACTTAGGTCGTTAGTCACAGCTCTTAGGTCGTTGATCGTAGCTCTTAGCTCGTAGATGTGTACACGTTGGACTCGAGCTGTGACTAACGACCTAAGAGCTGTGTCCAACGAGTTCACATCTACGATCTAAGAGCTGCGGCCAACGACCTAAGAGCTGCGATTAACAACCAAAGAGCTGCGACTAACGACCTAAGAGCTGCGACCAACGAGTAAACATCTACGAGCTAAGATCTGCGACCGACGACCTAAGAGCTGTGACTAACGACCTAAGAGCTGCGACCGACGAGTACACATCTACGAGCTAAGAGCTGGGACCAACGACCTAAGAGCTGCGACCAACGAGTACACATCTACGAGCTAAGAGGCTAAGAGCTGCGACCAACGACCTAAGAGCTGCGATTAACGACATAAGAGCTGCGACTAACGACCTAAGAGTTGCGACCAACGAGTAAACATCTACGAGCTAAGATCTGCGACCGACGACCTAAGAGCTGTGACTAACGACCTAAGAGCTGCGACCGACGAGTACACATCTACGACCTAAGAGCTGCGACCAACGACCTAAGAGCTGCGACCAACGAGTACACATCTACGAGCTAAGAGCTGCGACCAACGAGTACACATCTACGATCTAAGAGCTGCGACCAACGAGTACACATCTACGACCTAAGAGCTGCGACCAACGAGTACACATCTACGACCTAAGAGCTGCGACCAACGAGTACACATCTACGACCTAAGAGCTGCGACCAACGAGTACACATCTACGACCTAAGAGCTGCGACCAACGAGTACACATCTACGATCTAAGAGCTGCGACCAACGAGTACACATCTACGACCTAAGAGCTGCGACCAACGAGTACACATCTACGAGCTAAGAGCTGCGACCAACGAGTACACATCTACGAGCTAAGAGCTGCGACCAACGAGTACACATCTACGACCTAAGAGCTGCGACCAACGAGTACACATCTACGACCTAAGAGCTGCGACCAACGAGTACACATCTACGACCTAAGAGCTGCGACCAACGAGTACACATCTACGACCTAAGAGCTGCGACCAACGAGTACACATCTACGATCTAAGAGCTGCGACCAACGTGCTACGAGTAGCGAGCTAATAGCTGTTTATTCATTTCAAATAAAAATGAGTAAACATCTGACTGTCGATGTACGACATAAGCGCCAACTTCACAGACCTAATAAAATTCACTATATTTAAAACCAAAGAAAGACTGAAATCGTTACATTCGATTTTGTAATCGATAAAGCGCGCGTAATCGCGGTTAAACCGTCGATTGTTGAGTACAGTTAGTGCACTGGTATGAGGTGACTTAACACACTATACTAGTATACGAGTACTGTATTTTAAATCAGAACCAATATTTCTATAATATCCTTACCACACTTCGATGATTACCGCTTATATTATACACTGTTAGAAAGCTTTAGATTGACTACGTTACTTTAAGCATAATTTCAGATAACCTTCAGCGACAAAAAAGATATTTATTTAAAGATTTTATTACCGATCATACATTGAAGCGCGAACAATGTTTGAAGATAGCAGGATCAACACCTCGGGATCAGGAAATTAATATAAAATATACATGTTTATGTACATGTCAACTCTCTGTATGGATTGAACCTTTTAATAAGGTAAGCTGTTTGGAATTGTGTATTACATTTTTGTATTATAGAACTGCATTAACACGATGTGACTTTATAACTTATAACTTAGTAACTTACAAATGCTATATATGTAATGGTTAAGTTTACATACTCGTGTTTACTGTTTCTTTATTGTCATTGTAAATTTTGATGAAGGTTTTGATTTTGAATATTTATTGTGCTGATATTATGTTTACAAACATGACGTTGAAAGTTTATGCTTAAAACCCCTTTCACAATTGTCGTACGACGGACGTGCGACGGGTCTACGATGTAAATTTGAGGATTATCGTGCGTTCGTCGCACGACGGACTTAAGAAATTTCGCCATCGTGCGACCGTCGTGCGACGGAAAACATGAGCGTGGACCCTCGTCGTAGAGTTTTGGACATGTTCAAAATTTTCTACGGCGGATGACTGTCATAGGTCCGTCGTGCGATGCTCTACGTCGTCACACGACGGACGTGCGATGGACGAACGATTTGTTAGTGATTATAAGGTCAAAATAGGCTCTTAGAATCACACCATTGTCGTGCGATGGACGTGCTATAGTCGCACGACAGTCTTGTGTATATTCACTAGCCCACGACAGCCGTGAGTCATTTGCACGACTGTCGTACGACGATCGCACGACCGTCGTACGACGATCGTTAATATATATGTCCTTTCCAAAATTCATACCCTATAGTGCAATTCTAAGATAAAATAATATTCTTAGAAAAAAATGTGTACTTTGAAAACAATAAAATCTCTCTATAGCGACACACATTGGGAAACATAACATTACAGAGGTTGTTGCTCTGGAGAGGTTAATGTTTATACATATTAAATTGTTTTTTCTCGAACAACATGTTGTTGTTGATTAAAGTTGTTGCTCAGTGGAGGGCTGCTCCGGAGAGGTTGCATTGTACATACATATGACAAATGCATTCAGCTATAAACTAAGATCTCAAAGTTGCCTGAATGTTCTCATACATGCATATCAACAACATACTTCAATCACTTAGCAGGTTATAAAAATATCAACAATGTATTATCCTAGCATCCGTACCGTTGAATAAGGTTGAACAAAAGTAAACAGTGGTTAGAAATGTTATCCTTTTCATTAAGGTAGTCTTATTTTTGAGAAGGGGTTTCAGTGCAAGTTTTTCTGTAGATTACTGTTCCATTATTTTCTGATCCTATTTGATCAATAGACCCAAAGTAGCACCCTTAGTATTCTACGTAACTAGCATGGTCTAATATGACAATGACACACACTAACTTGTTTATTGGGATACACCACTGGCTTGCACTAAAAATCATACATGTATAGTCCAGTTAGGATATTGTGACAGTGACGTTGCAATTTATGTGTACGCGAAAAATCCCAACCATTGTCTAAACAGGTAAAGCGAAGTTTAGTATATTAGTTTAGCATTTATATTATAGTTGTTTGTACAGTATAAGCCTTTATAATTGGTTTAACACCGTTATAGTGGACTCGACCGCTGCGTCACTGGATTGTTATCCTGACTGGACTATACATTGTTTTCTTTTTGTTTTACTTGTGTTTTGTTATTATGTTTATTGTTTATGTACGTATATGAACGACACGGAAATAAAATGTATACTCGTAATACGATACTGGTAGCCTGGATTCAGACGGACCGAAACATATTTATATTGTAAGATTGGGTGTAGCCAAGTCAGTTAAAACACGTAGTCCATAAATACTACATGATATCACGCACATTCATTAAATTATACTTCGTGATGGTATAGCTCCCCGGAGATATCACTATAGTGCGTTCAAATTCAAATGAGAACAGTTATAAACATAAACTCGCCCGACAGGTAAACTTTATATGGGTTCGATATCAAATAGTTTGAAAATCTCATTCCATATACAAAATGCGCGGTAGTGTAGTGGATAAACCCTCGCTTCCTTCACGTTTCTATTTTATTCTGAGTTGTAGGTTCGATCCCCACTTCGGTCTACTTTTTATTGCACGTATCCATGTTATAAAGTCTTATGATATACTGCTGTTTTAATGAATCGATACTTCAATGTGATCAAAGTTTCATGAATATATTAAAAACGATTGTGTGAGTGTTGTATTGTATATAAAAATAAAATAATTGAAGTGCGACTTGATAACGAATGAAAATATAAAACACACATTAATCTTCGTACTGCATACCTTACTTCGTGTATGTTATTATATTAGTTACAAATAAAAAATAAGGTAATTGTAAGAAGATATAAAACAACTTGAAAATGTAAGTAACTTGGATGGGTGTCGAACCAGTGGCGAGATTGAACAAAACTAATTGTATAATAGCGGCATGCTTAGCCACTCGACTAATGAGACGATGTGAAAACTGGTTTTGAAGTATTATACTATTGATTGATGGTATCTGTTTTATTATATAAAACATAAACCTCCCCGATTCTTTTGAATGGGACAGTTCCCTCATTAGTATTACTTATTGAACCGACAGTAGACTTATCAATAAACAAACTTGCATTATATAAATATACACGGTCTACTGACCGCTTGTTATCAATGTAGATTGAAAGAGTTTATGTGCATTAAAAGTTATTATGCACAAAATTGAAGACTGAAAATGGACACCGGCAATCTCCGGCGCACTTTTTAACTATCGTAAAATGAAAGATATAAGACAAACATAAACACTGAATAGAATATGCGTCCATACCCAATGTGTAATACTTATATTTACTAGTAGCAAGTCGCTCATTATGTTTAAGAAATAAAAATCTGTTCGCGTATTGTGTCGGTGAATAAAACATGGACAGGAGTTCGGATGCGGTAGCACGAGTGATTTAATTTTTCCGCATCCGAACGAGTGCCCGTGTTTTATTCACCGACAAAATACAAGAACAGAGTTTTTATTTCGATTCTAAAAACGATAATATCCCGCACTATTTAACTGCGCGCATTCCATTTTCACCCATTTGACATTGAACATAATTCCACGCTGAAATCGTAATTTTCTGAAGGAAATAACACATTTTAAACATTGAAACACTTTTAATAACACGAGTATAGTGTATCTATTTCATGAAATGAAAAATATAAATGAATTGATTATCAGAAGTTTTTATGAATCTTTATTTCGAGAGTATATTGGAGTTTCTAAAAATAGATGCGTCATAGCTGTAACACTGGATTCTCGTGCTACTTGCCTTGCCATCGCGACTCGTACAAGTTTTTACTATAAACTTTACATTCATTCATTTATAAATATGTCACGTGATACGGGGCGTAAATAGTAACAGCCAATTTGATACCATGTTTTATTGCGATAATAATACATGCTTCGGGTTTCTCTATGTGTATGCGGATTAATCCGCGGATCGTGTTAGAATGCTTAATATTTGAATTAAAACTGTGGACATGTTCTTGGCGTCACAACCCTGGCACCATATATAGTATCATTGACATTATATGAGACGCGGCGAGGTATCCGAATAGACCTACATACCATAGATACGAGGCTAGCCACATTATTTAGGTCTTTGATGTGAAAGTCATAGGGCTTGTGAAAAGGACAGACTATATACGTAACTATTTTATTACATGTATACATACGTAGCCATCTTGTGTCAACAACTGTTATTTAATTCATTAATGAAATTCAATCATGCATTGTACGTTCATATAATGTTTTACATTGAATTCTATTAAGACTGCACTGATATATAAAACTCGGTAATGCGTTGTGTACTGAATATAGAAAGAAGTCGAGGTTTTATAATCGTATTATGATTTCACTATTTTCTTCGATTGGGTAACTTTTTAAAATAGCTTTTTCAAGCTGGTCCGCATTAGACCATAAAAACGTGTTAACTATCAAATGAGTTGAAAGACAAGATACTCACGAACAAATATGTTTTTATGCATTCAATATATACACGATGTGGATACAGTATTCTATATGACTGCTTAATATTAAGATGTATGCATGTACTTCTCCGGCCTCGCAGGATCAATCAGTCAGTCATAAACGTTTCCTTGTGGTTAGCTTTTTTTGGCGATTTATAGTTCGTGGGGCATCTTGTCAAAGGGTCAATTGAATGTTTATGTATTGATCTATTCAATGTCTCGTTTTGCCCCTTTTTATTGTATTTTAAATCTTTTCCAAACCATTGTTAGTATTGTACGAAGGATAGGTATGTCAACACACAGCCGAACGAGCAAATGCCGGAATCCAACCACCAGAAGCCCTAGCGCTAAAAAGCTGAAAGACCCGGACTCAGTCACAAAAAGCCGAACAACTCAGCTTCAGCCGTACAAAAGGCCGAATACCAAGCCTCAGCCGCCACCAATCCACAAAAAATCGCAAGAATAACATCATGCAGCCACACAAACATCTCCATATGATAGCAAACAACATTCATACAAGCAAACGGACAGGGGGCGAGATGGCGCTAGAAAACGAAAAAAAACAGCAACCCAAAAAACTACACAAAGTCTCAACTCCACAACCCTATAGCTGCATATATAAAAGAAAAGAAACGAACCGGACAGGACACGAACAACGACGCTAATGAATCAGATAGGGGACGAATTGTCAATGCGAAGGAAATAACTAGCTCCGCAAGAAGTAACTGGAAATTGAATGGTGTAACCAATATGATTTAAGTACAAAAGCTGGCAAAACGAGTATTCAACCAGAATATTATTATATTCAACTACCATTGGTTATATGTTGATATACTATGTATATGTCTGTGTACTTTTTACACAACTTTGAGTATAAGTGCGGTGCGGTGCGGTGCGGTGCGGTGCGGTGCGGTGCCTTGCGGTGGTGCGGTGCGGTGCGGTGCGGTGCGGTTCTGTTATCATATACAGAAAGTTGACTTATTACTTGAACCAACCAAACATGTTTTATTCAACACCCAACAACACGAACATGTAGTCTTTATCAGATAGACAACAGGTCAAACTTAGAAACAGTTTAAATCCACAAGAACAACACGAAATGCTTAATATTTTATAAGTTAAACTCCCAATAAAAATAAATCAATATCTTATACAGGACCATCAAACAGAATTAACCCTACAGTGCCCAATTAGATCATTCATGTCTTTATATAACTACTACTTCGTGCACGCTGTGTCACACTAACTTTAAAATGAGATGAATACGTATTTAAATAAAGTAAGCAGTTTGAGAGCATAAGCTTGCACAAATGTGAATTTATAAATACAGTTTTGATTACGATTAATGCATTTCAATTTCATTACGGCCTTGACAACAAATACACTGAAACCTACAATGAACTGACACAAACTGTACACAACTGTACCTATCAAAATAGTTGGTGAACTTATACCCGAGGATCTTTAAAGTTGGTGTTACGTCATTTTGTTTGTAGATTTTATGTTTAGGAGTGTAGATTGCTTATCTGTTCATGTACACATGTATAACAATATGCGCATAGACATTGTGAAACAGGTTTTTCAAACTTTCAAAACGGGTTTATTCTCTCTTTTTTCAGCCGTTTTACAAAAAACATATCGCCTATCATTCCCGTCCAATATAAAAAGAGTGCAATTTATTATTCAATGATACATGATATCATGATTATGTTTATAGCTATTTTATGTCCGTTTCATTGTCAAGCCTATAGTACGTGCGCATGCGTCAAATTCCATATTAAGACATCTAAACAAAATAGAAATAAAGCTTTTCCTTAAACGAATGTTAATAAATTTTCAAAGCTGAGAGATGTAAAAATGCTGTCATATGCACACTGACTCACACTGACGGTTTCACCCAAAAAGCAAACTTATATTTACTTGGTATATTTACACGCTCAATTGAATGTTTGAGCTTGACAAAGCATTATTGAATTATTTCGTATTTTATCATTTCAGAATAAATCTAACATGGCGCAGCAATTCAAGCCGGTTATATTGCTTCTTGCTAGGATATTTCTTCTACTGGTTATATGCACGGCGTCTTCTTTAGCTGCAAACTCCACAACTACTAATACAACGCTAGCGGTTGTGCAGCCTGATACAACTGTTATTAAAACAACCAAGGGGCCACCCGCAACAACTGCCGCTAAGACAACGAAGAATCAGCCCGCAATAACTGCCGCTAAAACGGCAAAGAAACCACCAGCAACACCTGCCGCTAAAACCACGAAGAAGCCCCCCGTAACTCCTAAAATAACGAAGGTACCACCCGCAACAACTCTTATTAAAACAAGGAAGATGCCATCCACAACAACTAGGAAGATGACAACTGCCAATAAAACCACCAAAGGGCCTCCCATAAAACTTAACAACCCTACTACGCTGGCTGCACCTTACGTAGCAGCAGCGACGCTCAAGAATTGTCATTTGTTGCCCCAAGATGAATCAGTACCATTGCAAATAAAATCTGCTCTAAATGGTGGAGCAAAAATGATCAAACTTCACCTGACTGTCCAACAACCTGACCAAGAATTCCATGGTACAGGTGATAGCAAACTTTACAAGCCGTTTTTCTGGGTTCGCTCAACAGGTCGCCATGGTACCGGTCTGCTGCTCCTACGACCTGAGTATGACGTACTATCACTTACGACACTTGAGCTAGGTGTAGTGACAAAGGAAGTTGCATTGGAAGAAGAACCACCCAACTGTCTTGGACAACTTTCATATTCGGATGTTGAGGTACTTATCCGAGAACTGGTCATGAATGACTTTCAAAACACAACTTCCGGTGACATTGTGAAGCTAGATCCTACCGATAGCGTTTGCAATATGCACATAGCAAACAACACAGGTATTGCTGATTTCCGTTATTACTGTTGTAATCGTGACGAAAATTTGGTGATTTCCTGTGAGTATCTTAAGTCTGACACGTGGTTGGAAATTCTGTTTGCAGTTATTGCATTGTTGAAGATTATTATAATCCTGTTTAGTCCACGGTTTGTACCAGGTGGATTGTACAGGGTAAGTAAAAATGCCGTGCAGTATCTGTATAAATTTGCTCCTGGTAAAACATTGACATTAAAAACCGTCCTAACAAGGAAACCACAGAATTATAAGAATGTCAAGAACAGATTCAAGTTATCGAAGTTCCAGCATATGGAAAAATTCAAAACCACCTTACAGAGTATGGCGCCTGATGTTCCTTATAACCTAACGACTAATCAAGCGCAGATCCGCGTAAAGCTTGGTCGTCTGCTTCCAGAAGATTGGGCACCGGTAGGATTACTTGAGACTTTGTTCGAGTCTTTTGTGAAATGTCATATACGCGAAAGAGCATCTGTAAACGAATGTTGTAATTCTAATTTCTTTCAGCTGATCAAAATTCGAAATGGATTTGTTTCTTGGTATCGAATATTGAAAGAATCTATGAAAGGTGTTGTAGTGTTTCTATTGGCAACTCCTTGGTTAATTAGAATCTACATCTATTACACATTTGAACATGACGAAATGATCCGACGTAAGGTTGCGGCCAGTGATAAATCGTTGGTTTTTCACTTTCCTGGAAGTTTTACCCTCTATCTTACACCATTGCACGTACTGTTCATATTGATTTATATAATTCTGTCATTTGAATCGTGTATTTTCGGCGTACTACGGAAAAAGACGAAGGAGAGATTTAAATTAGTTTTAAGGAAGTGTTTCCGTGACATGCGAGAGGTAGACCGTATCAATGTGTTTGGTTGGTTAATTCGGGTGGCAGTGAAACCCTGCACTGCGTGTGGATGTGTTGGAATAGTGTTAGGTTTGGTATCATGGGTCGTAGTTATTCCATTTCTATTGATAATTATGTCGTTTTATATTTTCCCCACGGTGAACGTGACTGTCCGACTGCTGGCACATTTTGTGTTGTTCATCTTCCCAAAGAATGTTTGCAGTAGGTACAAATTCCTTAATAAAATACTCAACGCTATAGTGAACTGTGAGAGACTTCTTGAGATGGATAGAATCACAAAACAAGAGTCACTGGAGAAGAATGACTATATCATGCACTCAGGCTTACAGAGATGCATACAGTTGATTGTCATATTAATGTGTTTGATATCCATGTACTCGGTCATTTTTCTTATCACTGAATTTGTGTCATTTATTGTGGAGATTTTTGTGTATACTTTAATGGGTGTCATCCTCAATGCATCTACCACCATGACGTACATTTCTTTAGCATTTCTACTAGGTGTGTATGGTCATGATTGTTTCGGTTACGTGAGCAGAAAGTTTCTCAGTTTCAATAAGACAATGAATGGTGTTATATTAGGTCTTGGTCAGAAACAGGTTGAAAAAGAGGTTTACAAAACTACGGGCAAGAATGTAGCATTCGGTGTTCAGCCTGAAGGACTCGACATGGTCGACCAGCCGGTCCAAATCACATCTAATATTGATGGCCTTCCACGTTGGCAAATGTCAAGGATTGTGTTGTTTCTAAGCAGCAAAGATCAGCCGATGTTACCTAGAGGTTTTTATTTCCGCTCATGTCATATGCCGTATTATGCGGCTCCCGGTGAACTTCTTTTAAGTTACCTTAACGCTTTTGCCGAGTTCAGTATGATCCTCGTCTTCTTATTGTTTGTTCTTGTCGTTGTCATGGCATTTGGCGACATATACGTTCTTTCTCCTACAAACACAATGCTTGCCACCATAGCTGGTGGTTTCCTACCGTTTATGTTAAGAAACTTCGTGTTCAAATCTCACGCCGTGCCAACGGTTGACACAGGCAGCCTTCCATTTAAAATCTGCCTATATGATCTTCTGCTAAACTTTGAGCAGACATGGCCTATATATGACATAGACGTTGTTAAATGTGATAAAACGTTTGCACGACTTCCGAGTATTTATGAAGAGAAAAACGAAATCGACGAAGTCTTTGACAATAGTAAAAATATTGGCAGTTCGGAAGATACTGCACTGATGAAACATAGCGTTGCCAAGACAACGACACCAGTTGACAATCAAGCTATAGATATGTTAATTGTGGTACCTAGGTATATAGATCCCGAAGATTTTCCTGGAATGTTCAATGACGAAATAACATACAGGGAATTTAATGGGTCTACGTCCTTCCTAGATGACGGTGATTGGCCAGAAGATAAATAAGCTCGCCGTACCGTCAACTCTAGCCTGGCACAAAGCTTGTATTTTATATTTTTTCGTTCTTGTGCATTGTTTTTAATCACTAGCATCAATTTCTCTAGATATTTTCTGTAACAATATATTTTTCTGGATTTTGCTGAATATAACATTGTGGTTGGGCTCAAATTAGATAATTATTTCTTTTGATTTTTCGTTGAAATAGTTGTCGTCATTGCAAATTTTAGTCTTAGGAAAATTAACATCAATGACTGATGTCAGTTAACCTTTTCTATCGTTTATGTTTTGTCTATAAATGGTACAATAGTTTCAATGACATGGAGTTTTTGTTAAGGAACTGTTCGTAGGCACTCGAGTCGCTATTATCATAATGCGCCTGCTGCATTGATGTAAAAAGTAAGCCACGTTGTGTCGGAAATGTTTTGAAGTTCAATCAAGTGAGATTTATTTAAAATAGTAGTTTTCTACATGTACTGTGTTCGAATATACTAGTATAAGACTGTATGGGGCTCTTTACCAATAACTACATATCAGGAAGAATTTAATTCGTGTGATGTACGTTTAGATGTATTACTTGATCAACTAAACATAAATTGTAACATTGTACATATTATAATGTCTTCATACTGTTTCATGATGTCCTACATTGTTCAACTCAAAACAATAATGAAGACTCGTGTATACTTGTATTGTCAGTACAAACATACTACATATATTGTTTTATTGTTTTATTTTTTATTGTTACGTACTGAATGTTTTAGGTGTTTTATCCAATTTATTTCAAGTATTGAATACCCGGTGTATTACTACAGGAGGCAACTCTTGTACCTTGAACATTGAACATTATAAAGTAAGATACGCTTGTGTCGAAATGGTTTGATACCTTTCTATATTCAGTAGATACGATGGGTAGATGTCTAAGGTCGATTGTGACTTATATTAATCAGTCTCGACAACTCATTTATGATAGTATCCACCGCCACGAGGGTATGAGAGCTGGGAGCCAGCTTTTACTTTTATATTGAGCGTGGGTACCATTTTTATTTAGTATTGGTGTATTGTATCCAGTCTATGTACGCATTTTCTTTTATATAATCATGTTCCCATCTTATTTACTGTTTTATGCATTTGTGAAGTTTTATTATTATCAATAATTAACATTATACATTATAATTTACCCCTTTCTATTTGTTTTTACTGGACAGTATTTCCGTACGAACTATGCTTGTTCTATAAGTGTTTGTTCGTAACGGTCGTCCTGGACAGTGTGCCGAATGTACCACCTTGAACAACTTACGAACAAAAAATGAAACTATCCTGGACAGTGTGCTGAATGTTCCACTCCGAACTACTTACGAACAAAAAACGAAACTATCCTGGACAGTGTGCTGAATGTTCCACTCCGAACTACTTACGAACAAAAAATGAAACTATCCTGGACAGTGTGCTGAATGTTCCACTCCGAACTACTTACGAACAAAAAATGAAACTATCCTGGACAGTGTGCTGAATGTTCCACTCCGAACTACTTACGAACAAAAAACGAAACTATCCTGGACAGTGTGCTGAATGTTCCACTCCGAACAACTTACGAACAAAAAACGAAACTATCCTGGACAGTGTACTGAATGTTCCACTCCGAACTACTTACGAACAAAAAACGGAACTATCCTGGACAGTGTACTGAATGTTCCACTCCGAACAACTTACGAACAAAAAACGAAACAATCCTGGACAGTGTGCTGAATGTTCCACTCCGAACTACTTACGAACAAAAAACGAAACTATCCTGGACAGTGTACTGAATGTTCCACTCCGAACTACTTACGAACAAAAAACGGAACTATCCTGGACAGTGTACTGAATGTTCCACTCCGAACAACTTACGAACAAAAAGCGAAACTATCCTGGACAGTGTGCTGAATGTTCCACTCCGAACTACTTACGAACAAAAAACGAAACTATCCTGGACAGTGTGCTGAATGTTCCACTCCGAACTACTTACGAACAAAAAATGAAACTATCCTGGACAGTGTGCTGAATGTTCCACTCCGAACTACTTACGAACAAAAAATGAAACTATCCTGGACAGTGTGCTGAATGTTCCACTCCGAACTACTTACGAACAAAAAACAAGTCAAATAGTTCCTGCGAGCAAATGATGTACCGACTTCATTTGACAGAGAATTGACAGGATCCTCGACCTTCTATCTGCATAATTCAACAGCTGATGTGTATAAAATAAACATGAAAATCTCAAAATTGTGAGAAAAAAATAAGCGCGATAGGCCGGTAGCTTTCAAATTGGGAAAACTATATGCATGATAATTTGACATACGAAATTTATCAACAAATTGTTAAATAATTTCATGTATAACAAACCAATTTTCAAGACACTTAATTGCACATTATGACTCCCTTGTTCCATATAATATTTATATGCTTATAAATAAAACCTCGTATCTGTTCATTAAAAGGTATTATCATAAGACATGTTTTCAGTGTTCAACAATATCAAAGATCACAAACCAATTCCGATAATTCCATGACAATTGACTGGGAAGCGCTGTGCGTATATGCAGCTGCAGTCACCTGCTGTTTAGATCCATGGTCTCAATATCGCCTAGAGATTACTGAAATTTCGGACAGTTCTGATTTCTTCGGTAAATAAACTATTACATTGCGATAAAGACCGATGTTATCCGCATAGAATAATGGAATTAGTCTGGTTCACGACATTCTTACAAAATGCATCTTTTTTTGGATTTTTTTTTTGAAATCGTAAACCATCGAGAACAGGTCACGTGCCCCTCCATGGTCATTTTACTATTGGCAATCCAATATACCTGCTAGCTCAAGGCTCGCAGGTAATGAAACTATCCTGGACATTGTGCTGAATGTTCCACTCCGAACTACTTACGAACAAAATGGAACAGGAATAAAATGGCCGACGGTGTGCTTGTTAAATAATTTTCAAATAAGTCACTTTGGTTTTCCTTGGTGGATCTTTAACCGGTCCTTGGAACCTACCAAACTTAGACCACAATCAGTTAATATCTTCAAGAACATAAGCATAATTATATACAAAATGTTCATGTGTATTGTAAGGAACAATGCAACGAAATATTTGCGAAGATATTAACTGAATGCGATAATTAGTGTGTATAGACATTCTGGCAACGCTCTATAAAAGCTTATCACGGCTAAGAATGACCTTCAGAAGTAAACCCAAATGCCAATGCCTGAAAGTCCAGCAAAAACTTGATAACATTCGATTTGAGGACATTGCGAATCAAATTCGATAGCCTACGGCATACGCGCGTAGCACCAAACACAAAGCACTTGTTATTAGTGCTTGACAAGCGAACTCAAATAGGGTGATCCATTAATTCCGTACATTAGTATACAAATGCCTATAACTTCACTATTTCTTTACTTACACATATAAATTTGGAGTTGTTGGACCGAAACGAAAATGAAATTGCCATGTGCCGTCAAAGTGACGTAATAGCGTTATCAATTACGTCAAATAACTTCAGCATTTCCGTGATTGTCGAAAAGCAGAAATGACAAAACTTTATTATTAATAGGGAAATTTTGCGGTTTGAGTGAAAAGAAAACTCGCAAAAGTGTGTGCAAAAACATAATATGTGCCTTCGAGAAGGAATACTGTCGGATAAGATTGAAAGGGATGTGACAGTAACAAACTTGCAACAGGGCAACACGAGACCCAAGACTGTAAAACAGGAGAGACAATTGAGCAGGTTTGTCAGGTTATTCAAGCGACTGCTCGTAAATCCATCAGACGTACGTTGTAAATGTGGAAAGATCTAAATAATTTATACTGATTCGTAAATCCATACCGACTCGTGAGAGGAAAGATAATTTTGACTACATGCTAGATTTCAACAAGATGATGATGTTCCACATACCGCAAAGTATGTCCTTTAGAAGTTTAGAGGAATTTATAGATAGGGTAAGTTCTTTAAAAACACCAATGTATTGCTTACCCGGCACTCACCTGATTTCAGCCCGCTTGACTTTTTCTTCTGGAGAAGGTTGAAAGAGCAACACAACATCAAGTAGTCCAACCAACCAACTTCGTGGCAGGAATGTGCTGATCAGTATCTGAGCACAGAGAGTGAGCCAGAGAAACAAGAACATTTTATGGCCATAGGAAGTTAAAGGGAGACAATCAAAATTCCGACTCGTGAACTCCAGAGAAATAATGGAACTTGAACAGCTCAAACTTGTTTACAGTTAATGGTTCAGAATTTGTATATTTGGATTGTCTCACTTTGACTTAAATCAATTCAAAGGAGACAATATAAATACAACAGAAAAGTGTACTAAGAGTTTTCAGCTCAGTTGTTACCTTTTTTTGGATTGCTCAACTTTTTGTAGCCGTACTATGAGATAATGGTACCTCTACGTGTGCTCCTTAGACTTCTAATAGTGGCTATATACTTGTTGTCATTGAGGAAGACTTCAAGTGGTTATGTTTTGTTCACGGATTAAAATTATGGTAATATGTTCCGTACTAAGCCCAAGAAATGGCAAGCCTGGCTAAGAAAAAATGGGTACAGAGCGCCTTTTTGCCTGGTGCCTGGCGTTGAATGATAGGGACCAGCCCGATGTTAATGTCATTGGAATGCAAGGGCATCTAATCATAAGTCACAATTGTTGTACTGGTTTTAATGAACATTGCTGACGTGGTTGCGAACTTCTGCGTCCAGTTAGGAATCATAGAAACAAACACATTTTTTTGTTTTAAGTTTATTATACATTCACATAAAATATATTGCTCATTTCGAGGCAGCTTATAAAAATTTATATAGATAATATATATAATCAATAAACATTTTACTATCGAAAACATAATAACTTTGTCATAAACTATAACAAGAAAGAACATGTATCGGTTGCACCGACTGTTAGATGATCCGTGAAGAATGAGAGTTCAACAATCGTCTGGCCTGTGAAGCTACCAATTAGGTGCTGAGAAAAGCACCTACACAAGAGACGACATGAACGAACGCCCACAGACAACCGGAAGTCCTCGACCATCCATAAAATGGTACGATAAGTTCGCATTGATACACGGACGAACATATGAAACGGAGCATACACGCCCATTCACATTGTCGGACCTCGCGTTTGGTCAGGCCTGCCACACTCCTGATCAATATGTAGCATGAACTATTTGCTAATTATTTCATACATATATTATTTGAATATGAAAACAAAAACGACTGCTTTTTAGACAGTCAAAGTGCAATTATATGAAATTGATGCCAACCTATACCATAGGTTAGTCTAAGACCAATTGAGCAAACATTCCAAAACAACCGGAGTCGTTAAAATACTCTAACAAATTCGTATTCTGATGTGCTGCAGCAAGCTGAACATATCGCATGTTCGTGTTTATGTTTGTATATAATAGAGAGGTTGCGAAAGTCAACGTGTAACGGGTACAACTAACTTTTAAACATGTCGTCATCCATGTGTGTGTGTGTTTGTGTGTGTAGTTTCGACAGATAAAGAACGTATGGCAGACGAAATTACGTTGTAATTTGTTTATTATATCACACAGGTGTGATTATGCACGGGGAACTCGAGATTGTATCGCCCATGGACCCATTGAGTTTCTACGAACAATCGTATCGATTCATGAAGAAATCATGTTTCAACAGTCACCTGCCCTGCGTTCAAGGAAAAATAACGTGACGCACGTTTCGTACCTGATACATACCAGGTACGAAACGTTTCGTACCGTTTGCGTACCCGGTACGAAACGTATCGTACCTGGTACGTTACAGGTACGAAACGTGCGTCACGTGATTTTTCATTGAACGCAGGGCAGGTACGAAACGTGCGTCACGTTATTTTTCCTTGAACGTAGGGCTGATTTCACGTTTTTCGCAAGCCGATTTTAATTGCAACATGTACGTATACATGTACGGGTAGTAGCTACGTGCAAGTAGTCGTACACGTTAACTTCGCAACCTCCCTAGTAACACATACATACAACTTGTATTGGCCGTGAGTCTGCAAACAGAATCATGATTGGTCAGTAAAACATGTATTTTATAACTAACACAATTTAAAGTTTTGCAAAATTGATACAAATAACTTGTACAGATAAGTAAATTACGGATGCGCATCAATTTTTTTAAATGCGTCTATAAAATGGCGTCACAATCGTATATACATATTTAATATCATAACATACCAAAAACGTACAATGTGGATATCAGTAGTTTATGAAACACTAATGATAAAAATAAATGTAACAAAAACATGTAACAATATAATAACAGATATTTTACTGACCAAATACCAGTACGTGTCTCAGTAAGGCACGTCTCTGTAGACATATAACCAAAATCATCTTCCATCTACTGCTTAAAGCAGCTTCAACACACATAACGTATTTCATAATGTAAATAAACACATATATATACAAACAGTTTCACCTGAACATGTCTGTCCGGCACATTTCGTTAGCACTAAAATGAAGGTAAGTTTAACATTATGGAACACCATAATTATACATGTACGTAGGGTGTTCAAGAAGTAATAGGACTTTTTTAATAGCAGCGCGGTAAATGAGAAATTTAGAAAACTAATTTGCTGTAAATAAAATTTCATCTATCACTGACAAACACGCGAAATATTAAAGCAATTGTATTAACAATAAAAAATCTATTACACATTAAATATACCATGTACCATGGAGGCGGGTCGCGCCGTGACGTTATGATGACGTCGCCTTTCAAACACAGTGTTTTAACCGAAATACATCCTTAGTAATTTTTATATATTGTCACCCTGACTTTCAAACAGATCTGATGTTACTGTCCACATTGTTTATATTAGTCTCTGTACCAATGCTTCCAAAAAATGAGTTACAGTGATGTAAGAAATTGCTATAACCTTGAAGCGTCTTTCAGTGACGAACGGTGTCTATCAACGTCAAACTACTTTTTCTGTGACTTGACCTGTGTTCACTTGTTAGTTCATACCTCCGCCGTCTGTGAACAGTTTATGCCAATAGAACACGAATAGATGCTGGATGCTATTACATTTTGCTTATTTAATTATTTCAATGGTTTGCATTGTTGTTTTTTGTCCAATTTATAACATAATTTAGCAATCGCGCGGTTTCTAGTTTTTGACGTTGACGTCGTTTCGTCCATGACGCGCTTGGATATATACACTTGTTTACTCAGTCGTGATCATAAACAAACAGCGATTTCTTCGTAAGTTTACATGCACACGTCAGTGACATCAAGGTAAAGGCACATAGTTTGCCAATATTATTTATTCAGTGGTTACTGAGATATTCCCGTGTTTAGTAGGGTTAATAATAAAAATTTACAGTGTGACCCGCCAGTGCGTTACATGGTTTCTATGACAACGCTTTGTATAAGCATCACCGACAACAACGAAAACAATGTTGTTATCAGTATATAGAGCATGAAATTCTACACATATGAGATAAATTTCATTAAAATGTAAGTGTTAAGTAAGAAGTTATGAGAAAAGTCCTATTATTTCTGGTACACCCCTCGTACATGTATACATGTAATATAAAGCTTTTTTAGGAAACCATGGATCGTCAGTAACATAACAGAACACCTTATCATTCGAGTCATACAGTGTCGTCTAATACACACCACCTTCCTTATTAGTAGAAAACATGCCTGTTGTTATCTTGTATAAAAGTTAAACAGCCTTATCTTATACAGTGTATACACAAATGTTTTGGAAACAGAAATTCTAACAAGAACATTTAACAAAACAAAAATAACCAAGCCAATAAACAATTCAATTAGTATCAGCATTTTCTTTTCACTACAACAAGGCAGTGGTTGATATCACTTGAGTTTTAACGTTACTGATATTTTTTAAAAGAAGCACCAAATATTTGCGCATATAAATCACTCATACACGTGATATTTTCTCAATAGAACCACCAATTTGCATCATATCTGCTAATGGCACATTATTGTCAGGAAAAGTCATTGCAGGCGCACCGTTATATTTCGCAGTATCAACAACATCCGTGTCTCTATATTGCAAATATTCTCTGGAAGGGGAAGTTTGTTTCAAAGATGGCGGCGAAAAATTGCGTTTCGGACTACTTCTGACTTTCCGAACTTTTTCTTTCGGAACAGCAGATTCCAAGTGGTCATATTTATTGATATAATCATTTTGTCTAGGACCACCATTCACGCGAGGTTGTTCTGCATCACGTGGCGGAAGTTCTGGACGACAGGGTGGGACAGCAAGTTGGGTACGAGGCTGTTTCTTTATTTGACCGTTGTGATGATTAGATAAGTCTGATTGCTTTTTAAAACTGTGATGCGTACTAAGACCATAGCTGGATGAAGGGGGTCTGTATGTAGGGGACTCAGGGAACGTACGTGTGTGTTCTGCTCCCTGACGATGGCCTCTTGGACTTGTATTCCCTCTAGGACTTATATTTCCTCGAGGATTTACACTTCCGGCGGATATTTCTTGTTGGTTATCAACATCATCATGTTTTGGGTGAATGTACATTTCTTGTCCATCAAATGCTTCATTCACTACTCCACCATTGGAAAAATTTCTATTTCCTCCATTTAGAAAATTCTGAGCTTTCCTCCATTCATACATGCTATCCCCACTGGGTCCAGGGTTGGCAATTGGTAATGGAGGATACACTGTACCCGTTCTTATTTCGTATTTGATGTCCTTCAGTCTGTTTTCTAATTCTGTAAAAAACATAAAACAACAGTTTAATCGATTGTGGACGTAGTAAAACATAAACTACATATACAACAATAATAAAGATATACATTCATGTTTTATGGATTCATATACAATTAACATCGACACAATACAATATATTGTAAACTATCCTACATTAAACCTTCCAGAAATTACTTCCTCATAACGAGTGAAACAAGCGAGTAAAACAAGCAGGATGTTGCTATACATGTACGTATTCATGAGCAGACGACAAATGGTCATATTCATTGATATAATCATTTGTCTTGAACCACCATTTACAACTCCAAAAACTATTTTAAATAAATAAATTCTTTTCTAACATGCAGAACCCAATTATTGCACCAAACGTTAGTGCCTGATTTACAACTAACATTAGCAATTACACAGTTCGTTGCCGTCATTATCTTTATAATCACTTGAAATTGAGTTCAAGATTTTTACTTACCGATGATTCTTTTCTTAAGACAACAGACGATACATATCCCCATAATGACAGAGATTATAACAAGGAATCCAAGGATACCAATGATCGTATAATCAGGAATACCAAATTCTTCTTGAGCAGGATGAGCATGCGTAGTGGTCTCTATAGCAACGGTTGTCGTGACAGATGCATTAGAACATTCGTCACATACCGGTTTATGGCAACTACCATCAAATGGTGTGTTTCGGAGTCCAAGATAAAAGTTGAGATTGTTCTGTGTCAGCGTCAGTTTGTGGTCGTTGTATAATCCAACCTGGATAAATAAGATAAATTCATTGTTTATTTTCTGGTATAATTATACATAAGTTGTATGGCGTTTGTGTGGAATTATGAACAAGTTCTAACTGGCTATTGCGTAACACATCTGGTTCATTCTCAAGAATACTAGATCTATAATTATACATTGATGGATTTGGCTAAATGATAAAGATATCGAAATTGAAGAACTAATATTTGATATAGCATTAAGGGACTTAGTTTGACCATTGAATTGACTCCTTGGTCACAATTCCACAAAAAGATCACATTTTTACCATCGATATACCCTTAGTCTGAATGGTAATAATTTCTTAAAGTCGAAGATAAGCTGGCTATAAACTGGTAAACTTCAGTACAAAATGATCATCATGACCCTTGAGAATCCGCCCCCAATGAAACGCAAGACACATGGATATACATGTATGATCACGAGTATTATAAATATTTCATATGACACTATATCTATTCAATAAAAAATCACCCTAAGCCGCGATACTTTAAGTTTTCCACTCATATCCTAACTATTTTAATGCACTGAATCACCCTTGTTACCCTGATAAAACAACATGATTGGATATTCCCAACATGATTGAAAAATGGCCGACATGAACAATGTGATAAGTGTATTGTTATTGCAATATTTTCCATATAAACTATCCAGATTGTTTATTTCAATATTACATAATCAACATATGAAGAAAATGTACTATTTGCACTAAACAATTTGCACATAGGTACTATTTTTCACTATGTAAAGCCTTAAAGAATGTGTGGATTTTGCATTTGAGATTGAGTTTTGTACTTAAAAACGTTGTAAAACTCATTTATTTGACTTTATGTAATGAATATCATTTGGGAAGTATTGGCAGTTGTATAAACTATGATTTGGACGTTTCAATTTTTTAAAATCTTAGATAAATTAACGCTCACCAACAATAATTCAAACATGTATAGTATTTTTTGGATACTGACCGACGTGATTGTTAAATTTATTAGGATACTGGCCAACATGATTGTGGATAAAAGCCAACATTACCAATTGAAATCTTGCCAATGGGATTCTCAAGGTACAAATAATTGTACATTAAAGAAGTGTGCTCATGAATTGTGGTAGCAGGTTTATGAGCATACCCGATGTAAGGGATTTCACACCTAGTCTATAGCACATGCTTTTAGGACATTTAATAATCAAAGCACTAAGAGTGCTGTTGGGAGGCGATCTGGTTGCTGCTACTAAAGCTTAAACGACTTTACACGTTTAATGTTCGTTTTCTTACTGCCGATCTTGTCTTGAATGTCTAAATAGGCATATGTGACTATATAGGCATGTTGGGTATCTATATAATTGTATATTGATGTATATGTCATACGTGTATTGAATGCGTATATCAAAAAGGTCTGTGAAGTTGGCTCTTAGGTCGTACATCGACAGTCAGATGTTTACTCATTTTTATTTGAAATGAATAAACAGCTCTTAGCTCGTAGGTCGCAGCTCTTAGATCGTTAGTCGCAGCTCTTAGCTCGTAGGTCGCAGCTCTTAGCTCGTAGATGTGTACTCGTTGGTCGCAGGTCTTAGGTCGTTGGTCCCAGCTCTTAGGTCGTAGGTCGCAGCTCTTAGCTCGTAGGTCGCAGCTCTTAGCTCGTAGGTCGCAGCTCTTAGCTCGTAGATGTGTACTCGTTGGTCGCAGCTCTTAGCTGTGTACTCGTATTCCAAACCTGCTCTGAGTTTGTTATTGGACTTGACAAAAAAAACCTAAACGATAGGTGTTCATGTGAAAAACATTAATGTCGGGGGACTTGGTGTCCATGTGAAAACCCTGATTGGTACGGGACTAGCTTGCCTTGTGAAAATCCTAAATAGAAGGGGATTTAAATGGTAGGGGACTATGTGTCCGTAGGAAAAACCTAAATGATAGGATTTCATGTGATAAACCTACATGGTTTAGGACTAGGTGTCCATGTGGACAAACCAAAATTTTAGGGGTCTTTGTGGTCTTGTGAAAAATCTTAATTTTCGGGGAATGGGTTGCCATGTGAAAAGCCTTAATGGTAGGGGACCTGGCGTCCGTAGGAAATCCCTTAATGGTCGGTTTTCATGTGAAAAACCTACATGGTAGGGGACTAGGTGTCCATGTGAAAAACCTAAATGGTAAGGGACTAAGTGTCCATGTTAAAAAACTAATAGGTAGGGGACTAGGAGTCCGTAGGAAAAACATAAATGGTAGGGGACTAGGTGTTAGTAGGAAAAACCTAATGATGGGTTTTCTTTTGAAAAGTCAACAGGGTTGGGGACTAGGTGTCGATGTGAAAAACCTGAATTGTATGAGACTAGGTGACGATGAGATGACCTAAATGGGAGGGGACTAGGTGTCCATGTAAAAACCTAAATCGTAGGTTGTCATGTGAAAAACCTACATGCTTGGGGACTAGGTGCCCATAGGAAATACCTAAATTGTAGGGGACCAGGTGTCTGTAGGAAAAACCTAAATGATAGGTTTTCATGTGAAAAACCTACATGGTTGGGGACTAGGTGTCCATGTAAAAAACCACAATTGTAGGGGACTAGGTGTCCATGTGGAAAACCAAAATGGTAGGGGACTAGATGTCCATATGAAAAACCTAAAAGGTAGGGGACTAAGAGTCCGTTTGAAAAACCTAAATGGTAGGGGACCAGGTGTCAGTAGGAAAAACCTAAATGATATGTTTTCTTTTGAAAAACCTACATGGTTGGGGACTAGGTATCGATGTGAAAAACCTTGGTTACATTCGCATTTACACCCTGACTCAAATGTAAAGGTCACACTTATGCACCTATCAATGTTTTCCCCCAGGAGGGGGGTGGCGGGCTGACCCAGGGGAATTTGACATTTTTACTGTTTCAAAGTCTAAATTCCCGCCCTAGAGCAAGGGCAATTTGTCAAAATCCTCTCACTGGGAGATGCTTTACATACCCACCGGGATCAAAATTTCGGCCAGTGTCAAAATTTCCCTGGACTCGGCACCATTCTGTCTGTCAAATTCCCACCTATCGGGAACAGCCTTCTGTCAAAAGTCCCGTGTATGCCCCGCTCCCCCCCCCCTTGGGGACACAATTTCAACATATATAGAGATATATGATAGAGTTGCCTATTCATGTGGAGGTCATGGCGTCATGATGGTGAGCAAAGTATCAAAGAGGTTAAAATTGTGTACATAAACTGTAAACTTTTGTATTTCTAAGTACTTACTTATTGCCCGTTATGCCCTCTAGCATGTAGGGCAGCAACTAAGTACATCAGTCCAAATGGGGCATAACATTCAACAACATGCTTGATAGAGTGCAGATGTTGTGGTCAAGACGGTTGACAAGTATGCAATGTATCACAGCAATATGAACATGCACTTAGATATAATAGGTTAATACCTTGAACGTAAACTTACAAATTTGCACGAAGTTGAAAAAAGGGACATATTTTCCAATAAATACTTCATAGAGTTATCTACTCCTACGTGCGTGTTGGGGTCATCCCATTATTCTTCCAATAGTGAAGCTACATATTCAATTCGCACTGCAGTGCATCAATGAAAATTCAATGTTGGTCAGTATCCACTTTAAAAGATAAATCCTGTTGATCTTTATCCTCAAATCATGTTGGTTTTTATCCATTTTTCACACATGGGTTACTTTAAATAGTTATCACGTAGAAACGGCAAATGTAAATAACTTACTCTAAACTAAGTCTGATAGTGAAATGAATGAGCTGTATAAACAAAAGATCTTAACCCAAAATAAACAACAATATATATGTTTTATAGACTGTCAAATAAATCCAACACAAATGTTTCTAATTTTTTATCGTATTGTGTATCACATTCACAAACATACGGATAAATAGTTTTAGTTTCATGGAAGGAATGTACAAGTTTATCTTCATACAGCATCAGAAGGTGGTTAAACCCGTAGATTTTGAAGAATTGGTCGAAAATGCGATGAAAATGTAAACATACATCCGCCATTTTTCAATCATGTTGGGTATATCCAATCATGTTGTTTTATCAGGGTAACAAGGGTGTGAATTCCAAGCTGTTCCGTGACTGGTCAAACTGGTAAAACGATAAAGATGACGGCCAATGAGATGGTATCAATTATTTAGCTCGTAATCACAGTGTAATGGCAGTAAGCTTGTGTTATTGAGCGTGTTGGACATGTGCATGCAAAATCTGAGTTGTTTTGTGGATTGTGTAAAGGAATAATTGACATGTAACAAGTGGTTTACCTTTTTATATTCCAAACGATTGTTTGTACCAAACTGTATGTTATTGATCCTGAAACCTATGTTTCCATTTCCGTCATCGTTGAAGACTCTGACATCACTTCCGCCACGTGAAATGATAACTCCCCGGATGTGTGTAACAACTTCGTCGATGAATTTAAAGTACAGATCACAAGGGAAGTGGTTCTGTTTACATAACGAAGCTTTCGACTGTTCGAGTCCATGAGTTAAAGCTTTCACAGCTACAGACGTATGCGTTATTCTATGATCTCGTACAAATGTATTCATTCTCTCATCAGTGAATTTGTCACTAGCATCACACTGTTTGTTATACTTATTTCTAAAACTTTGTGGTAAGTCACATTCAAATGTTTCTTCCCAGAATTCAACAAACCATGGATTCCTGTCTTTATGCACTGTCTCCGGACGAAGACCTTTTAGGTGTTCTTTCAGAGAATTGTTAGCCAATACCACCACGTCATTCATTAGTGTTATACTCCCTAAAGTTCCATTATTGCCATTATCAAGAACATGTTGTCTGTCCGCCCAGTCCTCGCTTCCAAGAAAAATGAATTTATTATCTCCATTAACAACTTGCAAGAAATCAGCAATTCTAGATTCAGTTCCAAAATAAATAACCACATCAGAATACTGATTACGAAGGTGAGTAAACACAGTATTCAGTTCATCTTCTTCATCCTTGACATCGCTTATACCCTGAGGTTCATCAGCTATACATATGCCGTTCTCTTTGGCAATCCTGACGAACTTATCTTTACCTTTAGTTCCGTAATTGTTTTTCACATACAGCACACTGACATATTCCCATCCCATGCGTTTAATTATGCTCACCATTGCTCTTGCTTGTTCCTCATCACTCGGAACAGTTCTTAGAAAGTAAGGAAAGTTCAGTCGATCATCCAAGTCTGGCGATGAGGCAGCCCCAGCAACAACTGGAATCTTCTTCTCAGCTAGCAATAGGGACGTTTGTATAGCAACAGAACTTCCAGAGAGAAGCACCGCAGCAGCTATCCTGTCTACATCAATTATTCCCCCTGTATACGGGTTTTTCAGCTTCACTTTTCCTGAAAGTACTTCAGTGAGAACTAGCCCAATCTGGGCCGCACTATAACAATCGTCTATGGCTATCGCACCAAAGTTAATATTGGTTTCATTTCTTGCTTGCTTTACCGAATACAGAAACGTTTCAATCAGTAAAATATCCAATGTCCATATTCGGACAGTGGAACATCTAAATGGATCATCTGGGTCGGTTTCATGTACAGAGAATATACCCAGAATAAACGTATCGCCGTCCAGAAAAGCGAAAGGTATCTCTGGAACTTCATAACACATCTCGCATTGTTCGTTACATTTAGAGCTAGGAACTGTATGAAAATCCACCGACGTATTTCCAAAGTAAATGGAGTTATTACGGAAGTTTCCAATCTGAAATTTGAGAAAAGTGTACAATTTATTTTATTCATTTACATAAAGCATCAACTAATTAATGTGCTAGTTATTAAAAAGCATTGGGAATAACAGAGGAGAATATTAAATTTTATGCTTCTATGGTAGGGGGTCACACATTGTTTTGTACGAATGAGATTCGTAGGTATTGCTAAAAACGCTTTTGAAGGTTTATTTTATTAAAAATACCAACCGGCGATTAAAGAAGGAGGACCATCGAATATGCTTATGTCTCAATTTCGTCAAACTAAGGTCTTTTCCATGATTGTATACTCATAAACGAACCAGCAAAGGACATACCTTTATTTGCCCAGTTACCAATAATGCTATTTATGACATGTGACAATGTACAAATGTAATATAACCATGATATAATGCATGTACTTTTACAAGAACGCGCTTGCTTGATTAAGTTATTCAAATAAATCCCAGATGACGTTTACCCATCACCACCTGCTACTTGAAAGTACGGGTCATCTACAGCATTAAACAGTTACTGCCTATGCATTCTTATCCTTACTTATAAATGTAATGGCCATCATGCATTAAGTGGGAATAAATAAATGTACCAATGTAATTTTCCGTTTACACTTAGTATAAAAATAGTCATAAGCCTCTTACCTCTACATTGTCATTTTGGTCGGCTGCGAATTTAATGCCATACAGTTCAGTGTTTGAATCTGGATGAAAGTTACCGTTGATAAGAAAGCCTGATACTCGCTTCCTTTCAGCAAACTCTTCGACAGTTACATTTTCCAGTATAGGGTCATCGTATCGTTTTTGTGCATCAGCAAGTAGAAATTGAAAGTTTTCTCTGAATGTAAAGTTATCGTCTGCACTGTAATATTTTCTCTGACTTTGTAAGGAATTAGCAAACGAAAATACAGCATCTAATATTGGCGCAGTGTCTTTGAACTTTAATTTAGGCGCTGCAGTTAGTCCAGAACATTTCATCAAATTTTCTAAATCGTCATTTGGTAAATAATTGCTCTGGTTCCATTTATCCGCTATGTAAGTGTTTATATCCGATACAATGTTTGTAGATGGGGTTATCACAAACGTTCCATTGGGATACGTGTTATCGGTTTCGGTTAGCAGACCAAGTTCACTTTCTGGATCTTCCACAACTATCCAACTTATTCCTTTAATCCTTTCCGGGTTAAATCCTAACTCGATCTTCATTTTTTTGAACACTTCACGACCACCAAAGAACACAACTCGTAGTGATTTGTCTTTGGTGTTCTCTCGCTGATCAACAAGATCCTGTATTTGAACATCTTGTCCTTTCTGGAAGACAAGAACAACTAAAATGTTTAGCAAGATATAAATTTAACTCAGTGATAGACAATGTGACATTATGGGGGAGGGGGGGGTAAGCATTCTAGAAATCGTCCAATGGCTCTAGAGAAACGGATCAGTGGTCGTTATAAATGGGACTGTGATTTTTTGGTGTTTACGTTAATTATATAAGGAGGATGATACAGTACCAATATTGAGCAATAATTGTAAAGCACAAAATGTTGTCCTATAAAACCGACCCAGGCGGTCAACTGGTTACTGCGTCAGGAACTGAAAATTTGATGGCTCGATTCCAGACGACCGTATACAAAATTTCGCTGCTGGTATAGGTCCCTTGTTTTCCTATCATTGTTAAAGGGTTGCTACAGGCACGGTATATGGATAATGTGAGTGGATAAAGTGAGTGGATAAAGAGGGACTTTTAACCCAAATAATAAACATTTATATACTTTAATCTTAATCGCTACAGAGAAAGATGCTTACTGTGTGTCGATACAGAAGCGCTCTTTGCAAAACATGGGGAGAGGACTATAGTCGCTTTCAGGCCATGGCTATATCTCGGATATTGTTCAAGGGGAGTGCTGTAGAGATAAGCGCAGTTTCATAAACCATTAAATAATAGTTTGATTACTATTCGCGTCACTGTTATTACTTACTGCCAACTCTCCATCGGTTCATCATTGACTAAACATGTATTCCTTGTGTTTGAGCTAATGGTTCAATGTATATACTTACTGAGATTTCTTGAATACTGTCCATACAGATACCATTACTGATGCTGATTTCTTTCAACGTTTTAGCACCGTATCTTCCGTATTCATTGTTTGTATGCACAATGGCTACATAACTTAAACCAAGTTCCTTTAAAAGCTCCACAGTAGCCTGAAAATAAGATCGTAAGGTAATAATTGTGGTGAGCGGGGTCTTAGAGGTAGGGCAAACGCTTTGTAATCGAGCGGGTCAAAAGCCAATGTGCTCGTTTGAACGGACGCATGTCTGAAAATACACTTTAACTAGGTATTGATACTTTGTTTTTAACGTATGTGATTACTGTGATGCTTAAACATGTTAGGACTTTTTGAAAGCTTAAACTGTGTCTTTCAGCTTTTTTACAGATGTAACTAGCTAAAAATTGGTCGTTTCGCTTTTTCAGCTGAAACTAGGTCTTTCAGCTTTTTTACAGATGAAACTAGCTGAAAATTGGTCTTTAGGCTTTTTGACAGCTGAAACTATGTCTTTCAGCTTTTTGACAGCTGGAACTAGGTATTTTAACTTTTTGACAGCTGAAACTTGGACTTTCAACTTTTTGAGAGCTGAAACTAGGTTTTTTAGCTTTTTGACAGCTGGAACTAGGTATTTCAACTTTTTGACAGCTGAAACTAGGTCTTTCAGCTTTTTGACAGCTGAAACTAGGTCTTTCAGCTTTTTGACAGCTGGAACTAGGTATTTCATCTTTTTGACAGCTGAAACTTGGACTTTCAACTTTTTGACAGCTGAAACTATGTTTTTTTAGCTTTTTGACAGCTGGAACTAGGTATTTCAACTTTTTGACAGCTGAAACTAGGTCTTTCAGCTTTTTGACAGCTGGAACTTGGTATTTCAACTTTTTGACAGCTGAAACTTGGACTTTCACCTTTTTGGCAGCTGAAACTAGGTTTTTCAGCTTTTTTACAGACGGATCTAACTGAAAATTCGTCTTTCAACTTTTTGATAGCTGAAACTTGGACTTTCAACTTTTTGATAGCTGAAACTAGGTCTTTCTGCTTTTTGACAGCGGAAACTAGGTCTTTTAACTTTTTGACAGCTGAAACTTGGACTTTCAGCAGTTTAGTTTCATTTTCTCATGAATATATTGCCCACAACCATCATGTAAGTGACGATAATATATATGTATTAGTACTAATTATGATACAAAAACATTGAGTAAAATGAGGTTACATTATTCACATTGTGTTTTTAAGTATAGGGCACTTGTCTGTGTTAATCGAAACCTTTTGAATACGTGTATTATCAATGGAAATAGCATGAAACTGTAAACAAGAAATCAAAGCTTGTAGCTGACCTACCATTATTTGTTGATCATCAGTTGGTACGGTTCTATAATAGTTCTGATATCTAGACAGATTAGGTAATGTTGCATGTGGACCAATCACTGGCATCTCGCTACCATTCAATGCGAACAACAACGATTCTGTTGTGTTACTTTGTGACGCTCCGATAACACCTGCAAAAATCATTGAGAATTATAATATTATCATTTTCTTATACACGTTTTTCATTGTGAAATGTTTTGCACCGAATACATGATTACATTATCACCGCAAAGTATTTATTTTCAAGGGAAGTGTCCATAGTGACTTTGAAATGGCTGCTTTTGGTTCATACTGTTTCGTCTTAGGGTAATGTTATAGAGCTTTGGCAGAATCGTTCTAATGGCCGTGTTCAAGAAGTAACGAGTCTCTACCACCTATTTTAGTCACTACAGAACGTTGTTCAGTTACAAAGCATTGGTCATGTTCTACATACCACAGCAACAGTCAGAAAGAATAACTAATGTAGATATCTTAACACAACCACGGGAAGATTCACACTGGTCTCTATCATGACAACAAAGATGTAACTCAGTGGTTAGCGCGCTTGCCGTCTAATCTGTCGAGCCGGAATCCGGATGGAGGCACACATATGCCTGGCATATTTTCAGCAGAAAGCTGACTGGCAAATAAAGGCTATGCTCGGCATTAAAAAAACAAAGATGAAAACACAACAATAGAGAAACTTACAAACATATAGATACACAATATACGGACACTACAGAGACAGTCACAATGCATAATAGTGAATGGTTAGAGAAACCTAAGTAATAGATTATATTCTGCAGCGTCATTTCTTGTAATGTAAGCTGAGACCATGAAATGAATATCTAATTATTCATATCATGTGCAGTAAATACCATCCTACCAACCTCATCACAGATCTTTCGTGAGATCTAATTCCTTAGTTTACAACAATTGTGGTAACAAATGTTACAGATAATGTATTCAGCTAAAGTGGATTGCAATCAATGACGGATAGTTATTTTTGTATACAAGGAAATTACATAATTAGTAAAGAAAGCGGGCATTCTTATACACAAAACATTTTTCATTCCTTTGAAATTGGTAAAGTATAAGAAAAATGCATGAAACTTTTTTTTGTTAGTCCTGTGTTAACGCTGGCGAGTCCGCTGAATCTGTAGTCAACAATGACGTCACAGAAAGTCGAAACCTTCAGTTCGATTACTCAAAATAGATCAGCCGAGTTCGTTTAAAACATCAGCATCAAATAAAAATATTCTTTTGAAATTAAACATATTTAAAAGATGTTAAAACAACAATAAAACTATCCGAGAAGGGGACATTAAATATATTGTGTCGCTTTAAAGCATGTTTGTATAATTACCGATGGTACACGTTACATCCGGGTTGTCGGCACACTGCCGGGTACCAAGGATAGGGTTATCCAACATGTCCAGTCCATGGGCCAATGCTTTCTTCGGAATACCACAATCATCATATACATCAAATCCTGAAACAAACAAATACACCATTTACTGATGAACGTATTGCATGCACGTAAACAAGTATGCTTCACGAAAACAAGGTCTGTGCATACTTTGTGTTCATGGGATTTATATTCTTTTCGTTCATGAGAGGACGGGGAAACGATACGAAACCCTATGGTGGGGTATGATTTTTCTTTTTTTTTCTTTTCATTTACTTTTTCTTTTTGTTTTATGTTGTTAGCACGTGCACATTATCAATAAAGCCCGTAAAACACACATGTTTTTATGTCCCTAGTTTTTAGTTTTTGTTACAAAGATGTCGTGTGTAGGCGTGCCACAACAAGGTTTTTTTTGAATACCCAGCGCGAACATATCCGAATATTTGGACATTTTATTACTTTTTACATTTTATATATCCAGTTCCGAAGTTTTTACTACTGACAGTACAACATGTATGTCTACAGCTAACTGTAACAAGATTTCATAAGCTATTTGAATGACACAGACCCAACAAAAATAAAAGATACTTTTCATGTTTTAATAAACAAAACTACATGTATCTTACAAACAGTTGAAAATGTCATTCATGATTCAAACAAAACAAATGACGATATATCATTATGACGATGTACTATATGGTCATTTATTACGTTATTAAAACCAAACTTTAATAATTCAGCAAAAACATAAAAAAAATCCACAAAAATGTTTCTCCAGTTAAATGTCACCGATCATTTTCTCACTCGATATTAGTGGATAAAGACGTTAAATACACGACATATAATCACTAATATTATATCAACATCACAGCGCAACTTGTGGATAACAATAGCAACAGCAACAACATTAGGAAACAACACCATAAATTTAAAATAATATAACAATCAGAAAACAGAACATATAGCCGGGATGAAAGCAACAGAACAACTATCCATACAATTATTCTTTTTAAAACCATGTTTCAGATATATAATTATAGTGAACAGTAGACCTAACCAGTTTGTCTGAATAAACCAGTACATGTTACTGGCTTTCTCTACCGCACGTAGCTTGCATCTCAAGGAATCGACCTTTCTACTTTCCAACAGTGTTAGTTGGGGGAGAGTTGTTGGGATAAGGTTAAGTCTGGCGCGATATTTGACGGTTTCATTCGTCTGCAAGATATTCCGTAAAGTCTGTGTGTTTGTCAAATCTTTGCAAAATCGAATTGTCCTTATATAACATCCATGAAAAACGTCTGTGAGACAGAAATAATGTTGACCGAGATTATATCGCCACTGTTTAGATTTTATTTTAATATTTACTATTTTCTGTCTTTTATACGGAAGTTCAATAGCAAAAATATACATGTACATTGTATTAGGTGATTGGTTACCTTTATGTACCAAATTGTGACACAAATGCATATTTAACAGTAGAAATTTACAGCTGCCACGACTAATAACCATTTAATAACCTATTTTGCTAAGTACTTAAACGATCAAGGTCGTATTTAAATAAAGTTTGTTGGTTGTAACCCGACTGACAATTTATTGAATGAATCATTATTGGATTATTGTAAGATCTGTAATATAGTTATACCTTTTGCAAAGAGAGCATGGGGTGTGAAGTGCTAGCCGTTAAGTCTAGCCAATGTCTACTAGGCCGATCCAATCAGACGACAATCTTCTAATATTAGACTAGTTCTTTTAAATCTAAGTACAAGCTCAATGGTGTATACAATAATCGAACACACTTTCTCACGAGGAAAAGTCTGTGAATTTAATAATATAGTTTAGGTGGTACACTTACTCTGATAATTGTGGGCATAAGTAAGTAAGCAAGTAAGTAAAGACTTTATTGAATGCGGCTACATATTTTGTTTACCAATCTTCCATGTGGGCCTCATATAGCTTGGTCCGGTTCTTATCAGTCTATTTCACTCATGATAACCAAAAGCTATGTCCCTGTCTCTTAATAAGCCTATGTAGTGTTCACATCGCAATTGTATTTGTCTTTGTCATATCTATAAAAATATGTTATTTGTAAAAGGTCAAACAGTATATCAGTTATACATGTATTGCTAGGTCTGCTAACATACTTTGTTAAATGGCGTTTCAAAGCTTACAATAGCATTCTTTTTCGCACCTTCGTGAGTTGTTCGTAGATCTCTTTAAATATCAAAGTTCAGTATGGGTCGTGAATCGTTATAAATGGACCTAGAAGTACACAAAGAGCATGTTCTAACCATTAAGTCTTCCTTGAAATACAGAATCATGATTGTAGTTAGTAATCCGGACTTAGATTTTATAAAAATGAAACTGGGATGTTAACATAGATTTTAATACAGTTTTGTGCAAAAACAAATTATCTTGAACACGCATGATTAGTTTCCTCTGCCATCTGCTTTACTAAAGGATAACTATAGTCGGTTAGAACTTCCTCTCATTGTACACCTCTGATGGGGTGAATTGGACTACTTAATCACAGTAAATTTCACCAAAATAGTTTTTTCTAAAATAAAACTGGGAAATTAATCTAGTTGAGTTCAATACATTTTTATAGAAAATGAATTATCTTGAACATGCGTATGGTTACTTTCCTCTGCTATCTGCTTTACGAAATGACAACTGATTGGTTAGAACTTCCTTTCAGTGTTTATAGTAATATTATCTGCTTGGTGGAGTGAATTGGACAACAAAATCACAGTACATTTCACCAAAATAGTTCATGCTGATTTATTGACAACAAACATAACAAAAATGATAAGTAAAACATAACATATTTTAAGGTTAACATATTGTATCAGGACAAGACGGATGATATGTTAAATGATACATTAATACCTACACATGTTGGTAATACATCTGATGAAATCACCTGAAGGAACATTTCAGTTTTAAATTTGGCGTGAGATTGTACAGTGTGGTATAATTTTCGGTAACTAAATCCGGCCAACTTTTTTTCTTTCACAATCCCCGGTAATTTAACGTAAGGAGATATAACGTTATGTATTATAATCCAAGCGTAACGGAATTGGGAAAATATGTCCATACGATAAAACCAGTACAAAAACCCTCAATTCAAACTTTATTGTATGAAACATATACCTAATATTTTGTGTGGTTGAATAACATGTTAGCGGTTTAGTACCGTATAATTGTTGATACACTGTATGAGGTAAATATGAAGGAAATGAAATGAAAATATATTGACACATACATGGGGTTACTATCACTTCAGTGATCTCTTTTGGCTGTAGATCCTATATACTATATTTAACAATGACATATCGCCAGAAACAGCAGTGACTTGTCTAGGAACGTTATTATGAGGTATGCGTCATGGAAAGAAATGTGACCTGAGTACATGTAAGTTAAGTCCAACATATTCGTTTTTAAAAAAACGGCATATGTAAAAATAAGTTACCAAAATACAAAAAGGGCTACATGTAACGTGTAAATACAGAGGAGGTACATGTGCTAAGATCAGTGAAGATGTATCTATTTTACAAACTACGAGTCAGCATGCAAGCACAAGTCATTTCACGACAATCAGACTTTAGCTTTATGGTAAATCAGACAAATCATCATGACGGTGGATCGTATAACTGTAACATTAGTGTTGTATTTAAAGAAATACAGTGTTGCATTTGATCTTCAGTCATTGGTGGCTCATTCTGTCCTCATATACTTCAAATATTGTAATTGCACGACTGTAACTGATGGCGTTACCTTGATATAAAAAATGTGTGAGTTATATTCATTGCTGCTGACCCATTGTCCCTCTTGATGTATGTTATGTCTAATATTGTATAATACATATAGAATTATGGTATGTTAACATATCATGTAGTGATGACCATTATACACACAGACAGCAAACTACGTACATACATTATCCACTGAGCTAGCTGCAGACGACAGTATTCGTTCAATGTTATATGCAATGCCATTTGCCAACTTCAGGATAATATCACACTGTGACCCTGGATCAGTCGAAAGAAACTTGACAGATGTATTTCTACATTGCAAAATAAGACCAGCATATCTCGGGGGTGATTTTCATGGTTCATGCATAAGAGCAACATACTACCGATAATACCATTTGTACAGTAGTCTAATCCATGAGGAATATGCGAGCATGCTTTCTACATCTAGATGTTTTCAATTTGGAGACTGCACGTGCCATCGCATAGATCACGTATGAATTATGGGATTTCGAAAGTTACAAACTTAATTATAGCATTACTATAAACATTGAATAAATATCGTATATCAGTAATCATGTTAATTTTCAACCAAATAAGTAATGTTCATTCAAAAGTGTTCCCATCGCAAATTCTGAATATAGCAGACGCCCGGGAGTGTAACAGGCGGCAGCACAACACATTATCATTGGCAGAAAATGTTCCATAGTCGGATGACACTTATCAATATGCGGAGCAGTTTCCAAACATTGCATTAACTTATTCTTCCTTTCCTCAGATGTGTAAGCACTATTAGTAAGTACATCGTTCAGCCATGATTTGTACTCTGTAGCCCATACTGGTGGTGGTCCTTGTTTGCCTCCTTTGTGGGTAGCAAATCCACTACCTATTATCAGTACGCCATCCTTACGCAGTTCTGACAAAATTTCAGCAACTTGTAAATGTTCTTTGATGTTCATACTTCGTAAAATGGAGATCTGACACACTGAAATATAAAAAGTCAATCCATGTGTAAGAAATACGAGTTCCACTCAGCGCATATACATTGTATAAAGACATGTGTAATTATACCGCCAATGACTTTTTGACAATTGTAATGTTCATAATATTATGTCAAATGTAAAATATATAGGGTTTATAATGCCTTTATTTAGCAAGCAAACATAATTTATGATTTTAAAATATATATTGAAGAAGAAGTGTATTTCAAATTCAAAAGGTCACATGACCCAGAAAAAATGACAAATATATCAAATATTGGATTTCTTTGCTATTGCTAGAATATGATAGTACATGTATTACAGATATTCGTGTAGAGGTGACCCTAACCCTGGAGTGATATTGCAGATTGTAAAGACGATACTGTTATAAAATGTTTAAATGTCAGTTTTCTGTATCACATCGTCAGCTGTTGACATTAGCCTACATATATCTACCCTATCGTTTATTTCCGGTATAGTAAATGAAACAAGAATCATACCTGGTATATCAGCTGCTGGGTATACCAGCTTTAAGGGAACAAAGACGCCATGATCTAAACCTCGTCTGGAATTTTCCTTACAAGGAATTCCTCTGTTTTCCAACAATGTTTTCACTTTTCTTGCAGTATCCGAGTCACCCGCGGGAGACCAATCAAGTTGATATGTTTTAGGCGGGAAATTATAGTAATCGTAGTAGAGCGAATGCTTGGAATTGGTATTTACAGTCCAGTTACTTTCCTCCCAGTGCGCGCTTATAACCAAGATCACTTCCGGTTTCTTTATTCCTGTCGACTTCACAAAATTCCTTAAGAAATCAGCCGCTGTAGAATGTTTATCCAGTCCTTTGAATACTGGCATTTCCTTGGTATCTAAGTAATAAGACGGTCCAGCGCCATGAGACAGAAACACTACTGGTTGTTCCATCGACATTCTGATTACTGGTATTAAAATCAATGACACAAGCGCTTATATGAGTACATACAATAATGTGTTCTGTTTATTGACCTTGTGGTGTTCCAGATCTAGCATAAAAGGCAGATAAATGTAAACAAACTTCAGTAATAAATCTAAGAAGAGGCAGACCGGGGCATCAAACTAGGACGCGAATTAGATTTAATTGAATAAGTTCGTACTCCATATATCGCTGGCTTATATGACTCATACATATTTTAAATCAGCATTAAAAGGCACTCATTAAGAGGCTATTTTCGTGACAATCTGAACAGGTCATGTTGATCAAAATGAAGTTGGAAAAGCCTGTTTTTCCATATGTAAAGAGTAGTTTTCAGACAGTTTATTCTTGTTCTCTCAAAATATCGATTATGAACTTACAACCTTCTCATTCTAAGCCAGCGATATAGGTGGATATAGGTACCCAGGATCAATGAAACGATATATGAATGGTTAATGGGTTTGAAATAGAACAATCACTGCTCGTTTACGGTACATCAACCATATATGCATATTACGACACCTATTGTCTTTTTTGTAGGTCCCTGCATTTTTAAAGCGTTTAAAGGTTTGTTGAAAAGAACAAAACACGACAAATATTTAAAATATTTTGTTTGTAGATCTGTATCATTTTTTGTCAATAAGTTATTCTAATTCAGACATTTAACAACGATATGTCAGACGTGATTTTATAATATTGGTAAAGTCTGGAAAAATTTGATTTTTCTTGGACCAATCCTATTTTTGGGATATTTGACCCAATTGGCACATGGCAAAGTGAGCCTTGTATAAACGTCAATGTTCATGATGTTAGCCTGCTTGATTTGTTTAACTTTTATCATTAAATTTTCATCGTACCCTAGGTATCCATATATATAGCATAATTTATAAATGTTTTAGAAATTTATCGATAACCGTTGTCACCACGTTATACTGATATTCATTTGGAAATAGACAACTATTGAGTTCTTCATGCTTTATCATGCATGGTATAGTCATAAACATCAATAGTATGAAATATAAACATGGAGTGAGTCAGTCCCTAGATTATATATTTATACGCATATGATATTTTAAAGCAAGTCTTAGATTTTTAGTTACAATATATTGGCTACATAAAAATATGGATGTTTATTGCAGATGACCTCTAAAACACAGGTAACTATATCATTGATTAAGAGTAAAAAACAATTGTTTTTGATTAATCTATTAATCCAATAGGATTTATAAATTTAACCAAAAAAATCTTTTTTACTCTTAATCAATGATATAGTTACCTGTGCTCTAAAACGGGTTTTCTGTAAATGAATAAAAATGAATTCAGTACGGAGACAGGGTAACTATAGTAAAACAATACAGGTATACTAGTAATATAGTGAGGGAATTCATCAGTAGTTGCAAGTAGTTTAAACATATTTTATTACCCAAATAATATATACAATTTATATTATACAAATATACATATGTTAGGCATGGGTAAAAGTTCCAAAACTTAGTTACGGCTTTCTCCCAGTATCACCCATAGATTGTCCGTCTGGAGACATTGCACTGTGTTTATCGTCCATAATGATAACAACAAACTTAGATTGACCTCTGTATATCACCTTAAACCCTAACAGTCAGTATGCATTTTTGTGTTACATAAAACTACTTATAAATGTCAGTTATATCATGTTTATGATTAGATACCGGTGTTTTTATTCAGATAAACAAGGACAATATCGATCTGATCATCTGGTATCAAATATCGATCATGGTGTAAAATGTGTCGGATCTATCAAATAACAGTCAGTGAAAAATACCAACTCTCTGAGAATGGGGGAATATTCAATTATATTGAGGGCTGAAGTGTCGCTAAAGAATATTTAATATTTACTTGTTTGTAAGTGCACATTACCTGACCTTGCTGGTGTTTTAAATCAAATAAACAGTCAGGGGAATGGCGAGATTCACCTTTTATTGCGGTGGTGAAAGACAGGCCTCATATGACATTTCTGGCATTATTTTGGTATAAATAAACACACGTTTAGAAGTATGAACCTTCCACAGTCCAACTGTAAAGTTTCCTTACATGCACACTACACAACACTAAAACACATCCTGGTTGGAATTTGAACCCACAGCAGTAATAGGGACGTAGTTGGAAGTCAGATTAGCCAGCTGACCTAGAAACTGTCCTATCCAACATGTAGCTATATGGTTCACAACAAAACGACTGAAACACTACTTTCAAGGTCAAGCTTTATTAATATACACTAGAACTGATTTTACTGTTGTAATTCTAATCAGTACTGGGAGACAGAATGAATGTTGATGAAGCCGGTGATCAAACATTGTGAAACTCGAGACTTAAACTCACGCTCCCATCGTCACAAAGCTTGACAGTCATAACCTCAGTGCAAACAACGGACTTGATTTCGAACACAGCTGTATCAAAACTCCTTAAAGTGAAGGGACAATTTTTGTCATTCGGTCTACCAATATGAATGTTGTGACATGTACTGCACACTTTCTTAGCCAAACTGTACAGTTTTGTTGTCATGTACATATGCTATTATTACCCTACGGTGCACGTATTTCACATATCGTGTTCACTATCAGGTTCACCTGTACATATATATAAACTATAACATTAATGCGACTATCAATCATTGTTTGTGGACCATCGTCCGATACTGGATCTTTGTTTTTATTGACATTAACGCCCTCATACAACAAATATGTTTACTGGAATTAATTATCTACCAACATACACCATCATAAACAGCTGACAACTCCAACAGTTATTGTACACGGCAAAAAGTCATAGTCAAATGTCACAGAAGACGAAGGCATGCCCTGACAGGAATCTAAAATGATTCAACTAGTTGTACCTTCTTTGCTACTAGTATACAAGAAACAGTGGTGTGAGAGACCGTGGTGTGAGAGACCGTGGTGTGAGAGACCGTGGCGTGAGAGACCGTGGTGTGAGAGACCGTGGTGTGAGAGACCGTGGTGTGAGAGACCGTGGTGTGAGAGACCGTGGTGTGAGAGACCGTGGCGTGAGAGACCGTGGTGTGAGAGACCGTGGTGTGAGAGAGACCGTGGTGTGAGAGACCGTGGTGTGAGAGACCGTGGTGTGAGAGACCGTGGTGTGAGAGACCGTGGTGTGAGAGACCGTGGTGTGAGAGACCGTGGTGTGAGCGCTACTTAACTACAAAGGAACGGCATTTCGTTTGTTCCATACCAAACAAGGATACACCATAGTCTTAAAATGATACCTGTACTAGTATAGCTACTTTGTTTGGTGCAACCTATGCACAAAGCTCTGTTATCACAGTGACCTTGACCTTTGATGTACTGATCTCAAAATCAATAAGAGTATTCTACTGTTGATGACCAACATCCATGTAAAGGGCAGATCGTTCTTGTGTTATTGACCGGACACCATTTGAATAGTCAGAAATTGTTAAGGTCACAGTGACCTTGACGTTTGACCTCAAACTCAATAGGGCTCTTCTACTGTTGATGACTAACCTCCATGTAAAACAAAACCCCGCCCACTGATTCCAATGTCTGGTACCATACGTTAAAAAAGTCTTTAAATCGAATGCTTTTTCATCTCTGTTTACTTTCTTAATCATAATTATTAGGTCGCATGTGTTATTTTATCCACAATAATGCTTCTATTGAATACAAATACTCGTAGTTATATAGCCCTCCTGTATATGTTTGGAGTGAAAGTTTCGATTTTGTTCCTTAACATTTCATAAGAAAAACAAGAAACGTCGTGTGAATTGTCAGTATACAGGGCCTATACAACGGTACATTGGATGTCAACTAACTGTTAGCTCAACACACACTACAGAAATATTGCATTATCGAAGTTACAGGGTACAAAGCTACCACCCGGGGTAATCTGAAAGACGACGTTTTATACAAACTGTGTTTGTTGAAAAACTACCATTACAGAAGCGGTGGTTGTCCTTAATGAGGTGTTTATATGACAGTGAATCAGCGGCATCACACTCAGTACACTTGAATAGAGAGTCGTCACACAGACAGTTCAATAGACAGTTGTATGGACCAACTCTATGGAACACCACTTCCCAGTCCAACTCAAAGGGGGTTTGACCTAACATCTAAATGGTAAAATAATCATCTGTAAATGAATGTGTAAGCAGTGTGTTTATGTATATAATTAATTTGCTTTCACTAGCTTTTTATAATAGTTTCGTTTATATCATATCTATAGTATGCTTTGTTCCATTGGCTTCTGTTTGACGAACAGTGTACTGTTCATTTCAATTACAATATTAGGTAGACAACACATTATTGTTATTACATTATGTACCTACATATGTATGTTGTAAATTTGCCAAAGGCATATGATTTGTCCATTTTGCTAATGAAACTTGAATATTATTACAAACTTTAATGTATGTGTGGATTGGAGAGAAGATTTGGGAGAGTTGTTGTTAACGAAATAGGGATGAAGAGAAATGACCATGAATAATAACGTTCCGTTGTTTTACTTCATCACCGTTTCATGTATTCTAATTATACAAGTTACGGGTGTGTAGGTATGTTAATTGTTATGTAAAGTAACGTACATTGGTAGGTAAGAGACGTAAGCTAAGAATAATCTCGCTGTGTGGTATTTTAGTCCATTCAGCCCAAAACGTAGTGAAACCTAGTATATTGCACCATTATATTATATTATCATAACATTGTGTTATTATATAGTAACGTACAACATGTCAATCTGTTCTTACTGATCTAAACTAGTTATTACAATGTGCATATATAGTGACAAAACACGATAAATGTAATAATGAATAAAATGTTTCAAACAATCAATTAACCGTAAACCGGAAAGCAACAAGACACGTCCACGGTAGAAGTATGAACACCAGCATAACAACAGCAGTCTTTCGTTGCCTTCACAATTGCTGGTTTTACATGGTTGTGTTTCTACTCGGATAGTAACCCTACGCTCTATCCTCCCCCTTTTGCATCCGGACATTACGTAATTAATTATCGTTGATTAGATTGTTTAGCAGTGTAAAACTTTATAATTATCTCATGTCCATTAAATTAGCATTACTGATATTAGCATTAGAGTATCTAATCTTAATTTCTTCAATATGTTATCTGTGCATATATCTTTCATTCTCAATATGCGGAACTAGTCACTGGTAATTTTTATATTGATTGTAATAGAAATAAAATGTATTTCATTGTATTGAATTTCATGTAATCGTATATTTGTATGCCTCGTTGGCTTTATTCAATTAATTTACGACCAGCTACGTTTCTCGTTAATTTACGTTCAAAACATTACAGCTGCAGTATCAGTGAGTGGGCTTTGTATGCTGTGCATTTGGTATCTCAAAAAGAGGGTACAGATGACCGGTGCTTACATAGACAAGGGGCCAGCTTGAACTATTTACATCGGCACTGTGATTACTAGTCCCTCTGATTACCTATAAAATGTATACCTAAAAATCTGTAACGCTGTGTGTGACGTACATTGGCGTAATCCAGGACTCCGACGACGACTCGTGAAATATATTATTAAATTTGTGCCGTGGGACTGAGTATTCAGGGTCCCAGATTTGAGATAGTATATAGTTTAACCTGTCTTAAGCGACCAGTTAAGTGTTACACCAAACGCGAGTGCTCAACATGGGTGATTGTTTAATATATATTTCTAGGAATACAGTAGATAATACTGTCACTATAACAGGTGCTTGCTTAATTGGCATATACCACCAATACATGTTTGACTGTATATCACTTACAATTGATGGACTGGAGTCGATTCTTGTACTTATAAATTTCATTTCTATGATAAAACTTACCAATATTAACTCCTGTTGGATAATCATTGCTGTTCATGCGTTCAACAATCCATTGTATGGTGGCAATATTTTCAATCGCTGTCGTTGATATTTCGCTTCCACATTTTTCTCCGTCGGTATAGTCTGTCCGCCGGATTGTTGTTATCACAGAAAATTTAAAGTCGGCGTCGGGAATAAAAGATAACTTTAATCCCGAACACTGATCACCCTGTCCGGCGACACGGAGAAATACACCAGATAGAAACACGAAGGTACTCCACCAACACATCGCTGCTAGACTACAGGTGTTTTACCCCACAGTATCACATTTCTTTTGCAAGAATTTCTCGTCTGCGAAAAACATTGAATTAGCAGTTCACATTCTTGTCAACAAAAATGTCGTCTGCGGTGAAATGAACGATTAGTCGATTACGAATTCCTGTCAACGAGAACACGACACTATAAAGATTCCACAGCTGAGGAAACATATACATGTATAAAATGTCTGATTATCCTCATCACGAAGAAGACGATACGGCGACAACAACAACACACCTTTGAAAATATAAGTAACTTAATATCCTTACTTCCCTATTATATAATCTACATGTACATTCCATGCTTGTATGCCCATGAATAGAAAGTATATGCATATATATACACGTCCATACACCAAAATACCTGTAATATTTGCACACACAGCTACGTACAACGAAAAAACTACTTAAATGTACGCATATAAGCCCATTTAAGTTCACTGTATACACATCACATATCCTTAAACACAATCTTACTTTAACCCGATTTATTTCAAAATTAAGACACCTTTTAAGTTATCACATTAGTATTAAGTATCCCTGCAAGCTCCTTACGTCTTTCCACCGTGTACCTTTAAACATAATTGTATTGTAGTTTTCTTTATATCCATTCAATATATTGTTTTCAAACACGACAAAAACGTAGGATTGGCTATATTTGGATGTAAATACTTATCTTACTACCCTTTTCACAGGTATTTCAGTCATAACGTGTTTTATTTAAACTCCGCTAGATGACAAAGACGGGATTGTTATTATCTCCCCTGTATATCTGTACGTGACCGTTTTCAACAAACTCGCTTGTCACAGTTCATAACTTACCGATGTTATCTCGGTTTTCGCGATGTAAAAAAGTCGCCGTTTGTATTCATTAACAGAATGAAAGTAAAGATTTATAGTTTGTTTGACAAGATGCGGATCGCTACCTCCGTGGTATGCATATAAACACATTAAAATATTCATTATCCTTTATACACCGCGCTTCAATTCTCCTATACCAAGTCCTCAATGGTTTCAACTTCACATTTTACAAATTGAGTGGCTCAACTATTCAGTTAAATTATCTCTATTCAATAATACAGCCAGATATCGTATTTACATTCATACATAGGATGTGTAGACGTGAGAGTAATTCAATTTTGGATAATTATCTAGTCTTCCAGGTATATTGAAATCTTCACGTAAGGTATCCCAATAATGGTCACTGAAATTGAAATTATAGTGTTATGGGGGATAAAATTATCTTCAAGTTTAACCCCAAAATGATCCACTTGCCCAGTGAGACTTGTAAACTAATTGAACAATTAGGATATGTTTGCCAGGGACCTACTCGAGGATCAGATCTGTTTACAATATTTCTTAACACATTTGATTAATAAAGTAAACTTAATCCAACATGATTTACGCCTCTTTGAAATGGTTATATAACGTTACACCAGGGTTGAAATGAATCGAAACGTTGAAAGATAACGATGTACTGGTCCGGTCATTTTGTATCCGGTAACAGTTTATGTGTATCTATTATTTCAACATTCATTTCTGGTAAGTAATTACCGAGTGCTCATCAGGATGTTGTATCACCGCATTAATTACACGTAATGTATCAAATGCACGTTATTAACGACAAGCTAACCAAAACATCCATCTCAGTGGCATATCCTATTCTGGCTACCGACAAGATAAAAACAGTTCAGCTACTAAATAACCGACTGTATTCACGTTCACAAGTTTGAAATGCAAAGGGAGATTATTTAATGAAAACAATGAATATCAATAGAAGTTGTCTCTCGTAAAACTCTATCGAGCCAGTAAGCAATACAAGCTCACAAAATTCACCTTTCTAAGAACCAAAAAAAAGCACTATGGTACACGGGATTAGATCAAAGCTATGACCCACAATAATTAGACATCTATTAGATTGCACGCTTAAAAGTGTCCACACTTTACTTAAGTGTCCTCTCTGGATCATGTAGAGGCCTATTTTCAAATAACCTTACACGTATTTTCGTCACTGTTCGCGCACAACACCACTACGCAGCCCAGATGTCAATGTCATACGTGGAGGTCAAAGTTTACGGGTAAACATGTGCATCGTCGTGCACGATTAGTCTGTTATTTTCTTATCATTCTTGTGACTACTTACTCACTGACTGCCCGTCGGTTACGCCTTTTGTATAAAGGGCAGCAACAAAGAACTTCCACCAGAGTCTGTCGCATACTTTTCAGTTCTAAAACTTTCCACGATGAGCCTTTTTGCGGCCAATGTAAGGCTACTTTTGGGATGGAGTCACTTTCCTTTCTTATGACGCGTCTTAGCCATTTTCATCCCATTCTAAACAGTAATCCTATGATGTTGGTCATGTCTTCTTGGTGAGATTTGTTAAGCAGGTTTTCGTTTGAAATTGTTCTCGACCAAAATATTTTTATATTCTTCTCAATGTTTTCGTGTGGAATATTGGTAAGTGTAGATCGTTTTCTGTCATTCCTTGCTGGAATCAAAGCTTGGTCACTTCATCCTCCTTGCTGGAATCAAAGTTTGGTCACTCCATCCTCCTTGCTGGAATCAAAGCTTGGTATCCCAATCCTCCTTGCTGGAACCAAAGCTTGGTCACTTCATTCTCCTTGCTGGAACCAAAGCTTGGTCACTTCATTCTCCTTGCTGGAATCAAAGCTTGGTCACTTCATTCTCCTTGCTGGAATCAAATCTTGGTCACTCCATCCTCCTTGCTGGAATCAAAGCTTGGTCACTTTATTCTCCTTGCTGGAATCAAAGCTTGGTCACTTCATCCTCCTTGCTGGAATCAAAGCTTGGTCACTCCATCCTCCTTGCTGGAATCAAAGCTTGGTCACTTCATCCTCCTTGCTGGAATCAAAGCTTGGTCACTTCATTCTCCTTGCTGGAACCAAAGCTTGGTCACTTCATTCTCCTTGCTGGAACCAAAGCTTGGTCACTTCATCCTCCTTGCTGGAATCAAAGCTTGGTCACTCCATCCTCCTTGCTGGAATCAAAGCTTGGTCACTCGATCCTCCTTGCTGGAATCAAAGCTTGGTCACCCAATCCTCTTTGCTGGAATCAAAGCTTGGTCACTCCATCCTCCTTGCTGGAATCAAAGCTTGGTCACTCGATCCTCCTTGCTGGAATCAAAGCTTGGTCACCCAATCCTCCTTGCTGGAATCAAAGCTTGGTCACTCCATCCTCCTTGCTGGAATCAAAGCTTGGTTACTTCATCCTCCTTGCTGGAACCAAAGCTTGGTCACCCAATCCTCCTTGCTGAAAGCAAAGCTTGGTCACCCAATCCTCCTTGCTGGAAGCAAAGCTTGGTCACCCAATCCTCCTTGCTGGAAGCAAAGCTTGGTCACCCAATCCTCCTTGCTGGAATCAAAGCTTGGTCACTCTATCCTCCTTGCTGGAACCAAAGCTTGGTCACTCCATTCTCCTTGTGTCATCCTATCCATTGCTTTTAGTTTTCATACCGGTGTCAATCTTACTATGTGTTACTTGTACATGTACTCTGTTTGAACATGGCTGTTACTTCCATCGTCAACACTAGTATGGTAGTTACAAGCCTGGTGGTATAGCACTGTTTCTCCTGCTGCATACTTACGAGTACAGTATATAGTTGTTCCAAATGGTAATACAATGAGAACTCAATGTACGATTGTCAAATCATTATGTACTGACGTTAACAGGACTCATTTCAAAGACGAGCACCATAGCTGATAATGTCTTCACTTTACCAACAGTGATACAAAGCAGACAGCTGGGCGATGACGTCGACTGTCATGCTTTTGTGAGGAATTTATTGTAGCCGACTGTCCAGTCCAATGTAGTGCATGTTAGTGCGGAGATATTGTCATTTTTATGCATTTTCATTTTATAACAAACATGTAATAATGTGTTGATTTGTTTCGGTTCATGACAAGTACCGAAGCACTACGGAGGCACTTTCATGGGTTTGTTTAACATGCTTTTGTTCCGGAAGTTAGGAGATTAATTAGGAATTGTGTGGAATCATCGGCTCTCCAATAGAGTACAAGAATATTATGCACCAAATTTAATTAAAGTATCTTGTAAAACGATGTCCTGCTAGATATAAACCTGAACAATTTCCAGACAGCATCTTGTAAAATACAACACAAACACGTGGATTAGTATTTCATGTATATTTTCTTTGCATGTGCATATTTTAATACATATTTCAAATAGCCAACAGAGAGCAGTCAAACAAACATTTTTCAACACAATCTAAGAGACATATAAAAACATACAAAAACGGATCAATACAATAAACATATAGAAACTCCTGTCTTACCAAACCATACATGTAACTATGATACGTTAACTAAATGTGCTTACATTGAACTCAGTCCCAGAAGTAATGGTTGCCATGCTACATGTGTTGCCATGCTACAATACACAGGATAAAACTTGGTAAATAATAGAAGTGCATTAACTTAGAGCAACAAATTGTTCTAAGAATATATACAATTGTACTTCTATTTTTCACCAATTTTTATCCATCTTTGCAACACTCGGTCCCATTTCAAGGTGCACATATTTTGGAACACAGTATAATACATGTATTTTGGTAAGTGTTCCCTCCAATCATACAGTGTAAATATTACAGATATTTTATATACATGTACATATATACAAACATATAACTTATAGACATAGTACAACACCTTAGAATATCTCCAAGGTATCATTGAACTGTTTGCTGTACTTGACTATAAAATAAAGGGCCACTCAATGGAGGGTCTATTAATGTCCCAGTAGAAATAAACCTGTTGATTTCAATAAACATGCTATTTTACTAAACTAAAGCAAGCTAGGGTCACATGAACGATTTGAGATAACCTGATAGAAACATGAAGGTCTACAGAAAAGTTAGTGCATATTAACAAACCCCAGCATCAGGACTAGGTGATGCTAATACAATAGCAGTTGATAGAAGTGAGTAACTGACTAGACCAGACATGACTGGATATACTGTAGCACCATATAGAGTACTAATTGTTCTATCTCTTCAAACAGAAGTGTATGGCAATAACTACATGGCACTGTGTATGTGTGCTGACGAAACTACTGACTCAACAACAAACATAGGTGTGCTAAATGCTTTCAAATTATTCAAATTCTGAGTGTTTGACCAAATATCCACTGCTATATTTTGCAAGGTGGACAAAATCACCAAATGTTCATAATATTGAAGCCGACACAGTTCTGTAACGAGCAGATGACCAGTCCGAACGCAGTTACTTTGCCAATGTATATAGCACTCAGTGAAAAATTATTTATATAAGACATTGTGACCATGGTGGTTAACAATAATTTTACATACACAATTTAACAAATACTGCGTAGATTAAACGATTGTAAACCAACATAGGTCAGCGAATCTTCTATATTAACTAAAAATATTGTTATAACGGATACGTCGGGGTAAATACTACTTAAAACATTTTGTTTTCTCTGCAAATCTGACAGTATAGAAACAGACTGCAAACATGTATTAGTATAAAGACTGGATTATCAGTAAAACAAACAGCCATGTTGAGATGTTAACAATAGATCTATAAAATACAATGGTTTAGGACCAGTAAACAAGTTAATCTCGCCGTGATATTAATCTCGCCGTGATATTGCACAAATTTAACACATTTACCCAGCTATTATAGAAAACATTAACATTTACGCTATAATGTTCATGATACTATAGAGTCTAGTATCCGATATAAGTCGTGTGCAATAACTTACAATACAAAAACAAACATAACCCACTTATATTATATTTAAGTTATGGACAATTACTCCCGCGAAGTTAATCCCAATATGCAGGAGAATATTACTACCAGAACATAGAGAAGATGAACTTCCAATTTTTCCCCCAAATGCAGGAGAACAAGTAGTTTATACATAAATAACATAAAAAAGTGATTTCGACCTTTCAAACTAAACATGGTTTCACAATAACTGCATACTATACTATAGATGAGTAATCCTCACGAGAGAACCTATCAATAGTGTGCGGCTACTGTGGAATCATAAGTTCCACTATAAATATATGGTGTTTTTTGTTTGGTTTTGAATAGCAAATTATCACGCTACAGTTATACAATCATTATATACAGGAATACATACAAATTATATTTACAAAATAATAACATTTTACAAACGCTGTATACTTGTATACCTTGAGAATAATTCCCAAAATTCTACAATTGATTGCTGAATGAAAATCAATTTTTTGTACAAAACAGCCTGCCAGTATCATTCTGACATCACAAAAACTTGCAAAAATTGTTCCAAAAATCTCAAGATTATTCAACTTAACCTTTTAGTGCACAGCACTTATCTCCCTTTGAATAAAAATACATTTTTTGGAATATGATTACCCATGAAATGAGCATGGGTTACCTCCCTTATAAAATAAAAGATCATTAACCTCCATAAAATGAAATGATACACATAATATCTATGTAAATAATAACTAGTCTGAAATCATCTAGAGAGGAAAAAATCTGTAAAATATAGAAATAAATATAACAAAATTGAATGGAAATGTTATTGCACAAAATTATTTACCTGGAATTAATTTATTTTCAGCAGTACGATTGTGTGTTTGCGTGTACCGTAAGGATGTTTGAACTGGTTTAAATAACAAACAAACCTGATTGTACGATGGATAACCTCTGAATATGCATGAATGCCATCTAAATAATTTTGCACAATAAGCACTTATTTTATGCATATAATACAGTGTACAGTATACACATAATTTAGATTTCAAGATATATTAGATGTTAGCACTTTGATGGTAAGATAATCCTGTAACTAGATCTTGATACCTATCAATGAGAGTACAATGAATTCTGTGGACTTTTCAAGTCATTTCAATAACAGAATATGTAGAATCATATACAAGTACAGTAAGGTATTAATAACTCGCATACCATTTATTCCAGCTCTTGATTAAATAATTAGCAATCCAAGAATTGATGAATGAATTCATGAACATGTTAACGATGAAAACATTATGAAAACAAAACAACAGCATCAAATATTCAAGACAAATTTATACAAAATATGTTATCACCAGAAATCATGAAACATTTTGGGACTTTTGAAGAAATGAGCACACACATTGCCTAGTACTATACGGTAATACTGTAAGATGATTAGGTGATTACTGACTGATGTAATGATTGCAATTGTTGTGTATATATGCTGTCTGTACATGTTTTATGTTAGATGATAGTATGTCATCAAGTGTTTATATTTCTCAGTGAAGTGATGATACAATATGTCTGCAGAACCCTTTACTGTATAGAGTCCTGATTTATTTATTCTGATAATACAGGTGGAGACACAATCTCCTTATAGGTGATTATCACACCTCATGTATATAACACTTTTATCATGGAAAATAAACATTCAAAAGTGATTATTTGAAAATCCTTGGTTATTTACTCTGAATAATGCATAGACACAAATCCAATCAAATGTACATACACATGGTGATTGGGTAGATAAATGAAATCAGCCTCCATAGAGTAAAGGGTTAACAGGAAAACATGATGAAAATTTTAATGAAAACTAGGTCTACTAATGGTCTACAGTTGTAAACATTTTTCAGCCTTCTTTATAATGACATTGCCATTTAAAATCTTGATTATCATATACAATATTTATAGACACACTTACTTTACATATATTTGTAGCTAAGCAACAAAACGGGTAGATTATAATAAACTGTCTACACTTGTGGGGAAATACCAAACAGAATCCGACCTGAGGCAGATAGAGACTGTAGTGTTTACTGCAATTTACTGTAATCTTGGATAAAAGGTCCAAGTTTCATAAATTTGAAGTTTCATAAATTTGCATAACATTGTCATCCAATTTTGATCACAGAATTAAACATTTTTACTACAATGAAGCCATTAAAGCCAACAATGTCACCTAAGACCATGACCTTTCTTGAAGCAAATCTGTGGACCAGTGGTAAACAGCCACTGACTAGTAATGGACGATATCTGCATGGGTGTTACTTTATATTGGTAGGTAAAAGAACCAGGATTGCTACAGTACTATGGGCATCTGCATCATGCAATATCCTGTCATTGAAGAACTTTTAAAGAACTATCATAATTTTGAAGGCATTGCCTATATGTGCTACCGGAGGTGATGATAAGTAAATAAATTACTATGATCTTGCAGATCTAGGGTGTTCTGTATGACTTGAACAACAAATAATTCCAGGGTTATTATCTGTCACTGACACAATATCAAACCCCTTTGGTATATGTGACATGTTTAAAGTGTAGGCATACAATGAGGACTTATATACATGTAGAGGACCAATTATCTGTGTATATGAGACTGTACAATTTGTAGATAAATAATACTCTATCGAACACATCATTAACATATGGTACATATAGAACATCATCATAGAACATCATATAACATACATAACTCTCCTCTTTGATTTATTACACCAATCTTACAATCCTTGGTACAATGTACATTTATAGTATACAAGGTTATGTTTTAGTCCGTATCACACAAATGCTTGTTTAATGTATTGCAGGAAGTACTGTATCTGTATCACACGAAGGCTTGTCTACCAGGTGTAGGGCCTTCCATAGCTGTTATCACTGTGCCTAGTTTAGCAGAGAGCTGCATACGTACACTCACTGGATCTTGATCAAATATTTCCATCAACTGTAACAAGACAAGATTACTATATAAGTACAAGCCTAGAAGGATTTTTGCCACAGAAAGGTATGTCTTTCACAAGCGGCCATTCCTGACAATATGTGCAACTATGCTTGGTACCAAGCATTCATGTGAAATTTCATTGAAATTGAACCAGTGGTTAAAGAAGAACTAGAGCAGACAAACTGTCACATCCAGCACAAAACCAATATGTCTCCTCCACTATATGTGGGAGACATAAATAATATGCCTCTGATTTCATTCCATAGGAATTGTTAATAAGAACAACTCATCGTATATACTCTTTATTTATCAACGTTTCGGCCCGAGCCTTTTTTTTCTAAAACACACAAACAAAAGTTCTTCTCTACATTATCTTGGCATTGAGGTCAGCCATTTTGAAAATTAGTGTGTGTTTTGAAAACATTGATAAATAAATAAACCATGAGTGATAAATGATATGGAATAAGAGGAACATACAGTATTTAAGTATATATTTCTGCGGGTTTTGAATTTCAGACAATTGGCGTGTGGGAATATTAGCATTTTTAATGAAATTTGTAATTTCGCAAAGTTCGCCAATATTTTGACAATAATAGCTTAACCACTTATACAGTAGGGGCTGAAGTTTGTCAGACTATTCTCCAGACACACTCAAACATATACAGCAAGCTATATATCAGTAAAGGCTGGTTTCCATCGACTCTCAGGTCTCACAGATAATTCACTTATAATGGCTGTATGCACCCATATTTATTTGATTTAAATACACTCTATAGTATCATACATTTTATATCTTAGCAACAAATTGCTCTTTTAAACATACGGCAAGGATGTATAGAATTTAAATAGTCGTTAGCATAATTATCTTATCAACAGCATACATTCTAGCAACCAAATGTTATATTTATTCATGGGCTGCAAAGATCAACAAAAGCCAAATTTCAAGCCCTGTGTAAGATAACAATGTGAAGATATTCTGACAAGGAGGCAATCGCTTGATTATACTAAACAATACACGTTCATATGTAATATCAAATAATCGACAATCATGGTTAAAATGTAATATGTTTATTCTGTCCTGTAAATAGTTCAGCAGAATGGTCACAGCACCTGGTTCAAACATTACCTGGGGAATAAGTTTTAGACGAGTTAACAAGGGCCCAAGTCCAATGACTTACCTCAGCACTGTATTTATGCACGTAAACATATAATTCTTTCAATGCACTTGATTTGTAGACCTTGCCAGGGTAGGCCTGAAAATAACATAAGTTCATGTTTATTATTCATGACATATTCCACTACAAGTACATGTAATACAATGTTACAATTTAAGAATTCACTTGTATCTATATAGGTTATCAAAATGTATTGTTCACTAAGGGAAATAACTTCAATAACAGCACAGAGTACTGACAGAGTACAGTCCCTTTGATTCACAAAGTAGCCTTGTTAACAAATTTAAATCAACAATCAAATACATTTCTGACGTCGATTTATGTTGGATCTCGTGCATAATCATTTTTAACGCATTTACTCTTTCAAACTACACTGATACAAGCGACCAGTTAACCGTGCAGTGTTGATATTATCCATTTATGTTTATTGATAAGGCTAAAGTTAACTGCAGTGAGTGAGCTATATTAAGCAAAACTTTTGACCTTAACAAAACATTATATACATGTACCGGTACTGAGAATTCCTTATGCATTTAGGGCATTTCATTAACTCAATGCATAAACAAAGTTATTTATGAAAATGCTTTTTTCACATTTGTTGCACCTGTTGAAGCAGTATGAATATAGTTCTTGGGAATATGATGAAAAACAAACATGGGTGATGTTTCGAATTCAAACATATTGAGTGAAGATTTCAATGGTTGAGGTTTTTTTTTCATGATATAGTTGACATGGTAGTTCATGCATTTGACAGTTATACACTCCATGTCATACATGAAGCACGTGTAATTATCATGCAGTTTGGCATTGTTTAGCAGTAGTCTGTATATTAGTAAATTACAGGTACATTTACAGATATAAAATAATCTCACTGTGAATAGATCTATGGAGTACTGTTAAACATGCAATGTTAATACACAGTCAGATTTGCGATTCAAGGTCTGGCATAAAGCTTAGTAATGACAGATCATAATGACACTTGTTCCATTGATAGTTTTCAGTTAAAATGTTGCAAATGTTACTTTTAGACCCAAAGCCAGGGAAAAATGGTTGAAACATGTACAACTTAAGGTATCCCATTATCTTGGAGTGATCATGCCTAAAACACCTGCATACAAAATCCAAAATACCTGACACCAGGATCACCATACAACTCATGTTGGATATCAATCTCAATTATCAAAGTTAACTTTAGTAGAATATGAGTTAAGAGGAAATTATCAAGCTCAACCTCTGCTTAAGTAAAACATGACCTAAGTTCAATAACTGAGTTTAAGATTGAGATGTAACTTCTAGTTGTTTTATGATCCACAGCCAGGTAATAATCCTGTCTTACAAGAGGAATATAGGACCTTAGTTATAGGGTTTCGTGACTTCAGAGTTCTTACATGCAATATAGCATTGAGTAGGGTGGGTAGAGAGGCACAATGCTGGAATGATAGAGGGTGGGGTATGTATTATAAGGAAATATTGTTGAGGGTAGATGTATATATATATATTAATACAGATGTATGTGTGTAGCTTTACCTTTCTGTTGTAGATCAACACTTTATAAATAACTCAATTAGTGCACATTATTTTACTTATTTTAGTACAACTTGATATTGTTAACTAGAAATTGTTTGCTTTTAAAACTGACACATTACAACCAAAATGGTAGTCACGAATACATAAATTTCTACTTAAAATTCCAGAAGAGCATGAGCTTGAAACATTATTTTCTATAACACGAAATAATGTGTATGAAATATGAAATGGGGAATAATGATGAACAAATTGTTACACATATATTTTAGCCGCACAAGATTGCCCAAAGTGTATGTTCCATGTAAGTCCAAAGTTGTTCTTTTTAGGTTAATGGAAATGTTTTGAAAATTTGCTATTGTGAGCAGGGAATGGAAATATAACAAGAGGGCTGAAAGGGCCCTAGGTCACTCATCTGTCATTGTGTGAACGACCTAGAGCCCCAAAAGGGCCTCTTGATATTTTTCATTCCTTTCTTCAGATAGCAACTTTTTCAAAAAATGTTTGTTTGCATAATGAATAAATGATAGCCTGATTACTAAACGCTACAAATCATTGCAAATTAAAAGATCTACATCTAAAACAAGGGCCATTCTTCAAATAAGCGAATAATTCTGTTCTTCGTTTTTGCATTGGCAGCTGATAATGGCACATGCGCAGTACTCATTTGAGACAGAATGTGTTTTGGATGAAATATAGAATTTAAGTATACAGGCATATTTATCTTTTTAACGTGTCAGATCCAAATGTCTGTGAACAAATTAATTTTAAATTCCCGAAAATGTTGCAGAAGTTCTATTTCTGAATATCCATTTTCGTAAGCATTTAATTTTCACTCATCCTGTGTACAGCAGTTGACATGTATACCCTGCACACACTCGAAAGTTCATTTAGAGTTTAAGAGAGTTTCCGATGGGGGAAGGTAGAGGGTTATAAAACAAGCACCATGCACTTACTATGAAATAATTATCATGGCATACCCTCGACACAGCATTCAAATAAGTGTTCATCTCCTGTTCTGCTACTGGCTTCATATCACGAATTTCACGGAAATATCGATCAACCATTTTACGACAGTTTGGAATATCTTTGGCAAATAGCAATTTATTTGATGGCGAATCCTGGAAAAGGATCATATAAATTCATAGAATTTCAAACTACTTAGCTAATTAATGCATCTGATATTATATCATAATGGCTATGATGACAGATTTCTGTGTGATAGAATATTTTACCTTTTTTAATTCCACCACCAAGTTTCCATTGAAAGACCAAGAAAGTCAAGCATTTACTCAATGAATAGGAATGTCAACTACCAAATTTGAAAATATGCTTTAAAGAACTTTTAATCAACATTGTGCGGAATATGGATACCGATACTTATAGCTATATACCCATTAAGAACTATTATTAAGAGAAGTGTGCAGATAGCTGGGTAGAGCATCAGACTTTAAATTTGATCTGAAGTTTGTAATATGACTGCACTTGACTTTTGATCTGATGGTCATTCTAGTACATAGTTGCACTATGTTATAAGCAACTTACTTAACAAAAACACTTTGTATACTTAGTGAGAACTTCTTTCACAACAAAAGTACAATAGTTTTAAGCTAACAATCCTGGGAGTAATGCGGTACCTACCTTGCCGAGTCTGTGCTCAGATGTTGAACAACTATCCATGAAGGTTTGTGCGACCACAGACAAACACGAGTCTACAATCAATGGCTTGTGTATATCAAACACAAAGTCGGGATTCTTGATTATATTCACCCAGAATCTCAATGGTAAACTGTAAACATAGAATCAAATAATATAACATTCATATCATCTTCTTATAACATTGTAATACAAGCACTGTGACAGCAACATCTACATAGCAACCTCTACATAGCAACCACTTCATAACAACCTTTACATAGAAACCTCTCCCTAGCAACATCTACATAGCAACATCTCCATAGCAACCTCTCCATTTCAGACCTCTCCCTAGCAATATCAACATAGCAACATCTCCCTAGCAACATCTACATTGCAACATCTCCATAACAACCTCTCCATTTCAGACCTCTCCCTAGCAATATCAACATAGCAACCTCTACATAGCAACGTCTTCATAACAACCTTTACATAGCAACCTATCCATAGAAACATCCATGCATTGAATCACACTCATAATGCAATACCTATATTGTTCATTATTTCTCAATTATATATGAAGAGATTAGGGTAAGATTTGGACTATAAATAGATAAATATCTAATAGATGTGTCTGTCAATTTTTATTAAAATCCATTAATTATAAGATGAAAATATTTTTATATAATGAACATCACCGTAAAATGAATAGTCAGAAAAATCATCAGAAAACATGAGAAATATTACCAAGGTGGATAGCTACTTAACAGATTGCCACAATAAAATGATCACAGAACCTATCATTTCATGAAGTGGTTTTTCCGAAAACTCTTAAGGAACTTAATTGGAACAAGTGGTTTTAATTAATTGTTTAAATGTATTTAAAGATAAGTGATTGACAACAGGCATAATGTCATTTGGTCTGCAGGTTACATACTAACAATATGATGGCTTTACACATAATTTCAAATAATTTCATGAAAAAAGAGTAGACTGAAGAGTTGTCTCCTTTAATTTACATAGGTTGTTTATAGACAGCCAAACATTACACAGTAATACAGTACCTGTTACATTTCCATGTATGTAGTACATCGGGATCATGTATACCATACTTATGTGCTGACTCATCAAGATAATCAAACAGATATTTGATGACAGGCGGCATAACTGGATTAACAGACAATATCGTGTGAAAGAAATCATCTATATACTTCTGTAACGTGCCCTGAAATCATAAAGTTCATAAATTGTTTTATGTCCTACTGTAGCATACCAAATCACAATATCCTAACACCAAGTGAACCAGCAGTTACTTGAACTTATAGCTATGCCGAGCGTTAAGCAAAGAAGATTTATCAGTACTATTTTAACGCCTTTGGGATCTTGCAGCCTGGGATCAAATCCAAGACAATTTGCACTCATAGCAGATGCTCTGCCACTAACGTATTGGACCAAACTGCTGTAGAATGTGATGAACGCAGAAAACATTTAAGTTACAAGAACTTAATTTTCAGATAAAAATGCATTCACAGGCTTTGGGAAAAGTTTTTAAACTTGTCAGTCCGAATTGGAAAAATTAGTGAATGTTTCTCTTTATCTAATAGAAAAATACAGAATTTCCTGTCAGTCCAAAACCAAAATTTGTCAGGCAGGACTCAGGAGGACTGACAGTTTTCACGAAGCCTGATTCATAAAATACAAACATGGCTACTATGTCTTTTGACCTTAGTGTGGCATTGACCTTGAAGGTAGAGCCAATAGCAAAGCAACAAGTCATAGTTGCCTGTTACAATTTATATCACAGCACAATCTGGGTACTATGAAGGCTTTTGACAAGGACAGTAACTCCTCCTACCTTTGTTGCCAACAATCGTGGAAGAAATACTTCAGGCACCATTTTAACTCCACCTTCTTTGGTTTGTATATCATCATGTTTGACCTGAAATACGACACACATATCATAGTGAATATATAGAATACACGCAACACAAAGCAACATGTCTGACTGAAAAGTGTACCCTTTTATACCAACAAGGGACCTTTAAAAAACAAACATAGAGATTAATAAGGCATGTTACTTTTTATGTTAATACTAGACCAAATAGATGATAACATATTTAGTTGCTTTCTTTGAAAACCTTGAATACATTTTTGGCGCGCAAAATGATTATATGCGCATCGGAAAGCACATTCAGTGAGGAGTCTCCTGAAAAAAAGCCAAAACTGGTACATGGAGATTTTCGAAAAACAAGGACGATAAAGATCTATTGCTAAGGAATAACTTTATGATGAGAAAGTATTTTAGAAGGTCCTTTTTTTGTGATGTATAGGATCCGCCATGAGTTGACATGTCTCTTAAACGAGGCTAGAAAACACAAGTTATTTAGCGAGCCTTTGGCGAATGTTTTCAAAGACAACAAGTGATCAATTCTTTTTATCACATTTCCATAGTTATCAAGTCAAAACAATGCCAGAAATAGCAAATTAAAGCAGACGACTATGTTTTCGCACCGAAAACTGGTGACGTCACACATTTGTTATCACACACGTTGGATAACATTGTTCAGTGATTTGTTCTCACATTGAAGATCACAGTATTTATGTGATAAACGTATGTCTCAATTTAAAGGTGTCGCTAAACCTGGAAAGTGTTTAAGCATCACTTTAGAAAACTGAAGTAGAACATTATTGACTGTAACTCACCAAGTGAAAGAACTTTGTCCCAGTATCACTCTCAGATCTCAATATAGGCATGGAAGAATTTACAGACACCACCGACGTATCAAGGGAACCATTTGGTGACTTGATAGTCTGATATCTACGTATGAGTGCACACTCTGATCCGTCGTACACTCGGTAATGCTGTAACGTGTTGATCTTCTTCCATCCTTCAAACTTCTGTGATGATGTATCATCATCTTGTAATGTAACAGGTATACTACCTTTCTTCCACTCTGTCAATATATTAATAGTATACAATATAATTGATATTACAATATAATTAACGTTAATTGTTATCAATTAATAACCTTTAAATACATTTTAACAGTAAATAAGCACAATGAATGCATTTGAAAGCCTTTGACAAACAAGAGATGTTTGTAAAACATGTATGCCCCTAAAACGGCCCAATAGTTGATGACCAACCTCCATGTAAAGTTCGAGGAAACCATTTAGTCTACAGACTGACCAACTGAGTGACTGACCAACATGTGCAAAGCAATATACCCCCCCCCCAATGACCAACATGTGCAAAGCAATATACCCCCCCCCCACAAATAAAGTGGAGCGGTCACTGCTGTGGGGTAATGTCAATTGAGGTATGAACCTTTTTATTACAAATGGTTTCAGCTTTGTAATATCAATAGGTTGTTTGACAGCTGTTTGACCACTAGGAAGATGCCGTTGAGTGAGTACCCAAAAATACTGCAGATTAACTGTGAAGTTAAGTACTCAAATCATTAAATTTTCATCACAAAAATAATTAAACAAGGATTGGGACAGATACTGGTATGATTCTTTCTAATGCACCAACACTACTCAATGCAATGTGTTGTCAAAAAAAATTTACCATCCTATGTTGGTTCTAATTAAATAAAATCCAATTAATTAACAATTTGTTGGTGTGAGAATAAAACAATGCACTCGGATGTGCTGGGTAATCAATAGTGCTATCATAAAACTCATCAACAACAGATCAAAACAAAACACATCTATCTGCCTTAATATCAATAACCAGATGAACAACAATCACATTGAACTTTCCTGGACTAGCATAGATCTTACAGTATGCTTTATGTTTGTAATTTGTCATGTCGTATAAAACATGTACCTGCGTTACATCACAGTAATATTATACTCAGGTGGTCAATTAAGATGTGTTTATTTCCTAATTAATACTTAATTATTAACGAGCAATCAGCCAATATTCTTAATTTCAAATAGAAGGGCTCCATTAAATTTATTTTATTACAAACGTGATTGAGGCGCAAATGCAAAACCAGTCTGTTTGTGAGTTAATTAATAAACCAATCTGATTACAAATAAACTAATCTAACTTGAAACACTGAGTACATTTCTACAAATCAAATCTCGGGAGTAATATGCCATCATACATAACGGAGAGTACTACAACAACAACAAAACCAAAGATAGCGTTCAAGTCATAATGTCATTACAAATTACAATCTTCAATCTTGTTGGTATGCCCCAACCCCTATCCTCTTTCCTTCCCCCTTCATCACTAGCATACTTTCTTTCTTACTCTCTATATACTATGAATCCTTAAAAAATTATAACACAGCATATACACAAATATATGTAATACTATGAAACCAATTTATATAGTTATATGTGAATGTATGATTGTATGTATGTAAAATACTATGTATTTGTAAAGATAATGAAAATAAAAACGTTAAAAGCCAAGGGATAACTTGAAGTACTTACCTAGATCCAGATCACAGGCCCAAGGTCTGTTAGAAAATGGAATGTTTTTATAAAGCTGGTCAATAATTTTCTCCTTAGCTTGTGTTATCGTATCACAGGTCAATACTTTGCATTGAGTTACCTCCCCTTCATAAAACACATTCAGGGTCTGAAAATAAACATTCACAAATTGTATTTCACCGGATCAATATGCCGACAGTTTGAAAAATGCCTCAATAGTGATTGAGGATAGGAATAGTTTTAATATCAGTTATATGGCACAAATACTTTTATCTATCATGTGGTATCTAGTAGTCTTGTCCATGTCAGAAAGTCAATCAACAGAATTCGCACCCTCAACCTTTGGATCCCAGTTTCCAACCTCACCGTCAGGTCAAGGGCTTGAACCTTTAACCTTATGTTCAGATTTTAAGCCTCCACGTTCAGATCAGGATTTCAAGCCTTGACCTTAGGGTGCAGATTTCGAGGCTCAATCTCTAGATGTTGAAGCCTATTGTATCTCTAACAGATTTTGAGGTTCAATCTCTAGATGTTGAAGCCTATTGTATCTCTAACAGATTTTGAGGTTCAATCTCTAGATGTTGAAGCCTATTGTATCTCTAACTGATTTTGAGGTTCAATCTCTAGATGTTGAAGCCTATTGTATCTCTAACAGATTTTGAGGTTCAATCTCTAGATGTTGAAGCCTATTGTATCTCTAACTGATTTTGAGGTTCAATCTCTAGATGTTGAAGCCTATTGTATCTCTAACAGATTTTGAGGTTCAATCTCTAGATGTTGAAGCCTTTTGTATCTCTAACAGAATTTGAGGTTCAATCACTAGATCTTGAAGCCTTTTGTATCTCTAACAGATTTTGAGGTTCAATCTCTAGATTTTGAAGCCTATTGTATCTTAAACATTGTACTCACCAGCTGCTTTGCATCAACTTTGTCCCTCAATAATTTATCTTCAGATAGAGTATATCTTGCATCACCTGTCATACAATCTACTGGCCCCTTCTCTACATGTAATTTCAAGGCTCTGTACAGTACATAGAGACTGGACCCTGCCAGATCCTGAAATCAAAACATATATAGGGATTTTATTTGGTTCTTGAATCGAACCTTTGACCCCTGACATTTCCATCAGCCAAATTTTGTCTCATGGGATTCTGACAAAAGGGTCAACATTTCTTTTTAAGATGAACACACTTAAAATTATATAAATGACCATTTGAGAATCAGCATAAAGTGAAACCTTTATCCCAATCAAAGTTACAATGGTTTGTGTTAAGATGCTTTATTTATCTACAAGTTTAGTACAAGAAATTAGACATCTCAATAAACACTAAAATATTAGAACATGACAGATGTTCATTGTTTTCAGAACTGACTTCATGACAATGCATTAATTATGTCTGGACAATACTGCCAACAGTTCAGCTCTAGGAGAAATGAAAACTGTTCATTTCTATGTCTGATGGGAATAAATATATTCCTTAAATGTTCTCCCCACTTGTACCATTTTTATGCCCTGCCCCCTCTTTTTAATTTATTTATTTACATAATTAAACGTCTGTAAAAATGTTTGAAAAGTCCTAAAAGGGAGGTAACTTGTATAGATAAAGATGTTAGACTTACCCGTAGATATTTATACATACACAAGGACAACCAGTTAGTTAACATCTTCTCAACCACTGATTCCGTCCTGTAATATACAAGATAATCATTGATGTAAACAATCAAAACATGTCTTACACAATGTTTTAAATGGCTATCAAATATCAATTTTATTTAGAAATCTGGAAATCAGAAAGTTAATTAGCACAGTAACTCCAATAATAGCATTATTTTATTTGAACTGATTTCTGTGCATTAGCCTGTATGTAGCCATTATTAAATGCATACATAATATTGTACGGAATGGTCAGTGTTTAACATGGCTCGAACAAGACACAGGTAATTATGAATGTAGCGTTCGTTATATAACAATTTATAATGTTACATGGCAAATATCACATTTTTCCTGCTTGACAAAACGCGCAAATACTGCATATCTGTTACTTCCCTTGCTTAGATGTTATGTTCACTCTCGACATGGTGGACCATGTTTGTAAATATGACTATGTACTTTGTACACGTCTTTGAAAATGAATTCTCTTCTGTTCTGCTAACATAACATGTCTCATGTGAACATTCACTTCTATCACCCAATACTGGATGTGATACTTATACGATATACCACCCAGTAAAAGAACATCAAATAAAACCAGAATAAAATAGTTCATATACATACCTTCTCAACATTAATTTAGGATGTTTTCCTAATACTGACTTCTCAACCAGTTCATTCAATAAGGCCTTTAATATTCTGAAAGCATATAATTACATGTAGAGTACATGCCGACAAAGTAGTGTTGTCATGTAAGCAAAGTGCCGTCGTCATGCAATACTTCAAACACGCTGGCTAATTATCCAGTCTGCAGACACAATGTGCAAGTAAACCAGTCTGGCAGAAACATTCTAGTCAATAAAGTTATTACATTATTAGGAACTAGGGAGACGTTGTCTGGTCCTCAAAGACTCTATTAGGACATGATTAGGATGTACCCCCTGTACATAATGATAAAATTTGATTTAAACAATCAATGAGTATAGATAATTCAAATTTATCTTGCCTTTGTGAAACAATTAAGAGAACAAGGCAAGCAGAAGATTAGTTTTACAAGCTACATCTCTGATATACTCCGCAGCAAATTCAAGATGATCCTACCAAGCATGATATATTGTAATACAAAAACCAACACAAAACCATTATATGTACATTATATCAGCTTATATCAGAGCATGGGAACTTCATATGCTGCACGGCATGTTACATTACATTCTTCAGCTGATCTTTCGATTCTTGATTTTAATCCATAACAAATTTAACAGTTTGAGCAGTTGTGTGTTTGTTTGGTAGTGTAAACGATGTAGATGACTTACTCTGTTGCATATTCCAGATTATCTTGATATATCACCATCAGTAAAGAAGCTACATTCACTCTGTAACATAAATATACACATACACATTATCTTACAGGAATATGCCTTGATAGTGGTGGAGTGTACGCTTCGAGAGCGAGAGGTCTTGGGTTCAATCCCAAGCTGCAACATATCAAAGTGGTTAAAATGGTACTGGTTTATCTGCAATGCTTAAAACTCTGCAAAGTTAGTTCCATGTACAACTGCTGGTTCGCCATCTATCAGGTTAATGTAACTAGGTAATCTCCATAGGACTAAAATATTGTTATTTTACAGAAAAGAGAGTGTCAGTAGTCACAAAATATGACTTAAATATATAAGCCACCAATGATGAAGGGCAATTATTATATAGTGTCAGTTTGAATGCAATCAGTTGGCATTGGCTGTCAGTTTAAATGGATGAGACACAGAATTATTGCATGTATATAATTTTCTTGCAAAGGTAAACCATAATGCAAGTAAGTTTGCTAATTATGTTATCCACAGAAAGTGTTGCCCTACATGCCAGAGCGCATAACGGGCAATAAGTAAATAAGTAATCACAGAATATACATAATAACGGTTATTTTAGTATTACAGTACAATCTCCCCAGAGTAGAGCAGCAACCTCTATAACAACACCTTCAAAGTGTTCCCAAGCTGGTATTTACTATCAATTAAACCTCTGTAGAGCAACAACATCTAAAGAACGGCCATTATTTGCAGCTCACAAAGGGTGTTGCTCTACAGAGGTTGTACTGTATAACAAAGTAATTATTTGCAGCTCACAAAGGGTGTTGCTCTACAGAGGTTATACTGTATAACAATGTAATTATTTGCAGCTCACAAAGGGTGTTGCTCTACAGAGGTAATACTGTATAATAATGACTTACTTGTCCCTTATACTGAATGTTTTCTGATGTTCCAACACTCTGATCATCGTCAACAAGAAATATTTGTGACTTAATAAATGATAGAAATGTTGTAATCCATGTTCTGTAAATCCTACACTGCCATGTTTCTGCTGCAAATATACGAAAATCCACTTGATTAATTATTTTTTATTATTATTGTTATAGCATATTTATATAGCAATTGTTTCATGTATCTACATGTTCAAGTGATGAAATAAAATAAAATCCTTTTAACCTTTTGCGACCATAGCATACTAATGCAGACTGGCCAGGATGGCCATTTCCGCCTTCCATAGTTACGACCTAAATGCCAAAATTCTGGAATTTTGCTGCCATGGCTACACATGCATCCTAGACTAAAGGATATTATGGGCCAAAGGTCGTGCACGGGTTTTTTGTGCCTGCTGGCCCCCTTTAAGGGGGCCTTGGACGTAGGTTTTCCAAAACTGAAATTACTGGTCATACCCACCATTGCGGTACGATTCCCTGTGGAATTGCATTAACATTTAGCGACAAAAAGTTTTTATTTTACATTAGAAGGATTATAAGGCTAGACAGAGGGGTAGGGATCACTGCCTTAGGGGCCAAAAATTAGGCCTACCAAGCTAAAAAAAAAAGGTCCATATGAATTTCTCCTAGCCCCCCAAAAAATCGTGGTAGCGGAAAGGTTAAGACTGAAACTCAACACTTTGTACTTCAAAATATTATATGTTTTTATGCTACTATGAGGGACTTTCAGAAATGACGTAGACTTTTGCTGTAATTTGCAGATTATATATGAACATGCTTTTTGAAATCGGAATTAACTGGCTACCTGATGTCATATTTTTCAAAACATTTTTATGGATATTATAGGTAAACCACCATTTTAATAACCATGTTTACACGTACCTGGGGCAACCCATTTTGTCCACTGTGTGCCATTACTTTCACTGCTGATAGTATCATTACAGGTCACACTCGTTTATTTAAAACTGCGCCAATTTTCATGCAATGTGAAAACACTATACACAGACGTTTTGATGACATTTAAACATTAGGGATAGAAATAGCTAACATGTGAATAGCACATGTTCTACAATTCATAACGTATGTCATAACGTTATTGATTAGCATGAACAATTGCGCAGTGATAACTAATAAAGGAATTAGGGGAAAATCCCACTGAAATCTCCAATATTATCAATAATACACAATGACTATTTCTGGCAGTCATACTTTGGTCTTAAAATGATATTAAAATGGTATGAAAGAGATGGAGGTCTGATTAGAACACCTATAGTCACAGCGTTGATTTTTATGTTGCCTGCTTCAGACATAAAAACGTAATGCGCTGTCTATTAAGAAATAGAAGAAATCTATACAATATTCAGCACACTATAACCAACATTATCGCACATTACGATCACAATTAGTATAAAGGTGTTTTTGACAAGTGCATTGGGTGTTAATTGTTATATTCGAGACTTAGTGAGATGATCAATGAGGTTATTTGTGTTGCGCCGGGTCCGTGTTGGTGGCTGTTTTTGAGGAGCTATAATTTATGACAGACTTGTTACAAATATACCTAATTTGGTGTACTGATCACAGAAATATTCCGAATTATGATGGTGTATTTATTATTTTCGTACTATAACAAAAGCGAACTCCGGAGTAAAAGTCTATGTTATTTCTGAACATCCTATGTACCATTGTTTTTCTACGTAGTTGAAGGTCTAAGACTCCAAGAAAAAAAGCTGCAAACATACATGTATAATAGTCAATACATGGTATACTCACCTCAATGACAGGAGGATGTAGTATCACATGATCAGATAAACCAGGAAACAAGACTTTAAATGTATAAGTATGATAATCCCAGAATGGTATCCCACCACCTTCAAGGTCACTCGTCAAATCTACTATATCTGTCTGTAGTTCAGCAAATGCTGCAAATATAAACATTCAAAACATCAAACAAGATCATAAAGTCAACTAAACAATAACTGATGCACGTAACACATGAATGCCTACTCCATACTGAAAGCCAAGTGGCAAATTTATATACACAAGGTCATTATAGCCTTGACCTTTGACCTCAAAAGTAATTAGGTTTATAAAAAGGTGATGGCCAATCACCCCATTAAATTTGAGGACAGTGGAGTTCTAAATCCTACATTTCAACATGTGCACAAGCAATGTTTCCCCGACTTCTTTGAATAGGTCATAATAATAGAAGTCTGTAAGTGATATCAGTCGGCTCATTTTGTTTACATTTTGTTCATACAACTGGTTCCATAAAATCTTCCTGCTTCCAAACTGTTCACATATTTCAACAATTTAAATACATAAATAAAATAACTGGTTTAACTGCAAAACATTTCAAAGACAAAAACCAGTCATATCATTCTGTCTAGAATTTCTTACATAATTTTATAAAAACTTTAGAATATATTTGAATTTAACTCCAGAATGGGACACATCCTGAACATATGAAATCTGTCACGGATATGGATGCAGATCTAGGACAGAAGATACAGACATAATCATTCATCTACAGAAAACAAATATAACATTAAATACAATGCATAGAGAGATATTTCTAACTGTCAAAGCAGAAAATTTAATTTGAATTCCAACTCAGAAAATAATGAATGAGACAAATGTACAATAGGAGAAAATTGAGGAAGTTTCCATACGGAGAAGAAACTCATTCAACACTAAGTACAGACTGCACGAACATCCGAGTAAAATAAATGAGACAATAATAAGTAACACATAATTCAACATAAGACTGCATGTCTGGAAAATATTTGACATTTATACGACTAATAATTTACATTTTGACTGTCGAAATAGTGTATTGAACTAATACACACTCTCAGATGCAGTATATTTCTCCTACAAGGCATAAATAACACACTACAGAAAATGCTGAGTTGCAAAACGTGAAACATATACAAGGAGAGCTCATTATTTACACAAAGCTACTTTCTTCACATTGACTGATGGCCGTATTTGAATATTGGCAGGAGAGATATGGGGCCAGCTTCTAATGACTCATTGTTCAGTGTTTATTGCTTTTACACAAGTACCTGGGGTATGTTTCATAGACAATATCAAGACAAAATATTACTGTAAGGTCTATTGTATGTATTAAAACATACAAAAACGTTATGAAAATAATTATCACAGAATTTTTCCTACATTTATGAACAAGATGGTTGGTAGGGCCCTGGGTGGCGCACCTGTCCCATATTGAGTTATGGGATTGGAGCAAAAATGTGGCATACAGACAAAAATAGCCAATTTCTTGCCCTTTAGGGGCTGCAACTTTTTAACCTCTAGTGGGATATAGCAAGTTACAGTGAGAAACCAAGCTCTTATGATGATACAAGTTGTGCAAAGGCTAGTTATCAGGAGCAAGCATATCAGGGGCAGTAACTCTGGTACCAATATTGGGATATAGCCAGTTCAAGAAATGAACCAAGCTCTCATGGTGATACAAGTCTGGTTAAAATCAAATCTTAAATGAAGCACCTATAATGTGGACATAAAATTATTGACAGATGCTTGCATTGGCTGATGACAGATGAGGGGTGTTAAAAAAACTCACCTTGTCACTTTGTAGCAGACGAGCTAAAGATATAGCCAAACTTTGTACAGTCAAGATAAAGGGGTTACATTTAGATTTGACTAGACCAGTACATGCATTTTAAGGCTGTGATCACAGAGGACATACCTTGTTTGCATTCATTCCTCACATTGCTCTCCAGGTTATCTAGAAGTAACTGCATTTTACGATAATTTCTCTCGGCTTTGTGACTTTGTCGTCTGCAGATGATGAGGATTAGTAGAATGATGAGTAACATAAAGCCACCGCCAGCTGCTATACCCATTATATACTCAGTAGGGAACTTCAACATGGCTACACGCTCATATTCCAAACGTCCAACTTTAAATTCTAGGTTGCCTATCTTCACCTAATAATATTGATTACAGAGTCATATAAATAACATGATTTCAAAATTGTAATTGAAATACAAAATATCCTCTTTTAAAATGATGACAAATAAAAAAGTATACAACTCTAGCGGAACACCAAGAGAAAATATTGAGTGTTGAAAACTAATAGAGTTTTGTGAATTACGTCTGCTATGCACAAGTAACAGGAGACTTGTTAACATACTACAGAACTTCCTGAATAATGAAGATTAATGATCAAATCCGGAGTGTTGTACAGAAATTCTTACACTCTCCCTCCCTTTTCTCGTCAATTCCATTTTGAGAACCATGCAAGATGATACGTGCTGTCAATTTCTAATAAATCATATCGGAACTGTACGTGTCATATTTCAGTTGAATTTACAAATATTTTTTGTGGGATATCTTCATGAATTTAAGGAAAATGATTACCATGACGACAGGATAGGAAGAATCTCGGTTTCCATGTTCATCTCGACCATTAGGTTGGTTAGTGGGTGGGGTGCAGAAAATCTGAGAATCGGACAAATTGGTGACATTGCAAATCTTGTCCCCTATATACACTTCAACATCATCTTTAGTAGCAGCAAGTGTCAGTCCTTTCCCCTTAAAGAAAATAAAAATATTCTAAATATTCAAGCATATACGTGACAACAGATTTTCTGTCTGTTTGTTAGATTTCTCATGAATAAAGGATTTTCTGGAATATTCTCTATAATTTTGCTAATGTAAGTTGACTTGTTTTAAATAAATACTAAAGCACTGTATCACTGCACTAGAAAAACATCCTACAACCATTCCATACAATTACTGTTTGATACTAATCTGCAAATCCCTTCCTATGTATACGTGCAGTTAACTTGAAAATAAAAATCATGACAAAAAAGAAACTAATCTGCAGTCTGTGACTCAGTACGCAGAAGATTTCCATATGAAAATCAAACAACAGGTTGTACAGATCGATACACATGAAATAATGTAAACTTATGACCAGCAACTATAATAAACTTTGTAAAATGTTCATTTAACAATATACATTTCCATTGATTTCTCCATATGAACGATGACTATGCATATAATTCACCATAGAATATTGATTCCTACAACTTTGAATGCATTACCTCAAATATAAGAACTTCTCCCTTGAATTTTTTTATGGCATTAGGTTCGGTGAAGTTAAGAACGACCGGGTCAGGGAAGTACAGCATCCCAGCGTTGATATGTGTCAGGTTTCGAACTCTTGCTACATTGTCCATCTTAAAAGCAAGTTCGGCTTCTATGTGGTCAGACCTCTTTGTACGATAGTTTGTCCCCTCGACGGAGTGTTTTGATATCTGTGGGCTTGGACAAATCATCTCAGTCTGACTGACCAGTCGACAAACCTATTAAAATATTACAAAAGGCAAGAATATATAAATTTCCAGGATATCTTTCTCACCAATCAGCGAGACCTATTCATCATTTTACCCTGGCCTTTTATCGTTTCTTTAAAAACAAATGACAGACAGATAAAATGTTCAAAGTGAAAATGTTCTAGAGGAAGCCAATTCATCAAAGTCGATTCCTGAAAAAACTGAATGTTCCTGTGTTTTATATGCAATTTTGACCATTTTAGCAAAACATGAAAATACATCATTTGATGGACATAGGTCATGTTCCCACACCGTCAAGAAAAAACTCCTAATAACTGCATCAATCATATATGACAAGTTACGAAACCACGACTCAATCAAATGTTCTAACATAAGAGAAAGAATCTTAAATCTAATACTGAAACTATCTGAAAACTACAAAACATTGGCTGAAATATCAAAACCCTTTTAATGGAAAATTCAAAGCAATTTAATTTCCATATGAAATAAACATGCTCATTTTATGAGGCTCAATTCAGACTAGGATGAAATAAAATGCAACAATATTCCCTCAAATATGTCTCAATAAAAAAAGGCAAATGAAGCCAACATGGAATCTGTTCCAGGAGACAGAAGCCTTAGCAACGATGTGAAGTCTCTATTTCTATGCTATAAAAGTCAGAAATAGAGCAGTGACTTGAATAAATACAGCATCTTTTGGATAAACATAAGAAATACATTTTCAATGCTGCAGATCGTTGATCTTCGGTACACAATGAAGAGAAAAAAAATCAAGGACTTTTCAAGGACTTAACTATTTTCTCCTTTAGTAGCAGCCTATCACCAACTACGTAAAATCCACAAAAATGACAAAAATTCATGATTTTAATTTTAAACAGATTTAAAGCACAAAAAATCTTGAAATTCAACAATGGTTATAACGTCTACTTTCTATAAATTTAAAGCTTTATTCTTCCTACGCAGTAACTTTACTGGAATAATGCATTTCATGTTTTTTCTGGTTTACTTATTTTATTTCTCAAATTTCAAGTATTTTGCAGACTTTTAAGGTTTTAGATTTTATCAAAGAGTTTGCAAGACATTAAGCATGAAATTTGAGTACTTTCTGAAGCTGTACCTAAAGTCTATAAATTATAATAAATATCAGAAGTTCATAGTTCATTTGAAAGTTTCTCATTGAACTCATGTGTACACCAAAATATAGTTGCACAAACCTCTTTCTCAGTTGATCGAGCGTCACCATTCACGTCAATATATGTAGCATACAGTTTGGGTTGTTGCACAGTATGTAGGTTGGTTCCCGTCACATTGATACTTCGTCCACCACTGGTACCCAGCAAACAAATATAACACAATCATCACTTTTACAAATAACACAAAAATTACGTGTCAATCGTAAACTAAACTTTCAGTCATTTTACAAAGTTCAAAATTAAACTTAAGTATTTTATTTAATGTTAGCTTGCAGTACTTTCTTAATCTAGAATGCATTTTAATACAAACATTTGGTTGTGCATTATATTTTGTATACTAGTAACTATATACCATTCATTTTAGATACTAACATATTGTTGATTATGGATACTGCATCTTGTTGATCTCTGTAACTTGTATATAATTGTTATAAGCACTGTACTATGCTTATTCAAAACAAACTTTTATACTTGTTTATTTTGTATATGGGTCAATGGTCTTATTGAACTGAATTCCATATTACTGATAGTCATAAACACAGCAAGCTGAAAAAAACCTGTCAATAGAATAGAATTAGATGCTTTATTCCTTTCTCTGATATCTGCATAGAATGGATTCAATTTATCCATCTCTACAACAGTTCCTCCGGGAAGACATTTGGAAATGTCATGTTGATTTTTGTCAATGTTATATGATAACTCACAACATCAGATATAACACATTATTTTACTCCCACATACCTGAGAAAACTTCTAAGTGGTTTGATTGTTTCAATTGTCGGGTCTGGCAAATATTGAAACATAACATCCATATTTTTTTCTTCATATCCATCAAAGAACATTCGAAACATTTGTGAGGTGTCATATGGCTGATTGACTGTGTTAGTCTCACAGAATGCTATGTTGTTTGTTACCATACTCCTGTAATATACATCAAGGTCATATTGTACACAAACAACAATTCTCAGACAGTCAGTGATCAGTTAGCTGGGTATCTGAGAGAATGTTGTACATGTGTGACACAATTTTTCAGCTGTAAGTTTGGTACATATTTAGTTAATTTCAAAATGGAAAACATTGAGACAGAAGCCTAGCTGTACTGTTTCTCTCCTTTGGCTTTATTACATTGGTTGATGCAGTTAGTATCCCAGGATGTTCCAACTTAAACCAGTACCCAATCTTTTGCTGGTACCGGGACTTCCGGACTTAAACCAGTACCCGGTCTTTAGCTGGTACAAGGAGTTCCGGATTTAAACCAGTACCCAGTCTTTTGCTGGTACCAGGACTTCCGGACTTAAACCAATACCCGGTCTTTAGCTGGTACCAGGAGTTCCTGACTTAAACCAGTTCCCGGTCTTTAGCTGGTACCAGGAGTTCCGGACTTAAACCAGTTCCCGGTCTTTTGCTGGTACCAGGACTTCCGGACTTAAACCAGTACCCGGTCTTTAGCTGGTACAAGGAGTTCCGGACTTAAACCAGTTCCCGGTCTTTAGCTGGTACCAGGAGTTCCGGACTTAAACTAGTACCCGGTCTTTTGCTGGTATCAGGACTTCCGGACTTAAACCAGTACCCGATCTTTTACTGGCACCAGGACTTCCAGACTTAAACCAGTACTCAGTCTTTTGCTGGTACCAGGTAACTTATCATTTTAAGGAGGAAGGTGAGCAACTTCAGAATGTTCTGTTTTCACAGAACACCCCCCATTATTCAGACCATGAATCGACACTCAACACAGAAGTGTCCCCTTGTCAACTGAAATACCTGGTAACAAGACATGGTAGGTTCTTAAGGTTATGGTAATCTGACTGTGAGTAACTGTTCCACAATCTATCAAGTATTCTACTTGAATCTTTACAGACACATTAGCACTGAACCAAGCACAACTGCTCTTTCTTAAATGTTCAATGTAACTCATGTTCTACATCATTAGTTGTGTAAAGCCAACTGCTCAAATCAAATCAGATCCAGCCAATATTTATTTATTGTCAGAACATCCAAGTTAACAATGCTATATATGCTGCTTCATCTAGCACAAAACATGCATCATACAGAACATTGCAGCAAGCATATTCACACTCGACTATTCTTGTACCATGTGACCTTGTCTGTTCTTGTACCATGTGACCTTGTCAAGCTTGTCTGTTCTTGTACCATGTGACCTTGTCAAGCTTGACTGTTCTTGTACCATGTGACCTTGTCAAGCTTGACTGTTCTTGTACCATGTGACCTTGTCTGTTCTTGTACCATGTGACCTTGTCTGTTCTTGTACCATGTGACCTTGTCAAGCTTGTCTGTTCTTGTACCATGTGACCTTGTCAAGCTTGACTGTTCTTGTACCATGTGACCTTGTCTGTTCTTGTACCATGTGACCTTGTCAAGCTTGACTATTCTTGTACCATGTGACCTTGTCTGTTCTTGTACCATGTGACCTTGTCAAGCTCGACTATTCTTGTACCATGTGACCTTGTCAAGCTCGACTATTCTTGTACCATATGTGACCTTGTCCAGCTTGACTGTTCTTGTACCATGTGACCTTGTCAAGCTTGACTATTCTTGTACCATGTGACCTTGTCAAGCTTGTCTGTTCTTGTACCATGTGACCTTGTCAAGCTTGACTGTTCTTGTACCATGTGACCTTGTCTGTTCTTGTACCATGTGACCTTGTCAAGCTTGTCTGTTCTTGTACCATGTGACCTTGTCAAGCTTGACTGTTCTTGTACCATGTGACCTTGTCTGTTCTTGTACCATGTGACCTTGTCAAGCTTGACTATTCTTGTACCATGTGACCTTGTCTGTTCTTGTACCATGTGACCTTGTCAAGCTCGACTATTCTTGTACCATGTGACCTTGTCAAGCTCGACTATTATTGTACCATATGTGACCTTGTCCAGCTTGACTGTTCTTGTACCATGTGACCTTGTCAAGCTTGACTATTCTTGTACCATGTGACCTTGTCAAGCTTGTCTGTTCTTGTACCATGTGACCTTGTCAAGCTTGACTGTTCTTGTACCATGTGACCTTGTCTGTTCTTGTACCATGTGACCTTGTTAAGCTTGACTGTTCTTGTACCATGTGACCTTGTCAAGCTTGACTATTCTTGTACCATGTGACCTTGTCTGTTCCTGTACCATGTGACCTTGTCTGTTCTTGTACCATGTGACCTTGTCTGTTCTTGTACCATGTGACCTTGTCAAGCTTGACTATTCTTGTACCATGTGACCTTGTCTGTTCTTGTACCATGTGACCTTGTCAAGCTTGACTATTCTTGTACCATGTGACCTTGTCAAGCTTGACTATGCTTGTACCGTATGACCTTGTCAAGCTTGACTATTCTTGTACCATGTGACCTTGTTGAGCTTGACTATTCTTGTATCATATGACCTCGTATAGCTAGACTGTGTTAGTTACAAGTACTATGTGACCTTGCCTAACGAATGTGCACTTTAAATTCAATTAAGATTTTCAATCTGAACAAACAGATTAATTTTTTCTGTGATAATTTAATTTCCTCTCATAAAATATTTACAAATTATTTCCACTGAGAGTAATACTGGTACCTGAGGATGGAGCATTCGTGTCGACCAATAGAAGCTGTAATTTTCAGTCCTGTATCCAAGTTCTCACCATATATGGTAACAATAGAACCTCCAGACACTGGACCAATAGCTGGCTTGATATTCGTGATGGATGGATCCTAGAATATCAACAACATTTCAGTTACAACTAGTTCGTAGAAAACAAGAGCACAACCTAAAAGTGCTGGACGCTGGACCCTTGCTCATCTGTGAGTGAAATTTTTGCGAGTAAAAAGGGCACATAACTCACAATTATATGTCACAGGGTTACCAGCCTTATCAGTATGGACTCCCCTTGTGAATAACTATGTGGAGATTCAAGTAGATACCTTTGATAGTCTTTGAGAAAATGACACTGACAATAAACTTAACCAACGCTGACACACACGATCCCGTCACAACGATAATTGGTCATTTTGAATTTTATGCTACTTTCCAACATGTTCTCTGTGTCAGGCCATGGCAATGACTTGGAGCAATCCATTAAATAAATTCGCTGGCAGATATCATATACAACAAATAAACTCTCAAAGCCAAAACAAATATTCATGATATACCGTAATCATTAATGTGAGAAACCTTAAGATTATATACAGCAGGTTGAGTGATACAAATATTCAGTTTTACAGGACAGTACAGCAAACGGTACACAAATATGCAGATAACAACCAGTACAACTGTACATAAACTGTTATAAACAGGTTTTAAGTAGAGTTGGTTAGGTTAGATTAACCGGTAATAAAGTTGGTCATACTGGTCCGTAAATTATCTGGCCGCAGAAACTATTTGACTTGTACTTACCTTGTATGTAAATTTCTGATGGAATGTGACAGCAGGTCTGTTAGGTAGTGCTACAGTAACTACACCAGGTTTAGGGGTTGGTATTGGTCCCAGCTTACATATAATCCATTGTGAAGGCTGGTACTTGTCTCGTAAAGGTGCACACCGGATACCAGCAATACTGACAGCATTCTGTACCTCCTCAAACTTTGACCCTAGATCCTTCCCTGATATGTTCACATGCGTACCTCCACCAATCGGTCCAGACAATGGATATACCTGTAACCATGGAAATAGTATGTTGTAACCATGGAAATAGTATGTTGTAACCATGGAAATAGTATGTTGTAACCATGGATACAGTATGTTGTAACCATGGAAATAGTATGTTGTAACCATGGAAAGAAATACAACTTGGTTAACATGGAAAAGTTCTTGTAACTGAACAGTTCTTGTCCGCAAATTCAAGGAATGTAAAATTATGATTCATACTTCCCTCAAATGACTCATTTGGAAACATGTGAATACAAACTAGGGCAGGGACAAGTATTCAATTAGACGATCGATAACTGGTTACCTAGGTAATACAGTTCCGACAGCATATATCCTACTAATAAACTTAGTGCCGGGTATGTTGTCCGATATATGGATATGTTATGTTCCATACCAACATATACGATCATTTAATCATGAACTCAACAGAGTTTGTATGATATTATATTGAGAATACTTACAATCTGTATTTGTGGTTTAGGGCAGGGTTCTGGTGCCAGACTTTTACAATGTGACTGGTACTTGCAGTTCTGATCGCACCAATTACATCGTAACTGTGGCATCGTATGATCATAATTGTGACACAGTCCACACTCTCCCTTAGCTAGAACTTCACACCGATAGATTGTCACTGAAATAATCAAATCATAAAATATTACAATCAAGTGATTATTTACCTTACTGTTCAAGTCTCATCAAGCAAAGAAATATCAGAACTAAGAAAGTTTTGACACAAAAGTTTTGTCTCTCACAACGGGCAATAACTCCAGCAATAATTGTCAGACTTTCAATTTCTTACAATATACACAACTAGACAGGGTACCAAATATGCATGTCAAGTTTTATTGCATTCTGACCAATGGTTAAGGAGAACAGGCACAGACAAACTGACCACTCCATATTCTGTTTGATCGACTTAAAGATGCTGACCCTCATAGTCTTACTGCAGTAATCACTAATGTACCGTATTTCTAATTTTGTTGAACAATGACCTAAAACAATGAAAGTGTAAATGACATGGCTTGCATTATAAATAAACATCTCTCACACTGTGTCTTATGTAAAACATATAACCATTATGATTAATGGGGAATTAGTATAGGTTTAAGACATTCTTGGTGCTTCCTTGGAGGGCTGAACCAATATGCTCAACTTTTGGAAGTGAAATTTATCTGTACAGGATGCAGGTTATACATATTGTAAACATAGACATTTTACCACACTAAACAATTCTGTGAATGTTCTAACATATCAAATGAAACTTTGGTAGCTGACATTAGGTAGGAAAGGGTTTCATGCTGGGATTTTATCTGATGTTATCAGTTTATGTACATTAGAACAGCAAAACTAGACATATTTTAGTCAACACCATATTTCATCTCTTCATGTATGATAGAAACATTGAACACATTCCATTCAAAACATAAGATACACACATACTGAGTATGATAAACAATGTCCCCTAGCACATCTGAATGCACTTATAGTCTGATTAATTGCTGCGAGGACTTGAACAAGAACCCCATCACATTCTGAATCAAATATTACACACTAGGTCAGTTGAAATATAAAGTAAAATGTTACAATATTTATTTATGATAAGTTCAATGCCTGGACAAGTCAGGAAAGTCATTGAGTCACAACTGTTTGATATACAGGTACATGAATATGTGCCACTTACCATTTGTACCAACAGTATCTTCTACAATATAGGAACCACCCCAGTATACATGTATAGGAGCACGATACATGCCATTGGTATAGGATGAGGGTACCATCTGAAAATATAGACATAAAACACAAATAATGAAGAATAAATATACTTCTTAATAAATAATTGAGAAATAATTGATTTATAATACGACAAGTTATAGGCTTGCAATGAAGGATTGTCACAAACAAGGACACCTGACAGACAAGAACCTTAATAGACAAGGGCTGTCATAGACAAGGATCTTCACAAACAAGAACCTTCATAGTTACAGTCAAGGACCATCACAGTCAAAGATCATCACAGACAAGTACCTTCCCAGATAAGGACCATCACAGACAAGGACCATCACAGACAATGAACATTACAGACAAGGACAATCACAGACAAGGGCCATCACAGACAAGGAGCATCACAGACAAGGACCATCACAGACAAGGAGCATTAGAGACAAGGACCATCACAGACAAGGACCATCACATACACAGGTTGTCACAGAAAATGGCTGTCACAGACAAGGACCTTCACAGACAAGGGTCATCACAGACAAGGGCCATTAGAGACAAGGACCATCACAGACAAGGACCATTAGAGACAAGGGCTTTAACAGACAAGGGTCATCACAAACAAGGACCATCACAGACAAGGGCCATTAGAGACAAGGATCACAGACAAGGACCATTAGAGACAAGGACCATCACAGACAAGGACCTTCACAGACAAGGGTCATCACAAACAAGGACCATCACAGAAAGGGCCATTAGAGACAAGGACCATCACAGACAAGGACCATCACAAACAAGGACCATCAAAGACAAGGACCACAAGCACATTGTATATTGTGTTATAATTGTCATCTTAAGTTATCAATAGGTCCTTCATATCCTTCATCTAATTAACATGGATACCTGGACCAAAAGGTGGGAGGGTACAATAAATACAGAAACTGTTGTATCACATAATTGCATAATAATATTTCGAATTTCTTTGTAGAGTAGGATTTTGTTTCAAAAACTTTATCTTAGCGGAACAGGTTTTGTGTTTGAAGCATACAAACTGCACTTATCTCTTGAGACGTCACATTTCAAATGTAATTAGGCGTGAATCTTCCTGATACAAACCACTATCAGATTGCTCCAGTAGTGCGTGCATACAGTCAGGCATCATTACAGCAACATGCATGCCTTTGTAATGCACCAATTGTATGATAAGATATATGGATGATTAGAATGCTGGCTTTCCACTGCACTCAAAATTATTCTTCAAGCAAAATTCTGACAGAATTTTCTTTAGAAATGTGTCTTGAAAGCAATTATCAAAGAAACGACAACATGTATGCTCAATTAGTTTGCGTTGCGCTAAAATTGACTTTTTCAAAGAAAGAACTTGAAGCAAAATTCAGATAGAATCTTTAGATATGTGACTAGAACACTGAATGACTTTAAAACAAACTGTGCATTGCTTCCCAACGTTCTCTATTCTAAGATCTAAGATTTGGGTTACCGTGAAACATTCCTTCCTTTCTGTCACAAATTACTTAAGTGCAATTTTAAGTACAAACAAAACATAATCTTATAATACATATCCTTCTTAATGCTTCAAATGTCAAAGTTTAATGGACATAAAGACTGATACATCTCATAACTGGAGAATTTTATCTTCGACTATCACAATAAAGTTGGTTTGTTTTACAGCAAATAAATGGTACAAACAGGCTACGCAGCATTTATAACGATAAAATACATATCTTCAAAGAATTCAGAGTTCAGGAAATTAAGTGGATGTCACCATATCAGCTTACGTTTGGAATCCATCATTATAAAATACGATACAAGTGTACGTAACATCACCAGACAGTATAATACCTTAGTCTGACAGTTTAAATACCGACACAGACTCTACAACACTAAAATTAAATGGATTTTAATGCAGAAAAAATATCGGTAGCCAAAATTTTATCTATCAGTTTACTCCTATTTCCACTTTAATATCAGGTTTTATTGAATAAGTAATGCTATAAAATGAAATGCCTACTACAAATTTTATACACATAGGTGGTTTAAGTGATATATCGGATATAAAATGATAAATTTAAAGTAGTATCAAGCTATTTGATTGACAAAAACCAGTTGTTTCAAGAACCACAAGTGCAGTCTGATATTACAATCATGATCATTCCATGCATGAGGCTTTCACAAACTGACTTCTACTTGATGAGTGGGTTCCAGTAGAACATTAGATCCTAGGAAAGATAATTTAATACAGTGGTCAACTTGTTAGGGGCCATAACTCTGTATTAACCCTTTATTCCATGGAGACAGATTTTAATCCATATATCGTACTACATATGTTACAGGACTGGTGACATTCAATCACCAATTATTTCCCAATTACCCGTATGAAGATAGTGTACACTATATCAGTATACTGCAGGTAGATAGATAATAGGTTCTAAGGAGGAAAGAGTTAATGCAGTTTTTTAACCTATTAATTATAAAGACATATAATGCTAAGATAATGCTAAGACTATAATGCTAATGTTTTATATCTTACAGGTAGGTCGAACAAAATAGTAATAAAACAATTTGCTGCAAAAAGTTTGTGAAATGGTTTTGATATGAGAAACAGCTGACAGACTCCCATACAGGAGAGAGTAGATGAGAAGGAAGTGTTAGTGCTTATACATAAATAAACACCAACCATTCTGAGAGAATCTTTACAAAATGTTTGATTTGTAATCCAACTTTGTCCGGTAAATATTGCTTCCTCATTGGACTATATATAGAAACGTTAACAAGCCTATGATTTAACATTTGTTCTGATATAATATTACATAATTATAAAATATTCAAAATATATCGTCGAGACATTTCATTATAAGGTATTGTAAAGCAACTTAATAGTTAACATTAGAAATAAAATCATTTCCAAAAATATCAATGACATGTAAAGTCATAATTAAAAGCTACGTGATATTTATTCATAAGTTAATTAGATTTTAATTGGAAATTTAAGACTGTCTGTCCGTCTTATATTCACCGAACGACACAAGTAATAATAACACACAATTTCTGAGAGAACATATGATTTATGTTTGAAGTCCAAATATCATGTAATTAATTATAATTTTTTTATCAATTATTATTAGTAATAAATCATGAAATGTCATACTGCAAATCACAGCTGGAATTTAATTGGCATGTGGAATTAATGATGAATGTTCTACAGTTAATAAGCATGAAATATGGACCACCCAGTAACATATGCTGTGACATAAGGTCTTTGTGTTATAATCACATCAATTTGTCCTTCCCGCACACCTGACAACAGGTGATATCAGATGATTTTGAAAGCTATTCACTAAACAATTTAATCAAAGCACTGAGAGTGCTGATGGGAGGCGATCTGGCTGCTGCTATTAAAGCTTAAACCGACTTTACACGCTTAATGTTCGTTTTCTTACTGCCAATCTTGTCTTGAATGTCAAAATAGGCATATGTGACTATATAGGCATGTTGGGTATCTAAATAATTGTTTAAAGGTGCATATTAATTTATCTGTAATACGTGTATTGAATGCGTATAACAAAAGTGGCTTTAAAATAATACTACGCGCCTATTTATCAGATTCCACACTACCGTCTTGTAATCACTTCCCGCACAGCGTGAGACCAGATAGTTGATACAGTCTAAAGAGAAAGCGGCTAGCTAGTATAGCGACACCATATGATTGCATAACAGTACTTTGCAGACCGTATACCATTCATTGATAAAACCATCACTTGACCGTAGTCTGAAGTTTCTAAAAATAGCTATACAACCTGGACATTTGATGAACACGTCATTTTCGTATTATGGAACAAGTTCGGTATCGGCTGGCGTAGTGATTTTTTTAGCAAAAATATTGATTTAACGAACAGTTTCACAATAATTGTTGATCTTAGAATAAACAAATGTTGCTGATTGGCTTAAATCAGTTAAAAAATTTGGAGAAACATATGTAGCAGTATTGGGAATGTTGACAGATTCTGGAACTACTTGAATGCGGATTCACATAGCAGCCTAAAGGCGGTTAATTTTGTATTAAGAAATGGGCAATGGTAGTAATGAGAGGCTTAAACGCCTCCCAAAAATCATGTGATTCATCAGGAAAGGCCAAGTATGATTACAACCATAGTTTTGAGAGAAGTTCAAATACTGCCATATATTATTGTCTATAGAATCAAATTTTAACCCTAGGGCGGGGCCAATTGATACCCAAGTATTATGATTTGTTTTACTGTGGCATGTTCCGCTAACACTAGAGACAATTACACAATAACGTACCATGACTTGTAGCTCACAGACTAGGCTCCCATCACTACCTAGGGAACCATTACTCTTGTACTCGACACCACCGACACGTACATGACACGTATACTTCAAGTTGCCCGGCTAGAAAACATCAAACAATGGATAATATATCTAGTAGTTAAACATCAATTATACACAGCATGACATTGTGTTTTTATATAAGATATATTGATATTATTCTATTTGGTAGAATACGTTGCTATCATAAATAGCACAAACTTGTCATGTTCCTTGTTTATAGCTCCATGGTATGGGCCTTCACAGAAAAATACACATACATGTAACATATTACATAAATAAATAACTACGTACAAACCACACAAGTTAAGCACAAATTGCTAACCTCGCCGGGATCAATAATAGTTCATAAAAGTACAAAAAGGCATTTAAATATTGATCTTGCAGATTCAAAATATCTAAGAATTATTCAGCGACCATAGGCTCATTTGTGGATTATTCTAAGGTGTGAACTTCATGAATAATTGTCCTGTGTGAAACCAATATGATTTCACAATACTGTACGAGGGGTGATCCAGAATAACGTGAGGGCAGCCCCTTTATTAAAAGTTATCATAAATGCAAAATGAAGAGCAAGGTAATGCCACAGAGACATATTTAAACAACATGTTATCCATAACCAGTTCAATATCAAGCAAACTTTAGTACCATCAGGAATGAGGTGTGGAGAGTGATCAATATTAGTTATAGTACTTGGTCACAAAATCTATTACATAACATTCTATCTTATAAATCAAGCTTTAAAAATATGGTATATTTTTCAACAATTCTTACATCAAAAACATTGGCTATCTGCCAGCATACAATCGTAATTATATTTATTGTTATGAGTTGATTCAGTAAATTTGATAACAAAAATTGCTTACACAATGGTCACAGCCTAAAGCCAACTTCACGGTCTCTATGTGATAGTTTATCATGCTGAATAATTAATGACAATCTAACACAAACCACAAACCAAGGTGACACTTACAAATTGAATACCAGACTGAGTAGAGGAAAAAACCAAGATCACGAGCTGGATAACGAACTTAACGACAAAATCATTGCAAGATTATTTGTCCGTAAATGACTTATAACCAGTAAAAAGAAGTTTTATTCAGTGAGATAAGGGTAGCGAGTAACCGACGATGGATATTGATGCTGTATTTCGTAATGTGTCATATAATACTGTATTGCAACTAGTTCTATATTTTACATAGTATTTCCCAAAACATCAGGCATTGTGTCCATGAGTTTACATACAATACACAAACAAGTATGTATGGTGGTAATATACCGTTTTCATATATTTTCTCTTTCAAGTTTTTGTTAAGAACATATGACTTCTACTCTGACTGATTTAGGGTTAAATGTCACCGTTAAAACATGGTCATTAAATGCAGAGATATGTGATAGTGTTGTATTAACCACTGATTTCATAAATAGCAGAATCTTAGATGCAGTAAACAAGGGAGAGAATCCCAAATATTTAGTAAACAAGGGAAAGAATCCCAAATATTCAGTAAACAAGAGAGACTCCCAAATATTCAATAAACAAGGGAGGTAATCTTTAATATCCAGTAAACAAGGATACCCAATATTCAGTAAACAAGAGAAATAATCCTGAATATGAATTAAACAAGGGAAATCGTATTTAAGATTTAATATCCAAAAGAAAGAACCAAAATGTGATCAATGCAGATATGGTACTTACCTGTGGAAAGTTTATGCCTCTAATGATGACATCTTTTTCAACACCCTGGGGTACATATATGGTGCCAGTTCGTTCACTATCAATACGAGGACAATGTAGGGGCCCCTTCATTCCAGTACGGGATGAGATCCTCTGAATAAAACAAATCATTTAAACATAAATATACATAACAATGTTGTGTTAGACAGTTAAATCAACAACTTTCACATAAAACTTTATACATTTGTATCAAGATAAAAATAAAACCATGAACGAAATCCATCATATTAAAACAATTGAAAGAATGGAAATTATTTTATGAAACTGCTGCTGACATACAAATCCTTAAAAACTTTGGCAAGTTTGAACAAGTTTTGGTGCCAAAATAATAATTTTTCAAACATGAATGTTTTAATACAATGTAAAATAAAATATTTAATGTGATTCAAGATTTCATTTGTAATAGAAATTTAGTACGATTAGAAATAAACATAACTTGAAACTGTTTGGAGTGGTGAATAGATGTACAATCATACATTAACACTGTTGTTTTTATACAATTGTCATGACGCCAGTTAAGTGATATTCAATTACCTATAAATACATTAGAACAGTACATAATAAACACATGGTCCAAGGGATTCTCTTGAAAACCATCAATAAACAACTGTGACAAACAATAAGACGGAGCGGTTTCTGCCCTGGCGTAATGTCAATTTGACATCCCAACATGATGATTGTACGTAAGGTTTTCAAAGAACTTAATGTCAAAAAAATCCTCAATTCCATCTCCACAAACTGGACCCGTAACCAAGGTATTGTTACCAAGGAAATACCGATACAAAGGTTTTGGGGAAAAGTTGAAAACTTAGGTTGATAAGTATAGGTACAGAACCTTTAAAATAAAGCAAGACTAAAAGCATTTCATGTTCACCATTTCTCATAATCAAGGTTGAAATAACCAAAGCAAACTTAATGTTAATCCACAGGAAGGTGGTCTGCAAATATGGTATCATGTATATATACAACCATACGTAACATTTATAATGCTGTCGAGCATTACTTTCTCAATAGTGGTCCATATGGTATATATATATGTGTCCGACCACACATAACATTATGCTGTGCAGTCAGTACATACCTAATTGTGGTCTGTATATATGAGACCTGATGATGATGGTACAGCGGACTACTAACATTATAATGCCAGTATATTTCATACATGTCAAATAGTTTTCCACGCTAGATAATTTACCGACCAGTATTACAGACTTTATTAGCGACTAATCTTACCTAATCAACCTGTATCTAAGAGTTTATGTACATTAATTGTAATAAAGCAGACCTCACAGCATGACTCTGAATAAGTGAGACCTGTCTAGAGAAAGCTTACGCTTATCTGAGTGAATACCACACTATATGATTACATCATACTCCAAGAAGACGATACCACTGTTCATTCATAAAAGCCAATTTGATCACGTGACTGCGCAACATGGTCTAAATGAAAATTGAATTAGTCTTCTTCACGACATTCTTACAAAATCCTTCCTATAATTTGAATTTGTCAGCCTGACTGACACATTAGCCAATCAGGCATGGATACGTGGTCATGTGCTCCTCCATAGCAAAATCGCTTAATCCATTCAATAACGGCCGCGAATAATAACATCTAAATGTATACATTTACAACAAGTAACAACAAGTGTCGTCCAATATTGTGAATAAAAACACTAAGTGAGTTGCTTGCTTTATCAACGTACCACATATGTGAAACAGGTGCTTGTATATATGTTACAAAACTACAGCTTGGACAAGTTTATAAAGACGAACATTGACTAACACAAAACAAATACACATACTATTTATACAATGTAATAGTTATACAATGTAGTACTTTACTTATATACTATAGTCATTATAATAATATATAATAAAATATTATTTACAACAAAATACATGACAACAATAGTATTCCTTCTTTTATAATTATACATTGTAATAATAAAAATTGTAAAATGTTTAGAAATATGTGAATTTTCATCTTCAATAATTGAAAGTAATAAGATATAAAATGTTAGTATATAAGCTAGCAGTTTATGTTAGTTAAAAGAGTAAAATTCTATGATTATGTTGATAATGAAACAAAATAGCTCAAATAAGTATCCTAGTTCAAAATATCTTCAAAAAAAATGCATAGTAAAATACTGAACACTCGTTAATCATTATTAATTATTGCGCTAAGATAAATACACATTCAATACCAGTGTTATTAGTAATGGTTATTTGTTAATATCATATCATAACAAATACAGACAGACTAGAGGTGATTTACATACAATGGTATGTTTGTAATAAGTCTCATAAAAACATCAAATATTATATAATGGCCAGCGTTACAATTATTACCAACCATCAGTACAAATTGTCATACTTAACAAAATCCTAACTCAGTACAATAGAACTGCGATGCCTCGATCTGCCTTCGGTCTTAGAAAATTATTCAAGCCATCTACCTTTTCAAGGCATCTACTGTATGCTAATACATCATCATTTTACTGGGACTAAATAACCTGTTTGAGGTTTCTAAGGGTGTTTTCAGCAATATTGTTCAACACTTTGAAGAAGTTCTACTGTACATGTTTTGCTACTCATTCGTGCATGAAGTCCAAATCAAACAATTGTTCAGTAAGAGTAACTTCCCTTTAAAACCAAGGGAGATAACTCTGCTGTGCTTGAAGAATACTAACATATTTTGGCTCTTACAAATATACTTGTATACATCACATCCATAGTTTGTCTGTATTGTAGCCTGTTATCAGGCAAATATAGCAAAGAAAATGAAGAAAAATATAGAAATATGAAAAGCATAGAATATATATAGAAATAGCAGCCAGCATATATATTTTCATTGAAGCATAGAGTGAGATTATGATGCTGTAACATTTCTATGGTAACAATTTTATTGTATTTATACAAAATATCATTCCAAAAATGTTGCTACGCTGAGTTTGCAGCAATACATACAGTTAAACCTGCAACAGCAGTCAACTGACCAGACGCCAATTTAGATCAATGGTTCAGATGCGCTTTATAACCTCCGAAGTGGGCGGAGTATCCTCTAGAAGGTCGTCTGGTCAATTGTCTTAAACAGCCATTTTCAGTTAACACCAATGAGTCATTCTTTTACTGAGTTATTATATTAATTTATAGTGGCAACATCGTTTGACAAGCCCAGTGTTGCCTGTGAGCCTTTTTTATGCACCTGTAGTAGATATATACTTGCTTTAGAAAGCCATTTCTGATATAGCCATTGACTGGCCGTTTAAAACTGGGTAGACTGTACATTCAAATAAACATATATTTTACTCTTCATCAGCATGTGCCATCCCATACAGGGAATATTGCAGCAGTCAACATATTCTGTCTGCAGGATACTAAGTGCTATATCTTGTCATATATGTCACCGCAGACAGCTAAATTCAAGTCAACTTAAACTTCTTCTATTTGTAAAGGAGATATTTGTCCCCGTGTTAAAGTATAGTGCACTGCTATGAATATATTTATTATTCCACAAGGTCAGTAAATATCAGTAAATGTAGTTTGTTGAGAAAGTCCTGATAGACTGTCTGGTACGTGGTTCCCAAATGTCACTACAAAGACCGAGCTTGTCTTCAATGAAAATTGTCTTAACGTGAACCATTATGTCAAAAGGAAAATGACAGATAATTATTGAGTAAGATTGAATGTTGTGGCTATTACAAGCCGTCTGTCCATCAGTCTTTGTAAGGAAAATAATGACCAATCATTACGTAGACGCTTCCTTATATCCGTTACTTACTTTTAAAGACGTAACTGATTACAGCATTGACGTAAACTTACAGCACAACTGCCAATTCACAACATATTTCCAAAAACAAGGCTTTCATTTTTAATGTGATTTTGTTCCCAATTTGTCTGTGGTTGGTTGTTTGTGATTCAGTTCCGTGGTTAACTTGTTTGGGATTTAGATCACTTTTTTTATGTCCCGTTTGATTGTGAGTTAGTTCCCCATTTGTTTGTGATTTGTTAGTCATGAAGAACCAGCTATCTATACCATTAAGAACGTATCAATGACATTGCTTTACGAAACTCAACAAAACTGCAACATTAGTAAAATAGAACAAAGGTTGACATTTCAAGAATCACGGAACTTTCCACCATAAATGTTATAGCATCATATAAACATGTTTGTTGTTTTATATACAGTTATATACCTACACGATTTACCTGAGTATTACGAGCAAGGCCAGAGTACTGCAAGGAAAATTCAAGGGTCAACATCAAGTCAGAAAACATTCTAACGAAACTAAACAATTATTTAGATAAAAATATTAAAATGGAATTACGATAGTGAAGAGATATAGGTAAAACAATGCATTCAATGAACAAGGCTAATAAAATATGCCAAGTGAAACAATGAGTTGTTGATAATGTTTGATAAATAATGTCATCGACAAAATCTATTTCACATACTACCCATAACACAAATACAACTGGTTAGACTTAACACTAGTAAACCCAATTTTTTCTTTCAAGTTTTTGAACAGAGTTAACCAATCAGAATGACTGAAGGTTTAAAATCAACCAATCAAATTAGAGAAATTCAAAAAGATAACCAATCAGATTTATTCATACTTTCACATGAGATAACTATTAAAGAAATGTCAACAAACCATTAAATGAAAGAGCCTTAAAAACGTAGTATATAAGTTAACACTTGCACTGAAGTAACCTTAGTTGCTAAATTCTATTAACAGATACTGAAATGATCATCTTGACAACAATGAATTAAAATCACGAACAAAAATAAATCTACCCCATACCAAATCAATATGAACAATCACCATTTAGCAAAATATACAGAAAATCAATCTAATAAGTCTTGACAGTATAAATCAGATGACTTGACATAAGACTCTTATTATTTCTGACAGTCAAATGGTAATTTTCATATTAATAATAGCCCCTGCGTTTAGAAGATTACGTTTGTTTAACAATGATGGCAAACAAATCATCTCAGATAAACTTTGCCAATCACTATGGAGGATGAATCAAAGAAAACAAGTAATTGAGAATTGCAAGCAATACAGAAGTCCCCTACCGGTTTGATGTTTCTGTTGCCATAGCAACCACAATTTTCAGAATCAAAATATTTTTAGACATGCATAATCCCCTTATTGCCCTCTATCCACATACCAAGTTTCATAAACCTAGCTTGGAAACTGTTTGAGTTATGTCAGGATCCAGATTTTTTGACGGATGGAATGACTGACGGACGGACGGAGGGCAAATCTATAGTCCCCTCCGGTCAAAAACCGGTAGGGGACTAACAAAAATAGCAAACAGGCTCAAAGTGTATTCAGTAGGAATAAAAAAGTTGTAAATGACTTTATGACATTCCAGAGAGTATATCATTCAATCAATTAAAAATAACATGCCAAAGTTGAAAAAAGCAGTGCTTTCGGAGTAAATAATGTACCTGCTTAGAATCAACACAGACTATCCAGACTTTTATGATAAATGAGATAGAAAACTTGACAAGAAACAAAACAGTCCAGAAATGTTTGAAAACTTGCACAAGATAGATAAACCCATAACCCAATCATTGTAAAGATGCAGAATTAGAAAACTGGAAAGTTGGCATTCCGTATAGTTAAACATTTGGTAACAGGAGATACATACAAACACAAACAATAACCAAATCATCCCAACATTCTATTAAACTATGCTTGCGTTATTTTCAAGATGGTTATATACATGTATATTTAACTATCTGTGAACAAACACCATTTGACATTAGGGGATATAAGATGTTCTAAAGGAGTCATCGGTGATAAAGGGAATGTAAGGGATCAATATTATTCTTACCGATTTGCTGAGCACGACACCCGGCTGACAAAAGTTGACGGAATCATGAACACATCTGTTGTCATAGATACACCAGTCACATGACCAACTGTTGTTTGTACATTGGCTACAACTGTAACATACACAAGTATAACACATACAAATATACCCTGTGGAATGGAACATACAGAATGTACAACTACTTGTAATGTATTGAGTGACAAAGCATTCTGTCATTGCAACTACCTTGCAGCAAATTTAGCAATTCTACATAAAGAACAAATTGCAGCATTAACTGCAGAATGTTTATGCTGTCATGGGATATATCCATAGGCACATTAAACATAAATGATCATGTAGTAAAACAATACATTATTGTAACAAGAATCAATGGCAGATGAACAGAATACAGCTGCTACATATCTCATTTCATCTGATTGAACAACATGACAGAACATTCAAATTTTGAATCTATATAACCATTGTAAGGAGCATGAGAACCCAGGAAACAGTTGCTTATCTGTAAGATATTTCTTGATATATTTACTCAGGAATTCAATGCAATCTGGTTTTTCTACACTATTGCTTTGGTACAAACATCATTTACTGTTACCTGTGCTGTCATACAATAAATATTCATATATTGACAATTGAAATGGGTAATGCTTATTTTAATCACAATATAGCATTAGCAGTGGATTACAGACAATTCTATTTGTACCTCACATAAATTAGAGGGAAAACCCAATCCTGGAAATTCTGGATTGCATGTACATCTATTGGTTTTTATTAATGATACAATAAAGAGTTAGTTAGTAATTAGATGAACCAATATAACACTACACAATAGATATACATACCTTGTAAAGCTACTACAGTTGAAGTATGTGAAGTTTTGAGCCAGGAATAGTTTGCCAGTCTCACTAGAATTCAATGCAATGGTCATAATTTGACTTCCTGTAACAGAAAAAAGATAGTGATATAATACCCAATACTAGGTAACAAAGTGATGTGATTTGAGCAGCTTAAATATGGAATATGGTCCAGTATCTTAAAATGGTTCCAGACAAGGAGGGTTTTTGGCACAAAAACGTTTGTCTCTCACAAAGGGCCATTACCCAAAACAAATTATCCAACCTAAAATTCCTGACAATATGCACAACTAAGCTTGGTATCATGTAAAGTTTTATCGAATTCCGATCAATGGTTAAGGAGAACAAGCATGGACAAACTTTGGACATCAATCCAAACAGACAACCAAAACAAAATCAATATGTCTCCCCCCCACTATATCATACTAATGAAATAATATAAGAAAACAAAGTACACCTATTCCCAAGTCCAGACACCTGCTTATGAGCAACAAGGCCTGAGTCCTTTCATTCCTAATTTCAAAGCAAGAAACCAGATCATGAACAACCAAAATTAAAGGAAGCCGAAATTGAAACTAGTGCTGAAAATCAGCTAGCCTGTAAGCCAGACAATATAGTGTATGAGAAGAACGTAAATAAAAACCAGCACTAGAACTCACTACCTGAAACAGTGACTCCTGTGCCTCGAACATCAGGTGCTTCACAATATACACCATACGACCACACTGATGCTGGAGAGGTTTTGTTGAGGTCAGGAAATACACATGTATAATTACTGCCATCAGGTAACTGGTATATCGTCAAATATAACTGAAATTTAAAAGATGGATGATTTTGTTAAAATTATGTTTTGATGAAAAGTCTGCATTTCCATTTAATCAGCACCATCTACTTGAGTGTCATTCATACACCCCTCATATAATCCTCAGGACAGGTTTATAATATTCAAATACATAAAGTACATAATGGATGTTATTCTATTTCCAAGAAAAAACAAATCCAATAACAAATTCTCTCAAATGTTGCTGTAAACACAACACAATGTACTTTCGAATTAGAAATCTATATATATTCTTTAGGAGAGGTTTTACAAATGTCACATTATTTCACACAATAACAGTAACCTACTTTCAAGCTATTTTTGTGATTCAATGTGATTCTAATACATGTAATCTTAATAGAAATCTTTGTAGTACATTTTATCTGACTTATTGCATGTTTAAACAGTCAGAGTTGAACGACACTATAAATCACAAGTAACACCAGAAGTCACAGCTTGCTATATTGAAGAATTACAGTATTTATTCATTGATATTCCACATGTCAATGATATTGTGACATGTTCATGTTTATTGCACACCTGTGTCAATACCAATGTTAACAAATATGAACATAAACACATAGCAATGCATAAAAAGGATGAAGAACAAGAGTATGTACATCAAAGGACTTTGGAGCATCAAGCAATAGGTTCAGGAGCTCTAAAGGTCAGTGGAGCATCCAGCAATAGGATCAGAGGAGCTCTAAAGGTCAGTAGAGCATCCAGCAATAGAATCAGAGGAGCTCTAAAGGTCAATGGAACATCCAGCAATAGGATCAGAGGAGCTTTAAAGGTCAATGGAGCATCCAGCAATAGGATCAGAGGAGCTCTAAATTTCAATGGAACATCCAGCAATAGGATCAGAGGAGCTCTAAAGGTCAATGGAGCATCCAGCAATAGGATCAGAGGAGCTCTAAAGGTCAATGGAACATCCAGCAATAGGATCAGAGGAGCTTTAAAGGTCAATGGAGCATCCAGCAATAGGATCAGAGGAGCTCTAAAGTTCAATGGAACATCCAGCAATAGGATCAGAGGAGCTCTAAAGGTCAATGGAGCATCCAGCAATAGGATCAGAGGAGCTCTAAAAGTCAATGGAGCTTCCAGCAATAGGATCAGAGGAGCTCTAAAAGTCAATGGAGCATCCAGCAATAGGACCAGAGGAGCTCTAAAGGTCAATGGAGCATCCAGCAATAGGATCAGAGGAGCTCTAAAGGTCAATGGAGCATCCAGCATTAGGATCAGAGGAGCTCTAAAGGTCAGTGGAGCATCCAGAAAAAGTATCAGAGGAGCTCTAAAGGTCAATGAAGCATCCAGCAATAGGATCAGAGGAGCTCTTAAAGTCAATGGAGCATCCAGCAATATGATCAGAGGAATTCTGAAGGTTTAAAGGTCAATGAAGCATCCACCATAATGTTCAGTGGAACTCGAAAGGTTGTGTGAGCATCCACTTATAAGTTCAACAAGCTCTAAAGGTCAATGGAACATCGATCAATAAGTTTTGACTAGCTCTAAAGGTCCATGGAGCACCCACCAATAAGTTCAAACGAGCTCTAAAGGTTAATGGAGCATCCACTAATAAGTGCAGAAGTGCTTTAACGGTCATTGCAGCATCTACCAATAAATTCAGAACAGTCCTAAAGGTCATTGAAGCATCTACCAATAAATTCAGAACAGTTCTAAAGGTCAATGGAGCATTCACCAATACGTTCAGAAGAGTTCTAAAGGTCAATGGAGCATCTACCAATAAATTCAGAAGAGTTCTAATGGTCAATGGAGCATTCACCAATATGTGCAGAAGAGTTCTAAAGGTCAATGGAGCTTTCACCAAAATATTCCAAGGTTGTTTGAGCATTCATCAATCAGTTCAGGAGAGTTCTATCGAGCATTGGAGCATTACACATCATATTATGTACAGACTACTTACCACTGCACTAGCTGATACGGACACAGTTCTAGGTGATACATCTGTGATGGCAACACAAGTCTGACCTGGTGGCCCATACAACCACCTATCACTGGATGACACTGGACAATGTTGATGCTGGGTACATCTGAAAATATACATCCAAATAACATTCTTATCAATTCTATCAGTTGGTACATCTGCAAATATACATCCAAATAACATTCTTATCAATTCTATCAGTTGGTACATCTGCAAATATACATCCAAATAACATTGTAATCAATTCTATCAGTCCGTACATCTGAAAATATACATCCAAATAACATTGTTATAAATTCTATCAGTCGGTACATCTGAAAATATACATCCAAATAACATTGTTATCAATTCTATCAGTTGAAACAAAACAATAATCTCTCAGCAAATCTAACTGAACGTTTCTTATCATTTGAATGACATGTGCAAGTTGTTTAATGGAATATGTAATATAACTGAGCTGCTTAAACATTGTTTTGTTAACAAAACCTAAACATCCAAAAAGAAACATGGAAATATACATAAGTAATGTTTTGCAGGAATGGCAATACTAAACTTTTGTGGAAAAACACAAAACAGCTCATGTGACCAGGTAAAGACATCTTACGATAAGTATTAGTATGTACTTATAAGAAACATGTTTTTGTTTGTCTCAAAGAGAGGATATCAAATTCTGTTGTGTTCAGTCACAGTGAGTGTTCTTTTTCACTGAGAACTTAAGTGAACAAGATAACATTGACACAGACCAAGAATTAATTAAATCTAACATAAAACACACAAAAACCTGCTTTATATTCAAACTGTCTGTTCTATTTTTTGGCATCAAGATTTCCATTCTCTGTTGTTGTGGATATAATCGTATATATTTGAAACAATTGTCAGGAGGCAATCCTGTCTGATTGTAAATGATGCATTTGTTGATGATCTGTTACATCAATACCAACAGATAGTATGTAGTCAATGCAGTAAGAACAAAACAAACTCATGTCTGGTTTGCATCACAAACTACTACTGGGAGTAACTGACTGATGTTATAATGGCATAGACTTGTGTCATGTTACATAAACACACTATATGACAAATCTAAATAATGGAACCCTCTTCCTGACTGTATATATAACATCCATGTCAAGTAAGCAAGAAATGTGAAACAAATGGATAGGATTGAATTGAACAAGTATCTGGAGACATAGATTTATGAGTTTGCTGCGGAACATTAAGCTGTTTCATTGCAGAATGTTCATTACATATACACCACAGTAAGACAATACTGGGTATGATCTATGTAATACATAGAGAAAACATTTCTCATATATAACAACATACTCAATCATTTTCAGGGGGTTACTATACGTAGCAACACATCAGTGCAACATGTTTAACTTGAAGACCATTTAATATACAACCAAACTGAGTACATGTGTATTTGATATAGTCCAGAGAATTTGACACGACTCTCGACCTTTAATTGGCATAATTTAACAGCTGATATATTGTCTATATTTATAATCCAGCTGTATACAAATCTAAAGGACCGATATTGCACGATTTGCTCGCGGAAATTTATATATTCAACGCAAGAACCTCGTAATATATTCATGCATAAAGGTCAGGATCATGTCAAATTCTCTGTGCTTTACTACCCTTTCTACATGGATGACTTTTTACCAAATCGTGTACAATATTCAATCATTTTAAGGGGGTTACAACATAGCAACACATCAGTGCAACATGTTTAAAATATACAACAAAACTGAGTACTAGTGTATTTGATACTACCCTTTCTACATTGATGACTTTTTGCCAAATTGTGTACAATATTGGTTCACCAACTCAGGATAGGAAAGTAAACATTATGGGTACATCTTGCCAATTATAGGCTTTTAATTCTATGTACATAATATATACATTAAAGAAATGTTGCTATCCATATTAACTAGACAACAGAAGCATTCTGCAACAAACAACCACAGGCTGTCAGCAGAATTCAACCTAATCCAAGAACAGCCAACAAATGAATAAAACAAATTTCATCCTTAAATGATTATAGCAGAACATTTGATTTGATAAGTTATGTATTAATTGCTCTGTGGCTGACATTATGACACATCACTGATGCCTAGGGAACGTTTGACTAGAGTTGCCTTGATCTTTCAGTAGTCAATGGTAATGATGCACAGATCCGGGCAACACTCAATGGTAATCATCAGTCGGGGCTGCCACAAACTACCAACTTTGAATATAACAATCAATACTTCATTAAAAACTCACAATATAAAATCGATCTACATTCAAATGAAACGACCGTTTAATTAAAACACAACAAAAGCCATTAGATGAAATTTTTGATTACTGAGTTACAACATAGGAACTTAATAATTCTGTTTCCATGTACAGGCAAGTGTTATTGTGAGTTGATAAAAATGGTTCTACTGGTATGAAGATGGTACGCCTTTTTCCCAATGGTACGTTAAATAGATTAAATACTTCAACAGTACAAATAGGGGAAAATTATGGTGCAATGTAGCACTTTGGAATTCATTTGTTGAGAAGTGCATAGAGATAGAATTTAATTAAATTTGGTTTGAAATACTCCACCATTTGACAGTTATTACATTAATACCATCAACAGCATAGAATATGAGAATGAATATTCCATCATACCCTCACTGTTCTGTGCAACAAAATTTATCTCTCATTACTATTTTTGTAGCAAAAATGTTATTTTTGTTGCAAAAATAATTCCAACACATCGTGAGAATTTATATCTGACCAATTTTCCCCCATATTTTTTCCGAACATTTATGCATAATATTCAAGTTTTATTTAATCAAAATTACAGGCATCGAAAAACAATTCTAAAATATTAGATCATTTTAATACGATAATAAATGAAAACCTAACTACATTTAATTGGAAAATTCAAATTGAAGTGAGACGCTAGAAAGACACAGTAACCTGCCATGTGGTAACTTCTATAATACACTGGTAAGGAATATTATATCAAAGTGATAATATAGAAGATGACATGCAAAACCGGGAACTTTCTGTACCTAGACTACACATTATACAACTAATCATTATGTAGCAAACAGTTTTTGTCAATGTAGAATAACAAAACTTCATAAAATATACATCAGCAACATCAGGTTATTATTAAAGGATTAAATTATATACATCAATATGCCTATGCAGATGCCAGTGTTTTACCAACCAAGAAAGCAGATTGCCCCATTATAAAACAGCAGTTGGAACTGACAGTTGTAGTAGAGATAGAATTCATGTTTCCCAGTTTCATTTAATTTCCAAAATGATAATATACTTGCTAGAAAGTGCATGAAAGTGGCTCCAGTCAAAATGACAAACTTGATATATATTTATTCATCAGAAACCATTTTGGACTATTGACCCACCAACAAATAGAAATCTGGAAAGCAATATCATAACCAACTATTCTCCTGAGCACATAGCTATCAGAAAGGAGTATAATCCTACAAATGATCAAATTGCTCAAAAAGCAAAGATGGACAAGCTTTGGCATAAAAAAACTAAGGTTAAAAGCTTCAAGACATAAATGACGATGTAAAAAACTGCAAAGCATCTTCATTGAAACATGTTTTGCAGAGATTTGTTAAGATTTAAATCCCTTACAAGGTCACAGAACATTCTAGAGAAGAGATTTTAATCCTTCAGTGAGCATCATAGAAATAATCAGCTCACATGCTTCAGCAGAGCTTCAACTAGCTGTATTATATTCAGTTTTGTATTCCATGTTCGTCTATTGGTCGATGTTCCTGAGATTACACAGCCACAAAAACATACCTCACAGTACAAAACATAGCCATCCAATTAATATCATTTAAATTAGAAAAGTTCAATGCCTTGAAACTAAGCCATGCATACTGATTCAGTCACACAAGCCCAAACTCATACAGTCACACAAGCCCAATAAGTTCAAGGATCAATTAAAGGACAAGAGTTACATAAAGCTGAACAACCAGACAGACTCACCTAATCAGACAATGGACACATTGTCTCTTACATTTGGTAAGTAACTGACAGTTAAATATAGTAGTAGCTATATGTGTAAGACATTTTCATCAATGACACTGTGTCACACAAATACATTGGTACATTAGTGGCTTCATAGACAGATAGATTTCAGAGTTAGAACATTTTAATACATCTGTGTACATAGCAACTCTTCTGGTGTCTACTGGTGTCATGTCATAGATACATAGAACTCACTGTTGTCAAGCATTACTGGTGTCATTACACTGGTGCCATAGATACATAGAACTCACTGTTGTCAAGCATTACTGGTGTCATTACACTGGTGCCATAGATACATAGAACTCACTGTTGTCAAGCATACTGGTGTCATTACACTGGTGCCATAGATACATATAACCCACTGTTGTCAAGCATACTGGTGTCATTACACTGGTGCCATAGATACATATAACCCACTGTTGTCAAGCATACTGGAGTCATAACACTGGTGCCATAGATACATAGAACTCACTGTTGTCAAGCATACTGGTGTCATTACACTGGTGCCATAGATACATATAACCCACTGTTGTCAAGCATTACTGGTGTCATTACACTGGTGCCATAGATACATATAACCCACTGTTGTCAAGCATTACTGGTGTCATTACACTGGTGCCATAGATACATAGAACTCACCTGTTGTCAAGCATACTGGTGTCACAGAAATATAGAACTCACCTGTTGTCCAGCACACACCAGCCACAGAATGGGTCACCATCAGCCAGACAACTGCTACATGTCACATGAGACTCACAACTACTAAGCATCATCTTGGCAATCTGAAAATAGAACCATGACAACCATCAAGGAGTGGAACAGTCAGCTGTCTAAATCCAGCAGACAATAACATACAGCATGTATCATCTTCGGACATTATGTAAATTCAATCTGCTGCACTTTTATGGGTACAAACTAACCAAAACATTCCTTGCTTTGAACCTTGTTAGGACTCCACTTATTCCATCATTTCAGCCTACCTCATCACTTTCAGTCATGCATTTTATTTGGTGCTTATAACAGAGTAAGAAGGAGTTTGAGAGGCATGCATTAGAATCAGACCTGACTCCCATCATCTTGTACCTTACACAGGTAAGACATTGTAAACCAAAGCCTGGATAGTGTGACATCCAACCACTAGATCAGTAAGGCAAAGGGAAGACCAACAACTATACCAGAATGATGAGACAATTCACACCACCAGCTCACCCTCTCAATGTGGTATGACAGTAGGATCAAGAATTGTGGAGTCTCAATGCACTAAAGAACTTGAGGGATAGGTTTCAGACAAGGAATGTGCCAACAATTATTTCACAGGGATAGAGTAAATTTATACAGATAAAGCAATCAGGGAGCAGTATGGTTACAATGCTGAATGTGAGATTATTGAAGTGGTTGCTTGGTGAAGCTATTGGTTTGAGAAGAGGTTATAATGGTAAACAGTACGGTAACATTGCAATGTTAGATACAATTTAAATTTAAGAAGTGGTTTCTTGCTTGGCAAAAATGTTGCTTTGAGAAGTGGTTGTAACTGCTTTAGCAGTATGGTATCATTCCGGAGTGCAAGATATCGCTGTATCAGAAGTGCTTGAATCATCAGAAGAGCATCCTAATAGACACAAGAACCTGGTTTGCCAGCACTACATGTAATATGATATTTATAAACCAGACATAATGCATGGTTTGCATGATAAACAAGACAAGTTAAGTTCCTCTCTTGTTACTAGATTTTATATCAGATAATCTCCTTTGTTTTGAATATTTTGCCATCATGCAATCACATTAAATGTGCCAGACATTACTGGAAGATGTATGTATAGAACACTTTAAAGTCATGTTCTTTCAATTTTGTAAATCTATGTTTTGCAAATTATATTACCGTAAAGATAAAATGCTAAGAATTCCCAGAGAGATATCAAGAAAACATGTCTTATTTGGTTGTTTTGACCTATTTTACAGTTGAACCTACAGTTTGGAAATTGGTAGGCATTTATTATTTAACAATTCTTGGCAACCGACAAATGAGTTGTTTAAAGGAACAAGTTGATATAATTGATTGCAAGAAACACTAGTATTAAGTAATTTTTAAAGCCAGTCAGTATCGGCAGTTGTATCCAACTTATAGACAATCCTCTATATGTATATGGGTAGTCTGCCCTAAACAGTTCAATGACCATAAAATGAACTTATTGGTACTGACTTATTGGTACCTGTACTGTCCAACTTTGTATTATCTTTTCTTTTAAAATATATTTTATGTATGTATACCAGTCGATTCTGGTATGGAAAGTCTGAGCGAAATACGCATTTTCTTTGGTAATAGGATCACATTTTTGTTCATTTATTTACGGCAGCTTCCTAAAGGAACAACAGACATATATATTGTAAAATAGATTACACAAAGTACTTTAAATATCACTTTGAAACATTGAAGTGTTAATTTTGAAATCAGCCTAAGCTATGAATATAATGATAACTGGTCTACAGGCTCCCGTCCTATAAAAAAACATTTCCCTTGTAAACATTTCTTGGAACTATAATTCAAACTTCAAATGCCATGATTCACTGACTGAGTGCACTAGATCAACATAATGATACTAAAACATCAGACATCAAATGAAATATTCAAAGTTTTCAGGACCATAAACTATTACACTATCAATCACATTATATAGCCTAATAATGAAAAAAAAGACCACATTCCAAAAAATATTAAAAATTCTTTCTCTGATTAAATCCACAGAGATTTATAGCTGTTATTTATTTATTACAATTCAGGCAAGATAATATCCATTATTCAAACATTTCCCTTGCTCAGGACAGAAAGTTGAAGACATGGACAATCAATTTCCCAAAGTCAAACTTCTACACACTTTACTCAAGCTGAAAAGTCTACTTGCAGATACCAGACCAAAGGAATTACATGTACCTAAACTAGTACTATAATCAGTTAGATAAAATGTTAAACTTAAGTATGTAAGTATCATGGCCACAATTGGTAATGAACCTAAATTATTTCTGTCAGCCTAGTTTGTTTCAAGTGATGTAAATCGCTCAGGGATTTCAGCACTTTCGTCCCTTGCAGACATGATTTTTTCTCAAAGTATTATAGCACATCAGCAGGTTTTTTACCCTCTATTCCCCCAAGGCAGTTTATTGATTTGTTCAGTGAAAGTAAACCATTACATGGCTAGAAGAAATGAAAACAAGGACTTGGTGTAAATTTGACAAAAAGGCGGTTTCTATCTCAGTATTTGTGACGTGTACTTGGGCACAATAATGAGAGGATGCTAGATTTACTGCTCTACATGATACTGACCTCAGGCAAATTTACATCAAGTATTTATTTGCACAATACTGTCTTTGGAAATTGAAATTTAACAGAGCTCATCAGTTTTCTTTTAATTTGAAACATTTGGAATCCTGGCTTCAAGAAACAAACACACTCACTTCCCAAACATTTTGTCTGAGAAAATATGTTATAGATTTTAGAAAACTGAAAGGAAATGAGTTTTTTATTATCACAACTTAAATTATGTCTTATTTTCAAGTGAATGAACAGTACAATGTCGCAAAATTGTATGAAACTTCATATTTTCACACAAAATCTTTTTTGCTGATTTGTCTGTTTGATATAGCTGTCTCTACCATACATGGTATAAATAACATCCCTGATAGGTAAATACTAAAATAAATGGCTGAAACAACAATATTTCAAATAGATCTAATCAAATATCAAACTGTTACAAAATGATCGTATGAGAGATTACAAAAATAATGTCAAAGTTGACACTAGCATATTTAACTATAGAACAACAATGATACATCAGCAAAAATCTCATCAAAAAATGATTTAAATCGCAATAGATGGGGGTGTCTAACAACACGCCATCATTTACAACAACAATTAAATTATTGATGAATGCTAGTACATCAACATGGTCGCATGTAAAGTGCATAGTTACATGCGAACGGATTGTCTGTCACCTACCAGGAATCAGATACAGTGACAGATGCAAACATATAACAAACGATAATGATGATGTATCACTACCCTGAAGCAACCCCGTGTCTCCCATTAAAAGCTCCAAACAAAACTTAATATTTCTCATTATTTAAGAGCCACTGTTGAGTTTTCATCGAATAGCAAAAGGAAACGCAATGAAACTGTCATAAGAACTTAAACATGAAATGGTTTGCATGTGAGGAAGTGATCAAACATTGGAGAGTGTCACAAATGACGTTCAATGTTTGTACACAAATATCCCCAATGATATCAGCGGACATAAAAAAATGTGAATCGTGCTACTTGAAGATGACACAAATTATTGCCAAGGCTTTTTTTAAGGCTGATGAAGAACACTCCTGTCATTTCTCTGAAGATATGCTTGCATTGATGCAGTAATAACTATATTTTGTTCAGATTCGAAATCTAGACATAATCTCTTTTTTTCTGAGGTGTATAATCTGGAAATTACTTTCTTTTGATGTTGTTATTGGGAAGAAAAGTTTTGTTTTTTATTTTTTTTTAGTTTTGGCTTTATTTAATCCCCACAAGCAGAATTTGCAGATACAGCATCCAGTTGCTAGACCAACCTGAGTTCTGATATAACCCTTCTACTACGATGGGCACAAAAAATAGCGTTTAATCATGCCACAATTGTTTTCATAACTTTGTGATTTCTAACCCTCATTCCTCTCATTCACGAGGCAAAAGCTTGATAATATAACCACTAGAACAGGACAGAGTGGAGAATAGGCTTGTAAGTGAGTGAAGATAAAGGTGGGGGAAGGTCGAGTCAGGGTAAAGGTTAGGGAAGGTCGAGTGAAGGTATAGGTCAGGAAAGTCGAGTGAAGGTAAAGGTTGGAGAAGGTTGAGTGAAGGTAAAGGTTGGGGAAGGTCGAGTGAATGTAAAGCTCAGGGAAAGTCGAGTGAAAGTAAAGGTTGAGGAAGGTCGAGTGAAGGTAAAGCTCAGGGGAAGTCGCGTGAAGGTAAAGGTTGGGGAAGGTTGAGTGAAGGTAAAGGTTGGAGAAGGTTGAGTGAATGTAAAGGTCGAGTAAAGGTCGAGTGAAGGTAAAGGTCAGGGAGAGTAGAGTGAAGGTAAAGGTTGGGGAAGGTCGAGTAAAGGTAAAGGTTTGGGAAGGTCGAGTGAAGGTAAAGGTTGGGGAAGGTCATGTGAAGGTAAAGGTTTGGAAAAATCGAGTGAAGGTAAAGGTCAGAGAGAGTCGAGTGAAGGTAAAGGTTGGGGAAGGTCAAGTGAAGGTAAATGTTGGAGAAGGTCAAGTGAAAGTAAAGGTTGGGGAAGGTAGAGTGAAGGTAAAGGTTGGGGAAGGTCAAGTGAAGATAAAGGTTGGTGAAGGTCAAGTGAGGATAAAAGGTTGGGGAAGGTCGAGTGAAAGTAAACGTTGAGGAAGGCCAAGTGAAGGTAAAGGGTGGGGAAGGTCGAGTGAAGGTAAAGGTTGGGAAAGGTTGAGTGAAAGGTAAAGGTTGGGAAAGGTTGAGTGTCAAGTTAAGGTAAGATGGTGAAGGTCAAGTGAAGGTGAAGGTTGGGGAAGGTCGAGTGAAGGTTGGGGAAGGTTGGGGAAGGTCGAGAGAAGGTTGTGGTAGGTCAAGTGAAGGTAAAGGTGGGGGAAGGTCAAGTGAAGGTTGGGGAAGGCCGAGTAAAGGTTGGGAAAGGTAGAGTGAAAGTAAAAAGTAGAGACATAAAAGGAGAATATAAGTGACAAGGTGGTAGGGATTAAGACAAGGAGAGAGAAAACCAGAGACCTAATGCTACAAAAATGTAAGCAGGAAAATACAGAGATCTCTAAAGCAGGATTAAGCTACGACAGAAACACAATAAATTAGATGTCGTAACCACAATTAAAACTCCACTCATGAGAAATAGTTTGTCAGTTGCTTGCAGAATAAGTTTAATTTAAACCTAGACACAGTGGTAACAGGTCAACTGATGGCCATAAATCATGGAAACAAGGTTGAAAATTAAACTAAATATCAAACGCATACATCTCCACTACAACAGTGACATTTAGAGAGGGAAACAGAATCCATTCTTTCCATTTAAAATTGTGAAAGACAGAAACATATTACATCTTGGAATTGCAAATTTATATCATACATTATTAAATAAAATCAGAGCTTTTTCCCTTATATAGAAGGCAGGCATTATATGCTACTCGGGTACAAAGGCATAATCCCCAGGGAATCATTCAGTCAAACATGCCAGTCAAGGCTACCTTTATAATGCCAATTCTACATTGCAATTCTTTCCCCAAAATTACAGGGCCTTAATTAAGTGCCTCATTCCTAAATGTGGAATAATCCTGAGTTTATATATCATACACATAAATAAGAAAAAAATTAAATTGATCAATCAAGTATTTACTAACACACTAACTAAAATGAAGTAAACATTTGCTTTCAAAATTGGATTGTTATTAGCATGTGGACAGCATTAACTGATTTCGTAGGGAGTTTTATCACAATCTAGCCTTCACAGCAGTTTGCAGATGTTGCGTGCAAAGCTCGTTCTGTAAATTGATTTTTCGGCAAATGAAAATTCAGGATATTTAACATGTTACACATTGTATCAATGGAGGCTGTCCCTAGAGGCTCTGAATTACAAAACATTATCTTTGTACAACAATATTATTTGCGTCACATATCAGATAAACACAAAAGTCGTAAATCATTTCATTATGTTTTGGCGCTGTAATAATAATTGTATATGGTGTAATTTTCATAAGGGAATTAATAGAGACTCTGTGTACAACAAGTTTTCACTTAGCATGATTAATTTGGGTCAATATTCTGTAACCAAATACATGTATCTAATAATATGACATTAATTAGTTAGATTAATTAATATCATTACAAAGAATTTCTGTGAATTAGAGAACATTGCCTGAAAAATGAAAAAAACTTCTAAAATAAATAATTAAATAAATTCATAAATATATCCCTTTTAAGTTACCAAAAATGAGAAAACTTAAAAACGTAATACACATAGTCAAAATAGTTACTATGCATGTATAAAACACTTTACCAATATATCCATTAGGTTACCAACAATAGTCTTGATTTACTGGGTGGGCTCATATATATTCTACAGGGAATAAACCCTCAGGTTTTACAAAAAGTTTTTTAGTTTCTTTTAGGGCAATTACACTTTACATACAATTTCACCAAGATGTTTTTATAGCCATCTAAATTGAGTGTGTATTTTTGCCTGACAATTCCAGTGCAAACAATTCAATCAACTGTGTCTGGAAATGGCCCAAAATTTTGACATTTTGGAATAAGCTTTTATCGTAATATATCTCTTCCACATATTCATTGCCTAACCCATTAATACAATGAATTTGTTTTCCATATTAGAGAGGCATAGAGAGATATTTATCACTTATGCTAATACTACAATACATTCCAGCCCAGGCTTTGTAAGCACTGAATATCTAAATATATAAATATAGAAAAAGAAATGAAGAAAAATGTACCATAAATAACTTCAAGATAAATATGAAATGAAAAGAAACGAGCAAAAGGATGGACATTTTTTCTTGATCTAGACAACTAGGCAATGTGGGTTGTGTTGATATAACATCATATTTAATGTAGTTTTTGTACAGAATTTCTGTCTGTTACATACATAAATCAGCTGACCCCAGGGCTCCATAAAACACCTATTATTACAATTATCTTCACATAAATCAGCTTTGGGTGCTTAAAGTTGTTGATGACAAATTAATCTGTAGTAAAATGCCACCAGGTCACAAGCTATCTAGTCCACAGACTTACATGTAACTTGTACTAGAAAAGGTGAGCTTTTAATCAAAACAAACAACTGCATTAATTTCATAAGGATGCAAGAACATTCAGTTCAACAACAAAATAATTTTGTCAATCAAGGGATACAATTACTAGCAAGCCCAAACTACTACTGGTAGTATTTAGACTGGATACACCACTGTAGCAATCTGTATTAATCTGTAAAAGTACTTTGTGCATTGAACTGTCAAAGTACTGATCAGGAGATGTTTGAAAGCACTGAGATGGATATTGTAAGTTAACACTACCTGACAGGGAAACTAACAACTTGTAAGCAATCTAACACCAGACTACCACTCTATTCACAGTGATACCAACCACTGCACTGATTAACTCAAACATTGCACGTCCAATTAACACATGCATTGTTATATGCATCCTCTCAATTGATTATACAGCATAACTCAACTATTCTTATTGATACTAAACTTTCTGGCTCATTAATATTCATTAGTACAATTTACAGCCTAGACATAATGGGTAATTCAGTGAATTATCCTTCAAACGATCTATCATAGCCTGCTGCAGTTAGTGTAGACAGTACCAGTACAAACACAGTCTAATCATTGGCAAGCTAGGTGGTTAAACTGACTACCAACAATGCACAGATGCCAGAACAGACAAATTATGCAGTAAACAGGACAAATATCACATAATGAAGTAAGATGGTATCAATGCTATCTCCTGTAGAAAATTACAGGTAATTAAATATTTCAATATGGAATACATGCTTAGACAATGGAACATTGAGTGATAGCCAACATTAGCGACTCACTGTAAAACACCCAAAAGAACATTCATACCATTGGAGCAAAATTAATACAAAAAATACTTTGGTAACTTTTCTAGCTGAATGAACACATGATTGCAGTGGTATGTATAGCCAAATGAACCAATTTGAAAGCTTAAAATACAAGAGTAGTGAACATGCTTGCAGTTGTTATTGAGAAGATGTCATATAAACATTGTCTTTTATTGTTGTCCTACCAATCAATTCTTGTGTTCCATTGCTACATTGGCAATGTTCATACTTGATGCAGCAGACTGTAACAATGTAGCACTCGATCATTGGAACAGAAAAATAATGATCCTTGCCAAAATGATACAAATCATAACAGAGGAGCAATAACCAATGGAACTCAAAAGAAAGGCCAAAGCCAAGATGCAGACCATAACAATGGAGCAATGACTATTGGAACAGAAAAGAAAGACCCATACCAAGATGCACTCACCATGGCAATTATGAATGCAATCCAGCTGTTCTTGATAGAACAGTAGTAGATATGTTCACAATCAACCATGATGGAAAGGGATCAGCATAGGTTACCCTGGGCTTAACTAGGGTAAAAATTAAACCTTCACATCAAAAGACATATTTTAGGAGTGTACCCTGTCTGTTCCCCTAGGGTTAGCCCACCACATGTCTTGTCAAGATGATAATAATTGTTAATAAGGAAATATCTATGAATAATAACCAGCCACTAATCAGCAAAGATAATGGATGTAAATGATTTGCTAAACTTCAATAGATTTATTGGGGGAATGCTGATATAAACTTGGGATTGTTTGGAAAATTTGGATTCATGATTCAAAGCAAGAGGGCGAATATAGCACTACATTAATTACCTTAGTACCATAAATTACAGTTTTATAACTTGAATTTTTATGAAAATTGAGTTGATACGATTAAGCATAAAAACACAATTCTTAATTAGAAATCTTCAGAACATTACAACTATGTGTGGCTTCATTATGAACATTGATAAAAAGTGTGTCAATCATGATACTGGGCATGTTCATATTCAAAGTCTTACCTTCTGCTTGCTCATTGCATAAATGTAGTTTTCATAGATGACAATGTCAGGATTTATCGGTGAGCCTAGATCCATGGCAACTTGATCATATTCTCTGGCTCTTTCATGCGTCTCCAAAACAATCTGAAAGGAAACAAACTAAGATAGAATAGTTGCTTGTGGTCAGTGCTTTTTTTCTTTTTTTGTGTAGTCCTTTTTGTGCGTGACTTTCGTGCTCAACTGTTTCTGATGAGTGCTGTCTAAATACATGTCTGAGTTTTCATTACCTTTTTGTGAAAGAAACAAATCACATGTATCTTTATAAATAAGCCAGTATATAATTATACCTCCAGTAATCAGTGAAGGCAATTAAGTTGGCAATATAATTGATGATTATGAGGGACGGAAAATGGGCTGTTTAGTTACTTCTGTATAAATGAATATTCCCTGTACACCAATAAGGAAGTGATCATATGTTAAAAGAATGATCTAGACCTAAATATAGCACCAGAATTGAAAATAATTACTGAAACTAAATTTGCTTTAAATCTGGGTTACATGCAGTTTTAAAACACACAAAACTTGGATTTTCCTACAAAAATAAATTCCACAAAATTTCCGCGGGGTAATCAATATGTACTGATTAAAAACGAACCAATACAGACAGGCAATTTTTCTGTGTTTCACAGTACCCGCACATTCTACAAATCACTAACATTATTTTTCATAAAGCCTATGGCTTTCACATGTACAATTAGCATTTCAGTCATAGTACTGGAATGAGCGCTTTTTTAAAGACCCGAGAAAAAGTGCAGTGCACCGTATAGTATATATCACGTGTGCACCTGTAATCAATCATATTTAGTCTAGCGCTTGAATGAGCAAGACGTTCGTGCGACAATGTCGCGTGGTAATTTTTGGTTTTTGCGGCGAAATTACGACTTTCGTTGGCAGTTTACATTCGAGGAAGGTAATTGCGATGAATGTATTGTATTTTTCAATCGTTATGAGTTTTTTATCTTCCGTTATTATCCTTTATTGTTGAACTAAGAAGACTTTTTTGGGAACCGGAAGCTAGTTTGTAAAACAGCTTATGTCACGATAATGATTACTTTGGCAGAGTTTTGAGCCGGTTTTGTCCCATGTCTTCTATTTTCATTGCTAGTTTGTGATAGTAAAACATGGTTATTATAAAAATATGTCCTCTGGACAATTTTATAGACGAATTACGTCTTTGTGCATAGTACGTAGTACATGCTTTTCGGATGTTAAAATTCGGACAAATTTGTTCCGTTATCCGAGTGAACGCGTCTTAGGACGCCGATTATAATGCAATGACCTAGTCTTTTGATTAGAGGAAATGTTTATTTACATGCCAAAAGTGTTGGCTTTAAAATTTGTTCCGTTATCCGAGTGAACGCGTCTTAGGACGCCGATTATAATGCAATGACCTAGTCTTTTGATTAGAGGAAATGTTTATTTACATGCCAAAAGTGTTGGCTTTATAACATTAGTATGATATTGTCTGTGGTTAAGTTTTGAGTTTAACTGACTGTTAGGCAGTTATCAGTTTTTAGATGAATTGTGACTGTATATGGGCTCTGTCTAACAGAGTTTTGTGAAAAGCCTGAGAGCACATGCTCATTTGATATGAAGGTTACGTTTTTGTACCTTTTATGAGAATATGAGAAATTAGCTTTATTAGCAGTTACAGTAAGTCACTTTGAGTCTGACACGGTTTATTTGATAATATAACAGTGTGTTATGAGTACATAACCTTAGATGGAGACCATTTGTATATCGGATATTTATTCAGAGATTATTACATGGGCAGTACTTATTTTATATTTAGAAAGGTACTAAGAGTGTTATATTTCATGACAAACTCAGTTTGCATGTAATTAGTTGATAGTTGAGAAGAAGTTACGTGATTAAGTAAGACCTGTTTTGAAGCATAACGTAGAGTTCTTTGACATTTGTCAGGGGAGAACGTGTTTGATGCGTGTTAATGCTATTTTTAGAATCCATATGAACAAGCATTTAGGTTGCTTTTTGTCTGCTATGGGTATGTTTATATATGAATTTATTAATTTGCATGCTTATGCAATCAAGATATATTTTATGTAAATTTAGATTGGTTATCCTATGAGATAAATCAATATTTGGTAGTTTGGATAGTTGCATTGAGTTGGAGTAATTCTAAGTATTTGAAATCAGGTATAACGTATTGCACCGAGTTATTCTGACCAGAGACTTATGCAGTTTGTCATTTGCTTTTGTGGTGTGTCATCAATCTATTAGATTTGACATAAGTGTGTATTTGGTTCTTTTTTGAATTAATATATTTTTGGTCATGGAACATGATTTTGGTATTTGAGGGAAGTTATATTTATATGACACTGTTTTTAAGTGACATGCAGGATGGTTTAGCATGTTTATGATTATAATTATATTTTGATTTCGCTATGAGTCTGTCAAAGGCATCTAATAGTGGGTATTTTGTGAGTTAAAAAGGTTTCATTTGAATAGAGATATCAAGTTCATGTTTATGAATTGTTTTTAATGATTACTTTATTTATACGGCAGTATTATGATGGCTTATATTTATATATGATACTGAATTACTCAGATGTTTGGTGGAGAATTGGTTACAAGAGGAATGATGTTCATTTTGATGAATTGGTACATTTGGATACAGGCTGAACTTATTTAGATGTATCTGCTTTTAGGTATTCAGGTCATGAATTTTGGAAATATATGTTGCTGTATTCTTAAATTTAGCCATATATCAATTATACTTATGATATACTTGAAATGAGTGACTCAGTACAAATTACTTATAGACTTATTACCCAATGCTTTTTGCATTCTGAACATTATCACTGTAGCAACAAGTGTTGTGTTTTTATGACCGATGAGAGTACAAAATTTTAGTTGTTTATATTCATTTATTTGTCATGTGATGATAGGATGTTGTCAGTTGTTAGTATAAAATCTACTATAATCTAGTATTTTTACTATAGTTCCTCTTGAGAAGGGATATATATATATATTATGTAACCAGTATCCCTGGATATATGTTTATAAGTGAGACTGTTTTGGAGTATCATGTATTTATAAATACACTGGATACGTGTAGTTTTACGATGCATAATATTTTAACAGACTTATTTATGTGCATCTACATGAGTAAATTTTTTCAGACCTTATGTCTGAACTTCAGGTTTTGGGTGTACCAAAGAGTATGTTTTGCTGTATTTTCCCAATATAATGGTCCTTTTCTGAGGATTTCAGGGTTTTCAGGATTTTAACTTTCACCTATGCTTTAGTGATTATCAACTATAAACTTTAGGAGTGAAGCTGATTTTTGAAAATGACTTTTACAGTAAAGTTTAGCAGGATTGTTTAGTCATTGTTCATAGTTGGAAAGGAAGGGTTGAATTCACATACATTTGTACTTCTGTTAAGCAACCTGGGAATTTGAATTAAAAGTTATTTTTTTAGAAACCTATTGGTAATAGTTGTAAAATATTAACAACTTGTTTACTGTCTTAATGTAGTGTTGTTTTTATGGTTGTTTGTTTTATATGTGCTGCTAGTGTTAATTAGTTAACATGGATCCAGTTTAGCTTTTTGGAAGCGCTTATATGTTTGCTTTATTATATATGTTTCTTTGGAAACTCTCTAGCTTATTATACATGTTTATTGGGAAACTAGCTTTTTGTGTCCAGGAACATTTCAAGCATAGATAATATCTCATAGTTTCGGCTAATGGTAATGTATATATAGTGGTTGTTACTTTTTTATATGTAATTATATGAGTATTTGAGGTACTTTATTCTTTAAGTTTTTATTAAGAGTAATTATAGACGTATCTGTTACATTTGTGTGTTATTGTAATGGATTTTATTTCTTTTCGAAGAAACAGGGTTAGTGTTACCTGAGCGGAATTTGGTTTAGATATTGACTTTACTTATTTTAATGAGGAATTTAGGGACATAATGGCCTTTGTCATTTATTAGTGGTATCTTTTATCATAGTCATTTAAGATGGTCATGATACGAATATGGCAGTATTGTGTCTTTGTAGAATGATTTATTTATATATATTATATATGGAAAGTCTGTAACAGTACTATTATTTTCTTATATTCCTATAAAGGTTTTATTTACTTTAGTTTTATTATTTATATTACATATTACATGTATATCATGTTTTAATACGTGATTTCTTTATTGTCAATGAATAGCACTTAAGCTGCATAGCAGTTTTCTTTACGGACCATATTGTATATTTTTATGATTTAAGAAAGGTTTGATGTCATTTTGTTAAGGATGTATTGGAGTGTTATAAGTTTATGATCTTGACATAAACTGGGCTTTGATAGAATTGTATTTGCCGTATACAAAGAGTGGTTATTGCTTGTGTCTTGTATATATGTTAAGAGTAGAATTATAGGTGTTTATGTAATGGTAATTTATTAACCACTTTTTCAATTTGAAAAAGATACTCTGATTCAATGATAGTCTGAAGTTGATGAACTATTTATTATATCATTTAAATTTAATTTATTTTTTTGTTAAAATCTATAAGCTTTAGCTTTTGACAGTTAACAACTGGTTGTTGATTTGCAGGTTTAGAATGTTTATTTGAGGATTTCTGTATCGGCATTGTTCTTTTGAACGATCAAAGTGTTATAAGGTTCATTTTTTGTTACTTAATATTTTTAATGGTGTTTGTTTGGTTGAGGAATCCTTTTTATAAGTCACCTCATGAGTTCATGTTTAAATTTTATTTGGTATTTTCAAGTTTATATAAAGTATTTTCCTTTGAGATATATTTGAATTTCAATTATTGACATAATAGAGGTTTTATTACCTGTGGAGAAGTATTCTAACTCTATGATGGTATTAATATATATTGTTCATGTATATATTATTGTTACTCTTGATTTACAAGGTGTCTAGTCTGTTTTACATTATTGTATTACACTTTTATTTGTAAGAGGGTTTTTGTTTTAATGGCAATATGTTTTGTTGCCCTACTTTGAAGATGCTAATTGTACATGTGAAAGCCATAGGCTTTATGAAAAATAATGTTCCCTCATCCAAGCTTTAGTGCAGGATGAGGGTCATTATTGGAATAAAGCCGGAGGCTGAGCATGTACATACCCTCCCTTTGTGTCAGATTATCATTATATTTAAAGTGTATATTTGTATACATACAGGTATATTTATTTTATGATGTAATGTTATAATTTGTGTTGTGATATTATGTGTATCTTTCAGCCTTTTATGCTTTGCCCTCCCTAGTACATGCTTATCACTTAGATTAGAGATTAGCCTATTGTTTAGGGCGACAAAACTTTGGCTTTGAATTATGATTGATTACAGGTGCACACGTGATATATACTATACGGTGCACTGCACTTTTTCTCGGGTCTTTAAAAAAGCGCTCATTCCAGTACTATGACTGAAATGCTAATTGTACATGCTCAGCCTCCGGCTTTATTCCAATAATGACCCTCATCCTGCACTAAAGCTTGGATGAGGGAACATCATCATTGTTTTCGTTCACTTCATACTAATGTGTTAAAACTTAATTGCATTGAAGGCAAAATTAACCCTGCTTAGTTGTGTTTCCACTAAAACTGGTAAATATACAAATTTGGTTGAATGATTCTTATAACATTCAACAATGTGGGTATAGTGAATTAAAAAGTACAGAATCATTGATCTATTTTAAGGCATCCATGGTTTTACCAGTCTCTGATCAATTCTTATGTACACATATACAATGGGCATACATGTTACTCTATCCAGTATTTAACTTTTTTTATTTGAACTGATTTCAAACCATTGGCCAGAATCTTGTCAAATTAAAACATGTTTATTAGTGTGGACATACCATGTGGTATGTAACAGAAGTTTTGGCTAAGAAAGCAAGTAGAAATCTGTCATTACAGGTAACATTATGACCAATATAAAGTCAATATTAGAGTTCAATTATTTTCACAATTGGTTGAAAAACATGTATTTCAGGACCATGCAAACGGTCTTCAGAAGAATTAAGAGCTTTAAATTACAGTGGAACACAAAACCAACAAAATTTACTTGACTCAAAGACGTCCACCATGTTTAACATGTCTGATTTGCTAGGTTTACTGAAGAACTGATTCCAGGATAATTTAAAGACAAAAACTCAACTAGATTCAAACAATGAAAACCGAAAAACCGATATGATTTTATGTCATCAGATAGTGATATCATGTAGTCTAAAAGTGCATTCAACTCATGCTGTACAACAATTACAAATGTACTTCTGTCTTCACATTCGACATTTACACTGCTGTAATATATTCACCGCCATTTCTCAACATAGAAAATCACACTTTTATTGCATGCTCAACATTTCCATAATTCTAGCAACAAGCTTTTAGTTTTAACTAAAACCCAATCAAGCACTTTATACTGCATACTGAGGTGAAATACAAGAAATCTAAACCTGTCCATAGTATTATACTAATGGAATCGGCAGACAGAATTATATCCTCAACTTATGTTTTGCCATTCGAGACGAGGAAATGGTTACATTTACATGTTATCGAGTGTAACCAAACGCACATATTAAAGCTTTTTTATGAAAAGCGACTGAAACCAAAATGTTCGAATATAACACAAACCTAGTCATAAATAAGCTGTTATTTTACATTTTGCCATTAGCATGTCTCCCAAATCACCACCCTATCTGATGCATGTGGAAACTAATAGGCCTGACAAAATTGCATTAGGAAAAAGGATGGAAATGAACATCAATATAAATGTATACTAGCAGTATATCCGAGAACTAAAATTTCCATATCGACTCGCAGCTTGCGCTACACTTTTATCTTAGAATCTGTGTCAATATTGCTTGTTCTTGTATGGAGGAAAGTGAGGAATTTATAGTTAATAATGCTACATACAGGAGCATTCTGCAAGTGCAGGGTCCGCACTGGGAGGGACATGATTACATTTTTTTAGACCCCATGAAAAAGGTACTAGGAGGTATGCCACGAACCGTCCATGAAATACCACACTAACTGAATCCTAGTTGGTGACCTAGCTTATACAATATATTTTATTTATGCAAGGCACTTTTCTAGATGTTTCTGGTCTATGGTCAAGTGATCAACTACCTGGTGAGTCCTACAGTCCTGCAAGCATTTGATAAAACGCTCACTATGATAATGAATCACACAGTATGGTGGGGGAACAAATGACCTTGAAGAACTGACAATCCTTTACCAGGGTTTTGTACCTACAACCTTCAGTCAGTGAAACAAGTATATTGAAACTGACTGTCAGCACCAAGCAAGTATCATTTGTAACAAATTTGGTTTATCACAGCGTGGGATGGAACCCACAACCCCTCACAATGCTTTAACCATTAAGCCAACATGGCTGGCTTGGTAGATTAAAGAACTAACAGTGAAAGAACAACTATCAGAGCATGACTTTGTGCAATAGAGGGTACCATTGCATGTAGTTAAAGAACCATACTTTCCATAACACAACCTTACAGTAAGTAGTCAATTATGTTCATAGTTTAAAGAATGCCTGTGCAAGCCTTTAAAAAGTAACAGCATCTGTATACATAGTCTAAAGTAATTTAATTTCCAGACGCAATGCTAGAATTCTAGCATAATTTTCTAGCAGATATCAGAGCAATGAATGTATTTCTGTCCTTCAAATATTTTCTGAAGGTGGTGACAAATGCTGTTTCATGTTCCAGACCCTAGAAGTTCTATCATTTCAATTAGATTTTTATTGTTTTATTTCCTTTAAAACATCATTATAAAACCCCTTCAGTATAAAATATTAAAGCATCATTATATATGACGCTTGACAGTACTTCTTTGACAAACTGTTTTTTTTATCCATTAGTCTGTCTGATGACTTTCACTAAAAATATTACATTTTTGCGCCGACAAAGCAAGTTTCAGAAACATTATATGTGTAGCTGAAATTTACATAACAGTAAAGAAGACTTTCATACTTTTTTATAGACCAGACTAAATTTTTATATATCTTCATACATGAAACCATCGATAAATACGAGGAAGAAGTCTGGGCCGTTTTGGAAAAATATGACTCCCATATTTTTCTACAGAAATATTGGTCATTGTTGAGCATAATTGATTGTGTAACAAAACCGTTCCCTAACGTATTGAGCAACAAGCACAGTCCAAAAGTATAATAATAATCGCAGTAATGGGTTTTTAATTGCCTTTGTTTAATGTTCTAAGGTAACTATATATAACTCTAATGGAAACCCAGCAATGGTCAAATACTAGAACAAAGCTCATTTATATTATATGACGATTCATCTATCGTGGTTATAACCATATAAGGGATCGTCAGATTAACAAGAGCCGTCCCATGGGGAATATACGCTATATTGTTCCTAAATGCTCCTATTAATTGTTTGGTTTTATTATGAGAAACAAACAATGTTCCCATAAAACGTAAGCAAACTCAATAGAAGTCAATGGCATAAAAGGAAGAAAGACTTTTTCAGAGCGTATTTTGTATACATCAGGTTATCAGGTTTCTTATACTGTTGTTTTTCCAACAATTGATTGTTTGAGTCATACAGTCAACAGTTAAGTAGCTATCAGCTGACCTTTAACCATTTTTCTCGGAACTAATCAACTTCCTCACAAGTGGAAGGGCATGGCCCCGTTTTATAAGCACTTAATGCTAATTTCACAGACGATCCCGACCTTCCCGTTACAAAAATAGTAAATAGTAAAGATGCAACATTCTAATAAGAATACAATTTTTTGTATTAACTTCTAATACCAAGAAGACAGGTTAGGGTGACAGAATATCTCAATGGCTTGATCGATTTCTATCATAAAACAAAGTCTTATTTCAATCACACTGATACTAAAGATATCAAAACATATTCTGGAGATTGAGATGTTCACAGAAATTCCTATTAAAACTGTACTGTTCCTTATTAGTGGAAGATTACTACAGATGTGTGTTATATCATCTTTCCAGAAGCACATGCTCGGTACTGATGCAAATAAAGGCTTTCAAACAGGAAGGCACAAAATGCATGACCATGCATTATTCATTAGCAGGTTTTTGCATCATGATCAATTCACATTATATGACCGCAATGGAGGAGAGTAGGAAAGAGGAATCTGTGTGGTTCGAAAATAATTCACTATTATTATGCTATTTTATTTCATTCAAGTCCATAAAAATGACAACTAGCTTAATTTGACCTTAAAAAATAATATTTTAATACCAAAAGAATATAAACTGTCCGATTGAATGGCAAACAAAATGTGGGGGGCCTTAAAATGATTGGGGAGACTCAAAACAACAAACAAATGGAGATTCAGGATTTCGCTTGTGATCGATTTTACCAATGAACTTGATTTCACCAAGGGAGACAACTGCAGAGAAGTTGGTGATACCAAGGGAGGTAACCGCAGAACTCAGTGTTAATGTGATTTTACCAAGGGAGGCAACTGCAGAGAAATGTGATGATCGATACAAAGGGAGGTAACTGCAGATGAGTAAGAGTTTACCAAGGGAGGCAGCTGCAGAGAAATGTTACATTACAGATGGAGGTAACTGACAGCTGCAGAGAAATGTGATTGTACCAAGGGAGGCAACTGCATATAAATAAGGTTTTACCAAGAAAGGTCACTGTTGGCAAAATGTGATTTTACAAAGGGAAGCAACTATTCACAAAATGTGAGTTTACCAAGGGAGGTAACTGGAGATAATTGTGGGAAACTGCAGATAATGTGAAAACTACAGAGAAAATTTGAACTGCAATATAATCATTACCGTGTTATTACGGAAACAATAATTACAATTACCTGTGTTGGTATTTTATGACAGGAAATGTAACAATGTTCTGAGCAGAGATAATTGAAACAAATTACACCAAGTATAAATATATTAACTTTGTTCACTCTGACAGAAACCCACGTTATTTTCAGTTCATTCATTTGTTTTGTATAATAATCATAAAACAAAAACATCAAATCATTTTCTCCAAGCAATTTTCATCTTTCAAGTATGTAGCTCAGTTCATGTTGCTTAATTAATCTTAAATGACTCGTCATTATAGTATCACTCTGACTGGCAGATTTTCATTATAAATTCGACAGAGAAATAAAACCAGCCAAAGGGTTCTCTGCACACACTTAATGTATAAACAGGATAATAAACACAAACAATAAAATCAAATAAGACAATAAATAAATAATTCTACAGGAAATGCTTCTGTATACAAACTAGAGTTCAAGATAGTTCTAGTGTATCTGCATGATACACTGCTGTTATTTTATTGCATGCTCACCTAATGTTTGCTGTTGCAGGGCTCAGTTTATTGCATGCTGACAGCTAATGCTGGCTTAACACAGTACTTAATGCAAGGCTGTTATTGCATGCTCACCTTATGCTGGCTAAAAACAGTACCTAATGCATATTGCTGTTATTGCATGCTTACCTAATGCTGGCTTAACATTCTGTTTGAAATTGTAAGAAACAGGATTATGTGATTACGAGGAATGCCCAATCTAGAAGACACAATGTCTCCCAACAATACACACTGATTCCATAGAAACAATGTACATAGTATACAAAATATTAGAGGAATATGAGGTGACTTAAATGGCAAGCCTAGATGCAAGGCAAATACTTTGCTGACAGGATTATTCAAGCATTGGTAACAACACAACAACAGTTGCACAGCTCCCCTGAAAAAAGGGCCATAATGAACTTTTTAACAAGTTCATAAAACTTTTTTCAACAAGTTCATAAACTTTTCAAGAATTTTGTGAAATTTGGTGATGTATATGGCATAGTCACAAAAGGGCAAGCTTAGACCTGAAGAAAGCAATGGTGGCCATTCAATTAGCAGTATTTTTTTGTTATTTTTTTGTTAATTTTTAAGTTTTTTCAACTTGCACTTTTGAGTGTTATTTATTGTGCCTTTAATGCTCTGCTGTTTCTGTTGAGTCCTCCCTATCAGACTTTTTATCGTTTTCATTCCAAGTTAAAACTCAGGTTACAAGTATTAAATTATTGATGGACATTGTCACAAACATTGCACTTTAGCTCAGAGACAAGATTATAACATCACGCAGTTCTTGTCCTAGATTCTCTAGAATTAATTATCAAACCAATAGTTTAATTAGAATAAAACATCAGCCCAGCGCAATTAACAGATGCATCTTCTACATGCAACCTTCGACAAAATCTCGAAAAATATACATCATTCAAATAAATGCTGCAATACTATAGCTGAAGCTATCCTTCAGCAGTTCTATTTCTCCCCTAATGCCATAAATCAAGCAAAAACTAAACAGGAATAACAGCAACCAACCATTGTTCCACTCCTAATCTCGAAAAAAAGATTTCACGAGAACATAAATTGTTAATTTTAAAAATGCCGAGCTACTTTACTAAGTCTGCAATGTAACCAAAGAGCTGTGATGGATCTGGCATAAATAATGACAAAAACCCTGCTAGTGCATGCTGTATATAAGGGGGGCAAAGAGTCTTAAGTTTTTAAAATTTCTTTACCTCTCCCTAAAATGTGTATAAAATGAAGAAATCGCATTGAGTAAGTTAGACAGCACAGAAACAATATGTATTGATTTGTTAAGATATTTAAGGCACAATGTATACATCATGTCATTAAGAGATGTAGGTTAAACTTTAATGCAAACTGTTACAGTCAGAGAATTATTTATAGTCTATGTTCAGACAACTGTCTCCTATACTTAGTGAGGTTTTTTTAGAGAAAAATCGAAGGTACAGTACTTAAATCCAAGTGAAAGTTCAATTAGAAATTATCATAAAACAATAAAGAACTTTTATTGACGCCTATTAAAGGCAGATAAACACTATAATGTACTATTTATATAAGACAGTAATTTCTATACCATTGGAAATTAAAACAGTATAAATGCTTGCAAACCTAGACAATTAAATTAATTGCTTGCAAGCACTCTAGGTTACAGCCAGGGTTGGATGGTACAGCTAGTAGGTATATTAGGACTTTTTCAATTTACAGGCTTGATTGAATAAGATTTTGAGGAATCATTTCAATGCCATATTTTAAGCCAGTAACAAACTACGGCCTGGGGATCATGTTATTCAGAAAACTAGTGACAAAATACCCCTTGCCTTGAGTTCCCTTAGTATGAGCCAACAATGACCACATACCCCTTGTCTTGAGTTCCCTTAGTATGAGCCAACAATGACCACATACCCCTTACCTTGAGTTCCCTTAGTATGAGCCAACAATGACCACATACTATTTGCCTTGACTTCCCTTAGTATGAGCCAACAATGACCACATACCATTTGCCTTAAGTTCCCTTTGTATGAGCCAACAATGACCACATACCATTTGCCTAAAGTTCCCTTTGTATGAGCCAACAATGACCATATACCATTTGCCTTAAGTTCCCTTTGTATGAGCCAACATAGTGCAAGACCTTTGCTCATAGTTTAACTGACAAGAATGTATTATATGAGAATACATGAATACCTGCTATTTAAAGGTCTTTGAGGCTTGCGATAGAAGTTTTTTCACATAAAATAGTTGTGAATTGTAATATGCATTCAACACTTTCCATGATCATAAAAATAAAGATTACAAAGGCTTAAAATATTTTTTTAAGTACTACATGATACAAGCCAAAACTCCACAGAGTATATTGGATGAGTTTTAGAAACTCAAGCACCTGTGTAATGCTGCTTTTGATCCGGATCATTTAAAAGCTCATAAATTACTGTAACAACAGACACTAACTTATCATCTGTAGAAAAAATTAATAAAACAACTGGACTGATTATTTCATATATACATTTAGTACCAGCTAAGCTCACACCCACAGTAGAAGTTTACCATCAAAATCTCTGGTGTGATTAGCCTCTCGAAGCTTGACACTCCTAAAGCATGATATTCCAGAAAACACCTCCCAGTTTTTATATCCATTTGCAATTGTCAAAGAACATCAGTCGAGGGCTTGGTGCAAAACTATGGTAACGACATCAATTTATATAGGGATGTACCAAAGTTTTGCACTGAGCCCTCAAATTCAAGAATACAGTAAAACAAATCTAGAGACATTGACCTCAAAGACACAGTAGCCTACATATGCCAAGATAACTTCATATTTTAGCTAATGGTATTTCATTATTTCATGGCAGTAGCTACTTTTTGCAGTGATGCACAACAATTCAGTTGTATATATTTGGGTGGTCTGTTAACAGTCTTCTTGGTCTTGAGTTTCTGCTTAGCGCTTGAGAACCAATTGAGCAACCCAGACAGCCTTTAGAATATTGGTATTTTATAAGCATTAGTACAGTTAAACTGTTTAGACATGCAAGGGTTGAAATTTTGTAGAAATGTGAATGTTTAGTTTATACTAATTTATTTAAGGTCGATTGTGAAACAAGTTTTTCCAACTTATATTAATCACTCTCGACACCTCATTCCTGATGTTATCCATCGCCACGAGGGTATGAGAGAAGAGAAGCCAGTTTCCCTTTTATGCTGAGCGTCTAGCAAGGGAGTTTCTGGTACCATTTTTATTTCGTCTTTGGTATGACGCGGCCAGGGATCGAACCCGAGACCTCCCGCACTCGAAGCGAACGCTCAACCACTAGGCTATCGAGGAGGCGGTTGAATGTTTTAGACTTAATACACTCCTAATAGCGTTACAATATCTAATCATGAAACATTAGCATCAGAAGTCTGCACATTTAATGCATTTTGTAAAATGATAATATAATTTCTAGGCACCAATACACTGATAACAAATAGATTTAGACTTTTAAAATCAATTTCCGATAAAACTTCATTGTGTTATAGATATACAAAGTGAATTGCTAACATTATATTTTGTCTGTGTTTTAGGGCTTTATCTGTTCCCCCTAGGGTATCAAACTGAACATCTAAAACAAATTCCAGCATTATAAACAGCGGTCCACAATCAGAATATTAAGTACAATAGCTCATAAAGTAGCATATATCACCCTGGTTGAATTACAAACATTATAAAATAAATACTATTAATGCTTTGAACTTTCATTTATAGAATAATCCTAATTAAGTACCCGTTAAATTCATTAATTAGTAACATCTTCAAGGAACAGTTGACTAGTGAAGAACCCAGCTGATGCATCATGTGTTTTTTATAGCTCAGCTTCTTATAATTTATAGAATATTTTAAGGATGCAGTTTCAATGGATAATTAGGTACAGATTTCAAACAAAACATAATTCATATATTGCATGTGTTCTGTTTTTGCCTAAAGCTATCATGTACGCATGTAACGCACATAAAGTTATAATTAACTGTCAGACTAAACAATCAAACAAGCACAAGAGGGCCAAGATGGCACTTTATATGGCTCACCTAAGACCATTAACATATCTAATTAATTAAAATATGGTTGCTAATAATGGTCATCTGACTAAGTATTTGACAAAATTATCAGGCTTTTAAATGGTCATCTGACAAAGTTTTGACTTTAAATAGTCATATTATTAATCTGACAAAATATTGGACAAAATTATCAGGATTTTAAATTGTCATCCCGTGTATTTGACACATTAAGCAGGCTTTTAAAGGGACTGCCTCACATATTGGTATATTGCAAAAATAAAATAAAATTGTCAAATATTCGCGTAATTGTGGTATAGTTGCCTGATTATCCAATAAACAACCACACTGACGTATAAAATAACTTGAGAAACTTCGACATTTGGTAGTTATCTAGTAGTTTTACAACAAAAATTCTATAGGGTATTAATACCCTATAGAATTAACACTACTAATAGTACTATTACCTAAATTGCCTGGAATTTGTTCGTAGTTGATGAAAACGAATAAAAAAACGAACCAAATACCTTACTGATGTTTACGCTGTAGTTTGTTCATGTTACAGTTCGATCATGAGTGACTTACATAATTAACAAAGCATGTTGGAAGGAAACTTAGTGCTTTTTTTTCAAGAAAAAACTACTAAGTGGGCGACATCAAGAGTGGATAAAATTGCTTTTTTGCACCAAATCTTTCATAAAGCAAACGTCAGCGGCTTTCTATTACATCAATACTTGGTTAGGTTGGAAAATCACGATATACAAATTTTTTAGCCCAATCTGTGAGGCAGCACCTTTAAATGGTCATCTGACAAAGTATTTGTCAAAATTATCAGGCTTTTAAATGGTCATCTGACAAAGTATTTGGCAAAATTATCAGGCTTTTAAATGGTCATTATCTGAAAAATATTGACAAAATTATCAGGCTTTTAAATGGTCATCTGACAAAGTATTTGACAAAATGATGGCAGCCTTTAATGCATCCATGGTCATCACATTAAAGTAACTTGTGCCATCTATTGGACATAATCCTATTTTAATGGCCATCATAATGCAGTAGTTGACAACATTCTGACTTTAATGGACAGCACACTTGAGTGTTAAACAATTACGTGGTTTCCATAGTGGTCGCATTAAGCACTTAGCAATATGCTTGCTTCATAACAAAGGATGTTAACTCATAATGTAGAAGATTGTTAAAACAGTTTGTTACAAGATGTTTAATGGCAGTATCAAAGTGCTCTCTGCAGTAACAACACATCATAAAACAAACTTAGTTATCGACCATTTTGTCTATAAAAGCACATTATATTTTCCTTTCAAGGGTTCATGTCATTAAAATACAACATAAACCAATCTGTTTTGTCATATCCATAATAATTATGATGCAAAACTGAAATAAGGTGGTGATGAAAAGCTGCAGGAAAGATGGAAAGATGGTTGTTTATCAAAGAAGGCGTACACATAATGGACACCCCAATGAGCGAGATGACACTATTTCAAGCCTTATATTACAAAACCTGGCTAAAAACTGGAGGAAATTAAAGCAAGGAGTGTTTGTATTATAAGAGAAGCAATGACTGCTGAAGGGGGGTTAGATTCTACCTAAGGCAGGTGTTTGTCAGCAAGCAGGGGGGGGGGGGGTTAGATTCTACCTAAGGCAGGTGTTTGTCAGCAAGCAGGGGGGTTAGATTCTATCTAGCAGGTGTTTGTCAGCAAACTGCTGTAATTACTCCCAACAAACAACATGCAGTTGGTGCATCAAAAGCATGCAATGTGCATGGTATAGAGATAGTTATCTGTTTAAGTGCTGATTCAAGATAGGAGGTATTGAACAGTTGTGTGCAATATGTTTTACCAAACATCCAACACTAAAATAGTATAAACGAACATCATAGTCAAACAAGGCAATTTAAGTATTTTTTTTTTAATTATCACTATTGAATGGTAATGAAAATAAATTGGTTGTCATGTTGTGTAAATTAGTTCTGGTACTTTGTGTTAGTGTAACAACAGCTGTATGGTGTTAGTGTCACTTTGTTCTGTCAAGTGACACCATTCATACAATACCAACATCTAGTGTGAAAATATTCATTGTTCCAGATAACTTGCAAAAATGATTTATGAAAATCTGTAGAAATGATACAGTGAAAGGGGCCAATATTAATGAGAACCATGTGATAACAGTGTCACGTGTGTCGACCCCTATTCAACAAACTCTCTTAACACAGTATAGAGTTGCACGATATAACTTGAACTAAGAAGCAAAAGGTTCATGTTTTTAAGGGCATTTAACATTTCAATGCACTCCTCAATTATGCCCTAAAATCGAAAAAAAATGTTGGTTAAGTCACTAGTGAACAACCGACCATGGTTTGCAAAGGCAGTTAGTACTACACCTGGCATACTTAAAACCAATATCTCTCCAATTTTATAATAATCAATGATATATTAGTTTAAATGAATAATAAAATAATGTAGTTGAGAGAAACATAAATAATTTTAAGGATGAATATGTTATTATATAATGACATTGTAGAAGTGATGTCACGTAAAAAAAAACTACTCTAGGTGAAGTTAATTGGAGTATTTATAGGGAATATAATTCATTGGCTTAGAATTAGAAGGTCCTAAGTACTACTTACGACCTTATAAGACTCATGCATATTTAAAATCTGCATCTCAAGGCACTTCTTATGAGCCTATTTTCATGAAAATTGGAGGTGGTCATATTGACCAAAGTTTTTTTAACTGAAGTTTCAAAAGCTTGTTTTTCGATTACTTTCCGGACCTTTTTTCTTGTTTTCTCAAAATATTGATTTTATACTTCCGACCTACTAATTCTAAGCCAGTGAATTATGTATATATTATTTGTTAAAGGGAGATAATACATTTATATACTGCTTAATATCGGAATGTGGCGCAACTAAGCATGGTTTAAGTCATCATAAAGAACCAGGTATTTTCAACGTTCTATGACACTGAGTGACATAGTCTTAATTCAAGAAGATTCATTTCGTCTTCCTACTTTAACATGATTAAATCAAAACAGACATCAGTTATGCAAGCAACTTACTTCAGAACTAACATTGATATTGTTATGGCTTGTTTCACTGCTGACTGTATAATAAAAGAAGCATTTTAGACACCCTACACATTCTGTACAACGGTTAGATATTCCTACGGAAACAAAGGCCAAGCAACCCTTACACAAAACATAAGACAAAAAATTGCAAAAAACGACACTCAAAACATCTGGAAAAAGAACAGGATGGTGCCGATGATGGTGCCGTGGTTAATGGCTTCCACGTTAGTTTTAAGTACACATAATTTCGGCAAGGTACACAAAATCTAGGTTTTTTATATGTCAGCTCAGCATGGGTATATGGTACAGATACAGTATATACTTTATGTGGTGTTGGAAGTTCCAGAATTTGACAGATTATTTGTTACACAGATTAGACATGTTGAAGTGAGTAACAGATCCTTGAATGCTGAATAATAGCTCTAGAATGTTAGCTCTAGAATGTTCTACATTCTTAAAATAATCAGCAACATTTGAAAACTACCAGACACAGTAGATATGGTTTTGTTTTCAAAATATTTCAAATTCTTGAATTAATACAAATAGGGCTTCTGTATTTTCTGTTTTCAGTATATATGAGATGTTTTCTGCAGGACAAGTAAATCATCTAAAAATAGTTATATTTTATGAATAAATCAGAAAAGAAGTATTCTATAAGCGTCATAGGAATAATTTCAAAACTGCTTTTTTTCACAAATAACAATAAATTAATAAATATGTTTTTTAATAAAGTACGTAAAAATCAGCTTAAGGCATAAAAATCTATATAAATTGTTTCAATAAAATATAAATATGTTTCAATAAGTCAGTCAATGTCCCCACTAAACAGAAGTATTTATATAAAATATTGACAAGTACTTGATATAAATTTATATTGATTTCAAATAAATAATTCAAACTGTAACTATTGATAAGTATAGACAATTATATTCACACCAACGCCCCACCTCCCCTACTTGAATTCTTCAAACAACAATATTAAACAATCAACATTTTCATAGTTTACTAAGCATTTACAAAACACCTTGATCAAATATGCCAGAGATTATTTTCCCGATAAAATGCTAATTGTGTCACCACGAGGCAATGTCTAATACAGAGACGTGTTTTTTGCTTTTTGTCATTCTGAAGTTATCTATGCAATCAGACCGATGAGATGTTTAATTCTAGCAGCAGCTGCCAGCCATACATGACAACATACTTGCACAATACCATAGGGTGGTTGATAATTATTTATTCAATTCAATCTAAATAGCATCTGCTGATGTTCCGGATTTAAATATCAATTTTACAAAAAATCACACGCTGATGGGTCTTATATTATGTTTTTAAATTGTAAGGATACATACACTTTTTATTACATACATCACATATGTTATAATGTAACATATATTTAATGTTTATTACCTTCAAATTAAACCTGTGTTGATGAGCACCTCAATTAAGGAATCACCTGTCTTAAATGTTTAAATCAATGTTGCTAAACCTAAAATGGTCATTTAGGTGTATGTCAAATACACCTTAGGTTGTTTGTTAATTCATGACATTACCGGATGCACCTGTTTCTCAACAATTTTTCAGTAAAGTGGTGGTTTGCCTAATCAGATTTTATGGACTGTATTCTAACAGTACCTAAGCGTAACCCTTCCAAAAGGAACTCAGCAACTTCTCCACTTTTGGAGGTAAAATTGTACTGTGACAATTAGTGGCTACCGTCTTATGTATGCGACAATTGTCCCTTTGGTGCACCCAGGATGTATCTTTCTTTATACTATACAGTTAGATACAACTGTGTTGCGTCCAAGGGACGAAAAGTGAACAAAATGATCAGCTCTGCGTTCAACGAATGTTTATGTGATGTACATTTCGTACAAATGAACTTGTTTTGTACCTGTTTTGTACCTGGTATGTAACAGGAACGAAACAAGTACGAAACATGCATCACGTAAATATTTCGTTGAACGCAGGGCAGTTGATTGTTGGAAGAACAGGTTAGTATTAAATGGTCAATTATTGGCATCAAACTTGATAAAAACCATACAATGATCTTGACTTAGTGTGTTACTCATACAGAGAATATTAAATGATATGATGCTAGTGTTTTATTCATAAGATATGTCCAGTCCAGTTAGCGTGTACATCATACAGTATAACATACTCTCACTCATGTTACAAGATCATACATTATTGATGTAACAATGAGGCGGCATGTAATTAATCACATTTATTGATCAGAGCATGTCCAAAACTACAACTATATAAACCCACATGGACCTGGCACCTTACTTTATCATCCTGGCACCTATATAACCACACGAACCTGACACCTAAAACCATCATGGACCTGACACCTAAAATCCACATGGACCTGACACCTTACCACATCATCCTGGCACCAAATATAACCACATGGACCTGACACCTAAATAGTTGATAGCCTAAAGTAGAGCATCTGCTTTAAGTATCTCATCCAAAGCAGCAACATACCAAAGCTGTTAAAATAGTGTTGGTATATCTCCTGCGCTTGATACTTGACATAATTAGTTCCAGGTAACTGCTGGTTAACCCGGTGTCAGGATAATGTGATTGGGGAGTCTTCATCATGACTGAAATACTGTTGACCAGTCCGACTTAAAACATTTTTTAAAAAAACAACAACATTGATCCGGGACCTGTTGGTAATGTATTATACTCCTGTGATTTGATCTGGGACCTGTTGGTAGTGTATTATACTCCTGTGATTTGATCTGGGACCTGTTGGTAGTGTATTATACTCCTGTGATTTAATCTGGGACCTGTTGGTAGTTTATTATACTCCTGTGATTTGATCCAGGACCTGTTGGTAGTGTATTATACTCCTGTGATTTAATCTGAAACCTGTTGGTAGTGTATTATACTCCTGTGATTTGATCCGGGACCTGTTGGTAATGTATTATACTCCTGTGATTTGATCCGGGACCTGTTGGTAGTGTATTATAGTCCTGTGATTTGATCCGGGACCTGTTGGTAGTGTATTATACTCCTGTGATTTAATCCGGGACCTGTTGGTAGTGTATTATACTCCTGTGATTTGATCCGGGACCTGTTGGTAGTGTATTATACTCCTGTGATTTGATCTGGGACCTGTTGGTAGTGTATTATACTCCTGTGATTTAATCTGGGACCTGTTGGTAGTGTATTATACTCCTGTGATTTGATCCGGGACCTGTTGGTAGTGTATTATACTCCTGTGATTTGATCCGGGACCTGTTGGTAGTGCATTATACTCCTGTGATTTAAGGTGAATATAAGTCATTAAACTAACACTTAAGTGCTAACCTTAACACCATGATACTATCTGTTTCTTTCTTGTATGTTTTGTGTTATCAATGACCAGAGGGTGCTTTAGGATCATTCACCTACCAACATCTAGAATTTCACATAGACCAGAGTATTAAATTTTACCCTGTCACCTAGACGTTCATTTATCCAGTCTCACCTAGACAGTCACCCAACAAGAATAAAATTAAGAAAAAAACTGATAAAAGTTTTTATGTAGTTCAGTAAAAATGTGATCACTGTACTGTCATGAAAACTTTTTATCATAATGGATTACTTTACTCATTGTATTTTTGTATGTTAAGCAAGAACAAACTTTTTCTTTTGTCTGAATAATAAAACACATATGAAATGAATAAAAAACTCAAATTAATGTACTTCCGTTGAAGTGATTAAGTGAATTATGATGAATTTCATTATATTAAAAATGAATCAATTATTGAAGGTTTTAATGGGGGTCCAGCATGGTGTCTACCTGCATAACATGGTCTATGAAAGAGTGTAAACATGTGTGGCTAACTCACAGTTTGTGCATTGAACCTATGAAATCATTAAATGTTTGATCAAAACAAGAAACTCCAATTTACAAAATTTTCCCTTGCAGCATTTTTAGACCGTGTAATAATTGTTTAATCAGCCAAATATTGTTCGAATTAATGGTCTGATTTTCAGGCTTTTGATTTTTGATCCGTGATTTTTAATTTTTAAATTCAGTCCACTTGAAGACTGTAGTCGCCCTGGTAACATCAGTTTGATATATTGGTAAGCAAGCTATTACCGGAAGTTAGACAAGTGGATGAAGATGGCTGACAATAACCTGATACAACTATTTTAATGTTTTATGCATTCAACACTGATTGTACATCAGAATCAAATCAGCCTCTCTGTAGGTCTGTAACTGTGGTTATATTGATGTACTTCAAGTCTGACATACAGCAGACACACAGCTACAATGCACCTATCAGTATTAGGTTTCTGAAGGCACATTATAGTATACACAAAAAACTGGAGAGTATCTGTTCTTCCATAAATAAAGTCAAGTTGAAACATGTTTTTATCCATTTTTTCTAAGAGTAAGTATCTGGCATGAACAATAATAGCAATTGTACACCTTTGCAAGTTAAGATAGATTGAGATGGTTATTTTCTATACATCTGGGTGCAACATTATGACCTTACTTGCACATTGTGTCAAAGGTAGACATTACCCCGCTTGTCCATCAATTTACTTTACATATATTTCAACTGTAAATTATTAGCACCAATGTTCCAATGAGTTTGTCTAAAAACCTTCGACAAGCAATAAGTCAAAGCGATCTGAGATTGCTCTAGCGTGTAATATCAACTATGGATAAATTTTGAGATCATTTTCATCACTTGGACAAAAGACATACTGGATTCTCATCAAATTTGGAATCACCTAACCTTACAATCATTTGACAATTAGTTTAGAATTGCCATTATAGTGTGCAGTAATCTGATTAGTCAATTGTTTGTAAACTATGTTTTCATTGGCTGCCCTTGTAGTTATTGAGTACTCAATGTTGATTGGTCAGTGGTTTGTAAACTATGTTTTCATTGGCTGACCCCCTTGTAGTTATTGAGTACTCAATGTTGATTGGTCAGTAGTTTGTAAACCTTGTTTTCATTGGCTGACAGCTGCTGCGCGGTTGCTTACAGCAGCCATTCTTAGGTATTATGAACAGAAGGTATATTGTAGCAATCTAATTTGTTAATTTGAACTTTGTGCACTAACAACTCAAATTTTACTAGATTCAAATTAAGGTTGAGATTTGTTCCTGGTAATGATGTAAATACAATCAATTTCTATTGGTCAAAGGTTTGAAACTCCCTCTTTCATTGGCTGACTGCTTCTTATTTTGTTTACAAATAATTCTCAAGTAAATTTGAACAGACTGCAATACTTCCGACTTAACTTCTAGGGTATTAAAGTATGATTAAATGATCGTACAAATCTATAAGTCACATGTTCCATAGCTGTAACAATGACAACTCGAACAGACAAGTAAAACACTATTTGACATTTAGAAATAGGCATTTAATTTCTTAACATTAAGTGTTTATAGGAACACAAAATAAGCAGACGAATTAAATATAATAAGGAAGTAACATAACATTTAAAATGGATGTCAGTCAGACAGAGCAAGCTAAGATATTATAATCAATTACTTTTATTTAGCAAAATAAGCTGTACAAGAATGATTACTTTAAAAGAGATTTTAATATAAGAGACACTGGTATATGAATCTCCTTATACTATTAATTCAGCAAAATGTCACTCAAATTACAAATTATCCCAAATACCAGCAGAAATGAAACATTGTACAATATCCTCATGTACTAAAGGAAAAAAAGAGAAAGGGCATCATTTTAATGGTACTGCATGCTTATGCAGATAATCAGTAAAATATTAATTTCCCTGATGAGACGAAGATGAACAAATCAGACATGGAAGCGGCACTCAGCAGAAAGATTAGAGCACAAATATGAACAGTTAAATGAAAAGCAACAGTTACTAGAACACTACACAACACTCGGACAGCCTGTCATACTGAACCCTTAGTTAAAAGGTTGAAAATGTATTACAATTTCTTGGTGGTTATTTGTGTATAACAGGGATGATGTTGTTTATGTTACTACAGCCTATACAACAATGATTATTGACACATACCTTTTTGATATAGCCATCTCCAGTGCCGACAATAGCAACAGTATGATCCGAGGTCAAGGTCAAAGCAACAGATGTCAATAATGTGTCGGAATACTCCAGGATGGGGTTTGTTTCAGCCGGTATTGTACCAACAATGTTTCCAATAGATTCCAGTTCTTTGTTGCAAAGATAATCTCTATCTCTGTACACAATATGATCCTGAAATATTTCAGAACAAAACCATACAAAGTTACCTCCCATGATAAACATTACATAAAAGTGGCTGAAGTTTCTTGGAGTTGTTTCCCTTGTTCATATTGAATTCAAAATCAGGGACAAAAATTGTGTCAGATGTTACAAAATGTTTGGGGCATTAGTTAACTGTTTCTACCCTGTAATTGGTAGGATTTGAAGAGACACACCAGTCTATTTATAAAGATATTCCACACAACCTGGATTTGTTTAAGCAAGCTGGTTGGTCTGACAACTGCAAATAGTTTTCATTCAATATTCAGCCATAACATGTATACTTACCAATTTGAAAACAAAACACATATAAATCAGCTTTCAGGAGAAGTACTTCATTACCGAAGCCAATGCAATGACTGTCCTTATTACCATTAGCTAACAATAATGTGGCAAATATAGGAAAATATATGAGTATAAAACTCCCACAGGAAGGAACACTTCAATTATTATACCATTATCAACCATTATGGCCATTACCAAGAAAGTACCCTCAGCACTTAGGTTAAAATATATATTTCACTACTTATTGTATCAAAACAGCCAATAAAATGTGACATTAATGTCATACTCTTGTATGATAACAAGTATATTGCCACCAGACGCCATAGAAATCCACCAGGACTTTTTATGTCTCTTATCTCTACCAAATTTACTGCTAATTTTATAATAGTTTTACAATTCACATGCAAAGGCTGAAATAAAAATACATGTGGTTTAAGGTAACACAAGCTACTCCTATAAGATTGTCAAACTGGCTCTGAATATCTTTGAGATCTAAAGAAATTTCGGTGAAAGTCGTAGCTAAATGTTTCAGCAACTGATAATGTATAAACAGATAAAATGATTTTAGATTACATGAAATAAAGAAATAAATAAGCCAATTTCAATTAATTTCACCTGCACTCGATGAATAAATGTGAAACTTAATCAAATACAAAAAATTTGTATCCGAAATATCCAGATTAAAATTTTAAAATAACAACATTTCTAACTTAGAGACCAAAGCATTTTTCTTCATGTTACCAGAAACACTTAACTTGTTTTAATATTTGGCTATAAGAAATGGTGACTTACCAAATCACGACATTGTTTCTTTGTTAGGTAACCACCTCCACTGACTTTTTCACCATGGTAACACTTCTGTACATTCTCTAACAATTTTTTACGAACGTACTGCATCGTGAACACACATATCGCTGAATTAGAATTTGGACCACCAGGGTCATCAGTAAATACACCAATCAAAATGTCTTCGGCTGTACGTAATCCAAAGCTTAACACAAGATTTTTTGACGCTTTTATCACTTTGGCCGCTTGTATATAGTTATATTCACGTTTGGTGCTTTGTGACCGACATACAAGCGGCATATCAATGTAGGAATAGTAATAGGTGTCCTCTTGACATACCTGTACCACTTTTGAAACAATTTTAGAATCTCTTCCGGTTGCCGTAGGCGATTCATACTGCTGAGTGAGAAAATAACTATAAATATCTGAACTAAACCCTGTAACATACTTGATCAAATAGTCTGATCGAACATCCTTCTTTATATAAATACCTGAGAGTTTAGCCTGAATACTGTCTGTCTTAGCTAGAAGTTGAAATCGATTCCGACCTAAACTTCTGGTACTAATAGCTGGCACTAAGCTACGGAACTGTTCCGTGACAACGTCCGTATTGCCGCCGGTGAACGTTGTAGCTACATAAAGAACCTCTGAGCTTATTTCTTCAGGCCCAGGGGCAATGAAAGCAACAGTAGAGGAACCTGGATCATTAGCCGCTACAGCGTAATCTAATATGGACCCAGCCTCAGACTGATAATATGGATGTGCACGTGAAATATTTTTAATATTTCTAGCTTCACAAGCCCCCTGATATACACTACCACACGACAATAACTTTTCTTTACCACCTCTGTAGTGTATTAGTATTTTATTATAATTATCTGTTAGTTCTTTGGAAAAGCTGCATTCTATACCGTCTTGTACTGGAAGACATTTCCGACTGTCGTTTACAGGTCCTGTCTCCGCCTCACTAACAATCTCCAAGTCTGAATCAAGTTCAAATATCCGGTTAACTGCACCAACAAATATTCTACCCCATTCTGAAACTACCATATGATTCAATTCAAAACGATGTGCTTTAACACCGGCCCCTAATAATCTTTCATTAACAATTCCATCAACATGGAACTCCTGTCGATAAGGTGGAAATATACCTTGTGTAATCACACTACCACATATGGATGTAAGACCCAGTACTACAAGAATATGAAATATCCTGTTTGAGTATTTAAATTTCATCTTCATAATCTACCCTCTTTCATGCTATATTATCTCATTATTTAGAATGCCGGGCAACAGTTTTACACTCGGTAGGGAACCATTGGCTGATCTCTTATCCAATATGCGCTTCAAACTAGTCCGATTCCGTATTGGAATTCACATTAACCAAAACACTAGTTTTTCTACATTATTCTATTCCCATTTTTTCTCGGAACATCCAATTTCCCTGACACTCTCACAATGTGCATTCAGAAGTAACAGCTTTAGAAGTACTCCCTATTACATCTAATTCAATATTCTCCTAGTCGGTTCACTGCAACAACTTGCATGGTAAACCTCCCTATTCAAGGATTAAGCAATATAGTTGCCCCTAAAAAAGTACACGCCACCTAATTCCTCGTTTTATCTCCAATTCTTCAATGATTCTTTCGTAGAGAATGAGGAAACGCGTTCATGTTATTCCATCACACTGTTTTTGTCTACTTAATCCATTTTTACTTCCACATTCATCCTGTTTTTTTTTCGCCAATTCTCCACAAATTGTTTATTCCAACAAATGTCGAGGAAAATGAAAGCTCTGTATAAAGTCAAGCAGCTGGGTGCAATTTAATCCCAAACGAATCCGAGTGTATACTAGTCTTTATAAACATATATAAGTGGCTCCACTTGGAGTTTCACAGCCATGTTGTTTAATAACTCCACCAAGACTCTGCATTACATACTCCATCAAAACTCTGTGTTACTGGAAGCTTTGTACATCTGCAATGAGAGCAAAAAAAAACGCAATTGAATTAATCATTTGTTTACTACATTCTCCTTAAAGCCATGTCTTTCTTAATTGGAAACGTGATAAGTAAATAAATGAACAACAGATCCTCACTCACTGTCTTATACACTGTATGTAATACATATAAATGGATGAATTAAATATAAAACTCATGTTTTAAAAACATTAAATGCACCAAGCTCTCTTATAATTTCACACCCAACAGAACATAAAAGACATACAACTAGCAATGAAACATTGAAGGGGGCTGTTGTGGTATTCATATAAATAGATGAATATAATACCACAATGAGCATTAATAGCTCCCAACAATCGCCTGTATCAATTCATTTAAGTTATCATACACAGCACGTACGTTTCATTATTATTGTACAATATTGACAGACTATGTTTTATCAATATTACCGGTAGATACATTTGTAAATGTTTCAGTTTTAATTTACCTTTAATTGAAATAAGTATAAGTCAATATATTTCATTAAGTGTCAACATACTATCAACAATGAGTGTATCTGTATTAGGGTCACTGTGTTCGTGTGAATGAGTGTATCTGTATTAGGGTCACTGTGTTGGTGTGAATGTTCAAATATCATAAACAGGTCATCTGGCATTGAATTAAGACAGTAAGCGAATGCATGTTTTGTTTTTGATGGATTTAAACACAGTTTTTTTCAAATTTAGTCAGCTGTACATAGAAATATAATCATTAGGATGTTGACTTAACTAATTTCCTGAAATCAAAAGCAGCCAGCTTAACACCGACAACAAGATAATACTGCAATGTATCTACATAACAACAAGATCATATTGTAATGTCTCTACATAACAACAAGACCATATTGTAATGTCTCTATATAACAACAAGACTATATTGTAATGTCTCTACATAACAACAAGACCATATTGTAATGTCTCTACATAACAACAAGATCATATTGCAATGTCTCTACATAACAACAAGATAATATTGTAATGTCTCTACATAACAACAAGATCCTATTGCAATGTCTCTACATAACAACAATACCATATTGTAATGTCTCTACATAACAAGCTAATATTGTAATGTCTCTAAATAACAACAAGCTTATGTTGTAATGTCTCTACATAACAACAAGATCATATTGTAATGTCTCTACATAACAACAAGATCATATTGTTATGTCTCTACATCATTCCGAGGTGAAGAATTATATGATCCTAAACAAAATGTCATGGAAGGACATGTGATACTGTGAAGTCTGCATCAATCCAATCATCCTGGGTGACCGCCAAGCACTGTAGCAGCTAAGCTATTACCTTGCGGGCCAAACTGAGGAATTATACACCAATAATTACCTACTGGCAGGTGTATTATTACATCAACAAAAATTTCAGAAGTTTTTTTCTAATTTTCTAAGGGTGAATAAATCCACATTATACAATTACATAAACACATTTTCGGTATTAAACGCCCCATGAATTAATTTCCAATAACGTACTGTGTAATACTTATTGCAAAAAATTAGAATAATTATCTCGGTTTTTTTCTTTGATTACGATGGTAATTTACTACAATAAAATAGAAAATCAGAGAAGAAGTGTAATTGGACAGGTTTTGTATTATAATAGAAATTATAAAAGTGAACAGGTCCTAGATAATATAGCAAATATAGGAAATAAATGGAGAGAAGGCATTACATCGAGTAATCTTTGAATTTAAAGAAATAAATCACTCAGATCAATACACTAGGGAAGTAGAGTAATTTCAACAATGCAGACAAAGTGTGCAAAATTCCCGTTTTTAGGTATTTTAAGGATTTTTTTATTCAATTAATGCATTCTTTGATACTAACAGGAACATGGAAATTTTATAACCTTTAGAATAAAATCCAATGAGTAGTTCTTGTTTCAACAGTTTTAATCCAATATACCATACCCTGCAATTGTTTGATTATGGGAAATTCATTTTCAGTTAATGAACAATGTTTAATACGAACTTAATCAATTTCCCCTGAGTGGAAATAGAAATAGATCAAAAAAGAAAAGCAATAGGAAATGGGGGAATATGTATTAAACAATAGTTTGAAATTATTGAACAAGATGTCAATCCTAACATTCTCTGATAATCATCAATCACACGGAATTCCACCCTGGAACATTGCATTCGACTAAAGCTGCCACTGTGTTACAAATAAACTCAATTAAAACTCCTTCACTTGGAAACGATTCTTCACGATTTTTGTTAAAATACGGGGTCACTGAACTATTCTCCCAGAACTGTAAAAAAATAAAATAGATTTGTTCTTTTTCCTTTATTTTAAATTGAAAGAAACAGTTTTTTTTTATAAAAGGTTAGAATAAATGAATTTAGAGATTATCAGCCCCCCCCTTAACATCAAGAAAAGAAAGCATAGATAAGTCCATTCCAGAATCACTTTTGAAAATAAAATAATAAAATATAAAATCCTTCACCTTGAGATTTTTTGGAAGATTATAATCTCGAATCCAGAATTTATTATGACTGAGCAGATTTTGAGCCAATTTTCAGTGGGGTAGCAATTTGCAGGTACTTGGAGAAAACAACAGTAATAGAATAAACACAGTAATCAAAGAGGCGCAACAAGTATTCATTATTTCACCTCTCAAAACTTGATATAAACACAGAACTTGTTTGTAAGTAGCATAACATACAGTTGATAATAAATGTCTCAAGTTTTCCTAAAATATATGAGACATCCCTCACTGCATGCATGCAGATACAGAAATATTCAGATACATTACAGTGTGCATTATCTGGATGCAAACACTAAAACATTCGATAAACAATAAAAACAATTATAATATAATCACTAGAAATGAGCACATCCAAATAAAAACTGGCATCACAATGATAAACAAATTACCTGTTTATTATAAGAATTACCTTAGTTATTATATGAGAATTACCGACACTTTACAGTGGATTTTCACCAGTAATGAGTTCTACTAAGAAACCAACAAAAAACACCAGACATATAGATCTATGAGAATCCAAACACCACGTTCATTAAATGTGATTAAATAAAACATATATCAATGTATTGAGGAGAATTACCCCATACCCCCAAGTAAGTTGATTTGTAATATAGCACGGAGAATTTGACCTGATCCTGATCTTTATGCATGAATATATAACAACGTTCTAAGAATTGAATATATAAATTTCCAGAAGCAATTTGTGCAATATCGGTCCTTTAGATTTGTGTTGGTATAACACCTTGAAAGTCTTCTGATACTCCCCACTAATGAAAACATACAAGCTTATGAAAACTTACAACCGGTGTTATAAATAACAATATTATCAGCTGTTAAATTAGCTAATAGAAGGGTGCGTGACATGTCAAATTCTCCGTACTTTATAATACACCATACTACAATAATATATCAAGATTATTCACTTTCTCAGTAGAAGATAATCATGTCAGATAAATCCTCACCACTTGATGAAATGTTTACCCACAAATCTTGTGTTCTGTCTGTAATGTTTGTTTTTAGTTTTCATTGGTGCTATATGTTGTTTTTTCAACAATTTTTCACTCAGCCAGTTGATCTAACAATTTTCCTGGAATGAATTATATCCACCATGGTGTACTAGTACTATTTCAGGAGCCACCTTCCCCACATGATGTAAGACAATATGACCAAAGCCTGAATGTCATTGAAGAACGTAACTTGAAACAGGACTTCCGGAGACTAAACTAAGCAATATAATCTTTGATCTCTGATTGGGAAACTCTTTTAAAAAAATACCCAATTATGAAAAAATGGTTCTTCATTGTATTGAAAATATCCACGAGTGTATATCTATTTATAATGAAATTACTTCATATACTTGTTGCAGACTCCCAGAACTACAGGAGGATACTTGACTCCAAATGCTTGTTTCTCATCCAATATTCAGCATCTGTTGTATTTTTAAATGTCAGAAATAAATAGGTCCCAGAACTACACACACCATCTTGACTGCTGCACTTAAAATCTGTATGAATAGCTATACTAAATGTTGGCTTACAACAAACTTCAAATTGCTGGAATGGTAATTTAGGAAGACTGAAATATGAATTATCACCTGTCCCAAGTCTTTGAAGGATAAGTTTAAATATATGTTTGATTGCGTTGAACAAAACACCGTTTCAGTATTCCATGTGTTGCAACTGATGCTTTAACAATTGTGGACTTTTTAACTTCAAGTATTCATAGGCTTTTTACCCCATTCTTCAATGACTTTCAGTCATTACGTTACAGCAAGTTACTGTTGTCAGACCAAAGTCAGTAACATGCTCCTCTGCAAGTAACTCACTGATTTCACCATACATTGTTGTACCTGGAGGACATTACCATAGCAACAGTTGACATTATTTTCACAACACAGTTGTCATTCAGTTACCTTTAATGGTAAATTATAATCATCTGGTCCAATGGATTGCCTTGAAAGCCTTCACCAAACACCTTTGGCAAACAATAAGGAGAAGTGGTCTCTGCTTTGGCGTAATGTCAATTGACAGGCAGTCTGACCTGAATAATGTCCGGTTGACAGCCTTAGAAGCACTTCCAAGGATTAGGTCATGCAGGCATTAAAACATGAAGAAAATCAGGTCTAGTCAGTTAAGACAGTTGACAGGCAATTAAAACACCCTGACCTGGCTTTAAACCGAAACTAAAGGTGAGCTATATTTCACAATGCTTTAATACAAACCAGAATTTTGCCAGAAATGTTTTTTTCTGGCAACACTTAAGTTGCTTTCATTTCTGTGCTAAGGAATACATATATCAAACACCGGGCTTCAGATATAATTCCTGTACTAATCTAAATGATACAATTCAGACAAGACTATCAGATATAAACAATTTACAAAATTGATAGGAGGCAAGAAGTAAATAAATTGGCAAAAATCAAATAAGATATACATTAGGTATCAGTTTATGGTAATATATCAGTTATATTTGCCTCCAGAAATATACCTTGTTTATGATTTAATATCAGAAATACAACCGGTAATTTCACTTATTTGAGCTGATTTACCGATGATTTCAATTACTTCAGTCGATTTGAGTACTGGTACTGTGTGTGTGTTCACGACTAACATAAAACTAGACCAAGCAAGCCTAAAAGATGCAATAAATGATAAAATTATAAATGTCATACTAATTAAGAGCATCTCTGATTTCTGTATTGAATTAGATCACATGATAATAAAAGTTACCAACATGATTGGAGTATTATTGTCATCAAGGTCAGTTATTGAGGTCAGAATGACAGATGTTACAGCAATATGTCAGGATAAAATCTCTCCTTTCTTTAGGTTATGTTGTGATACAGGATGATCACAGTCCATACAGAAAGTATCTGTTTAATTGAGCACACAGCCGGTAGTAAAATTAAATTAATCAGAAAGTAAACAATTTTAAGACTTATTTTTAGTTACAAATACCAGGGGACCACCAAAAGATATTTTAAAAGTGACATTTGTTAAAAATTAACACACTTCATCTACCAATTTTATGCAATCTACATTTGACCTTCTGTCCACTTGAGGAGTCCCCAAAGGATTCCCAAAGCCATAATTTGCTGAATCAAGATGGTTTGGCATGTCTTTGCAATATTCTGGAACCTTTGTGTGTCCTTCATTTACTTTTCTGGGAGGCTGCTGGGCATTTAATCAGGACCAAAAATACCTTCGGCCTCCAAATTTTAAAAGTTTCACAATACTATTAGCAACAATTTGGCAACTCCTCTGTGTTTTCTACAGCATAACCACAACCTTTCTGTGCGGTCTTGAAACATTCGGGACCTGAATCCTAGAACTGTCGGCATTTGCTAGCGTCGCATTTGCTTGCATTTGGCTACTGGATAGGTTTCCTCTTTAATACCGCCACATTTCGAATGCTGATCAAGGAGTAACCTATTGGCCGGCAGCTAGGTCTTAACCCTTTAGTCCATGTATGTAAACACCATTTTACACTCCTTTATTCATGTACAGTTGTATTTAAGAAGAAATTCTACAATAATTTCCATACAAAAACCTTAACAAAAACACCTCTGTCACTTAAAATCAAGAAATAAACTATTGATGTTTAGAAATTCAGACAGGATGATGAAGTTGTAAGTCTGTAGAAAGAAAGAGAAAAAGCATATATTGTCCTATAGCGTCATTTATTTAGCTATAATGAAGACATGTCCAGACATTATTCTGCCTATTACAATTTGACCATAAATCAGCTGGAGAGATAGTAAACAGAACAGTCAATCAAAGGTAGCACATAGTCAGTGTCGAGATTTAATTAAACCATTTATCTTAAGACAAGAGATGGATCTCCATCATCCTACTTCCAAAAATATCTAAATATATCAGAGAAATTGAGAGTCTATTGTGATGAAAAATAAGACAATTTCCAAACCTGGATTTTATGTAAGGTTTCATGACAATATCCATGGAATATTTAAAATGATTTGTGAGTCTAGCTGGGATGAAAGCTATTGAACAATACATACTTTTAGAACAACCGGTTTTCATACATGCATACTGAGCTCACATAAAACATGTACCATGTTGTATCTATATGCTGTAAGTCTCAGACAAACAGTGCTTTGCATGTGTGTGGTCATGGCTCCACAAGAGGCGAAATATTAGATGTATCGCAAGAGGTCATGGTCTCACAAGAGGTCGGCCATAGTATTACACGAGGTCATAGTGCCACAGGAGGCCATATGGTACTACAAGACCATCACAAGATGTCATGGCGACAACAAATGGTCATGGTGTAGACAAAATGCTAATTGTCCATTTAGATTGTTATGTAAACAAAGCTATAACAAATTGATTTTTACAATCAGATTATATAATGATATAAACTTCACCATAAAATATTCCTGTAAGACTCCTCCATACAATATCCTGTATCTATTGTACGTTCAATTAATTTGTACTCAAATTAACTCATTGATTGTTTGGCTGCAAAAAAACTAACTGATAAATTCAATTAAACCATTAAATAATTTACTTAATTGCCTAGCACGTAATTCAGTGTATACAAAAATAGATCAAGGGATATTAATGTTGCACTGAATTGAACTTGAATATTTTGTTTGTTGAATTTATTCCAATACTTTATCTACTATCATCTATGTTTTATCTCATTACACGATGAATCAATTAGAAAAAGAAAGTATGTACATAGTGTAACAATCCAAGAGCCGATGTCAGTGAGGTGGGCGACCACCCATTATATAAGTTCAAAACAAAAATATGTAAATCTATTATTTATATACAGATAGATAATATAAAGTTATACAGGGAAGGCAACACTACTTATTGTGATCAGTTATATACATGTACCAATATCTTTATAGTGTTTTTGATGTTCTCCAACCTGTTTTTTGAACTAATTAACCCCTTGACTAATTAAAGCCATATAAGAATGTTAATTGATTAGATTAACAGACAGTACACCACTGTCTACAGGCCCTCAAGGGACAAGCTGTGGTACGTTTCGCCCAGGGAACCACCATTTTTCAAAGCAATATCACATAGATCAGATAAACAAAAGCACTGCATTCTTCAAGCGTGTAATCAATATTAGCAATAGAAGTCTACAGGACTGACAGACCAAGATCAATGGTCCAGGAAAGTGAGTATTTCGAACACTTTTAAGTATTTGTACACTTTCTTCCAGGTTTTTCTCCAAATCCACTCTATTGATGAAGTATTCATCACTGTTGCCAATGTGAGGATAGACTGAGTATGTCCGGAAATAACTCAGGCAGTGAGATAGACTAAGGGAAACAATTAGACCAGAAAATATGTACTTTCTGATAAGTCATTGACCCAAGGACTAAATCCCTTCACAACTGCTGACTGTTATAAATCAGCAGTTGGGGTTTGGATGAATTTCGAACTATTTCATTACACAGCAAGTGAAAGTAAATCATCACAAACAGCCTAAGAGTTTTTACATGAGAACTTGGGAAGTTAAGAGTGACAAAAATCTGAAACCTTGCTTCTGGGTTATTTGAAAAAGAAACCTTTCCTTTCAGCTATCAGTTATCACTCGGTACAAAAAGTACCAGCAACACTTCTGACAATCAAAACATCTCAAATATCAGAGAAGGCCACAGAAGTCACATCAAAAGTAACACAATGAAATGAACAATTTTCTTTAAAAAATCCCTAGGATGTAAAATTGGAAGCAGTCACTTCAGAAATTACTCAATCATATCAGCATAAAGGATCTTAATCTAAAACTTCAGGAAACCGATTGATTCATATTCCCTGCAGCTAGGTTATAATTGATATATTCCCTAATTGGCAATCAGCATACTTTTATAATAGTCCTGCACACAGTTCATGATGCTTTAATTAATTGTTAAAAAGCTTAAAAGTTTATGATTATGTACCGGAACAAACCCAGGACCTACTTGAGTTAATTGCCTTGTAGAAAAGTTGAAATATCATCAGACTCTAGCTACAATATTTTGATGTAACACATGACAGAAGCTGACAGCCACCAAACAGGAAATCAGTATGAAAAGTCCTGAAGTATAACTAAGGTTTTAAGTACAGGATTTCAAGTGTATGAAAACTTGAAATCCGCCAGAATGGCTGTTCCGTACATTCCTTAATTACAAGTATCCGTGATCCCTATATGTAAAACAACTCAATTAAGTTTGACATGGGTCATTCAGTTTGACAAGGGTTAGTTCCAAACTGTGCCTGGTCCCATTTTGTTCCAAAAATCATGCCCTATTAACTGGACTCAGTTTCCTGAATTACCCCAGTGTGTAGTGCTAAAGATTTTTACAATTTCTATCAAACAAATTCATTGTTACCAGAGGGTGCAAGAGGAGTCAGAAGCCTAGGTCTCAAGTTTTTCAACACAGTCATACTGTCAGTACTTGATTGAGCAAGGGAAAAAACTGATACTTGATATTTACTTCGTCCTCAGTTTGACAATTAAAGTGTAGGAGTAAATTAAACTGCGCCCACAGATGAGTCTCACCCCCACACTCTAAGGGGACATCCTACCCCTACTGGTCTGCTTTAGCTGTCAACATCAGGGTCGTCTCATGTAGTTAATACAATTATACCAGATTCAACATGATAAATTGTTCAAGTAATTATAACCTGAAGATATGTCTGTCTACAATATAACATTATCATGGTCACATATAATCCTTCCTTATATCATCCTATACCGTGACCAATAGGGTGGCCAATAAATAAAATTATCTCTTAAATTGGCTACTTAATCAGATTATGAGTTAATATAGGACTGAGAGTCTGGACACTTTGCTGTAGACCTCTGGCTGTGTTTACCTACGGATCTTATAATACCATGGAGAGTCAGTCTGGACACCTCAGGCTATACTTAAGGTTACTGTTTTATCAAAGCACTTACAGAAAATTCTTGTAAAATTTTGTTAACAATTAAATTCTTTATCATTCTTTAACAGCAACAGGTTTATTATGGACATTATATATGGTTGATAAAAATTCAGTCACTGAACCATTATTAATATGACAGACCCTTTGACCACAATTTGCAACTGTCAAAAAAAATACAGAATTTAATCTAATCTTAAGTTTAGGATTGCCGTTAGTGTGTTCATAAAACAGTACCATGTAGAACTCAGAGTGTGACATTGGATGAAGACTGGCCGGGCATGGTGAGGTTGCATTTATATCTCGGGTAATTATAATATTAAGGTGATATTTCAGAGAAATAGTTGTACAACAAACTACAGTATAATGTCCATCTTGGTAACATGTCAAACACCTAGAGCAAATACATATCTGAGACATAATCTTTCATTTCAATTAACATCAAGTGAAATGTGAAAATAGAAAACATTAATTATAATATAAATTGAAAGATATATTAAATCTCCCACCTGGAGAAAATAATTAGAATTACAATGTATACTGATTTCTATGTTTTGAATGAATACAATCTTTAACCTTCTTAGTATCAATCATTTATACATTGATACCAAAGTACATGTATACTTAGATTCATTACCATGACAATGATAAACTTTTAATATAAATTGCTCGGATATCTAAAAGTTTATAATATTCTAGGAATATTTGTTAACAATTATGACTGGGAATGAAAGTCGAAATGTCTTAAAAGAACAATTAAATATTACCTGCATATTTTATGCATAATCCAACATAATCCAACATAATTCAACATCCAGAGGCTTGGGATAGTATTCCAGATTGAATTTATAAACACACTGAGCCTTTATAAAATATAACATCCACTGCTGAGTGAGATTTAATTCACAAAACCATGAGGGGATCTTCAGTGATGGAGGGATCTTCACAGCGACTCATATAACAATATCTACAGGTGATATTGCATACAGCACAGATACCACTCACTGACAGCTTCAACCAGCGTACACAATCACAATGATCAATGAAATGACTGAGTAACTTCACAAGTGTGTCAAATGAGAAAATCCTCTCAAATTAAAAACTTGTCATCAATGGATGAAATGAGACTAATTCAGAGTCATACATTCGCTCACACACACGCCGACCAGCTGCTTGGCATACATCAGTACGTCACATGTGCATTAAAGTGATCCTTGATTTTTCCGCCAAAAAACCTGATAAAATCAACGATCCATTTTAGCTATAGAAATGACTGTAATGAAGCTGATAGGGAGCTGTTTAACAATGACCACTGGATCGAAGCGATATAAAAACTCTGTCAACAAATACACATGATAGTTTTAATACTCCAATAAAGGCCGCGAAACATCGGAGAAAGATCTTCTCCAGCCGAGCTATATACATCAAACTAATCCTCTTTATTATACTCTTCACGACATTTTATGCTATTCAGACAGTTGACAGCATGGTTTTCAGTCGATATCGACACCATCAATTATGGTCAAACTCCCTTAAAATGCTTCAATTCATGACTTTTATAGTAGAGAGTTATTTAATGATGCTTGAAAAAAGACTGCAATAAAAGTTGACATAAAAACCTCTATACTTTATACCACACATTGCATGGTGGGCTGTCACAAAACTAAACATACAATTTGATACAAATAAAGTGTAATGACCGAACATCTCATCATTTCAAACCATCCCAGAGATTGACGGCCTGTTACACCAAAATTTTTATATCTTTATACAAAGCGAGCTTGATATGAAACAACACATAAAAAGGTCATTTTTTCTCTGAGTCCATAAATTAGACTGCCATAAACCAGTCATACATTCATACCATCATTCACAATTATTTGCACAATTTTGTTCAAAGGTTTATAATACCCTTTGTGGACATACATCATTACAATTTATTGCAAACCATTTCCCTAGAAACCAGTAGAAACTCATTTCGTTAACTGAGCAAATCACAGGAATCAAGAAACCAACTTCAATTTTCACACTTAATTAATTTCATTAACAGGGATGTTCTATGAACCTTATGTAAAGCAATCTATCATACAAATCCCTTACTTCCTCTGATAATCAAATTTAGTTCACAAATTTCTTCATCAGAACACTAAATATGGAATTATGACAAAAAGAGGACTAATAAATAGGTCAGGAAAATTATGGTTTACGGCAAGGTCTTTAAAACAGAGGTAATCACATATTTCACACAAAATTCAATGAGCTGTGAAACAAACTTATTATATAATATTATTTACGAAGCAAATTGTGACAAGATCATGATTCAGTATATTGTAATCATTCTCTGGGTCATTATAGTCAGAAGTTGTGATGATCAGGCTTGTACATTTTCAATGAAAGACTTTTTATGCTGTTTTTCAACAATTTTAACAGTCGCAAAATTATGTCTGGCAACCAGACTACCTAACAAGAAAATATCTTTTTTTAATAATAGAGTTTTTATGCTTGAGTTTTCAAAAAGAAGTTCAGTCAGCATAATTGGTGACATTAAAGTTTGCCTAGAATTAATCAACTTACAGTACCTGATACTTTCATGTATTGCCTGCACTTATATGTGCTCAGAATTGTTACCAATATTGGATACGTGGGCAGCTTAAAACATGAATCCGAACCTGAGATGGACATCAATGAATGGATACTAACATGTATAAGTGCAGAGTGAATGTCACGAGTCACACCCAAAAATAAATCAAACAAAAGAAAAATATGAGAAAAATGAGCAATAATGACCAAAGTATTGAAATTTAAAACAACAACAACTTAGGTAACATAACAAAATGACCTTAATAAGACTGAACAGTCTTTATAGGTATTATTTAAAGTCCTTCGAAGACAACACTAGCCTTTGTTTAAAAATTAAAATTAAATGCATTTTCGATGTCCGTTCTTGATCAATCTTGTTCATAAAATTATTCACATTTTATGTATACTCTTTCAATCTACACTAATGACAAGCAGTCAGGCGACAATGCCGTGTTTTTATTATCCATGTTTGTTTATTGATAAGGCTAGAGTTACCTCCGGTGAGCTATACTTGTGTACTATTCACAAATCAGACGCTTAGTTTAATTTCTATTAATAGTAATAAAGACAAATTGCACATTTTCATCCAATTAATTGGGTGTTCAAACATCACTAATACTAATGATTATAATGGCAGTAGTGCATGCAACCGATATACAGACGGAGAATGCATAACACACATTAACCTTTATTATATATCAACAAAAAAATAACAAAACAAAAAAATCCATTAATTGAGCACCATAGTTTGTTTTTTTTTCCCCCCAGATTTATTATCTTTTCAACGACTGAAGAGCGTTGATACACAGCAACCATCCGGTACTGGCTTGTAAATTCTATAACCTAGAAACATGCTAGGAAAATATTCTGCTTAATTACCAAGAAAAGAAATGAAGTCAATTCACATAAAAATTCCTAACATGAGCTAACAGTTGTTGAGACAATGAACTATCTATCACCTCCTGATATAATGTACATGACATGAATATTGTTAAACTGTGAACAATCATATCCTCACTCTATATGATGCTACAAGAACACCATTTATCATGTCATAGTTTGTGTGTGCAGAAATGATAATTATATAATTACAAACAATGCAACTAATTGTGGTAACAAATCAGCAAGTCATTATAAACATTGTCATTTCTCATACTCAAAAGTTCTCTCATAATGATCAAATACAATCATTTGCATACTTCATGCAGCCTATGTGGTGTTGTCTATCATTAATGACATTTGTCCTGCCAATTTGTCTGCTCTTTGACCCATGTGCACTGGCTTGCACAGCACTTTTTTTTCCTGACTTGGACCTATCCTGTAAAGCCAGGAACCAGACACACATTTCAGGTTACTATAACCTAGCTGGTGGTTCATCAACCAGTTATACCGGTACAACCCTTCAAGATTCCAACCATTGACCTACAGCTCACTCGATGTATGAATCTCTCGGCAACACAATGCTGATATATCAAAAATCTTATCATAATCATGCAGCATTAATTGTCTCTCAGTAGTCTAAGACCAAGCTGGAATTTTTCCACATCCAGAAAGTGTTTATAAACAATGGGCTTGATATATAAACCTGTATACGTTACAGAATGCTTTCTCCAGATTTCAACAGACAAAGCCAAGCCATATAAAATACTCTTAAACTTGAAGATTCCCTGAAAAAACCTGAGTTTGCATGCTGTGAGTGGTTCTCCAACAGGAGCTCAGTACACGCTCCACATTCTTTGTATAAAACAAGGCTCAGTGCGGTAATTAAGTTAACATGTGCTTGAACAAATTCACTAATTAATGATATAATTTCAAACAAATGTGATTCATCATAAGCCCACAGCATTGTGTACATGTTCTTTAAATGAACTTGAAAACTTCCCCAACACAACCTATTTCAGGGACTACTGACTTCTCTAATTTATTTCATCTGACATCCCACAAAAAGAGAAAACATGACTTCAAAAACCACATGAAATTTGTTAAATACATAGAACAGTCCTGGATAAGGGATATCCTGTTTTTATAGTCCACAAAGGACCCTTATTAACATCTCATAAAAATGTGCAAGTAAAGCAGACTGAGATCTTGTAGCCTGGGAATTGTTGGGGGGAATGACGTGTGTGCCTGCCAGGGTGTTTTATCACAGAAATTATGTATTAATTATTCATACATAAACAAGGTAATAAACGTTTTATGTTGAAGCAGTCCGCCAGTCCCGTGCAGTCGATCACTGGAGTATCACATTTTATGCACGCTGCTTTAATTAGTATCGTAGCTTTAATTGAAAACGTTCACGACAATTATCTCAAAATTAAAAAGGATGTCTCAGTTCGGAACAATTTCAGTAAAATCACACCAATGTATTTTTTATAACACAACAAATATTGATCCCACCAAGTAATTAAATCTGTGAAAAACTAATATCAAAATGTTCTCTTAAAGGAAGAATCTGTAAATTACCCAACAAACTTGAAGCATGGCATTAAATTGGCAATCTCCTAACTAAATTGTCAATCTCGTACACACACTTTAAAAGTACTAGCTGCTAACAGACATTTAAGAATCAAAAACAGTTGATGTTTAAACAACATTCATAAATTACATGAGCTAACTTTTTTTAAAAATTCAAATATTAATTGTCTGAGACAGTTGAAGTGGTCATTCGTGTTTTTTGCCTGCCAGAATGGCCAATGACCTCTGCATTCGAGGGAAGAGACAGCTATGTGATACAAGGAATTTGGGTGTGTCACATTAGCTCTCTCCGAATAGACTTCTGGGTTCTTTACATGCCCAGTGTACAGCACTGATACACGGAGACTATGATACCTTAAAGATTACATCTCAGTTCATCTCTAGTTGGTTTGGAATACGCTGAAAAGTGTTTCAGAAATACCAAAATCAACACGAGACCTCTCTATCTATAGATTACTGTGCAACCATTCTAGATTTAAATACGGAAAAATGTTCAGCCTCTGCAACTTGCAACCAATATCTTATAGGTATACATGTGTGCTTTTAAATACGCTCAATGGCTGTTTCGTTATGTGTCAAACCAACTAAATATTACATTTTGAACATTTACCATCGATTGATCAATTCTATACACACTGCACACATACTGCACCCAGACCTAGTTAATATTTCAAGTCCCTCAACATAATCATCATCTATCAATTACCCAACTCCTGTATTTTTTCTCCACCATATTTCTTACATTCAACCAGCTTTATAAAGTTAGCATCTATCCAGTACCACCCACATACAGATGTTAAAGTCAAATTACTAAAATGAAAGGAGATATAATTTAAGATTTAAATGAATTAATTCTTATATTGACACAAAAGTAGTGGGAGAGAATGGCTCAGGGGCTACATGTTCTGTTTCATGTTGTGCCTACAGTATCAGATGTTATTGTCGAGACATGTTAGAAGACAGTTGAAGTAACGTGAACAAAAAGACCTAAGAAATCAAACAATACCAATAGTTACAGTTAAAATGACTGTCAAAGATGGGTTGTTCTCTCATGATTTTGGGACTAATTGCAGGGATATGTCAAGCCGGGAGTTAAGAACATGCCTTTATAAATATCCTTCTTTCAATTATTAAAGACTTCTGTGAGAATCCACGACATTTCACCACATTTAAGTCAAACATTGTGCTCAAACTCACTGACAGCTATATAAGGTTCATTAGTGAGCAATTATACTTTTTTACAACATGCTTTTACCTGCCACTTTAATCAGTTTATTCTAAGCAAATTCCAGGAAAATGATGACATAAATAAAGGTGTTTGTCAACTCAGATCCACAGATAACTGGGGAAATTAATGATAAAGAGAAATTGAAAGCATTAAATGGCCTGACTGACGTAGTTATACATATAAACAGTTAAATCTGAGTAACTAACTATCTGAATCAATCAAGCAACCACCTGTCTTAATTACCACCTGATCACTGACCTGAACCTGTGCAAAGCAATATACCCTAATCATAGATGGAGGCATAAATATTAACAAATTGGTACAGGAAACCAGTATTCTGAAAGGATAATGTCTTCAATGAGAATTCACGCTAATTTTAAACATTCTGTAAAGTAACCGTGGCAACCACCCACATGACTGTAGTAATCAAGTGAGAAACCAGGAGACCGTTAACATGGGCGAGCGCTACGTAGCGCTTTCTACGGGAGGTAATCCTTGCCTTCTGTATTTAATTGAACGGGAGGTAACTGAATAAAGGCGCTCGGTTAGGCAATGGACCCCACATGTTTGACCAGGATTAGTTAACTGTAAGTGCTGAAAAGTCAAACCTAAACTTAGAAGACAATGTGAAAGCTGATGAAATGAATGTCATACTTCAAACACCATGAGACAGTCTCCAATTCCACTCAATATGGCCACATACTGATGTATAATATTTCAAAGAAACCAGATTTACTTAAAACTGAACAGGAATAGGTCTATAGGGAATCCAAACTGATTAGTTTCAACAGAAAAATGATTATCAAATGTTTCACTTTGTTCAAACCAGAGAAGCAAGCGATATAAAACCATGAATGATTAATGCTACAGCTGTGAGGAGGGGGCATGTTTTACTAATTAAAATCTAGGTAAAAGTAAGTAAAGACTTATTATAATACACAATAATGTTAATTGGTTCCAGACAGATTCTATAAAACAATGTTTAAATTCAATAACATAAACAGTATGAACAATAAACACAATGAACTAAGAATGAAAAAATTTCTAGGCACATCTAATGCTCAAATAAAAATAAAATAAATAAGAGCAATTACAGGTTCATCCATGGTACACCAAAAGTACAAACGTTTGTATAGTATTATTATACTGAAAATAAATAAACGTAATTAAGTTTATTTCATCTCATCCAGTTTTACACTTTTATGATCATAATGTCACTGTAGGGAGATATTAAGGCAAAAATTCCTAAGACTTAGTGTCATCAAATAATACTTTCAAGTGATATTGATGGAGCATATTACAAAACGCAGATATCAAACACTATAGTAGCATCAACATAACTTAATATCAGCTCAATAGCATTATCAACAATATTACCATCATGATCCACCATAACATCAAATTATAAATGCCATTGAAGTACATGTATTAAGTCTAAAATAGCATCATCACTAGCTCACCATAACATCAAATAATGCCATTATAGAACATGTTTAGATCAAAAATAGCATCATCACTCGCTCACCATAGAGACTGTATGCACCATCAGTTGTCATATAATATAGAAGCAATATAATTACAAATTGTACATGTAACCAAGGTGATATTAACTAGAGAGTTGATAAGACTGTACGATAAAGACTGGAAAGGGGCACAAACAAAGACATTGAAGGAGTCCACTAAAACATAAAAGGAGCACAGACAAACATATTGAAGGAGTCCAGCCGAACAATAAGGAGGACGGCAAGAGACTTCAAATGAGCACAGCTACAGATATAGAAGAACCACATTCAAAGACATTGAAGAAGCACATATGGCATTGAAGGGGCATTCAAATACATTGAAGGAGCCAAGCCAAAAAACGTTGAAGGAACACATCCAACGCTTTGAAGGAACACAGCCAATGCTTTGAAGGAGCACAGCCAAAGATTTGACGAAGCACATCTATTAAAAGGCATTGGAGGAACACATCAAAATACAAAGTAGGAACACATGTTCAGTCAAATACATTGAATGAACACAGCCAAATACACTGAAGGAGAACAGCCTAACACATTCAACATGTGCAGCAAAAGACATTGAATGGATACAGCCTGAACTACATTGAAGGAGCACAACAACCAAATGCATTGCAGGAGAACAGCCAAAGATATTGCAGGAGCACAGCCAAAGAAATTGCAGGAGAAGTAAAGACATTGAAAAAGCACATACAAAGACAGTGACGGACACACACAAAGATGCCAAACATAATGAAGAAATTCAAAGAAAAACACAATGAAAGACAAACAGCAAAAGACATTGATGGAGCAAACCCAAAGACATTGATAGAGCAGACCCAAAGACATTGATGGAGCAGACACAAAGACATTGATAGAGCAGATGCAAAGACATTGATGGAGCAGACACAAAGACATTGATAGAGCAGACCCAAAGACATTGATGGAGCAGACCCAAAGACATTGATAGAGCAGACCCAAAGATATTGATGGAGCAGACCCAAAGACTTGATGGAGCAGACCCAAAGACATTGATAGAGCAGACCCAAATACAGTCTAACTTGTATTAAGCGACCACCCTGGGGAAGGTCTGAAAACGGTCGCTTAACAGAATGGTCGTTTAACACAAATAGAAGAAACATCGAGTGTAATTAACAAATTTCCGACATTAGGCTGTCTGAATACTATTCAACTTAATTTGATAAACATTAGTGTGTAAATATGTTTTATAATGATTATATACTTAAATGCATCGTCTTCATGTGCATTTAATTTATCATTGTAATAAACTTACTCATATATTACACAATGCATGTAAGTCAATTTTGCTTGCATGTTGTTGTTGTTGCACTCGAAGAAAAAAAAACGAAATAGACAGGGTTTTAGTCCAATCTAAATGGACTTTGACAACAAGCTGATTGCAGCAAAAGATACAACAATTAATCTGTAATAATGTGTGTAATCGGATATGACATGCCCTATATGGACACAATGGTGATTATAAATGCTGTTAATTGGGGCCCAGTTAACAAAAGACAAACTCCAAAGTGTGAACAAACAATGATTTAAGACAAGGTATAAAGTAATTAACAACCTGTCACTCAAGACGACCTGTGATTTACACATAGAGTATAGAGACTGGCAGGTACGAAGGCATTCCGATACATAACAGAAAATGTCCGTTCTGTGACATCATTGAGGATGAGAAACATGTGATATTAGATTGTATTTCTTACTCTGATTTGAGACAAACATTGTACACAAAAGCAACTTCAATTGATTATAATTTTTTGAATATGTCAGATATGGATAAATTAATCTTTCTTTTCAAAAACTCAGAGATGATACGTATAAGTGCCAAAACCTGCTACAATATTTTACAGCGTCGTTCTTTTTATCTTTGTAAATAATGTACGTATTTGATTAAATTATAATATTTTAGTTCGTCTGAAGAACAGTTGTTAATCAAATTAGAACCAATCTGATTGGTCCTAAGTAGATTTCATAAGTCATTTCTTAAATATGCGCTATAGTGCACGGTAACTCTCAGTATCTTAATAATTTCTATTTTTTTAATTTTTATTTTAATAAGGATTAACAACTGTTTTTCAGTTTTAAACACATACTATGTAACAATGTGTAATATCAGATTTTTATATACGGTACATGTACCTTGTGATATTTGATGTTTTATTATAATGTAGATAATGTCTCTTATAACTCTTATTAAGAGTGGCTATATATGATTTGTGTTTATGTCGTGTGCAATATATGTTGTAAATATAGATGAGACTCAAATAAATAAATAAATATTCCATAATTTTTGGTCGCTTAATGCAATTTTACCAATCAATTTTGTGCTTAAACAGTGGTCGCTGGTCGCGTAAGACAAAAGTCGCTTAATACAGTAGACAAAAACAGCAAATATGGTCAGGAGGATTTGAAACCGGTTGTTTAAGACAAAGGTCGCTTAATACGCGTGGTCGCTAGTACAAGTTAGACTGTACATTGATGGAGCAGACCCAAAGTCATTGATGGAGCAGACCCAAAGACATTGATGGAGCAGACCCAAAGACATTGATGGAGCAGACCCAAAGACATTGATAGAGCAGACGCAAAGACATTGATGGAGCAGACCCAAAGACATTGATGGAGACTAGACCCAAAGACATTGATGGAGCAGACCCAAATACATTGAAGGTATCCAGCTAGATATTGAAGAAGCATTACCTACTGAACACCTTGTAGATATAGAAGCATTACCTACTGAAAACCTTGTAGATATAGAAGCATTACCTACTGAACACCTTGTAGATATAGAAGCATTACCTACCGAACACCTTGTAGGAAAACAGTAAGCCACAGAATCGTGAATGCAATGTTTAAGGCTAAATCAATATAGAAAACTGAACACTGTAAATAACAAGACAAATATAGAGGAGGATAAATCATGGTAGCTTTATTAATGTTTCAAATGTAAGAGAGGATGAACAGCAAGCTGCCTTGAAGCAAACATTACATGCCAGTAACTGCTTTATCTCATCCAAGCTAAATGCTAACAACCAAGGACACAGCATTAATATTCCTGACAAACCTTACAGTAATGAGGATGAAGCTTGAGCAGTTAGACAATAATTTAGCAACTTAATCCAGAATCTTTTCAAACAATATTTCCTTGCTATAATCTTATAATGAACAAGCCGCCATAAATCATCTTGAATTTCTGTATTCTACAGGAAGTGCATGTCCCATAATGCAAGCTCAATATCCCATGATGCAATTGCATGTTTACCTCAATGGCAACCATACAAAACTACAAAGGCAGATTTTTTTCGTATTGTCCTCATGATGATGGCAAATTATACTCTTCTTGCATTTATTTAAACTAACTTTGCTTCATGACTCATAAACTGAAAAGCAATAGGGCACTATAATAAACATGAACAAGGCATTGATATTGCCTTATTTATGCATACAATTCAGTCAATAGAAAAATTCAATAGCACGCATTGGAACAGTAAACCTTTCCTAAGATGAAATAAGCCGTGTGGCATTCCCGTAGCTATTAGACCAATCCATTCCAGATATGACAAAAAGATATTTCATAAATATTCAATATTTTCTCATATCTATGTCCAAATTACCATACTACTCTGCAGCTATACTCGGAAGCGTACATCCAATTTGGTGTATCTGTCAAACTAGAAAGCTGTAGAAGAATAGAGCATCATTCTAGATACATTGCTACTTTCCCAAGCAACTTTTCAGATGAGAATCCAAAGCTTATGTTATGGCAGCTCAATTATTTGTAGGAAAAACAAAATTTGATTTGCATGAAACATCTCGGAAACTTATAGTAGTTTGACGAGAATGCTCCGCGTAATCTTGGCATTCGTCAATTTACCGTGGAAAACATGGGTGCATCACACAAATCAATCTCTATTTAAAAATGATGCGGTAATATATTGATTCAAAATGAGGAGGGAAAATGATTATCAAAGAAAATTGGTGATATCTTAGGAGGATAAATAAATGACAAAATTATCTTAATGTATCTATAGAAGTTCAAACATGCATGTAGCAAGAAATTGTTATCAGTCTAGGGGGAACATGGGTATATCCATCACTAATGAAATATCTGTCAGTTTCTTAAAAATATAATAAGTTATTGTTCTGCCCTCTAAGTTCATTGAAAACTGTATATCATTCTAAATGGAAGAAAAAGCATGATAATTCCGCTATGATGGAGTAATAGATCAGCTACCGGTAGCTAAATTACATGGCTAGCGGTTTTTTCCCAAATAATTTTTGTATAAAATGATCATGGAAGCTGAGCTAAGAATCTAAGCAACAGATGGTGCAGCATGCAAGTTCCATGTAGCCCTCGTCTGTATAGGTTTGCGATAATATTTAACCCTTTACTCTGTAGACTTCAAAATCTATTTAACAACAGTCTTAATGTTTGTGATAAGTGACTATAGTTATATTGTGTACGCCATCTCCATACCTGAGTTATTGGAAAATAATTAGAAAATAAAAATAGGTACATCCATTTGAAATATAGTAGATGCATCAAATGTGCTGCTGGTCGGAAGTGAAGCATCTATGATCCGAATGTACTGTTCATACATTACTTATAGAAATATACTTATTCAGACTGAACACTTCTAACAAACAGAAACCTCAGCTACTGGCATCTATGTTACAATAGGGGGAAGAACAGACAACGGGGAAGAAACAGACATGGCGCACAAAACAGTAAATTTGATAAGGGATTTAATACAAGGAGCATAACAAATACAACACCATTCCCCGAGGTGGTTCACATTATTATATTTATTTTGTCTGTGTATACATTTTAAAGGATTCAAATTTGCTCAAAATCCAATAAAATGTGGGTCTGTCTCTCTCAACATATTTCCAGTCTAATCTAGTTAGAAAACTTCTAAAGATGGGAGGACAGTTGTTTACTTTTCTGCCTTTCCCGAACTATCTTTCTCACTAAAAGAAACAAATGTAATAAATTCTATTAAAATTCACATCATGCCTACCAAGGCAAAGAAAATGGGATTAACAGATCATTTCTAGCTAGTGTATTCTGTGTGCATTCATGGAAGGAACCTATCATTGGATATTCATTACAGTGAAAAATGATAAATGTCATCGCATCTCAATACACTCATTATCGGGGATACCCTAGGGACCTTATATTATAATGGAAAACCACGGCATTCAAAATTATTCCAGTTCCTAATATAGGGCGTTATTTTGCGGGGCACTGATCAGTCGTGGTTTTTAAAACATATCCAATTCCGCGACCTCATCGGGAAAACCTATTAACGTAGCTCACTAAATTCACCAGCTCAATGATTCGGACAAATAAACCCGGCAATATACACACAACAATGTCTACAATAACCATTACGATATACAGAGTAACGTTGCTGTTCTATTATTGATAGAAAACAGGTTTATGTAGCCAATAACGCTGATGCCGCGTGTCCCGATTTAGTCACAAAATTGAGTAATTTTTAAATTCATTTACAGGGAAAAGGCACTAACTGCAGAAGTTATATCCCTACAATTAGGTTTTCCAGGAAAAGACAGATGGTATAATGGCTTGTTTTCGTTGTAAAAGTGATGTTTTGTTACCGGTAAAACAGGCTCTGATTGGTTCCCTTGTACACAGTGTAAAGTTTGTGATAAGTTCACTACCCAACCCGTAACATTTCTTTAAACATTGCAAATGGTTGTGAATTCAAGTCTGGTAGATACTTTACATTGTCCTTGTCACCAGATAATGCTTCTAAATTAAAGTCACTGTTGTCTATCTCCTATGCCATTACAAGAAACTATCTGAGGACATTAAATCAAAGTGTTCGTTAGAAAACCAGACACATCAGTTTAATCTGCTCATTCAAGCATATACAACCAGCCTTATAGTTGATACATCCAACCATAGACAGCCACAATCATCCATAATAGGTACAGCTATATTATCAATACAAAATGTTTTTTAGGTCAACAGTGTTTCAGTCATATGGAGACTACCCAGTCACATTACCCTGACAGGGTGAACCAGTAGTTACCTGGAATTAACTGTGCCATCAGCATCAAGTAAGTTTTTTCAGAATTTAAAACTAACATTCAAGCAAACATATTGTGGTCAGAATATTCTACACAATGTGTCAATAAGAAACAAACAGCAGTCAGGAAAAGCACAAACCTGAATAATCCCTTTAGCTTGCAAACTCCATACAATGTTTTTTAGCATATTGAAAAACAAACTTTCAAGGAGAATTCTGCTCTATGCAACTTCAAATTATGGGACAGAATACAAGCAAGGTTGAACTATCTTCTCTTGGTTTTCAAATTGTATTTCTATGTCTTTTTAGTAATGAAAAACTAAAATTCATGCATGTTAAATGTAGTTGATGATGTTTTGCACAATGTCACTTTAAATTATGGTGTACCAATTAACAAGTGCAAACGACATCAAGGAAAAGAGCAGAGTTGAATTATCTCCCCTTCGTTTCTTGATTGTATTTTCATTCTTTTTCCAGCAACGAAAAACTAAAATTTAATGCATATTAAATGCAGCCGATAAAGTTCTACACAATGTGACTTCAAATTGAGAAAAACCAACAGTATAAAGGAACAGTGCAAAGTTTACTTATTTCCCTTAGGTTCTTAAACTTCTAAACATATTTTATACACATACACAAGAACAAAGATGAAAGAGCCCTTGCTTAAGGTGATAAATACAATCAGAGAAACTGATCTGAGAATATTGTGCTAATAAGTATTTTATTCATTACTAAATATAGACTTTGGTTACTTAAAATTTGTGTGAAGTACCATTGAAATGTGACCAAAGCATGTTGTAACTGATGATTTATCCTACACTAATTTACTTCAAGTTGTGGCACCAACAAAAACGAAGTCATGAGAAGAGAGCTGTCAGGGATCCTATTAAGGCATAATTTATGCCCAATCCTAAAGATAAGGTGCAAGTCTGTTTTGGGTGCCATTAGCACACAACCCTATGTCAAAACTCAATTTAAAACATTGTTCTATCGTTAAAATTCAGCTTATGACCATAAAAAACTTAAGTTGTCAAAATGTTTCCATCAAATCACTTTCAATTTCAGCAGAAGTTACTTTCTTCTGGTGAAGCAAATCTGGATTTCCGGATTATTCCGGAATTTTTAGGACCCCTAAATTGCATCTACCATCCACATCACCAACAGTACAACACCATCACACTAAGGTGAAGAGTTTACAATCATTTATTTTTTATCTCTCATACAATTCCCATTTCCATTCTCCAGCATTTACAGACCAGAGTATTTAGTTTTTCAATAAGTGGCTGGATATTTCCATTCGGAATGCCTCTTTCTGCCCTGGTATAGACATTAATGGCTTCTTCATTTAGATTTCCATCACATTTTCTCGGCCAGCTAATCAGCGAAAAACATACAAACAGCGATAGATTACAGATTCCTTACAGATCCAATATCCCCGTATCGACAAAGTCCTTGAAACTGTCCATGCCACGATCATGTAACGATGACAAAGAAACGATGGCAATGGCAAAGAAACGAGTCAATTTTCCATCAAGATTCTCCCGTCAGATTTACTGACAGAATGAGCTCAGCAGCTGATTGAATCTGTACAACAGAACAACATGACTTAAGCATGACAATTCAATAAGTCGACTTTTATAACATTTTGTTAATTCAATATGAATATGGTAAATGTTATCTGGTACGCCTATACAGGTTATTGAAGAGTTTGAATGGGGTTGGGTGATTATTGTATTTAGTAACAACAATTCGCTGGGTTAGAATTAAGAGGTCTTAATTAATCAATATGTTGAGAAAACAAGAAAAAACTGTCTGAAAACTAGTCTTTACTTATGGAAAAACAAGCTAAAAACTTCAGTTTGGTCAACATGATTTCCGATTTTCAAGAAAATAGGCCCATAAGAAGCGCCTTGAGGTGCAGATTTCAAATATATACATAAGTCATATAAGGTCAGTACTTACGACCTTCTAATTCTAAGCCAGCGAATTGTCACCAGCATTTTAACCCACACATGCAGTGCTTAGTATAATTATAATCGCTTATTATGTTATATATTGTCCTTCTTGCTGTTAATATTTATGACGGCTTCACATGAACTTGTTTCCAAAAAACTGTTGTCATTAAATGACTTAAATTAGTAATTAATACTGGTTTTAGACCCAGCAACATCTCCCAATTTGCACCAAACCATGCAGCCTCTTAATTAAGTGTGATACTAACTGAAAACATACGTATACCAAAGCCTTTGCTTACGTCACATGATATTAAAATACAGAACCATTCCCTGAATAATGTCAACATTTAATGGTTTATTAATGAGAGAACCTTTACAAGGACACAAGAACTTTATTCCAACAACTTTAAGCTTCTCAACACTATAAAACAACAGAAGACGAAATAACAAATTGATCCATCAAAGCTGATTTCCTAAAATATTACTTTTCTGTTTGTTTTAAGAGGAGGCTAGTTTAAAGCCATCCAATTAATTATGAGTTTGTTATTGAAATGTCATTTCCCAACTGAAAGTCATTTCTAAGGAGCATTATTGTATCAGTTTAAGAAGTCCGCCATCTATCTTCTGTAAGCATAGATGACAGTAATGGCCTATCACAATATAGGAATATAATCATCCGCAGGCTAGACATCTTTACTCTCTCTCTCCCTCTCTCTCTCTCTTTTTATGGACATGTGGTCATATATTCATCCAGCTCCATACAGACTCTATAATAGGAGGATAAAATACAATGTAAGAGAGGCATGAAACTGGGCAGTTTGGGCTAGATTGCCCAGTTTGGCTAAATTGATGCCCTAGGATATACCTACCATTATGTAATTACTGATCACTAAATGAATACCTATTACATTCTCTGCAGACCCTTATGATGAGTGCTTAATGATTTTAACAACTTATAAAGCAATCTACACAACTCAAACATTTCCACATTAGGCAAACCAATGTCGACCATTAACATGCTATATTACCAAGCTCTCCCATGGCCACTTAGACACGGTGGAGTCTACTACAGTGTTTGCCTGTGTGCTCAATTAATTGAAGAAAACATTTTTGAATTATAAAGATTGCATTGGACATATGAAATCAACAGGAGTGTGAAATGTTTTCTCTACAGCGACATTTAGTCTCATTGATGAATAATATCACCAACCTCTTCTGCAGCAATTTGCAACAAAGCAATTTGTCAAACTATAATTGGGCAATGTGCACTATAATGAATGAAGTTGTAGAATAATGTCCTATCTAATTGGACCTTGAATACTAACATTTTCCCACTGGTACAGTGACAGCGAACCAACTTGGCTTCATGGCTTCAAAAAACATTTTACAAACCTTGAAATGTCCAGTATCAACTCACTAGAGACAAGACTTGGCAGAATTAACACAATATTAAAGGATTGCTTTAATCTAGCCCCTTCAGTTCTGTTCTAGGCTTGTGCAATTTGATTCCATGGCAGAAGAAGTGTGCAACACCCCCAAGGAGTAGTGATGAATTTCTGGACACTATTAATGACAAATTGTTGAAATCACAAGGGAGTCAGAAAAGATTAATTGAAGTTTAATTAGTCTATAGATGACTCAACAGATAATACAGCAATTGGATGCTGAGTGCACATTTATTTAGCAGCATCTTAAAACTGGACTTGATTTCTAATTACATGAAGTGTTCAATTAAACCTTTGTCAATGCTTTCTTCATTGTAATAATGTTCATAAAAGTTCGCATGCAGTGCTATCTATATGTGGATGACAAAAGGAACACAGAAATGTGTGATACACCATTCTTGACCCTTGATAATCATTGGCTTGTAATTATATAAGTCCATGTTTGATTTCTCTGCTGAGAAGGTTATGTTTTTCCATGGCACTGACTTATAACTTTCATGTGCTCAAAATGATGATAATGTGTCAGTTGCTTTTTCAGAACAGTATTGGTTGATTATTAATGCTAGGAAAACTGGTTTAAGGTGTCCAGTCACCGATGGTCATCAAATCTTGAATATCATCTGAACAACTTGACGTATTAGTGGTGTAAAATCTAATGGAACACAAAACAGCACTCACTAAACAAGTGCATATGGCCTGCATCTGATACACCATTGTAGTGATATTTAAGTCTTGAAGCATTAAAGTCAAAATATAGATGTACAGCACATAAAACATGACATTGAGACTTGTATAAGTCAGTAGTTGGAGTCGACGGCCTTTTGTTTTGTCACTAAATGTTCCAAAAACTTAGAGAACAATTTACTACAGCTGTTAACTTGTCAATTTCTATTCAAGAGATATTCTACTAAATGCTGTTTGACAGTTCTGACAGGTTTTTAGTCTCTAAGGGAACAATTTCTACATACATGTATGTACTTATGTATTGAACCAACAGAAATCAGTAATGTTGACTCAGGGAACAAAAACACATTGTTTTATGCACTGGTCCAGACATTCATTCCATATAGAACTGTAAAACATCTATAATGACATCAATGCCAAAAGTAGACAATAAACCATTTATTAGCAATAAAATAGAGAGATCTGCCAACCTTAGCATTATTTGGTAGTGTAGGTTATAGGATGGGGCCAAACTTAAAATATTCTTGGTTCCCCCTTCCCGACCCTAGCAGATATAGAATGGGTAGGTAGGTAGGGTAAATATTTTTTTTTGGAATTGTTTCAGTATGATAGTTATTTAACCGTTAGCCGTGTCCCAGGTCACTCCTTACCGTCCAGTAGCCCTGTCCGAGTGTCATTCCTTACAGTCCAGTAGCTGTGTCCCAGTGTCACTCCTTACTGTCCAGTAGCCCTGTACGAGTGTCATTCCTTACTCTCAGTTGATCATGTACACATTATTCTCCCAGCACGATGGCTATAATAGCTTCCTTTAACTTCAAAGCGAAACCACATGCTAAGACACCAAAGTCACTACTTATTAATTGGTTGATTTCTGTACCTCGCTGTACCACTCTGCATACTATATAAGCAATGCATTCTACATTTCAAAGGAAATCTATATATGGATAAAGACATTAACACTTGATATAGAGCTGACACCCACCACATGCATTATGCATCACAACAATTTACTTAAGTGCGTCGTTTTCTATCTATTGTTGAATGCTGCAAGCTTTTAGCAGAATATTGAGCTGAGTTGTTGATTTTAACATCATATTTTCTCCCAGTATCAATATAACATTTAGAATATGGAACATTCACACGATAACATGTTTATAAGCCACATAATGTGTCTACATTATAAGTTTGACTGCTTTGTACCAGGAGCACTGTAACAACCAAGTCAGATAGACACTACGCTACCGCAAATAATGGACCCTACTACCAATTAAAGTCTACTACAAGACAATTTAACACTACTACTGTAAGTACCAAGTCTAGTACAAGCCATTGTTATCATACCTAGTAAGCTTCATTACAATAAGTCTGACTCCAATACCAAATTCAACCAACACCACTGAGTCTGATGGATCCACCAGTCAGACCAATAGAACACCACTATACTTGCAACAGACTCTACTACTACTTGCTTCTCAAGCATGTAACCATTGTCAGTCTCAACAATGCTAATCAAGAACTTGGACTACACAACAAAAGTCGAACATCACATGTAAACAACATATTGATGATCTCTGTTCTGATCACATAACTATATTATAACAGATCACATGATTTACAGATCACATGACCTACACTCTTCCAGAGAAAGTAATTCTACAGGGACTGGACACAAATACAGGTTACATATCCAGTATGTCAAGAAAAAGCCAGCAGAAAGCCTATAGAGAGCCTATAGAGAGCCATTTATTTGTTTACAAACAAGAAACAGACATTATGACATCAAATAATGCAACATAACATGGAAATGTTGATCTGAGAATTCATCAGTCAAAGCAGACAAGTGTATACTCGGACGATTCCAGCCTGGACGTTGATGGCAATAAAAGCAAACGTCAATAATGCCACTTATAGACATGAGAAGAGATTTTCTATTGAAAGCTCCCCAATTTTCTATTCCAACATACATATATTGCCTCTCAACTTGTGAGGAGACATAAGCTACATATATCCCCTCTCAGAGCAGACGTCATCTCAGGTTAAGTGGGAATATATGAGAAATGTTGAGGCAGACGGCCACTTTGCTAATTAAAACGTAAGAGTCATCTCGTCAGTATGAGACAGTTTCATCTATCAGGAACCAAGAGGATCGCTAGAAAAAAATATAAAGACTTCCTTTGTTTTTTATTGCACAAGTCTTCATTACCAACTCTGTCTCTACTAAGGCATCATAAAACAGCATTCACACAAATTTGCACAATGAATTGAAAAATCGCCTTACAGACTATTCATGTGCAGATGTGACAATTTATTGTTCAATTGAATTCAATACTGATGATGTGTCAATGAAAAAAAGGTTTCCTGAATATTGCATGAAGGCGTATTAGTGGTATTATGCAACATGAGCCGATGTTAAGCAATTGCCGGATACGTTCAAACAATAGCGGGCTCGGAATACTGCCTCCAAATAGGAAAGTAGCAAACTATAAATTACAAAGATTTTATCGCATCGTGACATAATGACATGCTCGTAGCTTTTGAATTTGGAATCAATATTTTGTAAACTAATACTAACGCTCATTGATAAAAGATTGACAGGGAGGAAATGTTATCCTGGAACGGGCTGCTAGAATAGCCCCTGAGAACAATATAACAGCATTATACAAGGTGATTGTGTTCTCTTTGGTTTCCCTAGTTACAAGAGAAATGTTACATGTACTTTATATAGGCTTTATTCACATAGCATTATTTATAGGATTCACAACTTTGAAAAACAAGAGATGTTTGTAAAACACGTATGCCCCCATGGCAGCCCAATAGTCAGAAATGGTGAAGGTCACAGTGACCTTGACCTTTGACCTACTGACCTCAAAATCAATAGGGATCATCCACTGTTACTGACCAACCTCCATGTAAAGTTTGAAGATCCTAGGTAAAAGTGTTCTTGAGTTATTAAACGGAAACCATTTTATACGACTGACAGACAGACATACAGACCGACAGACATGTGCAAAGCAATATGCCCCCTCATCAAAGATGGGAGGCATAAAAAGGATGGCTGTTGTATGTAATTTATATATTTATATCTCATTTACAAAAATACCTGGCTAGATCCACATTCAGGGGTATAAGGATTACCCGTACCACAGTCCAATCCATTGCAATCTACTGATGACTACCAACCTATGAAGTTTGAAGACTCTAAAAACAACAACCTTGACCTTAGCCCTACTGACCTCAAATATCAGTAGGGGTCATATATTCTTGCTTATTCAAAAGCCAAGTGTTCTTGAGTGACATTTAATGAACAGAAACTGTCAGACACACAGACTGATAGACAATTGGTGCAGCAATATCCCCAACCATCAAAGATGGGGGGCGCATAACAATATAGGGGGATAATTATTAGACAGTCAATTAGGACAATAGAGATTGTGTTCACTGACCATGTCTTTAAGTGTCACATGTTCCATACAATCTAGCAGACTATCAGACAATGTATTACCATAACAAGATAGGTCAAGTATACCTGAACGAAATATTTGCCACTGCAGCAGCTCTCAACCTCGCAGCAAGTACTGACGTCCTGCTCTCACAGCAAGTACTGTCATCTGCTCTAACAACAAGCACTATTATCTGCTCTCACAGCCAGTACTGTCATCTGCTTTCACAGCAAGTACTGTTATCTGCTCTCACAGCCAGTACTATCATCTGCGCTCACAGCCAGTACTATCATCTGCTCTCACAACCAGTACTGTCATCTGCTCTCACAGCAAGAACTGTCATCTGCTCTCACAGCCAGTACTGTCATCTGCTCTCACAGCAAGTACTGTTATCTGCTCTCATAGCAAGTACTGTCATCTGCTTTTACAGCAAGTACTGTTATCTGCTCTCACAGCCAGTACTGTCATCTGCTCTCACAGCCAGTACTGCTATCTGCTCTCACAGCCACCTACTGCCATCTGCTCTCACAGCCAGTACTGTTATCTGCTCTCACAGCCACCTACTGCCATCTGCTCTCACAGCCACCTACTGGCATCTGCTCTCACAGCAAGTACTGTTATCTGCTCTCACAGCCAGTACTGTATCATACAATCATATGGGGACTATGCAAGTCACAATGAAACCAGACACTGAGAAAACTAGCAGTGACCTGAAACTAACTATGCTGAGCATTAAGCAAGGAAGATAGGAGTATCATTTATAACCACTTTGGTATGTCCCGGTCTCAGGGATCCAACCTGTGACCTCTAATACTCAAAGTGGACCCTCTACAACTAGGCTATCATTAGGCAGACCAGTAGTTTTTTTCAAACAGGTGATTGGTTACTGATCTAACACAGTAGTTAACAAGACATTGACACTGAACGTCGACGACAAAACAATGATATTACATTATGAATCATGTCTGTGTTACCTAACGGATGGCAACAACATTATTCTTCTTAAATTCCTGAAAACTAAAGTCTGTGACACAATTTACAGCATGAGAATCTCTAATATCTTTTAAGAAAACAAAACAATGTAGTAAAGGCATGAATTAGCATTCAGTTGGTTTTGCATTTCCAAGAAAGGGCACCTGCTTCGCATTGCAAGCAACTATTGTCATAAAAAGCTAACAACAAAAGACAACAGAAGATTAAGTCTGGAATTAAATATATGTAAAACATCTCTCAAATGTTTCTTGCTTTGTACAATACATTATCAGTGTGTAAAATAATACATATAATCTGTGTGACAGAGACTGGTCACTAGGGGCCATCTCCGGTGTTACTTGATAGTCATATAGTGTATTAATCCCCACCAAATGTGTCAGTATCATGTGTTCCATGCATGTCACTACAACATGGGCAAATTATTTATTTGCAAAACTCATGCCCACATGGGATCTATACAGAGCAATACAAGAAAATACAATAATGGCTTTCATGAAGATATAACAACTGACTGTTCCACGGTTTATATTTGACAGCCCAGGTTGCCACGGTTACTGAGTTTCCTGTCAAGAAGGATAGTTATTGTGAGAAAAAAATGCAAGAAAAACACATAATGAGTCTGGAAAAATAATCAAACTTTGTAAAACAATCTTGAAAAATTGATAAGAAGTTAAGAGGACGTTCTGACACATCATTCAACACGCACCAAACACAAGGGCTTAGTAACTGATTTCCTGGAATGGAATGAGAGGGGAAAAATCAGAGTAAATGAGTAAAGTTTAGGCACTTTTAACCTATCGACAATACTATACATTATTTATTTTAAGTCAGATTTGCATACATATATATTTTTGTGGACTAATGTAATAGTTTAGACTTACAGGTACTGACTTTGACAAATCCTAGATACAAAACGATGTTTTTCTTTTTAAAAAGTTATTCCAGGTTTCCTAGCAACTACTTTCAGTACTTTGATTTCATACACATACAGAATCTCAGGGAAGTATAATTGAATTCTGTATCCAGAAAAATAGACACAGAGCGGTTCTAATTGCATGAAACCTATGTCTGTCTAACTCATTATTTTCATGGTCAATTGGATATGTTTCAATTTAGAAGAGAACATTTTACATGTAACTTTCTGTTAATCATCAATCATGAATATAACATAAAAATGTAGGCCATCTTGAAATACACTTTTGAGATCTATATAATATATATATATAGGTGTTATATATCTATGTGGTAATGTCTTAGAACGGCAAATTTTAATGAATTCACATTTTTATTTGTTAGAAAAAATGTAGAAGTCTGACACCTTCCAACAACTCCAGTTCCTTCTCGTCTGATTCTATACCCCATTTTCTGCTTATGTTTTATTGTGTAATATAAGATGATTGTCTTCATTGTTTAATGCTGTAAAATCATGATACCTTTAATTGGTTTCATTATATAAACTCTTAGGAATTTTGTAAAAACTGTAGATTTGCCGGGTTTGCAAATTTGTGGAATATTAATGTGGATTCCAAATTCTAAAAGGAAGAAAATAAGGTAATCAAAGGGTATTAAATGTATTAGTCGAGATTATCCACTGGTTTCATAAAATAATGTCATTTCCTGCACTTCTCTATCTAAGGTGTGACTACATAACATTGGCTTTAACTCACATCTTAGTTCAATTTTCATATCTCATCAATAATCAGTGATGAATTCAACAGACAGGTGGTTTAATGTTGATGAGAGTATTTCTGTATAAAATGATCACATAATCATCCTATAAGCTTTTATATAGATCCACCTATAGAAGATATTCCGTGAAATGAGAACAGTCTTACATTATCATTGTACATATCATGCAAGAAACAACTACCAGCTAGGTAATGAATTATATACCTCCAGTCTTATCATACAGCACTGACACAGTTAAAGGGCAATAACTCAGTAAAAATGTTCCAAGTATTAAATGTACTGCTGATCATGCACAACTAAATTTGGTTTATATGTTTTCTGTGCTCGGTTGGTTCAGTTGGGCATTGTGCTTTGTGTGTTTTTAATGTTTTCTGTGCTCGGCTGGTTAAGTTGAGTGCTGCCTTCCCTGTCTGACTTAATGTAATCTTTTTGGTACTCAGACAAGTCTTGAGAAGTTGGTTGGAATCCAATATACATGTATGACTACAAAGAACTAGTGCATGTGGACCATATCTAGATCTGTCAAAAGAATTGGGACGACCAATGGAAAGACTAAAATAGACAAAAGGCAAACTTCAAATTTATTTCCCCCACTTGTATCTGTTTCATATCTGGAGTATGTAATAACAGTACATGCATCACAACAAATAAACACTGGTCCTTTCCACTCCCTTTGAATATAAAGTAAGAAAAACATAACTTACCATATAATCTTGATCCTCTAATTGTTTATTTCTATAGTAACACATTCCTGAAACAAACAAAAATAAAAGAATATGTTAACACCAGTTAATATCAAGTGATATAAATTGAACAACCCTCATCATTTGTTTTGGTAGAAGAAAAGACATCTCATATAGTAGTTCCAAAGACCCCTTAATAAAACAATAAAATCCACTGTACATGACATAATTATGATTCTCTGACTTTTGATATTACCAAAATACAACATTTTACTCATGGTTCTGACTGATACGTCAACTTATTCTGAAATTACACGATATGTATTTTGGCTCAATTATAGAATGGTTGAACCAAGTACAAAATTTTCATAATAACCCTAGCACCTAGTGAACCTCTTCATGCTCTGTACTCATAATTGTTCACAAAAAGTGTTAGGCATTGAACAAAAAACAAAGGAATGAAATGAGAGAACAGATTTTTCTTTCTAAGTTCAAGAGACTTGTGACATTGTTGTAAAAATCCATATTATAATGGGCCATGTCTCATTGCTGACTTCATGCAGTTTTGACTGTCCCAGTATTTATGTCCCAATTGAAGCCGATACAGCAACCATCACAGTGTGACAAGGGAATCAAAGACATGGCATAAATGTCTGCTCTATATTCCACACCAGATGTTTTTTCTTCCACCAAGAAATGTTCTCCTATAACGTGACACAAATCATGCTATGCATGTCAGCAGTCACAGATACTAAGCACAAGTTGGTACCAACCATTTTCAATAAAATATGCCCATGAGTCATGTCTGCAACTTGCTCGGCAAACCATCTTGTACTTATACTACAGTAAAAGCCACTGCTCACAATATGCATGTTTTATCAGCATGTTTTACATAAGTTTATCCTAGGGATTATCATCCACATCAACAACAATATACAATATGCTGACATCTTGTTTAAAGCACCAAACAGACAGTAAATAGTCTAGTGACAATTCCAAGTAATCTTCAATCTGAATGTTTCAACCACCAAGCTATAATGTAAACAAGTTTTTGCATCTCAAACAAAAATACAATAAATTGAAATTCCTCATAAATTTTCCCAAGTGTTTGTTTTTCTTGCATGAGAAAGTTGGATATTTAAAACTGATTCTATAAATAGTAACAGTCGGACCACCAGAAACAGCATTAACAACAACAATTACTATTGCTGAACCAGAAATCAAAACAAAGTTTGTTTACACCATCATTTTTTTATTTTACTTGAATAATGAGAAACAAGTTCTACATCTTATATTTACAATTTGACACATAGTACCAAACATCATCTAGTCACCATGGCAATAATAATGATAATAACAATAAATCAAGACTTTATTTCAAGAGGCAACACAGTTGGATATACCCAGTCTTCTCTGTGAGCCTCATAAGGTTTGAGAGAAGTCAGTTTTTGTTTTTAATGTCAATCGTATCATTATTGGTATCATTGCTATGTAATGTTCGTACTTGGTATGAAAATAATCTTGCCACTATCACAGGAAGGAATGGCCACCCCACCATACTCTAATCGGATACTCTACTACAAAGCTGTCCAGGCAGTTTTTTCCAGTAAGTTTATACACTTACTAAATTGGGTTATAACTGTATAATCAATTTTACCATTAACACAATAGTCAGGCGCCAATGTCTTAATGCTATAATGCCATTGCATCCATAGATTTCCAAGTGGACCAGGTTCTCTCGATATTTGCTTTCATTAATGACAAATTCTTCTTGTCTGTATAGATCCAAGCCATTTTCTAGTGGGATACTCTGATGAATTGGCCTACTTGAAATGTCAGGGATATAATGAGTAGGTATGTTGGTTTCCCCATCATGTTTGTTCAAGCCACATATCTCATTGGATACTGTCAGACATTCGGGGCAATGTTGATTGCTATATGGGGTTTGTCAAGTTGTATTAATGGTAAAGATATTGTGGGTATAGTTAAACAATTGGACTGTGGATAGCCTAGAGTTGACACAGTAAATACTGTATAATTGGTTACAAGTTACCGCTTATTTTATATCCAATATATATTGATAGAATCCGACCCCAGGATCACTAAGCAACTTAAGGTCAACATCAATCTCCAATTCCAATTATTGAACTTAAGTCAGCTTTACTTGTACTTATTTTGTTGTTTCATGAACCCAGAGCCAGAGATCATGCACATGTAGTAGAACTCTGAGATTGTATTAAGTGTGGATCGAAGGCGTCCACATACATGTGAGCAGGACTGGTACTTCAGTTAGAATATGGAAATTTACACTATGAACAAAATTAAACATAATTCTTAAATAACTAAGAACCACCAAGTTTCATGGGCCTTTTCCTAAACTGAAAACAAATGCATAAAAGTACAGATAAACTAGTTGAGGCCTGCAGTAGCTTTGATTTCAAATTGCTTATATTGACATGTGCATGTTTTTCAAATTAGGAAACAGTATTTCATGGCATAATGACCAACAACACAACAAAACTCAAATGGCAATTGCTCCTGCAAATTCACTGGCAATAGATGTTCTTGTGCTGTTGGAAATAAAAATGCCAATTCCTTTACCATGTGGATTAACAGTTTGTCTTTGGCCTGCTTAATAAAGGTTGTTGGTGCCTTGATAAAACAGCATAAGTCAGTAATATAAGACATTCCTTCTTCTGTTACACAGAAAAACAAAATACAGCTGGTGTGATGGTGAAACAAAAAGTCAAAATTCAGAAGTTAACGAATCACCATAAAGCACAATAACAGAAGTGCATGTGAACCATACACTAATAGCAACCAGAAGTGCATGTGAACCATACACTAATAGCAACCAGAAGTGCATGTGAACCGTACACTAATAGCAACCAGAAGTGCATGTGAACCGTACACTAATAGCAACCAGAAGTCCATGTGAACCGTACACTAATAGCAACCAGAAGTGCATGTGAACCGTACACTAATAGCAACCAGAAGTGCATGTGAACCATACACTAATAGCAACCAGAAGTGCATGTGAACCGTACACTAATAGCAACCAGAAGTGCATGTGAACCATACATACACTAATAGCAACCAGAAGTGCATGTGAACCATACATACACTAATAGCAACCAGAAGTACATGTGAACCGTACACTAATAGCAACCATACATACACTAATAGCAACCAGAAGTGCATGTGAACCATACATACACTAATAGCAACCAGAAGTGCATGTGAACCGTACACTAATAGCAACCAGAAGTGCATGTGAACCATACATACACTAATAGCAACCAGAAGTGCATGTGAACCATACATACACTAATAGCAACCAGAAGTGCATGTGAACCGTACATACACTAATAGCAACCAGATTCCTGTTCTTCAAACAAACCTTACGACATTCAGTCAGTGCAACTTGGCAATATATTATATCTATGAGCATAACGTTTGACACTTGCAATAATGAACATCCTACACTTCAAATGAAGCAATATTCATTACTGTGATTTGCAATAATTCCAGTTGCAAGGCATCCAAATTCACCCATTTGTAAACTTCTTGATCCATAGAAAATACTCGCACATTTACAGTACATAGATTAACTTTACAGTCGGGCACCGAGGAACCTAAGCCTATGTAAGTAGTATTCCTGCAGGATCATTCATGAAAAAAGAACATATTTTCACAGAGAAACGCACATGTCAAAAGTATTTGTTTACAGAATGGGGAGTTGCAAAAATTATGGGGATTTTGTTTGTTTTGGGAAAATTGGGATTGTTTGTATAAACTTTGCCAGAGAAGTTCATCTAGTAAAAGAAAATTCAGGCTCTTTAGTAGAGTGTTCATCAAAACATTTTCATAAAAAATATTTCCCTCCAGATGTGTCCATTGGATACAGAAGGCTACCAGCGAAGAAGACTGCTTGCCTGTGTTGCCTCTTAAAATTAAATAGATATTATTATCATTTTACCACCCTTTTGTTAAGGGTTTTGATAGGTATTTATAGGATTGCTCGAAAAGAACCATAACTCCCTTAATCACTCGGTGTTTTGTAACAAAATCAAATCGTCTTCTTTCATTATCCTATGTCTATATGCCCATTATGATGTGAAAGTTCTATAGTATCAAGAGTTATTCTTCGGAAACCCATTTTTTGCACAGATAGACAGACATGTGGGAAACACTGTATACATTTTTGTGATGCCATAGCTTGAATGATGGGGGTATAAAAACACTGTAAAAAGTGAATATGTAATTGCATGGAGAGTCAAATTGTATTAAAGCAAAAGCTTGGTACAAAAATGTTGTACCCAATACTATGAAAGTGACGATACTATGAAAGTTATGTTACAGTAGTTGTACTAATTTATCAATCAAGCCAATACCCATAAACCAATGTATACAGATAGTTACAATTCATACCAATGTCGTTGGTTTGTTTCCAAGTTGAGTCAAGCAGTGAATGAAGGCAAGAAGTAACACAGCCAGACTTTGACGCTTAATTAGATCAATTACCATCCAACAAGTTGATGTCCTTAAGAACATTCACATTTCTTGACAAATCAAATCATACACCATGGAATGCTGGAAGTAATGGATATATTAGGGGAACCACCAAGCCAAGATTTGGTATACCTGTCCTAAAGAACAATAACAATGTCAAGAAAAAAATAACAACCTGGTTATTTTTTTAGGTGAATGTATTAATGGATTGTCAGGTAAGTGTAGACAAGAGGTATAAAATCTACACCTGACTTGACAAGGATGAACTGCCAAGACAAGCAATAATCAAGTTGATGGTAGAAAAAAACTGGAATACTCTGAGGTTATTTGACCCTTAGCACATGTTCAAAAATCTGCTGATGTAACCATGGCAAAAGATGGTATATTCAAATAATAACATACTAAAGATTATAAGCAGTTAGAGATTTTGCACTTGGCATAGATTGTAGATTAAAGTGCTTACAAAGTACAAAGCATATATAATTTAAAATAAACAAGACTGCATTCAATAAAAGCTTATGCCCTAGTGAAAGCCCACAGTCCATAAAAACTAGCTTAGTCAATCAGGGGCCACAATTCTGTTGAAATGATGGATAGTGTTACATGCCTTTGACAATGTAAGGTGTTTATGATGGTAAACAAGTATGCCAAGTTTGAAAGCATTGTCTTGATGAACTTAAAAAAATATTTTAGTTTAAACAACTTGAAAGTTTTGGTTAACATTTTAGGACGAACGAACCGACAAATGGACAGGACAATCAATATACGCCTCTGCATCAGTAGATGCCAGGGAATAAAACCTGCTAGCAAGAAATTGACACTGTGCCTATGCTAAGTATATCAGGGAGTTGAAGTATTTAGTAAATACAAACTGTTATACTTGACATTTGAAGTTTTGAACCCTAGATCTGGTCCAAGAAATTAATTTTGTAAAAGTCACAGCTTAAGCAGCTTAATTCAACTGTGCCCCTCTTACCAAATGGTCCGAGGAGGAAAGGGAACAAAACAGTACTGTAATAACAAGACCCAAGGTGTTTTATCCGAACACTGTAGTTGCTATAGCAATCACAACAAGTTTCCTTTCCTACCTCCCTCCCTATCTCTCTATGAAAACCTTAAATCCAATCCATGGAATGTAGTACCAGTCGAAACAAATGACATGTTCTAGAACCAGTCCAAACAAATGTCATCTTCTACAAGCTTGACAGAATCAATGATCATTGTTTAAGACAAGGAACCAAAATAATCAAAATCAACCCAAACAGAGAGAGAAAACTCCCAAGTAAAAGTTCTAACCATTTATTAGTTTTTCAAGTGAACATGTTAATGGTGTACAAGATGTATATTTATTGCTTGAATGGGTTTCTCCCACAGATTGGTGAACATTGACGACAAATGTTACCATGTGTTAGTCAATGTGACAGAAAATGCTACATTCGGTAAATGACGTTCATTGACCAAATCAATACAAAATGTTACAATATTTATGGTTGAAAAAACAACAACAAAGATTCTTAATGAAAGTGAAATCTTCCGTGATAAGTTGGCAACAAAGGAGACAGCACAATAATGGAAGGTGTTAGTTAAACGTTTCTTTCATTATTTAAAGGCTCGTGTTAAAGTGGCAATCCCATCATGTATTTTATATATTTGTATGCCAAAATACAACACTACACAAGTCATTATGAAATATTATAAGGCCATACAATTTGGTATATTCCACAAAGGTGGATTTTTTTAGATGCGCATGATTTATCAGTGATGTTTTAAGTACCAAACAGACCATTTTTTTACTTAAAAACAAGTCATTAAGAATTACAAGCAATACAGAAGTCCCCTACCGGTTTGAAGCCGTTTTCAGTGTTTCTGTTGCAATAGCAACAACATTTTTTGTCAGAATCAAAATATTTTTAGACGTGCATAATCCCCTTATTGCCCCCTAACCACATACCAAGTTGCATAAACCTACCTAGCTTAGAAACTGTTTCAGTTATGTCAGGATCCAGATTTTTTGACGGACTGACGGACTGACTACTATCATCTGCTGATGTTGTGGCAGACAAGTCCACTATCCTTGGAGAAGTCATCATAGTGACATCACAGAAAATGTTCAGTTTGATGTCAGGGAACCAAAATCAAATAATTATCTCTTATATGTAATGTAACTTTAATAGGTGGTTAAACAATGATACTGCCAGATAACGAAAAATCAACTACCGGGTAATCAATATACTTTAGAATGCAAACATTATAACAATTTGTAACTTTAATAGGTGGTTTAAAACAGGAATAAAACTATCAGAGAAGAGAAAATGGGTGATGTGACACTTTTAAAGGTCATCATAATGTACATTATTCAGGAGATAATTCTGTTGTTTTTCATACATATTTAATAGTATCTATATTTTTCATACATATTGAAAAGAAAAAGAAAAACAAGTAGAATTTTGTGCTATTTTAAAGAACAGAACGGAACGGAACGGAACGGAACGGAACAGAACAGAACAGAACAGAACAGAACAGAACAGAACAGAACAGAACAGAACAGAACAGAACAGAACAGATGTATTTATTCAAATCTATAGATTTAAGTGTACAAGACACTTATCATCTACAGACTCCTAAAGCAGACAATCGCGTGAAAGGTTGCTTCAAGTGAAGGGTTGCTTTGACTACACTATACAATCTTACGTGCATTAAGTGGATGGACAAAGCGTACCAAAAACAAACAAACACCACAAAAATATCAACAGTATGTACAGGGTGTTAAAAAAAAGTTCATTCTCAATGTTTAAGTTTCTATAGTTTATTTTTCTGATGTCAGAAGAATGTAAAATGTTCCGCTTAAATGCCAGATGGTTTTACCATTGTTCTTATCTCACTGGTATTGAATGAAGCCATTATAGTAAGAAAATGGAATTGTACATTGGGCACATATCTCAGATAAAATTTAGTATGAATTTAAATTTTGAGAACAAACTTTTTTAACACCCTGTATATGTGATGCATTTTCTAGAAATGTAATATTCTACCAAAGTTGTTGTGCTTAGATCATAGATTACACCATTCTATGATGTGACCCCGACACCAGGATATGATGTAAAACATTGTATATATGCACCTACTCAGACATTGAAGTCATGATCAGTTAAATTCTGTACGAGTTGTTTTCCAGGGAGCAACAGTTACTGTAATTACATTAACATGCATTTTATTCCAAAAACTCATCTGCAACAATTCCATAATTGTTTACAATTCCAGTCTGATGTTCTAAGAGTTATCATAAACATAAGAAGACTGGCATTTAGATCAACCCCAAACAAAAACAATGTCATTCTAGAATTAACATACTTTCACATATCATTAGTGTTCACAGCATGCACAGACTGTAATACTATTGTCATATAAAAAACAGCAACATATAGTTCCTATTTGTTGTTTGCTACTGGTATCATTTATCAAATAAGATGTGAACAAGATTCACAACACTGAACAACAGATATGCAATATATTCAACTTGCTTATAAAATGCTGGTTTTCCATAACCATCAGATAGAATACACCCCAAATCAATACCCATCAAGAATTGTAGCGTAAAATATACTTTATGTTACAAGCGAACCCTTTGACTTCATTAAATCACATTTCGCTTCAATTAACTTTTTGCTCCAATTATCTTATTCGGTAATAATACCCTTTTCATCAGATCAATTCCTCATAGAATATTTTCCAATTCCCAAACAACTGTTATATTACACAATCAATGAATTACACAATCACTAATGATGGAAACAAGATACAAACTATTTTGATACCTCAGTAACCAACAGTTAGATCATTAAGATATAGTTTTATTCTTCCCAGTTTTTTTGTTTAATAGAAAACCAGTCTGGGAGGTATTTCGACATGAACCAGTCTAAATCTGTCCCATCATCCAACATTCAATATGGCATCCTTCACATTACGCTTCAATGTCAACTCAATGTATCAATGGTAGCACTTGCTGCATTAGGGAAACATGTGCTTGAAAGTTTACCTAAGAAACAAGTTGGTGGTGGGTTCATTATTCTAATTTGCAGTAATTCCAATTCCTCATCTGTGGCATTAACAATCCGGACACGGACATACCATGTGGTATGTGACATATTTTTTGGCTAAGAACGCAAGTAAAAATCTGTCAACAAAAGGTTAAAAACAACAAAATCTATTTTTTTAACGATTTCAACAAGATATCCTCGACACTCAAGCCTAGAATGAGTACTTCGCATGCAACTTCATATGTGTCAACAAAATGTCACAGTTTTTTCCCGAAACCGACTCAGCTGCCTGGGAAGCAGAGTCAGGTTTCGGGAAAAAACTGTTACCTATTATAAATGGCACAAAAATATTAAGTTGCATGGGTAGTACTCATTCTTGGCTTTTTACTTGCGTTCTTAGCCAAAAATTACGTCATATTCCATGTGGTTTGTCCTAACTGATTAAGTTTGCTTGGCATTTAGCATAAAACAGCTAATTGCAAGACCTGGTGTGTCCAGTGTCAGGATTATAATATGACTTTCCATATCAGTCTCCATATCATTGAAATACTGTCTGCCAGTCATATCATTGAAATACCGTCTGCCAGTCATATCATGGAAATACCGTCTGCCAGTCATATCATTGAAATACCGTCTGCAAGTCATATCATTGAAATACCGTCTGCCAGTCAGGAACGCCCTGCAAACGATTTTTGGAACAGCTAAAACTTGTACAATATATGCATCAAACAACAACTATTCTCACATATTTGATTATATGAGAAAACAAAACCTTCTGTAAGTAGTAAGTATGACTAGAATTCTACACTCTAGGACAATTTACTACCATTTACAGACAATAAGTATACAACAGAAGAAAGTTTCCTTCCCAATTCTGCCTAGAGATATAGAAACAGAGATAATGCTTTTTATTTATCGACAAAGTGATCAAATAAAACTCCTGAACGCCGACTGAACATGTGGATAATTAGTTTCTGCAGGCAAATTTGTATCCTCTCTTCTTAACTCAATTAAATGCAATGAAACCTAATTTTCAAATTAATTAAAATCTTGAAAACATTGATTGAAAGATAACAGGAATTGTAACACCAAATGCACATCCATTATGCCCATACTTTTAGCAAGAGGCAATTTATCATGTTTTCCACTCGATCAACGTGACTTACATCATCAATTAGAAATGCAAAAATTCTCTTAAATACTGCACTCTACCATGGTAGTTGTTCATCAATGTCATTGATTCAATAGTTTCCAAATGTGATGGTAACAGTCGATGAATTAAGAAAAGCAAAATATTCAAAAACGAGAAGAGATAAAATATTCTTCTGCAATTTGCATCAATTTAGTTAAAACATTTCTCCCCAAATTGCTCCTAACCAAAAGGATACACAAGAAATTCACCTACCATTAAAATGAAATAAATGCCTTACAGTATAGGCAGTTTTTGCACCTATATATCAATTCAGCAAAAAGCACTTGGCATCGCAGAACTTTTCTGGTGTTTGCAAGCATAACAAGACCATATTGTATCATTTGAACTCTATTTATGACCACTTAAATCATAAAATAAACATATTCTGCATCTGTTACATTAATAGGATCCAAGTTAGCTACTGCAGCTGATGAATCGGAGATAGAAGACTTGGTAAGTATGGTATTATCGTTTGTTTATACTGCACGGTAACCAAAGGAGTTTATGTTTATTAACATTTGCTCCCGAGATTTATTTAACTTATTACAGGATATTCAGTCTGTATTTCCCAGCTTATGAAAATAGTTTGTACAGAAACATGATCAGGGCTCCACCATCAGCTTTACAGACCTCAGATACCAGATGTGAAACACTATCCTTGTTTATACATAAGCAATCCAGATGTCTACAAAGTACATGTAACATGCACACATTCTGTCATCACATGATGTACATGCAGAACTGCACATGGTTTAATCTTGCTTCCTCAAACAAAATGTAACAATTTGTTGAAATCAGAAATACACCACTTACAATTTTACCAATAAATTAAAGTGGCAATTGATCTTCTCAAAATTTGTTATGAGCTATTATTTCACCATGTTTACAGTAAATAAAGTAAAACAAGACAAATTCCAGAATTGCTCAACGTTTTAGCTGTATTCTCAAGTCTTCATCAGGAAGACAGTTACAGTTAATACATAATGAAGTTCTATAAAAGTTCTCAACGACATACATAACTTTTACAGCCATCAACCAAGTCTCCAAACCTTACGAATGCATTCCCTTATACCATACTGTTGATACCAATATTAAATATATACTTCAGGTTACATCTATTGCCTCAATGCATGCAGCAACACCCAAAAATGCCCTTAAGCTTACTGATAGAATGTTTTCTTTAGCACATGACATTTGTATAAACTTCCAGAAAAGCCAAACACAATGGTGATGTGATTTAAAAGACAATTGTTGCAGCAAGTACTACTGTTGAACTATCTTAACTCACCATTACAATTCCATTGACCAGTCAGTAATGTCAGCTGAGCATATAGCAGCATCTATACATAAACCTTTTCCAAGAAATGAGAACTGGATGATTGCCAAAGTACTCAAGCTCAGCTAAACATATTGACAGAGACCAGTTTTACAGCACCATTTCTTCTGAGACAATTCTATTATTGCAATCAAATAAACTTGCAATGTGACTGAAAGCGAACAAACCTATGGGACCTGGACAATCTATAATTCTTCTGTTTCTTCCATTGTAACTTTACGCATATGGATATCCAATAAATCTAGTACACCGGTATCATGACATGATCATAATATAAAAATCAAACAGGGTTAACTTATTGTTGTCCCTAATGAGCGGAATATCTTTCAGGGGCCCTATTGTTCCTGCTGGAGTAAAATATCGGAGTTAATTATCATCAAACCGGGGAATATAATGATTGATTTACGTCAACATTAGACTACCCTTTCTGCTTTTACTGTCTCTCTCCCTAATGATGTACATGTCTGTATGGACTACCATATTGTCTATTGCAGAAAAACAGACAATCAAGATCCGAGTATATTTGTCTATAGACTCTAGGGAGTTCTGCTTGATCACTTTTTTCAGTTAATGACCATGCTTTCTAACAAAGTACATTGAGCTTGTTACAAACCAATACATATTATTTAATATTATTTTAGAATTGTTTGGCACAATTGTGTATAATTTTTCAGTGACCTAAATTTCGTACTGACGTCATGTTCCAAAGATATGAGCTTTAAATGATAGTACACTTTAACATATCATCATAAATGTTCACTAGAGTACTTAAATAACAGTAAATAAAATCCCGATCACAGTTATAATTATTTAATGAAATACTTCTAAGATTAATTAGTCTCCAATGAATTGAGCAATTAAAGATTTAAATACAATACAATAACATGGCTGATAGTTGGCAGCAATGTAATCCTTAGCACTCACTGAACTTTCAGAAGTCAGATGTTTCCAATATATGGTCCATGACAAATATTTATAAACTAACAAAAACGAACCTGGGGTTATGCTCCGACAACGGAAATTAACTTATGAATCTAATTAACACAATCTATAAACTGCAGGATACCTTTTAATAGGAACAATATACCTCGGTTCAAATCTTGACCATGAAAACCACGCTTGTGAAGTTAAGCCAACACATGAAGAGAAGTGGTAAAGGAACATCAATGGTGATAACAACATAACCTTCTAGGTTCTGACATTAATATTCCACCGGATAATCATATAATGATAAAATCAAAAGTACTAGTAACAACAAGGGTGTTTATGGATCATAAGATTATCTAATCTTTATATAGATTATAAATATTATTTTACTGGGATCAGTGTCTGATAGTAGGGAGGAGTGTGGCAAAAAAATGGAATTGGCAGGAATTAATCAAACTCAGATAGTCGCATATAATCCAGGCATGTACCATAAAGATTTCCAGTTCATTATAATTATCATATAGCACTGACAATAAATGGCAATAAAGATTTTAGCCAGTGCCACCAAAGAAGATAAACATAGTAGTGTTTGCCAAGTATTGGGCAAAGAAAAATAAGTTTTTAGACAAGATGTAATTACTGAACAACATACAAGAACATCATAATATTGCAAACAGAAATCCAGACACCTGTCTATAACATCAACTGACTCCGGTGTATCAAAATGAAGAAACTATGAAACTGCCAGGCTTCATAGAAGAAGATATTGCGTTTTCTACTTTCTATGAGTGTCTTTCCTTACAAACTTTATTGCCTTGACAAAAACTTGAACTTGAGCATTTAGGTCATCACTTATATCATTTGATTACAAATCTTCATGCAAAAAAGAAACTGCACCAACATTTACTTTAACAACAAAATCGTGTTGCTATGGCAGCAAGACTATTCCTCATTTCCCTTTTCTCAGAACTATTAGTCCTTACCCTTCCTCTTTTCATAATTCAGTTTCCCCTGGATCTGTGAGGGGGAACATTGTAGGTGATTAGTTCCTCTAGTAATATAGCTCAATCTTTATACTGCCTGAAGTTCTAAGGGCCATTAGACCCTTTTAATACAATGGTCCGGTACATAACAGCATGTAGTAGAACAAATTGACATACAGAAAACCAATCACTCCATATTACCATTTCTGAATATTTATTGTAGCATGCAAACAAACATGTTGGGCATATCCATTGACAGATTTATGTTTTGATATTGTAATTTATTGAGCTGCAGTTATGCTTTTCTATAAATCATGCAGGCAAATTTAAAGCAACAACTAGGTAATAAATGGGTTAAAATTGACCATAATCATACTAAAACATAAAACAAAACTTGGTTAAATGTACATTTTCCTCAGTTACTTGCATTACTTTCCATACAGCTTGAGAATTAGGAAGCTTTCAAGCGAGCATAGAATGAGAGAGAAAAGGGTGTTTTCATCATTTAAACCTCATTTGTCAAAGCATCTATTGATTATATGAACCAGAATAAGTCCCTGAACTTTTCCCTGCAGAAACTTAATTACCCAGTAACTTAATTACCTATATCAACATACTGAATTATCTATTTGCTACATTACTGGACATAATGAAAGGTTTCCTCAATAGCAAATCATAAAACCATAAAGTAGGTTCTGTTTCTACAACTTTTGATAAACCAGAAGCTGCTTCTCAGTGTTTTCCTCATGTAGTATGGTATGGCTACTCTATAATGTATCTTAAATAGCATCTGAGGGGGGTGGGGGTCCCATGCCATCTGAGGGTGGCATCCTAACTAAACAGACACAACTGTCAAGAGGTGTAACCAATGGTGATCCATACTTCTATTGAAACAGAAGTGTCAAAGATGATGTAGCACACCCAAGTGTAGGAGGGGGTATCATTACTTGTATAAAATGCTACTTATATAACACAAACTGAAATAAATACACACTTGTCAAAGCTTGTCAAAGATGGTTGCCCAGCCACATTGGTAATGGGAATAAAATGGCCTTCTATAAATAAAAGTTGTATAATTACATACAAATACCATTTCAGAGCTGGATTGTTTACCCAGAAGTATGTATACAACATTAAGAATTACTCAACATTACATTATTGTATGATTTACATCTATTGAGAGTTTCGGAGAGGGTCTGCAATTGAATTCTCCTCTAGATTATCAGCTGTCAATCTTAATGTATGAAAAAATACTTTCCAGAGTTTAGACCAGACGCACAAATCTTCCTGGGGGGAAAAGAAGCTAAATGAGTGTTTTCTGAAGGAAAGTTTCCATCTACCCCAAAGGATATATAAATAAATGTTTGTACATCTCCACCTGGAAACACCTGCTCTCCTGCTGGTCTTTGATCTAACAGGTAGAATAACATGTTAATGAGATTCCAGATATCCACCCAGTTCATGCCTAGTTAGAATACGGTACTAATTACTATAAAAATACAACGTTGATTAAAATACCAACTCATGGTCATTGTTTGATTAAAAGCTCACATCATTATAACAAAATAAAGATAAACGGAACTCATTGGGAGGAACTCATTGGGAACTCGGTCAGCGCAATTAATCCAATTATCTTCAAAACCCAAACTTGTCAAAAACTACTGGTCCAAACTGCACTGAGTCACTACTGAAACACATTTAACTAACTGACAGCACCACTTCATAGAACTGTTATTTATATCATTATTCAAATGGAAAATCACAATCATCATAAATCTAGATTAAAAAGCAATATGTTTGAAATATGTTGATTTTGTTCCTTGGCAGCCCCAGATAGCTAGATGGCCACTCCGATAACATTCTGCAAAATTAGCATACTTTATTGCAAACATCAAGTAGGGCACAATTAATAAATTTCTACCATGACGCACATGGCAATCATTTATTGTGGGTATTCCGTAAAATTAAAGCCCCAGAAACTTTTTTAATGGGGTTATGGTAAATGGCATACAAATCAGAATCCAATCTCAATACATCATGCTCTTAATTCTAAATTGCAAAAAACATTTTGGGTGGGCCAGAAACCAAAATATCCGACACCAGAATTTCAGACTTCAACATGGGAACAAATCCAGTCAAATTGTAAAGCAACACTGATTCATTTCATTGATAGAGGATTTCAAATTTCTAAACAACAGTATACTCATTGTACTGGGTAAAAAACACCAGCTAATTCTGGATGCAACCAACAACATAAGATAGTTAGATAACATATAAATGTCATTATAACATTTATTATCATAACATTACATAGCGAATTAAACAGACATTACCTTGTTAAAGCACTTTTCACAATAAATCTAAAATAAATTGGGAATAAAATGCATAGACATTTTAACAACATAAAGATTCCACCAATTCAATTGGAAACAAAGATCTTCTTGAAGTGCTTTTCAAGTAAATCTAAAATAAATTGGGAATAAAAGAGAGAGAACTTAGGAAAACAAAACGATTACACAATTTCATGAAAACAAAGATCTTGACACCAATCCAAGACATAATGGCACAGTATGGTGATTTCATTGTGTTCTGTATTGGATTGTCCCACAGATATAAGGCACTATAATATGAAGCTGTTTTTAGAAACTTTAAACGCTCATTTTGGCACTTGTAGGGAAGATAAAATGGCAACATTTACATAAACAGCAGTGCAGTATTTGATATTGCGGATAACATCAAAGTGTTTTGAAATAGTTGGGAAGGGAACCAGCATGCAGCACAATGCACTGTACTATCATTACTATCAGCGAGTACAGCATACACTCAAACATTATTACACAATATCTGATCTCATACAATTAGATGAAATATAAAGAAAATGTTTTTCGCACCAAACTCTGTCAATGATTTATACATTAAATGATACAATCTTCTTGAGAAATAGTTGAAGCATTTGTAGAAGTTCAGAATGTTAAGGTGGTGCAACAGTGCATCAAGGCATATGTAGAAGTTTAGAATGTTAAGGTGGTACAATAGTGCATCAAGGCAAATGTAGAAGATCTGAATATTAAGGTGGTACAACAGTGCATCAAGGCATCTGTAGAAGATCATAATGTTAAGCTGGTACGACAGTGCATCGAGGCATCTGTAGAAGATCAGATGGTTAAGGTGGTAAGACAGTGCATCAAGGCATCTGTAGGAGATCATAATGTTAAGGTGGTACAATAGTGCATAACTTAATCATACACAAGTGCTCATAATCACCATCTATATTATACTTAATATATTCGCACTTTATTCTTCAGTTTGTTAATATCATCCTAATGGTGAAATGAATTATGCAGTACCTGATATCTTAGCATAGATATATCTGATTATTGATTAGAGAATCTGGGAATGTCAAACCAGATTACAAATATAAATCTTGTACATGCTGCTCACACCTCCATCATTGTTTTCCTGGAATTCGTGGAACGAAATAGGAACCAGTATAGTACAAGATATTGACCTGAAATAGGAACCAGTATAGTACAAGATATTGACCTGAAATAGGAACCAGTACAGTACAAGATATTGACCTGAAATAGGAACCAGTATAGTACAAGATATTGACCTGATTCCGACCTTTATGTATGAATATATATCGCATGGTTCTAAGGAATATTATGCAGATTATATCAATTTCCATGAGCATGTTACAGTGCATTTAATCGGTCCATTAGATTTGTGTTTGCAATACAGCCCATGCATATTTGAGCATATTTGTGCATATTGGTATGACCATTGTGTTCTGAACATCATCCTCAATGGGATCAAAAGATGATGGAACAGATATGCTTTGTTACAGATGGAAGAGTGGACAGAGACCATTCCTATAATCAATTAACAAGAAAAGAATATGGCAATTTACTGAAAACCAATTTTTCAAACATTTATGTCCATAACCTGCAAATACTTTGTTCTAGCAAAATAAAAACTTATACTGAAGCAGATTTGCTAATAAACATTCCTACAAAGTTTCATGAAAAAAAAGAGATACATGGGGCACTAGCAATTGTCAATATTCAGTGACAGGCCCTGACCAACTTCACCAATCTAGGCCCTGATTGACTTCAACAATCTAATTAAGAAGAAAATGAATAATTGAACAAAAATCGGACAGGCTAGTTATATTCTCTTTTCATTAAAACATTCTAATGATTGAAAATATTCCGAATCTCACAATCTTGATCGCTATTTTTAACAAGATTGGTCTAATTTACATTCCATGTTCATCAAGATTCTGTCTAAATGACTCCCATCTATTCATTAAAGTGTCCACAACCACAATCAATTCAAAACCAAAGTAATTGAACAACATCACTGATTATGGTCCTTGGTAATGGTGGTCCTTGGTAACCACAGTCCTTGGTTACGGCAATAATATCTAATTATTTCATACCATTGGACCATGGATAGTCCACTAGCCAACACATCTGTTATATCGTTCAACAACCTAAACCAATTCATCCATCAATGTCATTGGACGAAAGACCTCAAATGGGCATTCTGCTGACAATTCATCATATTCTCATCAGTTATTCCGATTTCTTTACTCAAATCAGGATTACGAATCTTTTCCAATTTCTTAACAAATCTAAATGTGGCAACAGCTATCCCGATTTCTCAGATAAATATGCAATTGCATTTAGAAGATTAAATTTAATGGATTTATCCTCCGGGTTAACAACTGTATTTTATGAGACAGTGTCAACAAATTGTACAATTAGCTCCATGAAATGTGTCGTTTATGTCAACTAGAAATAGGAGACGACTATCACAAGATACCACTGATAATCATACAATTTTCTGCAATCTAAATAGTTATAAACCAAGTCACCAGAGACCGAAAACAATTAGCGATCAATAATAATAGAATTACAGTGGTAAAAAATTGATATCGGTGAACAATAACGACTTGATTCAGTTCCAGGTCTAACTTAATACCTTAGCTTGTCTATCAATGCTAATGAGTATATGAGTAATTGTCATATAATCTATTATGTTACATCAGTAAATGTGAGATATAACTGCATGTTATATTTGACTGTACAAACAATCTGTTGCCGGAGAACACAGCTTCGTGTCATCAGTCAAGCAAGCAATATTGAATAATTATCAAATAACCAATTAGGCTAGCGTCTATCAAACTATCACAGACACAGGATATGCAAATATAGTCAATGGTTTGAGAATAACGCTCAAAAACAGATGTGACTGAAAACATTATAAACCACTTAAGTTTTTGATTTCCATGACAATTTCATAAAAGTGCTTTAAGAGATTGAATTAGTAAAAGATGAAGTAGTTGTATAGCTGACACGACAACATAACAGATGTCACTTTAAAAATCATGTTATCACATTATCAATAACATGGTTAAAATGGAGATGCTTTATCATTCAAGCAACTAGTAAATGGTACACTTAAAATATGAGTACAATGATCTCTAAGGAAGATAATGTATTTATAGAATTTATAATGTGCTGTCATTTGATCCATTTCTTAGTTCATCGACATTCCTAATGAAGCTAAATGAGGAGAACTGTATAACTAGAAGATTTCACTATAGTGGTTTTATCACAGAGGATTGATTGGTTAGGCCAGAGTTTTTTAATTTTTTCTTACTCAGACATTTTTGAGAAAAAAGTCCACAGGAGGAGAGAAAAAAATAAAAACTCCCAAAATGTAGCTACCACGTTGTTGATGGTGGACTGTAGTCAATGACGGTCCATTTTTGAAAGCAACAATGTTAGTTCTAACAGCAAATTTATTTTAAAACAAAAACAGTGCACATGTATCTGTATCATTGATAAAGAATAAAAAAATCTACAGAAATTTACTTACATTTTATTTACAAATAAATTTCAGTCAGTTATTTCTTCAATGATACCTGTGGCACAATGGTGAATGAAAACACAATTAAACAAGCACTATACCTACTTATCATTAGTAAAATACTGAAATACATTATTAAACGAGGTGTATAGTATCATAACCATCAAAACATTTGACATTATAAATTATATACAATTTCAGATTTCCATTTTTTTTTTGAAAATGCTAAAGAATAGGGCAGGAGGGTCCGATTAACGAAAAATCAAAGAACTCTGGCCTAACTTCTTGGGAGACCAATGTCACCGATACGGAAAAGGACAAATCATTTAAATAAATGTTGATAGAAAAATAGCCTTCGTCAATGATAAAGTACAAATCATTTAAATAAATGTTGAGAGAAAAACAGCCTTCGTCAACGATAAAGGACAAATCATTTAAATAAATGTTGAGAGAAAAATAGCCTTCGACAGACAGATGGACAAACAACAGCAATAAAGACAGCATCCAATAGTCTATGTCATTAAAGTTAGCTTACTATAATATGTTTGTACTTTAGCCATTATGCCATGCAGGAACAGAATATAGTATGATAATACTGACTGACCTCAGGGTAACCATGTTGGAAGCCAGGATAATGTGCTAATTAAGCTATTACAAGCCAACCCAGCACTTTAAAACCAACAACTTCCTGTCTTGAATATGTTCAACCATAGAAGGTACATAGATATACTCCCAACTTATTACTGATCATTCAAATATCACAGACAATTTTAGACACTATCAGAATGATGCTTAACATTTATAAATTCTGAACATTTATTATACACCAACATAAGTTGTACCAGAATTTTATGTATTTACATTTCCAGTATAAATTAGCATAAAAATGTGTGAATCAATTTCTACTGAAATCTGAATTACATTATAGCGACATCCAACCTGCATCCTAATTGGGCACATGATGGCATCCTTGTCCATATCGAGACATACGAAGATATATACTCGTATATATGCATAGACATTCATACAGGTACATAGTACATTCACAGACATTAATTTAATATTCACACTGATTATCTCTGGTAATTAAATATTGCAAGTTATTTAGCATACAATGTTGATAGTTTCAAACTGTAGATTATAGGAATAACATTTTATTGCACAGTGACTTTAAGTAAAATGACACAAATTCTTTAAAAGGTAGGGGGCAAAAAAGTACAGAATTATATGGCAGGGCTTCCAAAAAAGTACAGAATTATATGGCAGTACAAAATTATATGGCAGGGCTTCCAAAAAGTACAGAATTATATGGCAGGGCTTCCAAAAAGTACAGAATTATATGGCAGGGCTTCCAAAAAGTACAGAATTATATGGCAGGGCTTCCCAAAAATACAATATAATTTAGTTTTGGCCTAAGCCATTAAGTTGAGCACTGGTAATGAGGACTATGGTTTCCTGGAACATTCTGAATGACACTGTATGTCTAGACATGATCTATATTGATAAAAACAACTACAACTAGCATGACAACTTCATACCAAACACAACCAAAATATGACTCATAATTAAAACCTAATAAATCATATGTTTGTTGTATTGTTTTCCTGTCGCCAATAGCCATACCATCCGCTGCCTCATATACATCAACAATTATTGCACAAAGCCGTGCCTTCAGCCATTTCATTTACGGCAACTATTGTTGCCCAAAGCCTGGTACCTTCAGCAATCTCATATACGGCAACAAATGTTGCCCAAAGCTGTACCTTCAGCCATTTCATATACGGCAACAAAGGCTGCCAAAAGCCCTTCCATCAGCTATTTCATATATATGGCAATAAATACTGCCCAAAACTGTTTTATCAGCCATTTTATATATACGGTTACAAATGCTGCCTGAAGCCATTCCGTCAGCATCATATACTGGTATACAGCAACAAATGCTGCCTGAAGCCATTCCGTCAGCATCATATACTGGTATACAGCAACAAATGCTGCCTGAAGCCATTCCATCAGCATAATATACTGGTATACAGCAACAAATGTTGCCTGAAGTCATTCTGTCAGCATCATTTACTGGTATACAGCAACAAATGCTGTCTGAAGCCATTCCGTCAGCATAATATACTGGTATACAGCAACAAATGTTGCCTGAAGTCATTCTGTCAGCATCATTTACTGGTATACAGCAACAAATGCTGTCTGAAGCCATTCCGTCAGCATCATATACTGGTACACAGCAACAAATGTTGCTTATTGCTGTACCTTGTTAGCCCCCTAATGTACCGAAACAAATGGTAAACCCCCTGATGTACAAAGACTTTTTTACCTTCCCCTGTCAGTTACTGATGCATATTTCATGATAAGACAATGAAAACCCATCTGTTGAATTTTGTTGAGTAGTTATATGATAGTGGAGAATATCAGTATTACCTGGCTGTATCAGATTACCTGTAATTATTATACACAATAAACCAGTCAGCTCAGACAAACTAGGACAAACTAGGTAGCAATAAAGCCATATAATAAGCAGGTAATCAGAGAAGACTCAGCATCCGGCAAGCACCTACCGTAGTCACCAATTATGATATCTCTAAAAGGAACAGATGATCATTGAACTCTTCACAAAGTCATACCTAACTGGTCTGATGGTTGAAGCATCAGCATTGTTTTCACATGACAGATCACTTGATTAATACTTTATAAGGCTTTTGTGGGTGTAACCTCCAATTTAGTTTAATATAGAAGGCATGAATTACCTCCCTTGGAAAATGTGTTAAAGACGCAGTGGCTGGCAACTAGCTTCTGGTGTAAGCTTCCTTGCTAGGTGCTCAATGTATAAGCATGGTTCTAGTACTGCAGTTGGCCAAGAAACTGCACAAGTGAACTTCAACTCTCCCAATGATGAATGTCACTGAAGTATTGTCTCTAAGGGGAATTGTTAAACTAAATTGAATATCAAGTGTGAAATAAGTCATTATCACAAATCATATGAGTCACTTTCGGTGACCAACTAGGTGACTTAATAGCACTGGTACCTTCTCAAAGGACTCCAGAATTGCTCAACGTTTTGACTGTATTCTCCAGTCTTCATCAGGAACAAACAAAGGATTGAGAAATTTGAGGTTGAACCTCACTCAGATTAGAAGTAAGACAATTGCTATCATATAGACAACTTTGTTTGACCCTACCAACATGACTACAGTACCTATATCAACTAACAAAGAAAGATACCTTAGAAGAATTTAGTAGGATGAGATAATATAAGTAATTATGACAAGTCACACCTTACAGGATATCTAGACCATGTACATAGTAACTGTGGAGACTGACTCGTGACACATGCCGGACTAGCTCAGATAGTACAGCTTGTAACAGATTGGTTATTAAACCAGGGGTCTAGAGTTTGAATCCTACATCAGGTAAACTTCTTTCTCCTAAGTTACTAATCGATCATTTTAAAACATGGAAATGTATCTTCTTTAAAGTAATTGGCCAGGGAGAGTAAGGAAGGGGAAACAAACAGTATTTTAGTTTTGACCTTACGCCTCAGATGGATACAAATGTTTGTACATGAAGGCACCTTGCAGACAGCCATATCAACATTGACCAGATTTTAATACAGATGTGTCCCAGCTCTCAATCATCCCATATATTTCCCAATAACCAATATGAAGATGATGTACACATTATGACAACACAATGATTTGCATCTCATTACAATATTTAAGGAATTTCTAGGAAAGGTTTCTATATGAAATAAAGGGGCCATCATGTGTATTACCAGCTGCAGATCTATAATCACAATAAACATAAAATAGGAATTTCCTCCCACGAATATCTTCCTCTCGTTAAAATTTCTATCATTAATTATATCCTGCAACATGTGCATCATATTTTATGCATATAAAACAATATGAACACTTTAATATAATACATATGTTTTACATATGAAACATTTCAAACAAGTTTAGAGAAGAGATTTACAATGTTTATCACCGGTCTGAGATCTTAGAGAGACTTGTCATGTTGTATAAATATACATTGTATATACTGTCAAACAAGTGTTAATGGCCACCCCAATTAGGCAACCACCTGTCTGAAGCAGAGTGAATATCTGATTCAATCATAGAAATCAATTTATATCCAATTAACCTAGATATGAAATTACCATCAGATTTAAGTATATGTGTTATATAGGCAGCCTAAGACAGGTTAGAGTTCAGTATGTCTGATATATGAAACATCATCTTTAACAATGCAATACAACACAAAGTATGTATTGGTTGACGTTGAAATTGCAATAGTGACCGCTTGGTTCCCAGGATTATCAAAACAGTTTCATAGTTGAATGACCCAGACAGCAATTCAGCTCAATTTCAAATGATTTACCACCGACCATTTGTTATCAGTATAACATTATCCTCACAAGGAACTCAATTGACATAATATCATTCAAATAAACTATATCAAACATAAATATAAGAGGCTGTTCACCTTCAGTATGCGATTATATGAAAGCACCATTCACTATAGATACCATCTTATCTCATACCGTCAATTATTCAAGGTGTTTTAATCTGCCATTATAATCTCCTATCTGACAACCATCATACATCCAACAGGGGCCATTAATGTCCGGAAGAATTTCCCCTTTCTTTCTCCATACATCCTCGACTTCCTGAACAACCCTCACAGATACAAGCAGACACAGGCTTACGTATATCATAAAAAACACTCAAGCTAACATACATCATAAAAAATATATAAACAGAGAATAAAAGATGATCAGGTATTAATGAAGAAATTTAAAATTTCTCATCATCCAAGAATAAAACATTTTACACTAAATTGTGAAACAAAGTTCTTCTGTGATAATGTTTTTGATGGGAAACTCTTATAACAGTACTTCGGATATTAAAAACCCTTTCAAAAGGATATTAAAGATCATAAAATCTTCTCTTTGAAAAACACACTATTGCAAAGTCAGTTTAATATCCTTTATGAGAGCTTAGGTTTTTTTGCGATTGACTTGCAGGCTTCCTAGAGTTTTAGACACAGGAAAAATCTGCAACATTAACTATATTTTCATGCTCTGTTGTGTGTAGTTGGCATTGACAAAGTGATTTTGTGTTAGTGGGAGTAAAGTTTTCGAGCAAATCAAATCTTAACAAGCTGGATATTTTCTGTGATGATTTCTAGACATACATAAATGTATAAAAAATTTACTCCTTCATCTCAGCTCTTACAAGTTACTCCGTTTACTAGGTTGCTGCTATCTAACCAGAGAAACCTTCAGGCTGAGCTCATGGGCTTGGCTAATGTGGGCAAGGCGAGTGGGCATGATTAACAATAGCACCAGAAGTAGAAGGTTTCCCTGAACAATAAAGCAACCAGTATACTGTTAGAAAGGGAAACACTGAAAAGCAGCTGTTTAAACCTAGCTGAATGTCCAAAGTTGCATCCACGACCATTGGAGTAGTATTACACAAAGACACGCAAAGACAAACACATAGATATACAATAGCATGTACATTATACTGCTACAGACAAAAACCATACAGCAAGTCATCATTCTGTTATGCCTGGACATTAAAAAAGCTTTTAAACGATGAAAGCTAAGCACACATAGCGCTCTCTCTAAGTTAATGTAGTACTCAAGTAATCCAGTCATGCTGAAATACCTTCAATCATGCAATACTGTTCATCAATATGTTTTATTCCTGTCAGTTGTTACAGACCTATTGTCCCTCTCTAAGGGTCAAATCATGAATTATCTATGTACAAACATGTAATTCTCCAATGACTGTATATCTAATCTATGTGAAGTGGAGGATATCTCGAAGGCAGATTTTATTTGCACACCCAGGACAATGTATCTACGTGAAGGATATCTCGAAGGCAGATTTTATGTGCACACCCAGGACATTGTATCTACGTAAAGGATATCTCGAAGGCAGATTTTAAGTGCACACCCAGGACATTGAATCTATAAGAAGGATATCTCGAAGGCAGATTTTAAGTGCACACCCAGGACATTGAATCTATAAGAAGGATATCTCGAAGGCAGATTTTAAGTGCACACCCAGGACATTGAATCTATAAGAAGGATATCTTGAAGGCAGATTTAAAGTGCACACCAAGGACAATCAACTTCTTGTGCACTTTTCTAGTTTACAACTACTGTAGGATTCCTCTCGGTAGATTGCAGAGTATGATATAAGTGAATGTTGAAGGTCTGTATAAGAATATAATACACAACAGTACATACAGCAAAACAACACTATAATGTCTGTTTGTCATAACATGGTCAGGTCACTGTTTTTCTGGCTCTTTCATTAGCATGCAGTGCTTGTTGGGTTATTGTAAAAGCAAGTGAAACTATTCTTATGCCATCATGTAATTTAGTGAGTGGGAATAATTGGAAGACCTGGTCCAACCGATTTGAAGAAGGTGTGTGGTTTTATCGGAGTATCTGTTCTAACATTGTCCTTCACATTACAAGAGTCACACTACCATATACACTCAAGTATTGCATGCAGCTGTGTACTGGACGCTGGTTAAAAAAAAGCATTCAAAGAAAAAGTCAGATGCAAAATATTGTAAAAAAATATGGCTGTTCCACGAATTGCAAAACACAGAAATGTCATGAAATGGCTAAAGCTGTGTAAAGGACGCATTCAAGTTTTGGTTGATATTCTGAGCTCATATATATAAAAGCATGAGCAATACTTGGGAAGAACATGGTATATGACCATGGCTGATATAACCTATTACTAAAAGCGCCTTTACAAAAATAAACACCGATTATTGGCAAAATTGTTTGATAGACATTTTCAATAAACAGTTTGTTTGTACAAATCAGAATGATTTCTTGTTTACATTCTATCTTCATTCAATATTTGGTGAGTGTAAGCACTTTGTCAATTGACTTTACAATCCACAGAGCCTAGCATCCAGTAGTTGTGTTGACCTTTACTTTGTCTTTCTATAAAATTAAGTAAATTGATTTAATATCAGTCAGAGCGTTTGTTCTCTGATTTCAATGAATTTATATATTTGCATGACCATTACAAAACTATACATGTATAGTAACTTTTTCAATAACAAGTGCTAGTGTTGGATTTGTTGTCATGCTTTGATCTAATAATGTGCACACTGGGCACTAGCCTAGATGTGCCTAGTTCATGTCCGGTCAATGGTACCAGTGTTAGATATAAGCCCCCGCACCCCCCCAAGACCCAGTTACCCCACCCACCCAATATAAGATCTACCAGCTAATGTTTCAGAATATAAAACATAAAACATATGTAAAGCAATAATATGGCATTAATTGCTATGGAAACAATGTAAGTAATGTAAGCAATTAATTCTTGTTATAATTTATACTTTTATACCATTCAGTAATGGGTACTTTATTACACAGTATTTCGACTGCACAAATGCATTTTATGATCTCAACTTCAAACATAATAAAATGATTGACAATAAAATATAAGAACTTACATAATGGTTTGAGAGTAGCAGAGAAACAACATTAGCAGTGTTATCAATGTAGTGTCTCACAACTTGCTGTAAAGCTTAATCTAGATGTTAAGTATTACCATAGAAAAAATGTGAATAATTATTTTATATAGACGCAATAAATAATTAGTGTTTCTTTATGTCTGACAATTATCAATGACTTGTCAACACAGTTAGAATTAGTATAATAATCAGGCATTTATAAGGCACCACTATAAAGTCTATAATCCAGCAATAAAAACACAAATAGAAAATATCCATCCAGCAATTCATGAATAAAGCACTCCCCAACTTTTATTGTCCACTGGAAAATAGAATATTTCTAAAACTACTTTATGACATAATTATTCTCTAGCCAGGGGAAAAATCCATACAAGTGTGTTAATTTTACACTTCATCATAGATTTTGGCATTAGCCACTATTCACATGCAAAACAGTAATTTTCACACTTTAATCAATTTTCTGTATAATTTTATCATTTGCGATGTTAGGTGGTCGATACAGCTTCCTCTGAAATCACTTACGATTCATTTGATATTGAACGTAATAATCTGCAATTCTGACAGTCCAGTATTCACACCGCTAGCGGAAATTAATATATTCCCTCAAAGCCTCTCAATTCCTATATTCTTCTCTGACAATAATATATACTTTGCAGGATAAATATCCCTAGCTTTATAACTTACTTATGTGGGAAACACAATGAAATTACACCAATCATTAACAGTGTCAGTGCAAGCAATTTTCTCTCGGATTCACAAATTTTGTGAATAATGCATTTTCATAGCAAATAATTTGCCTCAATCAAATGCTATAAGTTGTGATACAGAATGCAGACTGATATAACAAGAAAGAATTTTCATCAACTGAGCTAGAAGTAAAAAGAATTACATTCATAGAAAAAGTGTAAAATTGGGAGAAATGGTTAAGTTTAATTTCAGCAAAATGCAAGAACGACACATCAAACTATTCCACAGTAAAGTAAAAGTTAAATTAAATTTAAAACAAATTTCGGAAGTGATGTAAAAATGAAATAGCATACTGTAAGTGGAAACTGACATCAAGCAATTCTCTAAGAAATGCAACAAATCTAAGATGTTTAAACTACCAAGTGCACATCAAGACTAAAATAACAATGCATGGGGAGCAGCCAAACCTTTAGAATTGTCAACTAACACTTAGCTTACAGATTACTATAAAACCCAATATCAGGCAAAGCTAGAGAGGCAATCATTTCTGAGCTTCTTATCCGAATGCATACAATGTATTTACACATCAACAGGGGCCTGCCAGGACTAAGGGATCAACTAATGCATTTAAAGGTGTTAACAAGATGAGATTAGGGGTTTGCACAAATCAGATTAGGGGACTAAGCCTGTCATGTACTAGCAATCACATTGCAACAATCAGCACTAATTAAAAACCAATTAGTGACAGAAGACTTGTAAATGCATTTAATATTTATATATCACCATTAAAACAATTGACATGTGCTCCTTTTGGAGACGTATCCTGTTGTAAATAATATTACTGACTCTAGATTTCTTGGAACACAGATAGAATGGCGATGATTGTTTTAACAAACGTGAGTGAAATTGTTCTGTCATCAACTGAAAACTTCACTTCCTAAGACGATCATTAGAATCAACATTTTTGTTTCTTAATCATTTCTGTCAGGTCTCGAAGTTTGAAGCCAAACACAGACAAAAAGAGGGAAATCTCAGGAAGGCGATCGCAGGAAAGCTTAACATGAACTGCGTTTTTATTTTCACCAAGAAATTTCTTCACTTTAAATTGCTACTTTGTTATCTTTAAATTGTTGAAATTAACAGAAATCTGAGTTTTTTATTACGCAAGAGGTATTTGCGAAAATTTTCAGCATCCATTCATAATTCTTCATTTTAATATGAACAGAGACATTATTGTTTTCTGAATTAAAATGATCATGTTCTGTTTTCGAAGCAACTTCACACATGCTTATACAATAAACATTATTTTCATCGTTCTACTTTATCTTGTGTATTATTTAAGAGGAGATTATTGTTTCCAAGCTAAAAGTGGGCATGTTCCATTTTCTGTTTTTCGCAACAACGTAACAGGCGCTTTCAATGTTATTCAACTGACACTATTTCACAGTTCTAATCTATTTTATCATTTGTGCGTACATTAATAGACCTTTGTCACACACACACATACGCTACTACCAGTATATCTAATGTAATGAAATTTTCTATTTTGTTGTACAAAATTGATCAATTGTTTTATGGTGGAATGCTGGTGGAATGGAATTACTCAATTTTACAAATGGATTGAATTCAATTAACACCCAGACTAATTTGATATGAAGCATGTCATTTTGTAAAGTGCTACTTTTAATGAGTATACAGCCATCTACACATACATCAAGTATATTCATTCCCCTGCATGTAGTCTTATAACACGCTTCTCATATGACAAAAAGTTATGAATACTAAATAATAATTTTGAAAAATAAAATAAAAAATGAAACGCCAACAATGTCAATAAATTATTTTTAATACAAACGTATTAAACATTAATTTCACATAAAGCATAAAAAATAAAATAGTCAACAATGTTGTTAAATAATAATTTTACATAAAATTTCAAAAATTATTTTTTCACATTTTTGCAGTGTCCCTCTAAACTCCACAATGCAGACATAATTTAGTCATAATGGCCACTAATAGATTTCACCTTTACATAAAATTTCAAAAATTGTATTCCGACATAACACAGTGTTCATGTACAACTCAAAATGGCATCTAATAGATTCCTATCAAAGTAAAACTCTTACCTTGTTAAATCAATGTTGCATCCTTTAATTCCAAATCTCAGAAAACTACAGTTTTATATTCCAAATTCCAATCCTGAAAAACAGAGGGTTCACATTATTATAAATCCAATATTAAATGGTAGCCCTTATTTTTTATAACCTACATGTACACCACATAGAATTGAACCTTCTCATCAACTTACTTATATTATTTATTATTAAAACATACCAACATACACTACTGGTAGACCTATAAAATGGAGCCATTTTAAAAACTTTCAAGATATTAATCTTTTTTTTTTAAACACAAACAGTATAACATTAGTTTTTTCAAAAATTCAATGAAAAAGAAAAGAATATTGACTTGTATTTTTAGTGATCGAATTTCAAACTCAGGATTCTATTTTGTTAAAATTGCATGAAATAGTTTAGAAACAGATTTTACAGACAAAAAACAAGTCACCATGGGAACGGGTCTTACTGACAAGAAAGTGGAAGCAATTAAGTGAAACAAATATTTCACAGAGGCAAATAAAACATCTTCCAAAATCTTTGATTCAAAACTTAGCAACTCATTTCAGAAGTGGTAACCACACTGCACAAAGATGCAAACATAAACAAACGCACCCGTAATTTCTGTGTACTCCAAAAACTGCTATGTAATATCAAGTAGTATCACACACACACACATGCACTGTTCAGAGAATATAATTTGTTTTCAAAGATATTTTACTCCTCATTCATTGTATAATAATCAATAACTATGAAACAGTTCACTGGTTAATCAATTCTATAAAATTTCACCAATCACTCTCACATAATAACATTACATGAACAATACAGAGATTACAATATTTTCCATTGAGGGCAACATTTTCTGCTGCTAACCAAGCGAATGTCTATAACACCACTGTACACAGAGATAGTGAGAGAGTTAGAGTATTCTGATGGTATCCGTTTGGTGGGACAAGCAGGCAGCCAGCACATACATGGAGTATTGGAAAAATAGTTTTCATGCATGTCAAGTAACTAAGCTCAGCTTCAGGCTCTGGGAACTCAATCGCTATTTGAACTGGCTAATAGGGCTTTTGTCCCCTATTCCCCTTATTTTAAATTCATGCACTCATCGCACTGACACAGAAACTAGAAGGCATTTTTCACACAAATACCATTGTACTATAAGCCAATCAGAGCAGGACTGGAAAATTTAATGAGGGGGTGGGGAATCGAAAATGATTACAATGGTTAAAAGAAGAAATAAGGCAGTTATTACAAATGAGAGCAAAAAATTCATTATCACAGAAGTGCAAATTAAATTTCAATTACAGTAGTAAAGTTGCAATGAAATATAAGGCATACCAGATAATAGATCACGCAAAAGTGAATATTATAATTTCTATATAAATAAAATACCACTCAGCAACTATAGCTATTATACTGTGATGATTCAAGAACTTTCTAACTCTTCCCATTCATAAATCCAGCAACCCACTATCATCCATAGGTCAGATATAAAACCATTTCTATACTTAACTACAGGAGAATGACAATGACAATATAACCTACATACTGTTCTCATCTTCGAAAAATATTATATCGCTGGCTTAGAATTAGAAGGTTGTAAACACAATTTACGACCTTATAAGACTCATGCATATTTGAAATCTGTATCTCAAGACACTTATTATGAGCCTATTTTCATGAATATCGGAAGTGGTAATGCTGACCAAAATGAAGTTTAAAAAGCTTGTTTTTGCAGAAGTAAAGACTAGTTTTCGGACAGTTTTTTCTTGTTTTCTCAAAATATTGATTTTGTACTTCTAATCTTCTAATTCTAAGCCAGCAATATACATGTTTGTTATTTGCATCAATGGATTATGGAGATTTTTCAGTGAAAATAACAGTGAAAATAACAGTGAAATTACCACTTTGTTATTTTCACTGTTTTAGAAGCTGGTTCCAGTATCACGCAGATCAAGAAACGTAAAGTCAAAGGCGCCGGGCTTTAGATATGCGTTACGTCATCATGACATCATAATTCTCACGTCATGACGTTCTAATTTCGACGTGATTTTTCCAATTAAGCCAATTACGGCACATATTTAAGAGGAATTGAGGCATATAATAGACAAAAAATTTGTTGATTTTTGGTGTAAGATCAATTTTATTTCACTCGCCACGAGTGAAAATTTAATTTCCTGTGATCACTCGGTGAAAGAAAATTCGATCTTACACCAAAATCAACAAATATCCTCTATATATATGAGTTTAAGCAACAAATACAAACAATATTTTTTGAAACTTTGTTTTTAGAACCACTGCTCGTATGTCATGACTTGCCCGTGATGCGTTTTAAGCCCTGGGCAATATTTACATAGAAGTAGAAAAACTGGAAACTGGTAAATCAGCCTCCAGGGAGGGAACACACAAAGCGAATGTGATGCCACTAGGTTATCAAGGTGGACACTGACAATATAACTGCAGAATGGAGTTATATTAATGATAGTGAGAGGAATATAATTCTAATACTGCAAACCAATTTACTTTCGCGTTTTGCTGATTGTTGGCATCTTTACGACTACAAAAGGGCGCGTTTTTAAGTTTCCCTCAATGTCCATATTAATGTTTTTAGCTTTTTCGCTGCGATTTAATTCCGCCAAATTCTACCACTTGCGAAATTAAATCGCGTAAAATAATTTCTTGGTTTACAGTACAACTTAACCCACTACTCCGTAATATCTCACCTACATATTACATTATATATACACAATCCCCATACTGGTTATTGTCAAGTAATATTAGTGACTGATGCACATAATGCATATCTGTTATACCTGCATAGAAATCAGATAAATTCACAGAAATGTATCGGGGTATGGAGATAAATTTCATTCAAAGACAACAAATATAGAACTTCAATTAACTTTTGACAATCTGTCTTCTTCAGAATGCATTATGCAGCTTTTATCTGTATGAAGACAAGGTAGGTGTGTCAAACTGTGTCACCATAGGGTAAAAGGCTACCGAAAGGTTCTTCAGTATTGTGCTCTTTAATAATTTTTCAGGGCAATTAAGCCATTAAGGCAGCTGAAATATACTGGGCATTACCTGAAAAGTTACCCCTTATACTGTTGATTCAAAGTTATCTGTCACAACCGCGTAAATAAACATTCAACAAGATCGATTATTACAGGTGTGTCAGGACCAAGTCCTAACATCATATGTATATTTAATGATCAAATCTTTAACTGCCCTATAGCCGAGTGGTTAACAGCTATGGTTTTATGAGTCTTATTTTGAAAATGTATACAATTTACTGCGAGTTCAAATCCCAACAATGCCTACTCGGATTTTTTAATTTTGCTTAAACTATGTAAAAACTATATTTTAATGATTTTGCTTATTCCGGTAATTACATACAAAACATGTACATACAATGAATACTCTAACCGATTCGCATTTGTATTCCAGCACTCCAGGATTGAGTTCATCCTACGAAGCTCAACATTTCTGCAATTTTTGCATTCAATGTACTAGTAAATATAAAAAAGACATAGCGTATCTTTATCAAGCCAGCTACGTTTTTCACAAAGAAAAGTATGATAAAATAAATTTGTAGATATAAAAACATCAGAAAAAAATATTATAAAAAACATAACAATGAAAAAGTGTATTAGACTGGATTCGAACCTATACTTGGATTTCACCTATGTTTTATGCTGATACCAAGCATTTAACGCACTACGCTAAGAACGCTAATGAAATATCTGACGCTTATTTTAAAACATAAGATGGTATGAGTAAAATAAGAGCGCTGATTGGTCAATACATACATTTACCTATTAAGAAATGGAACATTCTGGCGGTTTTGACAGATATCTTTGAATCGACAGTATATATCTCTGTATTTTGTAGTATACAATATGACCTATCGGTATAGTCCAGAGAATTTGACACAACTCTCGACCTTTCATTAGCATAATTTAATAGTTGATAATATATTGTCTATATTTATAACCCTGACTGTAGGTTTCCATAAGCGATGTGTAAAACCAACACAAACCTAACGAACTGATATTGCACGATTTGCTCGCGGAAATTTATATATTCAACGCAAGTACCTTGTAATATATTCATGCATAAAGGTCAGGATCATGTCAAATTCTCTGTGCTATACAACAGTTTTATAGTGTATGCATTTGAATATTGTTAAATAAGATAGCTGTGACTACACAGTAAGGTCAAAACATAGTTGTGTTCGGCTTTTACAAGAATGAGAACAATTTATTTAGGGTAAAAGTCTCAGAGCACACAGAAATAGAATTTTCCAAATATGGAATTTGCTGCTGTCAGCACTTTTCTAGATCTCGGTTATATCTCCGATTCAGAGCTAAAAACATGTATTAATTTAAAACCTGTTGTATAAACACCTTAAGGACAGGCAGCAGAGTAACAAAACCGCAAGAGAAATTGGTTTGTTCTACAGAAAGTGCATAATTTCAAATCTTCAGACGTAAAACAAGAAGATTTAAGAATAGGTGTAATTTTAAACTTTCCCAAGAAATGTTAAAAGTTAATGAACTGCAATCTAATCTATCAATTAACCGTTTCATCAAAAAGGTATAACACATTTTATTTCAGTATATAGATTGAACCATTGCACCATCCCTAATTACTAAAAACTTGTAATTTCCCCAATGAATTATCCCCAACTTTCTACAACATTTAATGTGATCAGTGAACTGTAATCAAGATTTTTGCCAAGAACATTTATTTTACTATCACTTTATATGCACAGGAATGTGTGTCAAAATATCACAGTCAATGATACTATACCAGACTTTGTCCTGACTGCTGTGAGTCTGTACATATTATCCAGGGACATTAATTAAAAACAAAAAAATATCTAGGGACATTTAACATGTCTACCTTTGACGAAATGTAATAACGGTAGAGTACAAAATAAACATTAAGCTTTTAAATTATGAACTGATATAAAAAAGTATGGTAACAGAGCTCAGATGCATAGTAACAACCAGTATGTTACACAAGTGATTTGAGCATCCAAATGAGTGACCATACTTCATTATTGATAAAATACAGTTACAGGAAAAGCTGCTCATGCAGGTTGCTTGAATGGTGAATAAATATATATATTAAAATTAAAGTCATATAAAAAGTAAACATATAATGGCCAAACTTGAACTACTGCCACTGGGAATTGAGAAGTAAATAGTCTCAGAAAGTAGTTTGTCTCGTAAGTCAAACTGACTGGCCCTTTGAATTATGAGGGGTTACCCTAAAAATAAATTAATTAATATAAGTGCTTTACTTTTATTATGCATATAAATAGTATATTTCCTGTCCTTAAATAGAATAAACTGTTCAAGTTGCCTGTGGTTACACCAATTACCAACCTGCCAAATGATTTCTGTATTTATAGAGCAAAAACACAATCTGTTGTCAGATTTCAAGCAGCTTTACTTGATTACTTTGCTTTAGTTTTCAATCATCCTGGGGTTAATTTCTGAGCTTTGTGTTAATTCTTCATCATTTGAGTTAATCTGATGGCCAAATACACCTGGTATTGATTTGTTTCATAAAACACTGCAGTCTTAAATTACTAGCAGGTAGAATATCAAACAGATATCTAATAATGACTTCTATATAATCACCAATAGCCGCATTTCTTGGAAAGTTGTTCACACAGTACTATACCAACTGGAGACAAAATCGTTTTCTCTACATCTTCAATAAGGAGGTGAAAGTGGTCAAGTGATTGTATTGATTGCGGCTCTTGCAGTTGCACTGCATCCATGTGTTTAATATTATAAACATGTTACCCAAGTCTGAAATGAACTGTTGGTTTAGTGTGTTTACCCAGGTGCACCAAAAGCAAACCAAATATTGTCACAACATGTAAACATTGATCATATTTTAACAACATTTTTGATTCTGAGATATTTTTTCTGAAGCTACAAAGCTGTATCACAAACAACATAGCCAAGGTACAATCATTAAGAATGTTCATATTGGAGGGCTGCAACCCTTTCGCTGATGTATATAAGCTATCTAGATCTATGTGGTTTGAACTTATAGGGCCGTAAATATGTTTAAATAAGAATTTTCATTAGGAAATTCTATGCTTTTTTGCATTTTTTTTCTAATATGGCAGCCCATTTATTCATGTTTTTTAATGGATATGCATCGGGAGTGGTGGCCTAGAGGTAGGGCATGGGCTTGGGGATCGAGAGGCATCGGGAGTGGTGGCCTAGAGGTAGGGCATGGGCTTGGGGATCGAGAGGCATCGGGAGTGGTGGCCTAGAGGTAGGGCATGGGCTTGGGGATCGAGAGGCATCGGGAGTGGTGGCCTAGAGGTAGGGCATGGGCTTGGGGATCGAGAGGTCCCAGGTTTGATCCCTGTCTGCAGCATTGCTTAATTTCTCTAAGCAAGAATACCCACAAAGCTCCAATCCACCAAGGTATGAATTGGTACCTGTGAGGGCGCCGTTTCTTGATGTTGGCTGCACACAAACCAGGAGAGAAAGAGTCTCCAGAACACAGTATTCCTGACATAGCCCAATGACCAGGAGAGGGTGGCTTAATGGCTGAATTGCTGAAAGTGGCACTTGAAAACTAGTAACTTTTAACTTAACTTAATGTTTTGAACAAGTCAAATAAATGTAATGCTGACACATTTACCAGTAGATGTTGTGTCTCTTGAAATCACAAAGTGACAGGGGGAGCTCTTTATGATCACTCTTCGTCTGTCGTCCGGCCGTCTTTCATCCGACCACACTTGCTTGTGAACACACTAGAGACAACTGTCATGGCCCAATCTTCACGAAACTTAGTCAGAATGTTTGTCTCTATGAAATCTAGGTCAAGTTCGAAACTGGGTCATGTGGTGTCAAAAACCAGGTCACATGGTCAAATCTTAGAAAAAGTTTGCGAGCACATTTGAGGACACATGTTTGCATCAATCTTCATGAAACTTGGTCAGAATGTTTGTCGCTATACAATCTAGGTCAAGATCGAAACTGGGTCATGTGGGGTCAAAACTAGGTCACAAGGTCAAATATTAGAAAAAAATTGTGAACAATGTAACTAAAGGGCGGCAGCACTAATCATCAGCCCTTGTGGCGAGTACATTCACAGTGTGGCTGTGATGGCATACTCCTCTTTGCACTATAGAACCAAATCATCTACATACAATGCAGGATCATGTACTCCTCTTGGTAATCTAATAAAATAAATCATTCTGGTCTTACTGTACTAACTTCTACATAGTCCTGAATGCCTACATGGTACATGAATAATTTAAGCTACAGAGGTTGGTAAGTAAAACAGTCATTATTAAAGGGCACAAACTGTTAATAGTAAGCAATATACATCCTCAGGTTCCTAGGTACAGATTCCTATACACACTTTGTCAACTCTAACCTTTTCTTAAAACACTAACCACTTACATCCTATACTTTACAACACGGTAATTAAAGAAACAATTACAAGAACAAACCAGCCACAACATTAAAAGTGCAATATAACTCTTACCCTGTATGTATAAAGCTGCCTTATTATACCAACTACAAATAAGAATTGGCTAACATTTCCATATTTAGACAAAAGTGAACATGATCCGGAAAGGAATATCACGTTTGTACCTACCTACTTTGTACTAGAAAAGTACATAAAAATATATTTGTACATACAATGTAGACAAAGTAAAAGTAGGCTTTTTTAATACGTAGCCCATGTTTGGATCTTTTCTGTTGCTGTAACTGTTTTAAGTATTCTAAAAATAATCAGTACTTTAAAACATAATGTAGAATTTCATGAGCAGATCATTTTAGTTGTTTTCGAATCACTTACCCTAGGCTGCTCTAAGATCAGGTATTGCCAACTAGTTATTATGGACATTTATTATTCTTAAACATGTCTCTGGTTTAAAATGAGAAGGTCATAAGTGCTACTTACGACTTTTTTACACTCATATACATGTTTGAAATCTGCATCACAAGGCACTTCTTATGAGCCTATTTTCATGAAAATCGGGACTGGTCATGTTGACGAAACCAAAGTTGAAAAAAAGGTTTCAGACAGCTTTTTCTTGTTTTCTCAAAATATTGATTTTGTACTTACAACCTTCTCATTCTAAGCCAGCGATGTATAGTAGGGGTTAAAGGTATCCAACCCAAGCAGTTTTCCCTAATAATGAAGACTACCGGTATGTATCTTTACATGCTAACTCAATGTTCCCTATATCACCACAATGCTGACATTTCCCTTGAAAACTCTATCTACTGCAGACTAGCCATGTTGCATTTATGCCTGTTATTAATATAGGTTCTGTTATGTACTGTTCTGTTCTTTTAGCTAGGACAAACCTGAATATATGCTACAGTCCAATCCTTGAGATGATCTTATTAATATTTTATCAATGAAAACAAGTTCACAGAAATCCAGAAATGCTTAGCCATTGCAGAGAACCTCTATAAGTTGATCAGCAATCTGCTCTATAATCAGCCTAGCCTTATCAAATGATCAAACGCTATCAAAGACCTTTATTTCATGACCATAAAAGATATTGCATGCAGAACAACCTTTTATCGATAACAGTCTCAGACGATTTCTCACTGGATATCTTTTTCTCATGCAAACTGCAGTTGCTCCAGTTGACATTCAGATCTTACATGCATCAAATATCGATGCTACCGTGATAAATAACCGTCCAACAGCAATTAGGTCTGTTCATTCAGGGGTAAACAACTCTGGTTAGGCTCAAATATTCCATACAGTCTAAGATAAAACTATTGTACTGACTTATTATCAGTACCTGAGCCAATGAGCCCTGAGCAAGATCATTTGCAATACATAAACACAAAACTGCTTTTATTTCTGTTATGGATTCAAAGACCAGTCATTTTAACCCATTGAAGTATTATTCTAACAAACAGCCTAAGCAGAGCTTAAGACATATTCAGAAATTGTAAATATAAAGCCTTTTATGTTTGATCTTGTATGACAATTTACGCCTTAAGTTATGCAGCACAACATTATATAAAGGTGGCATACTCCTATATATTCTGAAATGATTACTGTAATATAAAACTTTTTGTAGCGGAATTTGTCATTCTCGAGTTTTACCTTGCAGCCATGGAGTCAATTTGTATAAAAGTGAATTTATTGAGACATGTTTGATTTGTATTATTACTACAACTCTTTGATAGTGCAGATCATGACGTTCAATTCCATTAAATTGCTGATCTAACTTTGTTTCATTATCTCTGTAACAATGACCATGCATATTTCATATCAAGTTCAAACACTCTGGAATATCGGTGGATATAAAATAGTCCACATGGACAAATAAAAACCTTTTGACATTAAAGTGGCAATCACTATGTCAAGCCTGCATATTTCATATCCAGTTCAAAGGCGGTGAAAATTATCTGTGGTTAAAAAGTAAATAGAACTTTTTTGACAATTGAAAGTGGCAATCACTACGCAGTACCTGCATATTTCATACATGAAGAAAGCAAAAGAACTACTTTTTGACAATAAAGAGGCAATCACTACGCCGTACCTGTATATTTCATACATGAAGGAAGCAAAAGAACTACTTTTTGACAGTAAAGTGGCAATCACTACGCCATACCTGATAGGAAGAATGTGTGATGCATCAGAATAAGATGACTATTCACATGCAATCACATCAAACTTTTTATTGACATCAGAACTGCAGAAAGATATTGAACAACCCAATGTATGTCAATGAAACATTAACAGCATGCCTTGATCCAATACTACAATAAAAACAAGTTAATTGTAGTCTAACCAATTATTCAGAAATCATTATACAGTCACACCAAATTTAGTTCAAAATACTGCCTTTAATACAAACAGATTTTGCAACAGAGTCTGAGCGAGACTAAAATCTAAAGCAAAATTATGTCAAATTTCATAATTCCAAGGGCAATAACTCTGCTAATACTGGTCGGATCCCGAAAAAATATATAGGCGCACAGCAACTAATGCTGACAAACTGACTGACAAGGGCAAATCTAAGGCCCCCCAAATTATTCCAAAGGAATATCACGACCAATGAATATTAATTTTCTATTCTACTATGACTTTGATATGCAGTTATGTCTTAGCCCAGTGTTACCTTGCAGCAGATAGCGTAGTATACAACTTGTTTAACTCTATGACATAATATTCAATGGAATACTTGGTTGATGTGATGTTAATGCTGCTGGTATGACATTATATTCAATGGAATACCTGGATGATGTGATGTTAATGCTGCTGGTATGACATAATATTCAATGGAATACCTGGATGATGTGATGTTAATCATGCTGGTATGACATAATAGTCAATGGAATACCTGGATGATGTGATGTTAATGCTGCTGGTATGACATAATATTCAATGGAATACCTGGATGATGTGATGTTAATCATGCTGGTATGACATAATAGTCAATGGAATACCTGGATGATGTGATGTTAATGCTGCTGGTATGACATAATATTCAATGGAATACCTGGATGATGTGATGTTAATCATGCTGGTATGACATAATATTCAATGGAATACCTGGATGATGTGATGTTAATCATGCTGGTATGGCATAATAGTCAATGGAATACCTGGATGATGTGACGTTAATGCTGCTGGTATGACATAATATTAAATTGAATACCTGGATGATGTGACGATAATACTATTTAAAGTATACAGACCATTATTATGAAGCTATTCTTGTTCTTAGTCTAAAAAAGGAAAAATCATAATAATGTCACTTTTTCACTCATCATGCTCTTCGCAGCTCTTTTTTCATTATACAATATTTATATAGCACTTTATTCATGTAATTACACCCTCAAAAGTGCTGACTTAATTATCCATGCTTCCATTCAGTGGCTACATTTAGGAAGGTTTCCTTTTTCTGCTTCTTTTCAGAGCTGAGCGGTATTAAGTTTCCAATCATTAATAAACCTGCAACTATTATACGGAAGGTTTCCACTGACTAAGTAATTATTTATACCAATAACTATGGTTTTTATACTCCATTCTAGTTTTTCCTGTATAATAAATAAAAGAAACATACAATTATAGTATAAAACATAGTAGAACAAGCTTTGTACTTACATGTACATGATATTCCAGCCATACTTGTAGATACAGCAAACCAATTTAACATGGAGAGCTAAGTGTGTGTAACTAATTGGTCTCTGGGTGCAGTCAGTTATAAGGTCATAGCACATTAGTTCCACTACATTACATGTATGCTAGTCAATTTGCTGTGCTACAATTTCACCAGCAACTTTAACATGACCCTGCAATTTTATACAATTGGCATTTAATTGGTTCATTTTTTGGTGCAACAAACCCTATGTGAAATGGAGCTAGTGATTTCTGGTTTGTAAGTCATCTATCCTAGACCTTGCCAGGTAACACAGTATGTACCAAGTGCTCCTTAATGCCAGGCATCAAGTCTGCTCATGTAGTACACATCATAAGGACACCGAACTAGCTGCGGCTCACCCTATAACCTTAAAGGGAATCCAAACTTTGACCTCTTGCTTGAAAGGTGGATGCCAAGGCCACTCTGCTGTAATAAACAACTGGTTTTGTTGTGTGTTATTGCTGTGCTTACAAGACATCAGTCTCATTCCTTAATGCACCTTAATGCAGTACTAGGCAATATCTGAAACATGTCAACCTGGGTCCCAAAATGTGTTCTCATGACTGATGGATCCTTAAACAACTTTAGGTCTGATACTCCAGTGTTAGATCATAGAAGTATCAGAGTTTGTCTCTAAGTTAATAAATTATATTATTTTAAAGTAAAACCACCTCAAGAAAGAAACTTCATAAATAAAGTCAATGTTTAAGTTGAGTTTAATAATTGAGTTTGAAGTTCATATTATCAAGCCAACAGACCTTCCAGACCAAGCTGATGGGAGATGCCAACAAACTGTAACAGAATATGGGTGCAGTTCATCACCACATTCAAACTAAAGATATAAATGGCCACATAAGATGGAATGTAGAAGAAGATATTAAGCTTATTAAAGTTGCTTCGTTATTTACAGGGCATGCTCATGTGTGATATTAAAGTAACTTAAAACTGTCACTCTACTATCAATGAAAATTATAAGTCACAAAACTACACCAAGATATAAAACATCATATACCATAGTCATTATTAAAAAACAAAGTCACTGACAGCATGTAATGAGGAGCTACAACAAGGTAGTTATTATACTCTTCCAATACTATCTTTTTAGGTAGCAATCAAGTGTAAAAGACCTAACAATGTAATTTAAGATTATTGTAGTTGTGAGATTAAACAAGAGGAGCATTGCAGTTGGTACTATATTGCTCACCTCAGTAGCATTGGGCCCTTAATACAAGTTAGTAGGTCAAAAAATTGCTCAATGTCAGTCATGTGACCCAAGGGCAAACTGGTGGTGACTCTGGCAATTAGCTATACCAGGGCTGGGCCAATTTTTGCCCAGGGAGATATGGATTACAAGAATTTAGTTTTTATCTTGAAAGTGCATTTCTATACCTTTTTTGACTTATTAAATTATGCACTGAACTGGAATCATTGAACATGTAAAAAAGAGTAACTGAAAGAGGACCGCCTACAGGTCCATTCTTGTCCAGTTTTAAGTCCAATTGCTTGAAATTGGTTAAGAGAAAGAGTTGTATGACTGAATTGTGTGTGCCAGACAAAAATGATTTGATAAACTGGGTTCATCCTGAGCACTTAATTTCAGGTGAGCTTAAATGAAAATAATTTCTCATTACTAGCTAAAGAAATAAACGATGTCAAAACCTGAGTGATAGATTCAAATGACACTAGTGTTTCTCAGTACTAAACAATGATTGCCATTGAATTTTCCCACAGTCAAAGAGATTATATTCAACTGCATTCACTTTTTACCAGTTATTGCACAACTGACTTCACTTAATTGGGCACTAAAGAACATAATTCTGCAAGCCACTAAGCTTTCAAAATTGAGTTCATCTCTTCAAAAATTGAGTTCATCTCTTCAAAAATTGAGTTCATCTCTTCAAAGTTGAAATTTTACACAAGAGATATCCCATTGAAATCATGAGATGTAAGTGCTTCAGGACTAGGAGTTTTAATCCCATTTACAATATCTAATTAATGTAAGGGCTGCAGGCCTAAGGGGTTCAAAACCCAATGAAATCAAAGAGCTGTTAGCATTGATTGCCTAGGGGGTTCAAACCCATCGAATTCAAGTTGCTGTAAGCCCTGCAGGCCTTTTCAAACACATGAACTGTTGGCATTCAAAATGCCTAGGGATTCCAAAGCTATTGAAATCAAAGAGCTGTTGGAATGGAATGCCTTGGGGTTCCAAACACGCTGAAAGCAAAATGCTGTTTGCAAACACATTGATGAGTACAGCACAATATTATGGGCCTGATGTATACGAGACAACAATCAAAATTATATAATTCAGCTTAACGCAATCCTAAATTAATACAGAGTTTCAGTCAGTATGGTGATAATTAGCTTACAAGCAAGAGACACAATCATTGCCAAGCAAGCAAATTCAACAGTGTCAGATTTTGACAAATCAATTTTGTATGGTGGATCAAAATCACAAGAGTAGAAAAAGCCAAAATATCTCGTACTTTTTGCTTTTATGAATGCCATTTTTGTTACCTAAGCATAAGGAACGTGGTGTGATTTCTATATGACATTGGGGGGGGGGGGGGGCTGTGAGCCAAAATAAGTGTGAGCTCTTTAGAACTGGCTGTAAAGTTTTTTGGTTGTTTCCTAATCACACCGTACAACCCTTTGAGTGTAAGGCAGTTCTGTTTGTCGAAGGCGTTTTGCGCTACTTGAGTAGGGTAAGTATTTGTTATTTTAAATGTGTTTGTGATGACTAACATGTATCGCGATTAATGAATGAACAATAAGTATATACAATTTATGTGCCTACAAATGCCATATTAATCGAGTAAACAGGTTTTAGGTATGCGATGTTTGCCAAAAGTTCGAAACTATCGCCTTTGACATTGAATTCACAACTTAATTTGCGGTTTGGAACGATTCTAAAACATTGAATACAAACTTCAATCCTTCCTCAATATATCTGTTGTTTCCGTTTTTGAAAATGTACATTTTCTGTGAAGATTCAGAGGTTTAAATTGAACGAGGTACAAAAAAATGCTATCGAAATAGGCAGTTCTGTTTTTCGAATGATATTGACAAAGGCAGAGCGTAAAATACAAATGCTAACGCAGAGATAAGAGACTTATGCTAACGACTAAGGCAGAAATTTTAATTACTTGACAGGGTCATAAAACCCCTTTGTACAAATTGTATGTTATAAATATAACCCAGATTCACGTTGGGCTGTATTCCACCGCCCATTTCACCAAGAATCACGAGTGTTTAGTGGTTATTTTTGTTTTGCTTAACAGAATATATTGCATATCTGGTGATCGCTGAGGCTGGCAATTGTCGGTTGTGAGTGGCCCTTTATGTCTGCTAATGCCGAACTGGGGTTAACATTCGAGTGCATGGCTGCTTGGGGAGAGGGGGCATTAAGCGCTCCTTTTATTATCATGAAGTTAAGAAATGAATAGTTTTCCTAGCATTCTATAGATTATGTAAGTACGAAATGCAGCAATTCAAATTACTTGGCAGTGTACTCAATGCACTGTTTTATTTGTACACAAATGTATGTTATTTGAAAATTTTGAATACGGATAACACGCTAACGATCAGCAAAACGCGAAAGTCAATTTTTCGCGAAAGTAAATTTGTTAACAGTAAAATTGGTTGACATTATTAGTACATACTTGCTCACCCATAGTCAAGAAGGTAAACTATTCAGAATAATAAATAACTTAACAAATTCAGCATGTCTTGCCAGTGAGAAACTTTGTAGGAACTACATTGTAGTATTGGTACAAATAACAAGTACATCATTCTACAAAACATTCCGTTTTTTCTTGTTCTTAAAATATTGCTTACAGTTCTAGAGCATGAAGGAAAGATAGCTAAAGTATCTGAAGGTTTTGTGAAGAGTATAGGTTTGTAGAGAGTAGTAAGAGAGAAGAAAGATAAGAGGTCTGTGGAGCCTCATTAGAGAGACTATTACAGGTCAATAATGAGCAATAAAGGGGGATATTACATACAATCATACACATGTTTGTAAGTCATAAATCACTGATGAGATGTACAGATTGTTTGCTAACCATCATACTGGCTGTTTCCCATGTGTAATTGAATAATAATTGAATATGTACAGTTATTCAACAAAACATTAACATTGCTGATGTCTGTAATGCTATAAGCACCATACTACAGGTTTATTGTTAGGATAGGGACCTAGTATATGCCATTAAATTCTCTCTACTGTCTCATTACTAAATTCAAGCATGAAGACAAGCAGTGGCTTCCTTTATAGTCTAGGTATATGTACCTATATAGACCCATTTTACTACAGTTTAAGTAGCTATAACAAGGCGTTTAATGGTCGTGTGCTACATAAACAAAATATAAACTACTTGTAAATTCACCATAATGTGTCCTTTAGTTCTTTGCATGAATACAGAAACAAATTAATGCCTGCATTTTGCAGGAAATTTTAATCACGCAATGTAGGGCAAATGAAATAAGATGTATAAATAAGTCTATATTAGGTAAGAACATGATAAGCTAATTCTGTAACCACGCAGGGAATTTTAGATCTTCAAGCACATAATTTACTGATAATTGAATACTGTAAAACAAAGTTACCGGTATAGACAATCCAAGACAAATTTAGCAATGTTGAAAGCATGTTTTAGCCACATATACATAGACAGGAACACACCCTTTATATATCAGCTTGTAAACAGAGCAGCAAGGTATCTCAAGCTACGTTTCCATAGTCAGGTTTGGCAAGTTTCATCACGTCCATTTTGGTCAGTTTAACCATTTCGATCATTTGAACATTTTCAACATACATACATTTTTACAATTTTAACTAATTCGGCAATTTCAATCAACCCACAATATGATTTGAGCTGATTCTTTCAGCCATGTCATTATTTTGTTTATTGTTGTTCTTGTTAATTGTTATTATTATCTTCTATCTGTAATAACTGTACATAATTTGTAAATGTGTTAATGAGGCTCACAGGGAAGACTGGGTATACCCAACTGTGTTGCCTCGTTAAAGAAAGTATTTATTATAATTATTATTATAAGAACTAGAAACCTCACTGTTGTGTTCAGGGCCCCATTTTTTTGGGGGGTGGGGAGACAGGTTGGAAGCAAAGTTTATAAGTCTAGATGCTCTTAGTTTAACTAACTGAGATACACTATATAAAGTTATATCTAACAATTTCATGCCCTGAGTAAAGTATAGCCTACTTGTAATTGTTAAGAAATATTACCTGAAGACAACTAGAACTGCCACAGAAAGACTAATAATACCCCCACATACCGCTTTTTCACAAACATATGGGAAACCACATGGTGGACAACAATTGTACAGTTATTTTTAAATTCAACAATATATGATAAAGTTATGGGCTGGACAAACTCAACTATGGCTATTTTTGACCCTTGAACTTCAAGTGTAACCTTGACCTTTGAGATATTGTAGTAATTGTTTCGCATATCTTTGAGATATTGTAGTAATTGTTTCGCATATCTTTGAGATATTGTAGTAATTGTTTCGCATATCTTTGAGATATTGTAGTAATTGTTTCGCATGACCATCTGGTAGAAGTGAACGTTTGTGGCACATTATTTTCAAATCCAACAATAAATGACTAAGTTATGTTCCGGATAAGCTCAATTATGGCCTTTTTTACCTTTCAACTCATAGTGTGTCCTTAACCTTTGAGATAGTGAAGTAATTGTTTCGCATGACACACCATCTGGTAGAAGTGAACATTTGGACAAGCTCAATTATGTCCATTTTTGACCTTTCAACTCCAAGTGTGACCTTGACCTTGGAGATACTGACGTAATTGTTTTCGCATGACACACCATCTCATCAAGGCAAACAAATATACCAAGTTATTCAAAAATTCTTCAATGCATACAGAAGATACAGCCTGGACAAACTTTGGGACAGACGGATGGACTGACCGACTGACAGCAGACCGACAAAGTGACTCTATATAGCCCCCCCTACTTTAGTAGTGGGGGTATATTAATGTAAGAGAATGTAATTACTATGGCAACAGGACTTGTTTGGGGAAAACTGTGCTGAACATTTGTCTACAGAATGGTGAATAAAAGTATGAATAAGTAAAACACAGCTCATTGTCAGTGAAAAATTGAATATCACTAAAACACTTACTATAAATTTCAATAAATATACATTGTCTGAAGACTGTATGCATTGTATACAACAGTTAAAAACAACCTTCAAAAGAGACATCATACAGGAAATAAATTTGAATAATGGGAAGTTAACAACATATTCAATTCAATAAGATACAAAACCATTCAGAAATAAAACCCAGTGGAGAAATAATAAAATTGTAGGATAATATGACAATATTACGTAGGAATTGAAGTACGTAAAAGAGAAATATTATATAAGAGGCTATAAAATGTGCACTTTTGTCCCTTCAATCAGGTGTTGAAGGTTTTCCTTCAATCAGGTGTTGAAGGTTTTGAAAATATGTTTGAATCTTTCCATTAGACATTGCTTTGCATGGAGCTCATTGTTTCCAAATAAGATACGATGATAAACAAACACACACCAAAAGCAATATAAAGTTATCCTTTGTCAGAACGTCCATTATTGCCATCCCTAGATGTTACTGAGACTTTAAACACTTTCCACCGGATTGAATGAACCTTGTCTGGGAAGTAACAGATTTGCAGAAATTATGAAACAGACAAATTATTAAGACACAAATTGGATGCAGATGCATTTTTTGGTTCTCCGTTTGATGTCCGCTTAAACTATCTGGTAAGTTGTGACTACACCCTTAAATATAGACAGTTACGTGTTGGGTTTCGTATAGCAATTAATCACGGTTATGAATAAGTCATAATTACTTGCCAAACTGAAGAAGAAGTAACTTATATTATCTGCACGAAATCATCTCTTTTTTACTTATAACTATCCATTGACAGACATATTGCATAACATATACACTCTATAATAGCTGTCATTAAATAAATTGCTAGATATAATATAATGCCATGGTATATAATAGATCTAGATTATATAAATCAGATAGTTCGACTTTTTGCCACTCATGAACCAGTCCAGGTTGTATGCTGCCTGCTTCATTCACCAATAATGCATCCCATTAACGAATACTTATTAAGTAAATTACCCACTGACACGTGGGACTTAAGATAATTTGTGAAACCCATTATGACAGGCACTCTCTTAATTGATGCAATTCTTCAACCAAATTCTGTAAATAACTAGACTGCTTCCATTTCTTTCTTCCCAGTTTTTATATTCCAATCTATTTTCTTTACGTGTTCACATCCCTAGAATTTAATAGATTCAAACATTTATTAATAATATAATGATCACATTTATTTAAGCAATATGTAAGCAAGAAAATAGAAGCAGCAACTGTATGCTATTCTCCCTTTGCATTGGGCTATTCCAATACAATAATATGAATGTAATGAGTAGTGAAATCAAAGATCTGCGTAGACCATACTGAATGCCAGCATAGTTTTTATGTTGGTCTTATTGAGTTGCATTGACAGCATTTTCGTTAATGGAAACCTAGTGATAAATATGATCAGATTAATTGCCCTAACACAGTGACATGACCATTTGTATATTAAAGGGCAATAACTCTGTGAAAAAAGATCCACACATAAAATGCCACTCATACCCACAACTGGGCCAGGTAATAATTTGTGAAGTGCTGTAGTATCATGAATATACCAACCAAGACCCAATCAAAAGCCTGACTCAAAAACATTCCCTATTAGACTCCGTATTTGGGGGTTTTAAACAATAGGCCAGGCAGGCCTGGAGCAATCCATACCCAAATACCAATTAGTAAAAACATTTTTATAGGATTAAACCCATAATCTCCGGGTGAGAATAAATATCTTTAAAACTGTAAAGTAAATTTTCGAAATGTTTTCCTTTATTATAGTTAGTTTTTGGGAGGTGACAGCCTCTCAATACGCTCATTGCCCATTTCTTAATGCAACATGAACCGCCTAGGCTAAACAATGTGAATCCGCATTCAAGTAGTTCCAAAAACTGTCAACATTCCCAATACTGCTACATATGTTTCTCCAAATTTTTAAACTGATTTATTTCAATCAGCAACATTTGTTTATTCTAAGATCAACAACTATTGTGAAACTATTCGTTAAAGCGATAACTTTGCAGATAATCACTCCGCCGGGGCGATATCGAACTAGTTTCTTAATACGAAAATGATGTGTTCATCAAATGCATTGCTATTTTTAGAAACTTCAGACCAGGGTCACGTGATGGTTTTATCAATGAATCGTATATCGTCTGCAAAGTACTGTTATGCAATCACATGGTGTGGCTATACTAGCCGCTTTCTATAGACTGTCTCATGCTGTGAGGGAAGTAATTACAAGACGGTACTGTAGAATCTGATAAATAGGCGCATAGTATTATTCTAAAGCCATTTTTGATATACGCATTCAATACATGTATTCCATATAAATTAATATGCCCCTTTTTACAATCATTTAGAAACCAAACATGCCTATATAGTCACGTATGCCTATTTTGACATTCAATACACGATCCCCAGTAAGAAAACGAACAATAAACATGTAAAGTCGTTTTTAGCTTTAGTAGCAGCAACCAAATCGCCTCCCATCAGCACTCTCAGTGCTTTGATTTCAAATGCGTTTATATTTTTGTTAGTGGATTCTTTATGGAATTAAAAGAAACATTGTCTGGACTTGTTAGGAAACAATGCAGACAGAAGATTATATAGGACGATAGATAATACTGTGTGGAAACGGGCAATCAGTCTTCAGGCTATATGTACTATCATATCCTGCAGTATAATCAGAAGCATCAATCTTGGGGAGTCAATTTCACGCCTTTCTGAATGAAGATCGTTCAGAAAAAAATACAGGATTAATACTTATCACCCAATGAGAAAAAGCATGCCAACAGCTGTTTCCAAAGACCATGTTACACAAGGCATGGCCAAAACTGGAATATCTATAAGAAATTAATCGGGGTCAATGGATTTACCAGATGCGAGATAATCCATGAGTCACTGAACACATTGTGGGAAACATAGTTTTTTAACATACCCTCTTTGTCCCAAATGATTTATCACAGTTAAAAGTGCATTTATTTATTATATACATGTAGTTACATGTAGTTACCCTTATTTAAAGGGCCAGCTCATTTGGTTTATGAGACAACTATAGTTTCTTAGCACATTTATTTCCTGACATTAGAGTGTCAACAAAATATGCACATTAAATACATAAACCATTACAAGCAAAAGGCTCTAACTATTGTCTGTTTTAATGGAATTGGATTGGTTATCAAACTTGATACCTAGATATTACAGTAAAGCATTGCAGCATAGAATCAAAACGATCTGATTAGAGAAGCCCACATCAGGTGACCACATAACCCATTCCCTGTCATAAGATGGGCTTATATAAATCATTGTTGATGACTATTGTTGTTGACAGGTTGAAAGTTGACAGATTTCATACTAAACATAACCATATGTACTTCTATATACATATACCTAAGCCTGCAGGTGGAAGGTCATTTAAGGGTGTTAGATAATTGCAGAGACTATAATATCATTATTTAATTGTATGATTTGCAGATAGATATTTCATATATTCCAATGTGGCGTGAACTGCACTGTGTGATATATTATGAATCACAAGGTCAGGAAACACAAACATGATCATAGGTCAGTATTCTCACCATGGTAACCATGATTCTAAACAAAAACACCTTTATGATGGTAAGAACTGTTGATCCTACCACCCACATTCTGTGACTTCAACCAGCAACTTTGTACCACCATTAACAAGAACAACAAATATTTATGATTATTATAATCAGGTGGGCAACTTAAAACTGAAATAAATCAAGCACATCTTTCACATCTCAAGCTGACCAACATGTGTGTGGTATTAACATCAGCCTGATTTACAGGAAATATAAGCACCGATTTTAGGAAGAGTTTGTCTTCATTCGTTGCTTATTCAAAGCTTACACATTCTACAGGTGTTTGTGGTAAAACAGCATTAGATATAATATTTACAGCATTCAAACAGGCATTTTGTATAAAATTACCTATAAACTGTAAAATATCATGTTTTAAAACCTTTACATGCCATCTGTTAATGATTTAAAGAATGTTATTTCTACAAAATATACCTATGCTTTTCACAGACTTCTAAATTGTGTAGCATTAATCATATTATATCAATCGCCATAAAACTGTTGAACCTATTTGCTCATTATGTCATGGCAATGCATCTTGCTGTTGTTTAATGTCTCCAAACATTATATACTGGCCAATATGTTTACTGAATTACAAATAACCAGTATGGTGATGGTAGGTACATTATAATATTAGAATGTCTCGTATCTTAATATATTTTAGGTGAATGGTTGTAGTTTATGGAGTGACCAGAGTTCAGCAAATCTGTGAATAGTTTAGGAATTATACAGACAAATGGTACCTCACATTTGGACTTAAAAGTGGACCATTTTCCAGAGCATTTGAACATTTCTCACCAACTTTTTAAACCCTTTTGAACGCAATGACCTACACTAATGCAAGCAGATTACAACAGAACTTACATCAAGCACTAAAATTCAATCATAGCCAGCATGTATGGCTTGGTTCCTAATCAGCAAAAAAACGTGGGTACAGAATTTACTGAACCAGCACATATGTGCAATTACAGTTTGCAGAGAATCAAATTATGGTAACATTATTATGGCTATAACTAGTGTAATATATGGGAAGGATGTAGTTTGAATGTGTAGTGTAATCTAGTGAAATCAGAGACTTTACCTACCAGTATTCATCTAACAATGACTCTCACTGGAATAAACTATCTAAGAGCAATCTGATGGAAGCATCTGATCTAGCTGCAGACTTTTAACTTAACTTTTGGAGAACATTAATCACAAAAATCCCCGCACACAGTTACCTCTAACTAACTGTGGTATACTGCTGACAATCTCAATACATAACATCTACTGTACTCTTATTTAGGTAACATAAAATAACATAAACATGGCAAATTTCATCAAAGCTAGATGAACATCAGCCAGGTTTGAAAACAAGGTTGATGAGTCTGCTCAGACTTAGTACCAGAAAAAACAAAATCCATACAACAATAGTATATTATAGGTCATTACAGTCCATAGTCAAATGTTACAAAGGAACACATAATAGTCAAATGATGCAATTGAGCATACCGGTACCATTCGGATCCAATGCAACATTATGGGACATACAATAGGGCATTTAATTACAATGGGATGCACCTTAGTGGAGTGTTACAATGTGAGGCACCTTAGTTGATTGTTACAATGGGATGCACCATAGTGGAGTGTTACAATGGGATGCACCTAAGTGGAATGTTACAATCGGGTGCACCTTAGTGGATTGTTACAATGGGATGTACCATAGTGAATAGTTACAATGTGAGGCACCTTAGTGAATTGTTACAATTGGGTGCACCAAAGAGGATTGTTACAATGTGAGGCACCTTAGTGGATTGTTACAATGGGATGTACCATAGTGGATTGTTATAATGTGTGGCACCTTAGTGGATTGTTACAATGGGATGCACCTAAGTGGATTGTTACAATTGGGTGCACCTTAGTGGATTGTTACAATGGGATGTACCATAGTGGATTGTTATAATGTGAGGCCCTGTAGTGGATCGTTACGATGGAAAGCACCTTAGTGGATTGTTACAATGGTATGCACTTTAGTGGATTGTTACAATGGGATGCACCATAGTGGATTGTTACAATGGGATGCACCTTAGTGGATTGTTACAATGGTATGCACTTTAGTGGATTGTAACAATGGGATGCACCTTAGTGGATTGTTACAATGGGATGTACCATAGTGGATTGTTATAATGTGAGGCCCTGTAGTGGATTGTTACAATGGGATGCACCTTAGTGGATTGTTACAATGGGATGCACTTCAGTGGATTGTTACAATGGGTTGCACCTTAGTGGATTGTTACAATAAGATGTACCATAGTGAATTGTTATGTGAGACACCTTAGTGGATCGTTACAATGGGATGCACCTTAGTGGATTGTTACAATTGGGTGCACCTTAGTGGATTGTTATAATGTAAGGCACCGTAGTGGATTGTTACAATGGGGTGCACCTTAGTGGATTGTTACAATGAGATGCACCGTAGTGGATTGATACAATGGGATGCACCATAGTGGATTGTTACAATGTGATGCACCTTAGTGGATTGTTACAATTGGATGCACCTTAGTGGATTGTTACAATGGGATGCACCTTAGTGGATTGTTACAATGGGATGTACCATAGTGAATTGTTACAATGTCAGGCACCTTAGTGGATTGTTACAATAGGATGTACCTTAGTGGATTGTTACAATGGGATGTACCTATGGATTGTTACAATAGGATGTACCTTAGTGGAATGTTACAATGGGATGAACCTTAGTGGATTGTTACAATGGGGTGCACCTTAGTGGATTGTTACAATGGGATGCACCTTAGTGGATTGTTACAATGGGATGCACCTTAGTGGATTGTTACAATGTGAGGCACCTTAGTGGAATGTTACAATGAGGTGCACCATAGTGAATTGTTACAATGGGATGCACCTTAGTGGATTGTTACAATGGGATGCACCGTAGTGGAGTGTTACAATGGGTTGTACTTTAGTGGAGTGTTACAATGTGAGGCACCTTAGTGGATTGTTACAATGGGATGCACCTTAGTGGATTGTTACAATGGGATACACCATAGTGGATTGTTACAATGGCATGCACCTCTTTAAAACTAGTACCATGTTTGAAGCTTAAAGAAGGAATTCTTGACAAATTTCTCTAAAATCTAATGTTTCTCTGAATTTGTTTGATATGAATTTGTCTGTCTACAAATTTAATTTCTGAAGATTTCTAGACAGTTAAAATGATTTTTATAGATAAATTAAATGTATTTGACCTCATCAGTCACCTATTATAATCTGAAAAACACTAATCAAGGCTACTTAATAGAACCATATACGGCAAAAGCTGTAGAAAGTCTGTAAGAATAAACATAAAATAAGAGAAAAATTACATATAACATAGAAACCCAGCTGTTCTGTATCTAATGTTGGTGATTTGTTTAAAGTTTACTACATTGATGAGTCTATTATAATGTTTTATTTTAACAATTATAACCTCAGTTCGACCACAAACATCATGTTTTATGTTTCTGTTTTTGCCATTATGGTAATTTCATCATTTATCATTGATTATGTTTACTTATCAAGTAAATATCAAGACCCACATTGAACTGTTTGCTATGGGAATTGGCTTTAATATCTGTTTGTTTATCTTGTCTGAGCTTACATCATATTTATATAAACCAATTTTGTTCTTTCTACTGATTACTTCTAGGGCTTTCTGACCAATGGTATATTATCTCAAGGAGGGCAGTACAGCAATTGGTAACAATTCAAGTGTGACTGAGCAGGTAACATATCAATGAGAGGCATATGGTGGGACTTAGCAGGTAACATATCAATGAGAGGCATATGGTGTGACTGAGCAGGTAACATATCAATGAGAGGCATATGGTGGGACTGAGCAGGTAACATATCAATGAGGGGCATATGGTGTGACTGAGCAGGTAACATATCAATGAGAGGCATATGATGTGACTGAGCAGGTAACATATCAATGAGAGGCATATGGTGTGACTGAGCAGGTAACATATCAATAAGGGGCATATGATGTGACTGAGCAGGTAACATATCAATGAGAGGCATATGATGTGACTGAGCAGGTAACATATCAATGAGAGGCATATGGTGGGACTGAGCAGGTAACATATCAATGAGGGGCATATGATGTGACTGAGCAGGTAACACATCAATGAGAGGCATATGGTGTGACTGAGCAGGTAACATATCAATGAGAGGCATATGATGTGACTGAACAGGTAACATATCAATGAGGGGCATATGGTGTGACTGAGCAGGTAACACATCAATGAGAGGCATATGGTGTGACTGAGCAGGTAACATATCAATGAGAGGCATATGATGTGACTGAACAGGTAACATATCAATGAGGGGCATATGGTGTGACTGAGCAGGTAACATATCAATGAGAGGCATATGATTTAACTGAGCAGGTAACATATCAATGAGAGGCATATGGTGTGACTGAGCAGGTAACAAATCAATGAGGGGCATATGATGTGACTATACAAGTAACATATCAATGAGAGGCATATGATGTGACTGAACAGGTAAAATATCAATGAGGGGCATATGGTGTGACTGAATAGGTAAAATATCAATGAGGGGCATATGGTGTGACTGAACAGGTAACATATCAATGAGGGGCATATGGTGTGACTGAGCAGGTAACATATCAATGAGGGGCATATGGTGTGACTGAGCAGGTAACATATCAATGAGAGGCATATGGTGCGACTATACAAGTAACATATCAATGAGAGGCATATGGTGTGACGGTGTGACTGAGTAGGTAACATATCAATGAGGGACATATGATGTGACTGAGTAGGTAACATATCAATGAGGGACATATGGTGTGACTGAGCAGGTAACATATCAATGAGAGGCATATGATGTGACTGAGCAGGTAACATATCAATGAGGGGCATATGATGTGACTGAGCAGGTAACATATCAATGAGGGACATATGGTGGGACTGAGCAGGTAACATATATCACTGAGGGGCATATGGTGTGACCGAGCAGGTAACATATCAATGAGGGGCATATGGTGTGACTGAGCAGGTAACATATCAATGAGGGGCATATGATGTGACTGAGCAGGTAACATATCAATGAGAGGCATATGGTGTGACTGAACAGGTAACATATCAATAAGGGGCATATGATGGGACTGAGCAGGTAACATATCAATGAGGGGCATATGGTGGGACTGAGAAGGTAACATATCAATGAGAGGCATATGATGTGACTGAGTAGGTAACATATCAATGAGAGGCATATGATGTGACTGAGCAGGTAACATATCAATGAGAGGCATATGGTGTGACTGAGCAGGTAACATATCAATGAGAGGCATATGGTGGGACTGAGCAAGTAACATATCAATGAGAGGCATATGGTGTGACTGAGCAGGTAACATATCAATGAGAGGCATATGATGTGACTGAGTAGGTAACATATCAATGAGAGGCATATGATGTGACTGAGCAGGTAACATATCAATGATAGGCATATGGTGTGACTGAGCAGGTAACATATCAATGAGGGGCATATGGTGTGACTATACAAGTAACATATCAATGAGAGGCATATGGTGTGACTGAGCAGGTAACATATCAATGAGAGGCATATGGTGTGACTGAGCAGGTAACATATCAATGAGAGGCATATGGTGGGACTGAGCAGGTAACATATTAATGAGGGGCATATGGTGGGACTGAGCAGGTAACATATCAATGAGGGGCATATGGTGGGACTGAGCAGGTAACATATCAATGAGGGGCATATGGTCTGACTGAGCAGGTAACATATCAATGAGGGGCATATGATGTGACTGAACAGGTAACATATCAATGAGAGGCATATGATGTGACTGAGCAGGTAACATATCAATAAGGGGCATATGGTGTGACTGAGCACGTAACATATCAATGAGAGGCATATGGTGTGACTGAGCAGGTAACATATCAATGAGAGGCATATGGTGGGACTGAGCAGGTAACATATCAATGAGAGGCATATGGTGTGACTGAGTAGGTAACATATCAATGAGAGGCATATGGTGTGACTGAGCAGGTAACATATCAATGAGAGGCATATGGTGGGACTGAGCAAGTAACATATCAATGAGGGGCATATGGTGTGACTGAGCAGGTAACATATCAATGAGGTTCATATGGTGGGACTGAGCAGGTAACATATCAATGAGAGGCATATGGTGCGACTATACAAGTAACATATCAATGAGAGGCATATGGTGTGACGGTGTGACTGAGTAGGTAACATATCAATGAGGGACATATGGTGGGACTGAGCAGGTAACATATCAATGAGAGGCATATGGTGGGACTGAGCAGGTAACATATCAATGAGAGGCATATGGTGTGACTGAGTAGGTAACATATCAATGAGAGGCATATGATGTGACTGAGCAGGTAACATATCAATGAGAGGCATATGGTGGGACTGAGCAGGTAAAATGTCAATGAGGGGCATATGGTGGGACTGAGCAGGTAACATATCATTTGACAGAATATAATGAAAATGATAGAAATATGTGAAAGTATATTTAATAAGATTAATTTGTCAATATGAGTAACTGGGTCAGATAGTAATTAAGGTCCAATTTGGACAGGTAAAGTATCATTTGGCCAAGGTGAACTAGTTGAAGTTTTAAGATATCCAATCAGACTGCCATGCTGGCAGGTGCTACTTACATAGACTGGAAGCCAAGCAAGGATGAGTCTACAGTAGCCTATGATTTATACATACAAGCTATACTAAATCTGCAATACAACATGCCATGGTATGTATAATGTTCCAGCACACTTATAGTATCTTCATCTTTGTTGTGGTGTAGACTCCTCCCACAGTTATGTTATATCCATTCATGTTTGTAATTGAATAATATAAGATAAAATTCTTAACATTATTATTTACGCTCATTTGCATTGATATAAAACATTATGTAAGGAGGAATGTTAATGGCAATGGTTTTATGTACATTTTGTTTAGTAAAATGATTTATATGTGCTTGTCTGGGACTGAGACAGTCTCATAACATACATTAGTGTATTCTTTCATGTGAATTTGACCTCTAGTCTGCAAAACTTCAATCTTAGTCTAATTAGAACCAAGTTTTCTTTGTGTATAAATATAACTGGAACGAGGAATATTGTCTATTAAGCAAATATCAAAGCACTATCAGACACATCCACCAGTTTATTTATTTTATTGTGACCACATTTAGCTAGAAAAGCCAACTTAGTATAGACTCCAGTTGGATTGTAAAAATATAATAATTCTATTCAGGTTGAATAACACCTACGATGATGTGGTTTTATAAAATGTCATTTTTCTTATATATTTGAGATTTTCCTTATATTCATAAAACAAAAAATTACATAATTATTATGTTTCGTTATTTCCATGCAACAATAGAATGTTTTTCTGAACTTTTCATTTTTTCTTCAATATGTTTGAGGCTTCGTTATATTATATCCTGTATCTCCTTTATTGAATGGTGTAAGGTGCTGTCACTATGCAATCCATTTCTAATTTGGTCATAATGATTGATACATTCTGAATTTTATCATGCAACTGCCATGGTAACTGCCTGATAACAGATGACCTGAGAACAGTATGTGTTCTCAGGTCAATAGGCTGCTAGTAGCCTGAGAACACTTTTTAGCCCCGCCCACAAATCACCGACTATTTTCCCAGTTCTCATTCCGTCTAAAATTGACCTACATATTATTGAAAACTACACAAATATACATTTGATAGCTAATATTTATTCAAAGTTTAGATTTACAACCAACATCAGCAATATTTCTTCGCCATGTAGGGCTACGCCAGTGTATTTTTTCTTGAATTCATACGGGTCATCCACGGATCAATCGTTTGGGAAAGGCCCTGAAAAAACCAATAAACACACATAAATCCACTGGCATAGGATCATCAAAGATAAAAAAACATAAAAGAGTATGCATAGACAACGGTTCCACATCAAATACACTGGACAAAACGCAATTTTGAACTCATTTCAAGACTCGGTACGATGCGCATACAAAATCATTGAAAATGAAAAAAGTCGGAAATTTTTTGCGAATCTTAAGACTAAGTGGGTCAGTTAAATCATTGTTTGATTCAGTGTACATATGGTTCATACATAGGTAAAACATAAAACAAATATAATAGGCTCTTCAACAAGATCAATGTCTTACCATATTCTATTTCCATCGATTTTCCAAGCATTGAGGTCTCCCTACTGCCATTCTCCACCCACCAACTTGACTCAGACGAGTAAGCTTTATAAACTGTTCATTCTTGAAGTTATTTCCCCCGTTGCACTGACAGTTACCGCAAACAACCCAGTGTTTCACATAGTCCATGTTTATATTTATTCCAAGGCATTGTTAAGAATAACAGAAGGATTTATGACGTAGTAAACGACCGTACGTCATTGATGATTCATTCAAAAAACTTCATAAATTCATGAGCGAAATTTTATTCTACTATTATGACACAATGTAATTATTTGGTAATACCATTTACTAAGATTTCCCTTTCTGAATATATAATTGAAATATTTTATTTTTTAATATTTCTTTTGTTAAGCAGCGTAGAATTGAGAACTATTTTGTTTCGCGGAAGCACATTGAATTGTGTTAATCGGCGGGTTTACTGGATCTACTAAAACCCACAACTCGGTTGTAACTTTAAAAAATGAGGAATTACGTCCCTTACTTGTTCCGTGGTGCTGGTTGCATGATAAATAGAAACTCGGGTCACTGTCCGGATCGAACAATGTTATCAGACTCGGCGATATCGTCCGGAGTGACTCGCCAAAGGCTCGCCACCCGGACGATATCACCTCGCCTGATAACATTGTTCTCACCGGACAGTGACCCGAATTTCTCTATATCTGTCTTTTTTTTAAGTGATAATAAAAACCGTACATCCTGGTACAATATGTTTGTCAGCGACGTTAGTTATCTCCCTTACTATCCAGGTCCAGATGCGACTATATACAAATTTAAATACAACTATATACAAATTTTAATACAACAGAATACATTCTAAAATGCATACTTCTTTATCTAGAATGAGTCTTTTTTGAAATTCATTTGCAACTCACCCAAATGGCACGATTTGCATTTGACTGTGATAGTCATAGTTTGTAGTGCATGGGCACTCGGTTTTATCCCTGCCTAATTGGCCAATGACCTCCAGCTTTGAGGGAAGAGACAGAAATTTTGTGTGATACAAGGAATCCAGGTGGGCCGTCCTAGCTCTTTCGGAATAAACTCCTTGGTTCTTTCAGGTGCCCGGTGTCTTATTAAGCACTCATACACCTGAGAATACATCTGAGTTTTCAACCAGTTCATTTAGTTGGGTGGGAATACCTGAAGTGTTTATGACATTTCCAGTGTCCCAGCCGAGATTCAAATCAAGGACCTCTGGATTGGTAGTTATAGAGCATACATAATAACTACCCAGGCACCATTCCATCCAATAGCCAGTATGAACATAAACAAATGCCACAACAGTGATTATTTATTATAACAGTCAGAAAGAGATACTGATAAATAATTTGATAAAAAATGTAGAGTATTATGGTTTATGCATGGCTGAACAATAAATGCAACAGCGTCCAAAGAGAGTGGGAGATAATTAAAGAGAGCCTGTTCAAAGTTTGCCTATATTTATAAAGACATTGTCTGTTTCCCCCTCCAATAACGTCTTTCCAAGCAAAATAACACTATTACACAGTTTGTTATTTTTAATAATAATTCAATTATATCCACAGAATGGAAAATGTCTGTTCCCCAATCCTATCTCTAGACAGACCTTGATCCCTGTATGTCATATTTTTTAACCAAATCAGACATAACCAACAATCTTCCTAAGATTTACAGAATTATATAGGGCTTAAAGTCACAATGTACACAATGTGTATTTATGTCTTTGTTGATTATATTCAACTCCCACATTTCAGTCAGCTTTGTTTGTGGTTGTTTTACACTCATATTTGCATCGGAAATAGAACTACAACTTTGTTGGGTCTGCAGACAAACTGTTTAGTTGTTACCTCAATTAAGCAACTACCTATCACAACCAATCAATGTAATTAAATCCCAATCAAAAAGTTTCACCAATAATAGCATCTATATTAAACAAATATCAGAACATACTTGGTACCAGAAGTCAGTATCCAAACCCTACTACACGGTAGAGACCACATTTAATCAGTTCATTACAAGCATACTTTCTTTTGTCACATTCATTTTGAGCTTCATATTGAAAATGGTTTTATTCAGAAAATTTAAGAATTTATACACTTAACAAATCATTCATTATAATGATACATGTATATTACATATGATACTGTCAGATAAGTCACTGAAGTCATAAATGCAATGGTTTGTTGTTGTGAATATTCCACCCATCTCTCACACTGAACAAGCACACTCTCTCTCTCTATTGTCTAGTTCATATTCTAAGCATGTTTGTTGGCATGAACTGCCTCTAGGATAAATGCAATTTGATTTGGCATTTGAAACAAGAATCTAATGAAGAAAAACAGCATAAGTGAGCAAGTTTGACAGATCTAAGCTCATACAGTTTTATGTCAAGAGATGTGCCTCACCTCTAGGGAAACAGATATGATGAATTCTATGTAATTCATCAAAATTTGTAACTAGAGTTGGAGTGTACAAATGGCTTGTGTCTCAGCTTGGAGAATTCTGTGCTTACCAATTATCTTTCAATTATCATATTCTGATATACCCAGTATACAGGTGGGTGGGGAACATAAAATATAATCTGTCAGAAAGATGATGTTCATGTTGTTATCTACATGCTATCTATTTCATTCATCTTGTATATATGTGTGTTTTACATATGTACAAGAGGAGCGGTTATTAACCAAATCTACACCAAATCTACGCTGTTTGTAGGCTATGCCCAATTGAAAAGTGCCGAGGGGAGCTTATCAACCATATCTCCGCAGTTTGTAGGGCGTCCCAAAAGTGCCGAGGGGAGCTTATCAACCAAATCTCTGCAGTTTGTAGGGCGTCCCAAAAGAGTGAGATAACACCTAAATCTCTGCAGGCAAGGTAATCCCAATGGTGCTGTGGGAAACGATGAGATTTACCAACAGATCCAACATATTGTTATTTTCACTGTACCAATATGAACTACCCCTATTGAGTCTGGCTAGACATTGATTTATTCATGAATTCTGAACATTCTAAGTCTATAGATACATACATTTCACAGCCAGTGTTTCCTTCTAAGATTTTAAAGGTGTTTCCCTACATTTAAGGTGCCAATATGTAGCTTCAACCCTTACATATACCAGTTATAATTTAAATGTCAGGAAAACTTTGGCGTTTTAGAAGTTCATATCGTAGCTTTCTTGGCAGATAGGACAGACGTGTTAAGATGATTCTGTTGGGTTGTTTGTTTTGACATGTCTGAGACATATTTTTGTTTACAAATTATATAGCTTTATACTGCTTCAATTTATTCTATTTTTGTAGTATTTCTGCTAACCTTAAAAAAAATTCTGTTATGGAAAAAATGTTGTTTTGTTTGTATCTTGTTTCTATGGTGTTTCCCAGACTTGTGTTCCTCGTATATTGATGAATTGAAAAATCTGAGGTTGTTTTTATCAATGACGTGAGTTATTGCAAACACACAAAGATGTGGCCAATTATGCATAATTTACATAGAATGATTTATTTAAGCTTCATATTGAATTATTTGTGCACCTAAACCCATTAGGACATTTTATTAGAATATTGATCACAGATGTAACGAAGGATTTGTTGTATTTTAATACTTGAATAATAAATCATAAAAGCAAAACACGATAGTTGGCTAAAAGTTTTGAGATAAATAAGACTGAATTTTCTTTCCAAAGTACCAGCTAGTTGCAGCTGCTGTATTCTATTAATGTGCTCCTCTCATTACAAATCACTCATTTTCATCAACCTGCAGTTGTGGAGGAATTGAATTACTAAGAATTTAGATTTGTCAGCAAGTTTGAAAGTTGTACATGTCTGTTTTGATAAAACGGTATCAATGCCAGGAAACTATTTCGAATCAAGATCAAGGTGCCCAACGCTTAGAGGTGTCAAAGGGGTCCATCATAAGACCAGTTAGTTCTACAAACATACTAATGGAAATGTACACCACGTACTGTTCAGCGAATACGAGACATGGTTAAACCTACCATGGCCAGAAAAAAATCTGGTAACCCCCCTTTAAAAACTGACTTGAACAATACTACTCTGTGTTTATACTACAAACTAAAGAAGTGTGTTTGTGTATAACAAGTTGTCATGACTCTCTGTGTATTGTTAAATTTGTGTATAACAAATGTACTAGATTCTTGTGTATTGATAATTGTATTGTGCTATACTGAGTAACATAAAATGTCAGGCTATTATCAGAATATATTTTATTGTACTGTTAAATTTGTGTAAAGCAAATATACTTGATTCTTGTGTATTGATAATTGTATTGTGCTATACTGAGTAACCTAAAATGTAATGCTACTATCAGTATATATTTTATTTACCTTTGGTAAATGAATTGTAGTTATACTATGTACTGCTATACATTGCACTACTTTATATTGTCCGTGTATACATAAAAAATCCAGTCGCTGCATGTACTATACTGTATAACATTAAAATGTGACAACATAACTTAAATGCGTAATACTGTGTGCTGTGATGATGATGTCAGTTTTAGGCCAAATATAGTTTACCTATGTGTACATTGAGCGCCAGAGGCAAGCATTGTACATTTTCTGTCCGTTTTTTATGCTAAAATGTCAGTAATGATATGACTGTTCTTTTTGTATTAATGTAAACTGTATAACATTGAAATGTGAAGTTGTGTCTTTAACATGTCAACCTATGTGTACAATGAGCGCCAGAGGCAAGCATTGTACGTCTTCTGTCCGTTTTATGCTAAACAGTCGGTTAATGATATGTTCTTTTTTGTATTATTGTATACTGTATAACATTAAAATGTGAAGTTGTGTCATTAACATGTCTCATAATGTGTACATTGAGTGCCAGAGGCAAGCATTGTACGTCTTCTGTCCGTTTAAGCTAAACAGTCGGTTAATGATATGTTCTTTTTTGTATTATTGTATACTGTATAACATTAAAATGTGAAGTTATGTCATTAACATGTCTCATAATGTGTACATTGAGCGCCAGAGGCAAGCATTGTACGTCTTCTGTCCGTTTTATGCTAAGCAGTCGGTTAATGATATGTTCTTTTTTGTAATATTGTATACTGTATAACATTAAGATATGAAGTTATGTCATTAACATGTCTCATAATGTGTACATTGAGCGCCAGAGGCAAGCATTGTACGTCTTCTGTCCGTTTTATGCTAAGCAGTCGGTTAATGATATGTTCTTTTTTGTATTATTGTATACTGTATAACATTAAAATGTGAAGTTGTGTCATTAACATGTCTCATAAATGTGTACATTGAGCGCCAGAGGCAAGCATTGTACGTCTTCTGTCCGTTTTATGCTAAACAGTCGGTTAATGTTATGTTCTTTTTTTGTATTATTGTATACTGTATAACATTAAAATGTGAAGTTATGTCATTAACATGTCTCATAATGTGTACATTGAGCGCCAGAGGCAAGCATTGTACGTCTTCTGTCCGTTTAAGCTAAACAGTCGGTTAATGATATGTTCTTTTTTGTATTATTGTATACTGTATAACATTAAAATGTGAAGTTATGACATTAAAATGTCTCATAATGTGTACATTGAGCGCCAGAGGCAAGCATTGTACGTCTTCTGTCCGTTTTATGCTAAACAGTCGGTTAATGATATGTTCTTTTAGTATTATTGTATACTGTATAGCATTGTACATTTTCTGTCCGTTTAGTGGCAAAGGAAATGTTCTTTGGTTTTATAGTATACTATACTGTATAACATTAAAATATCGCTGCATAATATTTACATGTCTACCTACGCATGCATTGAGCGCATGTGGAAATACACAGCAGTATGTGTATATATACTCATCTGTGGGTTGTCAAAATGTATATATGTACTGAACTAGATTGTTGTATCTTAAAATCTGTGGGTTGTATTATGTGTGGGTTTTTCTATTTGTATTTTTGTATCAAGCTAGATAGTTTGTATCTTACAAATTGAATATGCTATATGGTCAATTTTTTGTCACTGACAATCTATCAAGATAAATTGTTTTAAAGCCCTCATAATTTGATTTTCATAGTATACCTAGTAAGTCTGTTCTTATATAATTACAACACTATATCAAACAAGAGGGCCCAAAGGGCCCTAGGTCGCTCACCTGTCGAACTTGACCTAGATTTTGTAGAGATGATCATTGTGACCAAGTTTCATACAGATAAGGCCAATATTTTGACCTCTAGTGACTACACAAGGTTTTTATATGATTTGACTTAATGACCTAGTTTTTGACCCCAGATAAACCAATATCAAACTTGGCCTAGATTTTGTTGAGATGATCATTGTGACCAAGTTTCATAAAGATAAGGTCGACATTGTGACCTCTAGTGACTACACAAGGTTTTTCTATGATTTAACCATGTGACCTAGTTTTTGACCCAAGATGACCCAATATCAAACTTGACCTAGATATTGTTAAGATGATCATTGTGACCAAGTTTCATACAGATTAGGCCAATATTGTGACCTCTAGTGACTACACAAAGTTTTTCTATTATTTGACATTGTGACCTAGTTTTTGACCCCAGATGACCCAATATCAAACTTGACCTAGATTTTGTTGAGATGACCATTGTGACCAAGTTTCATAAAGATTGAGTCAAAATTGTGACCTCTAGTGACTACACAAGGTTTTTCTATGATTTGACCTAGTGACCTAGTTTTTGACCCCAGATGACCCCATATCAAACTTGGCCTGGATTTTGTTAAGATGAACATTGTGACCAAGTTTCATAAAGATTAGACCAAAATTGTGACCTCTAGTGACTACACAAGGTTTTTCTATGATTTGACCTTGTGACCTAGTTTTTAACCCCTTATAACCCAATATCGAACTTGACCTAGATTTTGTCGGGATGATCATTGTGACAAAGTTTCATAAAGATTAAGTCAAAATTGTGACCTCTAGTGACTACACAAGGTTTTTCTATGATTTGACCTTGTGACCTAGTTTTTAACCCCGGATGACCCAATATCGAACTTGACCTAGATTTTGTCGAGATAATCATTGTGACCAAGTTTCATTAAGATTAAGTCAAAAGTGTGACCTCTAGTGACTACACAAGGTTTTTCTATGATTTGACCTTGTGACCTAGTTTTTGACCCCGGATGACCCAATATCAAACTTGACCTAGATTTTGTTGAGATGATCATTGTGACCAAGTTTCATAAAGATTAAGTCAAAATTGTGACCTCTAGTGACTACACAAGGTTTTTCTATGATTTGACCTAGTGACCTAGTTTTTGACCCCAGATGAACCAATATCGAACTTGACCTAGATTTTGTTGAGATGATCATTGTGACCAAGTTTCATAAAGATTAGGCTGGAATTGTGACCTCTAGTGTCTACACAAGCCAATTGTTGACGGACGGACGGACGACGGACGGACGACGGACGGACGACGGACGACGGACGAAGAGTGATCACAAAAGCTCACTCTGTCACTTTGTGACAGGTGAGCTAAAAACCACCATGGTATTAAGCAAATTGATCTGGAGAATCTAAAATATTTTGGGAACACCAAACAAAATTACTGAAATAAACACCAACATGGCTTATTCTTTATGCCACACAATTCTACATGAACCAACAAAATGTATCCCCCCCCTGTTTGACCGTATCATCTCTAACAATAATTATTAAAAACATTGATGACTAGCACAATATGTTCACTTAATGTCAGAGGTCTAGCAGACAGTAAGAAAAGAAAAGAGGTTTTCTGTTGGCTAAAAGAGAAAAAATATTCGATTGCTATGCTACAAGAAACTCATTTGAAAGAAGATAATCTAACTCAGTTAAAGAAAGATTGGCAAGGTGATATGTTCATTAGTGGTACCAGTTCAAATAGCCAAGGTGTGGCTATTTTAATAAATCAAGAAATCCCCGGTATGATTACAACTACTGAAGTAACAAATATAGTAAAAGGAAGAATTCTTGCAATTGATATAAAAATAAATGAAGAGGAGATTACTCTCATCAATATATATGGTCCAAATAAAGACGACGTTTCCATTTTTACAAAACTTGAATCTTACATGCAAATAAATAATGAAAAGAATTTTATAATTGGAGGAGACTTTAATACAATTTTAGACAAAAAACTAGATAAAAAAAATGGAAATTCAAATACTCACACACACTGTAGGAACAAAATTATTAGTATATCCAAATCATTTAATTTACTTGATGCTTGGAGAGATTCAAATCCCCAAAAATTGAAATATACATGGAGTTCAAATAGTAAACCACCAGTACATTGTCGGCTGGATTACTTTTTGGTAACTGAAAATCTTCGAAACAAAATCATAACTAATAAAATACAACAGGGTTATAAAACCGACCACTCCTTAATCACAATGGGCCTCGATTTCACCACTCAAAAAAGAGGTCCCGGTTATTTCAAAATAAACAATAGCCTGTTAATAGATGATGAATACTCAACAAAAATAATAGAAAGCATTAATAACACAGTCAATTTCAATAAAAATGCAAAACCTAAAGTTTTGTGGGAACTTATTAAAAGCAGTATAAGAAATAAAACAATTAAATTTGCATCAAATAAAAGGAAAAAAGAAGCAGAGGAAGAAAATAACTTGCAAAAAGAAATCCAAATTCTGGAAACAACTCTGTTAAACTCACAAACTCCCCTTCAACATACACAAGATTTAAATGATAAGAAAAACAAATTGCAGGCCCATTATGATAAAAAAATACACGGTATATTGTTAAGATCGAAAATTGTAGAAATTGAAATGAATGAAAAGAACACAAAATATTTTGTGAACTTAGAAAAAAGACATGCAGAAAGAAAAAATATACAAAAACTACAAATTAACGATAGTACGATAACAAATATAAAGGATATACTTGATGAGACAACAAAATTCTATGAACAATTGTATGCTGTAAAGGAAAATGAGGATCCAGAAATAGATTTCTTTGATACGACAATTACTAAACTGAGCAAAGCAGAGTCTGATCAATGCGAAGGAATATTAAATGAGCATGAATGTAAACTCGCTCTTGACGAAATGAAAAATGAAAAAAGCCCAGGTTCGGATGGCCTAACTGCAGAATTCTATAAACATTTTTGGGAACATGTAAAGTTACATTATATAAATGCAATAAATAGCTGTTATCAGAAAATAGAACTTTCAGATTTACAAAAACAAAGTATTGTTACACTGTTACCAAAGCCAGACAAAGACCATACAAACCTTTCAAACTGGAGGCCTATCAGTCTACTAAACATTGATTACAAAATTGCAACTAAAGCCATCTCAAATAGATTAAAAAAAATTCTTCCGAAATTAATAAACCCAAACCAAACAGGTTTTATGAAAGGTAGATACATTGGAGAAAATGTCAGACTGATATTTGAGATAATTGACCATATTGAAAAGAATAATCTAAATGGCCTTTTGCTATTTTCGGACTATGAAAAAGCATTTGACACATTAAGTCATAATTTCATATATAAATGCCTCGAACACTTCAATCTTGGGAATAACTTAATAAGATGGATTAAAACATTCTATAATAATATTACAGCAGTCATAATCAATAATGGTCATTTATCTAAAGAGATAAGTATTAAAAGGGGCGTACGACAAGGTTGTCCCCTTTCCACTTCTTTATTCATACTCTGTATGGAATTATTATCCAATAAAATCTCAAACGATGTAAACATAAAAGGAATTACTATTAAAAACATAGAAATAAAACAAACACTATTCGCAGATGATGCAACATATGTAAATAATGGTGAAAAGAAATCGTTCGAAAAACTTGTCTATGTAATAACTGAATTTGGGAAAGTTTCAGGACTTAAACTTAACTTTAACAAATCACTAGTTTTACATCTAGGAACACTAAAAAATACCAACATTAAATACTGTACCGACAAAAATTTTGTATGGACCTCTGAAAGTGCAAAAACCCTCGGAATCACCTTTACACCAAATCAGCATAAACATCTAGAAATAAATCTAATGCCAAAAATCGACCAATTTAAAAATTGTCTTAAACAATGGCAACATAGAAAACTGACACTAATGGGAAAAGTAACTGTTATTAAAACCTATGCTCTACCAAAACTTATATATCCTCTTACGGTTTTACCCAACCCATCAGAAACCATTTTAAACGATTTAAACAAAGCTATTTTTGACTTTCTGTGGGATGGAAAACCCGACAAAATAAAACGAAAACTACTCTCAAAGAATTATGAAGACGGTGGGCTAAAATTGACAGATATATACGCATTCTTAAACTCATTAAAGTCTTGTTGGGTAAAAAGAATTATTGACAAAAATAACAACGGATATTGGAAAATATTCTTCAAACAACAACTAGAACGTTATGGAGGAAATTTCATTTTTGACTGTAACCTAACTACCAAGGATATTAATGTAATGTTTAGCAAAAACCTGTTCCTAAAAAACATTCTCACATCATGGTTTAATATCCAAAATCTGAGTTATGAAAATAAACCACCTATTAACAGTCATATAATATGGAATAATTCAAATATTAAGATTGAAAATAAACCAATGTTTTTAAAAGAATGGTTTGATAAAGGCATAACATATGTGGAACAACTGTATGACTTTAGAAAAAATAAACTCTACACCTTTGAGGAAGCAAGACAAATATATAATATTCCACCATGAGACTTTCTGACCTATCACAAAATTATTCATGCTATAAATACTTACAGCATAACTCATGTGAAGAAAGAAATAATAACCGAAAATAGAGATGTAACTCTGAGAGAGAAAATGGAAAATATAAAACACCCAAATAAATTACTATACAACATACAAATACAAAGCAAAGAAGAAGAAATAATAAAAGCAAAAAGGAAATGGACTAACAATATCGGAGTAGAAATGAACGAAAACTGGAAAAAAATATTTTTAATACCTTTTAAATCAACAATTGACTCCATCTTAAGAAATTTTCAATATAAATTTCTAATGAGACTAATACCAACTAACACATATTTATATAACTGTCAATTATCCCCCTCAAGACTATGCGATTTCTGCAATATGCAAGATGAAACAATAGAACACCTATTTTGGGAATGCCATGTAGCTCAAAATATCTGGAATAGAGTGAGTAGTTTTCTAAAAACAAAACAATTTCATATACAGTTCAACAGTCAAAAAGTATTTTTTGGTATTCAAGAACAAGGTATAACAAATACTGCCTTAAACTATGTCATAATTTTATGCAAATTCTACCTCTTTAAAATGAAACAAGTTAAAACAATACCGAGAATTGAAAGCTTAACAAAATATTTAGAAAATAGAATTCTGTTAGAAAAACACATAGCTTTTAAAAAAGGTAAACTATTGTTTTTTAGACAGAAATGGAAACGATTCATATGATGTTTTTTTTTTGTGTTTTTTACACTTCACATATTAAAGATATATCTATAACTTCATAGATGATACGGTCAAACCCCCACCCCCCTTTTACTTTATATCTTTTTGAAAACTTCCATTATCTTATTTTTTAAACTACATAAACATATGAAAAATAAATGGGACAAAATCATATATGAAAAACATTGTTGAATATACATTTGACAGCAAAATGATAAAATGTTTGCATGTAATTGAAATATTGTTTCTATCTTGTTGTTAAATGTATTATAAATGAAAAAATAAACGGGGTAACCCGAAAGGGGCCTCAAATGAGAAAAAAAAAAGACCAGTTAGTGTTCCCTTGCAGTCTCTATGGCAGTTCTACATTCCTCCAGCTGATGTTTATGGGTCATTATCTCGACTACAAAATTTTGGGTTTATCCATTACTTACATTTGTAGATTCTAAATGATTTGTCCAGTTTATTCAGGTGGTGTTATTTAAAATATTTCCCACAAATTGAGCCAATATCTGCAAGCAATTAACAGAATAATAAGCTGTGGTCAGCTTGTCCCTAGTCGTACAGATGTGTGGGTGTCAGTGTATGAGATCATTGATTGATTCATTAGTGTTAATAAGCTTTTATTGATGCTAAATTAACTTAGTCATAATAAATACATGGACTATAAGCAAGGGGGATGAGTGTACCTTAAAGCTTACTGCACAGGAATATCACAGAACCCACTGCCTGACTGTTATATTAAGGCTTAACATACCTTCATGTCAATGGATACCATCAGCATAGTGAGCAAGGTTCTCCCAAATTAATATAGTTCTTTCAGGTCCATGTTCATTGTCAAAAAAGCATGTCTGCAATTGACCTGGAGATATAAAACATTTATAACAATCATTTTCATTTTAGTAAAACCCAACGAATCCTTCAGAAGATGTAAGTGCTGAATGTAAGTGTATGTAACCATGCTGGTTTCTATGTCTTCTTCTACAAACACAACAGCAACCAGAAACACTGTAAATCTTTGGTCATTTTTTCGTTCATGAATATGGACATGTGATAGGGTACAGGTGGTGAACATATGCGCTGATCCCCTGTGTGGTATGGTATTATACTCTCCAGGATGTACCAGCACTCTCTCAGGATGTACAAGCGCTCTCTCAGGATGTACTTGCTGGATGCTTGAACTTAAGTACTGATCATACTCATACATTCTATAGATACTTGAGATGGTGCAAAAACACAATAAGATCTCATTATCTTTGAAGAGCTTTGTATTATATTCATAATACTTGTGTGCTAAGTATTCAATCCTGTATGGTGAAGTAGCTGAACGAGACACCTTGCTAGGGTGCTTCATGGTTCAGTGCTGAGCATTGTTACATTTTCAGAACTTTTTGTGTGGTTTCATGTGGTTTGAGCCCATGTTTAACAATACCAATGATGAAGTAACATGAAACTTGAAATTTGAATATTGAAATGTCTGAAATCTTTTTAAACATTATAGGAATTCTTGACAATCGTATGCCTGGAATTCAGGACCAAAGTTCTGATTATTTAGCAAACATGTTTAACACCTTCATTTCTTTATTTTGACTTCGACTATTTTTAACTTTGACATTTGGCTTGTTGCATGTGATAATCATTATGTGCAATGTTTCAAGGGACACCGTTTCTAGAAATGACCACTTATCGCAAAGTTTAAAATACTTTCATACTTGATCACTATAAAATGTTAAATGTTCACAATCTTATAATGTGCTGGTCAGTATTTCATTACTGAGCCTAGAGCTCTATGTATACAACTAGAGAATTCATTTTAACGAAGCCAATTAAAACTACATCATGCTCATCACAGCAAATTACTGGTTGCCAGGAGTTCATTATCAATTTTACAGTTAACAGTTTAATTGAATGCAGACCAAATGCTGTCTATTTTGACCTTAGGGGCGGAACTCAAAGTGGCCTCCAACGTTTTTGATTTTGGTAATGTCAAGTCCATTCTGGTGACCAGGCTTTTAATCTGGGTTAAAGGGTTCAATGAGTTAAGGGGCTATTTTGACCACTGGAGTTACATGCTTGAAGAAATATTAAGAGTATTAGTATCTTTTATCTTGCTTTATGTCTTTAAGATGTCTTGGTGTTTAAAGTATCATATTCTTTATTGATGATGTCTTAAAGAGCTTCAGGGGGCAGTGGAGCCTTTCTCTAGAAGCAAGGGAATTATTTCCTAATTAAGTAGAAACATTACTAGCAGGTAACTCGAAGATCACAAGCTGTTAAATGCTCTCAGGTTAATCATAAAGGCTATTATGAATTGATTGCTTGTGTACTAGATTATCATCCAAAACTAGAAGTGTTTCAACATAAAAATGAATGTCTCCAACAAAGGGCCATCACTCTGGCAATATTCATTTGACATTGACAATATGCCTAACTAGGTTTGGTTCCAACTATTCATGTAAAGTTTCATTGAAATCTGGCCAATGGTATACAAGGAGATGAAGTGGAGACAAACTTTGTTGTAAGATGGGTTCTTTGTTTCTGTGTATTATTTATATATCATATTATTTTCTAGAGTGTGAGAGAAAATGGGTAGGTGACTCAGAAAGTGAACAAAGTTGATTTAATTGACCGAAATTTAAAATGCAAGATTATTTGCAAAAATAATTATGATTAATTGCATGCACAGGTGCAATATGATAACCTATAGATATAATAATTAATCATAGAATAATTCCTGACAAATTTCAAAATGATCTTACAAAGACTATATTAATCATGGAATATCATGAAATAATTCATGACATAATTTCAAAATGAAATTACCAAAAATATTTTCATTTCAGAGGCTAACGTTACCAATCCAATCAAGACTAATGATAGATAACTACTGGTAAAGAATTCATGGTCTCCATACAGGCACACCAGCAGAGACCACAGAATGCAAACATGCATGCATGCAGACAGAGCCAGTCACAATCAGTACCCAACATTCCACAACCTTCAAGCAAGATAAATGTATATAGCAACACTACATTATCATCAAAGTATTCTTTCTATAGAAACAAAGAAATAGTTGGAAGTTCTGGCATGAGAAATTACTAAGGAATTACATCATCTAAGACCCTTAACAAACAGCCAGATGAATTCAATACCCAGCCTAATCTCACGCATAAGACATGCTAACATAACCAACACTAAGTTTTTCTGTGATTTTTGTGTTTTAATTGCAGTTTTAGTTAACTTCATTAATCCCCCTTCATCCCCACCATGGGAGTGAATTCAAGACTTAATCAAAATGTTGCAGAAATTGTGGTATTAATGGCTTAATGTACTTAATACCTTGATTAAGTAAACAGTTCATTACTACTTCTTAAAGATGAGCAGGGCCCAAAATATACAAAACCAGTTTCAGATATTGGCAGGATTATAAAAGAATCTTTCCTGTAACTAGAACCACCATGAAGGTCTATAAAATTACACTATTAAATTAATATCGAAATAATAATCAAACTCGCAAAATCATTTAAAACCAGTATGTTGTGTAATCAAAGTTAGGTGATTTATAAAACATAATCATCAGTAACTGAATTCGTAATATTACAAATAGCCAGTTAAGGTATCTAGCTTCCATTGGAGCTCGAGTCCAGAAAGGGATATGTTTAGATATTAAGGGATTTTTGGTATAATGCTCACTATCCAGTTAAAACATGGTTCGTAACCTGAGCTTACAAATTGAGCCTTAAAGTTGCCGTCTGATGCTTGAACTTTAAGAATAGTAGTTGATAAGTAAATATGCTCAAACACAATTATCTCATAGGCCAAATGGCTGGCCTTTCCAATAAGGGTGCAATATTATAATAGTGAAATAGCAAAACATTTAACAGTCAATGGGTTGTTTAAAAGAAAATGAAAGTCAGGGTGGTATGTTGTAAAAATGGAGAAGACACTAGGGAGCAGACATTAAGGAGCAGACAACAGGGAGTAGACTTAGGGAGCAGACAACAGGGAACAGCTATTAGGGAGCAGCTAGACAACAGGGAGCAGACAACAGGGAGCAGACAATAGCTTGGTGCAGATATTAGCTGGGAGCAGACAATAAGAAGCAGATATAATAGGGAGCAGACAATAGGAAACAGAGGAGCATATGGGGATGATAAACTAGGCATTGATTTTTTCCAGCCTTCATACACAGCAAACAAAATAATCATGGTAACCACATCAAGCATCAAAGTATATAATAAAACTAAATGAACCATTTTATTAAATGCTACAGGTTGATATGATAGTATACCTAATAATGGTGATTTCTTCTCTCCATTCCACACAACATTTAGAGAGAGGAATTGTACCAAAAGTCTTAAAAATGCCAGAAATCTATCCTGGGTAGATATAACATCAATTAATGTACAAATCACTCAGAATATCCATTAATACAAGCAACCTGTTTTTCCACAATCCATATAATAACATTTCCACTTGTACCAGAGATAAAATAAATAGATTTGAAAGTTAAAATAATATAAAGAAAAAAGGTCAAGTAGTCAATTATTTGATGCAATAACAAAAGCACAATGCATGTTTATACTCTGTAGCACATATTAGACGGAAAATAAATAAAGAATATAAAATCTCGACAAGCTGAAGTGTTACCTTTAACAATAGCGAAATCAAAGATCTGAAATTACACGGATTGGACACTCAATTGAAAACTGAAATTGAAAATGTGAGATTCTGTTATTTTGCATAAAACGTTTTTGTTTGTCATCCTTTTTTGATGACCAATGTCTCATTTTGAAGAGCTAAGTTTCCTCTACCGCATGAAGTACCTTGTTTTTGTCTATATCTTAAAGAATTCAGACAATCATGATTAGAAGGAGGCAAATCTGGTATTTTCTGATGAACTTGGAATTTCCATTAAAATGAGAATACTTTTTTCTGGTCTGGCTCTTTACAAACTCCTGTTTTATTCTTTGACTGATTTTAATAAATGATGAAAAATTTAAGCTGAATAATAAATCTATTGCATAAATGAATTAGTTTTTACCTATGTACATTCAAACAGGAGATATAAAGTATTAAGAACAAATGAGATTTTGTGAGATTTTAGAAGACTGCTGCGAGATATTGTGAGATTTGGTGCATATTTCCAATATTTGTATTTTTAGATCTTTGGCTAAATTATAAGTTAAGAATATCACTGGACCCATGCAAAAACAAAGTAACTGCAGAGTTCAATTAGAAATTAGATCAAATATATCTTGGCAATAGAAAATCTAGAATTCAAAATTTGAGACTGATATTCTTAAAACTTATTTCCCCATGGCAAGTATTTTGAATAGAAAATATAGAAAGAGCAAAAATGCACAAGATATGCACTACATAAATTTATTAACAAAAAAAACCCCAGAAAGATCTGAGAATTCACGAATTAAGCTGTGACATTCGAGTTTCTCATAGTGGAATAGAAGTCGCATGTGTTGCAAAGTATACAGCCTGCTGACTCACTCAGCGTGATAGACAAAAACCTGCAACATTTCTATGTAACTAACAATGTTCTGTGCAGTGCAACCAATACTGCATGAAATAAAAGTATCCAAGCCAATTAAAATTGAAAACATGCAATTCACTGGCCTATTTTTCAGAAATAAATGCCACTTTGACAAAGTATCAGCAGGCAAGAAAATTATTACTGGTATTTAATTTCTTTAAATTTCCCGATACTTAATTAAAACATGGGTTTAAACTTTTGTTCCCATTAATCTTTCATTGAAGAAAATTGATGGGACTGAAGAGTACCTTGTGCTACCTTTGTCCATGTTTGACTACATCACAATACTCCACAACAGGAACCAGTATTATCTGACAGAAGAATGTTTGCCCATTAACTCTTCAACATTATCATTTGTCTTCATTATCACTTGCCAAAATTAAACAAAGAAAAAACACATTTAGTCACTCACAGGCTAAACTTCAGTAACAAGGAAAGCCTTCAAAACCAGTTGAGGGTGTTGCTTGCATGACTACAAGCGCAATGTGCTGTCTGCTTTGAAGTCTGAGTACATGATACAGGGAGATTTCCCAAGTACCCCCATGCTGTGATCCTTATGAATAATGACTGCTACTTTATACTATTAATGCTAATTATCAGCCTTATTGCCAACTCTCTTTTACAGCCCCTATTTGACCCCGAAGCTCCCTGATATGGATGGTCATGCATGCTCAACAGGATACCATGTTATCTATACTGCTGTGATAATCACCCACCATGAAAACTGGTATCTAGTCACTGGTATCTAGTCACTAAGTGATTAATACCCTTTATATGATACATTTGAACCATTCAAATGTCATATCTTACAAGTAATTAGGAACAAGGAATTATGGATGGAAGGTTAGGTACCCATGGGCACACCCAAAATATGCCAAATGGTATGGTATGGTACAGTGGTAGTCAACCTTCATAACAAGTCGAATAGTTTCCTGCGGCTGATAACTTAGTTGTATTGTTTAAGATGTGTTTTTTTGCCGTTTGGATGCAATTCGAATTTATTCCGGTGTTAGATTAAATTTATGTTTCTGTCAAAATAATTCCAATACGTGTAATATCGGAAAATACCGATCAATCTAACGATGAGATATAAATCGTATTCAGTTTAAACAAACAAATATCCTCCAATTATTTGGTTGTGTTAAATGTATGTGCCGAACGAATGAACAAATTCAAAATAATTAGAAAAATGTTGATCATGTATCAATACCATGCTTCTGTTAATCTAGCGATGTGTTCTCTACAGGATGTAGTCCATTGTCCACTATATTTATTATTGTCCGGGATGATAATGCAGCTGCAGACTTCTGCTGTTTAGATTCGTGGTCTCGCGTTCACAGTGAAATTTCGGAATAGTTCTGATTTCTTTGGTAAATAAACTATTGTAATGCGATAAAGACCGATGTTAACCGCATGGAATAACGGAATAGTCTGGTTCACGACATTCTTACAAAATGCTTCTTTTTTGGATATATTTTTTTGAAATCGTGAACCATCCAGAACATGTCACGTGCCCCTCCATGGTCATTTTACTTTTGGCAATCCAATATAACCTGCGGCTCAAGCCGCAGGTTAATCAACTTGACACTTCAATTAACAACTAATTATCAAATATCTTGATTGTCACAACATAATGGATAGAGAGTAGTAATTTTTTTTCAGCACGTTATTTCAAGAATAGGTACATGTGAAATACACTCCATAAGTTGTTGCTAGTCAGATTTTTCTGACCTGTTGCAAGTCATCTATTTGACTCCACTTATAGTTGTTCCATTTATGATAAATGTTTGTAAACATTGCTTATCCTGGGCCCACTTAGTCATTTTATAATTTCTAAAAGGTGCCCTTCATAGTTTGTTTCAATGCATTTCTTGTATATACAAAAAAAAACGGTAACAAATCAGACAGGGAAGGCAGCATTAAGCACTAGATATATCCTCTTAGATGATTGAGAATTTAAATAAAACTATTATACATCATTGTGCAGCTCCTTGAACTTTACGAACATACTGTAAGCACACATTATTCAACTCTCCCCGAATCACTATCACGTTCACTATCCCCTCCTAATGTTCACCACCATATAATGACTAGACATCGTAACTCCACCAAACATTCCCCCATCATCCCAAAAGGCAAAAATCAAGATGATATTTATAACAATCAAGTTTTGATTTAATGAGAGGCACCCCAATCATCTAACAATCAACTTTTAGGTCATAGAGAAAATGAACTGGTTGTGAATGGCTGCCCTAGAGGTTTGCCGTAACTTTAAGTAATTACGCTGCAACTGCAAAAGGATTTTTTTTCGACAGTGTGCAAAAGCAATAGAAATGCCTTCAGGATTGAGTTAGTCAGGATGTAAATAGTTAATCTTTCACTCTGATCAGAGTACTGTAGCTAATGAACATAGGATGCAAATATGAGGGCAAGACGACAAACATAGATTAAGATTTCATAGAATTAAGTAATACAAAGTTAAAGCAAACACCACAAACCCAAAATACAGGGCTTTGTTACCCAAGAAAGATCACATGCATACCCAAAATATAGGACTTTGTCACAAACCATGCTACAAGTACCAAAAGTTAATTTCAAAATGAAAGAAAACTGTGGATAAGAGGAGGCGCAATGTCAATTTAAAGCAATCATATTGGCACATGTCTCTTAAAACAATGAATTGTACAACACAATGACCATGATGCAGTGTATGGCAGCAACAGCAACTAGTGATTGCTCATACATGCCACAACACCACTGACACAAAGTTAATGTGTCATCTCAGTGAACAGAAACAAGACAACATGTAATTGAGTCTAGACATTAATAAGCCTCTATACTTGATTTATCCCTGACTATCACCCCAATCTCTGAGGAGTCAATGTGTGCTACTGGCCATCTAACGCCAGCTTCCCGACATAAATTACAAATTACCCCAAACTTAATGAGAACAAAGACATCTCTAGTAATGACTTTCATTTCAATTTACCACTGTATAGCAATAGTGAGTAATTACTTAATAACCAACCCATGATTGTTCTGTAAGAGAGATAGAGAGAGAGAGATAGAGAGTTAAGTATTTCTTGGAATATTTTTTGCATAATAACAATAGAGTTGTCATCGATGAAGATAATGAAAAACAGTGGTAAACGGTTCAACTTGTAAATGGTATGCAGGTTTTTACTGTTTAGTGTACAGCAAATATTTAGCATAGGTAATTTCGTTATCGTTATAAAAATTACGCACAACAACAGATGAAAACTGTGCCTATTGTTGATGAAATTAATATACTAAGCAGATTTTTGTTATTGTGAATATTTTAATGTTTGTTTTTAACAAAACTTAGTTGGTATTTTTTGTTTTTAGCACCAGATTTTCAACAATTGATTAGCCTGCAGACATTTAAACCAACCAGTTTTTCTTGAATTCATTATCAAATAGCAAGTATTATTCTCCAGCAAGCAGCTGAAAACTTGTCATGTAGAAGATAAAGGCCATAGCCCATCATGTGGAGGATGAAGGCCATAGCCCGTCATGTGGAGGATAAAGGCCATAGCCCATCATGTGGAGGATGAAGGCCAAGGGGTCATGTGGAGGATGAAGGCCATAGCCCATCATGTGGAGGATGAAGGCCAAAGCGGTCATGTGGAGGATGAAGGCCATAGCCCGTCATGTGGAGGATGAAGGCCATAGCCCGTCATGTGGAGGATGAAGGCCATAGCCCATCATGTGGAGGATGAAGGCCATAGCCCATCATGTGGAGGATGAAGGCCATAGCCCGTCATGTGGAGGATGAAGGCCATAGCCCGTCATGTGGAGGATGAAGGCCATAGCCCGTCATGTGGAGGATGAAGGCCATAGCCTGTCATGTGGAGGATGAAGGCCATAGCCCGTCATGTGGAGGATGAAGGCCATAGCCCATCATGTGGAGGATGAAGGCCATAGCTCGTCATGTGGAGGATGAAGGCCATAGCCCATCATGTGAAGGATGAAGGCCATAGCCCATCATGTGGAGGATGAAGGCCATAGCCCGTCATGTGGAGGATGAAGGCCATAGCCCGTCATGTGGCGGATGAAGGCCATAGCCTGTCATGTGGAGGATGAACGCTATAGCCTGTCATGTGGAGGATGAAGGCCATAGCCCATCATGTGGAGGATGAAGGCCATAGCCTGTCATGTGAAGGATGAAGGCCATTGCAATGTCATAGAAGAATGTCACTAACTAAACCAACTGTGCTATAAAGGCAGCTGGCTAATATGTGACACTGCTGAAAGCCTTAAAATTGCATGGTCAATAATTTAAACAATTGAATACAAAATAAAATATTTTCAAAAATGCTGCTAGGTCAAAATTGCTGCAGTATAAAACCATATCACAAAATAACATGAGCGAGGTGCAATAAAAGTGCTTGTAACTACCAAAGATACAAAAAAAATCTATTAACATAAAAATATACTTATGTTACGTTTGAAATATACTCCAATCGTGTTTCTGGGGATTACTATTGGCTTAGGTAAAGCAACAACCATGCCAGTATGTTCACGAAAATTTAAGGTACTAGTATAGTACAAAAAGCGTAGGAAATTCCACAAACATCACTTGTATGATGACTTATTATATAATACCAGCCATAATCTGAAAGTGTCTGAAGTTTGGTCAAATAATGATAAGAAAAGCATAGAATATTAATCAAACATACTTTTGATACAAAAACTCCCTCAAAGAAACCCATTTCCATAATCCCCTTCAATCCCTTCCCATGGTTCCAGAGTCTGGCTAACATCTGTTTCAAAGATAGGAGAAAATCTAATGGGCCACCTTTAAACTGATAAATGGAACGGTTATAATTGGATGAGTTCATGTTTTTTTTCCAGAATATTCCAGAAATTTTCAGGCATTCCATTCATTGCTTCATTCTAGAGATATGCAACTGACCAGAACAATTCAAGACCGGAAGATTAATGCATGTCAATTAAATCAAATATTTCCAGCCGCCTGCAGTATTTCAGAATGTGCCATACCGCATGTGGTCAGTGTAACCTGAGTATATATATTACTGTGCTGGAAGCTGGAGGGTTGAATTGTACATATCAGGCACTAACTTCAGGCTTTTGTCTAGGAACACCACCCTATTGTCCATGAGTCCAATCCAGCTTTTTTAGGCAGCCCCTTCTTTAAGGCCTCAGAATGCCATTCCAGAAGGCATAGTTCCTCAAAATCATGCCAAATTCTCAATTTCGGTTGCGCTCACTGTTGGAATGTTAATGCTCTCAAATGGAGTATTATTGCACCAATTGTTTCCCATTAATTTGACAATAAAATGCTGTTCCCTTGAAATACCAATTGTAAGGTCTGAATTCTATTGAGAACAACATAGAGAAGACAAGATTTCTGCAGGTAAACAAGGAATTTCTTGAAGTTAGCTGGTCATCCTGTAGCTTACACGAATATCATGTTTCATTCCAATCAAACTAGTACTTTAAATATATTATGTTTTTGCATTGCATCGTAACTGCAACTCAGGAGCCGTAAAATGTGAGAAGAAAATCTGGCAAAACAGAAAATAAATTGCAGGTCAAAAAATTTAAATATGAAATGCGAGAAATGTATGAGATGAAAATCTTGTGTCAATATCAACAGTTCCAGCCACACCAATAGTCAACAGGGAATTATTATAAACGATTGCATGCAGACATTTCATCACATTACGTAGGCTGTACACTAATTTATTTTATATTTTCGTATCTGTTTTTAAAAATGGAGAACAAGCAATTTCACAAATGTAACATAATATATCATTCAAACACTATACTAATGAATAAAATTTAACTCTAAACTTGAATACAGGAAGGATGACAATGCAGAAATTGTCTTGTCATGGTTTCATAATCCCCCAGCATGCATTGCAATTGAAAAATCTTCCAAAGCACTTTTCTGCAACACTTGACACCTAGTCTAGCTTGAGACAGTCAAAATCCAAACAAATCTACGTAAATCCTTCTGATCTTGTGTAAATTAAGTTCACTGTTCCGATCAGAAATCCTTCAATATCCCGTGAGTTGTTTAGATGACAAATATTTGAATTCTTCTATTGCCTGCGGCCCTTGTGACCCGAAACTAATTTCACGATGGTTTCACGATGAAGCAGTTACCAGGCAATCAGGCTGAGCAAACAATGGCGCATGTTTGATTGAAAATTCTGAAGATTTGTTTCAATGTTTTATTGAAGAAACTTTGTCAAGTGTGATGAAGAGATCCTGACTGGAACAGGAAATCCATGATTCCACAGAAATAGCTTGAAATCGTAACTGTCGTATCACACTGGCTAATTCCTTCACGATGAAATCATGTGATTACGATCCACTTAAAAACATTCCAGCGCAAATCAGCAGAAAATGTTTATTTTTATACAATCTTGTCCCTAAGAAACCTTAGAATGTTTACATGAAACAGTGTGTAAATAGCAAGAATATAAATTATTCAAAATCACGATTTGGCCTCAAAATCTGAAATAAAATTAACAAGTGTAGAAATTAGTGGGGGATGATTGAGATTATGATGAGATCATGATAAAATAAACATGTTTCTATAGTAACCTAAGGAACATGGTGCTCAAGGACAAGACTATCAACCCCTCCTACACCAATTCTTAACACTTTATTCTATAAATCCCTGATTTATTTACCACCCAGTATCTTGATACAAGATTTTATTATATCTAGCAATGTATTGTCCCAAATACAGTCCAAATCACCCAGTGGAATACAATGCGACAAATCACATTTTCCCTACTATACATGTTTGGTTTTCTGAATCCGTATCATGCCTGTTCGACGTGTTATATGCCAAACAATTATGCCAATGTCAATGACATCATGACGTAAACCCTCCAAAGATCCAGTGAATATCTACCCTTTCGAGGATACTAAACATTTATGCATTTTGGTACAGCCTTTGACTACTTTTAGTAATAAATATGAGGAGAGCTCATTTGTATGATTGTTTGTAGGTTATTCCAATTTTCTCTTCACAAACTCACCTTTTGTTCACAATCTGCTGAATGATATGAAGTGTAAGTAATTTGTTATTGCACGATGCATCAATTCTGTAAATTGAAATTTTGCAATGTAGGAGATGTTTAATACAAGGGCTTTTAAAAAAACAAAACATTTAGTGCTTTTGTCATCAATGGTATCGCCGCAAACATTTCTAATTCTACATGACAATAAAGCCATTAAGTTAAAACTACTCTCCGGATCTATTGAAATGTTAAGTCTTCAGAATCATTATTGAAATCTAAAAACAATTTTCAACAATACAATAGAGAATTTGAAACCTGAGCAAACATACCAGAAATTGAGAGATTTTTGTCTGCAGTGTAATGGATTTCAAACAGACAGGCATCCTGCCCTAAAATTACCCCTGCTTCCTATACAGCTCTCAAATATAGCCATGTTTTTATTTATAGTCAAAGTATGAGTATGCATTAAAACTATGACATCATGTAGTTAATAACATACATGATGTAACATGCTTTTAATGTTCACTTTTAAAAAACCTGCAAAACAATACTCAGTTTACATTTCTAGAACAACAAGCATTTTCATATAAAGGTTACTCAGTTTAATCCTCCAATTTGCTTGCTTATATTTTGTTCACACACATTCATGCATAGAATCATGAACCTGGTCATGAACTATTCATGAACTGTTCATGAAACTCTCACAAGGCCAATCTGGCTGCTTTGAAATTTAATTTGTATTAAATCAGATGTTTTAAAAGTATAATAGATATGATACAGGGTTTTAAACTATGGAAGAGACAGACAGAGGACTAGGGATTGATTTCAGATGAAACTAGGATAGAATTATTTTAGGTTATCAAAGTAGCAATGCCATGCTGTATAACAAAGAATGAACAACAAGATTATAATATTTGCAATTAAAAGTGATTTAAACTTCAGGCTCCAGCAATTTGTTTAAGGTTTTATTTCTGTTTCTTAATTTTTTTATAGATTAATTATCACACTATGCCTACCTCCAATCAGTCAATAGGCTGGACAAATTGTAGTCACAATTACTAAAATCTCACATACTGGAAAAAAACTAAAAAGTTCATGTCATTCTCCAAGGATTTGGTCTGATACAATAGATGACACAATTGACCTCATTATTTATTGAATAACTAAGCTAGAAAACCCAAGGTGACAAACGATATTAATGCAACAATAATCAGGTATACCTTATAGTGTAAAACAACATCAACATAATTGTTCATAAAACATAAACACCATTCAGACAAGTGATTGGAGACCTTGGGCACATCTGAAAAGAATAATCCTTATTTTTTACAAAAAGACCAACAGCATTGTCATTACAAGTATGCAACACAATCTCAAATATAAATATAGTATAATAAGTTTCAAAAACACTTGCAAAGCAAAGAGCAAACATGTTTAAGGATACAATAAGGAAATGCCAATGGTTGAAGACCAACTGTATAGTCCAGTTAGGATATTGTGACAGTGAACTTGCAATTTATGTGTACGCAAAAAATCACAACCATTGTCTAAACAGGTAGAGCAAAGTTTAGTATGTTAGTTTAGCATTGAAATTATAGTTGTTTGTACAGTATAAGCCTTTATAATTGGTTTTACACCGTTATAGTGGACTCCACCGCTGCGTCACTGGATTTTTATCCTGACTGGACTATACAAGCCGGTTGCATGAACAATGGACAAGCATAAACAATACAAGCAACACAAAAGCACTTGGGGATCAACAAGCATAGGCATGACAGCATGAACCATGCCACTCACTCCGTAACTGAAGCGGTCAAATTATAGAGTCTAGTCTAGATTAGACAGTGCCGACCTGACAGTCTCAGACAAACATGCCTGACTTACTGTTTGTAGAGCATCAGATAGGGTTTCATGCATGGTCACTATCTGCCAACATCACACAGTGCTAAACAAATAGTAACAAATGTTCACTTCAGACATGCCTCATTAAAATATGGCCTTTCTCTTCATACTGATAAATCATGCACCAGTATAAATCATTGAGTCTGATAAACAAAAGATAAAAAATTCTGAAATCAAATAATGCTTGGTGGCCAATGGAAATCTGGTGGGTTTGAGAGAAAGGTAAGTGATGCAGGTCCATACAATACAAGGTATCCATGTTTCATACAGATAGACACGTCCATGTTTCATACAGGTAGACACATTGCCCAAGATGTAGTCTATCTATACAGACCCAATGTTTAATTAAAGGAGCCGGCACATCTGTCTACTCTTTTTTCATGAAATTATTTCCCTTTGCACCCCCCTCAAACATAGGTGTAATCAAGCCTAAAATAAAATCTAGCTAAAATTAAAAATAAAGTTATATTAATTGATTGCCAAAATATCGTCTTGTTGGGTAGCCAGACTATATCCAAGATGCAACATCAATTCATATGTTGAACATCTTTTGCTGTTGTGCAGTGATTAAATACAATATGTTTGTGAAAATAAATAAGTTTTGACTTTACTTACATTAATTTGAATAGTAGGTTAATGTAAGCACAATACATAAATAAGCTTCAGACTTTAATGCCAGAAGAAACACAAACAGAAAAATATTTTGGTGTCATATTTGATAAATAATAATACCATCCATTACAATATTACAATAAAAACCTGTAATATTTGCAGTGAATTTGAATCTCATTTTTTTAACCAAATGCATATCTAAGCCAATTTGATATTATCTGTCAGACAGTGTATATTATTTGTAATATAGATATAAAAAAGACAAAAAAACACGAGAATAAGTCTCAATGAATGACATAAAAGCTTGATATCTGTTATAAAATCTCAACAATTTGGTATGACAGAGTTGCATCTATCAGCCTGGCCAAGAGAAACAATCAGAATTTTGACATGAGAATATAAAACTACTATATCTTCCCTTCAAATCTGTTTATCCAAGAAAACAACAATTTTGTCATCTATGACAATTTCCTCGAGATACAATCACGATGTGACAAGGAAAGAAATGAAAAGCATTTTATATGATACATCTCTTCTCCCAGTGACAAGGACCTTATAATGCCAATCCGCAGACAAAAAGTTTGCCTACGACAGATAACAAAATTATTTATTTGGCCACAATGCATTCTCCCCAGATAAATAGAGACAAATCTGTGACTCTCGTATAATAAATCATTCCCGTAATGAACGGTCATTTGATGCAATCACATTTCAATTCTTATTCAGGCCGATATTAACCAGTCCAGTCTATTTGTCATAGGATCTATAAGAGGTTTGATTACATCCTGAGAGAAAACTATTACAGATACCGTGTCAGTGTATGGATTAGATGTCCAAAGCTTGACTCACTCTATACAAAGTACACCATTGCATAATCATCCTCCTTGCCATTGTTTCTAGTGAATAATTAAACTAAACCAAGTACATCATTGATATGACCCTTCTTAACAATTTTAAAAGTTATTTTTTTGTAACTGTTTTCCTCTATATATATGATATTTTATTCAGAAATTGAGGCAAATGTGCCGTTATCCAAGATTCTCTATTGTACAATTTATAAATGCACCGTTATAAATTCCTGAAAATAGTTCAAAATGTTCATTGCTTATTCTCAAGGGTACTGTTTAATCAAATTACTTATGGAAATTTAAAACTTACTGCACACATTTAAATCTTTTATAATTCTTTAACAACTATAGATTTGGGAAAAGGATTGGTTTGTACACTTTCATAAAAGGAAAATTGATTTTAGCTTTTCAAAGCCTTAGGAATGAAAACAAATTTTGTATAACTGCATGTACCTTATACGCAAGAACATAGAAATTTCAAATTCCAAATAGAGATGTTTGTAAAACACGGATTTCCCGATAGCAGTCAACTAGTCACTTATATTCTAAGTTATGTACAAAGACCTTAATTGACTGTTGATACCAAAATCAATAGGGGTCATATAATGGTCATGACCAATCTGCATACCAAGTTTGGGAGATCTCAGCAGAATCATTCTTTAGTTATGGATTTGAAACTGTTTGGTCTACCATTACCAACAGACTAAACAACCAACATGTCCAAAGCAATGTTACACCCAAACAACCAACATGTCCAAAGCAATGTTACACCCAAAGGACAATAAAGAGGAGCATAATTCTGCAACATCAATCTAACCCTAAATATTCAATTTAAACATTACATCTAAATCTGGACATTTTCTGAACTTGATAAAACAAAAATCAATGCAGGCAGCTACTGGTACCAAAACTATCTGTTGGTACTATTGCAATGGAGGCACAGGTCAAAGCATGGATACATCATTATATGGAGGCACAGGTCAAAGCATGGATACATCATTATCTGGAGGCACAGGTCAAATCATGGATACATCATTATCTGAAAGTGTTTATACATGTGAACCAAGCTTAAACAGTTCATGTCCTGAACTCAAATGAATGTTTCATTTTCATAGTTATTGAGGAAGGACATGCAAATACAATCAACCCATAACTGAAGTCCATAAAAGACAATCATTTTCTACAGGACAAAATAAATGACCGTTTATCACTGGTGACTATTACTCACAAATTTTATCAATTTTTCATCATAAACGCTTGGCTGTTGTTCTTTGTAATGAACATGTCCATGACTGGTTAGTATGATAAAGGGCTGAAAGTGGTACCATCATTCACTGTCAATGTGTTTAACAGTACAAGAAGTAACTATTGCTGCCTTCAACTGGGAGGATAATCCTAGAATCACCAATGGTTCAAGGAGGATAATTGTGACATTCGTTTAAGTAATTCAAATAATGTTTTTATATGTTTTTATTTTGTCATATATTAAATCGATGGGCATGATATTAAAATATAATGCTCAATACATATATTTAGATGCTCCTAAATGCAAGAGCAACACAAGTGTACCAGAAAAATGAAATTTTAGAAAACCACTTCATCATCTGCGTTAACAATGTTGTGGAGGCCATACCAATACTTGGGTTCTACCTTGTGTGTGGTATTAATCATCCACTTTGCACTTAACAGAATTAACTAAGCTATAGAACTAACCACAGGGCTCCTCCTTAAAATGCACATTCCATGACCTGAGTGAGATATGCCGGCAAGATGCACCAGGCAATAAAAATTCCTGATCTTGTCAGAGAATGTATTGAAACCAGGAACATAAAATTGTTAATCTGCGTTAAGCAGCCAATCTCAATACTAGGATGTCGTTTAACTGTGAATGGTTCAAGTAAAGCATGCAGTTTTTATGAGTAAATGTGTATGAAAACATGGTTTATAGTGTCTATGGACAGCATCAAAAAGACGTGTTTGTGAGACTGCCAGTATGCCCCTTCAAGCATGTTCCATCATGTCAAAAAGATCATTTAATTTGTGTTCATAAAGAGGAAATGATGCCTAAACATGACAGATTTAATAGGCCTAAAACCATGAAGAACTGTTGTTAAAAACATTATACATTCAGAATTGAGAAATTCCTGCTGCAATGTTGACAGTTGTTTAGGACAGTTCTTGACAAAACTACCCCTGTTTTTAGTCCAACTTAATGTAGAACAATGCAGTGGTTTGTGTTACACCACATCATTTGGTGAATGATAAACAAAGTTAACTGGTAAAGAGTCATAATTTTGTAATAATTATGTCATAAGAATTGTGCATATTATCGAGCACATATTAAAATATACTTTAATTGGGGAATATAACCAAGTTTTATGCTTTTACACCATTACACCAAAAGGTTTTTTGATGCAATTTTATCACAATAGTATAAATGTAATTGGTCATAATATTATGGTTCTAAATACAAAACTGATGTGATCAGGCAGTTATAGGGCATGATTACAACTGCAGCATGATCGATTGCAACCACCAGAAAATGTTTGATATTACAATTTCTGAATATTTAGGAGCATACGCTAACTTGATATGTCTTTCTGCATGTTAGAATGCTTTCAGGGGTCGATGTAACCATTCTTGATTTTAACCAAAATATAAACAAGGAGCTGTCCTTTTTTATTGCAAACTTAATAACGATGCTGGGTTTATACTAGGTCTTTGCTGTAAACCTGAGCAAAATATTTTTATATTTGGATTTTTAACAACCAACAACATAGCCATACCAGGAAAGATTTGACAACCATTTCCCGTATTTGTCAAGTGATCTAAAAGACTCATTTGAATATTTCTTGCAATATAACAATATGCTGATACATTGTGACAGCAATACATGTCAACATTACAATGTTATAATGCACCCAAGTCTAAGCCTGAATACGTGATATCACAAATAAAACATGGACAAGTGATATCAGAAAAAATTAATATGGGCAATGTATTATGTGAGTCATGCACTTCACTGGATTGTTTCATATCACTTACTGCAAACCTGGACGCTTGTAAAACATGATATAAAATGCATTCTGGAGAGAGACAGACGCAATAAAAAGCATTTATAATAAACCAAAAGTGAGAAAACCTCATTTGTGCATTACTGCACTGCTTGCAAACAAGGCCAATAACTCTATTGAAACTAGCAATTCCAGCAAGATGGACTATATCTCATCCTGATAAACATTTATGTGAATATTTATGACTATACTTGATATCTGGTCAGATGTATAGCATGATGACAGAGCACTGTCAGAGTACAGGGTGGCCAAAGAAAATGAAGAATGAAATCATGTGATAATTCCAAGATTTTCCCCTGATTGAAAGGTGATTTTCCATGATTGTAAATTGCCGTGTTCGCAACCTCGGATACACTCCAACACCCTGTTACAGTCATACCTTTACCACCAAACCCATTATTTATTCATATCTATAATAAATACTTGTTGCTAACAGTCTGAAGAAATGCATCTATTTAATAAAGTCATGCAGAGAAGCTGCCAGTAGACACATTTTTCCTCCAATTTTTGTAAATTTCCCTCATAATTCCCTGATTTTTGCCCAATTTTGAAATTCCCTGATTTTTCCTTTTTTCCAGAGTCTGTGGCCACCCTGTTCCATTGGAAAATCTAGAAAAATAAGATTTGTGTCAGAAATAATTTTTTTTAAATCAAAATCCAATAGCAAGATGACCAATGTAACACCTAGAAGTCAATGTAGAAATATCTTATTTGTTGTTCATGTTCATTTACCATCCAGTAGCAAGTCTGGCTACCCAACTACATAATTATGTTATGGATCTTACCAACTAAATGTTTAGTTACTTTTGGGCATTATTTTTTCAGACTGCAAAGGGACATAATTTCATGAAGAGTTGTTGCCCTTAATAAATTGGATGAAAGTTTTGAACAGTCTGGCATGATAACATGGGGATATTTCATTATTATGGTTTCATGAGACATTCATACTTAGATGCTGGGTAAAACAAAAATAAACAAACCCAGTTACAACAGCATGGGAATGATTGAGAAGTTCAAGAGGACAGACACTAACAAATTCATTCATCATGTCTTTAATCAAGCATTCAATTTACCTGGATTTTTACATAGATATCACTCCACTGTATTTAATGGTCCAGAAAAACTGTAAGTGGCTTCACTCTAAAACATATAAATACCAGCTGTTAAACTATAAACATTGTACTGCGGTCAGTAATTGTAGTTTTGGGATAAGAACTTTAAGTCAGGAATCTTAATATCAATTTTGACCATTGTTTATGTGATAAGAAAAATCTTTTTCCCAAGAAATATACCACAACCAGACACCTGTCTATCGATTTGCTTAATAAAAGTTTGGTATGTTAGGTATTTCTTTATGATAAAAGCCAACAAGAGTGCCACGAAGGCTCAACATGGCTCACCTTGTCTAAACAGCAAACTTGACTAGGCTTCATGTTCACACATAGGTGAGTTTTAAGATACAGTGTCCAATAAAACAATGAAATACACTGAATAGGCACTGAAACTATAAACATAAAATATGCAGTCAACCCAAAACTAATTCCCTCGATTATAACGGCAATTTTTGGGCAATCTGAGCGGTACGGTTATACCGGAAAATAGCATTTCAGAGCGATTTTCATGACGTGTAATTATAACTCTCTTCGAAAATAATATTTTCACGAAGATTAATGTCAGCGAAATGCCTGGAATTATCGATTATCGCGAACTTTTTGGCACACGATAATATCCACTTATACAGTAGTTGGAATATCTAATCCTAATTTGTGTACAACATATAGACAAATGACTATGATAAAACATTAATGTTGAACCTTTTCTTTTGCTACAAACAAACAAATCAATATTTCTAGTGTTTTAGTAGAAACTGCAGAATCCAGTTTCAGCAACCAGCCATTATGTAAATCCCAGACAGAAATGATAACAGTAGTTGTCATGATAGGGAGAGAGATTATCAGATTTTACTAGATTATCAATCTCTTGTTTTATAATCTGTGAAACCTATCAGAACATAAAATACAAATCAAAGTGCCAAGTGCCAAAATATGAATATCTCAAAAATTAAACAACAGTGTTTGCTTTATCAATGAAATTTTTTATTCCATCAACACGTGTTATGTAACTTAAACAGGGTAAAGTGACCTCCATATTTGTTTTGCAAGTTACTTCCCTATTATTATTATATTGTTTGGTATATTTTGTTCCTGATTTTATTCTGTAACTAGCCCTAAAGGGGAAGAATATCCCCACAGTCATGGGCGCTTGACTCTAGAAATGTAATGCTTTGTAAAAATCTAAACCTACAGACAAAAGGACAGACAGACAGACCAACACAATGACCCTCTCTATTATTCCACATGTACATTACAACACCCCATATACATTACTACAACCATGGACTGCTTTCCTAAAAGTATCACAGTTATTATGGACTGATATTTTTTAAACAAGACTCCCTTACAATCATTTTGTTATCAAACATCAAGTTGTTCGGCCCCCACAAAGATATAATAGAGAGGTTGCGATGCGGACGATGACGAGTACGACTAGGTGTACGTGTAGCTATAGTAACCGTACATGTATACCTACGCGTTGAGATTAAAATTTGCTTGCGAAAGACAATGTGTGCGTGTAACATAACATGACAGGTGTAACATGATTTCTTCATGAATTGATGATGAATGTTTATATAAACTCAATGAAACCACGGATGATGAATTATTGGATTTCCCGTGCATACGCATGCCTGTGTGACATCGTACACAATATATTTTCGTCTGTCACATGTCGGCAACTTGTAGAAACTACACATACCTGGATGACGAAATACTCAAAAGTAGTATTGACGTACACGTACACGTTACACGCTGACTTTCGCAACCTCTCTATTGTTTTACTGATGTCATCATTCTGCATGAATGTCTGTGATTGTTGGTCAGTCAGTTTGCAGAGAACACTTCAGCCTGGGAATATCAAACTTTGTATGGATGTCAGTCATGATCAGCAGATTACCCCTATTGTAATTAAGGTCAAAGGTCAAGGATACAATGACCTGGGTTGGCAAAAATGTTACTATCACCTTCAAGCAGGCAGTTCCATCTGCTACACATTATGCCTATCAATCCTATAGGTGTAGTTAGAAGTTGACCTTCAAAGGTCATTGGTTAGAATCTGGCTAATTACAAGATTCTTCCAGAACATTTACTGTCAAATAAGTGGCAAGAACCTGTTACAATCAGAGTAGGAGGTAGCAATAGTGATATAACATTGTCTGGAATAATACTTAATCAAAACCAAGGTCTTTCATTAAGTTTAGGTTATTTCACAATCGCAGAGATCTTTCATGTATGCTGCTGACGCCTGCAGACTCTCCAGAACAATCCCAACAATCACAAGGACTGCAAAACATATACACCTAACTTAAGATTAACAATAGAAACTTGAAGACAAATATAAAGATTTTGTCTAGTGAACTGTTGACTACCATCTGTGAATTGACCAAATTAATTCTACAAATTAAATATTGAAAGTATAGAGCAGCTGTACAGAGGTGGTGATACAGGATTAGAGTTGCTAAAACTATCATTCAAACAAGCTCTTGTCCACACTTACTGGCCAATTAAAATCGAAAAAATAATTTTAAAAGTAACATAATTATCACTTTCATGGCTGCTGTACACTCTATCTTCCAACATCGAAGAGTTGTGTCATTGTTTTAGTGTCTTGTCATTAAAGAGTCATCCAATGCTTTATTTCAGCAAAGAAAACTCATTTCCAATAAAAGTCTGTGGACATCATTTGAATGTCACGGGAGTTTTCTCAAAAACTGGAGAAATTTTATTGCCCATTCTTCATAAGATCGCTTGCAGCCAGCATTTCATGTTACGTTGTCACGTCCATGTTTGACGAAAGTAATCAGATAACAAAGTTTCGCTTTCTTAAATTAAGAACAATAAAACACTTCGAGACAATGCATGAAATCTTAAGGATGTTGAGTTAACATTGTGAGGGTTCCATGCTGTACAGAATCCATATAGCAATTAACCACGGTACAAGTCAGAGCCATGGTTTGCTTGATTAGGAAACTCTAGCAGACCAATATTCATCAATATTTCAACACACAAAAAGAAGAAAATTGAGTTTTCAGCAATTATCTGCCATAACTCTCAATGTAATGTGTTGGGTTTCCTTTCAATCAAACATAGTCATATAACATCAAACGCTATTGTAGCAAAAATACTGGATACCCTGTATTACTTGTGGCAGTAACACAAGTTTTGCATTCTGATGCTATTAGAACAGGGTACTGTTTTATCGAAGCACTTACGAAAGTCTTAAAGTTACGCTCAAATTTAAATTCTTTATAATTCTATAACAACTGCAAATGCGTGACGGATATGGTTTGTAGGAGTTCATTAACTAAATCATTATTAATATTGCAGCTCCATTTACCACACTATATAATTTTAAACAAATGATGAAGAATTTAAATTTGATCGTAAGTTTATGATTTCCGTAAGTGCTTTGATAAAACAGTACCCAGGATTTTAGCTAGAAATGATTGACATTGGTTAATGAAAACTTGGGTGTATTATAAAAGCCTAAATAGAAGATGTTTATAATGTAGATTAGAATTAATGCCCTTTGTTAAATTTTACCTTATAACAGTTGCCATCACAACTTCTCTAATAAATCTTACGTGATTTTCACCTAGTTTTCACAGAATGTTCAGTATGCAAGTATTGTAGTGCATAATAATGTTCCGGGTTTTTTAAATCAGTTATTTTAGGCTGAGTTATTGCTCTTCGTTTATTTCATCTGGTAATGCTTGTCTTTGAAACTTCAGGTTCCAGTTACAAAGCAGACACAATACAAGTCATATGACCTTTGACCTTGATGCAAGCCTTCCAAAACAAGTACTTGACACGCTGGCTCAATGTGAAGAATATTTGAGTAAAGGGCTAAAGAACAGACATGAAATTGCTAACCAAGTGACAGAGTCAGACGGACGCCTGCGCCTAAACATACCAGTAATACAGCCCCTTCGGCATATAAAACCATTAGAGAGCTTGAGAGTAAGATGTGCAGATTGAAGATGATGTATCTGAAAGATGGAGGGAACAAGAAAAATAGTCTGGACAAATAACAACATGTAATAACAACCTTAATAATGTTCTGTAAAAAAACAGATAATGATCGGTTTGTAAACACATGGTTGAAATACATTAAATGCATTTAAACATTGCATGCTCCATGTATGCCATAAAAAATAGATCATTTAACGAATAAAAGAAATCAACTCCGTTTGATGAGAAATCATGGCAAAAAATAGAAATTTGGCAAAAAAATAGCAATTTCTTGCAATTTTCTCGTTTCTCGCAGGATTTCAGGAACACGAAGCCCACAAAATGACTACAATAATAATTGATGTCTCTTCCTTATAAATGGACAAATGTTTTATCTGCAGTTACTTTTTCTTTACAACTACATTGAAATTTTAGCTGCATTCATATTGAGTAAAGATTACTTCAAAGTTAAAGAGAATTTTTACATCGACCAGTTCTGGCCAGGGATGTATACCAGAATAATGTTTAACAACTTTGGTATGTCACATGGCCAAGGACCAAAAATACTGAATTACAGAAAGGTTGTTTATTCTATTGCAGGTAAGTCTGTGATTGATCATCATATAATGAACCAATCCATGGCACTGACTGAACACATAGAAAATAACTAACTCCAAAAATGGTATTAAAATAAGAGCAAAAAACTACTATTTTCTTGCTGTACAAATTCAAGCCAATTATTTCCCAATTAAGAGAAATGCATTAGAAAATCAAAAACAGGACAAAAATCAAGAAATTTTAACATTTTTGTTACAGATTCCTCATATAAATCTGTTTTGGCAAGCAAAATGGATATCTTTGACAGCATGCTTCTCTCTGAACTACTGATCTTAATTTCAAGTCTTTTAGAATTCTGCTACTTTTCCTGCTCCCCTATTGAGTTTACATCTTTTCCTAATTCATTTATTGTTTGTCGAATAAGTCTTTGTAAAGAAACTATCAGAGCTTGATTGAATTAAAGTCTACATAGGGGAATAAAGTATCTATGCAATATTTGTGTATAGCACATGGAGGCCCTTCATTTATATGTCTAGGTATACTGTCAGATAAATCATCCTGAAACAGAACGGCATTATTCAGAGAGAAAAAACATGCACAACTGTATAACAATATTCTAAAATATAGAAATAATTCAATCATAGTTCTTACCTTGCATAAGGGATGCTACAATCAGATTCAATATTCTTGAATCTCAAAAATTAATGTGACTTGAAGAAGTGAAATAAAGATTGATATTATTTCATGCCATCGTAACGATGTACTCAGCTTGTTTAAGTGTAGCAAAATAATATGGCATGTAATAGGAATATGTACTTCAATCTCATGAAGTGCAAAATATGAAGATTACAGTAAAATAAACCTATATCATATTATAAGAGCTTCAATTACTTGAAAAACCGACCCAGCCCTCAAGAATGTTGGTAATATTCACTTGTGTCATGGTTTTTTTTCACAAAAACTATGCCATATAAATTCTAGTATTATATGGTTAATGCAGTAAAACAAAATAATAATAAGGCCACACTTGGGACTATCTATTTTTATAATTGGTCATAAGCGAGGTAGTCTTTATAGAAAGATAGAAAATATGGCAAAACAGTGAAGAAACCAACTTGAAAATTACTATGTGTTCTTAATATTTAGACACAGTCTTTATTATGGAATTATTTCAGTTTTTCTGTGTATTTTCTATGCAGTCATTTTTCTGCCTTTTTCCTATGCAATATTTATTTTAAACATGACTTTGTGGCAGGCAGATCCACAGATGGATGCTTTGACCTAAAACAACACGATAGTGAAAAGGATTCTCACAGAAAACAAGACTGCGTTCAATAAACGCTTATGCCCCCTGTGGAAGCCTTGTCCATAAATAAGTCTAAGTCCAAAATTAGGTCAAGGTGAAGGTCTAAATGGGTTTAGGTGATACAGCATGTGGAGAGTGTTCATACATAACATCCATGCAAGTATGAAAGCTTTGTAGCAAGCCATAATAATGCTAGAAGAAACGGTCAATTTGGGTTAACCAGGACGGACGAACGGATGGACGGACAGGTGAATCACTATATGCCTCCCCATCTATCGATAGGGGGGGCATAAAAACAGGACTTAATCTTATTACTGAGATCTTATTAAGGGGGCCGTTTATCAAGGTGGACTTGTCAGGCCGTTTATCAAGGTGGGCTTGTTAGGCCGTTTATCAAGGTGGACTTGTCAGGCCATTTATCAAGGTGGACTTGTCAGGCCGTTTATCAAGGTGGGCTTGTCAGGCCGTTTATCAAGGTGGACTTGTCAGGCTGTTTATCAAGGTGGGCTTGTCAGGCCGTTTATCAAGGTGGACTTGTAAGGCCGTTTATCAAGGTGGGCTTGTCAGGCCGTTTATCAAGGTGGGCTTGTCAGGCCGTTTATCAAGGTGGGCTTGTCAGGCCGTTTATCAAGGTGGACTTGTAAGGCCGTTTATCAAGGTGGACTTGTCAGGCCCTTTATCAAGATGGACTTGTCAGGCAGTTTATCAAGGTGGACTTGTCATGCCGTTTTTCAAGGTGGACTTGTCAGGCCGTTTATCAAGGTGGACTTGTCAGGCCGTTTATCAAGGTGGACTTGTCAGGCCGTTTATCAAGGTGGACTTGTCAGGCCGTTTATCAAGGTGGACTTGTCATGCCGTTTATCAAGGTGGACTTGTCAGGCCGTTTATCAAGGTGGACTTGTCAGGCTGTTTACCAAGGTGGGCTTGTCAGGCCGTTTATCAAGGTGGACTTGTCATGCCGTTTATCAAGGTGGACTTGTCAGGCCGTTTATCAAGATGGACTTGTCAGGCCGTTTATCAAGATGGACTTGTCAGGCCGTTTATCAAGATGGACTTGTCAGGCCGTTTATCAATATGGACTTGTCAGGCCGTTTATCAAGGTGGACATGTCAGGCCGTTTATCAAGATGGACTTGTCAGGCCGTTTATCAAGGTGGACTTGTCAGGCCGTTTATCAAGGTGGATTTGTCACTGAGATGGTCTTATTACTAACACAGTCTAATTATTGAAGTGATTTCAATATTGAGGTAGTAGAAGGCAAGGTTTTTAGTGTAACAATACCACTTGTCTCTGACATCACTAATTAAGGCTACAAATCCAAGACAAACTTTGTCAACATTTGCTCCATTTCGAAAAACAAAAATAGCCTAAGTATTTTATTTCTTCATTGATTTCTATGAAAGTACCTCAGTCTAATGAAAATTATATGCTTTCCATGAAATGTAGGATGTCTATCAGCAGCTGGGCCGTATTGCCAGCACCCTGTGAAACCTGTAAGTGGTTTATATGCCAGCAGACGACATTTCCAAGCCGTCTTGATTTTATAGGTTTCACTGGGTGCTGGACAAAACAGCCAGGCTGCTGATAGGAACCTATATTTTGTGGAAAGCTTATATTTTTTTACCTTTAATAGACTGCTATAATGTTTCATGGATATATTTCTGAATGTTGACAAATTTCATCTTGGATTTGTAGCCTTTAATGATGTGTGAGTCACATGGTATTGCTACACTGTGAAATCAGGAAATGGCAGATATCCGGGAGTGTCAGACAATTGTTGCATAATGTAAATTATGACAATACATACAATGTACAGTATGTCTAGTTATATCTAGTTATATATTCATCTACCATCTTCATTAACAGATAATATAGTCAGGTCAAGCTCATACATAGATGTATAAGTCTATATTGATAATGAGGGGATTATGCACATATATGGCGGGGAAAGTCCGTCTGAGGACAGGTTACATGGCGGAAAGTCAGCCAAAAGACGAAGTTAGTAATATATGAACAATCAGTGGGGGATGAATACTCTAGCTGCTTAATAGATAATAATAACCAACTAAATGTTTACTTATTTTTTTTCAATTATTTGTAGCTTGATCGTTTGACACTGTAAAGGGACATTATTTAGAGAGGTTTAGGGTTTCTCCTCCATAGTACTTCTTAAACAAGGTTTGTAAACAGACTATCACTGGGGAAATCAGAAATAACAGGGACAATATAACAACATTAGGACAATGAATAGATGGAGGGAACCATGTACTTCAACATAAGGACAATGGATAGATAATGAAGGGAACCATGTCCACCAACATAAGGACAATGAATAGATAATGAAGGGAACCATGTCCATCAACATAAGGGCAATGCATAGATAATGAAGGGAACCATGTCCATCAACATAAGGGCAATGCATAGATAATGAAGGGAACCATGTCCATCAACATAAGGGCAATGCATAGATAATGAAGGGAACCATGTCCATCAACATAAGGGCAATGCATAGATAATGAAGGGAACCATGTCCACCAACATAAGGACAATGAATAAATGCAGGGAACCATGTACTTCAACATAAGGACAATGGATAGATAATGAAGGGAACCATGTCCACCAACATAAGGACAATGAATAGATAATAAAGGGAACCATGTCCACCAACATAAGGACAATGAATAGATAATGAAGGGAACCATGTCCACCAACATAAGGGCAATGAATAAATGCAGGGAACCATGTCCACCAACATAAGGACAATGAATAGATAATAAAGGGAACCATGTCCACCAACATAAGGACAATAAATAGATAATGAAAGGAACCATGTCCACCAACATAAGGACAATGAATAGATAATGAAGGGAACAATGTACATCAACAAAAGGGCAATGAATAGATAATGAAGGGAACCATGTCCACCAACATAAGGACAATGAATAGATAATGAAGGGAACCATGTCCACCAACATAAGGACAATGAATAGATAATGAAGGGAACCATGTCCACCAACATAAGGACAATGAATAAATGCAGGGAACCATGTGCATCAACATGATGACAATGAATAAACAAGTAATTAAGCATTGCAAGCAATACAGAAGTCTCCTACCGGTTTTAAGCCATTTTCAATGATTCTGTTGCCATAGCAACCACAGTTTGGGTCGGAATCAAAATATGTTTGGACGTGCATTATCCCCTTATTGCCCCCTATCCACATACCAAGTTTCATAAACCTAGCTTGGAAACTGTTTGTGTAATGTCAGGATCCAGATTTTTTGACGGAATGACGGATGGACGGACTGACAGACTGACTGACTGATGGACGGAGGGCAAACCTATAGTCTTCTCGAGTCAAAAACCGGTTGGGGACTTATAAAGCAGGGAACCATGTACATCAACATAATGACAATGGATAAATGCAGGGAACCATGCATGCATGCACAGCAACAAAATGACAACGAATAAATGCAGAGAAAGACAACAAATAAATGCCTGGAATCAAGTACAACAACATAATAAACAAAAGATAATGCATAGATAATGCAGGGAACCATGTACATCAAAATAAGCACAATAAATAAATGCAGGGAACCATGTACATCAAAATAAGCACAATAAATAAATGCAGGGAACCATGTACATCAAAATAAGCACAATAAATAAATGCAGGGAACCATGTACATCAAAATAAGGGCAATGAATAAATGCAGGGAACCATGTACATCAAAATAAGGGCAATGAATAATTGCAGGGAACCATGTACATCAACATAAGGGCAATGAATAAATGCAGGGAACCATGTACATCAAAATAAGCACAATAAATAAATGCAGGGAACCATGTACATCAACATAAGGACAATGAATAAATGCAGGGAACCATGTGCATCAACATAAGGACAATGAATGTATAATGAACACAATTAAATAGACAACTTGATAAACTAGACAGACAGGGTGCCCTGTTCGTTGTCAAGGAGGGGCTGATAATTTGGCAAAGTCAATTCTGCACATTTAAATCAACTGTAGGCAGTGACATGTCATCCAGTAAAGGTATTAAATCAGACAAATTAAGGAGTGAAGTTTCTGGGAGTTTCGATTGAACAACACTACAGACACAAGCAATCCCATTGAAACTGTTCACACATTCATACATAATTAAGTAAGTGGATGATTAAAACTTTAAACATGTCTTAAGTCAGCCTCTGTAATGAAATATTTCCCTATTTATTCCTCTTGTGCTGTGAGAGATCAAACATAATGGTTCCTAATAAAACATGTAAGGTCAATAACCAAGAATGCCATCACAAACCATCCTGTGTGGTACAAAGTACTGGTTACCCCATCATGATGGTGAATAGTCTATGGTATGATCTTTATGGTCTAAGTATTCTAGTTTTGTCTGTTAGCTATGAAGAGAAATTTGAAACAAATGATGTAATATTAGTATGCAATGACAGCCTAGCAGTAAGACATTAATGTTTGACTATATAAACCTTCACTGAGGCATTAATTTCCTTATAAGGATTCATTCTAACATTAAAACAAACCTCATATGCCCTCATCCATCCAAAATTACAGATCCTATGATAAGTAAATACATTTGCAAGCTATCATATTCTTTACTTTGAAATATACACGAATGCGCACCTTGAGGCATGGTACCAATTATTTATGTTAAGTTTTTAAAATCTGACCAATTTCTCTACGAAAACAGGCACAGAAAAACTTACTATTGACCATTAAATGACCTAGCTCCAGCACTAGTTATCTGACAAACAATTCCTGACAATATGTACAACCAGGCTCCATACCAACTATTCATGAGAAGTTTGAAGTTTATTTCACATCTGACTTAGTTGTTAAGGGGAACACTAATGCGGACAAACTTTTGAGACAGACATCTATCTGACAGACTTACTTAATCCTCTCCATTCCTTCTGGGACATACGACCTCTACAAAAGCTTGTCAAGGACACAGTCTAGGTCACCTGCTTGGCTACCATCCAGACAGATACCAGTTCAATAACAATATGTCTCCCCCATTATCTGGTGCAGATATATTAATGAAATGTTAGAATACCATCCAAACTTTTCTATTCAAAAGTGCAACTAGACTGATTTGCAGTAAATTAGTTTGTGCCACACATTGTGGTACATGAATCTAAACTATCAGTCATTATAATTCCAGACATTATAAACATAGTTTGTGTGTTTATATATCATTATTATCTATTTTAAAGATATATAATCAGTTTCTTCTGATAAAACTATGCACAGAGCACTTTAATATTACATCCTAGCATTAAGATACAGATTTCATGGAATAAATCACATTTGAATTGAACATTGCGAAATTAAAGCTGACATTTTTGTATACAGTTTAAAGGAGATGATAAAATACAGTTTAAGGCTGAACAGTTCTTATACAGTAAACAAGGGAAGCTGTAACATTTCGCCTTGTTTGGCTGCCCACCAGCTAATAAATCAATTAAATATGTTAAACCTTCAATAAAGTGTGACACGTTTTGTGAAATATATACAGTAGTGTAAGCAGTCAGGGTGCGTTATTTCATTTGAGGTCCATATTATGGAAGATTTGCATTATCATTGTAAGTAGTACTTACGACCTTATAGGACTCGTGTATATTTGGAATCTGCATCCCAAGGAACTTCTTATGAGACTTATTTTCATGAAAATTGGAAGTGGTCATATCCAAACTGAAGGACAAAAAGCTTGTTTTTCCATAAGTAAAGAGAAGTTTACCGACAGTTTTTTCTTGTTTTCTCAAAATATTGATTTTGTACTAACAACCTTCTAATTCTAAGCCAGCGATATGTGACAGCCTCATAAAATAGGGACTTTACTTACTTACTTAGTTACTGACTTACATTTGGTACAGATATATTTAGAAGCATTTCATTGGTCAAATATGTAACACCGAAAAACTGAAGTGGACCGAATTACCTTGTTGCAGTAACTTTGGTACCCAATGGTTCCAACAAAATTGTGATTACCTTACCCGTGTGGAGCTAATTACACCGCATTTGAAAATGTCACAGAGTGTGGAATTTATTCTTGTTTGGTTTGAATTAGTCCTAACCACGGTAAACATGTTGCCTTCTAATAAAAGTAAGACGTTAATTCAGCTGTGTTCATACAGTAATAAAGGTATCTCCTTATAGACGGACGTTCACTAATTAATGCATTGTTTCTCTTTATTTTCTTTCTTCCTTTTTTGGTGCTAACTCAGTGATAAAAGTTACCAAAGCATTGTTAGAACTAATTGACTTCATACAGTATGGCAATAACTCTAGGGTTAGTGAGTATACCTTGTGTTTTTTAAAAACATTCAAAGTGTGGTTCCTTCTCCCCTTTCAGGTGCAAAATTATGGTGCAAGAGTATCTGAAAGTACAGCTGTCATTCACAGATTCGACCTGAGACATATCGAGGATTCCGAGATATCGCAAAACAAATATCAAACAAGACTGCGTTCAATAAACGCTTATGCCCCCTGTGGAAGCCTTGTCCATAAATAAGTCTAAGTCCAAAATTAGGTCAAGGTGAAGGTCAAAATGGGGTTAGGTGATACAGGCGTGTGGAGAGTGTTCATACACAACATCCATGCAAGTATGAAAGCTTTGTAGCAAGCCATATTAATGCTAGAAGAAACGGTCAATTTGGGTTAACCAGGACGGACAAACGGACGGACGAACGAACGGACAGGTGAATCACTATATGCCTCCCCATCTATCGATAGGGGGGCATAAAAATACATGGATATATCGATTTACAAATAAAGACGAAAAAAGAAACAGGCCCATCAGTCATTATTCACTTATTAAGCCATTCTACACTGTATATGTTGAGTAATAGATTCAGGTTTGAAAATAGTTTAGACTTGATCGAGTTTAGACTTGAGTTTAGACTTGACCCATTTTGACAATTTGTGATCTTCCATTTTAACAAACAAATGTTTGGTGCAGGAAAGCGAAGAGTTTGAGTGCTTCCATTCATTTACTGATTGATCAATATTTCAAAATGTGAATTGTTAATCGAACAGCTAAAAAATATCATCAATACATCGATATCGCTTCCATCAATAACAGTTCTATCTGAAAGTGTTAAACAAAGCAAATATCTAAAATGGTGGCGGTTCGCGTGTGATCTACAAAACTTTTTTCTCATCTGAAAGATCACCTCTTCAAGTCTCTCATTTAAAAGATTACCTCTTCAAGTCTATTTATGATTACACGTGTACCAGATCTTGAACGATATTCTGATATCTGTTTATATACAATTAATGTTTATATTTTTATAAAATCAGTGACTTCAACATCAACACACATGCACCTAAAACATAGTGTGTAACATAAACTAGTTAAGCGCAATGCATCCTTTGTATAAATATGACACAAACACATACAAAGAAAATGAGTTTCAGAAACTATAGTATTGTTCCCAAACTTGTATAATAAAGCATCATAAAAAATCTTAACAAAACAAACTGTATTAGATGAATTAGTAGATAAATGCATTCACTTCTATCACAAGTCATACAAGAGGAACCGGCCAATTATGATCCAGCTAGGAACCAGGGATACCATGGTGACAGTAATTCTGACATATTGCTCCAATAAGCACCAATAAATAAGAGCAATCACTACAATAAGTGATGTTAGAACATGAGTAAAACCTCCAAGCAACTCACTTGTTCCCATTATTTTCTTGTTTCTCTAATTACATTGTATGATCTAGCTCTGAATATGGATATACTTTATTCTATCACCAGATGCCAGGTCTTTGTTTAAAACCATTCCGCTGAGATTTGTGCTTAGAATATTGAAGAAAAGATAATGATTTATATATTTTGTATTCTTTTTTATTGCACATTTTGTTTGCAGATATTAAAGAGAATTGCTCATTTTGGTTCAATAGAAATAAATCCATGACAAAAGCCACCTTTGTGAAACTCTGTGCTGAAATTCAGTCATGTCATTAATTATACCTTCAATGGCAATGAACTGTTTTCCCATTTTTCTTTGATTCGTCCATCTGTCAGTCAATAATTAGCTGTCTAGAATATTTAGAAAAATATTCTGACATTAAATAAACAAATAATGCTAACATATATAGGTGACGCAGTGGCTGTATGGATGGATGACACTCTACGGTATGTTCAATAGGTCCCTGGTTAGATTCTCAGCTGCAGTAATTTCTGAAATGCTAATTTTCAGTGTTTCCCTCCCAACTAAAGTTGAACTGGTTGGTAACTCTAGGCAGTCACACACTAATTGGTGCTGTACACCACAGTACTGTCAGATTTATCAAAGCACTTAAGGAAAACCTAAACTTATGCTCAAATTTAAAATCTTTATAATTCTATACCAACTACAATAATTTGGAGATAGATATGGCCTGTAGGAGTTCAGCAAATTAATAATAATAATGATGAATATTGCAGATCACATTACCATAATTTGAAGTTGTTAAAGTATTACAAAGAAGTAAAATTTGAACGCAAGTTAAAGATTTTCGTAAGTACTTTGATAAAACAGTACCCAGGCACTTTGAACAACCCAGGGGTCTATTTGGAAAGAGTTTAGGTATAATAATAATAATAACGCCTTTATTTTAAGAGGCGACACAGTTGGGCAAGCCCAGTCTTCCCTGTGAGCCTCTATGCAAAAACATGTGTACAGAAATCGTATGACATAAACAATAAACAGTCAGAAGTACAACAACAAGATATAACAATATTATAGGGCGAGTTTTTCAACCTGTCAGGTACTTTGCCATTGAATATTTATTACATTGGCCACTGAGGTCGAAACAGGTATAGTTGTTCAACGTACAACAGTAATTTTCATATGAGTCATTAACACCCAGATTCCTTGTACCACCTTGGCTCTTCCTTGAAGTCGAAAGTGATTGGCCAATCTGGCAGGGAAAAACTGAATGACCACACACTTTCTTACAGCTCAGTCAAACGCTAACATACAAACCTATCATGATACTATCTTACAATGTTATCGTAATTTTGAATTACAGAAATGCTGATGTTGTCATGGAAAATAAATGTAATTAATCATATATCAATTAATCAACTGAAATGCATAGAACATCAATTGTATTTTACTGCAAATTGGCACAATGCTATATTGTAAGTAGACAGAAGCAATTGTAGGCAGTATTTACAGCTTTCCTTTGTCCGGTGTCTCGATCAGATTACCAAAATATGAATATAACTCATATATAATTGTACGCAAAAAATATAAATAATGTATGGCACTTTATCTGATGTGGTACTCTGTCTGTATTGATATGCCGGTATCCCATTGCGCAATCTCGTATACCAACAATAGGATAGTTTCTTTACTTATCGCATTGCGCCATTATGTGTTCAAATGTGTTAGATCAATCAGCCTGCCGACAAACCAGATCTCATTATAATTACAAATGTTCTATTTTGTTTGAGAACTATGCCAGAATTTGGTCATTTTCTACCTTATTATGTAAATGTCATTGATATATAACACTTTCTGTTCCACATCATAGTGTGCAAATCATGATGAGTTTTAGTATAAATGTTATGATATTAAAACTAATGTAGAAATTATAATAAGAAAGTCATATATATTGTAACATTATATATAGTAGTATTAATAGGATGTATGTTTTCTGTATTTCCTGGTAACTGTTCACAGAATACACAATTGGGCTTTTCGACTGGGCTGTTTCGTGAAACATATTATAGTCTGGTTCCTGTCCCCAACAGTACAGTTGTAGACTGTAGAAGTACTGTAAGTTTGTAGACGGGAACCAGACTATAACCTGCTCCATGAAACAGCCCAGTCAAAAAGGCCTTTATGTTTCAATATGGCAACTCCTACTTTGTTATAGACAGGGGGTCGTTGTAGTAAGGGACTGGATTTCTGACTGTTGCACAGCATACCATATAAATTATATTTATCCTAATGCCTTTATTAGCTCGAAATCGACCTGTCATGTAAATTTTAGCTTTATTATGCCATGTGAGGTTTATTAGGTTATGTGGTCACATGACATAGGACTACTTTCGACCTCAAGTTCAACCTAGTCATTCAGTGTTAAAGGCGAATCTTACATAATTATTGGAGCGGGGCCTGATATATTGGAATCCAAAACATGTCATGGGCCTGATTTATTCTATTTATCCTGTCACTAAATCTGTTTGGTAGGGGAACATACTCGTATTGTTACTTAAAAAAACGGGAAACGTCACGAACCGAGTGACGTCATGAAGGTTTTGACGTCATTACAACCATCTAATTTCTAGAATGTCATTGGAGAGGTTCGACCTTGAAACACAAAATGTGTTTACATGTAGTGCATGCTATGTTTAATTGTAGGTTTGTGTTTATTGATTGTATTTGAATTGAAGCGCGTTAGTGAATTCTCGTTCAGATTTTAAGATTTGCCTTTTAATATGGAACTAGATTTTATTTGGAGATCTTGGAATGCCGATGTTTCGATATCGTTGCGCGGGTTCCACAGGGTTTTGTGTTCGTATTTAAAGGTGAAGAAAACATTTCTTGTGTTAGAAAAGCGTTACAGGATAAATAGAACACTAGGATTAGTGCCTTATATTACTTAAATTTATTGGGTTGTTTTCGAAAGGTTTATTATTAAACTTTCTCCAACTCGCCCAATAATTCAAGTAATATAAGGCACTAACCTAGTATTCTCTCTCTATATATAATGCTGAATTTTGGTCGTCAATAGGCATTTAAGTAAATCAATAAAAAAATTAGATCATTAATTAAGACAGGTGGTTTCATGGAAAATGACAAAATTTATCGATTAACATCTCTTATACAATGATTTAGTTATTAATTGATATAAAACAGCTAAACAATTAGGTGCAGACCATATTCAGAACAATTCCTACCATTCTATAATCCATATATATAAACTTTGGGAGAATAATTGATCCATACAGTTAGGTATATATATCATCCACTGACCGCTAGGGAAAGTAATTCATTAGTTAATTATCCCATTGATTAGTCCAGAATGAAGCTATTAAACAAACACTTATATTCTAAATGCCAACTACTTGTATTCCCCTATATATCTTTAGTTCATGGAAGTCTGCAGGGATTGGAATCGACTTGAGAAATCAGGGAGTTTTATATTTCAGTTTTAGTATCTGGTACTCAAAAGTTTAACTCATTACTCCATACACTTCTAATGTATTGACCACCTATATCCATATATATGTGACCAGAGGTTGGGCAGTGGCGTCGACTGTAGCGTTTTTGTGGGGAACATTAGCTATGTGGTAGAAGTCGATCGCCACAACTCCGGTATCGTACCCCGAACCTCCGGTTGTACAGTGTTCTCCAATGTTGATGTTGATGAGTATGTTATGTTCGCTATGTACATTCGTACTAATGTGATGTACATGTACTATGTTGTTGTCCAATATGATTCAATGACTGTTTGTCATTATATCTCCCGAGTGCATCAATGTGCATCAAATAATGTTCAATGTAGCAATGTATATTGCGTATGATTATAAACTCCAATGTTGATCATTTATCAACAATAATGTAAATACGTAAAGTTTAAACGACAAGTCCCATGTCAAGTTTTCTTCATTTATTTCACAGTTCTATATTTATAAGTATTCAACTCAATACAATTAATTATAACTTTTTAACTTGTAAATAACCAGATGTTAAGTAACGTTAGTAACTTTTATAACTTTCAGTAACTTTAATAACCAGATGACTTTTAGGCTAACACCAAATATTTAAAACGATGTGTCTGGTTCAAATTCAAGTTTTTGACTAATGAAATTTAGTTTGTATCAAACATTCAACAATTTGGATTAACCATAGCAACAATAATAATTTGACCAATAAAATAATAGTAAAATAACATGTTTTATGATGTAAAATTTGCCATTTATTTTTCATAATCATTGTGACATAACCAATCATGGTTTCTATTGTTTAAAACTCTACTTTCAAATAATATTGCTCAATCTCTGAACACATGTCAATTTTGAGTTCTTAATTATAATACCGTGTTTCCTGAGATATTATCAATTTCCTATTAAGCCATATCTTTCAAACCATGTTGCAAACTTTCTTATATTAATTTTACACCTATTGTTTAATTGTCATAGATTGAAGTCTTACAATAATTATGTTTGACTGTGTTATTATTAAGCATTGAAAGCCACTTCCTTTGAGCACAATTGCTCAAGGTGTCAATGGCTGTAGACTTTGTATATAAGTCAAGGAAATCTTATTTAGGATATATACTAGTAATTTTTAGGCGTTAGGTTGTGTTAGTTAGGAGTTCCTAACTAGCACATAAGTAGGACTAATATGGAGTTCCATATTAAATAGTAACTTGAGTTCAAGTTAAAATATGATTATTGGATTACCAATTGATTAATAACTTTGTGAGAACTAGACTTTGTGACATTATGCATTATTATAAACTTTGTGAATTATACATTTGTTGAGCAACTAAATTAAACATCTAAACATCTACGAAGTTAGTTTTACATCAATGGTTGGACACTTTATTTATCTACATCAACGTTTGGAAACTTATACCAACGACAGCAGCAGCATCCGATGAGCGTGGCTTACATTACGCGCCACCACACAGTCAACACAGCAACACACCGCAAACCGCTTCATTATACATGTATAATGTTGTCTGAGATCAAAATATAAGTTAAACCTTTCACTTAACTAAGCTGAGTATAAATTCAATTGTGACAAACAATGTTTTGAAAATGGTAGTATAAATCCTAATAAGTTGATAAAATCTGAATGGTGTGATTAACAATATATAAACAATTTTAGTGACATGTCTTGACTGATATAACTTGTAATTACCAAAAGTCTATATGCAATTATTAAATGAACAGTATTTAATTATAAATGCCGAGCATAGCCTTTATTTGCCAGTCAGCTTTGTGCTGAAATATGGCAGGCATATATATGTGTGCCTCCTCCGGGATTGATCCCGGGTCGCCAGATTAGACGGCAAGCGCGCTAACCGTTGAGCTACGGAGGCCACATAAGTTTTGATATAATATGAATATGATTGAATAAACAATTGACTGTGTTTTATACTTAGTTACATATACATATCTCCATTCATTAATTGGAAAATAATTGGTAATGACCATACGGTCGTGTTTTCAATGTTACACTTTGATAAAAGACCAAGTTTTTGGTGTCTGTGGTATCTGCATCCATTTAGCACTGTAGCCAATGTCATGAAAAAACCAATGACTCGTTCTATGGACAGTTAAGAGTAGTCACTGCCAAGGTCTAGATCTAGCATTGCACTGATGTTACATTACAACATTACGTAAAACAATTTACGATGCAAGTTTTTCATCTACAATTAGAAAGATGTATTTGACATTTATTCCAGTGTTTAGAACTAGTCCCAAGACACTTATCCACATTTGATATTATGCATGGTTCCGGATAATGGATGTTTGCATGATATCTGACCTTATAGAGGCGTAAATTATGCTTGGTTGCAATTTCAATTAACACCTTGTTGTTGTCCATGGAAATTACAACATTGACTGTAGAATTTATGAAGTTCAATATATCATGCATATAATATGCATGGGCGATACATTATACATGGTTTCCATGACAACTTTAAAAGGTAAAGGACAGATTTATTCAGTCCAATTACAAGTCGAGTCATTGTTCGATCTAACAAGGAAAAAAATAGATGGCCACATACTAACGACTGTCAAAAGGCAAAATAACCATCTCGGGGCCAAAGGAACCCATGTACAAAATGTAGTCTGGCTACCCGACTAGATAATATTTTGTCAATCAATTATCATAGGTTTTTTTTAATTTTAGCTAGACTTTATTTTGGGCTTGATTATACCTATGTTTGAGGGTGCAAAGGGAAATAATTTCTTGAAAAAAGAGTAGACTGATGAGTTGTCTCCTTTAATTAAACTGCAGACTAAAAGCCATGAAACATGGGCTAATATTTCCCTTCCAGATACCTTACATTACCCATTTAAACACCTGAATGGGGAGGAGCAAACTTGGGAGGAATTTTATGCTAAAAAAAAATTCCATGATGATCTTGGCTGGATTTCAACCGGGTCCTCATAATCATAAAGCCAGTGTTACACCACTGAGCCAATGCTTTAACTTTTACTGAACTCGCTCTATTAATTGAAATTCCTTGAAAAGACTAATTAAGGTTCTCAAAACCTTTTTTTATTAGTTTAGTGAATTTCTCATTGTGACTAGAATCCTTAATAGAATCTACAGTAATGAGGATTTTATCCAAATTTGGTAATGATTTAAATAGAATACATTTGTCATATTGTGTAACTATAGAATCTTGCAAAGAGACTTTCTTTGACACACAATATTGTAGTAGAAAGTAGACTGTGTCATGTTACAAACTCTGTTCCACTTTGTCCTGCCAGCTCAACATTTTAATGTCTCTAACAAAAGAAGAAATGTTATATAATATAACAGTTTGGCCTAGGACCACCTAGGCCCATCCATCAATCTTGGTTTGAGGCTAACCGGTCTTCCATGCCCTCATACCAGGATCTGTTTAGGAATGTCATATTATCATGCTTGCACTTATTACAGTATTTCCATGAACCTATAAGATTTAACGTTTAATGTCTTTTTTCCTGCACCCATTTGCTAAGATCTGGAGTATGAAAATTCTATGCTACACTATTAAATGTATAAATTTGAAATACACATTTTTGTACAAGTTTATCTGTTTTATGTTCAACTCAATCTGGAATTGTTCACCATGGATACGGCATTTTCTACGTCACCCAGGAAAATCTTGAGATTTGTCTGCTCTCAGGTTAAATGATTGGCCTTCATCAAAAAGTCGTCTTTGTTATTGACATAATAAAATTATTTGTGGAATAGTTTATTGATCGGTGCACAAAAATCTTGAGCTATGTATTCCAAAGTACATTAGTGTGCTCAGGTTTGTAAAATAATTCCAGAAAAGCAATAAAATCTGCGTTTCAAAGACATGCTATTGCTGAATCTTCCTGCAGCTTAAATCTAATATTGCGTATTTTATGATATTGTACGTTTTATGATGAACTGATGAAGTAAATTTCAAATTTTGTTCCTTGTTCATATACTGAGCAAAAATAAAAATGTCTCACATTTTAGCGGAGATTTTTTTGCAGTGGACTAAGCTAGAACATTCTGCTTAAGAAATTAACAGTTCTTGCAAACAGTTGACTTAATTCTCCACAGTAAAAATGCTCTTATTTAAATTCAAAGGGAGGTAATTTGAAACAATTACTGAAGATTGATTAAAACTACAACACTCTTTATTAGATATTAATTGATTTTTTACGACAAGGCATGTATTGATGTTTACAACATCTAAACAGTTTAACAGTTTTAATCAAACAATTTTGGATAAAGCTGTTTGAGCAAAATTAGTTATTTGTTTCAGTAATTTGGTGTTGTTTTCTCTTCAATTGAGTGAGCAATGAAATTGTCACAATGTTTTTACTCAATTTTTGAAATATAAAACTAGAATGGAAGGGCCATAACACATTCAACCTTAAATTCCTGACAATTTATATACTCAATTAAGCAAGTAATTATGTGAAGCTTCATTAAATCTGACCAATCGTTAAGGAGGACCAGGGCAAACAAACTTTCCGATGTCTGACACTCAAACAGACAGACGTCCAGCGCATAATCGATATGACTCCCCCCATATTCAGGGTACATAGTTTTTTTTTTTGCTGAGTATATAATACTATCCAGTATAGATCGTTACAAACCATTTTATATTGCAATTTGTAACTTTGAATTCCCTCTATAACAAACCACTTGAAGCAATCTGCATATTTATAATGTTGTCATAAATGGTTACTTAAATCTACTGACTTTCAAAACTTACGTGAATAAATATTAAGCCTGGAATAAAATTACTTTCCAACTCACCAATTTTGTTCAAAATTTACTTATTCAGGACATTTATATGCACCAAAGACAAAATAAAAATGGTACCTCTTGCTAATTTTCTTAGCTTGATGCTCAGTATTTATGGCAAATGAAACTGAGCATGTATCTTAGCTGCATCATGGTAAGTATCCCAATACACCGCTTTTCAGTTCCATCAGAGAATTGTTCTGTTTTCATATTTGGCTCTGACGGAACTGAAAACTGATGTAACGCTCAAAAGGAACCTGGGATACATACCGTGTGCACACTTTAACAGAAAAAAAAACAAATCAATGTATAATATTAGGCCAGTCATTCTAGCCCAAAAATGGCCTTAACCTAGACAAAATTGCAAAAGTATTGTTTTGAGTATTTTTAAGGTTTTTAATGTCTAAACTACTACCAGGAAAAAATCCCCTGTTCAGAAAGTTGCGGAAGTACCTTAAAAAGCGATTTGAACAAGGTCACTATACTTTTCATAATTTTATTCCATGAAAATTTGGGTATAACAGTTTATCAGTAGTTTAATGTAATGCACACACGCAGGTTAAAATATCAAACCATGTTGTTAATGAAAGGAATTTACAAGCAAAATATTTTCAATAAACCATTTATTTCATTTTTTTAAGCAAATAATGTGAAAATGAAGGGGTAGATTTACCCCACCCACTTTTCAGAAAATATGATAATTATTTTTGTACCATTAAACATTAATTAATTTCTTTATTTTGGGTAAACATATCTAAATGAGAGTGTTTTATAAGTCATCAACTGATAAACATGCATCAGGATCTTAATTTGACCTACATACTTGTGTCCATCCGTTTGTCTGTAAGTGTGTCGGTCAGTCATTCTCTTCCGTGAAGAAATCTTTATTATATGATTAAGTAAAATAACTTTCATGGTGTCGAAATGTAACTTAGTATGTGGAGAGGGGCCTATAAGGGGCTTGTCATGAGATAGTGAATAACATTTCATATTTATATTATGACAACAATCCCGGTTGCTATGGAAACGAAAATGGTGAAAACATCACATTTTCTTGCATAAATCGAAATTTTGATTGTAAGGTTTATGAGAACTGGAGTATTAACAGAGCTAGGCCGCTAGCCTGCCAACTTCCATGTAGGAATAATGCACATCATTGTATTGTTTGAATTTCACTAACTCTTTTGCTGATATGGTAGCATGAACTTCTATTTCACTGTTAAAGCTTTATATTCGATTTGTTTAATGTATCGTCACGTAGGTGATTTCCGGACAATCCAAGTAAATTATAATATAATTTATGTTTGTGATGCCTTGGAACTTATGAAGTGCAATCACAAGTCGGAGTTCCTTTTGCAATGAAGTCCATTTATGTCATAATAAATATACCAATAATATATAAACACCAAAGTAGATTGAATGTATCTGACGATTTATTAATATCATAAGGTAATGTTAGCAAATTATGACATTATGAAGTTGGACAAAGCAAAGTCTACGTTTGAGCTATAAAAACCACATGGTTAACTGATACTAGTCTACAGGGGGTATGGCTATAGTCAGGCAGTTGGTTTCCTTGGTAACCCCGCAACAACATTTAAAGACCGGTACAGAAATTTCTATGTTTTGAATCAGTAAAACAAATTTATCAGTTATGTTTTAGTACAAAACTGACCGTATCTGTAGATTTGTTTTGATGTATAGCAGACAATTTTTGAAAATGATGCGTTTGTCGGGACTAACATTTAATGCAGGTCTGCGTTCAACCAAAACATGTATGCCATAGACACAGGGTGTGCGAAATGCCTAATTCATCAAGAACAGGATCGCATCTACCAACAACAACCGCGGTTGTTGCATGGACAGCAGTTTTTAAAATAATGCGAAACATCGCCGATGTGTCGGGAAACCTCTGGGATGCCTCGAATAATTAGTTTTTTAATTAGAATAATTAGAAGCATCCCCGATCATTCCCCGAGGTTCTCGATACCTCGGGAATGCCTCCCCGGGATATTCCCTAGTTTCGGGGATGCCTCCCTGAGATGTTCCCGACATGACATCGTGAGTACATCGGGTAAAATTCAATACATACATTGAAATTTCCCGATGTACTCGCGATCTGACTAAATGTCTCAAGACTTCCCGAAGTTTCCCCGATACATCGGGGAGCTTCCATCAGACATCGGTGAACCTCCTGATGCCAATCGGCAATACATCCCGAAGCAGTTAGACCAACGCATAAAGTCGGGAATACATCGGGAGTTCGTCTGATGCCTCCCGATTCACAAATTGTTTCGAGGCTGCACCGAAGCTTCCCAAAGGCCACGAGGATCATGCTCTCTATGTCTACCGAAGCTAATTTATTTCTATCGGGAGTACATCGCTTACGCAAAAAAGCTCAGTGGGACATAGGCTTTAACTGTCACACCTGGATAACATTTCAGTTAAAAAAGTGTGGGTTCACACATTAAAACGTTAGCACCAGCGTTGTTTAGCGTTTCAAAGGTATAAACAAGAGCTGTCCACGAACAGCGCGCTCCTTTATTCTCAGTAGAATGCTAGGGTAGTTTAATCATTATATATTCAAAACAAAATTATTCAAAGATGCAACATTTCCCTCTTCTGTGTAGAGGTTGCGCCTTGCAGTGATAGTTTGGCCTCTTTGGGAAACGGTCCGGGTCCGTTCAGATTGGGAATTTTCGCGTCGTGACAACTTGAAATTAGGATTTTTTATGAAGCAGAAAGGCCAAGTAAAACAGAAAAAGTTATTACATGTGACTGTTTACTGGTTTCTGTAAATTTCTATGCTTGATCTTTTGTAAAAAATGTTCATAACTTCTATATGTCCGATTTTGATTTTCTTTTAAATGTTCAATGGGAATTTCTCACTTCAAATTTGGGAAAATAATAGCTTTTTTCAAATTGGGAAGGTACCGTTTACAGGCAGCAAACAAAGAAGGAAAAAAATCACTGCCTTGTATGTATTTTATGTTTTCTGTGCTCGGTTGATTCAGTTGGGCTTCGTGCCTTGTGTGTTTTTAATGTTTTCTGTGCTCGGCTGGTTAAGTTGAGTGCTGCCTTCCCTGTCTGACTTAATACTATCTTTTTTCTAAGTGTAAAATGGCAGATCGCTTGATCAAAATGCTTGACAGAGTTACCTACTCATGTGTATGTCATGGTGTCATGATGATGAACAAGTATCAAAGCAGTACGTCGTTGCACTTTGAATATATTACAGGTTACAAACCTTTTATCTAGACTTTAAGATTTGCATTTCTAAGCCCAAAATGGGGTATACTTTCAACAAAATGCTTGATAAAGTTACCTAACTCTTTGTACGGGTTAGTGTACATGATGGTGAACAAGTATACAAAGTACAAAAGCAATATGTCGCTCCGCTTTGAAAATATTTGATGCTAAAACTTGTACCTAAACTTTAACATTTGCATTTCTTTGTCCAAAAGGCGGTATAATTTCAACAAAAAGCTTGATAGAAAGAGAATAATAGGTTAGTGCCGCGGATGAATAAGTTTATCTGGCAAGACGGGGAAATTTATCGGGTGAGCCGGATAAACTTTTACTTCATTCACGGCACTAACCTATTATACTGTTTATCCAGTCGCTTAATCTGCTCAGTAAGGGGATCAAACTCGGGACTATACTGTTACTCTTTCATTAACTAGCGCACAACGTCACGTTCGTTCCGTGACGTCACGATAAACAACGACGTCTGACATCTTGATAGACGTCCTGTAGACGCAGGTAAGTCGAAGAAAATAACCGATCAACCACCAGCTCATTTAGGATAGGAAAACCTCACCCTCGGTCACGGAAATGCAACGTGCGACTCTCATATAAGAAGAAGTCCGTCAGATCACATGGTAAGATGACGGATTATCACTAGTCACATGACGAGGTGACCGAGTATAGCTTAGTTTAATCAGCACCACGTTAACTCGCAGATTTTGCCGGAAGTGACTGGATAAAGTTCCCTACCTGTGTGTATAAGTTGGTGTTATAATGTTGAGCAAGTATGCAAAGTATCAAAGAAACCTTGAAGATATTCGAGATTTAAGAAATTGTACCTATACTTTAGCATTTGCATTAAGTTGAACAAAGGGGCATAATTTCAACAAAATGCTAGATAGAGTTACCTACTCCTGTGTAGGAGTTGGGGTCATGATGATGAACAAGTATACAAAGTTTCAAAACAATATGGCAAAGGACTTTGAAAATATAAGACGATACCTGTTCCTGTACGTCAAATTTAGTGCAAATAGTAGATCCAAGTATAAATTTTAATTTGTTCGACACACGGCTTCCCATAGTCGGAAAAAAAATCTCACGTGACCTTGTTTGAATATGTCTTCAAAATGTTTTAATTTGTTTATATATGGAGAATTTCGATGTTTTACTATAGTCTGCATTGTGTGAAATTTGAATTTGTTAATATGTAACATTTCATGTCGTCATAAACACAAGTATGGGACGCCGTTTTACATGAATTACTTTGCGCATTTTCCGAAAAACTGTCTTCATCAAATGCAAGAAAACGGCGAGGTCTATCGATGGGGATTTTTTTCTGTGACTATATGGGACAACACTCTTCACAAATATGTACAAAGAAATTCTTTTGCAATTTTGTCTAGGTTAAAACCTAGAATGACTGGACTATATAGTTTTAATGCATCTTTTAGAAACTTTTGAAGTAGTAGATTCTCATTGGTTTAAACAGACTTTAACTTTTACAGTCACTGATGCATACTTAGACAACTGTGGTTAAAGTAATAAAGCTGTATCATTTTAAAGCTGTGAGAGTAACCCCAGAAAACATAAGATTCTGTGAAAAAAAGTATATCTAAACAAGCTTTATGGTCCAGAAATTTTAAAAGTTATTTATATTTTATTTTATTCGAAGTATCTTATACAGACAATGTTGTAATCATACAACCCAGATTACAAAACGTTAAAAATTAAACGGGTCACAGAACTGAATCATGAATTAAATATTTTAAGCCTCAATGTTTTTTATCTATCACAACCAGCTATCGTGAACACACCTTATTATCAGACCATCTAGATTGATAGCCGATAAATATTCACTTTCAGCTTGAAATAGACAATAAAAACTTAATGTTACGTAAAATGTTATCTTTTTTTTGGCATTTACAATTTATGAGTGATAATTTTTTGGAATTTGTTCAATTTATGGCAGTTTTATTTCGATAATGATAACTTAATCAGAATGATTGCAGACTCATATATCATAGAGATTGATTATTTTCTTTGATTTTTTGCAAAAAAATGTGTTAATTAATGTACATTACTAGTCGTCATAGTGATAAAAGTGAGTCAGAGAATTTTAGCAGTAAATACCGCAAGTCAAACACAGCAAGCGGCCCCACTAAAACACATGATTCTTGACAAGTACAATCATACCTCAAAAATTTTAAAAGAAGCACCAAGAATCTTGAAAAGTACAAGCCTCGGTTCAAAATTCTAGAAGGAACACCAATGACTTTGACACATACAAACATATACTATCATACATAATATCATGTCCAAAATGCTAGGAAGAGCACAAAAGTTATTGACAAACACAAGCAAAAGTCCTAACAGCTAAAAGGAGCATTAAGATTTTAGGTACATACATATGTCCACAATACAAGACGGTGCACCAAGACTTTAGGTACAAGCATATATCCACAATGCAAAAAGGAGCACCAAGACTCGAGGTACAAGCATAATTATGTCCAAATTGCAAAAAGGTCCTTGACAAGAAAAGGTCGATGTCAAAAATGCTAGAAAGAGCACACAAAGTTTTTGTCAAGTACAAGTCTTGGTCTAGCTTTTAAGAAGGCACACAAAGGGTCTAGGTACAAGCTTATGTCCAAAATGTAAGAAGGAGCACCAAGAGCCTTGGCAAGTTCAACCATATGCCAAACATGCTAGAAGGAGCATACTGGTTCTAGACAAGTACAAACATATGACCAAAATGCTAGAGGCACAAAGGTTCTTGCCAATTGCAAGCTTATGTCAAAAATGCTGCCAAGAACATTTGAGTCTTAGCCTAATCTAATAAAACTACAAGCTTTCTGGAAATCAGTTGGGATGCTTACACCTCACGTACAAATTATATACCATTTGTGGGATTTGAACACACAGCAGAATTAAAGAGGCAAGTGATATGATGTCAGCCACAATAATAACCACCTGTCTATGATAGAGACCAAGTTTGATGATTATAATTTATGTTTCAACTAACCAGTATTCTGTATGAATTAGTAACATATGCTGTTTAACAGCTATCAGCTAGCAAGTTTGCTAAGTTTGTATTGGTACATTATGTACAATCTAATTAGATTGTTTGATGTGCAATTATCTCAGTTCAATTATGCACTATCAATGTTTGGTATATCAACAGTAGCAACATACAACAGACACTCACTTAACAGCAGCATCAATCATACCACCATTAAATTTGTACTTCCATCAATAAGTTCATCGCTAAGGGTGGCCATCCAGACTTCATACTTGAATGATGCGTGTGTTGAAATGAAATATGTTTTAGAAGTATCATAATCAGCAATATCTTGCCAAGATTTTGAGAAAGTTCTTAAATACATTTCTGAAGTGCATATAAATCTATGTGTAATGCACATGTTGAAAAACGAAGGGTGACCATCAACATACTAAAGACTTGAATGAAAGACATATTATGTTTGTTGGTGGGTCGAATCAAATTAAACAATTTTTAGAAGTATCAAAAAAATGATTTTGAGAAAGTGTACTTAATTTATACACACGTTTCTACAATCGCTCATAGTTTAGTTGATTAGACTACTTTTCTTCCTACCCCGCCACTAGGCAGCGCCACCTTTGCAATAGTAAACCGGTCAGCCAGTGATGTTGCGTAACTACGTACTCGGATGTAAACCGGTCATGCAAAATAGTTTTTATTTGATGCGGATCACATCCGCCTTTGTCGCATTGCAATATTTTATTGACCGAAGAAAGCAAAAACATTCGAAAATTTACGGTGACTGCAATATAATTGAGACCATACCATACTTCTGAATGAACAGCATGTGTCTACCTCCCGGTCAATAAATAGACCGCTTTCTATTTATTATTTATAGACCATGTATATCATTATTTCTGCTTGGGGCAAAACATTGACTGATAAGCCATTATATCTATGTACTTTGTATGTGAAGATTACAATTATTTGTTGCATGTTTAGATGATTTTAAGCATTAAAACTTGTAGATCGATATATATCTATATCATGCCAGAAAGCTATATCTTCCAGTGCTGGTACATATGAATAGGATTTAACATCAAGACATTCAAGCATGTATTATTAAAGAGTATACACTAGTAATTAATGTACACATAAATCATACGAAAAATACAGCTGCGTCATCTTTAATTTATACTTCCCCTGCATTCATTCGAACAACTATAATGCTTTCAGCGCTTTGATTATTCTATTTGCCACAATGAGTGGATTGACTGGTTCTTCTATTTGAACCGTTGGTTATATTAAGAGAAACAACATTCCACTATTTCTTGAACTAAACTAGCAAGTCTTTTTTGTTATGCTTAGGATTGTTACTTTTTGCATTTCATGACAATTGTATTTGACACTAATAAACCCTGGATACTGTCACCTCCATGTACAAAAATAGCCTAAGTAACATCTGTAATCACAAAGCAAATGAAGCAAAGGATCTAAACATCCACTGACATTATATAACTTTGTTAAAATGCAAAAAATAATCTCAAAGAATTTCAATATGCCAGATGCTAGAAATGTGAGGTGACAAAATTCTGAATTTATAGATTTGCCTTAGGAAATTTTCATTAGTTTCTGTACACTTTTTGCTTTTCATTTTAAACTTTGTATGTTAACTTGTTATTGGTTTACAAACTTGTCACTACAAACTGTCTAACTTGGTTTACAAGAAAGTTTAAGGTACAAGATATAGTCAAAAAGTTCCAGGACTGTGCAAGTTGCATCAGCATGTTTTGAAGTGCATGCTTTGAAGCGGAACGTAATCATATACAGTCAACTCTTGTTATCTCAAATTTCACAGGACCGTGGAAATTACTTCTGCGTAACGAAATTCGAGATAGAATTTTCGGCATCAAAGTTGCAAGTTTTCTAGTTTCTGTCATTTTACGCCGCCATATTGTTACGGTCGTAAGAACGACATATTTGTGAGAATTGCTTGTTTTGATATTCATGCGCATGAATTCCTCCTCGAGAAAATGCATTTTTTTCATTCATGTTTGTGTACGTTGTGTTGTTTGCATTAAAATATGATGATATGTACTCATCAGTAAGTGTAGTGTATCACATGCTAATGTACGTGTACGATCGAGGAAGTAATGCAAAAACCCTCGATCGGATTTAATCTGGGTCCTTCACTGAATTTCTGGATGTTGTTTTGTAGATTCGTACTAATAGTTTTAACATCTTGCGTTCTTTAATTATTATTTTTACAAACAATTGTTCAAGATGACATGTTTATTAATGATTGGACGTAACTCGAGTCTTTATGACATGTTAGCGCAAATTGTTGCAAACAAATATTTGTTCAACAATGGAAGGCGCGAAAATTACAGATAAATCGAAAATTTCAGATTGGCGAGGTGTGAAAACATTCGACGCTAGTTGAATACGATCAGACTTCGAGATGAACAATAGATTTACAGTGGGAATAAGTTAATCGGGACCAAAAAATAATTTGACATAGCGAAAAATTCAAGCTGAATTCAAACAGAAACTTCGAGATAGGTCTCGAGATTTCATATAGACAAAGAAGGAATAAAATCGGGACTTGAAAAAAACTTTGACATAAAGGAAAATTCGATACAAGCGAGTTCGAGATGAGTTAACGAGAGTTGACTGTATTATCATGAAAGGAAAATTATCACATGTTTGAAGTCGCAGTAGCGTAATAAAACCACTATTTATTTTTGATAATACACTAGTGTAATAAAGCTTTGGCGACGTCGTCAAAGTTGCGCGTTTATTATAGTGAAAATAAGTAGCTATTTTATCTTTCGGCAGAAAAAAGGCTATCATGTGATAAAAAACATTACATTTGTGACTTTCCACATTGAATTTATTAAACTCGTTGAATAAAATCGATAGAATGTTCGGCAGATTAATATTTATAATAATTCACTTTTTGGGTGTATTACTTCCAGACGCTTTAACTCTTCTGTTTTTCAAATTCTATACAATGAATATCCAACAATTTATTCATAAAACCATGCATTAGTATCTTATTAAATGCAAAGTTCCATTACTTAAGTCCAGTGGTAATGACACATGGTAATGACAATTTCTACCACAGACATACAATGGTCTAACAAAAGGAGGCTCCACTCCCTTGCCTCCCTGACATATTTTGGTCTGACCCACGTTGTGCATTATCCTATAGATCATTTATCATATCATCCTTCTTTGAAATATTTATATGAATTGAACACATTATATGTCAGACACTTTCTGCATCATACGAGCTCTAAATTACAAACTTAGGTCAACACGTTGCTCCGAATAATCACATGACAACGACATTTCATTATACAGCAGAACTTCAATGCCTCGAACAAGACTTGCCTCACACACCCTAGATGCCTCGAACTAGATATTCGGTCCCAGCAAAATCACTTCTTTATTCATATTGTAAAACAGTAGATAACTCTAACTATATCTAGGTGGAACACTCGAACTGATTGGACGGCCCTATGCTATGATTAACGAGTCGAAAAGTTTTCGCACCTTTCATTGACTGTTGAAATCCATTTTACGACTGCAAGTAGTCGGCGACAAGTTGTGATAATTACTGTCCGAAACAATTGTTTGTGAACAACTGCATGTTTAACTAGTTTTTGAGAGAAACTATAAACTTATAGATCCATTAAATAGTTAATGAAGGCCATAAAGGAAATGGTAACTTACAATGTAATTAATTTTCGTAAATAAAAATCAGAAACAACAATAAATCGGAATAAAATAATCATTTTAAAAGTATGTCAACAGATTCTGTTGCACTCCCAGTTGAACTTGACCTTGGACATATAAGTATATTCTGTGGATCACTGTTTTATATATAAATATACTATATAACAGAAACCTTACACTTGTGAACACTCGAAGAGCTTTCGGAGATAGATCAGATTTCATGTCAATTTTGTCAAATTACGTTGTTTTATCATTGTAAGGAATAATGTAACAAAAATAGGATACACATGTATTAGTTATACACATAAATTATGTAATATATACACACTATTTGTACGGGTATATGCACCGACATCAATTTGAACTAACACACATACATATTTTTGAATACCATACTGATGCCTCAAACAGGTAGATGGCTCGAACTATTTCCCCGGTCCCAAGGTAGTTTGAGGCATTGAAGTTCTACTGTACTTTGATATGTATCTTTGAATCATATAAACACATCATCATGATCATCGTAACATGTATTTGTTGGATTTTTTGTTTCCTGTTCTGGAGATCATTCTGAATAAAGATTACTCAAATATTGCATTAATTTTGAAATTTTCAGTAAAGTTAAAAATGTCGAAGTTCTTGCTTAAAGAAATTACATTTGATTTAAAACATGCATAGCAGATTCGCAGCTGATTCATTTTGCATGTCTGTATGTTTTGCATTAGATAATTCCGCAGTATTTTAGCTGAAACTAGATCTTTTTGACAGCTAGGACTTTAACGTTTTTGACCGCTGAAACTTGGTTGTTCAGTGGTCAAGTTCATTTTCTCCTTCAATTGTATGTTGGGCATTGTATACCCTGTAATTGTAGTATGTGAAGTTTTTATGATTTCTGCGCTCGGCTGTTTAAGTTAAGTGCTGCCTTCCCTGTCCAATTATCCATATCTTTTTGCATCCAATAGGCTTCCTGCTTGACTGTTTAATGGTTTTAAAGCACTTGCATGTGCTTTTGTTGAGTCTAATTGTTAAGTTTGTAGAGCTGTTAAGTTTGTAGAGCTGTTCCGCTTGTAGAGCTGTTAAGTTTGTAGAGCTGTTAAGTTTGTAGAGCTTTTCAGTTTGTAGAGCTGTTAAGTGTTAAGTTTGTAGAGCTGTTGAGTTTGTAGAGCTGTTGAGTTTGTAGAGCTGTTGAGTTTGTAGAGCTGTTAAGTTTGTAGTGTTAAGTTTGTAGAGCTGTTAAGTTTGTAGAGCTGTTAAGTTTGTAGCTGTTAAGTTTAATTTTTTCTTGTTAATTTTTGTGTTTGACATTGTGACATGAACTTGTGGTCTGTGATTTTCCTTTCCAAGCCCATACACCCTCCAAGCCAACTCACATAATGGCTATAACGTAATAGTTTCTACAGTTCCTGATAAACATAATTGCATTATTGTTCGTAAATTAAATTTTAATTGCCTGCTGGTGATTACATGTTATCCTCTCTCCTAAGCTTAGTTTTATACAATTTTATTTTACTAGTAGTTTGATTGTAAAACAAGTTCTTACATCCACTTACATTAATCACTCTCCGTGGCCATGAGGGTATGAGAATAGAGTAGCTCAGAGTTTAACCTCTTTCATGATGAATGTCAAGCATTGGGGACATTGGATGGTACAACTTTGATTTCGTATTTGGTATGTTGCAGCCATGGAGGGTACTCTTAGCCTCCCCTGTAACACTCCAAGCTGACACTCAATCACTCGACTGTTGAGGTAGATCATAAGCTTGTATAGTGAGATTTTTCTGACCTGTCGCAGATCATCTACTTGACCGTCAGTAATAAGAACAGCCTATTTCACAAACGGGTACGTGCCCATACACAAACCGTTAATTTGTTACTATTAACTGGTTGACTCGAACAAAATTTACTGTTATACATTTATTGACTTCACTTGTACTATAGCATCCACCCATTCAATGAATATTCAATGTCAAAGTACCTGCGACAGGTTGAAAAAAATCGACTTATACTATAGAAGTAGACGACATGCTCATTTTGTATGACAAGAATAATTTATACTGTTGATCATCAAAGAACTGTCCTTATTGACTTGGTTGGCCTTCTATTTGATTCGTTCTGAATTCCAATCAAAATTAGATTATATCTAACAAGCGTATATTGTCACATGATATCAATAGATGACATAGATGAAAGGATGACGTAAACATGAAGAGATTGGTAGAAGCATACTCCTGGGTAAAGGCCAATTATGGATTTGTAAATAATTGTTTTCTGCACCAGCGATAATGCGGCCAAGTCATAAAAAACATGTTTTAGAACCATTTGCATGCAGGCTATCAGTAAAAACTATAACAAACATAAAATAACTTGAGAACGAAAAAACTGAAACCATGGCAATAGTTAATTCAATAATGATTCAGCCATATAAAAGATAATTCATATTTGAGTGACACTCTTTAATTCCCTTATAATGAATAAGATGAGGCTAAATCAGATTGAAGAGAAAATCTGGAAACATTAACGCAGTCTAACAAGCCTAATTTGCATATCATTGGGAACCAGTCTGGGCTTAAATGCCTAGAATGGATTCATTGACTTAGAATTTTGCAATTAAATACAAATTTAGGGCTGCAGGGCTATGTTAGCTAAAACTCATGGTAATTTTGGAGAACGGTTTTGGATTAGGGGTTAAGAAGGGGCTACAAGTTCTAGGGGAAATGGTTGTATCTGCAAATGTGCTAGCAAATTAGTTGTGGAAAATGGATGTCAATAGTCACAAGACAAACAATTACGCAGTATTTATTGCTTCGCTATTTAACAATGTCTGCATGCACACATTAACCGAAACAACAGTACACCCTATCACATATCGTATCATAACAATAATTATCGCATCGATTTTCAGATCTTAATGCCAAACTTCATCCACTTGTTGCAATTAAAATCCAATTTTCTCAGCATATTGCATGACAAGGTACCATTAAGAATTTACCTGAGAAAATATTAATCTAAGAATGTTTCTTGGAATAGTAAATCATAACCTGTTCTCATTTAAACAACAGTGTTTCTCAGTCTCTAAGCTCAATACCAACTGACTCACTGTGGATCGAATGACCACATAATTGTTATCCTTAATCGGTAGTAAAAAAGCGAGCAGGGTCAGATATCAGCGAACAAACGGTGTTGAGTTTTCTACCCAAGTATAATTGCAACCAGTGATTGCTAGAAGCTGTCACCAAGTAAGATTTATAGGGAAATCAAGTAGGATTTAAAACCATAATTATCAACTTTAGTCATTTCTACCTGCTTTCTGCTGGCTAATGATTATTGGTTACAGGGTATGAGCTAAAGCTTTTGTAAAATAAAGTACAGATTTAGACATCTGGACTTGGCAGCTCAAAGCTAATGCTTGACAGCAAATAGGGCAATTTTGCTGCATTAGCTCTACCCACCTGTGGATGGCCAATTTAACCATCTGACAAATTTAGATTTTTTCATTATCATGGTAACATGATACTCTTCAATGTAATTGCTTATGAGAATGTATATATGACTGAAATACTATTGACCAACAGGACTCGAAAACTATACAAGACAAGTCACTAAGAATTGCAAGCATTACAGAAGTCCCCTACCGGTTTGAAGCCATGACCTTTAAATTATTTTCAATGCTTCTGTTGCCATGTAACCACAATTTTTGTTAAAGTGAAACGTTAATTAATAGGTGTCATCTAAATATTGATCTCTTTGCATAGACCATAAATTGTCAACATAGCATTATGAATGTTTGGGTTCCACAAAGATCCAGTTAAAGGGAAGTAATTCAACTATTTCTGCATCCATAGAAACCACAATTTTTGTCAGAATAAAAAAACATTTAAGTGTACGCAATCTCCTTATAGAATCCTTTCCAATATAATACCAAGTTGCATAGCCCAAGCTTTTTAACTGTTTAAGTTATGGCAGGATCCCACATTTCCGTATCTATAGCTACCACAATTTTAGTCAGAATAAAAATAATTTTAGATTTGAATAATGTCCTTAATGACACCTACCTACATACCAAGTTTCATAAACATAGCTTGGTAACTGTTTGAGTTATGACAGGATTCCACATTTTGAAGTATTTCCATATCTATAGTTACCACAATTTTTGTAAGAATCAAACAATTTTAAATGTCAATAATCTCCTTATTGACACCTACCAACATACCAAGTTTCATAAATATAGCTTGAAAACTGTTTAAAGTTATGGCAGGATCCAGATTTTGGACCATTTTTCACTCTTTCGGTTGCCATAGCAACTACAATTTTTGTCAGAATCAAAATATTTTTTTCAGACGTGCATAATCCCCTTGTTGCCCCCTATCAACATACCATGTGTCATAAACCTAGCTTGAAAACTGTTTGAGTTATGTCAGGTAGAAAGTTTTTGACGACAGACAGACGGACGTGCAGACTGACAGACGGAGGGCAAACCTATAGTTCCCTCCGGTTGAAACCGGTAGGGCCTAAAATACCACTTTGAGTGACAAATCTTCAATTTTGTAGGATTATGATATTATGTCAGATGAATTAGGTAATTTTCTTTTCTGACATTAGAAAACACCATCTCATTGATGGCACGACACTTCACATAGTGGTTACTGAGAGCAAACGTTTTGTTTGAGGTGCTTTCAAGGCCAAAGCACAAGAAACTGTGTCATTAATAAAGAGTAAACAATTTTTGTGTGGCGTAAACGCCACACAATGATATTACCACTTTTCAGCTTACGACCAATTTAACGCATTAGGCCTCGGCAAATAAATAGTTCTATGATTTGAACAATATTACAAGCATGCAACACAGGTTACACGTATCATTGGACCTGATTTGTTTACATTACCAACATTTACTTATATTAAGACCAACAATTATATCAGACTTTTATTTTAAGAGGATATTTATAGCAAATCATTCCGCAACGGACTATATTTTTACTACCAAAGAATGTTCTCACTGGTGGCGGGAATCTAAAATAGTTCCCACGGTTTTCAATCGTATACTGTAACGTATGTAAATCACTCCGCCGCTGCACATTGCAGACGATGACCTAATTATGTTGTATACAAACATTGATGCTATATACAGCTGGTGGGGGGAACTGAAATAGTTCTACGTACATATCGATCGACCGATTAACAATGTTACCGCGGTAAGCGTTAAACGCACTAGTCAATTTCTACCCTGCTTTATATAAGACCTCATAATTTTCGTATCTATTATCCGATTTTGAATATTTAAAGCTTGTAATGAAGCAGAGATATATGTCTCTCTTTTAGACAACATTCAACACGATACCCTAATTATTAAATCCACGGCGATGAGTAAGAATCCGTTCCGCGTAAAAGTAAGTTTAAAATATCCCGTTTTATACCAAATAAAAATTCAATCAACGGTCGAAAATCATCAATTATTAATTTAATATTTGATCGATTTTTTTCATTAAAGCTTGTTTTAAAAGCTAATACTTTAAGGTTTTATAAAATGTAAAACTTTTTAAAGCATTAATCGGCCCAAAGACCTAAATATACACAGATTGGACACTTAATTGACAACGGAGAGAAAATGCAAAATAGCATGCAGCAGATTCTGATATTTGGCATGAACACTTTTGTTTGTCATCCATTTTTAATGAACTATATTTCATTTTGAAGAGCTAAGCTTCTTCTACTGCATGATGTAACTTATTTTTTTCTATCTCTTATAGAATTCAGAAAATTATTGTTTGAATGAGGCAAACGGGGTCTTTTCTGCTCAAATAAGCATTTCCATTAAAATGAGAGTAGGTCTGGCTCTTTGATGTCTATTGTTTTATTCCTCGACTGATTTCAATAGATTATGTATCATTTTAAAGCAGAATGATAAATCTATTGCATAAACATATTTAGTTTTTTCCTATGTATAGCAAAACAGGAGATATAAGGTATTAAAGAAAAACGAGATTTCAGAAAACTGCCGCGAGATATTGTGAGATTTGGTAGATCTGTGTATATTTAGGTCTTTGATCGGCCGATCGATATGTGTGAGCGACGCCATTTTTATCCCTTTTACATACGTTAATATAGAGTGTCATATACATTTAACTAACATGCGTGGTCATACGAAGAATAAACAGTCACTTATCTTGACACTGGTCGAATTCTCCAAGTCGTTAAAAATGGTATTTGTAAATATCCCTTCATTGATGCTCAGCATAGTTACTTTAGTAAGTTCCAGGTAACTGCTGGTTCTCTTGCTGTCTTTAGCAGCACAAATGTTTGAGTAAGGGTGGGCTTATCAGAACTGTGACATAAAATTATGATACAACCTGGATTCGATATTGGATTTAATGGCATCAGTACGCCACACAACAGTACTTTCAGTGCTTTGATTATTTATAAAATTTATATCTTAGAAAGGTTCATAACACTGGAAATTGACCACACAGTCACTGAGGTGCAGTTTGTTTTCAATAAACATTTCATTAATACTGGTGTTATATTAAATATATTTACATAATCAAAAACAAGAGAACTTCGTCCTTAATTAGATATAAATATTTTAAAAATCCGTCTATAAATAACAAAACAAACCCATAGGGCGTGGAATCACTTTATTTTTTCTTGTTTTGAATCAATGCATCTCAGTGACTGACTAGAAACTGTGGTATACATTTCATGGTATAACTTTTTAACAGCTGATCAATTTCGATGGAATTATGCATGGAGGTAGTTCTAAAGATGTTGGCTATGAATTAAATTACTTTAGGAAGATATCGAAAGCTAATTCTTGTTTTCGATACCAGGAAAATCTGACCACTTTAGTATAAATGCACCTAAGATAACATAAATTTTATAAAATATTTTTTTTACTCTATTTTAATGATACAGTTACCTGTGGGTCAAAGTACACTTTATGTCAAGAAAACATAGCCAAGCAAACATGGTAAACACATTCAAGATTAAGAAAATATGTTGCTTTCAACATCAACAAAACAAAAGATAAATTCAAGGCCAATGAAACATAGTAGGTAAATAATTAAAGCCAAGGAAACGTTACAGTCACAGGTCTCCATATATCGCTGGACTGGAATTAAAAGGTCTTTATAAGTACAAAATTGATATACATGTTTTGAGAAAACAAGAAAAACTGTCTATAAACTACTCTTTACTTATGGGAAAACAAGATTTTCAACTTCAGTTTGGTGATGCAGATTTCAAATATGTATCAGTCTTATAAGCACTTACGACCTTCTAATTCTAGGCCAGCGATATAACGACACCCGATATACTGACAAATTCATATACTGACATCATGTTACGGGGACAAAGTTATTAAAACGCTCTTTGTATCAATTCAGTATACTGACATATTTGTTACAATGACATTTTTCTTGGAATTGAACAGTGTTTTTATATCGAGACCTGACTGTAAGAAAACATGGTAGGTAAACTCATGGTCAAGGAAACATGATCAGTAAATTAAAGGCTATAATGGTACTAGTGCACTAAAGGTCATGAAAACATAGGCAATGCAAGGTCCTAAAAACAAGGTGCATTTAAGGTCAAGCAAACATGATAATTATCCCAACATTAATAGAGCACCCACCAAGCTCTATATTTTGCTAAATTCTCATCTCATAAAAAATCATTACCAAAGAATTCATAGACAATTTATGTGGCACAAATGACAGGCAGAACTTTCATATAAACATATAATACCCATTAAATACCTTAATATGGGTAAATAATGAGGCTCAAATCTTCCTTTTTGTATAATATTACACTGATATTACAGTAATAAAGAATTAGAAGATAACACAATCTGACTGGATAGGAGAAAGTTTCTCAATCTTACGATTTAATTGAACAGAAATTTTGACAAATTACTGGTAGACTTTCTATGTTTGTTTGTTCCATTGATTTCTGGTTCATTATACTACATGTAGCCATGTACATGTGGCTGTAAATACCACCTAATTATTACAAACATTTTCTGAAAATTACTCATCGATTTTGATTCAACTTTACTGAATTTAATATTAAAAACCTAATTTTAAAATGTGTACAATGTGAACAAATATTTTACTGATATTATCATGGATGTCCCTTCAGGCAATATCTCACCACAGGTATCAGTATCATTGAAAACAAATGTAAATAATGATGATTTGTTTTTAATTTATACATCGTTTAGATCTTTTTATCAATTTTTTATCAATGATACAAATTACCTGATTTTGGCAGTGGCACTGAATTATTTAAGTGACTCAAAGAGGACGTAGTCGCAGTATGGTCATACTACATCATCCCATGAAGCAGAATACAGTCAAGTCATAGTTCTTTGTAAATTTAAGTATAGTCTGTTTACTGCGAAAAAAATCGTCTAAAATGAAGATTTCAAAGTATATACTGCACCTACAAGTATGAGATTTTGCACGAGTAAATGAAATGTATCTACCTAATATACAATTAAATCTAAGCAACATAGGGCATGTGTGAAAAAAGTTTTGTTCATAAGTTCTATGTAATGTATTTGTAGTTTACAATGAAACTTCATGTTAGAAGACTCGATACACACAACAGCCAATTTTGTGGTCATGTGACACGTCACGGTAGATTTACGTATTTGTAACCTATTTAATATAGCATATACGAGGCCCGTCAGACATCTGTACTGTCACTGTGTATCATATTTTCAGGTCTAAACGTAAAAATGGCTTGCATCTAGCAGCCTCCTTCTCGAACTATAAACAGGCATTTTACAGCGTCTTTAACGATGTTGACTGCTTAATATTAGGCATTCTTCAAACGTGTTCATGAATGTCGATTTCAGACTTATCCTAAAAGTTTGGGTAGATGTATATTACTCAATTATTAAGGACTAGTTCAGTCATAAGATTACATGTCAATGCGCACATAAACATAACAATGCTTTTATTAAGTTCTTAATTTAACATTATTATATATGAGTATGTCCATGTATAAGTATATACATAGCTTAGGCCAGAGTTTTTTAATTTTTTGTTACTCGGACATTTTTGAGAAAAAAGTCCATGGGAGGAGGGAAAAAAATAAAAATAAAAACTCCCAAAATGTAGTTGATGGTGGATTGTAGTCAATGACGGTCCATTATTTAAAGCAACAATGTTAGTTCTAACAGCAAATTTATCTTATAACAAATACAGTCCACATGTATCTGTATCATTGATAAAGAATTTTAAAAATCTACAGAAATTTAACTACAATGAGAGCACTATACCTACTTATCATTAGTAAAATATTGAAATACATAATGAAAGAAGGTGTATAGTAACATTACCAACAAAATATTTGATATAAAAAATGTTTACAATTTTAGATTTCCAATTTTTTTTTATTTGAAAATGCCAAAAAATAGGGCAGGAGGGTCCGAAAGAACTCTGGCCTTATGTAGCTTAGTAAATAAGGCTTTGGTTTTCACTGCTTTTCCGTGATATTACATGTTTTATACATAATCTGTATACACACAAGCGACATACCTAAATAAATCGACTTATATGGGTCTCATAAATTTCGCTTTCATCACAGCAATGTTAATCTCACTGATCACAGATTATAACAGTTAATAAATGGGATACCAGATATACTCCCTGCGTTAAAGTGTTCAAATGCAAGTAATATCAATATACAATAAAGAATAAACTTGTTTAAATAAGTAATTAAAAATTATGAAATTTAAAATGGGAGTAGGTAGAATGTAATTATGATTCTACGTAAATTTTTATCAACATCTGATAAATAGATTTTTAACCATTCAAAATTTAGACGATTTTTTTCGCTGCAAACGGGCTATATATTATATTTGCAAAATAATTATAAAATTTGAACGCTGAAATTGTACAATTTGAAGTTTTGAACATTCATGAATGACAAATGTTCCAAATAGTGAGCATTTCACAGACCACAAGGTTATGGCCGTACAGATACAAGGAACATCTCAGCATCAAATTTTATTTCCTGCCAGATGGTTGCTAAGGAGATGGTTGCTGAAGAGATGGTTGTTAAGATGATGGCTCCTAAGGAGATGATTGCCAAGGTGATGGTTGCTGAGGAGATAGTTGTGATGATAGTTGCCAAGGAGGTAGTTGTTGAGGAGATAGTTGTCAACGTAATGGTTGCTGAGGAGATAGTTTCCAAGAAGATGGATGTCATAGAGATGGTTGCTGAGGAGATAATTGCCAAGGATATGGTTGTTGAGGAGATAGTTGCCAAGGATATGGTTGTCAAGGCGATGGTTGCCAAGTATATATATATAGTTGGCAAGATGATTGCTGAGGAGATGGTTGCTAAGGAAGTGGTTGTCTATGACAAAGTAACAAGGAAGAGGGCATGTTGGGTGCAGATATTGAATATCGAAAGACAAAAATATCAAACTTTAGGAATTGATCATTCAAAGAATTTATACAATAATGGCCAAATACAATTGAATAATATTATATAAGTATTAATATCAGCACTCCTTGAAAAATGGATACAGTACTATCCAAACTTCACCAGCACTATACAACAAACATGGACATTTCTTTGTCATACCTAAAACCCGTGTCATCACGTTTTTTCCAATTCATTCAAAAAATTTCAGATGTTAAAATAGAAGGCTGTAGATAGGCTTAGAAAAGGCTAGAAAACCTAATACATACTGGGTAAAATAATTAATGCTTTGTCAAAGAATTTGACATTGTGATTTATAGACATTATGTACGGTTTCCAGCAATTAAGAGTTTTACAGTTATTCAAAACCTTAGCCAACTAAAAACTTGTCATTATAACTCAAGTGCTGTCAACGAGCAGCAGGAAATGTACCCAAGTCAGGAAAATAAATGATCGAAAGTTGAGACCGAAATGTGACCAATTTAATCGACAGACCTTAATCATGTGTAAGACTGATAATTAAACAAAAGCATTTCCTGCAAAGGAGAAATTAATGCCATGATTCAAAGATACTGAAGTTAGCTCAAGGTCCAATCATGGAAGTTTTCAAAGAAATTACTAATCCATTGATTTCATGGGTTCAGTGTGTGTGTGTGAGAGAGACTAGAGTTAAAGCTTCTGTCATATAGAATGGAATTCAATAGTTTTACACAGTTTTATGAACACAGCAAAAAAATGCAATTAGGAATGTTCCCAATTAAAACTTTTGCCAGTTTTTCCAATGGTAGTTTCAATTTTCCTGAGATACTGAGAGAGAATGTTTCTATTACGATTTGTCTGCAGTGAGCTGTCAATGACATGGTGGAAGTTGAGCGTATGACATCATATGACAGGTCCGTCTGATCTGATTAAATGCAGCATGCTCAATAAAAGTTCCAACGTGAAGGCAAATTTTAGTTGTAATTATAACAATTTTTTTTTTAAAAAATAACTATGATTCAATCTTATACTTTTAAATAGTTATTTTTTGTACATACTTATACACTGTAATATTCATGTTGAATATGTTGTATTACCATATAATATGGAATAACACAAAGATAAATAACGTAAATGTGAAACAATGTTACCTTAAGTTTGTTCCATTGTTATAAATGTCCGTAACCTCACATACTGACATAGACATACATGGAAATTGACCGATTGACCACGTACAGATTGACCACTTACTGGGTAAAGCAATTTAAATTCAACACTTTGATGACACATGACAGGGTTATTTAGGGATAACAACGGTCAGACAAACCATGTTTCACCGCTAACAGTTTAAGATCAGCACATTAGTGAAATGAAATGGACAATAAGAAATAGGAGAGTTTGTGACAATTAAGTGTTATTTAATGAGCAGGAAACAAGTTCAATAATCTTGGCTTAGCCTAGACATTGCAGTCATAATGTGTCTATATTTGTGTTTATATTCATTGCTTTATTTGTAGCTTATATAATGTGAAATGGTTAAATAGTTCTTAACAGTCAATGCAGTATTGTTTCGCTTACGTCTGCCCGAATAATCTTACTTATTGTCAAGTTTTACAGCAAATATTTTGTTCTGTATGTAATTGAACATTTAATGAAACTTTTAGACAATATTACTTTGAGTTATACAACCAACATCGTGACAAATGATTAAACATTCAACCCTACAAAATCTAGAATTTTCATCAACTTAAGTGCAATAAATTTTATAATTTATCTTACCTACATGATGACAAAAAAGCAGACAATCACCTCTGCTATAAAATCTTGATTTTATTCACTAAAGTCCTATATATTTTATAATTATAGACTTGTATTTTATAAATATAGACTTATATTAAGTCTACATGCCCAGTCAGATTTAGAAAATCTTTTAGATGTAGTTTAGTTCAATATTAAGGTATTGACACAACAATACCAGCTCAACTTCTTCTTCCCAAGAACAATCAAGGACTGGAACAAGCTACCCCCAGACATCCAGTCAGTCAATGCCTGCTACACTCTGTATCTAATCTCCTTAATAATCTTGTTTTTAACCTTTTTCTTATTTCATACTTTTGTCTTTATGTCTTTACTTGTTTTTATTTGGCAAACACTGGCAAATCTTCAAACCAGAAAGTGGAAGAAGCAGAAGACAACAGTTTTTATTCTATAATATTAGATAGTGTTAAAAAAATAAAAATTGAATTTTTTAGGATTTCTTGAGCAGCATTTTAATAAATGATCAACTGTTTCATTAGGTTTTATGCCATTTTATCAACCATGTCTTTGACATACTTTGGCAGACAGAAGAACAAACCAGTTTTTCTGGAATTAACAACATGTACTATAAATACTTGCTCTTCCACAAGCCATTGCCAACATGTGGAGGATGTGAACATAGGACACAAGCATAGGACAAAGTAGCACAGCCATATTGTCAGGAACCCAGAATGTCCAGGTGGCTGTCATAGCACAGACTCTACTGACTACTCTAATCAGACTGGCTCCAATAAATAAGGAAACTCTTCACACATGAATGATGAGACAATAAAATCAGTATCATTTGTGGCACTTTTACCATGCTTCATTAAACATTTAACTAGCTGGATATAAACAGTATCCATTATAATGGTATGATCTGAAAATAAACACCATTAGATTGTTCAGTTGATTAATCACAGCATGAATACCCACAATGAATGTCCGTTGACAACCACAAATGTGACTTGTAAAGTCCCATTATGGACACTCATAGATCTTGCACTAAAAGGACATTAAGAAACAGCACTAACTTCCAATACAAAGCTTGCAGGACATGATAGATTGCTATTAAACTATAAATGTGAAAACTGGAGGAGTTTTTGTCCTAAAATGGTCAAACAGTTTACTAGTACCTAAAAGCCAATTTCCTACATTGGTGGGTAAAAATATTAACTTCAATCATAAAGTCATTCAAGGTTAATAATTTCCTGTGTACGTCAGAATGTTAAGCACAAACAATATCAACATTGATAGAGTAGAATATTGGAAGGTAAACTTTTAATGAATCGTTAATTAAAGGATAATGTGTTAGTTGTTTGAAGTATTACTGGAGGGTCTGGAACAGGTGCTGAAGAAATGAAAATTTCTAATGTATAAACATAGAACTATCAGTTGGTTCCTTGTTTTATTTTTGATTGGGGTGTATGCAGTTTTTCAACAATATTGGACAGTTGACTTATCCCCATTTCCTGGAATGGTAACTTTGATCAATGGTGAGCAATTGTTGGAATGGTAACTCTGCTCTATGGTGAGCAATTGTTGGTATGGTAACTTTGATCAATTTCGAGCAATTTCTGCAATGGTACTCTGCTCTTTGGTGAGCAATTGCTGCAATGGTAACTTTGCTCTTTGTGAGCAATTGCTGCAATGGTAACTCTGCTCTATGGTGAGCAATTGTTAGTATGGCAACTTTGCTATATGGTGAGCAATTGCTGCAATGGTAACTCTGCTCAATGGTGAGCAATTGCTGCAATGGTAACTCTGCTCAATGGTGAGCAATTGCTGCAATGGTAACTCTGCTCAATGGTGAGTAATTGCTGCAATGGTAACTTTGCTCTTTGATGAGCAATTGCTGCAATGGTAACTTTGCTATATGGTGAGCAATTGCTGCAATGGTAACTCTGCTCAATGGTGAGTAATTGCTGCAATGGTAACTCTGCTCAATGGTGAGCAATTGCTGCAATGGTAACTTTGCTTTTTGATGAGAAATTGCTGCAATGGTAACTCTGCTCAATGGCGAGCAATTGCTGCAATGGTAAATCTGCTCAATGGTGAGCAATTGCTGCAATGGTTACTTTGCTCTTTGTGAGCAATTGCTGCAATGGTAACTTTGCTATATGGTGAGCAATTGCTGCAATGGTAACTCTGCTCAATGGTGAGCAATTGCTGCAATGGTAACTTTGCTCTTCGTGAGCAATTGCTGCAATGGTAACTCTGCTCTATGGTGAGCAATTGTTGGTATGGTAACTTTGATCAATTTCGAGCAATTTCTGCAATGGTACTCTGCTCTTTGTGAGCAATTGCTGCAATGGTAACTCTGCTCTATGGTGAGCAATTGTTAGTATGGCAACTTTGCTATATGGTGAGCAATTGCTGCAATGGTAACTCTGCTCAATGGTGAGCAATTGCTGCAATGGTAACTCTGCTCAATGGTGAGCAATTGCTGCAATGGTAACTCTGCTCAATGGTGAGTAATTGCTGCAATGATAACTGCTCAATGGTGAGTAATTGCTGCAATGGTAACTTTGCTCTTTGATGAGCAATTGCTGCAATGGTAACTCTGCTCAATGGTGAGCAATTGCTGCAATGGTAAATCTGCTCAATGGTGAGTAATTGCTGTAATGGTAACTCTGCTCAATGGTGAGTAATTGCTGCAATGGTAACTTTGCTCTTTGATGAGCAATTGCTGCAATGGTTACTCTGCTCTATGGTGAGCAATTGTTGGTATGGCAACTTTGCTATATGTTGAGCAATTGCTGCAATGGTAACTCTGCTCAATGATGAGCAATTGCTGCAATGGTAACTCTGCTCAATGGTGAGCAATTGCTGCAATGGTATCTCTGCTCAATGGTGAGCAATTGCTGCAATGGTTACTTTGCTCTTTGTGAGCAATTGCTGCAATGGTAACTTTGCTATATGGTGAGCAATTGCTGCAATGGTAACTCTGCTCAATGGTGAGCAATTGCTGCAATGGTAACTTTGCTCTTTGGTGAGCAATTGCTGCAATGGTAACTTTGCTCTTCGTGAGCAATTGCTGCAATGGTAACTTTGCTCTTTGTGAGCAATTGCTGCAATGGTAACTTTGCTATATGGTGAGCAATTGCTGCAATGGTAACTCTGCTCAATGGTGAGCAATTGCTGCAATGGTAACTTTGCTATATGGTGAGCAATTGTTGGAATGGTAACTCTGCTCTATGGTGAGCAATTGCTGCAATGGTAACTTTGCTCTTTGTGAGCAATTGCTGCAATGGTAACTTTGCTATACGGTGAGCAATTGCTGCAATGGTAACTCTGCTCAATGGTGAGCAATTGCTGCAATGGTAACTTTGCTATATGGTGAGCAATTGTTGGAATGGTAACTCTGCTCTATGGTGAGCAATTGCTGCAATGGTAACTTTGCTATATGGTGAGCAATTGTTGGAATAGTAACTCTGCTCTATGGTGAGCAATTGCTGCAATGATAACTTTGCTCTTTGTGAGCAATTGCTGCAATGGTAACTTTGCTATATGGTGAGCAATTGCTGCAATGGTAACTTTGCTCTTTGTGAGCAATTGCTGCAATGGTAACTTTGCTATATGGTGAGCAATTGCTGCAATGGTTACTCTGCTCAATGGTGAGTAATTGCTGCAATGGTAACTCTGCTCAATGGTGAGCAATTGCTGCAATGGTAACTTTGCTTTTTGATGAGCAATTGCTGCAATGGTAACTCTGCTCAATGGCGAGCAATTGCTGCAATGGTAAATCTGCTCAATGGTGAGCAATTGCTGCAATGGTTACTCTGCTCTATGGTGAGCAATTGTTGGTATGGCAACTTTGCTACATGGTGAGCAATTGCTGCAATGGTAACTCTGCTCAATGATGAGCAATTGCTGCAATGGTAACTCTGCTCAATGGTGAGCAATTGCTGCAATGGTAACTCTGCTCAACGGTGAGCAATTGCTGCAATGGTAACTCTGCTCAATGGTGAGCAATTGCTGCAATGGTAACTCTGCTCAATGGTGAGCAATTGCTGCAATGGTAACTCTGCTCAATGGTGAGCAATTGCTGCAATGGTAACTCTGCTCAATGGTGAGCAATTGCTGCAATGGTAACTCTGCTCAATGGTGAGCAATTGCTGCAATGGTAAATCTGCTCAATGGTGAGCAATTGCTGCAATGGTTACTCTGCTCTATGGTGAGCAATTGTTGGTATGGCAACTTTGCTATATGGTGAGCAATTGCTGCAATGGTAACTCTTCTCAATGATGAGCAATTGCTGCAATGGTAACTCTGCTCAATGGTGAGCAATTGCTGCAATGGTAACTCTGCTCAATGGTGAGCAATTGCTGCAATGGTAACTTTGCTTTTTGTGAGCAATTGCTGCAATGGTAACTTTGCTATATGGTGAGCAATTGCTGCAATGGTAACTCTGCTCAATGGTGAGCAATTGCTGCAATGGTAACTTTGCTCTTCGTGAGCAATTGCTGCAATGGTAACTTTGCTCTTCGTGAGCAATTGCTGCAATGGTAACTTTGCTATATGGTGAGCAATTGCTGCAATGGTAACTTTGCTATATGGTGAGCAATTGCTGCAATGGTAACTCTGCTCAATGGTGAGCAATTGCTGCAATGGTAACTTAGCTATATGGTGAGCAATTGTTGGAATGGTAACTCTGCTCTATGGTGAGCAATTGCTGCAATGGTAACTTTGCTTTATGGTGAGCAATTGTTGGAATAGTAACTCTGCTCTATGGTGAGCAATTGCTGGAATAGTAACTTTGCTCTTTGTGAGCAATTGCTGCAATGGTAACTCTGCTCAATGGTGAGCAATTGCTGCAATGGTAACTTTGCTTTTTGATGAGCAATTGCTGCAATGGTAACTCTGCTCAATGGCGAGCAATTGCTGCAATGGTAAATCTGCTCAATGGTGAGCAATTGCTGCAATGGTTACTCTGCTCTATGGTGAGCAATTGTTGGTATGGCAACTTTGCTACATGGTGAGCAATTGCTGCAATGGTAACTTTGCTCTTTGATGAGCAATTGCTGCAATGGTAACTTTGCTATATGGTGAGCAATTGCTGCAATGGTAACTCTGCTCAATGGTGAGTAATTGCTGCAATGGTAACTCTGCTCAATGGTGAGCAATTGCTGCAATGGTAACTTTGCTTTTTGATGAGAAATTGCTGCAATGGTAACTCTGCTCAATGGCGAGCAATTGCTGCAATGGTAAATCTGCTCAATGGTGAGCAATTGCTGCAATGGTTACTTTGCTCTTTGTGAGCAATTGCTGCAATGGTAACTTTGCTATATGGTGAGCAATTGCTGCAATGGTAACTCTGCTCAATGGTGAGCAATTGCTGCAATGGTAACTTTGCTCTTCGTGAGCAATTGCTGCAATGGTAACTCTGCTCTATGGTGAGCAATTGTTGGTATGGTAACTTTGATCAATTTCGAGCAATTTCTGCAATGGTACTCTGCTCTTTGTGAGCAATTGCTGCAATGGTAACTCTGCTCTATGGTGAGCAATTGTTAGTATGGCAACTTTGCTATATGGTGAGCAATTGCTGCAATGGTAACTCTGCTCAATGGTGAGCAATTGCTGCAATGGTAACTCTGCTCAATGGTGAGCAATTGCTGCAATGGTAACTCTGCTCAATGGTGAGTAATTGCTGCAATGATAACTGCTCAATGGTGAGTAATTGCTGCAATGGTAACTTTGCTCTTTGATGAGCAATTGCTGCAATGGTAACTCTGCTCAATGGTGAGCAATTGCTGCAATGGTAAATCTGCTCAATGGTGAGTAATTGCTGTAATGGTAACTCTGCTCAATGGTGAGTAATTGCTGCAATGGTAACTTTGCTCTTTGATGAGCAATTGCTGCAATGGTTACTCTGCTCTATGGTGAGCAATTGTTGGTATGGCAACTTTGCTATATGTTGAGCAATTGCTGCAATGGTAACTCTGCTCAATGATGAGCAATTGCTGCAATGGTAACTCTGCTCAATGGTGAGCAATTGCTGCAATGGTATCTCTGCTCAATGGTGAGCAATTGCTGCAATGGTTACTTTGCTCTTTGTGAGCAATTGCTGCAATGGTAACTTTGCTATATGGTGAGCAATTGCTGCAATGGTAACTCTGCTCAATGGTGAGCAATTGCTGCAATGGTAACTTTGCTCTTTGGTGAGCAATTGCTGCAATGGTAACTTTGCTCTTCGTGAGCAATTGCTGCAATGGTAACTTTGCTCTTTGTGAGCAATTGCTGCAATGGTAACTTTGCTATATGGTGAGCAATTGCTGCAATGGTAACTCTGCTCAATGGTGAGCAATTGCTGCAATGGTAACTTTGCTATATGGTGAGCAATTGTTGGAATGGTAACTCTGCTCTATGGTGAGCAATTGCTGCAATGGTAACTTTGCTCTTTGTGAGCAATTGCTGCAATGGTAACTTTGCTATACGGTGAGCAATTGCTGCAATGGTAACTCTGCTCAATGGTGAGCAATTGCTGCAATGGTAACTTTGCTATATGGTGAGCAATTGTTGGAATGGTAACTCTGCTCTATGGTGAGCAATTGCTGCAATGGTAACTTTGCTATATGGTGAGCAATTGTTGGAATAGTAACTCTGCTCTATGGTGAGCAATTGCTGCAATGATAACTTTGCTCTTTGTGAGCAATTGCTGCAATGGTAACTTTGCTATATGGTGAGCAATTGCTGCAATGGTAACTTTGCTCTTTGTGAGCAATTGCTGCAATGGTAACTTTGCTATATGGTGAGCAATTGCTGCAATGGTTACTCTGCTCAATGGTGAGTAATTGCTGCAATGGTAACTCTGCTCAATGGTGAGCAATTGCTGCAATGGTAACTTTGCTTTTTGATGAGCAATTGCTGCAATGGTAACTCTGCTCAATGGCGAGCAATTGCTGCAATGGTAAATCTGCTCAATGGTGAGCAATTGCTGCAATGGTTACTCTGCTCTATGGTGAGCAATTGTTGGTATGGCAACTTTGCTACATGGTGAGCAATTGCTGCAATGGTAACTCTGCTCAATGATGAGCAATTGCTGCAATGGTAACTCTGCTCAATGGTGAGCAATTGCTGCAATGGTAACTCTGCTCAACGGTGAGCAATTGCTGCAATGGTAACTCTGCTCAATGGTGAGCAATTGCTGCAATGGTAACTCTGCTCAATGGTGAGCAATTGCTGCAATGGTAACTCTGCTCAATGGTGAGCAATTGCTGCAATGGTAACTCTGCTCAATGGTGAGCAATTGCTGCAATGGTAACTCTGCACAATGGTGAGCAATTGCTGCAATGGTAAATCTGCTCAATGGTGAGCAATTGCTGCAATGGTTACTCTGCTCTATGGTGAGCAATTGTTGGTATGGCAACTTTGCTATATGGTGAGCAATTGCTGCAATGGTAACTCTTCTCAATGATGAGCAATTGCTGCAATGGTAACTCTGCTCAATGGTGAGCAATTGCTGCAATGGTAACTCTGCTCAATGGTGAGCAATTGCTGCAATGGTAACTTTGCTTTTTGTGAGCAATTGCTGCAATGGTAACTTTGCTATATGGTGAGCAATTGCTGCAATGGTAACTCTGCTCAATGGTGAGCAATTGCTGCAATGGTAACTTTGCTCTTCGTGAGCAATTGCTGCAATGGTAACTTTGCTCTTCGTGAGCAATTGCTGCAATGGTAACTTTGCTATATGGTGAGCAATTGCTGCAATGGTAACTTTGCTATATGGTGAGCAATTGCTGCAATGGTAACTCTGCTCAATGGTGAGCAATTGCTGCAATGGTAACTTAGCTATATGGTGAGCAATTGTTGGAATGGTAACTCTGCTCTATGGTGAGCAATTGCTGCAATGGTAACTTTGCTTTATGGTGAGCAATTGTTGGAATAGTAACTCTGCTCTATGGTGAGCAATTGCTGGAATAGTAACTTTGCTCTTTGTGAGCAATTGCTGCAATGGTAACTCTGCTCAATGGTGAGCAATTGCTGCAATGGTAACTTTGCTTTTTGATGAGCAATTGCTGCAATGGTAACTCTGCTCAATGGCGAGCAATTGCTGCAATGGTAAATCTGCTCAATGGTGAGCAATTGCTGCAATGGTTACTCTGCTCTATGGTGAGCAATTGTTGGTATGGCAACTTTGCTACATGGTGAGCAATTGCTGCAATGGTAACTCTGCTCAATGGTGAGTAATTGCTGCAATGGTAACTCGGCTCAATGGTGAGCAATTGCTGCAATGGTAACTCTGCTCAATGGTGAGCAATTGTTGCAATGGTAACTTTGCTCTTTGGTGAGCAATCGCTGCAATGGTTACTTTGCTCTTTGTGAGCAATTGCTGCAATGGTAACTTTGCTATATGGTAGGCAATTGCTGCAATGGTAACTTTGCTCTTTGGTGAGCAATTGCTGCAATGGTAACTTTGCTCTTTGTGAGCAATTGCTGCAATGGTAACTTTGCTATATGGTGAGCAATTGCTGCAATGGTAACTCTGCTCAATGGTGAGCAATTGCTGCAATGGTAACTTTGCTATATGGTGAGCAATTGTTGGAATGGTAACTCTGCTCTATGGTGAGCAATTACTGCAATGTAACTTTGCTCTTTGTGAGCAATTGTTGCAATGGTAACTTTGCTCTTTGGTGAGCAATCGCTGCAATGGTAACTTTGCTCTTTGTGAGCAATTGCTGCAATGGTAACTTTGCTATATGGTAGGCAATTGCTGCAATGGTAACTTTGCTCTTTGGTGAGCAATTGCTGCAATGGTAACTTTGCTCTTTGTGAGCAATTGCTGCAATGGTAACTTTGCTATATGGTGAGCAATTGCTGCAATGGTAACTCTGCTCAATGGTGAGCAATTGCTGCAATGGTAACTTTGCTCTTTGTGAGCAATTGCTGCAATGGTAGTTTTGCTATATGGTGAGCAATTGCTGCAATGGTAACTCTGCTCAATGGTGAGCAATTGCTGCAATGGTAACTCTGCTCAATGGTGAGCAATTGCTGCAATGGGATATTTGCTCTATGGTGAGCAATAGAGAACTTCTCCACAAGAGGACATAACAGACCACAACCAATATCCTTTGAAAGCTATTATGACCAACCCATGAATTAAAGAGAAATGGGCCCATGATCAGCTGATAGACATGCATTAAAGTTATAAGAACTGCCTGCTTGCCATGTTCATTATCTATATATAGCTAGGACAAAACATAATGTTCCTGTTTAAAACACTTACTTATTAAATCTCTCTTCAATCCTTCAGTGCCTAACCACAGCTTACCATCAGACTCGGTCTGAAGTCTCTTGCTTGGCTTCTCTTCATTGTCATCCTAATCCTCAGTAATGTGGCAATCTGTGTTCTTCCCCATGACATGACTGGGTCAACCGATGTCTGTTTCCTGTTTAATACAGCATCAAACTTTTTAAACTTCTATAATGAAAAAATATTCAAAGAGTTTCATTTAATTTTATATGTTCTCTTGTGTACATGTTAAATAAGCTAAAAACAGTCTGGAGACATTTTTGTTTCCAGAGTAAGAAATAATATCTTGCACATAGTTTTTTTATTTTGTACATGAACAAATCTATTTCTGGGTAAACAACTTGAAAACTATGTCTGTCTGATGTGTTTAAGTAGGTGGGAGAGTCACAGTAAGGGGAAATGAGGTTATTCCTTGGTCAAGCAAGATGTCTGACAGTGTCCATATTTAATTAATGATATTCTCCAACCCAGTCTGGCTGTATGATGAATGATGTTTAAATAGGTTCTAAATCCAAATAAGCTAGCTATATAACATGAGAAAGGTCACCTTGAGGTGAGTCCTAACTTAATGACACCAGTACATAAGTCTTTTACCAAATTGACAGCCATTTTCCAAGAATAAACACAAACACTTGATTAGACTGTGCATTGTACACAGAATCAAACACCAAGCACTCTCAATACCACGGTAAGCAAATAAGTCGGAAATGATATGCAAAATTTGTTTGCCGATATGATATGAAAAATGATTTACTGTCTGACCAATCAATGACAACGGTTCTAGGTCAACAGATTTACGACTGAGAATTGTATAAAATGAACATTCCTAATCATACACATGATTAACATGTTATGTGCAAATAAACACGATGTATAGATGCAAATCAAATATAATTTATCTCCAACAGCATCCTTAAAAACCCCCACATCAACAATTTTCTCTAATTTATGGCCGAATCAAGGCTTAGTCAACAAGCAGGAAGTCAATGGTTAAGTAAATAATATTTGTATCATATTAACAATACGTTATCCCCTTATTTAGTATGGGTCATTATTAGGTGTCTTCTTCAGGAAATATTTCTTAAAAATCATACAGTTTTCCCAAAAAAATGAAGACTATATGATTTTACTACAAGATGAGTTTCAAATGTTTTAATACCAAAATGCACATAATATTTTCACACAAGTTACAGGACTAAAGGGCAGGTACATACCAAAAGCTTGGAAACCAGGGAAATGTGAAGGTAAGCTTAGTTAAAGCTACTGTTAAGACCAATGTAAAGATGATATTCTAATTGACCTTTTCAACTGAACTGTTTGGTGGAGCAGTTGATAGTCTTAGGTTCCTGTCCCAAGCTTACAGTGCAAAAATTTATTACTATAGAACTACAACTGTTATATTGGGGACGGAAACCAGACTATATAGCCTGCATGCCAAATAGCCCAGTTGATAGGCCTAATAATATTAGTGAACAATGCTCATTGATCAAGATCTCACAGATCTAAGTATAACTAGTAAACTAACTGTTTATAGTCAGATTAGATGGAATATGCAAATATTTATACAAAGCTTATACCCTGTGAAAGGTCAACATCTAATTCTTGCAGAAACCCTGATTGTACTGATTAATAGACCAAGATGGCCATAGGCCCTAAATAGCTCACCTGAGGATATATAATTTGGTACAATCAGTAACTTTTTAATGGAATGACCTAGTTTATTTGGCTCCATGTGACCCAGTTTCAAACATGGCTTAATTTTACTGAGGCAAAATTGTGTCTAGGTTTCATGAAGTTCATATCAAAACTGTGACCTCTTGGACATTAATATTTTAGGTTTATCATTTATCCTTATACTGCTTTTACGACTACAATTTGGGACTGGTATGGTTTTACTACATTACTGCTAATATTGCAAATCCATTAAAAACAGTTTAAATTAGTTTTTGATAAAACAGTACCCTAGCGGATGACCAGATGGCCAAGTTACAAACATGATCAACATTTACAGAGACAATCAGAAACAGTCCCAATGTCTTGCACAATTCAACTTTACCTTCATCTAGCGCTAAATCTTTTCCTATAATATATACATGTATGTTTCACACATGCAACAGGGGATGTAGTATGGTACGTTCTGTATCTGTCTCTTTCTGAGAAGCTAGGCTCTGCAGCCACTTCTGTGTGGCCTCGAATTGTACAGTATCTAATTAGTTATAGTATGACCAAGTATTACCAGCAATACCTCCAGCCTCTCATTACAACCTATGAACAATCCTACTGTTGCAAATTGATGCTTAGTCTAGCCGATTTCGTTTCAAATTACACTTGAAACAAAGATATTGCCAGGGAACAGTTATAACTGTAATGAGGAAACAAGTTTTCTTTGTCTGCAAGGTTTTATAATTGCTCACGTTTAAGTTTTTGTAATTTATAATTGTCTATATTTTTTTTTTTTTATGAATTTTTCATGCAGAGAAAACAATAAACGTTCTTGTATTATGGTGACAATTCTCCCATAACACATAAAAGGACTTGATTTGTACTATGTATAGCTTTATCTCATCATTGCAGTGACATACACTGAACATAGCAGACTAGACCTAGCTACTTACTGCCTACAGCTTTCCTGTTAGTCTTAGATTATCTCATTCTGTTTCATCTTTTGTCATAAAATCATGAACATGTCTTACAATTTTTATAGCATGAAATACGTAAAATTTTGCAGAGAATTAATTAAAACTTGAAGGGTTTTTGACACAAAAACATATGTCCCACACAGGGGGCCATAACCCTGACCTAAAATTCCTGACTGTATGTACACAACTAGGCTTAATACCAAGTAATCATGTCAAGTTGCATTGAAATCTGACCAATGGTTAAAGGAGAACTAGCATTGACAAACTTTGTGACGTCCATCCACACAGACATCCATTCAGTAGAAAATCAATCCCTGCTATATGTGGAACACATACTTACATATGATAATATATCAGCTATCAGTCTTGTTAGGTGTACACCTTCCAGTTCAGTAAGTCTTACAGTATCTCCTACAATGAGGAATAACATTAATTATGGAGTAGACAAACATAAAAATGTACTGATTGTTTTTCCAAACAATTATTTTCCGAACAATTATACGCTCACTCTGCCATTGCTTGTGTAAGTTTCGATGTAACATAAAACCAGTCACCATTCTTCACTCTTCTCCGATCCTTTTATTTCTGCTTTATATCTACAAAAGTTATAAAATTTTCCCAAAACCCTTGTGTGTTATTACGGTTATGTAATTATCCCCGGAGTTTACTATGTACTCACAATAATAACATTACTGTAGTTCCTCCTAATTTCAAAAGGTAATCAATATTTTCATTGATTTTAATGTAATCTTTTTACCAAGACGATGAGAAATTTTGTCATAAGGATCTCATTAAATTTTCATGTTCATAACATCCTGGCTCTTGCTGTAAATCTTGAATTTCAAGTACTTAAGATGCAATTAAAGGACAACACAGGGGACTTATTACATATTTGGTACAAAAAAGCCTATAATTGAACAATAATTTACAACATTTATTGCCAGGGAAACAATTTCCTTGATAAATTTACCCCCCTCCCCCATTATGTTTGTATATTATCATACGTTTACATGGTAGCTCATACCACTACTTCTCTGAAAATAATTTACAATGAAACTGAGGAAGGCTTTTTTCCTTGTATAGTAGAGACCACTAACTATGCCACCCATCCTTGATAAAGGGGGTATGTAGTTTTGCACATGCCAGTTAGTCTAATGTATTGGTTGGTAGACTAATCGGTTTCGCTCAATCACTCAAAACCTACAACTATACATAGAGGTTGGTCACCAACAGAAGAAGACCCGTATGGATGTTGAGGTCAGTAAGTCATAGTTCAAGTCACCTTGCCCTCGAACATAAATGACTATTTGGCTGCCATGGGGACATACATGTTTTACAAACGTCTCTAGTTCTAAGGCTGTGATTATCTTACCCCGGACGAAATTCTTTAATATGAGGTAGTTAATTCCCCAAATTTGAAGACTTGTTACCTCTTTAAAATCAGTTTCCCATTTACAAAAATATCAATATACATGTATTTTTCCCAAATTACAGGGCAAGAGATGCATCCCCCTAGTTGGAAAAAAACCTCATTTCTGTAATTTTTTTCTGAACAGTTCAAAGACACAGATCACACTTTTTGTGATCATTCAGAAGAAACATGAGGATAGAAATTAAATGAAATAGATTTTCATCCTTTTTTTACATGTCATGTATGACATATTTTCCATTCAATGGTAACAATACAAGAGAGAGAGATTCTGGATAGTTAAGATACAGTACATAGCAACTTGTGATGAATTAAATTTAGTCCGGATGAGAATTAGATTGAATATTACATCACTCCATGCTTGTAGAATTCTCTGCAGTTTTTTCAACAATTCAATGTTATGAGACATGGGAAACATCATAGATGATTGTATGACTATAGATTCTATTTCAAGAGTCTCAATTCTGAGAAGACTTTCAGTTTTATGTAACTTCTTTCATGTCCATGTAACTTTGTGTATGAGAAGTGTGGACAGTGAACTGTATATGCTAGGCAAGAACATTACTTGCATGGACAGTACTCATTCTCAGCTTGAGCATCAAAGATGTCTCGTTAAAATCGTTTTTTTTTGTTGACAGATTTTTACTTGCGTTTTTAACCAAAAATTACGTAACATACCACATGGTATGTCCACACTGACTCTTGTTCAAAATTGAACATTTTAAAAATGCGTAACTAAACTGTCTGTAATGTAATTTGACCCATAACGACATACTGAAAGAACTGTTTACAGCCATTGTTGTAGATGTCAATAGAACACCATTAATGATGTATACACTTATTTTTCAGAAACAGTTAAATAATTACCAACTTGTTTATTCAGCCATATTTCTATGTATAACTCATGAATAACCTTACATGATGATTAAATACTTCACTCATTGAACAGAGTCTGACATTCTCTGGTATAGAAAATAGTGTTTCCATAACAATCAGGGTAGCTTGTCAAGCATCAGAGTGACTCAGATTTCACAGCATTGGTGAAAGCTTTTAGACAACAAAGATCTTATTCATATCAAACTGTTTGAATAGCATATGCCTTCACATAAATGGAACAAAAAGCCCTATCTGTATATCAATGCCCCAAATGCAGGAACTTTTCAGCTTAGGAGTCTAATCCATTTATTCTGGATAATATTGGTCGCGGTATCCATTATTAGAGAAACTTGGCTCTCTGGATTCTATAATTTCATCCAGTGTTTCACTATTTGTTCCCCCCTTAACTGTATGCTGAATAGTGAGTGCGTATTTTTGCACTGATTGATTTGCAAGGACATTATCAGGAGGAAATTAATCCTCTACTCCATAGTGAGGCATTTTAAACCTCACTCCACAGCGACCCATATTATACCATCCAGACATTAAATTGAGAAACAAGTCCTACAACGAGTATAGTCCCGAGAATTTGATACGACTCTCGACCTTCTATTAGCATAATTTCACAGCTGATTTATTGTCTATATTTATAACCCTGGTTGTATGTTTCCATAAGCGGGATTATCATGAAGACGTTCAAGGTATAATACCAACACAAATCTAAAGGCCCGATATTGCCTGATTTGCTCGCGGAAATTTTTATATTAAACACAAAAACCTTGTAATATATTCATGCGTAAAGGTCAGGATCAAGTCAAATTCTCCGTGCTGTACCAATCACTCTCCACACTGTGATACATTACTACTGATGCAATTTTGATTCTTTATGCTAAGCATGCAGCAATTATGATAACTAGTACCATTTAATTTTCTTACATTCTTACATTTTTCAGTAATACTTAATTCCACAGAATATTTTCATTTTTTAGAATATAACCTACATTATGAGCCAATGAAAACGGCGCATTTTGGCGGTTAAATGAAAATTTAATCATTAAAATTTTACTATTAACAGACGTGACGTCATGTCTTGGTGCTATATTCCATCGGCCAATCAAAATGCTGGAGGTTACATTCTAAGTAAGTTAGAACTATTAAGTAAATTTTTAATGACTAAAAAGGACTCGCTTCGCTACGCTCGCTCTGCCCTTTTTAATCATTAAAAATTTACTTAATATGTTCTAACTATAACATAAAACCAATTTTGAGACCGATCTCGCATGAAAAATCTTACTAGAAAATATAAATGACATTATTATATGACAGAGATATGTGACATTATATTTGAACTGAGATTTAGATATCTCAGAATGAGATTTCCAAGCAATTTGGGCCTGCCCTGGCAATATTCATCTCCATCAAATACAATTCATAGATGACACAAAAGTCTTATATTCCGTATAATGGAAAATATTTATTTCTATTTCATATGTCACTCTGAAAGACTTGATTTTCTTTGGAACAAAGGATTCAATGGAACGGAAATCAATTAATTAATACAAAACTAATTGCAGCAGAAATTGTATCTACCAGAATGAGATTATATTTTCATAGATAGATTTGGTAAATCTGATTGTAACACAGTAATTTGATTGTCCTATCTTCTACGATACCACAATCAAATCATCAAAATGGGAACATTTCTCAAATTTTGTCTCATGTTCCAAGTAAATGAATATATTTTTTGCACCAAAAAATCTGGCTTTAGTTTTATGGTTATAGAGCTGACAAGAGATAACACAAATGTATGATTACGCTAACAGTTTTGAAAAGTTATTATCTCTGTCCTGCTGGTATTGGAACAAAAAAGAGTGTTATATCTTCCACATAAATTTTCTCAACATAACTTTCATAAAATTTGATCTTCTCCATTCCATCTGCATTGAAACTGATTTAAACTCTCATTCCATCTACATTGAGACGGGTTTAAACTCTCATTCCCTCTACATTGAGACTGGTTTAAACTTCCCTCTACATTGAGACTGGTTTAAACTTCCCTCTACATTGAGACTGGTTTAAACTCTCAGTCCGTTTCCCTCTACATGGAGACTGGTTTAAACTCTCATTCCCTCTACATTCAGACTGGTTTAAACTTTCAGTCCTCTATATTGAGACCGGTTTAAACTCTCAGTCCTCTAAATTGAGACTGGTTAAAACTCTCAGTCCTTCTACATTGAGACTGGTTTAAACTCTCAGTCGTCTACAATGAGACCGGTTTAAACTCTCAGTCTGTGTACATTGAGACTGTTTTAAACTCTCAGTCCCTCTACATTGAGACTTTTTTAAACTCTAAGTCCCTCTACATTCAGACTGGTTTTAACTCTCAGTCCCTCTACATTCAGACTTGTTTAAACTCTCAATCCCTCTACATTGAGACTGGTTTAAGTCTTATTTTATCTGTATTGAGTCTTATTTCATCTACATTGAGACTGGTTTAAGTCTTACTTCTTCTACATTGAGACTGGTTTAAATACCCATTTCCTATTTTTTGATTGTCATTTCTAATCCTAGGAATATTAGTATTAAAAACACTTGGAACTTTCATATACCATAAATAGAGAAACAAGAACACCGCTAGGTGGGGCAATATAAGCCCAAAGGGTCTGTTTCAGGAACTGGTACCAAACTTTTGACCGATGAAGGCAAAAGGACAGTCCTGAACAATAAATGGAAGAAATCCCCCCACAAAAAAGGACAATGTTAACATTGGTTATAATTTGATATTGTGGTTATATTTGTCATGACTTTTGTATTCTAAGCAACTTACTAAGTGTGACCTTGACCTTTACATGACCCATCCAGAACATGCGATCTTCACATCATCTTGATGTGGTGAACATTTTTGTCAGGGGTTCAAGAATTACAGAGTTGAAGGGAAACAAAGTCATATGACCTTAAACTGCTATGTGTGACCTTGACCTTTACGTGACCCATCCAGAACATGCGCTATGAATGTCATCATGATGTGGTGAACATTTTTGTCAGGTTTCTTTAAAACCCTTCAAGGGGTTCAAGAGCGGAAGGGAAACAAAGTCATATGACCTTAAACCCCTATGTGTGACCTTGACCTTGAAGCGACCATCCAGAACATGTGCTCAGCTCATCGTCTTAATGTGGTGAACATTGTGTCAGGTTTCTTCAAAATCCATCAATGGGTTCAAGAGTTACAGAGCGGAAAATGGACAGACAGACGGATGGACGTATGCGACAACATAATACGGACCTTCGAGCGTATAATAATTATTCAAAAGCCTAATTCCTGATTGATTGAACCAAGGTTTTACTTTCAATTCCTCTTAAATGCTTCTTACATTTAGCTCTTATTCTGTCTTTCCTTAATGTCTACCTTAGGCAACAATAACATTCTCAGAAGATTCTAATCTCAATCACACATACCTGTAAGTCTGTATGTTATAGGGACAAATCTGGATGAAGACTCTGATTCATGACGTAAAGATCTGGAATTATATTGTCAACTATCTGACACAAAAGTACGGTAAACCTCTTCCATTCTTAGGAATTGTGGTTTCAGAGAAGATATAACCCCATGAGTTTATAATGTACATGTAGGCTTATATATAGTTCATTCAGATCACTTTATAGTCTTCAATTAACACTAAAACATTATCACATGGTAGATTTTATATCAATTTTACTTTTATAGGTTCAAACACCTTTGATCTGCCAGATATTTTCTTAACAAGATCATGGTTAAACCCTGAAGCCCTGTTTTATGTCTCAATAATATTCACTTAACACTAATTTATATATTATAACCCACTTGTATCCAAACTAAACATAATAATATTAATGAAAAGAATTTGATTCTTTTTTATGTGGTTGACTTTTTTATCTAATCTTAGTAGTTCTCTTAAATGTTTTTTTTTCAGTAATTAAATTAAGAAGTTCAAAGGATTATTAAATCCTATTTTATTGAATTATACCATTTATGACTTAAATTTGTTTTTACATTCATTGTTTTAGGACTTATAGATCAAGTTCTTTACACGAAAAGTGACATATACTTCCCTATGATTCAGTGATTAAAATAATGTTAATTTTTCGCCACACAATGTGAAGTGGTTGGTTCCTTGTCAAAGGGCTAGTTAGAACTGGTTTCGGATACAGTCCAAGAAAACTGTAGGTGTAACTGTTACATGTAGGTGAATCGGCCGCTGTATCAAACGGAAAAATTGTTGAGAAACAGCTTTAAACGCGAATAAACATTAACAGTGATTGAGAATTACAAAGTAAGCATTTTAGAGATATGACTTATTTTATGGGGTAACTTCTCACCAGGGTATCGTTTTATCACATTACTTACAAAAATCTTAATTAACGCACAAATTTAAATTAATTATAATTATTTAACCACAACAAAATCTACTTAATGAATTCCAGTATTCTTAATGTTTAAGTTAATAAATTGTTTCAAAAAAATGTCCATCTCAAATTTGTACATTTTGTAGGTTTTTAAAAATTAATTGAAAATTAATCTGAAAATTAATTTGAATTAGTCCAATATAACATTAAAGTTTTCTTCTTAAGTGCTTTGATAAAACAGTACTCCGGGGTACTTCATATATATTCTTTCCCTTCAGCAGAGATATGGCTGTATGTCTGTGACTGCCTCTTATGTCAAAGTGACAATAATTCATTTCTATTCCATACAGTTGACAACAGTGTGAAGTGCCATCTATATGTGCTTGAATTGTGCTGTAAGTTTGTATAAATTGTTCATCTATTTTACAGAATAGAGCTAATGTTTTATTTTCTTGATTTATGTGTACATCAAATAGCATGTCTGGAAGGAGTGTTATTGTCCTGCCACCCAACTGGGAACACTTACTCTATTGTCACCCAAGATACATCATTAACGAGCTGAAACGTAGAATTCCCATTAATCTAAATTTTGTTGTAAAATATTGATGAACAAATGCATATGATATATGTAGTTTTAATATGAAATATATCCCTGTATTGTGTATGGTTTCCGGAATACAAGTCTCCGTATTATTTTTCAGGTTGGTATAATAAATGGCATAGTTTCATATTTAGCATTAATGCTGGAATAGACAGGTAATATGAAACGACTCTAGTGACTGCTTGCCAGTATCAAGTTTTCGTAAATATAAACTTATAATTATTTTCTGTTAATGATGGAATTAACAAGTAACAAGGTTTAAAATCAGGGAAATGAAATAATTTATTATTTTAGTCAAATAGTTTGCACTTTCAGTGGGATTTAAACCCTTACTGCACGGCGCCATTGTCCAGCAATGTCAAGTACAAACTCATAAGACTATTCTCGAGAAGGCTACGCGAATAACCAGTATCAATGTGACTAAATCACTATTTAAAGGCTACAGGTTGATATATAAATACATTTATCACATAACCTGCGGTCCAGGAGTGCCGCAAAGCCGTGCCGTAAATATTGTTCGGCACTCCCAGACCGTGCAATAAATATTTAAATTAGCTTGACGTGACGTTAGCCAATCCATGCATTGATCCGTCAATGAGGTCAGGATAATATCAAAGTCGCCATGACGTCGCGCTCATTGTACCGCTGAATTTTGGCTTAAACATATTCAGCGTACATCATCCTTTTGAACAATAATGTGCATCTTTTAAGGTTTTGTGATAAATAGAATCTTACATTTGTGCTCATTACATATGAGTTTTATTAAACTCGTTGACAAAAACAATATGACACTCGGCAAAGCCTCGTGTCATATCATTTTGTCCACTCGTTTAATAAAACTTGTATGTAATGAGCACTCATGCAAGATCCACTATATCAGTGTAGCAATACCACATTACTTTTACATCACTAAGGCTACAGGTCCAAGACAAATAAGTTTCACTTTGAAAACAAAAACAGTGGTAAGTATTTTATTTATTCATGGATTCCTATGAAATATATGCCACACTAAAGGGAAAATTAGTTGCTTTCCATGCAATATAAGATCTTTTTCAGCAAAGATGGGGGCATAATTAGGTGTTGCCATTGCACATAACTTGGAAAATAATGATACTCAATCGCAATGTGTATGTGTATGCATGTGTATAGTTATAACATGTGCAGCACTGAGTGAATGGTATCTATGTTTATTAAAAGAGTAATACATCATCAAGTTCAATAACACCATTATTCTACATCTATTATCATCTAGCAACATACTTCAATCATAATTGACAATATTGTTGTTTCATTTGAAACTGTAAAACAACACCTCATTCTGCTTATTTCTCCTAGGGTGTCAAAAGAAATACTGTGTTTGCTAACATATTTTGTAGAAAATCATTTTTTGCTGAAAATGTCTGCCTGTTTTTCAAACCAATACTAAAGCACATACTTTGAAGTCTGTTAGCAGTCTCTCGTTAATGTGCTTAGCAAATGATTGGTATAAAAAGCTGTTGACGGACACACTGAGCAATCATATAAACATGCTGAACATAAACTTGCCATGCTAAGCATTATTCAATCTATGTTCTCGGTACATTATAAATCAACTCTTTAAAGCACAACGAAGCAAGACAGTTTGGACCTTGACACATTATTACAATACATATCTCTGACAAATCAGTTGACAAATGCGACAAAAACATTGCAAATATACACAGATTTTGTACATTACAGTGTACAATTTCAACGCTGTTAATGATATTGGCAAAAGACATAATTTTTCATTTAAAAACCATTGATTTTTGTATCACGTTATGTAAGTTGCCAAATTGTCAAAAAGCACATTCTTTCATCCTTTCTCACTGGATGTTTTTCCACATGTAAATGTTCTGACATGTTTTTGTCAGTATTTTATGATGGTTATAACATGTACAGGTATTGTATTCTGCTATTCTTACCCCGGTCTTATGCTTTCTCATACAGACAAACATTCAGACAATGTTATGTAACAATACTGTGATGCTGAATGATGAACATATTTTCTTGTTTTTGAGTAAATTTCCTTGTGAATTCTTCTAGCTAACTTAATGTATGAAAAAGGAAGACGTTTGTATGGAAACTCTGCATTTGTTAATGCATCTCAGTACAGATCTAAGGCAAATATAAGTATGTATATAACATATTTACTCTTTACTCCATATCAATTCACTCCCGTATCCCATGACGTCCTTCACCAATTAATTTTCAATTAAAAGTATTGAGGGGAGACAATCCAATTAGAGAAATGCACTTATCAAGGTACACTATCAAGGGAGATCATTCTTGATATTTGTCCTAAAAAGCTGCACAGCAGATATATACACATTCTAACTCATTGAACTTGTGTGTAATCAGAAAAGTGATGGGTGTACAGGGTAAATAGCTTGACGGTTTCAGAGCATCACGTCCATTTGAACAAAAGGACCAGTGTCCAAACATTGGTCAAGGAGAATGGAATTTCCTCTAAGTCAAAGTTCATTGGCCAGTCTGGCAGAGAAAAAGTCAAATGACCATCCACTTATGACTGTCTCAGTTGAATGCAAATAATTAAACAAACAATAGCATAATTATGGAATGATGTGGTTGACAAAAACTCTTAGATATGTTAAAGTGACAACTAGGAGGGGGAAATCCCTTAGGAGGGGGAAATCTCTTGATGTTTGATCTCTTAGTGTTTGAACATGTACAAACATCAAAGAATTAGAATGTATTGAAAATTCACTCAAATAGAAATAAACATTGCTATTGGCAATTAACTTGTCTATACTTAACACATAGCATACACTACACTTTTAGTATTCTGATTGCAAAAGCAAATATTATAGGACACTATCTTCAGTGTCAATAAAATAATTGGATAAATTTTACAAATCCTCTTCTGAATGTGCCGATTTTGAATTCCATTTTGAAATATACTATATAGGTGAAGTTGAAATATGACATCTACCATATCTCAAGTCAAGTTGCAACTAACTTAACTTCACCAATTAACTTAACTTCACCAAGAGATGACTATAGCTAAAACACAGGTTTTTAAGGAATCTTTGTTTTTGGGAGGCGTTTAAGCCTCTCATTACTACCATTGCCCATTTCTTAATACAAAATTAACCGCCTTTAGGCTGCTATGTAAATCCGCATTCAAGTAGTTCCAGAAACTGTCAACATTCCCAATACTGCTACATATGTTTCTCCAAATTTTTAAACTGATTTAAGCCAATCAGCAACATTTGTTTATTCTAAGATCAACAATTATTGTGAAACTGTTCGTTAAATCGATATTTTTGCAAAAAAAATCACTACACCGCCGATACCGAACTTGTTTCATAATATGAAAATGACGTGTTCATCAAATGTCCCGGCTGTATAGCTATTTTTAGAAACTTCAGACTGCTGTCAAGTGATGGTTTTATCAATGAATCGTATACGGTCTGCAAAGTACTGCTATGCAATCATATGGTGTCGCTCTACTAGATAGCCGCTTTCTATAGACTGTCTCACGGTGTGGGGGAAGTGATTACAAGACGGTACTGTAGAATCTGATAAATAGGCGCGTAGTATTATTCTAAAGCCACTTTTGATATACGCATTCAATACACGTATTACATATAAATTAATATGCATCTTTTAACAATTATTTAGATACCCAACATGCCTATATAGTCACGTATGCCTATTTTGACATTCAAGACAAGATCGGCAGTAAGAAAACGAACGTTAAACGTGTAAAGTCGGTTTAAGCTTTAGTAGCAGCAACCAGATCGCCTCCCACCAGCACTCTCAGTGCTTTGATTCACTACTGTAGTCAATGTCTTCCACATTTATTTGCCAAATATTTCGGTGCACATGAATAGATTATTTCGGTGAACATGTAGTTTTAGTCAGGGAAAGGTTGAGAAGTTTATTATTGTATGTCAGCTTTTTGGAACCATGCAAGGTGCCCTGAATGTTATTCATTTATGATTCTGCTGGTATTAATTAACACATATTAGCAATTAGTGGTTTGACATTTGTTGGCATAAATTTTATATATCAGAATGTGACAGGATAAATGCTTCCTGTATATTACCATAATTTCATACTATGTTAAATTACAGCATTAATTAGTAGAAATGCCCTTTAAATGATTCAAATATAACATAATTATGATTAATTAATAAATTATTGACTAATTAAAATTTCTCTATATAATCATAATGTCTTTATATAACACTGGTCCATGAATTACCACATTCTCATAATGTCAGCAATTATGTAGCAGCTGTGAAACACAGACCTCTGTCCTCTTCTTTCAACAATTACATGGTCACCATGGATACTGCACAGCTCCAAAAGCTGCTCCATGTTGCAATAGGTTGCCAATATATTAACAGGCTCTCGGTGCGATATTAGGGTCTGGCATAAAAAATTAACGTTTAGAGTATAATTTTTTGCCAGACCCTAAAATCGCACCAAGAGCCTTTGAATATATCCAGGCTAATCACTGAACATTGATTCACTAAACTGGATGTCATTACAGGCCAAATACAATAAACATGTGATATTTGCATGCTGACCATTATAATAGCATCCAATAATAGACTTTCTTTAGTGAAGTAATAACTTCAGTGGAATTTGGATGTCTTTTAATTTCCAACTGCCAATGGTAGAAATTAAGATCATGAAGCTTCTCTTTGGTTAGTACGGTACTGTTTTACTGTCGCGTAAGTTTACAGATATATTTGTCACTAACTCAAATCCTTCAGTGTGTTTACTAATCGATCGCAAGTTAACATAATTACATTAACGTAAAAATATTGAATATTGAACGTAGACCCGGGCCACAATATTACCAATATAATGGGAACCAGAATGAATATGTATATATTAAACTTCGATAATTTTTGATGATTAAACATGTTTTTATTACTAACCACCGTCTATAACAACAAGTGACGGTCGAAAATCATCAGTGCGTGGCAAAAACTCCTCACTACGTTCATATTTCCTATTTACGGTCAATCGGACCCTGCGTAGAATTACGCCAAAACTTACGACAGAACATGAGAAAAAATATCTTAGTAAAACGTATTTGCGCAAATATTATCGACGTACGCAATATTTACGGAAAACTTAGTGTTACGCTAGAGTTAATCCTTTGATAAAACAGTACCCCGGTCCTCACAACATGCAGTCTCATTGTGTTGGTAAGATGAATACAATTCAAATTGATGTATGTTTGTATACAGGCAAATTATCTGATCACTGCAAGACACAGGATATCCCTTCATAATACTTCCAGCACTTCATTGTGGCATTGGTTATGATTTTAATAAGAATAATTTCAATCATAAAATGTTTGATATGATGAATTATTAACTACAAAACTCTGTTGGAATTACTGAAGACATTCTGTTTGATAATGATCATTTATCGGTCATCTGTTTATATGGTGGTGGAATATTTAGTATTATTACATTGATTGAGGTTTGATTTGAGGGAGTTTAATTGATGAGAACTGATTAGTGAAGACGAGACATTGTCCTGATTGAATCATAAATCATCCAGTTGGTGGTATACGGCTTTGACAGTCTCAGTATCTTAATCATTTGTAAACTGGATTTTTTTACAAGACATTGAATACAGTGCCAGCCATAATGGCACGGAATCAGTCAATTTTGAACAGAACCTAATGAGAAAATGTCGCTCCTAATAATTAAGATTTCTAAACTGTAGAAAATTCTTAAGAAATATTGGTGATTAATCATTTTTGACTGGTTATCATTTTTGTGACAAATGGACTGGTTCATTAGGATTTTGATGTATGCGTCACAGTCTAAAATGAGATCAAAGAGAGCTTTGAGCCTTTAAAACAAGTGTTGTGTCTCATTAAAAATAGAATGAGAATTGGTCTGTTTTAATTTCTTCAGGCATTATGTCATCCAAATTGTCCCGACACACTAAAATGGGTGAATCAGGAATGTCAGTAATTAAAGCATCTTCTCTCCTGACTGGGAGCATTTTTTTGTCTGACAAGTGACAATCTGCTGTCCTGCACTCTTAAATGTTTCAGTTCACATTGCACAATTCCAATGTCAAAGGTTCTACGCAGCTTTCTTTCAATTGGAATAGTTGCTGAAGTGAAATAATTGAAATTCATTTGTTCATTATTTTCCAATTAACAGTAAAAGCAAGTATCAGCCAGACAATGTCAGCATGCTGATTGTGATAGAAGACCTACTGTATGCTTATTTTATTATCATGTCATCGTCATATAACCCACTGATATATTTGACACGGCCATGTTGTATTTTTTTCTCATTTTGCCATGACATTATGCAACTGTTACGAAATTTTGAATTGGTCTAGATTTTAACTGTTAATGCACAATGATATTAGTGAAGTTAATTTTTTCTTTAGGGGTTAGGGTTTATAAGACACATGAAGACTCTGTGACCTAGAGTTCATCATAACAAACATTTTATGATTAAAATTTCGTAGTAAACCCAATATCCTAAGCAAAAATTATGTGCTAGAAGACATTTGGTCAAAAGTGTAAGAATAGTTGCACTTGAAAGAGTGTGACAGACATTGGAGGGACATGCGTACGGAATAATGGAATATACCATAACTATATCCCTTTGCCAGTTTTCGGCTTTAGCTGTTGAAGAACGATATTGACCTATGTAATTGACCAATGAAATGTTTACTCATGTCATTGATATTTTTTAAAGACGTTTCTTGTTTTCAAAGAATAACAATGCCTATATAAATTCAGAAAGAGGGGTACATGCATTACTTTAGCCCTGGAAATGTGTGAAAAGGGGTTCTTTGTATGTTCCGTGTCAATATAACTTCAAGTTAACATTATAATGTTTATATACACCAACTAATGATTTGCAGGAAGCATCTGGCACAATGTTATATGATCATGATAGACAATCTATATACATCTGGTACTGTAAGCCATAGCTTCCAAACTTAATGGCTGTATTTTCATAACTGATATCGGATTAATGCCAGAATTTCATCATTAACTACAAACAGACTGTTACAAAGTTTACCATATCAAAATACAGCCAACCAAGCATTAAGTTTTGGTAAATAAATATATTCTGGAGCTCAGTTAAATCAGACAAACGCAATAAGCATTTCTAAGGTATCATCTTTCCAAACAACTGGCATTTGTTTGGCTTCATACTTCCTGAACTTGTCAGAGGAATGTTCTCTGTGTAATAATAAAAAATATTAACCAGTCTAGGAAACTTCCATGTAATATAATTATAAATATTTAACAGATTTTCATGTCTATTATTACAAGTCTCAGATTATCATGTTCTGCAACAGAAATAAGGAGTGGGATTGTTCTAGAAAATATTAACTGTTCCACAGACAGGTTAATATCCAATTGTAACTGTAACACCGTGGCCTCTCAAAGACCTTTACAATTTTAGAAGTACATGTACCATATTGCTACCATAGAATTAGAAGGCTGTGAGTTACATGCCTATTTGAAATCTGCACTCAAGGTGCTTCTTTTGAGACAATTTTCATAAAAATTGGAATTGGTCATGTTGACCAAACCAAAGTTTAAAAAGCTTGTTTTTAAATAAGTAAATAGTAGCAGCTGCTTTCAGACAGTTTTTTCTTGTTTTCTCAAATTATTGATTTCGTACTCACCACCTTCTAATTCTAAGCCAGCAATTTGTCTACAATGGTTGAGAGGGACAATTCCCTGCAATAGTTGGCAGGTTTTGTAATGGAGTGGTTATTTGTCAATAAAGCCATTTTAGAATAAAAATAGAATCACTCAACCGTCTTCTCTAGACTCTATTATATGCATTATTATTATTATTTATACAAGAAAAGTTCACTGTCCTCCTCCCTCAGTTGTAAAGTAAATAGTAGCCACTGTCCCCCTCCCTCAGATGTAAAGTAAATAGTTGCCACTGTCCCCCTCCCTCAGATCTGAAGTAAATAGTTGCCATTGTCCCCCTCCCTCAGATGTAAATATTTGCCACTGCCCCCCTCCCTCAGATGTAAATATTTGCCACTGTCCCCCTCCCTCAGAGGTAAATATTTGCCACTGCCCCCCCCCTTCCTCACATGTAAAGTTAATAGTTGCCACTGTCCCCCTCCCTCAGATGTGAGGTAAATAGTTGCCACTGCCCCCCCTCACATGTAAAGTAAATAGTTGCCATTGTCCCCCTCCCTCAGATGTGAAGTAAATAATTGCCACAGTCCCCCTCCCTTAGATGTGAAGTAAATAGTTGCAATTGTCCCCCTCCCTCACATGTAAAGTAAATAGTTGCCACTGTCCCCCTCCCTCAGATGTGAAGTAAATAGTTGCCACTGTCCCCCTCCCTAACATGTAAAGTAAATAGTTGCCATTGTCCCCCTACCTCAGATGTGAAGTAAATAGTTGCCACTGTCCACCTCCCTCAGATGTGAAGTAAATAGTTGCCACTGTCCCCCTCCCTCAGATGTGAAGTAAATAATTGCCACTGTCCCCCTCCCTTAGATGTGAAGTAAATAGTTGCCACTGTCCCCCTCCCTCACATGTAAAGTAAATAATTGCCATTGTCCCCCTCCCTCAGATGTGAAGTAAATAGTTGCCACTGTCCCCCTCCCTCAGATGTGAAGTAAATAGTTGCCACTGTCCCCCTCCCTCACATGTAAAGTAAATAGTTGCCATTGTCCCCCTACCTCAGATGTAAAGTAAATAGTTGCCACTGTCCCCCTCCCTCAGATGTGAAGTAAATAGTTGCCACTGTCCCCCTCCCTCAGATGTGAAGTAAATAATTGCCACTGTCCCCCTCCCTTAGATGTGAAGTAAATAGTTGCCACTGTTCCCCTCCCTCACATGTAAAGTAAATAATTGCCATTGCCCCCCTCCCTCAGATGTGAAGTAAATAGTTGCCACTGTCCCCCTCCCTCAGATGTGAAGTAAATAGTTGCTACTGTCCCCCTCCCTCAGATGTGAAGTAAATAATTGCCACTGTCCCCCTCCCTTAGATGTGAAGTAAATAGTTGCCACTGTCCCCCTCCCTAACATGTAAAGTAAATAATTGCTATTTCCCCCCTCCCTCAGATGTGAAGTAAATAGTTGCCACTGTCCCCCTCCCTCAGATGTGAAGTAAATAGTTGCCACTGTCCCCCTCCCTCAGATGTAAAGTAAATAGTTGCCACTGTCCCCCTCCCTCAGATGTGAAGCAAATAATTGCCACTGTCCCCCTCCCTCAGATGTAAAGTAAATAGTTGCCACTGTCCCCCTCCCTCAGATGTGAAGCAAATAATTGCCACTGTCCTCCTCCCTTAGATGTGAAGTAAATAGTTGCCACTGTCCCCCTCCCTCAGATGTAATTATTTGCCTCCATATCCTGGAAAATGAGTGTGCATATAGAACCAATACATCAAAATTAAAATACCTGAGCATGCAGGGTTAAAGTCCGAAAATGGCAAACTGTCTAATTCTGGGCTTCTTGTCTTTATAATTATTGCAGAAGCCATTTTGAAGTGCATCTCACTGGTAAACTTCTTTAAAATCAAGCAGTTTCTCAAACAAATTTGGACTTTGTCTACCTGTGTCCCAAAATGGACAACAGCACAACAGGTCATGTAAATTTATAAACAAGGCGATGATGTCATTTCTCTTATAGCATTCCCTCGAAGTAGGAACTCATTGGCCATGGCACCTCAACTGCCTCAGTGAAACGCAAACAAATACCTAACAAAACTTTCATGCAAGGGCATTCGGTGTGTATATGGAAAAGGAACACTCCATAAAATCACTACATTTGATGAAATATTTGGTTATTTTACACTATAATTTGGTTAACCACTGTAAAAATATGGCATCCTCAAGATAAAACAGGGCACACTGACAACTGGCTGGTATCTGGGGAAACATCTATCACTATTACATTCAATAATTGTGTTAACCAAATCTTCATAAGCTCAACATGAAGATACATAAGGTGCTAGTTTAAACTCCCCCTCTAAACAATATCTATGACCAATTTATTCTAAAAACAAAACCTGGGCCTGTGAGTGAGAAAAGTTGACAAGAGTAAAAAAGTTCAGACATTTGGCTTGGATAAATATTAACAATTTATATTTTTTTATAAGCGTTCTTTGGAGGCCAAAATTTACACTAGTGGGAATATCAGCGTATTTTGTAACTTTGCCAATATTTCCATGTCATTAACTTACCATCTTTTCTTGAAACTTTTGGATTCAAGGTTTAAATGAATAAGTTACTTTTTAGTATCATTTATTTTTAGAATTGGAGTCACAGGATATTGCTCATTTACAATTAATTTAATTAATTGCACAAGCAGGTGGTTCTAAGATACAATTATATCACAAGTGCACTCACAAATACACATCAAAATCACTGTTATGGTGCTTAATTATAATAGCTGCCATTATGTATTGGAAACACCAAGCATGACAATGGTTACTTGGTTGCCTAATTCTTACACCATACAGTAACATACAGACAACACTCATTATCACTTCATAGAATGGAGGAAATGATTTATACAAACATTATACAAACTCTCTCCGACAAAACACATCTAGTAAATGTTCATCAAAGTAAACAATGCTGACAGAATTCATACCATACTGAAGAGAACATCAGACAAATCGTACAATCTAACATACCTATAATTTGTAAGTACAAACAGGAAAAACAACATAATAAATACCCAGTTAGCATATAACAAGAACTGACATTCACTTCATAACAAGATACCCCTTCTTGATTCCATGTCAACCATCATTAATGTTCACTGAACTCTAGTAAGTCTGTCTATACAGGACCTATGTTTATAAGAGACAACTCATCAGCCTACTCTTTTTTCATGAAATTATTTCCCTTAGCAACCTCAAACAGATAATCAAGCCCAAAATGAAATCTAACTAAACTTGAAGAGAAATATGATACTTGATTGACCAATTATATAAGCTTAGGTTGGCAGCTAGCCTAAACAGTAAGAGATACTAATGCATTTTACCCTTTTACTCCATACAAAAACACAAAGTGTTTGCCTTGATAGCACAGTGGTAGAGCATCCACCATGAGCGCAAGAGGTCTCAGGTTCAATCCCTGGTCACGCCATACTAAACTCTTCAAAAATGGTACAGGTATAATTATCCCCCTTTCTTGATGCTCGGCATAGTTCCAGACAACTGCTTGTTTAATAAAACATGGAACCCTTTTTATCCCTTTATTAGCCCGAAATCGACCCGTCGTGTAAATTTAGCTTTATTATGCCATGTGAGGTTTATTAGGTTATGTGGTCACATGACATGGGACTACTTTCGACCTCAAGTTCAACCAAGTCATTCAGTGTTGAAGGCGAATCTTACATAATTATTGGAGCGGGGTCTGATATATTTGAATCGTAAACACGTCACTGGCCTGATTTATTCTATTTATCCTGTTTGGTAGGGGAACATACTCGTATTGTTACTTAAAAAAACGGGAAACGTCACATACTGTGTGACGTCATTTAGGTTTTGACGTCATTACAACTTCTAATTTCTAGAATGTCATTGATAGATTTTGGAGAGATTCGACGTTGAAACACTAATTGTGTGTACGTGTAGTGTATGTTACGTTAAATTGTAGGTTTGTGTTTACTGATTGTATTTGAATTGAAGCGTGTTACTGAATTCTCGTTCAGATTTTCAGATTTGCCTTTTTATATGGAACCAAATTTCATTTGGAGACCTTAGAATTCCGATGTTTCGATATCGTTGCGAGGGTTCCTCAGGGTTTTGTGAAACACTAATTGTGTGTACGTGTAGTGTATGTTACGTTAAATTGTAGGTTTGTGTTTACTGATTGTATTTGAATTGAAGCGTGTTACTGAATTCTCGTTCAGATTTTCAGATTTGCCTTTTTATATGGAACCAAATTTCATTTGGAGACCTTAGAATTCCGATGTTTCGATATCTTTGCGAGGGTTCCTCAGGGTTTTGTGAAACACTAATTGTGTGTACGTGTAGTGTATGTTACGTTAAATTGTAGGTTTGTGTTTACTGATTGTATTTGAATTGAAGCGTGTTACTGAATTCTCGTTCAGATTTTCAGATTTGCCTTTTTATATGGAACCAAATTTCATTTGGAGACCTTAGAATTCCGATGTTTCGATATCGTTGCGAGGGTTCCTCAGGGTTTTGTGTTCGTATTTTAAGGTGAAGAAATCATTTCTTGTGTTAGAAAAGTTTTGCAGGATAAATAGAACACTAGGATTAGTGCCTTTAGTTATATTACTTGAATTTATTGGGTTCGTCTCCGAAAGGCTTATTCGGCTCGCCGAATAAACTTTCTCCAACTCACCCAATAAATTCAAGTAATATAAGGCACTAACCTAGTATTCTCTATAACTCCATATACTAGCTATACTGATAGAACATGAGCAAGAGGTATCTCATGAGCAGTTCTTTACTACAAATATCAAGAATAATCTCCCTTGATAAGGTGTCTTGTTGGGTCCATTGCAATAATTTTATTGTCTCACCTTACTAATGATTATTGGAAAATCATTTTAGGGGCAAGAATAGAGTCTGACATACATTTGTAATTTATATGGGGAATGAATTGATGTTCAAATATTTAGGAAACAGTGTGTATGTTTAGGCTCATAAATTTATTTGATTTGATTTGCAAATGCAAATGGATTCAAATAACAAAACCAACAAAATAGTAAAATTAAAGTGACTGCAAAAAACCTTGTTATATGGTATATATATCAGAATCATATCACACTTCATTGTAATACGTCATATCTGTGTGAAGTCACAAAAATCAGGAATTTTGTGATGCTTTAATTATCATATTATTTTTTGCTCTAACACATGTACCAGAACTAACAACAATAGTTTAGTAACATCATTAAAACTATTCACCAGATGATTGAATGTCAAGCATGTCAGTAACGATTCAAACAACTTTTCCAAAATGATGTACGATAATTGACAAACGTAAAAATGGTTGTAAAAAAAACTTTTGTCTAATATTTCATGTGTAGATTAAATGTCCTTAGAGAATGGAAATGAATTCAAAGAAATGATTTTCCTGGATTTCGATTAACGAAATATCAAGCAGAGACTGTTTTTGTCATCCTAACATGCTTTAATTGATTTATAATTGTCTGATATAGACACCTGCTTTCATACTTTAGATGTGTTCAGTATAACATGCGCAGTAAAAGGTGGCTGAAGGTGTTTCTAGAAATTGGTCTAGGTTTTTTAACTGGGTTACATCAAAGCTTAGATTGGCAGATGAAATAAACTGTCTAGTATGTAATGAATTGAAGTAACATTTTGCCCTTTTATAAATTGCCTTTTAAGTCACAGCAAAATGATTAAAATACTACTTTCGTCCATTAACTGTAAGGGTCTATGATTTCCGATTTGCAATTATTAAGTGCTGTCAAGTGAGAATGCAACCTCAACAGGAAATTAAGATTCCGTTTTTTTCGTGAGAACTTTTTCTCAAATACATGCTCGACATGCTACATGCAATGTAAAAAGATAAGTTGCTACACATTTTATGCTGAGTTAGAAGTGCTATATAACTCTAGTAGAAATAGAAACATAGAGGATGGAATGGTTGGGAGATGGAGAGTAATAAAGGAGCATTATGTGATGACAGAGCAGGGAATATGGAGTGGTAAAAGAGGGATTATACAAGGCGGATCAAGTGAACACAGTAGAAGTAGAAGGATCAACTTCAAATGGTATGACAGTCCAGGAACAAATAGCTGTCATTTACTTAGCTTGTCAGGAACAAATAGTTGTCATTTACTTAGCTTGTCAGGAACAAATAGTTGCCATTTACTTAGCTTGTCAGGAACAAATAGTTGTCATTTACTTAGCTTGTCAGGAACAAATAGTTGTCATTTACTTAGCTTGTCAGGAACAAATAGTTGTCATTTACTTAGCTTGTCAGGAACAAATAGTTGCCATTTACTCAATTATTTTGAAATCCTCAATTTTGAGGGGTAGGCATGTCTTGTAACACTCACAGACACATGCTACAGCTTGTATCAGCCAAAGATGTTACGGAGGTCAAGTAATAGACACAGAACTACTTTTTGATCGCAAGTGTCCTCTTACAAGGGTTACAGTACAGTTTTGTAAGAACGAATAACAAATTGTCCAAGGACTGGATTTTAAGATTTAGTTTAACTAAGACATTTATTAAAATTTAATGCCACAAACTAGTGATGTTCTTTGACAGTAATACAGGCATATTAATCATAATAATTACAATTTTCTAGCTTCATGTTTTTGGCTTTAGGCAATCAGTTATTATCTCCTTTATATAACTGTTTATTACACAGATTTGTCATAGTTTTCTACTATAACTGACCAGTTATTTTCTGAGTAAATGTTTTGTACAAACAGTTTTCTTATAGCTCACAAAAGTGTCCGCTTACAAAAATAATGTACACTTTTTGAATGGAATCAGTGGGCGTGTCCGAGTATAAGAATATTATAATGGGGAGGGGAAATTGGTGCTGTGAAACTTCCAATAAATAACACCTAATATATATACGACAATATTGAACAACTCCCGTCAAACATGTCACTAAAGCTGGTCTATTCTACAAGGTAAATACTATTACACGCATTGCAATTTCACCGGGTTTTATGCTGTTTTTTTTAATTCTCAGTAAAAAAATGGCAGCCAATAAACCAAAGCAGTCTCCCTGGAATTACATTATCAACCAGTACTAACTTATTCTTCAACAATCAACTGAAATATGATACCATAAATAATATGATGTTAGAACTTAACATAGCTACACCCAAGACTCGTACCCAGATCTTCCAGTCTTTTTCAGCTTTTTTACCAACTGGCATAACTGGACATGCTAAAATTGCAATGAGTCAGTAATGTGTAACTATCTTATCTACCAGATTTAACAATGCATGTTGTTATAGTATCTCTTGCTCATCTTTATTATTTTCTGGAAACAATTAAGCTGATTACTGATAGCAAATCCAGTCATACGAGGGGTGATCAAAAAATCAAATCAGAGTAAATGCTCTGAAATCTCATAGGAGAGATGATAAAAAATAATGTCCAAATAAGCAGAAAAGTGCAGCGAAATCTTTATTACTTCACCAATATTGTAAATTTTGAAAGAGACATACCTAAACATTCTGAAAGTTTCATGGTCATAACACAATCCGATTAAAATCATATCCTTAAACCCGCTACGCTATGAGGATGACCTATAGAAGGTCACCTCAAACGACCTCTCCCATTAGCCAATCGGCGCCTTGCTTTCAGAATTCTGAAAGCGATTTGATTTGATTTTTAAATACGGTAGTTATCACAAACACATGCATCTTATGCGCCAACTTTGTTATGAACACCTCAGTCTTTATGGATTGCAATGTTTACTGGAGACAACGGAAATGGCCGAGCTTTCACGATTGATAATCAACATTGCGTTTATATCAAATCATCTGTACTACTAATTCTGCAATGGCCATATTAATCAGGATAACTCCAAAAAAGCAGGCTAAAGTTGTGCACAACTGTTTAATTTGTAATTTACCGTTTTATTAATACTACTGAAGTACCAATGTAACAAGCTATATGATTCGCTGAATTATAAATAGTGATAGTGGAAACTCCAATTTCTGAAAATATTAACTCGAACAGGTCGTTATCAGAGCACGTCAAAGGAAGATCAAGGACTTTAGTCAGATTGGGTCGTAACATGACTTCTATTGAAATAATAGCATATTTCTGTGTAATTATGAACGACCCTTTTAAAATCAAGATACACAGAATCAAGAAGTTCAATGTTATTAAGCACAAAGCCATGTTTACATTCTTGTTTCATTGAATCTAAAAGAACAAGTCAAAATAACGAACACATCATAACATTTCAAACATAACATGGCAAGGATGAGAAACTTTGTGTTTAAGTTATTAAACAACATTTTTTATCAGTTATTGTAGTCTAAATAATTTCCGTTTGAACTATGTAAAAGTAAGGTAATTTTTGACAAAACAATTACAATAAAGTAAAACAGATAAGTAAAACAACCTGTGGGAGATTCACACTTTGACCGCAATTTAGAGGTTGTTTCTATGGAAATTCGTAGTGTATCGTGGTGCCATAGAGAGCTGGCTGAATTAAATTTAATAACCAACCTGCACCAGTCATGTATCCTTAAACTTACAGTTGCAATTGCAAGCAATGGACTAATTCAACACATATCCTCACATCATGACATCATAACAACATCTGGATGCTTCCTATTAAAATATAAACAAATTGCAAATAATATTAAAGAAATATCAAATTGAAGACATGACTGTCACTTTGTAGGTTAGTTCATGTTTTGCCATTTCAATTTTACCATGTTGTATGCTGTTTTTTTTTAAATTCTCAGTCAAAAATGGCAGCTTATAAGCCAAACCTGTCTTAGAATAGACCAGCAGCTTAAGTGACATGTTTGACAGGAGTTGTTCACTATTATATTAACCTTGTTTGTTTATTTGCCATTGACCGAGACAGTCGTATGACTGTGTGGGTGCGGTCATTCTATTTTCCTGCCAGATTGGCCAATGATCTTCAACTTGGAGGGAGGTTAAGTTCTTAAATTTCATTTTCGATAACACTAGTCTAAGAATCATGACAGTATGAAAGCATATTTAAAATGTATTTAAAATGTGTACATCTCTTGCTCAGTATCCAGTTGACGGGACCTTTTCCATCAATGAGACCTCTTTAGAACACGACTTGCCAGCAAGGGCTGAACAGCTGGAATTTGTCTGTACTAAGTTGTTGTCAGTCACATTCCTGGTCCTGACCATCGGCTTAAGAAGACCAACTCTCTTGAAGCAGGATAATGTCAGCTGTTTTATTTATTTTAAATACACTGTGAGTTGTGTTCATCGTCTAATCACTGGCGTCCTTACACCACATTGGTGTTGGTATAGAAATGCATTCTTTGAGTGTGAATTACCTTCATAGAAATAAGAAGGCGACAGCCTGTATTAAAGAAATATTTCAGGTCCAGACACAGAAAATATCTCACCTAGTAATTCCTGGCCTGACACACAGCCTAAATACAGGAGTCTCCATATGATGGTCCAAGCTGCACTGCTCACTGTTCACAAACATATCTGTATTTATTTGGTGCTGCAAAATGTACAACAGCATGTAAGGAGGCATGCAATGGTATTTCAATTAAGACTGATTAATTAAAACTGACATGCAACCATCATTGCAAAATCAAACCTTGTTTATGTAACCTTCATTCTTCTTTATTGATTGAGGCGAAATGCTTAGTTGTATGACGTCCAGTAGAACCTTAAATAATTTTATGTTCAACAAAATATTTTTTTCGTTTGAAACTACTAGCAATCAAATTTGCATGAATTCATGCATTCAAAGTTAAAGAAGTAAAAGAGACCAATTTATCAGTATTTCATTTGAGACAAACTTTACAGCATCATGCAGTTGATGGTGCTTTCAACTTTATCCATTAATGGACAATCATTGCAAATGATACCAACATTTCCTATATCAACCGGCAATCATACCTATTAAGAATGGATAATAATGTACTCTTAAAGAAATAACATCTGCAAAAACATGACTTGGGCATATTTTACTGACAATTTAAAACATACTATGCAATGAATATTTGATAACCAATAGCAGCTTAAGGAAAATAAGGGCATTTATTTATATGGTATTGCCCTGATACAAAAGCGGCATCTTTAGAATGCTGGTACTGCCAGGGAACTGTAATAAAACCAAGTCCCTAAGGACGCAGTAAACGTTGTTGTTATTCTATACAAATGCTAGTTCAATAAATAAGCCACTTAAAGAAAATCAACATCAATAAATGTTAATGATGATGTCTAAAACATTGACAATAAAATTCTACTTGTCTCAGTGTCTCACCATCTCACAATCCATGTGCTAGACACAATCTTAATCATACATTTGTAGTACAGTTTATTCCTAGCAATTGAATGCACCAGTAACGCTGCAAAAAAGTCTGCAGATTGTGCCTGCTGTATAATAAATAGTACAAGTAATAATGTTTACCCTGGCAACATACAAGTAGGGTAATACCATATACACCAATATCATAAATTGGACTAATAATTACTGTAGGCAGTGAGGTTCCAGAGATGAAAACAGAACTTCTAGTCTGGGTAATTTTAAACAATATGCCTATTGTATTACTCTGATAATCAAAGTCAGCCAATAGACATCATTTTGACATCTGGAAATAGACATCATTTTGAATTCTGGAAATGTTCATTACTTTGAAATCTGAAAATAGTCATCATTTTGACATCTGGAAATAGACATCACTTTGACATCCAGAAAAAAAATCACTTTGCCATCTGGAAATATAAATTACTTTGCCATCTGGAAACATCTAGAAATAAACACCACTTTGTCATCTGGAAATAGACATTACTTTGCCATCTGGAAACATCCAGAAATAAACATCACTTTGAGATCTGGAAAAAGACATAATTTTGACATCTAGAAATAGAAATTACTTTGACATCTGGGGATAGATATCACTTTGACATCTGGAAATAGATGTCACTTCGACATTTGGAAATAGACATCACTTTGACATTTGGAAATAGACATTACTTTGACCTCTGGAAATAGACATTATTTTGACATCTGGAAATATACATTTTTTAACTTCTGGAAATGTATATTACTTTGCTTCTGGAAAAAGACATCACATTGACATCTGCTTGTACATTTTAATTGTACATTTCAAAGACATTACTTTATCATCTGGAAATAGACATCACTTTGACATCTGGGAATATACATTTTTTTAACTTCTGGAAATGTATATTACTTTGACATTTGGAAATAGACATTACTTTGACATCTGGAAATAGACTCACTTTGACGTCTGGAATTGTACATTACTTTGACATCTGGAAATAGGCATAATTTTGACATCTGGAAATAGACATTTCTTTGACATCTGGAAATAAACATTATTTTAACTTCTGGAAATGAATATAACTTTGACATCTGGAAATAGACACCACATTAACATCTGGAAAAAGAAGTAATTTTGACATCTGGGTATAGACATTACTTTGACATGTGAATATTGACATTACTTTGACATCTGGGTATAGGCATTTCTTTGATATCTGGAAATAGACATAACTTTGACATATGGAAATAGACTCACTTTGACATCTGGAATTGTACATTACTTTGACATCTGGATATAGACTAATTTTGACATCTGGATGTGGACTCACTTTGCCATCTGGAAATATACATTATTTTGACATAATGGTCTGGAAATTGACAGTCATTGACAACAGAATGTCAAGACATTATTTTGACATCATGGAATTGACTTAATTTTACATCTGAAAATAGACACTATTTTGAAATCTGGAAACACGTATCACTTTGACATCTGGAAATAGATTAATCATGGCAACTGGAAATAGAAATGATATGGACATCATTTTGACATCTGGAAATTTAACATCACTTTGATGATATTTTGACATAATAAAAAAATTATGGCAGTGATCACAACTAGAAATTGTCTTGATTTTGATATCAGTATTATGACATCAGGAAAGACATAATTTTGACATCTGAAAATATACATTATTTTGTAGCATTATAATGTTGAAGCTAAATGCTTTAAACTTCCATGAGAAAATTGTGCAGTAATTTCGAGGTAAAAACAACTAGCCATTGAAAGACGTACAATGTAGAAGAATTTTGCAAGTTCAACATTTTTTATTGTCATTGTTACATGCACAGACATCTCGTGCAATTATCAAGATAAGTTGATGGATAGCAAGCAGACAATTTAATAGCCTTTGAAATATCTATCCAAGTAGATTAATAGAAATGATAATTTCTTACACAGACAATTTGTTAAGCAGAGTTAGGTGAGCGTTTCAGTGAAAGGGCTTAGCCATGGTTCTACAAACAGAAAATTGCTAAATTGTCAAAAATAGTCATTGAACGCCCATAATTCAGTTTTCCAACAACCATTCCACAATTATATATCAAAATAAAGTTACCTAACCACATCCTATATAACATAATAGAACTAATAGAACTTTATAATGATGGCCGATTTCCATAATTCAATAAGTGTTAACCTTAAGAGTCTTCATAAACGTTTGAAAAACTGGACTAATCCAATTGTCTAAATGAACGAGTGCTTTGCGTTCTCTTTACCCACGCTGCTTACAAGATACAACAATGACATCACTAGCCAATGAAATGGTATTCTCCAAAGTTTCTACCCTCGTGCTTCGGCAGACAATTGTATAAAACGGTTCAGTAGGTACATCCCTTGATTCAATTTGAGCCCGGTAAAATGCCTTTCTTCATCGACCGAAGACAATACATCATTCGCAGAGATTTTTCCCATAATGCCAACTTCTCCAATAATACCAATTTTCTGAGAAAACTCTTCCAACGACACAAGGCGAGTGCTAAGGCATCTATGATTCACTGATACAGGCTTGAGGTGGGTATTTCCAATTTACTTGTCCCTGGGGTCAATACTCGCCCATAATGTACTGTTTATTACATGATCTACAGCCATTCTATCCATGTGGTATGAGCAACCAAATCTTACCAATCCATTTATTTTATTTGTCGGCTTCTAGTCTCATAAGGGTTGTATTGAAATAAAATTGACTTAAGTGCTTCATATCCGATGTACACATTTCATTAATGATGTATCATTGGCAACCATGGACTCGTTCAGATATATTGTATTTCTAAGTAAACAATTTCCTTTATAACTTATAATTCTTGTAGTGTAATACAGACGGCTGAATATTGTTCAGCATAAACTATTGCTAATGAATAAAGACACTATAACTGCAGGAGACAAAATGATGGTACAACACTAAAACCTGGCTTAACTGTCTTGTATTGACCTGTATCATAGCAGGACTATGTACCTCACATTGGAAGTTGACAACAAGTCACAATATGGAAATCAGCAGAACAACAAGAGTGCTACCAGAAGGACCCAAACACTCGACTAGTATGGGGTTTGCATCCTTCTCGTAGCTAAGACTGTGACAAAACACTGGAGTCGAGTGCTGGCGTCCTTCTCGTAGCTAAGACTGTGACAAAACACTGGAGTCGAGTGCTGGCGTCCTTCTCGTAGCTATGACTGTGACAAAACACTGGAGTCGAGTGCTGGCGTCCTTCTCGTAGCTAAGACTGTGACAAAACACTGGAGTCGAGTGCTGGCGTCCTTCTCGTAGCTAAGACTGTGACAAAACACTGGAGTCGAGTGCTGGCGTCCTTCTCGTAGCTATGACTGTGACAAAACACTGGAGTCGAGTGCTGGCGTCCTTCTCGTAGCTAAGACTGTGACAAAACACTGGAGTCGAGTGCTGGCATCCTTCTCGTAGCTACGACTGTGACAAAACACTGGAGTCGAGTGCTGGCGTCCTTCTCGTAGCTATGACTGTGACAAAACACTGGAGTCGAGTGCTGGCGTCCTTCTCGTAGCTAAGACTGTGACAAAACACTGGAGTCGAGTGCTGGCGTCCTTCTCGTAGCTAAGACTGTGACAAAACACTGGAGTCGAGTGCTGGCGTCCTTCTCGTAGCTAAGACTGTGACAAAACACTGGAGTTGAGTGCTGGCGTTCTTCTCGTAGCTAAGACTGTGACAAAACACTGGAGTCGAGTGCTGGCGTCCTTCTTGTAGCTAAGACTGTGACAAAACACTGGAGTCGAGTGCTGGTGTCCTTCTCGTAGCTATGACTGTGACAAAACACTGGAGTCGAGTGCTGGCGTCCTTCTCGTAGCTAAGACTGTGACAAAACACTGGAGTCGAGTGCTGGCGTCCTTCTCGTAGCTATGACTGTGACAAAACACTGGAGTCGAGTGCTGGCGTCCTTCTCGTAGCTATGACTGTGACAAAACTATGGAGTCGAGTGCTGGCGTCCTTCTCGTAGCTAAGACTGTGACAAAACACTTGAGTCGAGCGCTGGTGTCATTCTCGTAGCAATAGTACTGAGACAAAGCACTGTAGTTGAGTGCTGGCGTCCTTCTCATAGCTATAGCACTATGACAAAGCACTGTAGTCAAGTGCTGGCATCCTTCTCATAGCCATAGCTCTTTGACATACCACTGTAGCCGAGAGCTGGTGTCCTTCTCATATATAGCACTGTGACAAAGCACTAAAGTTGAGCCCTGGCGTCCTTCTTGTAGCTATAGCACTGTGACAAAGCACTGCAGTCAGGCGCTGGCGTCTTCTCATAGCTATAGCACTGTGACAACACACCGTAGCGGAGCACTACTGTCCTTCTCATAGCTATAGCACTGTGACAAAGCACTGTAGTCAAGTGCTGGCGTCCTCCTCATAGCTATAGCACTGTGACAAAGCACTGTAGTCAAGTGCTGGTGTCCTTCTTGTAACTAGAGCTCTGTGACAAAGCACTATAGTGGAGCACCGGTGTCCTTCTCATAGCTATAGCACTGTGACAATAGCACGTCTTCTAGAACTATAGCACTGTAACAAAGCACTGTAGTCGAGCGCTGGCGTCCGTCTCGTAGCTAGAGCACTGACAAAGCACTATAGTCCAGCACTGGCCCCTGTCTCATAACACTGCTACAAAGCACTAAATGTGAGCACTGCAAATTCTTGACTATGGTGCTTTGTCACAGAATAAAAAGAAATTAGTGAAAGGTAGAGTTACAATCTAAGCATATGGCCATTAATTTTTACACCATCATCTGTCTACATACTAAGTTTATTGAACAGTATGTGAGAGATACAAATGTACTCTAAAACAGAAACTGGCATAAAACTTTAAAAATGAAGTTTGACTTGTTGGACTGTGTTAACTTTGTTGGAAATCATCTTTTGCAGATTCTACAAGGATTCAATATGCAAAACTTGTTAAAAATTCATCAATAATAGGTTTGCTTTATCCTAAGGAACACTGGGATTTTTTCGCATTCGACTGTGACAGTCATAGTGTGTGGCCATTTGGTTTTATCCCAACCTTACTGGCAAATGACCTCTGGCATCGAGGGAAACTAATAGATACAGAACAATAATTAAACAAGTGCATCACGCAGATCGAGGGCCTATCGTAGATCTGAGAAATGAAATCCAATAACATGGTTATAAATATAAAAGTTATCCAATGATCTACTATAAGTAAAGAACAATAAAACTGTGCAAATTACTTGAAAACCCACACACAGGTCACTGGTCATTTTTTCTCAAGAATTTGGAGATTTAACGCCTCTAAAGTGTTTAAAAAAGGAAATTAGCACCTAACATATAGCCAGCAGCCCTTAGTGAGTCAGCAATGGGGCAAATGTTAGTTTCTTAAATTTTGCTTCAGGAAAAAAAGATGTTTAAATTTCATCTCAGGAGCATTATACTAATTGAATAACCTAATGTAATCAGGCAAAACACCTTAACTGATTCAATCAACAATCTACTTCAAAACAACAATAGTTTTACACTGTCTTCAGGCTTAATTGGTGCGATACTCAACAAAAACGGAGCAAGCTTAAAAAATTGTTGTCTTGGAAGTTAATCCCCTATCTGGAAGTACAATTTTGAAAGCTTTTTCCATGCTTGCAGAAGAAATTCAGGTTTTCGAGTGCTGCTTGACTTCTAATGGTGGAAATATTCTCAGGTGGGATTGTCTTCATTTTCATTACCAAATATTTATAGTCATTAAATGCATGAACTTAAATAATATTGACAGTTTGAATGTGCACAAATTTGAAATGAAGTCAATTTGCACGACATGAAGCAGCACTGCTTTGTACTTAAAATGTTTGAGTGGGTGTAGCCAAACGGCTAAGTAGCAGATCCATGAACCTCTTAAGACTTGTTTAGTGTATAAGAGTCATGCGTTTCCTACTGACCCCTTTGGGTTTTTAGCTCACCTGAGCACGAAGTGCTCAAGGTGAGCTATTGTGATCACCCTTTTGTCCGTTGTCCGCTGTCCGCCGTCAACAATTTGACTGTTAACACGCTAGAGGTCACAGTTTTCATTTAATCTGCATGAAACTTGGTCACAATGTTTGTCTCTATGAAATCTAGGTCAAGTTCGTAACTGGGTCATCTGGGGTCAAAAACTAGGTCACTAGGTCAAATCAAAGAAAAACCTTGTTAACACTCGAGAGGTCACAATTTTGACATAATCTTAATGTAACTTGGTTACAATGCATGTCTCTATGAAATCTAGGTCAAGTTTGTAATTGGGTTATCTGAGGTCAAAAACTAGGTCACCAGGTCACATCAAAGAAAAACCTTGTTAACACTATAGAGGTCACATTTATCAAATAATCTTAATGAAACTTGGTCACAAGGTTTGTCTCTATGAAATCTAGGTCAAGTTCGTAATTGGGTTGTCTTGGGTCAAAAACTAGGTCACTAGGTCAAATCAAAGAAAAACCTTGTTAACACTCGAGAGGTCACAATTTTGACATAATCTTAATTTAACTTGGTCACAATGTATGTCTCTATGAAATCTAGGTCAAGTTCGTAATTGGGTCATCTGGGGTCAAAAACTAGGTCACCAGGTCACATCAAAGAAAAACCTTGTTAACACTATAGAGGTCACGTTTTTCACATAATCTTAATGAAACTTGGTCACAATGTATGTCTCTATAAAATCTAGGTCAAGTTCGTAATTGGGTCGTCTGGGGTCAAAAACTAGGTCACCAGGTCACATCAAGAAAAACTTTGTTAACACTCTAGAGGTCACATGTTTGACATAATCTTAATGAAACTAGGTCACAATGTATGTCTCTATAAAATCTAGGTCAAGTTCGTAATTGGGTCATCTGGGGTCAAAAACTAGGTCACCAGGTCACATCAAGAAAAACTTTGTTAACACTCTAGAGGTCACATGTTTGACATAATCTTAATGAAACTTGGTCACAATGTATGTCTCTATAAAATCTAGGTCAAGTTCGTAATTGGGTCGTCTGGGGTCAAAAACTAGGTCACCAGGTCACATCAAGAAAAACTTTGTTAACACTCTAGAGGTCACATGTTTGACATAATCTTAATGAAACTTGGTCACAATGTATGTCTCTATAAAATCTAGGTCAAGTTCGTAATTGGGTCATCTGGGGTCAAAAACTAGGTCACCAGGTCACATCAAAGAAAAACCTTGTTAACACTCTAGAGGTCACATTTTTTTACCTAATCTATATGAAACTTGGTCACAATGTTTGTTGCTATGAAATCTAGGTCAATTTTGTAACTATGTCATCTGCAGTCAAAAACTAGGTCACAATGTCATATCAAAGAAAAACCTTGTTAACACTATAGAGGTCATATTTTTTATGTAATCAGAATGAAACATGGTCACAATATGTGTTTTTATGAAATCTAGGTCAAGTTCTCAACTGGGTCATCTGGGGGTCAAAAACTAGGTCACAAGTTCACATTGAAAAAAACCTTGTTAACATTCTAGAGGTCACCTGCTTTACCTAATCTATATGAAACTTGGTCACAATGTTTGTCCGTATAAAATCGAGGTTAAGTTCGTAAATGGGTCATCTGTGGTCAAAAACTAGGTCACAAGGTCACATCAAAGAATAACCTTGTTTACACTCTAGAGATCACATTTTTAATGTGATATTAATGACACTTAGTCACAATGTGTAGCTTTATGAAATATAGGTCCAGTTTGCAACTGGGTCATCTGGGGTAAAAAACTAGTCCACCAGGTCACTGATTCTGCCTAAACTGCTAGTCATCAGGTGAGCGCTATAGGGCCAATGGCCCTCTTGTTTCTTTAGTGTACATGTATGAGGGTCATGGATTCACTCCTGATCCCTGTTTTCCAAAGTCTGTGGTCACCCTTCTGCTACTTCCATGAGGACCTTTTACAATTAAATACTTTAGTCATTCAACCAGTTCACTTTTTTCAACATTTATTGCCCCTGAAAGAATAAAGCTTTCTTGCAAAAACTTGGTAAAATTGTTCCTTTATGTTTAAAATGTGTACCTTGTGAGCATGATGTTTTGTTTTTATTGTTGCATGGCGGAAAATGGTGTAAAAATTAATTGAAACTTGTGATTAACCAACTGGTTGACAAACTGTACATATAATGTAGGTCAACAGTAACATGTATAAATTAAGACTTTATTTCAAATTAAGCATTATTATTATTTTCCCAGATTGAAACTCCTTAAGCCCCTTTGTCTATCAAAGGTCAAGAGTGTTCTTTAATTTTGCTATTACCCGTCCTCTAGTCCATGCCGCTTGCCAAACTTTTCGTCAAACAAATCGAGCAAATCAGACATCCGTCATTCACTGACCATTGTTTTAATTACTCCTAAAGACTAAAAGAAATAATTTCATTAACATTACCTTCCTATCTTGTAAACAATACAGCTACATTTTGAAAGCAGAACGCTAATATGTGGCCGCGTCAATCCCTCGACAGAAACCCACGTCAATTTCGTGAAATTGCAATTCCACGTGCATCCGAATTAATTGGTGTAAATGGCGTCCTTATGACCAAGGGAAACAACTGTGTATGAATTCTTGTAAATGGCGTCTTTATTACTATTTGAAACGCACATTATATTCTTCATGTTTTCTTAGCGTCTTTATTCTGTACAGTCATGTAGCCTACATGTGTATCATGAGAAAGGTGCAATAGAAAAGCATTTGACGTAAATAAATATCGGGGTAGTTCTATCCCGAAGATATAATATCTATATTTGACAAATTGTTAATAAAAAATTGCTGCACACTGGCCATTTTCTGGTTATTTTATCACAACAGCCGGTGAACAATTGTAGAAGCGTTGACCACCTTGTGTTTTAATTATTGCTTTATCGCTAGCTTAGAATGAGAAGGTCGTAATTACAAAATCACTATTAAAAATTTTGAAGAAAACAAGAAAAAACTGACTGAAAATGGGGAAAATGAGCTTTATCAACTTCAGTTTGGTCAACTTGAAGAGTTCGAGTTTTCATGCAAATAGGCTCATAAGAAGCGCCCTGTAATGCAGATTTCAAATATGCATGAGTCCTACAAGGTCTTACGACCTTCTCATTCTAACCCAGCGATATATAATACACATTTTACAAAGTTTTATTATAAATTTTACATTGTGTTATTATGTTTATGACTATAAAAGCTCTTTAAAGACCTATATTAGTCCTTCTTTATTTCTGGACCAGAACTTTATAGAAGGAACCGCATGATGTCAGCAGGAGATCACTATCAGTGTTTATCTAGGGTCATAAGACACCAAAACTGGTTAATGTAATTAACTAGAGGCCCTTATCTACTGAATATCCATAGTACTGTGCTACTGTATGTACACTAGAAAATATGTGTCATATTATGTGTTTGTTTTAAATTTGTATATTTAGATTAATTTATTTTTGTTTCTATTGAGTTTGAGTGTATAACAGCTATTTAATAAATTTGGCAATTTTATTGTCACTTATCTCTAGATAAAATTAGTTTAAATAAATATGTTTAAACTAGATAAAATTAATATATAAAATATAAAATTAACATTTGAGCACACTAAAATTACATACAAAATTTAATACAAATAAATAAATGTATCTAATAGTTTTTAGATAGATATGAAATAGAATACTACACATAGTTTATAAATTTATTTTTGGTTTTCAAAGTCCTCAAAAGTAACATTTTTTATTTTGTCTTATACGTATAAATGTATATTCAGACTGTTTCTCTACACTTCACAAGTGCAGTGGTAACACAAGGCTAGCTATGTGAATTGTGAAATAAGTGTCATCCCTGGGGTACATCAATTAAAACACATGTGGTAGAATATTATCTATTACATATACTTCAATTAAAATTAGGGGCCAATAATTGCCTACTTACTTTTTTACACTATTATTTCTCTATACAGTATTTTTATTGATTATTTTCCTATTTACATTAAATATGCTCTATATTATATTTGATCATCAAGTTGTTTGCAATAACTTATATGGGACTTTATTATATTATACACATATTTATAACTTCCTGTCATAAAGGGAACTTGTATTGTTTTATTATCTACTACTAGGGCCTCTAGTCAACTAATTAACAGAGTATGCAATATTATGTAATATTACATAATAGGGTGCAATACTGGTAGATATCTTATAAATCAGAGACTACATGCTGAGAAAATTTAGACCAAATATTGTTGGACCAGTGCCATAATATACGTCTTTAACAACATTTATTGGTTAGTTATTTATTTTGACAAACTTTCAATTCTCATAATAAGACCACTTGATGGCCATAAATTAATTCCCTGCTGATGGTATCCAATCGAAGCATTGCGTTGGGTTGGACTGTTTCATCGATTGGCTGGATTGTGTTTTGTGGTGGGTCGTGTTATGTTATGTTGTGATGTGTTGTTGTTCGTTGCGGTTCGATGTGTTCCAGTGCAAATAGACAAGCACATGCAGACACACGATTTGACGTATTTAAAACGAATATATATAAGTTCTTATATATGCTACAATACGCACTGTCCAAGTAGATTATGTTAGCTGTATTCAATATTTTCAAGACTATTCCTGTATGAATTCTATATTAAGAATGAATGCACTGATACTGTCCAGTGTACGGACTGGGACGGTCTACAATTACCATAGCTTAATCCCTCACTGTCAAATAGTAATGGGAATATTATTGTAATGGCCTCGGGGGATCCCGGGTGTGCACAGTGGTTAATTAATATCTCTAACTTGCAAATATCTCATGTATTGGAATCTTCCTCCTCTGATTAAATTGCTTCAAAGGCGCGAAAGCGAGATGACGAGATCATTTTTAGGTATAATTCATCTAAATTAGGAAAAGGCAGAGTCGATGGTTTTGTCGAAAAAACAACACGGAAATTAGCCTCGATTTAGCAACGTAATAGCTCTCGTGACGTTCATCTTTATGTGCTTATAACATGCATTCATGATTTGTATACATAAAACACGAGCTGACAGTTTTTTGTTAACAACGAGAATTTCTTCTTGGGAAATTAGGGATAGTCAAATGCACCCACTGCAATAACACAGGCACCTGATCGACACGTGCCACAAATCAGCTCCTCACGACCAAACTCAGTTTGTCTATGAAAGTTTTATGGTGTATGGTGTGTAGGAGTTCAGTAACTGAAACAGCACAGTGGATTAACCATTAGCTCATACGAAGTGTTTACTCTCCACTTATTAAACAAATGTAATCACCTCTGGGACATTGTTGGCATTAAGAAATCTTGTTGAATCTTCATGTAACTTCAAGAGTATACTTGTGAAAAATCTCAGCTAAAACAGAATCCATTATTGTATAGATTAGTTTATGAGACAATGTTTTGATGTATCCTCGGGGACATTAAAATGACTAGTCACAAATTTAACAGATATGTAGAAATGGCGCGAACGTTTCCCGCGATAACTAACATGCCCGTTTCCGTGACATTAGACATTCTTCATGAAAACACTCGAAATCTGTATTGTCAGTTAGTCATTTTGATGAAACAAGAAGAAATTATCCAGATACACTGTGTGAATGTGTAAGTAGTCTCAGAAGTGATATGTTTTCACTGTATATGACTGTTTCTGACACTAATGGAATTAAAGTGAATCGTATACATGGACAAACTGTAATGCTCTGAAATATTCAATCGTCGACTGTACTGGATGAGTATGGGTCAAAATGAGAGCAAATTGCTTCGAACCAGCGTTCATAATCATCAAATGAAAATTAGTTACAGATCTAGGCATTTCGATGAATATAATAGCAAATAGCGGTGTATGGTAGTGGTTATAGTACATGTACATACGTAGATATGTTCTACAGTTGTTTGTGATAACCGTTATAAAGAGGAATCCTCGCCGGCAAATATTACCAACATTAATACCAACTCTTAAAATTAAGTGCATTTAGTATTCAAGTCCATTTATACCGCTGCCCTTTAATCTACTTCAGTACCTATTGTTTATCTATTTGTAATTGATAATAATAACGTTACTAACAATAACAGCCCACAATGAACTTACTTTTTATGTTTTACATGTACTGTAATTAAAACACAAAATTTTAAGATTTATTATCAACATCAATTTTATAACAATACATAAAATTGTGATTTAGGTCAAAGATGACCCCTGATCACAATATCAACATAAAATGTTTCTATATAATCGTATTGGAGTCAAGGTAAAAAGACAGACGGAAAAGTTTCTTAAAAATAAAAGTAAGCATCTAATCATCACTATAATTAATCAAATTTGCCAATCAGTTGCATTCAATCAAATCAAAAATATATAATTTGCCAAATGACATTACAAATTATTCACATGACGTAACGAATGATATCACAATTGATGTTGAAAATGCGTAAGAGCACAATCAATTAATATGTTTTGACTCAGTAAATATAGTAAAATTTGTTAATACGCGTATAGGGAAACGGGTAAAGTTTCAACAAAGGCAGCATCACACAGATTGCCATAATCTCAACTATCCGTCAGTTAACATATCAGAGATCACGACATCTTTGACATATCACCGCCTGCAATGTTCGGTCATGTGACTAAATTTGGTGCAAGTTTAAGAGATGGGCTCAAAGTTTGAATAAATCGCCCTCATTGGCCCAGTGATATCCCAAACACAAATGAATAGGCCTACATCACTGGACATAAATAATGTTTAACATCAAAGCTCACACTTTTATTGCGATGAGTTTCAAAATTGGTGTAATTACAATGTATAATTATGTATATAGTGTATTTCGTTAAACTTTAATTGAAGAAGTTGTTGTGGTGAACCTCTTGGCAGATAGGATGTGCAAGGAGTGATGGCATGTTTCTGACAGGCAAGAGATCATAGAATGTATTACGAGTGTTGGTTTTCAAGCTGAGTTGACATTGCATCCATATAGAAACTGTGAAGACAGTGTTGTTGATTGTATGAGTGTTTGTGTTGATTGGATGCACAGTATATTTGTTTGTATTATAAGGATGATTTACCCGCTGACAAATACACGTCAACTAGATAATCGTGTAGAGACGTGTCAGTGGATTGATAAATACAAGTTTCGCTACATTTCTCCCAGATTTAGATGTTTCACACTTGAAATATTTGGATATAATTGAACTGGTCTCATCACTTAGTGGGTTGATTATAAGCGGCTAAACACCCCCATATAGAAGTAGGCGTATCACGCCTGTATGTATCCCTACAACGAGTATTCGGTAAAATAAGTAAAGTGCTTGTTTAGTTGGGCATTGTGTCTTTATGTGTTTTATGTTTCCTGTGCTCAGTTGGTTCAGTTGGGCATTGTGCTTTGTGTGTTTTTAATGTTTTCTGTGCTCGGCTGGTTAAGTTGAGTACTGCCTTCCCTGTCTGACTTAATATAATCCTTTCTTAATTAATACAAATAGCAGTATGAATAATTATATACATGTAGTATTTAGTACCAAATTGTATATCAAATGTGACTTTATGTTCAATTAAGTAAAATGGCATTCCCCAAAACAAACATGGCTTGCCCTGCGTACATTGCATTCATATTTCAATGTGCCTTGCATACGTACGAGTTGTGTTTCTTATAACATTCAAACGTCTCAAACTAATTGAACAAGTTTTTTTGGTTTCACTTAATTAATACTTAATGTATCGTTTATTTCGAAACCTGTGTTCGTATTTTACTATATATTCATTTACTATACTACATTTCGTCATTCCATTTGTATTGCTTGTTTTCCGTTTCCAACCCTGGCATATTTTTTTTAAATTATTTTTAAACTATTTTATTTTCATTAATTTTTGTTTTGCCGATGTACTTTACTAGTTCTACTGTTTTAAGTGCTATTAATGTTGAATACATTGTGTATGGCGGTCTGTGAAGGTTATTGCCTGTCTGAAGGTCCAAACATGTCTCATGATAGTGAGGCTCATTTTTTAAAAAATAAAATTATTTTATCGGATGGTCAAAAAGTTTTTTGTAGGGGACTTTTAGCTCGGGTATGCAAGGAAAAGGAAACAAACAATATTTTATTTTTTGGCCTAGTATAATTTGCTACGTCGCAAATGAACATCATCGATAGAGGCACACAAATATAAATGTTAACATGTGTAATTTCAAACAGATTATGGGACGCAAAACATTAAATTTGTATTTTGCGATAAATGTTATCTAAACGATTACTGAGCGATTTCAAACCTGTTTTACGTCTTGTATATTCTCAGGAGAGAGCTTCGTGTATGTTTTAGGCAATGCTTCAGTGTCGCATCGTAGCTATATAACAATTTCTAGATCAAGTGATCGTGACGTGAGCGTGATAAGGATTGTATCAGCTTGGACAACATAGGAAATAAATACAATGTAACATAAATCATTATCAATATACATGTACTTTCCTTATCTATACATCTAAGTCATTCAAATAGTTTTATTATACCCATATATAATATCTTTGGGATACTAGTACATGTATGTATTTTTGAATTAATTATATTAATCTTTATAACGATAGTTGCTTCGGGGACTATTATATCTGCTATCGAGTCCAGCCATCTTTTTATGGAATTGTACCGAAGGGAGACAAATCTTACACACACATTGTAAAAATAGAACAGTTTACTGCTCCAAAAAGACCACAGCAATGTTGATATCTAACCTATTACTCTGAAGGCGCTTGAAAGTCGGAACGTAATGTACAAATATTCTAACAAACACATGATTGTGTCATTGAAGAATAACCGGAGTCAATTGAATATTCCAGGGAACTGGGAAATTAATCATTCGTCATTTACCATAGTGAAAAACGTTCTATTATTCTATCTTGATTTACCCCATCTTGATTAGACACATACGCCTATTCAATTTAATTTCTTATCTTTACAAGCTACAACTTTCTTGATTAGCGATTATTGATTAGTTGCGTAATTGCTGAGGTATGGAACGATTTCGCGTGTTTGAGTCATTTTGAAAATGAGATATAGATTTACAACATTTTAAGGATGTTTATTTTCCACTCGACAAATGATCATCTTCATAATACTAAATCAAGCTTAGTTTTTGCGCGTCAGGAAATTACACGCAAATTACGCGCATCATTCAAAAACGTAATCCCTCCAGCAGAAGGGTGGTTGTTCGTTTTTTTTTGTCGTAAATGTGATAGATTCCTTGACGCAGTATCTAGAATGGGAGTGCGTTATCACACTTTTCTGAGAATTCCTTCCAACTGATGTTGTTCTTAAACTCTGATTAGTTTTGCACATTAATTTCACAAAGTTTTCATGGATAATTTATTCTGATCTTTCCAGCATCTGAATTGTACAACGTTATGGGGCAATACAAACACGTAATTGTGGTGTTGGATACTACTGATAGTGTGCATATAAAATAGAAATAATCATCCTGCCAGTCCTTGGATGTCTTTATGTACGTGTAGCACGGCTGTTATGTCATTCAAATGTTATCAATTATATCTGTACGTTTTATTGTCACGTGACGACGTTGATTGAAGTTACGAATCAAGACAGAAATTATGTCAGTTGATATTTTAAGTTATAATTTGTTTGTTATAACATCCATTGAGTTATTTACCAATTTGTTGATGTTCCTCATCTTTCAGACCTTGTTCCTGCAATGAAGTCTATATTTCATATGTCACCCCTCACCTTAAGGTGTGTTGCTTTAAATGCTCTATGACTGTTGTTTGATAGACATTCAGACAATTTCTATGTCCACATTCCTATACATGTTTGCCCTTGTGCGAACTGTCGTCTAGCATGCTGTTACCTTTGGAACATGCATAGGGCGATACTTGTCTTGTGAACGCGGTGCTCTCCAAATTACAGTTAGTGTCCTTTCAACATAGGTTTAGTTTTACTCGATATATTATCTTTACAATATGGTAAACTATTTACAATCATGTACGTGAAGATTTGCAGCGCGGTCAGTTACCAATGCATGTATACATGCCGTAAGTGTGCAATTCTTTGCAGCACAATGGTCACCGAAACATTTCTCTGCTTTTTGTGCTATGTAACTTTGTCAGGAATCCAGTGCACACTGCGTTCGCTCAGTGCGCTCCCGTATACGGGTGCATGTTAACTAACTGCTATATATGGGCACAACAAATCAACAACACTCAAAGAGTTATGTTACCATTTAACAAAACTTAAAAACATTCTATTTGATATATAACATTGTTGTGTTAACTTACATTTTAACCTCAGAAATGTATAATTTGTTATCGTCGAGACAATGCGTCGTCAACACTGCACTTTGAAAGCAATTGGTTTTCAGATAACTATATATCATTGCCAGTAAAAGGAATCAATCCGAGCAACAGAGGCATTTGGAAAGCAAGAAAATACAGAGGATATAAATCTCCATTCTCTTCACATTAAACATATTGATATGTTTGCATTTTGTTCGCATTTTAAATTGCCCGTTAGTGAATTAGTTTGGTCGTCTTTAGCGCCATCTTATTCAAAATGATTTCAGTTCAAACAGCGGAGGGTTGTGGTCCAAACCAATTCTTCTGAAGTTGCTTTTCAGTGAGTAGTAACTTGCTCTTCCACAAGCAACTGACCGACAAACTCTCCACATGTGCAGGACACCACCGGAGCAAACACACACTATTAGTAGGCATTTGTAAAAGTAGAAACACGAGTGCCCTTCCATGAACATTCGGCAATGTCGATTTACTCCTTGCGTAGGGAAGTTGCTGGTTCCTTGTGGTAGGGTAAGTTTGTACTAGTTAGGATATAGCCCAGGAAAACATGGTATATAACTAACGATTGTTGAGAAACTGGGTTAAACCCTAATAATCAAACATAAAACACGATATTAAGATATGATATATTATGATGTAAACAGGCAATCAAACTACAAGGATGGTTGACCTACAGTAGAAGCATCTCGCTTTAAAATTACATTACCTTTATCACAATCGTACTAGTGAACCAAACGTTAAAAGATGTATCCTTTATAGGACAATTCCAACATTCCCATGCTTTTACCTCTGTGATTGAACAAATAATCTCACGATTTGCAGTTTATTGAACAGATGTCGTATTACAACCGTGTTCACGAAGCGACAAATAGATTGTCTCCTAATTAATGAAACAAATTGGTCTGTAATTAATGAAATTCTCTCGGCATAGCCGAATCAAAGTTCGGTCGGATTATATAAAAACCCAATCCCATTGATTCAGCATTTATATTAATTAGTATCATAGAACGGAGCCCATAGCTTCTCATTCATTGCGTCTCATAACATCTGGGGTCCGTAGTAATCAGAATCTGGTATTAAAGGGACAAGGCAAAACAGTGCTACCTCTTTCAATGATAAATAAAATGCCTAGAACGTCAATATCAATGACAAGACATTTTGCTATAAAAACACATAAACAGACAAATTGCTGTGTGTGCTTGTTTGTTCCACCGAGTTTACTCTGCAAATCACCATACAACATAAAACAGCTGCACCACGATTGACACTGGTGTCATAAATATGAAACACACGAACAACTTTGAAATCAAAGTATAAGCCCACGAGGTGATGTTTTACCGAATACAGACAAGGACTCCGCTGGCGTTCAAAGAGTTTGAAAAGAAAAATGGTGGAACAAATTGGCTTCGCCCATTTTCCAATAAAATGCAATTGCCTTTCCATGTGTTTGAAAATGAAATTGGCGGGACAAATTTTCTTAAAACAACGCCAATGTTCCATCAAAGACTAAAGGGGTCCAACTTCAAAACAATTATTCTAAACATTATTTTCTTTTGTTACTGATTTATTAAGCTGCATCATTTGTGCAATGGTGAAACTATGCTCTTCAAGTCGACATATTGTCTCACATGGAGGTCACGTGACTTATATCCAATATGGCGTCTCTTCTTTCGGAATGCGCCCCAGTCCTTTTAAGTGGTTTTCTGTTTCATCATTTGATTCCCTCTAAGGGGAAGAAAAGTTATCCACTAAAAATCTCATGAGTCGTATTCTGATATGAAACCATTACAATAATGAGCCACAAATCATGTTTTCTATAAATGTGTTTGCAATGTTGTTCTTTTTCTCCTGGATTTCCCATCATTTGGACCTAATGGAGATTGTACAATTTAAGGAGACTTCTTATATGTAGTTGTACTCATTAGTCATTTATTCAATTATTACATGTATTCTTTTGTTCGACTGGTTCGTACTGTTTTCAGAATCTGTAAATCGGGAGTGTTTTGTACATTTGTATATTTTAAAACACAATCGTACAAGTACAGTAACTGTTGTGTTGCTAAGACTGCAATATTATCACTAGTACAGTGTGTACATACGTATTAACGACTGGTTAGGCACCCCGTAGGTAGCAGGCGGTTAAGCCGCGCAACCTAGGTAACAGGTGTTTCCGGACTTGTCCATTTTGATATGGCTTGATGGTGAGCAACCAGTTGGTTTTAAATTCTTACCAAGTACCTTAAACAATCGGGAAATCAATGCTCTCAGAATGTATCCCATAAGCCGATTTGACTGGCCCTTTAAATAGGGATAACACTGAAATAAATAAATACTTGCGTGAAAGCTTTAGAATGGGGGCGGAGCTTATAACGACAGTAGATTTAGTTCGTATGATGACATATATTTATCAAAGTGAGAGAAATTAGTCTGACGATTACAAAGTATGTTACTGAAGACATCGTATAAGTACACTTAATACAACGTACATACTGGCTTTCTTAATTCAAGTACATCTAGTATACTTATTTTCTGTAATATTTGTGGAATGGGTAAGTTTTTGGTATTATTTCGTATTTAACGATACATTGTGCATACTTCCTGTACATTGTCAGTCATCAAAGGACTGGCAGCTCTACTTGAGTTTAATGCAATTTAACATTTGTTGAAATATTCTGATTCATTACTCCCATTATAATCAATTGGAATTCACGAAGAAGAAAGGGAACGAATTGGTTTATGCAGCCCTGAACAGATTTATCCCGATGACTCGCATTAGCTGTTCCTCAATTTCTTAGAACTGATTCTAAACATCCACGACTTCGGAAGCTCCAAATCAAGAAGCACAGATTAGAGAACAATCAAGCTAATCGTTTGTTACGTAAACATTTTAAGCGCAATCATGCACAATTCCCTCAAATCCGTTTAATTTCTCGGAGATATTTGATTGCTGGGGGAAAAACTTACACTTTCAGCAGATTTTTTTCTGTAACAACCAATTACAAGCACAGACGCTGACGATAGCCGCAGTTATTCGCTCTAACCAAGGTAGTAATATTGATTCATTTTTTTTCTTATTTTTTCTCAGATTATGAGGAACTCGTTTCACCACCTTATTGTTTTATTGAGTTATTGTAGCTATATTTAAGAGAGTGGGGATATTTAAGAGACGCAGTGTGAAGATTTTGCCACCCATGTTGTCATAACGGTCCGTACAAAATCAGACAAGATTGTGAAGTTCTATTCCGGCGCAGACATGTTTGGCACTAACCTCTGTCCGGAGGTATCACTTAATATATAAATCCGTGCTATATTGCCTAACGCTATTTGGATATTCTCTACATGAAGTTTACGTACTTTTGTTGTACAATTGTATTTCCTTAATGGAAACTGTATATTTGTACAACAGAAATATAATTATGTAGGTGTGAAGGGAACTGTGGAGTGAAATAATTTAGATAAGCCTGCAAGTTGTTGGCATGTTTCTGATACAATAGACATGTACTTCAAACCGCATTTCGCATGTATCTTTTCTCAAGCGACGTAAGACACAGTAGTTCACAAAGAGCCTAGAAACTTCCCTTTAGATTTATAAGTACATTGCGTATCGTGCGTCGTTTAGTTTTATTCGACGAACAGGACATCATAAAATGTGATTGCATCTTTTGAATAATTGACAATTTCACTGCTCTGATTAAATTTACGATTATGCTATAATAAATATACAGTGTAGATCTATGCCTACTTTAATTATTGAGTTTGATTTGAAAAATACTGCGATGCAAAAAGTCTTATCTCTCTTTCCCTTTTATGGTGCATGCAGATTACTGTTTCGAACATCGTCTGCGTGCGCTGGTTTTGTTTTAATCTTTTGGTGCGTATTACGAAAAAATGTCACAAATGTACCCGGAAACTTGACACAATTAATCATTGAACTATCCACAAACTGGCACCACACACAATATATTTAAACTTATATAGTCGCTTGCTTTAAGGATATAACGCCCAATCTAAAAAAGTCCTTACTCAATTTAAAGGAATCTCAACAGGACCTGGAAGGAATTGCGCATACACGAACTCTGCAAGTTGATAGGCAATTGTGTCTTTAAGGGATTTTGTACCGTTAACTTATTGTACTATATATATGTGTTTTAGCTTAATATTGTGTATTTAAAGGTAAAAACATAATCAGTGCTCTTCATTTGTACATGCGGTTAGTGGTGCCATAAAACCTACACCCTGACATACATGTTGGAACTTAAATTGTCCTTAAATTAATAACGTTCATAAGATTACATGGCGACATCCGTTGTCCCTGGTAGACATATAAGGTAATGTTCTCAGATGAAAGGGCAAGGGTTTCCACCTTAGTTACAGTATATAGGAACGAGGAGATTGATCGAATCAAGCTTTGTGATATAAACTTTCGGGAAATGAGCAATTATCCGTTTTTCTGCGATAGCTTTCCCCTGATTTACACATCGTTATCTACAAGGACCCAATCAATGCATATCAGGCTTGTGCGTAAATCAAATATACGAAGATTGCTCGTTTCACCGAAGTAAATTGTCAAATAGCGCAATGTTGTTGAGAAAAGAAATTTGGCTGAGACTGTTAGGGACTTGATTAGAATTATTCCTACAAATCATTACTTGCGCAATTCCCGTATATGTTGGGTAATTCCGATGCTTCGTGGATAATGTATATGCCTCACAGATGCGCTACGTATCTGTCAAGCAAACATTCAAGATTGGTGAACCCCAAACCGGGACGTCAATCACTCAACATACATCAAGATTTGATGCATGAAAACCGTTCAGAAATAGACTTATCTAGATATCGCTTAGAAATAATTACAGTAATAGTTTGAAATGTTACATATCTGTTGTATTTATCAAACAACATAGCGTCTAGGGTCAAACAAATTTGATACAAATTCAGTTTCTATTTTGGTTTTAAATTATATTCGCTTGTGAGCGACCAGTAAAATTGTTTGCAAGTCAGCAAATTGCTTGCACCGATTGTACCCATTTTATATTTTAGGTCGATTGTGAAACAAGTTCTACGAATCATATTATTCACATTCGATAATTCATTCCTCGTGGTATTGTTCTCCATGACGGCATCAGAGATAAGATGCGACTTTCCCACTTTAAATGCTGACAGAAAAACAGGTACCATTTTTAGTTGTTTTTACACTCAAAACGAACGAAGTGGGTTTTTTTATATGGGTTAAAAATTTAAGACATTATAACAGAAAACAATTACAAAAAATGTACATCAATTATAAATGTACCTTAAATTAAGATCAAAATTATTTTCAGGTTTACTCGCTCTGCTTTCAACTTGATCACGAAGGCCAATTTTGACGACATAATTCCAGCGCGCACGGGTTGGTCTCGTTATTGAATGTTTAATATAATTCGACTGAATGATGGTATAAAGTGTGCATAACGGATAATTAGATTTATTAGACATGTAATTGAAACTAACATCAATGGTGGGATATGACAAAGGAGACAACTCCACAGGATGAACAAATGTTCAAGACATCCAATACATTACAGAAATACTACCAAAATACTGACAGACACAATATACATGTATGCAATATGCGACAATAATGAGTTTTAATTGTCCGTAATTGGCATGCACCACGTTAAATGTGTCGCCCGTTTAGAGATAATTGTCTAAAACAGATGGTACTTATACTACCCAGTAGAACACTTAACATGTATTGACCATCATCGACATATGGTCAGTTGTTTTAAGACGTTTCAGTTTAGTGCTCTCTATTTCTTGGTTCTTGCTGCAGGATGTCCATATTTAGCAATATAACACCAATATATTATTTTTACGAAAAGACCCACTGGACATTAGTAAGTATAGTTTCCAAAATACCTTGACCAACTGCCAATTTGCCAATTAATTTAACCATACTGGTAAAACACTCGTACATTTTTTTACGAAAAATATAAAAAAACTGGACATTAGTAAGTATAGTTTCCAATTTTTTGTAACCAACTGTCAATTAATTTTGTGGTAGGAGCTTATGGTACACTGAACAGTTAAACAACGTAGAATCCGGAGCATCTGGTGAATTGTTTATTTGGACACAATCAGACTCAAGTACATTTTTTTGTACAATGACCTTCCTACAGTAAAGCGGTGTAAGGAGCTGATTTTAATGAGATTGAGATAGACACAAAAAGACCACACATTACATCAGTCTATCTATATCTGTTAGCAAGTTGTAGTATCGACAGAAAAACATACCACGAAAGGTCCGCCAATGTGCCTGGTCTGTATTGATTCGAAAAATTAGAAAATACTTAATTTCCATCAGTCAGATTAGCAACATGAAAAACCCGAGATGTTTGAGTTGGACAATTGCTGTTGGCGACTTACAATTGTTTGTTTTTAATGCATACTAATTAGGCAATGTTCCGCATGCGTCCATGTTCATGAATCATGATGTGGAGATTTTAACATTGAAATTGTTACATTGAAAAAAAAACCTGCAAACATCTAGGCCAAGGTTACTTGTTTTATGTTGATTCTATAACTTCGATACACCTTCGCAAATAATAAATACTCTCCTGAAAGTGACAAACAACATCATACTTAAAAATATTTTTAAAAGGCATCGATGTCTAGAACGAGAAAGTCGTCTAACATATATTTTTGGTGCCTGGCATTTCGTTACTAAGTCATTTCTCCTTACAGCCAAAATGTTTACAAATGGCATCTATTCTTCAGTAAACCATGTTTATATTTATAGAATTCGCACTTCGATAGACAATACAATTACGACCGAATAAGACTGACAATATTCTTTATATACCAGCGTCTGCGTCATTTTGTGGCCACAGTGGTGCCCTTTAGTGGGTTTTGGGAAGTCATCTTATTGGGAGAGCGCTGGAGAACAATTAATTTGAAGTTAAATGTCCCTTTACATCGAACAAAAAAGTGGCCTGTGATTAAGTTTCCATAGAATGTGATAATAATTAACGAACAAAGTATGAATGACGATATTAAATGTCGGAAACATCTGTACGATTACAGTTGGTGTGAAAACGAAGTCGTTAAAGTCTATACTCATCAACAGGGAATTTCAGAACAACTTATTTTCATTGCAACCTTAGGCGGTTACTTCAGAAGTTAACACAATTAGAGACGATTTTCTCCAATTAACAGCCCCGTAGCTATGGTGAAACTTAAAGATGATTCGAAAAAGATCGTTCGGAAATTGTTTCCCATCCTGCTTTCTTTAATCTTACTAATTACAAAATGCATATGACTGCTTATAATAAATATTTGTTTAATCATGAAATCAATATGTTAATAGTTCCTTCTCCATAAAAAGAGAAACATTTTGCAGAAATAAGAATTAGTTCTGTTGTTATAGAACTTAAAGGCTAACTAGAGGCGGTGTGCTTAAATCGCGGACCATACGTGTGTATTTCCGAATTTTGATTAGAATGGTATGACCAGACTGGGGCATTCTGCTTAAAACCCAAGCAGAACTTGCGATTAACCGGGAAATGTCTTCGATATAATTTATTTTTCATTTTCTTGTTGCCAAGACAATACCCTAACAGAATCTGGATGATGACACCTTGTTATGTTTGGACAACTCCACCAATGAGGCCCGCAAGGGTTATATGTTTCAGGTATAAAAAATATGACAGAACGATAAACGTTTTATTAGGACTTTGACTACATGTGCATTATCGTACAATACAAATGTACAAACATAAACATTCAAAGGGGTTTTATATGTCCTGTGAATCGACCCTTCGATCCCTGAAATTGTCCAAGCCAAATTTTGACACACGCTGAAAAAGGTAATATTTCTTTAAATTGCATACATAGTAGTTAAAACATGATATCAAAATCGTTCTTGAAATTCAGCATCTGTACTAGTGAAACCTTTGTTCTCTCCAACACTTTGGTTTTAGAATAATACACTTAGTCACTTACGACGATGTCCCAATTTTGGAATCTAGATGTAGATGTATAAACCAGCAAGCAACGTAAAACCATAATGTATATATTTTATTGTAGAATATCTCGTATACAGGAGGGTATATAGTGTGAAGACCGGCTTCCACAAATATTTATATGTTTACGCCTTCCAGTAAAAGGATGATAAAACATCAGCTGGAATCGTACAATTCCATAGACAGACAAATATTAACGACGGAATAAATTTATGGATTTAATATGAACATTCATAAGAAGACAGGAAACGTCTGCAATAAGTATAGAAGTTATTGTACGAGTGCGACGCAGACGTAGTATTAACATAACACGTGGAATATATGTGTCAAGTATTGCTAGTTATTATTTGCACAAACTATTACGTTCTGTCTGCGAAAACGCATAAAATAAGCAATGACTATATAGATCCTAAATCTCCATTGTTATGTTATAGTTAGAACATATTAAGTAAATTTTAATGATTAAAAAGGGCGGAGCGAGCGAAGCGAAGCGAGTCCTTTTTAGTCATTACAATTTACTTAATATGTTCTAAATAACTTAGAATATAACATTCTGCATTCTGATTGGCCGATAGAAATTAGCACCGACGCATGACGTCAAGTCTGTTAAGAGAAAATTTTAATGATTAAATTTTCATTTAACCGCGAAAATACGGCGTTTTCATTGGCTCATAATGTAGGTTATATTCTAATTACCATTAGGTATAGAATAAACATGAAATATTTATTCGTAAAGTGCATAAATTGATCATTTGTTTAGATCCGGACTGGTGTCGATATTACGTGCTTTTATTCTCCCCCGGCTTTGTTTGGAACACTGAATACTAACTTGAAGCTGAGATCAGACATTCCTTTAATAATCATTGTTTATTGTATACATAATACTTTTTTATGAAAGGAATAAGAATACATTTGTTCAGATATATCGTGCCTCTGAAAGTAAGAGCCGTATCTTAAAATCAAACCAATCTTTGCCAGAAAGGGAAAAACATAGTATAACCAAAGACTATCCTGTTTGCAAATAAGATTGGTATGTGTGTAATGATTGAAGCAATTCTGTGTTGGCGATAAAAAGAAGGGTAGTTATCTTGATTGTCATACGTGGGTAAAATGCATATGAGTCAGTCTCCAGGAATACCTGCTATTTTTCATAATCCAGGAGCTTGTGGTTTGCGTTTGTAATCTTTTTTGTGTGTAATTTTATACCTTTCGATATACGGATAAATGACTTAAAATTGAATCTATTGATATGTCATTTGTTCTTATTTGAAAACTTTTTAAAAAGCTTGTTATATGCAGTAATTACATAATGTCAATATATTATATTTATTACAGAAGAAGCCTAAGTCACATAATCCAGGACCTTGTGGTTTGCGTTTGTAATATTTTTTAGTGTGTAATTTTATACCTTTCGTGCACTTTTTGAACGGGGTTGCTTGCAAACTGTGTTCATATGGTGCTTTTGTTGAAAACATCCGGTTTCAGTTCGGGTTTTAGGTTTTGTAAAACGTTGGACAGTAAACTAAAATTGGTTTCGACTTAAACTGAGTGGCGAACAAACAGGTAGTTTGAACAAACATTTTGATCACCAAGGCGAAAAAAAAGAGATTTACTATTGTCTTATTATATTAAAAGGAACACACGCTTATCAATAAAAAAATGAAGTTTTATCTCTTTTCTTTTGTTATTCCCTGATTAGGCTGTCATATTTGGAAATTTGGTTAATATATACTAGGATGGTATATAATTGATTAAAACATTTTCAATTCATAATTATAGCGCAAAATTCTGAGCTAATCAGATCAAATAAGAAATTGTGTACCAAGAGATTTAGTAATGGTAAACATGGTCGGCCATTGTCCTGCGCTCAACTGCATGTAATTTCGAATGCATCAAAAGGATCAAACCACCTCCGGGGTAGTTTGGAAGATTTGACAAATCTGTTCGAGATTTTTTTAAACAAATAGCAAAACTTGTTTTTGTTTCAAACCAGTTTTAATGAACTAACGGACAGTTTGACAAATCAGGTGGAAACCAAACCAGGTTTGTTGCTAACAAAAGCGCCCATATTCAGACAAAACAGTTCTTCGATTCCTTATAGATAAAAATCTAAAAATAGCACAAAGTGGCTTATCGTGCGATCGCACCGGCATTGATCGTATTGCAATAGTTCAATTATTCTTTTTTGTATTATGCTTTTGCCTTTTACGGCCCTTTTTGGCTAGATGCTGTTTATGTTGAATGCTGTTTTCCTTTTTATGTAAGTCAGTATATTGTTTATTAAAGTGACCTGTGTAAATTGTACAACAAAAAGGATAAAACACACAATAAATACACCCGGCCTTGTGGATCAATAAGTCACCATCAAACTGAATTGGAAGCATAATATCACATGAACATTACATCATGGTAAATAAATGTATATAATAAATTGAACACTTCTTCGAGCATATGTAATGAGTCAAATGCACGTCAAACATTTTGTCAATGCATATAGCCTAATAATTAGCAGACTGGTTATAATTTTACAGAAACTTGAAATGATACAACTGTGTGCGTCGATAGAAGTAGAGAGAAAATGTGTTGACATTTACATATTTAATCTACATGATAATAAACCAATAAAACATGCCACACTGCAGTATGTATTTAATCATTAAAGTTAAAACAAAGGTGCCAAGGCAATGGTGCAGGCAAATGCTTGCGCAACACACGTACGGTATTCCAGAACTAAATAGAGATCCCTCACACACATCAAGTTCACAGATCAATCAGTGAGCGTGAAGATTCAATTCAAGGACTCCGAATGACACTCGAGTCAGGAACATATTAGATCAGTGAAGTCATTGGAGCGAAGAAAATTCTATTGCCATCGCAGTTCACAAATAACATTCACGATAACGACATTTCTCTACAATCTGTCAGCCTTTCCTAACGGCTTTTTGTGTGTAAAAATAAACACTTATTCTTGTAACAAGATTTCGCGACCTCATTAGGGACCCGCTGCGCGTGCATGAATACATCCATAACTGTATAAGGCTGAAACAAATTTAAGCGTTTGTTCACACATTTGTGACGGGGACATCAGAATAATTGCGAAGGGCTTTGCGGACAAAAGAGGTCAAGAATATGCTTTGAATGTTGATTATTTTAAGTACTAAATGTAGCGAAGTAATCTGGGGAAAGTATAAATGGAACTCGTTCACTGTGGGCCGTTATTTGTGATTTTAAGATGAATTACTAACCATCTAGTGAAGTACTATACACTAGCATAGACCGTACGGACACGATACATGTTTGTATGAGAGCAGTCTCAGAGAGGATGCACTTCCTAACACACATGAAACAAGTCAAATAGTTTCCAGCTAACTTACCGATCAGTATTAACGACTTTATAAACGGTTCGTCTGACCTAACCAACTCTACTTAGAACCTGTATGTAACAGTTTATGCACAGTGGTATACGGTGTTTACTGCGTTTCGGTGTACCGCTTATATACAGTAGAATATAGTCTTAAGACAGAAGATATATGGTGCCTAGTAGAGTTAGAAAAATGCTACTTTAAATTTGAAATCGAAAGCCAGACTGAGACTCTATTAGCCAATCGGGTATTGATGCTTGGTCACGTGCTCCGTCCATAGACAAATCACTTCATGCATTACAATAGACCTGCGACCGCGGGTAATAATTAACCAACCAATCATGACATGCTATGCTTATTTGCGGCTACGATTGGTGCACGTGCACGGTGTATATATACTAGTATGCAATATGGCCGGTTCCTGGACTCGTGAAAATATTTCATAGTTTCTCAAATACAAATATAGTTAATATACCATTTGCAAGTACAACTTCGACACTAAAGGACCCCAGTGTTGAACTTGTTTTTAAAATAATTAGCATTTATCCTCTTCACGCTTAATGAAACAAATACAATTTTGCATGATTATGTCACGAATGTGAAATCTGGAGATTGGTCTTATTGCAATCTATATTATCAAGAATAAAGGTGAACGCACTTTTTAAAATATGTTGATTGGGACGTATGTTAAATGTTACATTTGCTATACTAAGGAAGTGCAATCAAAGATCGTCCTCACTATATAAACTTTAGCATTAATGTGTATTACATGTGCTCGTACATTGTATATAATATATCCACACATAGTCACATAACTTCACACTTGTATCACACTGGAACTACAGGTCGAATACTTCGGGACTAATGAAATTTGTTGAGGTCAACCGAATATGTACATGTTATTGAAAAGTATACGCGACGTGGTCGATTTTTTATTTTCGAACTAACAAGTCCGATTAGACACTGCAATGAACTGAATGATACCTTGCACCGAAAGGAAAGTTTTCTGAAACTAAACACTGGCAAAACAGAGGCAATCAGTTTTGTACCAAAACGGCATACCAGTAAAATCGAGAATCTCACCGTGAGTGATGTTGATGAAGCTGTGGTCAGATCTTCAACGATTTAAAAGCTGAAGGGTGAGAAAACCTCGAAATCATGCTTGATTTAAATTTGGACGTGTATATATCTATGCTTACTATATGTCTTTGACATGTTACATGCAAATCCGACAAATAGGTCAAGTCAGACACTGTTAAACAATTCATTATTAATTCTTTAGTAACATCATGCAATTATTGTAATCCATTACAAGATGTGAGTCCACTAAGATCTTTCTAAACCAAAAAAAAACATTCAAAATACAGCTTGCCGCCTCATCACACGGACATCGCTTTACAACCACACCCAATGTGACATGACACATGATTTTTTCGATGTATTAGTATAGGCTTTTATTTATCCTCGCCACCTGAAATCCATATGGGCGAGGCCCCCAGAAGAGGTTAGTGACTTTAGTTTTTGTGTGATAGTACATGATACAGAAGATGCCCCAGTTCCAGAAACATCCCTGGTTCTTTAACGTGCCTGATGTAAAGCATCATACACGGGACCTCACTTAACGTCTCGTCGGAAAGACTGTTTTATTATGTTAGGTGGGAAATACTGAAAAGCATTTCTGTTTTTGATCAGGCTGGAGTAGGGACATGATTTTCTTTTTCTAGTTGTGCTGGTGACGAGGACTGTCCTTTATGGTCTTCCTAGTTTCCTCCTTCCCGTTGGTATATATATAATTAATTATTGATTATACATACCCCGTTAGGACAAAAGTCATTTTCGGGGCTAAAAATTAAAAAAAACATAATTCTATTCTGCATACACACATGTTTATATTGTGCATTTTAATTTCTTTCATAAATAAATCATTGACGAGGTTAAATCATTACTTGCATGATTCTATCCATTCCAAATATCGTTATCCATATCTTTATAGTGAACATAAGGCACATTTGATCTTGTAATCGCGTGATAAAAGTGTTACGTAAATAAATGTGGTACATTTGTATAATAATGACAATACCCAAGAAGTAAGGTGAAAGCACGTTAACATCTCGTTTTAGACATATGTTATTTGTTCCATTCGACATACAGTACGTTCAGAGAGTACAAACTAAGAGTATATCCTTATATAGCCTAGGTGATATATGTTTATACAATAAACACTCGCCTAGTTTTTTGCCAATTAAACGAGCTACTCGTGACTTACATCTAATGGCAAATGTCTATATTGTGATCGTATGTTTTCCGTATATTGACGTCGTATGTTATACATTGCATGCAATATAGATGAAGTTAGTTACTTTATTAAGATCTATGCTATAATACTAAACAATTAAAGGTGAACCAGCCTTAAGTCAGTCTTGACTAACGAGAGAAAAGCATATAAGTATATCAAATTGTTTAAAAATGTGGTAACACAAAAAAACTCATCTGTCTATAGTTGCAAAATATTAGAAACAATATACAATAGTCATGCTACACTAGTATAAAGTATTATTATATTCTTCGAGTTCCGATTTTTTATACTGACTTGACTGTAATCGCTGGCTTAAAATGAGAAAGTCGTAAGTACAAAAATGCTATTTTGAGAAACAAGAAAAACTGTTATAAAACTACTCTTAACTGATGGAAAAACAAGATTTTCAACTTCAGTTTGGTCAACATGATCCGGTCCAATTTTCAGGAAAATAGGCTCATAAGATGCACTTTATGATGCAGATTTCAAATACGCAAGAGTCTTATAAGGTCACCTTACGATCTTCCCAATCTAAGCCGGCGACATTATAGACAATTTCGATATACTTATCGATCGAACAGCCAGAATATAAAGGCTTTCTTCATTGAAGGGTTCAACCTGGACATTTGTGGGGCAACAACTGTAATTTAATTTGGGGTGTGTGGCTATATTCTGGGGTACGTTGAGTCTACCTAGTCAAATTGTCCGTGCATATGTCAACCAGTCATAAAGTTACGTACCATTATACGTCGGGTGCCAAGTGCAGAAGCTTTACCAGTGCCACATTAAACCTTCAAGTCTATAGTTTCGCAACCTCGCGATCCCATCACTAGACCTTAGGCTGCTGATCTGGCTTTCACTTTTATACGATCTTTGATAAATAAAAGCAATGGCGCCATCAGTGTTAATGGCCGCATAAAGTGAGTTTCCTTGCCTTGCTTATAGTTTACGTTCTTCTTGTAGGTACTATATATAACAGTTTAATGTGACGTGCTTAATGACACAAACTGTCGATGCACAATAAAGTATCCGCCATTAATTCTGATCACGAAGAAATGAACCGTTTGCAGACAGTGCATAGAGTGTGGCAATGAAGTCTAAGTAAATTATGGTGACGCTACAGCATCGTCATAAAATCATTGATCAGGTCTGCACTGACCACATACATGAACAGTTTCCTAATTTGGAGAAACGTGGCTCCCAAAGTATCCTGTAATAGAAATACAATGTCACACTTGACTTTCAATTAGACCATGTAGCCCTTAATGGACTTCCAATCGGCTTTAACGTTCCCATTAACTGATTATTCAGGTCTCACTCCAACAGCATTAATTACATCCCATTCGGCCAGCCCGCAATTGTGATCAACAGGACGTTTGCAAGGTTAAGTATAAAGTACGGTGTACGGTAATGCTGTGGTTGTGTTTACATTCCCGTTGAAAACTGTACGGACGGCATTCCAGAAAACGATATATAATTAAGAAAATTGCATTTAATTATTATTAGAAGCAATTGTAATGATCTTTATTGAGAGTTTTATATCACCCTGACAATCACGCAATAATGAGCATGTTTCATCCAGTGGTCACGCTATTCTCTTTATGGGCCAAGGTTGACATTTTAACTTAATAAATCGTAGGGGAAATGTGTACTTTCATGAATGATAATGTACTTAACTTCATTATGACATCAGGGAATTATAATAGTTTGTGCTGCATGAGATAAAATGCCAACATTGCGTACACTATGACCGAGAGTTGTTGTATCAATTTAACAATGTTTACAGCACACTCCCTGCAGTGGTTACCTCCCCTTGTAGATACATTTACTGATCATAAGGGCAGTTACTTATAAGGGCACTATAAGCAGAAGCAGATGGCTGGTCATGTTTGCAGACTTACATAAAAATTTTAGTAGTTTTTTAACATTGATAACTTTTTAGTGCATCCAATGTATGCCCTTTGGTTTTATAATTCTGAAAATATCAACTCTTTGGTGTTTGTTATATCTGCTGCCATGTACGAAAAGTGGACAAAGCCACGGATTAAGTATGGCTTAAATAATCATCCTTCATAACAAAACTATTAGCAGTAATACCTACTTCTAAATGTACATTACTAATATATCCATTATAATACATACCCAAATATGAAATTGCTGCCATAGAGGTCAAATAGCCATTTGACCTTCATTGATCTTTTACGAGCGTATCGCGCTATACAAATCCCCCATTTAATTACTCGTCAATATGTAATGCTAATATACCGATTTTCTTGACAATTTTTGACATCCTGTCGCGAGCGTTCCTATTTATATGAATTATCTAGAAAAATGTAATTTTCTCGTTCTGGTTTCAAGATCATTAGCTTGTATGTATTTGTACATGTAAATCAATCTTAGTCAAGTCAGCGTGTCATGTGGTACAAACAGACAGAATAATTATCTTTTCTATCAAAACACGTGCAGTAATAAGAAATCCAATAGGCTATCTCAAGTCACAAACTATACTAATAAGTATTCATAAGTTAAAGCTTGATGCATTAATTCAAATTATTTCCTCGATTCCGTTCTTAGACGGTATGGCACCTTTACGAACTTTAGCCATCGATTTCTCGTCAAATACCGCACATGCCCATGGACATGCAAGTATAAACGCATGCAAATCAAATTTTCTCGGCGAATCATTGGATTTAGTCAGTGGTCAATCAGGGTCTGATGATTGCAATGCTTTCCGGTATTGTGTTGCCACAAGACGCAGATTGATTTTGCAGATTTGCTTTGACAATTAGACGCGTTATTGGGAAATAAGGGCATGCGTTAGACACGAGAAAGGACTTATAGTGGGGACAATACGACGATAGATGACTTGAATACATCCGCTACTTGATCACGTTTGGTAATGGTTTATTTATATTGTATATGAATCAGATCTACAATATCTATAGATCTGCCAACTGTGACTATAAATGGTACTTACTAATAAAACTTACTAAGCATAATTGATGTCTGGTTTGCCAACCTAATAGGACTACAACCTAACGAACTTTTGCCAATGTATATCTATGGATATACGTGCAAGGATATACGAGGATCATGCTGTTGTATGCTTGAGTACAGTTTACCGCATTGTAGGGTTGTGTCCTTTGATGTTTGGTTACAATTTTTGGTCTCCGAACTCTAATTCATGAGCAGTAGTTGTCACCAGCTTGCAGATAGGTGGCTGACTGTAAATATAGAACTTTCTTAATCATGTTGGTAAACCGAAAATTAATAAACAATTATTCAAATACTAGTAGTTGTCCCCCGCAGGTCGCATGTCATTGGCTAATCTGACAGGCAGAAAACCAGATGACCGGTCCTTAGACTGCCTCAGTTGAACAAAAGCAAATAGTAATGTTCTAGTATATGTCACTGTTGTTGAAATAAACATCACCAACTGTCACAATACGCAGCATTGTCTGCATATGTCATTTATATTCTTGAACGCGGTTTCTGTTTTACTTACGGTGCGTTGATACTACTTATATCACAAAGGTGGTGCTACTGAGCATTATATACGGCCCACAAACCTCCAGATTTATATCATTTATCATCAAGCCCCGGATGTATCGTCTGCCGTTAATAACGATATGACATTACCGTAACCCTATCAAAGATACCAATCAAAATGTCTCATATTGTTTGACGTCTATTTCATAATCTTTGAACAATCATACGGTATATATTATGTCACTGCGACTGGTTGGAACCTCGAGTGTCGAACAATGCCAATTTTATTTCTTTAATTTCGCGACATATCAATCACTGGTTCCAAATACTTATAGACAATTTGTTTGTGGTCTCATCCAGTGGAGCCAAGCTGGATCCTGACTGAAACAATTTCTCAAATCAATATCTGTGATTTGTGTCCATGTTTGTAATAAAGATTGACATACCTGTGAATGAAGAGCAAATATGAAGACGGCAATCCATCTTTTATTAAAGGTATTATTCACAAATGTTTTAATTGATTTGCATCTATAGTAGGATTCGAACCTATACTGTACGGTGTGGTCTTTATTAGGATTCGAACCTACACTGTATGGTGCGGTCTATAGTAGGATTCGAACCTACACTGTACGGTGGCATTACCTAGCGATGCGAAGTACGAACTTGTAGGACAGCCTTTGATGTCGTGGTTACATTGCTATATTGCCGTGTAAATGTTTACATGACAAGGTGACATTAGATTATGTACTGTGAAGTTTGTATCATGTGTAGTAACTATGATTTTAAGTGGTATGTGGTCATCCTGCTGTTTGTGATATACTAGTAGTTAGAACCACAGGTACCCGTAGCGTTGTTGGCTGGTTCTAATAATTGTAAAGAATTACACATTAGAAAATAGTTTAAATTCGTTATCGGGGTTCACATTTTACGTAAATCAACGGTTATGAGTTATGCTGTCATTATATCGTATTTCTTTGTCAGAATCAAACGTTTAATTTGTCAACTAATATTAGAATCCGTCTGCAGCAGCTGTATTGTGATAATGACATAATAACGACATATTGACAGATAAAACACGAGAAATATAATATGCTGTAAGTTAATTGTTATGATGTATAATATGAATGCCAATTTAAAAAGAGCTGTTATGTAGTAGTTGTTTTGATTTTCAGCATACTAGTTCTAGTCTCAGTGCTTGAAACATTTATGCATGAACACAATGTCGCCGTTTTTCTGATACCTGATTAGCCAAGTTGCAAGGATGACATCGAAAACATTTCTCATTTGCTTAAACATAGGAGTGGACTGGGCTTATCACCACGTAGACATTAAATTTTCAAATATTTTTCGTTTACTACAGTGTAAGGTTTTTTCTGACAATTTCACTAATACTCTCCACAAAAACTACAAATTATTCGCAACCTGTAATCTTGGATACTGTGTTGACCCTGCGTGATTAAGGTGGTTCGACGGTTGTTGGTCCGATAATTTCCGTTTTTAGAGGACCAATACCACGGGCTTCCTATTTAAGAGAACTTGTTTAATGGCAACTTAACTAGAGTGAGAGATATTGCTTGAATACTCAGTCATAGTAAGGTTGGGCAAGACATCTCCGAATTTCGACATTTTAATACTGTAAACTACGATAGCCTGAAAATGCCATTCCGTCCGTATACGTTTTATGTACGAAGGATGTTCAGAAATAACGTAGACTTTCGCTCACGACTTCTCATTTGTTAAAGTATGACACTAATAAATACACTATCATAATTTGGAATCTTTCTTCGATCAATACACCGAATTAGGTATATCTGTATTAAACCTATCTTAAATAAGAGCTCCTCAAAAACAGTCACCACCACCGGCCAAGCGATTTAATCACTGAAAGATTGTTCGTGTGACTCAATGACGCCATGACGTACGTTATAAACTTTAAAATACATTGACCATCATGGACATATGGTCAATTGTTTTAAGACGTTTCAGTTTAGTGCTCTCTATTTCTTGGTTCTTGCTGCAGGATGTCCATATTTAGCAATAAAACACCAATATATATCGTTCTTACGACAACACCACTGGACATTAGTAAGTATAGTTTCCAAAATTTCTTGACCAACTGCCAATTAATTTAGCCATAAAACACGCATGCATTGTTTTTACGAAGAATACAAAAACTGAACATTGGTAAGTATATAAATAGTTTAACCAACTGCCAATTAATTTTCTGTGAGGAGCTTATAATCTCTGAACGATAAGACAACATAAAACCCGGAGCATCTTGTGAATTGCTTATATAGACACTATCTGACTTAAGTACAATGACCTTGCTATAGAAAAGCGATGTAAGGAGCTGATTTTAATGAGACTGGTAGAGACACGACAAGACCGCACACAACATCAGTCTTAATCGTTCTGTTTGCATGTCTTACCATCAACAGAAAAATATTCACCGAAAGGTCCGCCAATGTGCCTGTTCTCTATTGATTCGAAAAATGGAAAATAATTAATTTCCAGCAGTCAAATTAGCAACATGAAAAAACCGAGATGTTCGAGTTGGACTATTGCTGTTGGCGACTTACAATTGTTAGTTTTTTATGCATTCTAATTAGGCAATGTTCCGCGTACGTCCATGTTCATGAATCATGATGTGGAGATTTTAACATTGAAAGTTCTACATTAAAAAAAACACTTGCATATCTCTTGGCCTATGTTATTTGTTTTATGTTGATTCTATTACTTTGATACACCTTCGTAAATAGTAAATATTCTCAAGAAAAGTGACAAACAACATCATACTTACAATATTTTTTAAAGGCATCGGATGTCTAGAACGAGAAAGTCATCAAACATAAACTGTTCTAGTGTCTGGCATTTCGTATACAATTACGGTTTACTAAGTCTTTTCTCTTTACAGCCAAACTGGCGTCTGTTCTTCAGTAAACCATGTTTATATTTATAGAATTTGCACTTCAATAGACAAGAACATTATGACCGAATATGACTGAGAATATTCTTTATATAGCAACGTGGGCGTCATTTTGTGACGCCATCTAGTGGGATTCGCGAAGTCACCTTATTAAGAGAGCGCTGGAGAACAATTAATTTGAAGTTAAATGTCCCTTTACATCGAACAAAAAAGTGGCCCATGATTATGTTTCCATAGAATGTGATTATAATTAACGAACAATGAATGAATGACGATATTAAATGTCGGAAACATCTGTACGATTACAGTTGGTGTGAAAACGAGGTTGTTAAAGTCTATACACATCAACAGGGAATTTCAGAACAACTTATTTTTATTGCATCCTAAGGCGGTTACTTCAGAAGTTAAAAGAATTAGAGACGATTTTCTCCAATTAACAGCCCCGTAGCTATGGTGAAACGTTAAGAGAAGTTTGAACAAAAAGCTTGTTCGGAAATTGTTTGCCATCCTGCTCTCTTTAATCTTACTAATTACAAATTGCATACGACTGCTTATACATGTATTAAATATTTGTTTAACCATGGAATTAATGAGTTGATAGTTTCTTCTCCAAAAAAATGAAACATTTTGCAGAAATTAGAATTTGTTCTGCTGTTATAGTACTCAAATGGCTAACTAGAGGCGGTGTGCTTAAATCGCGGACCATACGTGTGTATTTCCGAATCTTGATTAGAATGGTATGGCCGGACTGCGGCATTCTGCTGAAAAACCCCTAGAGTCTGGCAGAACTTGCACTGAACCGGGCAATGTCTTCGATATAAAAATGTCTCTGCATGTTCTTGTTGCCAAGACAATACCCTAACAGAATCTGGATGATGACACCTTGTTATGTTTGGACAACACCCATAATGAGGCCCGAAAGGGGTATATGTTTCAGGTATAAAGTCATGTGACTGAAAGATAAAGTTTTTTGACTTCGTGGATATTATCGCAAAATACAAATTTACAAAAAATAAACATTAAAAAGAGTTTAATATGGCCATTGAATTGACCCTTCGACCCTTGAAATTTTCAAAGCCAAATTTGGCCCACGCTTAAAAAGGTATTATTTCTTTAAATTACACGTATAGTAGCTAAAACATGTTATCACAATCGTTCTTGAAATTCAGCATCTGTACTAGTGAAACCTTCGTTCTCCAACATTTTGGTTGTAGAATAATACACTTAGTCACTTACGACGATGTCCCAATTTTGGAATCTAGATGTAGATGTATAAACCAGCAAGCAACGTAAAACCATAATGTATATATTTTATTGTAGAATATCTCGTATACAGGAGGGTATATAGTGTGAAGACCGGCTTCCACAAATATTTATATGTTTACGCCTTCCAGTAAAAGGATGATAAAACATCAGCTGGAATCGTACAATTCCATAGACAGACAAATATTAACGACGGAATAAATTTATGGATTTAATATGAACATTCATAAGAAGACAGGAAACGTCTGCAATAAGTATAGAAGTTATTGTACGAGTGCGACGCAGACGTAGTATTAACATAACGCGTGGAATATATGTGTCAAGTATTGCTAGTTATTATTTGCACAAACTATTACGTTCTGTCTGCGAAAACGCATACAATAAGCAATGACTATATAGATCCTAAATCTCTATTGTTATTTACCATTAGGTATAGAATAAACATGAAATATTTATTCGCAAAATGCATAAATTGATCATTTGTCTAGATCCGGACTGGTGTCAATATTACGTGCTTTTATTCTCCCCCGGTTTTGTTTGGAACACTGAATACTAACTTGAAGCTGATATCAGACATTCCTTCAGTGATCAATGTTTATTATATACATAATACTTTTTTATGAAAGGAAGAAGAATAAATATGTTCAGAAATATCGTATCTCCGAAAGTAAGAGCCGTATCTTAAAATCAAACCAATCTTTGCTAGAAAGGGAAAAACCTAGTATAATCAAAGAATATCCTGTTATTAAATAAAATTGGTCTGCTTGTAATAAACGAAGCAATTCTGTTTTGGCGATAAAAAGTATGGTAGTTATCTTGATTGTCGTACGTGGGTACAATGAATATATTTAATACAGACGAAGCCTTAGTCACATAATGTAATCCTTTTTGTGTGTAATTTTATACCTTTCGTGCACTTTTTGAACAGGGTTGCTTGCAAACTGTGTTCATAGTAAGACATACCAGTTCTTCTGTTCCTTATAGATAAAAATCTAAAAAGAGCACAAAGTGGCTTTCTCGTGCTATCGCATCGGCATTGATCGCATTCAGTGTAGCAATACCACGTGACTTAATACTACAGTCCAAAGAAGAAAATTGTAAACAAAACCTCCACTTCGAGAAGGAAAATGGGCGTAAGTATTTTATTTCTTCACCAATTTCTATGAAATAAAGACCACGCTAAGGGAAAACATATAAGCTTTCCGCCATATATAGTATATTTCTCCGTAGTTTGACCGTTTTTTCAATTACCCTGAGAAACCTTGGAAAAAAATTGTGTGAGAGCGGACTACAGTATCAAGCCTTTTCGTTTTCCGGGTATTATCTACTCCATGCGTGATTGAAGAGTCATGTTTACACCTTCCAGTAACACCGGAGGCAATTTCGCAACAAATAAATACATATTATAACAATGCATGGCATTAAAATGACATTTTCTGTTAATTTGCAATCATGGCTACAGTTCCAAGAAAAAATATTCAGACTACAGTTTAAAGCTGTTTTCAGAATTTACTATAATACCAAGCAACGTGTCACCCCTGATGCTATTTTTTTCAACAATACACACACTAAAGTATTCTTTATTTGGTCAGGTTTTATTTTTTACGACAGATGTAACAACATTTAAGAACATAAACACGCACATGGGTAACAGAAGTTTAAAATATATACATGTAGTAATTGATAATAAGCTTGCGTATGGGTAATTTTGAGTAATTTCCAAACGTGCATTTGATGTTTGAGCTAAATAATATATTGGCGGTGCAATCGATTTTCACCACTGGTAGACACCATACGGCGGATATAGCCCCTTATACTTCGCACGAAAACAAAAGTAAAAGTGGATGTCGATTTCACACGATGATAAGTTTTTAATCATTATTTTTTAAATATTTATGTGATTCACTTGAAGTGAACAAATTTAAGCAGCGGAATGTTTATTTTAAAACACCAATGTCGTCATTTGCTCAGACGTTTCGTTATTTTTTAACAATCAGCACCAAAAAGTACCACCATTGACGGACAATGCAGAAAAACGTATACATGTACTTTCCTTTTATTTCAGCTCTAGTATCCACTTCCCAGGACTCTATTCCGATTTAAACTTACATCTTTCATGTTCTTAACCTATGTTGGAACTCTCGCAAACAAACACCAACTAACAATCAATCGATTGAAGGAAAACATTGCATTGTGTACGGGATCTAGCCATCAATGAAAGGGATCTGGTTTTCTGTTGCACCGAGAATAGCAGTCCTGTACTGGTATTGGATTCCTTATTTTGACTCCGTAGTACGTGGTTTGGCCCAATATCGCACGTGAACTAGAATTTGTTGAGATGATCATTGTGATCAAGTTTCATAAGGATTAGGCTAAAATGGTGTCCTCTAGTGACTTTTCACAAGGGTTTTCTATGATTTGACCTATTGACCTAGTTTTTGATCCCAGATGACCTAATTATAACTTGACTTTGACTTTATTAAGATGATCATTGCGATAAAGTTTCAAAATGATTAGATCGAAATTGTGATCTCAAGTGACTAAACAAGGTGTTTCTATGATTCGACGTTGTGACCTAGTTTTTGATCCCGGATGACCCAATATATATCTTGACCTAAATTTTGTTGAGATGATCATTGTGACCACGTTGCATATAGATTAGGTCAAAATTGTGATCTCTAGTGACTACACAAGGGTTTTCTATGATTTGACATTGTGACCTATGTTTTGGATCCAAAAGGACCCAATATTAAACTTGGCCTAGATTGTGATGAGATGGCCAATGTGACCAGGTTTCATAAAAGTTAGACCAACATTGTGACCTCTAGTGTCTACACAAGCAAATTGTTGACGGACGGACGACGTACGACAGACGGACGACGGACGAAGAGTGATCACAAAGCTCACTCTGTCACTTTGTGACAGGTGAGCTAAAAATAGGAACGCACGTGATTTAAGTACATGTACGTAGTAGTATTGCCTTCGTACCCAAAATATTGTTATTGCTAAATTGTTCAATGCTATTTTATTTGGTACGAAATAATTGGGGACGTATAAGCTATTTTACCATCAGTCCACGCGCGCTTAAATTGCTCACTAAAACAAATTATGCACACCTTTTTTGTGCCCCCACACTTATTTATTGGCATTGGTGCTGTCCGTCCGTCCGTACGTCCGTCCGTACGTAACACAAATCTTGTGTGTTGAACTCCTCATAAACTACTGGGTGGAATTTCTTCAAACTTTCATAGATAAACAACCTCCATGTATAGATGATCGTAAAGGATGGAATTTTTGCTGTGTAAATTTTGACCAGAGTTATGGGCCTTTGTCACTTTTACTATATAGCCTATAGTGAAAATCTTGTGTGTTGAACTCCTCTTAAACTACTGGGTGGAATTTCTTCAAATTTTCACAGATGAACAACCTCAATGTATAGATGACCTTAAAGGATGGAATTTTTGCTGTGTAAATTTTGACCAGAGTAATTGCCCTTTGTTACTTTTACCATATACCCTGTAGTGAAAAATATTGTATGTTAAACTCCTCACAAACTGTTGGATAGAATTTCTTCAAACTTTCACAGATTAATAAGCTTAATGTATAGATGACTTTAAAGGATGGAATATTTGTTGTGCAATTTTTTACCAGAATTGTTGCCCTTTGTTACTTTTACTATATGATGGACCTTTGATATTTTTTTTATTAGAATTATTGTCCACAACGACACAAGGCTAAGAAATTGAATAATGATGTTACCTCAAACCGCTATTCTCTCTCCTTCCCCATTGTAAATGATATGTGCTATAAGGGGGGGGGGCACCCGTGTCATGGGACACATTTCTAGTTATTCCTTTTACTACCCCTACAATTACATATTTTGAACTTATATCGTGATCTTAATATTGACCGCTAAACATTCGTACCCACGGGCGATCGTGCAAAATCGCTATTTTCGCCATTGAATATGTACTGTTGATTGTGGCTTATTGTGCATTTTTTGGGCAACTGATGTTAATTGAATAATAAATACATAACGTAAGATTCCCGCTCAGTTTTAGCCGTACTAACGTCAAGTAATTTTACATTTTCTGAACTTCTTATTAGTCCCGACCCGGCCTAAATACGTGTTTTGATTCATTTAAAGTCGTTTGATTTTTCAGTAACCTATATTTCCCTACCACGATAATGCTATCTGCAATTTTTAAAACGTTCAAAGCATATGGGAAATTGTTTGCTTTCTGTAAAATGTAAAAAACACCATTTTTTAGATCTTTGGTTTTTGTAAACAGGTCAGCTGGCTTACACTAAGTAATTCTGAAGTTGAACTTGTATTGCAATGTTGGCTATTTTAAATAAGTTTTTATTAGTGAATCAGATTCAACCAATAATTTATATTTGAACATATTAAAAACTACCCGTCACAATTAGGCAATATCGTCAGATTAGTCTGATCCTGCAGCAAATGAGCCACTAGCGTATCCATGACCTTGATATGTAGGCAATGATAAATCATGAAAACACAAGACTTTCAAGCACAAACAAACTGACTTGACGCTCAACAATGATGTATTATTATAAATACGGACTATATGTTATATCCGCTGTACGGTGTCTACAAGTGGTGAAAATCGATGGCACAGTCCAATATATAACTTAGATCAAACATCAAATGCACGTACTGAAATTACTCAAAATTACCCGTACGCAAGCATATTATCAATTACTAGATCTACATGCATATTTTGCAAACTACAGTTACCCATGTGCGTGTTTGTGTTCTTAAATTTGGTATACTATGTTGTTACAAATAACACCTGACCAAATATAGAACATTGTAGTGCGCGTAATGTTGACTAAAATAGCATCAGGGGCGACATGTTGCTTGATATAATGGTAAATTCTGAAAACAGCTTCAAACTGTAGTCTGAATATTTTTTCTTGGAACTGTAGCCACAATTGCAAATTAAAATAAAATGTCATATTAGTGCCATGCATTGTTATAATATGTATTTTATTTGTTGCGAAATTGTCTTCGGTGTTCCCGGAAGGTGTAAACATGACTCTTCAATCATCACGCATGGAGTAGATAATACCAGGAAAACGAAAAGGCTTGATACTGTAGTCCGCTCTCAAACAAATATTTTCCAAGGTTTCTCAGGGTAATTGAAAAAACGGTCAAACTACGGAGAAATATACTATATATGGCGGAAAGCTTATATGTTTTTCCTTAGCGTGGTCTATATTTCATAGAAATTGGTGAAGAAATAAAATACTTACGCCCATTTTCCTTCGCGAAGTGGAGGTTTTGTTTACAATTTTCTTCTTTGGACTGTAGTATTTAGTCACGTGGTATTGCTACACTGGCATTGCAATAGTTTAATAATTATTCTTTTTTGTATTATGTTTTTGCCTTTTAAGGCCCTTTTGACTAGATGCTGTTTATGTTGAATGCTGTTTTCCTTTTTATGTAAGTAAGTATATTGTTTATTAAAGTGACCTGAGTAAACTTGTACAACAAAAAGGATATAACACACAATAAATACACCCGGCCTAGTGGATCAATAAGTCACTATCAAACTGAATAGGAAGCATAATATCACATGAACAAAACATCATGGTAAATAAATGTAAATGGTATTAATAAATAAAGAAAAAAAAAAAATGGAACAATTCTTCGAGCATAGTGCACGTCAAACATTTTTTCAATGCATATAGCATAATAATTAGCAGACAGATTATAATTTTACAGAAACTTGAAAGGATAGAACTGTGTGCGTCGATAGAAATACAGTGAAAATGTTTTGACATTTACATATTTAATTACATATGAAAACTCAACATGATAATAACCCAATAAAACATGTCACACTGCAGAATGTATTTAATCATTAAAGTTAAAACAAAGGTGCCAAAGCAATGGTGCAGGCAAATGCTTGCGCAACACACGTACGGTATTCCAGAACTAAATAGAGATCCCTCACACACATCAAGTCTACAGACCAATCAGTGAGCGTGAAGATTCAATTCAAGGACTCCGAATGACACTCGAGTCAGGAACATATTAGATCAGTGAAGTCATTGGAGCGAAGAAAATTCTATTGCCATCGCATTTCACATATAACATTCACGATAACGACATTTCTCTACAAAGTATAAATGGAACTCGTTCACTGTTGGGCGTATATTATGATTTTTAGATGAATTACTAACCATCTGGTGAAGTACTATACACTAGCATAGACCGTACAGATACGACAAATGTTTGTATGAGAGTAGTCTCAGAGAGGATGACATCCATGAAACAAGTCAAATAGTTTCTGCGACCAGCTAACTTACCGATCAGTATTACCGACTTTATAAACGGTTTGTCTGACCTAATCAACTCTACTTAGAACCTGTATGTAACAGTTTATGTACAGTGGTATACGGTGTTTACTGCGTTTCGGTGTACCGCTTATATACAGTAGAATATAATCTTAATACAGAAGATATATGGTGCCTAGTAGTGTTAGAAAAATGCTACTTTAAATTTGAAGTCGAAAGCCAGACTGAGACTCTATTAGCCAATCGGGCATTGATGCTTGGCCACGTGCTCCGTCCATAGACAAATCACTTCATGCATTACAATAGACCTGCGACCGCGGGTAATAATAAACCAACCAATCATGGCATGATATGCTTCTTTGCGGCTACGATTGGTGCACGTGCACGGTGTACATATACTAGTATGCAATATGGCCGACTCCTGGACTCGTGAAAATATTTCATAGTTTCTCAAATACATATATTGTTAATATACCATTTGCAAGTACAACTTCGACACTAAAGGACCCCAGTGTTGAACTTGTTTTAAAATAATCAGCATTTATCCTCTTCACGCTTAATGAAACAAATACAATTTTGCAGGATTAGGTCACGTATGTGAAATCTGGAGATTGGTATTAGGAATTTTACCTTATTGCAATCTATATTATCAAGAATAAAGGTGAACGCACTTTTTAAAATATGTTGATTGGGACGCATGTTAAATGTTACATTTGCTATACTAAGGAAGTGCAATCAAAGATCGTCCTCACTATATAAACTTTAGCATTAATGTGTATTACAGGTGCTCGTACATTGTATATAATATATCCACACATAGTCACATAACTTCACACTTGTTTCACACTGGAACTACAGGTCGAATACTTCGGGACTAATGAAATTTGTTGAGGTCAACCGAATATGTACATGTTATTGAAAAGTAGACGCGACGTGGTCGATTTTTTATTTTCGAACTAACAAGTCCGATTAGACACTGCAATTAACTGAATGATACCATGCACCGAAAGGAAAGTTTTCTGAAACTAAACGCTGGTAAAACAGAGGCAATCATGTTTGTACCAAAACGGAATACCAGTAAAATCGAGAATCTCACCGTGAGTGGTGTTGATGAAGCTGTGGTCAGATCTTCAACGATTTAAAAGCTGAAGGGTGAGAAAACCTCGAAATCATGCTTGATTTAAATTTGGACGTGTTTATATCTATGCTTACTATCTGTCTTTGACATGTTACATGCAAATCCGACAAATAGGTCAAGTCAGATACTGTTAAACAATTCCATTTTAATTCTTTAGTAACATCATGCAATTATTGTAATCCATTACAAGATGTGAGTCCACTAAGATCTTTCTGAACAACAAAAAAACCATTCAAAATACAGCTTCCCGCCTCATCACACGGACATCGCTTTACAACCACACCCAATGTGACATGACACATGATTTTTTCGATGTATAAGTATAGGCTTTTATTTATCCTCGCCACCTGAAATCCATATAGGCGAGGCCCCCAGAAGAGGTTAGTTACTTAAGTTTTTGGGGGATAGTACATGATACAGAAAATGCCCCAGTTCCAGAAACATCACTGGTTCTTTAACGTGCCTGATGTAAAGCATCATACACGGGACCTCACTTAACGTCTCGTCCGAAAGACTGTTTTTATTAAGTTAGGGGGAAATACTGAAAAGCATTTCTGTTTTTGATCAGGCTGGAGTAGGGACATGATTTTCTTTTTCTAGTTGTGCTGGTGACGAGGACTGTCCTATATGGTCTTCCTAGTTTCCTCCTTCGCGTTGGTATATACATAATTAATTATTGATTATACATACACCGTTAGGACAAAAGTCATTTTCGGGGCTAAAAATTAAAAAAAAACATAATTCTATTCTGCATACACACATGTTTATATTGTGCACGAGGTTAAATCATTACTTGCATGATTCTATCCATTCCAAATATCGTTATCCATATCTTTATAGTGATTATAAGGCACATTTGATCTTGTAATCGCGTGATAAAAGTGTTACGTAAATAAATGTGGTACATTTGTATAATAATAACAATAACCAAGAAGTAAGGTGAAAGCACGTTAACATCTCGTTTGAGACATATGTTATTTGTTCCAATCGACATACAGTACGTTCAGTGAGTACAAACTAAGTGTATATCCCTATATAACCTAGGTGATATATGTTTATACAATAAACACTCGCCAAGTTTTTTGCCAATTAAACGAGCTACTCGTGACTTACATCTAAGGGCAAATGTCTATATTGTGAACATATGTTCCCCGTATATTGAAGTCGTATGTCATACAATGCATGCAATATAGATGAAGTTAGATACTTTATTAAGATCTATGCTATAATACTAAACAATTTAAGGTGAACCAGCCTTAAGTCAGTCTTGACTAACGAGAGAAAAGCGTATCAGTATATCAAGTTGTTTAAAAATATGGTAACACAAAAAACTCATATGTCTATAGTGCATAATATTAGAAACGGTTTATAATAGTTATGCTATATACTGTATATATGCTTCGATGTCCGATTTTTATGCCGACTTGGCTTTAATCGCTGGCTTAGAATGAGAGGGTCGTAAGTACAAAAACGCTATTTTGAGAAACAAGAAAAATCTGTTTAAAAACAAAGCTTTTACAACTTCAGTTTGATCAACATGACCTGTTCCGATTTCCAGGAAATAAGGCTCATAAGATGCACTTTATGATGCAGATTTCAAATACGTAAGAGTCTTATAAGGTCACCTTACGACCTTCCCAATCTAAGCCGGACAGTACAGACATTTACGATATATTTAGTGCTCAAATGGCCAGAATAGAAAGGATTTCTACTTTGAAGGGCTCAACCCGGACATTTGTAGGTCAACAACTGTATTTTAATTCGGGGGCTATATTCCGGGTCATGTGGAGTCTACCTAGTCAGATTGTCCTTGCATATACCAATCAGTCATAGCGTTACGCACCATTATAAGCTGGGTGCCAAGCGCAGAAGCTTTACCAGTGCCACATTAAACCTTCAAGTTTAGAGTATCGCAACCTCGCGTTCCCATCACTAGACCATGCGGCGTGCTTAATGACACAAACTGTCGATGCACAATAAAGTAACCGCCATTAATTCTGATCACGAAGAAATGAACCGTTTGCAGACAGTGCATAGAGTGTGGCAATAAAGTCTAAGTAAATTATGGTGACCCTACAGCATCGTCATAAAATAATTGATCAAGTCTGCACCGACCACATACATGAACAGTTTCCTAAATTGGAGAAACGTGGCTCCCAAATTATCCTGTAATAGAAATACAATGTCACACTTGACTTTCAATTAGGCTATGTAGTCCTTAATGGACTTCCAATCGGCTTTAATGTTCCCATTAACTGATTATTCAGGTCTCACCCCAACAGCATCAATTACATGGCATTCGACCAGCCCGCAATTGTGATCAACAGGACGTTTGCAAGGTTAAGTATAAAGTACGGTGTACGGTCATGCTGTGAGTGTGTTTACATTCCCGTTGAAAACTGTACGGACGGCATTGCAGAAAACGATATATAATTAAGAAAATTGCATTTAATTATTATTAGAAGCAATTGTCGTGATCTTTATTGAGAGTTTTATATCAACCTGACAATCACGCAATAATGAGCATGTTTCATCCAGTGGTCACGCTATTCTCTTTATGGGCCAAGATTGACATTTTAACTTAATAAATCGTAGGGGAAATGTGTACTTTCATGAATGATAATGTACTTAACTTCATTATGACATCGGGGAATTATAATAGTTTGTGCTGCATGAGATAAAATGTCAACATTGCGTACACTATGACCGAGAGTTGTTGTATCAATTTAACAATGTTTATAGCACACTCCCTGCAGTGGTTACCTCCCCTTATAGATACATTTACTGAACATAAGGGCAATAACTTATAAGGGCACTATAAGCAGAAGCAGATGGCTGGTCATGTTTGCAGACTTACATCAAAATTTTAGTAGTTTTTTAACATTGATAACTTTTAAGTGCATTAAGTATGGCTTTAATAATCATCCTTCATCACAAAACTATTAATAGTAATACCTACTTCTAAATGTACATTACCAATATATCCATTATAATAAATACCAAAATATGAAATTGGGGCCATAGAGGTCAAATAGCCATTTGACCTTCAATGATCTTTTACGAGAGTATCGCACTATACAAATCCCCCATTTAATTACTCGACGATATGTAATGCTAATATACCGATTTTCTTGTCAATTTTTGACACCCCGTCGCGAGTGTTCCTATTTATCTAGAAAAATGTAATTTTCTCGTTCTGGTTCCAAGATCATCAGTTTGTTTGTTTTAGTACATGTAAATCGATGTTAGTCAAGTCAGCGTGTCACGTGGTACAAACAGACAATATAATCATCCTTTCTATCAAAACACGTGCAGTAATAATAAAACCAAGAGGCTATCTCAAGTCACAAACTATACTAATAAGTATTTATAAGTTAAAGCTTGATGCATTAATTCAAATTATTTTCTCGATTCCGTTCTTAGACGGTACGGCACCTTTACGAACTTTAGCCATCGATTTCCCGTCAAATACCGCACATGCCCATGGACATGCAAGTATAAACGCATGCAAATCAAATTTTCTCGGCGAATCATTGGATTTAGTCAGTGGTCAATCAGGGTCTGATGATTGCAATGCTTTCCGGTATTGTGTTTCCACAAGACGCAGATTGATTTTGCAGATTTGCTTTGACAATTAGACGCGTAATTGGGAAATAAGGGCATGCGTTAGACACGAGAAAGGACTTATAGTGGGGACAATACGACGATAGATGATTTCTGACATGAATACATCCGCTACTTGATCACGTTTGGTAATGGTGTATTTATATTGTATATGAATCAGATCTACAATATAGATAGACCTGTCAAGTGTGACTATAAATATGATGTCTGGTTTGCCAACCTTGTAGGACTACAACCTAACGAACTTTTGCCAATGTATTTCTATGGACATACTTGCAAGGATATACGATGATTATGCCGTTGTATGTTTGAATACTCTTTACCGCATTGTAGGGTTGTGTCCTTTGATGTTTGGTTACAACTTTTGGTCTCCGAACTCTAATTCATGAGCGGTAGTTGTCACCAACCTGCAGATAGATGGATGACTGTAAATATAGAATTATCTTAATCATGTCGGTAAACACAATTATTCAAATACTAGTAGTTGTCCCCCGCAGGTCGCATGTCATTGGATAATCTGACAGGGAGATAACCAGATCTGCCTCAGTTGAACACAAGCAAATAGTAATGTTCTAGTATATGTCACTGTTGTTAAAATAAACATCACCAACTGTCACTATACGCAGCATTGTCTGCATATGTGTTTTATAATCTTGAACGCGTTTTCTGTTTTACTTACGATGCGTTGATACTACATATATCACAAAGGTGGTGCTACTGAGCATAATATACGGGATACTACATATATCACAAAGGTGGTGCTACTGAGCATTATATATACGGGATACTACATATATCACAAAGGTGGTGCTACTGAGCATTATATAGGGACCACAAACCTCCAGATTTATATCATTTATCATCAAGCCCCGGATATATCGTCTGCCGTTTAATAACGATATGACATTACCGTAACCCTATCAAAGATACCAATCAAAATGTCTCATATTGTTTGACGTCTATTTCATAATCTTTGAACAATTATACGGTATATATTATGTCACTGCGACTGGTTGGAACCTCGAGTGTCGAACAATGCCAATTTTATTTCTTTAATTTCGCGACATATCAATCACCGGTTCCAAATACTTATAGACAATTTGTTTGTTGTCTCATCCACTGGAGCCAAGCTGGACCCTGACTGAAACAATTTCTCAATCAATGTCTGTGATTTGTGTGTCCATGTTTGTAATAAAGACTGACATGCCTGTGAATGAAGGGCAAATATGAGGAAGGCGATCCACCTTTTATTAGAGGTATTATTCACAAATGTTTTAATTGATTTGCATCTATACTAGGATTCTAACCTATACTGTACGGTGCGGTCTATAGTAGGATTCGAACTTATACTGCACGGTGCGGTCTATAGTAGCCGGGATTCGAACCTACGCTGTACGGTGCGGCCTATAGTGGCCTGGATTCGAATCTACATTGTACGGTGCGGCCTATAGTGGTCGGGATTCGAACCTTATTTGTACGGTGCGGCCTATAGTAGCCGGGATTCGAACCTACACTGTACAGTGTGGTCTATAGTAGCCGGGATTCGAACCTATACTGTACGGTGAGGTCTATAGTAGCCGGGATTCGAACCTACATTGTACGGTGCGGCCTATAGTGGCCGGGATTCGAACCTACATTGTACGATGTGGCCTATAGTGGCCGGGATTTGAACCTACATTGTACGGTGCGGCCTATAGTAGCCGGGATTCGAACCTACACTGTATGGTGCGGTCTATAGTAGGATTCGAACCTACTCTGTACGGTGTGGTCTATAGTAAGATTCGAACATATACTGTACGGTGCGGGCTATAGTAGGATTCGAACCTACACTGTACGGTGTGGTCTATAGTAGGATTTGAACCTGCACTGTACGGTGTGGTCAATAGTAAGATTCGAACATATACTGTACGGTGTGGTCTATAGTAAGATTCGAACTTACTTTTGAACATCTCACTAGTATTCGGGGTCCATACTGAATGCTGGTAGTTGCTAGAGACACTGTTTAAATATCGTCTTCATCACACCGTATAACACGTTGCATCGACGCCAGCTTTGTTGGTAGAAGGCAGTGGGAAATAAATTGTGTGTAACTCTTGTAGGACAGCCTATGATGTCGTGGTTACATTGCTTTATCGCCGTGTAAATGTGTACATGAAAAGGTACCATTAGAGTATGCACTTCCTAACATCAAACAAGTCAAATAGTTTGCGGTCAGCTAACTTACCGACCAGTATTACCGACTTTATTACCGGTTCACCTAACCTAACCTACTCTACTTGAAACCTGTATGTAACCGTTTATGTACAGTGGTATACGGTCTTTACTGTGTCTCCGCGTACCGCTTGTATACAATAGAACAAAGGCTCGAAAGCCAGACTGAAACATTAGCCAATCGGGCATTGATGCTTGGTCCCGTGCTCCTCGATAGCAAAATCGCTTCATGCATAACATTCGATTTGTGGTCGCAGATAATATAAACCAACCAATCATGACATGATATGCTTTAGCACGCGCTTACGATTGGTGCACATGCACGATGTACATATCGCTGGCTTAGAATGAGAAGGTGCTACTTACGATAATATTAATAAGGTAAAGAGTAGTTTTCAGACAGTTTTTTCTTGCTTACTCGAAATATCGATATTGTACTAACGACTTTCTCATTCTAAGCCAGCGATATACTAGTTTGCAGTATTAATTATATGACCGAATCCTGAACTCGTGAAAATATATCATAGTTTTTCAATTACAAATATACCATTTGCAAGTACAACTTCGACACCCTAAGACCCCAGTGCTAAACTTGCTCTAAAAAATATAATTAACATTCATCATATTCACGCTTCATGAAACAAATACAATTTTGCATGATTAGGTCACTATGTGAAATCTGGAGATTTGTACTAGGAAATTTGCCTTATTGGAATATATATCAAGAATAAAGGTGAACGCACTTTAATATGTCCATTGGTACGTATGTTAATTGTTACACTTGACATACTTAGGAAGTGTAATCAAAGATCGTCCTTATCATATAAACTTTAGCAATAATGTGTATTACATGTGATCGTATATAATATAGCCACACGTAGGCAAGTGACATCAGACTTGTTTCACACTGGAAAAAAAGGTCGAACTCTTCGGGAGTAATGAAATTTGTTCGATTTAAAAATATATGTACATGTTATTGTAAAGTATACGCGACGTGGTCGATTTTCTATTTCCGAACTAACAAGTTCAATGAGACACTGTAACGAACTGAATGATACCTTGCACTGAAAGGAAAGTTTTCTGAAACTAAACGCTGACAAAACAGAGGCAATCCTGTTTGTGCCAAAACGGCATACCAGTAAAATCGAGAATCTCACCGTGAGTGATATTGATGAAGCTGTGGTCAGATCTTCAACGATTAACAGCTAAAGGGTGATAAAACCTCGAAATCAGGCTTGATTTAAATTTGGACGTGTATATATCTATGCTTACTATCTGTCTTTGACATGTTACATGCAAATCCGACAAATAAGTCAAGTCAGACACTGTTAAACAATTCTTTTTTAATTATTTAGTAACATCATGCAATTATTGTAATCCATTACAAGATATGAGTCCACTTAGATCTTTCTGAACAAAAAAAACATTCAAATACAGATTCCCACCTCATCACACGGACATCGCTTTACAACCACACCCAATGTGACATGACACATGATTTTTTCGATGTATTAGTATATGCTTTTATTTATCCTCGCCACCTGAAATCCATATGGACGAGGCCCCAAAAGAGGTTAGCTACTGTTGTGTGATTGTACATGATACAGAAGATGTCCCAGTTCCAGAAACATCCCTGGTTCTTTAACGTGCCTGATGTAAAACATCATACACGGGACCTCACTTAACGTCTCGTCCGAAAGACTGTTTTTATTAAGTTAGGTGGGAAATACTGAAAAGCATTTCTGTTTTTGATCAGGCTGGAGTATGGACATGATTGTCTTTTTCTAGTTGTGCTGGTGACGAGGACTGTCCTATATGGTCTCCCTAGTTTCCTCCTTCCCGTTGGTATATATATAATTAATTATTGATTATACATACACCGTTAGGACAAAAGTCATTTTCGGGGCTAAAAATTAAATAAACATAATTCTATTCTGCATACACACATGTTTATATTGTGCATTTTAATTTCTTTCATAAATAAATCATTGACGAGGTTAAATCATTAGTTGCATGATTCTATCCACTCAATATCGTTATCCATATCTTTATAGTGAACATAAGGCACATTTGATCTTGTAATCGCGTGATAAAAGTGTTACGTAAATAAATGTGGTACATTTGTATAATAATGACAATAACCAAGAAGTAAGGTGAAAGCACGTTAACATCTCGTTTTAGACATATGTTATTTGTTCCATTCGACATACAGTACGTTCAGAGAGTACAAACTAAGAGTATATCCTTATATAGCCTAGGTGATATATGTTTATATACAATAAACACTCGCCAAGTTTTTTGCCAATTAAACGAGCTACTCGTGACTTACATCTAATGGCAAATGTCTATATTATGATCGTATGTTCTCCGTATATTGACGTCGTATGTTATACATTGCATGCAATATAGATGAAGTTAGTTACTTTATTAAGATCTATGCTATAATACTAAACAATATAAGATGAACCAGCCTTAAGTCAGTCTTGACTAACGGGAGAAAAGCATATCAATATATCAAATTGTTTAAAAATTTGGTAACACAAAAAACTCATCTGCCTATAGTGCATAATTCTAGAAACAATTTATAATAGTCATGCTATATACTGTATATATGCTTTGATGTCCGATTTTTATGCCGACTTGGCTTTAATCGCTGGCTTAGAATGAGAGGGTCGTAAGTACAAAAACGCTATTTTGAGAAACAAGAAAAATCTGTTTGAAAACAAAGCTTTTAAAACTTCAGTTTGATTAACATGACCTGTTCCGATTTCCAGGAAATTAGGCTCATAAGATGAACTTTATGATGCATATTTCAAATACGTAGGAGTCTTATAAGGTCACCTTACGACCTTCTCATTCTAAGCCGGCGACAGTACAGACATTTTCGATATATTTAGTGGTCAAATGGCCAGAATATAAAGGATTCCTAATTTGATGGGCTCAACCCGGACATTTGTGGGGCAACAACTGTAATTTAATTTGGGGGCTATATTCCGGGTCATGTTGAGTCTACCTAGTCAGATTGTCCTTGCATACACCAATCTGTAATAGAGTTACGTACCATTATAAGCTGGGTGCCAAGTGCAGAAGCTTTACCAGTGCCACATTAAACCTTCAAGTTTAGAGTATCGCAACCTCGCGTTCTCTTCACTAAACCTTAGGCTGCTGATCTGGCTTTCACTTTAATACAATCTTTGATAAATTTAAGCAATGGCGTCATCAGTGTGAATGCGCCGAGTTTCATTGCCATGCTTCTAGTTTACGTTCTTGTTAAAGGTACTATATATTAACGTTTAATGCGGCGTGCTTAATGACACAAACTGTCGATGCACAATAAAGTAACCGCCATTAATTCTGATCACGAAGGAAATGAACCGTTTGCAGACAGTGCATAGAGTGTGGCAATAAAGTCTAAGTAAATTATGATGACCCTACAGCATCGTCATAAAATCATTGATCGGGTCTGCACCGACCACATACATGAACAGTTTCCTAAATTGGAGAAACGTGGCTCCCAAATTATCCTGTAATAGAAATACAATGTCACACTTGACTTAAAATTAGACCATGTAGTCCTTAATGGACTTCCAATCGGCTTTAATGTTCCCATTAACTGATTATTCAGGTTTCACCCCAACAGCATCAATTACATGGCATTCAACCAGCCCGCAATTGTGATCAACAGGACGTTTGCACGGTTAAGTATAAAGTACGGTGTACGGTCATGCTGTGATTGTGTTTACATTCCCGTTGAAAACTGTACGGACGGCATTGCAGAAAACGATATATAATTAAGAAAATTGCATTTAATTATTGTTAGAAGCATTTGTCGTGATCTTTATTGAGAGTTTTATATCACCCTGACAATCACGCAATAATGAGCATGTTTCATCCAGCGGTCACGCTATTCTCTTTATGGGCCAAGATTGACATTTTAACTTAATAAATCGTAGGGGAAATGTGTACTTTCATGAATGATAATGTACTTTACTTCATTATGACATCAGGGAATTATAATAGTTTGTGCTGCATGAGATAAAATGCCAACATTGCGTACACTATGACCGAGAGTTGTTGTATCATTTGAACAATGTTTACAGCACACGCCATGTAGTGGTTACCTCCCCTTATAGATACATTTACTGAACATAAGGGCAATAACTTATAAGGGTACTATAAGCAGAAGCAGATGACTGGTCATGTTTGCAGACTTACATCAAAATGTTAGTAGTTTTTTAACATTGTTAACTTTTTAGTGCATCCAATGTATGCCCTTTGGTTTTATAATTCTGAATATATCAACTCTTTGGTGTTTGTTATATCTGCTGCTATGTGCGAGAAGTTGACAAAGCCACGGATTAAGTATGGCTTAAATAATCATCCTTCATCACAAAACTATTAATAGTAATACCTACTTCTAAATGTACATTACCAATATATCCATTATAATAAATACCAAAATATGAAATTGGGGCCATAGAGGTCAAATAGCCATTTGACCTTCAATGATCTTTTACGAGAGTATCGCACTATACAAATCCCCCATTTAATTACTCGACGATATGTAATGCTAATATACCGATTTTCTTGTCAATTTTTGACACCCTGTCGCGAGTTTTCCTATTTATATGAATTATCTAGAAAAATGTAATTTTCTCGTTCTGGTTCCAAGATCATCAGTTTGTTTGTATTTGTACATGTAAATCAATCTTAGTCAAGTCAGCGTGTAACGTGGTACAAACAGACAGTATAATAATCCTTTCTATCAAAACACGTGCAGTAATAATGAAACCAAGAGGCTATCTCAAGTCTCAAACTATACTAATAAGTATTCATAAGTTAAAGCTTGATGCATTAATTCAAATTATTTCCTCGATTCCGTTCTTAGACGGTATGGCACCTTTACGAACTTAAGCCATCGATTTCCCGTCAAATACCGCACATGCCCATGGACATGCAAGTATAAACGCATGCAAATCAAATTTTCTCGGTGAATCATTGGATTTAGTCAGTGGTCAATCAGGGTCTGATGATTGCAATGCTTTCCGGTATTGTATAGCCAAAAGACGCAGATTGATTTTGCAGATTTGCTTTGAAAATTAGACGCGTAATTGGGAAATAAGGGCATGCGTTAGACACGAGAAAAGACTTATAGTGGGGACACTACGACGATAGATGATTTCCGACATGAATATATCCACTACTTGATCACGTTTGGTAATGGTGTATTTATATTGTATATGAATCAGATTTACAATATAGATAGACCTGTCAAGTGTGACTATAAATATGATGTCTGGTTTGCCAACCTTATAGGACTACAACCTAACGAACTTTTGCCAATGTATATCTGTGGACATACTTGCAAGGATATACGAGGATTATGCCATTGTATGTTTGAATACTCTTTACCGCATTGTAGGGTTGTGTCCTTTGATGTTTGGTAACAACTTTTGGTCTCCGAACTCTAATTCATGAGCGGTAGTTGTCACCAACCTGCAGATAGATGGATGACTGTAAATATAGAACTTTCTTAATCATGTCGGTAAACCCAATTATTCAAATACTAGTAGTTGTCCCCCGCAGGTCGCATGGCATTGGCTAATCTGACAGGGAGATAACCAGATGATCGGTCCTTAGACTGCCTCAGTTGAACACAAGCAAATAGTAATGTTCTAGAATATGTCACTGTTGTTAAAATAAACATCACCAACTGTCACAATACGCAGCATTGTCTGCATATGTGTTTTATAATCTTGAACGCGGTTTCTGTTTTACTTACGATGCGTTGATACTACATATATCATAAAGGTGGTGCTACTGAGCATTATATACGGGATACAACATATATCACAAAGGTGGTGCTACTGAGCATTATATATACGGGATACTACATATATCACAAAGGTGGTGCTACTGAGCATTATATACGGACCACAAACTTCCAGATTTATATCATTTATCACCAAGCTCCGGATGTATCGTCTGCCGTTTAATAACGATATGACATTACCGTAACCCTATCAAAGATACCAATCAAAATGTCTCATATTGTTTGACGTCTATTTCATATTCTTTGAACAATCATACGGTATATATTATGTCACTGCGACTGGTTGGACCTCGAGTGTCGAACAATGCCAATTTTATTTCTTTAATTTCGCGACATATCAATCACCGGTTCCAAATACTTATAGACAATTTGTTTGTGGTCTCATCCACTGGAGCCAAGCTGGATCCTGACTGTAACAATTTCTCAATCAATGTCTGTGATTTGTGTGTCCATGTTTGTAATAAAGACTGACATGCCTGTGAATGAAGGGCAAATATGAGGAAGGCGATCCATCTTTTATTAGAGGTATTATTCACAAATGTTTTAAATGATTTGCATCTATAGTAGGATTCTAACCTATACTGTACGGTGCGGTCTATAGTAGGATTCGAACTTATACTGTACGGTGCGGTCTATAGTAGCCGGGATTCGAACCTACGCTGTACGTTGCAGCCTATAGTGGCCGGGATTCAAACCTACATTGTACGGTGCGGCCTATAGTGGTCGGGATTCGAACCTTATTTGTACGGTGCGGCCTATAGTAGCCGGGATTCGAACCTACACTGTTCAGTGTGGTCTATAGTAGCCGGGATTCGAACCTATACTGTACGGTGTGGTCTATAGTAGCCGGGATTCGAACCTACACTGTACGGTGCGGCCTATAGTGGCCGGGATTCGAACCTACATTGTACGATGCGGCCTATAGTGGCCAGGATTTGAACCTTCATTGTACGGTGCGGCCTATAGTAGCCGGGATTCGAACCTACACTGTATGGTGCGGTCTATAGTAGGATTCGAACCTACTCTGTACGGTGTGGTCTATAGTAAGATTCGAACATATACTGTACGGTACGGTCTATAGTAGGATTCGAGCCTACACTGTACGGTGTGGTCTATAGTAGGATTCGAACCTTCACTGTACGGTGTGGTCTATAGTAAGATTCGAACATATACTGTACGGTGTGGTCTATAGTAAGATTCGAACCTACTTTGTACGGTGTGGTCTATAGTAAAATTCGAACTTACACTGTACGGTGTTGTATTTAGTAGGATTCGAATCTATAATAATGTACGATGCAGTCTATAGTAAGATTCGAACATATACTGTCCGGTGTGGTCTATAGTAGGATTCGAACCTTCACTGTTCGGTGCGGTCTATAGTAGGATTGGAAACTTTATTGTACGGTGCGGTCTATAATAGGATTCGAACCTACAATGTACGGTGCCATCGCCTAGCGATGCGAAGTACTAACGCCTTTGACGCACTCGGCTATTGCAACCACCAAAACAGCTGCGCTAATAACCAGTATCACACTACAGGAGTTACCGGTTGATATGGGTAATTACCCTGACAATATGTACCAGGGACTTTTCAAAGTCTTCACACGACACAAATAGCGCTCACGGTCATGAAATAATGCACTTAACTATATGAACGGATCCGAGACTCCAACATGTTTTTTTTGCTCCGGCTCTGTTTTAGTCATTTTAATGTTTTGTCAGTGTAGAGTTAGTTTCGAAAATATCATTCAGGCTAACTTTCCTTTTAATTTGAATTCTAACTTTAAGTCGTACTTCCGTTAGAAAACTTTGTTGAATTCACACCCCCTGGCCATGAACATTGTGTCGACGAGTTCTGACTTACTTTTGAACATCTCTATAGTATTCGGGGTCCATACTGAATGCTGGTAGTTGCTAGAGACACTGTTTAAATATCGTCTTGATCACACCGTATAACACGTTGCATCGACGCCAGCTTTGTTGGTAGAAGGCAGTGGGAAATAAAGTTTGTGTAACTCTTGTAGGACAGCCTACGATGTCGTGGTTACATTGCTTTATCGCCGTGTAAATGTGTACATGATAAGGTACCATTAGAGTATGAACTGTGAAGTTTGTATCCTGTGTAGTAACTATGATTTCAAGTGGTATGTGGTCAGCCTGCTGGGTGTGAAATACTATTAGTTAGAACCACAGGTACCCGGTGCGTTGTTGGCTGGTCCTAATAATTGTAAAGAATTACACATTAGAAAAAAGTTTTAATTCGTTATTGGGCTTCACATTTTACGGACATCAACGGTTATGAGTTATGCCGTCATTATATCGTATTTCTTTGTCAGAATCAAACGTTTAATATGTCAACTAATATTAGAACCATTCTGCCGCAGCTGTGTTGTGATAATGAAATAATAACGACATATTGACAGATAAAACACGATAAATATAATATGCTGTAAGTTAATTGTTATGAAGTATAATATGAATGCCAATTTAAAAAGAGCTGTTATGTAGTAGTTGTTTTGATTTTCAGCATACTAGTTCTAGTTTCAGTGCTTGAAACATTTATGCATGCACACAATGTCGCCGTTTTCCTGATACCTGATTAGCCATGTTGCAAGGATGACTTCGAAAAAGTGTCTCATTTGCTCAAACATAGGAGTGGACTGGGCTTATCACCACGTAGACATTAAATTTTCAAATATTTTTCGTTTACTACAGTGTAAGGTTTTTTCTGACAATTTCACCAAAACTCTCCACAAAAACTAAAATTATCCGCAACCTGTATTCTTGGATACTGTGTTGACCCTGCGTGATTAAGGTGGTTCGACGGTTGTTGGTCCGATAATTTCCGTTTTTAGAGAACCAATACCACGGGCTTCCTATTTAAGAGAACTTGTTTAATGGCAACTTAACTAGAGTGAGAGAGATTGCTTGGATACATAAAAAACATAAAACCCGGAGCATCTTGTGAATCGCTTATGTAGCTATGCTATGCTATCCTCTTCGTGCCCGCTGGCACATAAGGCTGCAATCAGGTCTCTCCATTTCTGTCGGTCTTTGGCAATCTTCTCTATTTCTCTTTGTGTTTTTCCCATTGTCTTTATTTCGTTGTTTATTGTCCGGCGCCATGTTTCTTTTGGTCTACCTCGATGTCTTTTTCCATCTGAAGGGGTCCATTTTAGAGCTGTCTTAGTAATGTTATTCCTGACTTTCCTTTTTACATGTCCTAGCCATCTGAATCTTCGTCGTTTAATTTGTGTTGTAATATTTGTTTGTCCAGTTCTTTGGTATAAATCGTTGTTGGAAATTAATATGGGCCAGTAGATTTTACAGATTTTGCGAAGGCATTTTGTGTGGAATCCAGAAAGTTTTTGGCTGTCTTTTTGGGTTAGCCTCCAACATTCTGCCCCATACATCAACACGGAGAGGACATTGCTCTGGTAGAGTTTGATTTTAGTTTTCTCACTAATGTGGCCAGATCGCCATATCTTGTTTAGCTGGTGGAAGGATGTTCTTGCCTTTTGGAGTCTGTTTCTTATGTCTTTTTCAGTTGCGTTGTTTTTTGCTGAGGATGCTGCCTAAATATGTAAAGTCATCTACCTCTTCTATTAGTTTGTTGTCTAATGTTATTACTGTTGGGGAATTGGTAAGTTGCATGGTCTTTGACTTTTTCTTGCTGATGCTTAGTCCTACTTGGTGAGAGTATTTAGCCAGATCGTCAGTTGTCTTTTGTAGGTGGTCAGCATTGCTTGAAAGTAGAGCAATGTCATCTGCAAAGTCCAGATCTTCCAGTATGGACGTCAGTGTCCATCTTATTCCTCTGTTCTTGTTTCCGATAGTATTCCTCATCACCCAGTCGATGGCAACAAGGAAAAGCATGGGTGACATGATGCATCCTTGTCGTACCCCACTGGTGATGTTGAACCAACTGCTAAGTTTGTTGTTGTGGATGACACTGCAAGAGAAGTTTTCATAGAAGCTCTTTATAATGTAAACAATTTTTTCTGGGCATCCATATGCCTTAAGGATCTTCCAAAGACTTTCTCTATGAATACTATCGAATGCTTTTTCAAAGTCGATGTAGTTTATGTGAACTTTGCTATTCCATTCGATGCATTGTTCCAGGATATTCCTTAGTGTGAAGATATGATCAGTGCATCCAGTTCCAGGCCTGAATCCAGCTTGTTCTTTTCTTAAGATTCCATTGATTGAACTGCTGAGTCTCATGCAGATGATTTTACAGAAGATTTTACTGGGTATGGATAGAAGTGTGATCCCACGCCAATTTGAACAATCCATCTTGTCACCCTTTTTTGGAAGTTTAAAGATGAGGCCTTTACACCAGTCATTTGGGAGACTTTCTGAGGTCCATATCAGTGTAAATAGTTTGTGGAGTTGTTCAGAAGCACATTTTGTGTCTGCTTTAAGTACTTCGCTTTCAATACTGTCAATTCCTGGTGCTTTATTATTTTTTAGCTGGTTTATGGCTTTTATTATTTCTTCTTTGGTTGGTGGATCTAAATCTATGTTTCTCCAAAAGGTTCTTTATGGTTGCTATTTCTACAGGTTCTGGTCTATTTAATACTTCATTGAAGTGTTCTGTCCATCTTTTCAGCTGTTCGTATTCTAGGGTGATCTTTTCTCCTGCTTTATTCTTCACTGGCCCAGTACCAGAGTCAAATTTCCCAGTCAATTCTTTGGTGATTCTATATACTTCACCCATCGCTCCTCTATTGACTGCTATTTCTGACTCATCAGCTTTGTTGTCATAATATTCTCTCTTGTCTTTTCTAAGCTTACGTTTAGTTTCCTTGTTGGTGTCGGAGTATTCTTTGCTGTATCGCTCTACTAGTCTTTCAGATCTTGCATTTTGTTTTTTCTCTTTTAAGATTCTTCTTTTGTCGATAAGATTCCAAGTGTCTGTTTGTATCCATTTCTAATCGTTTTTCTTCTTTGTGCCAAGTACTGTTTTACAGGCTTGAGTGTATGTCTCTTTTATATTGTTCCAAGTGGTTTCCACATCTGGTTCTAGTCCATCTCCAGTATCACCAAGTACTTGGAATCTGTTTCTTAACACAGGTGAGAACTTATTTATTATGGGGTCTTTAAGCTTTGCTGTATTATATCTTGGTTGAGTTGGTTATGATTTGGAAGGAGCTTTTTCTTAGATGAAGTTTAATCTTAGCTATCAGTAGGTGATGGTCACTACCAACATCTGCTCCCCGTCGAACCACTACATTTTCCAAGGAATGGATGTTGAGTATTTTCCTGATTTGCAGTTTCCGTAACAAGGTTCTTTTTACAGGGTGTAGTTGTTAGCACCACGCCAAACCTCCACTCTGGTGGTCCGGGTTTTCTCTCTGGGTTTTCCTTCCCGTAGATAATTACAGTTACCACTGTTTACGAGTTACATCTACCCGAATTTTCTGTCTGAGTTTTCTCCCATAGCCTTAGACTCTCCCGAGCCATCCACAAAGCAGTGGAGTTATTTAACCCATATCTGGGGACTAGGTTTGATAGTAACAGAGCATATCCACACGCCGGTGGGTCATGTTTTGCCATGCATCTAGGGGCCTAGACTCCTCCGAAACCTTGTGCTTCGGCCTGGGGCCGCATGGTGCCCAGTTAACCGTCTACCACCTCTAGGAGGATCCCATTGCTGGCAGGGAAGGCTTACGCACTCGGCTTCCTTTTCACAGCAAGCTGCTATCCAGTGATGAGGCTGAAAGCGAGAGTGACAAGCACAGACACCACAACACACATACAGTTACGTGTCATACAATCATTTGTGAATTGCTTATGTAGACACTATCTGAACTAAGTACAATGACCTTCCTATAGAAAAGCGGTGTAAGGAGCTGATTTTAATGAGACTGGTAGAGACACGACAAGGCCGCACACAACATCAGTCTTAATCTTTCTGTTTGCATGTCTTACCATCAATAGAAAAATATTCACCGAAAGGTCCGCCAATGTGCCTGTTCTGTATTGATTCGAAAAATGGAAAATAATTAATTTCCAGCAGTCAAATTAGCAACATGAAAAAACCGAGATGTTCGAGTTGGACTATTGCTGTTGGCGACTTACAATTGTTAGTTTTTTTATGCATACTAATTAGGCAATGTTCCGCGTACGTCCATGTTCATGAATCATGATGTGGAGATTTAAACATTGAAAGTTCTACATTAAAAAAACACTTGCAAATCTCTAGGCCTATGTTATTTGTTTTATGTTGATTCTATTACTTTGATACACCTTCGTAAATAAAAAATATTCTCCAGAAAAATGACAAACAACATCATACTTACAATATTTTTAAAAGGCATCGGATGTCTAGAACAAGAAAGTCATCAAACATAAACTGTTCTAGTGTCTGGCATTTCGTATACAATTACGGTTTACTAAGTCTTATCTCTTTACAGCCAAACTGTTTACAAATGGAGTCTGTTCTTCAGTAAACCATGTTTATATTTATAGAATTTGCACTTCAATAGACAAGAAAATAATGACCGAATATGACTGAGAATATTCTTTATATAGCAACGTTTGCGTCATTTTGTGACGCCCTCTAGTGGGATTCGTGAAGTCACACTATTGAGAGAGCGCTGGAGAACAATTAATTTGAAGTTAAATGTCCCTTTACATCGAACAAAAAAGTGGCACATGATTAAGTTTCCATAGAATGTGATTATAATTAACGAACAATGAATGAATGACGATATTAAATGTCTGTACGATTACAGTTGGTGTGAAAACGAGGTTGTTAAAGTCTATACTCATCAACAGGGAATTTCAGAACAACTTATTTTCATTGCAACCTAAGGCGGTTACTTCAGAAGTTAACAGAATTAGAGACGATTTTCTCCAATTAACAGCCCCGTAGCTATGGTGAAACGTTAAGAGAAGTTTGAACATAAAGCTCGTTCGGAAATTGTTTCCCATCCTGCTCTCTTTAATCTTACTAATTACAAATTGCATACGACTGCTTATACATGTATTAAATATTTGTTAAACCATGAAATTAATGAGTTGATAGTTTCTTCTCCAAAAAAATGAAACATTTTGCAGAAATTAGAATTTGTTCTGCTGTTATAGTACTCAAATGGCTAACTAGAGGCGATGTGCTTAAATCGCGGACCATACGTGTGTATTTCCGAATCTTGATTAGAATGGTATGACCGGACTGGGGCATTCTGCTGAAAAACCCCTATAGCCTGGCAGAACTTGCACTGAACCGGACAATGTCTTCGATATAAAAATGTCTCTGCATGTTCTTGTTGCCAAGACAATACCCTAACAGAATCTGGATGATGACACCTTGTTATGTTTGGACAACACCCATTATGAGGCCCGAAAGGGGTATATGTTTCAGGTATAAAGTCATGTGACTGAAAGATAAAGTTTTTTATTAGGAATTTGACTACGTGCACATTATCGCAAAATTGAAATTTACAAAAAATAAACATTAAAAAGAGTTTTATATGGCCATTGAATTGACCCTTCGACCCTTGAAATTTTCAAAGCCAAATTTGGCCCACGCTTAAAAAGGTATTATTTCTTTTAATTACTCGTATAGTAGCTAAAACATGTTATCACAATCGTTCTTGAAATTCAGCATCATTCTGTACTAGCGAAATCTTCGTTCTCCAACATTTTGGTTGTAGAATAATACACTTAGTCACTTACGACGATGTCCCAATTTTGGAATCTAGATGTAGATGTATAAACCAGCAAGCAACGTAAAACCATAATGTATATATTTTATTGTAGAATATCTCGAATACAGGAGGGTATATAGTGTGAAGACCGGCTTCCACAAATTTATATGTTTACGCCTTCCAGTAAAAGGATGATAAAACATCAGCTGGAATCGTACAATTCCATAGACAAACAAATATTAACGACGGAATAAATTTATGGATTTAATATGAACATTCATAAGAAGACAGGAAACGTCTGCAATAAGTATAGAAGTTATTGTACGAGTGCGACGCAGACGTAGTATTAACATAACACGTGGAATATATGTGTCAAGTATTGCTAGTTATTATTTGCACAAACTATTACGTTCTGTCTGCGAAAAGTCATAAAATAAGCAATGACTATATAGATCCTAAATCTCCATTGTTATTTACCATTAGGTATAGAATAAACATGAAATATTTATTCGTAAAATGCATAAATTGATCATTTGTTCAGATCCGGACTGGTGTCGATATTACGTGCTTTTATTCTCTCCCGGCTTTGTTTGCAACACTGAATATTAACTTGAAGCTGAGATCAGACATTCCTTTAGTGATCAATGTTTATTGTATACATAATACTTTTTTATGAAAGGAATAAGAATAAATTTGTTCAGATATATCGTGCCTCCTAAAGTAAGAGCCGTATCTTAAAATCAAACCAATCTTTGCCAGAAAGGGAAAAACCTAGTATAATCAAAGAATATCCTGTTATTAAATAAAATTGGTCTGCTTGTAATGAACGAAGCAATTCTGTTTTGACGATAAAACGAAGGGTAGTTATCTTGATTGTCATACGTGGGTAAAATGCATATGAGTTAGTCTCCAGGAAAACCTGCTATTTTGCATAATCCAGGACCTTGTGCTTTGCGTTTGTAATCTTTTTGTGTGTCATTTTATACCTTTTGATATAGTAATATATGGATAAATGACTTAAAATTGAATCTATTGATATGTCATTTGTTCTTATTTGAAAACCTTTTAAAATGCTTGTTACATGCAGTAATTACATATTGTCAATATATTATATTTATTACAGAAGAAGCCTTAGTCACATAATCCAGGACCTTGTGGTTTGCGTTTGTAACATTTTTTCTTTTGTAATTTTATACCTTTCGTGCACTTTTTGAACGGGGTTGCTTGCAAACTGTGTTCATATGGTGCTTTTGTTGAAAACATCCGGTTTCAGTTTGGGTTTTAGGTTTTGTAAAACGTTGGACAGTAAACTAAAATTGGGTTCGACTTAAAATGAGTGGCGAACAAACAGGTAGTTTGAAGAAACATTTTGATCACCAAGGCGAAAGAAAAGAGCTTTACTATTGTCTTGATATATTAAAAGGAACACACGCTTATCAATAAAAAATTGAAGTTTTATCTCTTTTCTTTTGTTATTCCCTGATTAGTCTGTCATATTTGGAAATTTGGTTAATATATACTAGGATGATATATAATTGAAATTACTCTCTTTACGTTAGATTAAAACATTTTCAATTTATAATTATAGCGCAAAATTCTGAGCTAATCAGATTAAATAAGAAATTGTGTACCAAGAGATTCAGTAATGGTAAACATGGTCGGCCATTGTCCTGCGCTCAACTGCATGTAATTTCGAATGCATCAAACCGATCAAACCACCTCCAGGGTAGTTTGGAAGGTTCGAGATTTTTTTAAACAAAAAGCAAAACTTGTTTTTGTATCAAACCAGTTTTAATGAACTAACGGACAGTTTGACAAATCAGGTGGAAACCAAACCAGGTTTGTTGCTAACAAAAGCGCCCATATTCAGACAAAACAGTTCTTCGATTCCTTATAGATAAAAATCTAAAAATAGCACAAAGTGGCTTTCTCGTGCGATCGCACCGGCATTGATCGTATTGCAATAGTTCAATTATCCTTTTTTGTATTATGCTTTTGCCTTTTACGGCCCTTTTTGGCTAGATGCTGTTTATGTTGAATGCTGTTTTCCTTTTTATGTAAGTCAGTATATTGTTTATTAAAGTGACCTGTGTAAATTGTACAACAAAAAGGATAAAACACACAATAAATACACCCGGCCTAGTGGATCAATAAGTCACTATCAAACTGAATTGGAAGCATAATATCACATGAACATTACATCATGGTAAATAAATGTATATAATAAATTGAACACTTCTTCGAGCATATGTAATGAGTCAAATGCACGTCAAACATTTTGTCAATGCATATAGCCTAATAATTAGCAGACTGGTTATAATTTTACAGAAACTTGAAATGATACAACTGTGTGCGTCGATAGAAGTAGAGTGAAAATGTGTTAACATTTACATATTTAATTACATATGAAAAATCTACATGATAATAACCCAATAAAACATGCCACACTGCAGAATGTATTTAATCATTAAAGTTAAAACAAAGGTGCCAAAGCAATGGTGCAGGCAAATGCTTGCGCAACACACGTACGGTATTCCAGAACTAAATAGAGATCCCTAACACACATCAAGTCTACAGATCAATCAGTGAGCGTGAAGATTCAATTCAAGGACTCCGAATGAACATATTAGATCAGTGAAGTCATTGGAGCGAAGAAAATTCTATTGCCATCGCAGTTCAGAAATAACATTCACGATAGCGACATTTCCTAACGGCTTTTTGTGTGTAAAAATAAACACTTATTCTTGTAACAAGATTTCGCGACCTCATTAGGGACCCGCTGCGCGTGCATGAATACATCCATAACTGTATAAGGCTGAAACAAATTTAAGCGTTTGTTCACACATTTGTGACGGGGACATCAGAATAATTGCGAAGGGCTTTGCGGACAAAAGAGGTCAAGAATATGCTTTGAATGTTGATTATTTTAAGTACTAAATGTAGCGAAGTAATCTGGGGAAAGTATAAATGGAACTCGTTCACTGTGGGCCGTTATTTGTGATTTTAAGATGAATTACTAACCATCTGGTGAAGTACTATACACTAGCATAGACCGTACGTACACGATACATGTTTGTATGAGAGCAGTCTCAGGGAGGATGCACTTCCTAACATCCATGAAACAAGTCAAATAGTTTCCAGCTAACTTACCGATCAGTATTACCGACTTTATAAACGGTTCGTCTGACCTAACCAACTCTACTTAGAACCTGTATGTAACAGTGTATGCACAGTGGTATACGGTGTTTACTGCGTTTCGGTGCACCGCTTATATACAGTAGAATATAGTCTTAAGACAGAAGATATATGGTGCCTAGTAGAGTTAGAAAAATGCTACTTTAAATTTGAAATCGAAAGCCAGACTGAGACTCTATTAGCCAATCGGGTATTGATGCTTGGTCACGTGCTCCTTCCATAGACAAATCACTTCATGCATTACAATAGACCTGCGACCGCGGGTAATAATTAACCAACCAATCATGGCATGCTATGCTTCTTTGCGGCTACGATTGGTGCACGTGCACGGTGTATATATACTATTATGCAATATGGCCGACTCCTGGACTCGTGAAAATATTTCATAGTTTCTCAAATACAAATATAGTTAATATACCATTTGCAAGTACAACTTCGACACTAAAGGACCCCAGTGTTGAACTTGTTTTTAAAATAATTAGCATTTATCCTCTTCACGCTTAATGAAACAAATACAATTTTGCATGATTATGTCACGAATGTGAAATCTGGAGATTGGTATTAGGAATTGTGCCTTATTGCAATCTATATTATCAAGAATAAAGGTGAACGCACTTTTTAAAATATGTTGATTGGGACGTATGTTAAATGTTACATTTGCTATACTAAGGAAGTGCAATCAAAGATCGTCCTCACTATATAAACTTTAGCATTAATGTGTATTACATGTGCTCGTACATTGTATATAATATATCCACACATAGTCACATAACTTCACACTTGTTTCACACTGGAACTACAGGTCGAATACTTCGGGACTAATGAAATTTGTTGAGGTCAACCGAATATGTACATGTTATTGAAAAGTATACGCGACGTGGTGAATTTTTTATTTTCGAACTTACAAGTCCGATTAGACACTGCAATGAACTGAATGATACCATGCACCGAAAGGAAAGTTTTCTGAAACTAAACGCTGGCAAAACAGAGGCAATCAGGTTTGTACCAAAACGGCATACCAGTAAAATCGAGAATCTCACCGTGAGTGATGTTGATGAAGCTGTGGTCAGATCTTCAACGATTTAAAAGTTGAAGGGTGAGAAAACCTTGAAATCATGCTTGATTTAAATTTGGACGTGTATATATCTATGCTTACTATATGTCTTTGACATGTTACATGCAAATCCGACAAATAGGTCAAGTCAGACACTGTTAAACAATTCCTTATTAATTCTTTAGTAACATCATGCAATTATTGTAATCCATTACAAGATGTGAGTCCACTAAGATCTTTCTGAACAAAAAAAAAACATTCAAAATACAGCTTCCCGCCTCATCACACGGACATCGCTTTACAACCACACCCAATGTGGCATGACACATGATTTTTTCGATATATTAGTATAGGCTTTTATTTATCCTCGCCACCTGAAATCCATATGGGCGAGGCCCCCAGAAGAGGTTAGTGACTTTAGTTTTTGTGTGATAGTACATGATACAGAAGATGCCTCAGTTCCAGAAACATCCCTCACTTAACGTCTCGTCCGAAAGACTGTTTTTATTAAGTTAGGTGGGAAATACTGAAAAGCATTTCTGTTTTTGATCAGGCTGGAGTAGGGACATGATTTTCTTTTTCTAGTTGTGCTGGTGACGAGGACTGTCTATATGGTCTTCCTAGTTTCCTCCTTCCCGTTGGTATATATATAATTAATTATTGATTATACATACCCCGTTAGGACAAAAGTCATTTTCGGGGCTAAAAATTAAAAAAAACATAATTCTATTCTGCATACACACATGTTTATATTGTGCATTTTAATTTCTTTCATAAATAAATCATTGACGAGGTTGAATCATTACTTGCATGATTCTATCCATTCCAAATATCGTTATCCATATCTTCATAGTGATTATAAGGCACATTTGATCTTGTAATCGCGTGATAAAAGTGTTACGTAAATAAATGTGGTACATTTGTATAATAATGACAATAACCAAGAAGTAAGGTGAAAGCACGTTAACATCTCGTTTTAGACATATGTTATTTGTTCCATTCGACATACAGTACGTTCAGAGAGTACAAACTAAGAGTATATCCTTATATAGCCTAGGTGATATATGTTTATACAATAAACACTCGCCTAGTTTTTTGCCAATTAAACGAGCTACTCGTGACTTACATCTAATGGCAAATGTCTATATTGTGATCGTATGTTCTCCGTATATTGACGTCGTATGTTATACATTGCATGCAATATAGATGAAGTTAGTTACTTTATTAAGATCTATGCTATAATAATAAACAATTAAAGGTGAACCAGCCTTAAGTCAGTCTTGACTAACGAGAGAAAAGCATATCAGTATATCAAATTGTTTAAAAATGTGGTAACACAAAAAAACTTATCTGTCTATAGTTGCCAAATATTAGAAACAATATACAATAGTCATGCTACACTAGTATAAAGTATAATTATATTCTTCGAGTTCCGATTTTTTATGCTGACTTGACTGTAATCGCTTGCTTAAAATGAGAAAGTCGTAAGTACAAAAATGCTATTTTGAGAAACAAGAAAAACTGTTATAAAACTACTCTTTACTGATGGAAAAACAAGATTTTCAACTTCAGTTTGGTCAACATGATCCGGTCCAATTTTCAGGAAAATAGGCTCATAAGATGCACTTTATGATGCAGATTTCAAATACGCAAGAGTTTTATAAGGTCACCTTACGACCTTACCAATCTAAGCCGGCGACATTATAGACATTTTCGATATACTTCGATCGAACAGCCAGAATATAAAGGATTTCTTCATTGAAGGGTTCAACCAGGACATTTGTGGGGCAACAACTGTAATTTAATTTGGGGTGTGTGGCTATATTCTGGGGTATGTTGAGTCTACCTAGTCAGATTGTCCTTGCATATGTCAACCAGTCATATAGTTACGTACCATTATACGTCGGGTGCCAAGTGTAGAAGCTTTACCAGTGCCACATTAAACCTTCAAGTCTATAGTTTCGCAACCTCGCGATCCCATCACTAGACCTTAGGCTGCTGATCTGGCTTTCACTTTTATACGATCTTTGTTAAATAAAAGCAATGGCGCCATCAGTGTTAATGGCCGCATAAAGTGAGTTTCATTGCCTTGCTTATAGTTTACGTTCTTCTTGTAGGTACTATATATAACAGTTTAATGTGACGTGCTTAATGACACAAACTGTCGATGCACAATAAAGTATCCGCCATTAATTCTGATCACGAAGAAATGAACCGTTTGCAGACAGTGCATAGAGTGTAGGAATGAAGTCTAAGTAAATTATGGTGACGCTACAGCATCGTCATAAAATCATTGATCAGGTCTGCACTGACCACATACATGAACAGTTTCCTAAATTGGAGAAACGTGGCTCCCAAAGTATCCTGTAATAGAAATACAATGTCACACTTGACTTTCAATTAGACCATGTAGCCCTAAATGGACTTCCAATCGGCTTTAATGTTCCCATTAACTGATTATTCAGGTCTCACTCCAACAGCATTAATTACATCGCATTCGGCCAGCCCGCAATTGTGATCAACAGGACGTTTGCAAGGTTAAGTATAAAGTACGGTTTACGGTAATGCTGTGATTGTGTTTACATTCCCGTTGAAAACTGTACGGTCGGCATTCCAGAAAACGATATATTATTAAGAAAATTGCATTTAATTATTATTACGCTGTATGGTGCGGCCTATAGTGACCGGGATTCGAACCTACATTGTACAGTGCGGCTTATAGTTACCGGGATTCCAACCTACATTGTACGGTGCGGTCTATAGTGGCCGGGATTCGAACCTTAGCTGTATTGTGCGGTCTATAGTAGCCGGGATTCGAACCTACGCTGTACGGTGCGGCCGATAGTGGCCGGGATTCTAACCTACATTGTACGGTGCGGCCTATAGTAGCCGGGATTTGAACCTACACTGTACGGTGCGGCCTATAGTGGCCGGGATTGGAACCTACATTGTACAGTGCGGCCTATAGTGGCCGGGATTCAAACCTACATTTTACGGTGCGGCCTATAGTAGCCGGGATTCGAACCTACATTGTACGGTGCGGTCTATAGTAGCCGGGATTCGAACCTATGCTGTATGGTGCGGCCTATAGTGGCCGGGATTCGAACCTACGCTGTACGGTGCGGCCTATAGTAGCCGGGATTCGAACCTACGCTGTACGGTGCGGCCGATAGTGGCCGGGATTCTAACCTACATTGTACGGTGCGGCCTATAGTAGCCGGGATTTGAACCTACACTGTACGGTGCGGCCTATTGTGGCCGGGATTGGAACCTACATTGTACAGTGCGGCCTATAGTAGCCGGGATTCGAACCTTCATTGTACGGTGCGGTCTATAGTAGCCGGGATTCGAACCTATGCTGTATGGTGCGGCCTATAGTGGCCGGGATTCGAACCTACGCTGTACGGTGCGGCCTATAGTAGCCGGGATTCGAACCTACATTGTACGGTGCGGTCTATAGTAGCCGGGATTCGAACCTATGCTGTATGGTGCGGCCTATAGTGGCCGGGATTCGAACCTACGCTGTATGGTGCGGCCTATAGTAGCCGGGATTCGAACCTACGCTGTATGGTGCGGCCTATAGTGACCGGGATTCGAACATACGCTGTATGGTGCGGTCTATTGTAGCCGGGATTCGAACCTACGCTGTACGGTGCGGCCTATAGTGGCCGGGATTCGAACCTACATTGTACGGTGCGGCCGATAGTGGCCTGGATTCGAACCTTAGCTGTATTGTGCGGTCTATAGTAGCCGGGATTCGAACCTACGCTGTATGGTGCGGCCTATAGTGGCCGGGATTCGAACCTACATTGTACGGTGCGGCCGATAGTGGCCGGGATTCGAACCTACATTGTACGGTGCGGCCTATAGTAGCCGGGATTCGAACCTATGCTGTATGGAGCGGCCTATAGTGGCCGGGATTCGAACCTACGCTGTATGGTGCGGTCTATAGTAGCCGGGATTCGAACCTACACTGTACGGTGCGGCCTATAGTAGCCGGGATTCGAACCTACGCTGTATGGTGCGGCCTATAGTGACCGGGATTCAAACCTACGCTGTATGGTGCGGTCTATTGTAGCCGGGATTCGAACCTACGCCGTACGGTGCGGCCTATAGTGGCCGGGATTCGAACCTACATTGTACGGTGCGGCCGATAGTGGCCGGGATTCGAACCTACATTGTACGGTGCAGCCTATAGTGGCCGGGATTTGAACCTACATGGTACGGTGCGGCCTATAGTGGCCGAGATTCGAACCTACATTGTACGGTGCGGCCTATACTAGCCGGTATTCGAACCTACTCTGTACGTGTGGTCTATAGTAAGATTCGAACCTACGCTGTACGGTGTAGGATTCGAATCTATAATAATGTACGATGCAGTCTATAGTAAGATTCGAACATATACTGTCCGGTGCGGTCTATAGTAAGATTCGAACCTACACTGTTCGGTGCGGTCTATAGTAGGATTGGAAACTTTATTGTACGGTGCGGTCTATAATAGGATTCGAACCTACAATGTACGGTGCCATCGCCTAGCGATGCGAAGTACGAACGCTTTTGACGCACTCGGCTATAGCAACAACCACCAAAACAGCTGCGCTAATAACCAGTATCACACTACAGGAGTTACCGGTTGATATGGGTAATTACCCTGGCAATATGTACCAGGGACTTTCAAAGTCTTAACACGACACATATAGCGCCCACGGTCATGAAATAATGCACTTAATTATATGAACTGATCCGAGACTCCAACATGTTTTTTTGCTCCGGCGCTGTTTTAGTCATTTTAATGTTTTTGTCAGTGTAGAGTTAGTTTCGAAAATATCATTCAGGCTAACTTTCATTTAATTTGAAATCTAATTTTAAGTCGTACTTCCGTTAGAAAACATTTCTTAATCGCCGTGTAAATATGTACATGACAAGGTACCTTTAGATTATGAACTGTGAAGTTTGTATCCTGTGTAGTAACTATGATTTCAAGTGGTATGTGGTCAGTCTGCTGTGTGTGATATACTATTAGTTAGAACCACAGGTACCCGGTGCGTTGTTGGCTGGTCCTAATAATTGTAAAGTATTACACATTCGAACATAGTTTAAATTCGTTATTGGGCTTCACATTTTACGGACATCAACGGTTATGAGTTATGCCGTCATTATATCTTATTTCTTTGTTAGAATCAAACGTTTAATATGTCAACTAATATTAGAACCATTCTGTCGCAGCTGTTTTGTGATAATGAAATAATAACGACAAATTGTCAGGTAAAACACGAGAAATATAATATGCTGTAAGTTAATTGTTATGAAGTATAATATGAATGCCAATTTAAAAAGAGCTGTTATGTAGTAGTTGTTTTGATTTTCAGCACACTAGTTTTAGTCTCAGTGATCGAAACATTTATGCATGAACACAATGTCGCCGTTTTCCTGATACCTGATTAGCCAAGTTGCAAGGATGACATCGAAAAAGTGTCTCATTTGCTCAAACATAGGAGTGGACTGGGCTTATCACTACGTAGAAATCAAATTTTCAAATATATTTCGTTTACTATATTGTCCACAACCTGTATTCTTGGATACTGTGTTGACCCTGCGTGATTAAGGTGGTTCGACGGTTGTTGGTCCGATAATTTCCGTTTTTAGAGAACCAATACAACGGGCTTTCTATTTAAGGGAACTTGTTTAATGGCAACTTAACTATTAGAATGAGAGAGATTGTTTGAATACTCAGTCATAGTAAGGTTGGGCAAGACATCTCCGAATTTGGACATTTAATACTGTAAACTACGATAGCCTGAAAATGCCATTCAGTCCGTATACGTTTTATGTACGAAGGATGTTCAGAAATAACGTAGACTTTCGCTCTGAACTTGTTAATGTATGACACTAATAAATACACTATCATAATTTGGAATCTTTCTTCGATCAATACACCGAATTAGGTATATCTGTATAAAACCTATCTTAAATAAGAGCTCCTCAAAAACAGTCACCACCACTGGCTCAGCGATTTTATCACTGAAAGATTGCTCGTGTGACTCAATGACGCCATGACGTACGTTATAAACGTAAACATGCATTGACCATCATCGACATATGGTCTGTTGTTTTAAGACGTTTCAGTTTAGTGCTCTCTATTTCTTGGTTCTTGCTGCAGGATGTCCATATTTAGCAATATAACACCAATATATATCGTTCTTACGACAACAACCACTGGATATTAGTAAGTAAAGTTTCCAAAATATCTTGACCAACTGCCAATTAATTTAGCCATAAAGCACGCATGCATTGTTTTTACGAATAATACAAAATCTGGACATTAGTAAGTATAGTATATAAATATTTTAACCAACTGTCATTAATTTCCTGTGAGGAGCTTATAACCTCTGAACGGTAAGACAACAATACACCCGGAGCATCTTGTGAATTGCTTATATAGACACTATCAGACTCAAGTACAATGACCTTCCTATAGAAAAGCGGTGTAAGGAGCTGATTTTAATGAGACTGTTAGAGACCCGACAAGGCCGCACACAACATCAGTCTTAATCTTTCTGTTTGCATGTCTTACCATCAACAGAAAATTATTCACCGAAAGGTCCGCCAATGTGCCTGTTCTGAATTGATTCGAAAAATAGAAAATAATTAATTTCCAGCAGTCAAATTAGCAACATGAAAAAACCGAGATGTTCGAGTTGGACTATTGCTGTTGGCGACTTACAATTGTTTGTTTTTTATGCATACTAAATAGACAATGTTCCGCGTACGTCCATGTTCATGAATCATGATGTGGAGATTTAAACATTGAAAGTGTTACATTAAAAAACCACTTGCAAACCTCTAGGCCTATGTTATTTGTTTTATGTTGATTCTATTACTTTGATAGACCTTCGTAAATAAAAAATATTCTCAAGAAAAGTGACAAACAACATCATAATTACAATATTTTTTAAAGGCACCGGATGTCTAGAACGAGAAAGTCATCAAACATAAACTGTTCTAGTGTCTGGCATTTCGTATACAATTACGGTTTACTAAGTCTTTTCTCTTTACAGCCAAACTGTTTACAAATGGCGTCTGTTCTTCAGTAAACCATGTTTATATTTATAGAATTTGCACTTCAATAGACAAGAAAATTATGACCGAATATGACTGAGAATATTCTTTATATAGCAGCGTTTGCGTCATTTAGTGGGATTCGTGAAACATCACCTTATTGAGAGAGCGCTGGAGAACAATTAATTTGGAGTAAAATGTCCCTTTACATCGAACAAAAAAGTGGCCCGTGATTAAGGTTCCATAGAATGTGATTATAATTAACGAACAAAGAATGAATGACGATATTAAATGTCGGAAACATCTGTACGATTACAGTTGGTGTGAAAACGAGGTTGTTAAAGTCTATACTCATCAACAGGGAATTTCAGAACAACTTATTTTCATTGCAACCTTAGGCGGTTACTTCAGAAGTTAACAGAATTAGAGAAGATTTTCTCCAATTAACAGCCCCGTAGCTATGGTGAAACGTTAAGAGAAGTTTCGAACATAAAGCTCGTTCGGAAATTGTTTCCCATCCTGCTCTCTTTAATCTTACTAATTACAAATTGCATACGACTGCTTATAATAATATTCTTTAATATATTTCTTTAATCATGAAATCAACATGTTAATCGTTTCTTCTCCAAATAAATTGAAACATTTTGAAGAAATTAGAATTTGTTCTGCTGTTATAGTACTCAAATGGCTAACTAGAGGCGGTGTGCTTGAATCGCGGACAATGCGTTTTGTATTTCCGAATCTTGCATTGAATGGTATGACCGGACTGGGGCAGTCCGCTTAAAACTCGCTTAGTCTGGCAGAACTTGCGATAAACCGGAAAACGGCGTCGATATAAAAATGTCAAAACAATACCCTAACACAATCTGGATGATGACACCTTTTTATCTTTTGACAACTTCCACAATGAGGCCCGAAAAGGGTATATGTTTCAGGTGTAAAGTCATATGACAGAAAGGTCAACTTTTTTTATTAAGACTTTTACTACGTGCACATTATCGCACAATACAAATTTATCAAAATATTCATTAAAAGGGTTTATGATATGTCATTTGAATTGACCATTCGATCACTGAAAATGCTAAAGCCAAATTTAGACGAACGCTGAAAAAGGTAATATTTCTTCAAATTGCATGCATAGTAATTAAAACATGATATAAAAATTCAGCGTCTGTACTAGTGAAACCTTCGTTTTCCAAAAGTTTGGTTGTAGAATAATACACATAGTCACTTACGACGATGTCCCATTTTTGGAATCTACACGGACATATATAAACCACCAAGCAACGTAAAACCATAATGTATATATTTTATTGTATATTTATCTCGTATACAGGAGGGTATATAGTGTGAAGACAAATATTTATATGTTTACGCCTTCCAGTAAAAGGATGATAAAACATCAGCTGGAATCGTACAATTCCATAGACAGACAAATATTAACGACGGAATAAATTTATGGATTTAATATGAACATTCATAAGAAGACAGGAAACGTCTGCAATAAGTATAGAAGTTATTGTACGAATGGGAACGCAGACGTAGTATTAACATAACACGTGGAATATATGTGTCAAGTATTGCTAGTTATTATTTGCATAAACTATTACGTTTTGCCCGCGAAAACTCATAAAATAAGCAATGACTATATAGATCCTAAATCTCAATTATTATTTACCATTCGGTATAGAATAAACATGAAATATTTATTCGCAAAATGCATACATTGATCATTTGTCTAGATCCGGACTGGTGTCGATATTACGTGCTTTTATTCTCACCCGGCTTTGTTTGGAACACTGAATACTAACTTGAAGCTGATATCAGACATTCCTTTAGTGATCAATGTTTATTGTATACATAATACTTTTTTATGAAAGAAATAAGAATAAATTTGTTCAGATAAATCTTTTCTCCGAAAGTAAGAGCCGTATCTTAAAATCAAACCAATCTTTGACAGAAAGGGAAAAAAACAGTATACTCAAAGAATATCCTGTTAGCAAATAACATTGGTCTGCTTGCAATGAAGGAAACAATTCTGTTTTGGCGATAAAACGAATGGTACTGTCGATTCACAGATATCTGTCAAAACCACCAGAATGTTCCATTTCTTAATAGGTTAATGTATGTATTGACCAATCAGCGCTCTTATTTTACTCATACCATTTTTGACCATGGGTTTATGTTAGTATTAAAATAAGCATAATTATGCTATTTCATCAGCGTTCTTAGCGTAGTGCGTTAAATGCATGGTACGTGTATCAGCATAAATCATTGGTGAAATCCAAGTAAATGTTCGAATCCAGTCTGATACGCTGTTTCTTTGTTATTCGCTGTTTATTCATTGTATGTAAGCAATCACCGACATGAGCAAAAATATAATTATACAATAAAACATTAAGCAAAATTAAAAGAATCTAGGCATTGTTGGGATTTGAACTTGCAGTAAATTGTATACATTTTCAAAATAAGACTCACAAAACCACAGCCTTTAATCACTCGGCTATAGGGCAGTCAAAGTTTTCATCATTTAAACGTACTAATGATGATAGTTCTGACACACCTGTAATAATCGATCGTATTGAATGTTTGTTTACGCGGTTGTGACAGATAACTTTGATCAACAGTAGTTATCTTGATTGTCATACGTGGGTAAAATGCATATATTTATTACAGAAGAAGTCTTAGGCAAAAAATTCAGGACCTTGTGGTTTGCGTTTGTGATCTTTTTTTTTTGTGTGTGTGTAATTTTATACCTTTCGTGCATTTTGAACAGGGTTGCTTGCAAACTTTGTTCATAGTAAGACATACCGAATCTTCGATTCCTTATTGATAAAAATCTTAAAAGAACACAAAGTGGCTTTCTCGTGCGATCGCATCGGCATTGATCGCATTGCAATAGTTCGATTATTTTTGTATTATGTTTTTGCCTTTTAAGGCCCTTTTTGCTAGATGATGTTTCTGTTTAATGCTGCTTTCCTTTTTATGTAGGTAAGTATATTGTTTATTGAAGTGACCTGTGTAAATTTGTACAACAAAAAGGATAAAACACACAATAAATTCACCCGGCCTAGTGGATCAATAAGTCACTATCAAACTGAATGGGAAGCATAATATCACATGAACAAAACATCATGGTAAATAAATGTAAATGATATTTATAAATAAAAAAAAAGAAAATAAATGGAACAATATCCTTCGAGCATATATTATAGGTAGAAAATTACGAATTTGTGTTGCCGTCTTTGTTTATTATTGTTTATTTTTATTTAAGTTCTTTATACAAGTTATTTCAAATGATAGACATACAGTTTATCGACAAAAACGGTTACTAGGCAACACTAGCGTTAGAACAACCTGACAGTTTTGTTTTGTAAATACGAGATCGGCTATTAAGACACTTAAATTATTTAATACCTTTTGCTATCTAAGATATAATCAATTACGATGACGACGGAGGGAACATTTATCTACCTTACATAATGTTTACGACTGGTCCGACGCTTTAATTATCGATAAGATATCAATGATTTGTATTAAGCAATCGTGAAAAAATTATAAAGGTATCTTATTAAATCTATTTGACTCCTGCTGGAAAACCCTATTTTATTATTATTGTTATGTTTGATATTTGATTGGTAAATTGACCATCAAGTGGTCACCCGAATGATTCGGAAAATGAAAGAATGAATTAAGGAAGACAGTTTTGGTGACACCGTCTAATTAAGTGACAACATTTTCTTAGTGACTAAAAAGTATATATTTTATTGACAATATTCTCAGTGATTTCATGTACACTTATATATTACTTGACTTTGTGTGAAAAATATAAACTTTGTGAATTTTACTTATATTACGTTACTCTGTGGTCACTTATATTATTAACGATACATTAAAATAGCATATAAAACGGAATTGTGAGATTGTCGTATATTCCTTCTACACATCACTTCCGGTCAATCATCATGGAGCGCCATCATTGTTGCGCACGTTATCACGTTACCTGCGGAGCCCGATGTGGCCCATGTAACACATACGTAATGAGTCAAATGCACGTCAAACATTTATTTTCAATGCATATATCGTAATAATTAGCAGACAGGTTATAAATTTACAGAAACTTGAAAGGATAGAACTATGTACGTCGATAGTTGTAGAGTGACAAATGTGTTTACATTTATATATTTACATACGAAAAATCTATATATATACATGATTGTAAACCAATAAAACATGTCACACTGCAGAATGTATTTAATTATTAAAGTTAAAACAATGGTGTCAGAGCACTGGTGCAGGCAAATGCTTGCGCAACACACGCACGGTGTTCCAGAACTAAATAGAGATCCCTCACACACATCAAGTCTACAGATCAATCTGCGAGCGTTAAGGTTTCATTGAAGGACTCCGAATGACACTCGAGACAGGAACATATTAAATCAGTGGAGTCATTGGAGCGAAGAAAATTCTATTGCCATCGCAGTTCACATATAACATTCACGATAACGACATTTCTCTACAATCTGTCAGCCTTTCCTAACGGCTTTTTGTGTGTAAAAATGAGACAGGAACATATTAAATCAGTGGAGTCATTGGAGCGAAGAAAATTCTATTGCCATCGCAGTTCACATATAACATTCACGATAACGACATTTCTCTACAATCTGTCAGCCTTTCCTAACGGCTTTTTGTGTGTAAAAATAAACACTTATTCTTGTAACAAGATTTCGCGACCTCATTAAGGACCCGCTGCGCGTGCATGAATACATTCATAACTGTATAAGGCTGAAACAAAATTAAGCGTTTGTTCACACATTTGTGACGGGGAAATCAGAATAATTGTGAAGGACTTTGCGGACAAAAGAGGTCAAGAATATGCTTTAAATGTTGATTATTTTAAGTACTTAATGTAGCGAAGTAATCTGGGGAAAATACAAATTGAACTATTTCACTGTAGGTCGTAATTTGTGATTTTTGGATGAATTACTAACCATCTGGTGAAGTACTACACACTAATCGTGACTGTACGGACATGACAAGTGTTTGTATGGGTTTCATTGATATAGTTGTCTCAGAGAGGATGCACTTCCTAACATCAAACAAATCAAATAGTTGTCTGCGGTCAGCTAACTTACCGACCAGTATTACCGACTTAATCACCGCTTCATTTAACCTAACCTACTCTACTTGAAACCTGTATATAACAGTTTATGTACAGTGGTATACGGTCTTTACTGTGTCTCCGCGTACCGCTTGTATACAGTAGAACATAGACTCGAAAGTCAGACTGAGACATTAGCCAATCGGGCATTGATGCTTGGTCACGTGCTCCTCCATATCCAAATCGCTGCATGCATTACAATAGATTTGTGGCCGCCGGTAATATAAACCAACCAATCATGACATGATATGCTTTAGCACGCGCTTACGATTGGTGCACATGCACGATGTACATATCGCTGGCTTAGAATGAAAAGGTGCTACTTACGACAATATAAATAAGACTAAAGCATATTTGAAATCTGCATCACGAGGCGCTTCTTTTGATGCTATTTTCAAAGCAATCGGAACTGGTCATGTTGACCAAGCCGAAGTTTAAAAAGCTTGTTTTTTCCAAAGGTAAAGAGTAGTTTTAGACAGTTTTTTTTCTTGTTTTCTCAAAATATCGATTTTGTACTTACGACTTTCTCATTCCAAGCCAGCGATATACTAGTTAGCAATATTTATTATATATCCGAATCCTGGACTCGTGAAGATATATCATAGTTTTTCAAATACAAATATAACATTTGCAAGTACAACTTTGACACTAAAAGACCGCAGTGCTGAACTTGCTTTAGAAAAATTAACATTTATCCTCTGCACGCTTAATGAAGCAAATACAATTTTGTATGATTAGGTCACGTATGTGAAATCTGGAGCTTTGTACGAGGAAATTTGTCTTATTGCAGTCTACATTATCAAGAATAAAGGTGGTCGCACTTTAATATGTCGATTAGGACGTATGTTAATTGTTACATTTGACAAACTAAGGAAGTGCAATCAAAGATCTTCCTTACTATATAAACTTTAGCATTAATGTTCATTACATGTGCTCGTATATAATATAGCCACATATAGGCACATGACTTCACACTTGTTTCACACTAGAATTACGGATCGAACTCTTCGGGACTACTGAAATAAATTGGTTTAAGTCAACCGTATATGTACATTTCATTGTAAAGTATACGCAACGTGGTCGATTTTTTATTTCCGAACAAACAAGTCCGATGAGACACTGTAACGAACTGAATGATACCTTGCACTGAAAGGAAATTTTTCTGAAACTAAACGCTGACAAAGCAGAGGCAATCCTGTTTGTACCGCAACGGAATACCAATAAAGTCGAGAATCTCACAGTGAAAGTTGGTGAAGCTGTGATCAGACCTTTAACGATTTAAAAGCTGAAGGAGAGAAACCTGGAAGTCATGCTTGATTTAAATTAGGACGTGTATATATCTATGCTTATTAGTGGGGTGACAATTGGTGATTTTTTGGGGTGAGGTGACAACTCAAGTAGAACAAGCAATGTTATATACCAAAATGTTCGCCTATGTCTGTACTATATGGAACTGCCGGCATAAATTGTCAACGCGTGGTGCGGACACGGAAATCCAAGATGGCGTCCAAGATGGCCGCCATAATTTACACATACACTTAAAATTCTATGTTCTCATGCAATTTTTTTGTTTATGTATGTAGTCACAAATATTTGCTTGGATATTATTCATTTGATAATGAACATCAAATGGACATACAAGACTGACCACTTTGAGGTCAAGGTCATGGTCATTTCAAGGTCAAATTACGAAAAAAAGCTGAAAAAATTATGTTTCCTCACTTGTTTTCTTGTTTTAGCAGATGTTTTATATTCAAGTTGATATTAAAAGTGATAAAAGTGTTGGTAAGCACATATTCTCTTATTATTAGTTGAATTTTCAGTTCAAAATATTGAAACTTTGTTAAAACTGACATTATTATGCATGTACATGTTGGACGAGATGGCATTCTTAGATTGCTGCTTCCCAATTTAAAATTTTAGTATTCAACTATTGACACTATTATTTCTAATGGTATGATTAAATGTTTGTCTAAACATTATTAACTTTGTATTGTACTCCAAATGGACTTGAAAAATGACCACTCAAGGTCAAGGTCAATGTCATTTCAAGGTCAAACTACCAAATATACCTGAAAATTTGATCTTTCATTGCATTTTTTCTTATTATGAAATTTGGTGAACATTATTTTTTGTTGTAGATCATTGATGTGATCAGAGTTCTTTCATTAATAAAAATAATTTATACTGAACTCCTATATGTGGCATCCCAGACCATATGGGGTACATAACACTGTCAAGTACAACCATCCCCTGCCATAATGGGTACTCACCACTACGTGTTAAAGTCATACTAAGTCCTAAGGGTACTATATACAAAGTACAGTCAAACCAAAGCATCACCATCACATACCAGGCCAGAATGGGTTCTAACCACCAACAAGCACATTCTGTAACCAATGGAGTACATGTCATGTTCTTACAACTGCCCATAACAACCATTCCTATCGAGTTCTCAATGCCACTAGCTATACCTGAAGCCCAATGGGGTACTAACAACCACAGAGTAGAGCCAACCAAGGCCATATTGGTTAATCACCACCATATCAATATCGATATGGTTCTCACAATCACTGAGCACAGCTGTAAAGGCCCTATGGGTTACTCATTAGTACAAATCACTGTCGTATAAGGCCCAAAGGGGTACTCATCCAAAATGATTACAACTTTCCATGCCCAATAGGGGTGCTCTTAACCAATGAATTACAGCCATTCCAGGTCCTATGGGCTACACCCAAGTCACAACAAAAGGGTACAGACATCCAAGGCCCAATCAACACCACCAATAAGCATTGAGTACAGTCACACCTGACCCTATGTGGTACTTACCACCGACGATTACAGCCATACTATGTTCTAATGGGTACTTGGACCAACTGAGTACAGCCATACCAGGTGCAATACAGCCATCCTAGGCCCTACTGGGTATTTCACCACCACTAATTATGGCCATACTAATCCCTATGGGTTAGTTGCAACCACTAAATACAGCCATACTAGATCCCATGTGGTAATTACCACCACCAATTACAGCCACCATAGGCCCTATGCCCTACTCACAACCACTGTATATAGCCATACTATGACTGAGGATACTCGCATCTACTGAGAACAGCCATTCAATGCCATATTTGGTATTTAACACTACCTATAGAACAGCCATCCCAGGCCAATTTATGTTCTCACCTCCAAAAGTTCAACCATCCCAGGCCCATTTGGGAACCCATCACCACCAATTACAGTCATACCAGGTCTTATGGAGTACTAGCCACCACTCAATACAGCCGTCCTAGGCCCTATTGGAAACCAACAACCACAGACAACAGCCATCACAGGTTCCATTTGGTACCCACCACCTTGAGTACAGCCACCACAGGCCCTATTGAATACCCTATACCACAGAAAACAGCCAACCCATGCCTCATTTGGTACCCACAACCTCTGAGCACAGCCATCCTAGGCCCTATTGGATACCCATCACAACAGAGAACAGCCGATCCCAGGCCCAATTTGGTACCCGCTACCTTTGAGTACAGTCATCCCAGGCCTATTGGGTATCCACCACCTCTGAGTAGTCATCCAAGGCCCAATTGAGTACCCACCCTCATGAATTCCAGCTATCACAGGCCCTATTGAGTATGCACCATTACAGATTTCAGCCATCCCAGTCCCTATTGAGTACCCACCACCTCTGAGCAGTCATCCAAGGCCCTATTGAGTACTCTCCCTCACAGATTTCAGCCATCCCAGGCCTTATAGTGTACCCAGCACCTCTGAATACAGTCATCCAAGGCCCTATTGAGTACTCTCCCTCACAGATTTTAGCCATCCAATGCCCTATTGAGTACCCATCATCACATATTTCAGCCATCCCAAGCCCTATTGAGTACCCACCACCACTTGAGTACAGTCATCCAAGCCCTATTGAGTACCTGTCATCACATATTTCAGCCATCCCAAGCCCATTGAGTACCCATCCTCACAGATTTCAGCCATCTCATGCCCTATAGTGTACCCACCATCACGGATTCCAGTCATCCCAAGCCCTATTGTGTATCCAGCACCTCTGAATACAGTCATCCAAGGCCCTATTGTGTACCCACAATCACAGATATTAGCCATCCCAGGCCCTATTGGGTACCAACCATCACAGATTAAGCCATCAAAGGCCCTATTGAGTACCCACCCTCACATATTTCAGCCATCCCAAGCTCTATTGGATACCCACCATCAGATATTTCAGCCATCCCAAGCCCTATGTGTACCCACCATCAGATATTTCACCCAACCCAAGCCCTATGTGTACCTACCATCAGATAGTTCAGCCATCCCAAGCCCATTGAGTACCCATCCTCACAGATTTCAGCCATCCCATGCCCTATTGTGTACCCACCATCACATATTTCACCCAACCAAAGCCCTATTTAGTACCCACCATCACAGATTAAGCCATCCCATGCCCTATTGAGTACCCACCCTTACAGATTTCAGCCATCCCATGCCCTATTGTGTACCCACCATTACATATTTCACCCAACCAAAGCCCTATTTGGTACCCACCATCACAGATTAAGCCATCCCATGCCCTATTGAGTACCCACCCTTACAGATTTCAGCCATCCCAAGCTCTAATGGGTACCCACTATCACAGATCTCCGCCATTCCAAGCCCATTGAGTACCCATCCTCACAGATTTCAGCCATCCCATGCCCTATTGTGTACCCACCATCACATATTTCACCCAACCAAAGCCCTATTTGGTACCCATCCTCACAGATTGCAGCCATCCCCGGTGCCCTATTGTGTACCCACCATCACATATTTCACCCAACCAAAGCCCTATTTGGTACCCACCATCACAGATTAAGCCATCCCATGCCCTATTACGTACCCATCCTCACAGATTTCAGCCATCCCATGCCCTATTGAGTACCCACCATCACATATTTCACCCAACCAAAGCCCTATTTGGTACCCACCATCACAGATTAAGCCATCCCATGCCCTATTGAGTACCCACCCTTACAGATTGCAGCCATCCCAAGCTCTAATGGGTACCCACCATCACAGATCTCAGCTATCCCAATCCATACGGAGTACTCCCCCCACACCGAGTGCAGCAATCCTTGGCCCTATTCGAGTAATGAACAACACCAATTATGGCCATTTAAAAGTTCAGGGGTACAAAGGCAACCACTGAATTCAGCCATACCAGACCCTATGTAGTAAACATACTTAACAATTCAGCCATATCCTGCCATAAGGGATACCTAACCATCACAAAGTTCAGCCATCTTAGGCCCAAGAGGTGACTCACCATGTCCAAATGTTTTGTTGAAATTCCCACAGTAGGAGATGCTTGGTATATTAAATGGCCTGCCATCTTTAAATGGTTGCAGCAAATCTGCTTTTTGCTGTGTCTAAATTCCCCAATCCCAGAATCTAAAATCCAGCCAAAGTCTATTTCCCGGGATCGGGAATCAAAGGGCCTCTCAAAATCCCGTCCGTTGGGAATTGTTTTCTGTCTAAAGTCCACTGTATGCCCGCCACTCCCCCACCCTGGGGCAAAATATTGATAGGTGCATTATTATATATAATAACTGTCTAATATGTAATAATGTTGTCAAACCATTAACAATAATACTGTCAAACATAGAGATTCAACGATCAAGGAAAAACCATTCACGGCTGCAATATTGTACATTACGTAGAATCGCTTATGTTCCGTCACAAAATTTAAATAGATTTTCTATTGGCAGTAAAAATTTATCACTTCTAATGAAATAATTTACACTTAGAATACCTGCTATCACATCTAAAACAAAATACAATGTTCAGCATTCGTTTATAATAACAATTTGCGACGAAATATCAAATTTTCAGGTATTTTTGGTAGTTTGACCTTGAAATGACATTGACATTGACCTTGAGTGGTCATTTTTCAAGTCCATTTGGAGTACAATACAAAGTTAATAATGTTTAGACAAACATTTAATCATACCATTAGAAATAATAGTGTCAATAGTTGAATACTAAAATTTTAAATAGGGAAGCAGCAATCTAAGAATGCCATCTCGTCCAACATGTACATGCATAATAATGTCAGTTTTGACAAAGTTTCAATATTTTGAACTGAAAATTCAACTAATAATAAGAGAATATGTGCTTACCAACACTTTTATCACTTTTAATATCAACTTGAATATAAAACATCTGCTAAAACAAGAAAACAAGTGAGGAAACATAATTTTTTCAGCTTTTTTTCATAATTTGACCTTGAAATGACCATGACCTTGACCTCAAAGTGGTCAGTCTTGTATGTCCATTTGATGTACATTATCAAATGAATAATATCCAAGCAAATATTTGTGACTACATACATAAATAAAAAAATTGCATGAGAACATAGAATTTTAAGTGTATGTGTAAATTATGGCGGCCATCTTGGACGCCATCTTGGATTTCCGTGTCCGCACCACGCGTTGACAATTTATGCCGGCAGTTCCATATAGTACAGACATAGGCGAACATTTTGGTATATAACATTGCTTGTTCTACTTGAGTTGTCACCTACTCCTTAAATAAGCCACTTTTGAGCTGATTGTCACCCCACTATATTATCTGTCTTGGACATGTTACATGCAAATCCGACAAATAGGTCAAGTCAGACACTATTAAACATTTTTTTAATTCTTTAGTAACGTCGTGCGATTATTGTAATCCATTACAACATGTGAGTCCACTAAGATCTTTCTGAACAACAAAAAACCATTCAAAATACAGCTTCCAGCCTCATCACACGGACATCGCTTTACAACCACACCCAATGTGACAGTACACATGATTTTTTCGATGTATTGGTATAGGCTTTTATTTATCCTCGCCACCGGAAATCCATATGGGCGAGGCCCCAGAAGAGGTTAGTTACTTTAGTTTTTGGGGGATAGTACATGATACAGAAGATGCCCCAGTTCCAGAAACATCCCTGGTTCTTTACCTCTTCCCTCGCTTAACGTCTCGTCCGAAAGACTGTTAGTAAATTTAGTTATGTAAGGTGGGAAATACTGAAAAGCACTTCTTTTGTTCTTCTAGTTGTGCTGGTGACGAGGACTGTCCTATGTGATCTTCCTAGTTTCCTTCTTCCCGGTAGTGTATATATAATTAATTATTGATTATACATACACCGTTAGGACAAAGGTCATTTTCGGGGCTTAAATTAAAAAAACATAATTCTTTTTTGCATACACACATGTTATATTTGGCCACTGGCTCTTGTTCCGTTTTAGTTTGATTGACTTAAGCAGCAGACTTTCGGGATTGGATGCCCGGTTTTGTATTACATGTTCCTGTGCTAGTTTTTTATGTATGTTCCACGCCTTTTCGAGTGAAGTTGTGTATATATTTTCTGTGCCTTTTTGTTCTCGCGTGTCCCGCGGTTTCTGTTGGTGTCGGTGCTACTTCCGGTAGTTTCGTATTTTGTTTAATTATTATAATATGGGTTTGTATCTGGATTTAAACGCCAATTCCGTTTACAATCGAGTTTTTCATTTTTAAATAATCGATAATATGCCATAATTTCTCAGTATTTAATTTTTTGACGGGGCCAAAAGGAGCTAGGAGTTAACTATTTATTCGTATTTGCCGGTTGTCCTCTTACTATTTCGTCCCCGCGATTCGCATCCTACCGGGTTCGTTCATGAGTCTATGTACAGCTGTGGAGTTATGGATGTAGTGTTCTGTCCCCTGAGGTCATTTACTGTAGTTTTAAGTCCCCTGCCGGTTTTTGACCGGAGGGGACTATTGGTTTGCCATCTGTCCGTCAGTTTTGGTTCTGACGGAAATTGTGGTTGATATGGCAACAGACACATTGACAATAGCTTTAAACCGGTAGGGGACTTCTGTATTGCTGGTAATTCTTAATGACTTGTTCAGTGCGTCATATCTCGATTTTTTCAATTACGTCATTTTACTTAATGAAACTGGGTCACTCGTTTTAAGGTTTTCAGATTTTTTGTCGCTGAAATCGGGCCTTTAAACGTTTTCATACTGTTACTTAACTTTTGAGACTGAAGGCTGCTAAAACTATGTAGTTCAGCAGTTTTACTGTTGTTACTAGGTCATTCAGCGTGGGCTTTCTGCCTTTTGTTTGCTGAATCTTTTCTATTCAGTTTTTTAACAATGAGACAAGGGGCGTTTAATTTTCTTGGTCGGTAGTGTGTTGGGCACTTCTTCGTTTTAAGATTTCTTACAGCTAAAGCGGGGCAATATAGTCCTTTTGCCGTGGAAACTGGGTCATTCAGCTAGTTAGTAGGTCATCCGACTATACGGGCCTTTCAACGTTTTAATACTGTTATTTAACTTTTGAGACTAAAGGCTGCTCTAACTATGTAGTTCAGCAGTTTTACTGTTGTTACTAGGTCATTCAGCGTAGGCATTCCGCCTTTTGGTTGCTGTATCTTTTCTACTGGTTATAATATATTATACTTTTCGACAGCTTGGACTTGGGCGGATCTGCGCTTGTTTAGTTGGGCATTGTGCTTTGTGTGTTTTTAATGTTTTCTGTGCTCAGCTGGTTGAGTTGAGTGCTGCCTTCCCTGTCTGACTTAATATCCTTTTTTAGCTCACCTGTCACAAAGTGACAGAGTGAGCTTTTGTGATCACACTTCGTCCGTCGTCCGTCCGTCCGTCCGTCCGTCTGTCCGTCCGTCAACAATTGGGTTGTGTCCTCTCTAGAGGTCACAATTTTGGCCTAATCTTTATGAAACTTGGTCACAATGATCATCTCAACAAAATCTAGGTCAAGTTCGATATTGGGTCATCTGAGGTCAAAAACTAGCTCACTAGGTCAAATTATAGAAAAAACCTTGTTTTAAACCTTTCAACATGTAGTCTTCATAGTCACTAAACTCTCTGCAGTAACTCTCTACTCTCTATACATACAATAAACTTTCATCAACCAATGAAAATGTGTATCAGGGTTCACAGCAGTTTTGTAAAGGTCAAATATCAAAATATTCTAGTATTTAAACCAGGGTGTGAATTGTACTGGTTAAGTGGAAATCAAAGCGCTGTAGGGAGCGTAGACATTTTCCTGAGGGTCGTGGGTTCAACCCCCACTGGAACCATAATTTTTTTTTTTTTTTTTTTTTAAATGTTTAGGTATTGTTTTGTCTTTATAACATGTATTTGTACATTTTCCTGATGGTCGTGGGTTCAACCCCCACTGGAACCATATTTTTTTTTTTTTTTTTAAATGTTTAGGCATTGTTTTGTCTTTATAACATGTATTTGTACATTTTCCTGATGGTCGTGGGTTCAACCCCCACTGGAACCATAATTTTTATTTTTTTAAGTGTTTAGATATTGTTTTGTCTTTATAGCATGTATTTGTACAGTTATATGGAGGAAAAATACCAAAATATTTTGTTTAAAATAAAGGTCAAATCATAGAAAAACCTTGTGTAGTCAGTCACCAGAGGTTACAATTTCAACTTAATCTTTATGAAACTTTGTCACAATGATCCTGTCAACAAAATCTAGGCCAAGTTCGATTTTGGGTCATCTGGTGTCAAAAACAAGGTCACAATGTCAATTGACATTTTCCTGAGGGTCGTGGGTTTAAACCCCACTGGAACCATAATTATTTTTTTGAGTGTTTAGGTATTGTTCTGTCTTTATAGCATGTATTTGTACAGTTATATGGAGGAAATATTTTGTTTAAATTATAGGTCAGATCATAGAAAAACCCTGTGTAGTCACCAGAGGTTACAATTTCGACTTAATCTTTATGAAATTTGGTCCTAATAATCATCTCAACACAATCTAGGTTAAGTTTGATATTAATTAAGTCATCTGGGGTCAAACGCTAGGTCACATGGTCAAATCATACACAAACTTGCAATAGAGGCTGAATTTCCTTAAATTTTATTCAGAAAATGTGTAGGATCACCATAGGGGTGTGCATGCACTAGTACGACAGGTGAGCGACCTAGGGCCCTTTGGGCCCTCTTGTTTATATTGTGCATTTTAATTTCTTTCATAAATAAATCGTTGACGAGGTTAAATCATTACTTGCATGATTCTATCCATTCCAAATATCGTTATCTATATCTTCATAGTGATTATAAGGCACATTTGGTCTTGTAATCGCGTGATAAAAGTGTTACGTAAATAAATGTGGTACATTTGTATAATAATGACAATAACCAAGAAGAAACGTAAAAGCACGTTAATACCTCGTTTGGTATGTATGTTATTTGTTCCAATCGACATAGAGTACGTTCAGTGAGTACAAACTAAGAGTATATCCTTATATAGCCTAGGTGATATATGTTAATACAATAAACACTCGCCAAGTTTTTTGTCAATTAAACGAGCTACTCTTGACTTACATCTAATGGCAAATGTCTATATTGTGAACGTATGTTCCCGTATATTGATGTCGTATGTCATACAATGCATGCAATATATATGAAGTTAGTTACTTTATTAAGATCTATGCTATAATACTAAACAATTTAAGGTGACCCTGCCTAAAGTCAGTCTTGACTAACGAGAGAAAAGCATATCAGTATATCAAATTGTTTAAAAATATGGTAATACAAAAAACTCATCTGCCTATAGTGCATAATATAAGAAACAATTTATGATAGTCATGCTATATACTGTATATATGCTTCGATGTCCGATTTTTTATGCCGACTTGGCTTTAATCGCTGGCTTAGAATGAGAGGGTCGTAAGTACAAAAACGCTATTTTGAGAAACAAGAAAAATCTGTTTGAAAACAAAGCTTTTACAACTTCAATTTGATCAACATGACCTGTTCCGATTTCCAGGAAGATGAACTTTATGATGCAGATTTCAAATACGTAAGAGTCTTAAAAGGTCACCTTACAACCTTCCCAATCTAAGCCGGCGACATTATAGACATTTTCGATATATTTAGTGGTCAAATAGCCAGAATATAAAGGATTTCTACTTTGAAGGGCTCAACCCGGACATTTGTAATTTAATTCGGGGGCTATATTCCGGGTCATGTTGAGTCTACCTAGTCAGATTGTCCTTGCATATACCAATCAGTCATAGAGTCACGTACCATTATAAGCTGGGTGCCAAGCGCAGAAGCTTTACTAGTGCCACATTAAACCTTCAAGTCTATAGTTTCGCAACCTCGCGTTCCCCTCACTAGACCTTAGGCTGCTGGTATGGCTTTCACTTTAATACGATATATGATAAACAAAAGCAACGGCGCCATCAGTGTTAATGCGCCGAATAAAGTGAGTTTCATTGCTTTGCTTATAGTTTACGTTCTTCTTGTAGGTACTATATATAACTGTTTAATGTGACACAAACTGTCGATGCACAATAAAGTAACCGTCATTAATTCTGATCACGAAGAAATGAACCGTTTGCAGACAGTGCATAGAGTGTGGCAATAAAGTCTAAGTAAATTATGTTGACCCTACAGCATCGTCATAAAATAATTGATCAAGTCTGCACCGACCACATACATGAACAGTTTCCTAAATTGGAGAAACGTGGCTCCCAAATTATCCTGTAATAGAAATACAATGTCACACTTGACTTTCAATTAGACCATGTAGTCCTTAATGGACTTCCAATCGGCTTTAATGTTCCCATTAACTGATTATTCAGGTCTCACCCCAACAGCATCAATTACATCGCATTCAACCAGCCCGCAATTGTGATCAACAGGACGTTTGCAAGGTTAAGTATAAAGTACGGTGTACGGTCATGCTGTGATTGTGTTTACATTCCCGTTGAAAACTGTACGAACGGCATTGCACAAAACGATATATAATTAAGAAAATTGCATTTAATTATTATTAGAAGCAATTGTCGTGATCTTTATTGAGAGTTTTATATCACCCTGACAATCACGCAATAATGAGCAAGTTTCATCAAGTGGTCACGCTATTCTCTTTATGGGATGAGATTGACGTTTTAACTTAATAAATCGTAGGGGAAATGTGTACTTTCATGAATGATAATGTACCTAACTTCATTATGACATCAGGGAATTATAAAAATTTGTGCTGCATGAGATAAAATGCAAACATTGCGTACACTATGACCGAGAGTTGGTGTATGAATTGAACAATGTTTACAGCACACTGGTTAGCATCCCTTATAGATACCATAAGGGCAGTAATCACTATATGCAGTAACAAATAGCAAAATAGTACTCGTTTTTTCATTGTTAACTTTTGAGTGCATCCAATGTACACGTAACAAATCTCATAATTGTGCATGCCAATATCACCCATAACTCGGTCAAAACATGTTTGATCTAGCTGAAATGTTCAACACATATAGGTTGGATATATGCAATTACAATTCAACTGATTTTCACAAATAAAATAAACAAAACGCTCATGTAACACGTTTTTGTCGAGTGTTCATCGGGTCTTTGTCAGGTTGTTAGTGCAGCTATCAATCCTCTTTGCTGATCAAGCACTAGTTCAAGTGTATGTTCTTATCACCGAGAAATAAATAAATAAAACGAGTATAAGAATAAAGTCCAATTTATGTTTATAATTGCTCACTGTTTGCCTTAAAAGTCAATTTCTGACAGAATTACCTCCCTTTGACCATGAAATTCAAAATGTTAAAAAACACATTGTTGTTGAGTGAAAAATCGCATTATTTTGTGTTATTTTAATGTGATGATATATCTGAAATTTTAATTGAACACACATAAATGTTATGTGAACGTACGCGTAAATTTCTCGTGCATTTTACGTGTTTTGATGTTTCATGGTTTCAGTCATCCTCTTACATCAGTGGTTAGTCAAGTTCCCAGACTACACATGTGAAGAGTACTCTTGTGAACGAGAATGGGTTCAGTGAACCGCTGTATTTAATTTTGAAGAAAAACTTCATTAATTGAGTTAGCTGTTATTTAATAACATATACTTAAACTTTCATGCAGAAATATTCATAATTCTAACACGATCTGCGGATTAATCGTTTAAATATAGAGCGGACCTAACAATGTTTTATTACCCCATAAAACATACCTATCAAATTGGCTGTTTCTATTTACGCCCAGTATCACGTGACATATTTATGAATGAATGAACGTAAACTTTATAGTAATTTTTTCTACGAGTTACGATGACAAGGCGAGTTGCACGAGAATCCAGTGTTACAGCTATGACGCATCTATTTTTAGAAACTCCAATATACTCTAGAAACCAAGTTTTATTAAAGCACTGATAATCAATTCATTTATATTTTTCATTTTATGAAATAGATACCATATACTCGTGTTATTAAAATTGTTTCAATGTTTAAAATGTGGTATTTCCTTCAGAAAATTACGATGGTCGTTTTCATTAACGAGGGAGGTAATTGGACCAGCTAATAAGCCACTCAATTTCAGCGTGGAATTACGTTCAATGTCAAATGGGTGAAAATGGAATGCGCGCAGTTAAATAGTGCGGAATATTATCGTATTTAGAATCGAAATAAAAACTCTGTTCTTGTATATTGTCGGTGAATAAAACACGGGCACTCGTTCGGATGCGGAAAATTAAATCACTCGTGCTACGCACTCGTGATTTAATTTTTCCGCATCCGAACTCCTGCCCGTGTTTTATTCACCGACAATAAACGCGAACAGATTTTTATTTCTTAAATAAAAAAGTTATATGGTAAAAACAAGTGCACACTTATAAGATTTGTTAGGTGTATGTTTGGTTTTATAATTCTGAAAATATCAACTGTTTGTTGTATCTGCTGTTAGTGTATGTTTTGTCCGGTTGTTAATTTCTTACCAACTGGCTCTTGTTTCGTTTTAGTTTGATTGACTTAAGCAGCAGACTTTCGGGATTGGATGCCCGGTTTTGTTTTACACGTTCCTGTGCTAGTTTTTTATGTATGTTCCGCGCCTTTTCGAGTGAAGTTGTATATTTTCTGTGCCTTTTTGTTCTCGCGTGTCCCGCGGTTTCTGTTGGTGTCGGTGCTACTTCCGGTAGTTTCGTATTTTGTTTAAGTATTATAATATGGGTTTGTATCTGGATCTAAACGCCAATTCCGTTTACAATCGAGTTTTTCATTTTTAAATAATCGATAATATGCCATAATTTCTCAGTATTTAATTTTTTGACGGGGCCAAAAGGAGCTAGGAGTTAACTATTTATTCGTATTTGCCGGTTGTCCTCTTACTATTTCGTCCCCGCGATTCGCATCCTACCGGGTTCGTTCATGAGTCTATGTACAGCTGTGGAGTTATGGATGTAGTGTTCTGTCCCCTGAGGTCATTTACTGTAGTTTTAAGTCCCCTGCCGGTTTTGACCGGAGGGGACTATTGGTTTGCCATCTGTCCGTCAGTTTTGGTTCTGACGGAAATTGTGGTTGATATGGCAACAGACACATTGACAATAGCTTTAAACCGGTAGGGGACTTCTGTATTGCTTGTAATTCTTAATGACTTGTTCAGTGCGTCATATCTCGATTTTTTCAATTACGTCATTTAACTTAATGAAACTGGGTCACTCGTTTTAAGGTTTTCAGATTTTTTGTCGCTGAAATCGGGCCTTTAAACGTTTTAATACTGTTACTTAACTTTTGAGACTGAATGCTGCTAAAACTATGTAGTTCAGCAGTTTTACTGTTGTTACTAGGTCATTCAGCGTAGGCATTCCACCTTTTGGTTGCTGTATCTTTTCTACTGGGTCATTCAGCTAGTTATAATTTATTATACTTTTCGACAGCTTGGACTTGGGCGGATCTGCGCTTGTTTAGTTGGGCATTGTGCTTTGTGTGTTTTTAATGTTTTCTGTGCTTGGCTGGTTAAGTTGAGTGCTGCCTTCCCTGTCTGACTTAATATACTGTTTTTAAATAAACATAATTCATAACAATACAATCAATAGTGATATATATTTCTAAATGTACATTACCAAAATATTCATTATAATACATACCCAAATACGAAATTAGGGCCATAGAGGGCCATAGAGGACAAATAGCCATTTGACCTTCAATGATCTTTTAAGAGAGTATCGCATTATACAAATCCCCCATTTAATTACTCGACGATATGTAATGCTAATATACCGATTTTCTTGTCAATTTTTGACACCCTGTCGCGAGTGTTCCTATTTATCTAGAAAAATGTTATTTTCTCGTTCTGGTTCCAAGATCATCAGCATGTATGTATTTGTACATGTAAATCAATCTTAGTCAAGTCAGCGTGTCATGTGGTACAAACAGACAGATTAATTATCATTTCTATCAAAACACGTGCAGTAATAAGAAATCCAATCTCAAGTCACAAACTATACTAATAAGTATTCATAAGTTAAAGCTTGATGCATTAATTCAAATTATTTCCTCGATTCCGTTCTTAGGCGGTACGGCACCTTTACGAACTTTAGCCATCGATTTCTCGTCAAATACCGCACATGCCCATGGACATGCTGTATAAACGCATGCAAATCAAATTTTCTCTGCGAATCATTGGATTTAGTCAGTGGTCAATCATAGTCTGATGATTGCAATGCTTTCCGGTATTGTGTTGCCACAAGACGCAGATTGATTTTGCAGATTTGCTTTGACAATTAGACGCGTAATTGGGAAATAAGGGCATGCGTTAGACACGAGAAAGGCCTTATAGTGGGGACACTACGCGATAGATGATTTCCGACATGAATACATCCGCTACTTGATCACGTTTGGTAATGGTGTATTTATATTGTATATGAATCAGATCTACAATATCTGTGGATCTGCAAAGTGTGACTATAAATGGTACTTACTGATTAAACTTACTAAGCATAATTGATGTCTGGTTTGCCAACCTTATAGGACTACAACCTAACGAACTTTTGCCAATGTATATCTATGGATATACGTGCAAGGATATACGAGGATCATACTTTACGATGTTTGAGTACATTTTACCGCATTGTAGGGTTATGTCCTTTGATGTTTGGTTACAATTGTTGGTCTCCGAACTCTAATTCAATTCATGAGCAGTAGTTGTCACCAGCCTGCAGATTGCTGGATGACTGTAAAGATCGAACTTTCTTAAACATGTCGGTAAACCGAAAATTAATAAAACAATTATTCAAATACTAGTAGTTGTCCCCCGAAGTCGCCTGTCATTGGCCAATCTTACAGGGAGATAACCAGATGACCGGTACTTAGACTGCCTCAGATGAACACAAGCAAATAGTTATGTTCTAGTATATGGCACTGTTGTTGAAATAAACATCACCAATTGTTACAATACGCAACAGTGTCTACATATGTGTTTTATAATATTGAACGCGGTTTCTGTTTTACTTACGGTCTTTTAATACTACATATATCACAAAGGTGGTGATACTGAGCATTATATACGGACCACAAACCTCCAGATTTATATCATTTATCATCAAGCCCCGGATGTATCGTCTGTCGTTTAATAACGATATGACATTACCGTAACCCTATCAAAGATACCAATCAAAATGTCTCATATTGTTTGACGTCTATTTTATAATCGTTGAACAAGCATACGTTATATATATTATGTCACTGCGACTGGTTGGAACCTCGAGTATCGAACAATGCCAATTTTATTTCTTTAATTTCGCGACATATCAATCACCGGTTCCAAATACTTATAGACAATTTGTTTGTGGTCTCATCCAGTGGAACCAAGCTGGATCCTGACTGAAACAGTCTCTCAAATCAATGTCTGTGATTTGTGTGTCCATGTTTGTAATAAAGACTGACATGCCTGTGAATAAGGGCAAATATGAGGGAGGCAATCCATCTTTTATTAGAGGTATTATTCACAAATGTTTTAATTGATTTGCCTCTCTAGTAGGATTCTAACCTATACTGTACGGTGCGGTCTATAGTAGGATTCGAACCTATACTGTACGATGCGGTCAATAGTAGCCGGGATTCAAACCTACGCTGTACGGTGCGGCCTATAGTGGCCGGGATTCGAACCTACATTGTACGGTGCGGCCTACAGTAGCCGGAATTCGAACCTACATTGTACGGTGCGGTCTATAGTGGCCGGGATTAGAACCTACATTGTACGGTGCGGCCTATAGTGGCCGGGATTCGAACCTACATTGTACGGTGCGGCCTTTAGTAGCCGGTATTCGAACCTAAACTGTATGGTGCGGTCTATAGTAGGATTCGAACCTACTCTGTACGGTGTGATCTATAGTAAGATTCGAACTTATACTGTCCGGTGTGGTCTATAGTAGGATTCGAACTTACACTGTACGGTGCGGTCTATTGTAGGATTCGAACCTTTACTGTACGGTGTGGTCTACAGTAGGATTCGAACTTACACTGTACGGTGTGGTCTATAGTAGGATTCGAAATTACACTGTACGGTGCGGTCTATATTAGGATTCGAACTTACACTGTACGGTGCGGTCTATATTAGGATTCGAACTTACACTGTACGGTGCGGTCTATAGTAGGATTCGAACCTTTACTGTACGGTGTGGTCTATAGTAGGATTCGAACTTACAGTGTACGGTGTGGTCTATAGTAAGATTCGAACTTACACTGAACGGTGCGGTCTATAGTAATATTCGAACTTACACTGTACGGTGTGGTATATAGTAAGATTCGAACTTGCACTGTACGGTGTTGTATTTAGTAGGATTCGAATCTATAATAATGTACGATGCAGTCTATAGTAAGATTCGAACATATACTGTCCGGTGTGGTCTATAGTAGGATTCGAACCTACACTGTTCGGTGCGGTCTATAGTAGGATTGGAAACTTTATTGTACGGTACGGTCTATAATAGGATTCGAACCTACAATGTACTGTGCCATCGCCTAGCGATGCGAAGTACGAACGCTTTTGACGCACTCGGGTATAGCAGCAACCACCAAAACAGGTGCGCTAATAACCAGTATCACACTACAGGAGTTACCGGTTGATATGGGTAATTACCCTGACAATATGTACCAGAGACTTTTGAAAGTCTTAACACTACACAAATAGCGCTCACGGTCATGAAATGTATGCACTTAATTATATGAACTGATCCGAGACTCCAACATGTTTTTTGCTCCGGTGCTGTTTTAGTCATTTTAATGTTTTTGTCAGTGTAGAGTTAGTTTCGAAAATATCATTCAGGCTAACTATATTTAATTTGAATTCTAACATTAAGTTGTACTTCCGTTAGAAAACGTTGTTGAATGCACTGCCCTGGCCATGAACATTGTGTCGATGAGTTCTGACTTACTTTTGAACATCTCACTAGTATTCGGGGTCCATGCTGAATGCGGGTAGTTGCTAGCGACACTGTTTAAATATCGTCTTCATCACACCGTATAACACGTTGCATCGACGCCAGCTTTGTTGGTAGAAGGCAGTGGAAAATAAAGTGTGTGAGACTCTTGTAGGTGACAGCCTACGATGTCGTGGTTATATTTCTTTATCGTCGTGTAAATGTGTACATGACAAGGTACCATTAGAGTATGAACTGTGAAGTTTGTATCCTTTGTAGTAACTATGTATTCAAGTGGTATGTGGTCAGCCTGCTGTGTGTGATATTCAAGTAGTTAGAGTCACAGGTACCCGGTGCGTTGTTGGCTGGTCCTAATGATTGTAAAGAATTACACATTAGAAAATAGTTTTAATTCGTTATCGGGCTTCACATTTTACGGACATCAACGGTTATGAGTAATGCTGTCATTATATCGTATTTCTTTGTCAGAATCAAACGTTTAATATGTCAACTAATATTAGAATCATTCTGTCGCAGCTGTATTGTGAAAATGAAATAATAACGACATATTGACAGATAAAACACGAGAAATATAATATGCTGTAAGTTAATTGTTATGAAGTATAATATGAATGCCAATTTAAAAAGAGATCTTATGTAGTAGTTGTTTTGATTTTCAGCATACTAGTTCTAGCCTCAGTGCTCGAAACATTTATGCATGAACACAATGTCGCCGTTTTCCTGATACCTGATTAGCCAAGTTGCAAGGATGACATCGAAAAAGTGTCTCATTTGCTCAAACATAGGAGTGGACTGGGCTTATCACCACGTAGACATCAAATTTTCAAATAGTTTTCGTTTACTATATTGTAAGTTTTTTTCTGACAATTTCACTAATACTCTCCACAAAAACTACAAATTATCCGCAACCTGTGTTCTTGGATACTGTGTTGACCCTGCGTGATTAAGGTGGTTCGACGGTTGTTGGTCCGATAATTTCCGTTTTTTGGGGAACTTATACCACGGGCTTCCTAATTAAGATAGCTTGTTTAATGGCAACTTAACTAGAATGAGAGAGATTGCGTGAATACTCAGTCATAGTAAGGTTGGGCAAGACGTCTCCGAATTTGCACATTTTAATACTGTAAACTACAATGGCCTGAACATGACATTCCGTCAGTATACGTTTTATGTACGAAGGATGTTCATATATAACGTAGACTTTCGCTCACGACTTCTCATTTGTTAAAGTATGACACTAATAAATGCACTATCATAATTTGGAATCTTTCTTCGATCAATACACCGAATTAGGTATATCTGTATCAAACCTATCTTAAATAAGAGCTCCTCAAAAACAGCCACCACCACCGGCCCAGCGATTTTATAACTGAAAGATAGTTCGTGTGACTCAATGATGCCATTACGTACGTTATAAACTTTAACATGCATTGACCATCATCGACATATCGTCAGTTGTTTTAAGACGTTTCAGTTTAGTGCTCACTATTTCTTGGTTCTTGCTGCAGGATGTCCATATTAAGCAATATAACACCAATATATATCGTTCTTACGACAACAACCACTGGACATTAGTAAGTAAAGTGACCAACTGCCAATTAATTTAGCCATAAAACACGCATGCATGGTTTATACGAATAATAAAAAACTGGACATAAGTAAGTATAGTTTCCAAAATGTTTTAACCAACTGCCAATTAATTTTCTGTGAGGAGCTTATAACCTCTGAACGGTAAGACAACATAAAACCCGGAGCATCTTGTGAATTGCTTATATAGACACTATCTGACTCAAATACAATGACCTTCATATAGAAAAGCGGTGTAATGAGCTGATTTTAATGAGACTGGTAGAGACACTACAGGGCCGCACACAACATCAGTCATTATCTTTCTGCTTGCATGTTTTACCATCAACAGAAAAATATTCACCGAAAGGTCCGCCAATGTGCCTGTTATGTATTGATTCGAAAAATAGAAAATAATTAATTTCCAGCAGTCAAATTAGCAACATGAAAAAACCGAGATGTTCGAGTTGGACTATTGATGTTGGAGACTTACAATTGTTTATTTTTTATGCATACTAATTAGGCAATGTTCCGTGTACGTCCATGTTCATGAATCATGATGTGGAGATTTAAACATTGAAAGTGTTACAATAAAAAAAGCACTTGCAAATCTCTAGGCCTATGTTATTTGTTTTATGCTGATTCTATTACTTTGATAGACCTTCGTAAATAAAATATATTGTCTAGAACGAGAAAGTCATCAAACATATACTGTTCTAGTGTCTGTCATTTCGTATACAATTACGGTTTACTAAGTCTTTTCTCTTTACAGCCAAACTGTTTATAAATGGCGTCTGTTCTTCAGTAAACCATGTTTATATTTATAGAATTTGCACTTCAATCGACAAGAAAATTATGACCGAATATGACTGAGAATATTCTTTATATAGCAACGTTTGCGTCATTTTGGGACGCCCTCTAGTTGGATTCGTGAAGTCACCTTATTGAGAGAGCGCTGGAGAACAATTAATTTGAAGTTAAATGTCCCTTTACATCGAACAAAAAATGGCCCGTGATTAAGTTTCCATAGAATGTGATTATAATTAACGAACAAAGAATGAATGACGATATCAAATGTCGGAAACATCTGTACGATTACAGTTGGTGTGAAAACGAGGTTGTTAAAGTCTATACTCATCAACAGGGAATTTCAGAACAACTTATTTTCATTGCAACCTAAGGCGGTTACTTCAGAAGTTAACAGAATTAGAGACGATTTTCTCCAATTAACAGCCCCGTAGCTATGGTGAAATGTTAAGAAAAGTTGAACATAAAGCTCGTTCGGAAATTGTTTCCCATCCTGCTCTCTTTAATCTTACTAATTACAAATTGCATACGACTGCTTATACATGTATTAAATAATTGTTTAACCATGAAATTAATGAGTTGATAGTTTCTTCCCAAACAAAAAGAAACATTTTGCAGAAATTAGAATTTGTTCTGCTGTTATAGTACTCAAATGGCTAACTAGAGGCGGTGTGCTTAAATCGTGGACCATACGTGTGTATTTCCGAATCTTGATTAGAAAGGTATGACCAGACTGGGGCATTCTGCTGAAAAACCCCTAGAGTCTGGCAGAACTTGCACTGAACCGGGTAATGTCTTCGATATAAAAATGTCTCTGCATGTTCTTGTTGCCAAGAAAATACCCTAACAGAATCTGGATGATGACACCTTGTTATGTTTGGACAACACCCATAGTGAGGCCCGAAAGGGGTATATGTTTCAGGTATAAAGTCATGTGACTGAAAGATAAAGTTTTTTATTAGGAATTTGACTACGTGCACATTATCGCAAAATACAAATTTACAAAAAAAAACATTAAAAAGAGTTTTATATGGCCATTGATTTGACCCTTCGACCCTTGAAATTTTCAAAGCCAAATTTGGCCCACGCTTAAAAAGGTATTATTTCTTTTAATTACACGTATAGTAGCTAAAACATGTTATCACAATCGTTCTTGAAATTCAGCATCTGTACTAGCGAAACCTTCGTTCTCCAACATTTTGGTTGTAGAATAATACACTTAGTCACTTACGACGATGTCCCAATTTTGGAATCAAGATGTTGATGTATAAACCAGCAAGCAACGTAAGACCATAATGTATATATTTATTGTAGAATATCTCGTATACAGGGGGGTATATAGTGTGAAGACCGGCTTCCACAAATATTTATATGTTTACGCCTTCCAGTAAAAGGATAATAAAACATTAGCTGGAATCGTACAATTCCATAGACAGCCAAATATTAAAGACGGAATAAATTTATGGATTTAACATGAACATTCATAAGAAGACAGGGAACGTCTGCAATAAGTATAGAAGTTATTGTACGAGTGGGACACAGACGTAGTATTAACATAACACGTGGAATATATGTGTTAAGTATTGCTAGTTATTATTTGCACAAACTATTACGTTCTGTCTGCGAAAAGTCATAAAATAAGCAATGACTATAAAGATCCTAAATCTTCATTGTTATTTACCATTAGGTATAGAATAAACATGAAGTATTTATTCGCAAAATGCATAAATTGATCATTTGTCTAGATCCGGACTGGTGTCGATATTACGTGCTTTTATTCTCACCCGGCTTTGTTTGAAACACTGAATACTAACTTGAAGCTGAGATCAGACATTCCTTTAGTGATCAATGTTTATTGTATACATAATACTTTTTTATGAAAGGAATAAGAATAAATTTGTTCAGGTATATCGTATCTCCGAAAGTAAGAGCTATATCTTAAAATCAAACCAATCTTTGCCAGAAAGTGATAAACATAGTATAACCAAAGAATATCCTGTTAGCAAATAACATTGGTCTGCTTGTAATGAACGAAGCAATTCTGTGTTGGCGATAAAAAGAAGGGTAGTTATCTAGATTGTCGTACGTGGGTACAATGCATATATTTATTACAGAAGAAGCCTTAGTCACATAATCCAGGACCTTGTGGTTTGCGTTTGTAACATTTTTTAGGGTGTAATTTTATACCTTCCGTGCACTTTTTGAACGGGGTTGCTTGCAAACTGTGTTCATATGGTGCTTTTGTTGAAAACATCCGGTTTCAGTTTGGGTTTTAGGTTTTGTAAAACGTTGGACAGTAAACAAAAATTGGTTTCGATTTAAACTGAGTGGCGAACAAACAGGTAGTTTGAAGAAACATTTTGATCACCAAGGCGAAAGAAAAGAGTTTTACTATTGTCTTGTTATATTAAAGGGAACACACGCTTATACATAAAAAATGAAGTGTTATCCCTTTTCTTTTGTTATTCCCTGATTAGGCTGTCATATTTGGAAATTTGGTTGATATATACTAGGATAGTATATAATTGAAATTGCTCTCTTTACGTTAGATTTAAACATTTTCAATTCTTAATTAGAGCGTAAATTTCTGACCATAGCTAATCAGATCAAATAAGACATTGTGTACCAAGATATTCAATAATGGTAAACATGGTCGGTCATTGTCCTGCGCTCAACTGCATGTATTTTCGAATGCATAAACCGATCAAAGCGCCTCCGGGGGTAGTTTGGAAGGTTTGACAAACCGGTTCGAGATTTTTTTAAACAAATGGCAAAACTTGTTTTCGTTTCAAACCAGTTTTACAAACGGACAGTTTGACAAACCAGGTGGAAACCAGACCAGGTCTGTTGCAAACAAAAGCGCCCATAGTAAGACAAAACAGTTCTTCGATCCTTATAGATACAAATCTAAAAATAGTGGCTTTCTCGTGCGATCGCATCGGCATTGCAATAGTTCAATTATTCTTTTTTGTATTATTCTTTTGCCTTTAACAGCCGTTTTTTGCTAGATGTTGTCTCTGTTGAATGCTGTTTTCCTTTTTGTGTAAGTACGAGGGTCGTTCATTTAATACCCGGACTATCTCCATAGCGCTTGATTGAAACATGCAATAGTAATGAATTTTCGTTTAATAAGACTTACACACCAACTTGATTATTTGACAAAACTTGGTTTAATTTCATCCAACCGAATACAAACTGTGGTTACTATAGTAACCCAACAAAGGGTTACCCGGCCCAACCCAAGTTCATTGTGAACTTTAGAGTGTTGATGTGGCAGTGTTCGTGGTATAGTTGACTATTTTCAACTGAAAATATTTGATAACGTTATGTATACATCAACGTAACGTTTTTATAACATTTGTTGTAATTTCTGTACTATTACTGTGTTTGAACCGTTGTTTAGTGACATCGGGTGTGTTTCCGTAAATAACGCAATGGAATCGAAGTTATTAGAAAAAAACCGGATTATGATACAATTTCGTAAAAGTATTGGTCATACACCTATAAAACTAAAGAATCTATCTTAAAGAAGCCTTGTGGGAATATTTGTATCACTGGATTTCTGCTTTTAAACGGTTCCGTGATGACAAGAACCATCCCGCGATGATCCGAGGCCCGGTCAATCTTGCGTCAGAAACAGGAAAGTGTCGTCGGTTAAACACCTGTTGGACGGTAAACACTACTTGAAGAAAAACTCATATTATGAATGCGAGATCATGCGAAATTATCGTGGATATAGCATTTAACCCACAACCGAACATCTTAAAATGTTTAATTGGTGTGCTCGCATGACTTTATTGCTTCAAAACGATGATCAAATGGAGAAACAGTGTCGCGTTTTAGGAGCGAAAATGGCGTAACGTCACAATATTTTGACGTCGACTTGGTACGACTCGCGTTACTCGTACTTATTAAAACACTAATAGTATGTAAACCTTTCGTTGAAATTTCGTATGCGGAAAAAGGACTGGTTTGAATGTAATCCTGTATGTTTTCATCAAAATCTGTTCGTTAGTTTTCCAGCAATAACGATCGTCCGGGTATTAAATGAACGGCCCTCGTACATGTAAGTATATTGTTTATTAAAGTGACCAGAGTAATTGTGTACAACAAAAAGGATAAAACACACAATAAATACACCCGGCCTAGTGGATCAATAAGTCACTATCAAACTGAATGGGAAGCATAATATCACATGAACAAAACATCATGGTAAATAAATGTAAATGGTATTAATAAATAGATAAAATAAATAAATGGAACAATTCTTCGAGCATACGTAATGAGTCAAATGCACGTCAAACATTTTGTCAATGCATATAGCATAATAATTAGCAGACATGTTATAATTTTACAGAAACTTGAAAGGATAGAACTATGTGCGTCGATAGAAGTAGAGTGAAAATGTGTTGACATTTACATATTTAATTACATATGAAAAATCTACATGATAATAACCCAATAAAACATGTCACACTGCAGAATGAATTTAATCATTAAAGTTAAAACAAGGGTGTCAAAGCACTGGTGCAGGCAAATGTTTGCGCAACACACGTACGGTATTCCAGAACTAAATAGAGATCCCTCACACACATCTTTTTTAGTCTACAGATCAATCAGTGAGCGTGAAGATTCAATTCAAGGACTCCGAATGACACTCGAGTCAGGAATATATTAGACCAGTGAAGTCATTGGAGCGAAGAAAGTTCTAATGCCATCGCAGTTCACATATAACATTCACGATAACGACATTTCTCTACAATCTGTCAGCCTTTCCTAACAGCTTTTTGTGTGTAAAAATAAACACTTATTCTTGTAACAAGATTTCGCGACCTCATTCGGGACCCGCTGCGCGTGCATGAATACATTCATAACTGTATAAGGCTGAAACAAATTTAAGCGTTTGTTCACACATTTGTGACGGGGAATCAGAATAATTGCGAAGCGCTTTGCGGACAAAAGAGGTCAAAACTATGCTTTGAATGTTGATTATTTTAAGTACTAAATGTAGCGAAGTAATCTGGGGAAAGTATAAATGGAACTCGTTCACTGTGGGCCGTAATTTGTGATTTTTACATGAATTACTAACCATCTGGTGAAGTACTATACACTAGCATAGACCATACGGATACGACAAATGTTTGTATGAGAGAAGTCTCAGAGAGGATGCACTTCCTAACATCTATGAAACCAGTCAAATAGTTTCCGCGACCAGCTAACTTACCGATCAGTATTACCGACTTTATAAACGGTTCGTCTGGCCTAACCAACTACTTAGAACCTGTATGTAACAGTTTATGTACAGTGGTATACGGTGTTTACTGCGTTTCGGTGTACCGCCTATATACAGTAGAATATAGTCTTAAGACAGAAGACATATGGTGCCTAGTAGTGTTAGAAAAATGCTACTTTAAATTTGAAATCGAAAGCCAGACTGAGACTCTATTAGCCTATCGGGCATTGATGCTTGGTCACGTACTCCTCCATAGAAAAATCACTTCATGCATTACAATAGACCTGCGATCTCGGGTAAAAATAAACCAACCAATCATGGCATGATATGCTTCTTTGCGGCTACGATTGGTGCACGTGCACGATGTATATATACTAGTATGCAATATGGCCGAATCCTGGAATATATTTCAAATACAAATATAGTTAATATACCATTTGCAAGTACAACTTCGACACTAAAGGACCCCAGTGTTGAACTTGTTTTAAAATAATTAGCATTTATCCTCTTCACGCTTAATGAAACAAATACAATTTTGCATGATTAGGTCACGTATGTGAAATCTGGAGATTTGTATTAGGAAGTTTGCATTATTGGAATCTATATTATCAAGAATAAAGGTGAACGCACTTTTTAAAATATGTTGATTGGGACGTATGTTAAATGTTACATTTGCTATACTAAGGAAGTGCAATCAAAGATCGTCCTTTCTATATAAACTTTAGCATTAATGTGTATTACATGTGCTCGTACATTGTATTTAATATAGCCACACATAGTCACATAACTTCACACTTGTTTCACACTTGGACTACAGGTCGAATACTTCGGGACTAATGAAATTTGTTGAGGTCAACCGTATATGTACATGTTATTGTAAAGTATACGCGACGTGGTCGATTTTTTATTTTCGAACTTACAAGTTCAATGAGACACTGCAATGAACTGAATGATACCTTGCACCGAAAGGAAAGTTTTCGGCAACTAAACGCTGACAAAACAGAGGCAATCATGTTTGTACCAAAACGGAATACCAGTAAATTCCAGAATCTCACCGTGAGTGATGTTGATGAAGCTGTGGTCAGATCTTCAACGATTTAAAAGCTGAAGGGTGAGAAAATCTCGAAATCAAGCTGGATGTAAATTTGGACGTGTATATATCTATGCTTACTATCTGTCGTTGACATGTTACATGCAAATCCGACAAATAGGTCAAGTCAGACACTGTTAAACAATTCCTTTTTAATTCTTTAGTAACATCATGCAATTATTGTAATCCATTACAACATGTGAGTCCACTAAGATCTTTCTAAACAAAAAAAAAACATTTAAAATACTGCTTCCCGCCTCATCACACGGACATCGCATTACAACAACACTAAATGTGACATGACACATGATTTTTTCGATGTATTAGTATAGGCTTTTATTTATCCTCGCCACCTGAAATCCATATGGGCGAGGCCCCCAGAAGAGGTTAGTTACTTAAGTTTTGGGGGGATAGTACATGATACAGAAGATGCCCCAGTTCCAGAAACATCCCTGGTTCTTTAACGTGCCTGATGTAAAGCATCATACACGGGACCTCACTTAACGTCTCGTCCGAAAGACTGTTTTTATTATGTTAGGTGGGAAATACTGAAAAACATTTCTGTTTTTGATCAGACTGGAGTAGGGACATGATTTTCTTTTTCTAGTTGTGCTGGTGACGAGGACTGTCCTATATGGTCTTCCTAGTTTCATCCTTCCCGTTGGTATATATATAATTAATTATTGATTATACATACACCGTTAGGACAAAAGTCATTTTTATAATTATATTCCGCATACACAAATGTTTATATTGTGCATTTTAATTTCTTTCATAAATAAGTCATTGACGAGGTTAAATCATTACTTGCATGATTCTATCCATTCCAAATATCATTATCCATATCTTTATAGTGATCATAAAGCACATTTGAACTTGTAATTGCGTGATAAAAGTGTTACGTAAATAAATGTGGTACATTTGTATAATAATGACAATAACCAAGAAGTAAGGTGAAAGCACGTTAACATCTCGTTTTAGACATATGTTATTTGTTCCATTCGACAACAGTACGTTCAGAGAGTACAAACTAAGAGTATATCCTTATATAGCCTAGGTGATATATGTTTATACAATAAACACTCGCCTAGTTTTTTGCCAATTAAACGAGCTACTCGTGACTTACATCTAATGGCAAATGTCTATATTGTGATCGTATGTTCTCCGTATATTGACGTCGTATGTTATACATTGCATGCAATATAGATGAAGTTAGTTACTTTATTAAGATCTATGCTATAATACTAAACAATTAAAGGTGAACCATCCTTAAGTCAGTCATGACTGACGAGAGAAAAGCATATCAGTATATCAAATTGTTTAAAAATTTGGTAACACAAAAAAACTCATCTGTCTATAGTTGCATAATATTAGAAACAATATATAATAGTCATGCTACACTAGTATACAGAATAATTATATGCTTCGAGTTCCGATTTTTTATGCTGACTTGACTGTAATCGCTGGCTTAAAATGAGAAAGTCGTAAGTACAAAAACGCTATTTTGAGAAACAAGAAAAACTGTTATAAAACTACCCTTTACTGATGGAAAAACAAGATTTTCAACTTCAGTTTGGTCAACAAGGTCCGGTCCAATTTTCAAGAAAATAGGCTCATAAGATGCGCTTTATGATGCAGATTTCAAATACGTAAGAGTCTTATAAGATCACCTTACGACCTTCCCAATCTAAGCCGGCGACATTATAGACATTTTCGATATATTTATCGATCGAATAGCCAGAATATAAAAGATTTCATCATTGAAGGGTCAACCAGGACATTTGTGAGGCAACAACTGTAATTTAGTTTGGGGAGTGTTGCTATATTCTGGGTCATGTTGAGTCTACCTAGTCAGATTGTCCTTGCATATGTCAACCAGTCATATAGTTACGTACCATTATACGTCGGGTGCCAAGTGCAGAAGCTTTTCCAGTGCCACATTAAACCTTCAAGTCTATAGTTTCGCAACCTCGCGTTCCCATCACTAGACCTTAGGCTGCTGATCTGGCTTTCACTTTTATACGATATATGATAAATAAAAGCAATGGCGCCATCAGTGTGAATGCGCCGAATAAAGTGAGTTTCATTGCCTTGCTTCTAGTTTACGTTCTTGTTAACGATACTATGCTTAATGACACAAACTGTCGATGCACGATAAAGTATCCGCCATTAATTCTGATCACGAAGAAATGAACCGTTTACAGACAGTGCATAGAGTGTGGCAATAAAGTCTAAGTAAATTATGGTGACCCTACAGCATCGTCATAAAATTATTGATCAGGTCTGCACCGACCACATACATGAACAGTTTCCTAAATTGGAGAAACGTGGCTCCCAAATTATCCTGTAATAGAAATACGATGTCACACTTGACTTCCAATTAGACCATGTAGTCCTTAATGGACTTCCAATCGGCTTTAATGTTCCCATTAACTGATTATTCAGGTCTCACCCCAACAGCATCAATTACATCGCATTCAACCAGCCCGCCATTGTGATCAACGGGACGTTTGCAAGGTTAAGTATAAAGTACGGTGTACGGTCATGCTGTGATTGTGTTTACATTCCCGTTGAAAACTGTACGGACGGCATTGCAGAAAACGATATATAATTAAGAAAATTGCATTTAATTATAATTAGAAGCAATTGTCGTGATCTTTATTGAGAGTTTTATATCACCCTGACAATCACGCAATAATGAGCATGTTTCATCCAGTGGTCACGCTATTCTCTTTATGGGCCAAGATTGACATTTTAACTTAATAAATCGTAGGGGAAATGTGTACTTTCATGAATGATAATGTACTTAACTTCATTATGACATCAGGGAATTATAATAGTTTGTGCTGCTTGAGATAATATGTCAACATTGCGTACACTATGCCGAGAGTTGTTGTATCAATTGAATAATGTTTACAGCACACCCCCTGCAGTGGTTACCTCCCCTTATAGATACATTTACTGAACATAAGGGCAATAACTTATAAGGGCACTATAAGCAGACTTTTGCAGACTTACATCAAAATTTTAGTAGTTTTTTAAATTGTTAACTTTTTAGTGCATCCAATGTATGCCTTTTGGTTTTATAATTCTGAAAATATCAACTCTTTGGTGTTTGTTATATCTGCTGCCATGTACGAAAAGTGGACAAAGCCACGGATTAAGTATGGCTTAAATAGTCATCCTTCATAACAAAACTATTAATAGTCATACCTACTTCTAAATGTACATTACCAATATATCCATTATAATAAATACCAAAATACGAAATTGGGGCCATAGAGGTCAAATAGCCATTTGACCTTCAATGATCTTTTACGAGAGTATCGCACTATACAAATCCCCCATTTAATCACTCGACGATATGTAATGCTAATATACCGATTTTCTTGTCAATTTTTGACACCATGTCGCGAGTGTTCCTATTTATATGAATTATCTAGAAAAATGTAATTTTTTCGTTCTGGTTCCAAGATCATCAGTTTGTTTGTATTTGTACATGTAAATCAATCTTAGTCAAGTCAGCGTGTCAAGTGGTACACACAGACAGATTAATTATCATTTCTATCAAAACACGTGCAGTAATAAGAAATCCAATCTCAAGTCACAAACTATACTAATAAGTATTCATAAGTTAAAGCTTGATGCATTAATTCAAATTATTTCCTCGATTCCGTTCTTAGGCGGTACGGCACCTTTATGAACTTTAGCCATCGATTTCTCGTCAAATACCGCACATGCCCATGGACATGCAAGTATAAACGCACGCAAATCAAATTTTCTCGGCGAATCATTGGATTTAGTCAGTGGTCAATCAGGGTTTGATGATTGGAATGCTTTCCGGTATTGTGTTGCCACAATACGCAGATTGATTTTGCAGATTTGCTTTGACAATTAGACGCATAATTGGGAAATAAGGGCATGCGTTAGACACGACAAAGGAGTTATAGTGGGGACAATACGACGATAGATGAGTTCCGACAAGAATACATCCGCTACTTGATCACGTTTGGTAATGGTGTATTTATATTGAATATGAATCAGATCTACAATATCTATAGACCTGTCAAGTGTGACTATAAATGGTACTTACTGATAAGACTTACTAAGCATAATTGATGTCTGGTTTGCCAACCTTATAGGACTACAACCTAACGAACCTTTGCCAATGTATATCTATGGATATACGTGCAAGGATATACGAGGATCATGCTGTTGTATGTTTGAATACTCTTTACCGCATTGTAGGGTTGTTTCCTTTGATGTTTGGTTACAATTTTTGATCTCTGAACTCTAATTCATGAGCAGTAGTTATCACCAGCTTGCAGATAGATGGATGACAGTAAATATAGAACTTTCTTAATCATGTCGGTAAACACAATTATTCAAATACTAGTAGTTGTACCCCGCAGGTCGCATGTCATTGGCTAATCTGACAGGGAGATAACCAGATGACCGGTCCTTAGACTGCCTCAGTTGAACACAAGAAAATAGTAATGTTCTAGTATATGGCACTGTTGTTGAAATAAACATCACTAACTGTCACAATACGCAGCATTGTCTGCATATGTGTTTTATAATATTGAACGCGGTTTCTGTATTTACTTACGATGCGTTGAAACTACTTATATCACAAAGGTGGTGCTACTGGGCATTATATACGGACCACAAACCTCCAGATTTATATCATTTATCATCAAGCCCCGGATGTATCGTCTGCCGTTTAATAACGATATGACATTACCGTAACCCTATCAAAGATACCAATCAAAATGTCTCATATTGTTTGACGTCTATTTCATAATCTTTGAACAATCATACGTTATATATTATGTCACTGCGACTGGCTGGAACCTCGAGTGTCGAACAATGCCAATTTTATTTCTTTAATTTCGCGACATATCAATCACCGGTTCCAAATACTTATAGACAATTTGTTTGTGGTCTCATCCAGTGGAGCCAAGCTGGATCCTGACTGAAACAATTTCTCAAATCAATGTCTGTGATTTGTGTGTCCATGTTTGTAATAAAGACTGGCATGCCTATGAATGAAGAGCAAATATAAGGAAGGCAATCCATCTTTTATTAGAGGTATTATTCACAAGTGTTTTAATTGATTTGCATGTATGTGTGGTCTATAGTAGGATTCGAACCTATACTGTACAGTAAGGTTTAAAGTAGGATTCGAACCTATACTGTACAGTAAGGTTTAAAGTAGGATTCGAACCTATACTGTACGGTGCGGTCTAAATTAGGATTCGAACCTTTACTGTACGGTGCGAATTATAGTAGGATGCGAACCTATTCTGTACAGTAAGGTTTATAGTAGGATTCGAACCTATACTATACGGTGCGGTCTATAGTAGGATTCAAACCTACACTGTACGGTGTGGTCTATAGTAGGATTCGAATCTACACTGTACGGTGTGGTCTATAGTAGGATTCAAACCTACACTGTACGGTGTGGTCTATAGTAGGATTTGAATATACACTGTACTGTTGACCATATTGAAAATTGTCTAGAAGTCGTTATTATTATTATTGCTCGGCGACATCGCCTAGCGATGCGAAGTACCAACGCTTTTGACGCACTCGGCTATAGCAACAACCACCAAAACGGATGCGCTAATAACCTGTATCACACCTCAGCAGTTACCGGTTGATATGGGTAATAGCCCTGAAAATATGTACCAGGGACTTCTCAAAGTCTCCACTCGACACAAATAGCGCTCACGGTTATGAAATAATGCACCTAACTATATGAATGGATCCGAGACTTAAACATGTTGTTTGGCTCCGGCGTCGTTTAAGTCATTTTAATGTTTTTGTCTGTGAAGAGTTAGTTTCGAAAATATCATTCAGGCTAACTTTCATTTATTTTGAGTTCTACCTTTAAGCCGTACTTCCGTTAGAAAACGTTGTTGAATTCACGCCCCCTGGCCATGAACAATTGGTCGACGAGTTCTAACTTACTTTTGAACATCTCACTTGTATTCGGGGTCCAAACTGAATGCGGGTAGTTGCTATTGACACTGTTTAAATATCGTCTTCATCACACCGTACAATACGTTGCGTCGAAGCAAGCTTTGTTGGTAGAAGGCAGTGGGAAATAAAGTTTGTGTAATTCTTGTAGGACAGCCTACGATGGCGTGGTTACATTTCTTTATCGCCGTGTAAATATGTATATGACAAGGTACCATTAGAGTATGAACTGTGAAGTTTGTATCCTGTGTAGTAACTATGATTTCAAGTGGTATGTGGTCAGCCTGCTGTGTGTGATATATTAGTAGTTAGAACCACATGTACCCGGTTGGCTGGTCCTAATAATTGTAAAGAATTACACATTAGAAAATAGTTTTAATTCGTTATTGGGCTTAACATTTTACGGAAATCAACGGTTATGAGTTATGCTGTCATTATATCGTATTTCTGTGTCAGAACCAAACGTTTAATATGTCAACTTTTATTAGAACCATTCTGCCGCAGCTGTATTGTGATAATGAAATAATAACGACATATTGACAGATATAACACGAGAAATATAATATGCTGTAAGTTAATTGTTATGAAGTATAATACGAATGCCAATTTAAAAAGGGTTGTTATGTATAACTAGTAGTTGTTATGATTTTTCTAATTTTCAGCATCCTAGTTCTAGTCTGTTCGAAACATTTCTTGCATGAACACAATGTCGCGATTAGCCTTATTCAAGTGGCAAGGGTGACATCACTTTTTCGTTTACTTAAGTATGGATGTTCTGATAATTCCACCAATACTCTCCACAAAAACTGCAAATTATCCGCAGCCTGTATTCTTGGATACTGTGTTGACCCTTTGTGATTAAGGTGGACGGTTGTTGGTACGATAATTTCAGTTTTTAGAGGACCAATACCGCGGGTTTTCTATTTAGGAGAACTTGTTTAATGACAACTAAAATGTGAGCGATAGTAAGGTTGGGCAAGACATATCCGAATATTGGGTATTAAACTGTAAACTATGATAGACTATGATAGCCTGAAAATGCCATACCGTTCATGTAGGTTTTGTATGCTACGAGTGTGTACATAATTGTGGAATAAAATCACTAAACGTGTCATCATCACATTGGTACCACAAAACAATACCGCCTCCTCGATAGCCTAGTGGTTGAGCGTCCGCTTTTGGTGCGGAAGGTCTCGGGTTTGATCCCAGACCGCATCATACCAAAGATGAAATGAAAATAGTACAAATGTACCAATAATTCCCTCGCTAGATGTTCAGCAAAAGGGAAACTGGCTTATCTTCTCTCATATCTGCATACCCTCGTTGCGATGGAGAACACCAGGAACATAGGAATAAGGTGTCGAGAGTGATTCGTTGAAAAAACTTGATTCACAAGTCAACCTTAAATGAATTAGTTCAAAAACTAGCTTACATAATCGGTACCAAGTGTTTTCTAAATAGAAGAACGCCAAATGGATTATGTAGACAATCAGACTATTGTCCGTACAACAATGACAATGTTTCTCAATAATACACAAGTTTATGCTCTGATTCCCTTTATTGTTTAACGTTGTAATTGATAGGCTTATATGATAAGATTCATTTTCGTTTTATGCTGATCAGTGTATGTTTTAGCTGTACATAAATGAATGCACGGGTGTTTCAATTGTTTACAACTGAACTGTAAAGTGCAGTATTACCTGCCACTATTAACTTGTCCCCCATGAATATCCATGTTTATCCGTTGTCCAATCAGAGTTGTTATTTTAACTCATCAAAACATTCTTACTGTACAAAAACGAAAACACACGGAGCTTAATTAGCGACAGGTCAATAGTGTTGACTAATAGCACTGTAATATAAATAAAAATCTTTATCAATGATACAGTTATCTGTGTTTAGAAGTATTTAAATAATTAAGTTCGGCGTTATTGCATTTTCAGATTACAAATAGCTTTGGGACAGAAATTAGTTGCTGGATTTTTTACACCACTCACGGTATACTAGTTTCAGATAATGGAAGCCAAAAAATTGAACTATATGAAGGTTGGATTTCTTCTGGCGGGTTTTGTAACCGTAATTTTGGTGATTTTTATAACTTCAACCACACATTCTATAACACAGATTGCAACAAGTAAGTGACTCGTTTACTTAATACTTTATAGTATTTTAGTTATTCTATTATGTTACATGTATTTCTTTTAGCAAACAGTGATTACTTGCTTTCTATATAATGGTGTTCAATAGTATAATTCAACGGCATTTATGTCATAATCAGGGGTGTACCTTGGTCAACATAAATTGTTCTAAGCGGTCGTGGAATTGCTTTTAATTTGATATCGTCGTAGGTGCATTCTGGGTAATTTTTAAACTAAAAGTCAACAATAATGACTCGTAAGTGATCGTCATTCGAATGAAGCAAGTACAAGTATTGTCTAATTGCTGCACAAAAATAGGCTTATTTTGGGCTGGTTTGAGACTAAAAAGAGTCTTTCAATGTATTTTCTACACAAAAATAGGCAACGTAATTCAAGGGTCAGTTGACTTGTATACACATTATGCTGACAATGTTTCTTCTTCTATAGCAACCGACAATGAAGACGTTGATCACAGTGAACCGTTGGCTATGTTTAGTGATATTTACCAACAAAGGATGAACCGAGTCCACCAAGTTTGTGCGGAAGTGAACACAACTATGAAGTATAGATCACACACAAGTTTCCGTTATTCTAAACATTATCGACTAGGATATCATTTAATACCAAAGATTGGTTCAACCACTTTTCAAACTGTATTTAGTCTTCTGAATGATAAAAGCTCGGACAGTCTTTTAACGGAATCACGAAACAAGTTTCGCAAACTGTCGAAACAGAGTGTTGTCAAAGACCAGTACAATATTAAACAGCTTGAAAAGTATACGGTCCTTTTTCCATCACGAGACCCTTATACTAGATTATTTTCTGCTTTCATAGATAAAGTTTACATATTCAACAACATGGCACTCGTACAAAGTGTCCTGAAACACTCACATGTCAATAGAGGCTTATCAGGATTACAGAAATATAATTTGACTTTTCAAATGTTTTTAGATTATGCGTTGGATAAACCTGACTCCAAGCATATACTGGACGGACATTATAATTCAATATTTGTCAGAAACACGTGGCTCTGTTTACTCAAGCATTTTGTTGTTATTAAACAAGAAACGTTCGCCGCTGATTTGGAATTCGCACTGAAAGCAGTCAAAGTTGACAACTACAAAATGAAAGTCATTCACGATGCCTTAGACTCGCGAAGGGCAGAACTCGCAATGACAGGAATAGTAAAAGAAGTAATAAAAAAACTGCCGACTATTCTTCAAGGGATGGGCCAATCTAAGGATAGGACAACGATATTTAAGGTTTCAGCCTTCGTCTTCAGCAGGGTGTGGGACAGTTTTCAAATACAGGGTTATATCAATATTAAATCGAAGTTTCCGATTGGAAAGTTTTTAACTGACAGTTCTGATTTAGATAACGACTATGTTCTAAGAATCTTTTTGGATGAAGCCAAGCACTACCCACTCTCTCATTCAGAAAGTTCGCAACAAAGACACCAAGCATTGAAAGCTGCCTATGACAATATCAAAGACGAGACTGTTAAGAAGATACAAGAAGTATATGAACTCGATTTTAAAGCGCTTGGGTACAATAGTGACCGGCCCAAATGATTCCCATATAATAGAACAGAAAACCACGAGTCTTAAAACCGTACAATCAAGCTTCAAACGGAGTATATTTGTTAGTTACTGGAATATTCGATGTAGAATTTCGAGTGTAGATCTCAGTGATTATTTCACAGACCTCTTACTGAGCATAATATTATTTCATTTACCCCCCATGTCCCTACCTTTTGATGACAGACACCATGTGTGCAAGATAGCTGACGATTCACTGACTCGGTTTTAAACCTAATTGTGCCTTGGTATACATGTACCATTTCCTACTCTACTGTTATTTATTAATTTGTATACTTATCAAATACCTTTTTTATTAAACATCTTAATTGCGTTTGTTCGAATACGGGCTTTATTACTGTTTAACACATCTAAATTATATTTGTGCGAATACCGACATTCGTTCACAATCAGAAGTATATGTATGATTTGATGTTGGTGTAAAACGAAATTCACAGCGTCTATGGTCACATGTGTGATCATGTGTTATACCGTTTGGTCTGAAAATGTCCTGACGTCACTACGTCTTCTAACAACGACAGTAGAGAACATTTCTTGACGTCACCATGACTCCTTACAAGGACAGTGGAGAAAATTTCCTGACGTCACAACGTCTTCTTACAATGACGACGAACTTGTCAGCGAAGACAACTTGTGAGAATATCAATTCATACTAATAAATTACTAATTGTGTTGGGGTTTTTTTCATACGGAAGTTGATCTAACATACATATACATTAATTTTATGACATGCTTCTATAATTAGGACGGGTTATATGGTTAGTACACCAATGTATGTTTAGTGCCGTAGTTTCATACTTTGTTTTATTACGTATATCAAACAATTTAGGTAGTTAATCACAGTGTTTGCGCTTAAAACTGCTAAACAATAAATAGACGCCTATGCCCCGTTAAATTTGTATCAATCTAATATATAAGCCGCGCGTCTGTGAATCAATAGAACGTTTTATTATCATTTTCACATCTATTTTCACTATTAGATCTAGAGGCGCTCAATATGATAGTTGTAACAGACCGTTCGGCACGGACCTCCGTAAGAACAAACATAACGTGATTATTAGTCCACGACAAACACTGTGTTGAATTTGAATTATTCTTTCCTGTATTTTTCTAACAGAATGCTGCCATTGTGTCTGGATCCGAAGTGTTATATTTGAACAAATACAGACAAATTTCTCTTTAAGATCATAGAAACATATTTGAAAAGTCATCCTCGCGCTGACTTCATCAATCACAGTGCTATAACGGATGTCGTCTGCTGGGAACGCTTCTAAATTCGTCGTCATGTTATTTGCTCAAACGTTCTTCATCTTGACGATTCCTAAAATGATATAGATCTACAAAATATACTGTATAGGTTTCGACTTGATAATCCTGTCGAACTTGCATTTTCGTTATTTGTCGATGTTTGTCTATGGCAAGACATGTCGAATCGTCACATGACAAAATGGAATAAAATTGAGAAATTGCACGAACATCTAGTCATTGGAAGACATACAAATGAATTGTTATCGTCGTGCAAAGACTCATTACCGAGTTTGTTTGTCATTTTAAGGGTATATATCTAGCAGACGATATAAAATAAACCATTGAATATCTATCAGTTGCAAATTTAATGAGAAAATATCTACTAAATCTTAAATATTGTTTAAGATTGGTTGTCAGGCAACAAAGCAATTTCCATATTTATATGTCTGTTTTAGCACAGGATGAACAGAGCGGGGCCGTATATCATAGTGTACTTCGGCTGAAAAGTACTATTTTCTTTCATATACTACGCGTATGGGAGCAGTTCTTTTGGTCGATGATTTAAGTTGTATCATTCTTTTATCCCACAATGGATAACACGAAAAACTGTTTTTTAACTTCACGGTTACCTGCAGAAACAGTAACAGTAGCAACAGCAGCAACGACGATAGTAACAACCGCAGTAGTAGCTACACCAACAATAGCAGCATCATCAACAAAAACAGCAGCAACTTCTGCAGCAGCAGTACCAACAACAGTATCATAATCACCAACAACAACAGTAGAAGCTGCATTGGTAGCAACACCTACGTCAGCGGCAGTAACAACATTGTTCGCGCCAGTAGCATTATCAACGAATTGTACAGTCGAAAACAAGTAAGATATTCGCTTGAACTCTTGTCAGATTATTTCATAGGGCATAACACGACAATATCCTAGTTACCGACCAGGTCATTATTCCCGTTATTACAGAATCTTTGATGATTTGATAACAAGGGATTTATTATGTAAGCATTGGAATACGTTTATGGAACGGCGTTATTGTGATATGAGATATTAACGATCTATGTATACAGACAATCGTCAATTTTGGTTGCTATTTTACAATGTTTGAATGGGTAGAACTCGAGCGGAGTGAGATGCTTAAGCTAGCACAGTACGCTTTATTTTCTTGATATTTAGTAGCATGTCAACTTTTAACTGCACTAGAATTATATTATCTATACATGTACTATTATTTTAAACAGTAAATTGTTTCAATGTACATGATCTCTTGGTGCCAATCTGGTAGGGAACCCCGAATAACCGACGTGATCTCAGGCTTGGTGCCAATCTGGAAGGGAACCCCGAATAACCGACGTGATCTCAGGCTTGGTGCCAATCTGGTAGGGAACCCCGAATGACCGACGTGATCTCAGGCTTGGTGCCAATCTGGTAGGGAACCCCGAATGACCGACGTGATCTCAGGCTTGGTGCCAATCTGGTAGGGAACCCCGAATAACCGACGTGATCTCAGGCTTGGTGCCAATCTGGAAGGGAACCCCGAATAACCGACGTGATCTCAGGCTTGGTGCCAATCTGGTAGGGAACCCCGAATGACCGACGTGATATCAGGCTTGGTGCCAATCTGGTAGGGAACCCCGAATGACCGACGTGATATCAGGCTTGGTGCCAATCTGGTAGGGAACCCCGAATGACCGACGTGATATCAGGCTTGGTGCCAATCTGGTAGGGAACCCCGAATGACCGACGTGATATCAGGCTTGGTGCCAATCTGTTAGGGAACCCCGAATGACCGACGTGATCTCAGGCTTGGTGCAAATCTGGTAGGGAACCCCGAATGACCGACGTGATATCAGGCTTGGTGTCAATCTGTTAGGGAACCCCGAATGACCGACGTGATATCAGGCTTGGTGCCAATCTGGTAGGGAACCCCGAATGACCGACGTGATATCAGGCTTGGTGCCAATCTGGTAGGGAACCCCGAATGACCGACGTGATCTCAGGCTTGGTGCCAATGTAAGGGAACCTCAAATGACTGACGCAATTCCCACTGTCTCGGTCCAACAAACAACCAAACACACAACATGAAGTAATTATACATTTTAAACGTTGTTTAAATGGCAATGTAAAATAAAAAATATGTGGCCGAAATTAAAAGACTGAAATAGTTTTTTCTCCTTTGCAAAATACGCTTCTTGGTTGGTCTACACCTGACAAGAAAACTACATTTAAATGGATAATATTATATAGATAACGGAGCATGTTGCACGGGGCATAGAATGTGGACATTGGAGCAGAGAATGATGTTCATGCTGGAGTAATATTGACGCTTCAACTCCGAAAACCACAAATGACCATTAGATAGACGCGTGACACAGAAAATGACAAAGGTATTCCGATTACCAATTTTCTCCTGTTTTCATTATAAATTCCAATCTCACATCCGCCGACCGTCTAATATGTCGGAACTATTTTCCCTTTTTCTGATCAAATTGTCATATCCTGCGGTAATTGTATAATAGAAAATCCACGGCGAAACAAAATCAAATATGGAACTGACTTTTTCGTCATTATTCGGATGCATAGATACTGTGATGACAACGATATTTGAGAATTATATTCGTAAATGTATCGCTTAAAACGCTATTTTGACAGGATTTTAATAACTTTAGAATTCTAGTTCATTTGCTATTCTGCGGGAATTTTCTTAGTGCAGATAATTCAGTAAAACTTCTGACAGTCTCTTGTGATCGGAAAACAGGACTTCTCAGACCCGCACATAATCTGAAAACGACTGTTTTTGCATTTAAAATTGAGTTCGATGAAATTTGGTAGTCGATATCTGCGTTTGATTACAAAAGACAAGCGTTTTTATACACAGATTGAGTTCCATTGATACCATGGGAACGATTTACAAAAATTATTTCCTCTTTTATTTCTACATCCCTACTCAACTATCCCATCTCCCTATCACGTCCTCATTACATCTTCTGTATTTTCATCAAGGGACACATAGCGTTTGTTATTTAATCTTGAAGCGAATACCAGCTATAGCAGTCTGTCACTATACTATCATCCAGTAAGGATAAACTATGGAGTAAATGACCGAATATCAGTTTTCATTGCAGAAATGTAGAACTTGATATCGTGGGATTTAATGATAGTAATTGCGTTTATGTGAACTATTATAATCCATATAAAATTACGACGTATATATATTGACAATATGGTAAAATTACTGTCGCCATTGTTAAGATATTTTCATACTTTCCGGAGTTCAAATATACCAAGTCAGTGTTTCTTTTGACTTTTGTGGAAAAGGGGTCCGGGTCCATAAGAGGGGGGGAATTAACGCACGGAAAAGCTGAAAGAAGAATTTTCACTTATTGGTAAATTCTCCTTAAATGTCCAGTATGGTTGTTTATTGGTGATATTTTAAGCATGGGAGGTAAAAACAATCTATTTCAATCCATTTTGTATTCATTTATCAACATAATTTACTTCATTTATGTGGGGGAAAATGAGCAAGTCTCCAAGGGGAAAACATTCGAAATCTTTGAGGAAAAATGTATACTCTGGGGAGAGGGGAAAGGGGCCTAATATCTCTATATATATTTGTTTTGCCAAAAAACACTATATGAATTATTACAAACAAAGAGTTGTGGCTGTCATGAATGCGGATTACTAGTATATCATCCTTGTACATTGAGTATGAGAATAATTACGTCATAAATTAATATATAATGCACATCAAGGATCTTTAAATGTCCATGGCAACGCTGCGTGTACGTATATCCAAATAAATACGTTAATGTACAGTAGATAAATGTGGTGTGGCTGGACTCAACTCAGAAACATTTGCAAGGAGTTTGATTATTACAACAACATTTTTAAAATATCCCAGTTCAAATTTGAGATTGTTATATTTATACGCAGACCCTAAGTTGAACAAAATCTGTGAGCCGAGACTGGGGGCATTTGAGTTCATTCGTGAAAGCTACAATAATTACTGCAATCTGTGATTAGAATGTATTATAGTAGTCTGGTTCCCGACGTTCTCGATTAGTAAAAGTGCTTATCACCAAGGTACTGTTTTATCAAAGCACTATTCCGTAAGTGCTTAGATAAAACAGTACTCTGGTGTAAGCGGCTGGTGATTCAGACTAGTATCAGAGTAGATGAGAGATGTTCAGTGTTTCCCGGGATATGTTCTACTATAATCAAAGGGAAGTAAGCAGTACAAACAATTCTGTAACGTCTGGATAGCTTGATTTAATGTTCTTTGTTCGACTTATCTACACTATTGCTAAATCATGAAGTAGTTGTGTAAGTAAAAACAAAATATTATTCTAAGAAAACATGTACAATATTCATCAAAGATATTTCTTTAGGCATTAAGATTGTGTTACAAAAACCATGACGTTTGTTTGTAGCATGAAAGCTTTTTGGATATTTATATGAAGGTATACGTACATAGACTAATACAGATAGTTTATAATATATTTAACAGTAATACACTACATGTATATACACAAATACACGCATATTAAGGAAAATGAAGATCTATAACCAGTGCACACGCGTTAATAAAGGGTCTCTGAGATTATATTAATGGTGAGTAGTAGATATAATTAGATGATAGTCCTGTTGTCATACCAGGGGTTGGGACCCCAGTTACTGGCTCCCTTGTAGTATGGATAGTCATCGACAACCACTTCCTCAGTGGGTACTGACCTCACGCGTGGCTCCTCGCTGAAACAATGAAACATTAGAAGTTATAGTTTCACCTATTTACACACTCATAATGTGCCTGTTGTTGTTTGTTTTATGAGCGCTGAGGTAAATGACGGTATATTGATAAGTTCATTAAATGTTAAGTAGAAAATGAACTGGGAAAACACTGGAAGATATTGGGACAAAATAACGAATTTATAATTACTGAATTATGGCAATCATACGAAGAAATATCAAACAGGTAGGGCCTACTATTTGTAATAAGGATATACTACCGAATTCTGTAAATAATTCGAACAAAATAACGAATACTAGTACAGTCAGTATTTCGAATTCGAGCAATATACTGAATGCAAGCAGTATTTCAGACAAAACACCAAATACTAGTACAGTCAGTATGAATGCAAGCAGTATTTCAGACAAAACACCAAATACTAGTACAGTCAGTATGAATGCAAGCAGTATTTCAGACAAACAACAAATCCTAGTAGATATACAGACAAATAGGTTTTCTAAATATGTCAAATGTTAGTAAGAAAGTAGAGCTATGAGGAACGTAGTACACATACTGGTAATAGACTTGTGCATCTGGTCTATAGTAAGGTTGGGGTCCGTAATAGTGTTGAGGGGTGAGAACGGTAGCTGGTCTCATCTTGGGCTCCGAAAATATCTCCGAATCTGACCGGCTACGGGGTACAGCTTTATTATTTCCACACACACCTAAAAACGAAAGTGATAAATATGCGGAAATATTCCGCCAATGTACTATATACATGTACTATCAATTTATTATTACTGATTGCTAATTATTTAGAGAAAAAATATACAGTGTGAACAAACAGACATTTTATCATCTAGAACCATAATTACGTCCATGTAATTACATGTTTTGTTTTAAATGAAACAAAAAGTAGCAAACAATAACACAGACGGACGTTCCCAAACAGTTGTATATATAGTAGTGTTGCAACTGACTGTAACACGCAAGCAACAGGAGGAATGGGATTATATTGTAAATGCTGACGTACAGACGGTAATCATTACTTACCTGTGAGCCAGAGAAGCAAGAGGGCCACAATAAGGGCCAGGAATGCACCAATGGCGCATAGGATAATTGAGTAAGGGATGTGAAGAGTTGCGTCATGGGATGCGGTAAGAGGAAGTTTGTGGTCGGCCTCGATAGGGTCATCAATATCCATATGCATCCGTGCCACCATACCAACAGGTACCCATACCAGTAAACCTGTCATATAGAAACATATAGTCTAACACAAACACCATACCAACAGGTACCCATACCAGTAAACCTGTCATATAGAAACATATAGTCTAACACAAACACCATACCAACAGGCACCCATACCAGTAAACCTGTCATATAGAAACATATAGTCTAACACAAACACCATACCAACAGGCACCCATACCAGTAAACCTGTCATATAGACACATATAGTCTAACACAAACATCATACCAACAGGTACCCATACCAGTAAACCTGTCATATAGACACATATAGTCTAACACAAACATCATACCAACAGGTACCCATACCAGTAAACCTGTCATATAGACACATATAGTCTAACACAAACACCATACCAACAGGTACCCATACCAGTAAACCTGTCATATAGAAACATATAGTCTAACACAAACACCATACCAACAGGTACCCATACCAGTAAACCTGTCATATAGAAACATATAGTCTAACACAAACACCATACCAACAGGCACACATACCAGTAAACCTGTCATATAGAAACATATAGAATAACACAACCTCCATACCAACAGGCACCCATACCAGTAAACCTGTCATATAGAAACATATAGTCTATCACCATACCAACAGGCTACCATACCAGTAAACCTGTCATATAGAAACATATAGTCTAACACAAACTCCATACCAACAGGTGCCCCTACCAGTAAACCTGTCATATAGAAACATATAGTCTAACACAAACATCATACCAACAGGTGCCCATACCAGTAAACCAGTCATATAGAAACATATAATCTAACAAAAACACCATACCAACAGGTGCCCATACCAGTAAACCTGTCATATAGAAACATATAGTCTAACAAAAACACCATACCAACAGGTGCCCATACCAGTAAACCTGTCATATAGAAACATATAGTCTAACACAAACACCATACCAACAGGTACCCATACCAGTAAACCTGTCATATAGAAACATATAATCTAACACAAACACCATACCAACAGGTGCCCATACCAGTAAACCTGTCATATAGAAACATATAATCTAACACGAACATCATACCAACAGGCACCCATACCAGTAAACCTGTCATATAGAAACATATAGTCTAACACAAACACCATACCAACAGGCACACATACCAGTAAACCTGTCATATAGAAACATATAGAATAACACAACCTCCATACCAACAGGCACCCATACCAGTAAACCTGTCATATAGAAACATATAGTCTATCACCATACCAACAGGCTACCATACCAGTAAACCTGTCATATAGAAACATATAGTCTAACACAAACACCATACCAACAGGTGCCCATACCAGTAAACCTGTCATATAGAAACATATAGTCTAACACAAACATCATACCAACAGGTGCCCATACCAGTAAACCAGTCATATAGAAACATATAATCTAACAAAAACACCATACCAACAGGTGCCCATACCAGTAAACCTGTCATATAGAAACATATAGTCTAACAAAAACACCATACCAACAGGTGCCCATACCAGTAAACCTGTCATATAGAAACATATAGTCTAACACAAACACCATACCAACAGGTACCCATACCAGTAAACCTGTCATATAGAAACATATAGTCTAACACAAACACCATACCAACAGGCACCCATACCAGTAAACATGTCATATAGAAACATATAGTCTAACACAAACACCATACCAACAGGCACCCATACCAGTAAACCTGTCATATAGAAACATATAGTCTAACACAAACACCATACCAACAGGCACCCATACCAGTAAACCTGTCATATAGAAACATATAGTCTAACACAAACATCATACCAACAGGGACCCATACCAGTAAACCTGTCATATAGAAACATATAGTCTAACACAAACACCATACCAACAGGTGCCCATACCAGTAAACCTGTCATATAGAAACATATAGTCTAACACAAACACCATACCAACAGGTACCCATACCAGTAAACCTGTCATATAGAAACATATGGTCTAACACAAACACCATACCAACAGGCACCATACCAGTAAACCTGTCATATAGAAACATATAGTATACACAAACACCATACCAACAGGCACACATACCAGTAAACCTGTCATATAGAAACATATAGTCTAACACAAACACCATACCAACAGGCACCATACCAGTAAACCTGTCATATAGAAACATATAGTCTAACACAAACACCATACCAACAGGTACCCATACCAGTAAACCTGTCATATAGAAACATATAGTCCTACATAAACACCATACCAACAGGCACCCATACCAGTAAACCTGTCATATAGAAACATATAGTCTAACACAAACACCATACCAACAGGTGCCCATACCAGTAAACCTGTCATATAGAAACATATAGTCTATCACCATACCAACAGGTACCCATACCAGTAAACCTGTCATATAGAAACATATAGTCTAACACAAACACCATACCAACAGGTACCCATACCAGTAAACCTGTCATATAGAAACATATAGTCTAACACAAACACCATACCAACAGGTACCCATACCAGTAAACCTGTCATATAGAAACATATAGTCTAACACAAACACCATACCAACAGGTACCCATACCAGTAAACCTGTCATATAGAAACATATAATCTAACACAAACACCCTACCAACAGGCACCCATACCAGTAACCTGTCATATAGAAACATATAGTCTAACACAAACATCATACCAACAGGTACCCATACCAGTAAACCTGTCATATAGACACATATAGTCTAACACAAACATCATACCAACAGGTACCCATACCAGTAAACCTGTCATATAGACACATATAGTCTAACACAAACATCATACCAACAGGTACCCATACCAGTAAACCTGTCATATAGAAACATATAGTCTAACACAAACATCATACCAACAGGTACCCATACCAGTAAACCTGTCATATAGACACATATAGTCTAACACAAACATCATACCAACAGGTACCCATACCAGTAAACCTGTCATATAGAAACATATAGTCTAACACAAACACCATACCAACAGGTACCCATACCAGTAAACCTGTCATATAGAAACATTTAGTCTAACACAAACACCATACCAACAGGGCACCATACCAGTAAACCTGTCATATAGAAACATATAGTCTATCACCATACCAACAGGTTCCCATACCAGTAAACCTGTCATATAGAAACATATAGTCTAACACAAACACCATACCAACAGGTGCCCATACCAGTAAACCTGTCATATAGAAACATATAGTCTATCACCATACCAAAGGGCACCATACCAGTAAACCTGTCATATAGAAACATATAGTCTAACACAAACACCATACCAACAGGTACCCATACCAGTAAACCTGTCATATAGACACATATAGTCTAACACAAACATCATACCAACAGGTACCCATACCAGTAAACCTGTCATATAGAAACATATAGTCTAACACAAACACCATACCAACAGGTACCCATACCAGTAAACCTGTCATATAGAAACATATAATCTAACACAAACACCCTACCAACAGGCACCCATACCAGTAAACCTGTCATATAGAAACATATAGTCTAACACAAACATCATACCAACAGGTACCCATACCAGTAAACCTGTCATATAGACACATATAGTCTAACACAAACATCATACCAACAGGTACCCATACCAGTAAACCTGTCATATAGACACATATAGTCTAACACAAACATCATACCAACAGGTACCCATACCAGTAAACCTGTCATATAGAAACATATAGTCTAACACAAACATCATACCAACAGGTACCCATACCAGTAAACCTGTCATATAGACACATATAGTCTAACACAAACATCATACCAACAGGTACCCATACCAGTAAACCTGTCATATAGAAACATATAGTCTAACACAAACACCATACCAACAGGTACCCATACCAGTAAACCTGTCATATAGAAACATTTAGTCTAACACAAACACCATACCAACAGGGCACCATACCAGTAAACCTGTCATATAGAAACATATAGTCTATCACCATACCAACAGGTACCCATACCAGTAAACCTGTCATATAGAAACATATAGTCTAACACAAACACCATACCAACAGGTGCCCATACCAGTAAACCTGTCATATAGAAACATATAGTCTATCACCATACCAAAGGGCACCATACCAGTAAACCTGTCATATAGAAACATATAGTCTAACACAAACACCATACCAACAGGTACCCATACCAGTAAACCTGTCATATAGACACATATAGTCTAACACAAACATCATACCAACAGGTACCCATACCAGTAAACCTGTCATATAGAAACATATAGTCTAACACAAACACCATACCAACAGGTACCCATACCAGTAAACCTGACATATAGAAACATTTAGTCTAACACAAACACCATACCAACAGGGCACCATACCAGTAAACCTGTCATATAGAAACATATAGTCTATCACCATACCAACAGGTACCCATACCAGTAAACCTGTCATATAGAAACATATAGTCTAACACAAACACCATACCAACAGGTGCCCATACCAGTAAACCTGTCATATAGAAACATATAGTCTATCACCATACCAAAGGGCACCATACCAGTAAACCTGTCATATAGAAACATATAGTCTAACACAAACACCATACCAACAGGTACCCATACCAGTAAACCTGTCATATAGAAACATATAGTCTAACACAAACACCATACCAACAGGTACCCATACCAGTAAACCTGTCATATAGAAACATATAGTCCTACATAAACACCATACCAACAGGCACCCATACCAGTAAACCTGTCATATAGAAACATATAGTCTAACACAAACACCATACCAACAGGTACCCATACCAGTAAACCTGTCATATAGAAACATATAGTCTAACACAAACACCATACCAACAGGTACCCATACCAGTAAACCTGTCATATAGAAACATATAGTCTAACACAAACACCATACCAACAGGCACCCATACCAGTAAACCTGTCATATAGAAACATATAGTCTATCACCATACCAACAGGGACCCATACCAGTAAACCTGTCATATAGAAACATATAGTCTAACACAAACACCATACCAACAGGCACACATACCAGTAAACCTGTCATATAGAAACATATAGTCTATCACCATACCAACAGGGACCCATACCAGTAAACCTGTCATATAGAAACATATAATCTAACACAAACACCATACCAACAGGTACCCATACCAGTAAACCTGTCATATAGAAACATATAATCTAACACAAACACCATACCAACAGGCACCCATACCAGTAAACCTGTCATATAGAAACATATAGTCTATCACCATACCAACAGGGACCCATACCAGTAAACCTGTCATATAGAAACATATAATCTAACACAAACACCATACCAACAGGCACCCATACCAGTAAACCTGTCATATAGAAACATATAGTCTAACACAAACACCATACCAACAGGCACCCATACCAGTAAACCTGTCATATAGAAACATATAGTCTAACACAAACATCATACCAACAGGGACCCATACCAGTAAACCTGTCATATAGAAACATATAGTCTATCACCATACCAACAGGCACCCATACCAGTAAACCTGTCATATAGAAACATATAGTCTATCACCATACCAACAGGCACCATACCAGTAAACCTGTCATATAGAAACATATAGTCTATCACCATACCAACAGGCACCATACCAGTAAACCTGTCATATAGAAACATATAGTCTAACACAAACACCGTACCAACAGGTACCCATACCAGTAAACCTGTCATATAGAAACATATAGTCTAACACAAACATCATACCAACAGGGACCCATACCAGTAAACCTGTCATATGGAAACATATAGTCTAACACAAACATCATACCAACAGGTACCCATACCAGTAAACCTGTCATATGGAAACATATAGTCTAACACAAACATCATACCAACAGGCACCCATACCAGTAAACCTGTCATATAGAAACATATAGTCTAACACAAACATCATACCAACAGGCACCATAACAGTAAACCTGTCATATAGAAACATATAGTCTATCACCATACCAACAGTGACCCATAGCAGTAAACCTGTCATATAAAAACATATAGTCTAACACAAACACCATACCAACAGGCACCATACCAGTAAACCTGTCATATCGAAACATATAGTCTATCACCATACCAACAGTGGCCCATACCAGTAAACCTGTCATATAGAAACATATAGTCTAACACAAACACCATACCAACAGGCACCATACCAGTAAACCTGTCATATCGAAACATATAGTCTATCACCATACCAACAGTGACCCATACCAGTAAACCTGTCATATAGAAACATATAGTCTAACACAAACACCATACCAACAGGTACCCATACCAGTAAACCTGTCATATAGAAACATATAGTAAAACACAAACACCATACCAACAGGCACCCATACCAGTAAATCTGTCATATAGAAACATATAGTCTAACACAAACATCATACCAACAGGCAGACATACCAGTAAACCTGTCATATAGAAACATATAGTCTAACACAAACACCATACCAACAGGTACCCATACCAGTAAACCTGTCATATAGAAACATACAGTTTAACACAAACTGTCACTCGATGTTTATAATAATATGTTTATTTTTTTGTTTATTATTATAATTATTATTGTTCCTGATGAAGACTTGAAAAAACAGTCGAAACGTTGAGCAATTCTTGAGTTTGTCTTGTTTTACTTTATTTATAATAATAGGGGAAAATACAAGCTCAAAATGTAGATGTTCAAATACAACGCGTTTCGTAGACTCTACTTCTTAGGGAATATTCGATGTTAAAAATGTACATGTCCCTGGCTTAGAATGAGAAGGTCGTAAGTACAACTTCGATATTTTGAGAAAACAAGAAACAAACTGTCTGAAAACTACTCTTTACTTATGGAAAAACAAGCTTCCTAAACTTTTCTAAACGGTTAGGTCAACATGATCAGTTCCGATTTTCATGAAAATAGGCTCATAAGAAGCGCCTCGTGATGCAGATTTTAAACATGCATTAATCTTATAAGGTCGTAAGTGCCTTCTAATTCTAAGCCAGCGATGTATATACCGGCAACATTTTGTCATATAGCAGTTTAAGTTTTTGTTGTAATTAAGTCATTAATTATAGGTCTACATGTACAACAAATACTCAATATTAAATAAGACCATCGATGAACTAACTACATGTAACATATGTTTTACGTCGACTTCACCACTTCATCACGCAGCAAACAAATTCTACAGTGAATGGAACCCGCGCGCAGCTGGTACTAAAGTCTTAACACATGACCATAGTCACCAGTAAAGCTACATAAAAGCAATAATACGACAAGACGGAGACAAGTTGTCGGAAACGTACCTCCGAGCAGCCATACAACGAAGGCAGTAGTTGCCACAGTCCGGTATACCCACGTCTTGAATATACAGCAGACGAGACAGAGGACGAGAATGAAGCCGACAGTACAGAGGAGGACAGCAATCACCATGATGATTCTCCACGTGATCCATTCCTCGGTGTCCGCAGTTAGTACTCCGATCCAGTTGTAATGACTCGTGTATTCTGAAAAGGAAATGATATATAGCTCAGAACATTTAACACGACATTATTGAATATCCGTGCTTATCCGTTGTCCAATCAGAGTTGTTATTTCAAATAATCTATACATTCTTACGGTACAATAGCGAAAACACACGAGTATTAATTGATATCAGGTCAAACGCACAGGTAACTGTATCGTTAACAAAGAGTAAAATAATTATATAAAATTTATAATGTCTTAGAAAGGTTTATTACACGGGAAATTGACCACACAGTCACTGAGTTTTGTTTTTTTAAATAAACATTTCATTAATACTGATGTTATTTTAAATATTATTACATAGTCAGAAACTAGAGAGCTTCGTGTTTAATTTGATATCAATATTTTAAAGATCCGTCCATGAATAAGAAAATAAACCCATAGGGCGTGAAATCACTTTCTATTTTCTTGTTTAGAATACATGTAGTATTGTCGTAAATCTATTGAATGCACCTCAGTGACTGACTGAACACCGTGGTATACATTTTATGGTATAACTTTTTAACTAGTTGACCAATTTCGATGGGATTTGCATGTACGAGGGGTGGTCGATATGTATTGTCACTTGGGTCACAAATAAGAAAATTCGTTGATATCTTTAAATCTTTATACATTTCTGGAACCATCAAGATTTCCGCGATATTTCGTGAAAAAATCAATAAAATTTAATTACCGGAATGTTGTTTCTGTTGTCTTTTCAAAGGGCTAGTAATAGTAAATATTGTCATAGAAAAATGCAAAGGTCAGTGACAATACATATCGAACACCCCTCGTAGGTAGTTCTAACAATGTTGTCTATGAATGTTATTACATTTCTTGTTTTTGATACCATGAAAATCTGACCACTTTAGTACAAATGCACCTTTCTAAGATAGATCTAACATAGATTATCATAAAAGAATATTTTTTACTCTTTATCAACGACACAGCCACCTGTGGTCATACGTCTGTACTATAATATAAGAATAAATATTATTATATTGTTATTGTACTGTCGGTTCAATAAGTAATACTAATGAGGGAACTATCCCACTCAAAAGAATAGGGGGGCTTACGTTTTATATAGTTAAAGAGATACCTTCAATCAATAGTATAATATTTGAAACTTAGTTTTTCATAATCGTCTCGTTAGTCGAGTGGATAAGCATGCCGCTGTTATCCAACTGATTTCGTTGAGATTTTGTTCAATCTCGCCACTGGTTCGACACCCATCAAAGTAACATAAATTTTTAAGTTTTTTAAAAGTATCTTATTTTGTATTTGTTAGTAATATTATAATAACGTACTACGTAGTAAGTATATTTATTGGTGTGTTATTATTTTCATTCTATATCTATCAAACTGTATCTTCAATTATTTTTTATCTATCTACAGTACAATAATCATACACCTATATAATATATTCCCTGTAACATAAAATATGTAGCATTTGAAGTATCGATTCATTAAAGCAGTAGTATAATATGAAACTTTATATCACGGATACATGCAATTAAAAGAAGTTGACCGAAGTGGGGATCGAACCTACAACTCAGAATAAAATAGAAACTTGGAGAAGTGAGGGTTTATCCACTACACTACCGCGCCTTTGCTATATTGAATGAGATTTGCACACTATTTGATATCGAACCAATATAAAGTTTACCTGGCGGGCGAGTTTATGTTTATAACCGTTATCATTTGACTTTGAACGCGCTATACAGTAAAATTGGTTAAAATGATAAATCTGATTGGGCGATGGATGAGCTCGTAAATTCACGGGTTCCAGGTAAAGTGTTACAAGCTATACCATAGGGAAGAGGTAACTGTTAAAACGGTTGTTTCATACATGGTCAAACAAAATACAGTTCAAGTAGAAATCTATACTTTATACGCGATACACTTATGGATACTACATGTATTCTCTACTATTAAAGTGACACGTTTATCCATTTGTTTTAAACAACTTTTAAAGGAGTACCGTTTTTTTTGTCGGTTTCATCTCTGCTTATCTTACTGATTGTATGAAATTCCCCTGCCCGTGATATCCCTCTAATAGTGCCTGCGTCACACACTGTCGCAAATCGACACCAGGCGGACACACGATTAATGAATTAAGGAAATGTTCCAATTCGGATCACAGGTAACTGTATCATTGATATGTTTTTGGTTTACTCTTTATTTATGATACAGTTACCTGTGATTCGGATCTGATCTTATAAACGAGCTATTCGTGGACGTCTTGGGGCAGCTGTGTTTCTCAGGCTCCGGAAGCAACTTCGTGAACGGTGACCGAAAATCATGTTCGCGTTGATCTCGTGTATCCGTTTTTGTCATTCGCAGTTTTTATCGTGTCAGACGGAAAAAGGCACAGGAGGGGGAAGACACTGGGAGAATTAGAGAAGATTGCGAAAGACAGACGACAATGGAGAGACCTCGCCCCGATCTCCCTAAGCGTCTCAATTAGAAATCTCATCTCAAATTGAGGTATTGCTAAAATCAGAGTCTGAATTTCAGACAAATGTTAAGTTCAAGCTCTCTAAATTTTACTGTAATAAACTAAGAATAATGTCTTCTGTTTTGTGATGCGAATTTTAAGTCCAATCTCTCATGGAAATTATCCAAAAGACACATGGCATTGAGTGAGATGTTTCGGGAGATCGGGGCCTTGTTGCAGCCTTATGTACCAGCGGGCACGAATACGATATGCAGGTAAGTAGAGTCATCCTGAGAGTATCTTGTCACATTGTATAATCTCCGTCGTTATTTTGGGTGAAGATCGGTGCCATCGGCCGTGTTTTCGCCTCACGAAGGCTATCCAAAACAAGAAGCCGTCCTATGGTCTTAGGAAGGCAAAACGATTCACGTTCGTCCCTCTTGTAAACCGCTTGACATAATGTGTTACTCCAGTTCGAATGTCGTCTTCACCGCGCCGGTGATGGCTACGTGTCGCCATTGCAAGGGTTTCACGTAGGTAGCCGTGTTGTCTTTCTAATACAAACAGACAGCTTCTTGTTTCCTTTTTATTTCCTAAGTGGGACTATCATATGATCTTCCGTCGACATCGTTAGATTGCGTCGGCTGATAATTGACCATTGACGAAGTTCATGGCTATCTTCTCGCAAAAGTCAGAATTCCATATCCATGTGACACCTGCTGTCAAGTTCGAGACAGTGTGACGCAAACATTTGACTTCTCCAGCGACAGTGGACTTGTTCACGGAGACTTCTGACTAAAAATATAGCATTTCCGAAAAATACGGGTTTCAACAAAGTTAGATGTTTGATCCGACGAGAATACCTTGGGATACGAATTATGTATTTGTTGACATACTTATCATAAAGTATACGCAGATCACTGGCACTCAAGCAGAGAACCAATTCTATAAGTTGCCCTCGTGTTATAGACCACGGCAATTTATAGAATTGCTTCTTTGGTCGATTGCCAGTGACGCAAATACTGGTACATTCAAAGCTAATACTAATTTATTTAAGATCGATTGTGAAACAAGTTTTTCCAACTTATATTAATCACTGTCGACACCTCATTCCTGATGCTATCCATCGTCACGGGGGTATGAGAGAAGAGAAGCCAGTCTCCCCTGTTATACTGAGCCTCTAGCAAGGGAATTTCTGGTACCATTTTTATTTCGTCTTTGGTATGACGCGGCGAGGGATCAATCCCGAGACCTCCCGCATTCGAAGCGGACGTTCTACCACTAGGCTATCGAGGAGGCGGTTTACAATGTACATTGTGACGTCACATTAAGACTTACGTGTATAGGCCATATCTGCCACACAATCGCTAGAATCATCTCCAGCTTGACATGTTTTACAATCTTGGAGTTCTTGTGGACACAGGATATCGTACAACAGGGACCTGAAGAAAACATACCGCCTAAAACGTCAACAACTCGTACAATGGTGGCATAAAGAGCGTTCCTTCAGTTAAGCAGCTATCTTTAGAATATATTAGGATATAATTTACTTGCACATTTAGTCCTGAAACGGAGTTGTTACGAAGCAACACTAATAACGTTACCTATTTCACACAAAAAAAGGACTTGAAAAAGGCTAGTGATCTAACGCAAACTAGGTTAAACGAGACGTCGACGTCAGAAATAAGCACGATAATATTGGATGTTCTCAACGAAATTCCAAAGGATGACTATCGTGCGTCTTTTTCCACTTGGTATCGCATTGGCGAAGACGTATAAATATTGATGGAGGATAATCTGACTTTTTAAAAAAGTGATATAGTAGGACCTCAGGAATGTGATCGTTAAATAGATAATAGTTACATTCTGAATGATGTTAAAAACTTAAAAGCTCAAAAATGACGTTGCCCCGCCTACCGGTTTCATACGTCGACAAAAATGTTCCAAACAAATTATTTTTCAATATATTTCGAACATATTTTGTACGTTTTCTTCTAATATATGTATCAACCACCACATACAATAATTTTAGAAAATAACATGCAATAGCAAAGCTATAAGCATTTTCTCGTTATATATGGATCGTCCCTCGTATGTTGCATAGGCTACATTGCGCTGGCATTCTCTCAAATCAAACAAAGCAGCAAATAATAACACGGACGGTGTTCCTACTAAAGAGAAGTGGTGGAATAAAACGGAAATTTAAAACCATAACTAAAGTCTTGTTCAGTACGTGACAGAAACTACTATAGCACGGCAATTTCCACGAGTACATCGTGCTATGTCGGTCCTTTACATGTAAGATGACCGTTAGTGGTGTACATTTATGTTATTTACTGTATACTTGTAATTTAGAAATATATTCTCAGTTTTGATGCACCTCAAATATTGGACCTCCCTCCCATTTTCCTAAAATTAATCTGAAACAATATGGCACCACCCTTCTACTCATTAGCTTGTGACATCGGGTGCAAAGAATACGGGAGAATTTGTGTATGATCTTTGTCGGGTGTAAGAAATTATATTTAGTCAAATTCGCGAATAGAATGAGATATAGCAAGTCCAACATATTTAATAAAACGGACTTTTCAACAATATTTACACCATTTTTTCTTCTTAAAGTAAATTAGATAATTAGACATCAGTTTGTTGTCCAAAACCTGCGCTGTGGGGTCCGTTTTATCAACATGTCGTAGTTATGACAAATAGTGACAAGTTAAAATGTCAAAGGGTGGCTGAACGGTATAACTGCTGAAAGCAGCTCTCGAAAATTGGTCCAATATTGGTTATGATTATGAGCACATACAATCATGTATAACAAACCAATTTAATTCTTGATTAAACGTCACTCTCGTATGTTCGGCGTCTAACCACAGACGTCGGCGATTATCGTCAAAAGATGTTGTAAGACACTTATGTGATAAAACGGGTACCTGTCTCACAGTAGTACGAGAAGCCAGTCACACAGATACTAACCTGTTCAATGATGACACAGTGTCGTCTGCCCAGGCTTCGTGCTCCTGAAACGTAACTACCAACCAACCGGGAGTGGCAAATCCGATCCAGAGAAAGATAAATGATAATGTAGCTAAGATCATCAACACAATGTGATAACAGAATAATGGATCCATCTTGTCCAGGTGTTTGTTGACAATATCAAGAGCTAAAACAATATCATTTATTTATTTTCGAAGTGTTCACATTTTACTTGGACCGAGCAATAGGTTTGATTTTGTCGTCTCGACTCACTGCGGGACAATTTTAGCGAAACGTCAAATTAGAAATTTCTTTCTTTATGAGCGTAATTAAATCCACAGGAGTTTGGTATGGGATGAAAGTGTTTGGTAATGCTATATTGAAATATAGTATAACGTCGTTTTGTGTATTATCGCTAACATAACCCTGTGGTTGATATAATATACTTTATAGTTTAATGCATCAGTTAATATGAGATAAAATTCGTTTACGGATGGATTCATTTACAAGTTACACCCAGCTTCAGTCGTGTCTCGCTCCATTGAAGTTGAAATATAAATGGTATTTGTTCACTTACTAGTTTTATAATACATTGTACGTGTATACATGTTTGTGATATTGTGATATGGTGAAGACTCATACAGTATACACTTGATTTGCGCTAACAAACAGGAGTAGAATAATTTGGTCTTCCAAAATTTAATATGGTACATGTAGGCCTACAGTGTATTAGTAATATAACTCCTGCTTCTTACATGTACACAATTTAAGTCATGGTGATTGTTTATAACCAATGACCCAGTAATGCCTTCCTTACATACGCACCATTTAAGTGAGGTGATAGTAGGAAGCCTTACGGACCCTGTACCACCCCCTTACATGTACACTACTTAAGTGAGGTGATAGTAGGAAGCCTTACGGACCATGTACCACCCCCCTTACATGTACATCATTTAAGTCAGGTGATAGTAGGAAGCCTTACGGACCATGTGCCACCCCCTTACATGTACACCATTTAAGTCAGGTGATAGTAGGAAGCCTTACGGACCATGTACCACCCCCTTACATGTACACCATTTAAGTCAGGTGATAGTAGGAAGCCTTACGGACCATGTACCACCCCCTTACATGTACACCATTTAAGTCAGGTGATAGTAGGAAGCCTTACGGACACTGTACCACCCCCTAACATGAACACCATTTAAGTCAGGTGATAGTAGGAAGCCTTACGGACCATGTACCACCCCCTTACATGTACACCATTTAAGTCAGGTGATAGTAGGAAGCCTTACGGACAATGTACCATGCCCCCTTACATGTACACCATTTAAGACAGGTGATAGTAGGAAGCCTTACGGACCATGTACCACCCCCTTACATGTACACCATTTAAGTCAGGTGATAGTAGGAAGCCTTACGGACCATGTACCATCCTCCTTACATGTACACCATTTAAGTCAGGTGATAGTAGGAAGCATTACGGACCATGTACCACCCCCTTACATGTACATAATTTAAGTCAGGTGATAGTAGGAAGCATTACGGACACTGTACCACCCCCTTACATGTACATCATTTAAGACAGGTGATAGTAGGAAGCATTACGGACACTGTACCACCCCCTTACATGTACATCATTTAAGACAGGTGATAGTAGGAAGCCTTACGGACCATGTACCACCCCCTTACATGTACACCATTTAAGTCAGGTGATAGTAGGAAGCCTTACGGACCATGTACCACCCCTTACATGTACACCATTTAAGTCAGGTGATAGTAGGAAGCCTTACGGACACTGTACCACCCTTACATGTACATCATTTAAGACAGGTGATAGTAGGAAGCCTTACGGACCATGTACCACCCCCTTACATGTACACCATTTAAGTCAAGTGAAGGTAAAGAAGCCTTACGGACCCTATATCACCCTCCTTACATGTACACCATTTAAGACAGGTGATAGTAGGAAGCCTTACGGACCATGTACCACCCCCTTACATGTACACCATTTAAGTCAAGTGAAGGTAAAGAAGCCTTACGGACCCTATATCACCCCCTTACATGTACACCATTTAAGGCAGGTGATAGTAGGAAGCCTTACGGACCATGTACCACCCCTCCTTACATGTACACCATTTAGGACAGGTCATAATAGGAAGCCTTAGCGACCCTGTACGGGTGCATGATCTTTGTTATTGTACATCGAACAACAAGAGCCGTCCACGAACAGCGCGCTCCACTATTCGCAGTGCCATGCTAGGATTGTTATATCATTATATATTCAAAACAAAATGCTTCATATCTGCAGCATTACCCTCTGTTGTGCAGAGGTTTGGGCTTCTAAGTGGAAAAGGGAGATAATTTGGACAAAATGCCTGATTTAGTTACCTACTAATGTTTAGATCCTCTGGGTCATGAAGTTGAACAAATAACATTTCTAAATCCAAACAAGTCTGCAAAGTATCTAAGCAGTATGTCAATGCACTTAGAATATATAAGAGGTTAAAAAACATGTACCTAAACTTTAACATAAGCATTACGCCGACACTCGGGTGACTACAATAGCTCCCCTTATACTAAGAATAGTGGAGCTAAAAATGATGGATGTTAATGAAATAAAACGTGTAATACAGTATTGTATTACATTATTTATTCAGTTTGGTGTGTTGAACTTGTTTTGTTTGTTTAATTATTCAATTTTAATTCCCGTTCTAAATGAATACATGTGGCAGCTGATCACCTATTGTGACTTTATCAATGTTCATAGACTGCATCCTCACTAGTACTAACTTCCATTAAGGAACCAGTTAGGAGAACATCAACATTGTTTTCAAATTCTTGGAAGGGCATCATCTGCGTCGCGTATAAACCCAATCACTGTATGAAATATTGGGATACTACTCAATTCAACTTGTATGACTTTATACGATTAAAACATCTGTCATTTCTGATTACTGTACGACTTATTGCCAGACTATACACTTCAACGTGTATTCCTTATTGCGATAACCGGAAGTTGACTAGTTTATACACCATGTCATGCTGCCGCTGGAAATCACAATTGCTGGGTTGTCAATTGTCTTACACACAGTGTATGAATAAGTCAAATTATGGTTATCACAATAAGGCATACACATTGAATTGTATAGTCATACAGTGATTGGAAATCACAGATACTTTTCGGCTCACAATAAGTCATACAAGTTGAATTGTATAATATCCCAAGAAGTCATACAGTCGTTTTGTTTATACGCTGTGTTACAATAAGCCCTTGATGCTCAAACTATCCTTGAAAACTGGTACTTTAAGTGGAATGGTTTCAATAATGAGCTCGTACCCACTTGAAGTCACCTATTGCATACTGCTTTGTGGCTGCTGGTCACCAAATGTGATATTTGGATTCGATACAAAGAGCAATCATAAAAGTTCAACCCATCACTTTGTGAAAATCATGGGAGAGTGATAAAATATACACAAATGTTCTGCACAACTTTGATTAAGGGTAACCGATTACAAAAAACTGCAGCTAAATTTCTACAATTTCATGTGATGCATATGGAATGCATTGACAATGTCGTCTTTTTTCAGGTTACTGATAAGCCCTATAGGCAAGATCAACCTAAGTAGCATGAATAACATGATTTACAGCACTCAAGAGACTGCCAATTATGAAGCAATTTATTTACAGTATTGCAGACGTAACATTATATTTTATGAACATTGCAACAGTCTATCTAATTATTTGCAAAATATTCACAAGGGAAATTTGTTAACCGTTATTGCAAGATTTTAAGGGAAGGAACTATACAACTCAAAATTTGATAAGAGGTTGCAAAAGGCAACATGTACTTCAACGTGAGTACTATTTTTGTGTATTTGGTCATCCAGGTATGTGTAGTTTTTACCAGTAATAGACGTGTGACAGACAAAAATAAATGTGTGCTATGTCACGCAGGTATGTGCATGCATAGAAAACCGAAGATCGTATCACCTGTGGTCACAGTGAGTTTATATAAACACTCACTATTAATTCATGAAGATCTAATGTTACAACTGTCACGTAATTTTACACGCACACATCTTACAATTTTAATTGCAACATGTACTTATACATGTACGGGTAGCTACACATATCAGTAGTTGTGCAGTGTGCACATCACAGCCTCTAATGTTTTCACAATAACAACACATACGTGCAAACATGATTTTATTTCTAACACAAACATACAAATATACCAATAATAATATAAAATTTCTATTGAAGGCAATTTAAAAAGAATGATCAGACTGCAGTATGTTGATGCAACCTTTGTTAACAGTATCAACATAATATGGTTAAATACAACATGTTCATATCTTTTAAAAATATTAAGTTTCACTCGTCTATAGAATGGATACAGTCATACTACCCAGTCACATCATCCTGACATCAGGTCCACCAGCAATTACTTAGAACAAACCACATAATAACTTTATTTACCGATGATACACCCATTTTGCCTAGGGTTTATCTCCCTTGGGGTCATTTAAATATGCTTGAAGATATAAAACTGCAGGTTTACTGCCTGTCCTCAACAACATGGATAATTATGATTTAATGCTGTTTCTTAACATTTGTTTTAAATACAACGATTGATTAACCTTACTCCAGAACACATTAATATAGGGATTCTCATTGATTAAAATAAAATATGGTATGGTAGGTAGGACAAAAGCACCGCCTTGCAGGTGCAGACGCTTATCTGACCATTGTTACTGTAACAAAGGCACATTACACTTGCATAAAATAGGCCTTATGAGTCGAGTCTTGTTTTAATCGTGAAAATGTGAAGCAAGTTTCAAAGCAACAGCTTAATTTTTTATGGAAAAGTTATCCTAAACACAAAATTTCATCTTTCAGGAATACTCTTGCAAAATGCAGATCAGAGTTATGGGTCTTGCTTGACATGGTCAGGTATTGATGATAAACAAGTGTTGCAATTTTCAAAGCAAAGTCCACAAAGGGGCAATAGTTCTTTCAAAATGCATATCAGAGTTATGGGTCCTGCTTTACATATAGTGATGGTGAACAAGTGTTGCAAGTTTCCAAGCAATAGCTTTGATAGTTCATGAGAAAAGTTTGTAAACCTAAACACAAAACTTAATCTTGCAACACCGACGACGATCAAGTGATGACAATAACGCACCTTTTTTAACAAAACATCAGAAGAGCTAAGCACATTTATTTTTTGAAATTATTGGTTTCATGCACTCGAAAATCAACGATCCGTAGTAATTTCCAGCAAAATGCCAAATAATATGAATTGTATAGGATACAGGCAAAAAACTAGGGTTGGTCAAGTAACTGGAAACACGCTATTATTTGTTATGGTCTAACCAGTTTTCCTGGACAGTATCCTTAGCCAGTACTATAAGTAATTAACCATTCCACAAGGAACCAGCAACTCCTCCACATGTGGAGGAAACTCAACATTTCAGGGAAGGATAAGAATCACTCAGCAATCGGTACTCCAATATAGTTAAAATTCTTTCTTTGAAGCTCATTATTTAAGAGCTATATACCTTTACTCATCTAAGTTTGCAATCTAGGACAGATAATACACTCCTGGATAATAGCTCATTATATAACATGTTCAATACTTGAGTCTTCTGTGCTTGGTGCAAGTATTGGTTCTTATTCCTGGCCCTGGTTAGACTAAGAATCAAATCTGTATAACCAGGTCACAAATCCAGTACATAAACCTATAATAATGGCCGAGGATATATAATAACAGCTTATCATATTAAGAGCACAAAAATATACAGGTTTAATGAATATACCCATCAATTTGACAACCATATCATTTACGCAATTTATTATAATCTTTAAAAACAACTGTTCATCTTTATCACAACATATTATGTAAACAACAAAAGTATGATCATTATCAACATCTTAATCTAAAATCTTACAACAAACTATTATCTTAAAACTGTAAAAAACAACATATGATACTACATGTAGTATCATCTCAAACAAGAGCTGTCCATGAACAGCGCGCTCCACTATTCGCACCGCCATGCTAGGATAGTACAATCATTATATATTCAAAACAAAATGTTTCATAACAGCAGCATTACCCTCTGCTATGTAGAAGTTGGGGCTTCTAAGTAAAAAAAGGGGGATAATTTGGACAAATTATGTAGGACCATTACCTACTCATGTGTAGGTCCTCTAGGTCATGATGGTAGACAAATAAGCATTTCTTCGTCCAAACTGGGCATAATTTCAACAAAATGCTAAATAGTTATATTCTCCTGTGTAGGGGTTGGGGTCATGATGGTGAACAAGTATGCAAAGTATCAAAGCAATATATCAATGCACTTTGAAGATATTAGAGGTTAAAAAAACTGTACCTAAACTTTAAAATTTGCATTTCCAAGTCCAACAGGGGGCATAATTTCAACAAAATGCTTGATATAGTTACCTACCCCTGTTCAGGGGTCGGGGTAATGAGGGAGAACAAGTATGCCTAGCAATATATGAATGCAAAGTATCAAAGCAATATATCAATGCACTTTGAAGATATTAGAGGTGAAAAAACCTGTACCTAAACTTTAACATTTGCACTAAGTTGAAAAAGGGGGCATACTTTCAACAAAATGCTAAATAGAGTTACCTATCCCTGTTTATGGGTTGGGGTCATGATGGTGAACAAATATGCAAAGTATCAAAGCAATATGTCAATGCACTTTGAAGATATTAGAGGTTAAAAAACCTGTACCTAAACATTAACATTTGCATTTCCAAGTCCAAAAGGGGGCATAATTTCACCAAAATGGTTGATAGATTTACCCACCCCTGTTTAGGGGTTGGGGTCATGATGGAGAACAAGTATGCATAGCATTATGTGAATGCACTTTGAAAATATTAGAGGTGAAAAAAACTGTACCTAAACTTTAACATTTGCACTAAGTTGAAAAAGGGGGTATAATTTCACCAAAATGCTTAATAGAGTTACCTACCCCTGAGTATGGGGTCATGATGGTGAACAAGTTTGCAAAGTATCAAAGCAATATGTCAATGCACTTTGAAGATATTAGAGGTTAAAGAACCTGTACCTAAAATTTACAAATCCAAAGGGGCATAATTTCACCAAAATGCTTAATATAGTTACCTACCCCTGTGTATGGGTTGGGGTCATGATGGTGAACAAGTATGCAAAGTATTAAAGCAATATGTCAATGCACTATGAAGATATTAGAGGCTAAAAAACCTGTACATTAACTTTAACATTTGCACTATTTGCACTAAGTAGAAAAAGAAGGCATGATTTCAACAAATTCTTTTCATTCTAAAAGAAGGCTCCCGAGTGATGTTCAAACTGATTGCTCATTTCATACCTTTCAGGTCTCTGCTTGATATACAGTGCTTTGATGTCAGATCCAGTTGATTTAAAAAATGTTGGAGGATTATTTGATAAAATGTTAATCCTATGCTTTTCCATATCATGACAAAATTTGGCGATGTTTTGATGTGCGGCAACATACCGCGACACCTTATATTTAACTTTGTATTGTATTATAATTGTAGAAGAAATTTTTATTTACATTACCTCATATAAATCTGCATTAAATAGGTGCAAACAAATATGATGTATTTATGGTCAGAATGATAGCATAAGTCTAATCGTCTTTTTGATCACTAACCTGTCCGTATGGCAGTACCAGGAATATAATGGAAATACAAATTCGCTATAAGGGGGAGAACTCCTGCAGACAGTACAGAAAGAATTTAAGGGAGAACTCCTGCACACAGTACAATTGTAGTAGTTGTCTCTCTTGGTTATATACCAGGGGCCAATATCTCTAAGCTATCGTTAGTTAAGCGTTAACGAACGCCCTAAAGAATGGTGAAAGGTTGGTTAACGAGAGACTTGCGTAGGTATCTCGAAAGCTCTCTTACAACTTCGTTCGTTACTCCTTCGTTAGTTATTAATGATTGAGCTGTGTTTTGTATTATTGCGCATTTTCGTGTGTATTGAGACATAAGTATGAAAGAAGATGATACTTGAATGGAAATAGAACCTTGTGATGTTATTATAAAACTTTTAAGTTTTAATTTTTAACATGGCTGTTGCGAACAGAGGATAACATGTATATTTCCGTATTGAATCTAGAATTTGTTTACTTAACTGTACACTATTGACCACTCATGTGATTTTTTTGTCGAAGTGTGTCCAGCATTTTTGACATGCGGAGGCTGAACAAGCCAAATGCGGGCGTACGTTCTTTCACGAGAGACACTTGTTTTTTAGTTCCTTTCTTTTGTCGTACATTAGAAGCGACTTTTTCACCCAAGCAACGGAACAAATTAATTCTAAAACATCCTACAGTTCCGCATCCCAAAACTGCGTCTAGTGACGGAAAGACAAATGGTCATAGGGATGGTGAAGCCAACACAATCATGGAAAATATAATATCAAATAATTATTATATTCTAGTTTTCACCTCATTGTTACTATTCAATCATATCGGGGTGTACTCAACCACATTTTTAGCTATAAATTGTACAATATGCACAAAATGATCGTGAAAATCAAAACGATTTCTTCATAGCAGACGTATTTTTTCTAAACTATTCCTTATATAGACTTTTGCGTCCAGTTAGCAACAATCGAAATCTATAACATGTTATTGTTCCGCATCACAAAAATACGTCTAAGGGCGGAAAGACAGATGTTCAGAGGGATGGTGGTGCCAACACATTGGAGACAAAATAACAATGACAATACTTTCTAGTTTTCAACTAATCTTTACTTTTCAATTATATTGGGATGTACTCAGTCCCATACTTAGCTATAAATTGTACAACATGGGCAAAATGATTGTGAAATACTTCACAGCATAGGTATAAATCTTTTCTCAGTTATTCCTTATAGAAGCGCCATGTGTTGACCCTGACCAACGAACAATTGTGTTTTTTAATTTGTCACTATTATAGTAGTACATGTTTATGTACATGACTCGAACTATATTCTTAGTAAGATGATTGTTGAAGGCATCACAGATCTACTGTAAATAACATCTTTAACGATAAGAGACAATGATTTATTTATACTAATATACATGTACATTTAGGTCGATTTCTTACAACTTATATTAATCATTTTCGACGCCTCACTGCTGATGGTATCCGTCGTCAGGATTGTATGAGAGACAGAAACCTGTACTAAGTGTATTTAAAGCAAATTGTAGTTCGGCAACGAATTAAACCTGTGACCTTCCACTCTCCGGGGACTATCAATTATATATTCACTTACAAAGATATTAAATAATGACAATGTTTCATTTAAACTAATTAAGGCTTCCTGATATTATTGCAACCACCTCTTTTGTGCGTTCGTTTCAGTAAAGTGATAGGTAGTGGGTTTCCTATACCTTTTGTTTTAAAATGATAGCAACGAGAGCTTAATGACACCCTCCATGCAGTCGTTAAAAAAGTGGCAAATTAACTATTATTCGTTAATAACGATTGTTTCGAGATAGCCGTCAAAACCCTAAGGAAAGGCTAACGATAGTCGTTATGCTAATGAGAGCTTCGAGAAACTTACCCCTGGACCGGTATTTATAAAGCATCTTAGTGGAAAACTTAGAATTTTCTTAAAATCATAAAATTATTAATATTGATATCAAATAAAAGACGAAGCTCTCTAGTTTCTGATTTACATAAATATATTTATAATAACACCAGTATTAATGAAATGTTAATTAAAAACAAACTGCACCTCAGTGACTGTGTGGTCAATTGCCCGTGTTATGAACCGGCCTTTCTAAGATATTATAAATTTTATAAAAAAATATTTTTTTGTTTACACTTTATTAATGATACAGTTACCTGTGGTTTTACCTAGCTAAGGAAAGTCTGGTCTAAGGTATTTGTCATTATTAGCAAGACACAAACAGGTATATTATAATCAAGACCTTGTATTGCTAGGGTACCATTCTAGAAGTACATTTTAACTTGTAAACCCAAAAAGTAACTAACAATTTAACAAATAAGAGGACCTAGAGTTACTCACCTATCCCATTTATTGGAATTAACTGGTTTATATAACATAACACAAATTCTGAAATTGTCTAAGTGCTGTCAAGAAGATTTGAAAAAGATGCGGCCCAAAAACCAAAATAACCAAGAGCCATAACTCTGGAACCCATAATGGGTTGGTAGCTTGTTTAAGGTATGAAATAAGACCTTGTGGTGGTACAAGTTCAAATGCATTATACAACAGCATTATTGTTCAGACAACAAAATACCAAATTAATGGCTCTAGAAGGGTTTGTACCTTGTAAAACAACTGGGATATAGATGGCTCGATTTAGGAACAGAGATGTTAAGTTTTTACAATATTTAGGCAAGTTCAGTCAAAGTAACTGCTATTACGCAGACAACAAGTGTTGACACTTGCACGGATGACAAGTGATCCAAGAAGCTGACCATGTTACTATGTAACAGGTCAACAAAAAAATAAAACAATTAACAGTTAACAATAGCTTCTTGTAATTATACCTCAGGTCACACTTCCTTGCAAACGGAAAATTTGGTTATGAACATATGATACAAATATGTAAATCAAATAAACATAAAGCAACTAGTATGAATGATTATTGTTGGCATAAACATACCTGTACAATTCTATATGAAAGTGACTAGCATGACATTTGCACCATTGATATTATAAGAAGGTTTAAAGGATCTCATTTGCTCACTTTTATCAGCAATTTGATGATACCTGACAAGTAAAAATTTTAAATTGAAAATATTAAGTCAAAACAAAATGTAACAAGTCACTAAGAATTTCAATCAATACAGAAGTTCCCTACCGAAGAAACCATGACCTTTGAATTATTTTCAATGTTTCTGTTGCCATAGCAACCACAATTTTTGTCAGAATAAAAAAATATTAAGGTGGGCATAATCTTCTTATTGGCACCTACCCACATACCAACTTTCATAAACATAGCTTGGAAAATGTTTCAGTAATGGCAGGATCTAGATTTGGGACATGTTTTCACTCTTTCTGTCTCCATAGCAACCACAATTTTTGTCAGAATCAAAATATTTTTAGATGTGCATTGACCCTATCCACATACTAGCTTGGAAACTGGATAAGTTATGTCAGGATCCAGATGTTTGATGGACAGACAGACAGACGGACATCAAACCTACAGTATCCTCTGGTTGAAAAGCGGTAGGAGACTAATTATAATCTGATAAAACTGTATTTGTACTGACATTTCAAACGAAGGATTCTTGTAACACACTTGCTAACTGGTTATACATAAAATAATATCTTGTTTTCTCTATGCACTAATTACCTTCTTTTTCAGCCATCTTTTACGACCTTTTTCAAATCGGCGCTTCTCATTGCGTCTTGTTCTGCAGTGTTTGTGCTGGATACAAACAATCTGACAAATAAAAAACTATATCTATAATTCTAGGTTCTAACATGGTTCATATACAGAACTTCTCTAAAAGTACTTTTTAAGGCCTTCAAGTACATTTCCCCCATTTCCAGGACAGGCCTCAACAAATATTTTTAAAAGCACTCGTCCTGCAATATAGGCAAAGAAGAAAACCCCAAAATCTTACTTTGCCTGCTATATAAGTAAAGAAGGAAAAAATTGTGCAGGACGAGCGGACGAGTGGATTTATTGAGGCCTGCAGGACTACAAATAGTTTGCCATGACAAAAGCTTACAACAATTGTCTAAATAACTGCATGATGAAATAATGGTTGAAGTTTGCATTATCACACGCCCAATGTACTTTTGGTTATTTGTACACACATATTATGATAAAAGATGAGTCAGTACGGCAGTGTGTTGATTTTAGTCAACCTTCTGTCACTTTTGTCGTAATCTTTAATATATTTCTGTTACTTTGGTTACAAGAATCAAGTAGCAAACTAATTCTAGAACAATGTACCAAAATGTTTGCTTTTTTCAAAATTCAAGTAGATCTTCTTTTAAAAAACTTTATAGCAGTTTCAAATTCTAGTACTTGTGAAGTACTAGGCATGAAATTCAACCACTTTACAAGACCTGTGCAACCATTGTCACATTTAAATCATACAAAAGAGCAGCGTTTCTTTTTTACTAAGGTATAATTTCTTTCTACTTACAGTACAATACAAAGGCATGACCAGCTTTTTTGTAAATACAGAAGAAAACCATTTTCTCCAAGATGGTATACATACAAACAATGTTAATGTACACCAGTCCTGTAAATGTTACTTTTTTCCTCCTGGATATTACAGGTTGTTCCACATCAACTGGCTCCATAGCATGCCAATCTCCTGAAACACACTAAGAGAAACAAAACAAACATTTAAAAGTCAATGAATTAATCTTACCACAAACATTTGAGTATTTGAATTTTAACATGATTGGGCTTTTCCTAGTTTATTAACTTCATACAGTCTATTAGTCAAAAACTCACCCTGGGTTGTTTTACCTGTAAATTAAGAGAGGCTTGATGACATCGTTTTCACTGTTAGTAAGATTTGAATCTATACAGAAAAGTTTCATTACCTAGCAACACCAAGTATTAAAACATTAGACCTTTTGACTAAACGTTCTGTGAAATTTTAAATTCAAGAAAAGCAGATCCTATTGCATTAATGAAATAAGAGAGGTCACCTGTGACATCACATGGCCTCGTTTTGAACATGTGAATCAGCAAGAACGCAGAAACAAATGGCTCGCTTCAATCAACAGGAAAGGTTGGGTGCCAAAGAGTCAGGACCGCGGTGTTTGTGGGGCACACTTTTTGTCTGGTAACTTGATTTTTGCTGTGTATGCTTAGACTTTTGAATGTTAACCTAAGTTGACCTGGCGGTTTCCTCATTGTTGCTGCCCCACCTTACAGCTGCCTTGCCAGACAAATTATAACACTTACTTCCTGTAATCCGACGCACAAGATTATCCGGTTGCATGTTAGGTTTGGCAACAAAAACCTCATGAGCTTTGGTACCAGTAATACGCCCCTTTCTTTGCTCAAACCATAGCGGACGTACAAACTGACCACGGTTTTCATTCTCCAACTCATGGGCCTGATATTTAGTACATTTATACTTTCCCAAATTTCCTTAAGGATTCAGCCGTAACATTCTGTGAGATATTATCTCTATATAAGCCTCTAAGCAACTGTACACATTCATAAAACTCCCCTACCTCAGATGCTGTATCTGTTTCTTCTGGATCCAGTCTAGGGACACACTGAATACAAGGATTCCAAATCTGGCTTATCAGGAAGTGCATCTTTAACAGTTGGAATAACTGTTGGAACTGGTTTGTTTCTAGTCCCTTTCAACAAAGGTTGTAATTGTGTAGTAGTCATTGGTTGAAGCTGAAACAAACAAGTCATACATGGACTAAAAAGGAACATATATCACAGTGTAAAAGTCTAATAACTGTATCATGTCTTGTGACACTATGTAAAACGATGTGTATGACTCGTTGCGAGTAAAACCTATCATTTCCAATCACTGTATGACTTATTGGGAGACTATACAATTCAATGCGTACGGCTTCATTCGATAACTGAAAATTGACTTGTTATACACTGGGTATATTATGAAATCAGTATACAGTATTACCTCATTAATAAGAACATCTTTCAGACAATTTACAAATGGTATCATTATAATGTTGCTTTAAATGTTTTGGCTAAACAAGAGATGTAAAACACCGAGGGTCAGGCGTTCTTGTTGAGTTATTGAGCGAAAACCATTTGGTTAAATGACATACTAAAGCAAGGCAATAATTTATGCTCCCTCATCAACAACGAAAGGGGTGTAATTAAAAGAAATACAGTGATAATGTGCCTTATTATTATGGTCTTAATCCTGAGGTGATCTTATTATTCAGTTGGTCTGCATACAGTAGGATTTAACTGTACATAAGTTTTCCCATTAAAATATCTTTAAATTGTAGGCACAATTAAAGTGTTCTCAAATTTTACAGATAAAACTCCCTGATTGGTAAGAAATGGTACCCCTCAAATATTGAAAATTTAGGGCGGGTTACAGATGTTGTGAGCTACGCTTTTCTACTGCTTGCAAGCATGGATCCAACATTACTGCTCAAGGAGAGTTAATACGAGGGTTGTTCCAATTGGAATGTGCAAGTGATGCTATATCTTTCTTGTATCATTGCTTTTCTAAAAATAGTGAGCTGTATATGAAAGATCAATGTATAAGCTTTAAATTGATACTTCGCATTTTAAAATCTGTTCAGCACTAGCGGATTCAGAGGGGGGCGCACCCGGCGCGCGCCCCCCCTAAAATCGCCGGAGCCTAGGTTATTTATCATATTTTGAATGTAAGAACAATATTGATATGCAAATTTTTTCACTCGCTTCGCTCGCGTCTACTCAGAACTTAGTGCTTTAAAAGTGACCTTAAGGCTGTATGCCAAAAACAAGTTACGGGACTGATTGGTAGTAAGGTGCCAAACATTGGGTACAGAAATGCCGAGATTCTTGTACATTAAAATGTCCAACCAGTCATACAAGTCATGAATACAGTTGGCTTAATTTTCTAATAAATCTGTCTTTTTCATTAAAAAATAAGGTATTTTAGAATGCAGCAGACGAATATTCCCTGTTTTTTTTAAAAAGTACCGGGACAGAAAGCCACTGGACCCCACAGTCGCTGGTTCCCAACTATTTGACGTTTTCTCTTAAACAAAAGTGAAGCCCTGGAGGTATGCTGCTCAGATAGACATTGCATTTTTTTTTCGTGACGTATTCACAGCAAAGGGATTCGACCCGATAAAAATATATTTCACATCTATACTATGAATATCTAAGACAGGGATCTTACTTCATGACTGGCCCTCATATACCCAACTCAACACTATGTCCTATATTTAAAACAAGCCGAATACAATCATACCTGTCTATAGATATTCATAGTATAGATGTGAAAGATAGTTTTATCGGGTCGAATCCCTTTGATTCACAGCAGCTATATATCAGTGAATATTATCAAGTCGATTATCGTTAATGGTGGCTATGCTGCTCATATAAACAATGATTTTTCTTGCTCGCTTCGCTCGCTGTACAACTACGTATATTCAATGAAAGTTTTCGATTAGGCAATGAGTTTGTTGGATATGCTGCTCAGATAAACACTGATATTTCCAGCTCTTACAATTACTATATCACTGAATATTACCAAGTAAAAAGTATGTGGGATATGCTGCTGAAATAGATAATTGCATTTTTTCTTTTGGTCAAGGAGGGAATGAGTATGAGGGATATGCTGCATAAATAATTAATGCATTTTTTCTTGCTCGCTTTGCTCTCACATTAACTTGATCAATGAATATCACAAGATTAAGAATGAAATTGTGTGGAATGTTTCTCAGAGATACATTTTTTCTAGCTCGCTTCGCTCGCACATTTCTGGGGGGGGGGTACCAATTTATGAATGTACGCCCCACCTAACACCAAATCCTGGATCCGCCCCTGTTCAGTGTAGCTGTAACAATAGGTCAATTAACACCGCCCCTGTTCAGTGTAGCTGTAACAATAGGTCAATTAACACCGCCCCTGTTCAGTGTAGCTGTAACAATAGGTCAATTAACACCGCCCCTGTTCAGTGTAGCTGTAACAATAGGTCAATTAACACCGCCCCTGTTCAGTGTAGCTGTAACAATAGGTCAATTAACACTGTCTACTTGTGTATACTAATGCTTAAATTATTTGGAAAATGTCATCAAATTCGGTCCAATTTAAAAATCGGTGTTTTCTTAATGTGGGAGCAAAAACAATATTTAAAATAACTTGTATAGTGAAATGGTGTCATGTAGTGTCTTATTCATCAGCTACTAGATAGTTTTAGAAACTTAAAAGTATTGTAATTGTATTTGGAAATGAACCTCTCTCACGCCATCCAAATACCGCAAGTGTTATGACAATAAACGAGACATGGGTTCATTTTGTCACCCATGCGACATATCTATAAACAAATATGGGCCAGCAAAGACAGAACAAAATTGTGCATTGCAAAATGCACCGTGGGCGCCAGCAGAAATATACACCTTTTTCGATATAAACTAAGTTTCTTCCATTAAATTTTATGTATAAAATGGACAATCGGTAAATGCAAAGCTTAACAAACAAAAATTCCGTCAGAAATACTCTGACAATCGCTACCAAGCCACATGTTTGAAGGATGGCATGCTATTGCAGGGCAATGGGCCTCCACCTGCAGCAGCCACTAACGCGACTTTCTGAGAAGCGTGAAGGTTCTTGAACATTTCGACCATCCTTATTTGTCAAGCATGGTCCCTTGTGATCTTTATTTGTTTCAAACGACTCTTAAATCTCATTGTCGGAAAATATATCAGGTACGTTAAGATCTCGGTTTGGCTAATGTCCAGTATATGCACAGTGTACCTAGGAATAATAACAAAATCGCATTTTAAAAATGGAATAACTGAATGAAACTTCGCATATATATCGGAGATAAATACTGCAATGGGATCAACAGCTTGTATAATAAGAATCTATCAAGGATAATTTTTTATGGTCTTAGTTGAATTCCAATTTGAACAACCCTCGTACTTGCTGACAGGTGACTGATCAGACTATGACATCAAACATATCAAATTTATACCTCTTTCTGGAATGCATTGTTCCACTGACAGGCTGTACTGGTTGATGAATTTGAAGTCAACCCAAGTCACACACCTGCATCCATCTTGATGAGAACAGCTGCTACATGACTGCAAACTTCTCCTAATCTGAATTTAGAATTTTGTGGCATATACATATATGTACATTTAAAATTATTTAAAGACAAATTAAGAGATACAGAACTTGGATGCAATTTATATTTTGTTTGAAGGAATTGAAATACTTTATTGGGGAGCAGTGACAAGAGGTAGGGTGGACATTTTGTAATTGCTAGGTCACAGGTTCAATCCTCATCAGCACTGCTGCTTAATTTATCAGAGCATGTATAACTGACAAGGGTACTGGCCTCACTGTTGCCTAGTTTTATGGTTGAGTTACTGAATACCTAGCAGAAAGGATCAACAGCAAATATACTGTGGCTGCATTGTGCTACGAGTTTAAGACCATACTTGCGACTCAATCATGGCCGGAATATATGTATTTTACAGTTGGCTATATGGACACATGTAAACAATGTTCATATGTATAAATTAGTTGAACTAAAACATTTACCCTGCCATACATGTACAGTGTGCACAGAACACAAATGCTGTTTTCTTATCCAAATACACCCAAGATTGGTAAGGCTTGTCGGTCACCCGTTGTGATGGTATCACCTTGGCACGGACATCACACATACACCCAAGATTGGTGAGGCTTGTCTGTCACCCATTGTGATGGTATCACCTTGGCACGGACATCACACATACACCCAAGATTGGTGAGGCTTGTCTGTCACCCATTGTGATGGTATCACCTTGGCACGAACAGCACAAAAAGGGACCTCATCTCCAAAATTATGATATTCCACCACCTTCACATGTCCACTCACTACAAATCTGCAAAACGGTGATGATCTTAAGCTAAAGCTTTCTCAGTTATAGATTTACTATTTCGTCTATGAACAATTAAACTGATCATCAATTACGATAGCGACAAGTTTTCATGGTACTGGAATCTAGCAGATAGATCTATATCAGAAATAAACAGTCATGTCTTTTAAGCTCCAAAGCCGGAGATAAATATGTCGAAAATCTATTTTACATTTGCTACAATTAAATTATTTATCAATGCCTTGAATAATATAATAGCAACATGTGCAACATGGTAACGCATCAACTATAATCCAAAACGGGACTTGAACCCATACACACTGCCATTGAAAAACAATTGACAGTTGTCCTACATTAGACCATTTGGATGAATATAGTTTACAGTGATGTTACCAAGTTTACACTTTTCCATGATTCATATCTCAAATAATTGTAAAATTATATACCGGGTATTCAGCTGTTATCTGTTGATACTGGTCTAACTTCCACCGATTACAGTAAAAGTAACATTACAGATACCCCACCTACTCCTTGAGGTCGGTGGATTACACTGTCAAAACAGTCGTCTTCTCCCAATAATTCATTTATAACAGAAATCTACATAAAAGATTCCTATACGCTTCTAGGGATTTGTAGGCCTTCAACGATTCCCTCGTAAATGATCCTGGAGATTCAATCTGGTATTCCCAAATGTCCACATAGTTGATGATGTTGGGCCAAAGAGTTGGATCATCTCTCCATCCACTTCGTAGAGTGTACAGGTCGGGCAGTATAAAATTCCCAAAGTTATATAATAACTTAACAACGTATGGACGTTTTGCTCCACTATTAAGTTTCTTGACATAGACTGAAAGGTCAATACCGGGTGACAACGGATCAATTTACGAACGATGTCCATATTGCTTACCTGACAACTTTTTCCCACCAGCACAATGCGCATGCCCGTGTCAGACGGTGTTTGTTTACAAACATGACCTCTCCTATTCAAAGAATCTTTTACTGAACATTTCATCCAGAATGTGTACGAAGGCCACTTAGAAAGTATTAATCAGTGGGCGATAAATCAACACCAATGCCTCTGACTATATAAAAAGTGTACATTTTCTTAAAGAACAATCCCTCAGCTAGACATTCGTGGTATTTTCCTCATTTAATAATTTTTTATGAAAGCATTTCCATTTTATTGCTATTCAAACAGGACATGGTTTAAAGCACTGGACAAAAAATACCTCAAAAATGCGTAAGAAAATTGTGTTATATGGGCTCATACTATTTCTGAGCGTTGTTATCAAATGTCATTCAGATTTACTGAAATTAAATTGATATGATTTGCAATATATATCATTGTACTCTTAAATGGCAATCCATAATTTTGAAAACAGTAAATTATTATCAAACTATAGCAATATAAACAAGTCACACAGATACTCAAAATACCACACTTACACCCTGATTAATATTAGTTATATACCAGGTAAAAAAACAGTTATTTATTATTAATATGTTAGTTTTTCTAGATTATTATATGTAGTTTCATTCGTCGGGCGATTTTAATCATTTTTACCACAATTTTATTTTTTACAACAACATTTTATGATCGAGCCCAACTTTAAAAAAGTGGGTGGGGTAATGGTATACCCCCTATTTATGATAAACAAAGACAATTCACCCATGTTATCCATTTCATGTAATTCGTCTTATATAAAATCACTATCATGTGCTTTTATTTTTGTTTTCTGTATTATTGTATTAGGGATATGACGTCATAAATCTAAATACGTATTTTTTGGTCACGTGATCATGTTCTTTGGGCTGTAGTAAAGAACAAATTATGAATAATTCAGGACATATTTATCATGTGAAAGATAGTAACATATCTCCATGTGTAAACAATCTACATGTTTGACTTTTACACTTAAGACGTATGGTAGTACCATGCAGCAACAACGTATAGGGTACCGTCCCAGCAAAATGCAGTTTTTGGAGTATTTCGAACATGGCAGATTACTTGTACAACTAAATCCATTTAGACTGTCCAAACAATAGTGTTGACCCAGCACTAGTTAAACAAGTATACGGTGCATAAAATCTGCAAATTTCAAATTAATCGGATAAAACTTATATAAATTATGACAAATAATATAAACCCTTACGTCTACTAATATACCTTATTTTCTCGCAATTCCAGTGTTTCATACCCCTATTGGTTCAATGCCACACGGGTGAATGAATATTTTACCGATTGCAATATTATTTCATTGGTTAGCTAGGCAAAGGTTGTATCTTTCAGAAAATGTCCACTTTTATACACATTGATTGAATCTTAAACGTATTATCGGCCACTGATTAATACTTTTTAAGTGGCCCTCGTATGTAGAACAGGAGTCACAATTCATTCTATTTGCATATCTAAACACAGTATGGATAGGCATTGCTTTAATAAATCCCTGACTATGGACATATATATATATTATAAGAAATTACCTCAGCTTGAGCAATATCAGCATATGGTGTTGGGTATGTGCAGGCCTCAGTCTCCGAGTTCTCGTCTGTGTGAATGTCTCCGAGAACAGGCCAATCTTCAACATTGAACTCTAGGGATGGGATGCTAACAGAAAAGGACCCCTCCTCACCAGTGATATCCTTCACAATGGCCCTGTGACACAACTCTGTCCCTTCCACACTCAAGTGAAGTCCATCATAGGTCAAATGGGAAGCAACCTAATGATATCAAAACATCATTTTTATGAAATTGTTATATATAACAAATAAAATAATTAATTAGCTTTTATCAAGGCTTTACTGAATTGACTGATTAATCATGAACTTACTATTATGGTACCAGTTTGACTTCCTTTTGATAAGTGTAAGGTCATTCAAACAATCATTGTAATAATTATAAATGATTCCTAAGTGCTTAAATTTCTTACTTTGTATACAATAAAATAGTTATTTCAAATGAATTGTTCTGTTTTTGGCAAATGAAGCTGAATTTAACCAGACTTTGACAGCAACCTAATTGTGATAGAAATTCATGCAATTGATTTAATGTTGAAGTGCAGAATTGAGTGTTCACCTTCATGGTTTAAGTGATCACAATTTGCATGTTAAATGTTTGTTATTGGATAAGAAAAGTAATATGAAGAAATAATGCAATTGAAGTTGAAATGTAACTTGACTGTTATTATGATGTACGAGGGATGATCCAGAATTACTTGGAATTTTGCTCTAGAAAGTTTATTTTAGGTCAGATCAGTATGAAAGTCACACACAAGCAACTTTTATCTATTATTGACATAAAAAGCAACACATATCTGAAAACTATTCTTTGCATCAACAGATACACGCTACCATGGCAACACATAAATGCTTTCGCGGATCAACACATATTTTTTCAGTAAAACGTGTTACGTTATTGCGGATTATTATTTAAAGTAATATGAAGAAATAATGCAATTGAAGTTGATATGTAACTAGACTGTCATAATGACATAACCATGTAATTTGTGGTCAAACTTTGTCTGCTTACCTTCTTTGTTTAAACTCAAATAGTAGATGAAATTACGGATTTATGAAATTTTACGCCTCTTTTTACTCCTCTTTAGGAAACCAACTCATTTGCATAATGACGCTTGGTTTCCATGTCTATTTTACGCTTGGTTTAGGCTTCAAAACCAACTGGATTTTTTACGCCTCTTTAGGAAACCAGCTCATTTGCATAATTCGCCATATGACACATGGTTTCTTTTTATGCTTGATTAACACTTCAAAACCAACTGGTTTATGTTTCTCAACCAGTTGGCGAATTTTGTACGGGTGGGGTCAATATGTCACTAAAATAGAAAATCAGTTTCCCATACTTGAACTGTGTATTAACATAAACTTGACAGACAGACTGACAGACAAGCTCACTCCTATATACTCTCCAAACTTCATTTCATGGGGGAATAATGAATGAAAAAGAAATTCCCCAAGTAAGAGATACCCTGGGAGCACAGGGGCTATTTGCCAAATAACTGTATTCACTCAGAACAGATGAATTGGTTCCAAAACAATCATTTAAAATAAAGACACTAACTGCACTTACAAGATGTATCTGAATGTAGAGTGTAGATATGACAATCCTTCAGTCCTACATTGCCCAAGTGTGACCATCAAGCAAGCCAGACACCATCAGTGAGTTCTATATATATATATATATAATTATATATAATTCTTCAGTTGGAAAGTTCTACAACAAAAAATGTAAAAGTTAGGCCAGTATTTCATGTCAACACGTCTGCTTGGATTGTGGAGTATATCACTCCTCATGTGGAGTACAGACATGTAAGCATAAAATACCGGCCTAAGAAGTCATGGTAAATATGTTTAATAACATCTTGTCTTTTTTATATTATATAATTTTATACAAGTCTTCCTACTTCATTTAAGCAATTGTGAAACAAGTTTTTCAAAATAAAATAAATCACTATCGACACCTAATTTCTGATATTATTCATCACCACGAGGGTATGGGAGAATGAGAAGAGAAGCCAGCATCCCTTTTTATGCCGAGCGTCTAGCAAGGGAATTTCAGGTACCATTTTTTTTTAGTTAGAGATAAGTTTACAAAATACATTGGACTCCGACATTACACCAGGAAGGACACTGCCCACAGAGCAGATTTGTAAGCTACACATAACAATTTCAACAGAAATGAAGCAAGCAGGATGAGTCTGTGGGGCGACAATTACAAGGCACATATCTCACAGTGACATTAGTTCCTGATGAACGTTGATACACTCCCAAATAGGCAGTTTCCATATGCAGATGCCCTTATCCACTGGAGACTTGTTGACGTCCGAAGCTAGGCGTAAGACTGTACACATTTGATATGAAGCGCTGACTTTCATACCCAATCTAATGATGAACGCGGCCATTGATAGGTCAGGACCTTCTCACTAGACGTGTGTCACTACATCTTTCCTTGCCTGTAACGTTTGTGGTTGCCATGAGATCTGCTGGTTTTAGAGCATCTACAAATGAATCTTGTTCCCTATTTGAATAGTTGGCATTCCGGCGTTTTGCAAACAACATCATCTTGTCCAATCTTAAGAAGACAGATATGGGATAAAGAAAGGAAGAAATTTTATGAAAGAACAATTGATTAAGTCCCATTAGTTCCTGATGAACGTTGATACACTCCCAAATAGGCAGTTTCCATATGCAGATTCCCTTATCCACTGGAGACTTGTTGACGTCCGAAGCTAGGCGTAAGACTGTACACATTTGATATGAAGCGCTGACTTTCATACCCAATCTAACGATGAACGCGGCCATTGATAGGTCAGGACCTTCTCACTAGACGTGTGTCACTACATCTTTCCTTGCCTGTAACGTTTGTGGTTGCCATGAGATCTGCTGGTTTTAGAGCATCTACAAATGAATCTTGTTCCCTATTTGAATAGTTGGCATTCCGGCGTTTTGCAAACAACATCATCTTGTCCAATCTTAAGAAGACAGATATGGGATAAAGAAAGGAAGAAATTTTATGAAAGAACAATTGATTAAGTCCCATTAGTTCCTGATGAACGTTGATACACTCCCAAATAGGCAGTTTCCATATGCAGATGCCCTTATCCACTGGAGACTTGTTGACGTCCGAAGCTAGGCGTAAGACTGTACACATTTGATATGAAGCGCTGACTTTCATACCCAATCTAACGATGAACGCGGCCATTGATAGGTCAGGACCTTCTCACTAGACGTGTGTCACTACATCTTTCCTTGCCTGTAACGTTTGTGATTGCCATGAGATCTGCTGGTTTTAGAGCATCTACAAATGAATCTTGTTCCCTATTTGAATAGTTGGCATTCCGGCGTTTTGCAAACAACATCATCTTGTCCAATCTTAAGAAGACAGATATGGGATAAAGAAAGGAAGAAATTTTATGAAAGAACAATTGATTAAGTCCCATTAGTTCCTGATGAACGTTGATACACTCCCAAATAGGCAGTTTCCATATGCAGATGCCCTTATCCACTGGAGACTTGTTGACGTCCGAAGCTAGGCGTAAGACTGTACACATTTGATATGAAGCGCTGACTTTCATACCCAATCTAACGATGAACGCGGCCATTGATAGGTCAGGACCTTCTCACTAGACGTGTGTCACTACATCTTTCCTTGCCTGTAAAGTTTGTGGTTGCCATGAGATCTGCTGGTTTTAGAGCATCTACAAATGAATCTTGTTCCCTATTTGAATAGTTGGCATTCCGGCGTTTTGCAAACAACATCATCTTGTCCAATCTTAAGAAGACAGATATGGGATAAAGAAAGGAAGAAATTTTATGAAAGAACAATTGATTAAGTCCCATTAGTTCCTGATGAACGTTGATACACTCCCAAATAGGCAGTTTCCATATGCAGATTCCCTTATCCACTGGAGACTTGTTGACGTCCGAAGCTAGGCGTAAGACTGTACACATTTGATATGAAGCGCTGACTTTCATACCCAATCTAACGATGAACGCGGCCATTGATAGGTCAGGACCTTCTCACTAGACGTGTGTCACTACATCTTTCCTTGCCTGTAACGTTTGTGGTTGCCATGAGATCTGCTGGTTTTAGAGCATCTACAAATGAATCTTGTTCCCTATTTGAATAGTTGGCATTCCGGCGTTTTGCAAACAACATCATCTTGTCCAATCTTAAGAAGACAGATATGGGATAAAGAAAGGAAGAAATTTTATGAAAGAACAATTGATTAAGTCCCATTAGTTCCTGATGAACGTTGATACACTCCCAAATAGGCAGTTTCCATATGCAGATGCCCTTATCCACTGGAGACTTGTTGACGTCCGAAGCTAGGCGTAAGACTGTACACATTTGATATGAAGCGCTGACTTTCATACCCAATCTAACAATGAACGCGGCCATTGATAGGTCAGGACCTTCTCACTAGACGTGTGTCACTACATCTTTCCTTGCCTGTAACGTTTGTGGTTGCCATGAGATCTGCTGGTTTTAGAGCATCTACAAATGAATCTTGTTCCCTATTTGAATAGTTGGCATTCCGGCATTTTGCAAACAACATCATCTTGTCCAATCTTAAGAAGACAGATATGGGATAAAGAAAGGAAGAAATTTTATGAAAGAACAATTGATTAAGTCCCATTAGTTCCTGATGAACGTTGATACACTCCCAAATAGGCAGTTTCCATATGCAGATGCCCTTATCCACTGGAGACTTGTTGACGTCCGAAGCTAGGCGTAAGACTGTACACATTTGATATGAAGCGCTGACTTTCATACCCAATCTAACGATGAACGCGGCCATTGATAGGTCAGGACCTTCTCACTAGACGTGTGTCACTACATCTTTCCTTGCCTGTAACGTTTGTGGTTGCCATGAGATCTGCTTGTTTTAGAGCATCTACAAATGAATCTTGTTCCCTATTTGAATAGTTGGCATTCTGGCGTTTTGCAAACAACATCATCTTGTCCAATCTCAGAAGACAGATATGGAATTAAGAAAGGAAGAAATTATATGGAAGAGAACAATTGATTAAGTCCCATTAGTTGCTGATGAACGTTGATACACTCCCAAAAAGGCAGTTTCCATATGCAGATGCCCTTATCCATTGCAAACGTCATGTATGAGAAATTACCGGCTACACAAACCAAGCTGACATAAAGACTTCATCTTGGCCAATGTTAGAAGACAGTTATGGGATAAAGAAAGGAAGAAATTTTAAGAAAGAACAATTGATTAGGTCCCATGTAGTTTAATTAAATAGACCCCTAATAAAAGACAGAAAGATAATAATTGAAGAAGGCATGTGGTTGAGGTTTAAGGGTTTGCTTTTACACAGGAGTGTCCCTAACAAGGGATGTAACATATTGGATTGGTCTACACGATGATTATCCCACAGGGGATGTACCTGACATATTGCTAAGTGTAAGACATTTATACTTGTAGCTACTTTCAGGACTTTATAGTGCTAACACAGGGTGTGCACAGCCCTGCATAGAAATATTTAGAGTCCAAGAAGCGTCAGTAAGAATAACAGATTAAACACCATTAACATGTTTGGTACAACCCCTGTAAAATACTCATCATGTAAAAACATCATGTATGCTGCATCCCTTGTTAGGGACACAGGCTGTATGCACACCCTGTGTAAAAGCAAGAGTCCTTATACCTCAATTACATGCCTAATGCATTTTCCTGTATACATCCTTATATGAAACTTAACCTAACTTCGTCCAAACCTAACTTCATCCTAAATTTAAAACAACAAGAGGGCCCAAAGGGCCCTAGGTCGCTCACCTGTCGAACTAGTGCATGCACACCCCTATGGTGACCCTACACATTTTCTGAATAAGATTTAAGGAAATTCAGCCTCTATTGCAAGTTTTTTTATGATTTGACCATGTGACCTAGCTTTTGACCTCAGATGACTTAATTAATATCAAACTTATACTAGATATATGAGATGATCATTAGGACCAAATTTCAAAAAGATAAAGTTGAAATTGTAACCTCTGGTGACTACACAAGGTTTTTCTATGATTTGACCTATAATTTAAACAAAATATTTTGGAAAAAATATTTTCCACCAATATAACTGTACAAATACATGCTATAAAGACAAAACAATACCTAAACAGTTAAAAAAAATAAAAATATAAAAATTATGGTTCCAGTGGGGTTAGAACCCACGACTATCAGGAAAATGTCAATTGACATTGTGACCTTGTTTTTGATCCCAGATGACCCAAAATCGAACTAGGCCTAGATTTTGTTGACAGGATCATTGTGACCAAGTTTCTTAAAGATTTATAAAAAATTATGACCTCCAGTGACTACACAAGGTTTTTCTATATTTTGACCTAGTGACCTAGTTTTTGACCTCAGATGAACCAATATCGCACTTGACCTAGATTATGTTAAAATGATCATTGTGACCAAGTTTCATAAAGATTAGGCAAAAATTGTGACCTCTAGAGGACACAACCCAATTGTTGACGGACGGACGAAGAGTGATCACAAAAGCTCACTCTGTCACTTTGTGACAGGTGAGCTAATAACTAGTTTAAAATGTGAAAAGCAGTTAGAAACCAAGAACTTGCCAAAAGAGAATTATTTAAGAAATGAATATACAATAGATAGAGTTACCACAAAGGGCGTGTCTACAAGGTGAGCATCTCACAAGTTGTGCAGCTCTCAGGAGATGACTACAAGGGGGGTCTCTTATAGGGATGTTGCACAGATCGTATCTCTGCAGGGCATGTCTCTTACAGGTGGGTAGCACATGAGCTGCATTCACAGGATTGTCTAGTACATGGCATGTAACATACATATTGTGTCTACTGATGTCTTTGACACAGATGTAGCATACAGGGTGTGTCTTCAGGATGAATCTCTTACAGGGGATGTAGCAAACGGAGTGTGCTCAGGGCATATTTCTTACTCCGGTGTAGCACACAGGATGTGCCAACAGCCTGAGTCCCTAACAAGGGAAGTAACATACAGGATTTGTCTACACAATGAATCTCTCACAGGGGGTACAGGGGTGTACCAAACATGTTGCTAAGTGTAAGACAGTTATGCTTGCGGATACTTTCTGGACTTAAGCTCCATCCCTACATGGAAGCATTAGTGTCCAAGAAGCTCCAATAAGAATAACAGATCAAACACAATTTAACATGTTTTGTACATCCCCTGTGAGAGATTCACCCTATAGACACATCCTGTATGCTACATCCCTTGTTAGGAACACAGATTGTAGGTACACCCTGTATGCTACACCACAGTAAGATACATACCCTGTACACACACTGTGTGATATACCTTCTGTAAGAGACACACTCTGAAGAAAACCCTGTGTGCTTCATCTGTGTCAGAGACACACCCTGCAGACACAACACATGCCTAACATCCCCTGTATAAGACCGCCCTGCGGACACACCTCATTTGCAATCCCACCTGTAGGAGACATAATCTGTACTGCATCCCTCTAAGATACAACCCTTGTAGTTAACTCCTTAGAGCTACAACACATGTAAGGTGCTCTAAGTGTATCTACATTCCACATGTGGAGAGCAGACATTTTGAAGCACACCTGGATTCCTTTCATCATACGAATATCTCTTCCCTCAAAGTGGAAGGTCATGGCCATGTCCAACCCAACAGATCACATACTCATGACTGCACAAGTGTGCACTTAGGGTGTGTCTATTAGATGTGTTATCACACATAGTGATATACAGGGTGGACCTCTCAAACAAGGTTAGGCTGGTATTCTCTACACCACCTGTCAAGACACGCCCAGTAAACACACTGAGTGTGCTACGAGACATGTGAGTGTCACCCACATAGACTTTCCCTGCTTGCTTGAGATCAAAAGGTTTTCCTTCTCAAAGCTACCTGGTCAAAAGGCCTACCCTATGAGCATATGTGCTTATTACCCAAAAACGGGGACTATTTGTACCATAGATACTCCCATTTAGTCGCCTCTTACGAGCATGCAAGGGAGTCAGACAGAGATCCTATTCTACTACCCGGGAACACATGGGGAGATGAAGCTGCCAACTAACTTGTGAAAGAAGAAGCCAAGCACAACAGTTGGGGCTAGGCCTGTATCTCAGGTCTCTATACATGCTCACTGCTTGTGGAATGTATCTATATTCAACATTTGTAGCGCAGACATGATGAATCTTTGTATGACTGTCTCTTCCTTGCAGTTGGAAGTCATTGCCATGACCAATTTGGCATTTAAAAAAAACCAAATGACAATGCACTCATGACTGCATTAGCGCAGCACTTAAGTGTGTTATTACACATCTGTGTGTCTACCTGGTGAAACCCTTACACAAGTGAAGATCACTGGATTATGCCGGTAGTCCATGTGTCTTTGCCTGATCTCTCCTTGTGGAGTGTATCTTTATTCTGCATGTGGAGTAAAGAAATCATTCCGCATGTGGAGTGAAGACATATTGACGTGATATACCTGCGCATGTCATAGTACATGTAACTTTCCATTGTTACACAGAAGGTCAAGTGAATACATTTAGGGTGTCATACCCAGATTCCTTGTATCATACGACAGCCTCTCCCCCATCGTCAGAGATTTTAGTTAATTTGGCAGGGAAAAATAGTCGATTATGCTTACAAGTGCTTTAAAACGTCAGGCTTCCATGACCCTTACATCAAATATTTGAAACTTTCTCTCAGGAGATGACAACAAGGGGGGGGGGGTCTCTTACAGGTATGCTGCAGGGATTGTGTCTCTGGAGGGCATGTCTCTTACAGGTGGTTAGCACATGAGATGCATTCACAGGATTGTTTCGTACATGGGATGTAACATACATATTGTGTTTACTGAGTGTCTTTGACACAGATGTAGCATACAGGGTGTGTCTTCAGGATGAATCTCTTACAGGGGATGTAGCAAACGGTGTGTGCCAGGGCATATTTCTGACTCTGGTGTAGCACACAGGATGTGCCAACAGCCTGAGTCACTAACAAGGGAAGTAACATACAGGATTTGTCTACACAATGAATCTCTCACAGGGGGTACAGGTGTGTACTAAACATGTTGCTAAGTGTTAGACAGTTATGCTTTCAGATACTTTCTGGACTTAAACTCCATCCCTGCATGGAAGCATTAGTGTCCAAGAAGCTCCAATAAGAATAACAGATCAAACACAATTTAATATGTTTTGTACATCCCCTGTGAGAGATTCACCCTATATACACTTCCTGTATGCTACATCCCTTGTTAGGAACACAGATGGTAGGTACACCCTGTATGCTACACCACAGTAAGATACATTCCCTGTACACACACTGTGTGATATACCTTCTGTAAGAGACACACTCTGAAGAAAACCCTGTGTGCAACATCTGTGTCAGAGACACACTCTGTAGACACAACACATGCCTTACATCCCCTGTATGAGACCACCCTGCGGACACACCTCATGTGCAATCCCACCTGTAGGAGACACCATCTGTACTGCATCCCTGTAGTAGAGAAAACCCTTGTAGTTAACTCCTTAGAGCTACAACACATGTAAGGTGCTCTAAGTGTATCTACATTCCACATGTGGAGAGCAGACATTTTGAATCACACCTGGATTCCTTTCATCATACAAATATCTTTTCCCTCAAAGTGGGAGGTCATGGCCATGTCCAACCCAACAGATCACATACTCATGACTGCACAAGTGTGCACTTAGGGTGTGTCTATTAGATGTGTTATCACACATAGTGATATACAGGGTGGACCTCTCAAACAAGGTTAGGCTGGTATTCTCTACACCACCTGTCAAGACACGCCCAGTAAACACACTGAGTGTGCTACGAGACCTGTGAGTGTCACCCCCATAGACTTTCCCTGCTTGCTTGAGATCAACAGGTTTTCCTTCTCAAAGCTACCTGGTCTAAAGGCCTACCCTATGAGCATATGTGCTTATTACCCAATAACGGGGATTATTTGTACCATAGATACTCCCATTTAGTCGCCTCTTACGAGCATGCAAGGGAGTCAGACAGAGATTCTATTCTACTACCCGGGAACCACACGGGGAGATGAAGCTGCCAACTTACTTGTGAAAGAAGAAGCCAAGAAATAGAACCCGAACCTCCAACCACGTGTCTAGAAGCAAATCAATACAGTTACAGATAAGATTAGATTAGATTGAAAGACACAAGCGAAGGATATATGCCCAGTGAAGACAGCCTCAAACACTTAACAGGAACCGCCAAACGGGGCAGAGGATCAGACACCATTCTATATACTGTAAATCTGTCCCAAGTACAACAGTTGGGGATAGGCCTGTATCTCAAGTCTCTATACATGCTCATGCTCACTGCTTGTGGAATATATCTATATTCCAAATTTGTAGCGCAGACATGATGAATCTTTGTATCATATGACTGTCTCTTCCTTGCAGTTGGAAGTCATTGCCATGACCAATTTGGCATTTATAACAAGACTGCGTTCAATAAACGCTTACGCCCCTATGGAAGCCTTGCCCATAAAAAAGTTAAGTAAATCAGGGGCCATAATTCTGTTATAATGTTGGATAGTGTTACATGGCTTTGATAATGTAAGGGGCTTATGATGGTAAGCAAGTATGCCAAGTTTTAAGGCAACGTAATGATGGACATGATGTAAAACAAAACGGTCAATTTGGGTTAACCAAGAATTAGACGCTTAATAAGTCTGAGTCCAAAATTAGGTCAAGGTGAAGGTCGATATGGGGTCAAGTGATACAGGCGTGTGCAGAGTGTTCATATACAACATCCATGCAAGTATGGAAGCTTTGTAGCAAGCCATAATAATGCTAGAAGAAACGGTCAATTTGGGTTAACCAAGAATTTGGCCCTTCAATAAGTCTAAGTCCAAAATTAGGTCAAGGTGAAGGTCAAAATGTGGTCAGGTGATACAGGCATGTGGAGAGTGTTCATATACAACATCCATCCAAATATGGAAGCTTTGTAGCAAGCCATAATGATGCTAGAAGAAACTGTCAATTTGGGTTAACCAGGACGGACGAACGGACAGGTGAATCACTATATGCCTCCCCATCTATCGATAGGGGGGCATAAAAACCCAAATGACCATGCACTCATGACTGCATTTGAGCAGCACTTAAAAGAGTGTCAACAAAGAGTGTTATTACACATCTGTGTGTCAACCTGGTGAAACCCCTACACAAGTGAAGCTCACTGGATTATGCAGGTATTCCATGTGTCTATGCCTGATCTCTGCTTGTGGAGTGTATCTTTATTCCGCATGTGGAGTAAAGAAATCATTCCGCATGCGGAGTGAAGACATATTGACGTGATATACCTGCGCATGTCATAGTAACTTTCCATTGTTACACAGAAGGTCAAGTGAATACATTTAGGGTTTCATACCCAGATTCCTTGTATCATACAACAGCCTCTCCCCCATCGTCAGAGATTATTGTTAATTTGGTGGGGTAAAATAGTCGATAATGATGGGCTTTAAAACTTCAGGCTTTCATGACCCTTACATCAAATAATTCAAACCAAGAAAGCGTCCACCCCTGTTAGAGTATCTACCTTGGCCAAAACTATATCATGCCATATAATCATGGACGTACCCACAAGTTTTAAACAGCATAAACATTAGGCAACATGCTCAGAGACATTCCCTGTAAGTGACCTCTTATCGACTATTTTATTATATAATATGTTCAGTACAGAAAGCATAAACAGTAGCCAACAAAAAGTATTGGGACTAACAATTAGGGTTAGGCCTGTATTCCATGACTCCATGCCTGCTCTCTGCTTGGGAGTGTATCTACATTTTGCATGGGAGCCTAGACTTGATGAATCACACCCGGATTCCTAGTATTATACAACTGTGTCTTCCTGTGGTCAGAAGTCCATGCCATGTCAAATTTGGCAATGACCAAATGACCATACACTCAGGACAGCACTTAAAGTGCTTTTACAAAGGGTGTTATCACACAGTGTCTAAATGGCAGAACTCTTATGAAGTGAATCCCACAGAATTATGCCGGCATTCCATGTCCTGGGAGCACAGGGGCTATTTACCCAATAACTGGGACTCTTTAGGTTGTTCCATACAGTCATGGATACGCCCCATGATTAAGTTCCATTAGTTCCTGATGAACGTTGATACACTCCCAAATAGGCAGTTTCCATATGCAGATGCCCTTATCCACAAGAGACTTGTTGACGTCCGAAGTGAGGCCTAAGACTGTACACATGTGATATGAAGCGCTGACTTTCATACCCAATTTAACCATGAACGCAGCCATTGATAGGTCAGGACCTTCTCACTAGACGTGTGTCACTACATCTTTCCTTGCCTGTAATGTTTGTGGTGGCCAAGAGATCTGCTGGTTTTAGAGCATCTACAAATGAATCTTGTTCTCTATTTAAATAGTTGGCATTCCGGCCTTTTGCAAACAACGTCATGTATGAGAAATTACCGGCTACACGAACCAAGCTGACAGCTCTCAGGAGATAACAACAAGGGAGGGGGTCTCGTACAGGTATGCTGCACAGATCGTGTCTCTGCAGGGCATGTCTCTTACAGGTGGGTAGCACATGAGATGCGTTCACAGGACTGTCTCGTATATGGGATGTAACATACATATTGTGTTTACTGAGTGTCTTTGACACAGATGTAGCATGCAGGGTGTGTCTTCAGGATGAATCTCTTACAGGGGATGTAGCAAACGGTGTGTGCACAGGGCATATTTCTTACTCTGGTGTAGCACACAGGATGTACCAACAGCCTGAGTCCCTAACAAGGGAAGTAACATATAGGATTTGTCTACACAATGAATCTCTCACAGGGGGTACAGCGGTGTACTAAACATGTTGCCAAGTGTAAGACAGTTATGCTTGCAGATACTTTCTGGACTTAAGCTCCATCCCTGCATGGAAGCATTAGTGTCCAAGAAGCTCCAATAAGAATAACAGATCAAACACCTGTGAGAATATCACCCTATATACACTTCCTGTATGCTACATACCTTGTTAGGAACACAGATTGTAGGTACACCCTGTATGCTACACCACAGTAAGATACATACCCTGTACACACACTGTGTGATATACCTCCTGTAAGAGACACACTCTGAAGAAACACCCTGTGTGCTACATCTGTGTCACAGACACACCCTGTAGACATAACACATGCCTTACATCCCCTGTATGAGACCGCCATGCGGTCACACCTCATGTGCAATCCCACCTGTAGGAGACACAATCTACGGAGACACCATCTATACTGCATCCCTGTAGTCGAGACAACCCTAGTAGTTAACTCCTTAGAGCTACAACACATGTAAGGTGCTCTAAGTGTATCTACATTCCAAATGTGGGGAGCAGACATTTTGAATCACACCTGGATTCCTTTCATCATACAAATATCTTTTCCCTCAAAGTGGGAGGTCATGGCCATGTCCAACCCAACAGATCACATACTCATGACTGCACAAGTGTGCACTTAGGGTGTGTCTATTAGATGTGTTATCACACATAGTGATATACAGGGTGGACCTCTCAAACAAGGTTAGGCTGGTATTCTCTACACCACCTGTCAAGACACGCCCAGTAAACACACTGAGTGTGCTACGAGACCTGTGAGTGTCACCCCTATAGACTTTCCCTGCTTGCTTGAGATCAACAGGTTTTCCTTCTCAAAGCTACCTGGTCTAAAGGCCTACCCTATGAGCATATGTGCTTATTACCCAATAACGGGGATTATTTGTACCATGGATACTCCCATTTAGTCGCCTCTTACGAGCATGCAAGGGAGTCAGACAGAGATTCTATTCTACTACCCGGGAACCACACGGGGAGATGAAGCTGCCAACTAACTTGTGAAAGAAGAAGCCAAGAAATAGAACCCGAACCTCCAACCATGTGTGTAGAAGCAAATCAATACAGTTACAGATAAGATTAGATTAGATTGGAAGACATAAGCGAAGGATATATGCCCAGTGAAGACAGCCTCAAACACTTAACAGGAACTGCCAAACGGGGCAGAGGATCAGACACCATTCCATATACTGTAAATCTGTCCCAAGTACAACAGTTGGGGATAGGCCTGTATCTCAAGTCTCTATACATGCTCATGCTCACTGCTTGTGGAATGTATCTATATTCCACATTTGTAGCGCAGACATGATGAATCTTTGTATCATATGACTGTCTCTTCCTTGCAGTTGGAAGTCATTGCCATAACCAATTTGGCATTTAAAACAAGACTGCGTTCGATAAACGCTTATGCCCCCATGGAAGCCTTGCCCATAAAAAAGTTAAGTAAATCAGGGGCCATAATTCTGTTATAATGTTGGATAGTGTTACATGGCTTTGATAATGTAAGGGGCTTATGATGGTAGGCAAGTATGCCAAGTTTTAAGGCAACCTCATGATGGACATGATGTAAAACAAAACGGTCAAATTGGGTTAACCAAGAATTAGACGCTTAATAAGTCTGAGTCCAAAATTAAGTCAAGATGAAGGTCGATATGGGGTCAAGTGATACAGGCGTGTGCAGAGTGTTCATATACAACATCCATGCAAGTATGGAAGCTTTGTAGCAAGCCATAATAATGCTAGAAGAAACGGTCAATTTGGGTTAACCAAGAAGTTGGCCCTTCAATAAGTCTAAGTCCAAAATTAGGTCAAGGTGAAGGTCAAAATGTGGTCAGGTGATACAGGCATGTGGAGAGTGTTCATATACAACATCCATGCAAATATGGAAGCTTTGTAGCAAGCCATAATGATGCTAGAAGAATCTGTCAATTTGGGTTAACCAGGACGGACGAACGGGGGCATGGCCATGTCCAACCTAACAGATCACATACTCATGACTGCACAAGTGTGTACAGGTATGCTGCACAGATCGTGTCTCTGCAGGGCATGTCTCTTACAGGTGGTTAACACATGAGATGAGTTCACAGGATTGTCTCGTATATGGGATGTAACATACATATTGTCTTTGACACAGATGTAGCATACAGGGTGTGTCTTCAGGATTAATCTCTTACAGGGGATGTAGCAAACGGTGTGTGCACAGGGCATATTTCTTACTCCGGTGTAGCACACAGGATGTGCCAACAGCCTGAGTCCCTAACAAGGGAAGTAACATACAGGATTTGTCTACACAGTGAATCTCTCACAGGGGGTACAGGGGTGTACTAAACATGTTGCTAAGTGTAAGACAGTTATGCTTGCAGATACTTTCTGGACTTAAGCTCCATCCCTGCATGGAAGCATTTGTGTCCAAGAAGCTCCAATAAGAATAACAGATCAAACACAATTTAATATGTTTTGTACATCCCCTGTGAGAGATTTACCCTATATACACTTCCTGTATGCTACATACCTTGTTAGGAACACAGATTGTAGGTACACCCTGTATGCTACACCACAGTAAGATACATACCCTGTACACACACTGTGTGATATACCTTCTGTAAGAGACACACTCTGAAGAAACACCCTGTGTGCTACATCTGTGTCAGAGACACACCCTGTAGACATAACACATGCCTTACATCCCCTGTATGAGACCGCCATGCGGTCACACCTCATGTGCAATCCCACCTGTAGGAGACACAATCTACGGAGACACCATCTATACTGCATCCCTGTAGTCGATACAACCCTAGTAGTTAACTCCTTAGAGCTACAACACATGTACGGTGCTCTAAGTGTATCTACATTCCAAATGTGGGGAGCAGACATTTTGAATCACACCTGGATTCCTTTCATCATACAAATATCTTTTCCCTCAAAGTGGGAGGTCATGGCCATGTCCAACCTAACAGATCACATACTCATGACTGCACAAGTGTGCACTTAGGGTGTGTCTATTAGATGTGTTATCACACATAGTGATATACAGGGTGGACCTCTCAAACAAGGTTAGGCTGGTATTCTCTACACCACCTGTCAAGACACGCCCAGTAAACACACTGAGTGTGCTACGAGACCTGTGAGTGTCACCCCCATAGACTTTCCCTGCTTGCTTGAGATCAACAGGTTTTCCTTCTCAAAGCTACCTGGTCTAAAGGCCTACCCTATGAGCATATGTGCTTATTACCCAATAACGGGGATTATTTGTACCATAGATACTTCCATTAAGTCGCCTCTTACGAGCATGCAAGGGAGTCAGACAGAGATTCTATTCTACTACCCGGGAACCACACGGGGAGATGAAGCTGCCAACTAACTTGTGAAAGAAGAAGCCAAGAAACAGAACCAGAACCTCCAACCACGTGTGTAGAAGCAAATCAATACAATTACAGATAAGATTAGATTGGAAGACACAAGCGTAGGATATATGCCCAGTGAAGACAGCCTACACAGACTTAACAGGAACAGTCAAACGGGGCCGAGGATCAGACACCATTCCATTCTGTATTCCTAGATACTTTCGCGGATACAATATTTCGCGTTTTTCATACAGTCGGCATATTCGCGGCTACAAATTTTCACGGAATCATACCGCCCGCGAATTCCGCGAAACTTAAGTCGCTACGACATAAAGGCATGTTTGACACATAATGCAATTTCAATAGGACTGTTTGTCATCACCATCTGTTTACACAAATCAAATTCAATTGAATGTGACCTTAGATGACATGATAACAATTACGATGATCAATTAATCTCTTTATAACAAAGGATTTCATAGTGTTTTCATTAGGTGTTATCAACATAAACCGGTAAAAGTTACAATTATTAATTAACCACCAAACATATGTTAAACAAATAAATGAGAAGTGATTATTGTAAATACCTTTACAGGAATACATTGACTTTAATCATGACAAAAACAAACCTTAGTAGAAGTATAATCAACTGAATGTTAACACCCCACCCATGTACCCCAGTGCTTGTTTACATTGAGCACATTACACGCTACGTCATAACAGCGTTTGTGTTTACACAAGCTAAAATAAGCACCATTCTCAGAGGATTGAAATTGATGTTTATATTGAGAAATTAACGCAATAAATTAATTGTTCTTAGATTTTATAAAGATGGATTTATTGACAGAAGATTCAATGTCATGTATGCGCAAGTACAATTATCCTTCGTCGAATGATTTTTCGATTTTAGCATGTTTAGTATGAAGAAACTAGAAACTTTCGCGGATTTGTTGGAGGTAACATATTCGCAGCTATTAAACTTCGCGAAATGATACCTCCCGCGAAAGTCGCTAACTTAAAATGCGCGAAACCATTTCTAGGAATACAGTATACTGCAAATTTGTCCCAAGCACAACAGTTGGGGTTAGGCCTGTATCTCAAGTCTCTATACTGTACTGCTCACTGCTTGTGGAATGTATCTATATTCCACATTTGTAGCGCAGACATGATGAATCTTTGTATCATATGACTGTCTCTTCCTTGCAGTTGGAAGTCATTGCTATTACCGATTTGTCATTTTAAAAAACCCAAATGACCATGCACTCATGACTGCATTAGCACAGCACTTAAGAGTGTCAACAAAGAGTGTTATTACACATCTGTGTGTCTACCTGGTGAAACCCTTACACAAGTGAAGCTCACTGGATTATGCAGGTATTCCATGTGTCTATGCCTGATCTCTGCTTGTGGAGTGTATCTTTATTCCGCATGTGGAGTAAAGAAATCATTCAGCATGCGGAGTGAAGACATATTGACGTGATATACCTGCGCATGTCATAGTAACTCTCTCCCCCATCGTCATAGATTTTAGTTAATTTGGCAGGGAAAAATAGTCGATAATGCTTGTGCTTTAAAACTTCAGGCTTCCATGACCCTTACATCAAATAATTCAAACCAAGATAGCGTCCACCCCTGTTAGAGTATCTACCTTGGCCAAAACTACATCATGCCTTATAATCATGGACGTACCCACAAGTTGAAACAGCATAAACATTAGGCAACATGCTCAGAGACATTCCTTGTAAGTGACCTCTTATCAGCTATTTTATTATATAAAATAATAACATTCTGTACAGTACAGAAAGTATAATATACAGTACCCAACAAAAAGTATTGGGACTAACAATTAGGGTTAGGCCTGTTTTCCATGACTCCATGTCTGCTCTCTGCGTGTGGAGTGTTTCTACCTTTTGCATAGTGAGCCTAGACATGATGAATCACACCCGGATTTCTTGTATTATACAACTGTGTCAGCCTATGGTCAGAAGTCCTTGCCATGTCAAATTTGGCAATGAAAAATACAAATGACCATGCACTCATGACAGCACTTAGTGTGTTTACAAAGGGTGTTATCACACAGTGTGTCTAAATGGTAGATTTCTTATAAAAGTGAATCCCACAGAATTATGCGGGCATTCCATGTCCTGGGAGCACAGCGGCTATTTACCCGATAACTGGGACTCTAAGATGTTTGATACAGTCATGGATACACTCCCATTTAGTCACCTCTTACCAGTTTGCAAGAGAATCAGACATGGGTCAAATTCTAATACACGGGAATCACACAGGGAGATGAAGCTGCCAACAAACTTTAACAAAATAGCAACCATGAAACAGAACCCCAACCTCCAACCACATATGCAGAGGCAAAGACCCTGTTTAAGAACAGTTACAGTTAGAAAGACCAGTCAAACTATTATCTTCTGTACTTAAGAGTGGGTCTGGTAGAGACAGCTGGATGTCGACAGTGCAAGGTCGAGGAACAGACATACACTAATCCACATACTGCAAATCTGCCCCAATTTTGACAAAAGCATAACAGAAAGTTTGGCCAACAGATATTAACCTTGAGACTAAGGGAGATGACAGCAACCTACAGAAGACAGTGCAGTTCATCATTACATCCAAACTGAAGATATAAACGGCCATGAAAGATGGAACATAGAAGAAGATACAAACTAGCTACATATGACTGGATTCTTGAAACTGAACATCTCTCCTCATCTCAGCCAACCTGAAATACAGAAACGAAACTAATTAATAAGAATCAATCAATTTTACTTGTACATGTGCAATGAACAGTAAAGGTTTCAAGCAACAAGACAAAAAGACTTATAAATACCATGCATTGAATGTTTAAAATGAAGCATGGACATAAAAGCAGTATCAGGAATTTTAACACTAATGTTATTGAATCCAAACTGTTATACCACAGCAACCAATACTCCTGTACACACAACATACCAAACATTTGGCCAAGCTGCACACAATCAACTGCAAAAGGACAGCCTGTGTGGACATTGTCCTTACACTGGATGTGCTATGATGCATAAATCGTCTTCGCATAAATTGTGCAAACTGCCCACATGCAAACACCGTCACTGGGTAGGTCAACACCGGAATAGCATTCTCTGGTCAAGGTTTTTCATTCATCGAAGTGATAGCAGGGTTCAGGTAAACCTGGACAGGTGTAGCGCATTGCTATCAAACATCTTTTGTTGTGATCGATTAGAATTGAATGCCTAACCTGACCATGATTTTTGTGAGGTACCTGATCACGCTGTTTCCAGTAAGTTCCAATATCGCTCTGTTGCAACGCAATAATGTCGCAAGGAATTTCCTTATTACAGTCAGGGGATATAAACAGATATCGGTCATTCACGCATGGAGCAGTCAACTACAATATTCACAATCATTTTTGTCAATCCCACATGCAGTGAGCTCTACTTAGTCTTCATTTGGTGTATGAGCATTCATCAAATCTTTGGGTCATAGTTGGAGGTCAATGGCCAAATTGAAGTTTGTCAATGCCATAACTTTGCCATGCATTACATTTGGCATAAATGATAACCTCAATAAGAGTGTCATGCACAACTCCCATTTTCTTATCTAAAGGTCAAGGTCACAGTTGAAGGTCATTGGTTATTATTTAGCTTGTCTGGACTGTAACTTTGTCATTTTATATATTGGGATTCTAAAATAACCTAGCACAGTTGTTCACCATTATGAGGTTGAGCTAGCTTATGTGAAAAATGGTATTAGTATCCACAGTGTATCAGAACAATACCAAAAATAACACGATTTGTTAAACTTGTCCGGACCATAAATAGTCATTCTATAAATTGGAATTCTAAAATAAGCTAGCACAATTGTTGACCACTATGAGGTTGTGCTTATGCGATAAATGGTATCAATAACTCAAAGTGCAAGGTCACACTTCAAGTTCAAAGGTAAAAATAGCCATGATTTAACTTGTCCAGATCATAACTTTGTGGTCTATTGGAGGAATTTTTTTAATGTCAGGTCACAGTCACAGAAAAGTTAGCTATTTATTCGGTAAAGGGTTAAATCCAAGCAAACACTGCAATTCTTATGTCCTTAAGCAAACACTGCAGTTCTTATGTCCTTATGATTTTAATTTTCAAAAAACTGCCGTGAAAACTACCTATGGTTGTATATCACAATGCATTCTTATAAATGTCTTAAGAGTACAAAAATAGAATATAACCACCAAACACGAATAACATTTAATGTATATTCATTTTTTTTTATTTAAGAGTACAAAGTAATATGAATGTGTTCTGCAAATTAATATACATATTAATTAGTCTGCATGTGCCGATTTTGAATGTTTTATTGCCAAAGAAAATAATTAAATGATATACCAAATATGGAGCATTTCATTTGTATCAATTACTGACAGCCCTTGTATTTTGAACACAATTTTAGACAATCTTGAACAACCTTGTGACATTAATTCCTGACTAATATCATAACATAAATCCACTTTTATAAGCAAAATGTAGTAGTGATTGTTCAAACAATATGCTAGTTTTAATAGTGTCAGTGCACTATGGAATTTTAAATTAAGTGTTAAAACAACTTGATGTGAAGAGTTTAAAGAATTTAATTAAGTTCATTTTATTCAATATAAGGAGGAATGTAATTTTGGCTGTAGCCAAATGTTATCTGGTGATAGTTTTAGAGCAAAGAAATTAAATGAAAAAGAGGAAGGTACCATCGACCTACTGCTCTAAATGTAGATAACTCATAACCACTTAGCTGAAGGAAATTACCTATGGTCATTGTTATTTAAGAAAGATAAAAGATATGATAGAATTTTGCATGACATCTACAGAGGGAAAATTCCATCAGTTTATTAAATGGAAGAAGGAAGTATTGGTTTTGTCAAATTTCATAAGAAAATTTCCATCAGTTTATTTAATGAATTTTAAATGATCTATTCATTTACTGTACCACAGCTGTCTAATGTATTTAGAGAACGGCTCAGCCATTCTATGCAATGCAAGGAGAAATGCATTACCTGAGGTCAAATGTTATCCAGATGAGAGAGAAGGACATACACCATCAGATCATCAAAATGATCAAAAGAAATTGAGAATGAGGAATTGTATTAGGCCATTGTCAAATATTGTGAGATGACAGAACATGCAAAGTTGTTTATGAAAATCACAAATGTACAGGCTGTTGACAAATTTTATCTAGATAGGCACATTGAAGCAAAATATGACATGAAAGAAGAAATATATAGGATGTGGTCAATATTTTCTCAAATTTGAAGTGATGTTGATCAAACCAAAGCCATGAAACCACTTAAATTATAAACAAGCTACCTTCTACAAGCTCTATGGTCAACCTTACTTTAATGTAGAAGTGTTTTATTTAAAGTATCACCTTCATTCAAATGTCCAGCCAATTTGGCTAATGAGACACATAATATCTATATTTGATGAACACTTCTACCTCAGACTCCTATCCTTTAACGCATGTTACCAGAGGCAGGAAATAAGATATACACATAAATCGTAAATGTATCAAGCTTATGGCTCACCATTGGACATATCAGAACAAACCCTAGCCGGGCCCTGCCAGAGTTTGAATCTTCAACCTACTAGGTAGATATCACCTATATGTATATATATATATAACCACTAAGATTAGGGAACTGGTATGACTTAAATGTATTAGTTTTTAATGATTAAAAGATAAGAAAATACAGAAAATATTTGTCACTGTTTAATTTCTGCTTGATCTATTGTACATCACAGTTTGGTTTGCTTTTGTGAGCATTTGTTGTTGTCTGCTGCATGCTATTGTCACTTTCTACAAATTATTAGTACCATCTTCAACATGAGAAGTCAAAATAAGTTATGGAATCAGTTTCTATATTTTCATTAATGTAAATCAATCTTTTACTAGTTATCTATGATATACGTACATGTTACAGAGCATGCACAAACACATGCACAAATGAATTATATATTATTTCTCAAGACCCAGTGCAGTAATACATGCACAAATGGGTTACACATTATTTCTCAAAACCTAGTACAATATTGCATCATGTTCAAGTCCTCTACTGTGAACTATTACCATTTTTCTGTATGATTGACGGATTAAGACGACAGGCGCCCTAACCACTGAGATTTGTCTTTTAATGAGAACTTAAAATACCCACAGGTCTTTGTCTCAAAACCCAGTGCAATATTGCATAAAGCTCCTAAGACCTTCTGTGAACTATTACAATGTTTCAGGCTAACCACTGAGCTATGGAGGCACTGGTAAGAGGCATATGTAACTGTTACATATATCAAGAACTGATGCAATACTCACATCTCAATTATATTGATTCTATAACAAAGTAAATATTCTACAAGCAAATCATCATCTTAAAAATATGTTAAGTTTTTTGTAACCCATTTGAGCATGTGTTTGTGCATACTCTGTAACATGCACATATAACATACATCAATAGAAAAATATTGATTTACATATGTAAATACAGGAACTGATTCCATAACTTATTTTTACTTCATGTTGAAGATGGTACTAATAATTTGTAGAAAGTGATAATAGCATGCAGCAGACAACAACAATGCACACTAAAGCATACCAAATTGTGACATGCAATAGACCAAGCCGAACCTAGCAGTGATAAATATTTGCTTCCTAGTTTTTTCTTACATTTACCACCTACTGGCATTTACTAGTAAGAGATTCCTGGAAAAATACATTCAGTTAAGTTTAATCAACCCAATCATAAAAGATGACAATTTAAAACTCCCAATTTTTATGAAACATTAAATTTGTATATTATTACATGTTTTCGGTGAACAATCATATCGGTAACAACATACTAATTAAATATAAAGACAAACTTTTGCATTGAACTAAAGTTGAACAAACGGCTTGTAGAAGGTAGTGCCAGAAAATGATGCATCATATTGTGTGAAGGAAAAAATAATTATAATTACTTCCACTTATAGTATATATGTTGGACAAAACAACATAAGAATAAGCACCATTTTAGGTGGGACTAAAATACATACTGACAACTTCACAGGGAAGCTAACCCAATACAACTTCTGTACAAAAGGTTTTTAAATCAGTACATTTTCGCAGGAACAATCATTACATATGTCTGACCAAAAAACATAAGGACAATTTCACAGCACCAATTTAGGTGGGACTAAAAGGCATATTGACAAGGCCCAACCAACATGATCTCAGTTGAAACATTGGTTCTACACAATGTCTACATGAGGTACAAATATGGTATCATTTTTAAAGAACTCTGTCTGAGGTTCAAATCTAGATTTTGAAATGTGATCTTAACCTTGGGTCCACACAATTGGAACATGCGTCCTGCATGCTGTCTCCACAAGTTACACATTTGGTATAAGCTTCATGAAAATTGGTCAAGGGGTTCAAAAGATATGGAACTGACAAGATTTTGTAAAGATGGGCTGACAGATGGAAGGGTGGACAGAGATTATTCCTATAATCTCCCAACCATTTTGCAGTTTAAAAATAATCAACAAGGAAATTAGGCATTATGTATATAAAATTGAACTTCATTGTTTTCCAAAAAGCTTAACAGACAAAAATAAGCACTGTCCCGGGTAGCCACGTTTTGCTATTATTCAAAATGACATTAAGCAATTTAGAAGGTGGTCACCAAAAAACAGTGAAAAATTAGCCGCCTCCACTGGGAATCGAACCCAGGTCCCTGGATTGGCTGATCCAGTATGGTACCACTACACTATAAAGACATTATTTCACACTGCTAATTGGAATCAACACTTCGCCATTAGCCAAAAAAGGATTTGTAGGAAAGCCTTGTTATGTTTTGAAAGGTATGTATAATTATATGAATAATAAATGATTTCCGAATGGTGTTTTAGTAGGGACTAATACTAAGAGAATTTTGAAAATTTCTGGCATTAAAGTGGCTGGGGGTATTAAAGGAATGGTCTCTGTCTGCCCTACTCTCTGCCATTTCAGTCTGTAACAAATTCTTGACAGTGCACATCTTTTGCACCCCTTCATTTCAATGAAACTTATACCAAATGTGTAACAAATTGAAACAAAATACTGAAACCATGTTTGAACTGTACAGACTCAAGACCAAGGTCACAATTCAAAGGTTAGGGCCTTTGATTTTGTGACAGTACTAAATGACAGAAAGAAAGAAATCAGTACATGGTCATAAAAGATGATGTACCTAATAAGGTGAGAGAAAAAACATTATTTATATTTCTAATTACTTAGAACACTATGCGCCAAATCTTTTAGAGTGACAGGACAAAGGACACCTATACATGTTATAAAAGACGACGTACCTAATTAGGTGAAAGAAAAGGCACTTAATTCTTTTATTTACTTTTACAAAAGCACTTGTTTGCCACATCTTATAAGGTGACAGGAAAAAGTACACCAGTATATAAAAGACGATGTACCTAATTAGGTGATAGAAAAGACGCTATTTATATTTTTAATTACTTTTACATAAGAACAGGTTCGCCACATCTTTTAAGGTGACAGGACATAGGGCACCAATAAATAATTATGAAAGACGCTGTACCTAATAAGTGAGAGAAAAGACGCCATTTATATTTTTATGTACCTAATTAGGTGAGAGAAAAGACGATGTTTACATCTTTAATCCTTTTTCATAAGAACGTGTTCGCCACATCTTTTAGAGAGACAGGACAAAGGTGACACCCATACATGGTTATGAAAGACGCTGTACCTAATAAGGAGAGAAAAGACATTATTTTTACTTTTACATTAGAACGTGTTTGCCACATCTTTTAAGGTGACAGGACAAAGGGCAACAATAAATAGTCATGAAAGACGCTGTACCTAATTAGGAGAGAGAAAAGACGCTTTTTATATTTTTAATTACTTTTACATAAGAACTTGTTCGCCACATCTTTTAAGGCAGGAGACAGGTACATGGTTATAAATTTAAGGAGACAGGAAAAAGGAGACCAATACATGGTTATAAAAGACGCTGTACCTAATTTGGTGAGAGAAAAGACGTTATTTATATATTTAATTACTTTTACATAAGACCATGTTTGCCACATCATTGAAGGTGGCTGTATATGTTCCAGCAAGGATTTCTTGGTCCAAAGGCATGAGGTGATGCCTGAGCTATGTTGATTAAGTGAATGAATGAGTTATGAATAAATTGGAACAATTCAAGTTAATGCTAATTAAGTTGTTTTGTAAGTAAGACAATTTGAGCAAAATTGAATAAACATTATAGACAAATTAAGTTAGAAGTATGTTCATGATTCCTTAGAAGAATGAAATGGAACAAAAAACATCTTAAAAGAGGCAAGAGGACCTACAACTTCTCTGCCTAACCTTGTATAATGGATCAAAGATCATATGACCCTCAAGTCCACCTCAATAGTAATCAACCCTATGACCCTGAACATAAAATAATTTAAAACAAGTAAACAGAAAGTTGAAGTGTCAAATTGTGCAAAAAAAATACTGTTAATAGTATTGAGGTGCAACATAGAAAATATATTATCTGCCTAAATACATATCAGTCATGTGTTATACATGGTAAAATAAGTCCAAAAAGTCACTTACTTTTGTTTTGATGCAGGATTTTGCTATATCTGTGTTATGAATGCAATTCTGCATAATTCAATTAGTTTTAGTAGCACCATGTACATGTACTATGAGTAAGTTTTTGAAATTACACATGCATTATAAGCCAATAAGTGTACATGTACAAAGTTTCTTTCGTCCAAAAAGTCACTTACTTTCATTTGTTTGTATTGCCTAATGTAGCTATATCTGTGTTATGAATGAAATTCTGCATTATTTAATTAGTTTTAGTAGCACCATGTACATGTACTATGAGTAAGTTTTTGAACATGCATTATATGCCAATAAGTGTACATGTACAAAGTTTCTTTCGTCCTAAAGGTCACTACCTTTTTTTTATGCAGAATTTTGCTATATCAGTGTCATAAAGGAAATTCTGCATAAACCAATTAGTTTAGCACCATGTTGATAAAGTGTTTTTAAAGCAACTTTAAAACAAAAATATGTTTAAAAGATCCTCACCCTTAACATCAATAAGAAATTTTAACATTCTGTGTCCAGAACTATTTCCACTAAACATACCACCAATGGTTGAATTGTTAAATAAACCACTTCCAGTAAAAAAAGGAAAGTTCCATCAACGTACCTTACATTATTAATATCCTACGTAGATAGGCATTTATTTGAAATAACAATTTGCCCTTAAACCTCAACCACATGTCCAATGCATATTCCATTAAATCAGCTTAATATGAAATTTGAAGCAGGGTCAGGTCATAATGTTGCCATATGATTCATGTCCAGAATACCCTTAAATGAAACATAACACTAGCATAGTAGTGAACTTAACTTCATCCTACATTCAATAATTAAAAAAATAAATAATGTTCGAACAATAAAATTGTAAAAAGCAGTCCGAAACCAAGAACATACTTGCAGATTATAACATGCTAAAATAGAATTGAAATTTCTGTATTTGTATTTACTTAAATGGTCCAATTACATAACATTTCACACACATATGAATAATAAGGAAGACTAGAACTGCCACAGAGTGACTATAATGATACCACCACATACCGCTTTGTCACAGACCCATGGCAAACCTGGATTATCCATAAGTGCTCCGTGTAAAGGTCAGAAGATGTGGATAAAGTACTTCAAGGTATTAAAGAAGTGGTATAAGTACTAAGCAATACCATAAGTGGATTATACATGATTTACACCTTATAATATTTGTCAGGAAAAATGCCATGAGATTGTTCACATACGTTTAGCAACTTTTATACAGTTAAGTTTAGTATCAGTTTAATTAAGCACAGTATAATCCTTTTGAAATGACAGCTCTGCATCATAAGTAGCAGTCGCATCCAAGAAGCAGAACTTCTATATTCCCACCCCCTTCATTTATTATGCTCCGAGGACTAAGTACCTTCACAGAGCGGAAACCCGCAGTCAGAATTATTTCCCATCCTATTATTCCATTATATACCATTACAGCTGCCAATACAAAAAGTTTCATCACAACGTCTCTTTTCCTAATTGAATTAAGTTATCGAGTGAAAACTGATTTTACTACTTTTAGTTACAGTAGCTATGGACACATCGGCACCACATCGATTTAACATAATATGTCTGTACATCAAGTTTCATTGATGTACCTCAAAAAGAATATATCAAAACTAATCTGCAATAAAAACTTGCCAAAAAGCTTAAGTGACCTTGATCTTTAAGCCTGAGGAACCTTTACATACATGTAAGATACCATGGGGTCATATCCAAGCTCCTGTGCTCTGACATAGAAACTTGCCAAAAAATGCCAATGCCACTGCCGAATAGCTCTACTTATTCTTTAATAAAATTATGATTTGCTCTGGTGACAGCACAAAGATTTAATTAATATATATACGCTTACAGACTTTAACAAGCGGGCCATTGACCCTAAAGCGCTCACCTGATGACTAGAAGTTTAGACAGAATCAGTATATGTTATGATATGACCCTAATACTTGATTTAGATTATACAGTGTTTAAAAGTGTGGCCAAGTTTAATAAAGATTAGGTAAAAATTGTGACCTCTAGAGTGTTAACAAGGTTGTTCTTCAATGACACCCGGTGACCTAATGTTTGACCCCAGGTGACCCAGTTGCGAACTTGGCCTAGATTTCATAGAGACATACATAAAGATTAGGTTAAATGGTTACCTCTAGAGTGTTAACAAGGTTTTTCTTCAATAGGACCCGGCGACCTGGTTTTTGACCCCAGATGACCCAGTTACGAACTTGACCTAGATTTCATAGGGACATACATTGTGACCAAGTTTCCTTAAGATTATGTCAAAAATTTGACCTCTAGAGTGTTAACAGGGTTTTTCTTAGATGTGACCTGGTGCCATACTTTTTGAACCCAGATGACCCAGTTACAAACTTGGCCTAGCTTCCATAGAGACAAACATTGCGAATCCTGATATTTTTGGTATTGTTCTTATACACCGTGGATATTGATACCATTTTTCACATAAGCTCAACCTCATAATGGTGAACAACTGTGCTAGATATTTTAAAAGTCCCAATAAATATAAAAGCTCCGCGAGTCGCATGTGTCGCCTGACGAAATGCACATTTGTCATGGAAAACTATCCAGTATAGGGCTACATATCAGACTCACAAGAGTTCTCTAGTCATCTGAACTAAAAACGACAAAGCGATGCTCAGGACAAAAAAATGTCCTGATAAAATCAATCTGAAGGGAATCATTCAAACACTATACAAGCTAGTGTTATGATTCTTGCGCACTGCACTTCATGTCACAGCAAAGAAACGTGCATTCCTATTTTTGAGTCATTAGTAGTTATGGTAACAAAGTTATGCCACGGACAAGAAATGCTTATAAAATCAATCAAAGGGAAAAAATTGAAAAATGGCAAAAGGTAGAGTTACGGTTCTTGTGTACTGCACTTGGACTTTTGGTAAGAAACATGCATACCAAGTTTCAAGTCATTCAACCTCATGGTGACAAAGTTATCCTCCGGACAAGAAATGCTCAAATTAAATCAATCTAAGGGAAATAATTAAAAAACGATGCAAGGCAGAGTTATGGTTCTTGCGCACTGCATTTAAGCTTATTGCAAGAAACATACATACAAAATCTTGAGTCATTTGAACTTAAGGTGACAAAGTTATGCTCCGGACAAGAAATGCTCTAATAAAATCAATCAAAGGGAAAAAATTCAAAAACTATGACAGGTAGAGTTATGTTTCTTGCGCACTGCACTCCGGCTGATTGCAAGAAACATGCCTATCAATTCTTGAGTCATTTGAACGTAAGGTGACAAAGTTATGCTCCGGACAAGAAATGCTCTAATGAAATCAATCAAAGGGAAATAATTCAAAAACTATGACAGGTAGAGTTATGGTTTTTGCACACTGCACTTCGGCTTATTGCAAGAAACACGCATACCAAATCTAGAGTCATTTGAACTTAAGGTGACAAAGTTATGCTCCAGACAAGAGTTGCTCTAATAAAATCAATCAAAGGGAAATAATTCAAAAACTATGACAGGTAGAGTTATGGTTCTTGCGCACTGCACTTCAGCTTATTGCAAGAAACATGCATACCAAATCTAGAGTCATTTGAACTTAAGGTGACAAAGTTATGCTCCGGACAAGAAATGCTCTAATAAAATCAATCAAAGGGAAATAATTCAAAAACTATGACAGGTAGAGTTATGGTTCTTGCGCACTGCACTCCGGCTTATTGCAAGAAACATGCATACTTATTCTTGAGTCATTTGAACTTAAGGTGACAAAGTTATGCTCCGGACAAGCAATTTGTGACGCCGCCGCCGCCGCCACCGCCGCCGCCGCCGCCGCCGCCAAAGTAACACCTATTTGTCGCCTTTTCAGGCGACACAAAAATGACAAAGTTACAGTCCGGATAAGCTAAATAATGACCATTGACCTTCAACTGTGACCTTGACCTTTAGATAAGATAAAAGCTCCGCGAGTCGCATGTGTCGCCTGACGACATGCACATTTGTCATGGAAAACTATCCACTATTGGGCTACATATCGACTCACAAGAGTTCTCTAGTCATCTGAACTAAAATCGACAAAGTGATGCTCTGGACAAAAAAATGTCACAGCAAGGAACATGCATACCTATCTTGGAGTCATTAATACTTATGGTGACAAAGTTATGCCACGGACAAGAAATGCTTATAAAATCGATCAAAGGGACAATAATAAAAATGGCACAAGGTAGAGTTACGATTCTTGTGTACTGCACTTGGACTTTTGGTAAGTAACATGCATACCAAATTTCAAGTCATTCAACCTCTTGGTGACAAAGTTATCCGCTGGACAAGAAATGCTCAAATTAAATCAATCTAAGGGAAATAATTCAAAAATGATGCAAGGCAGAGTTATGGTTCTTGTGCACTGCACTTCGGCTTATTGCAAGAAACATGCATACCAAATCTTGAGTCATTTGAACTTAAGGTGACAAAGTTATGCTCCGGTCAAGAAATGCTCTAATAAAATCAATCAAAGGGAAATAATTCAAAAACTATGACAGGTAGAGTTATGGTTCTTGCGCACTGCATTTCGGCTTATTGCAAGAAACATGCATACCAAATCTTGAGTCATTTGAACTTAAGGTGACAAAGTTATGCTCCGGACAAGAAATGCTCTAATAAAATCAATCAAAGGGAAATAATTCAAAAACTATGACAGGTAGAGTTATGGTTCTTGCGCACTGCACTTCGGCTTATTGTAAGAAACATGCATACCAAATCATGAGTCATTTGAACTTAAGGTGACAAAGTTATGCTCCGGACAAGAAATGCTCTAATAAAATCAATCAAAGGGAAATAATTTAAAAACTATGACAGGTAGAGTTATGGTTCTTGCGCATTGCACTTCGGCTTATTGTAAGAAACATGCATACCAAATCTTGAGTCATTTGAACTTAAGGTGACAAAGTTATGCTTCGGACAAGAAATTTGTGACGCCGCAGCCGCCGCCGCAGCCGCCGCCAAAGTAACACCTATATGTCGCCTTTTTAGGCGACACAAAAATGGGGGTTGTGCATGACACTCCCTACTTATTGAGGTTAACATTTATGCCAAAGGTAATGCAAGGAAAAGTTATGGTCTGGACAAACTTTAATTTGACCATTGACCTCCAACAATGACCCAAAGATTTGATGAATGCTCATACACCAAATGAAGACTAAGTAGAGCCCACTGCATGTGGGATTAACAAAAATGATTGTGAATATTGTAGCCGATTGCTCTATGCTTGAATGACCGATATCTGTTTATACCCCCTGACTGTAATAAGGAAATTCCTTGCGACATAATCACTTTGCAACAGAGTGATATCAGAACTTACTGGAATCAGTGGGATCAAGTGCCTCACAAAAATCATGGTCGCGTTAGGCATTCAAATTCTAATCGATCACAACAAGAGATGTTCAATAACAATGCACAACACCAGTCCAGGTTTACCTGAACCCTGTTGTCACTAGATGAATGGAATATCTCGATTAGAGAATGTTATTCCATTATTGACCAACCCAGTGATGGTGTTTGCATGTGCACAGTTAACACAATTTACACAATGACAATTTATGCATCATAGCGTATCCAATGTAAGGACAATGTCCATGTAGACTACACTTTTGCAGACGATTGCATACAATTTGGTCAAATATTTGGTTGTTGAGTACACAGGGGTGTCAACAACAGTGACCTTGCCAAAGGTTAACTTTTTATTAAGATTGTAAGTTACTTATCTTTTTACAGCTGTTGATCTGCCCATGTAAGCAACTAGATATTCTTCTGTGATAACTTGTCTAATGGTTCATTATCATTCGAGATCCAAACATTCTCATCTGTAAGGCAAGACAATAATTCATTGAAACAAGAAACAGTTAAGTGTTAATTACTGTTACAGACCGATGTCCATAAGGCAATAAGCAATAATCATGCTAATTTTCAAGTTAATCATAATTAATAACAAGAGGGCCCAAAGGGCCCTAGGTCGCTCACCTGTCGTACTAGTGCATGCACACCCCTATGGTGATCCTACACATTTTCTGAATAAAATTTAAGGAAATTCAGCCTCTATTGCAAGCTTTTGTATGATTTGACCATGTGACCTAGCGTTTGACCCCAGATGACTTAATTAATATCAAACTAAACCTAGATTGTGTTGAGATGATTATTAGGACCAAATTTCATAAAGATTAAGTCAAAATTGTAACCTCTGGTGGCTACACAGGGTTTTTCTATGATCTGACCTATAATGTAAACAAAATATTTCCTCCATATAACTGTACAAATACATGCTATAAAGACAGAACAATACCTAAACACTTAAAAAAATAATTATGGTTCCAGTGGGGTTTGAACCCACGACCCTCAGGAAAATGTCAATTGACATTGTGACCTTGTTTTTGACGCCAGATGACCCAAAATCGAACTTGGCCTAGATTTTGTTGACAGGATAATTGTGACAAAGTTTCATAAAGATTAAGTTGAAATTGTAACCTCTGGTGACTGACTACACAAGGTTTTTCTATGATTGGACCTATATTTTAAACAAAATATTTTGGAATATTTTTCCTCCATATAACTGTACAAATACATGCTATAAAGACAAAACAATACCTAAACACTTAAAAAAATAAAAATAAAAATTATGGTTCCAGTGGGTGTTGAACCCACGACCATCAGGAAAATGTACAAATAAATGCTTTACAGACAAAACAATACCTAAACACTCAAAAAAAATAAAAATAAAAAAATAAAAATTATGGTTCCAGTGGGGGTTGAACCCACGACCATCAGGAAAATGTACAAATACATGCTACAAAGACAAAACAATACCTAAACACTCAAAAAAAATAAAAAAATAAAAATTATGGTCCCAGTGGGGGTTGAACCCACGACCATTAGGAAAATGTACAAATACATGCTATAAAGACAAAACAATACCTAAACACTTAAAAAAATAAAAATAAAAAAATAAAAATTATGGTTCCAGTGGGGTTTGAACCCCAACCCTCAGGAAAATGTCTACGCTCCCTACAGCGCTTTGATTTCCACTTAACCATTACAATTCACACCCTGCTTAATATACTAGAATATTTTGATATTTGACCTTTACAAAACTGCTGTGAACCCTGATACACATTTTCATTGGTTGATGAAAGTTTACTTGTATGTATAGACAGTAGAGAGTTACAGCAGAGAGTTTAGTGACCATGAAGACTACATGTTGAAAGGTTTAAAACAAGGTTTTTCTATAATTTGACCTAGTGAGCTAGTTTTTGACCTCAGATGACCCAATATCGAACTTGACCTAGATTTTGTTGAGATGATCATTGTGACCAAGTTTCATAAAGATTAGGCAAAAATTGTGACCTCTAGAGAGGACACAACCCAATTGTTGACGGACGGACGGACGAAGTGTGATCACAAAAGCTCACTCTGTCACTTTGTGACAGGTGAGCTAAAAACAAGAGCCGTCACAGACGGGGTATGCTCCCCTTGGGGCGTTTGTCACAGAAAAATGCTAAAAAAATATGCTATTATTCTTTGCCACTGCACTGTAATAATAAAATTTATTTATCGATGAATTTTCAAATTGATATATCCAAAACTGTTTGAGTTATGGCCTGGACAAGAATTAAGTATGAAAAAATACAAAGGGCCATTACTCCAAAAATATACAATCAAGAGTTATGGTTCTTCTGCACTGTACTTCCCCTCAATAAGGTATATTCACCTATGAAGTTTCAAATTGATATCTCTAATACTGTTCAAGTTATGGCCCGGACAAGAATTAAGTATAAAAAATTACAAAGGGGAATAATTAAAAAAATGTGCAATCAGAGTTATTGTTCTTGTGCACTGCACTTCCTGTAAATGGGGTATATTCACCTATGAAGTTTCAAAATGATATCTCTAATACTGTTAGTTATGGCCCGGACAAGAATTAAGTATGAAAAATTACAAAGGGGAATAACTAAAAAAATATGCAATCAAGAGTTATGGTTCTTGTGCACTGCACTTCCTCTCAATGAGGTCTATTCACCTATGAAGTTTCAAAATGATATCTTTAATACTGTTCAAGTTATTGCCCGGACAAAAGTGTGACAGACGGACGGACAGACGGACGGACAGACGGACGGAAGGACGGACAAAGCGGCGACTATACGCTCACCCTTCGGGGAGCATAAAAAATATTGTCAATGTCATTAAATAGTGTATCAAAAACCATCCATCTTTATTAGTGAATAAATCTATAAAGATATGTATACATTTTTTGAAAGTGCTATATGTGACAAGTAAGAAAATGTATATCAGTAGTTTTGCAGAATAAACAAGACTGCGTTCAATAAATGCTTATGCCCCCATGGAAGCCTTGCCCATAAAAAGCTAAGTCAATCAGGGGCCATAATTCTGTAATAATGTTGGATAGTGTTACATGGCTTTGATAATGTAAGGGGCTTATGATGGTAAACAAGTATGCCAAGTTTTAAGGCGGCGCCATGATGGACATGATGTAAAACGAAATGGTCAGTTTGGGTTAACCAAGAATTTGACCCTTCAAAAAGTCTAAGTCCAAATTAGGTCAAGGTGAAGGTTGAAATGGCGTCAAATGATACAGGTGTGAGGAGGGTGTTCATATACAATATCCATGCAAGTATGGAAGCTTTGTAGCAAGCCATAATAATGCTAGAAGAAACGGTCAATTTGGGTTAACCAGGAATTTGACCCTTCAATAAGTCTAAGTCCAAAATTAGGTCAAGGTGAGGGTCAAAATGGGGTCAGGTGATACAGACATGTGGAGAGTGTTCATATACAACATCCATGCAAGTATGGAAGCTTTGTAGCAAGCTATAATAATGCTAGAAGAAACTGTCATTTTGGGTTAACCAGGACGGATAGACGGACGGACGGACAGACGGACGAACGGACAGGTGAATCACTATATGCCTCCCCATCTATCGATAGGGGGCATAAAAAATCACAGCAATTTTATTTTCAGACATTTTTATACCTCGTGTATGTGTATGATCACTTAAAAATACTCAAAATCCACCAACAAGTCCTCTGGATGTTTATCAACACTATTGTATGCACAACATCAACATTAGTTTGCCCTAGTTACCATTATTATAGCACCATGTTGTATTCATGTCAAATATTAATAGATTTGAGTGATTATCAGAAATATTACCACAGGCCTGACATAATAAAATCATGCAGAAGCCAGAGATTCTAGCAAAGATTGAATTAAAGCGTGTGAAAATGGCAAATTCAACATTATGCACTTAGCGTGCAAACAGCCTAATTCAAATTGCTTAGCGTGCAAACCGCCTAATTCAAATCGCTTAGCGTGCGAACCGTCTAATTATAGGCCCTTGAAGCATGTGAACCGCCTAATAAAAAAAAAATCATTTAATTAGGTAAAGTCATGTAATTTGTTTTCCTGTAATATTTAGGTCTCAGAATAAAACCATAGAAGAGCCAAAATTCTTGGTAGTTTTGTTTAGGATTATCCCCAAAAAAATTATGCAATTCCCTCAATTCTAATAAATTAATTAGCAAAAATATTTAACTTTATGACATTGAACAATTATCGACAAGTATTTCAATAATTTTCTTTTTATATACCTATAATCCACCAATTGATACGCGAGTCTGAAAATGGCCAAATTTTTACCTGTACTCAACGCATTCAAGCATGTATTGTTAACAAGAGCTGTCCACGAACAGTGCGCTCCACTATTCGCGCCGCCATGCTAGGATAGTACAATCATTATACATTCAAAACAAAATACTTCATAACAGCAGCATTACCCTCTGTTGTGTAGAGGTTGTGGCTTCTAAGTCGAAAAATTATGCAGGACCGTTACCTACTCATGTGTATCAATGCTTGATAGATTACCCACCCCTGTGTAGGGGTTGGGGTCATGATGGTGAACAAATTTGCACAGCAATATGTGAATACACTTTGATAAATATTAGAGGTGAAAAAACCTGTACCTAAACTTTAACATTTGCTGAAAGTTGAAAAAGGGGGCAAAATTTCACCAAAATGCTTAATAGAGTTACCTTCCCCTGTGTATGGGTTGGGGTCATGATGGTGAACAAGTATGCAAATCATCAAAGCAATATGCCAATGCACTATGAAGATATTAGAGGTAAAAAACATGTACCTAAACTTTAACATTTGCATTTCCAAATCCAACAGGGGGCATAATTTCAACAAAATGCTTGATAGAGTTACCTACCCCTGTGTATGGGTTGTGGTCATGATGGTGAACAAGTATGTAAAGCAATATGTGAATGCACTTTGAAAATATAAGAGGTGAAAAAACCTGTACCTAAACTTTAACATTTGCACTAAGGTGAAAAAGGGGGCATAATTTCACCAAAATGCTTAATAGAGTTACCTACCCCTGTGTATGGGTTGGGGTCATGATGGTGAACAAATATGCAAAGTATCAAAGCAATATGTCAATGCACTATGAAGATATTAGAGGTCAAAAAACATGTACCTAAACTTTAACATTTGCATTTCCAAGTCCAAAAGGGGGCATACTTTCAACAAAATGCTTGATAGAGTTACCTCCCCCTGTGTATGGGTTGGGTTCATGAAGGAGAACAAGTATGCAAAGCAATATGTGAATGCACTTTGAAAATATTTGAGGTAAAAAAACCTGTCCCTAAACTTTAACATTTGCACAAAGTTGAAAAAAGGGGGCATAATTTCACCAAAATATTTGATAGAGTTACCTACCCCTGTGTATAGGTTGGGGTCATGATGGTGAACAAGTATGTTAAGTATTAAAGCAATATGTCAATGCACTATGAAGATATTAGAGGTTAAAAAACCTGTACCTAAACTTTAACATTTGCACTATTTGCACTAAGTAGAAAAAAATGGCATAATTTCAACAAAATGCCTGATAGAGTTACCTACTCCTGCATATGGGTTGGGGTCATGATGGTGAACAAGTATACATAGTAGGACAGCAATATCTTAAAGGACTTAGAGAATATAAGAGGTTAAAAAACCTGTACCTAAACTTTAACAAAAGTGTTACGCCGACACCGACGCTCGGGTGACTGCAATAGCTCCCCTTATTCTACGAATAGTGGAGCTAAAAAGTATACGACAGTAATTAATGTACAAATAAATCAGTAAAAAATAAAGCTACGTCATCTTTAATTTATGACTTCCCCTGCATTCTTTCGAACAACTATATTGCTTTCGGCGCTTTGATTCCATAAGTAAAGTCCAATGAGCAATTTTCCGACCGTTTTTGTTTTCTCACTTGAAATAAATCTTGATGTTGTACTTGCGACCACCTTATTCTAAGCCAACAATATGATATATTTCTAATAATCCTTTCATGCAAGTTTGAAAACAGTACAGAAAAACTTTAATTTGCCACCTGACTGTATACTGTGACGGCCTTTCAGTGGCTGGACGTTAGCTATTAAAAACAGACTCGTCGGTCAAGTGCTACCAGACATCAAGCCTAGGCAAAGAAGCTTGTTGTGTACATGAACTGATGAATGCCCGTGTACTTCACCGATTGGACGGGAATATAAGATAGGCGATAACTAGTGTGCATATAAAATATAATTCCATGCTAATAGTTAGTTTTATTAGATCTAGTTTCCGTACAATAATAAAATACAGCACAAAAATAAAGTATTATATTCTACTTACACCTGAATCCTTCATTCTTTCGTAAACGCGCCGAAAAATCTCCAAATTCTATGTGGCGGGCAAATAACATCTGCGCATGCGCCAATCAATACTCGAGAGAAGCTACACGGCAACAGCACGTGATACCGTTATATTTGTTCGACACAAAGCTAACATCATAAATACCTCCCAAATAAGGTATTCATGCAAGATATTTTAGTGTACACAAGCATGATATGTGCTCACCAGTAATACACAACACACCACAAAGTTATTGTACGACGTATGAACATAGCATTACAGGGGCGTAGCCAGTGACGAGCACATTATGTTGAGCCTGAGGTCTATATAAAGTGTGACATTCATGAACCCATAACTCTCCAACATAGAGACATGGGCGTAGGACTCGCCCCCACAATATCAGAACAGTGACCAACTTGTCATTTGCCCCACCCTCACCCAATAATTCATGGTCTGCCACATTCGTGAAACTAAGGATTCTTTTTACTGAACAAAAACACTACAAGAATTTGTGCCAAAACCTGTAATATAATTTCGCAAAGACGCCGACGACATTTTTATCTGTGTAAATAATGTAGATTTATCCATATGTTCTTATTAATTATTGCTAGTTTTACTGACATCTAAGCGAATGTTGCTCATCAGTTCATCTACGGTCTGACCGGGCGGGGGTGAATGATCATTTATACTATTTTTTAATCAGCGCATAAGTTGTATTGTATTGTATTGTATTGTATTGTATTGTATTGTATTGTATTGTATTGTATTGTATTGTATTGTATTGTATTGTATTGTAATTGTATTGTATTGTATTGTATTTGTATTGTATTGTATTGTATTGTATTGTATTGTAATTGTATTTTATTGAAAAGACAGGAACAAGCCGGTATCTCTTCACAACTCAAACAGGATGGCTTCCTACATAGTCGAGGAGATCTTAATTAAATTCTAAAGAAAACACTACCAACATCCAAGGCCTTGGACCATCCATAGATCCCATCCCAGTATCTATACCTGGTGCTAAATCTCAACATTTACAAGGCACCAGGGCCCATTTCAATTTCATTTTATTGATAGTATACGTGTGTATTAGTACGAGGCTTAGTGAAAGGGGTATTTGTTAGCACTGTCCTTTTCTCCAATTAATATTTTGTAAACAATAAAATACTATTTATTGTACAATGTTATTAGGATATTGCATTTGTTTGTATACGAGGGGTGTTCGAAAAGAAATGCAACTCCATTCCTATATTGGTGGTTGTAGGGGTTTCGTGCTTCAAACCTGGCATGTGTACCCATTAGCCCATTGTCTGCACTTGGGTAAACTTCGGTTGAAATCCATGCATTATTTTGGTCATAATGTATGTTTAATAAACACTTACTAATTTATACTAAGCTAAAAGACGTTCGAAAAACGTATCTACAAACTGACTGAAAGTATGCCTTATATCAAAGAAAGGTCTAAACTTACTTTAAGTGATACATTTATACATGATGAACTTCTTTTAGATAAAAGGACATCGTAGTGTGTCTTTCAGCATTGTAACACTTTTATTAAATGTTTCAAAGTAGGTCAAAAGCATCTGAAAGCAAACAACAAATGTGGTCAACTGAAAACAACAACAATCAGACTCAACATTGATAAAAAGTATGATATTCGTCTCAAAGCTGCAATATAAAAATTTGGACTGATAGCTGCTCGAACAATCTCGGGTTTATCCCAATTTCACTTCATTTGGAAGAAAATTCTTGAAGTTAACAACAGTTGTACCCACGGGATACCATGCTCATTACGTGGTGCCCAAAACGTCATATTATTTTAAATGCAAAGAAAATATTAAAGTTATAACCTAATAATAAAGGAAGGGACATACGCTCACTAGCATTAACCAAGAATGAAGCGGAAACATCATATATGTGCTAACAGAAATTCTAAGAAATCCGTAATGTAAAACAAACTAAGTCACTGATGGCAATGATTCATTTGATTTTCTTCATCCACAAAGAGCTTGCAATTCAAAAACCAGAACCAATGGACAAATATGTTACAAGAAGGTTCTATAGATATTGTGTGCATGGAAAACTTCAGAAATAAATAAATGGTTCTGTCAATAAAAAGTTATAGAGTAAATTGCATTTCTTTTCGAACACCCCTCGTACAAGTGTCATACCTGAATAATCTGACTATACTGAACAGCAATGACAGGGCTTGGACTCAGAGCCCATATCGTGTGTGATGTCAGCGCGTGACAACACCTCTGCATACTGCTGACAAACCTTTAGATCCATTGTGGCGTGACTCGCATCCGTTTGTCCAACAGTTCACGTTTGATCTGATATAGTGTTGTATGTAAAAACAGGACGAGCGATTACAGATGCCAGTCTGAAGCGTGTATCACAACTAAAATCAACATTATGTAGATCCTTTGCTCTCTTCCTCTTCTTCTTCTTGTTCTTGTTCTTGTTCTTCTTCATCTTCTTCTTCCGTGTACTGAGCTGGGAACTTGATAGGCGTAATTAGCTCAACTTTATATGCATGGTGATGGTGTACAGAGTCAAACATTTAAAATCGTCCAAAACTTATTTAAAACTATATACATGTACACAGCACTGATGTCTACTCCTGTAGTCGGGTCTTGAAGGCGTCTAAACTTGGCGCCGAGACCGTCGAAGCTGGAAGGAGGTTCCATTCTCACAAAGGATGTGCTGGCGAGGGTCGGGTCATGGACCCTTTCCTGGTTAAGGCGGTGTTGGCCACGTGTCCTGGCATCACTCTTGTGGAAGTATGTGTCTGCTGTGATGTCTACAAGCCCATTCTGTATTTTGTACATTATGCACAGTCTGCTTTGTCTACGGCGACTCTCAAGGGTCTTCCATTTCAGGTCTTTTAGCATATTCGAGACGCATCCTGGGGTCGTTGTTGAGTAGTCGTATTGGACAAATCGGGCTGCTCGGCGTTGAACTTGTTCAAGCCTCTTGATGTGGCTCACTTGGGTAGGATCCCATACCGTGGCCGCGTTCTCAATGATGGGACGAACCTCTAAAAGTAGATGCATTCTGAACACGATACCAGAAAACGTGGACCATCAGAAATGATAATATATTTTTATTTTCTTTGTGAGGTCGAGGTGTGAATATCTTAGGACATGAATCGTAAACCCTGAGTGAATATGATCCCATAACTTCTAATATATGCAATGTGTCTTGTATCTGTATGTGTACACTTTTAATGAGTCGTAATTTTATACATGTACAAAAAATAGCTTAAATGAAAAAAAAGTGTTAAGGGAGATAGTCAGTGGTTAAGTTTATTTGTGTTTACATCGAGTTGTCTCTCTTATTAAGATCGACTATGTTTTCGTTCTGGACATTTTCTCGTTTCTGTTAGGTACGATAGTTTCAGGTATTTGGCACCGAACAAGTCCCGGTCCACCAGGGGAGGGGCTATATTCTATTTATATTTTCTGGAAGGGGATCTGCCGAACATTATGTGGATACCACTTTTTACTTACTAATCTTTTTTGTGCCGCTGTCACATAATGTTTTCATCAGTTCTCTCATCAGTCGTCTAGCGGAACCGTTTCTTTTCCTCCTTCGGTAGTTCCCATGTTTTTAATTGCACTGTTTATTGTCTTTCGTCATGCCTCTTTTGTCATTCTTCTGTCTCATATTGAACAAGGATCTTGCTAGACCGTAAATAGCTCAGTGACATTATATTCATAGTGTTGGCGATCTAAGGTTCCAAACCTTGTAAAATTCAAAGCTCATGTTTAAAATTGTTAAATCTTTATACACTGTAGGGATCCGCATGTATCGATCCGACCAGGAGGAGAGACTGGAAGTCCTCCAGGAAAATCGCCACAGATACTCTGGTTCGGAGTGAGTTCCCGTCCTTGACCTATCTACTCTGGTTCGGAGTGAGTTCCAGTCCTTGACCTATCTACTCTGGTTCGGAGTGAGTTCCAGTCCTTTACCTATCTAGGAAAGAAGGTGTTGAGGAAAGTCCTGTCTGTGAGGCGCTCTTGGTAGAACATGTGACCTCCGCGTGTGCGGCCTTTACGTACGTGGCTGCAGGGATGTCTACTAATTCATGGTGAATATTGAAGAGCATCTGCAGGAGCCTGCTGTTGCGTCTACAGCTCTCAAGGGATTCCCATCGCAGGTCATCAAGCTTTTTCGTGACACTCCCTGGGGTCTTACTTGTGTAGTCGTTTACCACAAATCTGGCGGTTCTTCTTTGTACCTGTTATAGGTATTTGGTGGTGGACTGTGATGTAGGGTCCCAGAAAAAATTGCTGCATACTCGACAGTTGGCCTGGCGATGGTTCTGTAAGCTGCAGTCTTTACTGATGGATAGCAGTCTTTGAGGTTGCGACGGAGAAATCCAACTGTCCTGTTGCCCTTCTTGATAGTGCTACCAATGTGGCAGTCCCAGCTGAGGTCTTTTGATATCGTGGCTCCTAGGTATGTGCTGCCGACCTCTAGTGTGTGTCCATGCAGCTGGTAGTTGGTTTCGAGTGTTCTTGTCCTCCTGGAAGCAATTCTCATTACTACGCATTTGCTGGGGTCGAAGTTCATCTGCCATTTCATCTCTTAGAGTTCGAGGGCAGTGAGGTCCCTTTCTACATATTAATTTGCTGTCTTCACTGTTGCTGGCGACCTTGAGCACTAGACTGTCATCCGCAAATAGTTTACTGATGGAATCTTTGACAACATCGGGCAGATCGTTGATGTAGGAAAGAAATAGGAGTTTGCCCAGTACTGATCCTTGTGGAACACCAGATTTCACATATGCATCGTCAGAAGATGCACCGCCCAGAACGACTTGTTGGTTTCTGCCAGTGAGAAATGACTTTACCACGGTGTTGTTTCTGACTTCACAGTGGTCTAACTTGAGGAGAAATCGATTGTATGGCACCTCGTCAAAGGCTTTGGCGAAGTCAATTAAGATGATGTCGACTTGCTTGCCATGGGTTAAGTCTTTTGGCTATTTCATGGATAGTGGGGATAAGTTGCGTTTCACATGATCTTAAACTTTTCTAAATCCGTGTGGGTTGTCGTTCAAGATGTTGTGTTGATCAAATGTGTGATAATGCTGCTGTGAATGATGTCCTCGAGTAGCTTGCAGATATGATGTCAGTGATACTGGTATGTAGTCGGCTGCTTGGTCACGGTTGCCCTCTTGAAAATGGGAACAACTGTTGATGTTTTCCAGTCGACAGGAACCTTTCCTAGGTTAAGTGAGCGTTGGAATAGGTTAGCAATGGCAGGGGCAAGTTCTGACGCAGCAGCCTTCAAAATGAAGGATGGGATTGAGGCAGGCCCGACTATCTTGTGTGATTGAAGGTTTGTCAGTTGTTTATGGACCACTCTCCGGTTCACTACACACTCTGGCATGGTGGGTGTAGAGCTGGCATGATTGTGGTAGGAACCCTTCTTTCAATTACATCATATATAATTATATAGTATTCTTGCTCTACAGTTGTCTTTTGCCGCCTGATGGTGTCTAGTTTAGAGATGTTCATGAGATGTTGTTATGGTCTTTTCTTATTTGTGTCATATTAACCTTCTGGATCTTCTTTTGTTTCTGTTGTGAGGTTTATCTGTCCCGTTCTTTTGCATATATCGTTGTTTATTGTGGGACAGTGTTTTTTTAGGTTGCTGTCTAAATATATAAACAGTCTATTGGTTTGTTGTCAGGAATGTGATGGAGATTATATTTATCACAGACACAGTGCTAAAAATCATTTATTAACGTGGGTATTAGATTTCGTCAAATATCTAAAAAAAACATATTTTTTGGAGTAGAAAGAATTGGCGTTTTGTAGAGGTAGTTTATTCGTGGAGATTTTTATACTTCTATATCTTTTGTTGATGCAAGATATCAACAAACACGAAACTCCATACAAATAACAATTTGAATTTAATCACTATAGGAATCACAGCCTAATACAGACATGTTAATGTGTTATTCTAAGAAAGAATCGTTAAAATCAAAGATCTAAAGATCAAAGATTTTCCTCTTCTTCCGTACACAGCTGGGGATCTTTGCTAAAATTAACTTGAACTTGTCAGAGAAATTGAATTACTACTCTCTCTGAACATGCAGAATGCCAGTTCTTCCATATCTGTCATGTTGTGTCTTCCATGTCGGATGTCTACTTTGCTCGGTAATTGGTTTTAAAAAACGTAAACCAAGTTATCGGTTATTTAGTCGTTGTGGATTTTAAATTTGACAAATGGGACGCATATTAAGACACTGTGCGTCGTTGTTGTACTATATCCGTCGTTATTTGCGCATGCGTAAAAATGGAGTTTACGGTGACAATTTTTAAAACAGGGCGGAAGAGTTGGTAAAGTTTTTCGACAACTGCCCTCATATAAACACTATATTGAATTTGCAGATGATAGTGTATTAGATGAACTATCGATTAGTGGTGTTGTTGACCTGTCATACAAGATTGGACTTATGCTATGCGCGGAAAAGTTATCGCTGTTGAAGTCACCAGAAAGTTGTGTCAAGTTTTCGTCCATGACAAAAATAATTAAATGAGTACTATGTAAGTGGTGCCTTTCAGTTCACCACATATTAAGAGTTGCAGTGATTGTCACAATGATGTAACGCAAATTATGTTGAAGAATAAACAGCCCCCGCCTGTCCCGGCTGCTAAACCAGCTCGGGACAGGAGTGTGGGTCGAGAAAGGGAGAGGGAGCCTACCATAGATCCAAGTCACTGGAGTTTTCGCGTACAAGAAACCCTTGTGTCAGCCCTCCCGGATGAAAGTTTACATGTAACGCTACTTGGTGGTGCTGATAATGGTTACTTTTTGTACCTGGATGATATTGATCATGAGAAAATAACTTACCACAGCGGGCGATTAGAAAGTGGAAACATTGTGCTTGAAGTACAAGGTCAGAGAATTGCAGGATACACGTTGAGAGATGCGATGATTTGGCTGAAACAAGTCAGTCAAAATGGAGCTCCTGTCATGATAAAGGCTGTTCGGCCAGGTATAAATTTGAATGATTTAATAATTTTTGTCCTTACCTATATGGATTTGTATTACTATTAGCCAATCACTATTTACAGACCCTGTGCCTTGTGTATCCGTGGTATCAGACGTAAATTTTAAAAAAAATAGCCGTCATTGGACCGACAAATATTGACTAAATATCGGTGCTTTCGAGTGGGGACGATGATAATCCTGCATAGTTCATTTGACCAGGGACTGCAGGTTTTGAAACTTAAATAAATTTTGAACATGACCCAATTTTGAAAATTCAAAGCATGGAAGTTCCAACCAATTGATTGCCTATAAGAACCAATTCTAAAAAAAATTTTCATACTCGGATAGTAAAACATCTACCAAAAATCATTAATTTTCCTGTTGTCACCTTTTATTGCGACTTGGGAGGTAGGAAAACAGTCATTAGTACTCTGCATATTCAGTCACTGTCCTGTCGATTATTTATCGGAAAATCGCATCGGAAGTACCAGTCGATTCTAGCTGATGTTGATTATGATTTGCAACTGATGTCCCATCACTAGTCTCAATGTCAACTGACCAAGACAGGCCCTATTAAAAGTGCTAAGAAGCTATCTTCACTGGTTGTCATAAACTTAAAAGTGTGTTGTCAATTTGGGCAAATGTTCGAAATGCTGTTTGTAATAGGAGAGATCATGTTTGTATACAAAGGCATTAGTACCACCAGCTAGTTATTGGTGAATGGCAGGTTTTTATGGTTCATTCATCCAATAGATTGTCGGTGGGCATTTTGCATATGATTACGGTGGTCTCCAGGGTTCCCACAGAGCCGGGAAAACGGGAAAAAGTCGTGAAATCGGTTAAATCGAATCCCGGTCGTGAAAAGTCGGGAATTTTATCCAAAACTAGCCAAAGTCGGGAAAAAACCGGGAAAGGTGCGAAAGTACTAAGTGCGAACATATTCGGGTACGAAACTACTACCATATAGTAGTTATCATAGCGTGTTATTAAAACGGCACCCGTCAAATTGTTTTCCAAATTGTCTGCATCTTTGGTAAACATTCGTTTTCGTCGAGAAATAGGCTTCAGTTTAAAACAAACGTTGTATGAACTGTCGTTTATATAATAATAATGAGCGTTGACATTGAATACAACGGCATCGACAATCGACAGTCTTCACGTTAGCATCAAAGCTGAGAAACTTTACTTTGAGGACGAAACACTAGTCGGTCTGTCATTCGGTCTTTCTGTTTGTAGACCAAATGGTTTCCATTCAATATCTCAAAAACGCTTTGCCCTATGAACTTGACACTTAACATGGATGTTGGTAACCACCAGTAAACGATCCCTATTGATTTTGGTGCCAGTAGGTCAAAGATCAAGGTTTGTGTGACCTGTAACATTAATGACTATTCGACATACGCAGGTCTAGGAAAGTGTTACATGACATGTACAGATCATCTGTAAAGTTACCAAATATTTGTAAAATTATTATACCCCCAGATACACAGTATATGGGGGCTATATTGGAGTCATGCTTGAGGATGGTTGGTCGGTTGGTCCGTGCAAATTTTGTCCGGGCTATTTCACTGTAACCATTGGTCGTATTTCAATGAAACTTTGCATAACTGATCAGTACCAAGTCTAGTTATGCATATCCTCGGCACTAGTTGGTCGGATTAATTTTAAGGGAGTTATGATCCTTTGTTTTTTTACACTTAAAGTTTGTCCACGCTATTGCTCTGTTACCAATGGTCAGATTTCATTGAAACTTCGCATGAATGATCAGTATCGAGTCTAGTTGTGCATATCCTCGGCACTCATTGGTCGTATTAATTGTAAGGGGGTTGTGGCCCTTTGTTTTTTACACTTATAAAGTTTGTCCGCACTGTTTCTCTGTCACCAATGGTGGGATTTCAACAAATCTTTGCATGAATGATCATTACCAAGTCTAGTTGTGCATATATCCTCACCACATGTTGTAGGATTAATTTTAAGGGACTTATTTTTTACACTCATAAATTTTGTCTACACTTTTCCAGGGCTCACACTAGCCATTTTAAAATAATAGCCATTTATTTTTGCCCAACAAAAATTATAGCCAAAATTGACGCGAACTTATAATCTATGCACGGTGACTCGAACTTTATGCATGGTACATAAGGCTTTTTATGATTCATAGTCAGGGCCATAGCTGATCAAAATGAATATGTGTGGCATCTTATGCTAGGAAGTTTGGCACATACTCCACTGGCAAAATTTTTAATTTGATAGGGCTTCAGGTGCCTTCTGGGCAGTTTTCATTCTAGAAATCCTGACTAATTATGACTCAGTCTAGTGACAGGTCAAAGATAAATTGATCATCATTTAACTTAATTAAGAATTGTCTTCATACAAATAGGCACCATTGTACTAGGGTGCGTCCAGAGGTATGCTCCCTCAAGTTCAATGATTTTGAATTCTACACTGAACATTGCATGTGACTGCGAGTTAAGGGCAGCATTGAGACAATATTTAGTTTTGCATTTTTTCATACCTGGGGTAAATCAATAATTGTCTAGGCATATGCCTATAGAAAGCTATGCACCTGCTCTTAAAAATACACCATGTGCAATTTATAATAATATTACCTTGCACTTAATTTGTTTACTTTGCTTTATTACTCTGATAAGTACAGTGTCCATTTACATGACACTGACAGCTGAGGAAATTGATGCCATTACAAAAGGGACAGTCAAACAGCTTGTTCAATCAAATTGTCATTTCTTGATAACCATTATCTTTTAAAAGCTAGAAGATGGCCAATATAGCAGCAAGATATCCATATAAAACAGCTGCAGTGATTTTATAAATATAAGAAAAAGATATAAATATGTCATGATAAAACCTTTCTTTTGTCCAAGACTTATAGCTCAAGCAACAAGCTGTAGCCTCATGAACCTTTTAAAATGGATAATTGTATTTAAAGTTTTTTAAAAAATAAGCACTTATATTTTACAAATTACGAATATCCGAATTTTGCATGTCCGAATACTAGTCAACTTACGTTTTTCAAACAGCTCGTAAAAATAAGTTTTATTGAATAGTATGTTCATTTTTTAGCCAAGCAGTCATTAGTCGATAGATTATAAATCAAATCACCTATTATTAACTATCATTAACCCTAAATTGCAATTAATCTTGTCTGCATCCCACGTCCCGGATTCGTCAGTATTTTAGACATGTTCGTCAGTATTTTAGACTTGTCCCACGAACGTTGTTGACAGTTGATTACACCAATTAAATGGGGATTAAAAGATGTTATCACAACAATTTATCAGTAATTAGACCTCCTGGGGCTAATGGTAATTAACAATGAAGATTATATGGGTCCAGTTTGAAGTGTGAACTTGAAAGTTTGTGACACTCGATACGTAGCTGATAGATAAAATAAGAAGTTATGGAGATATTTTTTTTGCAGTTTGATAAAATTATCGCCATTTTTCATCGCCAAATTGAAATAATAATCGCCACTTTGATAAAATTATCGCAAATGGCGATAATGTCGATTGACAGCGTGAGCCCTGCTTTTCATTTGTTACCATTGGTTGGATTCATTGAACGTTAGCATGGATAATCAGTACTTAGTCTAGTTGTTTGTCAGAGCACATTGAATTGACTGAGCAGTATCTGGGGTATTCATCACATTCACTGATTCAGTGATATTTCTTGTATTTATTGTAATCTATAAATTGACTGATTATGAAAATCGAAGTGATATATTTTAAGATGTAATACGTCAAATAAAATGCATTTTATTGAATTTCAAAAATGAGTCAATATTTTGAAAAATGAAGCACTTTTTCTGACTTAAATAATAAATTACTTTCAATATTAAACCAAAAAAAACTGCGATTTCTTGTGATTTTAGCTCTATTCTGTAAATTTACAGATTGAACTTTAAGAAATTTCCAGAAATTGTGTAAATTTACAGATATTCTGTCAATCAGGGTGTTGACATACTTTATAGAACAGGTCCTGTGTCAATCAAACACTACTAGACCTGAACTAATATTGATAACGGTCTAGAGTATGACAAACCGAGAGCCTGGAATTCGCCAAGGAAAACCTTGAAAAGTTGGGAAAAAGTTGGGAATTTCATGATAAGAAAATTGTGGGAACCCTGGGTCTCCTATAAAGTCCAGTACTGTGGAAATGTTGTCATCTTTGTGGACCGCGTATCGCTGAGTATCCTTTTCTCGGGCCGACACTTCGTATGTTACTAAGCCTTTATTCAAGGCATTATTTTCATTCAGATAACTGAGTTTTGCCAATTACTTCATTCAATAGATCATAAAATGTTTATTTGGGCGACGCTTTGATAATGCACTTTTTAACAAGTATTTGTGAAAAAAACATCGTTTTTAACACGGGCTGAAACACAAACTGAGTGCTGCGCCGCCACGCTTAACGAAGGTTCCCTACTTCAACCCATTAATATGGACAATTACGCTGAAATTACAGGAACCAGCGAGTAGCTACTTAAAACTGTACAAGGCCAGATCGGAATGTTTCGAACCCATTAATAATCGTACCTAAAATATTCGCACCTGGACGGTTTTTTAACGAAAAAAAACTTTTTTTTTGGCCAACTTCAAAAAAATATTTCGATCTAAAAACACTTTTTCTTTAATACAAACAAAAGTGATGTATGGAAACAATGTGGTTGAAGGCCTCTTGTTTCGCAAAAATGGTTGAATGTCTGTATACGATTTTCAGGACTTTTAAGTTGGCTGTATCAATCAAATTAATAAATCAATTGCTTCATATAATTACATGTATGAATACTGTTGCCTAGTGCTGGATTGGAAATTAAAATGCTCTGACAGGGCCTAAAATAAAATATTGTTTGTTTCCCCATCCCCTACCTACCCAACTAAAAAGGGCCCTACCCAAAATATTTTATTGCCCAAATTGAAATAATATTTTTTTTATTAAAAATTGGAATTGAAAATTTTATTTTTATGCCCCCCTATCGATAGATGGGGAGGCATATAGTGATTCACCTGTCTGTCCGTCCGTCCGTCCGTTCGTCCGTCCGTCCTGGTTAACCCAAATTGACCGTTTCTTCTAGCATTAATATGGCTTGCTACAAAGCTTTCATACTTGCATGGATGTTGTGTATGAACACTCTCCACACGCCAGTATCACCTAACCCCATTTTGACCTTCACCTTGACCTAATTTTGGACTTAGACTTATTTATGGACAAGGCTTCCACAGGGGGCATAAGCGTTTATTGAAAGCAGTCTTGTTTTGTTTACTGGCTTCTTTCTCACCATTAACTTTAAGACTGTTGGTTTTTACCTTAGAGTTAATTCTAAATTTCATTATTGTTGGTTTTTACCTTAAAGTAAATTCTAAATTTCATTATTTGTATGTCTTAACCAATAACTATCATACTGAAACAATTCCCAAAAAAAATATTTACCCTACCTACCTACCCATTCTAAATCTGCTAGGGTCGGGATGGGGAAACCAAGAACATTTTAAGTTCGGCCCAGCTCATTTATAAAAATGCAGAAATAAATCCTACCTTTCCACATAAAAGGGCTGGTAAGTAACAGAGCCTCTCATTCTAGTGTTGAAATAGGTATAATTTGAAAGGAAATGTTGTAAAAAGCCCTCAAACAAGTCTGTTGTCATTGTAAATAACATCATGGAAATGCATAATTTCAAGGTTTGATGTTTAAAAATAGAATAAAATAAAATTGATGATGTTCTGTTAAATGCTCACAAATTATGCAATTTTGAGTAGGTTCTTTAAAACAGTGATTAAAACAGTGAATAAAGCTGTTGTAAAAGAATGTCACAGGTTTGAATGTGTTATACATTTTCCTGAATAAATGTCACTTCTTTAAATTTCCAGGCTTTCATTTGAATCATTAAATTGATGATCCTGTTTGTCACATACAGCATTTTCACCATTACTCTTTGTTGCAAAACTATACATTCAGGGAAACTGGGTGCCTGATGCACAGTATTTGGGCAAATTACAGAAAAACAGGTGTACAAGGCCATAATTTTTTTCCCTTTTAGTTTTTTTTCAAACTTTTTTCTGTATTTATTGCATCAAAGGGTATTACAGATGTTTCTATGGTTTTCGTTCAATGTCACATCTTCAGAATTTATTATCAGGCCTTAGAACATGCGAAAAATGGCCATTTTTGCATGTAATGCGTTAGCATCACATTTTTACCCTTTAAACAACATGAACTGTGTTTTGAATATTACTAAATGTACACTTTATATTAACTTCCCTGCACAGACAAATTCATTCTCTTTCCAATGAGGTATAAACTATAGATTTTGGTAAATTTATTATTGTTCTACATCATTTTAAGTAAAAAGGTACTCGTGTACACAGGTCCATTTTGAGAGAGTACTTCATTTAATAAAATGTTGGGGAAAAAATAATTAAAGAGTTTATAGCAAGATTTGTTTCATATTTTTATCTGGAAATAATCATTGATTTGAATAAAAAAAACTTCTGGTAAATCAAAAGAACAGTAATTTTGAAATTACAAATTTTGTGGTTCAAAATTTGTTTGTCACAGGAAATCTGTAACGTCCGTCCCCCCTCTGTATTTACTAAAAAACAACAAATAAATATCTTTAACTGGCATTAATTTATGCATTTAATCAGTCTTATTGTAGAAACAGTAAAAAAAAATTGATATTATTAAATCAAATGACATTTTTTTAGTGATGAAAAAAAAATGATGTAACGTCCGTCCCCGTAACGTCCGTCCCCTATTAGACATGGTTACTTAAAATCACTGTATTACGATTAATTTTGATTTTAAATGAAAGTTTATGTCAAAATCATGCATAGAATTAGTTTCTTTTAAAATTTAGTGATAGTAAGAATTATTTTTCACAAATGTAATGGTTATTTATACAGGTTTTAGAATTTTTCAATTTTTATTTCACTTTTTTTCTCATTTAATTATAAAAAATAGTTGCTATAAATCAAGTTACAAATTTTTTAATTCTCTGATATTATACTACCTTATTAGAAAAATGGAACTGCAAACTTCCAAATGGGAATTTATATTAGAAAGATTAAAATAACATTAATATTCTGAGGGGACGGATGTTACAATTTAAGGGGACGGACGTTACAATTTAAGGGGACAGACGTTACAAACTTTGAAAGCTGATAGTAATGTATTGTCAGATACTCACCAGTTTGATTTCAGTCATTATTTCAGATAGATGCATACAATATATCAATTTCAGTAATATTTCAACACTTTTAAGAAGTTTAATACAAAAACATGATTTCACATCACACCCTAAATATCAAGCAGAACTTTATTTCTTTATTTTAGTCTCATTCACATATATTCAAATACAATTGCATTATTTATCACATAAACATTATTATGTGACCATTCTAATACAGAATTATAAGAGACTTATAAACATTCACCGCAATAGTACACAATTTATTAAAATGTAACCATATGACTTGTATACACATATTACTGATATAATATTTTATAAATAATGGTTTTATTAAAATGATATTATATACATAAATATTTTTAGCATTATTTATTAACATGAAAACTAAGGGATAGTTTTAAATGTTTGTTAGAAATTCCATTAAATAAGACACTGAATGTCTAATATGTTGTTTAGTTGACTTCCAATTAAAAGCATAATTTTTTAGTTGATGCAAGATTTTAATTTCACTAAATGACCCCTTATTATGCAGCTACTGTCTCTAAAACCAGTAATTAGCAATAAACTAATATACAACCCTTTTCAAGTCTAAGGAGTTTTATGATCTATTTCCAGCCCCCTGCAGCTTCAGTAAGTTCATAATCAATATAATTCCTTGTAAAAACATAGACAGCTGTCACCAAGTTACATGACCCCTAATTGTGCAGCTACTGTCCCCAAAACCAGTAATTAACAATATACCAATATACAACCCTTTCAAGTCTTAGGAGTTTTATGGTCTATTTCCTGCCTCCTGCAGCTTCAATAATTGATAATCAATGTCTTGTAAAAACATAGATCCCTGTAAGGATTTGAGCAAGGATTATACAATATTACCTAATTGGGAGGAGTTATTTTAAAACTGTAAAGATAATTTCACACTGTAGTTAAACTGTGGGTGGGGCTATTAGTCTCTTAGACAGTATTGCTCTGTGCATTATGGGAGGAGCTCAATATTGTTTGATTGAAAATATTAAAATATTGTATACTATAGACATACTGATCACATAATAAGCAATTAAGTTGCTTTTAAATATGGTATTGCAACCATGAATGCTCTAGAAAAACACTGTGTTTATCGGGAAATGTTTCACTAATACTAAATAAGAATGATCAATCTTAAGTGAAATAAGTTCTTCAACTTTTATTTAATATCTGAGTCTGATGTTCCTCTCACTATTTCAAATAAATTAGTTATAAATATTTAATCATTGATCTTATAAGTGGAACATTCCTGTATCACTCACAATATTATATTAAATGCCTTTTACATAAAATTACTTTTTATAATAATTGGTTATTGCACATTTATATGAGTTGAACTAACTCCGGAATCTAAAATCATAAATAGCATGTTTTGCATAAAAAATGTTTTTAACATATTTATTTTATTCTAAACAATGTGTATCAAATATATAATCTGATATTATGAGCTGAAAAAAGAAGAGAACAAGACATGATGTTTGTGCGTAACGTCCGTCCCCTTTAAATGTAACGTCCGTCCCCTATTTTCAGGATCATATTTATAGATCATACTTTGTTTCAATGGACAAATTATTGAGTAAACATGTATAACTTTAATACTATGTATTCAACTATTTATCATATTTGTGTTTATGTTTCCTAGAATTTGTGCACAAGTTAACAACAGACAAATATTTTAAAAAAATATAAAAAAACATAACTCAAATTGGTTTGACATGATGATAAAACTCATAAAAATCTAAATCTGCAGGAATTTTTTTGTACTTGCTTAAAAGTTGGTGTCCAGAAAATAGATAATATGGTTTAATTATGAAACAAACATGTTTATTAAAAAAATATTTGCAGATTTGTATTTCTATGTAACGTCCGTCCCCTAAGCTGATCAGCCGTACAAAATGCTAAATTTCACAAAAACTATTAACGGGAATGACTTTTTTTAAATTAACCAATAAAATAGATACATGTACTCATATAAAACACTTGATTTGACATAAAAATATCAAACTTTATTTTTTGACCTTGATGCTAACACAATTTGCCCAAATACTGTGCACCAGGCATGGGTTCAGTTGTCCCCGTGGAAGTAAAGTAGAGACTGATTGTCTCATACTATCCAGCTAGGTGACCTGTCAATCATTTTTACATAAACATCTAATATGTTAAATTGTCAACAACCTGTCAATTTTAAACATTCATCTACTAACATATTCATTTACATAGTCATATAGTGATATGTGTTGGCTTTGAGTTGCACTTATTTGTCAAAAGATGATTATTTGAATTTTGACCACATATGAAATATAAATTGGCCAATAAGTTTTGTGAAAATGAGGATAAATGAAGGAGGGATGATACTTGATTCAGGTAATAACTTTATACAATAAGCAATGTAAATATTTGTAGCATACAGCATATATATGTGAATGATTTAATATGCTTTTAGCAAACAATATTATAAACAAACACTTACAAGTAGGCAGAAGTGAAAAGATTTTATGAAGAGCAAATAAAACAAAAATTATACAGATCAACTCCTCATGTATAGATTGTGTGTGGTTTGTGTGACTGTATTCATTCAATGGACTGCAATGATCAGTTATATTGTAAGTTGCATGTTTTATTAATGAGATATCAGTCTGACTCTCTGGCTTTAGGTTATCACCGGTTGAAACTTTGTTGATCACTTGTGCATTAGTAATGAATTGAACATTCACATACCATGTACTTACATGTGTGTGCTGTGTGGTCGAGATAGATTGTAGTGTGTGAAACTTTCTGATTGATCATTGATTGACACACTTTGTTACCATTTGTTGTTTGTGGTGTTGTGGGTAGTATGCCCTGTTTGTCAAGGCAATGGATTCCAAATTTTAGGAAAAGGTTCCCTGTCTGACTTTATATTATCTTTTTACAAGGGATTTTAGCAATCTTTTAATTAACCCACTTGCCTGATGCCCTGGGCGAAGTGAATGTTCACTTTGGCAAGTAAATATGACCCCCCCCCCCCCCCAATGTGTCCAAATCTCCAAGAAGACAAGTAAAAGATTCAGGCATATTGTGCTTTCCTCCATCAGCTTAATGTAAAGCCAACTTTGATGGGAAATATTATTGTTTTTCACATTTTGTTTAAATTTCGAAGTGAAGGTGTTTATAAGCTTATATTGAGCCAAACATTCAAGTTATTTCAACACAGCAGCTGTTTTACAGTTAAATAGAAATTTATCATTTACATTAATAGTACTTGATATTATTACTGAATAAGGTTGATTATGGTATTTATGGATAAATCATGAAACAGTAGTGTTTGAGTTTGACTGACAGATTAGCTTAACCACGTTTATTTTTTGCTTCACCTCGTTTACTAAATAGGCATAAAATTTGATAAATCGTAATTGTGCTCTCAGCTTCCTGTGACACGATGGTTTATATTATTCATTTTTATTGCTGCCTATTTTAGTATTATATTTCATTAAATATAACTATTTCTCTAATTTATCTTACTTGTATGTATTCTAGGCCAGTACTAAAATGTTAACTAAAAACTGATTTTCTTCTTGTTTAATGAAAATTTGTATAAATTTTATAGTAAGTTACCTGATTAAATGTATTTAGTAATTGACTTTCTGACAATAGGACATTTAAAACAATGTTTTGTCTGATTCCACAAAATAAATATCCTTTATAAATAGCTCTTGATATAACTACCAAAGGCTAACTACCATGAGTACCTTAATGTGTGATTTGGTCTGGACAAGCTGGACAAAAAATCCCAATATTTTCAACTTGTACAATGTATTTGTTTCCAATTTAAATGTTAATTTCTCCCCTCAACCAGCCTGTCTCCCTTAAATTTACTAAAAATACTGCAGAAAATTCTATGTATATCCGCACCCTGGTAACATAGTATGGATGGTAACATGGTCCTGTAAGTGATAAAATTGTCACCCCCTGGTTTAAATGTCACATCCCCCCCATGGATCACTATTCTGTTCACTGGAGAGTTTATTGAAGTTTAGATATAAACAATAGGTGAACCATAGTAATACAATAATGAGAATGCCTGAAGGAATGTAAAGTATTTAACCTTTAACCTCTGTCATACCGTGACAGGTGTGACTGATGTATAATTAATTATCACTCTGGGGATGATATTAGTTGTAGTCCAGTCAAGTAGTTTGGACATTGGGTCTGTCCAGGTCAATATTCTACTGCTTTCCCTTATTGTTCAATTCTCTTATAATTTAGGACTGTTTTAATTGGTGTTCTGAAAAAGGGTGACCATTCAATGATTCATTACAAATTGCTGAGAAGAATTGTCATATTTGCATTTGGAAGTTAAAACCCCTCTGTTTTAAGACACAGTCATGACGTGCATATTACCATTTTACATCTTCAAATTGGTTTAGCAGACCTGAGACTGACAGAGCCTTGGAAAAAATTTGTACAGTATTAAGAAAACTAGGATAAATTTTTACTAGGTGATAAATTTTATGGGACATTTAGGTCCTTTAGTCCTGTATTTTAGTAAGAGTTGTAAGGGTCAAAATGTTTAATTTGCGAAATTTCACATGTCAAAGGGTCATTTGATACTTTTGACTAAATTTTACCATTTTGTAGGCAAAATAACGATTTTATTAAAAGAGACAATGATCCTTCAAACCAAAATCTTGAGGCTCAAAATGTGGCTCTTTGGACATTTCAAGGGTCAAAACTCATACTCCCGAGTCCAGTGAAACCCCTGATTTAGTCACAGTATTGAATGTACCACGATACACTCAGTTTCAACCCGCTAACTATTGTTTGTTACCAGACTCGATGTACATGTATATAAATGACCTTAGATCTGAAACAATACATGAGAAGTTGACGAGACAAGCAATCCAATCAATGGTCAGTTGGTTACAAACTTTCAATCATAGACTGTCCACTTGTTTCACTTGTTTGTGATTCTTCTCTCATTTTCTCTCCCAATATATTGACATAGATAAGATAATACTGAGCTGGACAAACTATGCATGATATATGACCATACAAGGTCAATCAATTCATACAAGTATAATCTGCAATAAAATCCTTATATTGATAAATTCTACCTGACCATACAGTCCTACAGGTGATATAATGGGATATGATCTGATCTATTGCTGTATATATGGATTAAATCATTTTCCCAGACCCATCAGCTTTAGTGTGGCACTAATTGCCTTAGTAGACCCATTAAGGAACTTATAGAAAACCATTAACTTTCACCAGGATATGTCTACACTAGTAGTTTGTTGGAATCTATGGCTAGAATGGAATCAATATGAGACACCTGCTTTTCATTTGTTGGATACTATATGTCGGCTATTATTTGTGATAATTTAATGTCTCTACGGATCGTAAATTAAGTTATATGTGAATTCAAGAATAAGTGTAATTATACTTTTGTATCATGAGTAACATATATACCTGTCCTGGAACCACAAATTTATAAATCTAAAATACTTGATTGAAAAATAAAGTTCACAGTTGTAACCTTATGCACCACTTCGCAGTCAGTTCCGTCAGAGAACTGTACTGTTTTCATATGGCTCTGAGAGAACTGAAAACCTATGTAAAGCTTCGGATGGAACTCAGTTGTCGTGTATCCTGAGCTTCATCCGAGCGTAACATTGGTTTCAGTTCCATCAGAGCCATATGAACACAGTACAATTTGATGATGGAACTGAACAGCCGTGTATTGGGATTATTACAGTGAAGATCACATGAATATAATTGATATTTTCCGTGATTTGCAGTATATTTTTACTTCGCCATGAAACGAATTTACAATAACTATAAAAGTTGAAAAATGAACATTGAAAAATCTTGTTCCATTCAAAATGTCCCCACAATTGTTCTCGAAGTCCCCTTAATAGTTTTAACCATAGGGGGTCTTGGACAGGTCAAAATCTGTATGCAATATAATTCTTCTTTTTTTTTAAATTGAAAGTAACTTATGGCTGAAAGCGCCCTCATGTGCACACATTGTGTGTATAAAATATCCCCTGTAAAACACTTGGTACAAGATCAACTCATGTAATCACTTTACTCTGTGGAAAAGTTAATTTCCTCCTCAGCTGAATATGTCACACCAGAATTCAATTGCTTTTAGCCTAATTTGTAATTTACTGGTCTGATGGCAATAGTTGGGGGGCATAAGATTGGTGTTATGTTTGGGGTAAGATTTGATGTCATGTTGGGATGACTGAAGAATTTCTGTTAACAATTAAGTTAATTACTGAGTATGAACAGCTTTGACTCTGTAATTATGAGGAGCAGATGTTAGCTTAGCATGTGCAGAACATGCATTGTTTTAGAGATTTATCATTGCATGTTTTTTCCTGGAAATCGCATACAATTAGTCAAACATTTCTAACACTTGGTAGTATTATGGACTCAATCATTCAATGGCGGTTACAATCATTCTTACCAGTAGAAAACAGATTCCTGACCTTCTAAAGACTTGATTCAGTCTTAGATTTTCTGCCAGGAACTGAATAGAAGTTATAAACTTAAGATTTTCTCTATAATTGTTATAATTATGACTGAGTATCCTAATAATTTAAATATATGATTCTGGTGTAAGAAAATATATACATTTGCTTGTTTATTATAAAGTTTTTAGCCTTTAATGAAATATATATATAGTAATGCATGCAATTTGTTAGATCGGTAAAAACAACTAGATAAATGTAGATCTTAATTATGTCAGGTTAAACCCAACATGCAAAGCTATTCTAAAATGAACCGAAGTGTACAAGAATGTATGTACATGAAAACAGTGGCAAATAATCCAACAACATATACATGGAACACAACCAAATATACTGTATAAAATAAGTCTGACTCAATTGTGATACAAAATGCCTATAAAAATGTGTGAAAACTAACTAATAATATTGACCCGTGTTCAACATACAAGCTACTGCTACGTGAGCTGAAGGACACTGATGAGCTTGCGCTGCAGTTGTACATGTACCGTATCAGTTAACTTCCATATTTTAAATGCTAATTAATTAGTAATTATAATGAAATAAATTTTAATTTTATAGTTGCATGTTAATGTTTACATCCTACACAATGTCCTGAATTGTTTCTATTTCTAGGTCAACTACCAAAAGATTTGCGTCAGTATCTTGGCTCCAGATTTCCAAAAGGATCAATTGACCATGACCTCCAACAGACGATACGGGATAACCTCTACCTCAGAACTGTACCATGTAAGTCTTGTACCTCATACTAAGTTATACTATTATAAAATATTAAACTTTGAGGGTTTCACATGTAGGTCTGAACTTTAGAGTCATTTTGATGATTTTGTCCTGTATTTTACCAGAATACCAATGATAAAAGAAAAACACTGACACTTGCATCAGCATTTGTAGGGTCTAACTCTGACTTGATCGAAATTTCGGGGAAGTAATTATCAATACTAAGGTTAAAAGAAACTCCTTGCCCTGTGACACTGTGCCTGTAGTTCTAACTTCCCTGCCTCTGAGTGCCTTGTCTATATAATTATGGGAATTAATGCCGGGGGGGGGGATATATAACATAAGCATTTTACTGTTATAATGTTGAGTGAAGACCTAATCTCCACATGTACTCATATTACTGCAATTTGAAAATTTCCACTCATTAATATGGCACTACGCATTCTCACATTATTGCAATTTCATTTATCCATATATGGACAGTGTGGGTTTATAGTTTGTTGTTTTGTCCAGAGATAACCAATTGCTACATGTATGTAGATAATCATTAAGCAGTTTGACCAAGTATTACATTCATAAGTATTTTAATCAATTTCAGTGATAGCCATATTATATTGAGTAAAATGTTTGAGGAGAGGCCGTGATTTTAGGCTCACTCTCTCATGTTTGAGTAGGATCCATGGAGGCTCACACTCCCATGCTCGAGTAGGATCCATGAAGGCTCACACCCTCATATTTGAGTAGGATCCATGAAGGCTCACACCCTCATGCTCGAGTAGGATCAATGAAGGCTCACACCTTCATTCTTGAGTAGAATCCATGAAGGCTCACACCCTCATGCTTGAGGAGGATCCAAGAAGGCTCACACCCTCATGCTTGAGTAGGATCACACCCTCATGCTTGAGTAGGATCAATGAAGGCTCACACCCTCATGCTTGAGTAGGATCCATGAAGGCTTACACCCTCATGCTTGAGTAGGATCCATGAAGGCTCACACCCTCATGCTTGAGGAGGATCCATGAAGGCTCACACCTCATGCTTGAGTAGGATCAATGAAGGCTCACACCCTCATGCTTGAGTAGGATCCATGAAGGCTCACACCCTCATGCTTGAGGAGGATCCATGAAGGCTCACACCCTCATGTATGAGTAGGATCCATGAAGGCTCACACCCTCATGTATGAGTAGGATCCATGAAGGCTCACACCCTCATGCTTGAGTTGGATCTATTGCCATAAAATGGTATCTAGAGTTATATCTAACAGTGACTGCTTCTGGTTATAGTTTGCAGAATTATCCATAGGATGAATGTAAACAGTGGAAACATCTTCCCATTCTCTCCTAATGTAAGCTTGGCATGAAACTCTGCACTATAATATAAACTGTGATCAGTTTCTGTGTATACATAATGTTTACATTATCACATAGATGAAAGTGAACTGTAATGCTGTTCCTATAGTTGTGAAGGGAACAAAACGATTTGCCAATTTACTAAATTGATTTAGTGTTTAAACATGTTTAACTTTTCTCAGGTTTCCATTGTTTCCTTATTTCGCCCATCTGGTTAGCTCTGATCAAATGGTTGATGGCTAGATTATCACTTTGACTTCCTGGGTTTGATTCCTTGGTAACAGGCAATATACCTGTACAATTTCATCACTATATGTTTGATTTTGTAGATTTTTGTTGTTAAAAAGTTAAAAAGCCTCCCCGTACTTCACGTCAGTGTAGTTATCATTTATAATTACCTCCCTTTATGGCTAATTATGCACAAAATTTGAAGTCCACAGTGTGTCATTCATTGCGGAGTGAGTATATAGGCTTGCTTGAAATATCCATTTTTGCGGATGTGGATGGTTCGTTCTATGTCTGACTCTTGCGTGGATGGCTAGGCGCTGCTGTCGTTTCTATGTGGCTTTGGATTGTCTGTGCGCTACAGTATTTTTAAGTTCTCTCTGTACTGTTCAGCAAACTTAGAATATAGAAAATGTTGATTTTGAAAAACAAATACATTTTCTGCAATAACTGTCTGCTAAATCTTTTCTTAAACATTCAATTGTTACCAGAAGTTTCCATTCCCAAATTAGTGAAAGAAGGTCTTTTGTGACTTAACAATTTTGTCATTCCAAGTTTCTCAAGATCAAATTGAAATTATTGATTTTACACATTCCTTGTTATATAATTGTAATTGTATTAAGCATCTTAATTGTTCAATTGTTTCATTCTTAATTACAGACTGCTAAAACATCTCAACTGTGTGCTGCCATACGTTGACAGTTCTGTTACATTTTGTTGATTTTGTTGACAGTTGTGCTACATTTTTGTTGCTCTATTTCATTGACAGTTCTGTTACATTTTGTTGATTTCGTTGAGTTGTGCTACATTTTTGTTGCTCTATTTCATTGACTGTTCTGTTACATTTTGTTGCTTTGATTCATTGACAGTTTTGTAACATTTTTTATGCCCCCCTATCGATAGATGGGGGGCATATAGTGATTCACCTGTCCGTCGGTTCGTCCGTTCGTCCGTCCGTCCTGGTTAACCCAAATTGACCGTTTCTTCTAGCATTAATATGGCTTGCTACAAAGCTTTCATACTTGCATGGATGTTGTGTATGAACACTCTCCACACGCCAGTATCACCTAACCCCATTTTGACCTTCACCTAATTTTGGACTTAGACTTATTTATGGACAAGGCTTCCACAGGGGGCATAAGCGTTTATTGAACGCAGTCTTGTTTTGTCATTTATTACTTTCTGAATTGTGCTAATAATATAAAATTGTTTGATCGAAATTGAGGTCCGACTAACATAAAGTGTCATTCTATCTAAGATTATTCAGCTAAAATAGAAAATTCACTTCTTCATGTAGCAGTGTCGGTTGGCAGAAATTTTAATTGCTGCTTTGCTAGCTGCAAGTAATTAAAAAAACATAACACTCTCTAGATAATCAAATATTCACACAGAGACATTTAAATGATAGGGATTAGCTCTAAAGTTCTTCATTAAGAGTTCAATATTCGAAAGCTTAGAGTAATCTTATTGATCTTTAAGGTAGGGTTCTGTTGTGTGGAATTGATTGTACACTGTCATGGGTTCCACGTCCTATTCATATACCATTATATGTTTCATTGCATTGTTTATGATTATCTTTGAAGTAATGATATATTTGCATGTAGGAACAAGTTCTTTAAGTCTTAGACCATTTTCTCATTCGCAACCCCCCCCCCCCCAAGGTTCCATTGTCGTTGTGATGAGTTGTTCAGCATCCCCATTATGTTAATGTTTTATTGTGATTAACTTGTAACTCACCCAGTGGTGTTTCTGTTCAGTTCCACAAAAAAGTGATTTTGATGTGAAGTTTGGGTGAAATATTCACAGTCAATTATTGGATTATGTCTGTAACACAGGGTGATACTGCAGGTTCATGTATGCAGTGTCTGTCTGATAGAAAGTTTAATCACATTATTTTTGCTGCATTTATTGCTCATCAGAGACCAGTGTTATAGTGGTAATCTGGCTATCAACATTTACAATCTTTGTCTGTATTATAACATCACTGAATACATTTTGTACATGTTTTCTAGCCTTCAAGTTAGATACGAATTGTGTCCCTTAGGCTAGCCGTCAAGTTGTTAAGGCATCTGTATTGGGCATCAGTGTAGTTAAGGGTTTGAATTCAGGCTGTGGTTTGTTATGACGTAGGGCTGGTTGATGCAAGCAAGTTATATACTAAATACGCTTGAACTTCTTGTACATACATGGTACCTGGCATTAAAGGGTTGGACAGTAGGCATATTATAAGCAACATTGACTGGTCCTAAATCGACTATTCCCCATAGGTAACGATTACGTTGAAATGTATGTTAGAAACTACTGTTGTGGTCAACCAATGTCCTGTATAAAACAGGGGTCCTACAATTTCAGAAAAAATCGGGAAATCCAGATTTGCTGCGCTAGAAAGACTGAACTTTTAAAAAATTCAAAGAATTGACATGTTAGAATTGAGTTTTGGTGTGGGGGTGTGTGCTAATAACACTTGAAACAGGCTTGTCATTCATTTTCAGGATTGGGCATTTTGTCTCGGTAAAACCCCTGATAAACGAGGTCCAACTGGGGGGTCGACATAACAGTACCTTGCTTTCTACTTCACTATAGGTCGAATTTACATGTGTGTTTTACGGCTCTTATTTATTTTGTTGTTACTGTTACTTATTTATATTATTAGTAATGTTTTGTATTCTGTAGGTACTACACGTGAACCCCGTCCAGGTGAAGTGAATGGTGTGGACTATTCTTTCCTTAACCAGGAAGAGTTTCAGGAACTTGAAAAAAGTGGATGCTTACTGGAAAGTGGTATCTTTGATGGTAAATATGTTTCTAAGTGTAGCACTAACAAATCTGGTCTTGTTCAATGTATGCATATGAGTTTGTAGAAAGCATAGACCCATGCAGGCATGTTTAGTGCTGGGGTACCCCAGTACGGTAGATACCCTAGCACTTGAACAATTAGAAAAAATTCAAGCACACAGTTTGTAGAATTCCTTGTCCTATTATGACTCAATTTAATACAAACTATCCATATTGTATTTGCTGATTTGATATTTTTCATCAGTGTAATAAAAAAAAAAAATTATATATCACATTAAAAACCATCTAATATGTATATGTGGTTAAAATGAAAAATCTTCAGGAGGATAGTACTGCCTCACCATGTTCCCCATGTTGCATGTTCTAACTCTAGTGCTTGAGATAATATTACTGTAAGACCCTGGTAACATAGTTCATGCTGCTTTAATTGCATGTTAGTCTAATGTCTCACATGGAATTTCTTAGAATTTGCCATTAATAACAAGTGTCAGGTGTCTTACATGTGATTGTTTATCCACTCCTGGTAAATCTGTGTTGACAATATTAGACATATAGAGAGTTAGCATTTACCTGTATAACTTCTCATTAAATGAAAATTCAAGTGTGTCATATGCCTGGAATATATAAACATACAACCAGGTAAGAGGGGCTTTTGTCCTAACATCTGGGATGAAGCCTTTGTAGATATTGTGGCGATTTCGTAACATGGAGAACTAGTAGACTTTTTGGGAAAACTGCATGAATCTAAAGATTCTTTTTCCTGTGTAAGATGTTTAAGGCCATAACCCTAAAATTGAACTCAATGTCACTCATGTTAGTCATCATAATGACTCAATCATGAACGAGGACTGAGTGGATATGCGTGTACATGTACTTAGTTTTCTTAAGTGCAACTTTATTTGTGGCACTTATACATTTTAAGATTTGAAATTTTAGTTTGTTGACTCGTCTGGTTTGTCTATTATATAGCCAAGTTATAGTCCAAATTACTCTGAAAATAATAGTTTTATTCCATGTTTACATCTCACTTTTGGAAACATGCTTGGAATCGTTTTATTCTTTTCTTAGATTATCTGTGATTACATTTGTAGGTAACATGTATGGTACACCGAAGCCACCAAAAGATCCTCAAGGACAGATTCCACGACGCACTAGCTCAGTAGGTAGCTTACTTCCTGGTGCTCATCCGTCCTCTGAAGGTAAACGTCGAAGAAATCGTAGTAACACAGAAATACCGCTCAAATCACCGGGTACACCAAGAAAGTTTATCCCTGACCCTCCACCTAGAGGAACCTCTCTAGAGAATGATACCGAGAATGATGAAGAACTCGGTTTATTACCTACCAACTGGGAGGTTGCTTATACTGAAGAAGGTCATCGCTACTTCATCGAGTAAGTCTCAATGTTTATGTTTATTCGGGTTTAACGCTGTTGCTCAACAATTTTTCATTGATACAGATTTACCTCACCAGTTTTCCAGGACTGTAGCCTAACCAGTACTGACTTATCATTCCACAAGGAACCAGTAATTAGTAACTTCCCACATGTAGAGGAAAATGACATTGTTTTCAAATTTTTCATGGAATGGATAGTTGGATACAACCTGTTACGACTAGGATCATCAGGTTGTAAATCCAGTGCACTAACCACTGGATCACGGCCTCAGCTACCTGCATGTTTACCATTAACTTCATTATCATAAAAACATATTCACAAGATTGCAAAGATATATAAATATCAGAGTGATAGAATGGGAATTGTATATCACACTCATCAGGCCCCTGGCAAAGAGTTTGATTCAATTTCCTAAAAAAATAGATGTTTGTAAAATATATTCCTATTTTATTCTCTAGTCATAACACAGAGCAGACACATTGGTTAGATCCAAGGTTAGCTAACAAGTCCCCGGACAAAGTTGGAGATAATGGTGAGTTACTTCCCTTACATGTGTGTGTATCTTCTAGGGGAGATCACTCTGTGCTGGCAATAATTACATGTTTTAGAGTTTTCTCCCTTTGAAATCATTTCTGGTTACAATATAGGGTAGGTAGGTTAATATTTGGTAAGCTATAAGTGACAATGAAGAAATTATGTAAAAATTGATTAATTTCCGTTCTGACTCAGTGTTTTAATCCTTACTCTCATAAAATTCCATCTATTTTAATGAGTGGCTTTCTAACAATAAGAACTCTTTTTTTCGAATTATTGGTGTGAGAAGGTGACGGGTTTTGGTGATATTTTGACCATGATTCCATAACTACTGCTAATCATCGTGCAGGTGTGTTTTTGATATGTTGATTATAAATTCTTTCGAGTAATTTGGTGGTAGATGCTTGATTGAATTTAACCTTATTTCATCCATCATGATTTCTTGTAACCCATTGAGTGTGATAGAGTGTGAACATTTAACATATACTGTAACATGTCAGAAGCAATATGTCAACAAATGTGACTGTTTAAAGCGGGTGGTTTTTTAACTCTTTACTTCTAGGGGTCCTACAATTTCTTCTAGTGGTCCTAAAATTCCTGAATCATGATTTGCTGCATTAGAAAAAATGTACATTTCTGCATTTCTTTGATGAAAAATTAAAAAAATTGACAAAGTTATGGTCATTTGAAATTTCGTACTCTAAATATTAAAGAAAGAATGATGTTTGAACTGAGTTTTGGTATAGGGATGTGTGCTTATGGAACTCATATCAAACAGGCTTCTCATTTTCTGGATAGGGGGTTTTGCCTCAGTAGACCCCTGTACAGTCCGATCTCGTTACAACGACATCCGATATACCGACAATTTCGTTATAACGACATCAATTGCTGGGAACGAATTCTATACAACGTTAAATGTATCTGTTATAACGACATATTCACTTACCGACACCGACAGCAAAAAATAGGCAACGCATCGATATTTTACTTTAATTACACAGTAATTACTACTCGATATACTGACACTGACCAGGGCCTATGTTCACACATGACATATTTATCAGCTTTACACAAAGCCACCGTCTAAGCATGGTGCCTAATTATGTAATTATACTTGTGAAAAACACCTTAATTGCTCTCATTATAATAGTTGAACCTTTCACAGTCGAATCACAGTTTGTGTACTACCGCTCACGCATTCGTAATCAAGGGAGATAAGCGCTAAGTCATCGCATATATTCGTGTTTTCGAAATTGTACGGTTCACGAAAAAAAAGATGTTAATCGAGATTTCTCGACTTGATTTATGAATTCATCAACTCTAAAAGACGATAGGTAACAACTCTAACAAAATGAATTACAAATTTATTCTCTTGAGCGTTATATTTCATAGGTTACTGTAGTAGTATCTGGACACCTTTAAATTGGGATGTACTTTATTTGGAGCTCTTTAAAAACATTATATATTATTTAAAATATTATTTTTATGTATTTATGAGTATTTCATACTGCTGATTTTGCTGAATATAATTTTATGACATAATAAATTATATGTGCATCATTAATTGGTTTCTGTGAAACAATTATCCCAATCAAAATTCTAGTCACTAGTGAAATTCAGTATACTGACAAATTCGTTATAACGACATTTTGCTCGGGAACAATCAGTGTCGTTGTATCGAGATCTGACTGTACTTCATAAATGTTCCATTTCACATCTCCACTCTCATGGAGATGGTGATCACAAACTGACTAGTACATTGGGTCCTACTTTTCCATAAATAGTTAAGTGTAGGGATGCATTGCCTTGCTAATTGCACCAAAACAGACTTGCTTATTTTAAGGATTGGGTATCATGCCTTTGTAGGACTTCTGTAGTATCTTATCATGCTGCTGTAGGTAAAGAAGTCATGGGTCTTTGGAATAAAGGGTTAATAGTCCTGCATTAATGTAAACTGATTAATTGAGATTTAATTGTATTGACAGTATAAGACAGGTGGTTGCTTAAATCAGGTTACCCACTAACACAAGTCTGTCTGTAATTCTATTGCTGTGTGATGACATCTAATACAAGGTGTGACATATTATTATATATTTGTCTTCTAGAGGCTAGTGGTCTTGTCTATAGGTCGTATTCTCAAAGCTTTGATAACATATTCTTTTTGCATGAATTGTAGATAGTGGTAGGCCCCCGCTAAACTTGACTGGTGAGTGTTGCATAGACTAGACATTATCCCATGTATCATCTATGTGTATATATATATATGTATATACATAAAAACAAGACAGTTTAACCCTTTAATTGTCAGTCATCACTAATGTACTTATACAATTGTTTCATTATCTTGTTTTATTGTTCCAATAGTTAAAACAAGAGTGGTGTGACTGAGTGGGCCTTCACAGGGTTTTGTGTACCCCTGATTTTTCACACCTGACACAGTTTCAGATAAAGCATCTACATCTATAAACTTGCATGCTCCCTTTTGTCTTAGATCATACAAAATATTGTTGAAACGAAAAGGAATACTGTAGTTAAGTGTATTTCTTTATTTTTGTCCTTATTTTTGTAAAAATACATGAATGATATTTATAGTATAAACAGGACCCTTAAATTCCCAAGTACGGCAAGTGTGGGTGCCATATACTGACTCCATTCGAAAAGTAAAAAAACTACCTTCACTAAATGGATGATGTTGAACTTATATCTCAATTATTTTGAGCTGTAGCCAAGATTTTACATCAACTTGATGTCAAAACCAGAAATTATGTAATGGTTAATACTAAAACTACTTGTTTATTATTGACTGTTCTACTACTCTGCATGTTATTCATTTACTAGTTGTGATTAATACTGTCATAGTAACTACTGTGTGTATTTTGTATGGGAAAGGGAGACAACCAGGTAATAATATTACATGTTCTATATTCAAGGGAGATAATTTTGTATAAACTATAAAATGTTTATTTTGTCTTATTTAGAGGTAGAATGCTATCTGTGTTATATACACAACAAATATACAGTACAGTCGCATGAATTGACCCCCTATAAAAAGTCACATGTGGGTGAAGTTAATTATGGGGTCAATAATGTTTCAATTAATAGGGGCTATTAAATGATAAAATGTGATAGAATTAGGTTGTGTTTACATTAGATTACATCATGTTGATTTGTATCATGTAGGGTACAGTACATCTCTTTGTTAAGATGACCCTCTCCTGTACCTGGGTAGAAGGAAAATAAACATTTTAAAATCCTTGAGAATTTGAAACAAAAGGGTTGACTTTATTTTCCTTGTATAGTCAGTTGAGGTGTTAAAGTACTGTGTATTATTGTTGTTATTACACTGTGGATGGTATGAAGAGGATATTACATTTGTTGATAACATGTTAATGTTTACAGCCATGTACATAAAGGGTACATCATTCATGAGAGGTATATATATCTATATTCTTTATTCCAACATTCTTATACTATATTCACATGATATTTCAATGATACTATAGCTGGCTGGAAATGAATCTAGACTTATCACTAACTAAACATGCATTATATAAACACTGTGCGGTCAACTGACCGCTTGTTATCAGTGTAGATTGAAATAATGTATGCATTAATAGTGATTTTGCACAAGATTGCACAAAAATGAACATCGAAAATGCATAATTCTATTCTATTTGTAAACAAAGGCTAGTGTTATCATCGGCACACTATATATCTCTTACAATGATGTAAATACAGATATATTCTCTTTTAGTCCTGTTATTTTAACCCATGTTGTCTTCTATTTTACAAATATGTAAATGGGTTTTGGAAGTACATGAATTCATTGATTACCAGGTGAAATTGTTAGATCACCTAGCTCTGGTATATGACTGACTTTTAGAAAACCTTTAAACCAGCTTTAACATTATGGAAACAAAATGCTACAAAAGGTTTGCTTCTATCTCAGTACCTTTAACCAAGACAGAAAACAGGGGACACGATCCCAAACTATCCTTGGCCTAATGACTAAGTTGTTTTTACTTCATAAAAACATCAATTTGTTGTATGTATTTTCTTGCTTTTGCATGCAGTGCAGAGAAATAATATATATGCATATTAATATATGATTATAGTGACAATTATCTGCCGGTGCCATTGTGTGGTAGTTTTTGTTGATATCTGCTCGAACGTTTCCCATGTAACGATGAAGGTAGACTGGTAACCATACTTTTTGCCATTGTGTTTCATATTGCCTCATACTTCTGTTTGATGTATTAGTGGGGCTACAAAAACTTCACCCATTCGCACATACAGCTTGCCATGTTTGCGAATCAAGTTTTTTTTCTTTCCGTGACTTTTAATAACTATTGAGGAATTGTTCTGACGTTCGTTATCCTTTCATATCAATATCCAGGTTGGCATATCCGTTCATCAGCTAATTTAAAAAAAACAACAAAAAATAACAAAATCCCTCCTATTTCAGTTAGCCTTTTGTTTGAATGCAATATATTATCCAAGACCTTATCTTAATAATATCTAACTACTTCTGCTGAGTAAATATCATGAAAACTTGGCCAGGCTTCTTATTCTGTTTAGAATAAATCATTTACAGTCTAACATGGTTTGTACTGGTATATCAGTGGAAATGGTTTCCATACATTAGTTGGCTCTCAAAGTCGGGAAACTGTTCACATTCTATTGTATTTCAAAGCACAGCATACTTTTGTAGGTTTTAATCTTATTACAATTTATTTATCTTCATCTTTTGTTAACTTATTTTTATGACAAAATTATCTGCATGCACATGTATTGGTTGAGTACTATTTCATGTAGTCTAAGCCATACAAATTAGTACTGTTTATGGTCTGGCAGAAACATATAGGTATAATTATATTCTTGAGTACCTTACTCAGCAACCAAGGTCTGCGATAATGATGGACCACTATTGATTTAACTCGTGATTGTGAGTTGGAAACTGGTCAGGTCACATGGAAATTGTTTGTATGTATAATGTTTCCAGGAACCAGTTACACTCAGTCCTGGAAACTGTTCCATTTCATTCCTGGAAACTGTTTATTGCATGCCAGGAAACTTTATATTGTTAAGAGTTTGTTGGTCACATAAAAAAGCTTGTCCAAACAATAATGGTTCTTATCAAAGCCAGATTATATCATGGTGAAGTAGGTTATCCCAATGATTTTAAGTTCTTAAGAAACACTTGAATTGTTCATGAAAGTTTTCTATTATTTTTGTTCTAGTAATAGGTTTTATATTGTTTCAAATATTTGTTGGAAATTGCTGATAATTTGGCTCTTTGTTTTAACATCAGATTTAAAAGGTTGTGTTGGCATGATCACTTGAGTTTATTAGTAATGTTGCGCTTTTTATTGCATCGTTTTGCAATGAATCAGTTTCAAGTGAAATACTACAGCACATATGAATGGGGAAGTTGATTGGATAATTTTCTGTCTAAATCATTGCTCAATGTTTGGTATTCGGAGAGGGGTACTTCAGTTTACATTGACGTAATAACTTGTATAACACGGTTGTCTAATTACATCGACTCTTAAAACAGAAATTGAAGATGTTGAAGCTTATTGAGATTAAGACGTTCAATTACACTCTGACTGACATGAGCAATTTATCTTGCAAAATCTATCAAATTTATTAGTCACTTGAAAATAACCATTACCTGTAAACTCTGGCTGTGTTAGTGCATGTATCATGTACATGGAGGGTGTTCCTATAAAGAAATCAGTATCTGTAAGATGGTGAGGAACTTGTGAATGCGGGTGGTAGGGTGTCTGGAATTATTGCATACAAATGACAGAATTATGTTCCAATGATATATTACTTGAAATATACATTTGTTTGCTGACAGCTTGTAGATTTTTCTCATTTACTGTATCTCACTGATAGTTACCATGTATATTTACATACTGTGATTATAGTTATCCATGTATATTTACATATACTGTGTGCTGTCTTCATGAAATTATTGAGCTCAGTTATCTGACTGTGTGGTTTCTGGATAGATTCAGCATTACATGGAACAAACCTCTTCCAGCAGATTGGTGCTATATTTTTTACAGATGAAATATACCTTCCTTATTGCAGCCCAACTAACAGTTGAATATCAACAATTATTTAGTTTAAGAAAAAAGTTTTACTAAACTGTCTATGAAGTTAAGAAATAATTACCCTAAAATTAGTCAGAATCATAATTGTTAAAATGTAGTGTTCTTGGAAATATTCAGGGGTCAAAGAGTCAATTCAAGGGTCAAATTTAACCCCTGCAGCTCCAATGAATATTTGAATGAGTTTTTTTAAATAGAAACTGGGTCACCCCGAATTTAGGCATTGTTCTAGTCTGGTATTAAAGGCAGCCACTAATTCTGTATTGTCTCTTTGAAGCCCCAGGCGTATCACATTCTGTACATTATAAGGCACTCACCAAAACGTGTTCTATTCCTCCCCTATGATTTAATTAATGTGTTCTGTAACTCTATGATGCCTTTGAATCTAGTCTGTCTGGTGCTGTTATTATGCTCATTTAAAACCCCTTTTCGGTTGTTTGGCCCATCTGGTCCCAGAGAAAAATACCACAGTCAAATAATCAATGAAAACTAATGCTTTGTGCTTGCTCGTCAATTTTTTTAAGCCCTGTGGAATTTTTATTAGGAATAATTAGAATATGTTCATCAGATGTATTTTACAATGAGCATGTTGTCTGAATTATTAATGCATTGTCTGAAGCAAGCATGAAGCCCCAATTGATGCATGCCACGGCTCACCACTCAGCTAATGTACCACTGCAATCCTTATGTAAATTATTGCCACAAACATTTTCTAGCATGTTATGAGGCATGTATGGAGATGCACTTAGAATGTAAAAACAGATGAAATTTTGGATGATAATGACCATTTTAACTTGTACTAATTTACATCCTGGATCAAAGGAACATGCATCTCTCTGATTGTTCACTCATACCTGCATAGATATGCCTTTTCTTATGTTGTTTCTCTGTTAGGCAGTCATAGATAATATATATATACCTTCGCTGAAACATTTGCCTTTTGCTAAGTATAGACTTGACTTTCTTCACTTGCCAACAATGGTACTGCTGAGAAGCCCTTGCTTTTGTTTTAATATAAAAAGAACTAATTAATAGTTATTGATGCTGCAAAATATTTGAAGAATAATTTGCTGAAATTAATGACTCATGGCATTTATGTACAGTACTACAGCATTTTATTTACCATTATTTCCTCTGGGTTATCATTATGTAATATGATATACTTACACTGGCAGTTTAAAGACCATTCTCATATCATTTTGTAATTGTCAGTATTTTTGTCCAGTATAAAAGCGAAACAAAAAATGCAAAGCAATAACTGATGTCAGCTTCATGGTGATGTCAAGGTCACATGTGCTTCACAAATGTTGTTCTAGAAACCCGAAAAATGATTCCAGGATTCCAAACTCAATTAACTAGTGACATGTATGTAAGTTAAATATTTGTGTTACATGTGTAATTGACAAATACAAGTGTTGTGATGACAGTCCGATATCATACTGGTACATATTTCACATTTCTATCCACACCTCCGTGAGTATGTAAAGCAGCTGTGAGCTTACTGGAGACAGCCAGAGACAGCGGGGAGACAACGTCCTAATGCGTAAACAACAGCACCTGACTGGACTCTTCAAACCTTGCAACAATGTCAGCTAACAATTATCCATTGTTTCATTGTCTTGTATTTTTTACATGGATTCTTTTGTTTGTTTTGACTATGTTAATTCCTGACACACGCAGGATTCTTTAACTTGTATTAACTGCATGTCGTAACTCTCCATTATATTTCTTCTCATTTTAAACAAATCTCTTTGTTCTGGGTTTTGTAATTGCTGTTTTAAATGTTGCAGAATTCTGCAGATCTGCCTGCTTGCTATGTTTTATTGGCTAAACTATTATGTATAATGTAAACAGTAAATGAAACATTAGAACATTTGATATGGGGCATTGTCTAGCTTACTGGAATGCTGTCAATTGGTTGCATATGACTTGATTTTCCGAGTTTGATTTATACACAAATTAGTTTCAAAATTAAGAGATATAATTCTTACACCACAAATTGACTGGTGGGGGATGAAAGATGAAGAAGCAGTTGTTAATATTGGGCAGAATTTGTATTATGTGTAGGAACTTCAATACTTGAAAATAAGCAATTTTTGACAGATAGATAGTATACAATATTATTGCATAATTCTACATTAAGTGTTTGGTTATTGTAAACAATACCATTATTTCAATGGTATTTACTTTGCTTGGCCTTAGTCTGCACGTTTCGCTGGTACAATGTTTTAAATACTTCATTTTTGTGACATTATCCAATAAGCTCTGCATTTTTGTTTTGTCCCTAAGTTCATTTATTATTTACAGATTCAGAGAGCCCAGATGCAAATATTATGTTGAATAATGCATCTCCTGCATACAACAATAAACCTGTCATAATATAAATAACATACGATCGTCATTGGTGAAATGTTTCTCTATTTTTGTGTTGAATATTTTTCGTTTGATAATTATTTAATCGATGAAGAATGAATCCGTTTTAAAGTCTGTATTTCAGCTTCTTAAATTAAAATTTTAAATTTGCTATTTTTAACTGAAAAGCATATACATATTTTTAGTACAAATCCCTGATTTATGTTGTTAATCCACCAAAACCATACAAAGGACCTGGCAATAATAAAACGGCTATCAAGTTTGATAAAACATGGTAAATTATACATTATAAATCTCCATTCTTTACTTTTAATATTTCTTTTATTACTAGATGAATCTTCTATTAGTTCCTCAAGCATGAGATAAAACTTGAGAATTAATTAAGTGTGGCATGGATTGTTTTGAAGCTCGTTATGCCCATGACACATGTGTTTTGTAGGCTGCTGTCTGATCTGTATGCTGGATGCAACATTTTTGTGGTTTTATTTCTGTGCATACTTTGAAACATGTTCAAATATTCAGTTCCTGTTTTACCAGATGTTATGTTAGCATAGCTTATAGTAAATGAACCAGGATTGTCAGGGTACCTCCTCCTGTATCTGTTTCAGGTCTGCATGTAGACACTATCAGGTACCACCATTTACATTGTACTGTTGAAGGGGAGTTTTTACAAAAATTATAATGGTTCATTGTCGGACGCAAATTATTAGCTTATGCATAATCTTCCCTTCTTGCGCCTTATTGTCTTTTTTTCATGCACCTTTTAGGAACATGCAACGACTGTCTACTTCCATGCACCTTTTGATAGGAATGTACAAATACTGTCTATTTTCATGCACCTTTTGAAAGAAACATACAAAGCTGTCTCTTTTCTCTTGGACCTTTTATAAACATGCAAAGACTCTATTTATATGCACCTTTATGAACATGCAAAGACCATTTATTATTAACACTTCAACTTTAAAAGATGATGATAATGTTTCAAAACATTATTGGCTGTTGTATACTTATCTTGATCACCTCAGAGTTGATTTCATACCTTCTTTTATAGTGTTGAGACAGACCTATTCTAAATAGATCATTATCTTTGAAACATAAATAGGGTAATTTAAGCCCAGGGGCACAATACTGAAAGTACAACCTCATGTGATTTGGGGTGATAATACTTGAACATTTAATTATTGTAGTTGCATCATAAAGGCATTGTAATGTTATCTTGTAGACTATATAGATCATTGTATTGATGCTTACTTGTTGCTATTAGTTGAATGGTTGATAGGGTTAGAACAGTTACGCCCAGACAATAAGTGTTATGAATATTTGTTATGGTAAACCTTCTAAAATAATGTTCTGTCAACTTCTTTGAGTGCATCAATGTCTACAGCAATGTTAATGTACTGGTCACTTGCAGATACATTTTCACCAAACCTGACATGTATTGGATACCCAAGACTCCCTGTAAAACAATGCTGTTCATGTGACAATGGTAACTGGGCAGTATGGTTTGCCTTTCAGTAACATTCTTTAATACTATGTTATAAAGTAAAGTATTTATGTTACAAAGTTAAGTATTCAGATAATCATTACTTGTCTGCTATAATGTCTTCAGAGCTTATATTGATGTAAGTAAGTAAGTAAGTATAATCTTTGGGGATGCTCCATTTGCCTGGTAAAAAAAGACGGCATTAAAAATATAATACCTTGATCATTTTAAATAAGTTCTTTACAGATAAATTATTTAAGAGAAGCTTGTACTTATATCACTCTCCCTTGTGTTACCTTACATGGGAAATGTGTGTAATATTATAACATGTGTATATTATCCAGGTACGCCCCGGGAATCATCTCCAGGTGACAGATCATTACCTGGTAAAACATGTATGCGATTAATTTTTAATGATTGATGAAACTATGTAAAAGGTATGTTTTAGTATATGAGTATTCAGGTTATAATAGATATGGCTTCAGCTTCATCATTCTACTTGATTGGACGATATGGCAACATACACCAATGACCATGTGACACCAATGACCATGTGACTTATGTAGTTACCTGAACCAGATATTACACCGATTAAAGTGTTCACAGTCGGTGTCAAGTTTCTCACTTCTATACCTAATGATGTATTTGTTGAAATAAACGAGTGATTGTCGGGTTAACCTCGGGTAGAAGAAAAACATCATTGTTGTTACTGATGAATGAACTATGAGTAATGTCGTAAAAGTTGATCATTGTTTTAAACGGAAATGAGAAATATTAGGACTTAGCGTATTTTATATTCTAAGTTTTTCTTTCGATCCATGAGTTATTATAGTTGAAATTCAGTGCATTTCTTGCATAATATGGAATAATTAATACAGTTTGCCAATAAATTACAGAATTTATTACACAATGTTGGATGATATAAATAGTGTCATTCCGGGCTTTGTGTCCATATAAGGAAATTATTGTGTATTACCTTGGACGTTTTATTGTGTTTCGTAAAAGGTTATAGAGTGTCTTCTAGAAAGTTATTGGTTCAATAAAGAATACAGTCATGAATTGGAAGACTTGACATTTACATGGTTTCTGGCCAAAGGTTCAATTATTACAATTGCTTTTATACATGTACCTGTATTTTGGTGCTTATTATATTATACAAAGTGTAGAGTGATATTGTATAAATGACCTAATATTGTTTGTTGTGTTATAAGTGAGTCTTTAATAGCCATTTGATATGAGGAAATGGGCCATGATGTTGGATGTTGCTTTTAGTTACTGTTCTGATAATGGTATGCTTCTGTTGGCATCATTTGAAGACCTTGTGTTTTGGACTGCTTTAATTGTTGTTACATCATAATTATGATGTCATCTTGCTTGCATTTTTAAGTAAAAGGTATGGAATTGTGATCTGTCCTGACAAGCCCTAGGTTCATCTGGTCCTAGAAATTAACTTGCTTTGGTGTTAATTACAGCTGGCATCTTATCCAGTACATTTAGACAATCTGTTTAGTATAGTAAGACTTATGATGAGTAATTTTTTGACAGCTAGCTTGATGGGTCTGAGTAAATATTTATCTCTGATACATGTGGAAAGTTCACAGTACATTTACTTGGTGTTGAACTTTAAAACAGAATGTTCTAACTTGTCTTTCCTTATCTACCCTGTAACCAAGTGATTTGTGTTTGCTTGTACAACTAGATTCTTGTGATAAAAAACTTGTTTTTTGGCGTTGGTTCTGTTTGCCTCTTGTGACTGTGGTTTGGAAAGAAGTGGAGTAATAAATCACTTACTGCTGTGTACTCAATGTGTACAATCTGTATCCATGGTAATCAACATGTTCATCCAACAGTTGCAGTTTTTTTATTCCAAAAAAATCTAGGTTAGAAAATGAAAGTTGCAATGTTGTATGTTAGTAGTACCAGTAGAATGTTGTGTTTGTTAAGAATTTAGTACACTGTGTACTTATGTTCCAAATTTCTCTTTAGTGTGGTTGTATTCTGGTTTCTAATCAAGGTTTTTGTCAGTTTTGTCATTTTTGTCATGACCAAGTTAATTATGATTGAGCTTCACTTTTGCATTAGTAGCTTTGAATGGGACTTAAGTTCCGACTGTATGCATAATGTAATGTTCTGTTATATTTCTGTTGCCATTACATTGCCTCCTCTGGTTTTGTCAGAATCATGCTTTGTTCACAATGATGTTTCTTTTCTTATACATTTCTTTCTTGCACAATCTATTTATTCTTATGATTTCACGATGAATCATTGTTCTAAATGGGTGGCATTTTCCATTATATAAAAAAACATTTACTTTTTATTCAACTTTCAAATCTCTAAACATTTCCAAATTATTTAAAATTGAAATTAGACAATCTTGTATTGAATTTTTTATCCGATTATGAGAGAGCTTTTGTCTATGTTGTTTAGTCTCAAGTATGCATCCCTGGATACGATCATTATTCTGCAAATATTCCAATTTAGATAACCATGACTACCGATGTCAAGATGGAAGATACGTGCCTGTGTAAAAATCACTTTCAATAAGTGTTGACAGTTGTTGATCTTTCAGGCTACTGTTTAGAGCAGAAATGCTATCTCTTGAAACCTGATCATAATTATTGTTTTCCATTCCATGTTCCAGAATCCTGGTATTTATAGCTAGTCTGGACCGGTCTTTTAGATTTGGGGGTATTTCTCTGACTGTAAGTAGGGACATTTTGTGTGGTAAAATGGCAGCACTTTTATGCTCCCTCATATTTGAAGACTTCCATTGGTAAAGTTTTCAGGCACAATGCCTGAATTTCAGGTTTTTGAATGAACCAAAATTTTTACTATATAAATTGGGAATTTTTGAAGATTTCAGGGTTTTCAGAATTTCTATCTTTCACCCATGGACTTCCAATGGGGTATAACTTGTTACCTTTGTTCATAACTTCTTTGTCTGTGACTGTCTGCTAAAGGGGGGTAACTTGTCTGTCTGTGCTAAAACATTTTATGATAAATTTCTTGTATAATATATGGATTCAACATTAGCATTACATAATAAAATTTAAGGTTATGTTTGATGTTTAAATCTGAAAATTTTTGGAGGAGTTGCAGCCCTTTTTTTTCAACGTCAAATAGTGCTCTATAATTATATCATGTATACCAATAATACTAAAAAAAGCACATACTTATTATTAGCAGCATGGGCATTCATGTCATGTGAGCACATCTAGTTTAGTTTAGACCTTTTGTTTTCATATATCACAATATGATAGGTATCCTGTTACGTGCAACATAAAATAACTGCGTGTCAGTGAAGGACGTACTGTGTATGCACTGTGATGGGCTCCCAATGCTAAGTAATCCACAAACAACATCAGATCTGCTGTATCTATTAGATTGTTTTATTTGCTGGCTGGAATTGTCATTAAATAATATGCTGCAGATATAAGCATGTATCGCTTTGATTGCATTAGGCCATTAGATTTAATTATAATATTGTTATCATTTAATTGCCTATATGATTTGGGAGAATTTTGTCCTCTAGGCATTCTCTGTGAATCCTTTCAACTCACGCACGAGCTACAGACGTAGATGAGCTACTTTGATTATTTGTTTGTAATTTATTTGCGTTACGGTAATTTGTTTATTATACGCCTGCAAACAAAGAAAGGGGGGGATATAGAAGTGATATTTTGTCTGTCTGTATGTTGCATACCAAAATTAATAAAGATCTGCAGGGATGAGTTATTGCCCTTGGAAATTTGTTTTTGTGACAAGTTTAAAAAATGTTGAACTCAAAGACAATGAGTGGCAAAATTTTTTATCACATTAATACATGGTGTAATATAGTTACCAGGTAAAAACAAGTCAGAAATAACAAATTCAAGCCATGTCGCATCGAAAAGCTGATGACGTAACACATTTGTTCTGTCAATTGTTCTCACATTTAAGAGCATGGTATTTATGTGATAAAACAATTTATTACCTTCAGTGATAGCTCTTAGAGTATTTAATAAAAAGTGTGCAATATATTTGTACTGAGTTTTGTATTATATAGGTTATCATTGATGCATGTATAATCAGAGACTGTCAGTTTTAACTTTGCCGTTGGATAACTAGAATATGTTCTTGAATCTTCTTATCACAGAGTTTTTTGGTAAGACTGGGGGAGATTTCCCTGAAAATCTGTCTCACGTTTTGTTTATGTACTCTATGTCATCTAGATGCACTCATTATAAGTCAAGAGTCTGTGTCATTTTGATGTGTGGAATCAGGATTGTGCAGCTGCATGATTTGAAACATTTAGGAGAGAAAGTTTAAGTCTATCTGGAGTGCATCCAGGATTGTATGTACAAACATTAACATGATTTCATCACTCTGAGTCACATGGTCGGAGTTTGATATTATCATTTTGTCTGCTGGCTGCTGAATGATCACTTCACACTGTCGGCAGCTTGACTGAACAAAACTGAAAGTGAAAAAGTAATGCCAGCAGATCATGGACATTATGTGTGATTATTGTATATACAGCGGCACCTGATCGCTATGATTCCTTACAGTGTATGCCTGTGATATAGTCTTATAATTATATAGTCAGCACCTCTAATGTAATAACCTAACTGATATAGTATTAAGTAATGTCAGGCACATATATGCAGCATACGCAAGTATTTAAATTTGACAAAACATCAATTTTAAAATTAAACTGAAAGTGATATGTTAGAGATGATTGACCGTTAAAAATTGAACAAAATTCAAGCTAACGAAATAAAAAAAGTTATTAATTGAACAAAATTAAACGAAATAACAATAGTTATTAAATGAAATTCTACAAAATGATTATGTCCGGTTGTCAGATTAATAGGCGAAATACGCTTATCCTTGATTTATATCTGTATAACACGGGCATCAGCCCTTGGCATCGATCTGCGTTACGGCAAATAACTTGTGCTGCACGCCTGAATGCTGATATGTGCTTTGATTGTCATGTAGATTTCTAGATATAAAAACAGCGCTGCTTCTTCATTTAGTGCCAATGCATTTATGTCTCCTTTGATGCATTATAAATGTTATTATAATATATAATTGCGTGTAAAATAATGTTAAAACGTCATTGCCTGACTGACAATTTTATTATTATTGTATTTTTACAATTCCATGAACATTTTTATCTGATATTTGATAGTGGCATGTAGCTTGCTTGCTGTGTTGTCAGTAAACAGGGGCTGACTTGATGGAACATCTTGAAAATTCTTACAGCAGGCAGATGAGAGAGACAGATAAGGTCCCATATGTTCCCCTATAAATCAGGGAGCTGGTTCACATTGAAATAGATGTGTATTGCATTATTTCACCAGCCAGAATGCTTATCATACCTATTGTATTGTTGTATCATATGTCACCCTCACCAATCTGCTGAAGACATTGTGATAAGATAACTGGGGTATCGTATGTGGGTATGTCTGGGTGCTAGCTCGTAGACTATGGCGTCCCGCTCTGTTCTTTCTTGTCGCTTGTGTGAACGTCCAGGACTGACATCTCTCATTCTTTGATGATTGTGCTATATTATTCTAACCCTAAGTTTACAGATTATTACACGTCATTATATTACATGGAATTTCAAAGGAGCTTGTGCGGACTTATTTGACATTTCATTCTTGCTGATTATAATTATGATATTTTTGTAGCTGTGAGTTTTACTACATAATAATATGTATTTAAAGGGTTTTAATGTGCAGTGTCGTTAGGTAATTATAGTGTGTGGTATTATACTGTAGTGTGACAGGGTACATTACTGAACAATAACGTTTTTGATGTACATAAGTGAGTATTTGTGAAGAAGGATATTAATTTCCAATTAAAGAAAATGTGATTATAAGATTTGTTCATAATGGCTTTCTTTGTTTTATTTGAGCGGCTTTGGTAGATTGGTTTAATGACAGAGTGAGCGCCTCTTGGAGTAAATGCCTGACAAATTATGGGCGGCACCCATAAAGTTTATTGTCGGACTTATATCTTCACTAAAATCTATTTTTTGACAGTTTTAAGTCTGTCTGTTTTGTATCACTGTGGTTATTAACTGGAAGATTATTGATAATCATGGAATTTTATTTCAATGCTACTTTATTCTAAAATCTCAAATTCCTTGCAAACAAATTGCTACTCAGTCTTGTAGTTTATTTATGTGATGTTGTTCCTGTTGATGGCATAGTAATGAATTATGGTGTAGACATATTTATGACATGAAAGGCCTTCTGTTGAAACTTGTCCATGATAGATCTTCGTATTGATAGAAATTTTGTTTTAATCTACTTATAGCCTCGTACATAAGGCTGTACTTATATTAGAAAATAACTTGATATTTGTTAGAATTTCTCCCACCCTTCATATGGAACATATCAGCTAGTTATTATATTAATATATTAAAGGTATAAAATAGTTACTAACTTACGTCCTAAGCTGAATGCATTTCAGTTTATTTCTAAATTTTGTAAAATATTTAATGAAACAAAATGGGATTAAAAAATATACATGATTATTCCATTAGGCTAATTAATTTTTGGTACCTATCATAAAGAGAAGTGAATCTGGAATTTTGAAATGTTTTTTTTTCTGGTAATATACCGTGGTATATGAGTAATTATGATGTACGTACTTGACTCAGATGCAGTGTAAGCATTGTGTAATGTTATATCCTGGCATTGAGAAGATTCCTATCTTAACTTCTAAAGAAAATCATAGATCAGGATAAAGTGAAAAAATAAACATTTTTCTAAGGAGGGTGTTGTTGATGTACACCTGGAATAATTGCAGGGATTATATTGTTGAGTGAGCTGTCTGGTGGGTGTTGTCATTGTTGTTGTTGTTAATGGATATTTCTTTAAGTACCTAGAGTTATATTATATATAATAGTTATTGTTAGTGGACAATAAAAGTGGGAAGTTTGTTAATTGATAATTAAGTAATGTTTAAATTTTGGTTTTGGATTAAAAATGATTGACCGTTGACGATGGTGCATGGATACATTAAAATACAGTTCACAACATATTATCTAGTGCTTCTTACTTATAGGAACTTCACAAAGGATACTGTTTTTAGCTCACCTGTCACAAAGTGACAGAGTGAGCTTTTGTGATCACTCTTCGTCCATCGTCCGTCCGTCAACAATTTGCTTGTGTAGACACTAGAGGTCACAATTTTGACTTAATCTTTATGAAACTTGGTCACAATGATCATCTCAACAAAATCTAGGTCAAGTTGGATATTGGGTCATCCGGGGTCAAAAACTAGGTCACTAGGTCAATTATTAGAAAAACCTTGTGTATTCACTAGAGGTCACAATTTTGACCTAATCTTTATGAAACTTGGTCACGATGATCATCACAACAAAATCTAGGTCAAGTTCGATATTGCTTTATCCGGGGTCAAAAACTAGGCCACTAGGTCAAATCATAGAAAAACCTTGTGTAGTCACTAGAGGTCAAAATTTTGACCTAATCTTTATGAAACTTGGTCACAATGATCATCACAACAAAATCTAGGTCAAGTTCGATATTGCGTCATCCGGGGTCAAAAACAAGGTCAAATCATAGAAAAACCTAGTGTAGTCACTAGAGGTCACATTTTTTAGCTATGCTTTATGAAACTTGGTCACAATGATCATCACAACAAAATCTAGGTCAAGTTCGATATTGGGTCATCCGGGGTCAAAAACTAGGTCACAAGGTCAAATCATAGAAAAACCTAGTGTTGTCACTAGAGGTCACATTTTTTACCTATGCTTTATGAAACTTGGTCACAATGATCATCACAACAAAATCTAGGTCAAGTTCGATATTGGGTCATCTTGGGTCAAAAACTAGGTCACAAGGTCAAATCATAGAAAAACCTTGTGTAGTCATTAGCGGTCACAATTTTGACCTAATCTTTATGAAACTTGGTCACAATGATCACCTCAACAAAATCTAGGTCAAGTTCGATATTGGGTCATCCAGGGTTAAAAAGTAGGTCACAAGGTCAAATATTAGAAAAACCTTGTGTAGACACTAGAGGTCACAATTGTGACTAAATCTTTATGAAACTTGGTCACAATGATCATCTCAACAAAATCTAGGTCAAGTTCGATATTGCATCATCCAGGGTAAAAAACTAGGTCACAAGGTCAAATCATAGAAAAACCTTGTATAGTCACTAGAGGTCATAATTTTAGCCTAATCCTTATGAAACTTGGTCAGAGTGATCATCTCAACAAAATCTTGGTCAAGTTTAATATTGCGTCATATGGGGCCAAGAACTAGGTCACTAGGTCAAATCACAGGTCTTGCATGTACTGCTATAACAGGTGAGCGACCTAGGGCCCTTTGGGCCTTCTTGTTAGTGTTCATAGTGTTATGTATGTACACACATGAAGAATCTTACTGGTGTACTGAGTGTCTATTGTTGTTTATGAGGATACATTTGGTGCAATATGTTGTTTGTTGTGGTACACATATAGAACATATTTACTGTCTCTCAACTGTAAGTAGACTGTAGCTACCCTGCAAATTCCTGTTATAATATGGAGCGATTACCTGATATGCCACATTCTATGATAATAATTAGTGTTGAAGATTCTGATTACAAATTTCTGATGAGAATTAAAATTCTCAATATCATTAGGCTGAGAACTTTGCTTTGCACCTTGTGTGAGAACTTGTAAGGAAGAAAGAGTGATTACTACATGGAAGTGTTGCTTTTCTATTATTGTATTAAAAGGTATTGGAAAGAACTGAATGTTGTTTGATGTATATTGAGGGTTCTTTGATTCAGATTAATTGTGAATTTAGGGTTCTGTGAAGTATACTTTTCCTATGAATGAAAATAAAATTCTGGATTTTGACTGGATGGATGGACTTTAGCCATGTCTTGATATATATTGAGTTACTTCCCTTGCTAATTTGTATTCCATATTCTGGACAACTCAACACATCATCTTTTATTAGTTGAATGCTCTCATAAATACTGGGCAGATTTATTTGTGTGTTGGAACCTGCAAGGGCATGCTTCCAAGTCTTCACAGGACATTGCTGATAATGTTGATTGTGTTGATTAATCACAATGGTTACAGGTTATCCCATTATGTCAATTAATCAATTGCCAGATCTCACTGATTCACCTATTTCTAATCAACACTTGCATTTTAACCATCTTAATAAAGTTTAAGTTAAGTTTTCATATTTGCCCCTATGATATTATGGTAGTATACAATATGCTCTGCAAAATGTGGTAGATAGTGAGTTAAAAGTTCAATTAAAAGTTTGACTGGACAGCCCTGCCTTTAAAGAAGAGGTCAATTGGCTTTCTTGATATTGAATACATGTCAGATTGGATGGTATAATGCTTTGATCTAGATAATGAAGCTTGTATAGTCAGCTGTTGAATACATTACCAGTGAGATGTGGTCAGTTAATTGGATAAGTAAAGTACCTGCTCCGTCTTATGTTGTCTGTAATTGACCCTGCTTGAGCACCTGCCTTGAGTGGCATGCACCTGGGATCTGTCTGAAACCCTTAATGGATAGTTTAAATCTGTCTGATTGAGACTTCAAAACATATATATGAGTCAAAAGTCATTGAGTGACCCCTTCTTTTGTCTACTGCAGACTAAATTAATATTTTTACCAAAAATATTTGACAGCAGCCTTGAAGTCTGTAATTTCACCATGCAGCTGGGGTATTGGATTGTCATTGATTTTATTGATGGTTTCCAAATCTTACTGTCAGAAACTTTTTGTTGAATTTTTGTCATCCGTTTTGCTTGTAAATCAAAACTGTAATTTTGTTATTTTTCGAGATTTCTTGCATTTCTGAAGAATTTTATTTTTTTGTAACAACATGATCTGTGGGGGAAGATGTTGGAATTTGCTCTGGTGTGTTAATTATGTGTAGCACTTGAATTCTCTGTGGCTATTATTTTACAATTCCAACTTTGGAGGACTGAAGTTGCAGGAACTGTTTGCAACATTTATCACAGATCATTGGTGGTTATAGTGTTCTATGAATGACACTAGGCTCTCGTTCAGTGACATTCACATAATGAATGGTGATACAATCCTCTGGAGAATTTCAACTTGTCAGTTAAATGATAGAATGAAGTGTTAGGCTACTGAACTGGTTGATAACATCATGTCTTCTCTCTTTTTATTACAATCAATATGTGTTAGAATATGTTAACTTTCTGTCATTTAGAATATGGGTAATATATATATGGACATGTATACATACATGTCACACTCTGTGGGGAATTTCTTTAAGTGGCTGGCTGTTTCGTGCTGAATCGGAACTATGGATTAATTCCAATGCTGTGTTTAAGTGGTAGGGCGTTTGAAACAATAGAATTCTATTTCTCAAACAAAAAAATTTCATTGTTTAAAAGTTAGGGTTTTCTTTTAGTTTTGTTTTCTTTTAGGTTTTATGGTGTTTATGTTACATCTCTTGGGTGAGGGGTCTAATTGGCTTAAAAATCAAAAAATGGCATTAAAAATTAATGTGTTGCATTTAAGAAACGAGTTAATTACAATGGGAGTATTTTTTATCGCTTTTGGAAATTGCAATGCTTTTATAATTATTGTCTTATGAAATATTACATTCACTTCTAATAATTGAGGTTTACACAATGACATATTGTATATAAATTGCATGCATTAGTTTTCAACACCTTGGAATGCATTCAGACTGGAAAATGAGGGTGAAAAAAAGAGTAAAAAAACCTCACGGGCAGCTTGTTGAAACTTTTTATCGTGCTTAATTTAAATTTTCTGATAAATTCTTATTTCTGACTTGTAGAAAAGATAAGTTCCGTAGACAAAGTCTGTACCGACAATATAAAAGAGGCTTGTATGCTTTGGGTTAGACTTTCTCTATGATAAATCTAGCTAGTATATAGTATGTGATGGTGAAAGTTCTGAAATTATGTTACAGTGGTGATATACTGTAACTGTTGTTGTTTTGTGGACAATTTTTGCTTGGAGGAAATTAATATCAATGTTGTTCAGTGCATTATACGGGAATTTTAAGTGATTATTGCAGTAAATGTAATATGAATATTGGCTTAGATATTTGTTAATTTATTTATATAAGTGTTTAATATTTATATAATTTGATATTAAATAAATGTCTAAAACTGGGATGATGTACATGTATGTATTTCAGTGGATCTGATATAACGGTGCTTGTTGTTACTGTGATATGTGATGTTGTTGGGTGTTAGAGTTAACATAAAACAGATTATCTGCCAATCTGTGGAACATTGATCAGGTTTGAGGGATGATGGTAATGGGAAATTTTGTTTAATTGAGTTAGGGTAATATCGGGTTAAATGTCTAGAGGTTGTGACTGGAGTGTCGGCAGAGAGGCTAGAGAGGAATTGGTGTCAGAGTAGAGGAATCGTTAATTATTAATAATCTTTTGTTAATAATTTTCTGTGATGCTAGGCACTGGGTAATCTTGATGTTTTATTATAAGCGGTGCTGGAATCTCGATCAGGCACAAGCTTTTTCAACGTTTTTTCCTGACAAGACAAAGGCAATAAAATAGGAGCTGGACGTTTTATAAATGATTGCTTGTTTCTCAGGCTTGGACTGTAACGGTTCTAGGTAAGGACACAGACAGATGTGTGGTTTGAACGGTTGTGATGATTTGTGAACAGGATTTGTGAACACGATAGCTGTGAATTGTTCCTCTTGTTGTTGGTGATTGATAATTAGGTGAGGGAAGATTTGCTACTCTATGAGATAGTAAAGATGGTAGGATGATTGGTTTTGTTCTAAGCTCTGTAGATTGTTGATGTTTAATTGGGCGTTCACATCAAAAGTTTGGCATCAGTCAGCGATATTTCTCTTATAAACGTATGTTTTTTATTTGTTTGTGCACGAGAAGCTCCGACAACTATTCTAAATGGATTAACCTGTCAGTGTTTGTGATTTTTACAGGTCTTTTGATAAAAATCTGACAATTTTGGATCTGTGTAAATATAACAGATTTTTTGAAACTAAAACTTAATTGATATCATATATTTTAATGGAAGGTTAAATTAATTGTGCTATTAGTTTCTCTGTGTTTATTCTTGGAGTAAAAGTATCCCTGGTGTAATGATGAACATATGGAGTGAGTGATGATATAAGAGGAATGGAGAAACATGATAGTAAGAAGAATAAACAAATCCAATTAGTGACACATGTTTTAAGGTATTGTGATGTAATCAATGAAGTTGAACATGAATATCGTGACAGAGCTCCACTCTGATACAGACAGGTTCGCTGATTATATTTCGGGGAGGTGAGAGATTTCTGTTTCAATTCTGCAGGAGTTAATTATGTACGAGTGTGTACAATGCCAAGCGGAGAAATGGTGTTAATGCAGGGTGGTGGTACTCTACTCGCTCAGTGTAAGAATACACTGTGGATGATACTGGAGGCCGAAGAAAATGCATCGAAATCCTCGTCCCCGGGGCCAGATCGTGACTCAGGGGACGGGGAAGGGAGTGGAGATAAGTCGTCGGCTCAAGGGAGCCTGGAGTCATGTAGTTTTGATGGATTAAGTGATTTAGGAAAGTTAGGATCAAGCAATCTGAATGAAAGTCAGGATACAGAGGAACTGATTCAGAATTTAAGGGATTTAAAATCAATAGGGGCTAATGTTGATAATGTGGATTTATTACAAGGGGCAGCTGGGGCCCCGCCCCCATTACCTGTCTGCACAGCAAATGGAATTGACTGCAAGGATTGCAAATGTAAAGTTGTTTTCAAGAAATCAAAAGGTGAGTTAAGCTTTCATGTACATAATAACCTTGCAGGTAATTGATATACGTATGATTCATATTTTGTTATATATTCTTGTGCAGTGGTTGTAAGTAATGGTGAAGTTACCCAGAAAATTAATTCATTTCCGATGTTTGCCAGATTATATGTTTTTTATGGTATGCATGACTACATACCATGTTGATTATTTTGGCAAGTATCGTCATATATAACATATATCACATCCTGTTATCTCGTAGTATCTGTGTTTATTATGATATAAGTGGCATGATAAAATGATAAATGAAAGATGTTGTTATTAATATGTGTTTGTGACTTTCAATTACTATTGTGGGAAAATCAAGATACAAGATTATAAAACTAACTCTATCACATAATCAGCCTTATCAGGTGTCTGTACTTTCACTCTCTCAATCAAATTGTCTCTTATTACATTGTATTAACTTGTTAATGGCTGAACGCTGAATGAAATGCGGTGGTTTTCTCTGTTATATTTGGCTATAGCCCTTTACTTCATAGAGTATCAGATGTTTTTGTTGCATGTGCTTTATATGACATATATCCAATTGCTGGTGCATTTCAACACATTTGTCTAAATTGATGGATGTCCATGATTACTATAGTTGTCTTCAAATAACCGGTATACAGATGATGTTTATATTGTCAATTATCAGAGTTATTAACACTGCAGTTCTATAAACATGTTACAGGGACTACGTATGGAAAAAGGGTTAATGTACTCGAATCACCAAATGATTTTTGAAAGAGTTACCTCCTCTAGTATAGTAAGGCTGGGTTGACACTATGACTTAGAGTTTCATACTATTAAAATGGTGCTGATGTGAGCAGGGAGAGGTAGGGGCCTGGGGTCCAGTTCCATGCCAACATTGGATCACAAATGAAATATTTGTGGTGACTGTGTTGATGAAGTTTTCAGTTTTGTTTGATTAAATTTTAATTACTTAGAAACTGTGAGCTGGAAGTTAATTAAGGTTGCTGCTCTCTGAGTCTGCTGTAATCTTGTTACAATCCAATATACAGGACATGCCCCCTAGAGGATCAATCACCCTGAGTCAGTGACTTGTAACATTGTCCCTATGAAACCTCTCAAACAGTTCAATTACATCCTGATATTTAGATTTCTGTTATAATGAAGATGAATGTCATGTTTGTTTTTAAAATATTGATGTATTTGTTAGAATTTGCGAATTATGAATTATGCGTTTGCGGCTCTTTGAATGATTGGCAGTCATCTTTTGCATGAATAAGTTATAACAGGCTTGTAAAAAGAAAGTTTTAAATAGTATTTAAGTGTTGAATGCCATTATTATGTGATTATAATTACAGGATGCAGATTTGAACATGTCGGTAGCATTAGTTCTGATGGTGCAATATACTGGGTTATAACTTATATTCAAGTGCATATTACAATTGTAATGTATTATGTCATAACAAAACGTTTTCAAAGTAATATGATTTGTTTATGAGGGGATAGATGATAGAAGAAAGGCTAGGATATAGATACTCTAGCCACCTGAATGTTGGTGCTAGTATGCTGGGTATATAAAATGTATTAAAACCACATGCTGGAGGTGGAAGGTCGATATTTATTTATTTCACTTTGCTGCTTGTCCATATGGGATACACCCACACCCTCTCATAGACAAATTGTGAGTTCCATATGATTACTTGGAGGCTACAATCACAGTTTTTACCTTACAACTTGGATAAATGTTTATATAATTTAGGTATTAACAATTCACAGTCGGTGTGGTATGCCTGTCATTGTTGTCATGTTTTGAACCTAACACATATTTTGGGATCTGCTTCTCAACCTGTTTCATAATGTGTTTGCTTTCTTATCATTGATTGAGAAGCCTAAGTAATATTGATGGTTACCATTGTCTATCATGTTTTGTAAGTGTTTTACTTTCTTACTTTAGTCCTCTTTGTGTACTTCGACACATAAGGCTAATGTCAGCATTCTCCGCTTTGGTCTGTTTATTGCCTTCTCTCCAATTCTTTCAACTCCCTTTCCCTCCTCCAGGTTTCTTTTTGTTGACCTTTTTAGTCTGCCATCTGGAGTCCATCTTAGAGTGACATTTGTTGGTTTAGTCTTTTTCATTCTCATAACATGGCCAATCCATCTCCATCTTCTTTGCTTTATTTTAATCTCAATGTATTTTTGGGATGTTTTCTTCCAAAATAGTTCTTTATTTGTAATGTTTTTGGCCAATAATTATATGTGTTTTCACTGCACAAATATATAATTGGAATCAGAGAAGAGCTAAGTGAATAATGGCAGTTACTCAGTGTATAAAAGTTGCCAAGATTAGATATTGCATATGCTTGCGAACACCACAAACCTGTACCATATGACTAACATTAACAGTATGGTATGGGTGTTACTAAATACTGTCACTGGGTTATGTACGATTATTATGATATACCCAGTGGAACTGCTGTAATTACCCCACCTGTGTCTCAGAACCTGTGGATTATAAGTGAAAACTACTTTTACCACCTAGCTGTGTCTAGAACCTGTGGATTATGCTAGTATTTTATTGTTGTCTCCTCACAGAAGCGACATAAAGCTGCTGGAACAACAACATAACAAGTCTGTGCAGTAAACAGTCAGAAGTTAAACTTCCTGGCACAATGTTTTCACTAATTGCTTTTCTAGGTGTGTTAATTGTCTATTTATGTTTGGTGAGGAATCTCAGGTTTTATGTTCAGGTACCCTGTGTAATGGCCCAACTTGTAATATGATGACAACTTACTGATTTAAGCCAGTATTTGTGACTCCAGAGTGTGTGTACATCTGCATGCCAACCTGGTGATGGCTAATTTTCTAGCTGCCTAAAATGCTATACATTTCTGACCATTCTGCTTAATTGGGAAAACAAACCAGAATTTCTTCAACAATAACAGGGAAGTCATGGGGGTAACAAATTGCTGTTTTTCTCTAATTCTCACAGTTACTTATGTTTACTTCTGACACTTCTTTGATGAAATAGCTGGTAATATGTAATAACCAAGTAATTGATGAGTGTATATCGTGCTTTGAGTTGCTCTCCATATAACATTATCATTTTCCTCATTATCAATGATTATTATAAACATTTTGATCATCATAATTCTTTGTATTATAATTATTCTCTCATTTGCTTCAATCTTCAAAACAGGGAACAAATCTTCAAGTCTCACCTTTTTCCCTGGGTAAGGAGTGTGTAATAGAATCAAAGCACTGAAAGCTACAGGAGTGGTCCTTGCTGTTTACCATACCCAATTAATCAACCAAACAGTGTCACAGGGTTAATTAACTAAGTACAAGTTCATTTTTCACACCATTACGCATGATTAAAAAACTTTTGAATCCTTTGGGTTGTCAATCCAAAACGATTCTATCTTCTTCTTCATTAAATTTTAAAACAATTTAGCATTCAGCATTCATTTATCTTAGCTGCATCTTTATTCGTTGAGTGTGACTTCAGCCTTACCCCATGTTTGACCTGTACTGAGATAGTTCTGTTTTTGTAAAGCTGAAAAATCTGACATTTTATCATGACTGTGGTATCAAATGTTTTGTATAAATACATTTTTCATTATTTATTGTTTATCATAGAGAATTCAGTAATGACTTGTACTTGATGTTTGTTTATATAGTAGAAAGCTGATAGATTGGTGATACTCTCAATGGACTATACAGTGGGGTTTGCTGGCCGCGATTAAGATATCTAAGTGGTTTGTAAATGGTCAAAGTTAATTTGTCTCATTTGGTGCAACAAGGTTGTAACACTGTATATATGATGTAGTGAGGTACAACCTTGTTGCACCAAAGGGACTAATTAATTATCAGTCTGTGAATTTACACTTAAACTTATGCTCATAATGCATGCACCTTGAAGCCTGCTGTGTCCGATGATGCATGTGGGTACAATGCATACATGCATGGAGGTTATAATGCATGGAGAAGGTTACAGAGTTACACAACTCAACATTTACACACTCTAAGGCTTGTCATGCAGTCCTGCACCTACCTAATAATGGTCATTGCAGGACTACTTTACAGTCAAAGTTCAATACAAATGTAGTCTAATGATAACATTCTAGCTGGTTGTCATGCCAAAAACACCCAAACAGTGAAATTATTATTATAGTACAAAAAGGAAAAACTTGCTATTTTACATTGCAATCTCAAATAGTCTAATGAAATAGTTGATTTCCATGACAAAACCTATCAAACATTGAAATCATTTGTACATAAAAGGAAAAAGCTCACTACTTACCATTGCAAGTTCAATAGTCTAATTAAATAGTTGGTTTCCATGACAAAAACAATCAAGCATAGAAATCATTAGTAAGTTTTTCACTTTTTGACATTTGTTGATTTTGGCATTGGTCACAAAAGGTCCTTAGTATCTTTGTTATGACCACTTAATGTATAAAAGACTGCATGATTTGAAAGTTGACTTTGTCTTTGCCCAGTTAAGTACTTTCGTACCAGACCTCTATTAGATAGTTCACAGCTGCATGAACAGCAAAAAGAGCAATGTCAGATGTTGCCTGTAAGTTGTGGTCAAATATTGTCTTATTACCATACATTATCTCTGTTGTTTGTCTACCATATTGCTGCTTGTTTCTTGCATTACTTAGTGATGTGTCTGGGTTTTAGTGTCTGTAAGTTCTCCATTAGTCTGCTGTTTACTGCTGAAATGAATTATTGAACTAACTTGTAGGAAGTGTGTCCCTGAGTGTTGTCTTTAGTTTATTACTGCTTGGCTTAAGGAATCTCAGGCAGTGCATTAAACACACTAATGACTTTCTAGGAAAGTAATGTGTCTGCATTATAATGATGGACCCACTCTCTCCGCATCAACTCATGCCTCTATTCTATTCGTTGTCATGGTCTTCTTGGCTACTATTGAAATAAAATCTTCTAAACAATGTTTATGTTGTGAGGATGCATTTAATTATTCCTGCAATTTATTTGTGTTTCTTTGAATTGTGCCATCAGTTTTGTCTCATGTCTCATTCTCTCTCCTTTACCGCTGTATTTCTTACAGCATTCACTCTTCTTTAACTATGTACTCCAAACAGCACTGTTCAGACAAGAGACAAGTTAGAATGTGTACATATCATGTGTGCAGCTTTTGTGGGACAAATATTATGAATGACCTCCCTTGAATAGGACTAGTGTCTTGTTTCATAAGTCCATCTCCATGTGTGCCTCTGTAGCTCAATGGTTAGCGCGCTTGCTGTCTATTCTGGCGACCACCGGGTTCAAATACGGGTGGAGGCACTCATATGCTTGCCATATTTCAGCAAAAAGCTGACTGAAATAAATAAAGGCTATATATATATATATGCTCCATAATGACAAATTCTGTTAGAAATAATTTAATTATAATTATTATATTTAAGTATTTAAGTGTTCTGAATTAAAATAAGTTTGCAAATGTGCATGTAAATAAAATAAAATGTAAATTTATTTGACATTTGTTGAGTCAGCAAAATGTCATAAAACATTAATTTTATCAAGTTGCCCTAAGCATGTTATATAGATTAGGTTTAGTTAATTGTATTTGTACTAGTGTTAATTACTTAATTGGATGTTTTTCATATGACGTAACATATTTGGCAGGTTACAATTATATGATTACCAGTCAACTATGTGTGATGAAAGGAATGCTGGTCAGGTGTTAATGTATCTACCAGCCATTGCTCAGTCCATGCTTTCACTAAAGGTTCATCATGTATGATCAGTCTCTATCGTGGTTCAATCATTCACTACACTGTACACTGATATTGATGTAGAATTGATGTAGAATTGATGAGGTTGGTTGTTGATTGTGGAGGAAATTACCACATTTCATGGAAAATACATCGTTCAATTACCTCCCTTGTCAGTATGGAATTTTGAATTACATTTAATCATTGCTCAACAAATTGTGTTCAGTCTACCCAAAATGAAATATCTGCCCCCTTAGCCTTGTAGGTATTTATTGTCTCCTTTGAATGTTTTATGATATGCAATGGCTCCCTTAAATATTAATTTACATTATATGCATTACCTCCCTTAATATCAATTTACATAATATGCATAACCTACCTTCAATATTAGTTTTCTTATAATATGAATTACCTCCCTTCAATATTAATTTTCATATAATATGCATTAACTTAATCCCTAATTGGATATAAATTTAAGTCACACTTTCATAGTTAATACAGAGTGATTAGTTATAATAATTAGATGGTATCATGCCACCATATGTTGAAGTCTCTTCTTCATCATGGCTTATCTAACACAGAGAGAAAGTCTTGCTTTGATCAAAGCCAACAGAATTTGGCAAGTAACTCAAGCATGTGAATCATTCACTGTTTCTTGTGTAATTAATGATTACTTCTTCTCAACCATTATGTGATTTCTGCTCACCACAGAACATTGATGCCAATGAATTTGAACTACTAATCAAAGAAAAAAACTGAAATATTCTGATATATTAGACGAAAAACTCAAGCATTGGCCATAAAACTTCAGTCAGCATTTAGATGAGTAGTTAGTGGTTAAACTGCAAAGAATGCAGCTCATCATTAAAATGTCTTAACATCAGTTATATATAGAAATGTGGTTTCTGATGAGCCAATGTTATCTTAATGTTGGGGTTTTAGGCTAAATAGACAGTTATTAGAAAGTTGGGTATCTCAGCCAGATAGTCTATTAGGGTAAGTTTCAAGGTCAGGAAATAATATTGATCTCAATTTTGGTTTTCATTTCATCTGTAAGGTAATGAAAAGTGTAATGGTTGGAAAGGATCCATTTTGAAACTTTTCTAAAAACTTTTACTAAGAGTGTGTAGAAAGTACATGCTACATTATTCAGTCATATTGTCAGTAGTGTTTTTGTCCTGGTGGAATCTCAGTAAAGTCTATGAAATAGTGCTTACTGGGGTATGTCTGTGTGGTAAATTATGACCTAGCATAATACTACGACATACATTGTAATAAATGATATTTCAAGTGTGTTTTATCAGAATGTATTATTTATACATTCCTGAGGCTTACCATTTGAAATTTTGATGTTTGATATTCTTGAGATCAGCAGCTTTTGTAGTTAGAACTGATTATAGAAATTACAATTTTAATGTAGGTTCTACAAATAGAAATTGAGACAAAATGTGTCTTGGAATTGGAATTTAAGTATCTAAATCATTCACTAGTTTTGTTGAGACAAAAAGAGGAGACACATTTTTATTTCACTCTAGGTACTATTACTTGAAGTTAATGTGTTTTAAATACCATTGATGCCATTAGATGTATATGGTTCAATTCCTGAGATAGAAATAGTCGGGACCTGAAAACCCCAAATCTGCTTGGCACGAGGGAAGTAACTCAAGTTTTCATTTATTGAGTCAATGTCTATTTCTCTCCCTTTGAATCATAGTGTAGTTTTCAAAGGGAAGTAACAATGAAATAGTCAATCTTTGTATTATTTGATTTACCTCCCTTGGTTGTTGCTAAACATGCTGATGGCATTACCATTATTTCCTGAACATGATTGAGATAGAATTTAAATGAATAGATCTGGCATTATGAAAATTGCTTTATTATTGAATTGCACAAAAAGCACCATTTTGATCCTTTTAAAATTACTACTTAGCTGTTAAAATAGTTTTCCAGTAATAATAATCATTTTGATTACAATCTAGCAGGTGCATACAAGATATGATATGGTTGTATGTTATAGTGTGTGTATAACACACTGCATGTGGTTGATGTAACATTTGACAGGTGGCAGTATCCTGTGGTTATAACAACTCATATTCTGATACAGTCTGGCTGGATATTCCCATGGTATGTTTTAGATGAACATGTTGATGTGTTTCCTGACGTTCTCTATAAGTCGGTGATAGATGGGTTAACCTGGATACTGACCTACTGTGTTCAATATCTATATGTTGTCAATTACTTACTGACTGACCATAATATGAACTGAGTACAAGTATGAAATGCGCTATATTTCCAGTATAATGAGCCAGACCTTCTGCATGTTTGTCTGGTGTTTGTGAATTTGGTGTCCTTCAGTTTTTCCTTAGCAACAGTTGCTATGTTACTGCATGTTTTCATGTTCTGGTGTTTACATTATATTAGATGATGTCATTGTGTTGTCAGGCTACAATTCTGCAGCATTACTCATTGCAGTGCATTTCTCCGGGTTATAGTTATCACTTTATGTGCATCATATCTAACTTCTGTAAATCATGATCTTTATTTCATGAAGTTTGGTAAGACTCGATCACTTTGCAGATATATGAATTTGCGGTCAAAGGTTGTATGATAGATCTTCATGTTATGTATGTTACATTATGTGCATTCTTGAATTCCGGATTGTGGAAATCAATTTGCGAGTAATACTAATAGCGAAAATTGAAACATCACACATAACACCTGTCATACCTGTTCAGAACAACACACTAGATGTCGTATTATCATTTTGGCCTTGAAGCATCGACCCTATTCCCCATGAAATGTTTAAAAAACAACTTAGAAAATTTCGTGTTTCAATGTCCTATCCACCATGATTATAGGCCTCCTGTATTTCTTACAACGTCTCTCCATACATTGTAAACATCAAAACATTATCCTATGTGTAGTCCACGGCCATTACGCAACCAATCTGGCCGAGAACAAACAAATCAGCTCAAACTTACAACTGTCTCAATCGTAAATACAAACGAACAACATCTGAATGTGTAAATAGTGGAATTTAAACTTACATAAACAAGCTCAAATACTGTCACAATTTCGGAGAATGAATCATTTTGCATGTAATGTTTTCAACCCTTCACATGTTGGCCATAAGTTCTCCCAGCACTATTGATATCCTGTTATATTAATATATTTTTTCTATAATAAATAACATTTCATCATTTTATTGGCCTGTATTGCATTGTATTGGGGATGTTTGTGTGTTAGATGATGTAAACAATGCGATACATCGCCATGCCGCTGTGAATGTTCCCGGTCTTATCAAGTCAATCATATAATGTGTGTTGTATTAGAACTGCGTCATCATATTCCACTGCTACAATACCAACATTTTACATGTTTTACTCTGACACTATCAGAATTTATTCTGTCATCTGTGAGGGAAATATGGAGTTTTGATAGGTAATTATTATGTTATTTTGAAAACTCGTCAGTTAATACTATTCAGATAACATAAATTTTGATAGTATCAGTATATTGTATTGTCTTAAATTGAATTATATGCAACTTTTTAATATAGACTGTATTAAATGTGGTTTTAATTTGTATTGTCACAATTTAGATTGATTTTATTTTGATATCTGTGCATACTGGGTTGTTTGAGAACATTTATCTGACTTGCTATAATATATTTCTAGGTAACAAGTTAGCCAGGATGTACTTGTTACTTATTTCCTGCCTGCAAATGTGCAGTCTGTCTTGTATTGTGTAGGCAGGTGGTTGCATACTCGCATAGTTTGTATGAACCATATTGCTTCAAGTATAGATTGTATTGTGTTTGTCTTGAAAGTTATAAATCATATACCATGATAAATATAGTTACTGTTAATTACTTACATAATGCAAGTTATGTTTTTACCAGTATTTCAACATTGACTAATGTTATGAGCACAGCATCTCAGCTGGGTGAAATAAAGAGCCTTTGTTAAGAAAATTGTAACTGCAGGGTCTATGTGGAATATCTTTGAATTTAAGGCTAAGTTTTGATGTTTGTGGGAGGCTGGTGTTACCTTTGTCTGAATCTTGGTTTTCCTATGGGTCACCTGAGTATGACTAACACTGGGAGGACTTATTGAATGCAGACCCTGTTAAAGGACTTTGTGCCACTCAGATACTTACTGAGCACTGACACTGTTGATAATTTTATGAGTCTCCTACAAATCCTTGGACTCAGTAGGACTGGACCAGGTCTGTGTAACATATGCTTATAGAGTTTGAGATAATCTTAATAATAACTGAGATCATCTTGCAGCTTATATTACCATGCCTGAGATCATCTTGCAGCTTATATTACCATGCATGAGATCATCTTGCAGCTTATATTACCATGCATGAGATCATCTTGCAGCTTATATTACCATGCATGAGATCGTCTTGCAGCTGATATTACCATGCATGAGATCATCTTGCAGCTTATATTACCATGCCTGAGATCATCTTGCAGCTTATATTACCATGCATGAGATCGTCTTGCAGCTTATATTACCATGCATGAGATCATCTTGCAGCTTATATTACCATGCATGAGATCATCTTGCAGCTTATATTACCATGCCTGAGATCATCTTGCAGCTTATATTACCATGCATGAGATCGTCTTGCAGCTTATATTACCATGCATGAGATCGTCACACAGCTTATATTACCATGCATGAGATCGTCTTGCAGCTTATATTACCATGCGTGAGATCATCTTGCAGCTTATATTTCCATGCATGAGATCATCTTGCAGCTGATATTACCATGCATGAGATCATCTTGCAGCTTATATTACCATGCATGAGATCGTCACACAGCTTATATTACCATGCATGAGATCGTCTTGCAGCTTATATTGCCATGCGTGAGATCATCTTGCAGCTGATATTACCATGCATGAGATCATCTTGCAGCTTATATTACCATGCATGAGATCGTCACACAGCTTATATTACCATGCATGAGATCGTCTTGCAGCTTATATTACCATGCGTGAGATCATCTTGCAGCTTATATTACCATGCATGATTAGTGCATCTAGAACATTTGGTTAAATAAAATGAGATTATAAAGATTATGATAAACTGTTGTACAAATGTATGTTGATTTGATGTATGTTGAAGATTTGATGTATGTTGATTTGATGTATGTTGAAGATTTGATGTATGTTGAAGATTTGATGTATGTTGAAGATTTGATGTATGTTGAAGATTTGTTGTAGATGGATATAGATCACATTGATGAGGAAGTCTTACTTGTCATGAATATACATGTATCACTGTCATGATAGACAACAAACAGTTTGGAACATGTTCAAGTTGTACAGATATAAAACCTGCAATCTGTTTAAGATAACACAATTACCCAGTTGTTTACTACCACTTCTGTTCTTGTTGTTGTAGTGTGATTGTCTATGATATATGTAGGCTTTCTACATCCTTTCTCTCACAATTACTTTATAAAGGTTTCCAGATAATTATATTAAACTGTTTGACGTCATAATTCAATTATTTGTCTGACATTATTGTACATAGGTTATTTTACTGAAATAGCCCTTCTCCCTAAGTGTGTGAAAATATGCTTTAGTCGGTTTGTAGGGATTTATTTATTTATCTTAAAGTGGAACTTATCTTTAAAAACTGTACAAAAAATAAATGAAACAAATAAATGAATAGGAATGAAATATTTTTTTTTGCTTTTTGACTCTAGCTTATAATGTACTGTAACTCAGGTATAGGAGAGATCACCGTATTCATATGCAAAATGTCCACCGGCAATCTATTTTTTGAACAATGAAATCTGCCATTCACCAATGGCTAGCTGGTGGTATGAATGCCTTTGTATTATACTAACATGAAATCGCCTATGCTTAAGGTCCTCGGAGGCAAAATTGAGGGCCAACAAAATTCGTAAGGGATCTAAAAGATTGTAGATCCCTACCTTGTAGAACACAATGTGTCTGTGATGCTTGATCTATTACTATGATGTAAACAATGCTCAAATATATAATCATATAAAATGAGATATTAATGTGCCTTCGTAGCTCAATGGTTAGTGCGCTTGCCGTCTAGTCTGGCGACCCTGGTTGAAATACGGGTGGAGGCACTCATATGCCTGCCATATTTCAACAGAAAGCTGACTGGCAAATAAATGCTCGGCATTAAAAAAAATAATAAAAAAATTAAGCGGTCCTGGGTAATCTGTGGCGGACTGGTGTGAATATATGAGATTTCTCGGCACTTAAACCGTAACTTTATTTAAAGAAAAGATACAGTACTTAGGAAAGGATGGGCACCACGCAGCCAAGATAGGGCTGGAAAGTGTGAACATTTACATCGATGAATAATGCACATTTACTATACAGTACATAAGGTGATAAGTAGCAATATTAATTCCTGGAAATGATGAGGGTTTTTGTTTATACTTGGAGATAATTGATTTCAGCAGGTGGTTGCTGGTATGATGTTGAGTCCTGGTTTCTACCTGTCCTGATATTGTAGGGTGTTTGGTACTGTAGTCATTGGTCTGGTATGATAATTACTTATCTCTGAAACTCTCTAATTATCTTGTTATCACTTCCTGTCTTGGAGCACTCAGATCTGAATTAATACACACTAAAAAAAAGTCTTGTTACATGTATGTATGGTGGAAGTGACATATGTATTACATTGTGATTCAAAGGCATAATGATGGGGGAAATCTGAATGGCAGAAACATTTATTAAAACATAACAAGCCGTCCATAAAGTTCAATTTATCTCTTGTGAAAATCAGTCATTAATGTTCATCTTATTGAACCAACCAAGCCAAAATAATGTTCCTGTATACATGTTTGAGTGTATGGTATGAAGTGTGTTATATATTTTAATTAGGTATGTACAAACCACCTGTTTCATTAGTTAATGAGATACAAGACTTACATAATGTCTTACAGAGAGGTTTTTCATAAGATTTTCATCATAATTACACAATATCCACTTCATCATAAACAGTTTTTTACAATGTTTATAAGACGAGATAAATTATTCAGGTGGGAAGAACCAGGTACCAGGATAAAATCTACGTTTTCATGGGATGCGCTGATGAGCCATGCTGATAAGCCTTTCTGGATGCTGCGTTTTTTGGGCGAATTTTTTAGTGAAATGAATGCTGTGTTAGAACGGAACTAATCTTATGTCATGTGGCTTTTTTCTTGTGTGTGTGTATATATATATATATATATGATTGTATTTTTTGCACTGTGTAAAAGTCAGTCAGTTATTAAGTTTACTGTACTGTTGTTCAGAAGAAAAAAATTCGTAGAATTTTTCAATTATGTTGAGTTGATGAATTGTGGTAGTCGGATGTGTGTTAACCTCGTTGGAATTGTTGATGAATTATTGAATGCAGTTTGAACATTACCGGTACATTTCACTGTTTGTAAGTACATGGATATATACCCGGAGTTAGGATAAGTTTGATTTAACCCGAAGCATGTGTTTGTGGTGAGGTGGAGAATGGAAGCTTCCCCATACCCTAACTGTATACCTTGTGAGGGTAAGATCTTGTCTTGTAAAATCTGGAGTTACATTATAAAACGGTTCTGTTCTGTTTAAACCAGTAATCGAACCCTGATCTGGATGATGGTGATCGATACTCCTGCTTCTGCATGGTGAACTAGCTGAGTAGGTTTGGTTAATAATTTGGGGTAAAGTTATATCAGTTTTCAGAAAACGTATCTGAATTGGATATTCATATTGAAACATCTAGGGAATGTTGGTCATTATAAGCTAACTGCATGTAGCATGCTGAAGTTTAATGTAATTTGAACGTTGCCTTGACAATTTCTGGTTAATGCATGCGTTGCACAATGATTACAGAGACATTTCAATCTCTAATGCATTCAAAAAACTCTTCCACTGAGTAAATAAAGTATAGCATCTGGTTATTTCTTGTTACACATTTTGTATACAGATGTTTCTTGTGGTGCTTTATGAATGTTTCCCATCAGTAAAATAGCTGCAGCTGTTGTCCAAATTTGTAAGTTCATTATTTTTCTTCATGTACAACATTTCCATCTTTATGTGTTGTTGTTGTGTACCAATGTTAATACTCGTCTGTACTGTGGTGGAACCATAATGCTGGTACTTTGGAGACAACAGACTTTGGTTGCATTTAAATCATATATATTTTGGATGTCTGTCTGGAGGTCGCAAAGTTTGTCTTCTTGTTCTCTTTTGGTCAGATTTCAATGAAACTTCACATGACTACGTAGTTGGTACTATAGGCTTATAGTTGTGCATATTGTCAGGAATTTTATGTCGGATGAATATTATGAGTTATGGCCCTTTGTGGGAGACATATGTTTATGTGTCAAAAACACTCCTAGTTTACATTACATGACTTTGAATGATTCAAAAGAGCATGCAAAGTGAATAATACTATTCTTCTAAACCAAATGCTCAGAGTATATTGTTTTTTTGCCCCATAATTATGTTATGTATAGCTCTCGGTACTTAAAACCTTGTCCCACCATTTGGGTAAGAACGAACCTGAACTAATACTATTATTATTACATTATGCACCGCCTCTTGATACTAAGACAAAACCACCTGTAGTATAGGTATTTGACCTGTAACTCCCTGTCCCTAATTGACACTATTTGTTCCCTTAATTATCCCACCTTGACTGGGATGCTCTAATTCATCATTAATTGGTCTATTTGCATATTGATCAAGATAATGACTAATCTAATTATTGTATTCTTTTCTTGAGTCTATAGGAGTTAGGTCAATCTGACCACTGAGTGACCGTGAGTGCAGTGCCAACTTTCTATATATACAAAACCCAGTAGTTTGATTGGTATTTCTCGTTTCCTGGAATGTTTGCTCACCTTGCTGGGAGTTATATGTTTTCTAGGACTTTCATAATGACAGATTATATTCTATCAGGTGAAATTTCCATTATAATATTATATATTTTATCAGAATGTTTTATGATGAAAGATGTACAAAGTTAAATGGATTTACCTGGATGGAATTTTTACTATTTGAACCAATTTTATTCGGATATTTCAATATAGGGCTCTGACAGCATTATTTAAACATTTTGGTGATGCAGACATCATAGAAGTGAAACATGAGATTTTATGTCTTGAAAGTTTTATTTTATTGGTCTATTAAAAGGATTTTTCTGTGATAATGTAAGACATTATTGTAGGCAGTTTATATGATTACATAGATTATTGTTTATTAATAGTTTATATTCTAAGTATATTATAAAGTATAGATTTATTGTTTTGGCAGGTAGACATATGGTTGTTATGATGAGGTGGGGTGGGGAGAATGTTGCTCTATTTTCTGTGTTTATTATATAAATTATAATAGATGTTGAATTATTGTAGGTTTATGATAATGTTGTCACTAGGAATTATTGATTATTGTCTGTGATGATGGAGGTGATTAATTAGTTTAATAATGTTGTTTGTATAGATTCTGTTAGTGTTGCAGGAATCTTACTACCTGTATTTAAGTATATCTCCAAGTATATATACAGGCTATATGTTTCATTGCCTGTTTCAACTGTTCTTTTTGACAAACCTTTGTTGACTCTGCTCTGGCACCGAGAAGAATTTTAGGTGCTTCAAAGGAATTCAGGAAGATCAAAACTGGGAAGAGGGGGGGGGGGGGCATATGTGACATAATTCCAAGGAAACGTTACCTAGTATTGGCATAAAGCTCAAGGTGTATGAAATACTTAAATGCTAATACTTGGACAATAAAATTTGTTCAGCATCAATAATTGTGTCAGAATTTCTTGACCTTTGTAATTAAATTCTGTTACAAGCTTCATCCAGACTACCTTGCAAAGACAACCAAAGCTGCATAAATTGTTTGTATATTTGTGGTATAAGTGCTGTAAGTACCTAGAATCTCAGTTCACCAGTCTATATGATGCAGGAACAGAGAATTCTACCAGCATGATCTAACTCCACTTAACACTGATATGTAACCCACTTATCTCATCAAAGACATTGTTTACATTGCAACCACCATACTGAAAACCATTCAATGGTTTAACAACATATATTGTATATTCCTTTGTGCTATTATAGAGCCTATAACCACTCGTTGGCATGCAACATGTAGACGTACCCGGGTGTACTAGCAGACTTTCTGTCTCACCGCCCCTATCTATCTACTAGTATATACAATGATTAATTACTCCACCCTCCATGTTAACTTTGATCTGAGAACAATACCTGATATATCCTGATTATAAAATATATATTCCAGTGGAAGATTTCTGAGTTAATCTTGATTCCCTCAGATATGCCAATGAATGGTGAAATCCCTCACCCACCCATATCACCCCCACCCATCCGGGAGTATTATAGATGAGTGACTTACTCAGGTAATATCACCCCCACCTACCCGGAGTATTATAGATGAGTGACTTACTCAGGTAATATCACCCCCACCCATCCGGGAGTATTATAGATGAGTGACTTACTCAGGTAATATCACCCCCACCCATCCGGGAGTATTATAGATGAGCGACTTACTCAGGTAATATCACCCCCACCCATCCGGGAGTATTATAGATGAGTGACTTACTCAGGTAATATCACCCCCACCCACCCGGGAGTATTATAGATGAGTGGCTTACTCAGGTAATATCACCCCCACCCACCCGGGAGTATTATAGATGAGTGGCTTACTCAGGTAATATCACCCCCACCCATCCGGGAGTATTATAGATGAGTGACTTACTCAGGTAATATCACCCCAGCCATCCGGGAGTATTATAGATGAGTGGCTTACTCAGGTAATATCACCCCCACCCACCCAGGAGTATTATAGATGAGTGACTTACTCAGGTAATATCACCCCAGCCATCCGGGAGTATTATAGATGAGTGGCTTACTCAGGTAATATCACCCCCACCCACCCGGGAGTATTATAGATGAGTGGCTTACTCAGGTAATATCACCCCCACCCACCTGGGAGTATTATAGATGAGTGACTTACTCAGGTAATATCACCCCCACCCACCCGGGAGTATTATAGATGAGTGACTTACTCAGGTAATATCACCCCCACCCACCCAGGAGTATTATAGATGAGTGGCTTACTCAGGTAATATCACCCCAGCCATCCGGGAGTATTATAGATGAGTGGCTTACTCAGGTAATATCACCCCAGCCATCCGGGAGTATTATAGATGAGTGACTTACTCAGGTAATATCACCCCCACCCACCCGGGAGTATTATAGATGAGTGGCTTACTCAGGTAATATCACCCCGACCCATCCGGGAGTATTATAGATGAGTGGCTTACTCAGGTAATATCACCCCCACCCACCCGGGAGTATTATAGATGAGTGGCTTACTCAGGTAATATCACCCCGACCCATCCGGGAGTATTATAGATGAGTGGCTTACTCAAGTAATATCACCCCAGCCATCCGGGAGTATTATAGATGAGTGACTTACTCAGGTATAAGTGAGAGTCAAGTTATGATTTGTTGATGGATTGTTTCATACCTCTGTTGTTATTGTTGTTGGTCGGTACTTCTACATTCTCATGCTGATAGATTATCATACCTCTCTCTTACTGTTGTTTTATGTCAGAGTAACAGATTTACTGGGGTATAGTTGACTCTTGATATCAGAAGATTTATCAGAATATATCCTTCTATCATGATTTGGACTAAGGATTAGATATACCAAGATTGTGTTAGATGATTGAACATTCATCAGGCAGTTACAGCAGTAGTCACTTAAGCTGGTTTGCATTGATAAGTTCTTAAAGCTCTTGTTTGAAACTTGAACGTAGCACCTAATTGAAAAGTGAAACAATGGAGGTGTCTTCTGTCTTCTAGTGTTGATATTGATTTCTGGATTTAATTCTAAAGTCTTGGAAGTTCTTGCACAAATTATAGATTTTGAATTGTCATGGGTCTGCAACAAATTTCAGAAGAAAAAAATTGTACTAATTTTACACTTGAAACAAAAATTTGGGTATTTTGCTATAAAATCGTGATCCATGAAATGAATTAAGCATGAAGTGGTTTTGGGTGAAATTTAACAACACACTGGATCAACTTTAATGTTCGATTTTGATTTGATTGAGTCGATTGAGTTAATTGATTGAGTCGATTGAGTTGAGTTGATTGATTGATTGATTGATTGATTTATTGATTTATTGATTGTGTTTATTGATTGTGTTTATTGAAACCATTGATTACCTATTTATCAATTTTATTTATTTATTTGGAGATGATCAATTTTATTTGATTGATTGATCTGGATATGAATAATCAATGTGATTGATCTGAATATGATTAATCAATATGATTTATTGATTTATTCATTGATTGTGATTGATTGATTTTCCAGTTCAAGACAGCAGTTTAAGAACTGTTTGATTGGGTTGACTAAGTGCATACCCCAAAAATCTCTTCCCACAGTGCTGTGTATGCTGTTAAGATTCCACAATGTGGTTGTTCTGTAAGAAATAAAAAAGGCGCCATTATTACCCAGTCAAAATGTCTCTTAATTGAGTTTAATAATCATTTAGGACGGTGGAGTATATTTTCTCATTTAAATATAAAATGCTTTGAGCAGATTTGAAGGCGTTACTGGAGAAGAACATGGAGGGAGCTGCGTAATTTTCCAACTATTGCACACACACATTCTACATGCATAACATTGAAAATTGGAATTGAATGTGTACTTTATAAGACTACTGTGGGAAGCAATTTGTGAGAGTAAAATGGGCAATTCTTGTTGTAAGTCTGGAACAAAGAAATCCCGGATAGATGATAAGGAAAGTATGTTGTTACTATACTCATGGTTTAATGTGTGTAAAATTTCATAGAATTATGCTTTTAGTTTTTTGCTTGTTGCATTGTGGAAATTGAAATTATCTGATGTTTACAGGTGAACATGTTTTGTGTAACATTGTGATGGATGGAACTTTAAAGGTCTTCTGTCTTGTAAAATGTTTGATGCCATCGGATTTCTATTGTGGACAATACAGGGTGCTTCTCTATATCTGTGGATTTAATACTTGAAATGTATGACAGTCTTCACATCTTCGTTATTCTGTATTGAATCATTAACATGAGGTTGCAATGACATTGATGTAGTGGTTTTCACAGTTCGTTACCAAGATGTTTTCAAATTCTGAGCATTGCAAAAAATAAGGCTTTTTGATAAATCTAGGGTCTGCTTAATGGTAAACATATGTATATCCCTCAGGATCCTAAAACAAGAAAGAGTTTTAGGCCAACGTATAAAATTTGTTAGTTGTCTGTGTTTGAAACAAGTTGATATCTGATGGATTTGTGGGCTAATTTGTCTTATCAAACTTTGTAATGAGATTATTGGACCACTAGAATGTTTATGTTGAATTTTTCAGAAGTTGAATATTGACTGAATACTTAGGTTTCAGAAGTTGAATATTGACTGAATACTTATGTTTCAGATTGAATAAAACAATATATTATAAGCTGTAACATACTGATAGACTTTGATGTATGAATGCCAAAGTTGACCTTGATAATGAACTTTATGAATCCCGATACACCGCTTCTCAGTTCTGTCAGAATTGTTCTGTTTTCATATGGCTCTGACGGAACTGAAAACTGATGTAACACTCGGACAGAACTCAAATGTCCTGAATTACGTCAGTGTGTTACATCGGTTTTCAGTTCCGTCAGAGCCATATGAAAACATAACAATTCTCTGACTGAACTGAGAAGCGGTGTACCGGAATTCATACCGTTTAATCTCTAATGGTAGTAAGAAAATTAACTTCAGTTCCATTTCAGAGATTTTCAGATACTGAAACCAAATAGTTATCATGTTTTGTCTTATTGACATAATGTAGAAATCTGCTAACCCCATCTACTATCCCCTACTTCATGGAAGTATGTAGCTAACATAATAAGGGACTTACTTAAGCATGTAAAATTAGCAGGGGTATCTTATGTATCACTGTGTTCTTGGTTTGTCATAATATCGTGTGAGAACATTTTCAGATTCTTATAATTACATTAGAAAAATGGATTTTAAAAATGCGCCCTCGTTCTGTATATTTTCAGAGTTACCATATGGCTGGGAGAAGGTGGAGGATCCCCATTTTGGAGTGTATTATATCGAGTAAGTACCATTGACATGCTTTATTTTATCTCGGCATTGTGTTTTATTATGCTTTGACTCTTACTGTTTAAAGTCTAGTTAAGAGCCTTTACTTTTTTGTGCCTTTGGAAAATAATAATTGAGTGGTTACAGGCAAGAATGTAGTTTTCATTCTGGTTCTGTTGTATCACATGTATTGAGCATTCTAGGATACATGTTACCATCCATTGTTCTATAATGGCCAGGATTGATCTTGCTTATATCATCTATGTAGTATGTTAACAATGTTATAGTCTGATGGTGCATACTGCGTGTTGTTGTTGTTCTAATTACTTCCAGCAGTTAACGATGGTTGGTGCCTGTGAAATGTTACAGAATCATGTTACTGCGTATGTACATACGTACTGCATGATTCACATACAGGATGCACTATCTGCGTATTGTCTGTGAGAAGCAGATCGTGATAAAACTTCTGCCGAGCTCTTTGTTCGTACTGATAGAATGTCTCGCATATTTGGTTATTTAAGCTCTATTCATAATGTATACTGGATAGAATCTAAACTGGTGTCTTCCTTGTTACGTAAAGAGAACCATTTTCATTCTGTCTATGAATGCTTAAGATGGAAACCTTCCTAATTGCTAACTAAGAGATTGCTTAATGTGCCTATGCTATATCAAACTTGGTAGGGAGCTTGGTCAATTAGCTCTAAATCTTTGATTAACAGTTAAGGTTTCAAGGACAGTAGGTTTAAGGTTACTGGCCTTTAACGAGAAATATTGATAGTGGCTGTCCTTATCAGTAAGATACATGTTTTACACACCTTGTTTGTTTTTAGTGAGTTTTTGTGATCACTCTTTGTCAGTCTGTTGTCGGTCGCTCCACAATTTGCTTGTGTAGACACTAGAGGTCAAAAGTTTTGGCCTAAGCATTATTAAATTGATCACATTGATCATCTCAACAAAATCTAGGTCAAGTTTGATATTGAGTCACCCGGGGTCAAAAACTAGGTCACAAGGTGAAATCATAGAAAAACCTTGTGAAATCTTTAGAGGTCTCAATTTTGACCTTATCTTTATAAAAGTTGGTCACAATGATCATCTCAACAAAATCTAGGTCAAGTACGATATTGGGTCATCTGGGGTCAAAAACTAGGTCATTAGGTGAAATCATAGACAAAACTTGGCTTTTATTCAATATGGCTGCTTCCCTGTCTGACTTAATATAATCTTTTTTATGTGATGTAAATTGCAAGGTCACTTGTTAAAACAATATGAAAACCTTGAACATGCAATAAAGGCTGTGCATTTACTTGATTACCATTAAGGGGCCTGCATGAACTACTACGACAGGTGAGCGGCCTAGCTAAGACCTTAGGGCCCTCTTGTATAATATTTGTATCAACGGGTAAAAGCTGAACTTAGTATATTGGTCGATATTTTACCGCCATTTTCACATTTCTTATTGTTTTAATTCCTTCAACAAGAACTGTTGAAAGGTAGTAAAACAGTTGTATCTGCTTGATTGCCAGGATGTTGTTTGGTTTTTGCTTCGTTGCCATGTAACGTTACTCCATGATACAGTAGGAGCTGTAGTCATTATGTTTATGTAGAGTTCTCCATGTAATTTGCCTGGAATGAGTGAAAACATGTCAACATTATCTCTAGATGACACGCCTTACGCTGGTCTAATACTCTCATTCTACATGGATTTAATCCATCTATCTACTGTCTAATTTCTCCAGAGACTCCAATAATTGAAACAGTTTTTTGCTGAACTTCAACAATGTGATGCACATACATTTTGTGCCAAAGTTCTGGGGAAGATTTTACAGCTCTACATTGTCTGCTTAGTTTATAATCTGAGTTTATTTCCTTTCCTTGTCATCCTTTTACTGTAGGAAGCATGATGGGTAACCTCGTCTCATTGATTCTGACTGAAGCATATTTGAATCAATGTTGATGGAGAGTTATTGCAGGCTATTAGTTAAATTGTTGGCTTTTCTTGCAGCATTTGTTTCCATATTAACCTTCTTTATTCTCTCCATTGGCAATTATTTATGGTTACCAGTCCTAGGTATATCAAAATTTGATGGCATTATGTGTGCCGCCTTGTTTATATCTCTTTTTCTCCAAATGCAGAGAAGTTACTTGTTCCTTGTGGAAGAGCTTTGTACTGGTTATGATATAGTCCAGAAAAAAAGATAGGAGAATCTGCTGCGTTATGATATCTGAAAAATTGTTGAGAAACAAACAAACAAGCAAACATTGTGTGTCTCTCCCAACATTTTTCTATCATAGTGAAAACACAATGTGTCCTACCTTCTGTTGGCTGGCTCAGGAGACATAGTGAAAACATGATGTGTCCTACCTTCTGTTGGCTGGCTCAGGAGACATAGTGAAAACATAATGTGTCCTACCTTCTGTTGGCTGGCTCAGCAGACATAGTGAAAACATAATGTGTCCTACCTTCTGTTGGCTGGCTTAGGAGACATAGTGAAAACATAATGTGTCCTACCTTCTGTTGGCTGGCTCAGGAGACATAGTGAAAACCTAATGTGTCCTACCTTCTGTTGGCTGGCTCAGGAGACATAGTGAATACATGATGTGACCTACCTTCTGTTGGCTGGCTTAGGAGACATAGTGAAAACATAATGTGTCCTAGCTTCTGTTGGCTGGCTCAGAGAGTATATTTCATTTCTGAAGGATATATTAGTCTAGTCAGTGATCACAATATTTTGGTGTGTGGAGATTTTATAGTCTCTGGTTTATGTCAAATTCTCATACTCTGAAAACAAATTCTCCTACTCTAAAAACAATTCTATGTCCGCCCTTAATGTGCATTTACACTGAATGGCATGTCTGCAGTGTAGCAATGGCATGTGCGTATCATGTGTAATGCAAGTGGCATGTAGCATTGATCTGCCTTTTTCATGTTTCCAAGTCATGTCATGTTGCAGTGAATTAGTTTCTTTGGAAACATCTTAAACAAAAAAAAAACACCCAAAAGATTTTCTTAAGAGATTGTGTATGCACTGTGCATTTGCTTAATGCTACCGTCCAGTCATTGCCATCAAGGTGTTTTAGAAATTCTCTGACAGAAATTAAAGCATGCACAATTGCAAGCACATGTCCCCTGTAAAACAGTGCGAATATGATATTGTAGGTCAGCACCAAACTTCAAAGATTTATAATCGAAAGTATGTATGATAAAATTTCTCATTTGTCAGAGATCCAACAGGGAGATTGAGAATCCAGTTTGACCTTAGGATACTCTTGATGTATTTTATACTGTGTGGTATTGAATGGTGTAGATGACTTTGCTATACAACAAGTGGTCATGCACCCTGGTAACCTCCCTGCTCACACTGGCTGGGAATCTGGTACTGATAGCTTACTGATAGCTTGTCAGTTGTACTGAGATAACCATCTCCTCTAGTTACTGACATCTCCCATATCCTACCATGTACAATCAGACACGTCTTGTATCCCCCCTGTACCATACATGCAACATCACTTTGCCATTCACTGTGATATGTGGATATGTATATTTATATTGATAATTATAACTTGTAATAACATCATTAAGCATTGTGTTATGATAGGACTAATGGTAACTAGAATACTTAGAAGTGGTTGAAAGTATATATATGTTTATATAGAGTATTACTTACAGCAAAAAACATTAAGCTAATCTGTGAAGCCAATTTACCCGGGCTGTCTGCAAAAATGACCCATCTTCATCTTGATTTATTAACAATTAACACATTTTTGCATTCAAGCAATAATGTTATGTTAAGAGATTCCAGTATTTTGGTATTATTTTTGGTAAGTGAATACCCTATATTACATACAGCCATCTGTTAGTTTATACATTCCATCATTTGGCTGTGTTAGTTTTGGTGAGTGATATAGGAACCCATTGTAATTGGATCTGTTGCCCATTTTACTTACAATGTTACTTAACAATAGGTAAAGTCATTCTTAGAGTTCTTTCTATCTTCATTAGTCAAACTATTGTAAAGGTGTAACAGACTGGTTCAGCCATGTGATACGGCAAAAAAAACCCACTAACCCGAAATATGTTTTCATCGCTGAATCATCTTCTCCCTGGCTGTGAAAATCTATCCCAAGCATGAGTATGTTGTTTACAGAAATAGAATTCTCTAGCATTTTTCTCAGTATTTTTCATTGCTATATAACAAATAATCTGATCTCCCCTGATATTAAAAGATTTGATACAATCTGGGTAGGTAGACTGAACATCAGCTTTACAGCTTTGATGCTGTGGTGCTTGCAAAGTGTGTGTAATGTGGTGTGGGGGAACATTTGTCGCTCTACCTTGTTACAGATTTTCTCAGGTCTCCATACTGGTATAACACTTTCCCTGTTTGCATTCCTGTGCTCTGAATAATTCCCTCAATGTTAGTGTTTTTAACAGGTTTTTTCTTGTTTCTTTTTCTGTCTTTGGGCATATTCCATTTTGTCAAGCGGTGTCCTTGGAATTTTATTATTCACCAGTGCTGCAGTGACATTGATCCATTAAAACAAGGAAAATTACTTGTTTGTTAAGTCTCTTGAAGTCTGGTTGATCATGTGACTAGCAGTCATTAAGTAGTGGACAGATACGGCTTACAGATACCTAGGTACCTGATCAGGCAGCCCAAACCTTCATTAACTCATTACTCCATATATACATCTGATGTTGATCTATCAGGTTGATCATGTGACTAGCTGTTATTAAGTAGTGGACATATACCATACAGATACCTAGGTACCAGCCCAAACCTTCATTAACCCATAACTCCATATATATATCTATATATATCTAGGACTATCAAGATAATGCTTTTGTTATAGAGATGTTATTTTCTGAGCAGATATACATCATTTATACAGATATAGTGTAGCCCTCTGTAAGACAGTTTATCCAGTGTAACCTTACTTACTGTATATAGTCTGTATATAATCAATACATGATGAGACTTCAAAGTTGCCTGTTTAATTTATCATCATTAAAATTTGCCATGTTTGAACAGAATCCAATTGCAGACTTTCATGATTCTAGGAACTTGCTATAGTAGCTGTGTCTGTCTGTTCAACATTTGATCCATCTGCATAGGATTTCTACTAGAGGATTCATTACCTCAGATCATATTCTTGTGATCTGTAATGTTTTTGCAGTGTAATTCAAGTTATATTAAACTATTTTGTCTCATAAATCTTGTAAATTTACAATTATTTTCAATAGTACTGTAAGTACTAGTGAACTGTGGAGTCCTACCTTCTGAACTGACTTATTTGAATGTGTAAGGATTATTTGTGTTTTAACCCTAGATGTTTTTGATGCTGAAGGTAAAATACATTGACTTTAGTATGACTATGCTGGTTAATGAAAAATGGTTTGAGTTGTGTCTCCTTTTGGGTATATGCTTTGCTTCCCTTAATATCTTGTTTCTTCTATACTTAACTGAACCTTCATTATTCAAGTTTTCCTTTCTATCTCCTAATACTTGGTAACCCCTTATACTGGGTTCTCATGGGCTTTGCACCATTGTGGCGTCTTTTCTCACCTCCGTGATCGCTAAATATTTTCCAATAACTAGCATGGAGATGGTGTACTCAATCCAAGTAGTCTCCTATCTAATGCATTAGATGTCTACAGGGTAAAGTGTTAAAGTTAATATCTTATTTCTTCAACAACTTTCACACTTAGGGTGGTTTACAGGTGGTTGTGCATTCATCATAGCTGAAATGTTATGTAGAACTCATCAATATAAGTTAGCTGCCTTATTTAATTGCTAAAACAAGCAATTTAACAAAGTACTGTTTATTTCAGTCATGTGAACAGAAAGACTCAGTATGAACACCCTGGAGCAGCTCTCAAGAAAAGCTCAACAGCTGGTAAGATATTCACTACTGCTATAAAACACATTAAAACTGAACTTTTTACTGCAGTTGTTCAGATTGTCATACTGTGTTACTAAAGAAGTCATATTTAGGATTAGAAGCATTAATAGAACATTTTTATTATGCCATCCTGTCATTATCTATGTGCAATAAAGTTTTTGTACAAAATTGTCATTCCAATTTACACTGCCAGCCAGTTTGGCTTATAAGTCACCTAAAATTTGCTGACAAACACTAGCTTGTGGCTCACTTAAACTATTTATATCAGAATCGACTCAAACTGGCATTCAAACCTTTCACCTTGTGAGCTTGAGTGCTTCAATATTAGTGACTGAATTTGTGCGTGATGTTTGTCATAATACATTCATCTTCAGTGTCAGCCAGTTCTGGATTGTTCCTATCACAACCATTGAGTTAGCAGTCAAGAACCAATAAGTTCATATGTATTGTGAATGTATCTTCGTGGATTGTCAAGGCAACCATACTCATTGCCTGAGGGTTGAACCTATAACATACTGATTTGCTGTCACATACAGCTAATGAGCCAAACTTGCAGAGACTTAACTCGGTATTGTATTGTACCTTTTAACTGGTTGAATTCGTTCTTTTAACGCATGTATGCAATTTTGATGTTCCAAAGTGTTCTTGTTTTGTCATTTATGTGATTGTAATAATGTTTTATCTGCCTTTTATAGATGAAATAAATAATAGCAATACATTACCTCGACGAGGAAAGAACGGTGATATAGCACGGAGATCAGCCAGTGAATCAGACATGAACGGTCGAAACACACCTCCAGGTATTTCTCCCTGAACTCTCAATTCTTACCTCCACAAACATTGTCACCCTGGCTAATATAGTGTGGGGAGATATTTTGTTTATATTGTCTCATATATTGCATGACTATCTTTGGGTTGTCACCTATCTATGGTGTAGTGCTAAATGATTGTATTAGAGTTGTTTCCCTTTGTATAAAATCAAACAACATGGTAGCTATTTGATTTTGGGAACTCGAATAAAATGTGTAAACTACCGGTATAAAAGATGGTTGATCATAAAGTCATTTTGGCTGATCATAAAATCATTTCAAGACACCAATTGGGGTCTCCTATTGAAGCATCCAAAGCAGTATAATATATCAACTTCATAAAAATTCATTTTAATTTGTGAACAAAACGGTTTAAAAATTGTATATTTTAGCTTTGAGGGTGTAGTACTTGTTTGTGTGGACATATTGTATAATTGTTGAGGGGATATTGTATGTATATATGTGGGGGAGGGGCATATACAATGTTTGTGGAGTGTGTTTATACTCATACTTTCACTGTAGATATAATATACAGGCCTGCTCATTGTTAGAATCTCAGTCTATCTACCAGTAAAGTAACGGCATCAAAGTTCCAAAATGTTCATCTAAATAACAGTTGGTTGCTTAGGTACCTTATTTTATGTAAGGTCGTAATTATTAGAATCATTAGGAAACACTTTATCATTTCTAATTATATATCACTGACATACAGAAGCTGAAAGTGTTGATATTGGCTGGTGATGCTGTTTTAACAACATTTTTCAAGTGTTATGATACCTGGGGTGTTTTAAAATGAAAGCTAAATTTCTTTTTAAAAGCATTGATTAGTGGTTATTTCTGACTTGGTTCTACAATTAGCAGGTCTCCAGTACATGTGTTTATGTGTGCTACAACACTTAGTCATTGCTGTGCACTGGCTTATATATCATGGAACTCTTGTAGTTTATGTGTGTGTACAATATCAGTGTGGATAGTGTATACTTAAAGGGAACATTTTAACCAACTTTGTGATTTGTATAGTCGACTAAAATACTCCTCAAAAGTTAGATAAATTCCTAGAAGTCACTTAGAATTTTTTGAGGTTCGGAATTTTTCTGTTACTTAGAATTTTTTGGGGTTCAGAATTTTCCTGTTTTAGTAAAATTAGTGATTTTATCATCAAGCATAATCAGAAGAAAGCTAAATGAATATTAGATTTGTAGTAAATGTATCATGTATAGATGTGATCTTGTGTTTATAGTTCCAAATTGACGGCATATATTACGTAGTGGACTAGCAAATTTTCGTTCCTTTGGCACAACAATGTTGTATATTACTATATACTATATAGAGTGATACAACTTTATTGCGCTAAAGGGACAGAATGGTATTCTTCATTTAGTTTCTTGTCTGGAATCTCAGATAATCTTTGAAATGTATTCCCTTTGAAGTAATTTTAACACATATAAAATTTTATTGAATTGTTCAAAACTCTGGAATAAAGTCTCAGAAACTATACTATAATTTGTTTAGCCTTAGTGCCAATATTTCATTGCATTGTCTCTTTGATATGCTGTGCTATGGTGAATAAAATGATGACAGTGTTATCAGGATATGAACATAGCTCTCATATTTGACATTTTGATATTCCTATACTGTATAGTTAGATACTCCCTGTGCTACTGTTAGTGTGTGTGCTCCTTGTATCATGTGACTATATAACATAGAATTGATTATCATAGGATGCTCATATACTGTAATGTTATTTATATTCACGGTTGATTTTATTATCGTTGATTTCATAGACAAACTCGTTCGCGAAATTATATCCTCTCGAATAATTGACATAAAAAACATTTACAAGAGATTTTTCTTTCTTTATTTGAAATCCATCAATTCAAGAAACCACCAAATTACCATTTTACCATCATCTGTGAAATTTATTACCTGTGAAAATGAATGATTTTACAGTAGTTATATAGAGAAACAATATATTGATGGAAAATATTCATATTGTCAATAGTATAATAAGTTTAATGTATCGCAGTTTGATCACCTTTATGTATGGACATATCTTGGAAGAATCATCCCCTGCGCAGTAGTCTCCCCTGGTCATCCCCTGCGCAGTAGTTTCCCCTGACACATTGTTAAAATTTCTGCCTGCTGAAACAGTTACAGAATCCAACTTGTTTTTCCAAATCCACTTTTGAAGCTCATTAAGTATTTATAGCAAAATAATGGCCAATAAAAATAATACCGTATGTTATCAAAGATTTATGAAACAACAAAACAGACATGTAATTTGGCACAATGTTGAATTGATCAGTAATATCAGTTATTGGTTCAGTGAGAAACTATGATAATACTACAGTATAATACAATTATAACAAACCCTGATACTGTGAATTAATTTCTACTTTTATTGCAAATTCAATTTCAGTCCCCGACAAACTTCTCTATAAATTGTCTGTCCATGTAGATCAGTATATGAATATTGCAAATTTTCACTCTCGGTATGCGACGTGCCCAGTCCCTCTAGTGAATTAAGAACAGAAATCACACAATTGTGTTATTTTGTTGTGTCTGTGTAGTGTATATATTGCAGTATATACTTCTGGAAAGTTTAATAAATTGATATAGAAATCATTGCTCATTGAGGGCTTTGTGGTTAATTGTTATAAGTAACGTTATGTAATATGTATTACGACCAAATAGGTTTAGGTGTACTTGATTGTATGTTGCTTGGAAGTCTATTACTTATAATTAATGATTATTACTTAATAAAGTTCGCTCTGCATGCATGCTATGTTTTGCTTTGCGGAAGTCATGCATAAGTAGATAGATATATAGTCCAGTCATTCTACAGTAAAAATAGGCTTAACCTCAAACAAATTGCAAAAGAAATAAATTTGACTGTTTTGGCATCAGAAAACATTGACAAATAACATATCAAAAGTCTAGAAAAATCTAGGATTGGGAAGTTGCCGAAAAATTAACATATGTAAGGTCACTATTGTAAACTCTAAAGCTGTTTTTATGGCAGTGTTCATTTTCATTTCCATGTAACCTAAGTGCACATATCCATAAAGTACATTGTAAAGTAATTGGAATATGAACAATATTATAAACAGATGAAAACAAAGTGGCAAAGATAACAAATAAAACCATTTTTGATTTAATATAGATGCTTTAAAATCAGTACAAGTGGGTGGGGTAATGGAGCCTGTGACAATCTCAGAAACAAGTTCCGGTGTAACCTCTAGTTCAACAAATGAACTGTTATGGTTTTATGTTATATGTGAAAGTTCTGACATTGCAAGCATAAATTGCAAAAGTGATGGGGTCTGTGAAATTCAAGATGGCGTCCAAAATGGCCGTCTTCTTTAGTATTACCAGTTAAAATAAAAATAGATAGATCTACATGACAATAGCAGGAATATATGACAAAATTCATTGAAATTAATGTCCTTAAATGATGTTTATGTATTTAAGAAACCACAAACATCGTTAAACAAATATTTTAGATACATATTTATGTTGAAAATCTTCAAAAAGCAATGTCAGTCAGTGTTATTTGCAGGTAAAACATACGAAAAACAGGTACAGAGGCAATTTCACCTTTCTAATCTCTTATGTCTTTGGTTATGATTTATAATGTTGATTAATACATATCTAAAATACACTTTTATGAATAAATGGTATAATATGTTAAATAAAACACTACTTTAATTGGAACTCAGTGCATCCATGCAATCTGAGATGTAATATATGTGGTATTATTACCCCACCCCCCAATTTCACACAATGAATGTGTAATCGAGTATCTGTGAAGTTTCACAAACTAACTTCGTCGTGCATAAAGTTTATTAAATCATAAAGGTAAATTGGTACACATACAAAACTTTAATGCCGGAGATTACTTCGAGAAATCCAAGATGGCGTTCAATATGGACGTCGTGGTATAGGAAAAGTGATTAATGTGGCTATATAGATGATACAGGTAAATGTATATTACATGTACTTCCAACTTTGTATCCTAAATTAGTATCGGTTCTCGACAACTCGGTGTGTTCTATCAAATATTTTTGTGAATCACCGGTTGAAGATAGTATCTCTACTTCATTATACCCCCGCACAACGAGTTGTAAGGGGGTATACTGGATTCAGCTTATCTGTCTGTCGGTCTGTCCGTCCGTATACGCATTCTTGTGGACGCATTACTCCTCCGTCTTTGCAGCATTTCCTTCAAACTTTAACAGATGAACATCCTCAACATGTAGATGTGTATAAAGGAAATAATTTGACGATTTCTGACAGAATTATGGCCCTTTGTAGTTTTATGCACTATACAATACCGGGTATATAGTGTATATTATAGTGAATAGTTCTTATGTGCATAAAGAAAAGAATTAGCTGCAATGATGTTTGCCACGCGGGGGTATATTAGTCTGCCAAATGGCGACAGTTCTAGTTATCCTTGGATACAGTGCGACTTGAAACTACTTTATATGAATGTATGAATCCGAGATCAAACTAGCAATCAGGTATAAAAAAAGCTGGCTGGTAATCATAGAACATATCGCACATCCATTGCATGTACAAGCCTGGGTATACCCATTGCATGTACATGACTGGGTATGTGATAAGGTCGATACCAAACCTGTACTTGGTCGGTGGTCCATTTGGCTCTGTTATGGACATTGCTGTGCGTTTTGTTGCCCTTTAGGCACAGTTTGCGAGATGTTAGATGTGCTTTCCATGTTAACCAGAATTAGTTCAGGATTACAGAGCTCGATGTATCGCTTAATGTTCGCCAGCATAATTATACCAGTACATTTGTATCATAAATGCAAGGCTCAATACTAGATCGCCTGTGTTTATACTAGTCGGAATACTTGCTAACATCTAGGAGTGCATTGCCCGACCTTAGACATGCGTTCAATGCTTGCTAGAACGTGTCCATAGTAGGTACACGCTCGACCTTAGATCTAAACTCAATGCTGTCTGGAGAAGGTTCAGTTAGACATTCTTACTAGTGTATGTCCACAGATCAACACTCGACCTTAGATCTGCATTGAATGCTGCAGGAGTAGGTCCAATTAAACATAAGATCAATGCTTACTCGATTATTTTTCCACAGTACAGTGTTCGACACTAAACCTACAGGACAAGGTTCAGTTAGACTTGCGTTCAATGCTTACAAGAGAAGGTCAAGAGTGCAGGAACCAATCTTAGACCAAATTGGAATATTGGAATAGGTTCAGTTAGACTATACGTTCTATGCTTGCTGGAGTAGGTTCAAGTAGACCTACATTTAAATGCTTGCTGGGGTTTGTAAAGATTACAGGACTCCTAATACATACCTTAAATGCTTGCTGAATACAAATGTAGGGCCAGTTCAGACCTACGTTCAAGACTTGCCAAAATGGGTCCATTTAAACCATCGTTCAATGCTATCTATAGTGTGTCCTCAGTGCAACGATCGACCTAAGACCTGCGTTCAATGCTAGCTAGAGTTGGTCTACAGTGCAAGGCTAGATCTAAAACTTAAGTTCAATGCATACTTGTAAGATTAGGTCAAGTGAGACCTACGTTTTGAGTTTGCTTGAATAGGCCAATACTATGTGCAGCCCTAAATCTAGACCTGTGTGCAACGCTAGGTTAACGTAAGTACGTATGTAGACTCTAAATGTGTATAATTGCACTCATTTAATTCGTCAAAGACACAAACAATATCAATAGAAACATACACAAACTGTATTGTTATCCGTATAGAGGGCGGTTAAGACAATGTCCGTAATGCGCTTCCGTAGAGAGGAAGTGTATGCATAATCTCAACGTCAAAATAACGCCGATTTATTTTCTTAAACCATCGTAAAATATTTGACTTTTGTATATAACAAGATTATTACAGTTCCTATTTTTAAATAATCAACTGAATCGGTTGGTGCGTACGTGTCATTTGATATTTAAATAACATATTCACGGAAATATGACGAGATTATGCCTTCGTAATTACATAGTTCATCGCACGCGCTAAGTTCATATGACGTCACTATGGCAAGTTATATTTGCCATGTCGTAGTTCGAGAAAATGAACAAGTTTAAGGTTAAATTTCATCGTTTTCCCCACCTTAGATTTTTCTAGACTTTTTGTATGATTATAATCATACATTTATCTACATGATTATCGAAAAAGAAATTCTTTTGCAATTAGTTTGAGGTTAAATCGTAGAATGACTGGACTAATAAGCAGCTTGAATGTTGTATTTAAACAATATTGCATGATGTAAGACAGTGTGTGCCGTTCATATACAGATTGCACGTTCCCGCTATTGACTTACTTGTATGTTACAATGCAATTTCTAATTGTAAAAACTTCCACATTACTTTACTGAAGAATTTATTTGCATACGATTGATAAAGTATCGGTTTGTTTTCATTAAAAAGGTTGGCTTTTTCTTAATGAATCCAGTAAAAAGTTATTTTTGTGAAAATCAGCTTGTTTTAAAAAATTTTAGTACTTATAGCATTTATGCATTTTTACAAGCGTATTTATATATTATTTTTGTTGTTCTAGAGAAATGCAGTCTGCGTCGTCAGTTATTGGATCATTTATAGTAGTTCTTAACATTTTTATCTGAATATTCAAGTAGATGTTTTTGGTCATAGTCAGAGCACCCTTATGACCCCTTATTTCCTATGTTCATACATTCTACCTTGTTGGTGGACTAATTCACTTGTTGCCTGATACCTGACAGTCTGTAGATACCTTAATGTGCTCCTGCATGTTTGTGATGTGGTGTCCAGTTTGATGGTTGATTCCTGCTTTTGTCATGTGATCTCCATATCACGTGATCCCTATTGTGTGATATACTTAACATCTTCCGAGAGGACATGTTTGTGAAATTCTTTGAACTGGGCTTTAAAACAATTAGAATCTTCTTATTGATAAAAACTATCACTAAGTTTCAGGAAATTGACTTTGATTAGTAAAGTCCGAAGTGTTTCTATGGAAACTAAAGTTGCTGTACCTAATAATTTCTGATTTTCCTATTTGTATTTTGGTACACAAGTTCACTGTACTGTGGTTGTTACAGAGCAAATTACATATATTGTACATATTTAAGCATAACAAATGATTACGATGAACTAGTGTTTGATATACATATCAAATCTTGATTTAAAACCCAGTTCACTTGTAGTTAAGAAATTTGGTATTTTTTCTGGCATTTTGTATTGTTAATTGGAGTAATGTGACTAACTAATGGTGTTTATAGGTTGAAGTCCTATAGATTTGTATGGCAAAAGTGTACAAGATTATAATACTGTGGAAGCATTCAATTTTGATAAAATATTTCATAATTTGCTGACTATTTTCGGACAATTTGGTCCATGAGATAATATCTACCTTGAGACTTGTACATATTTTGCCATCATTTTCCCTGTGTTACCTATATTTGTGATGTATATATCATTGATACTAAGTACAAGAGTGAGTTCTATAAATCACATGCAGGTTGATGAGTCAGTATGCCTGGCAGATGGCATTGTTTCCCCATATTTTAGAGCATAGATCTGTCAGATCTGATTTATCAAAATTCCGCTATTGATTATGTATTTAGCTAGAACAAACAAGAGTTGTGTTCTTCCTATGCAAATAAAATCCTGCTACAATTAGTTAACTGGTAGACTTTATAAGACTTTTCTGAAACTATTCTACTATTAGAAATTTGAATGTCACTTAAGGTATATACAGTATCAATGATATCTACATCACACCTGTCTTGTTACCATGGCTTTGCTCGGCTAATGAGATCTGTGCATTGTGGTCATGTGATGATTTAATTTCGCAGCATGTTCTTGTCTCTGCTGTTCTTCAGCGTACCGCCCCCGATCGAAGAAAAACAAGACCCCGATCAGTAAAAGAGGTGCGTTTTATGTTTTGTTGTTCAGAGATGCTAGTTATATCTTACTACATGACAGTGCCTGCCACCGGCTATACAAACGTCCCCTAAATCTTTTTTGAAAAAAAAATCATTAAATCAATTAAAGTCCAATTATAGACAAAACATTTTAACCAACATAGACCGAGACTATGTACCAGTGGTGTGATTCTTTATCCTTTTTGTCGTAAAATCTTCGGGTGGGGTAGGGTATTTCAGCCTTTTTGCTCTTTGGAGAAATCACTGGCCTGTGTATAATATGTAATACGAGGGGTTCTCCCTTTCAATATTACACACCTTACAGCTGTTTGAATGACTAGCACCTCTGAATATTGTTTGCTATTCCCAAGTTTAATATTTCACACAATTCATTTCACCAATGTTATACATGTAGTTGTTGTTCTTGTTAGGTGTCAAGTTGTAATAAACTGTCATAGTTAAGTGTTTTACTATGTTTACAATGTAATATTCATACAGAGATATCTCACATTCTTGTATTTCTAAAGTTTCAAAGTAAGGAACCATTATCAGATTTAGTGATTTAGAGTTGTTTTATGGTATAATGGTCATGTAGTGCTCATTTAAATGTAAAAGAAAGCTGGGGAGGGGGAATATTTCGTATTTGACTGCTGGAAAAGTCTGTTGCTGGAAATGTCTGTTGCTTGAAATATCTGTTGATGGAAAAGTCTGTTGCTGGAAATATCTGTTGATAAAAAAGTCTGTTGCTGGAAAGGTCTGTTGCCATGTTGCTGGAAAAGTCTGTTGCCATTGTCTGTATCAAATACCCATCATTTCAATAAAATGTCCTCATTATCTAACCCTTGTGGTTGCTGGTATATAAATCAAGGAGTTAGTACTGGGTTTGAAACCCTGTAAAAAACTTGAATCATAACATATTTGAATTTAACTTAAAGTAATTTCAGTCTGCTGGCTTGCCAGACTCACCAGGCATACTCCCTCCATTATATGGTTTCATGCATAATGTGTTAACTGACATAGTGAAATGTTGTCTTATATGTGCTCTATAAGGATTGAATATTAAAATATATTGAGCTGCTAATTCCTCATATCAAGATATTGCTTGCTTGGTTTACATTGAATGATTGATGTTGTATTTAATATTATAATCATGATCAGCTTTTGATATTGTAAATTAAATATATAACATGTATGTTGTAATTGTCTAGATGTTGTAAATGTATAGATGTTGTACCACCAACTTGTATGGCTTTATTTGATTGGTCGTATTATTGTGTTAAACATGATTTCATTGGTCAGGCTCAATAATAGTGTTATGTGAAACAGCTTTTGATTGGACAGCCGTCGCGTTAAACATTATTTCATTGCTCAGGCTTAATAATTGTATTATGTAAAACAGCTTTTGATTGGTCAATCATTGTGTTAAACATGATTTCATTGGTCAGGCGCTGAATAACAGTATTATGTGAAACAGCTTTTGATTGGTCAACCTGTCATTACATTTTATAATCATAAATATTCGATTGGTCTTATGGATATGGTAAACTTGATTTGATTAGTCAGATCTAATGATGTAATTAAAAAAACAGCTTTCGATTGGTCAATAATTTTGTTACCAGTCATTGTATTTTTAATTCATGAATATTCCAGAAATTAGTACCTATTGACTAACAATGCGTAATACTTTTGTGTACATATTTCACTCATTCCAATCTGTAGGTGCATTTTATGTAACATTCGTCAGATAAACAAACATACATATTAAACGTCCGTACACTGACTTACACTTGAATTTATATAATTGTCTGCTTCATTATGCCATTGAAGAGAGGCTGTGGTTGGTGCAATCCGGTGTAAAGTTAATTGGAAGTATTGATTTACAAATGTTTTAGTAAACACATGCATGTATAAAAACTTGGTGACAATTATGATGCAGTATTATGTAGTATGGAAAAGTTAGCATCAGTTTGGTCAGTACAACATTATATCTAGATGTCTATCATACCCATACCAGTTCCTGTAAGTCTTGGTAAGCATCAGTTTGGTCTGTACAACATTATATCTAGATGTCTATCATACCCATACCAGTTCCTGTAAGTCTTGGTTAGCATCAGTTTGGTCCGTACAACATTATATCTAGATATCTATCATACCAGACCATACCAGTTCCTGTAAGTTTTGGTTAACATCAGTTTGGTCCGTACAACATTATATCTAGATATCTATCATACCAGACCATACCAGTTCCCGTATGTTTTGGTTAACATCAGTTTGGTCCATACAACATTATATCTAGATATCTATCATACCAGACCATACCAGTTCCAGTAAGTTTTGGTTAACATCAGTTTGGTCAGAACAACATTATATCTAGATGTCTATCATACCAGACCATACCAGTTCCTGTAAGCCTTGGTTAACATCAGTTTGGTCAGTACAACATTATATCTAGATATCTATCATACCAGACCATACCAGTTCCTGTAAGTCTTGGTTAACATCAGTTTGGTCAGTACAACATTATATCTAGATGTCTATCATGCCAGACCATACCAGTTCCTGTAAGCCTTGGTTAACATCAGTTTGGTCAGTACAACATTATATCTAGATGTCTATCATGCCAGACCATACCAGTTCCTGTAAGTCTTGGTTAACATCAGTTTGGTCAGTACAACATTATATCTAGATGTCTATCATGCCAGACCATACCAGTTCCTGCAAGCCTTGGTGTCTTTAAATCTAGAATTATATTATGCTCTATGTAGAGCAAAAACAAACTCATTAACTGCACATGTCAATGCTATTAATTGAGCTGTAATTGATACCCTGTTCATGATAAGAATGAAGCAAATGTCACTGGGTCTAATGTTCTGAGCTTACCTTATTGATTTAATAGTTGAATGAACAATAAGTTCAGTGATGGTGAACTAGAATTATATAGATATGGTGCACACAATGTTAATACTCTCTTACCAGATTACTCAGGGGTTCTACAATTACGAAAATATCCGGAAATTTTGGTGCATTAGAAAGAATATCAGAATTAGCACAAAATAAAGGTTATTTGATGAAAAAATTCAAAGTATTGACAAAGTTATGGTCGTTTAAAGGTCCATAATCTGAATTTCAACAATAAAGCAATGTTTGAAACCTAGCTAAGGTGTAGGGATGTGTGCTTATGGCACCCGACACAGACTTGCAACTGGTTTTCAAGATTGAGCATTATTACCTCAGTAGAACCCCTGAATACTGTAGTGAATAGTTACTGGATTGATGGAGTAATGGGTCAGAATTGGTTGATATGGGACTCAGCTGACACAGTGGTTAGGCATGATATCTCAGGTCAGGCATGTAACCACTAGAGTAATGGGTCAGAATTGGTTGATATGGGACTCTGAGTCCACTTTCAGCCGAACAGCAAGTTTAAGAAGTACTGGCTGTTGATTAATTTCAGAAACCCCCAAATTTACATAACTGACTGTCATGTTTACTTAAAATATGTATACTTAAAAATGCTGTAAAGATGGTAGACAATGATATAGACAAAAATCTTTTTTAATAATTGCCCAAATTGAATATTGCACTTGATCAGTCTATATAAAGTGTATATGAGGCCATCAGATTTGATCAAGAAGATTTGTTGACGAATATTGTATATTGATTAGCCTTCCAGAACATTGATCAAATAGTTTTTGCTGTTTGTTTTTCGGTATTAAATAAATATATCAAGATGAATCATAATTTGGTGGGGAATTAAATTAGTTTGTGGTAGTTTTTGTTCGGAGGTTTTTTTTCTGGCGTAACAATCGACTTAACCTTGTCACAGTAGACTGGCTGGCAGAAATCTTGATTTTGATGAATTTGTCTACATGCTTAATACTATGTTTGGTTATGGCCAACTGCACAAATATCAAGCCAGTTTAAGTGCTAGCTTATTGTTGTGGTTTCTTATTGTGCGTGCATTCTTTAAATTTTGGATGTAATGAAAGAAATAAAGTATCTCTTATATATATGTAAGAATTGGGTATTATCAAATGTAAGCTGAAAATTAGATTGAAAAAGGTATGTGATTTTATTTGACCAAACATTGAGCTACTCTTGAAGTAGTATTTATCTCCACGTTTGATGCAATCATGTTTTAAATTATTTTGATTTATAATGGTCCTAACTGCATGATTTAGTAAAATGAAGACTACCCAAGTCACATTACTCCGACAGTTGCTGGAGCACGCAGTCCTGCAACTCGGTCCTTATACACCGAGTGCCAAGGAATTAGTATCTGGTACCCTTGGATTGAACCCAATGCAAATTGAGCCTTGGTGCTGAGGTAGGCGCTCTGACTGCGGGTGGGTTGGATTATTCATGTAAACATGTTCGGCTCCATTAGTAAACAATTTTCATATTTTAATCCTATTAAATTTTGTCTAAACACTACACCATACTGTAACAAATGATCAATATAAAGTGTACATTATTTTTGGTACAGCCTGGCTGCTTTAATCAAATCCTGTAAAACAACATTTCCCATTAAAATGTTAATTTCAATTCAATTTCCATTTAGATGTTACCAGTAAATAAAAACCTTTCAGCAATTACTTAAGTAACAAAAAGTGTGTAATTGTTGTTTAACAAAAAAAAACAAGATTAAGGAATAACATTAAAATTTAAGAATTGATTAGAAATTTTGAAGTTATGAAATACCCACTCTGTCTATTAATATACAGTGCCCACCAAAAATAAGTATAAAAATGTTATTTCCCCATTTACTTGTCTGTAATAACACTATTTACAAAACAGTGAAACAACACTATGTTTAAAGAAAATGAATATTTTTGTTTACTAAATGTTTAGACCATGCATTGATTGGTATCCTAGGTGCAAAATATAAAGTTTCTTTGTCCCTCTTGAATAGTAACTTTGCCACAAAAAGATGGAAAATTCTGCCTTTTGGATCACATGGTTATTTTAATTCAGAACACCTTCATCTTAATTTCTAACTCTTTTTTGACTCCTTTAGTAACTGTTGTTTTAGAAACTAGTAAAATTGTGACGGTCTGATAAACAGATATTGAATAATTTAACCAAATTTAATTTTGCAACAATTATTTGCTGTATACTTATTTTTGGTGGGCACTGTATATGGATGAATTAACTATATCCATACGATGAATTGAGGAGAACAATGTTATGTATTATGATAGAACTGAGAGATAAGTTAGATTTACACAACAAATACATTTGTTTTATGCACTATTACAGTTTGTATTGTTGTTGATTTTATCTGTTGTGTGAATGCACTGTGGTCATGGCACATGTTATCATGTTATGTGGCGGATAATTGTGTTATGTGGCAGAAAATTTCAGAAAATTTGCTAGTTTTGTTATGTTGCTTTAGTTACATTACACTAGTATCAATTTTACACTGCAGTGTTTTAATGTTTCCTATTGTCATTTCTCAGGTAATTGAAATAAAAATATAACTTTCTGTGGATAGACCATAATGCACCTATCAAGGTTTTCCCCCAGGGGGGGGGGGGGGCAGGCTGACCCAGGGGAATTTGACATTTTTCAAAGTCTAAATTCCCACCCTAGAGCAAGGGCAATTTGTCAAAATCCCCTCACTGGGAGATGCTTTACATACCTCCGGGATCAATATTTCGGCCAATGTCAAAATTTCCCGGGACTCGGCACCATTCTGTCTGTCGAATTCCCACCTATCGGGAACACCTATCTGTCAAAAGTCCCGTGTATGCCCGCCGCTCCCCCCTGGGGGAAAATATTGATAGGTGCATAATTGGCTAACCAATGTACATATTTACAATATATCTACATGTAATCTTGTTATAAAATATCCTTAATAGGGGATCTTAATTACATAATTATGTTGCTATATTTCTCTATGTCTCAATATTTTGACTTTACTAGGTCTTCTTCATGAGATGTAGGAGTCACGGTTTCATCTCCTGAAGAAAACCTATTAATAAGGTCGAAATTCTGAGACATAGAGTGATTTTAAGCACCTTATATACATGTACATACTAGAATATAAACCATACTTGAAGTCAGCTGAATAATATATGGTATCTTACACTTAACTTGGGCATAATTAATTTAAAGTTAGCTGTCATTTACTTTGAATGGTATATCTTCACATTATAGCATGAACAATACCTTAAGAGAACAAATCTCTTCTTCCAAATCTCATTATTATTGTTAGCATGAGAATGTTAATTGGGCATGGGCTAAATGTTAGCAATTCTTGTGGTCTTTTGGTCGGCTTATAATTGGGCTAAAAGGAATTCCTGTGGTCTTTTGGGTCCGCCACAACTATTTTCTGATGATCTAATTCAGTACATGGTTTATAAGTTTGTAATCTTGGCCATTCTTATGCTTTATGATAGAGAGGTGGATGTTTTAAAGAGGTGAAATGTAGGAGAGGTTGATCAATAAGATGGTCATTATTGATAGGTAGATGGTATAGAGGGATGGAATGTGAGTGTAAGTACCGAGTGGTGGATAACATGGTCAACTCACAGACACTTGGGGTCTGGACCACGCCCCCTCCCGCTACGTGCCTGAAAATATTTTTAATATTTATTATAGAAGAAGTTTATTTCAAATTCAATATTTATTATATATCCAGACCCATTTAGTAATCACACAAACATTTGTTGGATGTATTTGATATTAATACAAAAAGCTACGTAATTCCTCTACTGCTTAAATAACACAAAGATAAAAATGTTTCGCTGAACTTTCTCGCACACCGACCTAGAAAAATGGATCGTGTATAACTCGTTCTGCAACTTTTCCGTATATTTCTGGTGCCCTTCGGTCAATAACAAATTAATCTTTACGATGACTATACTGACAATACTCGATCGGCGCTCCTGTCTTCAAAATATGCGAAAAAGTTTGCAATTGTCTACTCATTTTCCGCCGCGCACATAATCTTTCGACAATTTGAACGGTGGTTCCCAGCCTGATACATAAGAACTGTGTCGCGCGTTGAACGTTGGACCCAAACGAGGTATTCCGAATGGTTTATTTACATATCTGGTTCCAACGTTCAACGCGCGGCGCCGTACTTTCGTATTGATCAGGCGGGAAACCATCGTCGAAAGATTATGTGCGAGGCGTGTTTTGAGTTGAAAATTGCCAACTTTCTCGCAAATTGTAGAGGCAGGGGCGGGTTTCGGTTTCTGTCACAATCATCATCGTGAAGAGTAATGTGTACTTGATCGAAGGACACCAAATATAGGCGAGAAAGTTGCACAGTAAGTTAAATACGACCCGATATTCGAGGAAGGTGTGCGAGAAATTTCAGTCAAACATTTTTATCTTTGTGTTATTTAGCTAGAGAGGCATTTACGAATATTTTTTATTTGTCCCGGATAGGTTTAATAATGTTTGTGTAATTAATGTATGGGTCTGGGTATACAATGTTGATGATAAAAATATATCCAGGTGCGTAGCTTGGGGGGGGGGTCCAGACCCCAAGTGTCTGTGGGTCAACTAGAATGCATGAATAGACAGGACATTTGTAGGGTAATTATGTATCTTAATGCTTGTAGTTTGTTACAGATTGGCTCAGATTATCTTTGAGACAAGTGAGCATTGAAGGTGTTCGGGGGGATTTGAAATTGAAGTTATATCTACATCACAATCACATTACTCATTCATTGATTCTGTCCATACCTCATTGTATACATGATGTAACATTCACAGTTTAACATCTCCTACCATCTTTAACATTATCACTCATGACTCATTCACAACTTTATATAAAGTTTTTAATTTCAGAGCAAAATCTATAATCGTTTTCTTGAGTCAATGACCCCTCTGGCTGAACGGTCTGACACGAGCGCCTTGTTACTGTGTTTGCATAGTGTATTTACAATTCCAGTTTCAATCAATATGATTAGCTTGTTAATTAGTGTACAATGATTAATTAAGTAATCAAGATTGGTTTATACTGTTTTCTCTATTTCAGCTCTTGCAAAAAGGGTTTTTGTTAAGAATCCGAAGGATCTACAAGGGGAAATTTTCAACACGCGGTTATTGAAAGGAGAAAGGGGGCTGGGATTTACAATTATCGGTGGCGATAATCCGAATGAGGAATTCTTACAAATAAAAAATGTTGTGAGAAATGGTCCAGCATTTGTGGATGGAAAATTACAGACTGGTTTGTACCAAAATATGTTTTATATATTGATTTTTATGCCATCGTATTGATAGATCGGGAGGCATATAGTGATTCACCTGTCCGTTCGTCCGTTTGTCCGTTCGTCTGTCCTGGTTAACCCAAATTGACCGTTTCTTCTAGCATTGATATGGCTTGCTACAAAGCTTTCATACTTGCATGGATGTTGTATATGAACACTCTCCACGCGCCTGTATCACCTGACCCCATTTTGACCTTCACCTTGACCTAATTTTGGACTTAGACTTATTTATGGACAAGGCTTCCACAGGGGGCATAAGCGTTTATTGAACGCAGTCTTGTTAAGCTTAGAAGTTAAATATTGTTAACCAAGTTTATATTCCCTTGCACTTTGTTCCAGTAGTGTTCTGTAATTAGGTTTTAATGAGATAGTTTTCATGTTGAATCCAATTTATATGTAGTTGTTATCAAATATCCCCAGATTATGTTTAAACATAAATTTCCTTAAGTGGGCTTCTGTTACATGCCTTGGCTCTGTATAATTGACATAATGTTAGAGATACAAGCAATTAGCATTGTTATATAGCAGGATTGTCTAGTTACGGATTGAGATCATCAACTTCAACATGGTCTTTCTCTGTGCCTGAATCTACTCTAGTAGGTGGAATACCATCAATGATTGGTGTTTTGTTGAGTTAAGTTAATGAAGCATAATATTGATGTACCCACGATTCATGTTGTTTATTATATGTTTATATGTATACACACAGTGCAGATATATTGTTGTGATCCTGACCTTTTATGTATGAATGTATTAGGGTCTTGACTTGAAAATATCAATTTCCTCGAGCAAATTGTGCATTATCAGCTTTCTTGTTAATATCTCTACACTATAAAAATACTGCTTACAGCATTCATGATGTCTACACTATAAAAATACTGCTTACAGCATTCATGATCTCTACATTATAAAAATACTGCTTACAGCATTCATGAGCTCTACACTATAAAAATACTGCTTACAGCATTCATGATCTCTACACTATAAAAATACTGCTTACAGCATTCATGATCTCGACACTATAAAAATACTGCTTGCAGCATTCATGATCTCTACACTATAAAAATACTGCTTACAGCATTCATGATGTCTACACTATAAAATGCTGCTTACAGCATTCATGATGTCTACACTATAAAATGCTGCTTACAGCATTCATGATCTCTACACTATAAAATACTGTTTGCAGCATTCATGATCTCTACACTATAAAAATACTGCTTACAGCCTTCATGATCTCTACACTATAAAATACTGCTTACAGCATTCATGATCTCGACACTATAAAAATACTGCTTACAGCATTCATGATCTCTACACTATAAAATACTGTTTGCAGAATTCTTATATAATAATACTAGTAAAACGGTTGATATTGTTTATGTATGGTATAATAATGTTGTATTTACGTGTTTGTAGGTGACGTACTGGTACGAGTGCTCGGGGATCTCGTGTTAGGATATACCCATCAGGATGTAGTTCAATTATTTCAAACAATACAACCAGGTGATCATGTTGACCTTGAAGTGTGTAGAGGTTATCCTTTACCCTTTGACCCCGATGACCCCAATACTGAGATTATTACAACTATAGCAGTCGGACATAACGACACAAGGGGCTCAAATTCACCAGCTTCATACTCATCTCGTGAAAATGTTGACTATCGTGGAGATTTGTCATCGCGCAGCTTAAAATCTTTGCCGGAACTTGTGAAATCGGCGAACATGAATCAAGTGTTTGATAATTCGCAAAATAAAGGAGGTGATTCTAATGCCCCCGATGTTTTAGGGCAGACTCCGCCGGAAATATTAAAGATAGATATAGTACGTGGTGATATGGGGTTTGGATTTACAATAGCAGACAGTGCCTTCGGACAGAAAGTAAAACAGATTCTTGATCGTCCAAGGTGTAAAAATTTACAAGAAGGGGATTTTATTCAAAGTATAAACAATATAAACGTGAGTGAATTGAATCATGCACACGTTGTTCAGGTATTGAAGGATTGTCCAATCGGTGAAGAGACAAGAATAGTTGTTCAACGAGGAGGTGGGTGTATTATTCAAATTTCTTTATAAATTTAACCATTTTGTGACCTAACTGTATCATATGTAAAACAAACATATTTGAAGGTGATCTCCTTCATGCGATTGATATGAAATTAAATGATAATGTTACATGTTACTAAGTGTGTTGATAGCGAAAACTCCAGTTATTCAAAAATGAATTTCTTAGCATTTCCTTGCCCTTATGAGGAATGGCGAAGGAGCGTAAAATGTTTCCCTGCGACTGTGTGTTTGGTTGGAAAAGATTGTTTTTTGATCTATAACACTTGAAAAGATGGATGTATTCAAGTCTTATTGGGCGCATCTGTCTAGCTATCTAGCTCCTATGCTACATCTAGTTGATTTATTTCAAAACTTAAAATACTTGCCCAAACAAGTAGCAGACATGATGATTTGTCTTAGAGATCTGGCAAACTGAATCAATCAGCAGCTCTTTCTCTTGTTGATCTGTTCCCTTGTTGATCAATTTTATTGCTAGGATGTTGGATTTTTGGCACATAAAATTTTCAGTATTAGTATATTTGTGTTTGTTAACATTTATCATTGCACTAAGTTTTTGTTCTCAACCATAATGCATCATTATTGTTGTATGTTTAAGTGATTGTCTTGTTTCGGTGTGAAATCTATGTTTTATGACAACACCTCTCTGTCATTTCATAATTACTGTTTCATGTAAAAACCATACTCAATGAGCTTATATAGATAGCAGGCTGAGATAGGAGGAGAGGAGAGGTAGATGACTGATGGGTATATTATAATACAGATTGTCGACTTGAAATATGCGTTTATTGAGAATTTTAAAGCATACTACTAGTAACTAGTATAGACAGTTTATTGATTGCAATCAAGCTGTGGATTCTCTTCAGTGTTGCAGCATTGTGAGGTCGTACTTTGTGATGTTCATGCACAACCTGTCAGCTGTCTCAATATTGAGATAAAATTAATATCACTTGTCAATGAGCGTAAGATTAGTTACAACAGTTTCTCTAGTGGTGTTTGTGATATACAACACTCAATGAAATGTTTGTGTGTTTACGATGGATATTTGTCTTCTACGGGTTTGTCAATCATTCCATTACTTACTGCATTCTCGTTATATTTCATTATATAATTAAATTTTTACCTTATATGGGGTATCGGTTTGACTGGTATATGATAGTGTCTGCACGTATTTCTGTATATTTTCATTATTTCATCTTATTTTATCACACAATTTCTCATCTCACTGATTTGAATAATTTTAGTTCTAATTTAAGTATTTAAAAGGAATTACGTAGTTGAATTTTTTATCTAATTTTCTTTAGGTGAATTCTGTATAGATATTCCAATGATTTATTTTGCTTTAGATTTTTAGATTGTTTCAATATGTATGTTATTCTTCACTTGTTTTATGTGTCATAAATAAAAGTTTGGGTTATGTCCAGGTTTTTTTGAGGTGTGATTCTGAAATGTCAAAGTTTTTGTTTTAAAATTGATAACGATGGTGAACTTGGATTTTTGTGTCCTTATGTTATATTAATGAGCATTTAAATTCTAGCATTTCTGATTTGTTGAACAGGGGTCCTATTATTCCGGATTAATCCGGAATTCCGGATTGGCTGCAATGGAAAGAATGAACTTTTCTGCAGAAAATAAAAGTTATTTGATAAAAAAATTACAAGTATTGACTGAGTTATGGTCATTTGAAAATTTTTAGCTAAATTTTGACAATAGAACTATGTTTGAAACTGAGTTTTGGTGTAGATATGTGTGGTAATGGCATTCGAAACAGACTTGCGTCTTATATTCAGGATTGGGCATTATGCCTCAGTAGAACCCCTGGTTGAACTTTCTTACTGGATAAAAGTGTTGACTGTAATATATTCAAATTATGATCACCAAAAAAATCTCAATAAAGACGATCAACCACTGGCTACTTGAGAACTTGTTGAAATACGTAAAGAGCTGATCAGCGAAAATTGACTTGAACATTTGGTCTTTGACTTATTAGTACTAACCGGTTTTTGACCAGAGGGGACTATAGGTTTGCCCTCCGTCCGTCCGTCAAAAAATCTGGATCCTGACATAACTCAAACAGTTTCCAAGCCAGGTTTATGAAACTTGGTATGTGGATAGGGGGCAATAAGGGGATAATGCACGTCCAAAAATATTGAGATTCCGAGCAAAATTGTGGTTGCTATGGCAACAGAAACATTGAAAAATGGCTTAAAACCGGTAGGGGACTTCTGTATTGCTTGCAATTCTTAATTACTTGTTATTGAAGTATTCTATAGGTGTATGAGGTTTTATAGAATTTCTGAGTTTGTTGTTTTGAAGAGATATACTAAAAGGGATAAAAGCTTTCACTGTTTGTTTACAAATAAATCAACAAAATGATAATTTATCAAATTGGACCGGGGGAAAGGCATCATCCATCTGAAACAGCAGAGCATGAAAGGCATAAATTGATTGTCTGGTGTCAGCAGATTGTGATAGTAGACTGGTATCACTTATAATTACCTGGCTTGATTATTGCTCTCTTTATTGGATAATGTAGTGAGACCAGTCTGCTAGCAACTAATTAGTGTGCAACCTTCATCATGGAAATTATTTGTGCAAATTGTTCATTTAATGCTACAATATGATGATGAATTGACAGAAAATACTCAACACTTGTAATTCTATCTGTGAAGAGGTTTTTACTCGGTGGTAAGGTAATCATTGCTGATCATGCTGCACAGTGATTGTGCAGTTTTGAATGTATTTTTGTCATTATAAATTCATGCAAGTGATAAATCTGTTTTAACGGGTATATGAAGTTATTAACCAAAATGAGATGACTTAATGTATGTTGGTTTCTGTTTGTAGGCATGGTATTGAAAGGACGTAAACCTAGTAAATCGGTAAGTCAATTCGTGTGAATGAATAAAATGTCGTTATTTGAGAATCAATTGTCAATTAATTTCCCCAGCTGTTAATTAACATATTAATTGGAATTGCCTTTATGAATTTATAATATTGTTGATTGCTAAATCTTTATTAATTGTCACAAACATAGTAGGCCTGATCAGAAAGAGTAAATTTCAGTGCACTATATAAATATTATATATGCTCTCGTAAGCCTGCTTTTTGTTCTATTTAACTTGTCTATTTAAAAAAGATGTAAGGTAATAGATTTAACTTGTCTATTTAAAAAAGATGTAAGGTAATAGCTGGACGCTTATAACAGTGTAAAACTCCTGCTGTTCACTAGCTTTTTACATTTGCGAATTCAGCAGAATGGGTTATGTAGCAGGTCAATATTTTCATGAGGTCTAGTACAATCCTGTCTTGAAAGTTTACAGGAATAGTTGAGTAAGTTTGTACACCTGTTGTGATATTTTATCGGAGCAGAGTTATGGGCCTTAGAATCTTATAACACACTGTTCATGTGAATGTTGTTTCTGCAGAATGAAGACAGTCGTGGTGAGTCTAGTTTTACTGGTGGACAGCCTGGAGCATACTTCTTCAATGGTATGTACGATAATCTTGTTCTCTATGTAAACTAAGGGCTTTTAATAAGAGTTTTGTTTAGTTATTAATATAGTGTCACCAGTAGTATTAAAGGGTTCAGCTAAATTGGCTTATGAGTCACCTTCATTCTGAGCACTTTATGTTCACTTAACTTGCTGGTGATTTACATCCAAGCCATATCAGAACACTCAGACTCTTTGCAGGATTGTAACCTTTGACTATACACTTTTAATGCACATAGAACCACTCCCCACAGGAGCCTTGAGGTGATGTGTATGGGATCCAAAGATAGAGAAAGTTCCTAGTTACATTGTATGAAATACAATTTCAAAAATCTACAAATTAAAGAACATGTGAATAAGAAGTTATTTACAGAATACAAATATTTACAGTTGTATACAATTGCCATTATTTAATGTAGGTAATTTGACTTTTTCAGCCAAAGGAGATAATAATTCCGTTGGTGACGGATATATGAACATGTCAAGAGGTAAATACAAGCATTTCTATCTCTGGTAGTTTTCACTTGAGTGATTTTTACCTCAGTAATACAACCCCTAATCCAAATGACTTTTACTATGTTAGTAGGCCATGTAATTGACACTGACAAATAATCACGCAGGCCTTCAGAAATTGCCGTCTTACGTCGTTTTCAATTGTGGCGGAAACTTGTGGCTCAAATAAGCTCTGCATAGTACAATGTAATTGGACTAGATAGTTATCATTTTAAATACAATATAAAGACTAATCTTCAATATAGATGGTTCATTTTGTAATTGCAAATACAATTTTCACTTCCAGTCCATGTTTGTGTTGGCTATTAATGTGGTTATGTATTTCCAGTCTATGTTTGTGTTGGCTATTGATGTGGTTATGTATTTCCAGTCTATGTTTGTGTTGGCTATTAATGTGGTTATGTATTTCCAGTCTATGTTTGTGTTGGCTATTAATGTGGTTATGTATTTCCAGTCTATGTTTGTGTTGGCTATTAATGTGGTTATGTATTTCCAGTCTATGTTTGTGTTGGCTATTAATGTGGTTATGTACGTCCAGTCTATGTTTGTGTTGGCTATTAATGTGGTTATGTATTTCCAGTCTATGTTTGTGTTGGCTATTAATGTGGTTATGTATTTCCAGTCTATGTTTGTGTTGGCTATTAATGTGGTTATGTATTTCCAGTCTATGTTTGTGTTGGCTATTAATGTGGTTATGTATTTCCAGTCTATGTTTGTGTTGGCTATTAATGTGGTTATGTATTTCCAGTCTATGTTTGTGTTGGCTATTAATGTGGTTATGTATTTCCAGTCTATGTTTGTGTTGGCTATTAATGTGGTTATGTATTTCCAGTCTATGTTTGTGTTGGCTATTAATGTGGTTATGTATTTCCAGTCTATGTTTGTGTTGGCTATTAATGTGGTTATGTATTTCCAGTCTATGTTTGTGTTGGCTATTAATGTGGTTATGTATTTCCAGTCTATGTTTGTGTTGGCTATTAATGTGGTTATGTATTTCTGCCGTTGTTAATTGTGTGTATGTTTGATATTACAGTGCGTGATGAACTGGACAGTACAGGGGCTCCCCCTGAGATTCCTCGGAGACCCCGTACACCTTCCAATGATACACAGCGTCCAAAGACACCGTCCGAAACACGACCCAAGACTCCAACTAGATTGCCCTTGCAAGGGGACAATTCTAGACCAAAAGTGACTACCCCTAATAGTGCTCATTTACCGAGAAAGGATTTCCTTCCAACGGATAATTCACGGGAGTTAATGAACCATGGACTTGATGGTGACAGTTTTACAAATGCAAATTCAAGGCCACCACCAGGCCCAAGATTTGACCCTTTTAGGTCAGAAACTGGCTCTCGTTCAGATTTTAGGGGCCGAACTAATTATAATATGCACAATTTTAATGATAGAGACCCTTATGGTAGAACTGATAGTGCGAGACCGGGTCAGTTCAGGAGTCGGACTCCAGGTCCAGAACTTATGCAAAGGTCACAGATTCCGGAATTTAGACCAGATCCCAACCGACCAAAAACTCCGACAGCATCGGATATGAGAAGTAAAACTCCGGTACCTGGACTGTATGGACAGGTACCAGGCGGAAGCCCGGATTATAGAAACAATCATTACCAGAATTCCTGGGCTAATTCTAGTGTTCCTTATAGAAATTTTGATGCAAATTCTCCTCGGACTTTGGGTTCTAGTATTCCAGAGAATAGTGTTACCCCAAATATGCCAAGACGTGATATGTCAGACACATACGGACGCATGAACACAAGTGTTCCTGGGGGTGCTGGTCGCCCACCTAGACAAAGTACTTCGTTTGAAATGGAGGAACCATCACCGAGTAACATTATGAGGATTCCAAGGCGACACCATTTTAATTCATTTGTAAATCAAGGACCTAGTCCGCAATCACCGAAGCCATTCCGCTACCCAGGTAATGTGGAGGATAATTTGAAATTTATGGAAATGAACGTGACTTTACAACGACATGAAAGTGGTTTTGGTTTCCGTATTATTGGTGGTACAGAGGAAGGTTCACAGGTACTATATGTCATACATTCATTGTTTATATACTTATAGTTTTTGCTTTCCTGAACGCGGCAGCTTATAGCCAATCCTTTGTTTATCAGTGTATTTGTCTGCTTTCCAGTATTCTCTATTTCTCAACTGACTGTGCTGTAGATGTTAACTAAACGCTCTATTTGTTTTGAATTGTTTTGTATTGTTTATGAAAATTGTTTGAATTTACCAGAGATGTGAATCTTAAACTTATGTATCAGAATGAATCATACACTTTGTTCAGCAGTTGGTATGACATAAATTTTGTCATGACACTTTTGATTTATTGTCATAGGCACATATTGGCAATTTTGCCAGTAAGTTTAGAAAATTGAAATTAATGATATGGTGAATGGACGTTGTTGTTGAACTATTAAAGCATTTGTTGATGGTATTGCACAGTTGTCAGGCCTAGACACTGACTATTTTGGCCACTAGTCCGACAGGGCAAAAGTGCCAGAATTTTCACTGGTCCTTCTGGATTTTCACTGGTCTCGGACCAGTGTTAGTGTCAAGCCTTGGTTGTAGAATTGTAATGTTATGATTGTTAGGTTGCTGTTGGACACATCGTTCCTGGTGGAGCTGCAGATCTAGATGGTCGTCTACATACGGGAGATGAGATCCTGTTCTGTGATGGTACCTGTGTCATCAATTCTTCACACCATAAAGTCGTTCAACTGATGGGAAATGCTGGCTTACGAGGTCAGGTATCACTCGGCATCAGACGGAGAATAGCTCCTTACACTGGTAAACACCTATCTCTGTAATATTAAACAAATGTTTTAACCTAATCATTCTAAATCACACGATCCCTTCTCTGTCATAAATAAAAAAAAAACTTAAAAAAAAAAATTAAAAAATTATTTAAATTAATCACAGGATCCCGTCTCTGTATCACAAGAAATGGATTCCTGACAAGTGTGTCCGTCACAAGAAAAATTGGATGCCTGTTATGACAAACTTTTAACACAACAGACATCTAATTGTGTGACTCACATGGACACTTACCAGGAATCCATTTCTCATGTGACAGAGATTGAGCCCTTTATTAGTGATATATCCATGTTTAACTACTGTAACCAGAAAAATTAATAATGCGTTATACATTATTTAAATCAGTTCTCAGAATCTTTGTAGAGGGAAACTGGCTTCTCTTCTCTTATATTCCTGTGGCAATGGATACCATCTGAAATGAGGGGAGGAGATTGATTTATATATTATAAAGTTGTAAAACTTGGTCACCAGTAGTAGTATAATAATAAAAAAAGAAATTAGTAATTAAAAAATATAAGGATTGTTTTAGGTTTCTTAAATATTCTGTTTTAAATGCTTCTATAACATGTTACATTTGTAGAGGGTTATCCTTATGATGTCATTGTATCACGGCGGGAAAATGAGGGCTTCGGTTTTGTGATTATTTCATCTGTAACGAAAGCTGGGTCGACGATAGGTGAGTTCATTGGTATGTGTCACCCTTTGGTTTTTTATTCCTTCTTTTCACACTTTTATATTATACTTATTTTTACTATATCAAATTCTAGCTTTAGTTTATACATGATCTAGTTTTGCTGTGAGTGATTACACCTACAGATAAAGTACTTTCTAACACCATAATTGATTCCAGTATCTTCGTGTGCGATAAACAACATGTTATTGTCGTTAATTAATGTTATCTGCATCCTTACAAATGTCAGTGATTATTGTAAATGTAAACTGTTAACTGTAGACGAGTGCAAATGATGCATTTGTTATTTAATCTCTTGCACATATTAGTGTTGAATGTTGGAGCGGTATCATATTTAATTGCGTTGAAGTGAAGTCTGAATTGCTGTTGACTGTAAATTGTCTCTGTAATAGCTGATAGGTGTTTTACTTGGGTAATTTATAATGACTGTCGGAGGCGCAAGATACATTACAGCGGTTGGCCAATGTTTATAGCTTAAGACTGGGAGGGGTTATAGACTGGGGGGGGGGGGGGGGGGTGCTGAATTGATGGCACATTGTGAAATTTCCTTCTTCTATATCTAAATGATTTATCAAACATTTCAAATTGCCTCATTTCTTTTCAACTAGCTAACCTAGTTATTAAAATGTACTTTATTTGCACATCCCTTTGTTCTGAGCACCTGTTTTATGCAACATGAACTGCACGGTAACATGATCAACGTATCTTAGGTCAAAATGTTTTAATCTTCAGGTTTACGAGAATTTTTCAAAAAACGTACTGTTGGAGGGAGGAATGGTAAAATAACAAGAAGGCTGAAAGGTTGTGTGAGCGACCTATGACCCTTTGTACCCTCTTATATTTCCATTCTCTCCCACAACAGCAAAATTTATAAAAAATCCCTGTAAACCTAAAAATAAAAAACTTTGGCCTTACAGTTTGATGTTCATACTTCTCATTTGAAACTGCTACAGTTTCATATAAGCTGTGTTCTTATATATGTATGCTACTTAGGTTTTTTATAACATTATTTTATCCTTTGAATATGATATATCTGTAAAATGGACTCTTAAAAATTCAAAATGCATTTTATTCAATTTTTGATACATTCTTGTGACTATGTTGTACAATAGTTACACAATACTTGTATTTTATAAAGTAACTTGCTAAGATGTGCATATATGCTTTATCAATGATCAACTTAATCAACGTCAATATAAAAAGATTGAAAAATGACATTTGTTTGGTTCCGATGCCAGATATGATATTTTGTGAGCCACCATCACATGTTTTATCAGGGTGATTTGATTTCTTCCTGCAAGATTTATACAGCTTGTAAACATCTTTTGATTTCCTCCCAGTGGAATTTCCATCAGTAATTATGTTATGTTTGATTCAATGGGCTATAAATGTCTGGTTTTAGAAATAATCAGTATTGAACATGTAAACGATTAACTACTGCTACAAATTCATGGTAACTCATTAAACTTGCTGCAAGCTTCACAGTGAAGTACAATAATCAATGTAATCTGTGTTGTAAGGAAGGAATGATGTGTTATATCAGTCTGAGACAGGTTGTCATACTGCCAGTGTTAAACATGATGTTATCAATGTGAGTCATGATCTATGGAAGGAACATGTAACACCACTTATGTGACATAGTCTCTATAACAATTAAACAACACCCTGTGCGCTACATAACATGACTTGAATCATCGACATTCATCAACATTTCTGCCTAAAATAAAGTTCGAAAAAAATTGCTCATGTTAACAGTTTTATTTTTCAACTTACAAAGTCTTTTAAATACATGGATAAGATTTTGAGTCTGTCTGAACTGTTTGAGATCATTGTATGTCCGGTGTCTTTTCAGTTGGTTAGGGGAGGTAACAAGACCCATACCTCTATCAACCGATTGTAACGTGCAACTCTTCATTGTCATTCAATTGAGAGTTTTATGTACATATTCTTGATACTCAAGATAACCATGAGCTGATAAAATGATGCTAAGATAACCATTAGCTGATAAAAACGATGCCAAGATAACCATGAGCTGATAAAAACGATGTTAAGACAAAAACGATGTTAAGACAAAAACGATGTTAAGATAAACATGAGCTGATAAAAACAATGTTAAAATTACCATGAGCTGATAAAAACGATGTTAAGACAAAAACGATGTTAAAATAACCATGAGCTGATAAAAATGATGTTAAAATAACCATGCGTTGATAAAAATGATGCCAAGATAACCATGAGCTGAAAAAAACGATGCTAAAATAACCATGAGCTGATAAAACAATGCTAAGATAACCATGACTGATAAAAACGATGCTACGATAACCATGAGCTGATAAAAACGTAATGCTAAAATAACCATGAGCTGATAAAAACGATACTAAATTAACCATGAGCTGATAAAAGTGATGTTAAAAAAATTAAAAGGTATGATCATGATGTGACGTGTTGACATCACAACTGTATAAAGTATGTATGGATGAAAGTTGGAGAGGAAGAGAGTTTCTTTTATCAAGTAGTGTATATTAATATATAGAATGATGACAGTAAGCTGACTTGGTTGTTTTCAGACAAAGGTTCAGTATACAGTGGTAGATCTACTGCTGATGATCTCTTCATAAAGAGTAAAAATCTCTATCCATGGATCGGTGAGAGACTACGACCACATCTATATATAGCTGTCCTCCCCTCTCTCTTACTGTATACACGCCGGACACAGCTCCACTTTGTATCTTGCTGATCTATATATTCATGCTTTTACTATATACATTCAGACATTATGTTTATATTATATTCAGACATCTTGAATGTTTTCAAATTCTGTATGAACAGCATGCTCTCTTACTGGAGTAGAACTGAACTATACCTGTATTACACAGGTTTGAAATCTTTACGCCTGAACTTACCGTTACTGCATGGAGTAGAACTGGACTATACCTGTATTACACAGGTTTGAAATCGTTACTCCTGAACTTACCGTTACTGGAGTAGAACTGAACTATACCTGTATTACACAGGTTTGAAATCTTTACTCCTGAACTTACCATTACTGGAGTAGAACTGAACTATACCTGTATTACACAGGTTTTAAATCTTTACTCATGAACTTACCGTTACTGGAGTAGAACTGGACTATACCTGTATTACACAGGTTTGAAATCTTTACTCCTGAACTTACCGTTACTGGAGTAGAACTGGACTATACCTGTATTACACAGGTTTGAAATTTTCACTCCTGAACTTAACGTTACTGGAGTAGAACTGGACTATACCTATTTTACAATCTTCACTCCTGAACTTACCGTTACTGGAGTAGAACTGAACTATACCTATATTACATAGGTTTGAAATCTTTTCTCCTGAACTTACCGTTACTGGAGTAGAACTGGACTATACCTATTTTACAATCTTTGCTCCTGAACTTACTGTTACTGGAGTAGAACTGAACTATACCTGTATTACACAGGTTTTAAACCTTTACTCCTGATGTTACCAACAAGATTATAAAATTCTCAATTTTCATTAATATTTATTTCAAAATTAATTGAGAATAAAATAATGGTCACCATACACAATACTTGCAATTGTCATTATTTTTCAAATTGGTAATTCTATAGTTCATTGTTGTATCAATATAAAAAGGAGTATATCGTTTAATAATTATGAACCAGTGAAAATGATACACCTTTTTGTGAAATTGACGTCTTGTACCTGTATACATGAAAAGTTAGATTTTGTGAATTATTTAAACATGGACATTTTGAGAGATAAGATTACCGTGACAACCAAAAGAACAAAGTGGAGGTGTGTCATGTATACGGGGTATGAGTGGTGGACCAGTGTGTGTAGATGTCTGTATGTGCTACCTCCATCTTATGGAGTGTCTTGGCAACGATTGTTCCATATTGTTTGGGTGTTTCACAAACCTGCGACCCTTGTTGTGTTATAAGTGCCGTTTCACAGCTTCATATGTTGTATTATTTTGTGACCTTGACCTTTAGATGTGTTCAATTTCATTTGAGCTTATTGTAACAAAATGGGGCCTTAGAGCGTTAGTACCTGCAAGAATGTTCTGTCCCTATCATTCAGCATGGATGCTAAGGGACTTGACTAGCAACGTGATCACAGGGATATGTCACATTACCCCTGAGGCCCCCTTTTGTGTGGTACATAGTTACCTGGTACTAATATGGTTTACTCCCCATGTTGGCTGCATAGAGTTTATGTTCCCTATAAGGTTTAGTGAGTGATATACCATTGCCTGTAGCAGATTGTTTGTGTACCTAGTTGGCTTATACACTACACCTGTATGTAGACAGCGGATTGTTAGCATTGATAGACTATATATAAACTACTGACCACAGTGACCAGTAAGATTAATGTGTAGAATGTCCGTCCCGAGTTCTCAGTGAAAAGGTTAGAGCAGCATGGTGTGTTTTATAGTGAAGCATGCCACAATTTAGCCATTCTTTTTCCATTCAGAGTGGACATCAAATAAGTAGTGTGTCATCATGTTACACACATTTCTGCATGCCTCAACATTAGAACATTCTATTTTCTTAAATGTACATCATTTTATATACAGCAGTTTATCCACAGTGATGTTTCAACTGTTTCTATTCCATCATTTGTTGCCATCAAACATTTTTGTTGCTTCAATTGAACATTGTTATTGTTTTCCAAAGAGCTCATTTCCCTTTCCTATTAAAGGGAAGTAACTCTTGTACTGCAGAGTTCCAAGGAGAAGTTACATCATCTTCATTTTGTCAGTATATCACATTCATTGTTCCATTTATCACTTTTTCTACTGGTTTTCATTTGATGGTTAAAATTAACATCTTTAATGCTTCTGCATATCACATCTTTTGTTTTTTCATGTACCATCCCCCCACTCTAGTTTCACTTGACATCTTCATATCCTCTCTTGAATATCTATATAATGACTTTAGTGGTTTTACTGATCACATTACACATGTATCACACCTTGTTGATTGGGCCTCTAAGTCTTTTATCATAAGATTAAGAGCATGTATGTGAGGACCACTTTAAAAATTGCCTTCATCACAACACCACAATCATCATCCATCATTGCCTTCATCTCAACACCACAATCATCACCCATCATTGCCTTCATCACAACACCACAATCATCACCCATCATTGCCTTCATCACAACACCACAATCATCACCCATCATTGCCTTCATCACAACACCACAATCATCACCCATCATTGCCTTCATCACAACACCACAATCATCACCCATCATTGCCTTTATCACAACACCACAATCATCACCCATCATTGCCTTCATCACAACACCACAATCATCACCCATCATTGCCTTTATCTCAACACCACAATCATCACTCATACTTACTACCATAATCACTATCATGCATACTGTCTCTATTCCATAGTTCATTAGCATCATTCTCATCATTTTCTTTGTTAGGCGTTTCATCAAAAATTGTTGTCAGGAATGTGTTCCGTTGTCATGGTTTGTACAGCATGTTTCTCCTAATCTCATAAAAACATCTGCCAATAATATAGATATTAAACAAAGCAGATTCAAAGCGCTGTTGAGAGCATAGTTTTCCCATGCAACATCATCATTCATGTACGGTACTTTCATCCATTGTATGTACTTTCATCCATTGTTTGGTATTCGTCATCTATTGTTTGGTACTCATCATATATTGTTTGGTACTTGATTTGTCTGGTAGTTGCATGGTTTGTGGTTTGATCTACACTAGATGGAATGTATAACAGATCGACAATTGATCTTATGATAGTTACCGTACAATACACAACCATTTTCTTCTGACTACTTTACTCTGTGTTAAAAAGTGACCATATTGTATACCATTACTTATTAGTATCAATTTAAATTAGTTGAAAAACCTCTGTACTCTGTACTGAATGCTGATTGGTCAATGGTTTGTAAATCATATCTTCATCGGTGAATTGTTTGTAAAACATGTTTTCATTGGACAATGGTTGGTAAAACATGTTTTCATTGTTTCTTTGGACAATGGTTTATAAAACATCTTTTCATTGGTCAGTGGTTTGTAAAACATGTTTTCATTGGCCAATGGTTTGTAAAGCTTTGGTGTTATTGGTGTGTAAAACATGTTTTCATTGGTCAATGGTTTGTAAAACATATTTTCATTGGCCAATGGTGTGTAAAACATGATTTCATTGACTACCTCAACATTGTCCACAACCATTCTCAAGTACATATAAATCACCTGAGAGTGCTATTTGCCTTGGAATACATTCCAGTATAGGTACATATTTTGGGGACCTAATGTCAGGGTGTTTAATTAGATATAATTAATTGATTATTGGATGTTTCTTATTGTAGTCAATACAGCACTTTGATTATCAGATGAAGATAATATATAGAGAGATTTCCATGAATCTGATAATATGGTACTGATGTCCAGACATAAACATTAGTTAAATATTTATATTGGTATATTATTACAGGTCGTATATTGGAGAACAGTCCGGCGGAACGTTGTGGTCAGTTACGTGTTGGTGATCGGATACTTGCAGTTAATGGTGTAGATATCTCACATTTACACCATGAAGATATTGTTAACATTATCAAAGAATCGGGGTATTCTGTAACGCTGACAGTTGGACCACCACTAGGTTTGTATTCAACAAATCTAACTTCTTATGTAAAGCCGTTAACAAATAATTGCAAAATTTTCATCCAAAGTTTCTTAAAATAAAGGACTTGATTCCTGATAAATTTGAATAGATTTCCTTTCTTTATATCATTTTAAAACATTTTGATTGGCAGCCTTGAACTGATTATAAGTTGTAAAGTTGGTTCCAAATAAAAAGTAAAATAGATATTAAGTATATCCTAAGTGTCGTAATTTTGTCTTACTAATTATTGATTCAGCCTAGTGATTCACTGTATTATAGTAACATTTTCTTCATAACCATGTGTAGTCTTTACATTGAAGTTTTTAAAGCCCATTTGCCCAACTATCTATGTAATCCTTGCAAATTGATATGTTTTGAACTGGCCCAACTAAGAACTCAAGGTCACTAGCCCCGGCTTCAGGCTAGTAGGTTAACTTGGAGACTGCATGTGGTTGAGATTGTATTATATACCAGTATTTATATGTTACATTTTATATTGCAGAAGATAGTTCCAGTAACACGTCACAAAGGGTAAGTACATTGACTGTCAGTACATTGATCGTCTTTTCCTTAGTTTTCGTAACATTCTATCTTAATGACGTTTTCAAAGTATAAGTTAAAGTAGCCTTTTATCTTATCTTTTACATAACATAGTATTACAATTACTGATTATACTGATAAAACTGTAGTAAAATGTATTTCCTGGCTGCATTATATCAAAGTGCTTATCAAAACTGAAGAACGTTTTGTTGAAGCCCAAATATTGATAGCTGCAAGATTTAAAAAAAACTTCTATGATAAGAAAGATAAGTCAACATAATGAAGCATCATTCGGATCATGGAAGATTGGGAAACCAAATGTGTTGTGTCATTAAATAAAGTCTTTACTTACTTACTTGCATGTAGAGTTCACAGGGATCTATGGTGAATGCTACAGCAATACCGACATTAAATGACACAGATCCACGACAACCTGGATACAAGTATCCACCACCACCTCCACCTAAAGATATCAACCGATCTAGAGTCAACAGTTACCAGGTACCTTTCCTCTTATATTGAGCCTACCATAGGCCTCATAGCTGCCATACAGCCTGTTAACTTATTTGATCTTAGGGGAGTTAGAAAAAGATTATAGTAAATCGGACAGGGAAGGCAGCACTCAACTTAACCAGTCAAGCAAAGAAAACATAAAAACTTCACATACCACAATTACATGACACAAGCCCCATCACATAACTGAACGAGAAAATGAACTTAACTGCTGAAAGCCCAAGTTTCAGCTGTCAAAACATCAAAAGTCTGAGTGCCAGCTGTCAAAAAGCTGAATGACCTCGTTTCAGCTATAAAGAACTCATCATCAATTCATCCATCCCAAAGAATAAAAATTGTGATCTCTGGCTTGTAACACCGGAAATAGTCATCGAGAATAATTCATACAATTATGTTGTAATATTTAAAAACTGAACTTTGACTTGTCGCCCATGAAGCAGCCATGAGGATGATTCGTATAAACTGTTATTTTTAAACCTGTTTCATTATCAATGTAGAATCATAATCAGTTTATAAAAAGGAAAATTGTTGATGATTTTGAAGAAAACAATTGGCACATATTATTACAGTTTTTGATACTGTCAGATCTCGATACAACAACGCTGTTTGTTCTCAAACAAAATTTCGTAACAAATATATCAGTATAATGTATTGATATAAGCGACATCATATAACACTTGTCCCCTTGAAAATGATGTGAGTGTATGAATATGTCAGTATATCGGTAGTCATTGCATCATGACTTGGCCCCAAACCCCCGAAGCATCTCAAGGAGAAATCTCAACTCAAATTGAGATTTCGCTCAAATTAAGAGTCTGAATTAGAGATAATTTTGAAGCTCAAGCTCTCAAAATTGTACTGTAATAAACTCGAATAATGTTTCTATTTTGTTATACCAATTTAGATAACAATTTGGCATGGAAACTATTTCAAACGATAGGTGGCAAACTTTAAGTTGAGATTGAACTCAAATTGAGATGTTTTGGGAGATCGTGGCCTGACTGTAGTTGGTATTATTGAATGTATGAATACGTTGTTTGTGATTACAGGACATCAAAGAGGATCAGATATATATTGTGGAGTTAAATCGTGGTCATCGTGGATTTGGTTTCTCAATACGTGGTGGACAGGAGTTCAACAATATGCCTTTATTTGTACTGCGTATCGCTGAGGGTGGAGCTGCTGATGTAGACAAGAGATTAAGGGTTAGTATGCCGCTGTATTTGATGGGTATGAATGTAAAAAATGTATAAAATTTTCTGTCTACCCAATATGGCATTAAGTATAGTTGCAAGTTTAAAAGACTGCCACAATCCAAGTCTTACTTGTAGGTCATTATATTAATTAAAATCCTCTCAGGCTATTCAACTTTAGGAGAGAGGGGGGGGGGGGTAATGAGTTATGCCTTTCATTTGTTGGAGACAAAGATTGTCTAGCTGAGGTTTAGGAAATCTGACTCTACATACTTGTACATTGTTGAACATTTGTTTGGTGATTACATCTTTTCGTGATTCTTCACTTTAAGTTGGTAATTATTTTATAACTTGGGTCTATTCAAGTGGAAAACTAATTAGCATTGTTGTAGAGTATAAATGGAGAGTTTTGTTTCATGCTTTAATGATTAAAGCAATTATTTATCAAACAAAATATTCCATAACTGAACAATAATGTTTGTGAAAGGTTTTATTCTATAATATAGTCATGGCAACAGTTTATATGCATACTGGTAATAGGTTTTTCAATCCTGACATTGTTTCAATGACAAGTTATAAAACGTAGCATTAGCAACAGGTTTGTGAATTTATAAATTACTGTTATTAATTAGCAAAAATTCTGACATTAACCGGCTGCATAATTTCCTCTTTTGTGGAAGTATTGGTTTTACCTTTTAGATAACTGATGATGTAACAATGTAACTTTCAGAGAATTACTAACATTTCCACTTGTGATATTGACTTGGTGAAAATGCCAACATATGCTGTATATGATTTACTACATTTTCTTAGACTTATTAATTTAAAGTTCACGGATTGATTACCCTGACTACGGGTTATTTATCGTTGCATCATGTGTAGTACTACTTTTAATGACCGCTTCTTTGTTGATGAATTTCTGCAGAGAATTTTATACACATTGAAACCTCAATAGTAAGATTTATAAAGCTAGAATAAAGACTTCTAAGCATTTTGATTTTCTAAAATAAATCTAACCCTGCAAATCAATTAAAGCAATTAAGATACTTTTCTAAATTATGGAACATAAGTTAATCTTCAAGAATTGTGGGAATAGTTTACTCTTCAGAAAGGAGTAAATACCAGTGGTCCTACAGTTCCTGAAATCCAGGTTTGCTGCACTAGGAAGAATAAACTTTCCTGCAGAAAATAAGTTATTTGATGAAAAAATCTGTATAAACAAAAGTTATGGTCATTTGAAGTTTCATAAGCTGAATCTTAACAATAGAACAATGTTTGAAACAGAATTTTGATGTAAAGATGTGTGCTAATGGGACCCATTACTCGTTTTCAGGATTGGTCAATATGCCTCTGTATGACCCCTGTAAATATGCTATTCTTCAAAAATCGAGGGAAAAACTTACTTTTCAGAATGGAGTAAATGTTTAAAGTTACTTTTGTAAACTACAGGAAATTAATTACTCTTCGACATGTTTTGAAGTATGTATTTATTTATACAGGTTGGTGATCAATTACTAGAGATCAATGGATATACAACAGACAATATGACCCACTCGGAGGCAATAGATATCATACAGAATGGTGGACCTACATTGAGATTATTGGTACGGAGAACTGGAAAACCACCTCCAAGCTTTGGTGAGTCATGTAGTAATATATCATGTAAACTTCATGCCTTACCTTTTTATGAAATCCATCTTGAAGTTATTATAATGATTACATTAAAATAATGCTATTGCAAAAATGCTCTACATTCATTACAATCTAATATTCTATGTGGGCTAAAACTATGACACATTACATGACGTATACATCAAACTTTACATGTAGGTTTGTCATGTCCAGCTGATGACTCATTTTGTTTTTAGGGTCAGTAGGTCAAAATTCAAGTTTGTTAAGACATAAGTTGTCACGGGATGCGTTACATGTTCTATAAGCTGTTGTTGAATGATTAGTTTGAAGGATATTACCAGAACTGAATGATTGTTTTACTGTTTTCAGAGCCTTCTCCGTCACCAGGTACCCGTTACCCACCAACTGGGCCGATGTCCAATGGTCCTATAGGTCAAAGTTCACCGTATCTAGGGAGACGGAATATCAACTTTGACAGAGAAGAACATACATATTATAATCAAGCACCGAGTAGGACATACTTGAACAACTAAGTCAAGTACTAGAAACACTGGTGTGAGGACAACGTAGCAGAACTGATGAGAGTATTAGACTAACTGACTGCTCATTATGTAGCTAGTTGTATATTACAATATGCTGTGTGATATGACCGGGTGCTATGGGGGATGACGTTATGTTAAGTGTGAATATGTTCCAATGTCTGAGTGAAACAAGCAGGCATTGGGTAGCGGGCGGTTTTTCTACAGTGTTACACTGTGAGTGAAACAAGCAGGCATTGGGTAGTGATTGGTATTTCTACAGTGTTATACTGTGATAGAACATGTGTGGATGGTTGTATATATACTGGGCAGGTAACATTGTGATCATATGTGATACAAGTCTTCAGTATTTTACTATCAGGGTTAATACTTCAGAGAACATTACAACTGAGAAGTGACGGTCAGGGACTGGGTGTGGTGTAGAGGGGCGTGTAGCCTAAGTGTATGTCAGTGGTTAGTGAACAAACTGTGACATTGTACGGTAGATACAGGCTATGCTTGGAATGCAAGTCACCTATGTTTACAAGTATTATCATTCTAGATGCAAACTGTAATGCAAACCTCATATTTCACTTTAGTTCAAGGTATACCTTTAGGTGGAAAGTACTGGTAGCTAATTCAATATTTATTAAGCTTTTTATTTATAGCAGTGTGGTCTGTTTTTCAACGCCTTTGAATTCCATAAAGTGAATTTAGAAACGGTTTGTGATTGGGGGCTGACTTCATAAGAAGGCATTTGTTAACTCATTTAGAAATACAAATGCATAACAAGAGATGGTTGTATTATTTGGATACATTTATTCCAGAGTGGATTTTACAGATTCACGCTTCAGTTTCTGAATAATAATACCAATGTAATATACTAATGTCTGCTATATACTGTTTGGATTATAACTCCACATAATCCATAAGGTTTACCGTTTATCAAGATATGGAGGTGCAGTTGATTTTATACTTAAAATTATGCATTTTTAAACATGCACATATAATTTTGTGATATTTTTCTTTGATTATATATTTTGTACAATCTTAGTGACATTGGGAGAGCGTATCTGTGGTATAAATTTGATGCCAGTCGTACTGTTTGTATAGATATAGTCTGTGTACATGGTACCGTCGTCTGTGTATGTCGTACCCTCGGTTAAACCATCAGTTAATTGTCAAGCTAAAACTAAACATCCTCTTTGTTGTAAAAATTATTCGAAGTGTTGTATTTTTTTAAATTTTACTTTTGTGTTCAACTTCTTTTAATACTATTGAGCTTCCTTGAATGTCATAATTATGAAAAAGAAAATTATATATGTTGTGAAAATTATGTCGTTCAAAACGAAATTTGTGTCCAGTTTCGAAATAATCGTAAAATTCATTGATTTTTTAGGACATGAAAATAGTATTGATTTTAATTCAATGAACTGGACTACAATTCATGTCAAAGGATTGATGGTTGTCGAACAGTATACAGTACTATGGGAGAAATTACTTGTTGTTTCACTTAAAATTTATTGTGGTCTGTTTGTTACTTAGTTCCTTGAATAATGTTTGGAGAGATTGCATTAAAGTAGTTTTGTTTTTTGTTAAGATTGGAGAAAAATAATATTCAAATTATTTTTGTTTTTTTGCTTTCAAAAATCTTTCTACAAGATACTACATTCCTGTTTAGCATTAATTATTAAAGTGATTAATTGTTTACGACAAGATAATAATTTCTCCCTATACACAGTACTATAATTGAGATTTTTAGTTGAATCATAATCTATAGAAATAGTGAAAGCTGTATTGTGTTGCTGAAGTAGACTCTTGTAGTGATTATTTATCTCCCTTCTTTGTTAATTAGAAAACAAATCCAAATATCTTCCTTATCTGTAAATTCAAAAATCTTCAGAATTATCTCCCTTGCTTGTAGATTCATGAATTTCCTGAATTATCTCCCTTCCTTGTAAATTCTTAGCTGATCTGAATTATCTACCTTGTAGATTTGAGCATTCCTCTAAATTATCTCCCTTATCTGTAGATTTAGGTATATTTTTCTGACTTATCTCCCTTGTAGAATTATTCAGTGTTTTTCCAATCATGTAAATGTAGATGTTTGTCTCTACTGTTGATTCTGGCAGATTGATGAAAGTGGTCTGTGTTATAAACCAGCATGTTCCATATTGGGGTATTTGTTTGATTGTTGATTGATCTGTCAAAAAAAACCCAAGTTTTAGGATGCATCCTTTAGCAGTGTGTATAACTTCTTTAAATGATTACCAGTAACATTAACTTCTAAATGTATCCTTATTCTTTATCTACCTGTTTAATATATCTTGCTATGATGTTAAGAAAATGACCACAACCAATGCCAATAAAGATTTTTGCGATACTTATTTACAAGGTTGTGTAAAAAATGCCAATTTGGTCGGATTGCTTTCTTTAAAGTATGCAAAGTTTTACATTTTATGTTAATTCTTCATTATTGCTCAAGTACAATATTTGGTTGTCAAGTACAATATTTGGTTGTCACATACAATATTTGGTTGTCACATACAATATTTGGTTGTCACATACAATATTTGGTTGTCAAGTACAATATTTGGTTGTCAAGTACAATATTTGGTTGTCACATACAATATTTGGTTGTCAAGTACAATATTTGGTTGTCTAGTACAATATTTGGTTGTCTAGTACAATATTTGGTTGTGTTATGTACAGAGTTACCTTTACATTTTGACCTAGCATGACAGATTGTTACATAATCTTGTATACTGGTTGATTTTGTTATTGAAGATTATACAGATTTGTCTGCTTATTTTTTATGCTCTCTTGGTTGTGTCATTCATTGCATATCGGCTTCGTTTTAAAAAATTAAAAGTGCAATTTTTTCATAATCATTGTTTCGTCTCATTTGGAGACTTGTTATTTATGTGTTACCTTGCAAACTTCTTGTCTTTTACCCATAGCCGGTTCTGTGTGATATGTATACAGTGTTAGCAGTGTGTTTTATGTGGAATACCTTACTTACATGAAATATAGTGTTTGCTAGTATTTTCACATCAATTCTGGTTACCAGGCAGGTAATCCTGGTTTCATTACAGCCAGACATTAATGACATAAATTTATCAAAAGTCAATTTAAATGAAGGAAGAAGATTGCAGTTGTTGTTTTTTTGTAATAATTCCGGTGATTTTATTCACCGTTTACTCCATAGATAAGTCAATTAATGTCCCTCCTATTTCAAACTCCAATTGTTTTCCAATAAAGAGTAACAAGGGGAGGCAGTTAAATCGAAGAATGGACTTAACAAGACAGCTTATCAAGAGAGATCATCCTTGATATTTGTCACAAAAAACTGCACATGATGTGTACATATTCTAGCTCTTATTTCTGATCAGAATAGAGTATGGAGTGAAGAGTTAAAAGAAACCAGAATTACTGTGAAAATATAGACAAATAGTATATATAACAGCGGAGTTGTTAGGTTTGGTTCTGTGTTAGTAGAGTGAAGTTATAAAATGCTGGCATTTCTAACCTGGATAATCTAGATTGCATTCTTTGTGTTGTCCTGTTCTGTGGAATTTTATACACTTAAAAGTTTATTATAAACTTTTATTCTTGTTTGTGTATTTTATGTTTTACATGTTGTTTACCTGTGAAATGTGGAATAAAGAATTGATTGACATTGTGTCCCTGGAACATACAGATTTCTTCCATAGCTAAGTACCGTCTCATAAATATGTCTATCAGCAAAATCTTATCGAAAGTCCATTATTGACCAATACAGTGAACTTCAGCTAATAATGATTTGGTCAGTGTAATTTAACATGAATATTAACTTCTGTAGAAATTCACCGTAACTAAGTCATCTTACTAATTGATTACAACTCAGTAACATAGTTCAATATTTTATCATGTCTATTCAGTGTCAGTCAAAATGTGCAGTAGGTATTTTTGGTTGTAATGAATCCTTTTATTACACTGTTTAAATGACATTTGTTAAGGAGTACTTTTAGAATTAAGCACCACTACACAAGTCGTACTTTGTTGAAATAATTACTCCGTCAATTACATCAGAACAATTTATTTTTTCTTGCCCATGAAACCTAGTATATGCTTTAGATTTTGGCGTGTCAGTGAAATAGGATGTTTGTACATTGTTGTTAACCTTGGTGTTATAATAACATGATCTCAACATTATGTGTTGTTTCATTGTTGTGGACAAGTATCATATGATCAATAACTGAAGATATCAGATAATTTTTATGTTCGCAAATAGGTGGGTGGGGTATGATCCGACAACTGCGCATTTTCACCTTTGTCTTTGTTTCTGTTCCGTGTTTTGTGAAATTAGGCAGCTTTAGTGTTTGTGCAATTTTTAAATGTCTTTTTCTGAAAGCTGAAATGTGAGACAGCTTTGTATTTTATAAATTGACTAAGTTACTTACAGACAGATATTGGGATTTTTTAAAGAATTAAAGTAATTATTTGGTTGTATTATGAATAAACATATATGACATTTATTTTTTTCTTTCAATTAGTAATATATTCACTGAAATATTTGTATGAGTTATTATGTTACAATATTGCATGCTGCCAAGTCTTCATCAGTTTTATTGTTTTATTTTATCTTCATATTGGGATAACATCAAGTTCTGATTGTTGTCTGGGGTTTTTAACATTTTTTTCTCGTAAACCATTTCTATGTCGATTCAGTATATTTTAGATGTACAAGAAATATGCGGAGTGGTGTAGCATTTCTATATGTTCATTCTTACATACAAGTTAATGTTTTAGTTTTACATGTATTAGTCATTTGTTAATATTACATAACAAACCATTTCTTATTATTCACCTATAGTTGGTCATACATTTAGATATTATACTATGTATATAACATGCTGAATGTTGTAGGACGGATATTGTTGTTATAAACTTGGTTCCTAGAACAATCAGCTGACACATTTATCATGTGAGATGATAATATTAGATGTTAGAATCATGTAATAATGCAATAGTATTGATACAACAATGATGATAGTATGAATTATCTCCCTTTCTTCTAGTTTCCAACATCTTCTTGAGTAACCTCCCTTGGTGCAACATAAAACAGTTATTCACTTTACACTACATCTAACAAATAATAAAACCCATTTATAGGTTTGCCCTCCGTCCGTCCGTCAGTCAGTCCGTCCATCAAACAATCTGGATCCTGACATAACTCAAACAGTTTCCAAGCTTGGTTTATGAAACTTGATATGTGGATAGGGGGCAATAAGGGAATTATGCACGTCTAAAAATATTTTGATTCTGACAAAAATTGTGGTTGCTATGGCAACAGAAAGAGTGAAAATATGCCCAAATCTGGATCCTGCCATAACTCAAACAGTTTCCAAGCTAGGTTTATGAAACTTGATATGTGGATAGGGGGCAATAAGGGATTATGCACAACTAAAAATATTTTGATTCTGACAAAAAAATGTGGTTGCTATGGCAACAGAAACATTGAAAATGGCCTCATACCGGTAGGGGACTTCTGTATTGCTTGCAATTCTTAATTACTTGTTGAAATAGGCAAAGCACAATTTATCCTATAATAAATACTTTTGTTCTATTAGTTTTTCTTCAAAGTTCGTCTTCAGAAACATCCAAATATTGTTTCAGCCATGGCGCTGGATTTGTAAGCTGAATGAACCAATATTATTATTGAACAAAAAATGTATTTGATGTTCATCTTCTCATACTATATCAGTCTATTTTGGGAACTAGGAGCAATGGGGGTTCTAATTTATACCGTTATCATTGTACAATCAGTTGTGTATATTGTTTATAAAAAGAGTGGAAATACTTTTGTACAGAGACTATATATTAAATACCACATAAACTATATCTTGAGTCTGTGTTATTATATGTGTTAACAATGCCTTCAAGTATTTTCGAATGTTACAGGTATAAAAAACATGACAATTACACAGTAGCTGCACACTTTATATAAACCATGTCTAGAAAGGTGTGGATAATGAATCAAAGGTGTTTTCCTATTGACACATATAACTCATATATCCTCGGCAGCACTTTAAAGTATTATAATAGAACATCTGATGATTCAACAGACAAGCTTAACTATATTCACCGAGTGTTAATTCAATTGATTTCATCAATACCATGTAATCATAATTATGGTTACTTTATAGGTCCACATCATATACATAATAATTCATTAGTTCCAGTGTTATAACCTGCTTGGTTAATGCAGCTTTAGACTGTCATCAAGATGATCACGTTTGATTTCTAAGTTGGACAACAACTTTTATTCTGCGACCATGGATCAAGTCATGTACTTGTTCATTGGACCCTTACTCAGGTAACACAGTTGGTAGATAGCTTGACTGTCACCCGGTCTTCTTATTTCAAGTTCTGCATTGATCAGGTTATGTTTTCCCTGACATGACTATGGTTATGTGCTCCACATACATGTAGAGAAGTTGTCCGTTGCTTGTGGAGGAGAAAGTTAGAACTTGTTGATAATTCCAGAAACAGTCATTGGGTTAACTGGCTGCTATATCGCTGGCTTAGAATTAGAAGGTTGTAAGTACAAAATCAATATTTTTTGAGAAAACAAGAAAAGGCTGTCTGAAAATTACTCTTTACTTATGGACAAACAAGCTTTTCAAATTTCAGTTTGGTCAACATGACCACTTCCGATTTTCATAAAAATAGGCTCATAAGGAGCGCCTTTAGATGCAGATGTCAAATATGCATGAGTTAAGAGGTCGTAAGTAGTACTTACAACCTAATTCTAAGCCAGCGATATAATGGCTGAATTTGTTTGAAAAATCTCCATGATCATTTGTAATACATGTATTTAAAAGATGGTCATTAAGACTATTAACGAACACAAATTATGGAAAGCTGTGTTTCTTTATTACACTGGTATGTTAAATGTGATCTGTATCATGTGATAATGATCATATAATAATTATACACATATCAAACAATTTACAATTCTATATATTCTGTGTTGAATGAATCGCCCTTCAAAATACATATTATGACATACACTGGGCGTCACTTAAAAGTTACCACTTATATATACCTCTGTATTTTGTTTACAATATGACCTATTGGTAGAAGTTTTTTAGTGTGTGCATTCGAATATTGTTAAATAGGATAGCTGTGACAACACAATAAGGTCAAAACATAGTCGTGTTCGGCTTTTAACACAGTGCAACGTGAATTTTAAAATATAAGCGTCAATAGGGTGGTAACTTTTCATTGATGCTGAGTATATATCTTCTGACAGTAAGTCGCCCATAAGGCAATCAAATGATTAAACTACCATATGCATCCAAGTATTGCAAGCCACTGTGTATTGGACGCAGGTAAAAAGTAGTTCCGGTAGGTTCAAAGCAAAAGTCTGATGCAAATAAATTGTGAAAATGTTACCAAAAAAATATAGCTGTTCCTGATTTTCCAAGTCGTCCTGTCGGAGACTTGGAAAATGGTTGTTAAAAGGATGCATTGAAGTTTTAGTTACATTTCTGGTATGATAAAAGGGCTGGCAATACTTTGACACAGTAGTACAAGAGTACAAACATAATCAAGTATCACTATATTAAGCATACTAAGAAAAGACCTATAAAGCACTGAAACAGGGTTGAACATATAATACTAAACAATGAATATACATGAAAACAAATGGAAAGAACAACAGGCACAAAAACCTCATAGTCAATCACAAATTGCTCAGCAATCTAGCTACAGAACTCTGGACAAATAAACAGCCACAATAAATTAATTCCTGGCTTATCATCTTTGCTGGCTCCCGATTTTTCATTATTTGCACAAGTTTATTAAAGACTTAACCATAAAGTGAGTGTTTTCCTCATTTCCAAACATTAATCCATTGATCTGGTGGTAAGTGTACAAGGGAAATCACAAAATGTTTCAGTATGATTTAAAATGGGGAGATGCTGGTAGAAATGGTAAAAACCTCGCAATCAGATATCAAATTTTTGAACATCCCCTATTTATGAAAAATTCTGATGATCAGCTAGCAGTTGACCAAAATTTAAATAATTTGTATTGGACCAAAATTTAAAAATGGACATTTTATCATATCAATAAATATGACCCCACAAATTGACAGCATTATGTGGTACATAAAACTAAATGTATAAATTGCATTGGCATGGTATAAGCTGTACACTATAGTATTTAGTCACGTTTGATATTACAATATGGACATTATGAAATCCTGTTTATTTTGTTGATAATATGTCTGCGACGTCTTCTATAGAACTTCATACTTGATCTTTCCCTGAAAAAAAAACACAAAGAAAAACTTTAAAACCTGGCCACGATCCACTGAACATCTCCAGTACATATCAGCTCAAATTTTACTGTTATATACTCAGAACAATGTCTTGTTTTGAAACTGATCGTGCCTGGAAATTCACTCACAAATATAGGACAATATTTGAGGTGAGATTGAGTGGCTTTCGGAGATCGGAGGGATAAATCAATCAAGATTAGTCTCAGCAATGTTAAAGGCGTTCGCTACGGTTTCCAAAAAAAATTCACATAATAGAATGTTGTGATATATTGAAATGAGAAATAAAAATGATAGGTCACCAGGTTACTTTTATTTGTAGTCAAACATGACACCAATTTTATCATTTTCCACACTTCACCAACAATTGGCTGTCTGTCTAACAGTATTGTAAAGGCAACGTTCCCAAGACAATGAGAAAGATGGGAAAATTTGGTATAAAACACAGGAGTAGATTAATAAGCTGTGCAATTATTTGTCAAACCAATTTTTCAACAGTCGACCAAACAGATTCATGTTTGTAAGCATCACAATATCCTGGGCCCATTATTTACACACTTAATTTTGGTGTTAATTTTGTAAAACATATTCCGACTGGCTTTGCCTCTCTACCAGGCAATATGTTAAAACCAGGTTAACTTACGGAACAACTTCCACATTATCAATGGCCCACTGATCGAATCCTTCTCCACCATGAACTGGCTGCCACCAGCGGAACTGTACACCTTCAGTACGTGCAGCTTGTGGTAGCTCGTACGCTAAACGCTTCGGTGATAAATGATCGGGTGGATCGTGTCGTGTGATCAGATGCCAGTCTGCACCCTGTCATATAACATTGTATACTTCTATTATATTGAACTCATGTTTTAATCTGACATTTCTGGCAATAAAATACAGTTTACTGAATAGGTGGATATTTCCTTGGATTTAAAAGTTATGAATTTCTGACCTTTAACATGCAGAAATATTAGCACATTTTTTTCTTTTGTAGCATTTTTTATAGGCTGCAATTTATGAGAAAATTTATAAACAGTGTAATATCAAAACATGACTGAGATTCGAACTTGAGCCACTTAATTTCATGGGCGGTGCAGTAGACTATGCACTGACTAACCTTGTTTGTAGAATACTGGAGTAGTACACCGCGATATTGTGACTCATCTGTAGTTTTGATATTACATTCTGGAGTCTGTGCACGACAACCAATTTGTAATACAAACATTATTTTGCTGTAATATAAACAAGAAATATCAATGAATGTGATGAATACCCCCAGAAACTGCTTGACACAGTCACTTAAATGTGCTCTGACAAACAACTAGACTAAGTACTGATCATTCATGCAAACGTTCATTGAAATCAAACCCATGGTAAGAAAGGAAAAATTCATAAGTGTAAAAAAACAAAGGGCCATAACTCCATTAAAATTAATCCTATTAATAAGTGTCAAGGATATGCACAACTAGACTTAGTACTGACCATTCATGCAAAGTTTCATTGAAATTCGACCATTGGTAACAGAGATATAGCGCTGGAAAAAATTATAATAGTAAAAATCAAAAGGCCATAACTCCCTTAAAATTGATCCGAAAACGTGTGCCGTGGATATGCACAACTAGGCTTGGTACTGATCATTTATGCAAAGTTTCATGGAAATCCGACCATTAATAACAGAGAAATAGCGCAGACAAAATTTATAAGTGTATAAAAAAATAAAGGGCCATAACTCCCTTAAAATTTATCCGGCCAATGTGTGGCTAGGATATGCACAACTAGACTTGGTACTGATCATTCATGCAAAGTTTCATTGAAATCCAACTATTGGTAACAGAGAAATAGCGCGGACAAAATTTATAAGTGTAAAAAAACAAAGGGCTGTTACTCCCTTAACATTTAATCGACCAACGTGTGCCGAGGATATGCACAACTAGACTTGGTACTTATCATTCATGCAAAGTTTCATTGAAATTCAACCATTGGTAACAGAGAAATAGCGCTGACAAAATTTTTAAGTGTAAAAAAACAAAGGGCCATAACTCCCTTAAAATTTATCCGACCGGCTTATGCCGACGATATGCACAACTAGACTTAGTACTGATCAATCATGCAAAGTTTTGATGAAATCTGACCAATGGTTACAGAGAAATAGCGCGGACAAAATTATACGGACCAACCAACCAACAGACCAACCAACCATCCTCAAGCATGACTCCAATATAGCCCTTATATACTATGTATCTGGGGGTATAATAAATACATGTACATGTTGTCTATTCATCATCAGCTGACCATACTGAAGTTCAACACAATGACATCCTAACCTATCTGATACCTGGCTCACGAATCAAATCTGAGCGGCCTTCAAAGATCGGACGGCATACTTAGGTCTAATACTGCCTGAGGCAGGTGGACATAACACGGTTATTGGCTGTGGTCGGAGTAATTTAAGTCTCTTTTGACATGCATTGTTTCTTATCAGCCGGCATTCAGACAATCCCTTGACACGGGATACACGGACATCATTCATGGTGATGGATTAAATCATATTAGCTGCCTAAATTTGATTTGATTCAACTGATTTCTAGTTAATGACAGAAAAGAAATTACGTCAAAGACTTATAATACGGTTAAAAGCGAAGTTGTTTCTTTAGAAAAATTTGTTTGAAAGCTCAGAAAATTTTCATTGAAAGTACCTTGCTGAGCTAAGATCCATTTCTGCCGTGGTTACCTCACGTAAACCACATCCATTAAAGTACAAGGTTTTACCATGAGCGTATGGTAGTAACGCACCACATCCGAACCCGATACCTCCACCAGACACATGGTCCCAGTGTAACGTGTATATACCACCCTCAAACGAATCAAACATTCGACTTAACAGTTTCTTAATTGGTCGACAAGAATTACCTGAGAATTGAAAGAACAAAGAAGAAAATTATTGGATAGCAAAGAGAAATGTTGTTATAGAAGATAACATTTCTAACTAGCCAGACATCTGGGTCAAGTCTGTATGTGTATTTAAATCAAGATATTTGATGGATTATCTTTCTTGACGTATTTATAATCTATTCACAATTACTTCCCTTTGCCAGGCGACTCAGATGCAGATAAACAAATGTTGAAGGTACAATTACATGTTTTTTGAAAATGGCAAAGATTATTGTTTTGGTTTATGGTGTTGAATATATTTTTCCCAAATAAATGATGCATTTACAACATTCAGTATGATACCATAAGAATACGAAAGTCAACATTTTACACAGTCATTTTACATATTGAACACATATTTATTGCTTAATTTTTTTATTTGGTTATAAACTTTTTTTCAGTCATATGGGACAGATAATTTACAAGACCAGTTTTCAGGACTTAATTTTCTACCAGTACTAACTGATATGTGGCAACTGATAATTTCCCCAAAGCCAATGTCGCTGAAGTTCTACGATTTATTCTTTAAAAGATTTGAAACTTGTCTAACCATAGTAGCCCTCCTCACAGTGACACTGTCCACCCTTACAGTCACCACGACCATGACACATTGCAGGACATGTTTCTCCTACATAGATATCATCCAAGGCCCAACCAGGGGCGTCTTTATCTGGTGATTCTTGTATCCATCGAAAACGTGTTGTACTATAACATAAACATAACAATGTGATTATCTACAGTTGACATCCAGTGGACAGTTATAACAGATAAATCAATTTGGTTCACAGGAGGTTTAACAAAGATATTTGCAAGGTCCTATCTAACTTCTCTGACCCTAGGCTTAAACGTTCTACAGTCGTCAATCAGAAACCCATTGCTCTACAAGACTTACCAACTGACAGACCAACTTCTTTAAAGGGGGAACATCTTTCAAAGCAACATGGGAAATTTCTTATTTTTTTGCTAATTTAACTTAACTTAATTTATACTTGCTGGCAAGTGCAGCCATACTGAAGACGTATCAAACTTGCTGGAGTAACTGCTGGACAATAATGAATCTCCCTTGAAGTTGGAGGTCATTGGTCAATCTCCCTCCAAGTCGAAGATCATTGATCAATCTGACAAGGATAAACTGAATGACAATGCACTCATGACTGTCTTATAACAAACAAAACATAATGAATTATTACAATAAACTCACAGTAAAATTATTAAAGGATGCCATAAACTATAGAACATACCTGGAGAATGTTTTCTCTGGTAAACTGATTGTAACTCTGGTCCATGTCGGATGTGTGTCCGCTCTATACTCACTGGCAGCATGATACATGTTGGGGCGACAATCAGTTCTTGGATTCAAATCAGGTAAACAAAGGGGGACAACTTCGTGCCAGATCTCCGTACTTGGATTCTTGTTGAACATGAGTTTGACCGGAGCATGTGTGTGACAAATATTGAATGTTTTACTACAGCCAACAGCAACCTGTAGGAACACCATTAGTTCATTAGCTGAACAAAGACAAACAAATATGTTTAAAATATTCAAGCAGACATCATGTAACTAGACCAAATTACTTGGGTGGATGACTGCAAAGCCTAATATGAGGTTTCAATCCAATACATGCAGTGGTTACTGATATATTGTAATGATTGGCATTTTGGGGGCGTAACAATATATCCTGGATGGTAACTTGTAAGTTAAACTTTGACCAAATTTTCTAGGTCTAAGTTAACAATGGGCCATAACTAGCAATAAATTCACCCAGGAGTTATTTAGCTTCATAGTTTGGAGAAGTACAAGCATAAGTTATTGACATTTGGCCTTGACAAAAAAAGTGCCGAATATTTCTCCACATTCTCCATAAATCAAGCTTAAGCATAAAATTTCAAACAACATGTCATTCTATCTCAAAAGAGCATAATTTTATATACATTTATACAAGAAATTAGCTTTAAATTATGATAAAATAAGAGGACCAGGCACTATCTACACACTATACCTGAACCAAATACTAGTATATATTTTTATTAATCTAAAATTTACCTTAAACTGTAAGATATACTCTGTTTGTATAATCATCTGTTTTGTAGTAAAATGTCGTGTACCATTTCCCTCGTCCCATACTATCACACTATCATCTTTATGGCAGATATCAGAGTCTATATGTCCGTATGGATTAAATTCCCAAGGTTGGTCATTGATCATCAACGATTCATTAAAATTGATGTGAAAATTGGCTGGATTTATCTCATGGCCACCTGATGAATATAAAACATGAATTATGATATGTATTATACAGTCATTGACTTAACTCCCTCGAAGCCAGAGGTCTTTGGCCAATCTGGCATTGAAAAAACGAATCACATTGAATCACATATGACCCTCTCGGTTGAATGCAAACAAAACAAACATAACAGATACTGACTTGAGTTTCAATCAGTATGTGTTTTTACAGACATGAAAAAAATTGTTATATGATAATTATTCCCTTCTCAAAAGCTCAAATCTTAGATGTGTACAAATTATTGTTTGGACACTTTTTCTGCTGCTATTTTGTTTGTGTACTATGGCAGGGCCTGTTTTATCTACTTGTTTGAGAAAATCACAGGAGTCATCATAATTTTTGCCAATCAATATCGCTTTTTGTGGAACCCACATGTGCACCCCTTTCAACCAATCAAACAAGAGCCCATTTAAGAAGAACATATAATTGTAAATACAGATGCTTCTCCAACAATATTAAAATTTGCATGTAACATGATAAAAATTTCTACCTCATCCAAGCATGGACACAGATATAGCTGATTATCTCCGAATAACAACAACTTTATCAAGGTCTGTCCACAAACAGTGTGCTCCACTATTCTCAGTGCCATGCTTGGATAGCATGATCATTATATAATTCAAAATAAAATGGTTCAAAATGGCTGCAGCATTACCCTCTGCTGTGTAGAGGTTGGGGCTTCTAAGTCGAAAAGGGCAGACAATTTGGACAAAATGTTAGACCGAGTTACCTACTCCTGTGCAGGGGTTAAGGTCATGATGATTGTCAACAAATACACAAAGTATCAAAGATTTTAGAGGTAAAAAAACTTTACCTAAACTTTAACATTTTAACACTAACGCCGACACTCAGGTGACTGCAATAGCTGCCCTTATTTTTCCATTAGTGGAGTTAAAAGGTATAACTCATATATATAAATAAATCATATTTATGCAAAAGAGAAATTTTAGCTGACATTTACTGATACATCATAGAAATGGTTACCTATGTAGACGTTATCTAGAGACCAAGTCGGGGGTTTTTTGGTGGGATCTTCAGATAACGGCTGCCACCATCGTATTCGGGTACTAGAAGTACGAGCTTCTTGTGGAAGGTTGATATAATCTCTACGAGGGTTTCTATAGCTTGTATAGTCTAGGGTATGTAAGGTATGCCAGTGTATACCACCATCTGTAGAATACTGGAGTACTACACTCTGATCCGCTGTTGTAGGCTTAAAACATCCTGCTTCATCACTATTGCCACCGATAGTTGCCGTGTACTGAACAAATCTGCGTAAATCAATCAACAGCAAATTATACACATATTTACGGAACATTGCCACCGATTGTTGCCGTGTACTGAACAAATCTACGTAAATCAATCAACAGCAAATTATACACATATTTACGGAACATTGCCACCGATTGTTGCCGTGTACTGAACAATTCTACGTAAATCAATCAACAGCACATTATACACATATTTACGGAACATTGCCACCGATTGTTGCCGTGTACTGAACAAATCTACGTAAATCAATCAACAGCAAATTATACTCATATTTACGGAACATTGCCACCGATTGTTGCCGTGTACTGAACAATTCTACGTAAATCAATCAACAGCACATTATACACATATTTACGGAACATTGCCACCGATAGTTGCCGTGTACTGAACAAATCTACGTAAATCTATCAACAGCGAATTTGACAGATATTTACGGAACTACTACATGTTGAAGAAATTTCCATGTTTAGAACAGTTTTTCAACAATTGTTCAGTCATACACAGCTGTTAACCTAATCAGTTTTCCTGGAATTAACTTCACAGGCAGCTGACAACTTCTCCACATGTGGAGCACATGACTGTAGTCATGTCAAGGTAGAACATAACCTGCCTGACCCAATATATTTACTCAGATTGCTTTGGTGACAAGTAAGTGGTCTATCCGCTGATCTACCAAGCGAACCTCTTTAGAAGTAGGTAATTACTTAACATACTAAGAGTAAATATTGTAAGCTCTATAAAACGAGTATGTACCGGTATTACCTAGCATCTCTCAGATCCATATCTACAGTGACAGCTTGTCTAAGTCCGGGACCACTCTGTACTAATGCTGTAGCTTCCACTAGGGGTACACAAGGGTCCTGTATGTCCCCACCTTGTACTAGGGACCACTTTGATTTATCTATATCCTCGTCATCAAATGTATCTTTCAGTTCTCTCTACAATATAGTACCAAACATGTCAAACTAGGAGAACTAAAACCATGATCACACATTTATCATCCCTTTAATCATTCCCCCAGTTGTTATATTGTTTGTTTGCTTGTTTATATTTAACTAAGGCCGGGGTAAGTCTGTTATAAGTGGGATGTTCCCTGACAGATAAGCCTAAGTTGATATAGAAGTTGTTATATAATATTCCTATTGCAAGCCTTTATCAATATACATGTTTGTACAAATTTAAAGCAACACATTTATTCTTAGGCCTGAGGCCTTCAGTTCCAATCAAAACTGCTATACCCACACAGATATTTCTATCCAAACATAAAGTCAATGTGATCTAGGAAAGAAATATATTGCGGAGAACTTACCGGATTTTGAACGCTGTAAGGGTAACAGTTATCTCCCCTGTGACCGTCATCACATTGACATGACGGGAATGATTGAGGATGACAGTTACCATGGCCACCACATAGTTCTACACACGCTGGTCCGATATATACATCCTTGATACCAAATGTTGTAATAGCTTCATCATCAGCTAGAGGGCGCTGTTGCCATCGGAATCTAGTAGCCCTAGTTATGAGAAGACAATACATATGAGTTAGTTATTTTTCATTGAAACATAAAAGTAAAAATAAAGCTAATGTGCACATTTTTTTATTGTTGTATTTGTATCAATTCTTAAAATCTTGTTAAAAAGTTTTCATAATTTTTGAATTTCTTTTTCATTGGTCAGTACAGATAGCTGCTATTGTTAGAAGCACAAGCCAGTACCATAGGTAAGTTATTGAGACTGAAGAGTTTAAGAATCACTATATATACATTGTACAGCAAAACGGGCTGTAACTCTGCTATATTTGAACAAACCAATATAAAATGTGTTAATACTGGTTTTGAGTTGAGTCAGAACAAACTATTTAATAGACAACATGTATATCTTACCTAGAGTTAGTCATAGATTCTAAGGATATAGTGACTCTCTGCCATCTTCCCATTGGGTCCCCGTAATATACACTAGCCATAGTATCACCATTAGGGCATGTCGGATCATTGGATAGACACTGTGGTGTAATATAGGACCATGTCATCCCGTAGTCAGTGGAATACTGTAGATGTATCGGAGCTACTGACGCGTTCCAAGCTCGCATACATCCGATGTTGTACCAGAACTGCATCATGTGACCTTCTTTGATATCTAAATCTTGTGACGTTAGGGTGGCACTTTCTGTCTTTGTTGAGTCGCCGATAGCAACATCAGACCAGTTACAGTAGTTACCGACCTCCGTGTTATCAAACGTGTTCCACTCAGCTGGATGTATCTCAGTTGTAAAGTTACTGAACATGGAATCAGGGTTGACAAGACGACCACCGATACGTAGATTATCCACCAACCAATCATCCTCGTTAGTACCGCCATGTTGTAACTGAACAAAACTAACACGTATACCTTCCTGTCTCGCTTCCTTAGGTAACTTTAATGTAACAAATCTAAAACAAAACATTGCAGTGTAAGATATAGGATTATTTCATGTAACTAACCTAAAACAAACATCACAGTGTGGATAATATAGGATTATTTCATCAAAATCAGTTATATACTTATGCCTTTTCAGTTTATTCGGGTATAATGATGTTTCTCAACAGTTTTTCAGTTTTATATAGAGGCCTATCCACCTAACCATTTTTTCTAGACTGTATCCTCACCATTACTAAGTAACCTTTTCACCAGCAACCAGCTACTTCTCCACATGTGCAGGAAAAGTGATAATGAAGTCAAGTTTTCATGAAAGTGTGATCTGCCTCAATCGGGAAACAAACTCAGAAATCTAGGGTTACAAACCAGCGCACTAACCACTGGACCACTGGACCACGGCTTCATGTTAAGTTAAAAGAGCATCACAACAAAATTTATCTGTTTATTTCTACATATTGTATAATTCTGTTGATTATTTCTAAGTATTTATATATAAGAATACTGATGTTGCCATGATAGTTATGCAAAATGAGTCAGTAAACTTGACTTACGTTGGATTTCTATAATTGAGATAATGCATCAAGGTCAGGGACTTCCATTGTGTTCCATCCGGGGAATAACTGACAACAACAGCCTCGTCAATATTATCTGGTGGTGTATAACATCCATACATGAAGTAAAACTGTATGTAAGCTGCATTACTTAGATCTAAGTCACGTGATGTTAGACTTCTAGAACAGTTCTGAAATAATATATCAATGTGTCACAGAAAAACATGTTTCTAGTGTTCCATCATGTAATGCTGCTGATATGACAAGGCCGTCAAAGAGACGGCTATAACCCTCTGCCGTATTTAATGGATAGTGACTTATGTCCTTGACCTTCAGCCAGCATGGTTTGAACTTGGGTTCTGCATGTTGTCATTGTGATATACACATTTGCTATAAGTTTCATGCAATTTGGCCCAGATGTCAACAAGTTTTGGATTGGGCATGAAATGTAAGGTTCAAACCTTTGACATTGATCTGTGACCTTTTATGTACATGGCCTTACCCCAATGGAGGGAGCCAACTTTTTGTAGATAAATTTTTTTTAAGTTAAGGATGTAATGTTTTATATGTAATTATGCACACAGACAAGCCTTACCCCAGTGAAATGATATGCCAAGCCAGATGCCATTGTTTTACATGGTGCTGTACGCTTTCCTCCAGCAATCAATGTCCAGTCGTTGGTTTCTGCTTCAAACATGTCATACAGATATTCTGGCAGAGCAGACGACCTCTGTGTACAGTTGTTACCAGTCCAACCATCGTCACATCTGTTATATAAAACATACATATTAATGCTACACCAATCTGTTTTTATAAATTATTGTTTTAATTCCGACTGATCTACAGTATTTCAGCCAAACAGAAACTACCCAGTCACATTGTCCTGTCATCAGACGAATCAGCAGTTACTGACTGAGCATCACGTAAGAGAGATATACCAGTACCATTTTAACAATGCCAGGCATTAAAAGATAGGAGTTGACAAGTTAATGTGCTCAGAAACTATGTGCCTGATAAGCCAAACTGGCTGCCAAACTGACTGGCCCTTTAAACAGGCATAATACTATAATAAATCAGCACTTTAATTGTACAGACATTATATATACTTACATACAACCTTGCTGCGTACATTTTCCATGTCCATTACACCAAGTTGGGCAATCTGTTCCTATATAAAGGTTTGCAATCGCCCAGGTGTCCTTCACATTGAAACCGTCTCTTTGAACCCACAAAAATCTCGTAAACTTTGATCTACAGATGAAATAAAATATACTCCTTCGAACAAGTTGTCCAACAATCTGGAACTTTTTAAACATATAAGAAAGACAAACTGAAACTATTTGAATATAATTATGCTGAGAAACATTCCAGTAAAGTTTGGTCAAATTCAATAAAAACCTAAATGATTGACCAATACCATCTGCCTCAAAAATTGTTATTTGACTGTTTAGCCCAAACTCTTCATCTGAATTGAGCATGTTTGAATTCTGAAAATGATGGTTTATGTAAAAATCACATCCAAATAGGCGAAACAGCAATGTTCAAGGATACAATGACCTTGACCTTTGACTTACTGACCTCAAAATCACTGGAGGTCAACTACTAATATGTGTATGAAACCAGAGGATCCTAGACCTAAGCATAGTAAGTGATTGGAACCTAATGGGGCTATCAACAAAACAAAGTATCTGACCTGTGAAAAACAACTTACCCCTCTTCTGCCAAGCAAATTTAAATTTAAGGATAAATAAAGCAGCAACTATATGCTACCCTGAGCATTACAATAGGATGAATATGTTCACCCACCTTGTATTGAATGGGAGGGGTACGTTATGTCGATGCCAATTCCAGTTTTCATCTGACATATAAGCACTACCAGGTATATACATATTGTTGCAGTCTAGATTGGAGGGATAACACGCCTCCCATACTGGTTGCCAGCTTACACCTTTATCCAATGAATACATCAAATTGATACCTGTAAAACATCAAATTGATACCTGTAAAACATCAAATTGATACCTGTAAAACATCAAATTGATACCTGTAAAACATCAAATTGATACCTGTAAAACATCAAATTGATACCTGTAAAACATCAAATTGATACCTGTAAAATATCAAATTGATACCTGTAAAACATCAAATTGATACCTGTAAAATATCAAATTAATACCTGTAAAATATATAGCTTCTGTTATCTAGACACAAGAAAAACAAGTCATTTAGAATTGCAAGCATTACAGATGTCCCCTACCGGTTTGAAGCAATGACCCTTTCAATTATTTTCAATGTTTCTCTTGCCATGGCAACCATAATTTTTGTCCAAATTAGAATGTCTAAATAGATGTACATTAATCTTGTTATTTGACACCTACCCATATACAAAGTTTCAAAAACCTAGCTGGGAAACTGTTTGAGTTATGACAGGATATAGATTTATTGACGGACGGACAAACGAAACGTTCTTTATGTGGCTACAATACTGAAGGAAGAGTAGTTATGTGTCTAACTTTAGCCACATAAAAGAAAATTTTAGCCACGTAAAAGAAAATTCTACTTTTCGTTTTAATTATTTTCAACTGGTTTGTCCATAAAAAGTAGCCAACTAAGTACCTGTTTGTGGGCGCGGACTGACAGACGGTAGGGGACTAATGAAGATCAATAAAAACATCCTATATTTGTACACTTTTTCATTTAATTCAGCAGCCAGTATTCATGGCATTAGTTTCAAGCAATTGAGAGTTGGGTGTTGGATATTGTGCTGTGTAATTGAGAGTTGTGTGTTGGGCATTGTGTTGTATAATTGTTGTATGTGATGTTTTTATGTTTTCAGTGCTCGGCTGTTGAAGTTGAGTGCTGCTTTCCCTGTCTGAATTTCTATCATCTTTTTTGCACATAATAGATCACAGAGTGTTTGGTTGACAGTCTAGCACTTTACTAACTCTTAAAGAACATATTAAGTAAAGCTAAGATAAACTGTTCATTTTGAGCCACTTTGTGCTCTACATTTTCTGTTGGGTGCCAGTTTCCCTGTTTGATTTATTACTATATTTGTAAGACAAGAGGTACTTACTGAAGCAATGTTTAGGATCTGTACATCCCATAGCTATATCAAACTGTAACAATGTTCCATCTTCTACTAATACATCGGCCGTTGCTGCAAATCTGTACTTCTCAGAGCCTAGTAACACAAACAATCATAAGACATGTTATTTTGTTGGTTTTGTCCGACCAAATAGTCCAGACAATATGCATAATTAGGCTTTGTACCAAGTATTCATGCAACATTTCATTGAAATCTGATCATTCGTTAAGGAGAACAAGGGCGGGCATCCATCCAGACAGACATCCATCTATCTATCCAGCACAAAATCAATATTTCTCCCCCAGTATATCTTGGGAGATATGGTAGAAAATACAAGACCCATTATTTCATCACCAGGTTTATTTTAAATAAAATATCATGTCTGGTTATAAGAGTACACTTGGCCCAACTGTTAAAAGATGATGACTTAACATTTGAATAAGGTCAAAGTCTGAGGTTCTATCTTAATGTTACTATCTATAGCAAGGAATCTAGAATTAACTTACCAACAAAGTTGATACTATCAAACTGTGCCCCACAAACCGGCTCTATAACACTTCCTGGATCAAGGACCCATGCAGGATCACTAGGGGCTGCTGGTTCATCAGCAAGCATGGGCACACCATCATAGTCCCCACCTATATATATCTACATATCAAACATAAACATATATCAGCAATGATTTGACATACTAAATGACATACTAGTGTCTGAGAAATACATGTGATGTTTATAATTCATACAGTCCTGTATTTTATACGATATTTGCTATACAGTATAACCTGGTTTATCCACCATCATGTCGGACCGGCTGAGGGGGCCAGATAAAGCAGTGTGACGGTAAAACCAGGTTTTATAGAAATACATATATATCGGTAATAACAAATAAACGATTGTAAAAGGTATCCAATGGCGTTTGCATTTACATGTCATTATAATGGTGGTAGTTAGTCATAAAAAGTTGTTAATTGTTGTGTGTTTGGTTTTCATTACCGTATAGGTCTCATGCAAAAAGCATTTGCTGATGATTCACATCTTTAAAGTATTTATCAATAAAGCCGGTTAATTAAGTGCTAAAATACACTATTTATCAATTTTCGGGACTGACAAGCAATGCGGGATAAGGGATAAAGCAGGTTCTGTTACATCAGGGTACATCAAATAGAACAAGAGGTTCATAGATCCTTGGGCGCTCACCTGCTAAACATGGTCAAACTTTGAACTTGACCTTAAGGTCATCAAGATAAACATTTTGACAAAACTTGATGAAAGTTAAAGCAAAAATGTGGCCTCTAGAGTGTTAACAAGGTTTTGCTATTATTTTACAAATTGACCTAGTTTTTGACCCCACATGACCCAATTTCAAACGTGACCTTAAGGTCATCAAGACAAACATTTTGACCACAGTAGATGAAGAATAAAGCAAAAATGTGGCCTCAAGAGTGTTAACCAGGTTTTCCTATCATTTGACTTTATGACCTAGTTTTTGACCCCACATGACCCAACTTCGAACTTGACCTTAAGGTTACCAAGGTTAACATTTTGATCAAACTTCATGAAGATCAAAGCAAAAATGTGACCTCCAGAGTGTTAACAAGGTTTTCCTATTATTTGACCTATTGACCTAGTTTTTGACCCCACATGACCCAACTTCAAACTTGGCCTAGATTGAGGTACAACTACTGACCAAGTTTGATGAAGATCAAGGCAAAATGAAAGTGCTAGAGTGTTAACGGTGAAAAGTCTAACGGACGGACGACGGACAAAAAACAATCACAAAAGCTTACCTTGCCACTTTGTGGCAGGTGAGCTAAAAACAGTGGAGTTCTGCCGTGACCAACAAACCATGCCAATTAAGAAAGTTATACTGTATTACCAACCAATATTTAAACTATTGAACTCCCACTCTAAGAGGAGGATTCTTTAAACACACTCAAACAGTTAACAGTTTTCATAATTGAAGCATCAAATTCTAAATTTATGCTCAACATGATTTGTATATTTATATCAATTTATGTCGACCAATACATTTCATCGGCGCATCATGACTGTCCCATTGATTGAGAACTGCTAGCACTACTGTTTTCTAGTTAGGATAGTTTGGTCTGATCCAGCGTACACAGCAATATATCAGGACTTCATAATGGAAGACATACTTATTATAAGTTTAACTAATACATATGGACATTAACCTCATCAATAGCCCAGGGTTCCATAAACGTTCCATTCTTAGACGGTTGCCACCATCGTATACTGGACGCAGGCGATCTTGCCTTCTCTGGTAGATTTAGAGCCACATAGAATGGTGTATTACTGTTGTCATTGAAGTCAAACTGTTCTATTGTATGCCAGTTGATACCATGGTTAGTAGAGTACTGGGTATACACTGGCGGAGTCGCTGGGTCAGGGGCACTTTTACTACACCCTAATCTTAGGTAGAACTGTACTGTACTGAAAAGGAGAAATGTCTGATTAGAAATGTTTGCATTTTTGTCTCCTGACCAATAAAATGATGGTTGATACATTTAAATAAATAACATAAGTTTTTGTAAGATACATACTGAACATTTTTTATGTTAATGGTCACACACTATAACAAGCAATATCCACTTTTGTTGGTCCTCAAATTGAGGTTTCACAGTAGTTTCCTATTCTCACTAAGACAAATTTCTATTGCAATTAAGACAAATTCATGTTAAACAATTTTTCTTTAGTCATTTAGTTATTTTAATCATGAAAGGACTATTTATACAAATGAAAGAAGTATGTTACTTACGTAGCTTTAGTTAAATTTAGTTCCTTGGTAACGAGGACACGTTCTCCAGAGTTCTTGAATACCAGACTGTGTTTATCAACAAGAAATCCACATTCCTTAGATACCAGTCCACCAGACCACATGTCCCATTGTTTCTCATCTAACAGCTTATTGGCTAAACATATGTATGTTCATATAAGTCATATGACATACATGTATAATAATATATGACGAATATTATAGTCTAGTTTAAACATGTTTTATTACCCAAATAATATATACATGGCTATCATATAAATATATACATTTGATAAACATGGGTTAAAGGGTCAAGCCACAAGTTCCAAAACTTAGTTACGGCTCTCCCCTTATACCATTATCAATTACATTTTAATATGTGTTTATTCCAGAAAATAGGCAAATATGCTATATCATTCTACATGTATATACAATTTCACATATTTTACAATGGTTAATGGTGACATAATTAGCATATTCAGTTATAATCGTATCAAATATATTCATATAATAGTAAACAATGTAATCAATTTTTTTAATATGATAAAGAATATCATAACTTAAAGGCTTAACTAACAAGTTAGGAAAATTTCAGGACAAATATCACAAAACACAAATACTTATGTACTTATCATCAATTCAAAACTATTAAATAGGTCAAAGGCCAGGTAGCAACTTATATAAGGAACAGGAGAGTATGATAAAGACAAAGCACACTTACCACTAACAAATGAATCTAGGATATTTAATACTTCCGGTGGATTATTGTTGCCATCAGCCAATATAAAACCTTCCTTCATGTAGTCAGGGAATGTTTGATCTGGTGAACATATGCCACCATGGTAACCTGGGTCGCATGTACACATCATAGTATGGTCACATTCACCTAAAAACATAAATATATACAGTATTATACATGTTGCCATGGTAACCCGGGTCACACGTACACATCATAGTCTGGTCACATTCACCTAAAAACATTATATACAATATTTTACAATAACTTGTCAAGTCCAAAAGAAATACAATCAGTTTTTTAACCAAAGATACATGGATAGTTTGATGCCATTTATACTTTAAGTCCTATATAAGGTATGGAGACTACAAAGTCACATCATCCCATATATAAGTCAAACATGTCAGAATAACAAGTATAATGTACCGATATATATATCGTATTGCAGTATTTCAACATGGTATCAACCAACAATAGAACTATGTCATGTTTTTTTAGTTAATGGGATGCTGCACATTTTTAAATTTTCAAAATTACTGTGAATCTAAGTAAGGCAATAATACAAAGACACAGTATACGTACAGCTAATGAGTTCTGTCTAGAGCTGTCATTGATAGAAACGATTGATGTACCGATGAGAATTTTAAGATGATCAATTATGGATTAAAATTTTGGAATATCGATACTTGGATAAATAAATGGAACCACCAAAAGTCCTCTTTAGTTCTGCACAAAACTTTTTTCTTGGTTACCAGGTAAATGGAAGTTAATGGAAGTCAAAACAGGTAAAGTCAAAACTTAAATAAACCCAAACTGCTATTTTCAAAAGATGAATATACCCAATATATACAGTGTAGAATGGCTAAATAAGTGAATCATGAATGATGGGTCTGTTACTGGTTAAGCTATAAGTGCAAATTGAAAATCAGATGATGCATAAGCCACAGATGGAATCAAGGACATCTCTATGCAGACAGGGTGTCAGATGAAATCAAGGACATCTCTATGCAGACAGGATGTCAGATGGAATAGGGACAGTTCTATGCAGACATGATGTCAGATGGAATCAGGGACATCTCTATGCAGACAGGATGTCAGATGGAATCAGGCTGGGACAGTTCTATGCAGACAGGATGTCAGATGGAATCAAGGACAGTTCTATGCAGACAGGATGTTAGATGGAATCAGGGACAGTTCTATGCAGACAGGATGTCAGATGGAATCAGGGACAGTTCTATGCAGACAGGATGTCAGATGGAATCAAGGACAGCTGTATGCAGACAGGATGTCAGATGGAATCAGGGACAGTTCTATGCAGACAGGATGTCAGATGGAATCAGGGACAGTTCTATGCAGACAGGAGGTCAGATGGAATCAGGGACAGTTCTATGCAGACAGGATGTTAGATGGAATCAGGGACTGTTCTATGCAGACAGGATGTCAGATGGAATCAGGGACAGCAGCTGTATGCAGACAGGATGTTAGATGGAACCAGGGACCGCTGTATGCAGACAGGATGTCAGATGACATCAGGGACAGCTGTATGCAGACAGGATGTCAGATGGAATCAGGGACAGCTGTATGCAGACAGGATGTCAGATGGAATCAGGGACAGCTGTATACAGACAGGATGTCAGATGGAATCAGGGACAGCTGTATGCAGACAGGATGTCATATGGAATCAGGGACAGCTGTATGCAGACAGGATGTCAGATGGAATCAGGGACAGCTGTATGCAGACAGGATGTCATATGGAATCAGGGACAGCTGTATGCAGACAGGATGTCAGATGGAATCAGGGACATCTCTATGCAGACAGGAGGTCAGATGGAATCAGGGACAGCTGTATGCAGACAGGATGTCAGATGGAATCAGGGACATCTCTATGCAGACAGGATGTCAGATGGAATCAGGGACAGCTGTATGCAGACAGGATGTCAGATGGAATCAGGGACAGCTGTATACAGACAGGATGTCATATGGAATCAGGGACAGCTGTATGCAGACAGGATGTCAGATGGAATCAGGGACAGCTGTATTCAGACAGGATGTCAGATGGAATCAGGGACAGCTGTATGCAGACAGGATGTCAGATGGAATCAGGGACAGCTGTATGCAGACAGGATGTCAGATGGAATCAAGGACAGCTGTATGCAGACAGGATGTCAGATGGAATCAGGGACAGTTCTATGCAGACAGGATGTCAGATGGAATCAGGGACAGTTCTATGCAGACAGGATGTCAGATGGAATCAGGGACAGCTGTATGCAGACAGGATGTCAGATGGAATCAGGGACATCTCTATGCAGACAGGATGTCAGATGGAATCAGGGACAGCTGTATGCAGACAGGATGTCAGATGGAATCAGGGACAGCTGTATGCTGACATGATGTAGGTACTTACCCTGACCCAGACAGTGCTCCATACAAGCCATTCCAATAAATACATTATCTATCGCCCATTGTGGTCCAAAATCATCCTCAGGAATAAAACCTTGATACCAACGGAATCTTAATGATCTGTGGAATGGAGTAATAACAAGATCAGTAAGACATCACAAATGACTCTTTAAAGGATCCTGTCACCTTGACCCAGTCATTAACATAAATATTAGTTTCAAATGAAATCAAATCGAGCCGATTAATTGCCTCTATATTGAAAATGGTGTTTCCTTTCCTGACGAACATATCAAGGTACTTTCAGCAGCTGAGCTCTATGTATACATGCAATAACATACATTTTACAGGTATTTTAGGATGTGTATGTTTTAGAACGATTAGTCTTTTTGAAAAATTGAAAAGTATCCAAATAACTGAATAATTGTCCCAGTCCTAGTTTCAAATTTTGAATGTAACTCTTTACCAAAAACTTGCCATTCATTTCGTACCTATTACGTACCAGTCACGAAACAGGTACGAAACATGCATCACATAATATTTCGTTGAACGCAGGGCAAACTTTCAGTTTTAATATAAAGTTTTTGAAGGATAAGTTTTTAGCCATTTTTTTAAGAAAAACCTGTTGTCAATGAGACTAGCATCAAATTTGGATAGACCTACCCACAAACAAATAGATTATCTAGTGGTATTACAATTCTCCTCCAGTACTTTGTGGTACCTCCATAGTATATAGAAGTTGGTATTACACTATCATGGCAAATAGCAGATGACACATCTGCACAATTTGGTACGACAAGATTCCAAGTTTTACCTCCGTCTGCTGAATATTCCAACCTTACTGGATACTTATGTGTAGCTTCTGATGAACATCCCACATTGATCTGTACAAAATATTACATTTATAGAGGATCTGTCAATTGATATAAACTGATATTAAACAAGTTCTGGAAATTTTATTTAGCGAGTCTTTGGCGAGCTTAATAATATTTTCTAAACGTGTTTAATATAAGTCCCCAAACAAAACAAAATTTAATCCCCAATGCATAATCATACCAATAATTATGTCAAGTTTACAGTGACTGTCATACTGGCTTTCAACTTCATTCAGGTATAAGACTAGGAAGTTCGGAAGTTTACTTGCATATATAAACATGTAATAAAACTATTATTATATCTACTTGATGTCTGAATGATTTCTGATATTTTGTCAATTTTCACCTTGCCATTTTTCATGAAATCCGAAATCCATGAAATAACGTCCCCATGGAATGGTCTTTTTCACCAAAACCATGAAATTCTGTCCCAATGAAATTAAATGATTTTACAGAATGTTTCCTCCACAATATATTGGAAACATGCATATGTTGAGAAGATGAGCATCACTTACATCAAACTGTAGTACTGACATTGGTCCGACATCTAAATCCCGTGTCACTATAGAGTTCTCTCCCTTACCTATACCATGACTGAATACGAGAGCTGACTTCCCCGCACCTTCTGTATCTGATCTGTATTATAGTATCAACATTATCAATCTACATCAGTTCATAGGAATACTTGGTACATTGAATTCTGACTTACCACAAGCGACTCACCCTATATCTATCTGTCTATAGTAAACATGAACTTGTTCAAAATTAAATTATTGCACAATAGACATATAGGCCACATTGCTCGTAGTAGGTTAGAATACAAGACAAAGCAAAGTTATATATTTATAATTTATTATTTCTTACATGTAAATTATGAAACTAGATTACATAAATAAGTTAAATGTAAGTCCTGAAAATGGTGAAACATTTTCATGTATAATTAAGCACAAACATATTTTGTGTTGACATTTGAAGTTGTTTCATGAATGACTGTGGTATTCATAATATCAAAAGCTTTGTAGTTTTTGTAACATGGAAATAATGAAAATTATACCTGCTATGTTTAAGAAATAATTTTATTAAAATATGTACCTGTGTTTTATCGAAGAATAAATCACAGTTACGAGTTCGGATGCATAGTAATTAAATCCCGAGTGGGAAGCACCGGTGATTTAATGTACGCTTTCAAACAAGTGACTGTGCTTTATTATAGATAAAACACAGGTACATATTCATTATTTCGATTCTAATATAGCCAATATTCTGCATTTGACAACAGATCAATACATTATCCGCTGCATTATTTTCTTCCTCGGAAGGCTTATTTGCAGTTTGAAATTATTCAGTTGTAAGTCGGTTTTATCGGCAGTTCGTGCACAGCGTGATTTCTTGTATGTGTATATAGCTGAAACTACTGGTTGTGAATATAAATTCTAACATAGCACGTGAGATTTGCCTTCTTAGCGTTTAATGAGCTTACCATATTTTATTACCGCGATAAAATATAGCTGATTGATGACGTCACGTTTGACGTCATATAGTATGACAAATGACGTAAAGGTGACGGTAACGTTCCTAGGAAAGAAAGAAGTTTGACGTCAACCTGTCTTGTTGTGCTATAAATGGTAAAGCATTGACGATGTTAGAATCGAAATAATAAATAGGAGTTGTGCTTTGTTGTGTTATAAAATATAGGCACTAGTTTGAATGCGTACATTAAATGACTCGTGCTACGCACTCATGATTTAATTACTATGCATACAAACACGTGCCTATATTTTATTATGCAACAAAACATAGCTACGTATTCATTATTTCTTAAATAATGTAGTATGATACCTTGTATTTCTCTCACAATATGGCTCTGTTTTACCATCATTCACAAACAACCAGGAATCTGATTGCACGTTGTTATCAAAATCATCCGCCATCATACTGGGATTCATACCCATTCTTCCAATAAATAAATTATCTATCGCCCATGTGGACAACATCTTGCCTGCAAATAATGTCACAACAATTATATCACGATTCAAAAAGATCTGCCGGCAATAAGAACTGATAATAATATAAAGTGACATAGTCTTGTTGTAGACTAGGACATAATCGCATTTAGTATTATATTTTAGGTATGTGTATTTGTCTGTAAAATACTGTCATAGTATAAGAGAGAAACACTATTACTTGATGGTAACTTTTTACATAACTCCCATATTTATAAATGTGGAGAAAATAGACATAGCTAATGTCATGGAAGACACGATCAACATAGAAAATGCACTTTGACCTGTGAGTCACTGACAAATGACAGTCCAAAAATCCAACTGAGCTAGCCTGAAGAGCTAATCTGGTGAATTAGATCTGACAAAACACAAGAATACTCAACCAAAACACTCAGACAATAAGACAGAATGATCAAGTGTTGTTATGTATATAAGATACAAACCTCCATTAGCAGGTTGCCAGAATCGGAATCGTGTAGAATTATGTCTAGCTCGTGTTGGTAACTCCAGACTGAAAAATCTGAACAAACAACACAAGAAACATGATAAAAGGATAGAAAGCACACACCAACTTTCATACATCACTAGTCAGATAACATACAAAATGCATACTAAATGTTATGAGAAGCTCTTTATTTATGAAATAAATAAAACACTCTGTTTACTAGTACATAAAGCTACAAATTATTCAAATTACATCACTTTTATGTGTTTATCAATGTGAAGTCAGCATATTGACTCAGAAATAAACTGAGTAAAACGAAACTATGAATCAGGGATTGGACATACCTTGGACTTGATTCGTTTCTGTAATGTAATTCTTTCACGAGTTCCCAGGTGATTCCACCATTGTTAGAGTACTGTAACAATACACTCTCTTTTCTCGGCCATAACATTTCCTTACCATTACATCCATACAGAAAGTAAAACTCTATAGTGTTCAACATGGTCGTATCCAGATCTCGTGTTACAGCCATTCTTAGCTCATCCTACAAACACACACAATCACACATGTTAAATACTATCATACTGTAGGGCACCTTCCAACATCAGTTTTTGCTAATTGATTTGAGGCGGATTTAGAACATAGTTCTGTAACAAATAAAATATGAATCACTCTCAACACCTCTTACCTGATGGTATCCATTGCCATGACGATACAGAGAAGAGAAGTCAGGGTTTATTTTTAAGTGATGAGTGCTAAACAAAGGCAAACTGGTACCATTTTATTTCTTATTTGAACATTGTAACAAACATTTCTCCAGGAACTGAACATTTGTCAGTTTATGCTTGATATATAATCAAATTTTTGCAGGCCTGGTCACAATAAGTGTGTATAACAAGGAATTATACTTGCATCATAGAATTGTTGATGAACTAGAAGGGTTTTTTCCACACAAATGCATGTCTACCACAAAGGGCCATAACTCTGATATAAAATACCAGACAATATGCACAAGAAGGCTTGGTAACCACTATATGAAGTTTGTATGAAATTTGACCAATGGTTAAGGAGAACAACTACAGACAAACTTTAAGAAATACATCAAAACAGACAGACAGACATCAAACAATCCAGCACAAAAGACATTATGTCCGCTGAAAGTTGGGAGACATAATTTGAGAGATTTCAATTGAGTACATCAAGGTCTGACTTACCTCACTGAAGGTGAGAGCATTATCACTGACGAGTATACCACACATCTGTGCAGGTTTTCCACCATATACCTCTAACCAGTTCTCATTCTTTGGTTTCTCACGGTTAAAGTCATCACGTAACATCATGGGTAATGGTTGGGACGGTACACAGAATTCACCCGCATATCCGTCATCACAACTGTAAACATAGTACAGTGGTCTTGTACATGTATAATGATTAGCAAAATTAATCAGTTGTTAACTTGTTATTGTTTTATTATGTTTTAAGCCATTTTAGAAGGTTTTATTCATGCTCGGTGTCTACCCCCAATCTGGGTTTGGTAGGTTAAGTTCTTCACTGACCTTGAAAATGGTCATCATTGAAGCCTTGCTTGGTTCACCAGATCTACCTTATCATTCACCTAACAGCTTACAGCTAATACACATGTATAAGGAATGAAGGACAAATTACTATAGCCATATATCACAGAAAGACATGACAAGAAGCATACTGCATTTTATTGTAACAAAAATAGAAATTTCTTTGCTAAGTACTGAATATAAAAATACTACTAAAATTGAAACACAACACTACCACATAGGTTAGATTTTCAGACAAATGTGAATTACTTACACGCAAGTTCCTTTATCACAGTAACCATGACCGGAACATAACCAGGGGCAACCATCTCCTAGATATACATTGTCCAGGGCCCATACATTTCCTCTAGGTGGTGTCTGACTGTGCTGCTGCCATCGGAATCTGGTTGCTGGTGACCTGGAAACAGCATAAATGAAAAATATCAGTAAAGTACTAACATTTCTAACAAGGAGGTTTAGTTTAAAAACAACACTACAGTTCTACACAAACATAAAAGATATTCTAACACGATCTGCGGATTAATCGTTTAAATATAGAGCGGACCTAACAATGTATTATTACCCCCATAAAACATACCTATCAAATTGGCTGTTTCTATTTACGCCCAGTATCACGTGACATATTTATGAATGAATGAACGTAAACTTTATAGTAAAATTTTCTACGAGTCACGATGACAAGGCGAGTTGCACGAGAATCCAGTGTTACAGCTATGACGCATCTATTTTTAGAAACTCCAATATACTCTAGAAACCAAGTTTTATTAAAGCTTCTGATAATCAATTCATTTATATTTTTCATTTTATGAAATAGATACCATATACTCGTGTTATTAAAATTGTTTCAATGTTTAATATGTGGTATTTCCTTCAGAAAATTACGAAGGTCGTTTTCATTAACGAGGGAGGTAATTGTACCAGCTAATAAGCTACTCAATTTCAGCGTGGAATTATGTTCAATGTCAAATGGGTGAAAATGGACTGCGCGCAGTTAAATAGTGCGGGATATTATCGTATTTAGAATCGAAATAAAAACTCTGTTATTGTATATTGTCGGTGAATAAAACACGGGCACTCGTTCGGATGCGGAAAATTAAATCACTCGTGCTACGCACTCGTGATTTAATTTTTCCGCATCCGAACTCCTGCCCGTGTTTTATTCACCGACAATAAACGCGAACAGATTTTTATTTCTTAAATAACAAATCAGACAAGTAAATCAGCAATCAACAAAAACAATAGAGCATGAAAGACACAAAAAATAACAATCACGAAAAATGAAACAAGAGCACTGCCTACGAGTGCTGGACGCCTGACTTTCTCGTACATAGTATCCTTGCTCATCTGTGAGTGAGTGAAAAAAGAGTAACAAAGACAGATTACTCATAAATATAGATCACAGGGTTACCAGCCATGTCAGTATGATCTTCCCGTGCGATGGTGAATAACTATGTTGAGTTTCAAGCGGATACCTTTGATAGTCTTTGAGAAAATGACTCTGACAATACACTTAACCAACACAGAGGCATATGCAGACGATCCCGCCACGACAAAGATTACAAGACTTAGTACAAGTCTCACAGAGAATGATAAAATTGAACAATGTAAAAATGAAACTGCACATCTACTTAAACTGGAAGCATTACATGTTTTCACATGACAAGATAAATACTGGTATAACTGGGTAAGGTTTAGGGCAAGTTCTTTAGACAAATAACAAAAGTAAGAAAACTTACACAGCTCCATTAGGTAATGCACTAGACACTCTAGTCCAGTTTCTGTGTTGGTCTGACATGTAATCACTCTTAGTATGGTATCCTCCACATTCAAAGTTTGGTGGAGAACATTCAGGTATGACAGGATGCCAGTGTTTGCCTGTGTCTGTAGAATACTCTAACATGACACCATATAATGCATCATACAGTGAGTCACAGTCCATGGCTATATCAAACTGTAGAAAGGTAGATGGTATCACATGATAGTCCCATGTCTCAGCAAAACGTTTCTCTGTAATAGCACCAATAAAACGTTGAATTAACACAAAATAACATTTAATGGAGTTCAGTTTTATATTTCTATTGAAACAAGGGGAAATAACCGATAAAAAACATCATTGAAGTATGTTTCCTGGGTTTTTGTTGAAATGTCCTGCATTATTCAGCATTTTGGACCAAAAAACAATTCTAACCCAATTCTAGAATTCTGACCCCAGATTACCATACTTGAGAGATTTTGGTCAAGAATAATGTGTCCAATTCATGAAAAAAATGTCTTCTTTATTTCATGGCTTACAAATAGTTGGATAACAACTCAATACTCATTTTGAACACAAGTATTACATAATTATAAATATCAAGTCAAGTTATTTTTTGGCAACATCATATAATAGGTCCATTGCCATTTTATACATCATTTCAAGTGCTTTTTATATAGCAGGGTGGTAAACATGAAGTTATACATCAACTCAAAACACCTACCTCCATTTCTACTGAATTCTAGAGCATTTCCTTTAGAATTACAGGTAATTCTGGGTACAGCACTTTCTGTCTGATACCATGTAAACATATCGGGCATCATGCCATTAAAATCATCCTGAAATCCTTGTAGATTGGTTTCATTGACCCCTATAGTAACGCTGTCTAGTCCCCATTCAGCCCTGTTCATACCTACAACATATACATGTGTACACCATTATCAATGTTATGGATATGCAATGACTAAACATTCTTTACTAAGTAAACATTTCAACAGTGAACAGTAAAAGTAATATTCATCATATATTTCAGACACCCTGACTTTATGACATAATTATTTATGAAATAATGAATATGTACCTGTGTTTTATCGTAGAATAAAGTACAGACACAAGTTCTGATGAGTAGGAATTAAATCAAGAGTGTGTAGAACAAGTGATTTAATGTACGCACTCAAACAAGTGACAGTGCTTTATCTAGTCACTTCTGGTGAAAAATCTGCCATTATGCATACATGCCAGGTTTCGCAGAACCATTTGCAGGAGATTGGTGATGAAAATGCAGGAGATTTCAATGAAATGCAGGAGATTTTCCTTGCTCGAACTACCGAATAAAATTAATGAAGTTAATAAGCAGTTTTGACCTATTTTACTTGACGTGTGACAACTGACAACACCACGTTTGCATGCATTCTTTAAACTAAATTTTGTGATCATTTTCATTAATGCAATCAACTAGTATCTGGGTTCCAATATGTTCAAATCTGACCCACAGTTCAAAATATTTGTAAGTTACCAAAACAATGCTGACAGTGGAAACAATTTTTTTCTGAAGCATTTTCAGATTAATTCATAAAATATAATTTTAAAAATAACTTTACAAAATAAATGATATGTTGATAACTTATTTACTCAAACACAAGAATGCATTTATAATACAGAAATAAAAGCAATTAAGTTCATTTAACAGCTTCCAAAAAAGTCAGGTATCCAAAATTAATGTTGTCTGAATACCATGTGCAAGTTTGAAAGAGAGACCCTTCTCTTCTGCAAGGGGAAGTAACTGCTGCAGAGTTTAGTTCTGTAGTGTGGTACGGTCTAGTGTGGACTTTAGACACAACCAAAATCAAAACATTGTCGACTGCCCAATTACGATGTTTTATGACACCTTATCAGGGGTAATTATCGATTGTTTATTGAAGTAACCACTCTCATCAGATGTCATACAGGTTTGACATGTTGATTAATTGTTTATTCATCACCGGAAATTACGAGTGGAGTGAAAATGGCTCTATAAATTTGATGCTTACTCGATTTTTAACCAATGCGTGAGATTTTATCAATTTGCGTGAGTCCGGGAGTAGACTGTCAAATGCGTGAGACTCACGCATGATCCGGGAGGTCTGGCATGTATGGCCATTTAACGGGGTGCCGATTAAACTTAGCTATAATCGGTCACCTGGTCATGTGACTAGTGATAATCCGTCACATTACCACATGATCTGACAAACTTCTTCTTGTATGAGAGTCACCGGTTGCAATTCCGTGCCCGAGGGTGAGGTTTTCCTATTCTAAATGAGCTGGTGGTTGATCGATTATTTTCTTGAACTACCCTGCGTCTACACGACGTCTATCAAGATGTCCGACGTCATTGTTATCATGACGTCACGGAACAAACGTGACGTTGCGCGCTAGTTAATGAAAAAGTGACAATATAGTCCCCAGTTTGATCCCCTTACTGAGCATATTAAGCGACTGGATAAATAGAATAATAGGTTAGTGCCGTGAATGAAGTAAAAGTTTATCCGGCTCGGCCTACGGCTCACCCGATAAATTCCTCCGCCTTGCCAGTTAACTTTTTCATCAACGGCACTTAACTTATTATTCTCTATTTATTATAAATAAAACAAAGGTACATATACTCATTTTTACGATTCTAACACAGCCAATACTCCGCATTTGACAACAAATCAATACATAGAAACTACTGCGCTATTTTCTTCTCGGAACGCGATAGTAAGTTATTTGCCATAGCTGTGTTTTAATGGTAATTCATGCACACCTTGGTTTCCTCTTTGTTTATATAGGTAAAACTGCTGGTTATGTTAGAATATATAAAGATATAGACAATCTGCCTACCTCCATAACCTAATGGTTGCCACCAACGGAATATTGTGGAGTCTGTCTTAGCTTCAATAGGTAAATCTAACACCACTCGTTCATGTGTACCATTGTTCAATCTAGGTTCTACAATCTATAAAACATGCCTTCATCAATCAAATATCCAAATTATGAAATAAAATCTGTACAGGATTGTACGTACATATAACATTAAATGTAGGAGGCTAGATTTGCTTTATATGGAACAAAAAAGTTTAAGGTAGCAGATTTTTTTTCAGTCTAATGTATTCTCTTCATAGGAAATGACACTTATCTACAGCTTCAATGAAAAATTCCCTGCCTTTTCCCTGAATTTTGCTCAATTTCCAGATTTCCATGTCAATGACTAATTTCCCTGACCTTGAAAAAATTATGTTTTCCCTGACTTTACCCTGACTGTGGGAACCCTGTCATGACATTACCAAAATACTGTAACATTTTGATTTCACGTGAAGTTAAGTTAAAACAATCAAAAGGGCACATAATGTTACATGTAATCTCAAATATCTGAGTTATAATACAGTAAGTGAGTTTAGTACATGTACAGCATTATCTACAAGCCCTATGTTCTATTTATACCCAGTTTCTAAATATAGCATTATAATAACAATAAATGAAACAAAATATTAAAAGCTTTATAAAGAAATCACAAGTCTAAGCTGTGAATTGCATGCTATTTCTATATTTAAATAAATTCAATTTTAAACAAAGAAAAATGGCAACTATTTATTGAAAGGGGACATTAAGGGCAGAATACCGGAGGACTGAGGAAATCTTTTATGCAAATTAAAAAGTCATCCCTCAGTTACATTATCTTACACTGGGTATATATATTTAGGAGAATATATGACATATCTATCATTAGATGTGGACTATAGAGCATATAGGAGTGTAGAATGAGTGGACTATGGGCTATATAAAATACAAAATGGCTGACCGACAATGTGACACACCCCTCAATGCCCTAGCAGTCCACTACATTCTCTTGCAGAATTTTACAGCATGTCATAACAATTCAAGTGAACTTTATACATAACAATTCAGCTGTCTATAAAACTTCGAACCTCCCAAATTTTATGAGATATCAAAGCTCAGAATGTACCAAAGAATTGTAACAAACAGGGTGTTATTTAGACAGAAAATTAATTTCTGCATCTCCTGCAGAAGATTTGTATGGCAGCAATTCTTACCAAGTGGGTGTTGTGTTTTTCTATACCAGGTATTCTACATCATGGATTTGTATATAATACATAAATAAGGGGATCTGTTACATTGTCCTATGGATAAATGACTAGAATGAAGTCCTACTACCTACCTTCAATGGATGCCATGTGATCTCATTGTCTGTGGAGAAATCTACGACTATACCTTCATTAGGTGACACTGGTTGTATACAACGATAGTTACTTTCACTGCTACCCATCTTTATAACAAACTCTAACTTTCTGAAATATAAACAACATAGTGCACAAACATCATACACAAACATCATACACAAACATTATACACAAACATCATACACAAACATCATACACAAACAGCATACACAAACAAGAGTTGTTTGTAAAACATGTATGCCCTCATGGCAGTAAAAAATAGTCATGAAGGGTAAAGATTACAGTGACCTTTACCTTTGACCTACTGACGTCAAAATCAATAGGAGTCATCTACTGTTGATGACTAACCTCCATGTAAAGTTTGCAGATCCTAGGGCCAAGCGTTCTTGAGTTATTGATGGGGGGTATAACAGCATGCCACAGGATACTGTCATACATTGTCTCCCTTTCTATAGTCATTCACAAGAGAAAATTACAGTTCGAAAAAATGATCCCGATCCAATCCAATGCATGAATATGTTTTAGAGGAAGAAGGTAATATTTTGGGATTGTAGTAACTTGTACTTCATTCAATGCAGAGTAGTTAATACCTTAAGAATGTTGTATTTAGCGGCACAGTTACAGCTTCTCGAGTTCCTTCACCATCAAAGAACAATGCATTCCCAGCATCCACAGTTCCACATCCTACACCAAGATGACCGCCCCAAACTCGACGCCAAAAGTCAGATGGACGATGAAGTTGCTCAAACCTGTCCAACATACCGTACGGGCCGGGGTCATCGGACTGACAATTTGGATCTGAAATATGACCAGAGCTGTTTGTAAAACATGTATACCCTATAGGACAGCACATAACATTTAGTTTAGCTTTTATGTTTAAGACATATTTCTTGCCACAATAAACCTTCACAAGTTTAATCATGCTAAGCCTAACGGTTATTTTGGTTATTGATCAGAAACCATTTGTTCAGTTGACCGACGAAACTGGACAAGACTGACCAAAACCTTTATAGACCAATACATAAGACTACAAACCTTGGTAATTGCCATCACATGAACAACTTCCTTTCTTACATGGACCATTCCTATGACAGTTTTCTGTACATGGTGGACCTATATATACATCATCTAGAGCAAAGTTATAGGGATATCCTCCTGGCTGCCACCAGCGTAGTAATACAGGACTGAAAATAATCAGACAGTGGTCAATTATTGGCAATGGTCACACACGATTACTCTTGAAAAAGGTATTCTGTTGAAACCAGATTTTTTTCGGTCACTTAATGAAAATTTACCGATCAATTATAGTGCTTAAATAGTGGTCATTGGTCGCGTTAGACAAAAGTCGCTTAATACAATAGGAAAATAGAACAAATACGATCGGGAGGAGTTTAAACTGGTCGTTTAAGAAAAAGGTCGCTTATTACGCATGGTCGCCAGTACAAGTTAGACTGTATACAATGTACAAGACAAAAGATCATCTGTCCGAGTAGTCATGTTTTCCCAGAGATCTGAGTACAGCGGACACATAACATTTGCTTTAACAATTTATAATAGAGATTTTATGGCATTATAAGACATTTAAAAGCTGAAGTTTTGAACAGAAATTTTAACATATTTCAATTGTTACAAAGGAGTATTTCCATTATTTTATTACAGGGAAGTCTTACTTACTATTTACAAGTTCCCCAGAGATAGGGATGTCTACTTACTATTTAGCAAGTTTCTCAGTGACAATGATGTCTTACTTACTATTTAGCAAGCTCCTCAGTGACAGGGATGTCTTACTTACTATTTAGCAAGCTCCTCAGTAACAGGGAAGTCTTACTTACTATTTAGCAAGCTCCTCAGTGACAGGGAAGTCTTACTTACTATTTACAAGCTTCTCAGTGACAGGGAAGTCTTACTTACTATTTAGCAAGCTCCTCAGTGACAGTGATGTATTACTTACTATTTAGCAAGCTCCTCAGTGACAGTGATGTATTACTTACTATTTAGCAAGCTCCTCAGTGACAGGGATGACTACAAGCTGCCAGTGACCATGAGGACCAGCATAATATACACTAGCCTCTCTGTGTTCCCCGTCACATTCCATCTCCTGGTAGCAGGCAGTCTGAACCAGCTTGAACCCATTACCACCACGTGGCCAGTACTGCAGGAATACTGGGTGATCCCATCTGAACTGATTACTGCATCCAACATTGATCTAAAACATTGCAACATCCAAAATATCAGTTAATCAAACATTGAAGTCTTACAGGTAAACTACATCATGTGTGGTATAATTTAATTTTTACTTATTTATTTGTGTGTCTTTGCATGCTTTCCAACTTGTATCATGAGTTATCAGGGAGGTTTACGAAATGTTATGTAACATTCAAGAATTGTTAACCACATATGTAGCTGTTATATACTGATGGTACACACTAGCAACAATGCAACTACAACAGAACATCATTGCTCTGAATTCATCAGGTCCTGACTTTTACTTCAAATAATTGATAGCACAGTGGTTGAGTGGATAACGCTCTAGGCTACGGATCAAGAGGTCCCTGGTTAGAATCTGTCCAAGGGGCACATGGTCATTTTTTAAATGTTTAGAGATGAACTGCTTGGCAACCCAGAGGCAGTCTGGCATGTGTGAGTGCTATACACTGGGCACTTTAAATAACCAAGGAGGCTTGGCTAGAGGATCTGGTCTCCTTGTATCACAGTTTCTGTCTCCTCCCTCAAAGCCAGAGTTCATTTGCCAATTAGGCAGAGAAAAACATATCACCAGGCACTTTAGACTGTACAGACTGAACAAACAAGCATTTCAAATAATGCATGATTTCAGTGCAATTACAAAAGTTCCAGCTTTTTTTATTGGGACCTGAGCTTATTGTCGGATATTACCATGTAATGGTACAGTTAGTAGATTATGAAGACAAGAAAAAGGTGGATACCTTAAACTGAATGACATCTCCTTTCTGTAACTTGAGATCTTTTGTCACGACCCTCTTATCTGACTCCTGATTGGCTAAGATCAGTACAGGGTTTCTTGAATTACAGTATTTACCAATCACCCCACCTGCTGTCATTAACCATAACTCGGAATCTAACGGTTCGACAGAATTCTGTAACCAATAAAAAGTACATTTAAATCAAACAGAAACGTTCTCCACTGTATTAATTTTATTCCAATAGTAACATTCTCACATAATCAATTAAATATATGGATTTCAGGACTGAATAGTTCACTTCTAGAGTCCTGAAAATTAACTCTTCTCTAATTGATATAATAATCTACATGATTTTATAAGCTTATAGTACTAATAGGGTCAAATGTCAGATATATCTATTACAATATATCTAGAGAAAACATTTCATAGGTTGTGGTACATAAATAATGCAGGACTATTACTTTAGATAAATATTCATTCTGGCGAAGATTACAAAATTCACATACAAAAATGTTTTCTTACATTAAAGTCATCTTCTAGAGATCTCATATTTTCATATTCACCGAGAATAATCTCATCAATAGCCCACTGATCGTAACCTTTCCCAGAATGCAATGGCTGCCACCAACGGAATCTCGTGTTTGGAGTTTGTGCTTCTTTCGGCGACTCGTTCATGACCAGTCTACGATGATACAACAAAAAACACGATGTTTTGTATTTTATAAAGAAATTCATTTTTTATGCTTTTCAATGAAATACTGAAATTAAACCATGAAATAATATTTGATCTTACATCAAATTCACCAGTTTATACATCACTAGCTAAGAATGAGAAGGTCGTAAGTACAAAAAAACGCTATTTTGAGAAAACAAGAAAAACTGTCTGAATACTATAGTACTATACTCTTTACTTATGAAAAAAATAGCTCCGATTTTCATGAAAATAGGCTTATAAGAAGCACTTTATGATGCAGATTTCAAATATGTATGGGTCTTATAAGGTCGTAAGTAGCACTCCGCTATTGCAGCAAACCCCAAAAAAGGTTAAGCAAATAACCAGTTTTAATGCCACTGCATCACAACAAACCAGTAATCAGCTGACCATTTCAAAATGAACAAGACTGCATTCAATAAACGCTTATGCCCTGGTGGAATGTTTGTCCATCATAACTAAACAATCAGGGGTAATAAATCTGTTGAAATGTTGAATAGTGTTACATGGTATTAACAGCATATAGCGTTTATAATGATAAACAAGTATGCCGAGTTTGAAAGCAATGCCTTGATGGGCTTTGTAAATATTTGAGTTTCAAAACCTTAAAAGTTTTGGTTAACATTTGGGACAGACGGACAGGACAATCACTATATGCCTCCTGCATCAATAGATGTCGGGCATAAAAAGAACATGTTAAGTGAACGTTTTGTCTTTATTTAACCTCAGTATTCAGGCCATCTCAATAACGTGACACGAGTTCAAGGATACCCAGAGAGAGTGGTCTTACTATTGAAGTTTTACTGTAGCAAGTTTCAACAATACACACCTAGGTTTACCATACATTGTTCCTACAAGTTCATCCAGCATGACCCATGTAACCCCACCATCATTAGAATACTGTACAATGACGCCTTCTGATCGATGATCGCCACCATTGCAAAACTTATCGCCGCCACCTATACGTAGATAAAACCTTAGGTAGTCAGCATTACGTGTGTCCATATCCTTTGTTATCAACTCTCGAACACCACTCTGCAAATAAGGCAATACTTGTATCACATATTTATAACAGTGACTTGTTCGGATGTGAACATTAAATCACTCGTGATATGCACTCATGATCTAATTACTATGCATCCAAACTTATGTCTATATTTTATTACACAACAAAACACAACTACATGTTCGTTATTACTTAAATCTTAATCACCACAGACATGTTTTTCTTGCAGAAATTGATATATTCTGCATAAGAAGATTGTAATATATTCATGCATAAAGGTTTAGGACCAGTTTAATTTGTTGGAGCCATAAATCTTATAAGAGACAAGTACACATCAGTTATTTGAAAATACAGATAAATGGTGATTGGAACATATATAATACCTCAACATTGTAATTTAGGTAAAAGCTTTGAGATGCTCTGCATGGAAATAAAGTAAATGCTGTAAAATACATCACTATGGAGTAAAGGGTTAATTACTATTGAGTAAAGGGTTAATTACTATAGAGTAAAGGGTTAATTACTATGGAGTAAAGGGTTAAATACTATTGAGTAAAGGGTTAAACACTATTGAGTAAAGGGTTAATTACTATTGAGTAAAGGGTTAATGTATGGTGATCCCTTTCAGAAAGAGAAGGATGTTAACTGAGATTCTACTCACATCGTGGAAGTACAGTGATTCATCCGAGTGAATATTTCCACATCCCCGATTGCTGCTGACAACTTTACCACCTCGTATACTCTCAAAATCTGTATCCGGTTCATAACGTATACCAAAGTCTGCCTGCATCTTATCATTGAGATGTGTAGCTGGTTGACAATCCTTACCATCAAAACCTTCATCACATCTGTCTCATATAATGGGTATTAATGTGTATACTATATTAATAAATATTTCTACGGGTCAGAGTTTGCATATTTGGACTTTCCAACATTTAGCTTGCGGAAATATAAGGGATTTTTTTGTATTATGAAATCTATGCAAAAGGAAATGTTAAGTGAATTTGAAGTGAATTTTGAAATTCGTGAAATTTACAAATATTTCGACTTCGCTCACTTTATGATAACCACTTATACCATTATATTGAAAAGAGTATCAGTTTTACAAACAAACCAGGGACGGGCATAGGACTACTGTACTGTGTGGGGTTTGGCAATGAATACCTGTAGAAAACAGCCAGGAATACTGGTAATGTATTCTGAGACCAAATTAATAGACAGAATAAATAGATATATAAAATTTTAGGAAAATATTTCGCTACAATCCTATTATGGTAATACAAGATTTGACAAGATTTGACTAAGGCGGCAGACTATCAGATTGGGGAGTTTTTCCTCATTGAGCCTTTTTAATTTTTCCTTGTGATGCACTTCTTCGTGCACTGATGTTTCTGTTGAATGCTGCATTGCCCGTCTGATTTGAGCATTATCTTTCGATGATATCAACATTTGATTTGCAATTAGTCATAGTGAAAATTTTTAAAAGGAGATCTAACAATTATTTACAGGTCAAGGTGTAGCGTACAGAACCAAACTCCTGACATGAAGGTCATGGGGTGGAATCAAAACTCATGACATGAAGGTCATGGGGCGGAATCCAAACTCCTGACATGAAGGTCATGGGGTGGAATCCAGACATTAACAGCATTTAATTGCAAACTTTATACTCTCTGAATAAGGTCTGAAGCATTGTAACAATATGGAAGTCATTTCAATATACTAGTACATTTAGTATAATATACCTACATGCATGTACCCTCATCACACTCCCCGTGACCGTGACACATGCTGGGACATTGCTGACCTACATACAACCTGGCCACACCCCATGTGTCAGTGTTAGACCAGTGTGACTGTCTCAATCGGAATCTCGTAGATGGACCCCTAAAATAATACAAGCATCAAGTAGTGGCTACATTTAATTACATCTCTATAAATCTGAAGTAAGACCTCAATAATAAAGCCCCCTTGGGGCGCTTGTTCTCTAATGACTTGGTCTTAATGTTGCAGTTGAATACAGAGCAAAACTGAAAAATTGATGGGAAACTAAATTAGGTTTTGACAGAATAGATTTGATAGTTACCGTATTTAAATAAAATTAGAACTGTCAACAGAAATAATCTTATCATATATTTATAGGTAGAGTCTTACCATGTAGTTACTGGTAGGGGTATTGTGACCCTAGTCCATTCTGTGTACTGCGTCCAGTCATAGATTGTCCCTTGATGTACGGGTTCACACGGGGCTGGGGGTAGACAGGGGTCAACCACTAAACCCCAATGAATTCCATGATCAGTTGAGTACTCTAAGTAAAGTCGGTTATCAATATTCTCCCAATACGGCAAGCCACACCCCATCACAAGCTCAAACTGCATGATGTACCCCGGTCCCACATGCATTGATTCTGTTGTCATTAACCTCTCCTCATCCGATACAGGCTCATCTATAAAACTATAAAATCAATCATCACCAATACAGGCTCATCTATAAAACTATAAAACAAATAAATCGCTGATACAGGCTCATCTATAAAACTGTAAATCAATCATCACTGATACAGGATCATCTATAAAGCTAAGTCAGTATCATCTCTAACAACATGGCTAAGTCCCGAGCTCCCATTCACACAACCTTTTATTTAAGTAGATGACTATATTTCTAACATACAAGTGCGACATCAGATATCAAAATTCTGATTATATGTGTGAACTCATGTTTAGTTTCAAGTCAAATTAAGGAATGGTCTAGCATTTAATAACCTGAAGGAGCTAGCATCTACTAACCTGAAGCAGCTAGCATCTACTTACCTGAAGCAGCTAGCATCTACTAACCTGAAGCAGCTAGCATCTACTTACCTGAAGCAGCTAGCTACTAACCTGAAGCAGCTAGCATCTGCTTACCTGAAGCAGCTAGCATCTACTTACCTGAAGCAGCTAGCATCTACTAACCTGAAGCAGCTAGCATCTACTAACCTGAAGCAGCTAGCGTCTACTAACCTGAAGCAGCTAGCGTCTACTAACCTGAAGCAGCTAGCGTCTACTAACCTGAAGGAGCTAGCGTCTACTAACCTGAAGCAGCTAGCGTCTACTAACCTGAAGGAGCTAGCATCTACTAACCTGAAGCAGTTAGCATCTAATAACCTGAAGCAGTTAGCATCTAATAACCTGAAGGGGCTAGCATCTACTAACCTGAAGCAGCTAGCGTCTACTAACCTGAAGGAGCTAGCGTCTACTAACCTGAAGCAGCTAGCATCTACTTACCTGAAGCAGCTAGCATCTACTAACCTGAAGCAGCTAGCATCTACTAACCTGAAGCAGCTAGCGTCTACTAACCTGAAGGAGCTAGCGTCTACTAACCTGAAGCAGCTAGCGTCTACTAACCTGAAGCAGCTAGCGTCTACTAACCACCTGAAGGAGCTAGCATCTACTAACCTGAAGCAGTTAGCATCTAATAACCTGAAGCAGTTAGCATCTAATAACCTGAAGGGGCTAGCATCTACTAACCTGAAGCAGTTAGCATCTAATAACCTGAAGGGGCTAGCATCTACTAACCTGAAGCAGTTAGCATCTAATAACCTGAAGGGGCTAGCATCTACTAACCTGATACTCTTCATCTTCCTACAGTAGCTGTCTGATAGCTTGCCATGAGATACAGTCAGTTCCTGATCTAATTCAACGAGGTTAGCCATATGTAGATGTAGTGTATTAAACAGATGATCATTCAGACTGATGTCATCGAGTGCCCACACATCTTGATGGTAACCAGAGTGACGGGGCTGCCACCAACGGAACTTACATCCTGTATCTCTAGCACCGTCAGGTAACTGCACCGAATCTGACCTGTTATCAAATATAGAAATATACAGTAATAATGAACAGTAGTAAAACTTCAGTAAATGACACCAGAAAGTATAATAAATATAAGCAGACAACATCTTAAAGTTTTTCCACTTAAAGCAGACGACATCTAAAAGTGTCTTCATTTGAAGCAGACAACACCTCAAGTTCCCCTAGTTTAAAGCAGATTTCACCAAAAAGTTCATTCAGTTGAAAGCAGACAACACCGAAAAAAATCCCCATCTTAAGCAGACGACATTTCGAATTTCTTTACTGTAGTGGCGTAAAATTTTCATGTAGCATAAATTTAAACCCAAATTAACCTCTCCAGTGCAATAACCTCTCAAAGGATTGTTACTCTTTAGAGGTTGTACCGTGACTGCTGTTAACTATGAAGTACTATGAAGTTTTATGTAAATTATTAAAACTATACTTACATAGGTTTTCTAAAATCAAATATGCTGAAAGTTTTAAGTAAATGCCATGATACACCGCCATCACATGAGTAGTCCAGTATGACCAGTTCATTTGTTTTAGTTGGTGGGGGACAGTCTGATACTGGTGAATTACTTCCTACACGAATGTTGAACTGTAAATATCTGTAAATATAAACATGTATCCTTAATTACAAATGTCTGAACAATAAACATAGAAACAAGGTCATAACTCTCAAATTTGGTTCCAGTAAAACTGCACAAAGTAGGGCTTTTTTCCTTGTATGGTAGGCCCATCCCAAGGGAAAAAATTCATGAAAATTATGCAGTTTCCTCTGCAAATGAAGTTTACCTCTACAAAATCTGTTACCAAAATACAGATATTCTTTTAACCCTAATTAAAGGTCTAAAGGCCAATCCCCAAATGTTAGAATAAGGTCCTGCAAACTAATCGATTCCTGCAAAGTTGTTTGCCTATAGATAAAATAGTTTTTGAAGATATATGCAACTGAGAAATAGCCTGCTGGCTTAGTTAACAACCAATTGTTTTTGTTTTGCATTGAAGAACTTGGTTAGTATATCATATTAATGTAAGTATTAATTTTTGGCATGAAAAAGATAAAGAGACTATCCTGAAATAATATTTCATGTTTTTTCAAGACCAATTTTCATGCTTTCACACTTAGTCTAAGATTTAAGTGGAAATCTGTGTAGATACTATTACTAATAAGAAATAATAATTACATAATTTAAATATAGAAGTTTATACAGTGCACCTTATTAAATTAAGCTAAATTACAGCTTTTATCAATTCTAACTTTCACTGTCTAACAGCTTGGTAGGTAACAATAATAATAATAGGGATACATAATACAGTACTTACGAGTTACTTGTTGTATTCAGTTCACCCGTCACTAACTCACGACGTCCATCTTTGTTAAATACAATAGCTTTTCCCGTAGATAGTACATCACACTCATAACCAAGGACAGCCCCATCAATAGTTTCTATAGTTGAACTCAGCAGTAGGTTTGGTCCCTCAAAGTTCTCCATCAGGATGCTAGGGTTAGGTCTGACTGTATCCTTACATGTATCACCAGTGTAGCCAAAATCACAACTACAAACATAGGTAACAGAACATGTAGAACAATATACTAACTAGAAGGGTTTATTGTAATTGAATCATATGCCTCATATCCTTTCTGCTACCACGATTTTTTAGGGGGTTATGAGAAATTCATATGGTCCCTATACCCTGTCCCTGAGACACTATTGACTTACAGCACTGATAAAAACTCGATACATCCGGATGCTACACACCCACCTCAAACCGAAAGTAGAAAAAATTGTCAATATTTCGACTAAAGGTCACCGGAAATGACGATGTGACGTTTTTTTAGCTTGACAGGCCTACTTTTTGGCCCCTTTAGGGCATAGGTCCTGACCCCTTTGTCTAGCTTTATATTCCTGCTATAGAAAAATAAAAACTTTTTGGCGCTAAATGTTAATGCAATACCACAGGGAATCGTACCGCAATGGCGGGTAGGACCAGTAATTTCAGTTTTGTAAAATCTACGTTCAAAGCCCTCTTTAAAGGGGTCTAGCGGGCCCAAAAACCTGTGCACGACCCTGGGCCCGTAATATCCTGTAGTCTGGGATGCCTGTGTACCCATGACAGCAAAATCCCCGAATTTGGGCATTTAGGTCGAAAACTACGGAAGGCCGAAATGGCCATCCCGGCGAGTCTGCATTAGTACGCTATGGTAGCGGAAAGGATATAAAGGGTCATAACTCCAGCAATAATCATACCACAGGTAACAGAACATGTAGAACAATAACTAACTAGAAGGGGTTTTTGCCTCACACAAAGGGCCATAACTCCAGCAATAATCATCTCAATAGTCATCTTGTACACTACTAAATAAATAGTCAATGGTATCATGTTTAATTTAGACAGTATGTAACCTTTACTCTATATTACCCTAACCTACTGTATAAATAACTCAGATCAAAGACAAGTTAGGATGTATACTGTGTACACCATCCCTATAACACTGACTTTAAATAATTGGTGATTTGAACCTATAAAAACAGCATAATATAAGTACTGATTAAAATTAGATAAATGTGTAAAGAATGAAATAAAAAGCAATATTTACAGACAAGACCCTTCCTGGCATCTTCCATGTCCATTACAGCCCTCAATACAGGTACCAATATATACTGAAACAACAAAACCAATACAATATAATATAAACATGTCCATTACAGCCCTCAATACAGGTACCAATATAATTATACTGAAACAACAAAACCAATACAATATAATATAAACAATACCATTACAGCCCTACAGACAGGTACCAATATATACTGAAACAACAAAACCATTACAATATAATATAAACAGTTAACATTACAGCCCTCCAGACAGGTACCAATATATACTGAAACAACAAAACCAATACAATATAATATTAAACAGTTAACATTTACACTATTCTAGTATTCCTCGACAAACATTTACTAGCAAATGGTAATTCTAGATGGGTCCTAGGACACAAACATCCTTATTAAGGGCTTTTAAGGGATTGTGGAAGGGACACTTAGTGCCTTTAAATAGAAGAGAATTACAAAACAACATACTAGCGAGCACTATAAGGACAAGAAGTTGATAGGGAGTGATCTAACCATTATCATGGAGTGATCTATTAGACAGAGGACAATGATTGAGGTTAAATCTCACAGGCCCTTAGCCAGATTTGAATAAATAGTAAAACATGCTTTACTTATGATGTAACATGGACAACGCCAATACAAGATCAACACTTCCCTGGCTTAGAATGAGAAGATGGTTACCGGTAGTGCTACTTACGACCTTATAAGACTGATACATATTTGAAATCTGCATCCAAAGGCGCTTCTTATGAGCCTATTTTCTTGAAAATTGGAACTGGTCATGTTGACCAAACTGAAGTTGGAAAAGCTTATTTTCCCTTGAGTAAAGTTTTCAGACAGTTTTTTCTTGTTTTCTTAAAATATCGATCTTGTACTGACGACCTCCTTATTCTAAGCCAGCGACTTGTTGGTTATAAATGTTCTCTACTATACACTTATCATAGCACCCTAACACATAACCTGTACATACCATTGTCCATAGCCCAGTTAGGTTCATCTTTAGATGTCTTCTGCCATCGGAATCTAACAGACGGTACTAATGCAGCATACGGTAAGGGTGCAGTAAACCTTTTCCAACTGAAAATGTACATACACACCATATATATAATACATTATTACACCACTGTCCTGTTCTTTTTAAATTATAGTTAAATACCTCAATACCTAGAACACACCAGATGGATTGTTTTGAGAACAAATCACTATCCACTGGACCTGTTGTACAGCACTCTGCTGTTTTTGGTGCTTTACACTTACTAGTATCACTATCAAACATCAATAGAGATCATTTGATGTTGCTGACCAACCTCCATGTAATGTACAAGGACACTCGGGTCATTTTGTCGAGTTATTGAACAGAAACCATTTACCAACCAACAGACTGATACACAGACTGACATGTACTGAAGGTATATACCCCCTCATCAAAGATGGGTGAAAGGGGTGGGGGCATAAATATACTTTACATAGTCTACAAACTTTACCACCAACCAATTTCTTCTCATTACTTTCACAAGGAATATATATTTTGAGAGAGATGTATTGTACTAACCTATCAAACTGGTCTGTATTGAAGTGTGAGTCAGTAGCGTCATATTCTCCGTTACATTCCCCGGGTAGACAGTACTGATGTAGTGCATGCCACGTCTCTCCAAAGTTGGTTGAAAACGTCATCTCTACTCTGCATTACAAACACATTTAAACAAATTGCTATCATCTCTGACTAACTATTTGCTGCAAACATTTTTTTTAACGCCGAGCATAGCCTTTAATATTTGCCAGTCAGGTTTCAGACATATGAGTGCCTCCGTCATATTTGAACCTGGAACACCTGGTCGCCAGATTAGACGGCAAGTGCGTCAAAATCTGAAGTCAGAAAAATGTTTCGAGGGCAAATTTACACCAATGAGTAATAGGTATTTTCATGAATTTCTGTACTTCATACATCATTTGACATTGCTTGATGTGTTAACCAAGGAAATCACACATCACAGTTCAAATATGACACACTGAAACCATCTCTGGATAAGCTAACAAAGGTTTGGATATTAAATACAGGTGACTTATGCTAAGGTCACATTTGCCCTACGAGCTCCTTACGAGTTGATTTTGGCAAACTCGCACGGCGTCTGTATGAGTCTGTATGGACACCGAAAACTCGTACAAGCAAAGTACAGATTTTCTAAACTCGTACCAGCATCATATGGATATCGTACGTGTGCATCTCTATAGATCGTTCGTGGTCAGTACGAGCTGTGACCAGACGATACGAACATACAAAAAAAGTTAGGATTTCAAAAATTGTGAACTCGTACGAGTTGATAAATTTGTACGGATATCGTACAAGCTTTGTGACTGTAGCATAAACTACAGATAGAGTGGATTAGATTAATGTGTTCCAGGGGTAAGAGGTGAGATTTTTGTGGCTATCTAACGGTATTACTAAAAGGGTTTATGATACAAAAACATTATGTTTTCCACAAAGGGCCATAACTCTAACAATATTCCTCAAACCTTAAATTCCTGACAATATGCACAACTAAGCATGGTATTCCTGTGACATTTCATTGAAATCCAACCAATGGTTAAGGAGATAGCGCTGGCAAATTTTGGTACAACTATCCATCAAGACATCCAGCACAAACACACTATGTACCCCCCACTACCCGGTATATATGGGAGAAAACAACTTACTCATTCTTGTCAGGTGAACTACCACACTGTAAGTTCAGTGAAAACTGTGTCATTTTATCTTTGTCATGTATAGAGTTCTCAGGAAATGTGGGTAAGATCTGTATATTATCTAATGCCCATACATTGTGACCTTCACCTCCGGTATATTTCTGTAACCAACAGATACGTGCTTGTGCTTGTTTCTCAGTCGTTGACAATGGCAACGAAACCAGTCGAGGCTCCTGAAACAAGATATCTAATAATTACACATACATGAAATTAGTTATAGAATAATACATGGCTGAGCAGTGCCATTGAGTGATAATCGCCCCGGTAGGTTGATAATTGCCAGAGGGCGCTCGCCCGAGGGCAATTATAATCTACCGGGGCGATTATCACTCAATGGCACTGCTCAGCCATTCATTGTTCTGTATAATACTTATGTTGTTGTGTTTTCATTAAAACTACTCATTTAAGAAAACACAATACATAACGTGTTCCGTAATTGATAGAGAAAACCATCGTCGTTTTAGAAATATTGTCAAACTTATCACTTAAATTCTTTGTTATTATAAAACGGAAACATATCATATGGGTAGTCATTTTTTAGTTAGAAAGTTTGCTATATTCTGGTGTATGTTTTGATGCAAAACTCTGAAAAAAGTTGTTTTTCACATTTTGGGAAGAACATAAAATCTCAGTGTAGATCTATCTCGTTTAGATCTAGTAAAAACGGATTTAATGTCTAGATTTTAGAAAATAGGTGTAGATTTAGACCCATCTGGATTGATACAATTTTGAAATGTGCTATCCTACATGTCCAAATCTATTAATCTGATATGCAAGTGATTCAAGAAGGCCTACGTTACGCTTGGCGCCGGCCACTTTTGAGATTCAAATGACGTAACGTTGCGCGTGCACGTCTTCCAATAGCCCTGCGCGAGGCGGGCCAAAAGCTTATAATACTTTGAAAGGGCGCATAATACTTATTTTTCAATGCAAATTTGTTACTATATATAGTAACATAAGTATTATTCATTATTACGGAACACTACTATAAACAAGTGGCGGTTTTCATGGTATTTTCTTCCAAATTTTGTAGTATTTTTTACATTTTTTGCTTCATACTTTTCTCTGAATTTTCTCTAATTTCTTACCTGTGTTTTATGGTAATGAATTACTTAAGAATTTGTACATTCAATATTTTTAATCATCTAACATTTTGTAAATAGGCAATAACTCTGCCATGCCTGGAACAACACACATGAAACTTCAAATGTCAGAGTCAACACTTAATGAAGATCAGATTATAGAATGTTTTGCAGGAATCCCATCAAAACTGTTAGAAGTAGTTTTTGAAACACATAGACAGACTAACCAAATTTCAGCATGTTACCAGAACTGTAATATTGGGTATAATATGATATACAATGTATATTTACCCTATATGAGTTGACACTCAGTTTATCTATGATATACAATGTATATTTACCCTATATGAGTTGACACTCAGTTTCTCTATGATATACAATGTATATTTACCCTATATGAGTTGACACTACTGTCTTAGTTTCTCTATGATATACAATGTATATTTACCCTATATGAGTTGACACTCAGTTTCTTTATGATATACAATGTATATTTACCCTATATGAGTTGACACTCAGTTTCTCTATGATATACAATGTATATTTACCCTATATGAGTTGACACTCAGTTTCTCTATGATATACAATGTATATTTACCCTATATGAGTTGACACTCAGTTTCTCTATGATATACAATGTATATTTACCCTATATGAGTTGACACTGAGTTTCTCTATGATATACAATGTATATTTACCCTATATGAGTTGACACTGAGTTTCTCTATGATATACAATGTATATTTACCCTATATGAGTTGACACTGAGTTTCTGTATGATATACAATGTATATTTACCCTATATGAGTTGACACTCAGTTTCTCTATGATATACAATGTATATTTACCCTATATGAGTTGACACTGAGTTTCTCTATGATATACAATGTATATTTACCCTATATGAGTTGACACTGAGTTTCTCTATGATATACAATGTATATTTACCCTATATGAGTTGACACTGAGTTTCTCTATGATATACAATGTATATTTACCCTATATGAGTTGACACTGAGTTTCTGTATGATATACAATGTATATTTACCCTATATGAGTTGACACTGAGTTTCTCTATGATATACAATGTATATTTACCCTATATGAGTTGACACTGAGTTTCTGTATGATATACAATGTATATTTACCCTATATGAGTTGACACTGAGTTTCTGTATGATATACAATGTATATTTACCCTATATGAGTTGACACTGAGTTTCTTTATGATATACAATGTATATTTACCCTATATGAGTTGACACTCAGTTTCTCTATGATATACAATGTATATTTACCCTATATGAGTTGACACTGAGTTTCTCTATGATATACAATGTATATTTACCCTATATGAGTTGACACTGAGTTTCTCTATGATATACAATGTATATTTACCCTATATGAGTTGACACTCAGTTTCGCAATATATATTTACCCTATATGAGTTGACACTTAGTTTCTCTATGATATACAATGTATATTTACCCTATATGAGTTGACACTCAGTTTCTCTATGATATACAATGTATATTTACCCTATATGAGTTGACACTGAGTTTCTCTATGATATACAATGTATATTTACCCTATATGAGTTGACACTCAGTTTCTCTATGATATACAATGTATATTTACCCTATATGAGTTGACACTTAGTTTCTCTATGATATACAATGTATATTTACCCTATATGAGTTGACACTCAGTTTCTCTATGATATACAATTTATATTTACCCTATATGAGTTGACACTCAGTTTCGCAATATATATTTACCCTATATGAGTTGACACTCAGTTTCTCTATGATATACAATGTATGATCATACTCATCTTCTACAAACACAATCACTTCCGCTTTATCTTCATCACCACCATGGCAACCACCCGACCCTGTAATAACATGTCAACATGATATTAACCCCCAATCCTGTAATAACATGTCAACATGGCATTAACCACCAGATCCTGTAATAACATGTCAACATGGCATTAAACACCAGATCCTGTAATAACATGTTAACATGGCATTAACCACCCGATCCTGTAATTACGTGTCAACATGGCATTAACCAGTTGATCCTGTAATCTCAAGTAGTTGCTCAAATAGAGGCAATTGTTTTAGTTATCCAAAAAATTCATCCTCAAAAACCGTGTAGCCTACCGTATGGAGTACTTTCACAATCTAGAGAATATAGAACACACATGCAAAATGTATTCAACTAATAACACCTCACTAAATTCCACCTGAACATGTATTTTGTCTGGAAAACTCCAGTGAATTTATGTAACAATAAAAGCTTACCCATTCCGTAGTGGAAGCGGACATTTCCAGCTTTGCGGGTATCCACTAAAGGTGTACAGACTTTTCTCTTTTTACCCGGACCATCAAGTACCATAGCGTTATCAGAGAAGATGATTCCACAGTTTGTATCAACATGGCCACCAACCCTTGACCACCTGTTAAACAGAAGATAGTAAGCACTGAAATTCTATAAAAATCAGGTATTCTAACACAGAGAGTAACCAAGTATTCAAACACAGCCGGTAACCAAGTATTCAAGCATGGACAGTAACCAAGTATTGAAACACAGTCTGTAACCAGGTTTTCAAACACAAACAGTAACCAAGAAATCCAACACAGTCAGTAACCAGGTATGCAAACAAGGCAGGTAACCAGGTATTCAAATGCGGCCAGTAACCAAACACAACTGATAACCAGGTATTCAAACATGGCAGGTAACTCAGATAAAAATTGGCTCCAGCAAATTAAAACCCACAAGAGCATGACACTTAAATGCATCACTTCACATGCTAATAAGCATTCAAGTAAGACATCATGACAATAGGAAAACATGCAAGCCTGTCTAGCTAACTGCTTGACAAAAACGTCTTTTACCTGATAAATAAACTAGTAATTTAATGCCACAATGCATTTGCTAAAAAAGAATATTTGAATAAAATTACCCAGGTTGAAATTTTGATTCAAACTGTTCCTCAAGGATTGCATCTACTGAAGTATCGACAGCGGACATATCAAAGTCTCGTGTTCCGGCAGCGGATAAAGGTGACTCATGATTAAATACCATAGCAGTATCGTCGGAACGGCATTGATGCTGAAAATGTAAACCAAAATTGAAGTAGAAACTGAAAAGCCTCATGAAAACATCTCACAATGATCACAGTCATAACAAGTCACTAAGAACTGCAAGCAATACAGAAGTCCCCTAACGGTTTGAAGCCATGTCCTTTAAATTATTTTCAATGTTTCAGTTGCCATATTTTTGTCAGAATAAAAAAATATTAAGATGGGCATGATCTCCTTATTGGCACCTACCCACATACCAAGTTTCATAAACATAGCTTGAAAACTGTTTGAGTTATGGCAGGATCCAGATTTTGGACTTATTGTCACTCTTCTGTCTCCATAGCAACCGCAATTTTTGTCAGAATCACAATATTTTTAGACATGCATTATCCCCTTACTGTTCGAGTTATGCCAGGATCCAGATTTTTTGACGGACAGATGGACATACAGAAGGACGGACCGATGGACAGACAGGCAGATGGAGAGCTGAAACGGTGAGGGGACTTCAAATGCTTTAAAGCTAACTGACAGGAGGTAACACAAATGTATGTAACTTGTGTACAACTCTTCATAAGGTTTTTTCTTCAAACTTTAATGCAGTATAGAACTTTAAGAGTTTTTGAAACAAAAATGGATGTTTCCCTCAAAGGGCCATAACTCCAGCAATATTCATAATCTAACACCTAACACTAAGCACAACTGGACTTGATACCAAGTATTCATGTAAAGATTATTGAAATCTGACCAATTGTTCAGGTGAGTGTGGACTATAAGAGATATAAATACAACCTTTCTGGTAATAATCGCATGTATTCTGTATATTTGGCACTTTTTTAAAAACGCAATCATGCTGTATGCAATATGACATAAACTCATGCGAACAGGTTGAAATTATGATAAAATTTTAATTGATATTACAGTTGTTACTGGAAAGGATGATTACAAATGATAATATACATGTATTATACCTTAAAGTATGCTCCAGGAAAGGCGAGCCATTCACTGGGATTGACCGGATCAAAGCTGTCCTGCATCACAGACGGTACATGAGCTGTGTTAACAATGATAATATTATCTATAGCCCAGCAACCTTTATATGTGCCAGTAGCTTCCTCATGTAGATCTTCAGGGCCGGTACCCGTACTGGTACCCGTATTATACTGGATCTTCTTGCCTTTGGTTCCAAACTTTGTTTTCTTCACACCAGAGGTAAGGAGCGGTGCATCATGCTGGATATCATTTATAATCTCCTGATCGTTGACTTCCACTGGTCCGATAGTGTAACTCGTGTACTCATAGTATGGTGTATATAACGTATCGTGAGGGTCCACATACTCATACGGTGTAGTAGTTGGTGGAGGTGGTGTTGTTGTTGTTTCTGTTACCGTGCCAACATGTCCCACCAAGTGGAACGTATCCGCACCATCACCGTATGCTGCAGATGTTGTAGTGGCCGGTAGTTTGTGAGGCTTATCCACTGTTGCAAGTTGTTTCCAGGCAAAACATATACCCTCCCCTCGAGCCTTACTAGGTAGATGTACCAAGATCAATTGTTGGGCAGTTCTACGATCTGCAGGCCTAGAAATATGTTAATGTTTGGTTTAAAGAGTACACTCAAAAAAAGAAATTACTTAGTAAAATGTTATTACTTATTTCAAGTAATGTTCAGTAATACTTACAGTAATTAATTACTAAGTATTACTTACTTTTTAAGCTATAGTAATATAATACTACTTGAAGTAATTATGCTTCTTTAAGTAATTTAATCTGAGGGGAACTTCTACATTTAAGTATTTATATTACTTAAAATTTGTATGAACAATAATGTTGTACAGTATAGAATTTGCAATCAGAGTATACAGCCCAGGAAAATAAGTTAGGGCAATTTTATCACTATATCTCAGACCCCTAACTAAAATTTAAATGTTGAGCGGAAAATGATTTTCCATTTTAGTAATAGCAACCTTAATTGACTACATCACCGCCACTTTCAATCGCAGACGTACAGCATCTTTACACAAGCCGTGTGTATACCAATTTACTTTATTTTTATTGGTGTACCTTGAACAGTATGTTAAGATACATGTATACTCTGAAATACAAGCTCGTCATAAACTTTAACGTGAACAGACAACACTTGCAATATATTTCTCATTATTCTTGGAACAGTAGAGCTAAAAAGCTGGCTGTATATATTTGACACATTCTTGATCACTTCAAGAGTTTTGTTATTGAATGTATGTACTATATATACCAGACAAAACAAGACTGCATTCAATATACGCTTATGCCCCCTTGGATAAAGTAGGGTAAAAGGCTGTACAATGCTGGTAAAAGTCTGGAAAACCCTGGAATTTTTATCAGACATTGGAACTTAGAAATTTTAGATGCTGGAAAAACATGGAAAAATACTAATGTGGAAATTTTAGAGTCCAATTTTTAGGGGAACTTAGTCTATTTTCACATGAAAATAACTTAGAATAAAAGCTCCGCGAGTCGCATGTGTCGCCTGACGACATGCACATTTGTCATGAAAAACTATCCAATCGACTCACAAGAGTTCTCTAGTCATCTGAACTAAAAAAGACAAAGTGATGCTCTAGACAAAAAAATGTCACAGCAAGAAACATGCATACCTATCTTGGAGTCATTAGAACTTATGGTGACAAAGTTATGCCACGGACAAGAAATGCTTATAAAATCAATCAAAGGTAGAGTTACAATTCTTGTGTACTGCACTTGGACGTTTGATAAGAAACATGCATACCAAATTTCAAGTAATTCAACCTCTTGGTGATAAAGTTATCCGCCGGACAAGAAATGCTCTAATTAAATCAATCTAAGGGAAATAATTCAAAAACGGTGCAAGGCAGAGTTATAGTTCTTGCGCACTGCACTTCGGCTTATTGCAAGAAACATGCATACCAAATCTTGAGTCATTTGAACTTAAGGTGACAAAGTTATGCTCCGGTCAAGAAATGCTCTAATAAAATCAATCAAAGGGAAATAATTCAAAAACTATGACAGGTAGAGTTATGGTTCTTGTGCACTGCATTTCGGCTTATTGCAAGAAACATGCATACCAAATCTTGAGTCATTTGAACTTAAGGTGACAAAGTTATGCTCCGGACAAGAAATGCTCTAATAAAATCAATCAAAGGGAAATAATTCAAAAACTATGACAGGTAGAGTTATGGTTCTTGCGCACTGCACTTCGGCTTATTGTAAGAAACATGCATACCAAATCTTGAGTCATTTGAACTTAAGGTCATAAAGTTATGCTCCGGACAAGCAATTTGTGACGCCGCCGCCGCCGCCGCCACCGCCGCCGCCAAAGTAACACCTATATGTTGCCTTTTCAGGCGACACAAAAATTGTATTTCAAAAGAGAAAAGGAAAGAATCCAAAACCGAAATGTTTGCTTCAACAAGCTTGAAAATGCAAGGGCTAATATTCAGAAGTCTGTAAGTGTGCAAGAGCGGACAACATTTATATGTCTAAAAACAAACGGCCATAACTCCTTAAAATTTATCTGATCAAAGTTTGTGGATGACATTTACAACAAGACTTGGTTCTGACAAGTCATGCAAAGTTTCGTTGAAATCCGACCAATCCCAGACAAAAGGATGACCATGGTCCACCATGGTCACCATGATTTTTTATAGTCAACTATGTTTTATTGTGGTCAGCCATCAAATACCATGAAAAAATCAAGGTGAGAGCCTAGTCGACTATGGTTCACCATTGTCGAGTTCGAGTTACCAGTCGACCATGGATTGGTCAACAGCTGTATTTAATCATGATACCATAGTTGACCATGGTTGACAGTTGTAAAGAATTTTGTTGACCAGGGTCAACAATGATCAACACAGCACTTCAATTCAGTCCACCATGGTAGACCATGGTCCAAATCAATGGGGTCATCTACTGGTCACCACCAACCTCCACACCCAGTTTGAGGAGTATAGACCATGATCACTGCTTGTCCGTAGTGACTACATACATGCAGTCTGTTAACAATTTCTCAGCCAAACTTAATAAAGCAAATTTTAACACACTTAAAATACATTAAAAAAAGTTAATAATTTTCCAAAGCTATAGAAGAATAAAACATAGCTATAAACTTAAATTGCTATTGTAAAAAAGAAACTTAAATGTTTCTTTTACTTTATGAATCTGTACATATAGGAAGTTTTTATCAACAGACATTAAATCAATCAGTATCTTGATTATTTATGATGACGCAGAAACACTTGAAACCTTTTTTCCTTTGTGTGAAGTAGTTTTTGTTACCACAGTATCCAGTATCTGTTATAAGCATATGTTTATTGTCGTATATGTTCATTGTAAAACCTGCTTCTTGTTTTGTGTTGTTTGTGTGGTGTGGGTTGTGTTGATATACACAACTTGCAGCATACAAACAGTACGGGGTTCTCGCCACTTTCAATGACTATATTTATTAATGCATTTAAATCATTTATTTCAATTACACTATGTTAATCAGAAGATTTCTGAACTTTACTATCTTATTCATACTCCTCCGTGTGTGATAATATAAACAGTTTAAACTATCTCTCCACCTGGTGACTTTATTAATAGTGAATACTCGCGTGTGACATTATGAACAGTGTTAATTTTAATACCAGTGACTCGATCTCATCTCCCCTCGGAACTCGTTTTAGATAAGTGAATAATAAGTGATACATATGATTTATTCAGCGTTTATTTTGTAATGTATGCAAAGCAAGTTGATCGTATTTCAGTAAAACATTGTTAAAAAGTTAGATCTACAAAAAGTATGTATTTTTTCCTTTTCAAAAGTTAACGAAGATATATATATATTTATACCAATCTAAAATTAATTACCATCAACTTGCTTCTATTTTAAATATTTAGGCCTATAATCAAAAGAAGCAGGTTACAAACTGCTGTGCAGTTTGTTTGTCTTATTTGTACTATAATTATGTGCAGAATAAATTTTATGAAAAACAAAAAAATTGCTTTACTAAGTATTTTATATTTACTAAGTAAATTATTTACTTAGTAATTAACAAGTAATTGGTTAGTTAAATAATTACTTAGTAATTAATTTACTGAGTATTTTATATTTACTAAGTAAATTATTTACTTAGTAATTAACAAGTAATTGGTTAGTTAAATAATTACTTAGTAATTAATTTACTGAGTAATTTACATTTACTAAGTAAATTATTTACTTAGTAATTATTTGGGTAGTAATTCTTTTACTTAGTAATTAATAAGTAATTCAGAAGTAATTAATTACTAAGTATTAATTGATTTTCTGACAACTATTTCTACTTGAAATTTTACTTGAAACAAGTAAAAAAATGACTTGATTTGAGTATTACTTAGTAATTTTTTTTTTTAGTGTATAATTTAGTAAACAAGAGCATTTTTCACGATTTTTCATGACCTTGTACATTTTTAGCATTTTTAAATTCTCTTAAATTCTCAGTTCAGTACAAATATCTAAACGTTTTTAAAGCAGACCGATAATTCCTTATTAATAGTTTTTGGCAGACAACAGAAATGTCCAGCATATTAAAGAGAAAGAGGCAGATTGTAACCAAGGCAACGGATATTCTGGTGAGACAACCTAAAATAGTTACCAGGTAATAATGGTATGTGTCCCCTATTTTTATCCAAAAGAAGAATAGTTTTGATTTAGGAGAATAATCACAGACTTATAACCATCATAACATGCTGACATACAGATAACAGAGTAATACAAGGCCCCAATTCCACGAAAAAACTAAGTTATTGCTCAGCTGAGGCTGCTATTTTAAAAACCTATTTTGTGGGTTTAATGACTCAAATGTATACTAGTATATATTGTTTCATCTCAGTCCAGATGCCAATTTTACAGAAAAATACATATAAAGTCTGATTTTTGCAGAATATAGTGTTTTGAAGTTATAAACATCTATAGTAAATACTAAAGTCTGTTATTACAAGCTCAAGTACAAGGTTCATTATTGCTCATTACTGTTAGATTTCCATGTGCATTTCATACAAAAATCACCTACTATATTATAATTTGGCAATAAATACACAGTTTCTGGTATCAATCTACATCACAAGACTACAATTGTAGTCATATGATAAATTCAAAATAGCAGACTCAGGTGAGCAATAACTTGAGTTTTTTCGTGGAATTGGGGCAAGGATTATCACCCCAGTCAACTATGGCTGGTACTAACTATGAGTGTGTTCTAACAGATAATGCATACCTCACTCTGTCCAGTTCTAACCAATCCTGACATCCATTCAAACCAAACGAGATAACAATCTCCTGGTCTTTGCTACTGGAACGGCAGTCACCATGTCCTGTGAACATACATACAACAATAAAATACGACAGTCACCATGTCCTGTGAACATACATACAAAATAAAATACGACAGTCACCATGTCCTGTGAACATACATACAACAATAAAATACGATAGTCACCATGTCCTGTGAACATCCATACAACAATAAAATACGACAGTCACCATGTCCTGTGAACATACATACAACAATAAAATATGACAGTCACCATGTCCTGTGAACATCCATACAACAATAAAATACGACAGTCACCATGTCCTGTGAACATACATACAACAATAAAATATGACAGTCACCATGTCCTGTGAACATACATACAACAATAAAATACGACAGTCACCATGTCCTGTGAACATACATACAACAATAAAATATGACAGTCACCATGTCCTGTGAACATACATACAACAATAAAATACAACAGTCACCATGTCCTGTGAACATACATACAAAAATAAAATATGGCAGTCACCATGTCCTGTGAACATACATACAACAATAAAATACAACAGTCACCATGTCCTGTGAACATACATACAACAATAAAATACGACAGTCACCATGTCCTGTGAACATACATACAACAATTAAATGCAGTTACCACAATAAATAAACAGAACATAGTATGGTATAGGGTATATCAACTCTAACCCACAAGACATGGTTTCCAAAAAAATATAAAAACTAAATTTCCTTGGACAAAGTTCAATGTTCATCTTTTATGTGTTGCCCAACTTCTTTAATTAGCAGCCAAATTTGGATAAAATGATGTTAATATTCAATACCACACTTACCCAGGACAAAATGTAGCACAGCAGCAGACGTTGTGTTGAGTGGGTTAGTGATCTGAAATAAACACCAAGACGTTATACCTAGAACCAAAATGATTACCCTTGCATAAAGAAAGGCAGAGGTATGAGTCTTGCTTACAAAGAAATGTTCTAACAAGTGTTGAAAGTTTCAAAGTATTAGCCCCCATAGTGTATGAAAAAGTGGACCTAAACACAAAACTTAACCAAATCCAAAAAGGGGCAATAATTCTTTCAAAATGCAGATCAAAGTTATGGGTCTTGTTTGACATGGTTAGGTATTGATGGTGAACAAGTGTTAAAAATTTCAAAGCAATAGCTTTGATAGTCTATTATGAGAAAAGTTTACCTAAACACAAAACTTAACATGCAACGCCAACACAGACGCCGATCAAGTGTTGACAATAACTTATCTTTTTTTCAAAAAATCAAATGAGCTTAAAAGCAACATTTACATAAACCTTATAAATTGTTTTCTTTCATCAAATTGATGCAATTTATTTCAACAATTTTCAGTAACCAAATTCGACCCATCCCCAAAAGGATATAAATTTTGAATTTACATAGGTATAAGAGCTGTGTCCGTGTCCTAGAACAAACATCTAACAACTCAGTCAACCTGTCCCCCATTGCCCAGAACAAACATTGAACAACTCAGTCAACCTGTCCCCCATGTCTTGGGACAAACACTAAGCAACTCAATCAACCTGTCCCCCATGTCTTGGGACAAACACTAAGCAACTCAATCAACCTGTCCCCCATGTCTTGGGACAAACACTAAGCAACTCAATCAACCGGTCCCCTATTGCCGAGAACAAACATTGAACAACTCAGTAAAGATGTCCCCTCCTGTCCGATAACAAACACTGTACAACTGTATAATTATGTAAAGGGACTCATGGAGGGCCCTATATATGTAAAAGTATGTATGGATGGTTGTGTATATTACTTACAAGTTGTCTATGTCCTGATTTCTCACAGAAGACAGCAGCATCACCAGAGAATATAGAACCACATGTATCACCAACACTGACACCATCATGTGTAGACCTTCAAAAATAACCTCATTTATATCATAAACAATGCATCTCAAACAAGTGCTTCATATATCTTCAGCAGGAGTATACAGGAAGTATCAATTCATTTAACAAATGACAACCAGAAAGTTTGTTTACAATCATCATCGAGTAAACATGAGGGGCCAGCTCCTAGGTCCTAGGTAAGGCAGGGGATATAATATGCAAGGTCCTATGTAAGGCAGGGGATATAATATGCCAGGTACTAGGTAAGGCAGGTGATATAATATGCCAGGTCCTAGGTAAGGCAGGTGATATAATATGACAGGTCCTAGGTAAGGCAGGTGATATAATATGCCAGGTCCTAGGTAAGGCAGGTGATATAATATGACAGGTCCCAGGTAAGGCAGGTGATATAATATGACAGGTCCTAGGTAAGGCAGGTGATATAATATGACAGGTCCTAGGTAAGGCAGGGGATATAATATGCCAGGTCCTAGGTAAGACAGGAATATAATATAGCAGGTCCTAGGTAAGGCAGGGGATATAGTATGCCAGGTCCTAGGTAAGGAAGGGATATTATATGACAGGTCCTAGGTAAGGCAGGGTATATAGTATGCCAGGTCCTAGGTAAGGAAGGGATATAGTATGACAGGTCCAAGGTAAGGCAGGCGATACAATATGCCAGGTCCTAGGTAAGACAGGTGATACAATATGCCAGGTCCTAGGTAAGACAGGGATATAATATGCCAGGTCCTAAGTAAAGAAGGGGATATAATATGACAGGTCCTAGGTAAGACAGGTGATATAATATGACAGGTCCTAGGTAAGACAGGGATATAATATGCCAGGTCTTAGTAAAGAAGGGGATATAATATGACAGGTCCTAAGTAAGACAGGGATATAATATGACAGGTCCTAGGTAAGACAGGCAATATAATATGACGGGTCCTAGGTAAGGCAGGCGATATAATAGGACAGGTCCTAGGTAAGACAGGCAATATAATATGACGGTCCTAGGTAAGGCAGGGATATAATATGGCAGCTCTGAGGTAAGGCAGGAGATATAATATGCCAGGTCCTAGGTAAGGCAGGCAATATAATAGGTCCTAGGTAATAGATGCATGTTCTTATTATCTGAGGCCATGCCTCACAATATACAACTGTTTAATCATGGTTTGTTATATATAATGACTGTTGCGTTTTTAAATCTTCACTGTAATAAGTAAAATGTATGTTACTATAATCATTTTTGATGCATGGAATCAACATTAAGAGACTTACCAATGATCGGTACTGAACGAGTCATACGAATCAAAGTCGTCTCGGAATATAACTGCATCAGAGTGTAACTCTGCTAGTTTTGGACGTTGTGGAGCTGTATTTGGTCCTGTAAAAACATAAACAAGAGCACTAAAATGGACAATAAAATCTATGAAAATCAGAATTACTCAAAGCAGTATAGTCTGGAGAATTTGACACGCTTCTCAAACTTCTATAAGCATAATTTCACAGCTGATTTTTTTTCTATATTTATAACCCCAGTTGTATGTTTTCATAAGTGGGAAGTATCATGAAGACGAACCAAGGTGTAATACCAACACAAATCTAAAGGACCGATATTGCATGATTTGCTCGCGGAAATTTATATATTCAACGCAAGAAGCTTGTAATATATTCATGCATAAAGGTCAGGATCATGTCAAATTCTGCGTGCTATATGTACATATGCTGCACGAAGTGGCCTGTAAATCTGGTCTGGTGTAGTTTTGATGTATATTATTATAGACTGTTGTTGATTGCTGCATTAGTTGTTATACATCAGTGCTATCATTGCCTAAAACTTCATTGTTAAAACATAATATAAGTGCAATCATTAGCAATATGAAAACAAACATGTAACTACCTACATGTATATGGAAACAAAATCAGTGATATCGTCCTATGAAAGCAACATATATACTAGCACTGTTTTACTTGTTTTATTTTCTTTTTTAAAATATTGTTTTATTATTGGTCAATAGTTAGATGGAAGGCTTCCTTTAGTCCCATTATCCCAACACCGGGAGACCCAGCAGTTACCTGGAACTAACTATGCTGAGCCAAGCAAGGGAGTTAATATTCAAATACAGGCTTAACAGCAAATCTAAAGTCTTTCAGAAATAAATCTAGTTTTATAAAGTTTGGATTACACATACACAAAATTATAAGCGGATTTAGCTCAGTGGTAACGCACTGGGCTGTCAATCCAGAGGTTGTGGGTTCAATCCCTGGCATCGGAACTTGACATTTTCTGAAATATTTATAATATTTCCCGCTATATCTTGCCGTGTGATCTGCAAAGTATCTGGAAGTGCCAGGAAGCTGTGTATCGGTGCTACACACCGGGTACATCAACCAACAGTGTAAATTTTATTTGATCTAATACCGGTGTTTGTAAATTGTGTGAATGAACTTTTGGAGGTCAGTGTATATGCGTCTGGGTGCTGTATGTATAAGAGTTGATTTATATTTATATAAACTTTACTTCATACATACAGACCAGTCACGCATGACCATAAAAGTTAGATCTGTGATGATATAATAGATAGATAAATGTAAATATTACTTTCTTGTATAGTGAAAGATCATTTAATTTTCATGGCTATTAAATTTCATGGTTTTTTATGAAATGGCAATTTCTAGGAAGTTGAAAAATTGGTGAATTTGCAACACATGGTAGGTAGGGAAAACACCTTGATAGGTATTTTGCAGATCCATTACTGTAAAATAATTATTTTTCAAGGGATGAACTCAACTCGACCACAAAATCTTATCCCCACAATTAATCGACTTCTCAAATTCAGAGATGGGTTTATCCTTTTATGTTATGTAATCCATGAATTAACGACCCCGCAAAAATGCATTTTTATTAAAATCCACAAAATTTAATAGAGCAAATGCGGGTATTATCGACAGGTCACAGTTATCGACACACAATTACTTTAAATCATCAAAAAACGATAGTATGACGCCATTCATCGCATGTACACGTCATAAATTCTCAGAAATTTATTTTTGAATAACATCGGCCAATTTACCGCGAAAAAATACACGTTAAGTAAATTTATATTTATTTATGTGAATCGTTTCCGGTATGTTTTGTTTTAATTACGGCGTCTTACGTCACGTCGTTGCTAACGATCTCGCGTTATAACTACAGCGTTGTACAATACGCTTCAGATTTAGTATTGTGCACTCACCAATGTATGGGCTCTACGTATAGCATTAGGTTAAAAACCATTAAATGAACACAATATATGCATGGACTACGGGCTGAGGGGTGTCGATAATAGGTCCACTAATTTTACCTAGGGCACAATTATCGACAGTTGGGTCTGTCATATTGTAAAACAATATTTAAGATGCCCAATCAATAATAAAACATGGAACCAGTACTCGACCAACCTTGCTTGTACATAACACCACCAGTCCTGTAAAGATAAAGCCCAGACAACAATATCCCAAAATACCCCCCCCCCACTATAGTCACCCCTTGTACGTGTCTCCTGCATTTGAAAAACTTAATGTTTCTGAACCTATGCCCAAAAGGAAAACTCCCGAAAGCATTGTCAGGGTTGTTAGCTCTACAAATGCTGAAAGATTGGCAGGAGAAAAAGCAAAATGAAGTTTGCCAAACATGTAAGAAAGGCTGAGAGAATTAAAATGAGAGAAGAAAAGGAGGCAGAAAGGGTAAGGAAATTGAAATAAAGGGAAAATATTATTGAAACATGCCAAATTAAATATGAAAACCATTGGTTCTTGTGGGTCAGAGAAAGAAAACGTTAAGTACACGACGGTGATTATGTCGATATTTATCCTGGGTGTCACTCCGGTGAAGGCAAGACTGACGACTGGGTTCAATGTGAGAGTTGCTCACTAAGGTGGCACATAGACTGTGCAGAGGTAGATGCTTTCATTGACAAGAATGCTTCCGATATTATGGAAATTGAGTTTGTGTGCTACCAGTGTGAGTAACCCTTAAATTGTATTCAGTTGACTACAAATGGCCGACTTCAAATTAAAGTTATATGTTGTTATATTACTCGAACACATTGACCTGGTCATAATAGCGTATATTATGAGTTGACTTTGGATTAGCATGAATTGTGTAGACTATATATATATGATCATGATTTATTACTTTATACACCGTATTCCACATGAGTATCATATCCATGCCATAGCCTATAATGGGTCAGGACAGGTTAATTGTTAAGTTCGGTCTTTTAACTATTTAAATTATATAGAATCTATAATATAATTATATCTAATATATAATTATAGATCTGCAGTAAGTCAATAAAATCATAATCTTGTATCGCTATATTTTCTGGCTTGTTATTTTGATAAAAGAAGACTTCCACACTACGTAATATTGTTGCCGCTGTGTGAACACGACATAATTTAAATGCTTGCAGTAAGTTGTAAGTCTAGTTCGTACTCTATAATGATCAATCAACAAAAGTAGTTATAAATAAATAAACTTAATTGGAGAATAATTGTTTCTATTTGAGGTGTTGATAACTGTGTCCGCATGTCGATGATTGTGACCTGAACTTTTTATTTTACATAAACGCTTTCCACTATAAGTTTATATGACAAATACCGGAGGTGTGTAAAAAACAGCCAATTAAAAGTTGCGTTACAAGTAGAATAGAATTATATCATTTCACTGCGACTCTGCGACTATTTACGGATTTAGTTGTCATAAGGTGTCGATAATTGCGTCCATTGCTCTACCCACGAAAATATGTGATTTTATATTATTCAGGGGGATTTGATTGTCAAGTTGTTACAATGATCTCTCAGCTTGGTCATCGGTGGTAGATGAAAATGTGTCGTTTTAAAAGCTAAGTTTATTCTAATTCCCCTGTACAAGGACTAGCCAATTTTACCCGGGGGAAAATAGACAGGGGGAGGGGGGAATGACTGTTACATCTGAAAATAACATTTTTAAACAACAAATAGTTCATATTTACCTCCCTCCTCACAGAGTTGAAGAACTGTTGTATCCTTGAACAAGAGTTGATTCTTTAAAGTTGCAGACGCCCTAAATAAAGTAGATTAAAAGGTTGGAGATAAAGACACTTTCATAACTTACAAATGATATTTTCTGCATATAAATGATTATATATATATATCAAATTGTTTGTAAAAAGAGTTTTACTGGTAGTTTATCTTGAAACTTGTTTTTTCTTGAAATGGTATTATTTGCTTAGCAACAAGCAGTGAAGTGTACCAGTACCATTTGTAACAACTTGTCGTTGTCTGGGATCAAGGCATATTCAGGATAATGATACAAACACATTATCAGGAAAATGTTTTACAAACTGAATAATGCTATTTACAAATTCAGTAAAACGCAAGTATGAATTTGTGCAAGTGAAATAATTATAATCAAATGTCCGTAAAAAGTAAAACAGTAACCAGAGCATATTTTGGGCTTGTTGCATGTACATCACAAACTGCCAACAGCAAACTTTGGAAATTGTCTTCCAACTATAATTCTCATGGCATTTTCAAATCCATATCAGCATATTTAAGTTTACAATTAAGTACATTAAATGCTTCACATGATAACATAAGGTGTTTTTTTTAGGTGTTTACTAATTAGCTAGTAGTAGTTAATTGAGTATGCTAAAACCTTTTATCAAAGCTTGAAATAAAAATGCATAAATCATAACATACAGAAAGCTAACACATCCAAGACCAGCAGGGGGAGCTATCCATATAAAGTTGAGTTCTTGCACTGGATCGTCAGACATGTGTGCATGTACAATGGAACACTGAAGATTCTGTCCGAATGGTTGGTGACCTCCACCACCGAGGGCCTGGATTTGTTGAGCGGCCCCACTCGACATTGTGTACAATCCAGATATCACAAAACCATCAAAATTCATACTCGACGAAATTGTTACTGAAAATTAGAGAAACCATAGTGACTTGCTAGTACTTGACTTAAGCCTTTGTTACTCTCCTACGAAGCATCAGACACAGAAAGAAGCCATATATATGATTCGTCCTAATAACTAGAGGGGTTTTTGACACTAAAGCGTTTGTCTCCAATAAAGGTCCACAACTCTGGCAATAATCATTGGACCAAATATTCCTAATAATATGCACAACTAGGCTTGGTACAAAGTATTTATGTGAAGTTTCTCTGCCTAGCGGTAAAGGAGTACAAGCTCGGACAAACATTGTGACATCCCGACAGACAATCAGACAATCATCCAATCCGACGTCCATCCAGCACATAATCAATATGTCTCTCTCACTATTATGCGGGAGACATAATTAGGACTTCATAACTTATTTCACATTTTGAAATTCTTTGTTACATGCATTCTGCGTTTTGAAAACAATGGATGAATTCCCTTAATATCAGTTAAACACTCAAATTTCACAATGTGCATTATTCTTATACACTTCCATTATCTTATGAATTAGATTTGGATACTGATTGAACGCTGGAAAGCAGTAGTTAGAGGGAGTTTGTAAAACATATATGCCCCCATGGCAGCCCAAAAGTCAGAAATGGTAAAGCCTTAAAGGTAAAAAAGATCTTGACTTACTGACCCAAAAATAAATAGGGGTCATCTACTGTTGATGACCAACCTCCATATAAAGTTTGAAGATCTAAGGGCAAAGTCTGGAGTTATTGAAGGAAACCATTTGGTCTACCGACCAACCAACCAACCAACCAACAGACTGACCTACATTTGCAAAGCAATATACCCACTCATCAAAGATGGGGCATTAAAAGTGATGTCATCAAATGTTTAGCCAACTTACATTGATAAAACTGTCCTGGTACATAGGTGTCAGGGTTTCCTTTTATTGACACGCTCAGTTTGACTTCGGCCATCTGCTGGCCAAGTTCCTCGACACTACCATGGTAATTGCACAGAAAGAACGATGGCGGTAACGTGATCTGTGTCAGAGATGACCGCAAGATGACCATCACGGAAAACAATACAATTTGGCCAAAGTTCCACATCTTGACCATCGGCATGTACAGTGAAATGCTGAAATACAGGACACTTATCATCACTACAGACAGATAAAGTCATGTTACTACCCTTTTAACTCCCATATACCTCAAATTTATTAACCAAGTTTATACTGAGATTGTATATATTTTTTCATGTATGGAGGTTATTGGAAAATCTGTTACACAATTTGCATTGAAAATCCAAAGTAGCTGCATCTGCATCGAATAAAGTAAACAAGAGCACTGCCTACGAGTGCTGGATGCTTGACTTTCTCGTACTTGATAGTGCCCTTGCTCATAGATCTGTGCATAAAAATTCTAAGAGTCTTAAGGGCAGATAACTCATAAATACAGGTCACAGGATTACCAGCCTAGCCCCCTAGTGATGGTGAATAACAACGTTGAGTTTCAAGTGGATCAAGTGACAGTCAATGAGAACTTGACATTTTTGTGTAAAAATTCTAAGCCAGAAAAGGGGAATTACTCTTGTAAAATGCTGTATAGATTTGTTTCCTCTTGTCAGTAGATGTAGGTCATCATATTCCACAAGAGTGTTGACTTTCAAGTTGGAAACTTTTAAGTGTTGAGAAAATTCAGTTTATGCATAAAATTGGCAAATATTTCTGTGTAAGTCCAAACAAGGGCAGATAACTCCATAAATATAGGTCACTTAACCACGCAATCACAGACAATCCCCTCAGGACAATAGCTCGACTTTTTTTCTCTCGAAAAGTCAAGCTAAAATAGTAATATAAATATTCGAACACTAGTTTTCTTGATAAAATCTAATTTTACGACAGTTTTTGAACAAACAAATAAGCCAACACTGCTTCATTCTAGATAGTTGTCCTATTATATGAGCCAGTCTCCAGGAAAACCTGCTATTTTGACAAAACATATGATTTTGAGATTTTTTATTATCTAAACGAGTAATCTTAATGAGGCAAAATGCAAAAGAAATTTTGTTAATATCATGATTTTTAAGGAAGTTACAGCTGTTTAGTTGAGGACCTATTCAGACCTTTTTTGCGTGACGTCGCAAGTGTCATTCAAACGTTATTCGACGTCGTTATAACAAGTACTTTATAAATACTGCATTTGGTCAATTCTTGACGTAAACTGGTCAAAATGGTATCAAGTTTTAGAATGATGTTTTAAGTTTTAAAATATACATCCAAATTGTAAATGTTCACATTTAGAGAAAGACTACTACTGTTTTAAACAACTTACTCCTCGTTTTCTCAATCAGAGTACTTTTATGAAATTGGTCACCATAGCAATGAAGTAAATGATTTCGACATTATTCATAAGAAATTTTAAAGCTAAGATATAGTAATATATGGATAAATGACTTATAATTGAATCTATTGATATGTCATTTTTTCTTATTTGAAAGCTATTTTAAAAGCTTGTTACATGCAGTAATTACATAATGTCAATATAGCAGGTTTTCCTGGAGACTGGCTCATATATATTTTAACACATTAAAAAATCTCTAATTACCCTCATCATCAGAAAACTTTAACATAACCACACAGACAATGGTGATGCATTTAACAATTTCCGAAGGTAATTAATGCAATCAATACACTTATATAATGAAACTTATATAATATACCATGTCACAACAACGCACTTAATTTTATATACTATATATCAGGGGTTCTACTGAGGCATAATGCCCAATCCTGAAAATGAGACATTATTGTTTTGCGTGCCATAAGCACACATGCTTATACCAATACTCTGTTTCAAACAATTTGTTCTATTATTGAAATTCAGCAAATGATCATAACTCAGTCAATACTTGGTATTGTTTTATCAAATAATTTTATTTTCTTTAGAAAAGTTCATCCTTTCTAGTGCAGCAATCCAAACCCCTGTATATACGTAAACTAATTTAGAAATTAATATAATTAAGACAATTGAAAGTTTTATATAATGGCTGAATTATTAAAACAGTCATTATATAACATTAGGCATTAATTGAGATTTTTATACGTACCTTCTCTAGAATGCTTCAATATTTTCAAAACAATGGCACCATCATGTAATCAAATAATCCAACTTTCCAATGTATGAAAAGTTTTTAAAAAACATACAACAAATAAAATGCACAAAAATGTTAATGATTTCAAAATCAATAAATATTCTAGACTAAGTATTAAAATAAAATATGATAATAGAGCTACTATTGTCAATCAATTTTTATAAAATTGTGTGTGATAGATCTTTAATATGGCACAAAATTATTTAAAATGATATAATATCCAGGGTAGCCAATCAAACACATGTGTGAAAGTTTATCTCCAGATTTTATGAATTTTATCAAAAATCTGATATAGTTCCATCAAACTTTGTAAGTGGAATAATGACGAATGTTTGCTGATGGAGAGATGACGTAAAGCCGTAAGTACCAGGTCAGTCTGTGGTTATACTTGATATATTTATCACGATGATAATCATGTCGGCTGATAGGGGGAGGTTGAAGAGCTGAAGGGAGGTAGAAGAGTTACAAGTATATTCCACTTGTAAGTCTGTATGGGTTTTTTCTAGGTAATTCAGATTTCTTTTATACAATGAGGCAAGTGTTGTTGTGGAATATTGTATGATAACAACTTGTTTGTTGTAAATATGTTAAGTTGTTGTGCAATAATGCTGACGCAGTAGATGCTGTCAAATAACAAGAGCTATTTCAGGAAATAGCATGCTTGATGATTTTCCACACAAAAAATATAGCTACTAAAATAAAGTTTGTTTATAATATACATATACAAGATAATTTCAACAACAAACTTTTCTAAATCCAAACAAGGTACCATAATTAACAGTCAGTGGTGTCAACAGAGCCAAATTCAAAATCAGGAAAATCGTATGCAGTTGACTGTTTTTACCAAACAAGAGACCTTCAATGACATTGATTCCATATTTAACTGAAGTTTGTATAAAGAAAAACCTTCAGAGTAGATTAAAGTTACCATAACTTTGCCATTTCTTGAGATATTTTATGGAACAACTTTTATTTTGGTCAGAAGCCATTGCTCTTTCAGAAATGATAAATCCGGAATTCCGGATAAATCAGGAAAATTGACACCCCTGATAATAACATGAAAAATATGCTAAAGTTATATAACTCAGAGTGGTTATAGATCGATGAGTTTTATAGACTAAAGTCCCATCCAAGCAGTAGGTACATTCAGGTCTTGATACATCAACCCTGTCTATTCCCAAGCATGTCAGAATAAGGAATATGTCAGTTTCTTTACTGATTTGATACAGATAATTTTAAAAAAATTGTCCCCATGAAATGATGTCAGTATATAAATATCAAGCGCGTAGCGCCGATTACTCGATCGAGTATAGTTGAAAATGAAAATCTTAAAAGCAGCAACCGTTTAAAATTCGAAAAATGTATTAAAATGTTCATTGATAGTGTACAGGGGGGTACGGGGATACTTACGTAACTCATTATCTAAACTCAAACCTGACCTTTTCAATACTGCAAATTAGGTTCCCCAAACGCTCAGGAGGCTCAAAATGAATCTGTTTTCAAAATTTTCCCGGGGGAGCATACCCCCAGACCCCCTAGTGGCGGATTTTCAAATTTTTTACGTTTCTGTTTATCACAAACTGATTTTCAACGGACGAAAATTTATGTTGCACATATAAAGATTTACATCATTTATAGCTCTCTACATGTATCTAACAAAATAGCCATTTCAGTCAATATTATCACGCTCATTAATGTGTAACTAACAAATCTGCAGCATGCTGTTCAAATGACTATGCTTTTTTTCGTCCTCGCTGCGCTCGCATAATTACTTGATCTTAAACATGATCAAGTACAGAATGAGTTTTGTGATGCATCTATATCGAGATAAGCTAGCACCAGCTTAATTATTTTACAGTTTTAGTGGTATTATCGCCATATGAAATGCCTTTGACCATCGCTCGCACAATACCAAATACCAGAACAAACATTCTATTCAGATTACAGCCTAGTCAGTCCACTAATCTCCCAGTGATTTATGTCCGTTGTTCATGAACAGTCTGTCAGAAGATCAACGACTTACAAAACAAAACAGTTTACGTTGTGACAGCAGTTCTTTTTTATTAAATCTTGACTGATATAATGAGACAAAATTGACTTCAAAACTCCACCAGATACGTTTTAATCGATTGTACAATACAAAATTTTCCTGGAGGAGGACCACCCTTCTATACCAACCCACTTGAAGATCGAGTAAGTTAATATTAGACCACGCTACGCCTCTGAATATGTCAGTATATTGGGTGTCGTTATATCGAGACCTAACTGTATTGGGATGTAGTCAGAAAACATACTTGCACACAAAAATTGAATTTCCAGAAAGTGCAATAATTTGCAATACAATCAGTCGAGAGTTATCTAACTTAGTATGGTAGCCTTGATATCTGGCCCTGATCTCCCGAAGAATCTCAATTTGAGATAAATCTTATCTCAAATATTGTCATTTGTCTTTGTGGTAATTTCAATGAGAAACTGGACTCAAAATTGGCATCACAAAACATAAACATTATTCTTAGCTAAGACTAGTAAAATTTATAGATCTCAAATTTCAAATTTATCTTAAATTCATACTTTGATTTGAGCAAAATCTCCATTTGAGTTGAGATTTCTACTTGAGATGCTTCGGGAGATCGGGGCATGGTGAGCCTAATTAGTATGAAGTTTCAAACCAATGGAGAAAAAGAGTCAAAAAGAGACTTTCAGAGACTAAACAGCTGAAACTTGGACTTAGAGCTGTTTAGTTTCATTTTCTCTTTGAGCTGTGTGTTTGGCATTGTGCCGGGCGATTGTGGTCTGTGTTACTTTTGTTTTCTGCGCTTAGTTATCCAATTTTTCATGATCTTTTTTAGCACACAAAAACTTCAACCAAAATGTAAAACAAGGGCTATTATTTGCATTATAAACATAGAAGTTATTTAACTCAGTAAGGTAGTGTTAATAAATAGGCAGCCTCACATGAATTTTTAATCCAATCCATACATTGGTTACAAAGGTATAATTATATAAGGTGCTGTGTACTTATACTTATAACGTCAATGTAGGATAAATACCAGACCAGTTGAACTAGAAAAATGTGCGCATGTTTGAAAATCTTGATAAACCAATTATATAAGTACATTTTTTTGCTATCAGATCATGGTGTTCTTATGACAAATAAATCACACAGAAATTTGTTTTGTAAAATCTTTCTGGAGTGAAATCTTGATAACAGCAGTCTGGCAAGATAAAAATCAGTGCTTTGATACGCAGAACATGATACACATTAACAGTACATGTTCCTCTTTCCTGGAATAAAATCCTAAACAAATATACTGGGATAAATAATTTACAGTTGGCAAATAGGCAACTAAATAGATTTGATAAATTTATTGATGTAAGTCGGAATACAATCTATTTAAAGTTGCAAATATGCAACAACAAAAAAAGATATTAACAAGAAATTAATTGATTAATGTCGTAACTGGATAATCATGTTCTTTTTTTGCATACTAAACAACATTTATTGACATAAAATTATATCATTATAAAGGTAACCAATAAATAGGCCAACAATTTATAAATAAAGCACAAATTTTACTGAATAAATCTATAACTGTCTTGCCTCTAAAACATCTGTTCAGAGAAAATTTGAGTGTGGAAAATGCAAGAATTTTTTAAAATATCCTTCGTACATATTTTCAAGATTTAAGTTTGATCCCAAGATGTAAGAATAAAAAAATGATTGAGTTACAATATCACATTTGACACTAAAGACTTAGGAATTATGATCAAAGCTTATTTTTAGATTAAATCAGTTTAACCCAGCTTCCGGCAGGATTTGAACCTTTGATCTCCCTCTTCCAAGGCGGACGTCCTAACCACTAGGCCACAGTCGATTGATACTCATACCAATATGTGCCGTAGAAAGAACTTAACCAGTGTGTTACATTTTTCACACTTTTAATTGATATGACTAAATGAGTTAACGATCAAATACAAGCTATGCATTATGTATGTTGTAATGCAAGTATGTGTGCAAAGTGTACCCCGTTTACTGATAAATAAATCCAATGTTTGGAAGCCTGAACCAAATCATGGACTACTGATAGCATAAGATATTCTGAACACAGAGTAAGAAACCTGAAATCTAGGCTATCATATTCACAAAGCATCTCAGTGGAAAACGTAAATCTTTTGAGGTAAGTTAAAAATTTGTGTAGCACATATTTCTTACTAGGTGAAGAATAAACCATGATTTCTTGATGATTATAGTAGCTTTTCACATAAAGCTTGACAACTACGTAAAAAATTTATCATGATTTTTTTTTTTTTTTTTTGATTTTTTTTATCATGATTAGCTTATCCACTTTATATTTAATAAGGAAATTAAAAGATTTAAGGAAAATCTATAGTTTTGTACTAAGATGCTTTATATATATGGTCCCTGAGATCAGGACCCAGGGGTGGTATTCACAAAGCATGCTATGGGAAAACTAAGAATTTTCTTAAAATTTTAAAATATCCTTAAGTGTATCTGCTAAACAGGAAATATCAAGATTATCCATGTTTTACATAGATCAGAGGCATTATGTAAAGAGCTACAATAATCACAAAGAAAACATGGGTTATTCTTCGTTTCTTGGGAACAGCTCAATTTTTTAACTGAAGTCAAAATATTGAAGTTTGCCCTTAAGATACTTTGTGAATACGGTATCAGCCTAATGACCCAGCTGCTTGTACTATTGGGCACAATTTCCTGAAGCATCTAAAGTAGAAATCTCAGCTCAAATCAAGATAATCCTCGAATCTCAGTCTTAAGTGTATAAGACCAATCTGAAGCAGAGGTGAAGCTCCTGGAATTTGACACCAATTTCCAGATAATATTTTCAATTTGTGATACTAATTTTGAGCCCTGACTCGCATTGAGTTCATGTCATCAGTACCTTGTAATTAAATTTTAGATTAAGCCCTGCACCCGATCTTGTGAAGCATCTCAAGTAAAAAGATCAGCTTAAATTGAGATTTTGCTCAAATCAGAGCCTGAATTTGAGTTAATCTGAAATACAAGCTCTTGAAATTTTACCGTAACAAATTCAGAATAATATTTCTGTTTTGTGATGCCAATTTTGAGTTCCGCCTCTGATGGAAATTAACATAAAAACTCTGGATAATATTTGAGATGAGATTAAACTCAAATTGAGATGATTCAGGATGTTGGGTCTGGCCTTGAACTGCAACCAAACTTCTCTAAATTGGTATAATATCAAAGCTCCAGTCAAAATATAGTCACGATATAACAATAATTTATCTCCAAATATCAGCCGAGGACCTGCCACAAGAGCATACGACATTGACACGATGTCAATATACACTTGACTCAAATTTCAGCAACCAATTCACATCACTTATGATCCACTAGAAGATATTACTATTTGTACCAATTGAGAGTATTTCATGACAATTTGTACAGTTTGGGGTCTAATTACTGTAGCATGTTAGTACAAGTTGAAAATATTCACAAGCATTCCACACAAACCATCGAGAGAGCACGAGTAGAGAGCACGATCGTTTAACTGATTAGTCCAACTTCGTTGATCTGTCAAAAACTCTACTACATTAAGTACTTAAAATTTGCTTGATTTAGAAGATTAGACGTCATTGACCTCTTCTGTACTCAGACCATGGAATATATATTATGGTGGATATGGAAAACCAGCAAGGAAGATAAAATCCCTGAGACTTGACCAACTTACCAAGACTTCCGCTGGGAGAGTTCAATTACTTTTAGTTTAAAAAAACACAAAGTACTGGTGTATGTGAATTTGGCATTTTAATATCTTACGTAGATAATTTGTGTGAACACATATATTGAGCACATCATTTGAACACATACTGTAACCCATTTTGTACACATACAGGAACATATAATTTGAGAACATTTTAGATGTTTTTTTTAATATGTAACTTTGAACAAAATGTTTAGCAGAATCAAGCAGCACATAAAAGATGTTCATTTACATTCGTCAACATCAAAACACTGTTGTTATTTATTCTACATGGAGACATATATAATAAATCCTATTTAGAATTTGAGTATGTTTGATAATATTCCAATAATAACAATGATTGAAGACAACCCAAAACTGTGTTCAAAATGACACGTTTCGTTTTTAATTCAACTTCATCAGGTTAAGAACGCTGTACACCACACATGTATACGTATGACGTCATGATGTCACCAGCAATGACGTTGTATCATCAAAAAAAGATGTGAAGTTTGACACACTTTTGAAGTTTTATACAAAATTAATATTTAAAGTAAGATATCAACATTTGCAAATACAGAGTGTGAAAACCGACAACAATAAATCCACTTCAAGAACAGCGGTCGTTGGATGTTCAAGTCAGTTCCTATTTCTCTATTCACGTTTACTTGTCACAGTTAAGATTTTTCACTCATCCAGATATATATTTCCACCAATCATTTAAATATAGAACAACAAATTCATCATCACAAATTTATCATTGATCAATAATGGGCAATAATTACGAATCACTTCTGCAATATTCCAAATTTTGTTCAACGAAAATGTGTATCACACTTTCAATGTTAAAATGTGTCACATACTCCCAAGACATTACTTCAAATTTCATTCTGACAGATTCTTAATCATTTTACAAACGAGCATAATAAATCCATTTTATATTGTTTTCATACAAAAATAATCCAAATGTCATTTCCATGGTAATAAGGAAGTCTTTTTTGTCACAAAATTGAACACTTTTGGTAGATTACACAGCATGCCAGACATCAAACAAAGTCATACAGGTATCGCACCACATCAAAGTTCACCGTCCTGAAAAAATAATTGATAATAAAGTTAACACAAATAATATTCAGAATAAAAATAAACACTTTATAGTACCAATTATTATTTGAAATGTAACTATTCAAATTCAATGAAATTTCTAGACATTTTGTCATTTTTAAATAAGTGTTCTTGTAAATGCAAATTGCTTTAAACTCTCATTTTATCAGTTTAAAATTTAATATTGTGATTTACACATATATACAACAGAATTATATACATATATCAATAAATAAAATGCTTACATATTTCCAATAATTATGCCACTAATTATCACACACCATATTTTATGACAATAATTGCGAAATCGACTTGGTAACTGTTTTATTAACAAACTGCTTTCAAAAACACACAATCTACCAAAATGCATCATGACAACAACAGTTACTGTTCAACCAATAGAAATAGCTAGATTTTGGGTGTAACATTTTTCAAGTACAAGTGTATAGATAAGGGCAAGATATGACTTTAAATCTGACCACACCCAAGATAATGAATTCCACACAGCACTGGGAATCGTTCCAGTCCGGGGAAAATAATACATTTTAGAAACACTTACAGTATGAAATATTATGTTTAGTTATATAATTGTTACTGAATGAGTTTGAAATACTGACTTTGATGAATAGAAGTATTTATTTGACATGTTTATTTGTGTTGCCATGGTTACAGAAAACTTGAGGATAAAAGGAAAACTCATCAAAATCAACATAATCATTCTGAATAATTTATTAAGAATATGACAGTGTACATGTGATCACCCAGTGTTTCAATAATAATTGTCATATTTGCAGAGAGACATGAACAGGCAAACAGACAGACAAACACATGGACAGACAGATTTAATGGGGGGGGGGGGGGGGGTCAGTCAGTTGAGCAAGACAAAATTATTCAATGTAACACTAACTGCTTGTGAAAAACGACTGAACATATTTTATTAAATAAATATAATAAAATCTTATAAAATGATTAGTGTCTTGGTAATTAATTAATAAATATAATTTTGTCACATCAAATTATTCCTTAGGAATTATCAAATAACAATTTGTCTTTAACTTATTCAATTAATCTATTAATTGTGTGTATAGAACTTTGATACAGATATAAAATTTTAATGTTTTCCCATAACTGAGGAATTTCAGTAAACACATGCTGCGTAATTCAATCTGACATTTTTTTCATACAAAGAAAAAATATTTTTACATAATTTATCACTTAACATATTTAGATAAACTATCAGCTACATTTACCAAAATGTTTCTACAATTTCAAAACAGAGATTACCGAAAATGATAAGAACATGTTCTAGAAAAACATAATGTCTAAAAACTATGTCTAAAATTGATAAGATTTTGAAGTGAATAATAACATAACGCTTATCACCAAATTCTCTATGAGAAATCATATCTGTTTGATATCATCAGAGATTACGCAAAAGAGAGACGTAATATTTATAAATACAAAAAAACACCTAGAAATAAATATTTATTTCAAGAATTGGTGAGAAATGGAATAAAATGTACAGGGTGTTTAAAAATTTTGTTCACAAAATTTCAATATCAAAGCTATGTTGGTACAAATCATTCAATTCTAGTTTAACACACTAGTAGCTTCATTTAATGTAAGATTGGTGGTTCAGTACTCAGGATATTAACCAGAATAGAAGTGTGTCCCCAAAACTTAATTCTCAACTTTATCAAAGTAATTAATTTTATTAAAGTACACAGCATACAGTTATAATTTCCTCTGATCCAGCTTTCTTTAATGCCGAATTGCATAGTGTACTTTCTGGAAATAAACATGCAAGTTCCAAATTTTTCACACATACAAATCAACTTTAAACTTGGTGAGAAAACTTTTTTTAACACCCTGTTCTTAAACTTCTGCATTTAGAGTGTCAAACTTTTTTCCCAAGCCAAAAGTACAGAAACAACATTTTCCTGACCTTTTTGCACTCTTTAGAGATATAAGTCATGACTCAGTATTGGGAATTTTAAAGTGAACATATTCTTAGAAGTGGGAAATATGATGTGATGCAAACTTTACAAGTTTTTAACAAATATTTTAATAACCACTTCAAATTCACATCCCAAGTCTCATACAAAAATTTAATCAGAAGAACTGAAGAAGTTACTTAGAAGTCGCTTAGCATACAGCCAATACATGTAATACAGATGTGATGTCTTATTTTGGTACCCTAAAATGTACTTAAAATAATTTCTTAGCATGACGCCAGTAATAGTGGCTTTTAAATTATTAAAACTTTTGGCTATTTGTTGGGTTATGCCCTTAATACTTGCACATCTATAGGAATGTTAGATGCAAGTGTATGTTCCGGTTAGCTTGTGACTAGTTTCAGCAGTATTTGTTATTTTGTGCCGACTTCTTAGTTTTCTTTTGGCCAACATTGTCCAGCCTTCAGCAGATAGAAAATTTGTGGGAAAAAATACTAAATAGGAAGGACAAAATAATGTAGCCATGCCATCTACAAGCCATGATAACACTTTGACTCAGTACAGTACAGTCAAATCTGTGTCAAAGGTCACAAGCCAACATTTACTTACCTAGCAACAGCCTTTATAAACTCTAAGGACACGAGACATTTATATTTGGGTTGTTCTATCTGGTCCTCCCCTGATGCATGTCCCAGAAAATGTAGCGTAACCAAGGAACTAATCTGAAACATACAACGTAAGACACATCTTGATTAGTATATGTCCCAGAAAATGTAGCGTAACCAAGGAACTAATCTGAAACATTCAATGTAAGACACATCTTGATTAGTATATGTCCCAGAAAATGTAGCGTAACCAAGGAACTAATCTGAAACATACAACGTAAGACACATCTTGATTAGTATATGTCCCAGAAAATGTAGCGTAACCAAGGAACTAATCTGAAACATACAACGTAAGACACATCTTGATTAGTATATGTGCTAAAAAATGTGGCGTAACCAAGGAACTAATCTGAAACATTCAATGCAAGACACATCTTGATTAGTATATGTCCTAGAAAATGTAGCGTAACCAAGGAACTAATCTGAAACATACAACGTAAGACACACTGTGATTGGTATATGTCCTAGAAAATGTAGCGTAACCAAGGAACTAATCTGAAACATACAACGTCAGAAACATTGTGATTGGTATATGTCCTAGAAAATGTAGCGTAACCAAGGAACTAATCTGAAACATACAACGTAAGACACACAGTGATTGGTATATGTTCTAGAAAATGTAGCGTAACCAAGGAACTAATCTGAAACATACAACGTCAGAAACATTGTGATTGGTATATGTCCTAGAAAATGTAGCGTAACCAAGGAACTAATCTGAAACATACAACGTAAGACACACAGTGATTGGTATATGTTCTAGAAAATGTAGCGTAACCAAGGAATTAATCTGAAACATACAACGTCAGAAACATTGTGATTGGTATATGTCCTAGAAAATGTAGCGTAACCAAGGAACTAATCTGAAACATACAACGTAAGACACACAGTGATTGGTATATGTCCTAGAAAATGTAGCGTAACCAAGGAACTAATCTGAAACATACAATGTAAGACACATCTTGATTAGTATATGTCCTAAAAAATGTAGCATAACCAAGAAACTAATCTAAAACATACAACGTAAGACACACAGTGATTGGTATATGTCCTAAAAAATGTAGCGTAACCAAGGAACTAATCTGAAACATACAACGTAAGACACACAGTGATTGGTATATGTCCTAGAAAATGTAGCGTAACCAAGGAACTAATCTGAAACATACAACGAAAGACACACAGTGATTGGTATATGACCTAGAAAATGTAGTGTAACCAAGGAACTAATCTGAAACATACAACCTAAGACACACAGTGATTGGTATATCGTTTTGTGAGCAACTACATTAATGAACCATTTGGCACATGGTGGTTACAAAATACCCATTTTTTGTATATCGGTAAACACATTGTTTAAGGTCCCACTGTACAACAGTATATCAGTCAAATAGAGGCCCAGTCATATTATCTTGACACTAGGCAAATCAGCAAAGTAACACCTTAACTCAAAGCTTTACACCAAAATCTATTACTGAAGATGATGAATACCCCTCATATCTGAGTATGTTCATATTGGAATGCAAGTGATGCTATATCTTCCTTGTACTAATGGATTTTTAAAAATAAGGAACTGTATATCAAAGATCATTGAATAAGCTTTAAATTGATACCTTACATTTTAAAATCCCTTCAGTCTAGTTATAATAATAGGTTGATTAATACTATCTAGTTGTGTATACTAATGCAGCATTATGCAAAAATGATTGGGAAAATGTGACTTTTTTTACCAAGTAACTTGGACCTTTATATAGTGTAAATCTATGTAGATAAAGGCATCATGCACTTATAAATAGTATAAACGTATGTAGACAAAGGGAACATGCACTGTTAAATAGTGTAAATCTAACATGCACTTGTAAATAGTATAAACCTATGTAGATAACCTATGTAGATAAAGGGAGCTCACAAGAAGAGTTTATGAAAGGTTCATACATGTAATTTCTGTATGCATAAACTTCATATTGTTACAAGGGAGATAATCACAGGTTTATAGTTATCAGGAAAGATTTGAACTAAAGACTTTTTGAGACAAATATGTATGCCTTAACTCTACCAGCATACACCTAACCTAAAATTCCTGACAATATGCACAGCAAGGCTTGGTACCAACTGTTCATGTGCAGTTCCATTGAAATTCCACAAGTGGTTAAGCAAAACAAGCGCTGACAATTTTTGTAACATACATCCATCCAGACAGACATCCAGCATAAAAGTGTCTCCCCACCATATTGTGAGACATAATTCCTGATTACATTGAATGTATCTTATGCCTGATCACTATAAGGGATTAAAGTTAAATACAAATAAGAACTGCCAACCTACCTGCATGAATATATTCGCTGTTGGTGCAACCTTTCCTTCCACAATGGAATAAAATATGGCCATCAAACGATCCAACGCAAATGGTTTTGGTCCCAACATATGATTGCTTGTCTGAAATAATCAATGATTTCATCAGAACTACTTTATAAATGCTACACCATCTTGTTTGGGACAGAAGACTATGAAAAACAGTTCTTAATTTCCAGAAGGGCCGTGTGTAAGATCCAATAGCAATCTTTTAGTATAGGAGCTATAATGTACATAAAATATTTTTACAAGATTTTTGGTAAAACACGTATGCTCCCATGGCAGCCCAATAGTCAGAAATGGTAAAGGTCAGTAATCTTTGATCTACTGACCTCAAAATCAATAGGGATCATCAACTGTTGATGACAAACCTCCGTGTAAAGTTTGAAGAGCTTAGGGCAAAGTGTTTGGGAGTTATTGAATGGAAACCATTTGGTCTACTGACTGGAAGACCGAATGATGGCCGTGTGCAAAGCAATATACCCCCTTATCAAAAATAGGGGCATAACTACATTATACTGTAAGGTAAAGCTTACAGACATACTGTATTCTTCAAATAATGACCAGCACTATTTTATACTCAGTATGTTAACCAAAAGTTGGATGTGACCTTCGAAAAGTTTTTTTAACTTAAGCATAGACCATTGTAACAGATTTCTAGACACATTTTTCAAGTCTCTGATTGACAATCAGGAACAGCAATATTCTTTCTTGCATTGGACTTGTTTTTCTTTTAATCTTCTCCCATTATTTACCATGGTCCAATGTAATGCTGGTCAATACTTGGGTGAATAAGGTACATTTCCATCATCCTGATCCTTCTTCTTAACTTCCAACAAATATATAACCAAGTCTTGTTCAACATCACAAACATTTAATAGATATTTGAGGAAATACATACTCTTTCTTTTTTCTGTGTTTGTACAGTTTTCTTCGATTTCCCAGAACGCTTTGCAAAAAACTTCCTGTCCGACTTGGCTGGATTGTAGGATGCTAAATATGCAGCAATCAGTAGATATTTGGAATAATACGGCAACTCAACATGGGATCTGTGAGACAAACCTACAATGTAACAAGAACCAATCAACTGCCTTCAACATGGGATCTGTGAGACAAACCTACAATGTAACAAGAACCAATTAACTGCCATTATTCTGCGCATTCAGCATTCAATCAGAAATTTTCGTGGGGTAAAATTTTTGCAAGGTACTAGTTTGCATGGTCAAATGTTCTTGATTTTTGAAATTCAGAAAGAACTGCTTTCTGTTGTTTTTCTGCTGTTGTTTAACTTCATGAACATATATTTTCGAATATAGCAAAAATTTATTGATTTAGAGTACTTTATGTTTTTTAAGTATACAGAGGTTATTTCCCCATTCACTCATAAAATTTTGTAATATAACTATTTGCAGAACAGTAAAGCAACACTAGTTTTGAAGGCAAGGAATAGTTTTGTTTATCAAATGTGAAGACCATACATTGATTGGTACCCTAGGTGCAAAATATAAAGTTTCTTTGTCGGGCTTGAAAGGTCTCTTCGGCATAAAAAGATGGAAAATATAGCCTATTGGACCAAGTCTTTATTTTAATTTAGAACATCTTCGTCTTTACTTTTATTTCCTTTTTGTTTCATTTAGTAACTGTAGTTTCAGAAATTAGTATAACTGTGACCATCTGATAAACAGATATTGAATAATTTAACCAGGTTTAATTTTGCAACTGTATTCTAATTTTTAGTGGGCACTGAATTTGAATAAAATCATTTAAATACCCATGATGTTCTATAGCCACAACAAACTTTGTAGATACATAATTACACTGTCACATTTCTTTCTACAAAGATTGCAATAGAATATTATAAATCATGCTTCATGCAAAATACCAAAACTGTATATGTCATGGCTTTGGACAAGAGGTTAAAAAATTCTCTTCTAAAATTAAGACATACAACACTCCTAATCAGGGGTAAGCCACATATCACTAGTGACAACCAATCTGATCATTCTCAACCTTTTCTTAAGTAAGTTATTCATGGTAGTAATCCCAGTACATCACTTCTCAGTTCCATCACAGGTTTGTTCTATTTTCATACTGCTATGACGTAACTGAAAACCAGCATAATGCTTGAATGGAATTGAGATTTCGTTTATCCGGAGTTACATCCAAGTGCTATGCAGGTTTTAAGCCACATCATAGCAATATGAACAAGACTGCATTCAATAAACGCTTATGCCCCCATGGCAGCCTTGTCCATAAAAAAGCTAAGTCAATCAGGGGCCATAATTCTGTAGAAATGTTGGATAGTGTTACATGGCTTTGATAATGTAAGGAGGTCATGATGGTAACCAAGTACAGTCTTAACTTGTATTACGGTCGCTTAACGGAATGGTCGTTTAACACAAATGTAAGAAACATTGAGTGTCATCATAGGGCATAGATAACACAATAATATTTATCAAACAGGTCCTGGTGTAAATAACGAATATCCAATTTAGGCTGTCCGACTACTATTCAACTTCAATTTATAAACATTAGTATGTAAATAAGTTTTATGATGATTCTTACTTGTATGCATGTCTTCAAAAGGATTTCTATTTAAGAAATAACGAATATGTGACCATATTTTATTGCGTAATAAAATATAGGCACGAGTGTTGATGCGTAGTAATTAAATCACGAGTGCGTAGCACGAGTGATTTAATGATCGCATCAAAACGAGTGCCTATATTTTATTACGCAATAAAATATGGCCACATATTCGTTATTTCGATTCTAACATCGCATAAATTTCGTATTTTACAGCAACAAAATGCGGCCTAATTTTTTACCTCTGCACCGTTAAATCTTATGCGCTGTTCAAATTAACGCCCCATATTTTGACTCTCGATTTATCGATTTTAATACGTTGTTGTTCAATATTTTCCATGCCGTTACATAATCGACATCTAAACAAATACACATCAAGTGAGATGAGAGAAGAACTACTTGTTTAAGTATCATTTACAGTAAATTCAGGCGATTGTGTGTTTGGTTCTTTGGTTGTCAATGACTCTAACTGCTCTACTTCCTGTTCGAACTAAAAGGACATGTATATCGGTTTTAAAGCTATAAATAACGGATTGGTGTTGATCTGACATCCACGCATGTGTCTGATAAATAAAACAGGCACAATGAATACTTCTAAACATATATTATGAGAAACCAAGGCGTGATGTGCGAAATATTTGCATTCAAACAGAATGCGCTATTTTCCAATCGACAAGTGACGTTGAAAAGCGGCGCTCATGTAAAAAGCTTTCCCGTAAAAACTCCACTGTTTAAAAAATATCGATTATTATTTAAACATGTAATTTTTGTTGGATCTATTTGCATCATTTTGTTTCTAGTATTTGTTTACATTGAATTGTAGTATTTATAACCCAACTATAGCCACGAAATTTATGTAAAATTCCCGTTCTGTCAATAGTACTTGTGAACGATGGGTAAATGGGAACAGCCATATTTTATCGCGGTAATAAAATATGGTAAGCTCAACATACGCAAAGAAGGCAAATCTCACGTGCTATGTTAGAATTATCATTTTAATAAACTTACTGATATATTACACAATGCAATTAATGTAAGCCAGTTTTGCTTGCACTTGAAGAAAAAAACTGAATAGACCGGGTTTTAGCCCAATATAATGGACGGTGACAAGCTGATTGCAGCAAACGATACAACAATTAATCTGTAATAATTTGTGTAATCGAATTAAAATCACAAACTCTGAAGTGTGAACAAACAATGATTTATTACGAGATATCAAGTAATTAACAACCTGTCACTACATACGACCAGTGATTAACAATTTTTTGGTCGCTTAATGCAATTTTTCCAATCAATTAAAGTGCTTAAACAGTGGTCGCTGGTCATGTAAGACAAAAGTCGCTTAATACAATAGACAAATATGGTGGGGAGGAATTGAAACTGGTCGTTTAAGACAAAGGTCGCTTAATATGCGTGGTCGCTAGTACAAGTTAGACTGTATGCCAAGTTTGAAAGCAATGCCTTGATAGACTTGATGTAAGACGAAATAGTCAATTTGGGTTAACAAGAATATTGCTCTACAATAAGTCTAAGTCCAAAATTAGGTCAATGTGAAGGTCAACACAAGGTCAGGTGATATAGGTGTGTAAGAAGTGTTCAAGTAATACATCCATACAAGTATGAAAGCTTTGTAGAAAGCCATATTGATGTAAAACGAAACAGTCAATTTGGGTTAACCAGGGACAGAAGGACAGACAGGTTAAGCACTATATGCCTCCCGATCTATCGATACGGGTGCATAAAAAGGTACAAACCATTACTCATTTTGCAAGCTGGAAAAATTTCCCATTACCAATTTTGTAAGTTTGACACGTTGTCCCATAGGCATTTAGTTGCAGAGTCTATTTGACATAGAGATGATACCTTGTAGTTGTGGATTGTCCGAGTTCTCTAACTGTAGTTGATATCTCTCCCACTGTGAACTGGACACTTCTCTAAGGTACAATGTCTGTAAAGCTTTCTTCAAGTGAGGTTCTATATGTTTCCATAGCTTCTTGGTATCATTTACATTAGCTAAAAACATGATAACATATCCAATCAAATATTGAGTTATCTCCCTTTGGTTACCAAAATACAGGTATAAAAGTACAGCAAAGAATACGGGAGAATGGAAATGAAACTTAGCTTAATTTCCTTTAGGAGCCGCCATTTTAAAAAAAGAAATAAGGCGATTGGCGTACGTCATTAGCGATAAATGCCGAACGGACCGTTCCGATTGTTTTGCAGCTAGCCGCTGCCATCTTGAATATTTAATGTGTTTAAACCTGCGAGATATTTGGATTAATTTAAAGCAACCCTTGGTCAAATATAGCGAAGGTGGGTTTATATTTCGCCCATTTTGTGTTTGGAATGTTGTTGTATAAATAATTCAGATGATTCATCCGTAAATTGTGAAATAAACTAATGTTTCTGTGACCTTTCAAGGTCGACGATTTTTCAATCGACAGGTTTCAGATTTCTTCCAAGATTTAATTTTCAGATCCCTAAGGAAACTTATTTACGTCTGTTATTCTTAAAAATTAATATTTTTTGTAATCTTTGGGATGTTCTCTATCTGCAGTGAATGATCAAACCACTTCGTTTTTGGGTATTTACTCGAAAACACGATTTCTTTTTGATACACTTCTACGTTAAACTATAATGACGGCAAGAGATGAGTTAACCGAACACGGTTAAACCTTTGATAACGGACACGGCCGATAATTACCGAAGCGCGCGCAATGCATTATGGGTCTTCAAGTCATAATTTGGCTCTTTTTAGACATGCCTATCCATTTGTGTATGATCTTTGAATACAGGTATATAAACTTGACTTATCTCCCTTTGGTTACTAAATACAGGTAAAACTAGTGACTTGTATTTATTGCAATGATATACAACCATCCAAACCATGTTATCTGATCAAAGATAAACCACTTCATACAAACCTCTTAATGAGAGACATTAGTGGCATATACATTATCTCCCTTGTAAGATAAAGCCCTAGGTAGACCAATTAGCATAGTGGTCCTAACTAGTTTAGAACCTCGGACTTTATCCTTGTTTCTCACAGAAATATCCCTAATTTTAGATATGAAATTTCTCACTTCTGTACTACCTAATATGTTAAGGCCGTCAAAATTTATACACCATGGTGTGTAAACAACATGTAGCTAAACTTGTTATTTAATCTGAATATTAATGTTGCAAATATTTCAGCCTAATTATTACCATGCACAACAAACAAAACAGGGATAAAAGCAGAGTAATCCACATGATAGGACCTATGAAATTTTAGAGAGTAGTAAGGGGAGATTACTAACTAATATCCCCCATTGATAGGGATATTCAAAATCATATACTGTAAGTGATTAAGCGACGTCTTGATTTTATTAAAGTTGCTAATATTTCATCTAACATAATATTTTCTGCCGACATAGAACTCTACTAAAAGATCTCGTTGTAAAATATCCCTGTTAGAGGATCACAATAATGTTTGTTGATAAATCACAAGCATTTTTAGTGCTCTACATCTCCTGAAGAAGACCTTTTAGGTCGGAATATTGAGTAATTTAGAGTGATTTATCTACTAAAAAATTTATAATGGCTAATACTTCAACCTGCCAAATGTCTGAAATTCAGAATTCGTGAACTTCTTGACCCACGAAAATATTCATTAATACAGCATATTGTTGAATGATACAAAATATCAAACCCATGCAGGACAAAAAATTGCAAACTTTGTAATTACCTTCTCCTGATGTTATTGGCTGTGTGTATGTTTTGAAATTCAACGATACCTGCAAAAGCCAGACATCATAAATTATACAAGAGGATCATAGATCCTGGGGCGCTCACCTGCTAAACATGGCCAAACTTTGAACTTGACCTTAAGGTCATCAAGATAAACAATTTGACTAAACTTGATGGAGGTTAAAGCAAAACTGGGGCCTCCAGTGTTAAAAAGGTTTTGCTATTATTTGACATATTGACCTAGTTTTTTAGCCACATGAACCAACTTCAAATGTGACCTTAAGGTCATCAAGATAAACATTTTGACCAAAGATGGTGAAGATTAAAGCAAAAATATGGCCTCAAGAGTGTTAATGAAGTTTTTCTATTATTTGATCTATTGACCTAGTTTTTGACCCCACATGAACCAACTTCAAACTTGACCTTAAGGTCATCAAGATACACATTTTGACAAAACTTCATGAAGATTGAAGCAAACATGTGGCCTCCAGAGTGTTAACAAGGTTTTCCTATTATTTTACCTTTTGACCTAGTTTTTGACCCCACATGACCCAACCTTGAACTTGGCCTAGCTTTCATTAAGATACAACTACTGACCAAGTTTGGTGAAGATCAAAGCAAAAATGTGGCCTCAAGTGTTAACAACGATTTCCTATTATTTGACCTTATGACCTAGTTTTTGACCCCACATGACCCCACATGACCCAACTTCAAACTTGACCTTAGGGTCACCAAGATAAACATTTTGACCAAACTTCATGAAGATTATAGCAAAAATGTGGCCGTCTGAGTGTTAACAAGGTTTTCCTATTATTTGACCTTTTGACCAAGTTTTTGACCCCACATGAACCAACTTCAAACTTGACCTAGATTTCATTGAGATACAACTACTGATCAAGTTTGGTGAAGATCAAAGTAAAAATGTGACCTCCTGAGTGTTAACAAGGTTTTGCTATTATTTGACCTTTTGACCTAGTTTTTGACACCACATGACCCAACTTCGAACTTGACCTTAAGGATGAAGATTAAAGCAAAAATGTGGCCTCAAGAGTGTTAACAAGGTTATCCTATTATTTGACCTTTTGACCTAGTTTTTGACCCCACATGACCCAACTTCAAATTTGACCTAGATTTCATTGAGATACAACTACTGATCAAGTTTGGTGAAGATCAAAGCAAAAATGTGACCGCTCCAGAGTGTTAACAAGGTTTTGCTATTATTTGACCTATTGACCTAGTTTTTGACCCCACACGATCCAACTTCGATCTTGACTAAGATTTCATTGAGGTACAACTACTGACCAAGTTTGATGAAGATCAAAGCAAAATTGAAAGTGCTAGAGTGTTAACGGTGAAAAGTAAACGGACGGACGACGGACAAAAAATAATCACAAAAGCTCACCTTGCAGGTGAGCTAAAAACATAGCAACCAAATCTGGATATTATCATACATCTTCTGAGAATCATACAATATAATATAATAACATCTTCTGAGAATCATACAATATAATATAATAACATCTTCTGAGAATCATACAATATAATATAATAAAAACATATACAGCCAACCAACGCACATTCTATTGCATTGATGACGCTAATTTTTTTCATGTTCTTTTGAAGCATTTATAAAGGTTCAGTCATGCAGTTGACAAAAATAATTCCTAGTATGGTTACACTCTTCATGGAATTTGAGCATTCATTGTATGGTTGCACATTAAGTTATGAAAAGATGACATAGAAAATATTAATAACCAGTATTTATCCAGCACTTTGGATATATTATCCGTTTTATTTGCAAAAAGAGCAGCTATACATGCAAATAACATTAACAGCTAACATGATATGACTGTGTACAAAATGCTTAAAATAAAATTATAACCAACGCTCAAATTTACATACCAAAAACAAAATTATGTACCTGTTGAATATTGTAACGGACAAAGCACAAAAATTGGAGCCAACAAAGTTAAATGAAAGCATTGTAGAGGATGATAGATTAACAGTATTGACGATACTAGCTACATGCTACATTTTTGTGACAGTACTCACCAAATGACGTAATTCTTTCAGATTTCTACAGGCATAGTGAAAGATACTCAGCACAAGATTTACATAAATGTTGTAGAAACCAAGTGAGTAATCCTCCGGACAATCCTCACATAAAATCTGCACCAACTCATCTACAATATATGGTATAAGTGACATAAAATCTGCACCAACTCATCTACAACATAATGATATAAGTGACATAAAATCTGCAGGAACTCATTTACAACATATGATATAAGTGACATAAAATCTGCACCAACTCATCTACAACATATGATATAAGTGACATAAAATCTGCACCAACTCATCTACAATATGTGATATAAGTGACATAAAATCTGCACCAACTCATCTACAACATATGATATAAGTGACATAAAATCTGCACCAACTCATCTACAATATATGTGACATAAAATCTGCATCAACTCATCTACAACATATGATATAAGTGACATAAAATCTGCACCAACTCATCTACACTGTATGATATAAGTGACATAAAATCTGCACCAACTCATCTACAATATATAGTATAAGTGACATAAAATCTGTACCAACTCATCTACAATATATAGTATAGGTGACATAAAATCTGCACCAACTCATCTACAATACAGTCTAACTTGTATTAAGCGACCACCCTGGGGAAGGTCTGAAAACGGTCGCTTAGCGGAATGGTCGTTTAACACAAATGTAAGAAACATTGAGTGTAATTAACGAATTTCCGATTTTAGGCTATCCGATTACTATTCAACTTCAACTGATAAACATTAGTGTGTAAATAAGTTTTATGATGATTCTTACTTGTATGCATCGTCTTCATAAGCATTTCAATTTATCGTTTAAATAAACTTACTGATATAATATTATTACACAATGCAATTAATGTAAGTCAGTTTTGCTTGCACTCGAAGAAAAACACCGAGACAGACCGGGTTTTAGCCCAATCTAAATGGACGGTGTCAACAAGCTGATTGCAGCAAAAGATACAACAATTAATCCGTAATAAATAGAGGATATTTGTTTGTTTTGATTGAATATGGTTTATATCTCATCGTGTAGTGATAAAATTCAATATTTTCAAGAGCGCGTAGCGCGAGTGAAAATATTAAAATTTTATCACTACAAGATGAGATATTAACCATATTCAATCAAAACAAACAAATATTCTATTTATTTAATGCTTTTATGGTGTCAAAACTGGTATTATCTATGCCAAATTACCACTGTGGTTAGGCTACGTATGAATATGTTATTCCATTCATATTTTTCACTTAAAAATCCCCCATCTTGGATTATGGTGAATAGATGAAAACGACTTTTTTGAGAATTTTGCATTAAATCATACACCAACTTGTAGGAAATGGTCTAACTAAGAATAAAAACGCCCACATGACATGTTTCCGTTCAGTAATAAAAAAGTTACAGACATTATAGTGTTGAGATTTTGGTAAATTAAAGTAGTCCCTGTGAGGGGGCGGAGCTTATATCAGTCACATTGTAGGTGATAACCAGTGACTGATATAGGTTTTATTTCACTGATAGAACTCCATATCTCATCAGTTAGCATTAAATAATGTGTGAAATCGGATTAAAATCATCTGAGTGACATGCCCTACGGACACAATTGTGATTATCAATGCTGTTAATTGGGGCCCAGTTAACAAAAGACAAACTCTACGGTGTGAACAAACAATGATTTATGACGGGGTATCATGTAATCAACAACCTGTCACTACAGACGACCAGTGATTTACAATTTTTTGTTGCTTAATGCAATTTTACCAATCAGTTATAGTGCTTAAACAGTGGTCGCTGGTCGTGTAAGACAAAAGTCGCTTGATGCAATAGACAAATAGAGCAAATATGGTCCGGAGGAATTGAAACTGGTCGTTTAAGACAAAGGTCGCTTAATACGCGTGGTCGCTAGTACAAGTTAGACTGTATATGATATAAGTGACTGTAGATAGCCTTGAGCAGGCTTTGGAATATATCTTAACCTATCGCCCAAGCCTTATGGCCTAATGACAATGTATGTGATATTGATTGATTGACAGGCCAAACAGCCAACCATCCTAAGCGCTTCATTATGACTTAACAGGATCTTTTTAAAGCCATGTCGAAATACATGAACAAAAAGTTGACTTCAGATACAGTTTAAATATTGAATACAGTCAACTCTCGTTATCTCGAACTCGCTTATATCGAATTTTCCGTTATGTCGAAGTTTTTTTCAAGTCCCGATTTTTCTCCTTCTTTATCTATATGAAATCTCGAGACCCATCTCAAAGTTTCGGCTCGAATTCGGCTCGAATTTTTCGTTATGTCGAATTACCGTATATCGGGTAATTTTCGCGCGTACCTAATTTTCGCTTTATTCGCGTCCTAACCAATTCGCTAAAATTGAAAACAGCGAAAAATGCATACCAGAATTTCGCGATTGTCCGAAGATGAATGTTTCTACTTTCGTTTTCGTCTACCGGCGTCGTAATATTAACGCGTGATGAAAATCGATAGTTTATACTAATGTCTAGTACTATACGATAACATAATCCGTATAAATCATAAATAAGCTTTTAGTAAACTAATTGAACTAAACCACATATAAAGTTCAAAGTTTAAACAATTATGTTGTTTAAGATGCTATTACACCAACAAGCGTATTATCACTTATTCATCAGTCTTGAATGTGAACAAACAAGGGCCAATTTAACAAAAGAATTTTTCCGTCTATTGTATGAAACAATTGAAAATAAATGACGACGTGTGAAATACATATCTCTGTAGATCTATTTCACCTGTGAAAATATCTTTTATACATTATGACAACGCGGTACATACTGGTTTTTAATAATATGCGATCCCGCTGTTGACAACAAAATACGCACGCCGGTACCAACCGGTCCATACTGGCTTTTAGCTGCGCTAAAACAATCATGTTGGATTAATCTCCCCTTACAAGATGGAAAACGCGTAAAAAACAAACAGAGGTTAGAAATCTCTAAAATTAGCTTCGCTAAAATTTGATTTTGCCGAAAATCGCGAAATTTGCAGTACGCGAAAATTACCCGATATACGGTATTTTTTGGTCCCGATTAACCAATTTGCACTTTAAATCTATTGTTCATCTCGAAGTCGGGTCGAAGTCTGATCGTATTCGACTAGCGTCGAATGTTTTTCACACTTCGCCAGTCTGAAATCTTCGATTTACCTGTAATTTTCGCGCCTTCCATTGTTGAACAAATATTTGTTTGCAACAATTTGCGCAAACATGTCATAAAACTTCGTGTTACGTACTAACATCAATAAACATGTCATCTCGAACAATTGTTTGTAAAAATAATAATTAAAATAAAATGCATTTTCTCGAGGAGGAATACATGTACATAAATATCACAACAAGCAATTCTCACGAATATGTCGTTCTTACGACCGTAACAATATGGCGGCGTAAAATGACAGAAACTGGAAAACTTGCAACTTCGATGCCGAAAATTCTATCTCGAATTTTCGTTATGTCGAAGTAATTTCAACGGTCCCGTGAAATTCGAGATAACGAGAGTTGACTGTACAAGAAAACATAAAAGACTGTTTAACATAACCGATAACATACTTGCATACTATGTCCATGCACTAGATGTTGATGAACAAAGTAGCAGTTTTTGACACAAAATCAAATGTCTCCCACAAAAGGTCATAACTGTGCAAAATCATCCGATCTAAAATTCCTGACAGTATGCACAACTAGGCTTAGTACAAAGTAATAAAGTGAAGTTTCATTGAAACAGGGAGAACAAGTGCAGACAAACTTTGTGACATCCAATCATCCAGACATCCAGTACAACATCAATGTGTCTCCCACACTGTATGTGGGATAAATAACTACCAACCTTTAGTATAATCAGGAAAGTGTAGGACGAGAGGTTCGTAGAATCCTGTACCAAATCTATACTTCTCCCATACTATCTCTGACACCAGTATTACACATACGTTTATACCAGCCTGTAACATATAACATAGAATCCTGTACCAAATCTCCCATACTATCTCTGACACCAGTATCACACATACGTTTATACCAGCCTGTACCATATAACACAGAATCCTGTACCAAATCTCCCATACTATCTCAGACACCAGTATCACACATACGTTTATACCAGCCTGTAACATATAACATAGAATCCTGTACCAAATCTCCCATACTATCTCAGACACCAGTATCACACATACATTTATACCAGCCTGTAACATACTATCTCTGACACCAGTATCACACATACATTTAAACCAGCCTGTAACATACTATCTCTGACACCAGTATCACACATACGTTTATACCAGCCTGTAACATACTATCTCTGACACCAGTATCACACATACGTTTATACCAGCCTGTAACATACTATCTCAGACACCAGTATCACACATACGTTTATACCAGCCTGTAACATACTATCTCAGACACCAGTATCACACATACGTTTATACCAGCTGTAACATACTATCTCAGACACCAGTATCACACATACATTTATACCAGCCTGTAACATACTATCTCTAACACCAGTATCACACATACGTTTATACCAGCTGTAACATACTATCTCAGACACCAGTATCACACATACATTTATACCAGCCTGTAACATACTATCTCAGACACCAGTATCACACATACGTTTATACCAGCCTGTAACATACTATCTCTGACACCAGTATCACACATACGTTTATACCAGTCTGTAACATACTATCTCAGACATCAATATCACACATACATTTATACCAGCCTGTAACATACTATCTCTGACACCAGTATCACACATACATTTATACCAGCCTGTAACATACTATCTCAGAGACCAGTATCACACATTCATTTATACCAGCCTGTAACAAACTATCTCTGACACCAGTATCACACATACATTTATACCAGCCTGTAACATGCTATCTCAGACACCAGTATCACACATACGTTTATACCAGCCTGTAACATACTATCTCTGACACCAGTATCACACATACGTTTATACCAGCCTGTAACATACTATCTCTGACACCAGTATCACACATACGTTTATACTAGCCTGTAACATACTATCTCAGACACCAGTATCACACATACGTTTATACCAGCCTGTAACATACTATCTCAGACACCAGTATCACACATACGTTTATACCAGCTGTAACATACTATCTCAGACACCAGTATCACACATACATTTATACCAGCCTGTAACATACTATCTCTGACACCAGTATCACACATTCGTTTATACCAGCCTGTAACATGTAAACACAGAGTAATTCTTCCCACCTCTCCACAACAACATTTGCATTGGAAAATGTAGAGAGGATATTCCTCTAAAAGATTTAATTGAAAGTAAATTCCAAACACACAAAAATCAGAATGTTCTAGAAAGTTTGTTGCTAAGGAGAGGGCTCAACTTTGCATCAAATGGATACTTCATGTAATTCTAAAAATTCCAGTAAATTCTGGAGATGAAGCGATTAACGAAAAACCAACAGATTGACACATCAACCAACCAGCTGACATAGTGACTGAAAAACAAGTTGTAACTTTTATGGGGGTCAAACTTCAGAGTTCTTGCATAAATTTCCGCGAGCAAATCGTGCAATATCGGTCCTTTTGATTTCCAAGAGCAACTAAATGGTATATGCATAAAGTGTCTATACTCACCAATTCCTGTAGTCGAAGGAAAGCGGGCAAAATATTAGCTTCCATGTCACGGAGACGTTCGGCTTTATCCAGAACCTACAAATACAACAGTCATCAACAAACAATGAGATAGGTCATAAATATACTAGTGTTCAAAATTACTAATGGTCATTTACAAGAGTTGTTTGTAAAACATGTATAGCCCCCCCCCCCCATAGTTTGGTCTTGGTGACCTTGATCTAGTGACCTTGACATAGCAACTGAATGACTAACCAACTGAACTACCATTAAGCACTACACTGTATGTAATGAGACCATTATTACTAATTCAAATTCAGGTTTAAGGTGTAATTATATTTCAGTTAAGTATAAACAAAACAAATCCCCTTGGTTATCAGCTGAACTTCTGAGCAATGAGCGACTTAGTTTATTTACAAATAATTAAAGACAAACTCAGACTTAGACTTGATTTTAAGCATAGTTATCCACCATGTCAACCCATTACTGGTGCAATGTTATGTAGTAACTTGTCAACCCATTACTGGTGCAATGTTATGTAGTAACTTGTCAACCCATTACTGGTGCAATGTTATGTAGCAACTTGTCAACTCATTACTGGTGCAATGATATGTAGTAAATTGTCAACTCATTAACTGGTGCAATGTTATGTAGTAACTTGTCAACTCATTACTGGTGCAATGTTATGTAGTAACTTGTCAACCCATTACTGGTGCGATGTTATGTAGTAACTTGTCAACATTACTGGTGCGATGTTATGTAGTAACTTGACAACCCATTACTGGTGCGATGTTATGTAGTAACTTGACAACCCATTACTGGTGCGATGTTATGTAGTAACTTGACAACCCATTACTGGTGCAATGTTATGTAGTAACTTGTCAACTCATTACTGGTGCGATGTTATGTAGTAACTTGACAACCCATTACTGGTGCGATGTTATGTAGTAACTTGACAACCCATTACTGGTGCAATGTTATGTAGTAACTTGTCAACCCATTACTGGTGCGATGTTATGTAGTAACTTGACAACATTACTGGTGCGATGTTATGTAGTAACTTGACAACCCATTACTGGTGCGATGTTATGTAGTAACTTGTCAACCCATTACTGGTGCGATGTTATGTAGTAACTTGTCAACCCATTACTGGTGCGATGTTATGTAGTAACTTGTCAACTCATTACTGGTGCAATGTTATGTAGTAACTTGACAACCTATTACTGGTGCGATGTTATGTAGTAACTTGACAACCCATTACTGGTGCAATGTTATGTAGTACAGTAAACTCCCTCAAAACCGGACCCTGTCCGGACTGGTTCGAAAGTCCGGTTTTGTGGGAGGTCCGGTTTTAAGGGAGTTCTGTATCATGAACACTTTGATATGTTATCATAGGGAATATACTGTTTGTTTCATGGTACATGTTTACGTTACATGTACAGTGCAACCTTTGAAGAGCATCCCCATTAAGGGAGCTGCAAATATTTCAATTCTAACATCGATGAGTACTAAAATTGCTCATTTTTTCATTGGCCATCTAAACTATCCAATGGCATAGACAGTGCAATCTTACAAATCCCGAAATGCAAGTGTGAGCTAATTGGAGACATATTAATTAAATACGATTGAGTGCAGTGTTTGTCGTAATTACAACATTTTGATGGGCTAAACGATCCTTTGTTCCAGTAAATGTTTGTTGCAATACCAACCTCAAGAACACAACATCAAATGGAAGGACCGTTTTCTTATTACGTTTGTAATTAGGCAATTATTTAATTTCATCGCGGCAATTTCACAAAGTATTTTTCACGCCTGTGCAAATTACACGCGAGACCGTTTAAGAGTAAACATTAAAAACATGACTTGTTAATCGCACCTTTTGTTATGACACGTTCTTTAACTAACAATTAACAAAGTGACATTTTAGACAAGAAAAATGTACGCGTTAAGTTTTCCGTCAGGTGAGACAAATATATGCGTCCGGTATTCCGCAAGTAACTATCGTTGAAAATCTTGTCAGCGGACCGAAAATGCCGTCCGGAATCCGGAATTATGAGAGTCCGGTATTGCGGGAGCTTTTTAAGTTAACTTTATAAGAAGAAAATACGGGACCTAGGAAATCGTCCGATTTTATGGGGATTCCGGTTTTGAGGGAGTTCGGTTTTGAGGGAGTTTACTGTAACTTGTCAACTCATTACTGGTGCAATGTTATGTAGTAACTGAATCTGACCAGCTAGTATTTTGTCTAAATAGTTCTTACCCATTGAACACTTGTGATAATTAATATCAAAGTCGACACATTAATAACAATATTGGAGCAAACGATCATTCAGCATCTCAAGTTGCAGTCTGGAGTTTCAGTCTTATAATAGATTCCTAAACATGGTCAGAGCGCTCAGTGAGTAAAGTCAGGGTTTACATTATCAATATTAATACAGATTGGCAGGAAACACTCAATTGAGCCAGGGCCCTTAACAAAAATCTTATGTTTTTTAAAACAACCACCAATAACACAATTTTAAATGATGTTTCAATTGACATTTAGTTAATAATGAAGGCCCTGCAAGGTATGTCAGACTAACTTACGATATAGAACCTCTGAGACAGGAGGTCTGTCTCTACTTACGATATAGAATGCCTGAGACAGGAGGTCTTTCTCTTACTTACTTACTTATCCTCTTCGTGCCCACTGGCACATAAGGCTGCCACCAGATCCCTCCACTGACGTCTGTCCTTCGCAATCTTCTCAACTTCGCCTGGAGTCTTTCCCATACTTTTGATTTCACTGGTGATTGTTCGTCTCCATGTCTCTTTTGGCCTTCCTCTGCTTCTTTTGCCATCTGATGGTGTCCACTTTTGAGCGGTTCTTGTAATGTTACTGTTGTCTTTCCTAATAACATGTCCTAACCATCTGAACCTTCTTTGTTTGATTTGTAAGGTTAGGTTTGTTTGTCTGGTTCTTTTGTAAAGGTCGTTGTTAGAAATAATTGTAGGCCAGTAGATTTTGCAGATTTTTCGGAGGCATCGTGTATGGAATCCTGATAGTTTTTGGCTGTCTTTTACAGTTACTCTCCGGCATTCTGCTCCATACATCAAGACCGAAAGGACGTTGCTTTGGTAAAGTTTCAGTTTAGTTCTTTCACTTATGTTAGCCGATCGCCATATCTTGTTTAGTTGGTGGAAGGATGTTCTCGCCTTTTGAAGTCTGTTTTTGATGTCTTTTTCTGTTGTGTTGTTTTTACTGAGAATGCTGCCTAAATAAGTAAAATCCTCTACCTCTTCTATTGGTTTGTTGTCTAGTTTTATTACTGATGGAGTGTTAGTGAGTTGCATTGTCTTTGACTTCTTTTTGCTGATGTTTAGTCCAACTTGGTGAGCATGTTTAGCTAGATCTTCTGTTTTCTTCTGTAGGTTGTCAGCATTGCTTGAGAGTAGAGCAATGTCGTCAGCAAACTCGAGGTCTTCTAGTATTGATTTAAGTGTCCATCTGATTCCTCTGTTCTTGTTTCCTACGGCATTTCTCATCACCCAGTCTATCGCAACAAGAAAAAGCATTGGAGACATGATACAGTCTAACTTGTATTAAGCGACCACCCTGGGGAAGGACTGAAAACGGTCGCTTAACGGAATGGTCGTTTAACACAAATGAAAGAAACATCGAGTGTAATTAACGAATTTCCGATTTAAGGCTGTTCGAATACTATTCAACTTCAAATAATAAACATTAGTGTGTAGATACGTTTTATGGTTATTCTATACGTGTATGCATCATCTTCATAAGCATTTAATTCATCATTTTAATAAACTTACTCATATATTACACAATGCAATTAATGCAAGTCAGTTTTGCTTGCACTCGAAGAAGAAGAAAAAACGAAATAGACTAGGTTTTAGCCCAATCTAATTGGACGGTAAAAACAAGCTGATTGCAGGAAAAGATACACAACAATTATTCCGTAATAATGTGTGTAATCTGATTAAAATCACCTGGATGACATGCACACGGACACATTGGTAATTATCAATGCTGTTAATTGAGGTCCAGTTAACAAAAGACAAATTCCGAAGTGTGAACAAACAACGTTTTATGACGAGTTAAAGGTAATTAACAACCTGTCACTATTGATGACGAGTGATTTACAATTTTTTGGTCGCTTAAAGCAATTTTACCAATCAATTATAGTGCTTAAACAGTGGTCGCTGGTCGCGAAAGGCAAAAGTCGCTTAATACAGTTGAAATATAGAGCAAATATGGTCGGGAGGAATTGAAACCGGTCGTTTAAGACAAAGGTCGCTTAATACGCGTGGTCGCTAGTACAAGTTAGACTGTACATCCTTGTCGTACTCCACTGGTGATGTTGAACCAGCTGCTTAATTTGTTGTTGTGAATGACACTACATGAGAAATTTTCATAAAAGCTCTTGATTATGTTAACAAATTTGTCTGGGCATCCGTACAACTTTAGAATTTTCCATAAGCTTTCTCTGTGGAAACTATTAATTCAAAATCTATGATGTTGATATGAACTTTACTATTCCTTTCTATGCACTGTTCCATGATGTTTCTAAGTGTAAATATATGGTCAGTGCATCCAACTCCAGGTCTAAATCCTGCTTGTTCTTTCCTTAATGTTCCATCAATATAGCTGTTGAGTCTCATGCAGATGATTTTGCAGAATACTTTACTTGGTACAGACAGTAGTGTGATACCACGCCAGTTTGAACAATCAGTTTTGTCAACCCTTTTTTGGTAGTTTTACTATGAGGCCTTTGCACCAATCGTCAGGAAGTCTTTCTCTACTTATGATATAAAATGTCTGAGACAGGAGGTCTTTCTCTACTTACGATATAAAATGTCTGAGACAGGAGGTCTTTCTCTACTTACGATATAAAATGTCTGAGACAGGACGTCTTTCTCTACTTACGATATAAAATGTCTGAGGCAGGAGGTCTTTCTCTACTTACGATATAAAACGTCTGAGACAGGAGGTCTTTCTCTACTTACGATATAAAATGTCTGAGGCAGGAGGTCTTTCTCTACTTAAGATATAAAATGTCTGAGACAGGAGGTCTTTCTCTACTTACGATATAAAATGTCTGAGACAGGAGGTCTTTCTCTACTTACGATATAAAATGTCTGAGGCAGGAGGTCTTTCTCTACTTAAGATATAAAATGTCTGAGACAGGAGGTCTTTCTCTACTTACGATATAGAATGTCTGAGACAGGAGGTCTTTCTCTACTTACGATATAAAATGTCTGAGACAGGAGGTCTTTCTCTACTAGTACATCTTTCAGCGAGCGGATAAAATCATTCATGTTATCACATTTGATTAGATCATCATAGCTGGTGGTGGTGACGTCTGCTGCAGCTTTCTTAATATTGTTCAAGATATGTTCATAAAGAAACTTCTGGCTGTAGCACTCTACACAGTTCACTAGTATATGTGGCACCTGAAATGTTGACAATATACAATGTATACCACTCAAAATGTCGACACACCAATAACCATTTCCATAGTACATTAACTAGGCATAACCAATGAAGGAAACCTTGCAAATATTAAAATGCTGGATTTCACAAAATTTAAGTAATGCAGTTGGTTCACATTGGCACTGTGCCGTCATTTTCAAGGTAACTGATAAGCCAAATGTCAGTGACCCAAATGGTAAGAATAAATTGATAACTTTCGTATGATTTACATTCTCATATTGTGCACGACCCAAAATGCTAGAATACAGAAACATTCTGTTAACATAAATGCTTAAGAGAGAGGATGAGTTATCAGCACTAAGACATCAAATTTTGAAGAAAAACATCATTTGTTTCAAAAAATGCAGAGGTAACAAATAAATATCAGAACTTATTCTTCCCGTGTCAGCATTTGCTTAGCAAAGGCAAAGCAAAGTTAAACTACAATTGATTTTGGACACAAAAAATATCTGCCATAAAGGGCAATAACTCCTGCAATAATCATCCCACTTAGTTCCTGACAATCTGCACAACTAGGCTTGGTACCAACTATTCATGTGAAGTTTCATTGCAATCAGAACAATAGTTAAGGTGAACTAATGCAGGCAAACTTTGTGACATCCATCCAGGCAGACATCCAACACAATATGTCTCCCCATTCTAGGGATGGCAGGTGACAAGATTAATTCTTCACAAGGTAGTGTAAGCATGTACTTACCTCCAAAGATTGTAAGAGACTATTTACCACCAAACTCTTGCCTGTAGATGTATGACCATACAGAAATAAAGCTGGTACTGTGTACTGATCACGCTGTAAGCAAATAGGATAAAACATGGAATACGGAGATGAAAGATTGGTAAGCTATAAAAATTAGAACTGCCACAGAGTGACTAATCCCCCACATACTGCTTTGTCACAGACATAATATTATGGCAAACCACATCCGTAAAAAATGTTGCAAGGTGGACAGCAATTGTAGTTATTTTTAAATTCAGCAATATATAATGAAGTTATGGTCAAGACAACATAAACAAGAGATGTTTGTAAAACACGTATGCACCCATGGCAGCCCAATAGTCAGAAATGGTAAAGATCGCAGTGACTTTGACCTACTGACCTCAAAATCAATAGGGGTCATCTACTGTTGCTGACCAACCTCAATGTAAGAAGATCCTAGGTCAAAGGGTTGCTGAGTTATTGAACGGAAACCATTTAAATAGCCAGAAATGGTAAAGGTCACAGTGACCATGACCTTTGACCTACTGACCTCAAAATCAATAGGGATCATCTACTGTTGCTGAACAACCTCCATGTAAAGTTTGCAGATCCTAGGTCAAAGCATTCTGAACGGAAACCATTCAAATAGTCAGAAATGGTAAAGGTCACAGTGACCTTGACCTTTGACCTACTGACATCAGAATCAATAGGGGTCATCTGCTGTTTCTGACCAACATCCATGTAAAGTTTGAAGATCCTAGGTCAAAGCATTCTTGAGTTATTGAACGGAAACCATTTAAATAGCCAGAAATGGTAAAGGTCACAGTGACCATGACCTTTGACCTACTGACCTTAAAATCAATAGGGATCATCTACTGTTGCTGAACAACCTCCATGTAAAGTTTGCAGATCCTAGGTCAAAGCATTCTGAACGGAAACCATTCAAATAGTCAGAAATGGTAAAGGTCACAGTGACCTTGACCTTTGACCTACTGACATCAGAATCAATAGGGGTCATCTACTGTTTCTGACCAACATCCATGTAAAGTTTGAAGATCCTAGGTCAAAGCATTCTTGAGTTATGGAACTGAAACCATTCTAATAGTCAGAAATGGTAAAGGTCACAGTGACCTTGACCTTTGACCTACTGACATCAAAATCAATAGGGGTCATCTACTGTTTCTGACCAACATCCATGTAAAGTTTGAAGATCCTAGGTCAAAGCATTCTTGAGTTATGGAACTGAAACCATTCTAATAGTCAGAAATGGTAAAGGTCACAGTGACCTTGACCTTTGACCTACTGACATCAAAATCAATAGGGGTCATCTACTGTTTCTGACCAACATCCATGTAAAGTTTGAAGATCCTAGGTCAAAGCATTCTTGAGTTATTGAACGGAAACCATTTTATACGACTGACAGACAGACCGACCGACAGACATGTGCAAAGCAATATACCCCTTGTAAGATTTATGTAAAATTCTTATTTTTATTTGTATATCATTATATTAGTTTTCACGCAATTGTTGACGTTACGTTCCGCGCAATTGAACGTAACGTCATATGAAGTAAATTGTATGTTTGTCGTCATGGTATAACGTGTGAGAAAAAACATCGATCCTTTTGAAACTGTATGTAACTGAAATTGTGAATCTGAAACACATGTACGTTTAAATTAAGAACACATCAAATTCGGTAAGCAGATTATTTATATTAGATCTATTTAGTTTGGAAGTACATGTATATTTATTTTTATTTAGATTTATCTTTTATTTGTGTTTTACTTCAATATTTAATGTACAGTATAGATTCTTTCCACGTCATATTATATTTGTTATAGGTAAAAATAATTTATTAGATTCTGTTTATATGTATTTTCAAATTTGTGTATTTACTTGTTGTTATTTTCTATTTATAGAGAATCGCTATGAAATGATAAAGAAAATAAATATCATGAAAATCAGCGCATTACTCTTTTGATGTTGGCAGTTTCAATACCCCTCATCAAAGATGGGGGGCATAATTATGGTTATTTCTGACCTTTGAACTCTTAAGTGTGACCTTGACCTTTGTGATATTGAAGTTATTGTTTTGTATGACACATCATTTGATAGCGGTGAACAAATGTGCCAGGTTATTTTAAAATCCCACAATAAATGGAAAATTAAGACCATATTTTACATTTAAACTTCCAGTGTGACCTAGACCTTGATATATTGACCTAATTGTCTGGAGTTTATATCAATCACTCTTGAAATCTCATTCCTGATGGTATCCATAGCCATATTTCTTTCCAAAGTCAAATGGCTGGGGCCTCATCTACATACAATGTAGTAGGCAAAATGCCCAAAGAATAGTTTAAGGCATAACTTGAAAGAATTATGAATAAAGTATGTATATTTACAAACCTTTCCAAATAAATCTGTTAAACATAAAGTTTGTTTGTTTCGACACAAAACGTGATCCATTATTGAATTTCTTTAATCTTCAAACTGGCTTAAATCCTGAAAATAAAGCAAACTAAGCGTAAATATATAAAATAATTTATTTAAGAAGATTGTAAAAGTAAAGGGTTCATTGGTTAAGAGTGCCATCCCTATTGAAAGGCCTTTCTCAGGATATTTCCATTCCAACTCCTACCTTTTAATGTTTCCACTTGATGTCAAAAAGTAAACCTAAGCCTTGATAGAACAGAACAAACCGGCCTCTCCCAGCTCAGGTGAGCTAAAAAGATAACACACAACATGATTAGGGAAGATTTACAAAAAGTCTCACAAGTATTAACCAAATCAAGTAGCCATAAATGATCATGTCTCTAATCTTATACTATAAGAGAGCTTCCTTCTGCCTCACCTCATCAGATACACTAATAATGCACATCAGGTGACCTTGGTGATGTCTCAACCAACAACAAAAGAATAGTTATCAATATAGGCTAACATAGTTTTTTTAACAAATAACACAGCGTTAATTGATGGCTAAGGTTAAGATGACCAGTATTTAGATTGTAGTAACACCACCACTGATGATCATGTCTGTCACATTCATTTGTTCAACTATCCAGGATTTAAAAACTATTCAAGTTAAATACAATGGGCAGCCAGGCCCCCATGCTCTGTACCCATTTGTAAGCAACTGATATTTGCCTCGTTATCGGCACAATACTAAAGTACATGGCTCACAAACTGTTACATACCAACAAAGGGTTGCAAACAAGACTTTTTGCGTTTGACTGCAGACAGTCATAGTGCCATTCTGTTTTATCCATGCCTTTAAAGACCTTGAGACCTCGAGCTTGGAGGGAGCCAGACAAACAGCGTACAGATAGGACAGACCACGAGCTTGGAGGGAGCCAGACAAACAGTGTACAGATAGGACAGACCACGAGCTTGGAGGGAGCCAGACAAACAGTGTACAGATAGGACAGATCTCGATCTTGGAGGGAGCCAGACAAACAGTGTACAGATAGGACAGACCACGAGCTTGGAGGGAGCCAGACAAACAGCGTACAGATAGGACAGACCACGAGCTTGAAGGGAGCCAGACAAACAGTGTACAGATAGGACAGACCACAAGCTTGGAGGGAGCCAGACAAACAGCGTACAGATAGGACAGACCACGAGCTTGGAGGGAGCCAGACAAACAGCGTACAGATAGGACAGACCACGAGCTTGAAGGGAGCCAGACAAACAGTGTACAGATAGGACAGACCACAAGCTTGGAGGGAGCCAGACAAACAGTGTACAGATAGGACAGATCTCGATCTTGGAGGGAGCCAGACAAACAGCGTACAGATAGGACAGGAACAGACGCAGGTACATTCCAAACCTGGTACCAACTATTCAATATAATGAAGCAACTATATCAATAAGATGGTTCCCATCCCTCATAGAAACAAGGAATCAGGGTATTGTTTTATCAAAGCACTTATGGAAATCTTAAACTTACGTTCAAATTTAAATTCTTTAGAACTCTTTGATAGCTACAAATTGTGGCAGAGGGTCGTTCAATATTAATAATTATTCAGTCAATGAGGCCCTACAAACAATGCTTGTTCACAATGTGTATGTTTTAAAGAATAATTAAGAATTTAAATTTGAACGTAAGTTTAAGATTTCCGTAAGTGCCTTGGTAAAACAGTAACCAGGTCCCAGGATTAAAATTTTTTTATTCATGCTCAACACAATTCTGTGATCAAACTACAAATTTTTCTAACCGTTTTGTGATTTACAGAAACTTTTATGTTAGATGCAAGCAGAATAATATTTTCTGATACAGATTTTGTAATTGTTTTCTTGTATAGGACTGTGGAACGTCGTTGGGAAAGTGAAGAACTCCTCAAGATTCCAAGTATTATTGGCAGATAGCAGAAGCACAAGCAATATTAAGGAGAGAATTATCTTAAAGGATATTTCAAACTTCATAAGTTGCTTTATATTGACCAGAAACTGACCCCAGCATTTTGTACAGCTAACATTGTAACCACAAAACAAACAAAGCACCCACACAAAGCAAGCACCCACAAAAAGCACCCATACTAACTGAACAGACCCGATAATTAATACTTAACCTTTGTACTTTATGTAAACAAATATTTGATATTTTTACCATTAAACATAATCAGACAATGTTTACCATACCCTCTAAAACCTGGGTACAAATATTTAAGCTAAAATTTCACCAACTGCAAAGAGAGACAGACTATCAATATGCATTAATCGTGAATGTACATGTAAAATCATCACATAACAGCAGAACAAGGCTGGTACAAGAGCGTCTTCTAGAAGGCTGGTAAATCAAGAGGTTTATAAAAACATGTATGATAGACTACATGCAGCATGTCACAAGGTGAAAAATTTTTCAGTCTGACTGGGGCTCGAACTCAGGATCCTTCGCTTACAAGGCCTAAAATGCTCTCCTTACAAAACTCCCTTACCCATACTGTGAACAGGTTCATACTGTGACATTTACCCTCTAAATTTGAAATTGAGAATTTAAACACCCCAATCAGTAGATGCGGGGCATAGAAATGTGCAGCCTGACCGGAGGCTAAAACCCAGTACCTTTTGTTTACAAGGCGAATGCTCTCCTGACTGAGCTATTCAGCCGCTTAAACACTCCTTCACCCATACTGTAAACAGGTTCAGACCATGATAAGTATACAAAGTGTGAGGATCTTAGACCAAACTGCTTGAGTAATTATAGCTTGAAGTTAGTGTTGAACATGTGGGTCTGTCTGTCTATCTGAAAGTTCACCAGTATTAGTCTTAAATTATAGTTATTGTTTGGAAACCATTTTGCATTAGTTATTGTTTGGAAACCATTTTGTTTAGTTATTGTTTGGAAACCATTTTGTTTAGTTATTGTTTGGAAACCATTTTGTGTTAGTTATTGTTTGGAAACCATTTTGTGTTAGTTATTGTTTGGAAACCGTTTTGTGTTAGTTATCTGTTCGGAAACTGTTTGGTGTAAATACCTACTGAAGGACTGTCAGGCAGACAGGCACACACGTACAACACTAACTTCAGCTATATACATGTATATACCCACACCCCTGATGTAAGAGGGTGATCTGAAAAGGCTTACAAATCTTGGCTAAAAACCTTACTAAAAACAAAACAGTTTCATACACAGACACCATTTTGTTAAGCTAACTTAACTTATAAGATATACACATTGGTACTGTTATATCAAAGCACTTACGAAATTCATAAACTTATGTTTAAATTAAATTTTTTAATCATTCTTTAAAACCTACATGTTGGTGACAGATATGATTTGTAGGAGTTCGTTAACTGAAACATAATTCATATTTTATCAACCTTTTATCACAATTTACATATGTTGCAGACCTGGAAACTCATAGAAGACCCCAGTTGCAAGTTATGTGGCAGGCCAGCATACCTTGAACACATCCTGTCTTCATGTAGAGTGGCATTGACCAATGGAAGGTATCGATGGCGACACAACAAGATCTTGAGCGAAATTGCAGCCCGCCTAGATGTGGCCAGAAAGAAGAAGCCACCAATACAAACAAAGCCAACCTTCATAAATTTCCTAAAAGAGGGAGGATCAGCTCCAAGCAGTACCATACCACCAACTACAGTGCCATGGGAAGAAAGAATGGAAGAAGCTTACGAGAGAAAGAAGGCCTAATACCAACCGTTATTGGACGAGTATCGACAGCGAGGATGGAAGACCTGAAACCTCCCTGTCGAGGTTGGCAGTCGGGGCTTCGCCAAGCAGTCACTCTGGAAAGCCTACAGCGTACTGGGCATCACAGGAATGACAAGGAGACGGGCAATAGCAGACGTCTGTCAGCAAGCAGAAGCAGCCTCTCAATGGTTATGGCAGAGGAGAGAACAAAGATGGGCAACTAGCTAGGTTCTAGCCGAGATCTGATCAACCTCGACTGGCGCACTTCTGGAGAACGTCGTGGACAGCGCCGAAACGTCCAGTGATAGAGGATCCACCTGATGAGGAACCTAGCTGCAGCGGATACACCCGTTGTTTAAAGGTAATAATGTTAAAGATTTATAAAGAATTTAAATTTGAACGTAAGTTTAAGAATCTTTTAAGTGCTTCAGATATGCACAGGGTATCATTGTATATAGGAACTGAATGGAATACAATTATATCCTATAATAACAAGTATAAGTGATTACAATATAGTTCAGTTTTGAACCCTGAGCCATGACCTTTCCGACTAGTCCATTTTGGCGGGTAGACTATGATTTATTACGTCCGGAGGTCATTATTTATTGATATGGTTCTTTTAGATATCTGATTGTAATCGAATTACAGTTTAGTGCAGTCAGCAATTATCAAAATTTCTAACCCAGAAATCGTTGGTTCAAAACCTCACTTCGCTCATTTTTTTAAATTCATTGTTTTATGTTCTTTAAAGAGATCATAAGTTAAGGTTTTTTTTTTAGTTTTTAAATATAATTTATCCATGAAAATGTGTCAATTCAATTTTTTTTCATTTAATTTATTTCGATTGTTTGTGTATTCCGAGCTTACTGGCAATATAATATCATATTACGTTGATATTACGTCATAATGTTCTACAATATACATGTAACACATATGGTTTGTCAAATAGATCTATACTAGTAGTGCACGAATTTTTAAAGTTGTGTGCATTAAAAAAATATAAAATAAAAAACATGTTGGTGGGATTCAAACCTGGTCTGATAAAAAGTTATTTTACAATGTACCAAGCGCTTTACCGTCACGACCATTCAGACACATGGAATATTTGGCCTTAATTGTATTACTTATCTTATTGATCAAACCTATACCAACCTATATTGATTAATGGTTAAATCTTAAAAGTGCAGTCACGGCTCAATGCTCGAAATCGAACTATAGTGAACCGAATAATGAATACAATAATGGTATAATATATATATATACAAATATTTGCTCAACTTTCGAAAGTTGAATATTTGAGACATTTTATAAAATTAAATGTTATACTTGACAAAGGATAAGTCATTAATTTGAATATTCAAAATCATGTACCCGTAATTCTAACATACTTCACAAATATTTCACAAACACTCGCACACCTCCTGTTTTCATGGATGAGATCACACGCCTACAGACTTGACATCCATTGAACATTTAAACCATTCTGTCTGATTACTGGACCTGAACACCTCCACATTATGTGTCCATATAGAACTGTGTCATGTTCTATATTTAATACACTCAGAATGCTGAAGAATACTGGCTTAGCAGGCATGCACACTCAGGTTAAATTTTTGAAAAGACCCACATTCATAAAGGCCCTCACTCCAGACCATGCCTTTAACTGTCATATAGTATTTAAACAACAACAGGATAAGGAGTCAGTTAAGCTAGCTCATATAGGATTTCCTAGTAGCAAGGTCAACAAACCAAAGACAATAATGGTAACTGGTTACCACATGATGGGAGTACCAGAGTATATCCATTAACATTTTGGGTGCTGGTTCCCACATGATGGTTGAGTACCTGGGTATCCATTTGGGTGCTGGTTCCCATATGATGGATGAGTACCTGAGTAACAATTTGGGTGCTGGTTCTCACATTATGGATGAGTACCCGAGTAATCATTTGGGTGCTGGTTCTCACATTATGGATGAGTACCCGAGTAATCATTTGGGTGCTGGTTCCCACATGATGGTTGAGTACCTGAGTATCCATTTGGGTGCTGGTTCTCACATGATGGATGAGTACCTGAGTATCCATTTGGGTGCTGGTTCTCACATTACGGATTGGTTCCCACATGATGGATAAGTACCCGAGTATCCATTTGGGTGCTGCTTCACACATGATGGTTGAATACTAGTGACTACACAAGGTTTATCTATGATTTGACCTAGTGACCTAGATTGTTACCCCAGATGACCGAATATCGCACTTTCAATGAAATTGGCTAAAAGAGTATGTCTAGTGTTTTCACAAGCAAATTGTGGCTGGACAGACGAAGAGAGATCACAAAAGTGATCACTTTGTGACTTGTGAGCTAAACATTTACCTATCATGGAATTCAAACAATCATTTTTTTATTATTTTGTTTGGTGATCTATATTTATATCCAGGATGACCCAGTACTGAAATCACAGTAGATATTGTAGAGACAAATATTGTAATTGTTGATACTAATAGAATGATCCAGTGCTGAAAGTCTGTCCTTCTCAACATTACTTATAATGTGTACAAGTATGGAGTACCTTTTACAATGTGGATATACGACATGGTAAACAAAGAGCTGTCCACGAACAGCTCGCTCAACAATTCTCAGGGCCATGCTTAGATAGTATAATCATTACATAATTCAAATCAAAATAGCTTCAGCATTACCATCCTTTGTTTAGAGGTGGGGGCTTCTAAGACGAAAAGCGCAGATAATTTAAACAAAATGCTTCACAAAGTTACCTGCTACTGTGTAAGGATTGGGGTCATGATGTGGCACAAGTATGCAAAGTATCAAAGCAATATGTCAATGTAGTTTAGAAATATTTGAAGTTGTACCAAAACTTTAACATGGATTTCTAAGTCAAAAGGACAGATAATTCATACAAAATACTTGACAGAGTTACCTTCTCCTGTGTTGGTGTTATAGTCGTGATTATGAACAAGCATTCAAAGTATCAAAGCAATATGTCAATGGACTTTTAAAATATTAGAGTTGCCTACTCCTGTGTAGGGGTTGGGTAATGATGGTGAACAAGTATGAAAAGTATCAAAGCAATACATCAATACACTTTGAAGATAATAAGAGGTTAAAAAACAAAATGTGTACCTAACATTTGCACTAAGTTAAAAAGGGGGGATCATTTTAACATATGCTTGATAGAGTTACCTGCTCATGTATAGGGGTTGGGCTTATGATGGTTAACAAGTATGCTAAGTATGAAAGCAATAATTATGTCTGTAGACTTTTAAAATATAAGAGATTAAACAAGAGGGCCCACAGTGCCCTAGGTCGCTCACCTGTCGTAGTAGTTCATGCAGGCCCCTTAATGGTAATCAAGTAAATGCCGCCTCTATTGCATGTACAAGGTTTATATTGTCCTAACAAGGGACCTTGTAAATTACATCACATAAACCTATATTGAAGTTTAAGCCAAGTTTTGTTAAAGATTTCACCTAATGACCTAGCTTTTGACCCCAAGATGACCCAATATCAAACCGGACCTAGATTTTGTTGAGATGATCAATGTGACCGAGTTTCATAACAATAAGGGCAAAATTGTTACGAGGGTTGTTCAAATTGGAATGCAACTAAGACCATAAAACATTTTTCTTGATAGATTCTACTTAAACAAACCGTTGATCTCATTGCAGAATTCATCTTCGATATATATGCGAAGTTTCATTCAGTTATTCCATTTTTAAAATGCGATTTTGTTATTATTCCTTGGTACACTGTGCATATCCTGGACGTGCGCAAAACTGAGATCTTAACGTACCTGATATATTTTCCGACAATGCAAGTAAAGAGTTGTTTGAAACAAATAAAGATTACAAGGGAAAATGCTTGATAAATAAGGATGGTCAGAATGTTCAAGAACCTTCTTGCTTCTCATGAAGTCGCGTTAATGGCTGCTGCAGGTGGAGGCTCATTGCCCTGCCATAGCATGTCTACCTTCAAAAATGTGGCTTGGTAGCGATTGTCGTAGTATTTCTTCAATTTCTGACGGAATTTACCTTTGTTAAGCTTTGTATTTACCCATTGTCCATTTTATACGTCAGCTTTAGTGGTAGAAACATAGTTTATATCGAAAAAGGTGTACATTTCCGCTGGCGCCCATGGTGCATTTTGCAATGCACACTTTTGTTCCGTCTTTGCTGTCCCATATTCGTTTCTGGATATGTCGCATGGGTGACAAAAAGAACCCATGTCTCGTTTATGGTCACAACATTTGCAAACGGTCGACTTTTTTTATCTAGAAACTGGTTTCAACTATTTTTTGGACAGTTTGCAAAGACATATGTGCTGGCGTCCCAAAGCAGATAGGGGTATCCAAACTATACTTTTCGTCCTAATTTGTGTAATATGCTTGATAATTGCATGAATAGCTCCTAATGATGTGCCAACACATTGAGCTCCTTGCCTAATTGTAATACTCCACCATTTTCTAAAAAAGTATTTGATTTTCACCTTTGGTAGTATGTTGCGGTATTTGGATGGCGTGCAAGAGGTTCATTTCCAAATAAAATTACACCACTTTTAAATTTCTTAAACTATCAATTAGCTGATGAATAAGACACTACATGACACCATTTCACCATACAAGTTATTTTAAATATTGTATTTGCTCCCACATTAAGAAAACACCGATTTTTAAATTGGACAGAATTTGGTCAGAAAAAAAGACATTTTCCAAATTATTTAAGCATTAGTATACACGAGTAGACAGTGTAAATTCACCTATTGTTACAGCTACACTGAACGGATTTTAAAATGTGAGGTATCAATTTAAAGCTAATACATTTGTCTTTGATATACAGCTTTCTATTTTTCAAAATTCATTGATACCAGAAAGATATAGCATCACTTGCATTCCAATTTGAACAACCCTCGTACCTCTAGTGACTAGTAAAGGTTTTCTATGATTTGACCTTGTGACCTAGTTTTTGACCCCAAATATCGACCTTGACCTAGATTTTGTTGAGATGATCAATGTGACCAAGTTTCATAATGATTAGGCCAAAACTGTGACCTCTAGGGTCTATGCAAGCAAATTGTGGACAGACGAGGGATGATGGATTGACGGACAAAGAGTGATCACAAAAGTTCACTCTGTCACTTTGTGACAGGTGAGCTAAAACTTGTACCTAAACGTTAACATTAGTATAATGCCGACACCGAAAAGTGGAATTAAAAATCATTGAAACCCGCCAAAATATAAAATACTTATGATTGTTTTTAACTTTTACGATGTTAGCAAAACATTATGCCACATACAAATTTGGTTTGTCCAGACTGATTTACAAAGGAGGATAGATGCAGAGATTTAACTCCAGCTCTTATTATAAATACCCGCATATATTTAGCTACTTACTTTTAGCCCTTTGATAGCTGAATGGGATTAAATGTTTGATAATTCCAACTATATTCTGTATGTGTTGGTGAGCTATGGAATTTATCAAACAAACTTACCTAAATGAAAAACCGCAATTCAAACAAGTACAATTACACAAACCCAATTAATCACCGCCTACAGCACTTACTACTTAAGGAGAATAGAATACAGCTTTACCTACTTAAATAACCCACGCATGAAAACACTACAATACTTAGACCCTACATTAGAAATATTTTTACACGTTAATATCATACTTCATGCATAGGTATAAAGAAATATGCAGAATAATTGCTCTAAACATGAAAATAACGAACATGAGCATACCCACCTGATTTTGTTCATCAAATATCTAAATATAGAAATAAGACAGCGATTTCCGCTTGCAGTATGTAACAGACACATGCTCGCTTGTGGATACCGCCCTAGCTTTTACTTAACCATGTAAATGACTAAATATAAATCACAGTAGCAGTACAAAAAGAGATACCTTTCTAAATGAACTTACCGGTATGATACTAAATAAGTTTTAAAAAATTTAAGCAAATTATCATGTTCTGTAATACTAAACAAGTGTATTCAATATATGTAACTGTTTCCATGGCAACCAATGTACTTTTATGAGATACACATTACAATCTTTAATAAATAATTATTTTTGAATCTGGATAAATTCATCCAGTGGATGTATGAAAGGCTCTGCATCTCTTACTGTGACATAGGTATACAACATTACAGTCACCGGGATAGAGAATTCATAGATGCACACAAATTGCAGAAGACCAAAACAAAGAAAGCCTTGTAGAATACTGTCATACAATTACATTACACAAACAGTTGCATTTTAATCCATATTTGGGGAAGGTAAATAGGGTCTTTGATCTGGGAGGCAACACATATTTAATTACAAGTTCACTTTTTTTCCTATAGTATATAAATAGAAGACCTGCATTGCCCAATAGAGCTGACTGGAGTATACACCGAGTAAGATAAATGTACCCGCACTCAGACCATGTGTTGTGACATAGCTGTTGTAAGTTGATAACCCAATAGCTGTTACAAATGCAGTAGCTGTTGCAAACTGAGTAGCTATTGTTAAGTAGCTGTTACAAGAACAGTATCTGTTGTTTAGCCAGTAGCTGTTGTTTAGCCAGTAACTGTAGTTTAATCAAAAGTTGATGTCACAATATATCATTAGCTGTTGTTTAGCCAGTAGCTGTTGTTTAATCAAAAGTTGATGTCACAATATATCATTAGCTGTTGTTTAGTCAGTAACTTTTGTTGCTGTTAAGTCAGTAGATGTCATAAAGTCAGTAGCGTCATCAAGTCAGTAGCTGATGTTTTAAGTCAGTAGTTGTCGTTAAGTCAGTAGATGTCATTAAGTTCATAAATTTCATTATGGCAGTAGCTGTCATTAATTCAGTTGCTGCTGTTAAGTTTGTTCTGTTGTTAAGACAGTAGCTTTCGTTAAGTCAGTAGCTGTCATTACATCAGTAGCTGTTGTGAATTCAGTTGCTGCTGTTAAGTTCATTGCTGTTGTTAAGTCAGTAGCTGTCATTAAGACAGTAGCTGTCATTACACCAGTAGCAGTTGTTAAGTCAGTAGCTGTCATTAAGTAAGTTGCTGCTGTTTAAGTCAGTAGCTGTCATTACATCAGTAGCTGTTGTGAATTCAGTTGCTGCTCTTAAGTTCATTGCTGTTGTTAAGTCAGTAGCTGTCATTAAGACAGTAGCTGTCATTACACCAGTAGCAGTTGTTAAGTCAGTAGCTGTCATTAAGACAGTAGCTGTCATTACACCAGTAGCAGTTGTTAAGTCAGTAGCTGTCATTAAGTAAGTTGCTGCTGTTTAGTTTATTGCTGCTGTTAAGTCAGTAGCTGTCATTACATCAGTAGCTGTTCTTAAGTCAGTAGCTGTCATTGCTGTCATTAAGTCAGTTGCTGCTGTTAAGTTCATTGCTGTCATATGTAGTGTCTGACTAGCGCAACTTTTATTGTATTTCGAGGCTGAAGGTGTGAACCCCACACCAGCTGTGGAAACTTTAACTGTGTTTTAACAGCCAGATCAAACACATTATAGATGTAACATTCATAAGTTACAATGGTAACATTCATAAGTTACAATGATTACAATGATCTTATAAAACTGTAAATACCTCACACCCATTGTGATTCATAAACCATTCTTACCATTAAAATAGAACCTCTTACCCTATTATACTACTATACATACAGGTTAGTCTGGTCAATATTAATTGTCAGTCATACCGAACTGTCAACATGACTATTGTGTTGACCGGACCGATGACAGATAAAATATACTATACACAATACCTCAATACATTATTATAATAACTTGCTTGACCAGTTTTTGAATGTAATTGCTGCAAATACCTGGGGAGAATTGATTGAACAAGGACAAATTTAAACTCTTACTAATTTATAGTAAGGTTGGTAGATTTGGTGACCACTGAATATTGGATAGTGGCAGAGTTGTGAAATTGAGAAGAAACAATACTTTCTGAACCAAAGATCAGATAGGAAGAAAATACAAAGCAGGGTGCAGTGGATTAACAGTACAAGAACACCCTTATTTTAATGACAACCCACATTCACAAACACCTCAACTAAAGATCAACATGCTTTTATGGACAAAGTTTTCATCTCACACCAAACAGATTTTTTTTAAATATTATGTTTTAATTAAGATATCAACATACATTCATGGGTCAATGGCCTAAAATCTTGAAAATAAACTGTACATTCTTAATTAATATTGTAAACAAAGTGCATTAATTCAGACTCACAAATTTTAATCCCCCCCATCTTTGGTGAGGGGGTATATTGCTTTGCACATGTCCGTCGGTCTGTCGGTAGACCAAATGGTTTCCGTTCAATAACTCAAGAATGCTTTGCCCTAGGATCTTCGAACTTTACCCCTTTTGATTTTGAGGACAAAGGTCAAGGTCACTGTGACCTTTACCATTTCTGACTATTCAAATGGTTTCTGTTCAATAACTCAAGAACCCTTTACCCTATGATCTTTAAACTTTACCTGGAGGATGGTCATCAGCAGTAGATGACCCCTATTGGTTATGGGGTCAGTAGGTCAAAAGTCAAGGTCACTGTGACCTTTACCATTTCTGACAATTGGGCTGCCATGGGGGCATACATGTTTACAAACATCTCTTGTCAATTGTGTGGTTATATTATTCCGTCACAACAAAATGTTGATGGCAATACATATGGTAGACACACAGTGATATATGGAGTATATAACTGCCATGAAGCACCTAGGCCTCACGGTAACCCGTGTTTTCTTCACTAGCATCATTACCAGAAAAACAAAACCTAGGTAACTGGCAGTTGCACACTTTATCTAACCATGATATTATTACTGATTCACTATTCTCAGTAAAAAACATGTTTTGATGCATCAGCAATTAAATGCTGAAAAATATAATTAAAGGCCGGAAAAGGTGCTCCCTGATTTATCAACCGGCAGGCAATTAAGCATATTTGTAGATATGGCAAGGTGAGTGTTACTGCTATCTGCTTATTTTTAGAAGTTTTTACATCAATGTATGACAAACACACTAGCTAGGCAGTCATTTGTTCTTAGCCAATAGTGCATCTGCCAATCATCTGGGAGGCAAATTCAAATGTTGTAGCAGACAGTATAAACTTTTTTTCTGAAAAGTACATTTCCAGATTGACCATTAACTTCATTTTTTCAGGAATGTCAGAAAATACATGTGTACATGTGTACAGATGTTCATTAGATTATGTTAAAATTAATTAAACCTTTGATGTTGAATGTTTAGTGTACCAAGTAAAACTGAATCTTTCTATGCCTGTGCCCCTTTTATACTCTTATGATTCAAGGTTCTAGCAGCTGCCTAAGAAGGCTGTTCTATATTGCAAATGTTTCTTTTTTCCCTAGTATATAATAACACACAGGATGAATTTTTTAACAATTAACAGAAAAAAATAATGGCATTTAAACAATTCTAATACACAACATTATAAGCACAGTATTTGTATACATCACACATTTCTTTGCAAATCTTGTACAGTGCACAACTAGAGACCCTATAAAAGCTATAATGCAATTTCAAAAACCGTATATAATGACTTGTCATACGATTTATTTTCATATCTAGAACCAGTTTCACCACTATAATGAGGTAAAATCTACCCTTCACCGACTGTTAACAATATTCTAACATCAGATCTATAAAGCGAATAATATTAGTGTTAACAGTTTCGCTGTACAATCAATAGAACATAAACTCCATGAGATTTCACGGGTAGAGTATTTTCCACTGTAATTCATGCGTATCAAGCAATTGGAACACTTCTATATTTATCCTTCAGTTCATGACAATCACTTGTGGATTCACCATATATCAAGTAAGGGAGGAGCCAGTACTGCCACAGACCATTTTTTCGGGTAACATTTACACTGAATAGTGATATTTTTTGGTTTAGTATTAAAAGGAAAATTTTGCAAGAAACATCATGACTCTTCAACGATATGACAGAGAAAGTTTGTTCTTCTTCGCCTACCATTTCAATAAGAATCATCGTGCCATTGCAGTAGTATGGGCTGTAATGTCGATCGTGTTCTGTGTACTGTCGATTGTTGCGTTCACACAGCCACAGTGGATAGGAGATACTGAGACCAGTCCTGGCTATGGTCACTTTGGGGTTTACCAGTACTGCGTGCCAGATGATGTTGATGCCACCTACAAGTGTACCGGCTCCTTTACAACCTTCGATACCATACTCAACGACTTCTTCCGTGCAACAACCATCTTCTCTGGTCTGTCGGCATTGTTCATGCTCATCGTCGTTGGTGCCCTCGTCACATTCTTCTGTTTCAAGAAAGGCTACGTCTTCGTTATCTGCGGGGCCCTCGAGTTAATCACAGGTTAGTACCAGCTTACTTATACAGTTATACCTACATTGTTACATTTCTATGTATCACATTATTCTTTCCTAGTTCTTTTTCTTCTGTTTCAAGTGCAAGGCTTTCTCTGGAGCATCGACATGTTGCACAGAAATATTGTATTTAACCTATGACCTTATTCACTACCAAATAGGCAGTTGATTAACTGATAATACTCCGAAACTCAAGACACACTTCGTCAGAATTGTATTTATATTGTAACTATGCAATAGATATATTGTCACTCACTCTGACAACAGTTTGGCTTCACCAGTTAATTATCTTATTTCAATTGGCTTCATCTATTAATACAACTGTTAACAGTTGGAATAAATAGATTTAGCAACCTTTTATTCAACGTTTACTTTCCTTAGACCCATAATTTTCTCATTTAACACCCATCTCTAAAATTACCGATCTGGCGAATGCGTCAAAATGTATTTGCCTCTACATCTGGACGAAGATGCGATTGCAAATATAGATAGGGTAGACGCATGAAAATACACCTCTATGAAATAAAGGGTTATGAATAAGGTCTCAGGTCCCTTGGTTTGCTTTATTTAGAACACATTATCATTAATATATATAATGCAGATATTCAACCCTGAATTTGTATTGCTACATGTGTATGAGTTTCAAGTCATATTGTAACGTAGTATCGTTGTGGCTGTGATCGTATAGTAAAACTCTGATTCCCAAAATGAGATAACAACTTTCAGTTTTTTAAATTTAATGTGTTATAACATTTATTGATCAATAAGTTCTTTTCACACTTTTTGTTCTCTTGTAAGCTTTTCTCATACGTTCTTACATTTTTCATACGTTCTTAGTTTTCTCATCCTTCTGGGACTTGCATGACATTTTATAAGCTTGGAACTGTGCACGTGCCTGGGTACACCTAACTTTTAGGTATAACCAATGGAATGACTATTATAATTTGATGGACTTTTCCCAGGTCTCCGATAAATGTTAAAATGCATTATGTAAATTAGCATATGTTATTGTGCGACATTTTTCCTTATTAACTTCGCACGAGGGAAACGAAAGATACTTAGAATTTTGGCATGTTCTTTCATAATAACCAATGCACGAATGCAGAGTTTGCATTATATGCTTTGGTGTGCATATTTCCATTCCCATAATGTCAGCAAGTACATTCTCATTCAACATGTATAATTAATATGAACTGAAATAAAATAATAATCATTTATAATTAACAGTGTGTAGCCTGCAATGTTATAATATATTTTTCTCACACTGTCATACTGACCAACAAACTGTCTGGTCAGATCTCAACACAACCAATGAGGCTGCCATAATAAGATGCTTGTTGCATATGGGAGAAATGACTGTGTTATAAAGGTGGTTCTCATGCATGGGTTAGTGGCTGCATTTGAAGGGAGGTGTTGTACAGGGGCTAGTGGCTGCATTTGAAGGGGGTATTGTATAGGGTTAAGTGACTGCAGTATTAAGGCAGGTGTTGTGCAGGGGTGAGTGTTTACACCACAGCCAATTACCCCAATACAACAGTATAAATGCAGGTATTGCGTGGGGGCGAGTGTTTACACCGCAGCCAATTACCCCAATACAAGAGTATAAATGCAGGTGTTGTGTGGGGGTGAGTGTTTACACCGCAGCCAATTACCCCAATACAACAGTATAAAGGTGGGTGTTGTGTGGGGGCGAGTGTTTACACCGCAGCCAATTACCCCAATACAACAGTATAAAGGTGGGAGTTGTGTGGGGGCGAGTGTTTACACCGCAGCCAATTACCCCTATACAACAGTATAAAGGTGCATGTTGTGTGGGGGCAAGTGTTTACACCGCAGCCAATTACCCCTATACCACAGTATAAAGGCAGGTGTTGCGTGGGGGCGAGTGTTTACACCGCAGCCAATTACCCCTATACAACAGTGCTTTGCAATTTGCAATAGCATATACACTACTATTTAGAGGGCTGCATATTCAGGAATTGGCAATAGTTTAAAGCTAATTTTCTCATAAACTTATAGTTATTGCTTTGACACTTGCTACACAGTTGTTCACCATCAATACCTGACTGTAAAGCAAGTCTTGTAACTTTATTTTGCTTTTTGTTTGAATTATGGCCCATTTTAGACTAAGTTTACAGTTAGGTCCATTTTTCTCCTAAACTTACTATTAGAGCTTAATACTTGCTTTGAAACTTTCAACAACACTAAAGTCTTGTTCACCATCAATACCTGGCTCTTTAAAGCCAGATCCATAACTCCATCATGTATTTTGGAAGTATTGTATTTCCCTTATTTCCATGTAGAACATATCTTTGATAACTTTTATATTTAGATAAATTTTCTCCTATACCGCTGTGACTATATTGCTTTGAAACTTTACCATCAATACCTGACTTGGTAAAGCAGGACAGAATTATGCCCCTTACAGACTTGGAAAATATCTTGTTTAAGTTTTATGTTTAGTTTAACCTTTCTATAAATTATTGAAGCTATTGCTTTGAAACTTGTAAAACCTACGCAACATCAATACCTTAATAAAGCAAGACACACAACACTGTCTACTTTATGCAAGGGTTACGGGCCTTTTTTACAGTGACAAATATCAGACGAGCATCTGAGCCCGCAAGGCGAAGCTCATGTTTACACGGTACTTTTAGTCATGCTTTAAGTAAAATTTTCAGGAGATTAGTTAGACATTGGTGCCAGATACATTTGCATAAAACATTTCTATAGCAATTTATAATACAGTTTAAATCAATGTGATTAATCCGTCTATCATTACCACTATCTCTTATCATCCTACAATGGTGCTGACAATGTGCATCTTTCCAGTTCCTTATAATCCATTCAAGGCCAAACAATAAAATATTGTTTGTTTCCCCTTCCCTACCCTGGCCATTTAGGGTTGTGTAGGTAGGTAGGTTGGTAGGTATAAACAATTTTTTTCAGATGGTCAAAGTATTTTGGGTAGGGGACTTTTGCTCAGGTAGGTAGGGAAGGGGAAACGAACAATTGTTTTTGGCCATATCATTATCACATGATAAAATACATGCCTTATTAACTCTATATTAAGGAGCACAATATTTAAGTTTTGCAACAAATTGAGTTTCTCACACCCATTGAGCATGAACACCTGATGAACCTAGCTTATTCAAAGGGTGTTATTTTAGTTAAATATACCCATGCAGTCATGTAAAACATATCAGCTGTCACATCTTAAAAGTCATCTTAATACACCTTATTGTGCGCCAACTTGATGTATTATATCAAATTCACATTATAACACTTCAAATTAAGATTATCGCTTGTAATCAAATGTATGAACTAGTACATAATTATATAATGCTTTGGTTTGTCGTACAAAACTTGCAGCCTTTAGACTGGTTCATTGTTTACATATTGGGCATTTACTACCTGCAGTCTGAGGCCGCAGGTATCAGCCCGAATTCGTAGGTATCAGCCCGAGCATGTGACCAAGCATCACTACCCGATTGGCTAATGTCTCTTATTGGCTTATGTCTATTTTTAGACTAGCTACTGTACAGTAATTTTACGCGGAAATGCAGTTAACATTGAGTACCACAGTACATATTAACCAGTATTAAAGTTAGTAATACTAGTCGGTAAATTATCTAAACCTATTCGACTTGTATGCAATTCACTATTCAGCAAGCCATTGGTCAATGGCTAGTTTATGGTTCATTCAGACACATTAGACAACCCTGGTTGGTACATTTCTTTGAATGGTTATGTCACTTTATATTTGTTTGCTTGCGATTGACTGTGAAAATTGTAAGCGCATAGCCACTCAGGTTTTCCCAGTGCCAGATTGGTGGCCAATGACCTTTGACTTCAAAGAAAGAGACTGCAATACAAGGATTCAAAATGCGATACCCTGAGTATCTCTTTCCCATAACCTGAGTATCTCTTTCCGTAAAGGCTCCTTGGTTCTTTAATATGAGAGACTATTTTACAGGACATTTTTAAATGGATCATTTACTGCTATATTTATGGATAAAATTTCAAATGTGGTGACAAGGTCCATGAGAGCATTCAAAGCTACAGCATAACATAACAAATGTTAATCCTCATAAATATTCAGAAATGGTAATTTAAGCTTAAAGGTTTTATATTGCAATGCATTGTGCATATTGTGTACACTTTGAGTACAATTTGTATACAACAGTTATATTTTCATGAATTCATAAACTGGAACCCGAGTCGCAGCCCCATTCAATCGGGACAATGGCAGGCAAAACTGCAATTTTTTTAAAAATGAGTCCGAACCGATTGACATTTATTCCTATAGAGCATTTAAAATAACTGTAGTACAAGCAGAATAAAAAGCCTCCAACTTGGACCATAAAAAACGGGTCTTCTTGATTGAGATGGTCATAAGTTTGAGATTAAGTTAAAACAAACAGTAAAATAGACTTACAAGTTGAGTTCTTAATACTGATGTTGTCTTAGTATTGTGTTGAGGTTTTACAGTACCTCGAATTCCAGAGCAAATAAAATGTGTGTCAAAATAATTTAACTTTCTTAAATTTATAGCTGAACAAGAATGTTTGCTCCATGTTTTAATCTTAATGATACTATTGAAACTGTATCATGTTTGTTTTCTTGGGTTCAACATCGTTTTTCAACAATATATATATAAGGAACCAGCAACTCCTTGTGGAAACAAGGAACAAGCAACTCCTTGCTTCTACAAGGAACCAACCACTCCTTGTTTCTATAAGGAGCCAGCAACTCCTTGCTTCTACAAGGAACCAGCAACTCCTTGCTTCTACAAGGAACCAACCACTCCTTGTTTTTATAAGGAGCCAGCAACTCTTTGCTTCTATAAGGAACCAACAAATCCTTGCTTCTACAAGGAACCAGCAACTCCTTGTTTCTACAAGGAACCAATAACTTCTCACTTCTACAAGGAATAGCAACTCCTTGCTTCTACAAGGAACCAATAACTTCTTACTTCTACAAGGAACAGCAACTCCTTGCTTCTACAAGGAACCAGCAACTCCTTGCTTCTATAAGAAACCAATAACTTCTTACTTTTACAAGGAACCAGCAACTCCTTGCTTCTACAAGGAACCAATAACTTCTCACTTCTACAAGGAACCAGCAACTCCTTGCTTCTACAAGGAACCAAAAACTCCTTGCATAAATCAACATTGATTTCAAATTTGTTGAAACTGCACTTCATTTTTGTATACAGGTACTTAAATAAGTGTGTAACCAATGCAATAGAAAAATTTAAAGATAAATTATCGTCGATATACTTTTCAATGAATAATAATCTATAAACAAGACTGCATTCAATAAACGCTTATGCCCCCCTGGAAGCCTAGTCCATAAAAAGTCAATCAGGGGCCGTAATTCTGTTAAAATGTTAAATAGGGTTACATGGCTTTGTCAGTATAAGGGCTTATGACGGTAAACAAGTATGTCAAGTTTGAAGACAACGCCTTGATGTAAGACGAAATTTGGGTTAACAAGAATTGGACGCTTAATAAGTCTAAGTCCAAAATTAGGTCAATGTGAAGGTCAAAACGGGGTCAGGTGATACAGGCGTGTGGAGAGTGTTCATATACAACATCCATGCAAGTATGGAAGCTTTGTAGCAAACCATAATGATGCTAGAAGAAACGGTCAATTTGGGTTAACCAGACGGACGAACAGATGGACGAACGGACGTACGGGTGAATCACTATATGCCTCCCGATCTATCGATAAGGGGGCATAAAAAATAGTCTCAAGAAAATCTGGATATTGGACAAATGTTACAGAATGTTATAGAAGATAAAAATATTTTAAGGTTTTGAATGTCGGACATTGAGTTCTTTCATCCATTCATGTATACAGATACTAAAATCTGATCTTCCATTTCAATGCACAAGATATTTTATTTTGAATCCATGAGCTTAAAATTATACCTTTTTAATAGGCCACGCACAGAGAACTTCGAAACTTTTATGTCTTACTAAACCAAGCATGTAAAATTAAAAAAAAAAAAAATTAACTTGATTTATAAGAAGTCGCTGATGCTTCAATTTATAGTATGTACTCGCGTAAAGTATTCAGGCTACGATTAAATGAGTATTAAATTTATATTTTATCTGATATAGATAAGTACTCGTTAGTCAATTTTACAGCTACAGTTGACTGGTAATTAACAATAGGCAATGACGCTTCTGCAGCCTTAACATGCAATATAGGTCATACATACATACACTTGTAAACTCTGCTTAAACTGTAACATGCAATATAGGTCATACAATAGTCATACACTTGTAAACTCTGCTCAAACTGTAACATGCAATATAGGTCATACAATAGTCATACATTTGTAAACTCTGCTCAAACTGTAACATGCAATATAGGTCATACATACACTTGTAAACTCTGCTCAAACTGTAACATGCAATATAGGTCATACATACATTTGTAAACTCTGCTCAAACTGTAACATGCAATATAGGTCATACATACATTTGTAAACTCTGCTCAAACTGTAACATGCAATATAGGTCATACATACATACACTTGTAAACTCTGCTCAAACTGTAACATGCAATATAGGTCATACAATAGTCATACACTTGTAAACTCTACTCAAACTGTAACATGCAATATAGGTCATACAATTGTCATACACTTGTAAACTCTGCTCAAACTGTAACATGCAATATAGGTCATACAATAGTCATACATTTGTAAACTCTGCTCAAACTGTAACATGCAATATAGGTCATACATACACTTGTAAACTCTGCTTAAACTGTAACATGCAATATAGGTCATACATTAGTCATACACTTGTTAACTCTGCTCAAACTGTAACATGCAATATAGGTCATACATACATACACGTGTAAACTCTGCTCAAACTGTAACATGCAATATAGGTCATACATACATACACTTGTAAACTCTGCTCAAACTGTAACATGCAATATAGGTCATACAATAGTCATACACTTGTAAACTCTGCTCAAACTGTAACATGCAATATAGGTCATACGTACACTTGTAAACTCTGTTCAAACTGTAACATGCAATATAGGTCATACATACATACACTTGTAAACTCTGCTCAAACTGTAACATGCAATATAGGTCATACAATAGTCATACATTTGTAAACTCTGCTCAAACTGTAACATGCAATATAGGTCATACAATAGTCATACATTTGTAAACTCTGCTCAAACTGTAACATGTAATATAGGTCAAACATACACTTGTAAACTCTGCTCAAACTGTAACATGCAATATAGGTCATACAATAGTCATACACTTGTAAACTCTGCTCAAACTGTAACATGTAATATAGGTCAAACATACACTTGTAAACTCTGCTCAAACTGTAACATGCAATATAGGTCATACAATAGTCATACACTTGTAAACTCTACTCAAACTGTAACATGCAATATAGGTCATACAATAGTCATACATTTGTAAACTCTGCTTAAACTGTAACATGCAATATAGGTCATACAATAGTCATACATTTGTAAACTCTGCTCAAACTGTAACATGCAATATAGGTCATACAATAGTCATACATTTGTAAACTCTGCTCAAACTGTAACATGCAATATAGGTCATACAATAGTCATACATTTGTAAACTCTGCTCAAACTGTAACATGCAATATAGGTCATACATTAGTCATACATTTGTAAACTCTGCTCAAACTGTAACATGCAATATAGGTCATACAATAGTCATACACTTGTAAACTCTACTCAAACTGTAACATGCAATATAGGTCATACAATAGTCATACACTTGTAAACTCTGCTCAAACTGTAACATGCAATATAGGTCATACAATAGTCATACATTTGTAAACTCTGCTCAAACTGTAACATGCAATATAGGTCATACAATAGTCATACATTTGTAAACTCTGCTCAAACTGTAACATGCAATATAGGTCATACAATAGTCATACATTTGTAAACTCTGCTCAAACTGTAACATGCAATATAGGTCATACATACACTTGTAAACTCTGCTCAAACTGTAACATGCAATATAGGTCATACAATAGTCATACACTTGTAAACTCTACTCAAACTGTAACATGCAATATAGGTCATACAATAGTCATACACTTGTAAACTCTGCTCAAACTGTAACATGCAATATAGGTCATACAATAGTCATACATTTGTAAACTCTGCTCAAACTGTAACATGCAATATAGGTCATACAATAGTCATACACTTGTAAACTCTACTCAAACTGTAACATGCAATATAGGTCATACAATAGTCATACACTTGTAAACTCTGCTCAAACTGTAACATGCAATATAGGTCATACAATAGTCATACACTTGTAAACTCTACTCAAACTGTAACATGCAATATAGGTCATACAATAGTCATACATTTGTAAACTCTGCTCAAACTGTAACATGCAATATAGGTCATACAATAGTCATACATTTGTAAACTCTGCTCAAACTGTAACATGCAATATAGGTCATACAATAGTCATACACTTGTAAACTCTACTCAAACTGTAACATGCAATATAGGTCATACAATAGTCATACACTTGTAAACTCTACTCAAACTGTAACATGCAATATAGGTCATACAATAGTCATACATTTGTAAACTCTGCTCAAACTGTAACATGCAATATAGGTCATACATACACTTGTAAACTCTGCTTAAACTGTAACATGCAATATAGGTCATACAAACATACACTTGTAAACTCTACTCAAACTATAACATGCAATATAGATCATACATACACTCTGCTCAAACTACCCGTATATAAATTCAAACAGTCAGCAATTTTCGCAACAAATAAGGGCAATGTCAACTGAAAATCAAGCTTTGCTAGTTTTTAATATGCTTGCTAAACAAAGCAATATTTAAGTGCCATTTGGTAAAGGGCCATAAGTATGTAAACAATATGTCAAACTTGACTCGTTGCTCATAATGTTACACCTGTACCCAAAAACATTTAATGTCAATCCTATCTATAAGTATATAGTGCCTCAAATCCATTACGGTATTTGGACATTAAATTCAAAAGGGACCATAACTATGAAAAAAATATTAAATGGTAGTGAAAAGTATTTAATGACCTTATGTTTCAACTGTGTGCAAAAGAAATAATTAAAATCGGTCAAGCCATTCAGGAGCTATGTCAGGAAACCAACAGACAGAGTGACCACTCCTATATACCCACTCCCTAAAAAAACACTTCATGAGGGAAAAAAATACAAAAGCCGTCGATGTTGTGCAGCAACATTGACCACCGCAGTGTTTTTAGTATTGTACTATAAGAAAGTCATTCCTTGTTAAAATAACAAACATGATTGGACAAATGATAAACATACCGGTAAACATGGAATATTGATGAATGCTAGTTCAATGTTGAAGTACTTACAGGCTTCAACAAATATTTTTAAAAGCACTTGTCCTGCAATATAGACAAAGAGGAAACTCCCAAAATATTACTAGTCCTGCTATATAAATAAAGAAGGAAAAAAATTAGCAGGACGAGTGGACGAGTAGTACATGCTTATTATGCTTCTCTTGCATAACATAACTCAAACAATGCCAGGATAAAGATTTAAAATTAAGCTATTTCTATAGCAAACTAAATTGAGTGAAAACATTTATCTTAAAATTCAAGATTAAGATCTTCCGATAAATGTATTAAATATTCTCAACTTTAAGTAGCACTATGTTTAAGGGTCATTCAGAAGGAGGTTACGTAGACAATGATTTAATCATGGTAAAGATACAAACTACCATGACTAGGTTGTTAATGTTGGTACATACAAAGATGCCCTAGGGGATGTTTTCATAGATCACATCAGATCAGAAACCATGATGAACTCAAGGAATGTAACACTGTAACTGGTCATGCCTCAATGAGCCTGTGGGGTGCCCCCCATAGAAAATCCATTTTCCTCCCATTGACAATCTTCACTATGGATGGCCAAGTGGTAGTGTGAGAGGTCTCGGGTTCGATCCCAGGTTATGACATTTCAGTCGTTGAAAATGGTACTACATGAAGTATATTTGCCTTGGTCCTCGACACTCGGCAAAGGGTGATCAGCATAGTGTTTTAGTGTTGAATGATGGCTCGCAAAAAATGTATATGCTAACTGTTTAAATTAAATGGTACCCTAAAAATTCGGGAATTATAAATACCACAAGACAACCATTTAAAAATCTATGGGAAAACCTTGATAATATTTAATTACGTTCTTTGGGCCACTTCTTTTTTTTATATTTTCTGGTTTACAAGATTTTTTTGGAAAAATGTCCACCGGCCGGTCGAAAAAAAAAATTTGGTTTCGAACCCCACCACCTAATTTCGTTGCGAATTTTATCCTACAGCCCTAAGCTCAGTATTTATGACATTTATAACATACACCACTGTATTTACTTAAAAAATCGTGACAGAAGCAGAAACTTATTTGTATGATCCATAGCAACGGCGTAACGTATACATCCGACCATAGCAACGTATACGTCAGTCTACATGCGCGCGTGCGCACTGTACGAACGAGAAAATCGTGAAGTATTTATGAAACGCATGCAGGTTATGAAATAAATCATGAAAACATAACGTATATATGGTCAATAGCGTCTGTTTAATCGGTGTTTTTGGAATAATTCATGACTGATAAAATATATACATGTTATGTAACAATAATGGATTAATATTTGAAGGTAATTATGAATTTTCCTGTAATTGCAAAACATACATGTGTATGTTAAATTTCGTGTCATTTAGATCCAGCATCAAACTGATCCAGCGTAAGATAAATACATCGGTCTGCAATCAAATAATCATGATAATCCAATCAAGCTGGATATATATAAGGATGTCAATTTGTCTCAATTCTGGAATATATGTCCTATATTCGTCCAAGCTCAATTCAAGGTCATCAGTTCGCCTGCGTATTAATTCCCGTCAAAGAATACGGGATGATCTTTGATCCCGTTGTCCAGCCTGATTGTCGCAACGATGCGATTTAAGAAGAATTTTACGTTCTGGTATCAAGAGCTTATATTCTGAAACAATATTATGAATTAATTAAAATCAAGGCACAAAATACGCAAACTTATGCACGCAGAGAACTAAATTAAATTACGTACATGTACAATTTGGTCGATGTTAATTTTACGTCATCCGTCTATTTACGGAAAATCAAGTCAAGATTTTCGAAAATGAGGTGACCTAGTTCACGTAAGGTCATGGTACTTTAATTTTGATACGTTTTCAATACCATAACTGCAATTAGATAGGTGTTTTGACGGCAGCTAAATTATTTTGTCTATTTGATCATTTTTAAATGGAGAATTATCGATCTTTTGACGATTCGTGCCATCGGCAAAATAAAAAAATGAAATTAGATTATTTTTTTCCACTTTCGTAAAAAATACGGTCGCCGGTCTTGTTAACCGTAAAATTAAAAAGTCCTGGCCTTGATATGAATTAAACTGTACTTTTTCTACAAAGATGGGTTGACGGAGACAACATGTTGGGGTCACACTGAGATCTATCATTGTATTTACAGTGTATAGGCAGGGATTATATACTTTATGCTGACATGGCATTTCCAAATCTGTAGCTCTAACTTAAAAATCTTACTCACTTTATTGTATATTCTGTGTAATAATTATTGATCATTTATTTCATGTAAGTATACACTGTAGATACATACATAAATAAAACAAGACTGCGTTCAATAAACGCTTATGCCCCCTGTGGAAGCCTTGTCCATAAAGTCTAAGTCCAAAATTAGGTCAAGGTGAAGGTCAAAATGGGGTTAGGTGATACTGGCGTGTGGAGAGTGTTCATATACAACATCCATGCAAGTTTGGAAGCTTTGTAGCAAGCCATAATGATGCTAGAAGAAACGGTCAATTTGGGTTAACCAGGACGGACGGACGGACGGACGGACGGACGGACAGGTGCTCACTATATGCCTCCCGATCTATCGATACGGGGGCATAAAAACTTCCATGGAATTGCAACATTCTGTCCCAGATGATGACCTCGTGACCAGTTTTAGTGTTAAATTATACAACAAACAGATATTGTTGTAGATGTATGATTTCATGTCAAACAATAGCAATTCTCTCCAACCTTTTACACACATTTATATAAGCACTGTATAAACAGAAGGTACTGTCATACAGAGGCCAGGTGTAAATCCAAATAATGGGTCATCAACATAAGTTTTTACGAGTACAATTAGTGTACGAAAAGTGCAAGCTTGCACAAATTATTTCACAAGCGTTGGATGGATGTGCAGGGTGTTAAATCCAACCAACGATTCTTCTGATAACACACCCTACACATTTAAATCGATTTCATATCATAGACATTTTATTTCATGACGGGCATATACATTTGCAAGTTCTTAACTTGTATACATTTGCCATGACACCACACCCAAGACATTAGCCATGACACCACTGTCGAGACATTAGCCATGACACCACACCCAAGACATTAGCCATGACATCATACCATAGACATTAGCCATGACATAATGCCATAGTCTTGATATTTATAATACCCGTACTACAAATAGCAGTGCAGATACAGCATGATCTGACCAGACGGACAGACTGAGCGAAAGCCCCTAAAGGGAGGAAGACATTAGATACAGTCATGTCCGGTGCTGCAGAAGTGCATCTGGCTTTTATTTTGAATAGACAGCTTGTTTCTTTAATGTGCCCGGTGTATAGCACTGATACACAGCTTCCTGGCACCTTTAACTAGATACTTTGCAGTCAATACGGTCAGATATAGCGGGAAATACTGCAAATAGAATTTCTGAAATGTCCAGTAACCATGCCGAGGATTGAAGCCTTGACCTCTGGACTGTTACCACTGAGCTATCACAGCTGTAGGACTAGATGGAGTTACATTACAGTAACCGAACAGCCTAAACTTAGTGTTATGATTGACTCTTGCCTGGCAAAGAATTGAACCTTTCTCTGCATATAATTCAATCAACCCTGTTGTAAAGACCATCTGCCAACAAACACCATAATGAAATACAAGGGAAGATCTAAAATAAAATAACAGACTTTTGCTATTGGTTCAACCAGCATAGTTATTAGTTCAAAATATGTTAATTTCACATGGTAGATCCGCAATGCATTGATGGTAACTTGCCATGTTTCCCATTAGGGAATAAGCTAATCGCATGAAACCGTACATGTTAGCCTGCTTTCCTATACACTGCTAAAATTATAGCAAATTGGATCATACCTTGTAAACATGTTTGCCAGGACCACCATCAGACCATATCTAACTTGTTAAGAGACCGTCTTTCAACAAAGCCCATTTTTATACCCACAGATACATAGTATATGGGGGCTATATTGGAGTCATACTTGAGGTTGGTCTGTTGGTTGGTTGGTCTGTGCAAATTTTGTCTGCGCTATTTCTCTGTCGAAACTTTGCATGACTGATCAGTACCAAGTCTAGTTGTGCATATTGTCTTCACACGCCAATCAGATCAATTTTAAGGGAGTAATGGCCCTATATCGCTTTGCACTTATAAATTTTGTCCGAGCTATTTCTCTGTAACCAATGGTCGAATTTTAATGAAACGTTGCATGGCTGATCAGTACTAAGTCTAGTTGTGCATATCATCGGCACACGCCAGTCGGATAAATTTTAAGGGAGTTATGGTCCTTTTTTTTACACTTATAAATTTTGCCTGCGCCATTTCTCTGTTACCAGTGGTTGGATGTCAATGAAACTTTGCAGGAATGATCAGTACCAAGTCTAGTTGTGCATATCATCGGCTCACGTGTGTCGGACTGTGTCAAGCAGTATCTGGGGGTATTAATCACATTCAGTGGTATTTCTTGTTTGCTGTTCCCTTGGGTGGTCTTGACAGATAAGATTTGACTAGTGAGTGTGTGTGAATTTTCCAAAATGCAAAATGACCAAACACTTCTACTAATCAGATCATCTTATGTTAAGTTACGTGTTCAATGAATACCTGTAATTCAACAGAACAAGATACTTCAATTCCAACACCCCCACTCCAAGCTAAAGCTATAAGACAGACAAGCATGATTTCATTAATACTAACAATTCATGATATTGCATTCAATACCAGGTGACAATCAATGTTCAATACTAGCTAGTAACCGCCATACATACTTAACCCTGCCTCACCCAAAATCATTTATGTCAATAAAAAAACCAGTTTGCTCTCCCTGAAGGAGGAATATTTAGTGATTGTGGTTAGTTGACCTTTGCCGCAGACTAGCACAAGCAATGACACGATTCCTAATGTCTAATTGTTAAATTGCTCATAACTAATAGCTATTGCAAAATATTTAAAATTTGTTTAAAATGTACATGTATTTGAGAAATTTCACATGTAATTGTACACCTTATTACTTTACCCCGGTTTTTTGCCGACGATATAATACGGGAAAGTTCACCAGAAGATATTAATATAATTGATGGGATCTTTTTGAACAACATTTCTATAGATCGTGAAACACAATGTAAAATATATAGCATGAAATAACATCATATATTAAATAAGTGTCTTAGTACACTTGAAAGCTTTAAAATCAACACATTTGAATTTATGCCAGGACAGCAATTTTACCGTCCTTAATAGTAACTAATGTTATCATGTGTCATGATCGGCATTCAAACTGCTGCACTGAAATAAGTAAGGTGGAATAATGTTACATTTTAAGAATTATATCTCATGACTGAAGCGATAAGCCAGAATTACAAGAGACGCATCAAGGTGACACACCCTGAATGACGCTATGAGAGATTAATACAATGATATTGCTATGAGAGATAATTGCAATGATTTTGCTATGAGAGATTATTGCATTGATTTTGCTATGAGAGATTATTGTAATGATTTTGCTATGATTTTGCAGTGAGATATGGTATGAATGCTATGAGGGAAATGCTACGATTTTGCTATGAGATATGGTATGATTTTGCTATGAGGGAAATGCTAGGATTTCACTATGAGAGTAATGCTATGATTTTGCTATGTGATGCTATGAGAGTAACGCTATGAGATACCGTATGATTTTGCCAAGACAGTAATGCTATGATTTTGCCTAGATGGAAATGCTAAGATTTAGCTATTGGGTAAATGCTAAAGATTTTGCAATGGAATCATATGATTTTGTCAAAATTATGTCACCATGAAGAAATCAGTTATAAATCATTAAAGTTTAATCCTGTCAAGGTCAAAATATGGTATATGTTAATTCAGGAGTCAAATATCAATTCAAGGGTCAAAATCAAATGAAATCTCAAAATCACTAGGTACTAAGTAATGATTTTCTCAATCAGATATAAATACAAATTGAAGTTCTATGATAATATCTTTTATTTATCGCTAAAATATGTAATCAATAGAATATCTCCAGCTTCAAACGTTTCTCATCATACAAATATAATCACAGGCATAACTACAGGTATCTTGTATCATGATGAACGACAGTACAAGAAAGTCTCAACTACCCTCTAATATCCGTAAAACGAACTATAGGTTTTTCTGTCGTTTGAGCAGGTTGATTTTCAGTCTTTTGGTTTGTTTCAACTATAGCTGGGATATAGTTTTCTTGGCTTAGGGCAGTTTCAACACCTGAAGTGCCATTTGCTGTACTTGTGGTTGTTTCTGTCACGTTGGCTTCAATTGTTGCAGTTTGGTTCACATTGTTGCTCGTGTTGACAGCAGTGGCCTCTGTAGCTTCAGATGTAGACTGCACCTGTCGTTTCACTTTACTAAGGGCTGTCTTTGCCCCATTCTTGACAGTATTGAAAGCAGATTCTGCCCCACTCCCGACAGTATTGCCAGCAGATTCTGCCACATCTTTGACTGCATTCCAAGCAGTATCTGCCCCACTCGCTACAGTTTTACCAACAGACTGTGCCCCATCTGAGACAGTGTTCCAAGCAGAGTCCATCTTATTTTTTGCATTGTTTAGTCCACCTTTGATGCTATCAAGAAGTCCCCAAGACTGTACTTCATAGACCTGTACACTTAGTACCATGCAACATATCAACAATGTCCAATGCTTCATCTGAAATGAATATAAACAATAACAGATCTAAAACGTTCAGCACATACATATACATGTAATTTTCATAATATGAATATTTCCATCATAAGCAGACAACAATACAGCTATGTTTCTTCTATGTTGTTTGTCATTTTTTAGCTTGTCAGATTTTTAAAATAAAATTGATTTATTGCCATCACATAATAGACATTGGCGTTGTTGACAAGTTTTATTCTTAGGTCAACTTTTCTTAACCATCAAATAAAATCTATTGCAACACAAAAACATGCAAGCCTTGCAGAGAGTGTATAAAGCAAGACACAAAACCCTGTCCTGCTTTATTGCAATAATTATATGGCCCTTTTGGGATTTAGAAAATGAGTTTTGATTATAAGGTTTGGTAGTTAGGCTAACTAAGGTCATGACAAAATTTCTATTTTACTGGCGCAAACAAGTCAGACAAGCATCTGCACCGGCCAGTCAGCACTATTGATCAACCTTTTGGCAGACTGGTGAAATAAAAACGTGTTTTAAAGGAATTATCAACCAGTCCTAGAGATTATACAGGTTTATTTATTTAAGCAGACATAAATTCAAAATCTGCTTCACATGTTTACTAAGTACAGATGTATTGTCAATAACAGAATCAAGCCCCCTCCCCAATCTCCAAAGTTTGAAAAAAATTGCGAAAAATATATAAAATTCAATGAAAGTATTTCTATTAAATTTTCAACATTTTAAATGCCCTTTGATCAAAATGAGTTAATATTAATATAATTATAAGTTTCCTTACCTTTTGCAATGTGAATAATTCTGAGTAAATGTATTATGTGTTCCAAACGTTTCAAGTGGTCCTGTCTATGTGGTCAGTGGTCAGCTGTCTCTTTATCTCTAACATAACATCCATCGCAAGCATTGACCAGGGTCATCATATGTATAACAAACCATTAACTGCTCGAAACACTGGACAATTAATGACAAGCAATGGACAACATTAACACATGTTTTATGTCGTGGACAGTATAAAACAACAGTTGTATGATGGTCTGATGTAAATGTAGCATTAAAAGGACAGCTAGAACATAAACTAGACCAAACCATTGTTTTTGATGACAAACATTTGTTTGTACCTGTGAATCATATGCTACCACCCAAAGTGTATGTCGTATCAGTATTTCTAAGAACAGTATTGTAAGCCATCGGAATGGTTGTTTGTTTGTTTGTTTCTGATGGACTGAGACACCCACTCACTGTCGTGAGTTGTTATTTGGGAGTTTCCCTGTCATATTTGCCAATGACCTTCGACTTCAAATAAAGAGGTGTGTGTTACAAGGAATCCAAGTGTGATACCCTAGCTCTATCCCAATAGACTCCTTGGTTCTTTAAAGTGCTCAGTGTTGATCACTGATACAGGCAGCCATCTGACTGACCCAGAAACTTTTTTTTGTGCTTTAAAGACCATCATTTTTCCTACACAGTTCATTCAAGAACTTGCACATAAATGAAATGCAACTACACTCAACCACTTTTCTAATTGGTCACATTTCAAACCCGAAATACCTTAACCATGATAATATTATTTGATGTTATTTCGCACACATAGGTTTTATGTATGGACTCAACATTGATCGCATGACTGACCATGCAACTTTGGCAAAAAGTTGTGTCCAAAATATCATCAAATATTATGATCACAGTTAGACGTTTTTGGGGTAAGAAAAGTGACCAATTAGTGGTTCAGTGTATTTGAATGTCCTTCATATCAAACCAACGATCTCTAAAACCATTAGTAAAGCGACAGACTGATTCCATGCAGTAGCACAAACCCTTTAGATGGAGATAAAGATATATTTATATTATAAAGGGGCAGACCCTTCCTGCATTACATTACTGTCAATTAAGCTTTCGAGATGCTTTTTGTTCTAAGAAAATGAAAGAGTCAAAGTCTGAAAGGCAAAACAGTATGGGACACTTCAGCTATAAATTTACTTAAAGAAAGGGTGTTTCAATAACAAAATGATTACAAGGATTCCAATATTTATATAATCACCAAATTCAAGACAGTGCAGCACACACAAGATTGCAAGAGCAATTTTTCCACTAAAAACAAATCAAGGGCTCTGTGCAAAACTTTGGTAACTACATCAATTTATATAGGCATGTACAATAGTTTTGCACTGAGCCCTCGAAATGCACAATGAGAAGCATTATATGCATGGAAGATTAATTATTAACTCGCCAGACTAATTAACAAGACGCGAGAATGACTATCGCTCCGCCCACCCGCATCACGTGACTCTGTTTTCGAATACCCCGACAACTATCGCCCGTTTCATACTGATATATGCATATGGTATAGGTTTGATTAAACGTTAAAAACGTTTAAATTGACTAAACTATGCACAGAGTATTTTGTAATTTGATAATCCGTCTGATTAGTAAATTTCTTAAATAATATGATTTTATCGCAAAATTTTGTGGGGTTTATAATTTGTGTTTTACAAGCATAACGGTAGCCGCAGTATATATCTACAGACCTGGTATAAATATCTAAATCAATTGTGAACATGTATAATTTGTCAAGAGACAATAATTCTCAAAGAGTACATTACATATCATGTGATCTGTTAACTTTAATGTCACTTCACAGCATGCTGTCTAGCTCCCTAGATCATAGAGGGACACCGTCCGGTCGCATCTACCAGTTCCCATTTCCTGTTTATTTGGCTATTAAGTATATGGCAAATATATACATACAAGATCAGATCTATATTATCTTCCCTTATTATCAGCAGAATCAAAGAATGCAGGAGAATCATGACTTGTCAAATTAAATTCATGTACAATATTGATAAAAAAAATACAAGTATATATGTTTGTATTGCATGTTTATTCTGTTGGATGCTGATTGCATGTCATGTGGAAGAAAAAGAGGGAAACTGTTATGATAACAGGCGTTTAAATTAGTATTCGGGCATCAAATGCGTTAGAAAAAGAAAACTTCGATGCCCATATACCTATATTTTTGTGGATAACACATTTATTGTCTTTTTCTAATGATCAGAATAAAACAGTTTTGTGTTCGAACCAAGCATTTTTCATGTCGATCTTATTTATTTTTAAATCTATCGATTTTAAACAGTCATAAAAATGTTTCTGTTCCGCCGATTTTCAAAACTATTGGTGTTTTCCTTTCTACAGAAATATATCTGAAAGTTAAAACCACTGTCTTTAAAAAATATTTACAGGCAAAAAAGATATTTGTGTTGTCGGGTTTTATAAAGCAATGATCCCAATAAAATCTTAATTTTTAAACCTTGATAAAAAGATCAATATTTCATAGATCTTCATTATTTTTGGTGGTGTCATATTCTACAAACCTATAGCTTTCATTTGCATCCACTGTCATTTAAATATATTCACAAATAAAAAAGATATAGAGGAAACATCGATTTAAAATGCAATATCCCTATATATTCTTATTGAATGGTGTCGGAGGGTTAAATCCTAATTAGCACCACGCGATATTGTTATAGCGATAGCGCGTTCTGATTGGTTAACGATTTTTATCGCTGTTTATGTGGGCGGAGCTTGCGTCTTGTTAATTGGCTAAAGCACCTTGACATATTTCATATGGTTAGACAAGTAGAACAACTTTAACTTAAGGTCTTCATTGCAAAGTCATTTCTCTAACCTAAAACGGTAACACTTTGAGACAATTAATTTCGTACCATAATAAGATTACTGAAGGTATTGGAGAATGCTACCAAACGAATGACATGATTCAACACACATGTACATAGAAATATTTCAATACTTCATGAATGATTTATGGTTCAAACATATTATATACACAATTGATTCTTGGCCTGTTTGCACAACCAAGGTGATTTCACAATGTCCACATACTTGGGATATATATACACAGCACTCAACCATAGCGTTCAGGAGTTACTAAACGCAATAAGTAGAATATTTTTCAAATTAAAAGCATACTTTGGACAAGTATTTCATTGACATAGCACTTTGAATAATTTATAATCCCATTATTTTGTATTAAATTTAAATTTGATATCATATGCAGGATCACATATCACCAATTTCTCTACATGTAGTCAATGACTTATATTATATACAAATAAATGATAAATACGAAGTTTACGCCAGATACAGTTACTAATCACTTTAAGGTGCTAACAATTTCGATTGCAGTCAAAGAAATTTCAAATATTTTACTTCAAATTTGCAGCTTGTTTCATTTGGTTTTTAAAAAGGGGTCATCTTAACCCCTTCACTTTCGTGTTTGCACACGTTGTATATATTTGCACCAACTCAGTGTGCAGATCAATAAACATTATTTGTCAAACATACAATCATAATGACTTCTGAAAATCTTGAATCTTTGTATTGAAGTTGTCGATATCGGCCATATTCATTTATGTAAAATCTGCATTGCCAGTTTTTGTTAGTATATTAGTCCTTGACCTCACTATACCAAATCAATTAACAGTTGTGGTCACTCTAGGTCAAGTTGACATCGTCCTTTTCTGATTGATTTTGACCATTTTGATTGCAATTGGTTTTATACCATTCTGGTTTGTTAAGAATGCAAATAATACAATGATTATATAGAATGCATCAAAGTACTGGCCACTCAAGTTTTACATTTGCCAATTCCTAGGATAAAACAGTTCTTACTTTAACTTAACCCAAACCCAATGGGTGATTTTAAGTTTATTTCCAGGGCTTTTTCCCACTACATGTATAACAGAGGCTGATAATAAATGGCTTTCCCAATAGTAAAAGCCTTTTTTTAAAAAGTTAGTTGAAAGACATTCCCAAACCTTGACTGCTGAAATTCCCAATATGATGATATATGACAGTGTTTAATGAAAGGGACCATGTGTATATATAGTGAAGTATTCCCAAGATGGTTTATCTGCTTTAGTGACAACTGATCAGGCCTGCAACTCATGCAACTTTCTATTGGCTGTATGTTTGAAGACGGCCACTTCATTATTGATGTATCTTACCCAATTTGGCCAAAAACTATTGTTTGCTTCCCCCAAAATGACAGGCTCAGGCACCTTCCCAATATATTAAAAAAAGGCCTTGATGGCCAATGGTCAGAATAAGGTGGCTAGTGGTATAGATCGCCACAAACTTATACCCAAAGGATAAGTATTAAACATCTATTATCCTATTTAACCACAACCATATACAATACATGTATGAAATTCTATATATAAAACATACTAACAATTAAGGCTAAACCCTTCTTCAAATGAATCATCAGCAATTCAGTAAGATACAATACATCACTCCACATATACGAAAATTGCCGATATTCAGGTACAAAAAAATACCATTAAGTATAACCCTTTTATGAAAACACTTTTCCGCAATGACCCCCTGTCAAAATTGTGTACAAAAAAACAGAGTTGACTGGAGATTTTATTTCTCCTAACTTTTTAACTCAGCTGGATATCTATCAATGTCGTGTTTTTCGTACAATTGGCGACATTTTTGCTCCACTAATTCCTACAAATGTTCACATTATTTGACAAGATTTGAGACATGACCGATTTTTAGCGTATTAGATGGGAAAGATTATTACTAATAAGTTTAAACTTACATGGCTTTATCAATACACCCTCAAAAAGGTTTATGATCTTATCAAGAAACATTGAATATTCATCATCAAGCAAAACAAAAGTATCAGTGAATATCAATTTTACATCTAGGGCGTTATAAATTAATGGTTAGGATAACATCCATATTTATTATTTCTTAAAAAGGTATTTATCAAGTACTAGACTGTCCAGTACAGCATATAGCATAAGTACTAAATTGGGGACATTCTTCAGTTTTCAGTATACTCTCATACCTGAACAAGAATCAGAAATGGTAAAGGTCACAGTGACCTTGACCTACTGACCTCAAAATAGGGGTCATCTACTGTTAATGACCAACCTTAATGTAAAGTTTGAAGATCCTAGAGAGAAGTGTTCTTGAACAGAAACCATTTGGTCTACCGACAGACATGTGCAAAGCAATATACCCTCTCATCAAAGATGGGGGCATAATAAGCGGAAATCATAAACTTATGTTCAAATTTTATTTCTTAATCGTTCTTTAGAACATACACTACTGGGACAGATATGGTTTACAGGAGTACCTTGACTGAATAATAACTAATATTGAACAAGGCTTTACCACAACTTGCAGCTGTCAAAGAGAATTAAAATTTGAACGTAAGTTCTTTGATAAAACAGTACCCAGGGGTGACCCTTTTTAACATATTTCAATATCGGAGAAAATTTGAAAAATTCATATCCTTAACAATTTGAAGAGTACAATTATGGAAATTATTGAGAAACATATCAATAGCCCTGTCAGTAAATGTAACTTAATATCCATCACCAAGCAACAATCTTTTGATGTGACTTACATACAATTTAAATAGGAGATTTCATGAACCATGAGAGTTCACTTTATTTTAATTTGAAATTCAACTAGTGTAAATGATCAAGTATCGTAACGCTATCATATAAAGAAAATCAGTATTACTTGTTCAGAAATGTCACGGTTATGTGATAGGTGGCGAGAATGCAGCTACTCCCTTGGACAATAAGTGCTCCCAGTTTGACAGATTTAGGCCCTAGTTGAATTGGGCCCTAGTTGCGCTGAACTGCTCCCTTGGAGGGGTTGGGCCCCTTATATTATCGCAGATAAATGCTGCCTTGGACTGGCATGGCCCCTAATAGTGTTGTTGGGACATGCTCCAAGGACTGATTTGAGTCCCTAGTAGTGTCATAGGGAAGTGATCCCTGGAGCCTTTGAAGAGTTTATGTCCCCAATAGAGTTGTTGGGAAGAGTTCCCTTAGACTGGTTTGTACCCCTAATACTAGTAGTATAATAGGGAAGTGTTCCCTTAGGTGGGTTTGGGACCTAGCTTGTAAACAAGTGCAGAAATGCTCCTTTGGACTGGTTTGAGCCCCAATTGACTTTCACAAAACCTTGGTGTATGAACCCAAATTGTCTAATTTCTAATTATACAGATTTGCCCATGTACAAGTGTATAATTGATGGTGGTATGCAACTGGGAACTGGTCTTTTGTTTGATATAGTAACATGTATAACCATTTTTAGCTCACCTTTTTTTCTTCAAAAAGTACGAAAAGTATTTTCATGACAGGATCATGTGTGTGTGGGCGTGTGCGTTTAAGTTTATTGTCCGAGTCATTTTCTCAAAGACTATCAAAGGTATCCATTTGAAACTCAACATGTTTATTCACCATAACAAGGGGAGTCCATATTGAAATGGCTGGTATAACCCTGTGACCTATATTTATCTGCCCTTGTTATTCTTAGAATTTCCACTGACAGATGTCACTATAAATTATACTCTGATAGAGTAACTTAAATAGATGTTAATGGATTTAAATGGCTTTCCATAAATATTGAAATTCTTCAGAAATGGAGAATTACAATATTACCTCTCATTAAATTCACCTTTAATAAACAGATAATTATCAACACTGTCACAAACTCAATAGAAATAGTACAGAAGTTAGCAAGTTTTGCTTTATATAAGACCAAAACTCATCAACACAATAGCAGACACAGTTGTATAAATCATTTATTCAATAACCTTGGCCCAGAAGGCATAAAATAAATAAAAATATCTTTTCATACTTTTTTATCAAATTACCGAACAGTGTCATCAACCCATTGAAGGCCATACAAAATAATTTGACATTTCAAAACTGTAAGTTTTAGATATTATAAGGTAGGCTTCATAATTACATGAGGACAACTTGGTGCTAGAACAGAACTTGTTACCTGTTTGTACTTATACATGCGTAGGCTTCGTATTGTTAAAAATTCAAGAGCATGAAATTAATATAAAAAATGAAAAAATTTATGTAAAAATTATAAAGTTATATAAGAATTACCGGTATACATTGAGCATCTTAGTATAACGTCACTCATCTTGAAATATTGCAGATCTTATCTAGCACATTAGTAGTGCTTACTCAGTGCAAGAATCAATTAACTGTGCTTGCTCAGTACAGGAATCCACTGTGTTTGCTCAGTGCAGGAATCAACTAACTGTGTTTGCTCAGTGCAGGAATCAACTGTGTTTGCTCAGTGCAGGAATCAACTAACTAGAAACTAGAACATTTCAATTTCAGGGGATCTATTAAAATTTACAAAACAGGGTGAAAATTAAAAGCATCAACAACATTAACAATCTGTATTATCTTATTTGTATCTTGTTTAAGATATAATCTGCAAAATAGGCAGTGCCTTAGTTCGTATTATAGTATATCAGTACTATTTCTGACAAGGAGTTTGTCTGAACAACTTGCCCAATTCGTGCTAGTGCTCTGAAAAGAACTCCCTGCTTGATTTTGTGAGAAGGTACAAACTAACCACTTGACTGTACGGATTATACCTGATTTGTTTAATGCTACTTCTTTATATTGTACAAGGAAAGATTAACAAAATGTTTCACATGGAGTATTTTAATGCATCAATTCATGAGACAATGTCACCTTTGTCCCACGTCTCAATCCATAATATCAATAAAGCTGTTCAATAATTAGTATGGGTAAATTGTATGTAATGTTTTATATCAACACATCGTTTTCACCATTATAAACTCAGTACAAAAAGAAACGTAAGTTGTAATGTAATGGGCGTTTTGTAGATGCAATCGGGATATAGATAACAAAACAGATACTTATCTAAACGTTTATTATTCAATAATCACACAACACCAGTGAGTTCTTGGAACGAATTGATATCCATGAAAAAAATGTGATTTTAATGAAAAATGTACACAAATGGTCAAAAGAGTGTAATGTCAAAACATCAAAATGAAAAATGGAGGATTTTTGTTAAAAAATGATTTTTTGAAAACAATAGGCTTGTTCACATACCCATGGTTCCCAATGGTTAGTCTAGCTGATTTGGTCACCAACCGGAAGCTATTCCTCAGGTGTGCAACCCTGATATAGGCATCCTGTCTTCGCGTAGTAATACTACGCGGTCTGCCAGGAATTGGTCTTTCTTTTATACTACCTGTTGCATTGAAACGTTACAGTAGACGGATATTGTGTCAGGACTACGTTCAAACCGTCGTGACGTCAGTTTTATTGATGTCAGCACTGAGGAGACCAATAGCCCGGTTACAGACATCATCAGACAGTCGTCCTCTAGTTCCAAGTGACTATATTTGAAAGGTGAACCTTCATTTACCTGTGGCCGCCCACTAACTACAGGGACTGGTAGCATGTGAATCATGTGTTTTTACAAGTAAGGGCAATACAGGGCCGTCAAATGCAAAAACAACATGTTTTTGTATTCACAATGTGAAAAAACAACTTTTGATTGGTTATGCAAAATATTATGTCGATAGGTACTGAACTTTTCCCACAACATCAAAAATACTACCCGTTTTAACAATTACGTTTCTTTTGTACCGAGTTTATAACAACGGTTACAGTGACTTTGCCCACTTTTCATTCCTTATACTTTTATAGGATTTTTCTATTTGAACCCGATTAATACAAATAATTTCTATTCACCCGTACAAATTTCATAGAGAACTGACCACAAAAATGCAAACAATTAAACCGGTTTTAAGCAGCTAAAAAAAGTAGCCACATCAGGGGAAGTAACTGCAAATTGTTATCTTGGTAAAGTTATCACAGTTATCTCCCTTTTACATTTAATAATTGTATCCCTAATGTAAGTTCAACATATTAACTATGCTATTTATTACATTAATGTTATTACAATTTTACTCAATTATAGTAATATAATTTGACAGAGTTGGCCAGAGACATTAGCATACTTCATGACATTTTTTTGTTAATCACCGGCAAGTTTAAATAAAATAAACATTCTGATGCGTTAATACAACAGATGATGTCGGACAAGAAGTCCTTGCTGAAGTTTAATGTCAATTCTGTTAAACTACCCAGTAAAGTATAACTATCTTGTTTAGAGACATATTAACAATAGAATAAGAGAGATATTTCATCAAACTGTTTTGTAACTAACACTTTATGCTAGATGCATTGTCAATGCAAGACTTGATACAAGATGTATTGTCAATGCAAGACTTGATACAAAGATGTATTGTCAATGCAAGACTTGATACAATATGTATTGTCAATGCAAGAGAGAAAATCATTTTTAAGCAAAATTCATAAAACATAAGCTTGGAAGATTGTAACAATATACACTATAGTTTAGAATTGTAGCAAGCTTTAAGAGATTTTATTTTACTCATGAAACGTCCCCACCGCTACTAAGTGACAGACAATAAAAATAGTTTTGTATAAAGTACAGGGGATGTAGGGGGGTGGGGGGTATGAGGATTCAATGATACATAAAGCCAATGGAACTTAATTTTTAACTGGTTCCACCCAAAGTGGTCAGTGGGCAGATCCATGACCCTCAGATACATGAATTATATAGTTTGTGTATATGAGGGACGATGTATCCGCTACTGAACCCATTGGTTCGAATTTGTTTACAAGTGGCTGACTTCAGCTGAAAAGCCTAAAGGGCAAAAAATCACATCCCTGTTGATCATTCAATCTGCCAGTAAATTAAGTATTACAGTGGCATTTGAATGAAGTACTGCAATCCATATATGGTAGATAACATCTAAATCACGCTCCGTGAATCAACCAGCTACATGTAGGTGTGTAAATATGACAGACTAAGGGAGATAACTGCAGAAAGCTTGTTCTAAATGTCGAGTGTTGTACAATTTGATTAACAAATTTGGTAATATATTGATCATTTGTACATCACAAATATATAAATTTGTAATCTGTATAACCACTATCTCTGCAGTGCTATGTGGGCTATGAACATTTAACACCACTTCCAGCGATGGTTAAATTTTTTTATGAAATATTTGGTTTACTATTAATGCTATTGCAGTGAATGTTGGCACACTTCTTCTTCTTCTTCCAATTACGTGACCACAATCAATACACTGATTTTTCTGTCACAACGGTGGTGCGCAAAATAACGTTAAAATAGTTCAAATAACAGTGAAAACTTAAATAACACTTTATACAGGTGCACAGTTAAAAACGAGAGTCCATATTCAGTTTGCTAGCCGAGCCTTGAAGCATTCAAGACTCGGGTCACTTGCTGTGGTTGGTGGTAAGGTGTTCCAGTCCCTGATGGTTCTTGGGTAGAAGGACATCCTTGGAGCCTCAGTTCTGCATGTTGGAATTTGGTACGAGTAGAGGTGAGAAGTTCTGGATATTCGACTTGGTGGTAGTAGTCTTGACGAGTCTGAGATGTTCACATGTCCATGTATAATCTTGTACATCATGCAGAGTCTTGTTTGTTCTCGTCTTTTTTCTAGTTCTTGCCATTCTAGTTGATTTAGCATGTCACTTACAGATGATGTTCCTCTATAGTTGTTCATGACGTAACGGGCTGCTCTATGTTATACCATTTCTATTTTCTTCTTGTGGTTTTGCTGATGTGGGTCCCAAACTGTTGAGGCTTATTCTAGTGTTGGTCGAACTAATGATTTGTAGGCATTTTCTGTCAATTTTCTGTTGCTGATGTTGAGGGTTTTTTTTAGGAATCCATTGGTCTTGTTGGCTTTCTGGTAGATGTCATGAATATGATTGTTCCAATTTAGGTCTGAGCTGATAGTGACACCAAGGTACTTTGCAGATAGTTACTTTTTCCAAAAACTTGGCCGTGTAGGATGTAGTTTGTTTATAAGGGTTTTCTCTTCTTGCTGATGGTCAGTAACTATAGTTCTAAACAAGAGGCATAACTCTATGATGGTTTTGTATGGAGTTATTGCGCCCTCAGGGGCTTATGCCCCTTTAAATGAAAGCTCTCATAAGTCTATAATAAAATCTTCCTGGGACCACCTTCAATCGGGCAGGTCTTCAAGACTTCCGTGTCTTTTAAACTCTCAGCTCTAATAATATTCCAATCTCAGGTTCTGACTGATTGACCATAAAATGAATACTAATTAATTTATCAGTGTATTTGAGCTATATTTCAAATAATAATACCAACAGAAGTTAAACATTGTCATAATGACATCATTTCCTCATTGGTATCATAAATCTTTAACCTGATCAAGTATGTTAATAAATAATTAAGACTGTAGAATTCATATTCAATAAACTAAGGAATCCCTCGTCCCCCAAAAATCACCATATTCCATAAAATAATAATTCATTATGCATGGTGATGTTACGTCATTATTGTAGTTTGTATATCATTACCTGAAGAAGCCTTCTGGGCAAAATGTTGTAAATTAATTAATGTACTTTAAATGTAATTCATGTTTGGTGGTTTTATTTTATTTTTGATAAAATAATACGGAATCCCCACTTAACCCAAAAATGAACTCAATTTCACAAGTATTTCAATGTTAATCTTCGAGTAGTGTTCATTTAGCTGGATTTATTTATTTGAATAAACAATGCCACAAAAAGGGGTGACATAAAATTCCTCTGACCAATTTGTTTTCTTAACAATCATTTTTGTGAATGGAAATCAAATTAAAGCCTGTAAATCACACAAAACTCATGAGATGTTATCACAAAACATCACAATTTACGTGTTTAATACAATAATTACCTTGCAATTATCAAATACACCTAAGACAACATGTCATTCAAGTTTACCGCCTTCTTTCCAGGCCACTGAGCACTGCATGGAAAATCCAGTACTAAAAATAACACAGCCATACCTTCGAGTTATTTTTACCTATAGTTACCTGCGCTATGCTTCAGTGATCATTGCTACCTGAAACTTGCTCAACCAGTTTTTGAAATGTATTGACTAAATCTTGGGTTATTAATAGACAGTCTTTCAAGCATAGCTCTACTTTATACATGCAGTAGTTTAGAAGTGTGTTGAACGACCTCACCCTAGTGTATTGTGTTTGGACTTTGTGAGCCCCTAATTTGGACTTTATTTATCGGATCTTATTCCCTACAAGGGGCAAAGGGGCCAAGATGGAACAGCAGTATAATCCAGATACAGCTAGGGTATATCATTTTAGATATATGCGTGAATACAGAGCAGTTTGTGTACTATGGGCAGTGCTTACGATAATTTGGGCAACATTCAATGTTGTGGTCTTCATACAGCCCCAGTGGATAGGAGATACACCACAGAGCCCTGGATTCGGTCATCATGGGGTCTACAAATATTGCTACCCGAATAATTTGGAATTGCGTTATGATTGCAGCGGAGCATTTACAGATTTCAACACACTTCTCAATGACTCTTACAAAGCAACAACATTTTTCGTCGGAGTGTCTGCACTACTCATGCTTATTTCAGTTGCAGCCCTATTGTTGTTTTTCTGTTTTAAGAAAACTGCTGTCTTCATCTTAGTGGGCCTTTTTGAACTCTTGACTGGTGAGTGTTTTGACTTTCTTACAAGTTTATAAAAACTTCTGTTGACATTTCTTCTGTCGGTACATTCTACGCTGTTACAGAGTTCAGTGTCACTGTATTGGTATTATTGAAGTATTTCTGGTATATTTACGATGTTGTCATGCAGAATTACTGCAGAAATTGTCACAAATCATGTACAATGTAAACAGGTTACCCCACCCACAAACATGTACTATGTCTCAGACTCTGACAGTATGGTTCTTATAGCATATTGCAATTGTTTTGCTGAGGGTAAAGTTGATATGTTACCCAGACTTCCGTGTATGATATCACTGACAACACTGACCAGTACCCTGGTTTAAGTACACTGTCAGCTAGATAGGTGTGAGAAAGATGGCTGCCTAGTTAACTCCATGCTGGCTTGAAGCCCTGCAACAACTGAAGCATTTCCGTTCATGCCGGCTATGTGATGATTTTGACTCCCCACAGCAGGTGGACTTTAAAGTTAAAAGGAGGGAGTGACAAAACGGTGTGATTTGTCAGCTGTCAGTGTGAGCTCATTTAGTAGTGTTCGTCTTGTTTTGGGGTGATCACAGATTCCAGCCCCATGTAGGCTACACTACTTCCTCTTTTACTTTTCTTTGATGCCAACTCTTCAACGAAGCCCCTCCCTCCCCCCGCCATTTAAGATTTAAAGATCCTCCCCTTTCAGAGCCTAGAATGTATTGCTCGTACCCAGACCTTAACACACAACATTTGGACAAGACGTAAACACTAATAAGAACTATACATTTATAACACAGATAAGAACATCATCATGACCCTTAAAAATGATTGTTTTCTTATTGAGTTGGTCTTTATATCAAGGTTGTATATGTGAAACAAAATAGATTTGATAGTTGTAAGCTTAATTTGATATCTTATTGAAGTAGGTGTTTCATAAGATTTTACTAGCACCCATTGGTGTTCCATAATCGGCAAATCCGGGGGGGGGGAGGGGGGCACATGGGGCCTGATGAAGGGGCCAGAACGAATCCAAAAGGGATTCACGCATGTTCAGATACACTAACGCAAGCAAATCAACATGCTTGTCAGAAAAAAAAATAATCGAGATACATCTTTAATAGCAGAATAACATCACAGACAGACCAATACATTGTCACCACATGTTCTTGTAAATAAGACATTTTCATTGCCATCACTGTATGAGTCAGTGCAGAAAATGGTAAATTACGACTATATTCATATGCACACCCTGACAGTTGAACTTTCATGCATTTTTTCATTACTCCATCGATTAAAATATGACAACAGTAAGTAAAGACCCATAGCATTCAAAACATAATGAATTTAAGAATATTTACACAAAAGCATAGATATTAAGTGAGATATTGCCTACCTTGGTACTTCAGTATTTTTCTCTTGTCACCAATTTGTTATCAAATAAAGGGAAATAACTTTCACATCTTCACACAGGATCGGAATCACTAAATATCAGCGCCTGAAAATACAAACTAGAATGTTAACAAGGTTTTTTCTTTGATATAGCCTGGTGCCCTAGTTGTTTATCCCAGATGACGCAGTCACAAACTTGACCTAGACAAACGTTTTGACCTAGTTTCATAAGATTAAGTGAAAACTGTGACCTCGAAGAGTCTTGTAAAACAGTCAAATTGTTGTAATGGACAAAACATGACGACACCGGACATAAGGTGATCACATTGCTTACCTTGAGCACAAGGTGCACTTTATGCTCACCGGAGCTAAAAAGCCAATTATAGAATTAGCTTATTTTGAAGTTAAAAACCACACATTAAGATGGCTCCAATAAAGCAATACTTTTACATAAAAATATCTATATACAGTTAACCCCATTATAGCAAGTGGCTATACATAAACGACAATAAATGTAATAAATAACACATTAAATAAATATTAAATAAATCTGTGAACAGCAAACGTGTGAAATGTCATGACACTGTCCCTTTTAACGAGTATATAGAAGATGCTACCCCTAACCTAGTGACCTTTGTTTAGAAAGGTAAAAACAGCCTTACCTGTTCTAAGGAATCAATTAAGGGATACATTAAATATGTCTGTTTAAAGCAAGTGGCTGTTATAGAGATATAGTTATAACAATACAGAAATATTTGATACAATAAAACAGTTAAATTGGATGTTGAAAACATGATTGCTTTACTCAAATGTCCAATAATACATGTTAAATAATTGCAACAAACCATTGTGTTACCAAACTTAAAATCATTACTCAGACTGATGTACAATTAAACATCTCATGATGGAAATGAGTCATTCTGAGATCAAACCAGATTAATCAGTTTTCGGTAAGAAGTAATTTACATCATGAACATATAACGCAAGTTTGTATTTAGTTGGTGACTGCAGTTTAAACATATAATTAAAATCTCATGAAAAATCAGAAACCAGTCTTACAATCCTAGCTTCTGATTGGTTGGTTCTGAGCATTCTTAACCAATGATAAAGCTTCTTTCAAAGACTGGTACCCAAGCTTTTTAGCTTTGTCTTAACATCATAAATTCAAATTCCTGTAAGGAAACCAGTCTCACAACTTCAGCTTCTGATTGGTTGGTTGTAAGCAATCTTAACCACTAATAAAGCTTCATTCTGAGACAGGTTCCCAAGTTTTTTAGCTTTCTCTTAAAATGAGAAATTAAAAGTTAGGAAGCCAGTCTTACAACACTATCTTCTGATTGGTTGGTGCCGAGCAGTCTGATGTTCAATCTGATCAAATTATTAGAAACTTCATTCTAAGACAGGTACCTAAGATTTGTATCTTTGAATTTCTATCCAAATCCTTTAATCTTGTTATTTAAGATTATTTAACTGTGCTGTTAAATATTTTGATTAATTAAATACTGTAAAACACTCCAGAGTGGGTATTACCCTGGAGGGAGTTATAATGAACATTTAAACAGTTACATACCAAATACACCCCTTTGTTCATAGTCACAACAAGTCATTAAAGTATCTGATATCTATCTAGACAATTTAACACTTCATCAAGCATGCACACAATGTTAGTGTTATCATAACTCAATACTTCATGCTTCTAACACAGTGTCATAGACCAATATGGAGTTACCATGAGTTATACCCCTTTATATTCAGCAAAACCTCATTAATAAGACCACAAAGGCTCAATTGGTCTTCCTACAATAGATGAGCTATGGTCAAGGTGGTCTTAATATTGATGTTGACTACCTGTATATAGCACACCAATGAAATGATGGACCGGAAAAGTGTGGTATTAATTTTGAGAAGACCTTATCACAGAAGTTGTCTTAACATGTTTCACTACAGTGTACATGCATACTACAGAACAAATACCGAAAAGAAGATCACCATGCGGATCTTTTGTGCAAAGAAGTTTTGCTTCTTATATGACAATACTAATTTAGATATGATGCATTAATATAATAATAGTACAACCTCTCAAGAGCGGACCTTTGTAAAGCAACAACCTCTCTACAAAAACACCTTCAAAATTTCCCTACGCTGATAACCTCCTTAGAGCAACAACCACTAAATGAAGGCCAATATTTGCTGATCAATTCAAAATGATTGTGCTGGACAGACGTACTGTATAACTAATTTGATAAAATAAGCTAAAATGTTTGTCATCAATATACAGCTGCCATCTGAAAATAACAACCACCTGATTTACTCAATGCAATTATTTGAACTCTGCTTGGTTTGTCTCAAACTAACTTACATATAATTCTGATAAGGGACTAATTATATTGTGAACACAATCCCTATACTACAGGGGTTCTACTGAGGCATAATGCCAAACCCTAAAATAAGTCGCAAGTTTGTTTCAAGCATGCATCCTTTCGCTTTACCTAGGTTTTAACATTGTTTTATTATTAAACTCAGGTTATGGAACTTCAAATGACCATAACTTTGTCAATTCATAGAATTTTTTCATTAAATAAATTTTTTGGGACGAAAAAATCATTCTTCCAAGATTTCTGGATTATTTCAGGAGCCCTGTATACTAGTTATTTGAAAAATGATATAATAATAGCTGATTGACACCCCATAACTTATCTGTACAGAAATAGGTGAATATGTTTAAATGCATCAGCATGAAAATACAGTAATATGTCAAAATGTGTTGCCATGGAGTTATTAAAGGGTTAAGTATAATAGGGTAACAGGGTATTGATTAATTATTTACTTGTCTTTTAAAGATCGGAGATTGTAAGTTGTAGAAACTATGGTATTTTTGTAAAACCATGATTTGTTCATATCATATTACTATGTTCTAAAACATAATATAATTTTTACACAGCATTAGTGGACATTGGTAACCAGAAGTGACCGGAACACTCATCTCGACTAATACAAATCGATAGATCAACAGATCAATGAGAATGAATTTCTGTATAACGTAACACCTGCATTAAATAACCTCCTGTTTTTCAGCTGCTGCATTAAGTGTAACCCTTGACGAGCCCCTTAACAGGGGTTTAACTATAATTAATGGAATTGTTTGAATCAATGTTAAACCCTTTATTTTGTCTATTTTCAGCAATATTTATGTTCCTTGCATGTGTGATATACCCAAGTGGATGGGATAACCCAGAGTTAATGAAAATATGTGGAGTCAGTTCCGGAAAGTACCGTATGGGCGACTGTAATATTAGATGGGCTTATATCCTTGCCATCCTGGGCATTTTCGACGCCGCTATCCTGGCTATCCTAGCTTTCTTCCTCGCATCAAAACGAGCAAAGATCGAAATGTACACCTCATCTGGTGCGGTTACAAAATGTAAGTATACAAGATTGATTGTACATTAATCATATACAGGCAGGGGTCCAACTGAGGCATATTGAATGCCCAATCCTGAAAATAAGATTAAAGTCTGTTTCGGGTGACATTAAAGCCTGTTTCGGTTGACATTAAAGCCTGTTTCGGGTGACATTAAAGCCTGTTTCGGGTGACATTAAAGCCTGTTTCGGGTGACATTAAAGCCTGTTTCGGTTGACATTAAAGCCTGTTTCGGGTGACATAAAAGCCTGTTTCGGGTGACATTAAAGCCTGTTTCGGGTGACATTAAAGCCTGTTTCGGGTGACATTAAAGCCTGTTTCGGGTGACATTAAAGCCTGTTTCGGGTGACATTAAAGCCTGTTTCGGGTGACATTAAAGCCTGTTTCGGGTGACATTAAAGCCTGTTTCGGGTGACATTAAAGCTTACACTACACCAAACTCTGTTTAAAACATTGTTCTATTACTATTATTAAATTCAGTTAAAATGAAATTTCACATGACAATGACCGTCGATGCTTAAGTCAAATAATTTATTTTCTACAGAAAAGATCATTCTTTCGTGTGCAGCAAATCTGTATTTCCATACTATTGAATATTTGTAGGACCCCCTACTTTCAATCTCATTTTTCCAAACTGGTTTCGAAACAAAGGCAGTCCAAACAAAGGGTGGGGTTCTCAAAGATTGTGCACTTTTATTAGTAAAATAGTCATGAAGAGTTTGGTGCCAAAACTTAATGAGATTAATGAAGGTGTGGCCACAAACTTCAAATTAAATGTTATTTCGGAGGTCTAACATCATTTTCAACCATTTTAGATAGTCAATATGAGGAAGACATTTGACAAGTTTTGTCTGGAATTATTTACCAGTACTGACTTACACTTGCTCAAGCAATTGACAAGTTCTCTAAATGCAAAGAATTTAAATGGTCGATTTCATGAATCAAATTACCCACATTGACCAGGTGAGTGTCTAATGCTTGACCAACTGTGCTAGTATGGGCATTATTCTATGGCTGTAATAATGACAGAACATCTGAGGAGTCGACCTACAAATTTATCACTGGAAAAATCACATGACCTGTGTATGATAATGCAACTTAAATCATTGCGAAAAACTATTCTATAGATTGATGTTTTCACTAGAAAGATACAAGGATACGGTATTTAGATGGTATCTTATAAAATGTTTGTGCGCAATTTCTTAATTTATATCAAAACCAAAATCTGGATAAAATATGCAGCAAAAGTTCAAATAGATTTCACCATTATCCGCTGTCTGATGTTTACGGTAGATTAAATAAAACTGGGATGTTGCCAGAAGTAAAATCACACTGAAGCATGAGAATATTTTGTATTCGGGAAAGAAAATATGACTCATTCACCCACCTATTGTAAATACAGCTATCTTTAGAATGTTGTTGTTGAGAAAGTCATGTTAAACAAGTATTTGACAATAAATTTATAAAATGTAATTTATTTAATGGTTGATATAAAACGTACTGCATCATATAAGACGCAAAATATGACGCAAAAGGAGACTGATATAAAAGCTTGTAAACATTTAAATGTACCCAATAGATGAAACTGATTTGACTATCATAACGGGGAATTTGTCCGTTAAAAACAACTCCAGTTCAATCTCCAATTAACCATTATTACATTATTGGACACCATAAACTGGTAGTAATATTTACTAGCGAATAAATAATTAAATTTTTATTATGTTATTTCATACTTTCGAAATGGTAATTAATTGACAGCAGGCTCGATTTTGTGATAAGAAATGATCAATGGTTACATTTAATCGACAATGGATGGTCTTTTATGAGCCCATAGCGTTTTGTTTACCATTGTGTCCTTGCTTGTGACAACTCATGTACAATGTGTTAACATCCAGCTGTGAATTCATACATTTTGCGAAATAACATTGAATATTAACATGACAAAAGTTACATTCAGAATGGTCTCCCTTTGCTGAATATCTAACTCCATATAAATGAAGATTTGTCTCCCTTTATCCACTATGATTACCAGTAAAAAGTTTATTTTGATCCCTATTCTTTAAATGCCATTAGGATACACATCATTGTATGTGGATCAGGCACTATATGCTGGGTATAGCCTGTTAAAGCATATATGGATCAAATCAGATGTGGATATTTACCAAGTAAACATTAATAGCAATTAAATTCAATTGACTCAATTTACGATGAATGGTGAAACTATTTAATACAGAATTCTGACAAAAACCTTTAAGAATATTGAAGCTGACGTTGTATAAATTTGTTTTATAACCACACTATTTGTTACATTGCAGCTGAACTGAATGGCTTTGGTGCTGATGCTATGTCGAAGAGATCGATGCCAATCCAGCCTACCATGGTTACAGTACCAACCCCCCACCCTGATGCTCGTGAAAGCTATGCTACTTCAGATTACTCGCAGGTTATGAAGCGCCCAGGTTCCGCCTCCGGACAGAACTTCAACCTGTAGAAGCTTTAATCCACATAGGATTCTGATGATTTATATCCAAACTTTAAATTTAGACTAGTATAATTTCTTTGAAACAAAAAGACTATACAATACCTTTAACTAAAAAAACTATGTGAAGTTCTCCTACTTTCAAGATCTTTATAGAAACTCAAAATGGAGGCACAGTAACGCGGTGCTAAGAAAGAATAATATCTTGGGAGTTTGTTACAGAATTAAGTTTTGTGACTTTGGTCACTCCAGTATATAGTTGTTGTTGCTTTAACTCTCATATTTGACAGTGATACAAATACTCAAAGCATGTCTCCATATTTGCTCCATTATATGTCCCTTTGAGAGGCTGTTAAGCATGATTTTAAGCATCGTTTTTTCAAAAGCCTTTCAAAAAAACATTGCCCCACTACTCTGTGGTACTAACTTCCACTTTGTTTAAAGAAACCAGTCAGATGTACTAGACGTGAGCCTGGGGTGGAAAGTATCTCCAGCGTACTAAATTGACTTAGACAATGTCAGAAACGGTAGACAGGAGGAAATGATGCTAAAAATCAACTATTTGATGTTTAATTCAAAGCAGCCTTGATTAAGTTTTCATGTATTATAGGAAAACATAGATCTAGATTTGTTATTTTTGTATCAAATTCTTTTTGTACTCTTGTTTTATTTTCTGTTCATGTTTAGAATCCTTAAGAACGAGCATCATTAAAAGATTTTGAAACTATTAGTAAATGTGCAATGTTCTATGGAGATACAAGTGTTGTACAGTGTCAGTGACCACACATCTTGTAACTCGTCATGACAATCCAAGAATTTCGTCTCCAGGAACATTGCGCTATGAACACAATCGGTGTAAATTTCAGAAATTATCTCCTCAATACTTACTATACAAATGTGATTAAAGCTTGGAAGTGCTATATGCCAAGTGTTCAATTTCTCAGTGTGCATGCGAATGTTGTAACCATGGTAATCATAACAATTGGTCAAATCTGAAATTGTGAAATAAGAATGTTTATAAGGTCCATGCTCAAAACCATCCTCAACCATTATAATTATTAGCAACTCGGCAAACAAATAACTTAAAGCCTTTTCCTATCAACGAAACAACAATTTATCATAATGTATTATAGAATCATTCCAAAGGAGCTTGTGAAATATAAATTTGCTATATTACTTTGTTAGTGAGTCATATCTCGTGTGTATTCAAAACATTTTTATCTATGTATGTTTCCTGCTTTTCCATCAAGACAGTGGATGATGCCTTGACACTTAGATCATTGAACGGAAGGAACATGTTGATTTATCTTTTCACTCATTGATGACTTACACAACATTCCATATTTTTCAGACTGTACATATCATAATAATGAATGTTTATATTGGCATTAGTATATACATGTGCTTGTTGTATATAGCCCAAAAAATTGTACAAAAATCGGCCTTCTTTAAAATACTGCTTCCATCCTGATTGTAGTAAGAGTAGAGTAAGATTTTTGAGTGTCTTACAGGTCCATTTAGCTAAAATCTTCAATATGAAGAGTGTCTTATACCTCCAAGATGGAGAATGTCTCAAACCTTAAAAAATGAAGAGTAACACTCTTTCATATTAGAAGACAATATCTCTTTCCTACTACTGCTAGCTGAAACTAACTGTTACTAATAAATTTGATAGAAATAAGGTACTTACATGTTTTAAATGAGAACAACCTTTTTTCTTGATCTTTTTCTTCTAAAAATATCTGTAATACAAAAAATATGATGGATGTAGAAATTCAATATATGTATTTTGGACTTCATTCGCAGATCAGTGTAATGAGGCTCGAAGCATAATAGATATAATTTTTCACATTTATCAGCATAAGGTAGATATAAGAACATTTTGGTCTAATTCAGGTGAACAGTAGATACATTATTGTTGACATGAATGTGCTTTATAATCAATTGTTGCTGATAATAAATTTTATTTGTTACATCACAAAGTATATTTTCATAGCAATTTATTTGTAAGTTTGTCTCTATATAAATAAAAATATTTAGGCCTTTATTTACTGTTGTTATTTTGTTAAATTAAGTGTCATTTCTCAACAATTGTTCCGTTATATATAGCAGCAGATTCATCAAACCAGTTTTCCCGGACTGCATTCAAACCAGTACTAACTTATACCCTTCCACCAGGAATCTGCAAGTTCTCCATATGTGGAGGAAAATCCAACATCGATATCAAATTTTTGTGGATAGGCATGACCTTGTTCAAATGAACTTCACAACATGATTAAAAGCATTTGTGTGACATAACCCAAATACTTACAAGTATGAAGTATGTACTTATCTAGTCATTAGAGAGGTTGAGATTCGAACGTGTACGACTTCGTGTACGTGTAGCTACCTGTACATGTATATGTACGAGTTGCAATTAAAATTGGTACGTGTAACTTTACATGACAGTTGTTACATGATTTCTTCGTGAATCGATAATGTGTTTATATAAACTCAGTGAAACCACTATTATTATTATTATTGGGTTTTCCGTGCATTAGCATACCTGTGTGACATAGTACACATTATATTTTCGTCTGTCACACGTTGGTTCCTTGTAGAAACTACACATACCTGGATGATGTAATACTCAAAAGTAGTATTGACGTACACGTACACATTGACTTTCGCAACCTCTATTAAATCAATTGACATTTATACCAGAGCAAAACTCACTCCACCTGATAAGCAAAGATATTCAAGCTTATCCATCATTCTATAGAATAATTTATTAAAATGGATTTAAAGGTAATTGATTGAGAAATGGTGTATATGTCAACTACTAACTTGCCGAACCTTCTACACTTTGCTGGGTAAGGTTATGTCACACAGACTGTTGAAATGATCACCTGAAATGAGAAACCATAACAAGGGAGTAAAATATGTACCTGCACTGTAGTAAGAACAAATTAACGAGGTTCTCAACCAGTCAACCTTTATACATATAATATTATATGATATGTCTTATGCGGAATATATCACTTTCCACAAGAAAGTCCTGTTTTATAGCTCACCCGAGATAACTCGCCTTATCAATAAACAAACATGCATACTTTACACAGTGCACAGCCGACCGACCCCTTGTAATCAGTGTAGATAACTAGATTTCACAAGACAAGGGTGTATGCATTAAAAGTGATTACGCACAAGCTTGAACAAAAATGGACATCCAAAATGCATTTAATTTTTAATTGCAAACAAAGGCTAGTGTTATATCATCAGCAGACTATATCAGTGATTTAAAATAAGTGATTATAGTACAACTTGTACATAATCATTATATCCCCACTTATGAAAACTTGTCGTGCAAAATATAGACAATATATCAACTGTTAAATTATGGTTATAAAAGGTCATAGACCATGTTAATTTGCTCACACTATACATCCTAATTATGTCCATGTACCACCATACAGATGGATAAAAGTGGAAAAGATTATGGGTCTTTTTGAGCACACATACTAGAATTGGTTGACTAAAAAAATGCAGGACCTGTTCATAAAATATTGCAGCATGTTCACTCTTTGGAGCCTTACACATCACATCTGGAGACCTTGCTTACATCAAAAGCACTTACAAAGTAATGCAAAATTACAAAGTAATGCAAAGGGCTGAGCACTGTATTTAAGAAATAATGAATATGTACCTGTGTTTTATTGTAAAATAAAGCTCAGTCACGAGTTTGGATGCATAGTAATTAAAGTGACTCTGCTTTATTATACTAACATAAAACACAGGTATATATTCATTATTTCTATTCTAACATTGCCAATATTCCGCATTTGACAACACATCAAGACATAGCACCATATCACTATTTTCTTCCTCGGAAGGTTTATTTGCAGTTTGAAGTTATACAGCTGTAACTGTGTTTTATCGGTAGTTCGTGCACACAGTGATTTCCACTACACTTGACCAATGTTCTAACTACACCGAATTTAAATTTGAATATTTCTGGAACCGTTGCATTGAACCACGTGATTTTTTGTGAAAGGGTCTAAATCGATATCGTCTACAATGTTATGATGTTTTTACAAGTCACTCCGTAAAATAATGTGCACCGAGGCATGACGGTGCAATATGCTCTTTTGTACGCGTGCTATGAAATTTTAGGCGGGAATTCGATTCCATGTTATAAATCGCTTCTTAGTCGATCGTCCTATCAGAAAAACATAACATGGATAGTATATCATTTGAAGAAAGGTCATGGTTAAGGGTCGTTGGTGAGGTGGTTTGAGTTGACAGAGGATAAAACACTCTTGAAAATGTTTTTACTTTTGGTTTCAGTCCCTACACTAAAAACGACATTATATTGGTGTTTTCATGTTGATATAATAAAATAAATACCAAATAATGAACTGGTAATGTTTGTGGTTGAATTTTACACCCATATTCTACAACCAAAGATAACAAGATTATCATTAGCCGGTTTATCCCCCGTCAACACGAACCACTACCTCAACTATCCACATGTCTGGTCCTTTCTTGAAATGGCATACGAACCCTAATTTGTTTGTCTGAATGGATTTACGACTAAAAGGCCATCTACAACGTTGAATGGGTTTCCCGCCAACATTCAATAGCATGTGTACAAAAATTGATATTGTATATCGCCATGCCTCGGTGCTCAATATTACACAGACTGGGTTGCAAAAACATCCTACTAACAATTTAGACTTGTTTTCAAAAAATAGAGTGAATTAATACAACGGTTTCAGAGATATTCACTTTTCTAGTCGGTGTAGTTAGAACATTGGTTAAGTGTATGTGGATATAGCTGAAACTGCTGATTGTGTTAGAATCCCACATAAACCAGATACATGTATTCAAAATATACCAACTTGCTTCTTCTTACATGAAACTGTCTACCTTCTATGCTTTTTACAACTTAACCCCCTTTGTTTATTCTATAAGAGTAGTTCATTACAAAACTTAAATACACCAATGGGTTTTCGTTCACCTTCTGTAGGCTGTAGGTCCTGAAACGTACCCATTCCCAAAGGAAAGTACCATCCATTTCTCCCAAATTGTATAAATATTCAGGTAAAATTTCTTGAAATGGACATATTGAAGCTCAGTCATTTATTTTTCGTTAACACAGCAATATTAGTGATTACACACTTTACAGACCAAAACATACGCTCCCTACAGCACTTTGATTTCCACTTAACCGTTACAATTCACACGCTGCTTAAAATACTAGAATATTTTGATATTTGACCTTTACAAAACTGCTGTGAACCCTGATACACATTTTCATTGGCTGATGAAAGTTTACTTGTTTGTATAGACAGTAGAAAGTTATAGCAGAGAGTTTATAGTGAATAATTTATGAAGGCTACGTGTTGAAAGGTTCAAACGAGTACACACTGTATGAGGATTAAATATTTCATGGTTCTATTTATTTGTTTCAATCAATATGATAAATTGATAGTGCGAGAGTTTTAATTTATAATACAAGTCATTCTTTTAACACACGAGCGTTTGATATACAATGCATTTAAAAACCCGTTTAAATTATCACATTTGCCTCGCTGTACGCTGGTTTTGGATTCTCCTGTCTAAAAATAGCAATAGCGCTAATACACTAGCAATAATGCAGAGCCTAGAAACGATGTAGGTTCGGGCGAGGCAATTGGAGAGTAACCAAAACACTGCTTGGGAAGCAATTAAGATCACAATGAATTAAGCTTCTTGTCAGTATAAAATCACCAATTCACTCTGGGTCTTTTTCCCAAAAGAAAAAACACCTGACCTCATATGACAATAAAAATCACACATCAAAGTATGTAACATATATAACATATATTACATAATTAACCGGAGACTGATTAACGTACAAAGTTCTTCATAGGTATTTATGATACGTAACAATTTTATTGAACAGCTCAGTAGTGTGGAGAATGAATGAAGGTAATTATCAACCAGCAATGTACGAAGAAAGGTCACAGAATATTCAAATGTCACAGGTCAAACAATATACTCACAGAATCAACAAAGACAGGTAAATAGTAAAAAAGTGAGATAATATCCTGTGAATGTAGTCTAATAGGGGAATAAGACTGGATGTTACCTAATGCTGGTATGGTGAATACCCAAAATAGGCGAAATGGGCGTCAGCAGTATACAAAGATATAGATCTTTAATAAATGACTTATCATTAATGAGCCTAGTCAAACCATTTCGACGCAATCTATACAGGGATGCCCGTATAAGCTGGACCGTCAGAATTTTAAGCAGCCACTTGCAGACAGCTTATCTGTCTATAATGAGCCAAGACTACGTCCATCTAGATAGTGGCTAGTTCTATCCGACATATGTCAGTTTGCAGAAATTGTGACATCGTACTAGAGTGGGCTCTTTCAATTAATGGCGAAACACAAAAATCCAATTAGAAACGAACAAATGAAGGGGCGAAACGGAAGAGGCGAATTAAACTGTGTACGAACGATAATTATTGCCTCGGGCGTTAATTTGCATAAAATAGTTAAGATATTTAAACAAAACAATTATAACATCTACTTCAGGCCACATTGAACAACATCCTTACTGAATCAAGCTCATTCGAGTCCCGACAGACCAGAATAAAAAATCCAAATACGCGAAAATTAGGTCGCGAAATTGAATGACAATCTTTTCCGGAAATGCTAATTTCCCGCGATTTTGAGTAGAAGTGTAAAACGCGGCATGCCGAAAATCTACGGGTCTCTCAAGACTTTCTTATTCGTGCTGAAGCTACTTACAGATACTTACAGATGTCCTTCTGGTAGAAGGCTGTCGTCAGCCTGTAACACCAGCTCTATGTTTTCGTCGTTAATGGGAATATCATAACTTCCACCGATATTTATGGATTGGAGATAGTCATATTTCACAGGCTGATCCTGGAGGAATTTATCTAATCGTCTTTCGAATGAGTGCACCGATTCAGCATTTACAACATCTTTTGGTAGTTGGTTCCACAAATCAACAACTCTAAAGCAGAACGAATTCTTTCTTACGTTCAATCTTGGTCTTTTTTTGTACAACTTATATTTATGTCCCCTAGTAGACTGGAATTCACTCATGTCGAATAACGCTGACACTTCTGGATCATATTTATTACGTAAAATTTTATAAGTTTCAATCAGGACCTGTTCTATAAATATCTAAACTCCCTGTTTCAATCAAGTCACCTCTTATTCTTCTGTATGTTAAAGTCGGTAAGTTCAATGTTCTCAATCGATTTTCATATGACAAATCTTTCAAACCTGGTACTTGTTTGGTAGCCCTTCGCTGAACATTTTCAATCATGTCAATGTGCTTCCTTAAGTAAGGATTCCAAACTTGATTGGCATACTCAATATGAGGCCTTACTAAAGCTGTGAAGAGAGTCTTAAATATTTTCTTATCTATATACTCAAATGTTCGTCTTATTATTCCCACAATGGAGTTAGCTTTATTCACTTTCTCTGTGATATGCTTTTCAAATGACAGTTCATCATCAATGATAACGCCTATATCTTTTTCCTCAGTACATGTTGACATTGGTTGAAATTTCTCATCAAGTTTATAATCAAATTGATCAATATTCCTTTTACCAATCCTCATAACTTTACACTTGTCAGGATGAAATTTTAGAAACCATTTATCTGACCATTTTTTCATATCGAAGATATCAGACTGAAGATTCACACAGTCATTTACATTCATGATTTCTCTGAATATTTTAGTATCATCCGCAAATAAAAATATTTCACTATCTCTAGATATACTAGAAGGTAAAGCATTTATGTATAGTACAAAACATATTGGTCCTAGGACCGATCCTTGTGGGATACCACTAGTAACTGATCTCCATTCTGATGCCTCTCCGTTTACAATCACTCTTTGCTTCCTATTACTTAGAAAGTTTTTAATCCATGCTATATATGGTTGACCGAAATTGTACATCTCAAGTTTATGTAGAAGTTTCACATGGCTCACTTTATCAAATGCCTTCATAAAGTCACAATACGCTACGTCAACAACTCCACCTTTATCCAGTATTTCAGTCCACTTATCAATTACAGTCAATAATTGAAGTGTTGTTGATCTCCCAGAAATAAATCCATATTGTCTGTCACTAAATAACTTATTCATCTTCATGTGATTCACTATACCCTCACGAACTATACTCTCCATGACTTTACAAATAATACATGTTAAGCAGAATATCCTTAAAGGAACTCCAATTGTCATTAATATTTGCACTCTCAATTTTTTCTTCCAAGTCAATACTCAACATCTCACTCATTTTGTCCCAGTCAGTCTTATCATATTTATAAAAAAAATTATCACCACCCAAGTCTCTGGTATGGACATTAAAAGTATAACTAATCATGGCATGATCACTCTTCCCTAATGGTGCATCCACCAATACGTCTGATACCATTCCCTGTTCATTACTAAATATTAAGTCAATTAGTGAAGGATTGTCTAAACCTCGTCCCCTAGTCACTTCATCAACATGTTGGTACAAAAAACAATCTCTTACAGCCTCCACAAATTCATATTCACTGTCACCTGGACCTTGAGATGTACTATATAATTCCCAGTTGATCCCAGGGTAATTGAAATCACCGTTTATCAATATATGCTACGTATTGCCACGCACGTTAATTATTTAATTAACATGCGTGGTATTGCTAATTTTTATTTGATATGTTATTATTCTATTTTCTTCTGAAAGCTGGTTTATGATCCCTGGGAAGAATATGTGTTATTCGTCCATGATGATCCTGTGCGATCTGGAATATTGAAAATGGACGGTGACGTGTTTTGTTAACAAAATTTGCCAAAATTTAATGTAGTCCTTATTTTATTAACTAATTGCTAAGTTTCTATGCCCGGATCTGAGAATTTTTATGGAAAGGCTATTTACATTGACTTAACATACACGTAGTTCTAAACTGGATATTAGAGGGGTTGCGATTCGAACGTGTACGACTACGTGTACGTGTAGCTACCCGTACATGTATACGTACGCGTTTCAATTGAAATTGGCTTGCGAAACAAAACGTGTGCGTGTAACATCACAAGGCAGTTGTAACATGATTTCTTCGTGAATCGATAATGAGTGTTTATATAAACTCACTGAGACTACCGGCGAAAATCGTGGGTTTCCCGTGCATACGCATAACTGTGTGACGTAGTACACATTATATTTTCGTCTGTCACACGTCTGTTACTTGTAGGAACTACACATACCTGGATGACGAAATACCCAAAAATAGTATTCACGTACACGTACACGTTACACGTTGCCTTTCGCAACCTCTCTATTATTATAAACCAGTGCCCGAGTCCCAGATTGCAAATATGTTGTTATATGGATGTTGACAATACCATTTGATACATTTTCTTTGCCACGGTCACGGATATACACAGAATGTATTTCCGTGCCATGGTGCTCTATTTACGAGGTATGGATGTAATTTTTGAATCTTGGTGCTATACTAGGCACCAGGCCCGGATCCAGAAATTTTCGAGTGGGGGGCACAGCTAACTATTGGGATGATATGGTGGGGTGGGTGCGGTTGGGGTGTACCCTCCCGGCGAAGATTTTTTCACATTTCTACTTAAAATCATGCAATATCCTGCACTTTAAGCTTTTAAAATCAGAAGTAAAGGTACTAAAATTGTACTGCTACACCAACAGAAAATATGACGAGTTTAACAATTATTTTAAAATAATTTCTTTCAATTCCCTAAAAATTACGCTACATAATCAGACATCGGAAATTTTTTATGCAATTATTTAAACAAATGTTTATCCCATTGAAGAACTTTATTTTTTTTAGTTAGACGTTAATTATTGAAAGTGTAGGTCTACTGCTACAAATCAAAATACATAACCCATGAAATAAACAATATAAGATCTATAATTGAACGTTTCCACAGGTTCAGATCGATTTTTTGTAACATTTTAATAAAATTCATGAAATTTCCGCTCTGTAACTTTTAACAAATATTCAACGCTAGACACATGAACTTTAAAAATGCCACCCCCACCCCCTTGCGATGATTTTTGTCAAATTTGCATTAAAATCGTTTTTGCAGCTTTTATGTTCTAAAAACTCGCGTGAAATTATAATTATATTAAAATTGCATTGTGACATAATCAGTAATAAATCTATCAACAAGAAAATGTCGAAATGTAATTTAAGCTCTATCGTGTCACTATTATTAAATCGATCAGTTCACACATTATATAGTAACATAGATAAGTGTTTCAAACTCCAGTGATTCCCTAAATCATGATCATTCAGACGATTCAAAATCATTTGTTAAGCGTCTGAATGATACAGATCAGGAGTAATTAGGGCCTGGATTAACAACAGGGGGCACATTTTATTGCACTCGCTCCGTTATGTGTAATATACAGAGGCTGTTATCACAAAATATCGGTCCATAGCCAGATCGATTTGTAATATTTTAAGGATTTTAATATTTTTGGGATGTATAAAATGGTCACTCCGAGGCTAACTGGGTGGGGGCACGGGCCCCCTGTGCCCCCCCCCCGGTGGGTCCGGGCCTGCTAGGCACTCAGATTGATCAGGGACAATCTAATGTGATTAGATTGTCCCTGGATTGATAAATTACAATTACATGTTACAAATTACTAAATTACACTTGGAAGTAAGACAAAAATGATATTTACTACCAATTTAACATTATTACAACTTTTGCTCTAAAAATGTCGTTATGAGCACGGATATACACATGATTGTATTCTTTGGTATGAACCTCAAACTAAATGACAAAGAAAAACAGAACTGCCTATTTCGTTAGCATTTTATTTGTGCCTCGTTCAATTTAAACCTCTGTATCTTCACAGAAAATTATATTGAGGAAGGATTGAAGTTTGTATCCAATGTTTTAGAATTGTTCCAAACCACGAATTAAGTCGAGAATTCAATGTCAAAGGCGATAGTTTCGAACTTTTTGCAAACATCGCTTACCTAAAACCCGTTTTCACAAATAATATGGCATTTGTGGGCACATAAATTGTTTATAATTACAATTTTTTCATTCATCGCGATAAAATAAAAGTTGTCAATTAGAAACTGTGTTAAAATCTCATGTGTGTTCCTCGAGTCAATTTCAGCATGATATGTGTTTCAAGACGACAGTCGTATGTAAAGCCGAATTCGTTTTTGGACACGTGTCTTTTGATGCGCATGTCAGGCACAAAGGAGTTCGACACATAAACCTACATTGATTAAAAACTGTTTTCAAAAAACGAAGTCACAACGAGAATCACACCGCATCTTGTTCAAACGGTCATTTCTTCGCCAAATGAGAACATAATTATATAACTATGGCTTGGTGTTATCAAAAGCTGAATAATTTATCTACAAAACAAACCCAAACTTCACGTAAACAAATAACTATTACGCTCACAACATGAAATATAGTATAAGGAGATTTATTTTTTGAAAACAGTTTTTAATTATTGTAGGTTTATTTGTCGAACCCCTTTGGTCATGCACGTGCAAACTTGATATGATATATTACCAAAGAATACATTGTATATACGTGATATTACGCAATACGCTGAATGCACTGAATTTAATTGCAAATGGTCAAAATTAATCAATAACCAGCTGCATCACCCTTTATAGTATCGGTATGCGAATTTCATGTGAATATATGTATTTTTGACAAAACAGAAATGATATATGATCATATATAAACTGGCGGTTTAGCACTTTTGAGAAAGGTAGATCTATGCAAAAATAATTTTAAAAAACTATTGCAGCTCTTTAAGTGGCAGTTTAAAACTTAAAATTGTGACAATTCAGGACTAGTATATTTAAAAAGACTATATGTGCATACAAATGCATATGGACATTTCACCTAAAACAAAATACATTGCCCCACTCATTAATCCCGCCCTTGAATTGAACTGCATAGTGCATATGTTCATACATTTAATCAAATATTAACTTTAATCCATTGTATCTAACCATATTCAACAACTTGCACTAATGTGTGCATTAGAATACAGACTGTAATTAGAACTCCCGTGAGTACGTCCAAACTGACGTCGATGACGGGTCTATAGCAAGCACTGGTTCGATCTGCAAATGTCAGACCTCTTCATAGCCCAGTTAAACGTTTTTATTGGAGTTCGTCTGCTCAAAGAGTATAATGTTAAATAACCAAGGTCATCTTCTGCGCTAGCCTACAAGCCCAGTACATGACGAGCCATGTCCATGTTTCAAAAAACAGCTAACAGAACACACGAACACTTTTTGGTTGATATAAGCCGATCCATGATGACAAAAGGTTCGTATAAGAGGCACCGAGGAAGGTCAAATAGACCACTATATTTTTCTCACCGTGTTGAATTTGAATGACACCTACCATTAGCACCTCGTTGTTATTATATGAGCATCTGGGAGTTACCTGGTGAACATGGTGGTTGTCAGCAGTCAACACACGACGGGGCTGTGCTTTGTCTAATCAGCTCAGCGATAAAAGAATGACTTATTGTTTTACCTTTTTGTACGAAACACGACTGTCTACGAATCATTATGCATTTTAACACACAGATTTAAAATCTTTAGACCGAGTAGCATCGTAAATGCATTAATTTCAAGAACATTACTTGTGAAGTGAAATTTTATGTTTATTATTCTTTAAATACGAAAGTGTCGGATACAAGTGTAACCAAATATATAAAAATACAGACAACTTATGTTGAATTAAGTTAATAGGCCTACGACACAATCTTTCAAAGAATACGGAAGAATCGTTGAATCTATTTAAAGGAGTGAAGGTGTGCTTTGATATCCCTCACGGATAACAATTGCTTTTTTACATAAAGAAGCGCGACACATGGTATGACCTTTCAGGTTTCTGGGAATCGTGTTATTGCTGCATGAATATGGAAGATATGTTAAGGTTAGATAACTATATCTGTGTTTTTGACGACTTGGAGATAAATAGTATTTGTTCAGTGAGTTGGAAGTGCACGAGGCGTGCTTAACATTTATTGACATTAGGGTCTCTGTGTGAATTCTTTATTTAGATAGTTTCGTTCAGAAAAAAACGAGTAGTATTCAGTGAGTCGATTGTTCCGTGGACATGCTATTTGGAGACGGGTTAATATCAGCCCTCTACTATTGTTCAGGTGACCGTGAGTGAAATGTCTATTTATTTCGGACACTAGTGGGCAGCAAAGGAATGCAAACTGTATTAGGACGAATTTTGTTCAAAGAAAGAATAAAACTAGATCACGGGTCCACACGAACTAACGTTACGTAATTCACGTCCATTCTTTGACTAGATCTACGATTTTTTTATAGACCTAACGCTTTTTCACAAAGGAGCCGCGTATTTGATCAGTTTTAATTTAGTTCATTGCAGAGACATAGATACTATAAATCTATGTCTCTGTTCATTGGTAGGCCTACTCACTCACTGCTGTCATAAAAAAGTTATTTTAAAAAATTAGCGTGATGAAAATCAATGAAAGCTTACGATAATTTAGCAACAGTATCATAGAACATCATTTCACGGAAAAACCCATAAAATCGAAAATAATTTATTTGCCGGAGAAGTAAAATTTGCAATGCTCGAGATTTATTATATGCACAGGTCCCTGTGGATTTTTTCATCCAATCAAAACGGGCGACACAAAATCGGCGCTGTCACGTGGAACTATTTGCACGCGCCGTGAGACCGGAAGAAAGTCGAAAAACAAAGTTGCCAGACAAGAAACAAGTTGCGTTGTATTATCCTGGACAATTATTTGCAATTATGATCATTAAAGCAGCTGCTTATAAAAAATTATTCATGAGAAAACAGTAACAAGACAAAGGTAAGAATTGTTCCAGATGAGTTTTGATCGCTGCCGAGTAGACTAAAAAAAAGACTAAAACTTGGGACATTTTCTCTCTGCAACTTCTGGAGATTGCGTTGGTTTGGATATACGGTGTCACACTCTTGTGTCGGTGTTTCCTGTTGTTTTCATGAGCTGACATTCTGCAGGGGCGGATCCAGGATTTGGCGTTAGGGTGGGGCGTACATTCATGTATTGACCCCCCCCTCAAAGAAATTTGCGAGCGAAGCGAGCAAGAAAAAATGTATCCCTGAGAAGCATTCCACACAATTTCGTTCTTCATGTTATAATATTCATTGATAAAGTTAATGTGAGGGAAAGGCGAGCAAGAATATAATTATTATTTGAGCAGCTTTCCCGCATACTCATTCCCTACTTGACAAACTTAACTGATAGCGGTTGTGCAAGCGGAGCGAGCAAGAAAAAAAATGCAATCATCTTTTTCAGCAGCATACACCACACACTTATCACTTGGTAATATTCACTGATTTAGTAATTGTAAGGAATGGAAAAAAATCAGTGTTTATTTGAGCAGCATACCCAACAAACTCATTGATAAATCGAAAACTTTCATTGAATTTGCGTAGATCTACAGCGAGCGAAACGAGCAAGAAAAATCGTTGTTTATATAGCCAGGACTAACAATAATCAACTGGATAATATTCACTGATATATAGCTGCTGTGAATACGTCACGAAGAAAAAAATGCACTGTCTATCTGAGCAGCATACCCTGCGAACTCCAGGGCTTCACTTTTGTTCAAGTGGAAATGTGAAATACTTGGGATCCAGCGACTAGGGGGTCCAGTTGCTTTCTGCCTCGTGACGTTCTAAAAAGAACCACGGAATTCGTCAGCTGCATTCTGAGATATCTTTTTTTAATGAAAAGGACAGGTTTAATTATTAGAAAACCAAGCCAACTGTATTAATATTTTATGACTTGTCAGACATTTTTAATGTGCTAGAATTTCTCAAGCCGATGTTTGGCACCATGCTACCAATCAGTCCCATATCTTGTTGCTTGCATACAGCATTAAGTTCACTTTAAAATCAATAAATTGATTATTGTTTTATTGACGCGAGCGAAGGGAGCGAAAAAAATTGCATATCAATATTGTTCTTACATCCAAAATATGATAAATTACCTAGGCTCCGACGATTTTAGGGGGGGCGTACGCCGGGTCCGCCCCCCCCCTGGAACCGCCTATGTTCTGTACAGGAAAACAATACAGGGGCGAATATGGTTGGGAGCGCCGTGGGAGGGGGGGGGGTGCGAAGAAGTTCAGAATATAGGGGGTGAACATTTAATATTATCTGTGTATAATAATCCAATATCTTATACAAATGCAGTCCACTTGTTCATATATGACTTGATTTCACGATTTTGTCCTTCAAAAAATAGCTGTAAGTTACAGTTACATTTTTATTGATTGAAATATTGATATTAATCTTCTAATTTAACGTCAATGATATAGCCTCGAAGGTCCTCATTCAGGTGGGATAAGCATCAATTTGCAAAAAAATGCTCAAAAACGAAACAATTCTGCAAGAAACTACTCATACTTTGATTGAACCATTCTTTTCCAACATATTGCATCATCTTTTATCGTAGTTGCAATAATATTGACGAATGATTGACATTAAATAATCAATACAGTCAAAATTGACCGCCATTTTTTAGATGTTCCTCATTCCGGTGACATTCTGTCGAGGGAAGTAAATCTTACAAGATTTAGTGTCAATTTCTCTACCTCCGGCGTGTAAATGTCAATCTAACATCCGGGTACCTTGCAGACGAATTTACACAATTGTTGAAGTAAGTTTTGTGGAAAAATTGGAACATTCAAGTGACTATGCATTGAAATCTTAAAGAAAATGAAATATATTACACACCTGAGCGCATTCGTACGATTTTTATCATAGATGCAATTTTAGCTTTTTTTTCGTCTGCCAATTACAAAAAGCTTTTGTTGATTTTTACCGAAGTGCACGATGATGACGTCATCGGAACTCACGAGAAATGAGGTGTCACCGGAATCCCGACTATCACGGAATGAGGACCTTCGAGGTTATGTTATTGCATATCTTTTATAAAATCACTCATATATACTGTTAAACCAAGTTGTCTCGTGATTTTATTGTGATAAAAATATGAAATATTACATAAAAGTGATATTAATTTAATGTTAATAGATAATTCACGGTCTAGATTGGACTATCAGTTACATTTTGTTTATTAATGATGAATTACCTACTCTTCAATTACAATTCAATTATAATTCTTGCATCTTCATGCACATGATCATATCAGAATGACATCATGCATTCAGATAGTGATAGTTGGGGGCTGGTGATTAGGGTACTGTGTTTAATTACCCTGGATAATTACTGATAAGAGATCCCCTTCTGACATCATGCTGATTCTGGTCTCAGAATCTATGTCCAATTAACTGGTTGTCACTGGTGACTTATGTTGTAATAAACAAAGTGGCACATCCTTCCTAAATATATTGTAGAGTCAATAACATAGCAGGGGTTTTAGTCAATTACATAGCAGGGGTTTTGTAAATTTCCAGTCCTGATGAAGGTTTTATGGCCCTTACTTGTTTTGATTAATTGTTGTCTGTACACTAAATGAATACTGGAACCACACATAGTGATTATGTATGCATGACATAATGTATTTATTTTTGAACACGATACTTTCATTTTCATTATGAATCTCCTGATGTGAGGTGGTGGAAGTATAAACAATATAGTTGAAGTTTCCCAGTTTTATGTCTTAGTGAGATATGGATATTTTTCAAAATTGGTGAGCATCTTCATAAAAACAAGTTGTTAATTAACCAGACTGGATATTTTTGGTACGAGTTTTATCATCTCAGCAAACAAATAAAACATGCAACTTTGTATCGGAAAACTGTCAGGCTTAAAAAGTGCTTCTTGAGAAAGCCCAGCAAGATGCAATGTATTGTGTGCAATACTCAGGTTTTGATCTGAGGTCATGTTCACTCTTTGTGATAAAAATTCTTGAGTTCTGCAATACTTATAAGCTGGAAGGAATCAATCAAAATTATTCCTATATTGTAATGAAAGATTTCAGTGTCGAGGCGGGCCCCTGTGTCGTATCAGGTAGTTGTATAGAGGTAGATGCAACTTCCTCGATAATCGTATACGTATTAAAATAAGGTGTCGTCGCTTAGCTGGCGTATAGATAATCAATAATTAATCAATATTCCATGGTCTTAGCGGTGAAGTACCGTAGCATAGTAGGAGACTATTCGACATATGTTATTAACACGGATATTGACAGGGCCGTATCCAGGAATTGTTTCCCGGTGGGGGCCAAGAGGGGTGGGTGCGGGAGAGGAAACCCCTCCCGGTCGATTTTTTTAAAATCTTGTTATTGTAACGGTGCATTTTCCTGCACTTTTAGCTTTAAAAATCAGACTTAAAAATAACTAACGTAGTGCTACTAATTAGTGTTCCCTCTCCAAGCGAAGATTTTTTTCAGTTTTTGCTTAAAAATGATGCAATTTCCTGCACTTTTAGTTTGAAATCAGACATTAAAATAATTAAAGCAGTGCTACTAAAGAGATCTACTAATTTTTAAAAACTTAATAATCTGATCATTCTTGTTTTACCATTTTAACAATAAGTATTAAGAAATCCAAATTTATACGAACATGATTTTTTTAATGTAATGTGATTTTCTGCACTATATAATTATATAAATTATGAACTTTTATATTCGGATATAAAACTGGACTACTACATTTGAATAATGAATCAAATTTCAATGAAATGGATGCATATTTAAAAATATTTCAAGAATGGGACCATTACTTTCCACTCAAACATTAAATACTATATATAGGAATCCTAATTAATCACCCCATCAAACAATTAAATAATATACCTATTTTCTCACTGTAATGATTACATGTAAGTTAGTAACTTACATTTAAACTATCAATTCTTCAAGTCAAACTTTAATCTTTAATCATCATGCCCTAATTTAATGGGATTAAATGGTGATAACCATTGACATCATTATGTAATATCTGACTGACCTTCTTTAATCAACCTAAACACACTTAATTTCTTATCAGTTTCAAAAATCACACCTTCACCATCAGTTGGTCCTGTTGAGTGCACGATTAGTCATGCCTGGGGCTATAGGCCTTTCCCGAAACTAGGTAACATCCCTTTGAAATTGTCTTCCCTTGACGCCTATGCGCATGCGCCAGATAAATATCTCAACTTCCGGGGTGTCTGTATATCGATGCAATCGTTATCCAGCCATTACTCCTAGCATTAGCGATCCGTTATACTTGAGATAAAAGTACTTTGTTAACGATGGTTTTGCTTTTCTTTTGTTGTCAGTTGAACGAACATGTAGGGAAGTGATTACATGGCCTAAAATTCTTATTGGGATAGTGAAGTTTCTATATTTCTCAGTAAAATATCTTATTCACGAGCGCTTTCAATATTTATAAGTTGAAAATACTATTCAATTATGATTATGATTATACAGCAATATTATTAATATTCGTTCAAATATTATTTTCGGTAACCTTATAAAATACGAATTAATCTGCAATATTTTTATGAAGATACTCACAACTAAATTATTTTGACAATCATCCATAACACACGTAGACTTAAACTTGCACTTATAAGTACTAAATAAATCCATCACCACGCCACGCATGTTAATTAAATGTATATGACACTCTATATTAACGTAAATATGCTGCCGCTTACACATATCGATCGGCCGATAAAAATGTTACCGCGTTAAGCGTAAAACGCACTAGTCAAATTCTACCCTGCTTTATGTAAGACCTCATAATTTTCGTATCTGTTATCCGATTTTAAATATTTAAAGCTTGTAATGAAGCAGAGATATATGTCTGTCTTTTAATACAACATTCATCACGATACCCTAGTTATTAAATCCACGGCGACGAGTAAGAATCCGTTCCGCGTAAAAGTAAGTTTAAAATACCCCGTTTTTACCAAATAAAAATACAACCAACGGTCGAAAATCATCAAATATGAATTTAATTTTCGATCGATTTTGTTCATTAAAACTTGTTTTAAAAGCTAATACTTTAAGGTTTTATAAAATGTAAAACTTATTTATAAAGCAATTGTGAGTTGTCGACCGCCAACGATTTGATTAAACTTCGTGCATTTATGTACTAATTATTGCAAATAAATTTTCAAAATGGCGGAATCACGTCGAAAAGCGTGTGAAACGGGCACCTGCACACCTTCTATGCGCTAATTGAAAACATATTTTTGATTGAAACTTGTTTAAATTGTGAGATTAAATACGTTTTGAGGTACTGGTTGTACTTTTTTCTGGTTTCTATTGGTTCTGTCTTTACAAAATGGAGTAAAAAATAGTGATTTTTGTCACGATGCGGGACTATTTTTTTTCGGTAGCTGTATTGAACTTGCGGACTTATTGCCGAATGTTAATTATAAAATGGCGATTATTTACAATATAACCTGCTATTAAATGCATTTTGAGAGGTATTGGTTGCATTAAATTACGAACCATGATGCTAGCTTTTGAAAAAATCGCCACAAAAGATGATCAATGGTCGGCGTAGTTTACATCAAACATTATTATGAATACGTCCGTTCTGTTTTATTTCGTTGGCGGTCGACAACTCGCAAGTGCTTTAAAAATAGGTTTTACATTTTATAAAACCTTACAGTATAAGCTTTTAAAACAAGCTTTAATGAACAAAATCGCTCGAAAATTAAAGTAATATATGATGATTTTCGACCGTTGATTGATTTTTTATTTGGTAAAAAACGGGATATTTTAAACTTACTTTTACTCGGAACGGATTCTTACTCGTCGTCGTGGACTTAATTATTAGGGTATCGTGATGAATGTTGTATAAATAGACAGACATATATCTCTGCTTCATTACAAGCTTTAAATATTCAAAATCGGATAATAGATAGTAAAATTATGAGGTCTTATATAAAGTAGGGTAGAATGTGACTAGTGCGTTTCACGCTTACCGCGGTAACATCGTTAATCGGCCGATGCGACAGCATATTTACCAATTTTACATTCGTGAATATAGAGTGTCATATACATTTAATTAACGTGCGTGACCACGCAGACATATCATGGCATGCTTATTCACAATAGTGTTCGTGGTATTAAATGCAAAAATTAATATTACACTAATTATATTAGATTTAAACAATAAGTATTTTAATTAAAAGACTATAAAGAGGGAATTTTGTAGCGAAAACGAACGCACTGGTGTTCGCGTTCTGAAAATATTAAATGCCTAATTCATGTATATATAGAAAATTAAATGACAGTCCGGTATTCGTTTAAAGTGCCCCTATAAATACCCATATAAAAACATATTTTCAAAACCAATTAAGTGTCATAAAACGCATAATCTGAATTAGTAATCAGTGGAAAAGACCCCCTGCTATGTAATTGGTCAACTTCGTGTCTGACACATTGTATAATGCAACATATGTCACCGCGTTGGCTATTTAATTGGACATATAGATGCACCCCTTTTGATGAAAAGATCTGTATAATATCAGCGGGAGATTAATATTAGGGTAATAAAACAGCTCTTATCCCGGTGACTGTAAGATCATATAAAATCCAAGTATTCTTTGGATGAATATATACGTCCATGCAGACACTTGTATTCATGTATAGTTTACGTTGCGTTCGTATAAATTCATGTTTTGTACTTCCCGTTTGTTTTGAAGTATTGACAGTTGTTTTTTTCGTTCAGTGAAATTAAATTAACTTTTAACATGCGCAGTCGCAGCACATTTTCTCAGGGGAAGGGAGTGGGTGGGCATCCTAATAATTTATTCTCAAGAAAGATCGTCCGAGTCGGGCCACCATTTGCTCAAACCAGTTTTGTGTTCTCAGTGGGATATCCTGATCAAATTCCGAGCCCTGCACAACTCATGTATTTATATTTACAGGACAACCATATTCAAGTGAGTCTGAGCCGCGCATAAATTAATACATGCATTGTGTGACTCATTCACGGGATTGGGGTACTATGCCAACACCCTATCACACTATAGTGTTTACAAATTCGCGGGTATCTTATACGAATATGCCAACATCTTACAACCACGTTGACAATGTATATTGTACAATTTCACAAATACCATTATATAAAACTTAACATATATCAAAGTAGAAGTACGCAGGAGAGATTGACGTTGAATAATTTAATTACTTCACTTTTAATAATTAAAAAAAACTGTGGAGCACACGAAACATAATACAGTTTGCTTAATTTTACCAGATACTTGCAACGATTATTATCGTGATAAGCATACATATTTTTTTTTATTAACATTAAATTGCATACATACAATAAGCGAACAAACAATATCATTCGTATGTTTTCTTTAATTTCATTTTTTTGTTTACCGCCGTAGATTCTATACTTTGTTTCGAATAGATTTAATTAATTTCGCAGTATTCTAATGTAATACAGCAGTATGGTATACAAAATTACAAGTTCTAACAGATAATACCAAAAACATAACAAAGAAGAACACTTTTGTAAGCTAAATACTTAAAATAACTGCAATTTGTTCTATGTTACTATATACTGATCTTATCAGGACACCCCGGAAATGGAATTATTGAAAACAGGGGACGTTATCGAGGATTTACCAAGGGAGGTAACCTAGTTTCGGGAAAGGGCTATACAATATATACACAGGATGTCATCTAGAATGTCCAATATACAGGTCACTACCAGTATGATAGATCATAAGATGCTGAAAGATTTAGTCAGTCCCAAGAAATAGATCAGTGGTGTATTAAATCAATAGTTGTAGGGGCCGAAAAAATCGATATACGATAAAAACGTAGCTAGCCAGCCAGCTGGGGGGGGCCAAGGCCCCCTGGCCCCCTACCTGAATACGTGCCTGTATTGTTTTATTAATCATGGACAGAATTCTTTAAATGTAACCTTGTTAAAAAGCTGAAAGATAGCCGATTTTAGAAATGTACTTATTTTTTCCCTATCTTATAAATTGACCGAGAAATGACAAGTTAAATGAGTTTTTTTTTTCGTTTTTCGCACCGCGGTGAAAAAGAAAATGTCCGACTTTGTGTACATGTTTAAATAAAATCGTCAAGGTTTAATTAATCATTGTCCGATTTTTTTTAAAGTAACCTTGTTAAAAAGCTGAAAGATAGCCGATTTTAGAAATGTACTTATTTTTTCCCTGTCTTATAAATTGACCGAGAAATGACAAGTTAAATGAGATTTTTATTTCTTGCCGCAAGTGTGCGTTGTTTTTAACACATTCTTTACATATTGCATATTTAATCCACAAAAAAAACCGCAGTAATTATACTGATTGTTGCAGTACATCGTTTAATTGGTTATAATTACGACAATTAAGACAATTTTAAAATAACTGACGATTTCACAGTTATCTTCAGTCGGCAAAATTTGAAGGTACAATTCCATTCAAAAAGGTATTATTCACACAGGTTGTATTTTTTGCAACATCATTGAAAAAGTACTGTTCTATATACATATACTTCGTGTTAATATAAGAAAATATAAGTATGTTTTTGCAATGATATGGCATCTTCGCGCCGCGGTGAAAAAAAAATCCGGTTATGCCGGATATTGTGCCCATGTTTTAATTAAATGATCATTATCTTTTCAATTTGCTGTCTGATTTTTTTACAGGAATGTTCCACTTATAAGATGAATGATTAAATATTTATAACTAATTTATTTGAAATAGTGAGAGGAACAAAAGACTCAGATATTAAATAGAAGAAATTATTTCACTTAAGATTGATCATTCTTATTTAGTATTAGTGAAACATTTCCCGATAAACACAGTGTTTTTCTAGAGCATTCATGGTTGCAATATCATATTTAAAATTATTATGTGATCTGTATGTCTATAGTATACAATACTTTCAAATCAAACAATATTGAGCTCCTCCCATAATGCACAGAGCAATACTGTCTAAGAGACTAATAGCCCCTCCCACAGACTACAGTGTGAAATTATCTTTACAGTTTCAAAATAACTCCTCCCAATTAGGTAATATTGCATAATCCTTGCTCAAATCCTTACAGGGATCTATGTTTTTACAAGAAATTGATTATCAATTATTGAAGTTGCAGGAGGCAGGAAATAGACCATAAAACTCCTTAGACTTGAAAGGGTTGTATATTGGTATATTGTTAATTACTGGTTTTGGGGACAGTAGCTGCACAGTTAGGGGTCATGTAACTTGGTGACAGCTGTCTATGTTTTACAAGGAATTATATTGATTATGAACTTACTGAAGCTGCAGGGGGGGGGGGGGGGGCAGGAAATAGATCATAAAACTCCTTAGACTTGAAAAGGGTTGTATATTAGTTTATTGTGTATACAAGTCATATGGTTGCATTTTAATGAATTGTGTACTATTGCGGTGAATATTTATTGACATTGTCTCTAAGACATGGTGCTGGCCTTGCAGATCTAGGAGGCAATCGTGAGTATTTCTTCTAAGCCCCAACCCGTGATTTTTTCCGGGATAGCGTAGTGATCATGTAGATTTCAAGACTGAAAAAAAATACATAAATAATAGTATAAACATTCATGTACAAAGCATTTTAGGTGAGTCTTCACTGTGATAAAGAATAAAAGTTCATCAACTAAGCTTAGGTACTAAAAATTACCTGATATTAGTAGGCACTAATAAAATTTTGAACACAGAAATTATCAAAAAAATGACATTTTTTCAATGATCGTAACCAGAAATGTGGGACACCACCACATTTAATAAATACTGGAAATGACAGAAGACTGTGTGCAGTAAGTGTTCCCATTATCATTTTTGGTAAAAAAATTGAGGAAAACCATTTCATGTATGTCGCAGTCAGAGGCATCATTTTTTAAAATTAATCAATTCGACCCTTTTTTAGACAATTTAGTGAAACTTCACTACTACACAAAGGAAACATTGTCAACATAATCGCCTTAAAAATCAATGCAGATGATTCTTTAATGTATCATCATTGAAAAACGTTGGTTTTGAATAAATGCATCTATTGGTATTTACGCCTGTGCTGCACCAATTTTACCACTTATTCATGTCTTACGCCAATTTTCCGCCATTTTGTAAAATACGGGATCGGCAATGTCGAACCTTTTCCCATGAATTTTGCCTAATTACAATAAGATACATCAAAATTATTTATGCAAGCTTAATCTCTTACATTATATCATTACTATTTCTCGAAGATAAATATTGATACGGCATAAATCAGCAATTTTCTGTGAAAATACAAAACACGTTTCAACCGGAAAACACCTTCTTTGGATGCTTTTATGTTTGTTTTATTTCAGAGTGTGTTAATGATGGAGCCTGGCAAGTGTGTTCAGTTGGCTAACTTATTTATTGCTGGATCAGCTATTGGAAATGTTGAACTGTCATCTTACCTACAGTGTTTTACAGATAAGTCGTAAGTTTTAGCTTTTAATTGTTTCAAACTGTGTCTTTTTCATGGAGTATATTTACACAAGTATAGTACGCAACATTTGGCCATGTACTATTTTATCCACATTTGTTTTCGTTATTATACTAGCTGTAAGAATGTTTTGACTTGTTAAAATAACAAACCTGATTGGAAGACAGATAAATACGATTATTTGTGGATGTCCAGGATGCCAAGTAAATTTATTAAGAACTGTATGCATGCTCCGCGACAAGTTTTTCAACTTGTCTGTCTTAATTAGTAAAATGAGTGAATGTTCCTCTTGGTCTAATAGAAAATGCAGGATTTTCTGTCTGTCAGAATTAAAATTTGTCAGTTAGGACTGAAGGATTGAGTTTTCATGGAGCCTTTCTCCAGGAAAACCGGGCTTAGTGACATCGTATTTAGCAATTGTGGGATAAGGTTTACAAGGCTCAGAAATGAGGAAAATGGCATGGTCTTTGATTTAACTTTAAGTTATTGGATGGTATAGCACTATATCTTAGTTTTATTTTTCTCATGAATTAAGTATAAATGACTTCTGTCGTTGCTATGGTGACTCATTTCTGAAAATTATCAATATTGAGAAAAACGAGGGGTTAGTGGTTAAAACTGTAATTACTGTTTTTCTAAACAAAACCAATTACGATTTCGATATGTTTCTATTAAAATCAGAATATAAATCTCAAATGTGATGCACTTTTGCAAAGTTTACTTCAATAATTTATCAAATAATGGATTTATGAAATTCTTGTTTACGTAACGTCAAATAACGCTTGAATGACGTTTGCGACGTCACTCAAAAATTACGTGGGAGTGGTTAGTTTTAAAGGTATGTAACTTTGAAAGCGGATGTTATATTTTGCTCAAATTTTCAGAAACTGTTTGTAAAAGTCTTGTCTTTCTAATGCTGTAAATATTAAGATTTTCATACTTTTGTCACTAAGCCCAGTTTTCCTGGAGAACGGCTCATATATATGTGGTTGAACCAGGTTTATATTGTTGAATCTGTTGTAAAGTTATGTTAGTTTGTTTGCTTTCGCAGTTGTTACAAGTATGTAGTTATTTGGATTTTCCTGCCAGTATGGCTAATGAGCTGCCTTTGAGGAAAGATCCAGTTGTGTGATACAAGGAGTCCTAATGTGCACTTAGTATTAAAGCTATATTGTGGTAACCCTAGCTCTTTACATATAGTCACCTTGCTTTTTAAGCATGCCCATTGTACAGCACCTTTGGGTTACCAACCAGTTCATCTCTGATGTGCTTGGAAACACCTAAAAGCGTTCGTGAAATTTCCAGTGCTGTTTGAAAGTTGAATATGGGTCAAAGCTGAAGGATGCTTTTAAGATGACTGTACTGCAAATTTCTGAAAACATTAAATTAATATTGTGTCTTACCTGTCATTGAAGGTATGTCGGCTGTTTTAATAACAATGTTTTGCTTGATTTAATGATGCTTCTTACTTATTTAAGAGACCTGTCCCTATACATAAAAGGCCGACTTGAGGAGAAAGGAGCTACGCATGTATTCCTTGAATGTGTTGATAGTCTGAGTGTTGATAGTGCAGTATTCCATCAGGGATGGTTCTACAGTATTTGTACAGTGAGGCCTTCCCAGTGTGTACTGGGTTATCATAGACTACAGTCATGTCTGAGCCACTTTGTAAGTTTTATAAAAAATCATTGTTCTTTCTCACATGGTAGTTCCTAGTGTTGGCATTGAGGCATGTGCATCCTGCAGATATGACAATGACAATATTTTACTTGAGACAGTGGTCACCAGCCCAGAATCAACATAAAGTATTTTACATATACGTACATCTATTTATAGTTCACATGCATACATATGTTACATCAATGTGAAAAATCAACTTCAGTTTTAAAACAGTTAAAAATACCATCTTTTACCATAATAGTCTAGACCTCAACAACAGAGCAGAGATAGCAACGCTGTATTGTTTGGTGGATGTTGTTTATGCAAACATGGTTAACAGAATTCATGATTAACATGTTTAAACATAATTATATACGAATATCCTAAAGTCAGTTACTGTACATTATACATATGATAAAATTGTTAAAAAGTTTCTCAAGTTATACAACATTTTACAATATGTCCGATTTTATCTAAGAAGCAGAAATAAGCTGTTATTTATTATGAATATTGCATATGTGTGTGTATTACAGTTTTCGGTTGTCGGATACATGACAGATTATCAATGTCTGTTTATGAACCTATCCTCTGCTCATAAGATGGCTCTGAGACTGAATGTTCCACTGAAGGATGGTATCATATGTATTGTGAAAAGTCATCATCCATGCCATACAGGTTTGTGATTCAGTTAATTGTACAGAATTCACCAAAATTACAGACTTGGGGAAAGCTTTTAAACTGTGTCATACATTTAGACTGATAAAAATCTGAAAATTTGTCAGATTGAATAACTTAAAAGTATGTAAAACCAGATTGGAGAAAATTGAAACAGTATGGTAAAGGGTGCCAAGCTTTCAGACTGATTTTAATTGAATTTTGTTTCAACTTGATCATGTTCATTCAGATTTTGTTAATCATGTCCATCAGAGAATAAAAATTCCTTGCTGACGATAGATACAATTGATATTAGGCTAAGGTTGCATCGCCTATTTCAATGTAGTACATTTAATCAATGACCATCCTGCTCATTTTAATAAAGTGGCCATGGATTATTACCCTTGAAAAGCATAACAAAGTGCAAGCACCTGTTGTCAATCAAGTGCTCGGTTGACCAATAATAGGATATCTAGCTGGTAAATTATAGCACACGGTTGCATACTTCAAGAATTAACTGGAATACCTTCCAAAAATTTATCAGACAAATAATAAACCAGAGTGATCTCTGCACTGGTGTAATGTCAATTGCCTATTTAATTTGGTTATATAGAAAGATTTATACTACAATTATGAATTTATTTCAGATTCTCAATGCAATCAGCCATCTGTGATTCTCTCTACCAATGAGTTAAAACGTCCCAAGCCAGTTTGTCTGTCTGCTGAGAGCCTTTGTTTAAACTTTAACCAGCAACGAGATAGGTTGCTAGAACAAGCTGAACATACATCACGATCAGCTGATAGCAAGATAGATAATTCTGTAAACAGAGACAAAACTATTCACAACAAGGCATCTAGTATATTGTCTCCTAACAGAAAGAGACATAAATCTGATGGAACTAGTCTACTAGGAAAATCTCCTTTGTTGGACATGATCAACAGTAAGATCAGGAAACGACATAGAACCAGCAGTAATGTTAGCAATGATACAGGTCAGAGAATGGAGATAGACAGTGAAAGTGAAGGGCAAGTTGTTGCTAAGGTTATGGATAAGAATGAGAAAAAGAAAGAAGTTACTCGGACACATTCCGACTCGCAACATTCCAAAATAAAGACACAAATTGATAAACAAAGAGAGTCTAAAATTAGTAGCTCTAAAAAACATTCGAGCAAGCATAGTAAGGAGAATAAAAAGGTCAAGGAGCAGGTAGCATCACCAAAGAAATCTTTGAAAGTATCGTTGATGGAGAAACTGGAATCTTCCTTAATGGGAGGAAAGAAAAAAAGTCGAGAGAAGTGTGAAGGGAAGACGAAACAGGTTGAAAAACATAATAAAAAATCAAGGTAGTGTTGTGTTAAGTTTTCTGCTAGAAATAATTTGAGTTCTATCATTATCCAGGCTTCACTAGGTCATCCTATTTTAGTTTTATTTTCATTTGGTTATGAATGCATACTTTTTTTGTAGCTATGCCGATTTCTCACATAATGGATTTTTTCTCTATCTGTCTAATTAATGCATGATTGTTTCTGTTGTGTCCATCTATGGTAAATAGAGATCTATTTGCAATGTTATTAGGTGTGATAATCCAGCTTGTAGGTGAATTTTAACAAGATCTATATAATTATGTGATGCTTGATTAAATATTAGTTTTACTTGCAGGGTTTGTTCCTTAAACAGTCAGGGTCATTTTAAGACTCCTTTCCCAGCACAAAATTCTTTACAATCATGCAGTTTTCCCAAAAATGAAGTTAAATAGAGAAATTCCTACATGGTAATGTAAATTAAGCAACCTATGTAGATTCCGTTACTGTGTAATACTAAGTTTTGTATTTGGTATTGTGAGATTTGATACATTTGCAGTAAATCATCCAAGTCAAGTACTAAAGCACACCATCAACATGAGGCTGAGCAAGGTGACATTGTTCAATATGTTCATACAGTTCTTGCATGATGTTCATACTAACACACCCCGCATACAACCACTGACATACACCATCTGTCAGCTGGGTGGCTACATCAGTTATAAATTCTGTAGGTGGGCAGGAATCGACACCCAGCTTTGTGTTGCAGTTGTTTTGCAGTTGGCACACCAAAATGACTGAACAGTCTCCCTCCCTAGTTACAAAGTTCTGTTTTGTTTAAGGTATTTATTATATAAAGTTGCACATAGTGCATGAATTGTGACTATGCTTAAAAAATGACATTTATTTAAGCATGCAAATATTTACCTTGCTATTCTTTGTTGCTTGCTATAATCTTTGTTTGTTAATTGCACATACATGTTTATTATGTGTTTAGCATCCATATTTGCATGCTGTTTGTAATGTCTCAATTGCACTGGAAGAGACATTTTGTCTGTCACAGATTGTCTGCTCGTTTTCTCCTTTTTATTTGCACTGAATAGTAACATATATGTTTAAGGCATTGAGAAGAACAAAAACATTAATTGTTTGATTTTCATATTTATCCTATTAATAACTCCTGCATGGTTTCTGAAGATCATTTGAGCATAGTTATTACTTTGTGAAATAAACAAGACATTGTTCTCTTGTTACTTACCATGTACAGTTGTTTCTTGTTGCAAACACACTTTAGGAAAGAAAGTGTTTTTGCCTGTACAACTTCTGTTTTATTTGGCCGTATGATGAAAGTGAAAAATATAAATTATTTTAAAAACATTTAAACTATTTTCATGTCCGGTATTCGCTACTCACAACTTCTTATTTTTATGCCCCCCTATCGATAGATGGGGAGGCATATAGTGATAGATAGTCTGTCCGTCCGTCCTGGTTAACCCAAATTGACCGTTTCTTCTAGCATTAATATGGCTTGCTACAAAGCTTTCATACTTGCATGGATGTTGTGTATGAACACTCTCCACACGCCAGTATCACCTAACCCCATTTTGACCTTCACCTTGACCTAATTTTGGACTTAGACTTATTTATGGACAAGGCTTCCACAGGGGGCATAAGCGTTTATTGAACGCAGTCTTGTTGTAACCTCTATAGTTTTACAACCTTCTGAGGTTCTTATGGAAGATTGCATTATTATATTTATGTTAGCGTCGTGAAATAAACACTTCTCTTACTTACTTACTGCTAACCATTATTTTCGTTGCTTGTATCTTGAACAAGATTTTATCTTCGCCTTTCAAAAACTGGCTCATCCCTTCTTATATCGCTTGCTTAGAATGAGAAGGTTGTAAGTGTTACTTACTTAGGAAAAAATAAAACATTTTTAAAGATAACATACATCTAACATATATTATACAATTTTCCAGTATTTTCCTCAGTGTTCACGTCTACTGGACTAACCAAGCAACTCGGCAGAATTCCAAAGAAAGCAAAGCCTGCTAGTGAGGTTGCAAGTCCTGCAATCAGTGATTGTATTGAACAGTCTGATAACTCACAAGACATTGCTGCTGCTGATAAAGTGGTCGATCAACGAGTTACAGCAACTCTGGACAATGGAAAAGCAACTCTGGACGATGGAGCAGCAACTCTGGACGATGGAACAGCAACTCTGGATGATGGAATTGCAACTCTGGATGATGGACCTGACACTGAAAACATTCCTCTACCATCCGAGAGAGGAGATGGCTTAGAGTTGTTTGAAAATATAAACATGGGGTTGGATATTAAATCAATGGTTGCAGATGCCTTGTATCAAGGAGGGGATAAATCATTGATGCAAGGTTGTAAAAGTCCAGCCATTCCAGGTCTCGGGGATTTTAATGAACTGGAACTTCTACGGAAGATGGTTTGTATTGTCTTATATCTTGTAAAAATTGTTTTAGTAGTGCACTTAAGGTTTGTAAATGCTGTTAGTGTAGATAGGTCATGATGCATTAGATATTGAAATAAACTCCTCACATAAACCTTATTTGAGTCTAGTAACTAGAGTGCTGATCCTTAAATCTTTTCTTTATAAGTTCCTATCCATGATTCGGTTTAAGCCTTATATTGTAATTTACGATGAGATATCTACAAGTTATATGTTTACCGCCCCATATGAATAGGAGAGTAGAATAAGTGAACACTGGTTAGGCAGGGGTCCTACAGTTCCGGAAGAATCGGAAATCCGGATTTACTGCAGTAGAAAGAATTAACTTTTCCGCACAAAATGAAATTTATTCAAAGAAAAAATTTGAAGTATTGGAGTTTTGTTTATTTAAAATTTCATAAGCTGAATTTTAACAATAGAACTAGGGTATGCTTGAAGCATAGGTTTGATGTAGGGTTGTGAGCTAATGGCACCAGAAACAGACTCACAGACTTACATCTTACATTATGCCCCCAGTAGGACCCCTGTTAGGACAACTGGTCCCAATCTCCAGAAGCATTTCAAGTACAACTCTGTGAAGCTGAAGATCTTGAAATCTTACTGTAAAGACCTCAGAAAATGTGTCTGTTTTGTTGTTATACTAATTTCTTGCATCGTGGAAATTTACTCCATAGATATGTAACAATATTTGAGCTGAGATTCAGCTTAGAATGAGATGCTTCGGGAGATCGCGCACTGGTTGTTGGGAAATTATTAAAAAAAATTACAAAACAGTTTAAAACGGGATGAATACTTTCAATACAAAGTTCATGTGTCCCTGCAACATTAATCGATTGCAGTAATACTTTGTTAGTGTTAAAAGAAGAAATAAACAAAGATTTGTGTCATGTTATTTATAAATAAATGTATAATTACTACAGGAAGGGAAGACCTGGCATCCAAGATCAAGGACCATACGTGTTACTGAGTGTGACCTGAAGATATCTTTTAAAGTGGACAAATTGTCTAAACAAACTTCAGGATCATCAGCGAAGGCAGACATTGGAGATATTTTATACATTGGATTGTTTGGGTAAGTCTGAGATTCTAACTTATAATTACAAGGCATGTGTTGTTTTTGCACTAAGCTTGGCTTTAAGAAGTGTATTGTTAAAATGTGTTGAGTGGAAAATTGAATATCAGGCTATTGAAAAATTAGCAAATTAAAAATTCAAACTTGGAATAATTTTAAAACATTATTTCATACTTAAAATGATTAGGATAATAGAATTTCAGACTTTGTGTTGTGGGTGGTTGATAATAGAATTTCAGACTTTGTGTTGTGGGTGGTTGATAATAGAATTTCAGACTTGGTGTTGTGGGTGGTGGATAATAGAATTTCAGACTTGGTGTTGTGGGTGGTGGATAATAGAATTTCAGACTTGGTGGTTGTTGTGGGTGGTGGGTAATAGAATTTCAGACTTGGTGGTTGTTGTGGGTGGTGGGTAATAGAATTTCAGACTTGGTGGTTGTTGTGGGTGGTGGATAATAGAATTTCAGACTTGGTGGTGTGGGTGATGGATAATAGAATTTCAGACTTGGTGTTGTGGGTGGTGGATAATAGAATTTCAGACTTGGTGGTGTGGGTGGTTTTATGATTGTGTTTGTAACATGAGGTATAATCTATGATTTTTGTGTGAATTGTAGAACAACAGTGTGTCAGTCAATGCAGATGGAGTATGGATCCTTGCATGAATGTGTGTCTATGTTGCACGACATTTCTACGGACAGCATATCTACATCAATATGGAATAAATCAGTCATACAGGATGGTCAACAAATGTACAAAATTACCTTGTCAAAGACAGTAAAATCTGTAAACACATCCTTTATCACCAAGGACATAATGACCAATAAAGGAATGCAGTCTAACTTTAAACCAGACCCTAGGTTATCAGACAATATTAGCGGACCAACAACTAAACACCAGTCAGTTAAACCTGCAGCAGATAAACTTATAATGGTTCCTGTAGAACAAATACTCGACTACTCTGATGATGAGGATGATGTTGGTTATATGAATATGTATACCGGTAATCATAGAAATGTGGAAGATTTTGGTCTCACTGTTAAGGACTTGGACTTACCTACAGACGAGCTGAACCATGCAATAGTTCAGGAGGACCAACGAAAAGTTATAAGCAGCAAGGATTGTGTAGGAAGTATTAAAGCAGAGAGTGATGGTGGTCTAGCTGAGGGGAAACATATAATATCTGGAACTGACCTTTCTCTACCTTCTAATGACAAGACTGATACCATTAAAGATGTAACAGGCAACTCAATGACCTCAAATGTAGCTGAAGGAAATGCAACTGCAGAAGTTGGTGGTTACAATGATGGGATTAGAAAGAAATCTTCCCCATTCGTGTTGAACCAAGTCATGAATGATCTTGCTGTGTGTGGTGACGATCGTAGAATAGTGCTCAAACTGACCAACAGTAAACCAAGGTATGAGGGAATACTGAACAGTCACTCGATTCTCAATGTTTATTAGTACCTGTAATGTTATCTTAATAACTATTGCTTCAGAGATTTTTATCTGATTTTTAACCTGGCTTTCCAATGAAAATTTATGATTGTGTGGTTTTTAGTCAACAATCTTTTGGTCGAGAATTTCTGTGTTGATTTTCCTCCACATTTGGAGCAGTTACAAGCTCCTTGTGAAAGGTTAAGTGATAAATAGTACTGATAAGGATACAGTCCAGGAAAACTGGTGAATCAGGCGCCATATATACCAGAACAAAGTTTGAGAAATATTTATCTTCAAATTGTTTAGACCTGTTGGTCTGTGTCTGAAGTTTGTGAGCCAAAAGATTTAAGAAAGTATTTTTAGATCTTTGGCTAGCCTGACGTTATATTTTTGCTGGTCTTAGCAGAGTTAAGGACCTTTGTTTGAATACTTGGTTTTCTGTCATTTTCATGTTTCTTGTTATTGTTTCAGTGATATAATAAGAAAAGGTTCTAATGAAAGTAATGACAACAGTGGTGAGAATAAAGAAGCATCAGCTACGACAAATGCTCAAGGTGATTCTCAGAGAAAGTCTAGAAAAAGGACTCGTTGGGATGACTTGTCTGATAAATCCCAAAACATAAGTTCCAATGGTGAAGCAGAAGTAAATCCTAGGACAACTAGTAATCTAATTGATGTGCCAATAACTGGGGTCAAGAAAAGTAGTTCCGATGATAAGTCTAAGAATGACACTAGAAAGGAAAGCTTGCAAGTTGAGTTGGAAAGCAATGAAAATATGAATGAACTTAGTAAAAATCAATCAAAGAATCTAACAGAAAACAGATCTAGGAAAAGTAGTTCACCTGAAGAGCAAGAGAACACATCTAGAAAAATTAGTTCTCGTGATATGTCAGATAACAAAGCAAGAAAAAGTAGTTCTCGTGATGAGCCAGAGAGTAGATCAAGAAAAAATAGTTCTCGTGATGAGTCTGAAAGCAGAGCGAAAAAAAGTAGCTCACGTGATGAGTCAGAGAGCAGAGTCAGGAAAAATAGTTCTCGTGATGAATCTGAAAGCAGAGCAAAAAAAAGTAGTTCACGTGATGAGTCGGAAAGTAGATCCAGGAAAAGTAGTGCACGCGATGAACCTGAAAACAGACCAAGTAGAAGTATTGAAAAATGTAGTAACGAGTCCAAAGAGAAGAGTGAAAGAAGTGCAGATGTCACAGCATTCCTACAAAAGGTACATTAAGATTCTAAAATCTTTGTAATTATTATATGTTTAATATCTAAAATAGTCCTGATGCATAGTGCAGTTGATAGAATGCAAGACTGTGACCCAAATGATCTGGGTATGATTTACAGGTACGTAAGGCAGGTCATATTCACCAGTCGCAATGAGTACGGTTATGCCTTAGAAGCGTACAGTTTTGTAAGTTAGTACTATTGGTAAATTCCTGGAAAATTGGTTTTATCAATTGTCTGCAGTAGATAAAAAAAAATGTTGAAAATTGCTCAAAATCCAATGAGAATATAAAACACGTTATGCCCCCTATCTTTGATGAGGGGGTATATTGCTTTGCACATGTCGGTTGGACTGTTGGTTGGTCGGTAGACCAAATGCTTTTCTTCAATAACTCGAGAACATCTCTGTTCTTTTACTAATGCAATGTCTTCAAAGTCATTGAAAAGTAGGGAATTTTGGAATTAGTAAGTGAAATCTAGAATTTCAGAAAAACTCAGCACAAAAACTGCTCTTTGGTCAGAGAGGTCTTGGAAATGGCATGCCACAACATAACTTCTGGAAACCCTTGTAATACACTTGAATGATCTAATATCTGAGCATGTGTTATAAAATGGAACCAAAGTTATATAGAGAGTATTGTCTGTGACAAATATTTGGTAACGGCCCTATGGGCTTTCATGGCAAATAAAGCCAGAATGTATCTGTTTCTAGTTATCAACTACATCGGAAGTTGTTATTGACATTGATAAAGGTAAGAGAAATGAGAGAGCGGAGAAACGAAGGAACAGACAGTATCACCCGTACAAGAAGGGGAGAAGTGGGCACCATACTCCACATTGGTCCTTTGATCTCGCTTACAGGTATGTACATGTTATGTTCATCTATGGTTAAAATGTCCAATTAAATCACCGTTAGTTTTATGTTAGCATTAGTGTGTTCTGACTCGTGTTTCTGTATGTACCTTTGTAACATATTTTTGGCAACACTTTATTGAGTTTGATGATTTGTGTCTAACATAGAAATTGTTGGGAGTTTCTGGAATTATTTGAATGGCACCAATGACAACTATAGCAAAAAGATAATATTAAGTCGGACAGGGAAGGCTCAACTCAACTTAACCAGCTGAGCACAGAAAACATAAAAACAAAAACATAAGGCACAATGCCCAACACATAATTGAACAAAGGGACTCAAAAACATGAAAAACAGACATTTTAATATTTAACAATTTCATATTACAGTGGTGCATGTCAGAACAATCAATATATATAGACCTGTATGCATTTAAGTTAGCATTTATACTTTAGGAATTAATAGACAAAATTTCATTGTTTTCAGTGATATGAATGAATTACTACAGAATCTAACAGAAAACACATATAAATGCCAAGGACATGTACCAGTGGAGGTGCCAAGCCGTAGTAGACGTCGATACAGCGGCCGATCGTAATTCATTTGTTCCTTAATTTTCCTTTCATGAAGATTTAGTTATTAAGTTACTGCTTTAGATAATATTCCTTGATATAGACCAAAATTGTTAATATTCTCATAATAAACAGCCCTTAAGATGGTTTCCAACTGTGAACTTTCACACTGTGAACGTTTGTACCAGTGTTAGTCAGTGTTTCAAAAGTCGTAAAAAATTGGTAAAAATATGCTCGCGGTGAGGAATTCTATGGTTCACACTACAAACGTTGTGTATTTAATGCACGTTAACTGTTAGGAACATTTCTTAGGGCTTGACTAGGTTTGACAGCGGGTACTAGCGCTAAACGTTCGCCTGCGTTGTATATAATTTTTATCGGCTTATGTGAACTTTCGCAAACGCAGGTTAGAGTATGTGCAGCGGTCCCTAATTTAGACTTAATCGAACGAGTTGCCAAACGCCAGGATCCATTGTACAGAGTTAACCTTAGTTACTGAAACGTTACGGAAAGTTTGTCTGCGCTAATCACTTAACGTTGCCATCGCATTCATTGCATCTGATACCCGTTGGACAAATGTTCATTGGTGCTGGGGAAAGTTAGCTTACGCCGGCATTAGCATTACTATTGCATTCATTGCGTCAGATACCCGTTGGCCTCCGCTAGATAAACATTGGACTGAATTCATCAGTAGACACCAGCAGACATTTGCCAACAGAGTTTAACATAAGTAAACTTTGATCAACTAAATGCAGTGTTCATGAACGTTTACAAACGGACCACTACCACATCAGTGTTTATTTCCAAATGTCAACAAAGTATTTGCATGTTCAAAATTTTCAACGATTACAGCGTTCTTCAGCGTTCACCAGCTATCATCAACTTGTTTAGTAACTTTTACTAGCGGAGCTGAACGTTTACCCAAACGTCGGTAAATGTCAATCCAAACACTGTAGTGTGATCCCAGCTTAAAAGGCTATTAAGATTTTTTAAAAATATGCCAATGAGTATATTTCTAAACTTTATGATTGCTTAACACTTTTAAATTACATGTATGTGATAATACAGACTCTAATTAGTTTCTAATTGTTCCTTGTATCTGAAACAGTTGACTGAGAAGGCTTAATTTATTTGTTGTAGGAATGGCAGACAAGGAAGATTTGGTAGTTATTCATTCATCAGATCCACTGTATATAGGACTCCACCTCGAGAGGATAGCAGGTTGGACTCATTGTTGTTAAGTACTGTATTTAGTACCTTCCGTAAGTCCAAAGGTTGGAATCATGTGACTTCAGTCTATCAATCTGCTCTGAGGTTGAATCCTAAACACATTTTATTGGACTTGACCTTACGACAGATAACACATGTAAATCGAGAATTAAGGTGATTTAAAAAGATCTAATTACCATTGTAAAAACATTGGAAATATTGCAAAGTTTTATACTTTTATTCCCATTCGGTCAATTATCTCCTACAGTAGTTCAAACTTCAACAAAGGATGGGCCTTATACCCAATATCCCCTGTCTGATGTCCGTGTATCTGAAGTTTGGTATTGTGACCACTAACTGGGTTTGATATATTGGTATGCCCCTTTATTTCCAGTTCTGAAGATGAGTTTGATTTGAAGGATATACCAGAACTTAAAACAAGAGCTAAACAAGCTGATCTCCTAGAAGAGAAGTTTAGTACGGGTAAAGATGAAGGCGAATACTCTAAAGAAATGCAAATTTACGAGAAGGATACAACGGTGTGTGATTTAATTTGTGAAAGAGTGTAACTAAAATAGAAATCGGTTTCTGCTCAATACCTTTTGCTAGGAATAAGATAAATGATGGAACTTGCTGTATAGATAACTTGTGTGAAGAGCCGCTTAGAACTGAAAGTAGTCAAGGTCATTGTTACTTATATAGAAAATCAGTTCTTGAAAAAACGCCATATTCGAGCGTTACGTCTGTTTTGTGGCATTCTTGTTTTTTGTTGTATTTACTGTAAAATCATTAATATTTTTGGGGTATTTAATTTCGTTGGTTTTGTGGATGACCTTTATCACAAAATTTATCCCCAATGAATAATTAAACCAATTAATATGTAAAATTTACAGTGGCTGCAAAACTTGCTTTCAAGTTCAGTCAGATATAAAACTTGGTTTTCGGGAAGTTTACTTGCATATACCAACACATAATATTAAACAATTATTGTATCTGTTTGATTTTTTAATGATTTATGATCATTTGTGTGAATTTTGACCTTGTTATTTTTTATGAAGTCCAAAATCCTTTAAATGAATTCTTTAAGTCTTTTTTTTCCAAGACCACAAACTTTGGTCCCATTGAAATTAACTGATTTTACCATATATGATATGATTACAGAAAGAGTTGAGTGGCAAGAAAGGAAAATTGGGACCACCACTTGTTGTTCCTGGAGGACCAAAAACAAGCACATACTCTCGTAAGTACTCTTATACTCTGAGTTATAACCTGAGTTGCTTTGAAATCTAAAGAGTCTTTAGTTTCAGACTCTTAAGTTGTAGATCGTTAAATTTTTCTTAATTAAAATCTTGAGGTTTTCACTTTGTGATTCTGGTCTTGAGTGACTGGACTCACTTAAGAATAATATTTGAGCTGAAATTTAACATAGATTAATTGTTTCAATAGTTTTTGTACTGGTGCTTTGGTCACACATTTGTTCAATTGAACCTGTTAAAATAGATATAGGCCTCGGTACTGTTTTACTGACATATTGCAGAAATGTCCCGTAAATCTATGTATACATATTTTACTTATATTCCGAAGGGTGTTTCACTAATCGATCACAAGTTGTTGCATACATTTACGTAAAAATATTAAACGTAGGCCGGGCCACAATATCACCAATAGAGCGCGAACCAGAATAAATTAATTTAACGTTCGAAAGTTCTGACCCAATACACATTTTATTTTATGATGAAACATACTTATGTTACTTAAATCACAGTCTTTAAAAACATGTGGTAGCTAAAATCAACAGTGCGTGTCAATTTCTTGTCACTACATTCATATTTGTTATCTCAGGGTCACTCTCACTTTGGGTAGAAATATGCCAAAACTTATGCAGAAAATGAAAAAAAATATCTTAGTAAAATGCATTTGCGCAAATATTATTGATGTACCCAATATTTACGAAAAACTTAAGAGTTGCGCTAGCATAAATACTTTGATAAAACAGTACCTTGGTGTTTTGGGCACACAATTGGCAAATTTAGCCCTTTACTCTGTTGTAATGCATTTTCACATTTTATCAGTATACATTCATGTTCTCGAGAACGAATGTAAACAATCAATTATGTCTTTATTATCAAGATACTGTATGAAAGTTGTTTATTTTCTAACAATATGTTTGGTGTTTATTGAGTAATGGGTTAATAGTTGCTTTTTGTATGAATGAACTTATGTAATGTTTTGTCTTCTGTATACTGGATTCAGCTTGTCTGTCCGTCCGTCAGTCTGTCCGTAGACGCATTCTTGTGGACGCAACTACTCATACAGTTTTTGCAGCATTTGCTTCAAACTTTAACAGATGAACAACCTCAACATGTAGATGTGCATAAAGGAAAGAATTTTCGCTGCGACGATATTTGACAGAATTATGGCCCTTTGTACTTTTATGCACTATACAATATATAGTGAACATTTCTTGTGGACGCAACTTCTTCTACATTTTTTGCAGCATTTGCTTCAAACTTTAACTGATGAACAACCTCAACATGTAGATGTACATGAAGCAAAAAATTAGCTGCAATGGGTATATTAGTCTGCCATATGGCGCCAGTTCTAGTTGTTCCTGTTCAGCCCATACTTTATATTAATTGAAGTAAGTTTTCTGAATTATCTTTATTCTTTCTTAAAACTAGGAGTTGATTTGAGTGAGGACAGTAATGATGCTGATGAACTTGCATTTGGACTAAGAAGCAAGTCTGTACAAGATGGTGGCAAGGAACCTCGCTTTTACTCTTATTCACTGAAGCTGATCAAGGATACACTCAACAATGTCAAAATTGAAAGTAGGTCTAGGCACAATAGTGGAGCTAGTCAAAGTGGACAAACTGACGGTAGGTCAAGACACAGCAGTGGTACTAGTAAAGATGTTCAAGCTGACAGTAGGTCAAGACAAAACAGCCCGACTCGTAAAGACACACAAGCTGAAAGAATGTCAAGACACAACAGCCCCACTTGTAAAGATATACAAGCTGAAAGTAGGTCAAGACACAACAGTGTCACCAATAAAGATACACAGTCAAAGACAAATACAAATACCCAAACAGCTGGTAAGACTGGTAAAGATCAGGAGGAAACATCACAAAGGAGTGAAGCGAAATTACAAGAGCATGAAGTCAACAGACCAAGGAGTGAAGCCAACACAATAAGGAGTGAAGAGAAATGTGTTAATAAAAAACAAGATATGCATACTCCTAAAAAAGATCTCAAGGATGAATTCAAGCATCATTTCAAGAACAAATTGTCTGAAAAGACTGACATTTCAGAAATGAGTGATGATCAGGTCACACCAATTAATACCAGAGACAGAGGTGGTGAACAGAAAGATGCTGACAGTGGTAACAGTAAAGTTGAACAGGCAACATCTGATCCCAAAAGGGTTTATTCCACTAACATCTTGCCATCTGATTCCGAGGAATGTCTAGACTGGAGCGATGAGGACGAGACACTGGATAAAGACGGAAGTCAGTTAAATGAATCTTTCAATGAAATGGTGAAATCTAAGTTGAAAAATTGTTATGTTGTGGTTGATTCATTGGAGGAGAGTGAAATTGGAGACATGACAAATAAATCCTCTTTTGGCAGAGATTCTGACAATAATAATGGCAATCATGTAAAAACTGTGACAGAACCAACCTGTGGTACTGATGAGTTTATTAACCTGGATAATGAGTGCATGGTGACAATTGATGTCTGTGATACTGATACTGATGTAGAAGGTGGTCCCAGTAAGCTGAATGATGGCATTGTTGACAATTCACATGAACAAAACAGTAACAAAGTTCAAGATGGTGATGTCATGACAACTGTGGTTGAACAAAAGTCTGTCAATGATCCATGTAACTTTGTGGAATCTGAACACAAAGAGAGTGGTGGGAAAGAAATGGTGGAAAATAGTGGAAAATCAGAATCACACTTTGAAAGTAAGCAAGGTGCATATGTTGTCTTGGAAAATTCAAACCTTAATGGTTTGTCTACAAATGCTGGAACTGACTTCCCACTAAAACATAAAGCATCTGTTGAATGTTCTCCTAATGCCAAGAGAGCTGATGGTAAAGCCAATTCAAGTGAAAAATCAATGTTGTCTGTTTCACAAGCATCCACTGTGACAGTGTCTGAGCCAAATTCTTCAATGTGTAAAACAGTTATTCATTCAAAGCATGCCTGTAAGCCAGAGATGTTGGACGATAACTTTGATAACATGTTACACTGTTCAACTGCAGACAATACATCTGTGAATACCAAACAGAACATTGAGAAGGAACAAGCGAACCTTACATCATCATCTAATTCTGAGCATGAAGACGGTGACAAAGATTCTCAGATCTCAGATGATTCCTGTATAATGGAAAACTTACCAGATAAAACTGATAACAAAGAAACAACAGTTTCGAGTCAGCAATGCAATAAAGTAGACAGGTCTAGCAACAAGAACGGACAAAATGTAAATGTTGACCTAAGTGATGAATCTGAAAGTGTTGATGATGATTCAAGAAATGATCTAGTTTCACATGAAGTAAGCTGTCAAGAAGAAACTCATTATTCTGCATCCCTGGACCAGCCTGTAACAGTTGATGCACATGAGAATAGCTCAGGCTGTGACAATCAGTCTGGTGAAGACAGCAGAAAGGTTGTATGTCTTGATGCAGATAGATGTCCAGAAGAGATTGATAGATTTGAAAACGCTGATGTTGATGAGTTGCAAAATTACAGAATTGATGAAATGGTAGTTATTGAAGAATTGGAACAATCCAGTATGTCGTCTACAATGAATGAAAATAATGATGAATGTGACACATCTAGTACTGAAGAATCAGTTGATGATGACCACAAAAATGTTACAGACACAGCTGAAAAAGACCAGTGCTCTTCAGATGATAGCTTGCATACAGTGGTTGATATCAATGAGAATGTGGAACAATCTGTTGATGATGGAGATATGCATGAGACTTCATACAAATCTCTAGATAATGACATTAAAGATAAAAACAATAACAGTGATGATTATGAAATTAATCATGAAAATCTGTGTGCCTCAGAAGAAAGTGAACTTTCAGATGGATTCTCTTCAGTGAATGAAATGGCAGCAGAGTGCAATATGGTAAACAAAGAGTCCCCTGATAAACAGAACAAGCAAGTGCACACTACTACTGGGTGGAACCATGGGGAAGTATCTGAAGAGATTGTTCCTAAAAATACAACCCAATCCAGTAATGTTTCTCAAAATGCAACAGAATCCAGTAATGGTCTTGTGGCACAAAAGTCACCTTCAAAGTTCGTCTCTCAACTCCATGATGATAGTGTGGTTGTCGTTGAAGATGTTTTTATTCAGGATGAAAGTGATACTATAGTACCTGCTAGTGTACCCACTAGTACTCAAAATGAGGAGGATGTTTCATCAAAGCAAGAAACTTATCAGGCAAAAATGGTGAATAGTGCTCAACTAGATTCGTCAACATGTCCTAACCTGAACATAAACAGTACATCTGCCATGTGTGATACCTATGGTAACCTTCAGGGAAATGATTATAACCACTCTTGGGTGTATAATGCACATACTGCCATGCCATCGCCCTATTATGCTTCACCAATGAACCAATATCCATGGCAACAGTTCCAAGGAAATTATTTGAATCCAGGACAAGGACATCCCTATGCTGATATGAATTCTGGAATGTGGACACCAAATAATGCATTCTCTCCTTACATGACTCCCCCAAATTATTATGTGGCCCACAATACACCTGGTTTGCCAATGGAACAAATGTCCCAACCCATGTGGAACCCTTATGGTGGGTTTTATCCATCCCCTACAAGCAGTGCTTATGCTGCTGCACCATGGATTATGTCACCAGGACATATGACTTCGTACATGCCTGGCAGAAACCCAAATACTTTCTTTGTTACCGAAGCTGCTCGACGATCAAGGGCTGACTCAATATCACCTTCTAGGAAATGTGACAAAATACCCAAATCTAACAACACTCCTGAAAGAAACAATCCTGTAAGAAATCAAAATCTGGATATCAATGTTTCAGAAATTCCACTGCCTTCCTCTACTCCATTACTGAAACCTGAATCTTTGTCAACTTTGTGCTCCAAATATGTGAAACCTGCTGGTATAAAATGGAGGGGTAAATCTGGTGATAGCCATACTACAGAAGAACATGGTGAGGATGACACAATTACTAATCAGTCTGAGTCTTGTAAACGTCGCCATAATGTTGAAACTCTGAAAGTTTTAAGCAAGAAATGTTACAATGATGTGCTGTCAAGAAAAAGTGAATATGGTTCAGCACTTAGGGAATGTGGTGACCAAAAGAAAATGTGTGACAAGATTATGTGCACTGAAAAGTCTGATAATATCCAAAGTGTAATTAGTTTGAAAGAAATGTGTAGAAATATGTTAACAAAAGCCATGGAAGATCAGTTAAGATATCCATCCAATGAAAACCAGTTAAACAATAAAGATAATTTGAAATGTCCTGCAGATGAAGATCTTGAAAACAATGTTAAGGATGTGTTAAATGATATTATACTGAACATTGAGAATCATGATTCCATTCAGATTGAATCCAAAGAGCACAATACTCGTATACAGAGTTGTCAGGTTGTGCCAAAATGTTCAAGTGTAAATGAAACTAAAGATTTAATGAAAGTGACTGTGGAATGTACCATTACTCATCAGGAACATGCCATCCATTTCGGCGAAAGTGATAGCCAAAGACTAGGGGATACTGGTGGCAATGCAACAGAAAATCTTTCTTGTCTAGATTCAAAGATCCTTTCAAGTCCAGAAAAACAGCATGCAGGTTGCCAAAATGTCAGTCGCAATGTAGAACCTATTAATGAAACAAGCAACATGGATGAAGAGCTTAAACTATTCTATGAAAGCATTCAAGAAATGGGTAAAGGTCCAGTTAAAGAAGCCAAAAAAGAGATAGCGAATGCTAGCATTGAAACAGTCTTAGTGGATGATTTAGGAGATACCAGTGCCGAAATAGTCAAGGATAAAAACGTTGGAGATGCTCCTGAAATCAATGAGTTGTCTGCTGATCTAGAAGATGACTTTATCCCATGTACTCCAGAAAATAACGAATATGCTTGTGATTCAGGAATAGACTCTGAAGATGTGCACTATGATGGTCAAAAAAATCTTGCTGCAATTGCTGCAGCTTATTTGGAACCTGATGACATTAATAATGAAGAGATGAATACGAAAGCGAATTGTAATATCTCTCACGAAGAGGGTGATAGCAAAAGACAAGGTGTTACTTGTAGAACTGATGCCAATGAAACAAAAGAACATGCTACTCCAGAATCTAAGAATCATTCAAGTGCAGAGCAACAGCATGCATGTTATGAAAATTCCAATCACAATGAATCTTCTGATAAAACAAACAACGTGGATAAAGAGCTGAAGCTATTCTACGAAAGTATTAATGAAATTGGAACAGATCCAGTTATAGAAGTCAAGGAAGAGACAGCTGATGCTAGCATAAAAGTAGGCTCAGTGAATGGCTTAGGAAATAACAATGTCGAACCAATCAAAGATGCTCCTGAAATAAATAAGTTGTCTGCTGGTCTAGAAGACGAGCTTACCCCCTGTGATCCAGTAAATGACAAATGCACTATCGCTTCAGGGTTCGATTCTGCTGATGTACACTATGACTGTCAAAATAGTCTTGCTTCAATTGCTACAGCTTATTTGGAACGTGAAGACATTTATAGTGAACAGATGAATACGAATGAACTTGTCAAAGATATTGAAGATACAGCTGAAATGGATAAGTTTTCCACTGGTCATGAAGATGAGCTTATTCCCAATGCTTCATTAAATGACATATTGGCTGTCAATTCAGGGATTTATTCTGCTGATGTACACTATGATAGTATTGTATCAGTTGCTACAGCTGATTTAGAACATGAGGAGTCCGAAACTAAAGCAACACATACTGATGAAGTGCTGAAACTGTCCTTTAAAACCATCAAAGAAATTGAAGAATCAACAGAAGAGGTTGCTAGGGCTAGCATTGAAACAGGCTCAGTGAATAGTTTAATGGATGGCAATGTCAAGCCTGATGTAGAAATTGATGATGTTGAAGACATTAATAAGCTTTCTGCTTGTCTGCAAGATGAGCTAATTCCTATTGATTCAGTATATGACAAATGTGCTGGTGATTCTGGAATAGATTCTGAAGTAGTGCACCATGATGGTCAAAGTAGTCTTGCTACAATTTCTACAGCTTATTCTGAATCTGAGGACATTGCGATTTGTTCAGAAACATGCAATGAAAGTGCCACAAGTGTGGTAAAAGGTGATGTTAATACAAATAGTGAACATGTTAATGTAGAAAACAGTATGGATAGGGGTGAAAAGAATTCATCAGAGACATTAATTGTTGACTCAAAACCACCCTACACATGTGGGGCCGATGGAGATCGTATAGAGCCTGTAATAAGCTCAAAAACACTAGCAGGTGATGTTGAAGTGATTTCAAGAAGCAATGAGGATGAGCCATCATTTCAGCCAGAGGAAAATAAATACAGTGATGTCCAAAATGCTGAAGGTGGAAGAGTTTTGTCTACTGTTTATGTAGAAAAAAACAATGTTACTGGGTTTGAAAACAGGCCAACAGAACAAATAGATGAAATTGATGAACAAATGAAATTATTTTATGCTAGCATTCAGTCTGAAGAAGATGTTGATAAAGAAATATGTGAGTTTTCTGGTTCCTGTAATGTGAGTGATACCCAAGTTGTTGATGAAGGTCTTGAACAAGGCATTGAATCTATGTGCGTGAAATCTAGTTTGCCTCCGGAAATAGGCCATATGACTAGTATTACTCACAATTTGTTGAGTGATGAAGCTGAACCAGTAAAGGAAGCGGAAGATTTTGAGAAACACACTGATGATAAATGTTTGATTGTTAGCCAGGAGTCGAGTGATACTGAGGATGATTTGGTGCATGCAGATTTTGAAATTGATGATGTAGAATGTGAAACCATTCCTCAGGATGCAGTGAAGGACCAATCTAAATGTTATCTTTCTAGTGATGATGCAAGTAGACCCATTGAATGTAACATGGTGTCTGCTGGAATGAGTGATGAAAGTTTGTTGTACTCAGATGTAAAATGCGAAGTTGAAAAGATCACTGAAGTGAATTTCCATGAAGATGATGCCTTAGATAATGTTCATGATGATCATGTGCTATATAAACATGCAGACAGTTTAAATTTTCTTAGTATGGCATATGCTGAAGCAGATAATAGTAATATAGAGATACCATTAGAAGTTGAGACTAGTATTGGAACTGAGACTAGTCGATTATCTCCATCTGATGAGGTCAGTCTGTTATCTCGTGACGATGTCCGCAAAGCAGTTCTTAAATCTCCAAAAACTGAAGTTGATGATGTGTTGAAATGTAAATGGACTGAACATGAAGTTTGTACTGAAGAAACAAAACAAGAAGAAAATGATAGTGAAGAAGTTGATGATGTCATTGCAGACACAAAACAAGAAGAAAGTGATATTGAAAAAGTTGATGAGATCATTGAAGACATAGAAGACAAATCTGGTGAAAAGGATAATAGGGCATCAAAAGATAGGCCAATATATTCTGATACTTATCTGAAATCAAGAGGCATAATTAGAGCTACGGATGCCAGTTCAGAGTTTATGCATCCTACTATGGATAAAAGAATTGTTAAAGCTGATCCATCTATGAATGTACCAGTGAATAGTTCAAAGCAGACAAGTATTCAATTAAGATTGCAGAACTTGTCCAACCAGAGCAATTCCAAGATCAAGAAGGGTAATGTTTGTATGCCAGTGGTGGGTAAAAAGCAGAAAAATAAAGGGTTTAGAAAAGCACTCCATTACAAAGTCTTGATGAATGCAAGCCGTTCTAATTCTAAAAAACTCGCAATGAAGATGGAGGATAGAAAAAGTAGTAAGAAAGAAGTGGAAGATAGAAACAAGTATGTAACTCAGTGGTTATATGATAATGAAACTGGTCACCAATATGAACAAAACGTTGAACCAATTCCTGATTCTTGCTCAGCTTCTGATTCTTCTGACAAATCTTCTGTAACATCTGCATTGTCTATTGTATCTGCAACACCTATAGCACGTTTACCTGCTGCATGTGCAAGGATTGGTGTAAGAGTCGCTTGTAGTGATACATCACAGGGTAGTCGTAGCAGAGGAAGTAGTTTGTGGAATACAGCACAGAGAAGTTCTAGTCAAGATAGTAGTTTGTCTAATTCACCGACTTCACCTGTTCTCCCTAAACATTCTGCTGTGAAACAGAATAGACAATACAGACGTAAAAGTCAAAGAACGTCTACTTCTTCATCCTCCTCAGAGAATGCTACCCATAAAGTAAGAACAAATCATCCTTCAATTTCAACCAGAGTAGATGATTACCTCTTGAGGGAGAAGGTTGATAGTTGTCATAGTAACAGAAGGTCAAGAAAATACAGTAGAAGTTCCTCAACATCTGAAAGAAGTGTATCACCAGTGTACTTCAGAAATAGGCAGTATAGGAGGTCCAGAGGAATGAAATCACCAACTGATGCATCAAAACATACCAGAAGGCATCAAAGCTCTAGTAAAAGGAGACAATCACCTGCTGAATCAGATCATGATTCTTATTCAGAGCTGTCTGAAGATTCATTCAAAAGAACAAAATCTCCTACTGACAAATCACAGGAAAGATCATCCAAACAAATAAGAAAATATAGAAGGTCTAATGATAGAAGCAAATCACCTGTTGAATCCATCAGTGATAAATTCCCAGAGTTGTCTGAAGATTCATCTGAATGTTCTAGGCAACGTAACCATAGATACCATCATTTGTCTGCAAGAAATAAATCCCCACGTATGAGAAGCCGGGAAACAAAGACAAGGAATAAGATGACACACAGTAGTTCATCTGATCGTAGAAATAGATCTTTTGAGGAGAGTGCGGAATATTTAGAAAATTACAAAGGTCAGTCTTCAAAAGATAGATCTCGGCATAAGGAAGTGAGATCTGAGAAGCAGCGGCCTCTGAAAAGATATGTTGAGAGTCAGTCACCGATTGACAGCAGGTCAAACTGCTCTAGTCCAACAGGAGAAGTTTCATTCAGAAGTCCAGTGAGAAATGATCGTCAGAGTAGAATGGAAGGTGGTAGAAAATATAAAATTAACCCTGTAGTTACTGATGGCGGAAGGAAGTGGTCTAGAAGTCAGAACAAGTATAGAAAGTGCAACAATACTGAAGTGAAAGATGTTAGAACAAACGAGACGAAGACAGAAAATGAAAATGATGTCAAAACAGTACAGAATCCATTCATAACCAAAACACGAAGACAAAAGAAAAGAGTTCTTATGCTAACAACAATGTTAAAAAGCATGAAAATGTGTAAGTAAATGACATTATCTCTAGCAAAATATTGTGAACATGTGATTTATTTTATTGACTTTGGAATATCAGTAATAAAAAGTTCTTGTCAGACATTTTGTGCGAAAACTTATTGATAATTGTTAATCTAACAAGTATTACTCTAAATATACTTCAATAGTGAACACAGAACTGCTGCTTTATAATAATAATGCTTAAAGAGTGTTATTTATGTTCTATAATTGTTCAGCATACTTTATTTTATTCTCCCCTCCTTTCAAAGAGCTAGGAATATATATAATTGCTTTGCACTTGTTGGTGCATGGCTGGTCTGTCGGCGGACCAGGTCATGTAAAGCTAGCATGTTTGAACGAACAGTCAAGCTTGATAAGGAGGATGTTAATGACAAAAGAACCCATGTGACATTGTGTTAACATGTACTCTATCTCTGTATTACAGCTGACTTAGTGTGTATACTACAGAAACTCATCCAGAATTCGTCTACATGTTGTCATTGGATACTGACATTCCTCTCCTCACAGTTAGCAACATTGGAACCTTCACAGTGGTATATGCTCACAATTACACTATACTGTTAACATTATACTATCAATGATACTGGTCAGTGCTGACACATATTGCTATCTCCTATGGCAGTGTTTTAAGCATGCATCATAAGAGCAGGCCTTGATTTCCCGAAGCTTCTCAAGAAGAAGTCTTAACCCAAATTTAGATTTTGCCCAAAATAAGGTTGCGTGTGAGACAAACATTTAGCTTGAGCTCTTGTCATTCAATTACTGTAAAAACTTAGAATATTGTTTCTGTTTTGTGATACCACTTGTGGTACGTATCTGTTCAAATACCAAACAGCTTCCAGCTATTTGAATAGTAATGGTTGCTATGTGCCTACCTGCTTAGTGTCTTGCAGTAAAGGCTTTAAGTCTGTTAGTAAATTAGCTTAGAAAGCACTTGTGTCTTGTAAGCCAATTCAATGAAAGAAGTCTTGGCATTGTATATATTCTGATAATTAACACTCTCTGCATTGTTGATATGTATGGATTTTGTATCTTAACAATTACTTTTTCATGTTAATCAGTTCTGTATGTTACAACACATTGCAGATACAAATAATACATTTTCTTTCATATAAGTAAGTATCTTAGTTTGTTACATTTACCATGATTGAGGTGGCTCTTGGAGTTGAATACCACTGACTGTGAATGTAGAGCTTGTCAATTTGAATTCTTGTTCAACAATGATTTTTTCTACCCAACATCACACTGTTGTGTATCTAGGAAAGTACTGCTTAGAACCTAGAAAATGATATATATGTCCAGCTAATTTTGTAAACTACATGGCGTACATATTTATATTTCAGTACCCTGATAGAGACCCTTGAACACAAGCACTCATGCCTACAGATTATACATAGTGTGGATAACCTAGACTCGTATGTTGTGATGGAACTGAAGGATACAAATGTGGAGGAGATCTACATCATAACAGGTCAGTTAATGTATAGTTTGCACCTATACTGGTGTTCACACCTGTACTGACCTCAACACTTAGAAATGCAAAGTATGATCCCATTAGACCAGTCAGCTTTAACAACAACCCCTAAAATGGTTGCACAAATAATCATATGTATTCCTTAATATGAAGGATAACTTGCCTGATGATTTGTTTCTGTGTCTAAAGTGCACAACTTTTCCAAACATAGTATCTTCTTTGTTTGCTGTTTGTTTGATGCCCTCACACATAAGTTTGGGTAGTAGACGTATATTACTTGGTCTTGATCTTGGACATAGGGTGACCAAGTTCTTCACCATAGGAGCATATGTGCTAAATGAATACCAGTCTTATTACGTAACATATCTTTTCTCATTTCCAATTGATAAACCTTATATAGATATATTTCAAAGATTATCTTGACATTCCATGTTTGTTTGTACCTTCACTGTATTGCCTATCTTGACATTTTACTGATTATGCCTCCCACATGTAGTAAGGGTGACATATTGATTTTGTGCTGGATGTCTGTCTAGATGGATGTCAAGAGTTTGTCTGCACCTGTTCTCAACAACCCCTGGTCCGATTTCAATGAAACTTCACATGAATACTTGGTACCAAACATAGTTGTGCATATTGTCGGAAATTTTAAGTCGGGTGAGATTTTCTTGAGTTTTGGCCCCTTGTTGGAGACAATACGTTTTGTGTCAAAAAACCTTCTAGTATTGTGATTAATTCTGATTTTCTGTAACTATGTGTCTTTCAGAGCCATTGGCACAAGATGAGAATGTTCGATCCATCATTAAATATTGTTGTATGGACACATTCTTGAACAAACACCTGTCATAGCTTGTCAGTAGAGAGAGAAGAAAGGATGGACAAAGTTACAGATGAACTTGGTGTTCTTTGTATATAATACTGTTATGTTTGCATTGTCAAAACATTTCTTTAAGTCCATAATACATATCATGATTTTATAGTGCTCAATACTTTTATTTTTGTATGATTATGTTTTACAGACATTCTGGATGAGAACCTTTTTTGTTCTTTCCTAATTTACGGCAAATCAGTGGATTATATACACTATACAAGTTTAGTTGGTGTATCAGTTACACAGATACTATACTACTCAAAACTTGAAAAGGGTCAACAAATTTTCCTTTTGAATATTTTGCAAATTCATTAAGATGGACTGGTGGAATTTTCAGAAACATACTGCTTTATCTGCAATATCGTAAACGAATAAAGAATGCTTCAATATTTGATGTCTAAGTGCTGTTAAGCCCAAACTCATTAAAATCTTTGTGCTGCATTCAAGCCACTCTGATTACAGAATGCGGTCCTTTCTTTGCATTTTGGGTCTTATACATCATAAGAAAAAATGAGACAAAAATTTCCATGTTATTCTTGTCACTTTGGTCCCTGCCGATAGGGCTTATCAGTAATCTGGAAAACGACACCGTTTTGATATTGCATGTCAAATGCAACTCATGAATATTTCGAAATTTAGCAGTAGATGGTATTTTGATATTTGCATAACACTTTCTTTATTCAGTTAACATAAGACGAACATGAATATTGATTTCTTGACCCTTATCAAAGTTTGAATTGTATATAGGCTTTCAAAGTTTAAAAAGTATATAAGCATATAACTGTGTTATGTTTCGTATGTGAAGACTTGATTCTTTCAAGAAGGAAAATTTGTCAAATTTTGCCATAATCACGGAGTCTGACACTTTTGTACGGTAGAAACTGATTGATGACTGATGGATATTATTATACTTGTTGTAGTTACCAATTAGCTAATTGTTAAAAGATATCCATGCCATATTGGACAACTTTCATAAATGTTCTTCATTGACAATCTTTTGAACGCCTTATTTGTGTTACAAATCATATCACAATTACTAGTATGATAGAAAAACCATAAAGTTGATGATTTTTATATCAAATTTTTAATGTTTTGAAATATCATTTATTGTACATGTATTTTCTTCAATGACATGTTAATCTGTGTTATATGACATTGTGTGCTAATTTGTTGTGTCTAAATCAGTTTGAAGTAAATGTGCTGGAAAAGTATTTCAATGTTTTGTATAGTTTACAGGCACTCTGATTATATGACCGTCATACCACCTTGTCTGAGCCTGAAGTGCTCCTAGTGAGCTATTGGGATCTGTGTTTGTGGTTCATCCATCGTGTCACTCGTGTGTCAATTTATTCTATACCGAAGAATTGATTATGATTTACATAAATGATCATTCATTGTTCCTCCTCCACAACACTATATGTCTCCTTGGTATGATATTGTCAAGTGATCTGAAACTTCATTTTAAAAGTGAAAACTTAAAAAAAATCCCCTTGACCAAAATCACAATGCCTGTTAATAGCTTTGATATTTCATTTGTTTTGTCTAGTGATCAAGCTACAAGCTATAAGTTTAGCTAAAACCTAGCGACCATGTTGTGAATTAGTCTTAACGTGGTCAAAATAGTAGTCTACTCGGATGAGTGATACAGGACCATCATGGCTCCTTGTGCTTAGTGTCAGGATCATGTATTTAGTGCTACTGTTTTAAAATTGAGAACATTGCTATTTGTGATTGCCTAAGTTAACCCCTTACTCAAGACTGGTCTATTGTGAGGCAATTCTACTGCCTTAACTAAACACTGATCTATTGTGAGGCAATTCTACTGCCTTTACTAAACACTGATCTATTGTGAGGCAATTCTACTGCCTTTACCCAACACTGATCTATTGTGAGGCAAGTTACTTCCTTTACTAAACACTGATCTATTGTGAGGCAATTCTACTGCCTTAACTAAACACTGATCTATTGTGAGACAATTCTACTGCCTTAACTAAACACTGATATATTGTGAGGCAATTCTACTTCCTTAACTAAACACTGATCTATTGTGAGGCAATTCTACTGCCTTAACTCAACACTGATCTATTGTGAGGCAATTCTACTGCCTTAACTCAACACTGATCTATTGTGAGGCAATTCTACTGACTTAACTCAACACTGATCTATTGTGAGGCAATTCTACTGCCTTTACCCCACACTGATCTATTGTGAGGCAATTCTACTGCCTTAACTCAACACTGATTTATTGTGAGGCAATTCTACTGCCTTAACTAAACACTGATTTATTGTGAGGCAATTATACTGCCTTATCTCAACACTGATTTATTGTGAGGCAATTCTACTGCCTTTACCCCACACTGATCTATTGTGAGGCAATTCTACTGCCTTAACTCAACACTGATTTATTGTGAGGCAATTCTACTGCCTTAACTAAACACTGATTTATTGTGAGGCAATTCTACTGCCTTAACTAAACACTGATCTATTGTGAGGCTATTCTACTGCCTTTACCCCACACTGATCTATTGTGAGGCAATTCTACTGCCTTAACTAAACACTGATTTATTGTGAGGCAATTCTACTATACAAGTAGTTCCATGCGGATGTATTTTAAGGCATTTCAGTTTTGGTGTCCATTGTGTGCTACTTGAATAAAAACGAGGGTAAATAAAGGGTACTTAATATAACTAGTCATGAGTATTAGTGCTGTAGATATATAGGGGTCTGTGGAATAAAGGATTTAGTAGACTTTGCTGATATGTGCTAATGTATCATGAATTATATGTAAATCATTTGTTTTTGCAGCATTCTGCAGAAATTTGTTCTTAGTTCTTTTTAAAAGTCGTTTATTATTTTATCCTATCAAATCATTGTTTTAGATATTGCTGGCAGCATTTTTCTATGTTTTGTTTATTTACTTTGTTGTGTAGTACCTCATCTGAAGCCATGTAATAATCATGTTTACACACACCTAACTATTGTTACGCAACTTTTATTAAATAAAAATGTTGAAGTGAAAATATTGAAGAATCTTAATTGGAAACTAATTAGCTGATATTCCATTCAAAGATTTGTGCCTTGCGCTTTATTTTGTTCAAATTAGTTTTTGTATTTGCACCCATGAAAAGCATTTTGGAGTGTGTTCCTTAGCAGTTTTTGGTCTCCATTTAATTTTGCATAGTGTTTACAAGTTTGTACATTTGTATTCATATAGAACCAACATGCCGAACTTGATTATTGTTTTATAATTAAAAATCATAGAAACTGATTCTTAGCATTTGTTTTTGTTTTACTCTTGTCCATATAAAACAACACATTCAGTAATGTAACATCCTTGATATTTGGGGTCATAGAATTTCCTGGATTTTGGTAAAAATGGTATGTCTGTGTGTTCATTATTTCGCTGGCTTAGAATTAGAAGGTCGTACTTACGACGTTATAAGACTCTTGCATATTTTAATTCTGCATCACTAAGGGCTTCTTGCTTCTTATTAGCCTTTTTTCAAGAAAATCAGAACTGGTCATGTTGACCAAACCTGAGTTTAAAAAGCTTGTTTTTCCGTATGTAAAGAGTAGTTTTCAGACAGTGTAAAGAGTAGTTTTCAGACAGTGTTTTCTTGTTTTGTCAAAATTTTTGTACTGATGACCTTCTAATTCTAAGCCAGCGAGTTTGGTTGATACCAAGTTTGGCAACAAAAGGAGAAAAAACTTACGGTTCGTTGAAGTTCCTCCCTGAACTCCATGAAAACATGGTGATCTTTTGATATCACCTAAGTCATTTGTTTCTTCATCTCTGAATGGGGTGCAGTTAGTTGCCAGTAGCTTGCAGAAAGATTTTCAATATTCTGCATTAAATTAGTGATTTGACTGACGGATAACAGACTACATGTAAAATACAACCTCTGTAGAGCAACACCCTTTGGTCATTGTTTAGAGGTTGTTGCTCTTCAGAGGTTAAATTTATAGTAAATAGTGACCTAGGGAAATTTTGAAGGTGTTGTTACACAGAGGTTGTTGCTCTATAGAGGGCCACACTGGAGAGGTTGTACTGTACTTATAAACTGATCAAAAGTTTGACAATTTCATCAATTTTATTGCACAATATTGAAACAACATTTTACATGTATTTTATGTGTTGTGAGATGTAGCTAACACATGGCTATAACACATATAGTTTATACAATAAGTACCAGAATGTGGTTTATTACTTGTATTGGTTCACACTTGTAGGCACATGGTTTCAAATTACCTGAGTCAAAATTATTTGATTGTTCCCTATATATGGAGAAGGTTGTGTAGCATCCATGTTTAGCGCAACAAATACATGTATGACGTTACAGGAACTGGTGTCCATATTCGATATGACAACTGAAGAAAAACTGGGTACTAGCTTTCAAAACGTCATATCTGTTGCGGCTAAACATGGCCGCTGCCCAACCTCTCTTTGTAGGGAACAATCGGAAACCATGTGCCCATGTTCAGACTCGGGGAGTATGGGTGTTTTGTCCATGCCCACTGGGTCAGTAATGTTCTACATAAATAACACCACTCACTGTAGTGATACAATACGCAAGAACAACATTCATAACATACTTTTTAGCACTAAAATGAGTATTTAAATATATAATAGTAAACACAATAAACATCATAGTTCATTGGGATATGCACTTATTATCTCCCTTGTTCTACTCTAATTAATTTGGGAGGCCAAGGGAGACAATTTGTACATACATTTACATCTTTGGTTGGTTATGGCACCATGGAATAGCCGATAGCAATCCAGTATTATTAACAAACATTATTATGCTGGGACATATTACAGAAACCAAGCAGTTATTGATTGTATGCACGAGTTGTCATTGTAGCATTAATCTTAACACAGATGAGAATGCAGTTTCTGGATCAGTAACCTTACACAATTAGGCACTCTCGGTGGAATCTTAGTTTATTTTGGTCCTATCCATGTCTTGTTTTACACATGATTTGGGTAGCACTCCTAAATATGGAGACTGAAAGTGTCCAATAAACATTGTTCCATTATGTTCAAACACTTCACTGACAGCACCAATAGTAACAGCGCCTGGATCGTGTAGACTATCAACTATACTTCCATCAGGGGTTATCTCTACAGCAAGTGCATGTTTGGGCATGAACACAGCATATGCCCTCAATGGTGTGATCTGAAAAAAGTAAGAACGTAGGTCGATCACTCAGTAATATTTGTTAATATACTTGAACTGGTAAACTAGTTTGTATTGTGTACAATTACTTGTGATTATCCTGACGGGTATTTACATACTTCTATGGCTCAATTCATTTGATAGTGGTACAATATCTAATTCCATGTTTGAATCCTATGTATTTTTATTGTTTCAATGAAACAGTTACATGTGTTACTGCAGAAGACATCAGCAAAACTGTGGTGAAATTCCACTATTAAGACAAGACCGGACAAAAGAAATACTGATGGAATACTTGCGACATTGGATGTACTACAAAGAACACATTTTACGTACCGCAGTAATCACTTTCTTGACATACGGATAAGGTCCTATCAAATCAAGGAACGATCCTATAGGACTAGAACCATCAAACCTTACAGATGCCAGCCCAACATAGTAGTTGTTGTTGCTGTTAAGTTTTATGTTGTCAGGGTAACCAGGTAGATTGTCCACCAGAATGTCACTTTGTCCTGCTTGTGGACCTTTCAAATAATATCTATAAAGTACAAAGGCAACAAATTCACAAGGAAAATTTGGTAAACACACTGCACAAATAATAATAACTTGAAGGACTTGTATCATGTTTATTACAATGCCCCTTATATAGTATCATGTTTATTACAATGTCCCTTATATATTGTTTATTAAGAGTATGAATGCTGACACAGCATCGTAAATGTACGCACCAGTCTAACAGAAACGGCCAACAAAGGGGTGTACCTAATTTCAAGTGCGTAGATGCTTTTTTTTGGTCGAGTGGTCATTTTCGAATGCTCTGCGATATTGGTTTAAATTTGAATAATCAGTTGCCATATGACTGAAACACTGCCGCAGTAAGACTTTAAAGCATGAATCTCATTGACCAAACTATTCGCAGTGTTTTAAGGTTATGTATTGCTATAGCGTAGTGACAAGGGGATCACAGCTTAGGAATTTGCATATTGACAATATTTTAGGCGTTAGGAAGCTATCCGTTTTCATATTTTATCCTTGGATCTGACTGCGTTCCAGTTGGTATATATAGCTTTGCTTGTACATTTACGTTCCGTATAAAACGATGCATCGAGTGCAGTTTAACATGAAGTTCAAACCCTGGATACGCCGAGTGCCAAGCAAAGGAATTTAACGATAAAAACAAAAGTTAATGTATATTATACATTCAAAGAGGTTCTGTAGTTTCAATGTTCAAATTAATGTTGACTCAAAATGAGTGTTTTTACACGTACCTCCGAATTCTTGCAATACTCATCTCTGCTATAACTAAATGATTTTGGTCGCGTGATACGGTGATACCATTAGCGAGGTAGAGCCCGGATATGAGGGTGTGACACTGTCTAGTTCTCAAATCATACTTCATTACACGGCCATCAGGTCGAGTCTCTATCACCTATATCATAATGAACACATCTCTATATCTAGTGTTACAATTAAACAAATATTCAGATCATGTGTATAGTCCGATTATTCAGGTATGTCACTTGTATACAAACATTGCAATATCATAACATTGTATTTTTATTGTTTAAACATTTCAAATGTAGACAAAGGCAATAAAAACCAAAACCTCATTCACTAAGCAACATATCAATACACATAATCAATGGGGATAACGTATAAAACGGAAGTGATACCCTGACGGTTTTTCGACTGTAAATTTCGTCGCTTCGGTAAGTAAATCTTGATTTTTCTTTGTTTTGTAAGACGCTTTTTAAAAATGTTAATGCAAATCCACAGAGATTCGTACCGCAATGGCGGGTATGACCAGTAATTTCAGTTTTGACAAATCTACCAGCGGGTCCAAAAACATGTGCACGGCCTTGGGCCCGTAATATTCTTTAGTCTGGGATGCATGTGTACCCATGACAGCAAATTTCGGTGCAATTTGGACAATTAGGTCGTAAACTACGGCCGAAATGGCCATCCCGGCTAGTCTGCATTAGAACGCTATGGTAGCGGAAAGGATATACTAGTACAGTATAGTATATATGATAATTTATATCAATTATACTACAAATATATTACAGCATATCTGAAGTTACGACGTTCCCATTTGTACGTAGAATCTGTGAAGTACACATAGCCATCATCTGATATATCCATACTGTTGAGAAACTTAAATGGCAATCCATCGCTACCTGACAATATAAGAACTTGTGTGAGATAGTTATCATAGTGACATAACTAAGAACTTTATACAGGACTTCCGAAATGATTGAGGCGTGTACTTTAGGATAAACCACCTTTCTTATTACCAGCCATACGACACACTTACCCCACCAGCCAATTTCTAAGTTCCTTGGCCAAACAAGTACAGTGCCCGTAAATATCTGTCATTTGTTTCCCAAAAACTTAGAACATGTTTTTTAAAACGTTTACCACGCTCCGCAGACAATCTGAATGTTAATTTAATATTTGTGAGAAATAAATAAACTTAGCATCCGTTTTAAACTAACGTATGCCTCGTGCTTGCTTCCTTATTAAAACAATTGTAATAAATGTAAGATGAATTTCTGGAAAACATCACGATTGTAGCACATATGGTATAGAACCACACCCACCTTGTTCATTGGACACCAGTGTCTCTATACTTCCTGTTGACGTATCCACTCGTAGTAGTCCTTTGTATGAATCCACAACATACAGCTTGCCATCTGGTCCTATCTTCATACCCTTAGGTCGACCGCATTCTGGTTCAAACTCGGGTGTTCCACATAGGGAATGGTAAATACCAGTGCGAGTCAGTAGTGTAAGACTTCTGTTTTTAATCGCAAATATTTTACCGTCGCCAGTTCCTGTGTACAGCGTACCTGTAAAACGAAGACTGTTGTAAAACATATTATTTCTTTGAAAAAGTATTTTCATCGATGTTTATACAGTTGTTTTCTGGAGTTAATTATCAACCAGTAACTCAACAAAACGCAAGCAGCTGGCGACTTTTTCACCTGTGGTCAGGGACATGACCGTAGCCAATAGTACATAATAATCACATCCCGTCCAATCCGACATGAAGTATGCAATATGTACGAGTAAAATATTGTTGTTGTCCTTGAAAGCTGGTTGTTATAGTTTAATAACACATCAGGAACGCGATGGGGCGACCCTGTCATTGAAAATATGACCCTGGTGTATATATCCGATGGTTGACACGAATTTGGACAATGGGTAGTACAAGGACAATTTGTGGTTAATATTCACTAGACCATTCGACTAAGGGCAACTTATGAAAGTACAAGCACTTACTTCCAATGGGATCTTGTGTATTTTGCTGAAGGGACGGTTAGTAGAGACGACAGTGGTAAGATATAAAGAATGCGGGTACGATTAGCTCTTTGCGACTAGACGTATTGGTCGTGCAACGTGCCCGATGTAGAGCACCGATATACACGAGGTTCCTCTGCATTTTAACCAGTACATCATTGTCATCCCCATACATCAGTGGTTAGTCAAGTTCCCAGACTACCACAAGGTGAAGAATACTCTGGTGGTGAACGAGAATGATCATTGTAAGACACCTGTGACATGTTGGCTCTTTAAGACAAAATGTGCGTGGTTGTCTTTCGATATCGTTAGGATATTTACCTCTGGTGACTTACCATTATCATCGACGGCAAATGATTCCGGACCATAAATATCACCAGCGAACCACCGATCAGCCTTCTGTAAAATAGTGTTCCGTTTTAAACCACCCTCTAACTTCGGTAAAGGACTTGGAAATCTAAAAGATGAAATGTTGTGTATGAGGATTGTATCCTAAAAAAGGTATACTGTTCAAGGGACAGACTGTGACAGGCAAACGATTTGTCTTTCTAATAATCTAATTTGCTCAGTGTAATATGCTTATTCCCAATAGGCTATAAAGTACTCATTTTCTTTAAGTCACTGTTTTAATAACCTTGAAATGTTATATAATCATGCATACGAGTGATGACCATGTTAATACTACTAGAATACTGGGTCGCCAATAACGGATGACTATTATTATTAAGAAATACATCATATCATTCAATTCAACTTTTTACTGCTGACAATTGCTTTCTGATTATAATTGGCAGGTGACTGACAAGGGCAGACTTAAAATCAATGGAGACACAGATGTGTGATACAAGAAATCCGGGTGCGTTACCCTAGCTGTTTACGAATAGTTTCATTGGTTCTCTATCGTACCCGGGTGTACATCACCTACTAGTATATAAGCGAGACTTCCCCCCAGGGACTTCTCGATCAGTCAAGAGCGTTTTCGCTCGACCACCATGTCATGCTATACTCATCTAAAACAGTTCTTACCTTTGTCTTGTTATTACTTATAATTCATAGATTCTAGAGATATGTTACTCACGTGTATGGTAGAGGATCGACTGGACTTGAAACTATCAGAAATGCTATGAATGCAATAATAACAACGATGTAAGTCTTCAACCCGACTCTGAAAGTATCAACATTTATGCTCTGTAATAAGCTAAGGCTATGACCTGCCGCCAAAACTTAACTTTGTCAACAAAAATACAAATCTAAGTCAGGAATTGGAATATGGGCATTTGTTAATGCCAAAAATACATGTTTATAATAATGAAACTATGAAATGAAATGAAAACTCGTTAAAATGACATACATGTATTACAATTTATGTACATTTTTGTCGGTGCAGTCCTAAGCTGTGTTGAACTCGCACGGAATGGGGAATAACAGAGTAGAAGATGGGTATGTATAACAGAATGGTATAGGTAGGCCTATACAGAAGACCAGGCACAGTCTCATTTCACCTATACAAACTGTTTTAAAAGTACTTTGTGTAGTTCTCTAAAAAGTCGTATTCAACGGCTCTCGCTATTTTGCATTTTATCAATAAAAGTAGCCTAGGTGGTTAAGAAATGACCATTCTCACCTCACATTGACTCCTGCTGACTTAATAGTATCCGTTGACTCGAGTTTCATGGCGTTCTAATCTTACTCAGCACTGAGCTGCGCCTGAAACATTGATATTTGAACATAGGTACATACTTTCCGAACTACTAAACACTAAAGGAAAGTGAACATGAGCTAGGATGAGTCAGCAATCGGTCCTATGAAGCCAACTATACTCAAAACAGCTTTGATTTTCACTTTAACAAGTACAGTACAGTATTTTGCTAGTTTTGCCATGTAATAATGCGACACTGAAGATGCAATTTTCTCACAATTGTTCTAATTAAGGGTATGTTAGCCAGTGCGATCATAACAAGGTGCAACTTGTTCAGAATTGCATATTATACTGTAACTGTCATCCAGCATACATCACTTACTGATCACTATGTTCTTTTCTTTTATGTACTTGTGTTATTGTTCAACTGTTTATTGTTGAGGATCTCGTGGAAGATTGCCATTTATTATAATTGTCAAATGAGTTTCCTCGTAAAATAAAGTCTTTATTATTATTATTATTCAAGTGTACGATGTCCAGGAATACATCAAATATGGCTGACTTACATAGGTGGTATTGTAGAAGGACATGTGTATATACTATAAATTGACCGTGACTTAATGATATTGACTGCTTAAGACAGTAAAACAGATATCTGCTCTATTCAGGTGGCCAGTAACATACAGGGTTGACTATATCTATACAGTAAGAAGTCACCAGTGTCATATATAAATGTAAAGTTAATACCATTGTCATTTAGTTTATGATTTTATTTGCCATAGTCACTGATCGACCGAGATCAGTGACTGGGGCAAATAATTAATTTTCATTAATTTACGGCGAGTTGGAACCAAATGCCTATGGTTAATACGACATAATTACAATGTACAATACAACCTCTTAAAAGAGGGATCCTCTCTTACAACACCTTCAAAACTTCCCTAAGCCGATAACTACCTCTGTATAGCAACACCCCTATACAACGGCCACTTTTTGCAGTCCCAAAAGGGTGTTGTTCTACAGAGGTTGTACTGTACTTGACTCATTTTGAAATAAAATTGAGTTAAAACTCACCTTCTATTGAATAGAACTTGATTATAATGATTGAAAATCCGATTATTTGTTTAATTAAACGTTACATAAACCCGGCACATATTATGTAATCACAGTCGGCACATAAACTCTTTTATATTTTATTTATATACACGATATACATGTATATTTAAATACAACTAATAAATAACAAAACATCCACGGATTCATCAATGTTCACTCACAAAATACATCTCAATCCAGATATCCTTGAATTCGACACATAGATAGAGGTTCAAGCAATCTGGGTGAGTTGATACTGACCGGTTGGTGAACCTATATTGAAGTCGTCTAAGGTCACTTCACTTTGTCTAGACGTATAAACTGGCTATATGTCAATATTAAAAGGTGCGGGTGGGGTAAGGTAGGGTAAGGGTAAATGTACAAGGTAAATAACCCGCGTTTTGACCGTTCAAAACACTTGTTTATATCAGGATATGTTCACTGGCATGAATTGGAATTCTACTGTTGGTACCTCTATATCACTCTACTGAGCGCGACCACAGCACGCGAGCATGTTCACTTGACCGTGTCGGCTGTTGTAGTTATCACGGACCATCGAAGAAAGCAAATTTCAGTACATGTATGTGCGTATCGTATACAGGATTTGGGGTAAACGTTGAAATTTAAGTTACTATTCCAGGTTGACGAGTTTGTTTTCAATACTGGTCCAAAATTTTAGAATGAAATAAAATAGTGCGAACAGAAATAGGTCATGCCTTATTTATTTTTACGAGCTCGTAGATGTTATTTGATTATTTTGTGTCTGTGATTTTCAACAACAATATCAAACTATGCCACATACTAGTACGTTCGACTAACTTGACTGAACTGCTAATATCTTTACTTTTTCTCAAATCATGTGTGAAAAAAATGAAACTAATTTGTCTAACCTATGTAGCTTCTTGAAAGTCGTTCTTAACAAAGTTCGACACCCACCAATGCGTTTTACCTTAATTCTTTTAAATATTTCGAGGTTTATTCAAATTATTGTTGTTTAGTCATATACGGTCAAAATAAACCATTCACTTCTGTCATTTTTTCCAGTTTTATCATACCGGGTAGCAAAGACAGACTTGGAAATTAAAGAGCATTGCTTTGTATACAAATAATAATAACCTAGCGTATTAATCTCCACTATAGCGCATTCCATGAGCTGAATGTACAAAAAACTGTAAATGGTTTTAAAAGTTAAGAAGAAAATGTCCGGAAACATATTAATATGTCTCTAAGATCACAAAAAATTATTCAATGTTTTTGTTTTCTGGTACTAGGCCCCTGATACAATGCTTTAAATTGATTATTATACAGAATTAATAATTATATAAATGTATGTACATCTTACCAGCTCTAGTATTTATCCATGTACATTTGTATATACGAACGGTATACGTTTTCTTGGTCAGTTGATCCATGGCTGGGTCAAGTTGACCATAATGATATCATATATGTATATATTACAGTTTAAGCTGACCGTGTAAGGCAGTAAATGTTGTATAAAAATATACAAACCTATACATGTAGTTCGTATTGAAGCGAGAGTATGATTTAGATACTAAACTTTAGATACCATTTAGAATATGTTTTCTTAATTTTGTGTATACGTGTACTACATATTGCCCGCTTACAGGAATAGGTCGTAGGTATAGTCCGTTAGCGACTAGGCTGGACCCCCATAAACATTAAGAGCAGTTCTCTGAGAAAACCAAATTTTTAAAGAAGGGCTGCGGCACGCATAGTCACCGATTTTCCTGAAACTTTCAGGACTTAGTCGTATCCATGCACGTACAAAGTATTGATGCTCATTTTATTTCTAACACTTCCGGTTACCATGGTAACAGATGTTGAAGTTTTTGGTCAAAATCGGGTTAATTGAGGTAGAAAATTTTCCATAAAACACCAGTTTTGTACTAACCCTGATGGAAAACTGAAGATATACAGAAAAAATTAGTCTGCATTATTGAATAAAGATATTATCAGGTAAACATAATGAACTATAGTCAAAATTTTACATTGACTAAATACTATTCAATGGTTGTTACAAAAGTAGGCATTTTCGCAGAATTTCATTTTTTTGAAAAATGTTAAAAACGGCAATTTTTAAAGTAATATAATTTTATAACGCAGCAAAACTAGACACAGTGGTGCATATTTTCTGAAAGACCTAACCTTGGTTTATCATATAATGAAATAAAATCGCTGGGCACTCCGGAAACTTTTTTTTAAGAGAACACCAAATATGACCCAAAATCTGTACTGTGTAAATTCTTGACTATCCCTCTTTCTAAGGCAATATGCTATTATTTTTTAAATGTTATATTTACATGCATTTTCCCATGATAAAAACATTCTATGTTCGTAGCTTTTCATTTTAATTTCAATTTAATTGCAAAAAATGACATTCACAGTTGTTGCCATGGCAACCATTTAGAAAAAATATCAAAAAATGTTTGTTTATTGGCTCAGAGTTGTCAAATATGCTGGAAAACATTCTAGTACCATTACTTATTCTTCTTTATTGCAAAAGACTACATATTCTTATTGATTTGTACCCTTTATTAGGTTCATAAGTTCTTCATAGAATATATATACGCTTTATTAGGCCCCTACCTTCTGTCAGTCAATCTGTCAAAAATCTGGATCCTGACATAACTCGAACAGTTTCCAAGCTAGGTTTATGAAACTTGGTATGTAGGTGAGGGCCAATAAGGAGATTATGCACATCTAATTGATTTTTATTTTGCTGCTAATTCTGGTTGCTATGGATACAAAAACAGTGAAAACACTTCAAAATCTGGGATCCTGCCATAACGCAAACAGTTTCCAAGCTAGGTTTATGAAACTTTGTATATGGCAAGGAGTCTATAAGAATATCATGTACACATAAATATTTTTTATTCTGACTAAAAATGTGGTTGCTATGGATACTGAAATAGTTACAGGACTATCTTTGTATAATCCAAAAATTATCAATGCTAGGGTGACAATTTATGGTGACTGTGTGCATTATGTGTGGTCAATGTTGAGATGGCGCCTATTAATTAATATTTGTTACCTCCTTTTAAGGTACTAGATGTCCTTATGGTTAGAATTTACTGAATAAACAAGAGATTCATCACAATCTAATATAAATGCCTTTATTAAGCATCATTCTAATGTTTATTGTTAGTGCCAAATACATAATTCACAGCAGATACCATGGCAACCATTTGTGAAAAATGCCAAACATGTGTAGTTGTATCTATCTGAAAGCAATTTTAGCTGCAGAATTACTATCATGATCATAATTATGCAGTCAAATGGTTTAAATGTAGTGGATTCCCATTTTCATAGATGAAAATTTTTCCCATGGTCCACATTAGCTATATTCATTTAGCTTTATCCGTTCAGCTTCTCAAGGAGATGCATTATCATTATATAACCCTAATGCTACTACATGTATTACTGATAAATGGTATATTAAAGAAATAAAATAGTCATAATATAAAAATACAACAGAAACAGAATATTTATTTATTAGAATAATTTCATCCAGTACACCTACATGAAATAATAAATGCGAAATTAGCAATGCCACACATGAGACGGTGACAAATTATACCCCAACAGCACCGCCTTGTTACAGAACCACATTTTCATGAAGGCTTAACAACTAAGTACAACTGGAACCATGCTGCTTAATCATCACATAAACCACTGTCACCACTTTTGAACTTGAGCAGCATATTCACATAAGCTACAGTAGCCTATACGGCAAGTTTCATCACAATATCTCATTCCTAACTGAAGTTATTGTCTAGAAAAAGATTTTCTGTTTTAAGTATGTGACCTTGACTGTGACCTTGACCCCACTTTCAAACTTGAGCGGCATATTTATGTAAACTACCAATACAGCAAGTTTCATCAAAATATCTCATTCTTAACTTAAGCAGTCATCTGGTAACTAAAAAGGGACCGACCGGCAGACAGACAGACAAGTTTGAACACTTGTACTCCCAAACTTTGTTGGGTAGGGGTATAATTATTTGTCAATGGAAGTCATTCAATGGTGAAGTTGTTCAATAGGATATACAATGTAAATGTATAAACTGAACTGTAAAATATGGCATCTGAGCTGGAACAAATTAACATGGTCCTCAACCTTAATTCATGAATATATTTAAAAGCTTATTGCACAGAATATACATATATACATATATCAATGTCAGCAGGGATTTAGATTAGTGATTATAGTAGGCATTCATAATGTTCTCTACACATTAATTAACAGACAAAATTAAATTGTAGACTAGAAATCAACTAATAAATCATGCTGAAAGAGGGGGTTGAGGACTAAATCAGTTTGTTTGTACTATAGTTCATTAAAATGGTCTAAATAAAACCTTTGTTTAAACCAAACTTATTAATAGTCATTATGTGACAGTTTTGAACCAATTCTGTTTCTCAAACAAATTATCAAAATCCAGCTGAGACTGGTGCTTAAAAAGTTTAGTCAGTTTGAATCATCTTATTAAAAGTTTCACTCAGATATAAACTTTTCATTAAGGTAATTGTAAACACTATGTAAAATAATGGATGAACTTTTTCTGGTGAAATTCAGTCACTAGTTCTTGAATAGATATGTAGTATGCACTAGAATGGTGATCAAGTGTCCATGATCCATGTAGCCAAGAAGATATATCAAACTGAAAATCCGTTTTCGTGTATGATTTGGAAGCCTTTAATCTGGAAAACAAAAATAAAAGGAAACTAAAACCTTGATAAAATAGAAACATACAATTCAAACTTACCTTTCCAAACAATGATTAATTAAAAGTCATTGTTTTTTCAGGGAGGTCATAATTATAGCCATCACAGTTACTGAGTTAGACATGTATTATTTCTTATATACATCTCATTAAAATTAAGAAGTCCCATGTTTGTCAATGAGTTTGTTCCAAAGAAGCATAGGACATCATAATTTTATGAGGTGAAGTTAAAACTAAGAAGACCAACCATGTTACAGTAAAGTGAAAGGTTCAAAATGTTTGTTGAAGTAGAATGATAACAATCTTAGTCATGGATCTTTTGACAAAAGTGCTGTCCATTTCAATTTATAAATCCCAATTGAAGAAAGAAACAGATTTTATGCAGACTACTAACATGGATTCTAAACTAAGTTTAGTATTAATTATATATTATACATATAAATGTACCTGTATTCTGTCACAGAACATTTTCAAGTGCTAGTCTAGTATCCTCAATCATAATCAGGACAGATTCATGTACTTTGTAGTTCCAACTTCTGTAAATGAAAGTAAACAGACTCTGCAATGGTGTATGTTTAGATGAAATAAACAGAATAACAATAAATCATGAAAAGAACATCAGAACAGTAATAAACAGACCATAGCATAAGTGATTTTACAATATTGCAGCTGACATTACAAATGGTTGTTGGTGCTCCTTAGCAATATGTGTTCATAAATTCAGCATAATACTTGACCAATAATTATCTGTGTTGTAGTTGTTTGAACAGAACCAAACCATTCATTGAGATAGAGTGTAAATATATAGACTAGTATGTATACAGTTGAACCTCTATCAGTAGCCACTTGTATTAAACAGTCACCCACTTTGAGCAGTCATACATTATTGGAAAATATGTTTTTATCATAAACAATTAATTATGGCTGGGATGTTTTGTTTCAAATAATATTCATATACTAATGCAGATCTAGTAATAGTATCGCATATATGATTTGCATAATTATTTAAACACAACATAAAGTCATAAACAAAGGGCACTTACCAGATAGATTGATCTGTTTGATGTATTTCACATCAGCATATTTCAGCACACAGGTTGGGAACTATAAACTGAAAGAAAGGAAACTACATTGTATTTGCCAGGTAAAAGCATGCTTGTATTCCTGATAATATTCATGGATCCAATGTTGCAAACAAATGAAGCAAACACTTAATGCACAGCATACTTTTAAAGTAAATATTATACATACTAGCTTATTAATAGTGAAGCCGGGTACGTGTAAACAGAGCTTTCCACAAGCCCCGGCGGTCAGCGATTTCAATGACTCCTCAGAGATTCACCACCGGCTCTTTTTCTCAAACTGAACCTGACTTTGACTAGTTCAATTTTTAAAATAAGAAGAAATTAATGATGGAATGACATGTAAACAAACAAACAAATATTCATATGAAGTTTGATGACAATAGCACAATTACTTTTTAAGTTGCGGATGGCATTTATAAGAAAATGTTCTTCAAATTTCAAGGGCAACAACTCTGCCAATGTTATTGGTCAAATCGGAATGAAATGTATAGCTACACAACAACACATCCTAAGTAATATTGATCAATTCCTATGAAGTTCAATGACTGTAGCAATTACATTTCAAGTTACAGACAGCACAACATTTTGTGATGGAAGGACAATTAAATACATACATGACCCGACATTATTTGGTGGGGGATGGGATAAAACTTCATGCCAGGAACCCTTACAAGTATGGTATGGGAGATATTTATTGTTTAAGGGGTTTAAATGATAACAAAAACTATTAGACAAATAGAAAGATCTACCTGAAAACTTCCATTGGCAGTGCAATATCCCAACTTCCAACTGAGGCATGTCTTGGACTATCATGCCAGTTTCAGTGCAGCTGTACCAAGTAAAGCCCACCTTGTATCTCTTCTTTTTTGTTCATTTTGTAGTTTAAGATGGTCAACCAACATTTATTAACACTCTGGACCGTTACAATTAGATAAAACACGAGTTCGTTCATTTATGTCTCTGACACCTACACTGTTTTCAGTCGTCTGTCAAAAAATCCGTCCCAGAAATGGCCCTTTCTCAGTGAAAATCACAGTAATATACAATATAACATCGGCAAAAGTTATTCTCTGATGGTTCCTGTCTTAATCTTGATCTAGACACATTGCTGCCATCATATTAATACTGTAAATCCAAAGAATAGTTTGACTTTATGAACCAACAGTCACATGTCCGCCATTTTTAATTGAAGAGCTGTTTTCGCAAGGGAGAGCACTCGGGTCATCAATTTAGGCAAGAGACCAACAAATTACAGCATTTTTTTTCAAAATTGTCAATTTTCTGGCTGGAGTTGTAGATTTGTTTTTAGAGTGCCCACAAATGTTTTTCTTTATACTTGTAGACTGACTTTATGCCCATTCACCTATAGTAATGGCTATATTGAGTAATGCTGCGATTATTGTATACATGCAGGTAAAAAAGACCACAAAATCATGTTTTTTGCCTCAAAACCTCGAGTTTAACAGGCTCTAAAAAAAATACTAAAGTATATATTTGTTTTATTTTGCTATCAGTTGTTAGGTAATTTATTTCAATTTATTATTATAACTTAAAATATTTGTTGTCATAGCAATTGTTGGAAAAATAATTAATATTTCGAGAAGAGGTCTCTTTTTCACGTTTTTTCACATTTCCCCAACTTTAAGACCAGTTGCTATGGAAACGGAGAGGAATTTCAAGAAACGGAAAAAATTTGAAATTAAAATATGGGGTCGGTGTACACAACTAACACATTTTTATCAAAATCTGTGAGATTGCGTGGCCAAAAAAATTTGGTGCTCTCAGAGAACTGCTCTTAAATATCTTAAAAAGTACAATGCCGATTAGAATAAAAAATGGTATATCTTCACAAATCAACTTTACCAACTCTCATAAATTAAAACAGAATTTTTGGTCCACAGAAAAGTGTGCTTTGCATTCACTTCCAATGCAAAATTTTAAGTCTAAAACAGGGTTAATACGTATGGGTGATTGAATTGACTGGAACAGCAAAGGTCAGCAAATTGGTCCAATATAACTGAACATTAAGTAACACATCAGTGACGATTGCAAGTATATAATGAGGCCCATACATCAAAGTGTACGTGTATGTGTTTTATGTATATTACCTCACCTCAAAACTCAACATTTTGTTTATACAAATGATCATTTCAATCAAAAGGTGGGCCTCAACTATATACACATTGATGACCAGCTAATGTGGGTCAAAGTTATCCATATTTGTCCCGTTACAGTTATTACAATTACAATAGCATTAGTCTGACTACCTGATTGTAATGGATTATTTTACTCCCTCCTAATTTGTTGATTAAAATACTAAAATTAATACATTAGACCCAATGGGGAAAAAATTAATGAGTCCGTAAAAAATTATGAAATTTAAACACAGAGTTGGTAAAGGTAATTCAGTGTACCATACCAAATTCCAATCAAATAGCATGATTGCTTTAAAAGATATTTAAGGTTTATGGGGGTCCAGTCTAGTCGCTAACAGACTATACAAAAATGCCTTTTTGAGAAAACCAGAAAAAAACTGTCTGAAAATAATCTTTACTTATGGAAAAACAAGCTTTCCCAACTTCAGTTTGGTCAACATGAACTTTTTCCGATGTTGATGAAAATTGGTTCATAAGATGCACCTTGTGATGCAGATTACGATTACTTACGACCTTGCTCTTCTAAGCCAGCGATGTATATCATTATAATCATTGCCATTGGAATATGTACAGTACGACACTTGATAGGATACCTATAGTATGATACCTATAGTATGTATTATATGTATGTAACTTAGGTCATTCCAAATCGTTTCTTTGTTTAGCGTCCGCGGACTCATAGGTTTTGGCGTCTTGAGAAGGAAAAAACACAATTTTTTTTAGTTACAAATGTTTATTATTTTTGCATATTCTTCGCTCTTATTCAATGAGATATGTAAATATTGTGTGTAATATTAAATATTGAAGTCCCAAATTTAAGCTCAGTGTTAGTTTTTATTTCACACAAACACGTTTTCAGTTATTTCAGTAAATTTTTGTGATTGGCAATGCATGAACGCTATTTTTGTTAGCCATAATGATGAGGATAGTTTTTTTCTCAGGATAGCTAGATAGGTTTTCAAACTTAGGGTGGACGCTAAACGAAAAACATTCGGCATGGCCTTACAGTATAGCCACATGGGAATTTATATGTTTAAGGCCTGAAATATTAAAATTATTTGTCTCTTGTCACCCTACTTGGGTTTGTCACGTGTTGTCTCCCCTGTTTATATCAATCATTGGCATAGAAAGCATTGAGGTCGCGAAGAGTGGGATGTACTCATGATCATGCTCTGTGCGTACAATGTCCAGGAAAACAGAACACTCATCCTATCATTATTAATTGTCTAGCCAAATCAACCAAACACTTTTACTAATTTTAATTTATTCAAATTTTAGATGTTGATGTAGGCATTAACTATTCTGTTTATACAGACCCTGTTTTAGATGTTTATGGGAAACAGCTCTTTCTATCATGAAACCATCTTACCCTTTGAACCCTCTAACGTAGGTCATAAAGCCCGAAACATAATCTACCTAAAAATAAAAAGTTGCATTTAATTTATAAAAGGTATTATCTATTCAACTGCCAGACTATACCTATGCATAAAAGGCAATCAGAGAACAAGTTGAAAATTGATACAGTGGTAGGAACTAGTCAGCAGGGCGTCCTATCAGTGAGTGGTCAACTTCACAAACACTTTCATGTCAAATAATGTTACCCCTACCATTTGACTTCACTGTAATCTATATAAAGAGTAGACTTTAATATTGATTCCTTAAGACATTTGTACTTAGAGACCATTGATTTACCTAAGACCCTTTTATCATCCTTGACGTAAAGTACGATATCGCATTTCTGTGACTCAAGTCAAGATACTTCACTTCAGAACTGTCTGGAATATAAACTCTGCTTCAAGATGATACCGGGTACCCACTCCAAAATTGATTCCATGACTCAGCCCCATGACTCCACTCCATGACTCCACTCCATGCCTCCACTCCATGACTCCACTCTATGTCTCCACTCTATGACTCCACTCTATGTCTCTACTCTATGTCTCCACTCAATGTCTCTACTCCATGTATCCACTCCATGTCTCTACTCTATGTCTCCACTCTATGTCTTCACTCCATGTCTCCACCCCATGTCTCTACTCCATGTCTCCACTCCATGTATCCACTCTATGTCTTCACTCCATGACTCCACTCTATGTCTCCACTCTATGTCTCCACTCCATGTCTCTACTCCATGTCTCCACTCCATGTCTCTACTCTATGTCTCCACTCCATGTCTCCACTCCATGTCTCCACCCCATGTCTCCACTCCATGTCTCCACTCCATGTCTCCACTCCATGTCTCCACTCCATGTCTCCACTCCATGTCTCTACTCCATGTCTCCACTCCATGTCTCTACAACATGACTCCACTCCATGTCTCCACTCTATGTCTCCACTCTATGACTCCGATCCATGTCTCCACTCCATGACTCCACTCCATGTCTCCATTAAATGCTTCCACTCCATGTCTCCACTCCATGACTCAGCTCCATGCTTCCACTGTATGACTCCACTTCATGACTCCACTCCATGTCTCCACTCCATGTCTCCACTCTATGACTCCACTCCAAGTCTCCACTCCATGACTCCACTCCATGTCTCCACTCCATAACTCCACTCCATGTCTCCACTCTATGTCTCCACTCCATGACTCAAGTACAAGACTCCACTCTATATCTCTATTCCATTTCTCCACTCTATGACTCCGCTCTATATCACCACTCCATATCTCCACTCCATGTCTGCACTCCATGTCTCAACTCTATGACTCCACTCCATGTCTCCACTCTATGTCTCCATTCCATGACTCCACTCCATGTCTCCACTCTATGTCTCCACTCCATGTCTTCACTCCATATCTCCACTCAATGACTCCACTCCTTGACTCCACTCCATGATTCCACTCCATGAATCCACTCTATGACTCTACTCCATGTCTCCACTCCTTGACTCCACTCCATGATTCCGCTCCATAACTCCACTCCATGTCTCCACTCCATGTCTTCACTCCATGTCTTCACTCCATGTCTTCACTCCATGTCTCCACTCCATGTCTCCACTCTATGTCTCCACTCCGTGACTCCACTTCATGAATCCACTCCATGTATCCACTATATGACTCCACTCTATGTCTCCACTCTATGTCTCCACTCCATGTCTCTACTCCATGACTCCACTCCATGTCTCTACTCTATGTCTCCACTCCATGTCTCCACTCCATGTCTCCACTCCATGTCTCCACTCCATGACTCTACTCCATGTCTCCACTCTATTTCTCCACTTTATGACTCCGATCCATGTCTCCACTCCATGACTCCACTCCATGTCTCCATTCAATGCTTCCACTCCATGTCTCCACTCCATGACTCAGCTCCATGCTTCCACTCTATGACTCCACTTCATGACTCCACTCCATGTCTCCACTCCATGTCTCCACTCTATGACTCTACTCCATGTCTCCACTCCTTGACTCCACTCCATGATTCCGCTCCATGACTCCACTCCATGTCTCCACTCCATGTCTTCACTCCATGTCTTCACTCTATGTTTCCACTCCATGTCTCTACTCCATGTCTCCACTCCATGACTCCACTCTATGTCTCCAATCCATGTCTCCACTCCATGACTCCACTCTATGTCCCCACTCCATGACTCCACTCCATGTCTCCACTTCATTTCTCCACTCCATGTCTCCACTCCTTGACTCCACTCCATGTTTCCACTCCATATCTCCACTCAATGACTCACTCCTTGACTCCACTCCATGATTCCACTCCATGACTCCACTCCATGTCTCCACTCTATGACTCAAGTACAAGATTCCACTCTATATCTCTATTCCATTTCTCCACTCAATGCTTCCACTCCATGTCTCCACTCCATATCTCCACTCCATGAGTCCACTCCATGATCCCACTCCATATCTATTCCATATCTCCATCTCATGACTCAATTCTGTGTCGCCACTCCATGTCTCAAGTCTATGACTCAACTCCATGACTCCACTCCATGTCTCCAGTCCATGACTCTAGTACATGACTTCACTCCATGCCTCCATTTCATGACTCCGCTTCATGCCTCCACTCCATGACTCGAGTACAAGACTCCACTCCATGACTCCACTCCTTAACTCCACTCAATTCTTTATACACTGTCCTAACCTGTTCAATACCATATTCTTCCATTGGAATTCTACATTTTATAAGTTCTGTTTCATCTTCCCAAACAATATTGATATACATGTACATGGTTATAAGATATAATTTCAAAAGTACATTACTTAAGACTCGGTGATCAGAGGATACATATTCAGTCGGCTCAACCACAGGTAACTGTATTCTTAAAGGTGCTGCCTTACGTATTGGTGTATTGCAAAAGTAAAATAAAATTGTCAAATATTAGCATAACTTTGGTGTAGTTGCATTTATAAGCGATAAACAACCACACTGATATTTAAAATAACTCGCAAAACATCGGCATTTTGTAGTTATTTAGTATTGGTACATCCAAAATTCTATAGGGTATTAATACCCTATAGAATTAACACTACTATCACTTACTTTGCCTGAAATGTGTTTGCATTGGATAACAAGAGTGCCAAAATGTCACAAAATACGCCCGTCTTGGTAGTGCTAGTGACAAAAAAATATTGATTGTGAAATAAAAGCCCATATTATGTCAAATAATTTTTAAACAATTATCTTTAAACTAATCTTTATAATCACAAACTATATATACGGTTTTGACAAATGCACCATATCAGTTGTTTTCTATATTCATACTAATTTATAGGAATGCTTTTGCCTGATTTATCTGTATCTTGCAAGACCACAAGACAAGTAAGATGCATAGCAAGATTTAATACACACCAATAACTCAACACAGGTGCAATAATGTCATTATTTTATTATGCACCAAAAAGTACACACAACATAAAGATGTGTTAAATTTAATACAAATTCATGATAAGTTTGATTGACAATGTTTGTTTATGTACAACACACATATTTTTGAGGAACTAACGCTTTGACATGTGGATAGCGACAATTTCATCAGAGTACAGACAATGCCAATTTCACATTTGTTTGGTAAATGAAGGACCATAACCGAAGAAGGCATGGGCCGATTTGGCCTATAATCGAACTTGGCCTAGATATTACGTCCATAAGCATTGTCAGCAAGTTTAAAGACGATCGCACGAAGACTGTTTGAGTTAGAGTACAGACAAGGCCAATTTCACCTTTTTTGGTAAATGAAGGATTATAACCCAAGAAGGCCTAGGCCGATTTGGCCTATAATCGAACTTGGCCTACATATTACGTCCATAAGCATTGTCAGCAAGTTTGAAGACGATCGCACAAAAACTGTTTGAGTTAGAGTACAGACAAATTACTGGACGCCGCCGCCCGCACGCCCGCCCGCCAAGGGTGTTCACATAATACGTCCCGTTTTCAACGGGCGTATAAAAACGAATTGCAAAGTGAACAGAATATCTCACTGGTGTTCACGGCGTAGTTTGTAGGTGTTTCATTTCGATCCCATGTGAATTACCTAATTTACAAAGCATGTTGGAAAGAAACTTAAAAGGAAATATACCAAGTGCAGTGCACGATATCAAAAGTGGTTTAAATTGCTTAGTTGACAAAAATCGTTCATAGAGCAACATTCGGTGGCTTTCTATTACATAAATACTCGGTTAGGTAGGCAAAATACGTCTTACATTTTTTTTATCCAGATCTGTGAGGCAGCACCTTTAATAAAGACTAAACAAAAAATATTTTTTATAAAAATTATAATATCTTATTTGAAAGGTTTATAATACGGGAAATGGACCACAGATTTACTGAGGTGCAGTTTGTTTTTAATTCACATTTCATCAATACTGGTGTTATTTTAAATAATATTACATAATCAGAAACTAGAGAGCTTCGTCTTTAATTTGATATCAATATTTTGAAAATCCGTCCATAAAAAAGAAAATAAACCAATAGGGCGTGATATCACTTTCTTTTTTCTTGTTTTGAATAGCATTGTCGTTTTATTGAATGCACCTCAGTGATTGACTGGACACCGTGTTATACATTTCATGGTATAGCTTTTTAACTAGTAGATCAATTTTGATGGGAATTTGCATGGAGGTAGTTTTAACGATGTTGTCTATGAATGTAATTACTTTATGAAGATACCGAAAGCCATTTCTTGTTTTTTATACCATGAAAAGGGACAACTTTAGTACAAATGCACCTTTCTAAGATAACATAAATTTTACGAAAGAAATTATTTTTTACTCTTTATCAATGATACAGTTACCTGTGGTTTGAACGGATGCATTTCTGAAAGTTTACTTTAAGTTAGCACTTTATTTTGGTACATTATTAATGTGAGAGTGCGTTCACGTTTCATTGTCTATCAGTTCAAGTATTTACCTGTGATCCGGTTCACGTGACAGTAGCTCATATCGCTCATATAAAATTATATATGGGGAAGTTGGTTGTTGAGGTGGAACCGAATTAATTAACAATTAGTAAAATTCAAAGAATACTATCTTGACTCAAATGTTGTTGACGACTTGAAAGCTAATGAAATCTCAATGAAATCTCAATGAATTACATGTACTCTCTCCTTCAAACCAGTCATATCAACCACCACATTCAGTCCATCAACACTTCTTCTATAAGAAAAGATAAGATAAATTCATTAACGTCTCACTCTTGTACATGTTTGTTACAAATATACATATAAATGATAAAAATGTAAAACATGCACAAAATCACTCAATTTGAGTTATGAGAGACAATATGAACGGCATCAAGTTACATGTGTACGTACATAAAAACAATAAAGAATTAGTATCCTTAAAATACAATATCATTCAATTACAAATACAAATGGAAGTCATAATATAAACCATCATGCATCGCTTTAAGAGTAGCCGATTCGTACTCAAAACATTTTACCCTTGTCATCTAATCAGGGTGACGAATCACGTGACTTTTTGGGGTTTACCGGTGCAAATTCATAGATGTCAACAAGCTCGGTAAGTGACGTTTTTTTGCAAATAAACGTTCTAAATGAACTTGTTTTTCATTTTCTCGTAGCGCATAAAAGACAGCTTACGCTGCTCGTCATGCTAATATTAAATATTCCACAAAACTCTACTTAATAAACACGCTATCCTTGGCCAAAATATGACATGTTGAGAATTCGCCGTAGACTGTATGCTGCACGCAACGTGCATTTATGATTTTTAAACATTTCATCGCAATTGAGTTGATTTTGTAAGCAGATAGTGAAGTCCAAAGTATATTTTGTATGCCAAAAGTGTTTGAATAACATTAAATGCATGTATGTTATAAAATGGAAACTTTGTGAACATTCCAAGTTTTGCTGCCGTAAACGTGATTAAAGTAAGATGCTGCTTGCAACGTGTAAACCATTACGGTTCAACTAATTATTCTGTTTGCAGTTATAAAGTCAATGTAACATATCCTTTATGTGTGTTCAAGCCAATTCATATACATTGTATTAATTTCAAGATATAACAGTTTCATGATTATAAAATTTCAGTGAGATATTTTTAGTTCCTGTTATTTGTCTGTACTCCTAACAAAAACATTTTTCACCCGATCGTCTTCAAACTTAGTGACACTGTTTATGGGCATACTATCTAGGTCAATGTCAAGTACAGGCCAAATCAGCCCAGTCCTTCTTGGGTAATGGTTTTTCAATAACTAAAAAATGTGAAATTGGCCTTGTCTGTACTCTAGTTCAAGCAGTTTTCATAGGATCGTCTTCAAACTTGTTGACATTATTTATGGGCCTGATATCTAGGCCAAGTGCAATTATAGGGCGATTGCTAAGGCCTTCGTGGGTTATGGTCCAATAATTACCAAAATAATTGACATTGTTCTCTAGTTCAAAGAGTTTTCATCTGCTTATCTTCAACGTTGGTGACAATGTATATGGGCATAATATCTAGGCCAAGTTTAATTGAAGGTCGAATCAGCCCATGCCTTCTTGGGTTGTGGTCCTTTAATTACCACACAATGTGAAAATTCCCTTGTCTGTACTCTCATTCAAACAGTTCTCAACTGGTCATCTTCAAACGTGTTGACATTGTATATGAGCATAATATCTAGACCAAGTTCAAGTATAGTCCAAATCATCCAAGGCCTTCTTGTAGGATAGCCTATTAATTACCACAACAATGTGAAATAGGCCAAGTTGGATTATTTTGTGAAATAGGCCAAGTTGGATTATTTTGTGAAATAGGCCAAGTTGGATTATTTTATTTTCATTCACTATTCCCCAGGCGGGCGTATTTTATGACATTTTGGCTCTTGTTTATTTATAAAATGACGGTTTGAGCTGTCTTTTTGATATTATTTGAGGGCTAGGGCACAGGGCATAACCACTCATTAGCAATAAATGTAAATCCCAGATAACCAAAACTATCAAACATTCACCATGTTGTTACAATTTGATCATTAAATCATGATATATGGACAGGCAAATTTTATAATATTAATTATTATTACAGATGCTGTTGTAAAGAGCATTCCTAGCAGGCACCTGATAGTGAAAATGGATGCTACCATTTGACTATTATTCTAGCTGGCTGGACAGTAACATGCTAATCAATTGATGAAGCTGCGACTGAATATTACAAGCACTGGACTTACGTGATAGGTTAAAGTTAACAGGATTAATACATCTCTGTGCTGCATGAACGTTTATTTGAAGAAATATAAAATCCAATCAACAGAAATATTATGGCTAAGAGGGAATTTCTTGGAATTAATATGTTTGAAAGTTTACAACATGTACCCTTTACATTATGTTGTATTGCTACAGCTTTTAACAGTCTAGTCAATGTGCATACTCCACTGAAGGAGACCGCTCACAAATGGCATTTGTGAAATAAAAGCTCTATGGCGAAAAAACATTAAAACTGTATTGCTATTAATTTTATTTATTACATGTATCGCAAATACTGATTATGTATATGTAACTTTTACTGTATAAATAATATGTTTGTCATTAAAAAGCTTATTCAAATACATAAACAAGTATCATATTTATATACATTTGTATCTCATAAACAAAGATGAACAGTTAAACTTCACTTAAAGGCCATCTCAGAACCTAAACCATAATTTTGTATGTTACTTTCCACGATTTCACAGTTGTACACTTATATTAAGACCAAATCTATAATAAGTGCATTTTCAAAGTACCAATGGCGGTCTTATTAGTGAGGTTTTACTCTGACACTTGGCATATACAAAACAGCAGTCAATATATTAGCTGCTGCAGTGGTTAGTGCGCTGGATTTGTATCCCGGCAATCCGGCTGTGAACCGATCTCATTATTACCCTTTCTTTTGCACGTAATAACATCATTGTCATCCGCTTATCACTATCTACAAAAGTTAGCCTCACATACGAGTACATCTCCATGGACTCTCATCTGGTTTTCAACTGTCTCAATGAAGTGTGCAACTGCTACAGGAACTGGCATCGGTTCAAGTATAGTCTCTTATCATATCAATAGACACATTTGTCATGTTTGATTTTGCTAGTTTTTCCTAGCTTCATTGTGCTTTCCTTCTATTCCTTCCTTGTGCACATTTCTCATGGTTCCTGTCAATACATGAGAAGAACCAACACAGAACACTAAGTGAGATGACTGAAACAGCTATCGACAGTGGCATGTTGATTGTTGTGGTCTAAGATTTGTTCAATTCCATATTGAATATTTTCATAAGCACCTTCTGTTTCTGTGTGTTCACACTGCAGTTTAATTAAGTGAAATAACTCCACACTGGTGGATATGTTAAAGTAGGTTTTATTGGTAATTTCAAAATCGTCATAACGGGTGTAGATTATTACTTCCATTTAACCGGCTCGTGACTTCATCCATGGTGTCAACCATACGTTCTTAATTAGAATTGGGGACGTGACTGTAAACATCCTCCACATCCGACACAAAGACACACATTGTTTTCGTCGCTTTTCCATGACATACTATCTGCAAAATAATTGATATGTTAGTAAGTAAATTCATTATTATGGATTTCTTACTAGTATAAAGCTTGTGTTAATCTTTTGTGTTTTGAAGGTATCCAAAGAAAAATTATTACGTTTACAACAGCAATCTCTAAATTCACGTTTACGACAGCATTTCTCCAAATGTCACTTTAATCATGCAGAAACGTCAATTTATGATAAATAAAGATAGCCATATAATACATTAACGTATTCGAATGGTTTGATACACAGTTAACCTACTAAATACAACATTTTACTGTTAACTGAAATGGGAAATGCAATTTCACGTCGCATGCAGCACGATTGTTTACATCAGTTTCTTTACTCGTCAATTTTGGCCAACGATTGCGTCCAAATTAGGAAGAGAATCCTTTAAGTTTGAACATGGTTAGAAGCAGAATGCTTATCTGTCTTTTATGCACTGCAAAATATTAAGAATCGTGTACGAACAATTAGAGATATTGGCAAAAAACAGGTCTTACCGATGACTTAGCTCCTTTCAGTATCCGTGCGTAAACCCCGTTGATTCGTCACCCAGGGTGACGAATCACGTGACTTTTTGGGGTTTACCGGTGCAAATTCATAGATGTCAACAAGCTCGGTAAGTGACGTTTTTTTGCAAATAAACGTTCTAAATGAACTTGTTTTTCATTTTCTCGTAGCGCATAAAAGACAGCTTACGCTGCTCGTCATGCTAATATTAAATATTCCACAAAACTCTACTTAATAAACACGCTATCCTTGGCCAAAATATGACATGTTGAGAATTCGCCGTAGACTGTATGCTGCACGCAACGTGCATTTATGATTTTTAAACATTTCATCGCAATTGAGTTGATTTTGTAAGCAGATAGTGAAGTCCAAAGTATATTTTGTATGCCAAAAGTGTTTGAATAACATTAAATGCATGTATGTTATAAAATGGAAACTTTGTGAACATTCCAAGTTTTGCTGCCGTAAACGTGATTAAAGTAAGATGCTGCTTGCAACGTGTAAACCATTACGGTTCAACTAATTATTCTGTTTGCAGTTATAAAGTCAATGTAACATATCCTTTATGTGTGTTCAAGCCAATTCATATACATTGTATTAATTTCAAGATATAACAGTTTCATGATTATAAAATTTCAGTGAGATATTTTTAGTTCCTGTTATTTGTCTGTACTCCTAACAAAAACATTTTTCACCCGATCGTCTTCAAACTTAGTGACACTGTTTATGGGCATACTATCTAGGTCAATGTCAAGTACAGGCCAAATCAGCCCAGTCCTTCTTGGGTAATGGTTTTTCAATAACTAAAAAATGTGAAATTGGCCTTGTCTGTACTCTAGTTCAAGCAGTTTTCATAGGATCGTCTTCAAACTTGTTGACATTATTTATGGGCCTGATATCTAGGCCAAGTGCAATTATAGGGCGATTGCTAAGGCCTTCGTGGGTTATGGTCCAATAATTACCAAAATAATTGACATTGTTCTCTAGTTCAAAGAGTTTTCATCTGCTTATCTTCAACGTTGGTGACAATGTATATGGGCATAATATCTAGGCCAAGTTTAATTGAAGGTCGAATCAGCCCATGCCTTCTTGGGTTGTGGTCCTTTAATTACCACACAATGTGAAAATTCCCTTGTCTGTACTCTCATTCAAACAGTTCTCAACTGGTCATCTTCAAACGTGTTGACATTGTATATGAGCATAATATCTAGACCAAGTTCAAGTATAGTCCAAATCATCCAAGGCCTTCTTGTAGGATAGCCTATTAATTACCACAACAATGTGAAATAGGCCAAGTTGGATTATTTTGTGAAATAGGCCAAGTTGGATTATTTTGTGAAATAGGCCAAGTTGGATTATTTTATTTTCATTCACTATTCCCCAGGCGGGCGTATTTTATGACATTTTGGCTCTTGTTTATTTATAAAATGACGGTTTGAGCTGTCTTTTTGATATTATTTGAGGGCTAGGGCACAGGGCATAACCACTCATTAGCAATAAATGTAAATCCCAGATAACCAAAACTATCAAACATTCACCATGTTGTTACAATTTGATCATTAAATCATGATATATGGACAGGCAAATTTTATAATATTAATTATTATTACAGATGCTGTTGTAAAGAGCATTCCTAGCAGGCACCTGATAGTGAAAATGGATGCTACCATTTGACTATTATTCTAGCTGGCTGGACAGTAACATGCTAATCAATTGATGAAGCTGCGACTGAATATTACAAGCACTGGACTTACGTGATAGGTTAAAGTTAACAGGATTAATACATCTCTGTGCTGCATGAACGTTTATTTGAAGAAATATAAAATCCAATCAACAGAAATATTATGGCTAAGAGGGAATTTCTTGGAATTAATATGTTTGAAAGTTTACAACATGTACCCTTTACATTATGTTGTATTGCTACAGCTTTTAACAGTCTAGTCAATGTGCATACTCCACTGAAGGAGACCGCTCACAAATGGCATTTGTGAAATAAAAGCTCTATGGCGAAAAAACATTAAAACTGTATTGCTATTAATTTTATTTATTACATGTATCGCAAATACTGATTATGTATATGTAACTTTTACTGTATAAATAATATGTTTGTCATTAAAAAGCTTATTCAAATACATAAACAAGTATCATATTTATATACATTTGTATCTCATAAACAAAGATGAACAGTTAAACTTCACTTAAAGGCCATCTCAGAACCTAAACCATAATTTTGTATGTTACTTTCCACGATTTCACAGTTGTACACTTATATTAAGACCAAATCTATAATAAGTGCATTTTCAAAGTACCAATGGCGGTCTTATTAGTGAGGTTTTACTCTGACACTTGGCATATACAAAACAGCAGTCAATATATTAGCTGCTGCAGTGGTTAGTGCGCTGGATTTGTATCCCGGCAATCCGGCTGTGAACCGATCTCATTATTACCCTTTCTTTTGCACGTAATAACATCATTGTCATCCGCTTATCACTATCTACAAAAGTTAGCCTCACATACGAGTACATCTCCATGGACTCTCATCTGGTTTTCAACTGTCTCAATGAAGTGTGCAACTGCTACAGGAACTGGCATCGGTTCAAGTATAGTCTCTTATCATATCAATAGACACATTTGTCATGTTTGATTTTGCTAGTTTTTCCTAGCTTCATTGTGCTTTCCTTCTATTCCTTCCTTGTGCACATTTCTCATGGTTCCTGTCAATACATGAGAAGAACCAACACAGAACACTAAGTGAGATGACTGAAACAGCTATCGACAGTGGCATGTTGATTGTTGTGGTCTAAGATTTGTTCAATTCCATATTGAATATTTTCATAAGCACCTTCTGTTTCTGTGTGTTCACACTGCAGTTTAATTAAGTGAAATAACTCCACACTGGTGGATATGTTAAAGTAGGTTTTATTGGTAATTTCAAAATCGTCATAACGGGTGTAGATTATTACTTCCATTTAACCGGCTCGTGACTTCATCCATGGTGTCAACCATACGTTCTTAATTAGAATTGGGGACGTGACTGTAAACATCCTCCACATCCGACACAAAGACACACATTGTTTTCGTCGCTTTTCCATGACATACTATCTGCAAAATAATTGATATGTTAGTAAGTAAATTCATTATTATGGATTTCTTACTAGTATAAAGCTTGTGTTAATCTTTTGTGTTTTGAAGGTATCCAAAGAAAAATTATTACGTTTACAACAGCAATCTCTAAATTCACGTTTACGACAGCATTTCTCCAAATGTCACTTTAATCATGCAGAAACGTCAATTTATGATAAATAAAGATAGCCATATAATACATTAACGTATTCGAATGGTTTGATACACAGTTAACCTACTAAATACAACATTTTACTGTTAACTGAAATGGGAAATGCAATTTCACGTCGCATGCAGCACGATTGTTTACATCAGTTTCTTTACTCGTCAATTTTGGCCAACGATTGCGTCCAAATTAGGAAGAGAATCCTTTAAGTTTGAACATGGTTAGAAGCAGAATGCTTATCTGTCTTTTATGCACTGCAAAATATTAAGAATCGTGTACGAACAATTAGAGATATTGGCAAAAAACAGGTCTTACCGATGACTTAGCTCCTTTCAGTATCCGTGCGTAAACCCCGTTGATTCGTCACCCAGGGTGACGAATCACGTGACTTTTTGGGGTTTACCGGTGCAAATTCATAGATGTCAACAAGCTCGGTAAGTGACGTTTTTTTGCAAATAAACGTTCTAAATGAACTTGTTTTTCATTTTCTCGTAGCGCATAAAAGACAGCTTACGCTGCTCGTCATGCTAATATTAAATATTCCACAAAACTCTACTTAATAAACACGCTATCCTTGGCCAAAATATGACATGTTGAGAATTCGCCGTAGACTGTATGCTGCACGCAACGTGCATTTATGATTTTTAAACATTTCATCGCAATTGAGTTGATTTTGTAAGCAGATAGTGAAGTCCAAAGTATATTTTGTATGCCAAAAGTGTTTGAATAACATTAAATGCATGTATGTTATAAAATGGAAACTTTGTGAACATTCCAAGTTTTGCTGCCGTAAACGTGATTAAAGTAAGATGCTGCTTGCAACGTGTAAACCATTACGGTTCAACTAATTATTCTGTTTGCAGTTATAAAGTCAATGTAACATATCCTTTATGTGTGTTCAAGCCAATTCATATACATTGTATTAATTTCAAGATATAACAGTTTCATGATTATAAAATTTCAGTGAGATATTTTTAGTTCCTGTTATTTGTCTGTACTCCTAACAAAAACATTTTTCACCCGATCGTCTTCAAACTTAGTGACACTGTTTATGGGCATACTATCTAGGTCAATGTCAAGTACAGGCCAAATCAGCCCAGTCCTTCTTGGGTAATGGTTTTTCAATAACTAAAAAATGTGAAATTGGCCTTGTCTGTACTCTAGTTCAAGCAGTTTTCATAGGATCGTCTTCAAACTTGTTGACATTATTTATGGGCCTGATATCTAGGCCAAGTGCAATTATAGGGCGATTGCTAAGGCCTTCGTGGGTTATGGTCCAATAATTACCAAAATAATTGACATTGTTCTCTAGTTCAAAGAGTTTTCATCTGCTTATCTTCAACGTTGGTGACAATGTATATGGGCATAATATCTAGGCCAAGTTTAATTGAAGGTCGAATCAGCCCATGCCTTCTTGGGTTGTGGTCCTTTAATTACCACACAATGTGAAAATTCCCTTGTCTGTACTCTCATTCAAACAGTTCTCAACTGGTCATCTTCAAACGTGTTGACATTGTATATGAGCATAATATCTAGACCAAGTTCAAGTATAGTCCAAATCATCCAAGGCCTTCTTGTAGGATAGCCTATTAATTACCACAACAATGTGAAATAGGCCAAGTTGGATTATTTTGTGAAATAGGCCAAGTTGGATTATTTTGTGAAATAGGCCAAGTTGGATTATTTTATTTTCATTCACTATTCCCCAGGCGGGCGTATTTTATGACATTTTGGCTCTTGTTTATTTATAAAATGACGGTTTGAGCTGTCTTTTTGATATTATTTGAGGGCTAGGGCACAGGGCATAACCACTCATTAGCAATAAATGTAAATCCCAGATAACCAAAACTATCAAACATTCACCATGTTGTTACAATTTGATCATTAAATCATGATATATGGACAGGCAAATTTTATAATATTAATTATTATTACAGATGCTGTTGTAAAGAGCATTCCTAGCAGGCACCTGATAGTGAAAATGGATGCTACCATTTGACTATTATTCTAGCTGGCTGGACAGTAACATGCTAATCAATTGATGAAGCTGCGACTGAATATTACAAGCACTGGACTTACGTGATAGGTTAAAGTTAACAGGATTAATACATCTCTGTGCTGCATGAACGTTTATTTGAAGAAATATAAAATCCAATCAACAGAAATATTATGGCTAAGAGGGAATTTCTTGGAATTAATATGTTTGAAAGTTTACAACATGTACCCTTTACATTATGTTGTATTGCTACAGCTTTTAACAGTCTAGTCAATGTGCATACTCCACTGAAGGAGACCGCTCACAAATGGCATTTGTGAAATAAAAGCTCTATGGCGAAAAAACATTAAAACTGTATTGCTATTAATTTTATTTATTACATGTATCGCAAATACTGATTATGTATATGTAACTTTTACTGTATAAATAATATGTTTGTCATTAAAAAGCTTATTCAAATACATAAACAAGTATCATATTTATATACATTTGTATCTCATAAACAAAGATGAACAGTTAAACTTCACTTAAAGGCCATCTCAGAACCTAAACCATAATTTTGTATGTTACTTTCCACGATTTCACAGTTGTACACTTATATTAAGACCAAATCTATAATAAGTGCATTTTCAAAGTACCAATGGCGGTCTTATTAGTGAGGTTTTACTCTGACACTTGGCATATACAAAACAGCAGTCAATATATTAGCTGCTGCAGTGGTTAGTGCGCTGGATTTGTATCCCGGCAATCCGGCTGTGAACCGATCTCATTATTACCCTTTCTTTTGCACGTAATAACATCATTGTCATCCGCTTATCACTATCTACAAAAGTTAGCCTCACATACGAGTACATCTCCATGGACTCTCATCTGGTTTTCAACTGTCTCAATGAAGTGTGCAACTGCTACAGGAACTGGCATCGGTTCAAGTATAGTCTCTTATCATATCAATAGACACATTTGTCATGTTTGATTTTGCTAGTTTTTCCTAGCTTCATTGTGCTTTCCTTCTATTCCTTCCTTGTGCACATTTCTCATGGTTCCTGTCAATACATGAGAAGAACCAACACAGAACACTAAGTGAGATGACTGAAACAGCTATCGACAGTGGCATGTTGATTGTTGTGGTCTAAGATTTGTTCAATTCCATATTGAATATTTTCATAAGCACCTTCTGTTTCTGTGTGTTCACACTGCAGTTTAATTAAGTGAAATAACTCCACACTGGTGGATATGTTAAAGTAGGTTTTATTGGTAATTTCAAAATCGTCATAACGGGTGTAGATTATTACTTCCATTTAACCGGCTCGTGACTTCATCCATGGTGTCAACCATACGTTCTTAATTAGAATTGGGGACGTGACTGTAAACATCCTCCACATCCGACACAAAGACACACATTGTTTTCGTCGCTTTTCCATGACATACTATCTGCAAAATAATTGATATGTTAGTAAGTAAATTCATTATTATGGATTTCTTACTAGTATAAAGCTTGTGTTAATCTTTTGTGTTTTGAAGGTATCCAAAGAAAAATTATTACGTTTACAACAGCAATCTCTAAATTCACGTTTACGACAGCATTTCTCCAAATGTCACTTTAATCATGCAGAAACGTCAATTTATGATAAATAAAGATAGCCATATAATACATTAACGTATTCGAATGGTTTGATACACAGTTAACCTACTAAATACAACATTTTACTGTTAACTGAAATGGGAAATGCAATTTCACGTCGCATGCAGCACGATTGTTTACATCAGTTTCTTTACTCGTCAATTTTGGCCAACGATTGCGTCCAAATTAGGAAGAGAATCCTTTAAGTTTGAACATGGTTAGAAGCAGAATGCTTATCTGTCTTTTATGCACTGCAAAATATTAAGAATCGTGTACGAACAATTAGAGATATTGGCAAAAAACAGGTCTTACCGATGACTTAGCTCCTTTCAGTATCCGTGCGTAAACCCCGTTGATTCGTCACCCTGTAATAGTGCATACATTTATTTTCAATATAGATTCAAATGATGATACTTCTGAAAGCAATATTGATTTAACTAAAGTGACAGAACATATCGAGGGATCAGTGCAAAACTATGGTACGTGCTTATATAAATTGATGTAGTTACCATAGTTTTGCATCGAGCCCTCGATATGTTTCTTTTAGCTTTATAATTAAATCAAAAGATATTCTAATTTGAATTATTGCTTTTAAATATGCAATGATTCTAACTAATAGTCTAACTACTAACAAATTCTCCATATATGGAAGGAATTCGAAACTGTTGTAAATTTCCATGGAATGATAAATATGACCTGTCGTGACCCGGACCCAATTCCACGAAAAAACTTAAGTTATTGCTCAGCTGAGACTGCTATTTTAAATTTATTATATGACTACAATTATAGTCTTGTGATGTAGATTGCTACCAGAAACTGTGTATTTATTGCTAAATAATGATTTAGTAGGTGATTTTTGTATGAAATGCTCACGGAAATCCAACAGTTATGAACAACAAAAATCTCCGTACTTGAGCTTGTTATAACAGACTTAAGTTTTTACTTTAGATGTTTATAACTTTAAAGCACTATTTTCAGTAAAAATCGTACTGGTTATGTATTGCTCTATTAAATTGGCATCTCACTGTGATGAAACAATATTTACTAGTATACATGAAAGTAATTTAACCACCAAAATACGCTTTTAAAATAGCAGTCTCAGCTGAGCAATAACTTAAGTTTTTTGTGGAATTGGGGCCCGGACTACACAGAATCCAACTCATCAAACTCTGATACACGGCCGCCGTGTAGTAGAATATGTTGCCAAGTTTTACATGAAACTACATTGTATCGCACTTGAATAATCTTTGTAATAATATATGTAAGGACCATGTCCAGGACCCTCAAATGTATCAAACTTTAGTATACGATATGTACTACCGGTATTATGAATGATAATACACGTACTTGAGTACATGAGGGTCATCTTTGGTTCATCATTTGCTATATGTGATCACAGGAATTTTAATTTCAATCAATAAAAAATCATAGCAGTCGACATAGAGTCCAATAAATGAGTTTGACAATGTTTTTTTGACAACATCATTCACAAATGCAAAAGCCACAAATTCTTTAAGGCTTCATAGTGAAAAATATTACCTATATGCAAATTGTTTAGTGCAAATAGTACATTTTCTTCATATGTTGAATATGTAATATTGAAATAAACAATCTGGATAGTTTATATGGAAATATTGCGAAAACAATGTACCTACCTCATTTTTCATGTAGGCCATTTGTAATCATGTTGAGATTATCCAATCATGTTGGTTTATCTGGGTAACAAGGGTGTATATGAAGTCCGCGAATTTTGAATACAACTCGATCACCAACCTCCACAATCCAAAATCTGTAGATGGGCATATTAGTCCATTTAACTGAAATAATATAGTTTTTAGTACATGAAGTAATTGTTGAATATGGATGCATATGATATATAATTATATGGATGCAAAATCGGGGTAAAATAATTGTTAGGGGAAAGGGAGGTGTATATGCAATGGTTCTATTGGCATGACATTCCGGCTTGAAATTCGGCAGAAAAGTCGTCAAATGGTAAGTATCAAATGTTATCCAGGCAACATAAATATTTCAGTATGACATTCTACAGAAGGTTCACATACACATGCTCTACATACAGGACATCCCAGTATGACATTCTACAGAAGGTTCACATACACATGCTCTACATACAGGACATCCCAGTATGACATTCTACAGAAGGTTCACATACACATGCTCTACATACAGGACATCCCAGTATGACATTCTACAGAAGGTTCACATACACATGCTCTACATACAGGACATCCCAGTATGACATTCTACAGAAGGTTCACATACACATGCTTTACATACAGGACATCCCAGTATGACATTTAACAGAAGGTTCACATACACATGCTCTAAATGCAGGACAACCCAGTATGACATTTAACAGAAGGTTCACATACACATGCTCTACATACAGGACATCCCAGTATGACATTCTACAGAAGGTTCACATACACATGCTCTACATACAGGACATCCCAGTATGACATTCTACAGAAGGTTCACATACACATGCTCTACATACAGGACATCCCAGTATGACATTCTACAGAAGGTTCACATACACATGCTCTACATACAGGACATCCCAGTATGACATTCTACAGAAGGTTCACATACACATGCTTTACATACAGGACATCCCAGTATGACATTTAACAGAAGGTTCACATACACATGCTCTAAATGCAGGACAACCCAGTATGACATTTAACAGAAGGTTCACATACACATGCTCTACATACAGGACATCCCAGTATGACATTTAACAGAAGGTTCACATACACATGCTCTAAATGCAGGACAACCCAGTATGACATTTAACAGAAGGTTCACATACACATGCTCTAAATGCAGGACAACCCAGTATGACATTTAACAGACATTCACATACACATGTTCTACTTGCAGGACATCTCAGTATCACATTCTACAGCAGGTTCGCTTACAAATGTTCTACATACGGGACAACCCAGTATGAAATTCTACAGAAGGTTCGCTTACAAATGTTCTTCATACAGGACACCCCAGTATGAAATTCTACAGAAGGTTCGCTTACAAATGTTCTTCATACAAGACACCCAAGTATGACATTCTACAGAAGGTTCGCTTACAAATGTTCTACATACAGGACACCCCAGTATGGCATTCTACAGATGGTTCGCTTACAAATGTTCTACATACAGGACACCCAAGTATGACATTCTACAGACGGTTCGCTTACAAATGTTCTACATACAGGACACCCAAGTATGACATTCTACAGACGGTTCGCTTACAAATGTTCTACATACATACATACATATGAACATTCTCCACACGCCTGTATCACCTGACCCCATTTTGACCTTCACCTTGACCTAATTTTGGACTTAGACTTATTGAAGGGCCAAATTCTTGGTTAAGCCAAATTGACCGTTTCTTCTAGCATTAATATGGCTTGCGACAAAGCTTTCACACTTGCATGGATATTGTATATGAACACTATCCACACGCCTGTATCACCTAATCCCATTTTGACCTTCACCTTGACCTAATTTTGGACTTAGACTTATTTATGGACAAGGCTTCCACAGGGGGCATAATCGTTTATTGAACGCAGTCTTGTTTTTATGCAAGCATTCAAATTTACGGATAATCTGTACATCGAACATATTGCTAGGCTTGTTTACAGATTATTACTGTTTAACATGAATCATGGCACACAATAATTTGAAATAAGGAATCGATGTTTTGTGTTGCCATTATGCATAAAAGGCAACTGTACGATTCAGAGTGCCCGATATCGAGAGTGGTTAAATTGCTTGTTTGCCATAAATCTTTCACAAAGCAACCGTCAGTGACTTTCTATAACATAGATACTTGGCTAGGTAGGAAAATTACGTCATGCAAATATTTCAGCCCGATCTGTGAGGCAGCACCTTTAATGCTATACATGTAATTGAATGCATTTCCAAATATTGGCACACTGTATTAACCTAACGTTTAGGCATGCTCAATACTTTAGAACCAACCATATGTCCCGTTGGTATGTGTGATCATACCTCTATATATCTATATATCTCTATCTCTTATATCTCCTTCTTCGCGCTATCAATCTGTTAAACTCAAACTCGGCTCTCCATTCTTTTCCCTCCCCAAACAAATAAGAACGAGTTTATAAATAAGCTTAGCTTATTACTCCATCCTGTTATGACGTCATAACCCATGACGTTGTTTATTTCTTTGTTGTTTATTTTTATTATTCCTGATGAAGACAATATAGTCGAAACGTTGAACAATCCTGGAGTTTGTCTTGATTTACTTTATCCATCCTTGATAGGTGTAAATGAATGTTTATTATGTGTTCATAAACAAATAAATATTGTTTAAACTAACTGTACGATTGATTCTTCCACTTTAGATGACAGTGTTTGAAGCCGCTGGAACAGTTTACTGTTATCGTAAAAGACGTCGTGACAGAAGTGACCCCATGATTAGATCATTAGAGATCTATTGTAGTACAAACATCACACATATTGATACTGGTTAGTATCTGTTCTACTTATAAAATATGACTTACTGTTTTCCTGACCGCGCCCCCCCCCCCCCCCTATTACATGTACAAAACAAATGTGTTTGGAGAGACATGTAAACAGACCGTATGCAGGACAGATGCAAGATTTGTGCAAATATATTCTTTTCGATGCCGTACATGGCGGTTGCATTGTGTTGAAGTAAGAATTTTCATAAATCATATACATGGATCTATTGCAAATATAATGTAAATGGCCGGTACCCCTTCCAGAAACAGGTTTTATTCTATAATATAATCCGTTCGATTCGTCATTGCAAAAAACTAACATTATGAAGACGTAATACGTGGTCATGTTGAGTTTATAAAGCTTGTTTTCTATTAGTAAAGAGTAGTTTTCAGACAGTATTTTTTGTTTTCTCAAAATATTGATTTTGTACTTACGACCTTCTAATACTAAGCCAGTGATATAGTCAACTTTACGCATCTTTAAGTCCAGGATGATTCTTGTATACGCATACACTAGTTTATTTCATGTCGATTGTGAAAGAAGTATATACAACTCATATTAATCACTCAAGGCATTTAATGCTCGATGGTATCTCTCACCATTACGTGTTGCTGGTGGAAGGTTAAGGTAGTTCTGGTTCAATAAATAATGTATATGCTAGCATTTGATCTCGTTGTGTTAAACAGGATATCCCGGTAAAGCCGGACATCAAGGAATGTTTAGATAAGTTGGACTCTCCCAGGATTATATTGGTTTCCAGTTGCATTTGGAGAGCCAGGCTTTACAAAGAGAGGAGGCGAGACAGAGGAGAACATGGTGGGTTATCTTAGTTTAGTATAGCTCTGTGTCGCCAACACAGCATGCATTTCAATATAATATTGTTTTTTAAGATGACCAATTAGTTTTAATCCAGACGATTATGTAACAAGTATATAAAGCATGTTCTAAGCCTCATCATCAATATTGGTCTTGTACTGGTATCAAAGATGTACATTGTCCACATGTTTGTGCGGCCCGCTTGTATTTTGAAATTAGTTTAAAAATGGTAATGTGATAATACGATGTACGTTACATATATGAAGGCAGAAGCAATTGGTATCGGACGGGAATGTATACCTTGTATTGCTGAAGATGGCTGATAAGCCTGGACCGCTAGGACAACATGGTGTGGTTGAACTACCGGAAAGCCAGTAATTGTTTTGACTTTAAACATACAGTTTAACCTTTTTCCTCGAACGTTAGACGAAACTTTATCTAAGATTTTTTAAGCACGCCATACGATATGATACATTTGGTTAAACGAGAATGGACTTTTGGTAATAAATAATTGTTTTAAGTTCGAAAATACAACTCACATCGACAAGGATGACTGGTTAGGTGACTGTCATATCACCTATTTCATGGGCCTATTTTTCAAATATGGACAGTAATTGCAGTATGGACAGTATTGCATATGTCAATGCAAAAATATTCATACTTATGCTCAAGTTAAGTTTGCCTTTTGATGCTTCTTTGATCCATACCCAATTTTCTTGACAGTCTGACGAAATGGTATCTGAGATTGTGCTCACCCCTGTTTTAAGCGCGAAATTCATTACTAAGTACTAGTATGCTATTTGGTCTATCGATACTGGACTTGGGATAATACATATAATTGTTTCAAGTACGAAATACTAATCTCATTTTACATCTACTCATTTGTTAGGATCATGTATGGTTACACCTCGCATTTGGCATAAATACATTGGAACTGGACTGCACATTTTGAGAAGCTGCTGTTTACTTGTGAAATGCTTCGTAAGTACTGGTTATGTTTTAATCCAGGAAAACACCATTTCAAGTGGCACTTAAATTGATTGATTCTTGTTAAATTAAGTTTCTCTAATTTCAGGTTTTGAGAGCAGATATTCAGTTTCAAGATTGCATTTTTATGCTTCTTTGGTCCATACGCATTTTCTGAACGGTCAGAAGAAATGTTATCTAAGAGTGCTGTGCTCACCCTTGTTTTGAGCGCGACATTTATTATACTATTTGGTCTAACGGAACTGGAGTTTGGGTACTAAGTAATTGTTTCAAGTTAGGATATTCACCTCTCATTTTACATAAACTCCTTGGTGAGGATCATATGGTGACAAATCGCATTTGTCATAAATGTAGATACATTGGAACTGGACTGCATATTTTAAGAAGCTGCTGTTTACTTGTGATGGGGTAAGCTAGTACTGGTTATGTTTAAGTCCAGGAAAACAACATTTAAAGTGACAGTGAAATTGCTTGATTCGTGATCAAGCTGAAATTTACTCAAGTAAAGTTTGCCTTTGATGCTTCTTTGATCCATACCCAATTTCGACGAAATGGTATCTAAGATTGTTGAGCTCAGCCCGGTTTTAAGCACGACATTTATGATACTATTTGGTCTAACGGGACATGACTTTGGGTAATGCATAACTGTTTCAAGTTAGCAAATACAACTTTCGTTTTACATCAACTTCTTGGTTAGGAACGTATATGGTTACATCTGGCATTTGTCATAAATGTATTAACACTGGAGTGCACATTTTGAGAAGTTGCTGTTTACTTGTGAAAGGCAAAGTTAGTACTGGTTATGTTAATTATGTTTAAGTCTAGGAAAACAACATTTAAAGTGAAAGTCAATTTACTTGATTCTTGTTAATTGTAGTTTCTATAATTTCAGGATTTGGGAGAAGAGGAATGCAGATATTCTATTCAAGCTGGACTTTGATTAAGTTGCGTTAGACGAAATGTTATCTTAGATTGTTGTGCTCACCCCTGTTTTAAGCACCACATATATGATACTATTTGGTCTAAATGGGACTGGACTGTTGGTAAAAAATAATTGTTTAATAGTCGAAAATACAACTCTCATAGACCAGGAAAACTGGTTAGGTGACTGTCCTATCGCCTATTTCATGGGCCTATTTGTCCAATATGGGCAGTAATCCCAATATGGGAGGTATTGTATATGTTAGTGCTAAAATACTAATATTTCTGCCCTGCCATACTAGCTCTATGTGAAATCAGACTTAAGTCATGATTCAAATGAATGTCTCATTTGTCAGTGATATGGTAGCACACGACTCTCTAACATGGAATTGATTGTTACTCTGAAGGCAATCTGAAGTATGCCATCTCGATCTTAACTAGCTGAACTTGCCAGTGGATACATTGAATTAGAGCCTGCTTCCATGAATCTGCTCTCATATATTACAACTGACATGGTATGTACAACTGACATGGTATGTACAACTGACATGGTATATCGTCAGTGTGAGCTATTGTTCATAGGTACCTTAGGGGCCTAATATGAATGAAAGCATTGCCTGGGATGTATCGTCGAAGTGAGTCTGCAGTCAGATTCTTTATGCAAGTGTATGAGTTCTTCTTTCGATGTATCTTCCTGTCGAGGAATGTTGACGGAGTGGTAGTTTCACCAGGCTTGTAAGATAATGGATTGAATCCTTGCTGGACTAGTTATGTTGCTCCTGTCTTTGATTAAATGACACATTTATTTGAATCGCGTTTTCAATCCAGTTTCACTTGTGCAAGTTTGCTAGAGCAGGGATATGAATTTCTTAGCGTCAATATACAAAACACCATCATATAAGGTTACACGTCGCATTTTGCATAATACATTGGATTTGGGCTGCACATCGTGAGAAGTTGCTGCTTACTTATGAAAGGCAAAGTTAGTACTGGTTATGTTTAAGTCCAGGAAAACAACATTTCAAGTGAAAGTCAAATTGCTTTTTAATACTTGTTAATTGTAGTTTCTATAATTTCAGGCTTTTGATGAAGAGGAGCGCAGATGTTCATTTCAAGCTGAACTTTGATTAAGTTAAGGTGATTCCCAACTCTTCAGTTGAGCGGAAGTTTAGAAATCGGTGTAAATAAGACGTATTGAAAGCGTCTGACTACCATGATGAAATAGTACGAACAACTCAAAATTGATGTGTCGGCATGTTCTCATGTCTAAAAATCGCGAATTTACTGTACAATTATTACTATATTATTACTATAATAAGCTTGCAGAATAAAGCTATAGCTGAAATTCTATATGCCATTTATTCCAAACGATGAAACACCAACACTGCGAATACTAACTACAACGTATGTGAAACGTAATATAATGCGCCCACACAAAATTGTATCCAAGTTTTAATATTTGTTTAGCAAGCATTCCGACTACTTTAGAGGAATGTTCTTTGCATTTATTTCGTAAGAATATAGACTAGCTAATGCAAAAGAGCATGGGCTCATCTTTAAATATACACATTTTTCAAAAACAATTTATCGCGAAACAACGTATTCAAAACGTTAATGTATTTTGTAAACTCTCCTGGTTTTCGACATTTCCGAAATCACTAAAGTGTCAATTAAAAAAATCTAGCCGAGCAACTGCCATGAAATTTGGGATAAAACTTCTATAATATGTACTCTACTGGTTGCATTTACGAAAACAGTATGTTGTTCAATTTTTTTTCCTATAACTTAAAAATGAAAAATCACATATTTTAAAATATCATTTAAAAATACATACAACATGCATAGTCTAAAACAAACATTATCGTGTGATTCCGTATATACGAACTTTCGTGCATGCCAAGTTTAAGGTAATTAAATGTCCAACTTTTTCGGTGAAATGCAAATATCAGTTTTTAGGGGGTTCCCCAAAATCTAAAAATATCTTGAAAACTAGCCGAGCAAACCTGTTATGGGTTTGCACAATCACTATCATGAGTGTGTTCATCATAAAAATCAGGTGTTTGATACCTCTTATACAGAAACAATTAAGAGTTGGGAATTACCTTAAGTTAAGATCCATTTGTATTGCCTTACAAAGAAACTCATTTTTAGTAGTGGTGTATTGTATGTTTATGTTTGCTTTTGAAATAAAGTTATGTATATGCATACGTACTCATGCGTTGTTATTGTGAGAACACTTATACGAGTAAAGGGTTTCAAGGAACGTAACTCACTGTTTGGGACAGTCAAGTTAAAGCTCGCCTGTCACAAAATGACACGATTTGCTTTGAAGATCACTCTTCGTCCGTTAGTATTCATGGCGTGTGTCGACGATAGAAGACACACTCTTTGTCAAAACTTTTGCAAACCCTCATTGGACACAGATGGGTGTGTTTTAGACTACAACTGCATTGATATCGAATATGCACAATACCACAACAACAAACACTTTGGATATATATAGCCCCCAACGATAACACTAGCCTTTGCTGAAGAAATAAAAATCTGTTCGCGTATTTTGCAAGAACAGAGTTTTTATTTCGATTCTAAATACGATAATATCCCGTACTATTTAACTGCGCGCATTAAATTTTCACCCATTTGACATTGAACATAATTCCACGCTGAAATTGAGTGGCTTATTAGCTAGTACAATTACCTCCCTCGTTAATGAAATAACACATTTTAAACATTGAAACAATTTTAATAACACGAGTTTATCCTGGAATAACATAGGGACGATGATTGTTTGCCAGACAATAGAAACAAATATTTAGCCTTACATTTCCACAAACAATCATCGTTCATAGAAAGTAATCGATAAGACAGCAGTTCTTAATATAAATTTATTTTCATAGTTACCACATTAAGGGTTTGGCATTATATGGGCGCGACCGAATGCATTTGACATGTAACAAATTGGGCTAATGCAAATACGCGTGAGCTGCAGAGTAATTAGCATAATGAGTTAGCTCCAAATTAATTAAGTCATCAAATAGTAATAGCCTCCAATATAATTATATTGTTTCAAATTTCAGATCAAGCAAATATATAAATACTTAATTTTCCCCCCAATTCGGCGGGGCAAAATAAATTTCCGAGTGGGCAAAATTTTTGATAAGAGTGAGCCGCCAACCAATAAGGTTTGTAATGGGCAGGCCCCGGGCCCTAAAACTCGGTTTATGATTTCGAGTGGGCTAAAATAAAAGAGTGAGCCACGAACCAAGTAGGTTTCAAATAAATAGAGTGGCCCCAGAGCCCTAAATACTCGTATATATCTTATTAAATATGTCGAGTGGGCTAAATACAAGAGTGAGCCGCCAACCAAATAGGTTTGAAATGGGCAGGCCCCAGGGCGCTAAATACTCGCATATATCTAACTTAAAATGTCGAGTGGGCTAAAATAAAAGAGTGAGCCGACAACCAATTCGGTTTGAAATAAATAAATGAGTCGGCCCAAGAGCCCTTAATACTCGTACATGTATAAATATCATTTCTATTTCAGAGTAGGCTAATACAAGAGTGAGCTACAGATCAAATTGGTATAAATTGGCTAGCTCCCGAAGTAAATACATATAAAAGCATTGGCCCCAAATGTTCAAATTGATACACAAGTAGTGGACCCTGGGAAACAGTGATCTTTAATTGTAACAAACTGTTGGCATAAAACAGCAATGCTGTTCTGTAATGAGAGCACACGTTCAATTTTTAATTGGTTTTGAGATCCGCTGTATGCCACATTGGCAGTTTGAATGCAATGAGAACGGCCAACCGCCAAAAGTAGGAACCAACTACATTTGCGGTAGCGGGTCTCAATCCAATTATATTTGTTTTGTTTATTATTATAATGTTTGTTTTGTTTATGCTACGGTCACAAAGCTCGTACGATATCCGTACGAATTTACCAACTCGTACGAGTCCACAACGTTTGAAATCCTAACGGTATTTTTACATTCGTAGGGTCTGGTCACAGCTCGTACGGACCTCGTACGATTTATAAAGATGCAATCGTACGATATCCGTACGGACATCGTAATATCCTTACGGACACCGTACGGGGCTCGCAAGGAGCCCGGCCGTACATCGCACGGTGCTCGTAGATCAATCAGAGCTCGCAGATAACTCGTACGGTGTCCGTACGGTGACCGCACGATGGCCGTACGGTGTCCGTGCGACAATAATGGATATATTCAGCAAATTTTAATTAACAATTTTAAGACCCTGGTCACATTGATCGTACGAGCTCCGTGCGAGTCGAATTTTAGCAGGTTCGTACGGAGTCCGTACGGACATCGTAAACTCGTAAGGGCATCGTACGTATTTTTGTAACTCGTAGAGGACTCGGGAGCTCGGTGAAAATGTTTCACCGATCTCCGAGTTGTCTACGAGCTCGTAGAGATTTTTGAAGTAGAAAGCCCACAAGGAAGCTGTCCTAACCCATTTTATGTATTATTATATTATGTAAGATGATTATAGAATGGTTGATGTTTCATGTCATGTTTATATATGCAAGGAAAAATGCATAATTGGTTCTTGACAGACTCTGAAATTCAGCTAATTTCGCCATAACGTTTTGAATAGTACAATGGGTATATATGTGTCCCATGTGTACCACGCCAAATATATATTTTTACCAAAATAATTAAATGAATGCAGTAGAAATCCAAGGTTATACATATGTAGGTGCATAGACAATGGTTAAATGTGTACTCATAAGTTATGCGCACGAGAATCACGGAAATAACAATATATACACTGAGCGTGTGCGGATCCAAATGGGGTGGTTCTGAGCCCTGGAATTGTGGTGAATTGTGGTCATGTAATACAATGAGAGGAGTACGTCTTGGTGGGAGTCTACTGGGTACCAAATTGGATAAAATATAGCTGGTCGGACCCCTCTCTAGCAAAATAACCAGAATCCATTCTCATACATGTATTGCCGGGTGCCTGGCAGAGTTGGGCCTACAGTTACCAGACTACATCAGTTATAACCTAACTTTCTCCGGGGTTCGAACTTTCGATCTCCCGCTTCCTATACGGACGCCAAAAGTACCCAGCCACGGTCGCCATAATATGTCATGGATCAAAATCTGGTGCGTACCTACCTGGAGGAAGGTCGCTGGTCGGATATTACGATGATGATAATACGAGAATACGATGATGATAATACGAGATTACGATAGTATGATGATGATGATAGTAGAATACGATAATGATAATACACTAATAAGATGATGATAATACGATAATACGATGATGATGATAAAATAATGGGATGGTGAAAATACGTGAATACGATAGTATGATGATGATAATACGAGAATACCATAATGCTAATACAATGATAAGATAATGATAATACGAGAATACGACGATGATGATAATACGAGAATAAGATGATGATAATACGATATAACCACGATGATAATACAATACTAGGATGATGATAATATGAGAATACGATAATGATAATAGTATAATACAATAATAAGATGATGATTTACGAGAATACGATGATGATAATGCAATGATAAGATAATGCTAATACGAGAATACGATGATGATAATACAATAATAAGATGACGATAATACGAGAATACTTATAGAATAATACATGGCTGAGCAGTGCCAGTGAGTGATAATCGCCCCGGTAGGTTGATAATTGCCAGAGGGCGCTAGCCCGAGGGCAATTATAATCTACCGGGGCGATTATCACTCAATGGCACTGCTCAGCCATTCATTGTTCTGTATAATATTTATGTTGTTGTGTTTTCATTAAAACTACTCATTTAAGAAAACACTTACAAGACATAATTAACATGTTCCGTAATTGATAGACAAACCTATCGTCGTTTTAGAAATTGTCAAACTTGGATCTATTCGCGTAGTTGTATCACTTGAATTCTCCGTAACTTTGTTATTATAAAACGGAAACATATCATATGGGTATTCATTTTTTTGGTTATAAAATTTGCTACATTTTGGTGTATGTTTTTTTGTAAAATTCTGAAAAAAGTTGTTTTTCACATTTGTGCGAATCTCAGTGTAGATCTATCTCGTCTAGACCTAGTAAACACGGATTTAAGGTCTAGATTTTAGACAATCGGTGTAGATCTAGATTCATTTGGTCAAGGATTGATACAATTTTGAAATGCGTTATCCTGCATGTCCAAATCTATCAATCTGGTTTGCAAGTGATTCAAGAAGGCCTACGTTGCGCTTGGCGCCGGCCACTTAAAATTGAGATGCAAATGACGTAACGTTACGCGTGTACGTCTTCCAGGGGCGATTATCAGTGATAATAGCCCTGCGCGAGGCGGGCCAAAAGCTGATAATACTTTCAAAGGCCGCATAATACATTTTTTTCAATGCAATTTTGTTACTATATATAGTTACATAAGTATTATGATAGTATAATGATGATAATACGAGAATACGATAATGCTAATACAATGATAAGATAATGATAATACGAGAATACGATGATGATAATACGAGAATAAGATGATGGTAATACGATATAACGACAATGATAATACAATGATAGGATGATGATAATACGAGAATACGATAATGCTAATACAATGATAAGATAATGATAATACGAGAATACGATAATGATAATACGAGAATACGATGATGATGATAATACAATAATAGGATGACGATAATACGAGAATACGATAGTATGATGATGATAATACGAGAATACGATAATGCTTATACAATGATAAGATAATGATAATACGAGAATACGATGATGATAATACGAGAATAAGATGATGATAATACGATATAACGACAATGATAATACAATAATAGGATGATGATAATACGAAAATACGATAATGCTAATACAATAATAAGATGATGATTTATCAGTTGAGATAATGTTCACTATCTACATCCTAATGGCGTCCCATGCGATGCAAAACCATGCAAATTTCCATATCCGTAAGGATATCGTACGATACTCGCACGAGTATTTCGTAGCTCGTGCGGTGTCCGCACGAGCCTCGTGCGAGATAATACAGATTTGAAAAATATCTACGAGCTCGTAGACAACTCGGGAGCTCGGTGAAACATTTTCACCAAGTCGCCGAGTCCTCTACGAGTCACAAAAATCCGTACGATGCTCGTACGAATTTCGATATCCGTACGGGCTCCGTACGGACGCCGTGCGAGTTCGCCAAAATCAACTCGTACGGAGCTCGTAAGGAGCTCGTTGGGCAAATGTGACCGTAGCATAACCTGTGTAAACTGCACCTATCAAAAGCATATATATTTAAATAAGCAAATGCAACATACCGTTCTCGACCAACTAATTAAGTGTGTATATAAAATATAGGATATTTTACAATATTATCCCATTCCTACTGGTATAATATGATTGATTCTAACACGATCCGCGGATTAATCCATTAAACAAAGAGCGGACCGAACTATTATTTATTACCCCCATAAAACATGGTAACAAATTGGCTGTTACAATTTACGCCCCGTATCACATGACCTATTTATGAATGAATGAACGTAAACATTATAGTAAAAAAATTTAACGGACCGCGAGTTTCACGAGAATCCAGTGTTACAGCTATGACGCATCTATTTTTAGAAACTCCAATATACTCTCCAAATTAAGATTCATAACAATTTCTGATAATCAATTCATTTATATTTTTCATTTCATGACATAGATACACTATACTCGTGTTATTAAAATTGTTTCAATGTTTAAAATGTGTTTTTTTCCTTCAGAAAATTACGAAGGTCGTTTTCATTAACGAGGGAGGTAATTGTACCAGCTAATAAGCCACTCAATTTCAGCGTGGAATCGTGTTCAGTGTCAAATGGGTGAAAATGGAATGCGCGCAGTTAAATAGTGCGGGATATTATCGTATTTAGAATCGAAATAAAAACTCTGTTCTTGTATTTTGTCGGTGAATAAAACACGGGCACTCGTTCGGATGCGGAAAATTAAATCACTCGTGCTACGCACTCGTGATTTAATTTTTCCGCATCCGAACTCCTGCCCATGTTTTATTCACCGACAAAATACGCGAACAGATTTTTATTTCTTAATTAATACATACTAACAACAACTTAGTGACACAAAGTCAATTTCTTAAGTATTCACATGACTATTGACGATAAGGCTCGGAATTTTACTAATATTAAATGGATCAAGCATATACTTAATATATTTCCGAGATGTTTGAAGTAAAACCAGCCCCAAAGCCAACTATCATAGTATTATTCGCAATTCAAATTTTCCAGGAGGACAAAACAATATATCAGAGAGAACCGCCAACCAAACAGGGAACAAAACCAGGCCCGAGTTAACTATTATAAAATTATAAATTAATTTCAATTTTCATATGGCAAACATAAATATATAAGTGAACCGCCAAACAACAGGTTTTTAATGGGCAGGCCTGAACTTTACCCGGTACATATCTTATTTCAGCAATGTGGACTGAATACAATTGTGCCATAATTTCAACTTATGCAACACAGGTAATGTTCTTTCGTTAACCTAGGGCTGACATTACTTCTAATTCTCACAAAAACACACACACATCATCAATTCAAATTACTTTGTGAACATACTTGGTGTTATGACCGTAACCTCCTCTATCTTAAAATTCAACAACAAAGAAATGCACCGTTGTCAACAGAAAGAAATATATATATTAAAAAAAAGACAGGTTAATGGTCCAAATGGAAAATTCATTACAATGGGGTTATTAATGTTGGTAATATATGTAAATGCCTTTCCGTTGAATTTTACCGAATCACCAATAATACTTGCTACAACAACATATTATACCTATTTTAATCTAAGTAAGTTATATCGAAGTAACATTATACTGTATTATAAACCAGGCCATCCAATAAGAAAGGCGTTGCATAATATAATGTAATATTCTCCGCTGACTGGGGTATATATATCATCAACCGTCGAAACCTACTGATACCAACATATTAATATGCTAGAAATTTAGCTAAGCTTTGCTTATTAATGACAAACATATGAACAATAACATTTTTAGACGTCTTGCTTCATGAACAACATACCAAGTGCATTTTTTTTAAATTTTACATCCACGCTGCTTTAAAACACGTCTCCAATTCCTCTAAGACTTCAAAAAGCATGCCGAACTGCATAACTTGATAATTAGCCCTTTATTTACTCAACCTTGCAGAAATAACTGTATAACATGCATTGCTCGTATATAAACATACCATTGTAAACTGACATTATTCATGTTGTTCAAATTCCGATATTCTCTGTCTTTTATGATTTATTCGAACTCCGTGGTATGATCATTTTAACCATAATAAGTCTACATGCATTTACTACTAAACCCCATTTTTATCAAAAAAGTGCTGCTTATTTTGATGCTATAGAAAATGATTTTAATTAGCATACGGAACATTGCAACTCTGTTACTTAAAACTTGTTATTGTTATTTTCAATCAGTTATGATAAACTATATCATTATTCACACTCATATTTCTGCTGATGTATGTACATATCATTTATGAACAAACAGCATAATTATGACAAGCCATTAAAATTGTATAAAAATATATTCTACACTGGGTTATGATAAAATACGTTAATACCCAAGTCAAAAACACCCATTGGGCAGCAATAACTATATTTCCTATCTCCTAACATAATGTTGTCAAAGGAGGTATTTGCTTTTCTATAATGAAACTACCTTACTCATATTTTAAACTTAACTAACTCATATTTAATTGACACCCTCTCATACCAAACTGAAATGGAGTTCAAGGTCGGGACCGAATGCTGTAGTAGAAAGAATATGTCACATAAAAATACAAATGTTTTTGTTTCTTGATTAAAATTAAATGGCTACATGCAACATATTTTCATTCACTTTTACCCTCCAAGATAATGAACCTTGAATCAATGTTAACCATTGCATATGAAACTATCGTATATGACAATGGATCGTGACTTTATTTCCCAACGGATATATGTACGTATGAACGTTGTACACACATATATAATACCAAGTTTACATAGAATGTATTCTTTATTATTCGTTTCTTATTTATAATTCATATTGTATATAGATGTTTTGTTATACATAGTTTTATATGAACAAAGTCGTTATATTTCTATTATTGAAATTAAATGGCAACAAGTATAAACGGAAACTGGTAGCCTTCTATTCCATCATTTTATCAATATCAAGGCAGTTATGAGACATGAAAAAGATACATCATTTTACCATCATACCTGGTACCTACTACTCCAGGGGGTATAACGTAGAATTATCGGCCGACCCTTAAAGAAACAATCAATCGGCCTTATAAAGATTGTTTTCGAGTTCTTAAAAGGCAGATTTAATGTTAAAATTGTTGCCAAAAATTTACCTGCAGGATGAGTTGCCTTGTGCATAATGAGTCCTAACTATTTTAAAATAACTTATTTAAGTATGTGATTAGTTTATGCACATTGTACAATGTACATCTATTGATTAATAACCCATAAAACTATCATTGAAACCTTGAACATATTTCATCTACAGCACCATCTATGCTAAGCCTCAAAGTGTTTGCTAAGTTTCCTGTATTTCATTCAACACATGTGTGTAATTACAATTTGAATTAAATTAAATGAATAGTAATTGTAACAGTAACATTTTTAATACAGTTGTTACCTATTCAGACATTTGTAACGTAACATTTCACCGGTTTCTACTTTACCTTGCGCCTTTATTATCTCATGGATAATATTTGACTGAATTTAAGCATTCTAATATTTGACTGAATTTAAGCATTCTATTACATTTATTGAAAGAAATATTATTATTTTGCTATTTACCATTAGGTCTAAATCACACTGACCAAAACGTGGCTTTTTAGATATAAGGGGGCTGACAGTTGGAGTTGAACTTAAGTTTCCCCTCAGCTTCTTAAAACTATCCATTCGATAAAATCCGCTATGAACTAATATGAGAACTAGAATAAAGTGATCAAAACTCTATAAACCCTATATATCAGGACATGTTTTCAACCTTTATAATTACAAAATGTATGAAGCTCTGCTTATATTACCACCGTGTTCTTAAATACTCACGTGTACTCCATGACAAGCTGAATGTAGGTAACAAACATAACAAATATACTGCTAATAGTATTAACATAAGGTTGTTAATTTAATAACAGTCCATAGTAAAATATTGTCCCTTATATCTAGTAATTTTAATCTTATTTGAAACTGAATTATTGATTCCGAAATAAATTTAAGTTTAGGTCATCCATGTTAAAGCTGATGTTAAAAGTTTCATTACCAGACTCCTCTGTGCAAACCTTTCCCAACTGCGTTATACTACCTTCACCAACAGAGCTCTTTCCAACCCACGTGACCGTAGCTGTTAACATGTGGCTGGTAAAATACTTCTCTGAAAAATAAAATGGCAACAACGAGCAAACAAGTCTTTGTATTTAACATTGTAAAAATAAACATAATGAAGTCGTTCAACATCATTTTCAACACCGCAACGCATAAAACGACTTAAACCATTCAACCGCCCTTCACGTGATTTGGTTCACATACCCAATCAATTCCACGTGTTTCTACCTCAACCAATGTGTCCGTGTATTTGTAAACCATAGTAATATATTATCTAATTATAACCAGTTTCTATACTACAACAAATGTCCACCTATATAATTCACAATACATATAAATGTGTTCGTATAATATTCTCAATTTATTCAAATAAATGCATAAACACTATATTTAAGACATTCAATGTATATTGCAATGCTTTAAATTAATCAAATAAACAAATCATTTAAAATAACCCGAGCTGAAATTACAACCAACCTTGTGTCTCCAACGTTTTGACCAAAAGTGATGCCAAGGCTTTGACCAAAGCAAAAGTGATGCATAATATCCAAAAGCTGTGAGAAATGCTATAAGGTATACGGGTACTAAATGTTTCATATTTTCAAGGGCGGCACGAAGCCGCTAAAATCTATGTCACCCCGGATAACGTCGACTATAGGTAAACCATAGTCTTTAATAGTGTATCTATTTCATGAAGTGAAAATATAAATGAATTGATTATCAGAAGTTTTTATGAAACTTAGTTTCGAGATCATATTGGAGCACAGGAACTTGCATTTATAATTTTTTTTTTTTCAATAGGCCTACTTTACTACTAAAATATAGACAGGAGTGCAATGCGATTGTATCCCACGAACTATTCTAATACAAATATTTTCTCTATACCAACTTGACAGTTAAAACACATGATCTAGGCAGTTAAAGGGGCTAATAACAATACAGAATAAATCCGCACCTCAACCAATCGGTACCGATAATCGTCTAATATCGGCTTTTAAATATTTTCTCTAAACCAACTTGACAGTTAAAACACATGATCTAGGCAGTTAAAGGGGCTAATAACAATACAGAATAAATCCGCACCTCAACCAATCGGTACTGATAATCGTCTAATATCGGCTTTTAAAGCCAATATTTGTGGAGTTTTGATTTTTAAATTTTTTTTTTAAATTTTTTTTTCAAATTATAAATGCAAGTTCTTGTGATTGGAGTTTCTAAAAATCGGTGCGTCATAGCTGTAACACTGGATACTCGTGCAACTTGCCTTGTCATCGCGTCTCGTTTTTACTGTAAAGTTTACGTTCATTCATTCATAAATATGTCACGTGATACGGAGCGTAAATAGTAACAGCCAATTTGATGGGTATGTTTTATGGGGGTAATAATACATGCCCTAGCTTGCTCTATGTGTATATGGATTAATCCGCAGATCGTGTAAGAATTATAAATATAAGTCACAAAATATTTTTATGCATTTCCGATGATCATTTTGTTCGATCTCGTGCACAATGACTTTCTTTTTAATGCATATACTATTTTAATCCACACTGATAACAAGCAGCCATTCAACCATGCAGTGTTGATATTATCCATGTTTAAACAAGGCTAGTGTTAATCCTTGGCGAGCTACATTCTAGTTAATGTCTTACTTGAACACACATCATTTTCGCTGACAAACTACTGCATATATTTGCTGTCATTTGGAATATAAAAATAAATGCATGTATACATTTATGGAGCTGGATGTATCAACTGCTATTCTATTGTATGGATATAATTTTAAATTCCTGCAAGAAACATACAAGCAATGAAAGGATAACGAAGCACACTGTCTGCTAATACAACGTGTGCTACTTCCCATCGGGTTTCCTTCCAAAACCTTCAAACACACGAACTCACTTCTGATAGGCCTATCTCTGTGTCCAACACACGTAGAAAACAGATACTATTAAGTCGGACAGGGAAGGCAGCACTCAACTTAACCAGTCGAGCACAGAATACATAAAACATATACATGGCAGTCGTTACCAATAAGGATCCCCTTTGTTCCAAACAACACTGGGATTCCATCACAATGAAGGTATCAGACATACAGCACCTCGGCAAATTGGTATACAGGAAAGGGAAACACTCCATATTTGTTGATGGCCTAACGATGTTCAGACACTCTACATTAATAGTAATGAAACAGACCCCTAGCGCAATTTTGAGCAGTAAGACCATTTTAAGTAGCAGTACAAATTCGCAAAGAAGTGTCTAGACGGTACATCTCTAGAAATTGTGAGGTAGAAGTAGACTACACGTAACTACAACGTACATTTTTACACCTAAATGTACTTTCTATACTCACCTCAAGCCAGACTGACACATAACTGACATGTGGTCACGTGCTCATCCATAGTCAAATTGCTTGCGGCATTCAAAGACCATCGGCCTAGAGACCGAGGGTAATCAATTTCAGCACATATACTACATAAAATCGTCATTTGAATGACAAAAGGAACTGTTAGCGTATTGAATAAGAAGACTGACAGCTACTTTTGGCTGTCAATGGACGAAATTATAAAAAATAGCACAAAGTGGTTATTTCATGCGGATCACATCGGTCTTTGTCGCATTGCGAGTAGTTTATTTACCGATGAAAGCAGAAATATTTGAAAATTCACGGTGAACGCAAGTTGACGATTGAGTCCATATCTCTGAACATCGACATATAGTGGGCATGGATTTCATCCCTTAGAAAACACATTGCTAGATTAACAGAACCATGGTGTTGATAAATATTTTTCAAGTTAATTGAGTTTGTTCATTCGTTCAGTAATAAAGAGATGAAATGTGTTTGTTGATATTGAGTACGATGTATATCTCATCATGTGATAAAATTCTTATAATTATTATAATCAAAAATAACTTTTCACGAGTACGCAGCTTTGATCAAATTTGGAAATTACATTTGTCATTGTCGTTTACACAATAGTCGTTTAATACTTCAGAAGATCTGGTTACAGTTTATAAGTACTGTTGTCAACAAATTTCAGTTATATACGATGACCGATTCATCAAGTATATAGAGTATACATGTATAGTTAAGTAAAAGTGCAGTCACGGCTCAGTACTCGTACAATACAGAAAAGAACCTTTCCCGAAATGGAAATATCTGTCTATACAAATTTGGTGTCTATACATTAAGGAATTCAAACATGTGTTATTAAAGAGTATACACTAGTATTAAATGTACAATTAAATCATAATGACAATTAAGATTGTGAAAAATACAGCTATAATTATCATCTTTAATTTGTACTCCCTCTGAATCCATTCGAACAACTCGGAATGCTTTCAGCGCTTTGATTTAAAGCAGAAGCGAAAACAAATAACTCTGTATCCATTCAAGAGTAACTTGCTTAACTGAAATATTTAAATATTTAAACTAATGCACCAGGGACATGAACTCGCACTAACATCTTTACATTCAGTTCAGTGGAATGGAATTGGCAACAGCATTGGCAAAGAAGTTATACTAGTATATGAGCGGAACTAGGTTTACATTGGATATAGACTTGTGTGTCGACTAACGCTCGGCTGTCTCAAGTTCTTATAACACAGAACATGTTTGACGCGATATTTACCACATAAAGGAAGACATTTAATGCATGTATTGATACAAATTATAATAAACAATGAAAGGGAAGCACGCGTCGTGTAAACCTCTACTGAACAATATTCTACTGTCTTGTATTTATTGCAGTATTATATGTTACGGTGTGGGCAGTTTATCTGTTTTAAAGACTTGTAATGATATCGGAACATTTCAACAAATGTTTGGCATTTCTTTGCCAATGTGTGCTGAGGAATGTTTTAGACGACAGAGATGTACAGTGTTTATGTTCCATTTCGGAATGAGGCACTGTGCGTTGAAGGATGTAATCGATGTACAGTCACTCGGAGAGGAAGGTCCAGTTTGTAGATATTATACGCGTGATGATTGGTCACAAATTGACATTGGACCGTGCAATGGACATACTTGTAGTGAAGCAGAACGTTGCATCAGTAAGACAGATGATAAGTTCCAATGTGTGAAATCTGAATGTCCTCCACCAAGCGATATTGCAAATGCCACAATTATGACTAACACTCACAGCATTGGAACAACAAACAGGTACAGATGCAAAAAAGAATTAGTTGCCCATGGAACCCCAACGATAACCTGCGGTGATGATGCCGAGTGGTCAGTGACAGATTTTGTGTGCAATACAAAGGCGGAGTCGTGTCCGTCACCTGAACTACAATATTTCAATGCTGATCTAATACACATTGAAGGTGTCATGTATCACCCGGGTACAGTACTCACATTTCGATGCAGGTAACGCTATTAGCATAATTATTTAATGCTTATCCTAATGTAGTTCCTAGTTCCGAGGGACGGTTGGTGCCCGAGCCCGCCAGGGCGAGGGCACCAACGCTCCCGAGGGACTCTGCATATGTTATAACGCGAAAAAGCATGCGTAAACGCTATTATAGCATACAAAACATCAATTAATGCGTTTGTTTGCCAATATAATGATATTTTGGCGGGAGATTTTGTGGCGACGTCAAGAAAACAAACGTAACGTCATACCAGTTATTGTTATGCACGTCAACTTCCGGGATCAGAAATACAAAGAAAACATGGATACTGCGGGTTTGTTTACATTTAAAATTTAATTATTATGGAAATATTATAGAAAACTAATTAGTAGTTAGAAATAAAATGATAATTACTGTTCATTTGACGCTGTACAACGTTTATAGTCGCCGGCACGGCCCTGAAATAAGCATACGTAAAACTGGACGTTAACAGCGCGTGAATCTTTATGTTTACGCATGGTTTTCGTCCCGTTAACGTATGGGCGAAATCACCGTTTTTATGCTATAATTAATATTATAGCATAAAAACGGTGATTTTGCCCATACGTTAACGGGACGAAAACCATGCGTAAATATAAAGATTCACGCGAGAACGCGCTGTTAACGTCCAGTTTTACGTATGCTCATTTCAGGGCCTCACCGATGAAAATAAACGATTTTCAGCGTCTTATGAACTGCAATTCTTATTTCATTTGTAACTTCTTATTAATTTTCTATAAAATTTGAATAATAAATGTAAACTAACCCGCATTATCCATGTTTTCTTGGTATTTGCCGATCCCGGAAGTCGACGCTCATAACAAAAACTGTTATGACGTAACGTTTGTTTTCGCGACTTTACGTTTATTTACGCGACGTCGCCACAAAATCTCCCGCCAAAATCTAATTATTTCAGAATAAAAACGCATAAATTGATGTTTTGTATGCTATAATAGCGTTTATGCATACCTTTTTCGTGCTATAACATCTGCAAAGTCCCTCGGTAGCGTTGGTGCCCTCGCCCTAACGGGCAGATGTTATAGCACGAAAAAGCATGCATTAACCCTACATTCACAACGCAAAACTTTGAACATTTAACTTCTGAAAAAAGCTTCTACAGAAAATAATAAATCAAATTTAACCAAATTAGAGATATGGCACCTAGATAAGAGAATTTTGGAATTAGTCAGAGGAATCTGTAAATTGAGCAAAAATCGGGGAATTATTTATTATAGCTGTCCATAATTGTCAATGAAGGAAATACCAAAGACAGAAAAATCCTCGCTCGTTGCTTGCGCAGGCCAATTCTATAATATAATAACTTGATGTGAATCCTCAGTCTTAAAACTGTTGGCTTACAACATTTTTGTTCCGTATGCAAATATAGTTTCCTTTACTCTATTTTATGGCCCGATCACTTTAAATAGTCAAGAAATACTGCACTTTGGTCAGGGAAAAATAATGGAACTTTGTGCCAGAATATTGGGTAAACATTGGCATTGACATATGTAAGGGGAGACGTTTTAGGACCGCCACACGGCACGAAAAGCGCTGTTGTGAAATAAATAGTTTGCACCTATAGAGGGATTCGAACCCAAACTGTATACTATGCGAAGTACGAAAGTATTCGACCACTCGGCTAACGCAACATTATATGTCCCGGTTTAATATGCTTATATTTAGACATTATAATTTCTGTTTCTGATCGTACTCTTAGTGCTTTGATCTATACTTTTGCTTTTATCCTCACTAACAACCGGCGTACATACTGCTCATAGTAATCGAAAGAGGCGTTAGACAGTACTAAAAGAGAACGGAAGATAGTTACCGGTATATATATGTATTATAGTCACGTGTATTAGCAATATGTTTTGCCTTTAACAGGGAAGGTTACCGGACGATGGGAGATAAATGGACAAGTACATGTCAGTCATATTTAAGGTGGTATCCTTATCGTATTCGCTGTTGTCCCGAGAACACTACACATGGAATGCATCATGCTTGCTATGCAGTAATAAATGCTGGGCAAGCTACTTCTAGGGGTAGTAAGTTCCTTTTAGTATAGAAACTCCGCACCTGAACTGTGCACATCTGTACTCTTGAAACGAATATTCTTTCAACATAATACGTTTTAAAATCTTGTTTAAAAAGCTTAAAGACGTAACGCACGGTACTGGGTACGTTTGTGTAACCACAGGAACTTGCATTTATAAATAGAAAAAAAATGAAAAAAAAAATTAAATCATAAATGCAAGTTCCTGTGGTGTAACGTCATGTTACGTCAATGTATTATTAAGTACTGTACATGTTTACTAGTTTCATGATCAAATGTACATGTTAAACACTGCAATAATGTACAATGTCGAAAACGACGATATATTTATCAATCAATTACATTGTTCTTTAATTCAATAATGAATGTGTGTTTTCGGTCGAAATTTCTCCCGTTTATTCCTTTTAACACTCAATATATCAGTCGCTATCTATCTGACAAGTATCTCGCTCACTCACTTATTCACTCCCTTACACGCTGATCCATACACTCACTTATGAGGAAATCCATATTGTTCTAGAATATATGGTTATTACAAAGTGTCACTCAAAATAAGTCGCATTTTATCAATTATTTTATGTATTTCGTCCACTACAACAACTTGCGTTTTATAAAACGTCCAAAACGTCGCAAAATTACACCGTAGGACATTTTTCCTCCACACACATAATAAGGTATGTCGGACTTATTTTAAAAGCAATCTTGTTTTATTTTTACAAGTACAAACTTTTTTCTAAATTTATTTTATTTCAACGTACAATGACTTTTACTTTAAATATTACTTTTCGAATATTGTCTAAGCTTCAACGCATCGCGAAAACGCGTACGTAAGACATTCTTCCTACACATGCATTATTGTTATTAAACAGTTGTCTAGAATGCTTTTGGGAATTTTATATTATTACGTTTTTTATATTATTGATATAACAAAAATAATATTTTAAAAATACAATCACAATTATTTTACTTATACAAATGAAAATGTAATGTACTAATCTTGCGTTATTTTTTTCGGCAAGTTTCTGCAAAATTACACTTTTTTCGTGTTAACAGTTAATTGTTTAACTTTTTTTATTTTCACACCCGTGATGTTTGACGTTAAAACACGTCACCCTGGTGCCGGTCGGTGAAATTTCACTCAAATTTCAAGTTATTTTGAATAAAACGGCTGTTATTTTATACCGATAACCAATATTTTGTGTTACTAATTACACGCAGTGTGTTTTCCAACAAATTTCAACGATCGAAAATCATTTTAAAATGCAAATGAGTCAAGAGTCAAATAAACCATTAGTTGGGTAAAAGAAAAAAATTGGCGTCACCAGTCTTGATGTGGAACCATTTATCGAAAACATATGCATAATATTTGCAGAACAACAATAACAATTACATGTTTAGGCACAGGTGATGCACCAGTTAATTGAAACCACAGCCCAGAATCCCGGGGAAGAGTGGGGAACTATTCCGTGTTTTCACCTTTCTGATATCCCAGCATTGCCTTGTGAGTGCAGGGCTTTTTTGTTTCGCACCAAATACTGTGGAAATATAGCCGTGACTATATCCTCGATGCCGTATAGCATTTGAAAATGCAAAAGTAAAAATCCCCCTTCCCCGGCGTTGGAGGCGTGTATTCAATTGACAGGTGCATACAATCTATACATTTTTAGAAGGTACATTTGGCAGGAAATTGACCAGACTAACGCTGAGGTGCATTTTGTTTTTCATATTTCTCGGCGAATCAGTGGATAAATACACTATTTAGGATTATAAGTTTTGTAACTGAACAAAAGCACAATTTTGCAATCAAAGCATGCACTATTTTACCTCAATCCGCGCTAATTCGTCGTTTAAACTTCGATTTATATGGTGTGTTAACTTAAGAGCAAATAAATGCTCGTGCAAAATACCCTACCTTTAAACATGTTTATTTATTTAAATTAACACTTGGCACCATTGTTATCAATGTTCAATTGTCCAAACAGTTTTATTCTTCAATTAACCCATTTATTATATTCTTCCAAAGCGACTGACTCAAAGCAGAGATGTTCCTTTTATTTCTTAAACGAGTAGAACAACGTTGATGATAGTTTGCATGGAGGAAATCAATTTCTGTAAAATGCATACTTTATTATTGATACATTTATCTGTGGTTTTAGGCGCATATGAGTATTGTGATACTATTGGTGGTAGAGGGATTGCATGGACACATCCGGATATGAAGAACTTGTACGACAAGACGACTACTGACTGGGCATTACAGTGGACAACAATGACATGGGTTGATAAACATTGGACTTACACGAAGTGCGCCGCGGAGAACGGTGCACAAGGCGATGACAGTAAAAGCGTCCAGGAAAAGATAGCTGACGTCACCTCTAACAATTGGGAAGGAAATGTTTGTTGGTGGGGTAACATATGGGCACCCGGACAACCAAATTCGACAGACGAATGTATGATAATTAATCTACATGATTCAACGTACGGAGTTAATGACTATCCGTGTAATTTTGAACCATCAATGAGGATAGGATTTACTTGTTCTTTTGCTATACCTGCCATATAACAACGTCAGTTGTGTTTTGTAATAAATTGAATAAAAACGGTGTACAACTTAGGTGTCTTTCGCATAGACATAATATTTCTAAAAAATAAAATAAAACAAGACAAGGCAGTTACAAAATGTTATTCTTCGGTGTATTTGTTCAGCTGACACAAGTAATTAAATTACATCTTCATATTTGGTATAGACTTATAAATAGTCTTCGCGCGTGCTATATAACATTATAATTGATTTCTGTGAAAAGTGCATGTAAGTAGATATAAGTAGTGTTGTTGAATGGAAAACTGTTGTATTGACTTTCTCGGCTACTACATAGCTTGACGATTGTTAAGCCTAGATCCCACTGAGGAATTCCACATTGTCGATGTTCTTCCGATTTCTTCCGATACCACCCGATTCATCATAATTCCTTTCGATATCACAAACTGTCTCATGACTTCCCCGAAGCTTCCACTAGACCACGAGGAACCTTTTCACGATGTCCTGAATGCTCATTATTTCAAATCTGGAGTACGTCGCCGAGGCCAAAAATGTTCAGTGGGACCTAGGCTTTAATTGGAAGCATTTGAAATTTTGCTGTTTGTGTGATCAGGTAGACACACATGTACATTGTTTAGAATTAAATGAAATCATTTGGTATTAGTTTTATCTATAGATGAGAACTGCGACTGTATCAGATGGTTATGTCTATTAATTTCCTGTATACATGCTTTAAATATTTCTCCTCCTGAAATATATATATATTCCACAGTTGTATATAGCAAGTTCATGTTTATTAGCAAAGCGGAATAAATTTACATATTTTATTTGCTATCTTTTTTCTTACGCCCATTAATTCACTTTTAGGACATCTTGAAAAGCCACAATACAATGGTTGTTGTGAATTCTAACCATAATTGTATGCACATTACACAGATATCATACATATGCATACATGGTTGAAAAGAAATATATAGATTGTATTAAGCAAGAAAGGCGAAACCCACAAATATAAATTCAACACCTCTTGTATTATGCGTTTAATGCTTGTTTATACATTGTTTGGAAGTTGTATGCCAGACTTACTGTATAGTGAAATTTGATTCCTAGATATGTAAAACAGTCAACAACATCAAAGCGAGCGTCTCCATTTACGGCCCATGTAAAGTAAAAATACATTTTTCTTGACATTATATTCTTAACCCCATTTACTAGAATATTCATGTTCATTGTCTAATACACTTTGATTGATGAAAACATTGTTCAATGTGCTACATTGTAGACTCTATCCTTTAGCATTATGGAACCTGAAATGCCCCCGAGCTATTGTATTTCAATTTGGTACAAGTACGTTGGTGGTGCTCAGTGTTCTCACTTTGGTTTTGAACGAGATAATTAGAGTTAGCTATCTTTTCTAGTGTTGTTATGTGGCACTTGGCGGGTATTACCAATATGCCATCAGGTATTCAGTATATGCCCATCTAGTATATTATAGTTCTAGATGACCTAGTGTTTAATTGTAGGCAAAAAATTCAATAAGCATAGTAGATATACTCGGGTATTGACGCATACACTTTTATCTATATGCGCAGGTCATGCGGCCAAATTTGAAGTATTTGCCACGGGTAACAGTTGAGCTTGGTCGACTTGTTAGTCAAATACGTATTGCTAGAATTTAGGGGAAATTTTTCAGGTAAAAATTTTGTGGCGGAAATTCTAGCTTCAGAGCTTTAAAACTAGAACACAGTAGTATCATAGAGTTCAAGTATTACTCGTAATATCGACTGTTGATTAAATCAGTACTATATAGGTATATTTTGTCGTACGTGTAAGTTAAGGCATCCCCTGTATTTATCGCACGTCAAAAAACTTAAGGGTCTTGAGTCGCTCGTATAACATTATGTTAGGCGTTCTTGAGCTACCCTTGTTCTTTGGCTAATACATCCTTGTTTTTAGCACGGCAGTGATGCGGGTCATAGCATGGTGGCGCTACAAGGTAGTGCTGGTAAAAAGTTGCACGGTAGTGCGGGTAATAACATGCCAGCACTACACAGTGTTGCCTGGTCTGTACAATTCAAGCAGTAAAGCGGGGGAATGCATTAACTTACTTAATGTATTGAACATTTACATTTTGATAGCTCTGAGGCTGGGGTTTCTGCCAGAGCCAAGAGTCATGCCAAGACGCATGTATGGCGGTTAGTCTTTCGTAGCGGCCAAATACCTCCAAAAACTGAATTGACTCTTCAGTGCTTTTTTAGATGAACGCGAGTGTGCTTGTGATATGATCATACATATGGTATATTATAATAGAAAAATCATGACTTTAATAGCTGAAAGATCTAACTGTAGCCATTTAGGGTATCTCGGTAGATCCTAATTTTATTGTTCTTTGTATGATTTGACTGCAGCCGCATGGTACCTCAGCAGATCTTGCTTATTGAAATTTATTAATAGATTATCGAAACATGAAATCGGTTTGTTTTCTATTTGTATAGTTTTCCATGAGCGAGTCTTAAAATAATAGAATATTAATACACTTTGATTGATGAATACATTGTTCAATGTGCCCGTCATCATTTTATAAAACACTTAAACAAACTAGATACTAGTTGGTCTATTAACGAGTCAACACCAAAACAAAACATGATATACACTTGTGCGCTCGTGCACCTATGTGTCACGCAAATAATTTATTATTCAATACCATTTGCATTTGTGATAAATGTCTGGAACTAATTACACTATGTACGTAACCACGCCAGTTTCATTAGTTAGTTTGAATTATTCACTATCCAATTCCTAAACCTGGTTACATTTGTGTTTGATCAATACGCAATAGTTTAACAGATATACTTGTATGTACACGTCCTCTTGTTGGTTGAAGCTGGTGTTGAATTGAACAAACCTCGCAATTCGCTGGCTTAGAAGAAGAAGGTCGTACTGTATGTAAGGAAAGTACAAAATGCTATTTTGAGAAAACAAAGAAACGAGATAACACTGTCTGAAAACTACTCTTTTCTTATGAAAAACAAGTTTTTATTAACTTCAGTTTGGTCAACATGACCAGTTCCGATTTTCAGAGGAAGCGCTTTGTGATACAGATTACAAATATGTTTGAGTCTTGCACTTTCGACCTTCTCATTGTAAGCCAGCGAATTATTGAGGTATCAATCGTTAACGATCATAATCCCTGCATAAAGTGATTCCTGGGCCCGAAAATACAACCAATACTTACACTCAGCACTAAATACTCAAATATTGAAATGCACCCTTTTGAAGTTAGTAGTGAATTTATTTGAGAGCGAAACGGACTAAAAACGCGATACATTACGTTATAGTGCGAACTAGCGTTTTATGAATATGTGGCAATGTAATGCAATTAAACTAGTAAATTTGTTAAATTTAAAATAGTTTTACAGTACTATCATAGGCAGATAAGATGCAAGAATACAGTGAAAAAATAAAAGATAAAGAGGGGACGAAGAAACGCAATGCATATCATTAAAGGTGACCGTTTTAACGCAAAATACCAGTTTACATCATTATTCATAAACGGCAATATAATGGACAATATGGTCGCAAATTTGTGCATGAAATGATAAAATTTATACACCTGTACCTTTTATCATTTAATGATAATGTTGTGTTATCTAATCAATATCAACAGTTTAAATCTACAACGTCTAGTAATTAATGTGTGTGACGTACATTTTGCACTAACATAATGTCAACGCCATGTGTTACAGAAAATAGTCGCAACATTGTGCGTAACGTCACACAAACACCATGTACATACGTACAAATACACAGGTTACAACACAACCTGTACAAATTTAGGCTCATAACATCATTATACAAATTTGAAAAACATACTTTATCTGTAGTTATTATTATTGCGTATTAAAAATGCTTTATATATATAAATACTTAATTTTCTGACTACCATTTCTGTTTCATTCGATAAGAGTTCTATAGATTTCTGTACATATGGTTTATGTCTATAATAGTAGGAGATGAATTGTTTTCTAATATCACTGTATAAACTGCACACAAGCACAAAATGGTACTCATCTTCTAATGTATCACAAATTGAACATTTTCTATCAGATATAGGTGTGGGATTAGGTCTTGTCCATCTACCACTTTCAATATATAATCTATGCGAGGCTACTCGTAATCGTGTCAGATTCGAGCGAAATTTTGCAATAGTACATATGTTTAAATATGGATGAAATTTAAATGATGCTAAATGTTTATATAATGATGAGCGACTTGATTCTTGAATTCTCCCATTCCATCCTTGTATAAATTGATCTCTTAGTCGTTCTTTCGCAGAAAATAGAAATAACTTAGTTTGGCCTACATCTTGAAATAAACACACGTCATAAAAACCTAACGTACTAAGTAAGTTTTTTAAAAGAGTACACCAATTCTTTCTATTTAGATATATGTCACTGTCAGATTTTAACATAGTATATATTTTTTTATTATATTTATTGTTATCTGTATAAAGTAATTTTACCCAGTATTTTATTATTCGAAAATACCTAATCCATTGATAATTCAGACGCCCTAGTTCACCGTACACAAAATCATTTTGCGTCGTACGCTTAATCCCTAAAATGTGTTTACAGAACTGTAGATGCACGCGTTCTATCGCATTACGTTGTAAAAATCCCCAAACTTCACTTGCGTAATTTAAAATTGGAGAAATTAGTTTATCAAATAGACCTAGTTTATGCCCTACTGATAGATCAGTAAATTTATATAAATATTTTTTCATTTTAAAAACAGCTTTTAATGCTTGTCCAGATAAGGTATTTTGTGTATCATTAAAAGAACCACCAGTCGAGAATACTATACCTAGATAGTTAAACTTGCTTACTACTTCAACTTGATTACCATCAAAAATAAAGTTTAGGTTATTGGGAAGTCGCCCTCCTTTTCTAAATATCATTATTTTCGTTTTCTTTGTGATAACAATTATAAGACGAACTATACTGGCATAGCAGGGCAAACAATTCATCTGTCAATACCTGTTGATTTGTGTAACTCCCTCGTGGCTCTGTCAGCTCTGTTAGAGGGAGCATGTTATAACAATCACTATATCATGACTGAATATTGTCATATACATTTTAAATGAAGTAATAAGCAAATACATGCATGATACCACATCTCTGGAATGGAAGACATACTACTGATCTATCTTGTTGATCTATGATCCGCCAATGCATGAATGAATGCATCGGATGTGCTTTCAGTTGTGATGCTGTTTGAAATTATTTGCGACAAACGTACTTTGTTTGACATGTGATCTCTGAAAAGTAGATTCAAAGATTAGATTTAAGTGCATGTACATCATTAAGCCAAACTGAAAAAATGAAATGCATTTTTTTTCTTTTTGTCGTGTTTCCCAATCGTAAACAAAACAAATTGAAGATATATTTTCACCTCGGAGACAAGCGCGCACGTCTATTGGGTTTTGTCTTCTTTTGTCATGCATAACAAAACAACACATGGGTACATAATAATAAAATAAATAAAAATAATAATAATAAATTATGCATTCACATGACTTTATTTTAAAGCAAAGATAAACATACAATTTTAGACAATACAAATGGATCCTCTACTGTGGAAACATAAAAATAGAGAAACAGACTTAAACAAGAATCAAGCAACTAGACTACTGTCACAGTAAATATTTTGTGTGTATGAAATATTTATACACGTATACTAAACGGCAGCCAATTGAACTAACCAGTTTTCCTAGGCTTAAGCCTGACCAATACTAACTTAGCCTTTCACAAGTAAACAGCAACTTCTCACAATACACAGCATGAAATTTTGCGTTTAATTTACTATTAAACTTAACTTAAATTTAATTATATTCGGAATTTAAATACATTTAATCAGAAAAAAGTAGCTATTAAATTCCATATTTAAGTTACGTTTAATACTACATCTAAGTCGAATTATTCCTAGAAGTTTAAGTCACATTTAAGTTGCATTTACAGGTGATTAAATATAGAATATAAATGAGATTAAATGCACGTTTATGCAATATAAACGCAAACTTAAATGCGATTAAATTTTAACTTAAATTTGAAATTTAAGTTGCATTTAAATTTGATTAAATATCTTTTTTTTGTTTTAAATAAAATTTATTCTGCACATATTGTGCAATAAAACAAACCGCTCAGTAGTAGAGCAGTTTTTTAGAAGAGCAGCAAGCAATACAAATAATTCTTTGTGCGATTTACAAAGTATAACCATGTGTTTTATGTTATCTATATATGCTGCTTCTTATTTCAATGTTCATGAGCAAATATGAAGTAGAATTTTAAAGATGTTACACATACACTAGTTCACTATGAAACTACTTAACGACAAGGAAAAGATATATACAAATTTTACTAATATTTTTATTCAAGGGAGGTAATAAAACAATTATGGAAATTCTTCTAATTTTAAAATTTGTGAAATAAAATTTGGAGATCTACATGTAAACTAAACGCGAATCTAGTTGGATGCCTGTACTAGTATTATTTGTGATTATATAAATAAATAAAATTTAGATAATATACGGAAAATAAATCGACTTAAATATGGACGTTTTTGTGAAATTCCAAATAAACGGAAAGATTCTAATCATAGTATTATTTGCGATTAAATTTACAAATTAAATTAAGTTAATATTCGGAAAATAAATCGACTTAAATTTGACGTTTTTGTGAAATTCCAAATAAAAGTAAATATAATAAATATTATTTGCACTTAAATCCGTTTTTTCATGCTGTGATATGCAGCCCAGTTCAAATGTATTATGCAGAATACGAGGTATATATATATATATATAATACTTATGTTACTATATATAGTAACAAATTTGCATTGAAAAAAATGTATTATGTGCCCTTTTAAATTATTATCAGCTTTTGGCCCGCCTCGCGCAGGGCTATTATCACTGATAATCGCCCTTGGAAGACGTACACGCGCAACGTTACGTCATTTGCATTTCAAAAGTGGCCGGCGCCGAGCGTAACGTAGGCCTTCTTGAATCACTTGCAAACCAAATTGATAGATTTGGACATGCAGGATAGCACATTTCAAAATTGTATAAATCCTTGACCAAATGGATATAGATCTACACCTATTGTCTAAAATCTAGACATTAAATCCGTGTTTACTAGGTCTAGACGAGATACTCTGAGATTCACACAAATGTGAAAAACAACTTTTTTCAGAATTTTACATAAAAACATACACCAAAATGTAGCAAATTTTATAACCAAAAAAATGTATACCCATATGATATGTTTCCGTTTTATAACAACAAAGTTATGGAGAATTTAAGTGATAGATCTACGCGAATAGATCCAAGTTTGACAATTTCTATAACGACGATGGGTTTGTCTATCTATTACGGAACATGTTTTGTCTTGAAAGTGTTTTCTGAAATGAGCAGTTTTATTGAAAACACAACAACATAAATATTATACAGAACAATGAATGGCTGAGCAGTGCCATTGAGTGATAATCGCCCCGGTAGATTATAATTGCCCTCGGGCTAGCGCCCTCTGGCAATTATCAACCTACCGGGGCGATTATTACTCACTGGCACTGCTCAGCCATGTATTATTCTATAAATTAATAAGAAATATGGCAGTCAATTCACCTAACTAGTCTTCATGATCAACGAGAGCTGTATTTTAGATATTAAACAAATAATTATGTCCCGTTAATGTAGACGAAATAGCATCATATATGTCGTGCTTACAACGAGGGTAAGCACAACATTCTTAGATACCATTTCGTCTCACGATCTAGGAAATTGGGTAAGAAGTTATTTGTTTAAAGTTCCTCACTGGCTAACCAATACGTCAACCACACCAGGGTCGAATAGTCTAAATTTATGGATAAAAATTTAAAGAGGCATCAAAAGGCGAACTTAACTTGGACAAAGGCAACATTGAATCTGAATACCTGCACACACCTTCTCTCGGTGATTGCAAACTCTTCAGTTAAACGGAAGTTTAGAAATCGGTGTAGATAAGACGAATTGAAAGCGTCAGACTACCATGATAAAATAGTACGAACAACTTAAACTTGATATGTCAGCATGTTCTAATGTCTTAAAATCGCGAATTTACTGTATAGTTATTACTTTATTATACTATAATAAACTTACAGAAGAAAGCTATCGCTGAAATTTTATGTGTCATTTATTCCAAATATTTGAACCACACTTAAATTGCCTGAAATTTGTGCTCATTTGTTAAAAAAGATTCGAAAACGAACCAAATACCTCACTGATATTTACGCTGTAGTTTGTTGATGTTACAGTTCGATCACGTGTGAATTACATAATTCACAAAGCATGTTGGAAGGAAACTTAGTGCTTTTTTCAAGAAAAAAATACTCAGTGGGCGATATCGAGAGTGGTTAAAATTGCTTATTTGCACCAAATCTTTCAAAAGCAACCGTAAGTGGCTTTCTAATTGGAAAATCACGATATACGAAATGTTTAGCCAAATCTGTGAGGCAGCACCTTTAATATTTGTTTCGCAAGCATCCCGATCACTTTAGAGGAAGTTTCTTTTGCGTTTATTTCGTAAGAATATAGACTAGCTAATGCAAAAGTATGCGTATATAGCTAAAACCGGGCTCATCTTTAAATATACACATTTTTCAAAAACAAATTATCGCGAAAACTGGATACAACGAAATCTCTAAACTGTCAATTAAAAAATCTAGCCGAGCAACTGCAGTGAAATTATGGATAGAACTTCTATAATAGTTACTATGATTTTGATTATGAAAGTGATAGATGTAGTGGTTTGCACAAATTTTCTCATTATAAGTTATTTGTTTAAAATATATAATATTATACTAAAAATTGATAAAACTGCCATTTAACGCAAATGCATGCGTATATATGATTTTTATTTCTATCAGTATTATTGAATATATGTATAAACATAGTTAGCTCAATGTCTCACTCTAAGTGGATATAAAATGCTGACCACTTCAAGGTCAATGCCAATGTCATTTAAAGGACAACATACAAATTCTTGAACAATTTAAGTTTTGTCTCATTTTTTCGGTAAATGTAATATGAAGCACTTTATACACTGTGTTTTGTTTGTAGTTTGTATATTTAGGTGTGTAATTCTGTTAGCTGGGAACATTATGTAATCATCTTTGATAAGGGGGTGTATTGCTTTACACACGTCGGTCGGTCTGTGTGTCGGTTAGCCGGAAGATCACACGGTTTCCGAGTAATAACTTACCAATGCTTGGTACTAAGATCCTAACTCTTGACACTCAGGTTTTTCTGGACCTATGATCTTCAAACTTTATAGAACAGTAGATGAATTCCATTAGGTATGAGGTCAGTAGGTCCAAGTAATGGTCTCTGTACCAGGAATTAGGACTGGCTGTACCAAGAAATATTAGTCACCCTATTGGGACTGGGATGGATGGACTTTGTGTTGGCAACAACCCCTTAAGGTCTGATATGTCGGTGCTAGATGCTGGTGTGTATCCGATGGGCCTTGGCTGACTGTACTCGATGGTGTTGAGTATCTCTTAGGGCCTGGAATATCTGCATTTAGCGGCGATTGGTAACCTTAATGATCTAGTATACTTGGCTACATTGGGTGGTGAGCCTAGGATAACTGTACGATGCATTAGTGAAAACACAACAGGGCATGGGATAGCTCTACACAGTGATAGTGAGTACCCTCGTATGACATAAGTATTGTCATAGTACATATTGCCTGTACTTTGCCGTGACGCATCTCCAATAAGGCCAGATATTGCTGTACTAATTGGATGTGAGTATCCCATTTGGCATTCTATAGCTAAACTCTGTGGTGGTACGTAAAATCCAGAATGACTATACCAGTGATAGATTGGTGAAAGGAGAACATGTAAATTTGATAAATAGGTAGAGAAACTGTAAACTTACTTTTTGACACCCTGTATATGCCAGGCTTTGCTAACTTTTACAAAGTATCAAACAATTTTAGGCTCTAGACCTGGCGTACGCTCCCTACAGCGCTTTGATTTTTCACTTATCCGTTACAATTCACAGAAACATGTAGAGCAACGGAATATTCGGGCGAGTCAATTATTGGAGAGTAGATCTGGCGTGTAAAGTATCCAACATGACTTTGAATAGCTGTACTTGCCAATGGTGAGTACCAAACATGAAATGTGATTGACTCTACTCCGGTGTTGGGACCACTCCAAACGGCCTGGCATGGCCGTAAATGTGCGGTATCTATCGCGCAGGGCCTTGTGTGTATGTACCCTGTGGTGGCGAATACCGTTAAGGGTCTGTGTTGGTTAAAATAGGTTGTGATTAGTTTCCCATAGGACCAGGGACGACATAATTATGTGGTGATGTGTACTAGACTTACGATGTTTGATGGCTTCTAGAATATTATACCTTGGTGTATACCAAATAGAGCCTTAGATGCTTATACTCAGCGTTGGTACTACTTAGTCTGTGATGACTACATGTATATTTCGTTGTATTGACTAAATAAACATAGTGTCTTGGACAATGCTTGTACATTACAGTGGTTAGTAGTGGTTAGGAACTGGGTTGAACGAGTATATTCCTTAGTACCCGGTTTTTCAGTACTTGGGGGTGATGAGTACCACAAAGAACTTGGTGCGGTTGTATACAGAGGTAGTGAGAACAGTGTAGTATATATGGCTGTTGTTAGTGGTGGTGATTTCATCGTAGAGCTTTGCATGTTGTACTCTGTTGGTTACCAAACAGGGACTAAGATGCATGCACTGTCAAACTTGCTATTATTGATCTATGTAGTGTGTAACAGATTGGCATTCAGTGATGGTTAAGTGTCCGGCACGAGATGAATGAATTATTTAGTGATATAGGCATGGGATGGATATACTTTGTTTTGTTGAACGTTTAGAGAATATTTGTTGATTTTGGTGAAAGATCGAATTTTATTTCACCGAGTGATCACAGAAAATGAGAGTGTCGTAGCCACGAGTGTAAATTTAATTTTCTGTCAACACGAGTGAAATAAAATTGATCTTGCACCAAAAATCAACAAATTTTCTGTTTATTATATGCCTCAATTTCTCTTAGAATATAACCTACATTATGAGCCAATGAAAACGCCGCATTTTGGCGGTTAAATGAAAATTTAATCATTAAAATTTTCTCTTCACAGACTTGACGTCATGCATTAGCGCTACTTTCTATCGGCCAATCAGAATGCAGAATGTTATATTCTAAGTTAGTTAGAACATATTAAGTAAATTTTAATGACTAAAAAGGACTCGCTTCGCTCGCTCCGCCCTTTTTAATCATTAAAATTTACTTAAGGGGGACCACTCCTGACGATTTTGCGTCGTCTGCGCATCATTTCGCGCAGCTGGTTTACGGATGTTGCGACGATTCTGAGAACGATTTTTTCGCTGCCTGACTGCGTGTTTTGCTTTAAATATATCTTAAATTGAATTGTTCAAGCGAGGTTCGTCAATTGCAAGGGAAATAACCGCTGTGGGAGTTTGATTCGTTATTTTTTTTATATTTACGACACCGGACTGCTTTACGACACATAAACATTTTCACGAAAATGAAACTAATGACCGTGATAAAAAGCTGTTTTAAATCAACTGTGTGCGCGAATAGACTCGGTAATATTGTCGTAGTACATGTGGGCCACTAATACATGACCAGGTCCGATCGTTTAACGTACATCATGGCAGAAGACACGAAACTCGGGTCGTCAGGGACGACTCTCACAGATCTGACCTTCAAGTCATGAAGTTGTGTCAACATTATTCGAATTCGACAATTCAGATCGTCATTGATCGTGAGTATAAAGTCAATTTGGTTACGTGTGTGTTTCCTTATACTGCCTTACAACATGTTCTATCCTTACTGGTAGGACACATGCTTGATCTAGATAATGGGACTCTGTGTAGACTCTAGTCCAGTGTAGCCACAAATGACCTGGTTGGTGTACCCAATGTTTAGGCTTAGTGTACATGCTGGGTGCAGATCGATTATCATCATAAGTCCTGGACAAAGGGTGACAGGCTACTGTCCACTATTGTACGATGACTCGCTGGCCAACATCAGGAGCCCTTTGCCTTACCAAACTGCCACCGAGCGCTGGATAGTGGTATGCTAGAAAACAGCTTGCTTCAGAAAAGCATGACATAGCAAATAAAATATATGCTACTGGCGAGCGCTCTCAGATAGCAGACCGTTGCACAGCAAAGTGCTACCGAAGCGGTCTGTTGCATAAGAAGGCACTTGGTAGCGCTCACCTAGCAAAGTGCTGAGAAACGGTATGCTATTGACAAACACTTGTTGCTGGCTGGTTGCATGTAGTTGCAAAGACACAGTAAAGCGCTCGATTGCGGTATTTGGTAGCGCTTTGGTTAGGCAACAGGCTCCAAATGGTCACCAACAAATGTCTAAGGCACATTTTGATTATATCAGTCAGACTCTAAGCCCCGATGGCTGGCCCCTGGCCTGATTAGCCAAAATGTATGCTGGCCGATCCATCAGTCTGCGATTGAAACAAGACTCAATTTATGATATTTTTTCATAATAACATAAATTTATGGAATAAAATATGTAGCCCCTATTCATGCGCAACTATCTCCTATATAAGTATAACCAGTTCTTCTCAAGTTGGGTGGGAAACACGGAAAAGTGTTCCTAAAATTTTTAGTGGCCCACCTGGTATTCAAACCTTGGACCTCCACATCATTATTCAGTATTTGGTAGTGTCTAGAGCTTAATAACTTATTAAGTTTGCTGGACTTCCATAGGTCACGCATTCAGAATATATTCAAATTATTATTATAAATTACCTATAAAAGTATAATACCAAAATGTCTATAGATCTACAGGAGTTCCATTTGACTCAGGAGTAGGAGTTTTGACCCTTGAAATTTCCAAAAAGCCACATTTTGACCCTGAAGATTTTGGTTTAAAGGGTCCTTAAGCTTTTCTCTTAAAATCATGGTTATTTTGTCTATAAAATTTAGTCAAATGTATCAAAATGACCCTTCTGTTCAGATTCAGAAGCTAGTGGAACCCCTGGATCTATATAGTGATTTTTTTATTTCATTGTTAGAACTTTGTATCAGTATAGAATTATAAAAAGATGTGACCTATTGTAACTATTGTCTGAGATTCATTTGGATTTCTAATTTCAGATTATGCTGGACCAGTGTAAAAGCAGACATTAAACAACACAGTCTGAAAGAACGTCTACTATACTATTTGTACTATTGTGAAAATTTCAAGGCATGGTTGCATTCAGTCTGGCTATAGTACCTGCAAACAGGGTAATAATTTTTAAACTTTGCTGTATATAATATATGTAAAATCTTGTTTATGATCCGGTTTAACATGTTTAACAATATTTCGGTTATATGCGGCGGCTCTCTTGAAAAATCTGGTTTCCTGGATGGTATTCTTACTTGTTCTTAATTACCCTTCCACAAGGATCCAACAACTTCTCCACATGTGGAGGAAAACTCAAATTTACCTACATGGACTAACAATAGAATCTGGATGAACAAGCCCACTAACCAAGAGTTAACCTCAGCTACATTTTTACATCATTTATAAAAAGTAAAGAGTGAAAATGCCTCTGACATCATGTATAGCTTATATGGAATGACAATTGTGTAAAAAGAAGTTTTTCCATTGTAACAATCTTAGTAACCACCTGAAGTTGCACAATTATTATCATTTTTGTGTATTATTTGAATCTTGTGTATAATATGCAAAGTTTTTAAATCTTGATACCAATATTAAATTATATTGCTATAGTATATTAAGTGCACTTGACTTATTTGCACTTAATAAATCTCACTGATTATTGCACATTTTGTTGCATACACAAAGTGTTACATTTATTTACAATGTCCCTTTTGTATCAAATGTTTTAATAATAAAATTTTATTTTATTTGTTTTCAGTGTCCTAGACTATTGTTCATGTACTTCCTGCTGTCTGAAGACACCCAGTGACCAAGATGTGATGCATTACTAAAAAGATAATGAAGACACTCATATAAGACATTCAAAAGTGTTCTGTGTTAAACAAGGCCAATGAATCAGTATACCAAGTGCAAATTAGTGCATACAAATTATACAACATTAATGCATGCTTTTAAAGTTTGATTGAAATAGACATTATTCGTGTTCACAGGATGTTTAAATTGTTTATAGATATTTACCAATATTTTCTGACTTCAAATAGTATTGAAAATCATACATGCTCGAGTATTGATACATTATAGTCAGAGTTTAGTGTTGACCTACATATTAAGGTAGAACTATGAAATAGTATATATTAGATTAATTGTTACTATGTTGCTTACAGTCAAACTTGTGTTAAAGACCACCTGTGAACAAAAATCAATATTATAAAACCTGTCTATAAAGACCCCCTTTTTACACAGTGTATAAACAAGTCAATTTCCGGTTATCGCAATATAGTCTTGCAATAAGTCACACAGTGATAGGAAATCACCAGATGTTTCAATCACAATTAGTCATACAAGTTGAATTGTATAGTATCCCAATAAGTCATACATTGATTTGGTTTATATTGCTGTGTTTAATGTCTCATCAGATCACTTTTCATTGATATTTGGCCTGTTTTGAGAAGATACCCATCAGCAGGAACTACATTTTACTATCTGTTTTAGTGTTACCATGGGTCATCTTTCTACACAAAACTGACTTTAATTCCAGTTGATAATTGCCAGAAATCATATACAGTATACTGATATTATTGAGTATACTATGTCAATAATGTCACTGCGGTCGAACTACTTTTTCATGTCAGCTATGGGTGTTCTTACTCACATGATTGGTTGCATGTGCAGATCCAAAAGGTGTGGTACAAGGGATCAAAATGGTTTTATTATCCCCCGCTGAAGGCGAAGGGATATAGTAATAGTATTTGTCTGTCCATCCCATATTTTTTCCATAGCACAACTCTAAAACTATTTGAGGTATTGACTTGAAACTTGATATATGAATAGATGGCATCTAGGAGAAGTTCAGTGACTAAGAAACATAACTCTAGCTGGTACCATTATTGAATTATTTCCCTTTAACCAAAGTTATGATATTCCCCTTGATGTTATTTACTAACATTTTAACAGAATAAGGGACCCTGATTGACTTAGGTTTGTATGGACAAGGCTTCCATGGGGCCTTAAGCGTTTATTGAACGCAGTCTTGTTCTATCTAGTCCTGTTTCTATTTAATACCAGTTGGTAGCAAACATATATGGTGGGGATGGCCATGTGAACATAACTATTGTTGTAGATAACATTGTTGCTAATAAGTCTTGAAAATGGGATGCAAATAATGCATTTCATGTTTAAAGAATAATGACTTGGTATAAATTGCATGGCTTACAGTATCCATACTCTTTGTTGTGCAAATAAACTGATATTTTTATGAAATATTCTTGTTTGTATTTCCTAGAAACAGTATGTGCTTTTGAAATGCATTGTCATGGGTGAAAGTTGTCAGTATAAATATAGATTACAGTATTTTGAGAAACAATTGCACTATGTAATTTACATGAAAAAAATCTATGAACAATCTTCAGTATTTGAGATTATTTTTTCAGTATTTTGAACAATTTTAATTTTCACCCATGGATAGTGTTATAAATAATTCATCCAAGACCTGTGAACAAATACCTACAAGTTTGTAGTTATATATGACAGCAGTTGATGTAACTGGTTTTACAGGAATCAAACATGCAATGCTCCGCCAACGTTCTATCCTGATACATAACTGGACAAGTTGATCTGAACCACACTAAGTTTTTTCTGTATGACAATGCACACTCTGTCTCAATCATAGTCTCTTGCCATTGTTGAATGATCAGTTCTATGAGTTTCATGAAGTAGTATGACACAGTTCTCAAATTACAGTATACATGTAATTATCAACACAATGTCAAAATTTGGTGGATATGCACCATTATAAGGCTTTGTGTTGCGCCTCAAACTGCAGTCAAAGGTCAAGGATGGAGATCAAATGCTAAAAAATGCACATTATACTTAGTCTCTACATTAATTTCCTCTTATGTATTTCATACAGACTCTAGTATACATGTTAATAAGTGAATTTATAATAAATGTGAAGCATAAACACAATTCCAACGACATAAACACCAATATCTGCATGTCATAGGGACCACTGCCTTGTTTCTTATTTCTGGAGAATCGTTGCCATGGCAACAGTTTCAAATAAAAAAAGTGTATCGTACTTTGTTGTGAGCTGAATCAAGTAGTTTTAAAGATTCCTAGCAATTTATGACCAAACAACAGCTTTATTATGTGAGAAGTTGTAATGACCCATTTGTGTTGAAAAAAGTGGGTGGGGTAATTTGACATGGTTTTAAGCCAATTTGGTGTATTCTGAACGTAATAAATGAACAAATTCATTAAATAACAATGCCAAATAAATGGTATCGTATGTACAGTGGCGATCCAGTTGATTGAACATCATATGTTGATTTAAAATTAATTTATTTAACAAATATTTGGATTTTGCCTCTTTCAAACTGGGTAAGGTTACACATTTCGCGTTATAACTCTCTTAAATGCACATTAGCATATGTTTTTGAAGTTTTCTATTCAAACACAATATATTTTTCTTTCATTTTACCATGGTCACAAAAAATCGTAGTTATTATTTCATCAAGAATTTTTAGGTTTAAATATTGAATTAAACTTCATTTTGGCGCCATTTTTAAAAGAATTTATATGTCCTTAAAACTCCCATAAAACTAACATTCTGGTCGTATTTGCCATACTTTTAATCTTTTTATCATTTGTATTGTTAGTATATCGATTATTGCCTAGATTCTGATGTACTTATAACAATTTTGGTTCATATTTATTTAATTACCGGCCATTTCTTAACCCCTACCCCCTTTTCAATAGCTTTAGATGCTAAAATGGCCGTTTTGAGGTGTGTTATTTCGATTTGATATTACAAAAAAAGTAAGTCATTAACCTATGTTTTTCTACTCAAAAACGAACTTCGCATAGGTTGAACTTGGCAAAAAACATGGTTTCAAAAAATCGTAGTTATTTTGATTTCAGGAGTGGGCCCCCTTAATATGTTCTAACTATAACATAAAATGTGCCGTAATCACGTCGAAATTGGAACGTCACGACGTGAGAATTATGACGTCATGATGACGTTAACTTATGATGATGTAACGCATATTTTAAAGCCCGGCGCCGTTGACGTAACGTTTCTTTTTCTGCATGATACTGGAACCCGCTTCAAAACAGTGAAAATAACAAATTGGTAATTTCATTGTTATTTTCACTGAAAAAACTCCATAATCCATTGAAAGCAAATAATAATAGTACTGGCAGGCGTCCTATATCCGGACACTTTTGACATATTTTTCACGATCACTCGAGACATGTGTAAATCAAGTCATTGAAATTTCACCTGAACAAAGCTAGGTTTGTCACTGTACTGAAGAGCTAATTTGTTTACTTCTAAAAATAGCTCAAGTGCATTTTTGAGGGCCGTTGTAGGGGTCAACACATCACCTCATTTTTAAGTCCAACAGGACCACCAATCCGGATACCGTGTTGTCGCTTTTTTATTACAAAAAGGCGTTAAATATCAAATTAAACTGTGTAATGAATCAAGGGAAAGCACCAATGAAAGGTTTGTGCAAAATTTGTAGGTATTGTCTCACGTGAATATTGCAAATATCGATCGAAACTTAGTGGTAAAATTTTAAACGTTCACTCTTCATAGCGGGCATTTTGATACAGAATGGCATTGTACGATGTTTTGAAGCTCTGCACGTATTCATTAAAGCTATATTTTCCTGGTTGAACTGTTTACAAAACATCCCATCGGCTTACCTCAAATTTAGCAGAAGGACCGTAGTTTACATTTCGGGGCTGCGCAGAAGTATTGCGCATGCGCAGTTATGCGATTTTCGACTTCCTCCGTAATGTAATCAAGCTTCGAGAGTACAGACGACAATAAATGCGACATTTCTTGTAAAATATTTAACTTTAATCGTTGCTACTTCGTTGTGTTGACAAAAATCAAGCGTTCAATTGATTGACAACAGATGATCAAATTCCATGGCCGCTATAAAGCGTTTTTGAGTCTGTCCGGATTGGTGGTCGTCCGGATTTGGTGGTCGCCAGCCAGTAGTATCTAACAGATAGGGTCTAGCTGTATTCTTAGGTGTTATTGAGTACATTAGGCCTACGGTCTTGGATGGTTATATTCTCATGTCACTTGTGGTAAATACATTATTTAGTATAGGATGTATGTACATTACAGTAGCATATGTCCATGAGATGCATATTCCTTGCAGTGATGTGTACCCACATAGGGCTTCTGATACCTGTACCTTGTAATGATGCGTGCCACATAGTGTCTTTAATGTATGTACCCTGCAGTGATGTTTACCACATAGGCCCTGAGATGTCTGTACCAGCTGACAGTGATTTGTACAGCATAGGGTCTGAGATGCATGTACATGGCATTGATGCTTACATCATGAGGCCTATGACGCCTATACTTACCAGCGATACCCTGTAGGGCATGGATGGCTGAATTACGTTGTGGTGAGTTTCACGTAAGGTCTGATAAATCTGCACATTGCAACAGTGAATATACCATTGCCCAACGGGATTGTTGTTTTATGTGGTGGTACGTACGTCATTGGGTTTGCGAGAATGTTTCTAATAGTAACTGTGTTCTAGATAGCTACGAATAGAAGATGATGATGGGTTTTGTCAAGTGTCTTGGAATCCTATAAATACCTATATTTATTGATACGTGTAGTTTGCATCATTAAGTATGAGACCTCCCAAAACAAAATTTGCCCCTCTGAGGCAACTGGTGGATTGAATCAAATGGTCGTTTAGTCAGGTTAATGTAAAGCCAATTTCATACAAAGTAAGACAAATCAAAATTGCATGTACAATAAATGTACTGTTGACCTTAGATGACATTGAACATGTCAATACAGTAAGGGGATATTATACAAATAATATAAAGTCCATAATATCTATAATACTATGTGAACAGTATATAATTAAATACACGTAGTTTAGTTAATAAATTAGATTAAAGAAGAAGGAACAGTTTAATATCAATAAAACGTCAGAATCATTTGTTGTCAAATCAGTGGTCCGTGTGCTGGATTTGTACCCCGATAATGCGGGTTCGATCTCCGGACGCAGTGTCATACCCTTCCATGAATATTTGCCAACAAGGTGGAATTTCCTCCACCTATGTAGACATTGAGGGTACCGTTTGGATGAGTAAATTAAGTTTCCAGGAAAATGGATGACGTATAGAACAGAAGCATTGATCATGTATTGTTAAAACTTACAAATTTCCTACGTAGAAAATGATCCTTCGAACTGATCAATATAATTATACAAAAATATCAATTCTATTTCCATATTCGTCGGCTTCTAATCCTTTATGAACTAGGATGTATTGCTAGACTTTAAAACGCTCCACAAACTCAAGCATTAACTTCCACAGCTGCATATGAAAACGTTCGTTCTTGTTATTACGCATGATACTTCATAAATATAGATGATATGATGAATATATTGCAGTATCTAATGATAAAACATGAATATTTGCATATCGTTAAATGATTTCTGAATTGGGTGCTCTCGCGCGAGATTGTATTAATTGTTTTCTGTATTTCAATGTTTTCAATTGCCAACGGCATCACTCCAACTTTGTCTACGGATATGTTAACAGTGTCATATCTGAACCAGAGCAGATTTTGAAAAATATCGCTTGATATAAATTTACATCGGATTCGGATGTGTTTGTACAATAAATGAGTTTTATAAAGACTAGTTCCACGGACAATGTTTAAAAACACTTTACCAAATTTAAAGTAGAAATTCTGCAAAAATGGAAGAACAACGTGTAAAACACACATTGTGTAAACCTCTGTTGAAATATACTCTGTTTTTGAGTATTTATTGTTGTCTTATGTATTGTGTGACAAGCTGTACCGTTAAAACATGCGATGAGATCGGAACATTTCAACAAATGTTTGGTATTTCTTTGCCAACGTGTGCTGAGAAATGTTTTAGACGACATAGATGTAGAGTATTTATGTTCCATTTTGGAATGCAACACTGTGCGTTGAAGGATGACATCGATGTACAGTCACTCGGAGAGGAAGGTCCAGTTTGTAGATATTATACACGTGATGATTGGTCACAGATTGACCTTGGTCCGTGTAATGGACACACCTGTAGTGAAATAGAACGTTGTATCGGTAAGAAAAATAATGAGTTCGACTGTGTGAAATCAGAGTGTCCATCTCCTGACGAAATTGCAAATGCCACACTTCTGTCTAACAGTCACAGCATTGGATCCACAAACAGGTATAAATGTATCAAGGGCTTTGTTGGCCAAGGAACTCCAACGATAACTTGTGGTGATGACGCCGCGTGGTCGGAAACGGACTTTCGGTGTGACAGGCGGCTGGAGTCGTGTCCTTCACCTTTAACACAGTACTTCAATGCTGACCTAACTGATGTAGACGGTAACCTATATCATCCCGGTACAAATCTCACATTTACTTGCCGGTAATTAACCTATTATATCTCACTAATTGCACTGTACTATTTTTTGGTGGTAATATTAATATAATATACATTGTAATTGTTACGAAAAGTGTACTTCATATTTATTGTTTTGTAGTTATGAAAAGTGTACTTCATATTTATTGTTTTGTAGTTATGAAAAGTGTACTGTATATTTATTGTTTTGTTGCTTTACCAAGTACATGTAATTAAACGCATTGAAATGTTTATATAAAATGTATCTATATCTTTACATACGCTTGTATACTGTTGCACCAAATTAGACATTACGCATATTGGTGGACATTATGTCTAATTCCCAAACTAACATCAACTCTGCAATATTCATGCGTGGGTAATCGATCAATCTGTAACCTATTTGGACCAAAGACTATTCCAGCGAAATCAGATTTTATCACTGATGCTGGCTCGCCAAAGCGAGCCAGTATTACGATAGGAATTTACTATAAGACCCACCAAAAATTCCGAACACTTCCAAATTTGGTCTCCAGCTTCGGCCTCGTCATGCCTCTATCACCAAAATGAAGCCAGGCAACAGTCAGAATGCCCGGCAATTGTAACAGACAGCGCGATTGGTTAAGACCAAAAATAGCCAATGAAAAATGTGTACGGTTGACGCACTAAAGGTCATGATCAGAATATGTATTGTTGACGGACTGATGGTTATGATCAATATATGTACGGTTGACGGACTAATAGTCATGATCAGTTGGTGCACGGTTGACGGACTAATGGTCATGATCAGTATGTGCACAGATGACGGACTGATGGTCATAATCAGTATAAGTACGGTTGACGGACTAATTGTCATGATCAGTTGGTGTACGGTTGACGGACTAATGGTCATGATCAGTATGTGTACAGATGACTGACTGATGGTCATGATCAGTTTATGTACGATTGACGCACTATTGGTCATGATCAATATACGTACGGTTGACGGATTGATAGTCGTGATCAGTTGGTGTATAGTTGACGGAATAAAGGTAATGATCAGTATATGTACGAATGACGGACTAATGGTCATGATCAGTTGGTGTACAGTTGACGCACTAATGGCCATGATCAGTATATGTACGGTTGACGGAATGATGGTCATAATCAGTATATGAACGGTTGACGGACTAAAGGTCATATTCAGTATATGTACGGATGACGGACTAATGGTCATGATCAGTTGGTGTACGGTTGACGGACTAAAGGTCATGATCAGTATATGTACGGTCGATGGACTAATGGTCATGATCAGTATATGTACGGTTGACGGACTAATGGTCATGATCAGTATATGTACAGTTGACGCACCAATGGCCATGGTCAGTTGGTGTATAGTTGACGGACTAATGGTCATGATCAATATATGTACGGTTGACGGACTAATGGTCAGGATCAGTTGCTGTATAGTTGACGGGCTAATGGTCATGATCAATATAATTATGTACGGCTGACGGACTAATGGTCAGAATCAGTTGCTGTGTAGTTGACGGACTGGTGGTCATGATCAGATTTAGAAACGCAAAACTGAGATAATTTCGAAGGCTTAATTAATACATTGGCAGGGTGGTCTCGTAAGCAATAAATGCCTTAAGTTTGAGACCCAGTTACTAGGACTAAAATTCAGATTTAAGTATTGAATGGCATATCGCATGACTTCTGTTGCTAATTTCTTTATGGTTGTAATGTTTTGTGAATTCATTAAATTGTGGAATTTATTTAAAGTTTACCAAGTGTAGTAATAATAACGCTTGATGAATGTTTCTCTGATTTTTTTTATGAAAAGGACATATTTAAAGCAACTGATACTCAGTTTGTATTTGCTGCATTCTACAAAGTTTGCATAATCTCATATTTTTGTCAATATTTTTTATTTTGCCTTCTTCGATTGCGAGTTTCCGTGCTGGACATCGTAGTCTAGTTAATGTTATTCTATGCGAAATACAATTAAGATATTTTTCTTGTACAAAGTCAACCTTAAAGGTTTTATAGACATCTTATTTAGATAAAACATTTAGTTCGCCAAACCAGTCTTGTACATACTGATCAATAATACGTTGTATAACATAGTTAATTTGCAAAGGGGTAACATTTAAGTTATTCAACATAAAAGCAAATCCAAGGTTAGATACCAATGTTTTCACATATAATGCCCATGAATTAAGTATTATGCCATTATCATTTGTGACATGCATTAATTTATACACCAATGAGTCTGGCGTTTTCATAACTATATAGAGGATCTTACATGAGTGTCTTTCTATATTGAATTTATTAAACGAGTTGGATAAAATGATAAAATGCGAGGCTCTGCCGAGCATTTTATCACTTTTATTCAACGAGTTTAATAAATTTAATATGGAATGACACGAATGTAAGATTCTTTTTATCACATAAACTAAATACACAGTAAAAGTTTGTCAAGAATGCACACACTTCCCCTTTAGCAAATAAACTCCATAGGAGTAAAGCGGTTCATTGAAAGAGCTAAGAAAATAGTGCAACAATGTATACACCAATATGTTAATTTTTCTGCCTTTGAAAATAATATTTTTAGGGTATCTAAAATCCTGCAGATGTAAAACTACGCTTAACAAAATTAATAATTAAATCTAGGACCACAGCAACACAACGTATTCTGTTCTGTTCCGTGTTCCGTTCCGGGTTTTAGTAACAACCAAGGGCAGGGGAAGTAACTAGGTTTTCCGCGTGAATTTATTCGCGATTCGTCTGAATAGCCGAAAATAACTGATTGTACACGATGCAAGTACTTGGTAAGCAAGGAAAATCGTCTTTAATACTCAAAATTAACGGAATATATACAATGAAATCAACATCCGATGCCGTGTGTTCGTGTAGATGAAAGATATTTGGTATGTACATTTCGTCCCGATCTTATTCGTACCCACATTTAACGGACCTACCGTCATGTTTACTTACAGTTATAACTCTTAAGTTCGTGTACATCTGTTATTGTGTGATTATAACATGCCCTAGAGTGCTCATAATCGGATATAAAATTTATTCTATTCTAAAAATGTATTCTTCTACTGTTTTGACAACGTGTATGAATACATGAATAAAGTGACTCGCCCTTGTATATACTTCATTTGCATGTTTATTACACGTGTGTATTATGACTTTTATGTAATGGGTTTATTAAACTCCCAGAGCCTATTTTATGTGATAAATACCAATATTTAATTACATGTATTTTTATATTTCGTGTAATTTCAATAGGATATCTGCCAAATTCACCGTATATAGCAGCGTTTGTAGTTTTAGTATGTACACATAGAATTTGTTTTAAGAACTTCAAATGATTGTTTTCAATGTCTGGTGATTAATGGAATCCCCAAACTTCAGAACCATAGCATAATATTGGCATTATCATTGCATCAAATAACTTAAATCATGAGTTATTCAGAGATCTTACATCTAATAATGACAAAAGTGAACACATTGCTCTATTTGCTTGAGTGGAAAGAGAACACTGTGCCTGGTAAAATGTAGATGTAGATTACCGTTAGACAACAACGTTACACCCAAATAAGTAAATGTTTTAACAACAGTAAGCTTGTGGCCGTTATAAAATATATCAACATTCTTCATTCTGGTTCCCTTTCTAAAAGCCAGAACTACTACATTGTTTACATTTACTGTTATACACCATTCGTTACAATAACTATGTAATTCATTCAATAATAGCTGTAGGTCCTCCTTTGTATGTGCAAATAGAGCAATGTCATCTGCGAACAATAATAAAAAAATCTTAATAGTTAAAGAGTATACGATTTCTGGATTACGTTTTCTAAATAGTCATGCATATCATTTACAAATAATACGAACAATAACGGAGATAATGGTTCATACTGTTTTACTCCCATTTTAGTATCAAAATAATCTGATAGAGATCCGTTGACCTTTACGCATGACTTTACATTTTCGTACATACATTTTTAAATTTATTAATCATCTTAGATGACACACCTTGTTGAAACAATTCAAACCAAATCCCGTTCCAATATACACAATCAAAACATTTCTGAAAATGAATTAAAGAACAGTATATTTTCTTCTCGCTATTTAAGAGTTGACCAATAATTGAGGATAAAACAAATATACAGTCTACAGTTCTTCTATCTTTTTTAAAACCAAACTGATTCTTCGACAAAATATCATTATCGTTTGCGCATTTCTCAATCGTGTATCAAGAATAATTGAGAAGATTTTAGAAAATATGCTAGTCAGAGTTATCCCTCTATAATTATTAACATCGGATTTATCTCCCTTTTTTGGTACAGGCACAGTAATTCTCTTTGTCCATGAATCAGGATAAATACAATTATCATACATATAATTAAACAATTTACATAACATTGGGGGAAATATTTGTTTGCAGGCAATAAACATTTCAGGTATTAATTTATCAACCGAACCCTTTTCCCGTATTTAGACAAGAAATCGCAAAAATTATCTCGTTTTCTGCAAAAGCACAGTCTAATTGTTCAACAGATATATTCTGTATAAAAACTTCATTAAAAAGTTGTTCTTTAACATATTCGTTGGTACAAGTTTCCAAAGCAGGGGATAATTTTTTGAAATGGTCGTAAAAATCGTCTTTGCTTATGTTTGTGTTGTTTTAATTTCTTTATTTCTTTCAAGAATGCCTGTGGTTGTGTATTTGCAAGTGTATTTTGTTAATATGTTATGACTGTAGTTCGCTATTCGTGTCACAGCTTTGTTAAATGTTTCGTTTTTGTAGTAATGAGTTACGATTACTGTCTGATTTATGTTTGGTATATAATTTGTTCGCCTTTCTAAATTCGCGTCGTGCCGTTTCACATTCCCTGTTATACCATGGGTTCTTAAATTTATTGTTTGTCTATTATTTGTTAGATTCGTTATGTGTTTAGTTTCGCCACATATATCAAATGTTTTACTGTATAAAATTATTCAACCCCATCATCTAAGTATATTTCATTACATAATATTTGTTCAACAACATTATTAGAAGAATGAACATATCATACACATATTAAATAAGCACTCGTTTGTTTGTAGTACGTTACACACGGATTTCACGATACGTGTCTTACAATTATAATAATAAACGTGTAATGCACCAGTCAATATTAAGCCCACCCGGGGGATACAGGGGAATTAGACAGACGAATTTTCCGGACAGGGAATTAGACGACTTTATCGACCCCGAGTCCCGGGGAATAGACTTTCGTCCGAGAATTTCGACACCGCGAAAGACAACAGTGATATTTTTATTCGTGTTTTTTATTAAAGTACCCGCATGAAAAACTATGCCCCACGGTGGGGATTTAGACAGTTAGCATTGTCGACTGGGTGGGGATTTAGACATAATTTTTTTTTAAATTGTCTAATTCCCACTGGGTCGCCCGACGCCCACCCGGGTGGGCAAAATATTGACTGGTGCATAATACATACGTATGAATCATTATAACGAATACTAAATACCGCTAGCCATGCGGACATTATACTTCCTAACCATTCTCAATATTATATATTCATGCATTAAGGCCCTGTGTATAAGCTATATTTTTACCTTTAATAGTGAAGACTACCGGACGATTGGTGATGAATGGACAAGTACATGTCAGGCGTCTTTATTATGGTATCCTTCTTACATCGGTTGTTGTAACGAGAACACTACGGACCTTGACCACGGTGGTTGCTATGCAATAATAAATGCCGGGAAAGCTACTACAAAGGACGGTAAGTTTGTTTTAGACGGTTTCTTAGTTTCTGCTTGTGTACAGAGCAGAGCATAACTTCGCTAGAACGCGAACGCGCTTTACCACGCGAGGGTATTGTTAAATCATATTCCATGGCATCAATTTTAACAACAGTACAAATGGTAAACCAGAGAAAGTTTTACAATGTCGCATTCATTGCAAAAGGATCGGGCCACAAGTTATTACAACATAAGATATCGGCCCTCTCCATACGCGAGGGTATGGTATTGACAAGCGCCATTAACTTAGAAAAGCGCTGAAAACGGAATGCTACATGGAACCCTTGGATCAGACTAACTACATTAATGCAAAGGCACATGGTTTCAAATTATGGTTTCAAAATATCTGAGTGTACCCTATGTAAAGAGAAGGTTGTGCAGCGGCCATGTTTAGCCGCAATCGGAACGGTCCGTACGGCATTTTTACGGGATAAAATACCTCGGATGTATCAAGCGTATGAATCGCGCAGCTTTCTTTCTTAAATCCTACGCAGAAGAAAATGGGCCGAAGAAAATAGACCGTAACTTATCAGCAGCAGAACTATCAAAAGACGTTTATTGATTAAACAATACAATTTCGCTACTCTCCTTGAGCATAACACGCAGCTACACAGCGCTTGCTTGATGGGCGTGTATTCCATTGAAGCACTGTTTAAATCTGTCATGATTACGTCATGGCGAAAGACGTTAAAAAATGGCGACGTTCTATTTACACCCGAGAGATGATTCGTAGAGATTGTCCGAGGTGTCCCGATTGGTTTAGCCGCAACGGATATGACGTTACGCGAACTGGTATCCGTGTTTGCTGTGACAACTGTAGAAAAACTGGATACCAGCTTTCGTGACGTCATATCCGTTGCGACTAAACATGGCCGCCGTACAACCTTCTCTTTACATAGGGTACACTCAGATTATTTGAAACCATGTGTGCCTATGCATTAATGCACTGCTTGCTGGTATCATGTCTTTGCATACATGTAGGAAAGCTTATGCAACGGGCTTCAAAGTAGATTAATGAATTCATTTTCATGATACATGTATATCCACGACCAAACCGTGCGCCACGATGACGAGAGCATAGCAGCTGTGATATATCCACTTGTATAGATTTTACTTCTATGAAACTGGCCTAAATTTTACAAAACCGGTGCAGAAAACATATTTTGGGTACTGTTATGCATTTTTGTTTCACTATTAAATAGTAAATATTTCCTTTTTAATAATATTCATGACCATAATTAAGGTATTACGCTGGAAATTTCACGGCATAATTGCAATTAATGCAAAGTGACATACAAACTCCAAGGCAGTGATCTACCTGGCTGTGCTGCGCTCTGACAGTTAATGGAGCAACGAGTAACGTAATCGCTGTTGGGGAGTTCGAGTGACGACACTATGTATTAGTAGCTGATTTCTTCTTCAATGAAAACTCGTACACATTCTGCATGTTCCATGTTATAGGCGCTGAAGATTACTGTAGTAATATTGGTGGACATCTTTCGTGGACATACCCTCTAATGAAGAACTGGTACGACAGAAGTACCACCGATTGGGCATTGCAGGATGTGACATTACCATGGCTTGATGAGTATTGGAACTATACCAGTTGTGCTACTGCGAACAATGCGCAGGGTGATGACAGTCAAACCCTGCAGAAAAAGTTAGCTGATGTTAAAGATAATAATTGGGTGGGTGATGATTGCTCTTGGGGTTATATATGGGCTCCTGGACAACCAGCTGGAAATGTAAACTGTTTAGTCATCGATCTTCGTGATTCTACAACGGATGGAGTCCAGGAATTTGCGTGCCATTTTGATCCTTTAACTGATAGGGTAGGATTTGCTTGTAGGTTCGATACACCGATGCTATAACAATAACAATTCAATGGTAATTGAATAAATCTAGTAATCGCACTCTGAAACAAAGGTTTCTTCGACATATATACATAGTACTACATGTAAATGAAAAACATAAAACACGTGTGCCCACATACAAGAAGTATGTTATAGCATCAACAAAATATATTTATACAATGGAACGTACGTAGTACAACACGTTTAACCTCACAACTTCATGGTATTGTCTCAAAAGGACATCTATTTTGTTAAAATCATTACGAGGGTTTGCCATATTCGTCTAATGGAACGATGAACCCTAAATAACAGCGACGGAAGTGTGTATACTTGTATAAAAAAGAATTCAGCTGTGGGGTTATACAGTCTACAGAGATTCTTTGGGATAATTTGACGTCTGTATGAGGACTTTGAAGCTGTTCAAAAATCTTGTGTTCAGCTGCAAGGTATTGTGTCATGTATGTGTTTATGGGCGGTCAGCTTTTTATTGCTGAAACTAGTTCGTATGGCCTTTTGACTATTGTGACTTGGGCGGATAATTTTCTCGGTTGTTTGTTGGGCATTGTGTCTTGTGTGTTTTCATGTTTTCTGTACTCGACTGGTTAAGTTGGGCATTGTGTCTTGTGTGTTTTCATGTTTTCTGTGCTCGACTGGTTAAGTTGGGCATTGTGTCTTGTGTGTTTTCATGTTTTCTTTGCTCGACTGGTTAAGTTGGGCATTTTGTCTTGTGTGTTTTCATGTTTCCTGTGCTCGATTGGTTAAGTTGGGCATTGTGTCTTGTGTGTTTTCATGTTTTCTGTGCTCGACTGGTTAAGTTGGGCATTGTGTCTTGTGTGTTTTCATGTTTTCTCTGCTCGACTGGTTAATTTGGGCATTGTGTCTTGTGTGTTTTCATGTTTTCTGTGCTCGACTTGTTAAGTTGGGCATTGTGTCTTGTGTGTTTTCATGTTTTCTGTGCTAGACTGGTTTAGTTGAGTGATGCCGTCACTGTCCGACTTACGGTAATATTATCTTTTTGTATAACTTACAGTTACTACTATTATTATCATTTTATTTGTGTTAGAACATTAATTAGGGCCCCGCAAATTTTTTTGCGTGCCCTATAGTAATCACCCTGTCCGTCCGTCCGTCTGTCTGTCCGTCCGTCCACATTTTTCAAGTTTTTTCTTAATAACTTGAAAACCATTATAGGTATTGACTTTAAACTTCAAACATAGGCTCACAACAACAGTACGCTATTTTATGGCAAGTTATATAACTCTCGCTAAAATATTGGAAGAGTTATGGCCCTTTGTAAAATTCAATTTTTTATCAATTTTCAGCTTTATTTCTTGATAACTTGAAAACTATTAAAGATATCAACTTGAGATTTCAAACATAAGCTCACAACAACAAAACACTATTTTATGACAAGTTACATTACTCTAGCTACAATATTGGAAGAATTATGGCCCTTTGTTGAATTCAAATTTACTCATTTTTCATCTTTTTTCTTCGTAACTTCACAACGATAGTAGATATTCAAATGAAACTTGCTATAATTATTGTCAGTGATAATTCGCTTATCTTTAGCAAAGGGCAACAACTCTAGCTTTGATAAATTTTGACTTATGCCCCTTTTCAGCTTCAAAAACTATAACATTGGTCAAAATTAAAAAAATGGTTCAAAATATTCAAATGAAACTTGCTATACTTACTTCTATTGACTACGACAATAAGTACATGTATGTGGAGCAAAAACAATATACACATTTTTAGCAAAGGGCGACAACTCTTTAAAACTTTAATAATTTTTGACTGATTCCCCTTAACACTTGCACACAAAACAAACAGATTAATGTAGTTCTGTTTTGTGTATTTCCATCTTGCAAACAATATTGGCCGATCAGGAACAGGGCAATGTCAATGAAACCAATGTCATGATTTCATGAATTCAGTGTGCAATTTTAGTCTGTCAAAGATATTTCCAAATTTTATAAAAGTCAAAGTTCATCATGGTTTCTATGTAGGAAATTAAACCTGCGCTTGTCAAACAACTTTAACTGAATTTTAGAAGGGCGTGAATTACTTTATTTCAGGCATCAACACATGAAAGTTTGAGATATGACTTTGTTATTGTGTCTGAGTACAGAAACTTATAGCGCTGATAATTATGCAACCCCACTATACTTCTACACTCCTCCCCTCCCCCCTCTTACGACATGCTACCACGGGGCCCTGTTCACGACAGTGATAATTCTAGTTATGTTGGTCGTCTTAAACACTGGGCAGTGTGCAATAAACAATGTAAGCAAAAAAAACCATAATAAAACATTGTTTAAAACTATGTACACAGAATGCAACTTATAAACAAATTCGAGATAACCAAAGTGAAAGTAATGCGTACAATGATAAGCCCTCGTCTGTTACATCCACTTTTATTGGGCCAATTTGACACTACTAAGCAACAGTTTTTCTTGTTCAGTGTTGTGTTGCTTCAGCATTCTTTTCTTGTTGCTCAAGAGTCCGACATGGAGAAAATTTATCCCTTCTGTTATTCTCGTTGTATCTAAACATCTTACAATGTTCCTATCTGACAATGGAAGTCTTAATTTTGAATTTATGTAAAACGATGTGCTGAAATTCATAAAAATTCTTATCTTATTTTGTGCATTCATCATTACAATTTTACATTGGCTGGTTGCAGACTTGAGATTGTTGACTCATATAAATATATGTATATTGGTATTTTTTTTCTCACCAAACGGAATTTCCAATAAAGCTAGGTATAATATTTTATCACAAGCTAGAAAAGCCATGTACTTGTTATATAAACGTATTTATAACCTCCACCTACCAATTGACTTACAGCTGCAGCTATTTGACCATACAATCCTTCCTATCTCATCATATGGTGTAACATCTGGACATCCGAAAATACGGGTTATACGAGGGTTGTTCAAATTGGAATGCAACTAAGCCCATGAAAATGTATCCTTGATAGATTCTAATAAAAAACAAGCCTTTGATCCCATTGCAGTATTGATCTCCGATATATATGTGAAGTTTCAATCTGATAATCCATTTTTAAAATGCGATTTTGCTACTATTCCTAGGTACACTGTGCATATACTGGACATGAGACCAACCGAGATGTTAACGTACCAGATATTTTTTCCAACAATGCAATTTAAGAGTTGTTTGAAACAAAATAAAGATCACAAGGGACAATGCTTGACAAATAAGGATGGTCGGAAAGCTCAAGAACCCTCACGCTTCTCATAAAGTCGCGTTAATGACTGCTGCAGGTGGAGCCACATTGAGCTGCAATAGCATGTCATCCTCCAAACATGTGGCTTGGCAGCGATTGTCGGAGTATTCCCTCAATTTCTGAAGGAATTCACCTTTGTTAAGCTTGGCATTTACCCATTATACATTTTATACATCAAATTTAATGGTAGAAACTTTGTTTATATCGAAAGAGGTGTACATTTCTACTGGCGCACATGGTGCGTGTTGCAATGCATACTTTTGTTCTGTCTTTGCTTGCCCATATTTGTTTATGGATCTGTCGCATGGGTGACAAAATGAACCCGTGTCTCGTTTATGGTCATTATATTTGCAAATGGTCGACTTTTTTTATCTAGAAACTGGTTTCAACTATTTTTTGGACAGTTTGTAAGGGCATATGTGCTGTGCAGAAAGGGGTATCCAAACTATACTTATCGTCCTAATGTTTGTAATATGCTTGATAATGTATGAATAGCTCCTAATGATGTGTCAACACATCGAGCTACTTGCCTAATTGTAAATACTCCACCAGTTTCCAAAAATTATTTGATTTTCACAATCCTTTTGTAGTATGTTGCGGTATTTGGATGACATGCATGAGGTTCATTTCCAAATAAAATTACACCACTTTTAAGATTCTTAAACTATAAAGTAGTTGACGAATAAGACATTACATGAAACCATTTCACCATGCAAGTTATCTCAAATATTGTATTTGCTCCCGCTTTAAGAAAACAACGATTCTTAAATGGAACCGAATTTGGTCTGAAAAAAGTGACATTTTCCTGATCATTTAAGCATTGGTATACGCGAGTAGACAATGTTAATTGACATATTGTTACAGCTACACTGCACGCATTTTAAAATGTGAGGTATCAATTTAAAGCTAATACAATGATCTTTGATATACAGCTAACTATTTTTAAAAATCATTGATAAAAGAAAGATATAGCATCACCTGCATTCCAATTTGAACAGCCCTCGTAATGGAAAAGATTCATCTCGAATTTCTTAGAAAAATAACATATTCTAGACAAAGTACACCGGCATACATTCTCTATGCCGTACCCTGTCACTATTTATTTTCAAACTAAATTGATAAAATATTGGCTAATTATTATTAATGGCAGTAAAGATAAATTCTCTTACATGATATACAAACATCTTCTTCATGGTAACAAAGCAAGTAAATGGATATCTTGTGTCCGAAATATTCTAGATTCAACTGGTTATTCTGACCTCTTTATTAGGCAAATCAAAATGCTATACAAAGCAAGAATTTACATTTGTTAATAAAACAGAACGTAAACAAAACTAGAGTGGTAAACTTGAACAGTCGAATAAATGGAAAGACTACAAAACTTTCAAATATAATACCGAATTCGAAAACAACATAGTCTCCATGCCATCTAGATACCTTATACCACTTCTGAAATTTCCTACTTCAACCATAAATTCCCCGTCGTAACCGGGAGATGGGATGATACCCCTTACAACGAACGAACATGTACTTTTTGTTGAAGTGGTGTAGGCGACAATAATTATTCACTATCTGGTTGTGTTAACTGAAAATTTAATCATTAAAATTTTCTCTTCACAGACTTTACGTCATGCGTTGGCGCTACTTTCTATCGGCCAATCAGAATGCAGAATGTTATATTCTAAGTTAGTTAGAACATATTAAGTAAATTTTAATGACTAAAAAGGACTCGTTCGCTTCGCTCGCTCCGCCCTTTTTAATCATTAAAATTTACTTAATATGTTCTAACTATAACATTAATGTTTGTAAAAAGTCGATACTTTTGTCTCTTATCTGATTAACGCTGTAAGTTGATAAATTTATTCATTATTCCCATAATGGTGAACGGATTATGCATATTGGTTTTCTTATTATTTGTGTGACAGTCACATTTTGTTATAGTGTGTACCGTACTACATTTGTACTGTGTTGCTGTTTTTTTTTTAATATTTAAAACTAGTAGAATTTACTGCTTATTATTCAAGGTTGTCATTTATTTTAATACTGTACCAAATATGATGATATTATACGCTAATACTCAATTTCCATAATATTGCACCATGAATGTTGCATGAGTGCTGCCTGTCCCATTTTTGGGAGGCGATTAAGCCTCTCATTACTACCATTGCCCATTTCTTAATACAAAATTAACCGTCTTTAGGCTGCTATGTGAATCCGCATTCAAGTAGTTCCAGAAACTGTCAACATTCCCAATACTGCTACATATGTTTCTCCAAATTGTTTAACTGATTTAAGCCAATCAGCAACATTTGTTTATTCTAAGATCAATAATTATTGTAAAACTGTTCGTTAAATCGATATTTTGGCCAAAAAAATCACCACACCGGCTGATACCGAACTTGTTTTATAGTACGAAAATGACGTGTTCATCAAATGTCCCGGATGTAAAGCTATTTTTAGAAACTTCAGACTACGGTCAAGTGATGGTTTTATCAATGAATCGTATACGGTCTGCAAAGTACTGTTATGCAATCATATGGTGTCGCTGCACTAGCTATCCGCTTTCTATAGACATTCTCCCGCTGTGAGGGAAGTGATTACAAGACGGTACTGTAGAATCTGATAAATAGGCGCGTAGTATTATTTTAAAGCCACTTTTGATGTACGCATTCAATACACGTATTACATATAAATTAATATGCACCTTTTAACAATTATTTAGATACCCAACATGCCTATATAGTCACATATGCCTATTTTGACATTCAAGACAAGAGGCAGTAAGAAAACGAACATTAAACGTGTAAAGTCGGTTTAAGCTTTAGTAGCAGCAACCAGATCGCCTCCCAGTAGTACTCTCAGTGCTTTGATTATATTATCTTTTTGTGATTTAATGTGAGAACGATCATAATCTTGTGGTATCGCGTTAAAAAACTAAGCTTTCGTACATTAAACTCACAATAAATGACAATTGTTTGAATGTCGTCCAATGTCGTATGTCGTGCTGCACGACATTCGATTTGTGACAATGTTTTGAATGTCGTCAAATGTCGTATGTCGAGCTGCACGGCATTGTATTTTTTAATGTCGTCCAATGTCGTATGTCGAGCTGCACGACGTTGGATTTTTTCAATGGCGTTCAATGTCGTATGTCGTGCTGCACGACATTCGTTTTTTTTGAATGTCGTATGTTGAGCCAACTTCACACAGATCTATATATTATAGTATTTAAAATTCTTAAATCGACAATAAATGTAAACCTTGTTTTATAGATAGATAATTATTGTTGTTTTTTTGGCTAGATCTATTTCTGTAGTTTGACTGTCATAAATGTGTTTGTTTCAGAATTTACTTAATAAACTATATTCATTCACCTTAGAGTTTTCTTTCATCAACAAAGGACTTCCACGCTGGAATGTTACAGTTCGTCTGATAGCATATGTATGATAGATGGCTATATACAGGGTGATCATTAATATATGATAACAAAAATAACTTTGCCAGATTTTATGATAGAGAAGTGGTTTGACACATGTTACAAAGCTGACGAGCCAAAGTTTTTTTGGATATGAATAATAAATGCAATGTGCGTCAGCGTGACGTCAATTACGTCCTCGAAGATTTCATACATTTTCGGTGATTCTAAGAAAGTTGGCGATCGGATAATTTCCCTGAACACCGCATTTACTTGACCTCTTTACTCACCGGACTTAAATCCTTTGGGTTTCTTTTAAAGGGGATGCATGGAGGAAGGAGTGTATACTCCAAAATCAGAAACAATACTTATTTTGAAAACTTCAATTCAATGTGAAATTTGTAGGAACGTTTTGAACATCTGCTGTGAAAAATTATGTGACATTTGAATATGCTGAATAAAACTTGTGTATGTAAATGAAAGGTATATTACAATATAATATCTTAAAAACTGACAAAGTTATTACAGTTATTAATGTTATCATATATTAATGACCACCATGTACATGAAAATAACTTAATTGTTTATCAGTTCATTCGGTTTATTAGAAGATAATAAGAAACAAGAAACAACCGCGCAATTAATTCCCAACGAAAAATCATTTGTTTACAGATTTACTGGGAATTTTACGTATGGTCAAAAGCTAAAATAAAGTTGGATCACAAAAATACCACTTTTCTAACAGTTTAATGGAAGTTGCCTCCACTTTCGTTTTCTCTAATGTAGTCCGACATATACGATATTTGATTCACAACATTGTTCAAGTTGTTATATTTGGCGTTTACTGTGTCTCCCATGTCAAGACCGAGTTGCTACGAATGCCCCGACCAAACTCACCCGGAAGAGTTCACTTTCATGACTTGCATTACATCATAGAGTTGATATCCGTAATACGAGAGTACCTTAATACAGTAGAATTGTACATCTGTAATATCAGCCAGTGTAAGCTTCTGTTTCCATATATCTACAGATCGTCGATCATATACCGTGTTGTTGTCCCTACTATAAGGTTCACATGTTCTACACAGCCTTACATTTCTATTCATTACCTGATTGATAGCGTACTGACCGATTTTGGAGGTAAAATCAAGTCCTATAAATGTATATATTGCCTTAATATTTGCGACTGGGTTAGACACTATATTCTCGTAGAAAACTGTAAGTACTGGTATATTTATGTGTGGCATAGTGCGCGTGTTATTCCATAAGAATAGACATAAACTTTGTGCGAAGTTGCCAGGTAACACTGACAAAAGTCGTACATGTTCCCTTGTCGACAATATCACGGCACGGGGATCTCGTACCATATGCAGAACTCTAACATCCAAATAAATGGATTTGTGAACCTGCTCAGCCATAAACATTGGAGTTCGAACACTTCTTACAATTCTTACTTTAGAATGCAAGCACGTTTGTCTGAGTTCCATCAAGCAGGGTTCGTTCAATCCATTTTGATACGATGTTTTATTTATAAGAACGACATCTTTCCCATTAACATGAGTAGTGTCAGAATATTTGTTCACAACGCAATTATAATACTTGCCAGTCTTCTTACCGTATTCTAGAAACTGAAACTCGTCGAAGACGGCTGCATACACTTTGGAGAAATCACAAGTTAATAACCCCTCTAGTGCCTGTTTATGAACTTCCGCCTTGTGGTACATGCCATTTAAACTGAATGATCAGATATAATTTTAATTATAATTGGATAAACAACAACATTGTTAAATGACATTAAGATATTCTAGTTAACACTCGCTGCGTTGTCTGTCTTTTTTTAATGTCCAACATATTTGAACTTGATGTCTGTGCAAAAACAACGTTACACTCGAAATATACAGTGTGTGTCAAAGTTCGTTAACTCAAATCCAGAATATATAACTTGCAAATCTTAAAAGTTAAAACAAATGTAGAAAGTCGCGCATACCAATTAGGCCCCATGTTGTAATAATTAGGCCCCTATTGTAATATTTGCTCCTTTATGAAGAATGCATCACTTAAATAGTATTTACTATAATATCATGAAACTACTCTTCCTTCTTAATGCTAACCATCTAATATAAACACAGTATAGTAAAACACAATTTACTTTTGACTGTTTCAAACATTTCAAGAACACAATCATAATTGACTTGAGCATGAAAAAAAGTTTCATAATCATCGCACCAAAACAATCCTATTCAGGTTAAGTGAAAAGTCACCAACATAGTGAAACTCATTAACTGTTGGAATACTGACCTGATTGACCCGTTTAGCCATCTAATGTGTTTTCCGAGTCGGGCAAGTTGAAACAGAGCTCGTATTGGGTCAAACACATAGAAGACTTCATCTGGTTGGTGTAGCAACTCACCGAGCATGGAAGAACCACTCCTAGAATACGTTAGTAACAAGACACCCGTCGCTATAAGTATATAGAAAAAACATATGTTCATGCATATAATTATCGGATTGTCCATGATACATGCACATTGTCCACCTTGGTTATTTATCCGATATATCATGAAATTAACTAGCAAATATTCAATTTATATTTCCGGATTTCAAATGGGTCAAATACCACGTGAAAAAGCTCATGTTCGGAGCCAAAATTGACAACAGAAGATCTCGACTCGGGTTACATTTGATGATTTTTTTTATAAAATAAGGACGGGTGCCTTCCTCTTACGAAGGCAAACACTCGACGTTCTAACAAAATATGTTTCTCCTTTTGACCAAGAAAATGGCCATAACGCGATTAATACCGCGTGAATTTGAATCGAAAAGCCGCATCTACACACGCTAACGAATGTAAGGTGACTGATGCTCTTTTTAAAAATGTTAAATGCGATACTAAATTCTATGGAGCTGCACTTTTGATATCGGTTCTAGTAACTATTAGTTTCTGCTTTATTTGGAACCCATGAATAAATAATATATACCAAGGTGTGATTGACGTTCTAGTGATAAGGGAACGAATTGTATTATTATAGAGTAGCAATTATCCAATTTGCTAATCATGGCGAACAACCTGTTTTATCCTTCATTAATATTTGGAACTATTGAATAAGTAATATACATGCACATGTGTCATTGTGTGACGAAAGTCGAAGTTACAATATTACGACAGTTGCATAATTATCAATTAGCAAATATTCATATCACTTTCATTCATGCATTAAATTTATACATAGAACAAAGGTGTACATACTAAATGATTTATAGTCAAATTACCAGTAGATCATGATGCGAAAATCCACTTGGACGCCCAGACAATCTACGAAATACCGATTTTAAATTCTTGGTAGTGCTGCCTACCAGATACGACTGTGACATAACATTTGACTGTTACAACGGGTGATCAATATATTCGATGGATGAGTAATATGAGTATCATAAAAATATTGTTTGCTTTACTGAGAACTTATGAACAAATATTTGTGAATGCCTGGTTCCATACGAAATTAGCAATTAGGTTTAGAACGACAGCTATACTTTATTCATAATGAATACACCGAATTTAGAACGGTAGATTGATTTGATGCTTTAAAAATAGCGTACATACCTTTCCTATTTGGAACCCCTGGATGAGCACGATGTATCAAACATTATGATGATCTTAATTTGTTGTATAGTCCGCCTATTCAGATCTGTCACTTGTATACAAACATTGCAATATCATAACATTTTTGTTGTTGTTTTAAACATCTTAATTGGAGAAAAATGTTTTTGTAACCAATGCCTTATTCACTAAGCCACATACTAATACACCTACTATGTAAAAAAATAAAACATTAATAAGAGCAATTGCAGTGTTTATGTACACAATGCTATATCAACAAGTGACTGACCTGAATAATCGTTTTACAAATACACCTCCATATGTGTATGTCATTTTCAGATGGATTTGTTTCTCTTTCAGAAGAAGGGGGTGACTTTCAGTCGTGAATTGTCTCACTTGGTAACATCAGTACTAACCGTACAAACATTGTGTACTTTATGGAAAATGATGCTTAATGCGTGTGGTTTGAATTATTAACAGTGTTGATACATAAACGGTCGTCATTTTGTTCTGAATCTTGAAACGCCGAATAATACCAATGAAAAACACTAACCTACACAAATGATGGCAGTAATTTTGGCCATTCCCAAGCGAATGCTGTACAGTATTAAAAATAAAACTTACATCGGTAGTTGTAAACATTTAAAGTTATAGAAAGAGAATGCTAACGCGAGGTTTTTTTGTCGAGGCCGTAACCCGAGACTAAATGAAGCAATTGAGCGTTAATAGGTAATATTTCTAATTTATAGCATTGGCTGTCAAACTGTAAAAGGCGTGTCTAAATAGCGCATGACTTGACATTGTGAGTATTACAATGCTGACCGATTAAAATGTCCTATCAAAATCAATAACACGTGTTGTGATTTTAAAGTTGTAGACTCCCATATAATTCGACCATGAAAATCGGAAGAGGTCGTGTTGATCAAGTAAGTACAGAAAACTTGGTGTTCCATAAGTAATGTAGTTTGTCTTATTTCTCAAATAATATGTAGTATTTTTACACATATTCATCTAAGCCATCGAAATGCCTGTCAAATTTGTCTAAAAATATTACTATTGTACGGTTCAAGTAGGTATAATGGCCGGTATATGAATGCAATTACTACAGTGCAGTATAATATGAAGTAATTGCACTCATTCCTTTGAACATTAAGACCCATCCCATCAATTACCATTGCATTTAGCCACACCTCTTCACTCAACATCAATGTGAATTATCGTAACACCATGTTCCGTCTTGTGCGGACTGTTGGCCATGAACTCTATCTCAAACCTCAATCATATATAGTAATAACTATGATACAAATACTATACTAAGTTACGCTTTCACTCACGTTTGGTGTTTAGGTTATTTTGGTTGCGCATGGTAACCATGTCATCTTGATCATCCAAATGTGTCCCATGTAACGACGTGCTGCTGATAATGTGGCTGGCTACTCGTGCCCAGTCTAATAATAATGAAAACATGGATGCACTGTTGAAGCGGCAGTTTCATTAAACATTTCCAACCTTTCTTTTATTTTACAATTGAATGACTTATCTGACTTAATTATGTGTTAGTGACACATACATGTATATGTGTTGAAAAAGTACTCGTATGTCTTATTCTAGCAAAGCATCTCGCGGTGTTATTTTAATAAAGCAAAATATCTCATGGTAACCAAAAGGCTGTCTCGTGTCATACACCGGACATGTTAAATACTCGAGGAGTCTATTCGGAAAGAGCTCAATGATATCGCAACCGGGTTCCTTGTATCACACAACTGTCTCTCCCCCTCGTAGCCGAAGGGCATTGACCAACAAGGCTTGTACAACTGTCTCAGTCTATCACAAACTATCAAACAAACAAATAACACTTACATGTAATGCCGACGACCAAAATCACACACGCGAAGATCAATGTATGTTTTCGTATAGCTCTGCTTAATCGTCGCTTTAACAGAACCATGCTTATAGTGTAATTATTTTATCCAAAAAAACCCACTATGTTCCGTCTTGTTTGGACTGTTGATCATGCACTCTATCTCGAAACCTCAATCATATACATGTAATTACTTTATCTTTTTATGTATTAAAACATTCCCCTATCTTCCCTCTTAACTCTTGTACATGTAGCTAGTGCGTTAATTAAAATACCAAGTCAACAAAACGAACTGAACTGACGCTTATTTGATTAAATATGTAAATACGAGAAATTAATCGTATTAGTATTAAGAATCGATGACATTACAAAGAACTAAATAATTGAAATTTAGAACTGTAAGTTTAACAAAGATCAATACAAATATAAAAGTGAATTCAAATAAACATATAAGTTAACTTCTGTGGATTGTATCGACTTTGACAACGCGTATGAACTCGGATAAGAACAGTCGAGACAATCAAGTTCCAAATATGGTTTTCGATCTTAAACATTGTTACAAAGTGGTATTAAACAGTGTTACAAAGTGATAAAAAGATATTATATAAAGTGTACAGCTATACACGCAAAAAGTTATGAAAGTACTCCGATCTTACTCTGTCCAAGACAGGCCCTAGTCCGGTTGTAAAATGAGAAGGGTTGTACGTGGGGCTATCGATATTTGACCTGCTGGATTGCGACTCCTTGGTAAACACGCTGCAAAATTGCTTATTGAGCAGTGTAGCCTTGGTCTTGTGATCACTGAATGATACTCCATTGGTGGTTACCGAGCTACACCACTGTTGTAATACCGCCTACCTTTGATGAAGGTATATAGCTGTTGTTACCACTCACCATGTCGTTCACGTAGGAGTTGTGTGCTTTGTGGCATTCAGCTTTGGTGTCCTTCTAGGGTGTCTTGTAGGTTTCAAGGTCATCACTATTGCCGGATAACTTCGCCTTGTGGTAGACTCTCTTCTTCTTGCGTGAATATCTCTCCACCTTTAGGTTTACCCATGGCTGATTGAAACATGTCGAAGACCGCTTTGAAGGAACACTAATTAAATTGTTTCTGTACAAAAGTCCCTGAATATATTTCATAGATGGTTAACTTCCGTTGTCACACTGATGTTTGTAGTAAATTTATCTGAATTTTTTTTAATAGTTTCGTTGATCCTGTTGATATCCGCCTTGTTCCATATGTATAGTTTGCGCCTGTGTGGTCTTTGGTTTGGGGCGACACAGTCTGTCCGAATGAAGAACACATCATGGTCACTGACTCCTGGGGCAGGCTTGATCTTTTCAACCAAGGACGGCCGGTTTGTGATTGAAAGTCCCTCTGGTTGGGAATGTAACCACCTGATCCGAGCCAGTATCATAGATGATATCTAGGATCAGTTGGTTCACCTAGACTCGGTAGTTGTTACTCACCATTGTACAGGAGGACTCTTTTTCTGGAAGAAATAAATAGATATGTTTAATGTACAGTGTACAATTTACATGACGAAATCTATCAAAACATGCCTTAAAACAATAAACAAGCATGCATGCAATAATAATGTCATGGCAATCAATATTATACGTACGTTAAGGAGGACACAATAAATAACTACACGTAGTTCTTATTTCCATTATGGTCATTTGACATACATGTAATTATATAATAAAATGTAGGCATATAAATATATTAGCCGTTCTCCAGGAAAACCGGACTTAGTGGCACATTTTTGAAAATCATGATAATACATGTATAGTTTATTTCCAAATCCAGAAGGTCGTAGACCCATGAGGACAACATATTTACATACTAAGATCATAGTGGCAAATGTACAGTTATCCATACAAAACATATATACATGCATAAATGTACCCTTACACGCACACACTCACGCACACACACTCACACGAACGCCCACACGCATAAATACTTCTAACACACCATTTTTACACTGCTAATGAAAATGATGATATATGACTACTGAATTATAAATATGGAACATAATACATGACAACAAAAACAATGCAAATGTTTTGTATAGATAAATAATAGCCTAGTTAATCATTATAGTATACAGTGTTTCGTTTATTGAATGCTTTATATACAAACAAACCTAAATTCTTTAACAATGTTTTATTGTTTGTGTTTAACAATTCAATAAATTTAAACATGTTTGGTCGTACTCTATAATAAGTAGGTATATACATGTATCTGTTACGAAATTCGTTATATAACGGACACTGTAAAACAAAATGCATTTCATCTTCTAAAGAATTACATCTGATACATTTTCTCTCATCAAATGGAACGATATTTGGGTTCGCCCATCTACCAGTTTCAACATACAGTCTATGGGAAGCTACTCTAAGTTTTGACAGGACAATGCGATATTTAGACAATTCAAGGATATCAAGATATTGTTGAAAAGAGAAAGAAACGTTTAAGTATTTATATAAACTAGCTCTACTTGACCCTTGTAGCCTACCATTCCATTTTTGAATAAACTGATCTTTTAGCCTTTGTTTGATTAATGAGAGAAATAATTTATCATTACCCACATTTTGAAATAACTCTACATCATGAAAACCTAATGTACATAACAAATCTCTGTACCTAGAGCACCAATTTACATGATTACGTTCCATGTCAGATTTCAACATTAAATATACTTTCTTTATTAACTTTTCTTCGGATGTGTATAATATTTTAATCCAGAATTTTATTATATCAAAATACCTCATGGTTTGATAAGATATTCGACCTAATTCCCCATAAATAAAATCGTTCTGTGTACATTTTTTAACGCCCAATAATCTCTTACAAAATTGCATATGTACTATCTCGATATTTTTGCCTGCGTTGAATCCCCAGACCTCACTACCATACTTAAAAATTGGAGAGATGAGCTTGTCAAAAGGGTCAAGATTATGTTTTACAGATATGTTTGAAAATTTATACAGATGTTTGTTCATTACAAAAATAGCTTTCATAGCTTGACCACTAAGTGTATTTTGTGCTTCTTCAAAAGACCCACCAGTCGTAAAAACAATACCTAGGTAATTAAATTTATTCACTATTTCAAATTCATGGTTTATTATAATAAAATTTTTAATTTTCTGCAATCCTACCACCTTTCTTAATTATAAGAATTTTGGTTTTATTTATGTTTACTACAAGTTTCCATGTTTCGCAATAATTAAATAATTTATCTAAACCGGATTGTAATTCTACGGCAGTATTCGAAAATATGACGATGTCGTCTGCGTATAATAAGATAAATACTTTAAACATGTGAATATCAATACCTTCTAATCCAGAAGAAAGAAAAACGTCCTCAATATCATTTATAAACATTGAAAATAAAAACGGAGATAAGCACTCGCCTTGTCTGACACCTAGCGAGCAGAAATATTCGTCACTCAGTTGATTTCCAAGATGTTTGACCCTAGTTTTAACCGTAGTGTACATGGAACGAATAATATTTAATATTTTACCCCGCAATCCCAGCCTAATTAGTTTAGACCATAAGTTTAATAGCATTAGCAAGACAAGACTCGTTTGAACAGTTTCTGAAATTCTGAGCAAAATATAACATCAAATTACAAAGTTACATACTTTTAATACTAACCACTACCGCCTTCTTTGTTAAGATCGAAGTTCATAAAGCCAGTATTTGATGAGTTGTTGTCGTCAACTTTTCAAAATTGTATCTCATTTTAGAGTATAATCTTATTTTAATAAAACATATCTAAATCCATTCTCGCTCACCAGAGTATTCTTCACCTGTACTGTAATATCACAGGTAGTCTAGGAACTTGACTAACCACTGATGTATTAAGATGATCTAAATCGTGAATGTTAGCTTTTAGAGAAATGTAGCTACTGTTTTTAACCACTAACCCCTCGTGTTCTCAATATGGATACTCTTCAGAAATTGGTCACCACGGCAACGACAGAAGATATTTTAACATGATTCATGAGAAAACATTAATCTTAGGCAAAGTCCTATATTACCTAAGTATTTAAAATGAAATCAAACAGCATGAATTTTTACTCATTTAAGAGTTTTTTTAACTTATTACGTAATTACTGTCATGTATGTATATAGATCTACTAATAAAATGTTACTGGTTTTCCTGGAGAACGACTCTGGGTCTCATATGTAAATACAACTGTTTATAAATTATGTGACAAGAACTTTACGAATATATATAAGCCTATATATAATGATCCATATTATTATTATTAATGTAAATAAAAAAAAAGAAAGCATGCTCCAAAAAAGGGGTGCTTTACTCTTCAAATGGAAGAATAAGTGGCTGTAGAAGAAAAAGGAATAGAAAAAGAAGAAAAAGGAGAAGAAAAGACTAGCTGTGTTTTTAACTACAGTTTTCAACAAGTGAGTGCCATTCTTAGTTTTTCTTTTCCTGGAATAAACTGTATGCACGGGAAATAACTTTCGCGAGACTGTCTTTCGTGGCATTTCTTATCTTTGAGTTAATTTACAAAATTTAGGTTATTACGTTGTCCACCGGAAGTTGAAAGTCACAAAAATCTTAAAATAAATAAACAAGACAATATGTTACAAATTCTTCATTTAAACGTTTAAATCAAAGATGGACAAGGAGTTAGATTTGGAGTATGATCGCCTTCTTGGTGAGGGATCGTACGGGAAAGTCTTCTTGGTGAAACAACAAGATGGCCAACAGGTTCATTCAACTTTTTACCAAAATTCGATTTTTTTACGTTTGAACTTTGATTTGAATAATCAATTATCATTAGAGTATTTTATTATTCTTGAAGTTAAAGTAAAGCAACTGATGTAAGGTTTGAATACAAGATTTTCCTACTCAACTGTTTTTAGTGCTTGACGCAATGACAGTCATCACCTGGTATCGGACCAGTACGGCAGTAGCAGCTACCTGTGCAGTATCCGACTCTCATTTAAAAATGTCTAGTGGTATTAACCATCACGCTCTGCACAATTAAGTATTATCATAATCAAAGCCATCTGTGGTCGACAGGTATATACTGTAGGGTCACCAATTACTTAGAAATACTTATCCTGTTGTTCCCTATTTCCGGGCATCTAAGCACAAAAATGATTTTAAAAGCGTTTTAAAAAACCTTTTGAATTATTTAAATTAGAAGAAAATATGACTTAACCTCTTAAAGCATGTGTAACGTTTTCGGCCGTCCCCAGCCTCTTCAACTCCAAATTTGTGGTAGCGTACATCTTATATAAATGATTATTGCCCAACAATAACCGTCCAACAGAAATAACCTACTGTTTACAAACTAACCAAAGTCTACAATGTTCACACAGACCTGCCTCTAGCAACAGACTCTCCTGTTTTTTATAGCTATATATGGTTATAGCCTGCTCTCTAGATGACCCCTTCAAGAGACCCTGCAGCGTACCCAGCTACCCATGGCTGTAGACCTGTCTCCACACAGTAGACAAACACAACCCTCGACTTTAGCTCTAGCCTATTACACGCAGCACAAGCCTTTCACAATACGTTCTACTAACGTCGTGTCTCTTCTCCAGCAGAGGCACCAACCAAATAACACCTAGCTGGAACTTATCAATTATTAACCACGTTTACTGGGACTCCGCAACTATGTCCCTTAATAGATTTTCAAGGAAGCGAGGCTTCTTGAGAAGTCACTAGTAAGAGACACTTGCGTAAATACATGGAGTGTAGCGCTGGTCAATAATTCACTTTGTTTTACAAAAGTTAACGAGTCAACTTTTGCAAGCAGACTGACGAGCACAGTGCGTGTTGCAGTACATGTATTTATACCCCTTTTCTGTCCACTCAATGAAACCCCCTCCACCTAGCGGGTTCGGAAGTCGAAAGTAAACTAAAGGAAATAACCGATACATAACAACATACTTTTAACCAATGTTTTAGGCGATATCTCGCAACTATATCAATAAATGTCATAACCATGCAGTGTACTTTAATACAATTATCGTTGACTTTAAACCAACATGTCTTATCAAATATGTTTAATTAATAAAAAAATAGTACCAACAACCGAAACATACAACTTGTAACAATAACACGAGACAAATTTCACTTCGCTATTCGCCATAATTTCACTCGGCTTTGATGAAAAATCATGCATCACGGTGATCTTGGGTGATTTAAGTTGAAAATCACTCCTACCCCAAAAGTGGCGCGAGCTGTACTGTAGCTGGTCCGCTCAGCTTACTGTCCATTTACTTTCATTGAGTTGAAAGTTGGCTGTTAGTTATAACACTTTTTAACATAATCAGGTTCCCAATCAAGTGAAGTAATATGGGTTTACATAAATTTAGCTTTGCCACAGGTCATGTGGGGATCGAACCTCAGTCCTAGGACCTCTCGATCATTATGTGTGTGTCCTACATTGTACCTCTAGACCACCTCTCCTCAAGAGGAACACATTTTGCAATACTAGGGTCATTGGTGTTATGAAGTATGTTCAAGTATCACATATAAAATAATTTGAATTGAGTATTAAAATCCACACCCAAATACTTCTTGCATAAAATATAGTTGTATTTTCAAATGATTAAATGAGTATCAACAACTTCCTTTGTCTTTCAATACAACTTTATTAATCTTAAGGATTTTATGGATGAAATACTTTACCATCATGACAACATTCATGTATGTGTTTAACAAATTAAACATTTCGTTTGACAGTTTGCAGTAAAGGAGATAGATCTAACAAAGTGTGATGAGGGTGGTAGAGAACAAGCACATGGTGAATCCAATCTGTTATCTCGGTTAAAACAGGACAATATTTTACTGTATGTGGAATCAGTAATCTGTGATGAATGTCTGTATATTGTCACTGAATATTGTGAAGGTGGTGATCTGGAAGATTATCTACAAATTGTTACCAAACGAAAGGAGTCTATACCAGAAGCTCTGGTGTCAGATTGGATTCTTCAGTTAGGCGGTGCACTAAACGTATGTATAGTGATTATTATATAGTATTAGTAATGCTTGTGTGTCACAATTTTGGTCTAAAACAGATCATTGATGATTATTACATATATAGTAATGCTTGTGTGTGACATTTTCGGTCTAGAACAGATCATTGAGGATTATTACATATATAGTAATGCTTGTGTGTCACATTTTCGGTCTAGAACAGATCATTGATGATTATTACATATATAGTAATGCTTGTGTGTCACATTTTCGGTCTAGAACAGATCATTGAGGATTATTACATATATAGTAATGCTTGTGTGTCACATTTGCGGTCTAGAACAGATCATTGAGGATTATTACATATATAGTAATGCTTGTGTGTCACATCTTCGGTCTAGAACAGATCATTGAGGATTATTACATATATAGTAATGCTTATGTGTCACATTTTCGGTCTAGAACAGATCATTGATGTCTCTATTTCTACGGTTTAGAGATTTCACCGTTGTGACTAAGTGAGCTTTTATGATTGATCACTTCAAACTTTATGAAACTTGGTCAGAATAATTGTCTTTATAAAATAAGTTGAGGTGAAAAGTGGGTCACAGAATAGGATCAAAAACTGGGTTACCAGGTCAAGTAAAAGAAAATGCTTACATTTATTAATTAAAGCCTTATGTTTGGTCCAATCCTTTGGGAACTTTTTCAGTATAATGGTTGTCTCAAAGAAATCTCAGATGAAATTGAAACTGGGTCATCTGTGGTCAAACTCAAGGTCACCAGGCCAGATCAAAGAAGAACTTGGTTTACACTGAACATACCTAGTTTTGATTTAATGTTTATGAGGCCTTGTCACAATATTCTCTATAATATCTAGACATACAAATGTACATGTGACCAAGGGTCCTCTTTTGTTTGGTCAAAATTACAATTCATGTACATGTATATGTTTGATTATGTCCTGTTTATGTATATTCACACTAACACTAACACATTACAATATTCAATTAGTCACTGCAATGAATGTTTCATTGTGATAGTAAAGTGTGTGACTATCTTAGTGTATATTGTATGCCTCATATAATTCTGTCATTGTATGTCTGTTTGTATGTACTTCACATTTTGTTTATTTCTTTGTTTGCATGAAAATAACAGTACTTGCATGACCAAAAGATTCTACATCGAGACATGAAGACAAAAAACATTTTCTTGAAAGATGACTTGACAGTAAAACTAGGGGATCTTGGTATAGCTAAGTATGGCTGATTCAATGTTAAACTCTTACATAAATCTTGTATTACTCTCTTATGTATTTTTATCTTGATAGTCTTAAATTGTAAAATGACAGTCTTGTATATGATTGTATCTGTGAGTCTTCACCTTAATTTTCATTTTCTCTATTAAAGACAGCCTTGCTATATACCGTCCTATAACTGTATACAGGGGTCCTATTATTCTGAAATTGCTGCACTAAGAAGAATGAACATTTCTTCAGAAAATAAAATTTATTTGATGAAAAAATTCAAAGTATTTACAAAGTTATAGTCATTTGAAGTTTTTAAATTTGAATTTAACAATACAACATTGTTTGAAACAGTGTTTTGGTGTAGGGAGATGTTCAAATTGCACTTGAAACAGACTTGTGTCTTATTTTCAGGATTGGGTATTATGTCTCAGTAAAACCTCTGTGTATAGCACTAGCTCAAATAAAGGTTCAACTACATTTTCACTGGATTCAAACAATGAAATTTTTTTACCACATTTAAACCTTTGTTTAATTAGAGTTGTGTCCCGTGGTTATTCTGCATGGCAGAAAATGCTATGCAGAAAATGTATTGCAAGTTTTGAAATGGAAATAGTACATGTATGTTTTGTCCTTGAAATTAGTTTTCATTTGTTTCCTACTTACTTCAGTTATATGAATTTCTTAATCAACCACATACAGTAAAACTTGTTAATGATCACCTGAATTAATCACACAAAATGATAAACCCCATTGTATTTTTAAATATATGCCCTCGCCAAAGGTTGGAGGAGGTATTACAGAGTATAAACAAGTCAACTTCGATTATTGCAATAAGTCGTACAAATTGCTGTCCGTCCTGTTGTCTTTGTCCAAGTTTGGGTTCGTCTGTCCCAACATATTGTGTGACATGCAACTTGACAAGTGATGGTGCTGCAGTCATCGAAATTCATAGGACTCACTATAAGTCTTTACCTTAAAAAAGGCTTTGTAGTTGTGCACTTATTTGATTTAGACTCTTTTAGTCCTAGTTGAGTTATTGCCCTTGAAATGAAAAAAAAATTGCTTGTATGACATGTCAGAACTTAGAACATTTTTGTTTGAGTTTGACTGAGATGGTCTTAGTGTCTGGCCATGCAGTTTTATCCCTGTTTAATTGGCCAATGACCTCTGGCTTCGAGGGAATATCTCTGAATGATTGAAGCTACAGGAATATTAATCTGATAGTGTAGTTGGGCACCTAGATATTTTAATTATGTGTCAAATTTCCAGTAACTGTTATATGTATTATAAATACATCTTTATAAAACAACCACATTTGATGTATACCTTGACTGGAGGTGTGTCACTATCTACCAATCAGTAAACGCTATATTTTGAGGTGTGTCACTATCAGCCAATCAGTAAACACTATATTTAGAGGTGTGTCACTATGAACCAATCATCTGCATAATGCAACCACATTTGATGTATCTTCTTATTGGCTGGTTAAGACACATTATAAATGTTGTAGTTATAGAATGATGATGGTTTACTTTGCCAAGTTCAGATACTGAACTTATGTTTTATGTATGCTTGCTTTCTAATTACAGTAATTGAATCTTGTAACAGTTGTTACTTATACCAACCAGATTGCTTATTCAATTTCTTATTTTCAGAGTATTAGATTTGAATCAGAGTAAAGCAGATACATTTATTGGTACACCATCTTATATGAGTCCTGAATTGTTCTCTGGCCAGTCATACAACCATAAGGTAGGGAGATCTTGTTATACTAGTATACTGTATTCACTGTATTACGTGTGGGAAATGTTTGATTTGTGTAAATATTGTACAGGGGGGGGGGGGTCCTACAGTTCCGGAATAATCTGGAAATCTTGCTGCATTAGAAAGAACTATTTTTCCTGCAGGAAATAAAAGTTATTTGATGAAAACATTCAAAGAATTGACAAAGTTATGGTCATTTGAAGTTCCATAATCTGAATTTTATTTATAAAACAATGTTTGAAGCCTAGTTTAATTGTGTAGGGGTGTGCACTAATAGCACCCGAAACAGACTTACGACTCGTTTTCAGGATTGGGCATTATGCTTCAGAAGAACCCCTGATTGTACATTGAAGACAAAAGTTCGGAGTGACAAAGTGTCTATTAAGCTCACTGTATTTTTGGGATCCTACCATAATTTTTTTTATATCAATATCTTCGCTGACCATGGGACTAATTCGCTTGCTTGGTCTTGTTAGTTATACATGTACATTGTATATAGGATCCGACATTTCTTAAATAAATCTAGAAAACACAGGTTATTTAGTGAGCCTTTGGTGAGCTGAATGATTTGTTTTCGTGACAAGTTTAAGAAATGTTGATCTTAAAAACAATGATTATTTATGTGATAAATTCTATTATGACATTGGTTATGGTCATGTTATTTACATGTGGAGAAGTCAATACTTTCCTGCAGAACATTAAGTTAGTACTACATGATTATGAAAAGTGGTTATAATCACTATTGTCAGTCATATATCATATGACTGAAAAATCTGTCCATTAGCATTTTGTCAATCTGGAAAACCTGTCTTTAAAGATATGTAGATAAATCTGTCTAACCTTTCTGTTGTTTATGTTACATACAGACCCCCTCCTCGATAGCCTAGTTGTTGAGCGTTCACTTCGAGTGCGACAGGTCTTGGGTTCGATCCCTGGCCGCGTCATACCAAAGACGAAATAAAAATGGTACCAGAAATTCCCTTGCTAGAAGCTCAGCTTAAAAGGGAAACTTACTTCTCTTCTCTCATACCCTCGTGGCGATGGATAACATCAGGAATGTGGTGTCGATAGTGATTAATATAACTTGAAAAAACTTGTTTCACAATCGACCTTAAATAATTTGTATAAACTAGACTGATATATTTGGACTGGGGTGCTGTACCTTTCTGTTGTTTATGTTACTTACAGACTGATTTATGGGGTCTTGGTTGCTGTACCTTTCAGTTGTTTATGTTACTTACAGACTGATATATGGGGACTGGGTTGCTGTACCTTTCAGTTGTTTATGTTACTTACAGACTGATATACGGGGTCTGGGTTGCTGTACCTTTCAGTTGTTTATGTTACTTACAGACTGATATATGGGGACTGGGTTGCTGTACCTTTCTGTTGTTTATGTTACTTACAGACTGATATATGGGGACTGGGTTGCTGTACCTTTCTGTTGTTTATGTTACTTACAGACTGATATATGGGGACTGGGGTGCTGTGCATATGAGATGATGACACTAAAGAGAGCGTTTCAAGGCAAGGCATTGTGGACATTAATCCGAGAAATAAAAAATGGTCGTGTTTTAGAACTGCCTGACACGTTCAGTCTGGATATTCGGACGCTTGTACAGGAAATGATGTCACAGAAACCGGAGGATCGACCGAGTGCACGAGACATCGTGCAGGATGATCTCTTACTCTATCACAGGGTATGATTATAATAATCCATCATGAGCTTCTCTGTAGGATAAGGATATCTCGTGTAAGCTTATGTAGAGCTTTCTTACATTAGCAACGTCAGAGAATATTGCTTCTCTTTTTCGACATTGTCATCAGGCCATATTCTGATACATTTATTGTCGCCCTCTGTGCTAATTATCCAATACAACATATTTTCAATGTTTTTGACAGGTGACTTGACCAAAGCCCAGTCATTCAGATATTCCCTTGTGTGTCCAGTGAATTTATGTAAACAAATATTTCATGTTTAAGTTATGATAAAAAACTCCCAAGATTGTAAGTAATGCTGTGAAGATAAATATTTGTAGAAAACCTAAAATTGAAACATACATAAAGTGACTATCTGATATCATATACATATTTCATATTTCATTTTAATGATCTTAGTTTACTATAGTATACAATTATATGCATGTTTTGATGAGATTTTGTAAAACACTTCAGAAATGAGATATTCTAATTGTTTATTATACTTCTACTGTTATGTTTTACTGACAGGGTGCTGCTCAGGAGTTAGTTCAATCTTTACCTCGACCACACGAACATGTTCAGGAAAAACAGAAGTCTAAAAGTACAAGAAATAAATCCGGATCTGGCTCTGGGTCATTGAGAAACGTGCTGTTACAAATGAGCCAATCACAGGATGAGAAATATCGTGACTCTATTGCTCTAGTCTGTGAAAAGATAAACACTCTACGAATGACGCAAACTGGTAAAAGTGTTAATGACGATAATGATGGTGAATACAATACTTTTGTTTATAAAGGTGACAGTGACGAAGAATTGGAAGCGAAAGGTACCATATTGGACAATAGTTTACTAAAACAATACACTGATCAGTTAGATACTTTTGTGTTCAAGGGTGAAGGGATATTAGGTAATGATAGTTATAACGCTACCATTAAATCACCAGAAAAGACCGCCGATACTTCTAACGATGCTGAACATGACAATGTTGATAGTGAGGATGACGAATGTGTGAACAGAACTTTATTGAAGCAGTATTCACAAACATTGGAAGAGGATGAAGAGACTGACAATGACGCTGAAGTTAGAGATAGTTTCAATGATGAGGTAATAGATAGATCGAATGTTCATGTTGTTGATGAAAATGAAGAGTCAAGTCCAGTGGAAGATAGTTTTGATGAAACGTTAGTTAATGTGAGTAAATATCAGTATAAAGGTTTAAAAGATACATTTGCCTTGAGGCGTGATAAAGGCTGGAAAAGACATGCTAGTGATTCTAGAGACCTGTTTCAACCAGTTGATGAAGGAGACAGTGCGAGTAAGCCAGTACAACGTAGTGATAGTGACAGTGGTGTTAAATCTCCGCCAAAATCTAAATCTTTATCATTATCAGCTTCATTCTCTGGTGCCAGTTCAATAAGTGGATCAAGACATAAAGTGACTGATCCAAGATTAAATCAATCGCTCAGATCTGATGATGCACTACAAAAAACGAAAAGTAAAATGCGAACTTGTGATAGAATTGAACAGTCAGCCAAGATTAAACAAAGTGTTGATAGAAAGTCAAGAACCGTTCTGAATAAAACTAAATCACATAAGACAGCTTTTGTTGAAATAGATGCTAAAGTTGACAGTGAAGAAGAAGTGCCAGATTTGAATGTAAAGGATGTGATATCACATTTACGTGAGAATATAACGCCATATACTTCAGTAGATTCTCAGTCCGAGGTTATATCTCCTGCTGTGGACCCAGAAGATGTTCATGCAAGGGTAGATAACTTTGTATTAAAATTTGAATACTATAAATGCATTTTAATTTTTATCCATTTCCGTACTTGACTTTGCAGGGGTATCACCAGTTAGAGTTTTAGTTATTGGCTGTATTCATCTTCTCCACATATGGGGGAATATATATGTTGCTTGCAGTAGAGCTAGTTAGTACCTAAATCTGATTAAATCCAGGAAAATGTTTTTGTCTACTGACTGTCTTTTATATGACTAAAATGACCATAAAACCTGATGTAATTTGTAAACTTATAGGTTTACTCAGAAGGGGCTACTGCTTTCAAATTTTCTTAACATCACATAGTAATTAATGTCATGTTTACCAGAATGTTTACTAGAATCCACATGTATACCATTGTGTAATTGTAGGACAACTCACCAAATAAGGTGAAGAAAAAAAGTAGTTACCTCAAGAAACAGTCAGAAGGTAAGTGTTAGATGAATTGTATCATTTAAATGTTGTGATTTAAGTCACAAACAGACTTTTGGAATATTGGTAGCATTGATATTGGCAAAGGCCAAAAACCTCAAATTTTAGAGTAATCTCCCTTTATTCAATTTCTTTAATATTGTTTGCCTTTCTTTTTTGTCCAGATCAATGGGATTGATTTGAAATTTTAAATAGTAATAGAATTATAGATGCAAACTAGTAGTTAAGCATTGATCAAGAACCATAATTTTGTCTAGTCCTGTTATGCGGAAACACATTCAGCAGGGGATGACCATGTGTACATGACTCTTACAAAGTTCAAATTTTGCTTGTTATTACTTTCATAGAAATATGCTGCACTAACTGCTGAAGTATGAGCCCTGGTCATTTGCACATTTTACAGTGACTTATAAGCAGTTACTTAACTTGCTATTCAATTTCAGTTAGGACTTGTTGGGACTTTATGTATAAGGTATTACAAACCAGTGTTTGATAAATTGTATCTTTTTGTTTTTTCAGCTAAAAGAAAAGCGCCTGATATACCAACACAGTCACCCATTGTAAGTTGCTATTTGTAGGGTTCCCACGGTCAGGGAAAAGTCAGGGAAAAACATAATTTTTTCAAGGTCAGGGAAAAGTCAGGGAATTATGAAATTAGTCAGGGAAATTTGGAAATTGAGCGAAAGTCAGGGAAAAGTCAGGGAATTTTTCATTGAAGCTGTTGCTAAGTGTCATTTCCTATGACGAAAATGCCTAAGACTGAAAATAAAACGCGCTCGCTATGCTCGCTCAGAGTATTTCTAAGTTGTATTAAATTAATGTTAATCAGCATACTGCTAACCTTAACTCTTTTGTTCTATATAGAGCAAATATAGCCTCCTTTTCTATTTTATTGCCATATTTTGCTCTAACAAAAAGACGCCGATGTCGGCCGATCGCTCTAAAAAGTCAGGGAAAATTGCTCTGTGGTCAGGGAAAAATCAGGGAAAAGTCAGGGAATTTTGTCTAAGAAAATTTGTGGGAACCCTGAATTTTGGTAAAAATAATCTCTAACATTTCAATAAAAATAATCAGGATTAATTCATCAATATTAATTAATCCATTTTATTCTGGCTCGAAGGTGAGCCCTTTGTTGGGTATGGTGTTTTAACATGGGAATTGGGTACGATGTGTTGAAGGTACGAATCTCAACCGGAAGTTAAATAGTCCGGACAATTTGATTGGTTTTCATAGCCACGTGTGATTTGCTCAGCTATTTAAGTCACCGCTCGGGCGAAATCTTCCACTGTCTGCTGCAAAACCTCTTCACGAACCCCACCCACCACTCGCTTGATAGTGTTCTGTGAACATGTACAGTTGATTTGGCATTACATATACAAACATGGGAGTCCTAGAATAATAGCTATGGTTTAGTGTTGGCATATCCACTTTAAGTCCAGCACTAGTAGGCGGTGCTCTTGTTTCGATGAAATAAAAACGTTTTTGAAAAGTGCATTTCGTATGATGTCGTGTGATTATTTTATAAAGGAAATATGTAACTGGCAGTTTAGTTAATTGTTGATATAAGTAGGAAATAACGTTTGTGATACCATTTGATAAATTTGCCATAGTATATAATTATGCTTCTTTTAAACTTTTGCAAAAATGTTTCAGAATTGGATAATTTGTACGTTGTTTACCAAATATTCTATGTACAATATTAAACTTACAGGTTGGGAATGGTACAGCTGATAAAAATGTGAAACTTTTTACACGAGCTCAAGCTGTCAAATTTTCAAAATCAGAACAAGAGGATGGCGATTTAGAGTATGTATTGTATTTATAAATATATTTGTACGAGATATTAGGTTCAAGTATTGTGTATCCTCCCATTTAGTTTAGGATAGAATGAATCAATACTCCTAGATCCTCCTCCTCACTATCTCAAGTTTTTCACGTCTCTCATAATGTCACTCATCATGTCCCACGTCAAGTTGCCTATCATGTCCCTCATCTTGACAGTCATCATGTTGCCCCTCATGTCACCCCTCATGTCACCAATCATGTCGCTCATCATGTCCCTCATCATGTCACACATCATGTCACCTATCATGCCACCCATCATGTCACCCATCATGTCATCCATCATGTCCCTCATCATGTCGCTCATCATGTCCCTCATCATGTCACCCATCATGTCCCTCATCATGTCACCTATCATGTCACACATCATGTAACCCATCATGTCGCCTATCATGTTGCCCATCATGTCACCCATCATGTCACTCATTATGTCACCCATCATGTCCCTCATCATGTTGCCCATCATGTCACCTTATATGTCACCTATCATGTCACCCATCATGTCGCTCATCATGTCCCTCATCATGTCACCTATCATGTCACCCATCATGTCACCCATCATGTCACTCATCATGTCACTCATCATGTAACCCATCATGTCACTCATCATGTCACCTATCATGTCACCCATCATGTCCCTCATCATGTCACTCATCATGTCACCCATCATGTCGTCTATCATGTCACCCATCATGTCACTCATTATGTCACCCATCATGTCCCTCATCATGTTGCCCATCAGTCACCTTATATGTCACCTATCATGTTGCCCATCATGTCACCCATCATGTCGCTCATCATGTCACCCATCATGTCACCCATTATGTCACTCATCATGTAACCCATCATGTCACCCATCATGTTGCCCATCATGACCCTCATTATGTCACCTATCATGTCACCCATCATGTCACCCATCATGTTGCCCATCATGTCGCTAATCATGAAAACTTGCAAAAGAAATAGAAAGATGTTTCCTTCATATCAAAAGAATGAACTAACTTTATTTAAGTAAACATTTAAACAACATAATCAAGTTTTTGAATATCACAAATAATATCTGCCCATCTGTAGCCTTTTACAGATATGTTGGGATGATAATCTAACAATAACTTCATATTCACCTTATCCTTACTACTTGAATGGCTATAAAATATTCACAATATCAGTGAGCCTGTCACATAATTATGCATTCATATTTTTATGGTTTCAATAATAGAATTCTTTGAAAACCTTAATTGATTGGTTGTTTAATGTAAATCAAAACGCATGTGATATTTTAATGACGTTACTTCATGCACCAAGTCGTGGGCAGTCATCAGTGACTTAATGCAAGTATGAATAATGAATGTGGAAGCCTAGCGGAAATATAGAACTCAAAGACTGAGAGAATGTTTGATTAAACTTTCATAGTGTTTGGTTGTTGTTGGGCAGTTTGCCAATCATTTCTCAGTGGATGTTTTGTTTTTGTTAATTGAATATTCACAATGTTTGTGCTTTCATAAATACATTTTTTTCACCAGAAATTTATTGCACCTGACTATTAGAATACATTCTGATTATGAATAAATGATGAAACTGCAATCCTATTTCCTTTGTTGGATGAAGCAATTGTTTGTATTTTGAACATTCGTTTACAGCAGCTTTATGTGGTGTGGGTTAAGTTACCACATGAGGTAATAATGAATTCATGAAATACGACTATTCTCGAATGTTCTGTTTATATTACAGTCTAAGTACACATGTACATTGTACCAGTGTTTGCTCTCCATTTTGTTCATCCGTTCACTTCCTGTAATCAGCCTTACCTTTTTAATAGTAATTATCTAGGCACTGATATCCATCGACTGTGAAATTAGTTGTGTTAACATTTTCCTAATATTCATGCAGTTTAACATATTTTATTCATCATTTAAAATGAATTATCATGCAGTTAGTGTCAATTTACATGTTGTATAATATTTATTAAGTGGTATTACATATCATATGTATACAAAAGTGATTTGAGTTTTTACAGTTTTGAATTTCCAAAACTTGCTACATAGAATGTTCTGTTAGGACTGTGGTTAGCCGCATTTTCTTGTAATACAATGATTGATGATAAAAGCCTACCTGATTAGGGCACTGGATAGGGCTCTAGGTAGTCATCCGTACACTCTCTGATTGAATACTGGGTTGGTCAAGTTATGTTCTGAAGTGACATTGGCTATGATGATATCACCCATATCTGTTGCTTGTATTGTAGAGTGTCCGATATATTGTTACCCTTACCCTCCCCTCTACTAACTTTTTTTTCTTTTTGCACGTTTTAATGCAATAACTGCACAAGGTCCAGAGTACTGTTTTATCGAAGCCCTTTTAATGATAGTAAACTTAGTTACATTCAAATTTAAAATCTTTATAATTCTTTAACAGCTACCAGTGCAAGTTGTGTCAAAGGATGGTATCCGACCAACTCACCCCCCTACCAACTCACCCCCCTACCAACTCATCCTGGATTTGGACAACTCGCCCGATGTCAATTTCGAAATGTCCAACTCACCCCCCCCCCCATCAATTTTATATGTAGAATATTATATTTATTTTTAAACTTAGTGTTAATTCATGATAATAAAGTGTATTTATACACAAATAAATTAACAGATCTCTGCTTTCTCGAATACTTGCGAGTTTGTTAGTTATTTACCTTCGTTATTTTCAAAACTTGATCGTTCGGAAACTATGATTTTCTATGCAAGTAATCTAATTTTCCAATGTTTTTAAACAAGGTATTTGACTATTGACAATCAATATAATAGATCTAATTATAGTCCTAATTTTTATGCCCCCGTATCGATAGATCGGGAGGCATATAGTGATGCACCTGTCCGTCCGTCCGTCCGTCCGTCCGTCCGTTCGTCCGTCCGTCCGTTCGTCCGTCCGTCCGTCCTGGTTAACCCAAATTGACCGTTTCTTCTAGCATCATTATGGCTTGCTGCAAAGCTTCCAAACTTGCATGGATGTTGTGTATGAACACTCTCCACACGCCAGTATCACCTAACCCCATTTTGACCTTCACCTTGACCTAATTTTGGACTTAGACTTTATGGACAAGGCTTCCACAGGGGGCATAAGCGTTTATTGAACGCAGTCTTGTTTCAATCATAATGTTTTTTGACAAATTGTTTTATTTTTTTCCTTTGTTTTCGCTTTTTTCACTGTCATTACAGCCTTTTTAAATGGCCACTGTTTGAAAATACTGTTAATTTTACAAAAAAACGCCTCCAATATCACAAAATTGAACATATTAATAATTTCATAATAAACTATTACCAATTCAAAGTGATTTTTTCCAACAAATCTATTAAATTTAATAAAAATATCTTTAGGGGGGTGAGTTGGTATGTTATTTTTTTAAGGGGGGATGAGTTGGTCATTGAGTAGGGCGAGTTATCCAAATCCAGGGTGAGTTGGTCAGGGGGTGAGTTGGTAGGGGGGTGAGTTGACTGTAAATCCAAAGGATTGTTCAATATTATTCATTATTCAGTCAACAAAGTCCTAAAACCAATATCTGTCCCCAAAGAATTGGTTTTGAAGAATACCGGTAATTACAAATTTAAATTTGAAAGTAAGTTTAATATATCCATTAGTGTTTTGATAAAACAGTACCCAGATGGCTACATTGTATAAAAGGAGTATGCAGCTGTCATGTTTTAGTTTGGACCCTGCAATGTTTACATCTAGATATGATTTTTAGCTCGACTGTCACATAGTGACAGGGTGAGCTTTTGTGATCACTCTTCGTCCATCGTTCGTCCGTCCGTCCACAATTGCTTGTGAACACACTAGAGGTCACTGTAATGACCCAATCTTCATGAAACTTGGTCAGAATGTTTTTCTCTATGAAATCTAGGTGAAGTTCGAAACTGGGTCATGTGGTGTTAAAAACGAGGACACTAGGTCAAATCTTAGAAAAAGCTTGTGAACACATTAGAGGACACAATTATTGTTCAATCTTCATGAAACCTGGTCAGAATGTTTTTCTCTATAAAATCTAGGTCAAGTTCGAAATTGGGTCATGTGGAGTCAAAAACTAGGTCACTAGGTCAAATCTTAGAAAAAGCTTGTGAACACATTAGAGGAACAAATTATGGTCCAATCTTCATGAAACTTGGTAAGAATGTTTGTCACTATGAAATCTTGGTCATATTCGAAACTGGGTCATGTGGGGGTCAACAACTAGTTCACTAGGTCAAATCTTAGAAAAAGCTTGTGAACACATTAGAGGAAACAATTATGGCCGGACTTTCATGAAACTTGGTCAGAATGTTTGTCTCTATGAAATCTTGGTCAAGTTTTAAACTGGGTCATGTGGGGTCTAAAATTAGGACACTTGGTCAAATCTTAGAAAAAGCTTGTGAACACATTAGAGGAAACAATTATGGCCCTATCTTAATGAACCTTTGTCGGAATGTTTGTCTCTATGAAATTTACTGTAAAAGTCTTAATAGATGCCCCTGCCATAATAAACGCCCCCCACCTATTTTTGTTATAAAAAAATCTTTCTACCTGAATACAAGAGTTAATCCAATCATCCAATCCATTACAATTTGATAAAACACAAATTTAAACACAGTGTAATCCAAAACTTAAAAGTAACAGTATGTAACTAAACAACAACCATTTACGACGCTCCATCGCTAAAAACTTGATGTACTGATTTAACCTGGTGTAAGTTTACATGCGGTGTGTAAATATCGATTGATTACGTCACCGACTGTCGACATGGGACCGAGGTCACGTATGCCATATAATGATGCTGTAAAGACTAAAAAAATGCATAGCTTGATTTTACCTGTTTTTGCCGATTTCTGAATTGAGGATAAACTTACCTTAATTAACGCCCCCCTTTTACAAAATGTTGCGCGCCCGGGGGCGTCTATTAAGACTTTTACGGTAGTTCAAGTTAGAAACTGGAATCATGTGGGGACAAAAACTAGGTCACTAGGTCAAATCTCAGAAAAAGCTTGTGAACGCATTAGAGGACACATTTATGATCCAGTCTTCTTGAAACTTGGTCAGAATGTTTGTCTCTATGAAATCTAGGTCAAATGAAAATCTGGGACATGTGGGGTAAAAACTAGGTCATCATAGGTCAAATCTTAGAAAGACGTGTGAACATACTAGAGGCAAGAGTTATGGCCCAATCTTCATGAAACTTGCTCAGAATGTTTGTCTTTATGAAATCTAGGTAAAGTGCGATATTGGGTCAACTGGGGTCAAAAATAGGCCACTAGCTCAGAAAAAAACTTTGTATATATAGGCATTAAAGGTCACAATTTTTGTCTAATCTATCAATATGGGTTATCTGATGTTAATAACAAGGTTGCTGGTTAGGACTATAATTATGATAACCTTGTACATGCAACATTAACTGAGGCTGCATTAACTTGATTCTTTGAAGTTGTAAATGATTTCTTACATGGCCATGTGGGCCTGCATGAACTATAACAACAGGTGAGCGACCTAGGGCCAAAGGGCCTTCTTGTTTATTTTAATCACCAGATAGTGTTAGTAAATAAAATAGGCCTTACACTTAATATAGAAATTGTAAATAAAGGCAGTACCCATATATTTATGATATTTATAACAGCACATGCTGTAGTGAACATTGATGTTTGTTACCATGGAAATATAAGAGGTTTTTATGTGAATAATAAGCAAGTTTATCAAGATATTACTGTATTAAACATGGATTTCAACCTTGTCATCTTCGCAACATGCCACCTTAGCATTGGTAGTTATACTAGCCAAGTGTTAGGGCATTCTCCTGTACATTGAAGTCTTTGAATTTTAAAGAAATGTTCAAAACAAGCGCAAATAGAGTTTTTTATTGCATTATTCTTATGATTAATACTTTATCCCCCAGTAACTAATATACTATATATGTAGTATTGCATGCTTGTTTTGTCTTATTTAGCATTCTCACTGAACAGAATGGTAAACCATCGATACAGGATGTTCTACGTAAGTTATCTAACGCTCACGCCCTATGCTTTCCATTACCTAGAGCTAATCTGGGGGTTGTAGCACTTTCCAAGGGAGGTTATCCATATTTTCTGTGTTTGATTTATCGGAAGGTAACCCCCAAAGCACGACATAGCACTTATACAACAGGCTACTAGTATTACCTGTCTAGGTGTACCTTGATGGGACTATGATGGTTTAATGTGTCTAGGTGTACCTTGACGGGACTATGATGGTTTAATGTGTCTAGGTGTACCTTGACAGGACTATGATGGTTTAATGTGTTTAGGTGTACTTTGACAGGACTAGCATGGTTTAATGTGTCTAGGTGTACCTTGACAGGACTATGACAGGCTTCGCGAAAGTGAGAAAAAAAGGCCGGACATCCGGTCCGGCATAAAATAAATTTGGCCGGACCGAATCAATTTTGGCCGGACCGAACAATATTAATAGGAAATCTTTTTTTGTTGAGATTTGTATTCACAAAATGTGTTTCGGAAAATAACATACTGAAGACAGAGTACAATATAAGTATTCGTCAAATCAGCGTCTTTTTGCAAATTAGTTCTCTTTCCGTCCTTTAAACAACCAACCTGTGCATGCGCATCGTTAAATTACCGGAAATAATGCTTCGTACCGATAAATTTCGTACCAGACGATACGAAAATTTTGACGGACATTCGGACCGGCGAGCTATAATTTTTGTCGGACCAAACTGATTTTCACCGGTCATGACCGGCGGTCCGGCGACTTTCGCGAAGCCTGTATGATGGTTTAATGTGTCTAGGTGTACCTTGACAGGACTATGATGGTTTAATGTGTCTAAGTGTACCTTGACAGGACTATGATGGTTTAATGTGTCTAGGTGTACCTTGACGGGACTATGATAGTTTAATGTGTCTAGGTGTACCTTGATGGGATTATGATGGTTTAATGTGTCTAGGTGTACCTTGACAGGACTATGATGGTTTAACGTGTCTAGGTGTACCTTGACAGGACTATGATGGTTTAATGTGTCTAGGTGTACCTTGATGGGACTATGATGGTTTAATGTGTCTAGGTGTACCTTGACGGGACTATGATGGTTTAATGTGTCTAGGTGTACCTTGACGGGACTATGATGGTTTAATGTGTCTAGGTGTACCTTGATGGGACTATGATGGTTTAATGTGTCTAGGTGTACCTTGACAGGACTATGATGGTTTAATGTGTCTAGGTGTACCTTGACGGGACTATGATGGTTTAATGTGTCTAGGTGTACCTTGATGGGACTATGATGGTTTAATGTATCTAGGTGTACCCTGACAGGACTATGATGGTTTAATGTGTCTAGCTGTACCTTGACGGGACTATGATAGTTTAATGTGTCTAGGTGTATCTTGATGGGACTATGATGGTGTGTCTAGGTGTACCTTGATGGGACTATGATAGTTTAATGTGTCTAGGTGTACCTTGACGGGACTATGATGGTTTAATGTGTCTAGGTGTACCTTGACGGGACTATGATGGTTTAATGTGTCTAGGTGTAACTTGACGGGACTATGATGGTTTAATGTGTCTAGGTGTACCTTGACGGGACTATGACGGTTTAATGTGTCTAGGTGTACCTTGACAGGACTATGATGGTTTAATGTGTCTAGGTGTACCTTGACGGGACTATGATGGTTTAATGTGTCTAGGTGTACCTTGATGGGACTATGATGGTTTAATGTGTCTAGGTGTACCTTGACAGGACTATGATGGTTTAATGTGTCTAGGTGTACCTTGACGGGACTATGATGGTTTAATGTGTCTGCTTGTTTTAGAACCTTTAGTTGTGTTGTAATTGTTTTGTGATTTTAGACTAGATTGTGGTGTAAATGACTTCAAAGGGAAAACACCTTTTCCTTCTGAAAACTTTGTTAATGCTTTAAGTTTAAACCACCTAAAGTAATTCAAAAGAATATTGTTACTATCTTTGGTAATCCTCTATAAAAATAGCTAAAAGAATTGAAATCTATAAAAAGTCTGGTTGCCATGGCAACCGATTGCAACTGATTGGAAAAACTTTTAAAAATTCATAAAAAATCAACCACTGGCCAGATTTCAAAATAATTTTACAGAAATACTTTTGGGTGACCCTCTTACAAAAGTGACCTTTTTATCATGATTTGTCAACAAACATGGCCGCTAGTGGGTGGGGCTCGTTTAACCCTATAGATAAATAGTGAAGTCTTTTTATCTGCAGACTGGATTTCATTACAAAGTGGTAACAATATTCCTTGAGTGTTCCATTCTATAAATAGCTAAATAATTGAAATTCATGCTGAACCATGGCAACTGAAATCGAGGTCCTGTTTGAATATGGTTCTTCTAGTTCAATGTGCACATATGAGCGATACAGGGCCATCTTGGCCCACTTTTTTATTGATAAATTTTCATAAGAGTTACTGCCCTTGGTGTATTGACTAATTTCGTCCACTAACTAGCGAGTAGAATTTCATGAAACTTAAAAGAAATATGAACTACCAAACTGTGATGATGCCTGTCAAGTTTTTTTATTCTGTTGAGCTATTGCTCTTGATTTATTGACAATTGTTATCTGATGGAAGCTTACATTCCAAACTGTGCAATGAAATAATGATAACCTGTAGGCGGGGGATATCAATTCAACGAATTTGCTTGTTTGATTTAATATGGCCTTTAAATGATATTCATTGATCTATTTTAATGCTAAAGAAGTGAAGATACTAAAGTGAAGATTCGAAATATATTTGACCTCACTATGTCTTTTTCAAAAACAGTAGCCATGTTTTCGGGGACACCATCAAACTAAACTACGGTATAGTGTTTTTCTGAAAATATTTTATTGAATTAAAACGTTTTGTTGGTGAGAAAGCCATTTTATGCAAACAAGTTTTATCATGTACACAAATAGCATACATTGAAAATAATTAATGACATGCTAGTTTTAATCACGAGGTTATAAATTTTAAATTAGTTCATGGAAACCAAGTGAGTCCATTGTTACGATCTACCTTGGAATAAACAGAATGTTGCATGAGGCTGAAACAATAATGCTTAGTGTTGTATGTGCTTTGTGTGCATTGCTTCATATGTTGTATTTGTTTGTTTTGTGAGGTTGACTTGTACTTAGATGAATTCTATGGTTGTTGCTACTTTCACTTAGCATAACACACACCCTCTATATTGGCAAATTCACTAGATTGTAATGCAGCTAAGCTAAGGTAGTGCAAAAAATGTTTTCATCTTTTGTTGTCATACATTACGTAGATACACGCATGTACTATGGAGTTTGTAACAATATATTAATGTCGCACGCTTAGAATAAGAAGGTCGTAAGTACACAATGACAAAACAAGAAAAAACTTTCTGAAAACTACTCTTTACTTATGGAAAAACAAGCTTTTTAACTTCAGTTTGGTCAATATGACCACTTCTGATTTTTAGCTCACCTGCCACAAAGTGGCAAGGTGAGGTTTTGTGATTGTTTTTTGTCCGTCGTCCGTCCGTCTGTCAGTCTGTTAGACTTTTCACCGTTAACACTCTAGTACTTTCAATTTTGCTTTGATCTTCATCAAACTTGGTCAGTAGTTGTATCTCAATGAAATCTAGGTCAAGTTCGAAGTTGGGTCATGTGGGGTCAAAAACTAGGTCAAAAGGTCAAATAATAGCAAAACCTTGTTAACACTCTGGAGGTCACATTTTTGCTTTAATCTTCATAAGTTTGGTCAAATTGTTTATCTTGGTGACCTTAAGGTCAAGTTCGAAGTTGGGTCATGTGGGGTCAAAAACTAGGTCAAAAGGTCAAATAATAGGAAAACCTTGTTAACACTCTGACGGCCACATTTTGCTTTAATCTACAGGATGTTTTGTCAAAATGTTTATCTTGATGACCTCTACAAGGTTAAGTTCGAAATTGGTTCATGTGGGGTCAAAAACTAGGTCAAAATGTCAAATAATAGGAACACCTTGTTAACACTCTGGCGGCCACATTTTTGCTTTAATCTTCATGAAGTTTGGTAAAAATGTTTATCTTGGTGACCCTAAGGTCAAGTTTGAAGTTGGATTATGTGGGGTCCAAAACTAGGTCAAAAGGTCAAATAATAGGAAAACCTTGTAAACACTCTGGAGTCCACATTTTTGCTTCAATCTTCAGGAAGTATGGTCAAAATGTGTATCTTGATGACCTTAAGGTCAAGTTTGAAGTTGGTTCATGTTGGGTCAGAAACTAGGTCAATAGGTCAAATAATTGAAAAACCTTATAAACACTCTTGAGGCCTTATTTTTGCTTTAATCTTCATGACGTTTGGTCAAAATGTGTATCTTGATGACCTTAAGGTCAAGTTTGAAGTTGGTTCATATTGGGTCAAAAACTAGGTCAATAGGTCAAATAATAGAAAACCTTATTAACACTCATGAGGCCTTATTTTTGCTTTAATTTTCATCAACTTTGGTCAAAATGTTTATCTTGATGACCTTAATGTCAAGTTCAAAATTTGGCCATGTTAAGCAGGTGAGCGCCCCAGGATCTATGATCCTCTTGTCATTAAAATAGGCTCATAAGAAGCGCCTTGAGATACAGATTTTAATTTTGCATGAGTCTTATAGTTCTAAACCAGCTATGTATTGGTAGTCAGTTTATCTGCTGTCAGATGTTATCTTAATGGCATCACTAATCCTACATTAATGCACCAGTCAATATTTTGCCCTCAAGGAGGGGCGGTGGGATACAGGGGATTAGGCAGACGAATCTTCCCGAGAGTCGGGAATTAGACGACCTTATCGACTCCGAGTCCCGGGGAATAGACTTTCGTCCGGGAATTTCGACATCGCGAAAGAGGACAGTGATACTATTATTCATGTTTTTATTGAAGTACCAGGATGAAAAACTATGCCTCACGGTGGGGATTTAGACAGTAAGCATTGTCTCCTGGGTGGGGATTTAGACATCAATGAATTGAAAATGTCTAATTCCCCTTTGGTCGCCACCGCGTATAGCTGACTTAATTTGAGAAGGGGCATTAAACCAGACATAACTGGTTATTAGACCAAATGGTTTCTTATCAATAACAGTCTTAAGAATAGTTCAAATTTAAACCTAAAACTAAGGAGGTTCAATGCTGTTGGTCTTGACCAATAGATTTTAACACTTATTCATTTCTAAGGTAATTCACTGTTCATACATGTATGTTTTATTAACACCTCCTGTTTCTACCAACTTTGTCAATGTTTGTTTGTTTGTTGATTTACTTGATTGTATACTAGTTAAACAGAGGAGTGATGCTTAGCAAGCTATTGTGTACTGTTGCTGATTGTTTGCTCTTATGAACTCTTACCTTTAACTGGCTTCATTCCTGGATTCCTTGTTTCCTGTCATAGATTCTCCCTTGTACTTTGTTTGATGTCGAACAGGGTGTGTGGTGTGTGTATATGTAGAGTGGTGTGTTGGGTGTTTGATGTCATACCATACAGGGTGTGTGTTGGGAGTGTGTGTGCTGGGAGCTACAGGGTGTGTGTTGGGAGCTACAGGGTGTGTGTTGGGAGCTACAGAGTGTGTGTTGGGAGCTACAGGGTGTGTGTTGGGAGCTACAGGGTGTGTGTTGGGAGCTACAGGGTGTGTGTTGGGAGCTACAGGGTGTTTGTTGGGAGCTACAGGGTGTGTGTTGGGAGATACAGGGTGTATGTTGGGAGCTACAGGTTGTGTCTTTACTGCACTAATTGCTACTTTCTTGACAGATTAACTTTGCTTGTGTAAAATAAACAACCCCTTTAGTCTTAACTAAGCATGCTGAATTTGTTTTCAGGATTACAAGTATCACATTTGAATTTAATAATTGAATTAATATATGCTCTATTCCATTACCACACTGGTATAGTTATTTATGTGTTCTGAAATGTTTCAAACAGCACATAACAGTTCTATGTTGGAGGGTGCATGTGGGTATGATTGTAATGTTAAGGGAGTCAACGCTGGGTAGAATGTATGACAATTATTTTGAATTTTCAGAAAATATTCTAGCTTCCTTTTGGTTTGTTTACTTCATGCTAAATGATAATCTTTATATTTCAGGCAATATTCAGAGAGGTTGTAGTGAAACTATGAGAAATGACCAGATTTTAACTGTACAGAAGTGAGTACTCATACTTTATAAAGCCCTGTCTGGTAAGCTTAGTAGGTAAATTTTCCTTTAAATACTGCCCATCTGGCTTGCATTGGGAACCCATTGCATTGGGAACCCGTCATGAGATGTAAAGTATATAGGTAATTTGTGCAACCTTATTTGACTGGATAATTTAATTTTTGTCTCCTACATAAAGTGGGTATGACATATTGAATTTGTGTTTGGAATTTGTCTTTTTGGATGGATGTCCAGGTGTCTGGATGTATGCCACAAAGTTTGTCCGCACTTTTTCTCCTTAACAACTGATGGATTTTGATGAAACTTCACATGAATAGTTGTATATTGTCAGGAATTTTAAGTCTGATGATTTTTGCCAGAGTTATGGCCCTTTGTGTGAGCCAGATGTTTTTGTGTCACAAACCGTTCTATAGCATGGACAATTTGACCTGATCATAACCTTTATGCATGAATATATTACAAGGTTCTTGCGTTGAATATATAAAATTATGCGGAGCTAATTGTGCAATATCGGTCCATTAGATTTGTGTTGGTATTACACATCGAGCGCCTTCGTGAAACATCCCGCTCATCAAAACTTACAATCGGGATTTTAAAAATATAGACAGTATATCATTTGTTAAATTATGCAAATAGAAGTTCAATAGTCGTGTCAATTTCTCCGGACTATACTTTATTTATAATAGTGTAATTGATGTGGATGTTTGTATATTTACAGGGAGTTGGCTGACGGTGTTGGCTATCGTAATTTTAAGAAGGTTGTAGACATTCTATGTATGATCAGTGATGAACATGAAGTTAATGTAAGTTTTATCAGTAATTCAGAAATAGAAAATTACTGTGAAGTTTTAAACTCCAGGGTTTCATTTTTGATCCCCTTAATTGACCATTTGATGATAACCTTCTGTGAATTACGGTTGTATGTCGCCTGGAACGGTTAAGGAAATTACTTAATTACCATAATATATTTGCAGATCTCCAGCTGATCTTCCCATAGGCTTCGAAAAGCATTGTTTTAAAATGACTAGGATGTCACTGAAACTATTATTGGGCAACTTATCTCCAATCAATTGATGCTGGCTAATGCCTAGAAATCTGCACATCCATGGGTTGCTGAGTTAATTGTAGCCTAGGCATAGAATATTACATATCACTGAAACATTCTTGAAAAAGGTTACTAAACCCAAGTAAAGAAATGAAAAACAATCGACTAAATTTGTGCTTTTAGATGCAAATAGGGGTGTGATTGTTCTTTTAGCTGAAATCAGGCTTTTAGACAAAATGCTCAGATTCAGTCTGAATTGCAAATCATGAAATGGAAGTGTGGGGGGTATGTCCAGCTGCTTGAGTATTGCTACTATCATATACCTGTACAATATTGTTATAATTTCTTGTTTTATGTGTCACTGTTTTTTTTACAGATGCACATTGTAAATATTCTTGGACCAAAATTATATGATACATACAAACATCATATAACAGTGTGTCGCCTGCTTGAAGATGGAAGTAAATTGTCATCAACCAGCTCTTAATGGCCAGTGTTAAATCTGTTGTATTTCTCAGAATTTATGCATCTATTTAAACTAGAACTTATCATGATTATATTTGATACTTGTGCATTATAGTTCACTCAATATTGTAAAACATATCATGTAAATTTGAACCTGTTAAACTGATATCTTCACTCTTCTACAGTTGAATTGTGTGAAAGTTTATTTTTGATACATTAGATATTCTCCATTGATATCCATACTAACATTATGTTCACATTACTCATATTATATCCTTTCTGCTACCACGATTTTTTGGGGGGTTATTAGAAATTCATATGGTCCCTATAACCCGTCCCTGAGACACTATTGACTTGCAGCACTGATAAAAACTCGATGCATCCGGATGCTACACACCTACCCCAAACCGAAAGTAGAAAAAATTGTCAACATTTCGACTAAAGGTCATCCGGAAATGACGATGTGACGGTGACACTTGCGCGAAAAACTTCTTTTTTTTTTTTTAGCTTGACAGGCCTACTTTTTGGCCCCTTTAGGGCATTGCTCCTGACCCCTTTGTCTAGCCTTATATTCCTGCTATAGAAAAATAAAAACTCTTTGGCGCTAAATGTTAATGCAATACCACAGGGAATCGTACCGCAATGGCGGGTAGGACCAGTAATTTCAGTTTTGTCAAATCTACGTTCAAAGCCCTCTTTAAAGGGGTCTAGCGGGCCAAAAAACCTGTGCACGACCCTGGGCCTGTAATATCCTGTAGCCTGGGATGCCTGTGTACCCATGACAGCAAAATTCCCGAATTAGGGCATTAAGGTCGAAAACTACGGAAGGCCGAAATGGCCATCCTGGCGAGTCTGCATTAGTACGCTATGGTAGCGGAAAGGATATAAGCTATATTCATTATATGCCATAATCTATGAATATCCATCTCGAATTGAAATCTCAGTTAAAAATTGAAACTTTCTCAATCTTACTTCAAAATTTGAGGTACTAGGTAAAATCTCAGATTATTTCTCTCCAAATTGTTCTGTAATGATCTCTGCAGTTTTTATCCAGTGATTCAGATTTTGAGTTTGGTCTCACACAAAGATAGTCTACAGATTTAATAGCAATCTCATAAAACATGGCAATCTCAACTCCAATATTATCACTTGACTTCAAGATGGTTTCATTGTGAGTCTAGGCTAAGAATTAGTATTTTATAATTTGGCATAAATAATAGTGAATAGTGTACCTGTTAGCATTATATGCTGGTATCAGTATCTAAAGGATTGTATGGAATTATTATAACAACATTATGATTTCTGTTTGAGATTGAGAGATTGGAGCCATACAAATGTTCTGCCATATCCTTAACTCAAAATGTTTGTGAATATTAAGTTCAGGTTAGTGTCACAATTAAGGCTAAGAAGTTTTTTTTAATTATTTGTTACTCGGACATTCTTGATTCTTCTCTCACAGGAGGAGGGAAAAACATCAAGTAAAAACTCCAAAATGTATAGTCACAACACTGTTGGTGGTGGACTAATGTCACTTAAAGTCCATGAAGGTCCGCAACTGTGATAGTTTTCAAGAAAACGACCAATTTATCCTAAGACTAGTACAGTTACAGGTAGCTGCATCATTGATAAAGAATTGAAATAGTTTTGTTTAGAAATTATTTACATGTTTCATAAATATAGATAAATGAAAACATTTGACAATTATATGCGATTTCATTTTTTCATTTTTTTTTGAAAATGCCAAGAAAAATGGTAGGAGAGTCAGAGTAACGAAAAATAATAGAACTCTGGCCTAAATCAGATATACGCAACTTTCGTTATAGTTTAGCTTAAGCCTAGGTCCCTCTGAGCATTTTTTGCTTCGGCAATGAACTCCCGATTGAAATTAATGAGCTATCAGGACATCGGGAATTCCTGAGTGGGACCTAGGCTTTAACAGTAGTTGACACTGTAAATGTATATAAATAATAATAATAAAGACTTGCCATATTGACTTATTCAGAATTCTATAAAATGATTTATTCACAATTTCAGCAAACTCCATTTAATGGGATTTGAATGTATTAAATTGCATATGTATATCTCAGCTCTACTATATGTCCAAGATGAGACTCTATTTTATAAGACAGAAAATATATTATATACAAATTATTATATAAAAATGCCTCATTATACACACATGTATACTGCCCTCCAAAAGTTCCTTCACACTCCTCAAATCTGCAATAGAACTGCAATAGTAAATCTTACACCGATGTTTGTTAATTACTGTAAAAGCATTTATTTTCGCGAGGCTAAATGTTTGTGAATTTCTAATTTGTAAGTAGTTCGCGAGGGTTAATGTTTGCGAATTTCAAATTTCAGAAACAAACAAAATTCTACTTTCTTGGCAATATCCCTGGTGCATTATTTAGTTGCCATGGCGTGATAATCACTCCGATAATTACGACTACTGTTTGAACACTTTAACGGTCATCTACCCAAGCATATTGATTTTTAATTGGCCGATTGGCTTAATTTGTCGGTATTTACTATTAATGTTTGTTTACAATTAAGGGGAACCAGGCAGTCCCATTGTGTAATGAGAAAACTGTGAAAATATATTGTATTCAGTCCATTGTTTCCAAGCTTACTGGAACAAGCAATAGCGTAGGTATTAAACATTGTACCTTTAGACAGTGTTTTTATACTGGTACACACTCATTGCAATTGAACTGCTAATTAGATTTTTGACAGAAATAGTTTATGTTCACGTTTTCTGTTGCACTGTAAACTTTTTGTATACATCAATCAAATACAGTTAGTTGATTAAGCAAACGTCAGCGTAGTCGTCAGTGTTTTATCAATTCCGAGTAGATTGTAATGGCGTCGCTTAGCCGTAATCAATATTGAAGTTCCAAATATTTGAAGCTATTATGAAGGTAATAATTTCATGAGCATCAATTTTCGTGGATTTATCGAACTCGCGAATATAGCGAAAATTAAACCCTCGCAAACTGTTCTGCTTTTATAGTAAAGCAAATCCTATGATTTGAGGAGTGTACTAGTATGCAATGTAAAGTACTGGAATATACTGACTGCTTGGTTTATTGTGCAATATGAGCAGGTATTATGAAAAGTAACAATGTTATTATATTTATTGTTAACTATTGTATTAGTATCATGAATTCCCTTCCTAAATATTTATCTTTTTTACTCAAAATCATTTGTATTCGGGCTTCATCTAGTGGTCTATCTATTACAGAAAACTTGTTGCACAAATTAGTTGTTTAAACGAAACTCAATACATATGTCCATCTAGTGTAGGTATGTGCAGCACAGTTTTATTAGCTCACCTGCCACAATGTGGCAAGGTGACCTTTTGTCAAAAACTAGGTCAGAAGGTCAAATAATAGGAAGACCTTGTTAACACTCTAGAGGCCTCTTTTTTGCTTCAATCATCATAAAGTTTGGTCAAAATGTTTATCTTGATTACCTTAAGGTCATATGGGGTCGAAAACTAGGTCACAATGACAAATAATAGAACAATCTATCAAACACCATAGAGGCCACATTTAATCTTTATGAAATACATAGTAAGGCCATGTTTAGCAGGTGAGCGCCACAGGATCTATGATCCTCTTGTTCGTGTGTGCTGGTCACAGACAATTTTAATGTTTCTGTCCTTAGACTTGTATTAAGATATTCAAGATGACCAACTGACAGCTTTTTAAGGTTTCATAGAATATGAATTTGACAAAGCAGAATTGCAGGTGTAACGATTTTATTCAGAGTGATAGCTCTAGTATTAAATGGTTTTCATTTACACTCATTCTGAAGTGTACAAAGAATGATTCCCCCTCATTAAAGATGGTTGTGTATATTGTTTTGCTGATGGATTTGATTCAATTCATAATTGGTACAGAAGTATATAGTAATACATTAAACCAAGTTTGATTACAATCAACACTGTTTCGGTGGCATTGGGAATTTTGTGTATGTCCAGTCCGGTGGTTATCCATTATTTATATACAACTTTTGTTGGTATAGCACGGAGAATTTGACATGATCCTGACTTTTATGCATGAATATAAGGTTCTATTGTTGAATATATAAATTTCCGCGAGCAAATCTTGCAACATCAATTCTTTAGATTTGTGTTGATATTACACTTCGAGCGTCTTTGTGATACTTTCCGCTTATGAAAACATACAACAAAGATTATAAATAGAGACAATACGTCAGCTGTTAATTTATGCTAATAGAAGTTCAAGAGTCATGTCAAATTCTCTGGACTATATTCAGTTATAAATGTGTTAAGTCTTAAAACTATTATAAATCAATTAATCAGGTCAGTCACTTGTATACATGACATTGTGTATATAAACATTGCAATTCTCTTATTTATGTCTTATTTTAATATACATTTTTTGTACGTTTAATATGTGTATTAGTTTGTAGCTTAGTGGATCAGGTATTGTTTTCCCTGCCTTTTTAGCTCACCTGTCACAAAGTGACAGAGTGAGCTTTTGTGATCACTCTTCGTCCGTCGTCCGTCCGTCGTCCGTCCGTCCGTCCGTCAACAATTGGCTTGTGTAGACACTAGAGGTCACAATTTTAGCCTAATCTTTATGAAACTTGGTCACAATGATCATCTCAACAAAATCTAGGCCAAGTTCGATATTGGGTCATCCGGGGTCAAAAACTAGGTCACTAGGTCAAATCATAGAAAAACCTTGTGTAGTCACTAGAGGTCACAATTTTGACTTAATCTTTATGAAACTTGGTCACAATGATTATCTCGACAAAATCTAGGTCAAGTTCGATATTGGGTCATCCTGGGTCAAAAACTAGGTCACAAGGTCAAATCATAGAAAAACCTTGTGTAGTCACTAGAGGTCACAATTTTGACTTAATCTTTATGATACTAGGTCACAATGATTATCTCAACAAAATCTAGGTCAACTTCAATATTGGGTCATCTAGGGTCAAAAACTAGGTCACAATGTCAAATAATAGAAAAACTTTGTGTAGTCACTAGAGGTCACAATATTGGCCTAATCTGTATGAAACTTGGTCACAATGATCATCTTAACAATACCTAGGTCAAGTTCGATATTGGGTCATCTTGGGTCAAAAACTAGGTCACATGGCTAAATCATAGAAAAACCTTGTGTAGTCACTAGAGGTCACAATGTCGACCTTATCTTTATGAAACTTGGTCACAATGATCATCTCAACAAAATCTAGGCCAAGTTTGATATTGGTTTATCTGGGGTCATAAACTAGGTCATTAATTCCAATCATATAAAAAACTTGTGTAGTCACTAGGGGTCACAATATTGGCCTTATCTGTATGAAACTTGGTCACAATGATCATCTCTACAAAATCTAGGTAAAGTTCGACAGGTGAGCGACCTAGGGCCCTTTGGGCCCTCTTGTTGTCCAATTGATATGTTTAAAACAATAAAAATATAATGTTATGATATATATTGCAATCTTGGTATACAAGTGACAGACCTGATTAAACGGTCTATACATATGCTCTAGTGGTCTGTTATTTTGATACTGTAGTGTTTCAGTATTTTAGATATTATGTATGTAACATTTTTAGTGATTAATAATAAATGATCTGTTAAAGTTATAGTTCTTTTCATCTAATTGCTAAAAAAACACTTCAGAGAAATTTATTAATTAAATTGCTTTTGGAATAACATTCTTTGGTATAGGTGGCATCTAGTTTTAGGATTGTGAAACCTTTTGTTTTGAACTTAGAAGACATTGACTGACGGACAGCATACTAGTATATACCAACTAAGAGTGTTATTTCTTCACGTATAATCATTCTCTAATTTTTCAACAACAAAAATTTATACTATGCAAAAAGAATATAAGTTTTCAGTTAAGGATTTAACGTCTCTCTTTTGAGTTTCTTAATGCCATGTCACTTTGTTAGAAAACATAGCCAACATGTGGCATTAGTTTTCTTTGTATGGAAAACTTCAGTGTTTTCTTCAAATCACATTTTGTCCGTCCTTGCAGCTATCAACAGTTTTCCTGTCTGTATGGTAGGGATAAATGGAACACAATTGTTATATGAGACATTTATGCATTGTTACTGAAACATTACCCTGGTGCATTATTTTGTTTTGTTCAATTTATGTATGATTATTACCAGCAATTGTTCTCTCTTTAAAATTGTGATAAATGCAATACTATGCTCTCTTTACAAGAATGGCATTTATATGGGTTATATATGTATGTTATGTAAATATAGAAGATGAATCAGAGACTATAGATGTATAGATGTATCTAATATCTCTGGATGAATCTAGTGCCTGCTTCTAAGTTGTATAGCTGATGATCATTTAAATTATATTTTTATTTATGTGTTCTTGGCACTCCTAGCTAATGACTTAATAAAATTATCTATAATTCAAAACTTGTTTGTTTTAGTTTTATTGAAAGTGCCATTTGTTCATATTTATGCTCCCTTTCAATGAATAAGGAGTATATTGCCTTACACATGTCTGGTTAATAACTTGAGAACACTCAAACGTTTGTAATCCCTAATCTTATTTGTTGTGTTGTTCATGATCAAAGTTCACATTTTCGAGAATGATACTGTAAAATCAAATATTTTCGTGGGTATTAGATTTCGTGGATTTTGATAGAAATGTCTTTTCATGGGGTCATAAATTTGTGGATTACAAAACATGGAAGGGTAAATCCATGTTCTGTATAATACAGTTTTTGTGTGGTTGATTAATCATGGGGATTACATTATGTGGTCGAGTTTAACAACGGAAATCAACGAAATTTCAACTCCCTCGAAAAATAATGATTTTTCAGTAGCTCATTGATTATTGGAAGACGAAATGTTGGAATTACGATACTCATACCCACAGGTAACTGTATCAATAATTAAGATTAATTTTTTTTTTAAAAAATAATTTTTTTTGGCAAATTTGTATCATAACCAAGGTTGATTACGTAGGCATTGAGCCCAACAGTCACTGGAGTGCATTTTGGTTTTCATAATTTACAGCATTTACAGCATTAGTTATCTTAATTAGGCTGTATGTGAACAAACACACATATCATGGTATGTTCATTGAAAGCATTTGAAAACAAGCTTAAATTTACCTTCATACAATTTAATTCAAACTTTAAACTTTGCTTACAATTTTTCGACCACGTAAAACGCTGTTGGGACGGTCAAGGTGGGTTTAAGTGTTATCAACGGTTTTCTAACGGCCATTTTCATTGGTTCGCGTATAAAAATCAACCAATGAAAATCGCTGTCACAAAATCGTCATTTGACAAACATGGAGTCATTTTGACAATAAAATATACACCTGGAAATAAGTTAAGCACACCCCAGAAATTTAAAATTGGTTGTGATTGAAAGCACTGTCATGAGATGACGACTTAATTGAGCTAAGAAATAGTAATTTGATAAGTAGCGATAGCAATTTAGTAATCATAAACCAGTAAATTTATGAGTTTAGTTTATTCTTATCCAAATTATTGAAGCATAAGCAAATGTGTTGTTTTTTACCAAAAATGTAGGTGTTTATAAGTATGGTGTTGGAGCGTTTACAAAACATTTACTGGGGGATATTTTTGGTAAATGTTGACGATTACTTAACCTTAAATGACATTATGTAGCCAAATTTTTAATAACGTGTGTAACTGTCAAGTGCCCGGACAACAGCCTCAACCCTTCTCCTCGTACTACCAGTAAGGCGTCTAACGCGATTTTGAGATAAATTTTGCAATTCTTGTCATCCGGGCACGTCGAGGTTACACACGTTATCGAAAATGGCGGCTACGTTGGCTGCAATATTTGACCAAATTGGTACATTGTATTAAAAATCTTCTATTTTAACCATATTTGTTTATATCAGCACTGTAATATGTAATTATTATTCAAATATGAACATTTTATTTCATTTCGAAACAATTGACTCATTAGCTGATTCAAAATGGCACCCAAGATGTCGACCAAAACCAGTAAAAATATGCCGATGACGCAAAAGTAACTTACAAATTGCTATTCTTGCTGATTAATAGTTCTTCAGATGTATTTGACGTATCTATTCATTTACTTATTTATATCATTATTTATTGTTCGGGTCTATTTGCGTTAGCATCCATGAAGGCTGAAATTAAAATGGCGGCTACAATGGCCGTCATTAGTGGCGAATTGGCATATTTTATTAAAAATAAAAACCATTAAATGTTATCAAAATTGCTAACCATAATATTATCAGTACTGCAATATGTTGTAAATACTCAAATTGAAACTTTAATTAAAATCAATTGACCAGATAACTGATTCAAAATGTCATCCAAGATGGCTCCAAACGTGAAAGAAGTGGTTAACAATACAGTCATAGTCATTGGTCGGTTGGTAAATTAAGTGTAAATCATCAAGTATTCATTCCACATTAACTAATTTATATTATATATATATAACCCCCATAAAACCATTGGACGGGGAAAATAAATGGGGGTACCCTTTTGGGGCCCGGACAAAAAACAACAAATAAACTAATTTATATTAATCAATTTTACAAAAACCAATACATGCTGTATAATACGGTTGCAATTGTTAGGTAGCATTCCAAATTGAACCAATCTGGTTTATTCTGTCCTCATCAGTGAGTCACAGTTGTGTAATGATTAATGCCCAGACGAATCCAGATGGTTCAAAGGTTATAACTCGAATTTGTTAAAAAACCCGAAAGAAAGAGTTTATATCTTTCATTGGTGATACAAATGCCAACACAAGTAAAGACATGATCATTGATAACGCAGGTCTAGGCGGGAAAAAAACAAAAGCGGTATATTCTATGCCGCCACGTGATGCCCAAGAGTTAAGTTATTGGATGAAAAAAATCCAACACCCAAGAATCTACAATGCCACATGGAGGTCATCTGATATGGTCGCTTTAAACCAAATATTTATGTAGCGATCTCCAGAGGATGGGGAAGACCTCTGCATGATATACTAGTAATAGTTTATACGGGGCAAAAATATGGCCAGGTATAGAATGTAATAATATAATTATTTATAAAGATCAATTGGGATACAAGAAGAGGATGTACAATACCATGAATACTTGGATTACTGACGAGATGATAAATATCAGACTGACTGTTGCAAACAAGGACCATCTATCTTAAACACCCAAGTTTTTTTTGTAATATGGAGAAATATAGGAAGAAGGTTAAAAAGCACCTGGATGAACATGAGGGTTGTGGCAAATTGATTACTAGAAGAAGAGGTTAGGGATTATATGATGACGCTGGTCATAAAAGATCTTGACAGACGGAGAGAAACTGTACTATACATTGGTCCTACCAGAAGTGATGCTACTTATGATAGTAGCTACCTTCCCATTATTAGGCCGATTGCGAGAAAATACCTCGAAATTAACAAACATCAACCCCCAATTATGATAAGTTGTTGAATATGTGGGAGACATCAGAATTCTTGCATATTGAAGGAAAGGCCGCATGGGCAAGGTGGTATTGGTGACTTCCAGAATTGGAGATGAATAGAATCTAGATATCACTTGTAAGGATAATACGTATGTGACCGATAATATCATCAGAGATTCAAAATATGCTGAATGTATCGGCCTAGTGTCTCACACAGACTTTTAATGTGTAATGTTTGCTAGTTTATATTCAGATTTGATGTAGTGAACTACACCGTCTTCTGTATGTAGGTTGATGGCATCTCCACACAGCTTTGTCTTGTGCTAAACAATGCACATTGTCTTGATAACAAAACCAAAGACATTGGTCATTGTCAAGAAGACGAAACGGTTTGCGATGCAACATTATGCGCTATGCTCGAATCATGCAAGATGCCTTGTGGATCATCAAAACATTGATAATGAGACGTTCATCTTTTTGAGTAGTTTTGTGAACCGACAGGGGAGGATTAAGATGAGAAAATCATGGTAGGTAAAGCTTGCAATGCTTTCAATACATTTAAACTGCAGTCGAAAACCAGCAAACACTTGATCGAAACAGACATCAAGCTATTCAGCTCAATACCAAGACAGTAAAGCTGTATATTTCAAAGACCTGGAACCTTAATTAGCAGATAGTGAAACTCCATTTAGACAGATGAGGGCTCTGCATGTATTCTTCAACTATAATGTCCACGTAGAATTGGGAAATATATGGCCAAGATATAATTAACAATTGTACGCCTTTACAGGGGATAAAGCAGAAATCTACATCCAACACCATACACGGACGAATATGGCGTCAGTCTTGGCACAGGACGAAGCATGAACCCACAACCCCAACCATACAAAGACGAAAATGGAGGTGGAATGGCATCTACATAGTGAGAACTGTTTAACATCACTCACCTATAATATGATTAGACACAAAAGGCCAGAAAATCCTACCAGATATGACGTACTTGAAGAACATTTCGTGCCGCAACTTTCGTTTGGCGTGGTAACAATTGCGACACATGTTCGAAAACAATTAAAAGCTGTTAACAATGCGCATTGCCAAACTACAGGAGAAGTGGATAAAATCAAGTATAAAAAAATGTTTGTAAAATAAACAAATGTGTAAATAAAACATATATACATATACAAGTATTTACAATACCGTATACATATACCCCAACCGACCAGTGATCTAAGATAAATAGTAAGCTTGGTTTAAACTTTCATGTCTGGCAGCAATCTCGGAAGCCAATTTGAATAAGCTAAACATTAAGTGTTTTCAATTGTAGTTTCATTAGATCATTTATTACCTATAGCAGTACTTATATTAAAAATTAACAATTTCCATTACGTTCCATGCTATTAAATGCAAATTTTCAGGTTGACATATGTGGCAGCCATTTTTGTCTGCATTTTGATTTCAGCCGTCATGGATGCCATCTAAAATTGGCTTAATCAATAAATCATGATATATTTATGCAGTGTATTACAGTAGTGGTTATGTTTGAGACACACTACAATCAATCAGCACTTCTTTATGATCCACTAACATATTGTTTTGATTATGGCGGCCATCTTGGACGCCATTTTAAATCAGTTAATGGGTCAGTTGTTCTAATTGTTTAATTGAATTGAAGTTTTCTTTGAGTGTTTATCATATTACACTACTGGTACATATATAATTAAAACAATTAATTTTAATACAATATGTCAATTTGGAAATTATGGCGGACATTATAGCCGTGATTTGGATTCCAGCTGCCATGGGTGCCATCTAAGATTCACTAAATCAATAACTAATGATAAATTTATATTAATAATTATGTTTTTAGCATTTAAAATACAATCAACCCGCAAAAATAGCAATTTGTAACTTTTTTCTTGTACAACAGGCATTTTGTCTAATTTTAGCGGCCATCTTGGTCGCCATCTTGAATTTCTCAAAACGCTCAATGGTACCAGCTGGGCATCATTCAGATTCTTCAATAACAACATATTCCCTAACAGAATACCAAACATTATTTACTATACAGTCCAATTCCGGGTCTTACCTAAATATCCCATTTATAGACCGGACTATTTATGAAGATATCGAAAGCCAATTCTTGTTTTTGATACCTGGTCAATTCTTCACAAATACACCTTCTATAAGATTTTAAATTTACATTTTAAAAACAAGTTTGTTTTTTACTCTTAATCAATGATACAGTTACCTATGCTCATACCTTCTATTGAGGAAACCACACATAATTAGTCATACAGTGATAAAGTGAACAGTTGTCCTGATCAGTGCTTCTGGAGTTGATTTTCTGCCAGTACTGACTTGTTCTTTTGCAAGCAACTAATAGCTTTAAATAGACATAGAGGATATTGAATGAATGTTGGTTTATTATTGAATTTATGGAACAAGTTGAATAAAATGTTATGAAGCAAGCATGCGCATATTGCTTTGATACTTTGCATACTTGCCCACCCTTATGACCCCAACCCATACACTTGGGAAGGTAACTCTATCAGGCATTTTGTTGAAATTATGCCCCCTTTTTCTACTTAGTGCAAATGTTAAAGTTTAGGTACAGGTTTTTAACCTCTAATATCTTCAAAGTGCATTGACATATTGCTTTGATACTTTGCATTCTTGTTCACCAGCATGACCCATACAGAGGGGTGGGTAAATATATCAAGCATTTTGGTAAAAGTATGCCCCCTTTTTTAGCTCCACTGTTCGTAGAATAAGTGAGCTATTGCAGTCACCCGAGCGTCGGCATAATGCTTATGTTAAAGTTTAGGTACAGGTTTTTTAACCTCTAATATCTTCTAAGAGCATAGACAAAGTGCATAGGCATATTGCTTTGAAACATTGCATACTTGTTCACCATCATGACCCCAACCCATACACAGGGTAACTCTATTAAGTATTTTTAGCTCACCTGTCACAAAGTGACAGAGCACAGGCCAAAGAAATTATATCACAAAACTCTGTATTTTGTGATATAATTTCTTTGGCCTGTGGACAGAGTGAGCTTTTGTGATCACTCTTCGTCCGTCGTCCGTCCGTCAAGAATTGGCTTGTGTAGACACTAGAGGTCAAAATTTTAGCCTAATCTTTATGAAACTTAGTCACAATGATCATGTAAACAAAATATAGGCCAAGTTCGATATTGGGTCATCTGGGGTCAAAAACTAGGTCACTAGGTCAAATCATAGAAAAACCTTGTGTAGTCACTAGAGGTCAAAATGTTGACTTAATCTTTATGAAACTTAGTCACAATGATCATCTCAACAAAATCTAGGTCAAGTTCGATATGGGGTCATCCGGGGTCAAAAACTAGATCACAAAGTCAAATCATAGAAAAAACCTTGTGTAGTCACTAGATGTCACAATTTCGACCTTATCTTAATGAAACTTGGTCACAATGATCATCTCAACAAAATCTAGGTCAAGTTTGATATTGGGTTATCTTGGGTAAAAAACTAGGTCACATGGTCAAATCATAGAAAACCTTGTGTAGTCACTAGAGGTCACAGTTTCTACCTTATCTTAATGAAACTTGATCATAATGATCATCTTAACACAATCTAGGTCAAGTTCAATATTGGGTTATCCGGGGTAAAAAACTAGGTCACAAGGTCAAATCATAGAAAAACCTTGTGTAGTCACTAGAGGTCACAATTTTAGTCTAATCTAGATGAAACTTGGTCACAATGATCATCTCAACAAAATCTAGATAAAGTTCGATATTGGATTATCCGGGGTCAAAAACTAGGTCACAAGGTCAAATAATAGAAAAACATTGTGTAGTCACTAGAGGTCACAATTTAGGCCTGACCTTAACAAAACTAGGTCACAATGATCATCTTAACAACATCTAGGTCAAGTTAGATATTGGTTTATCTGGGGTCAAAAACTAGGTCATTAGGTCAAATCATATGAAAACCTTGTGTAGTCACTAGAGGTCACAATATTGGCCTAATCTGTATGAAACTTGGTCACAATGATCATGTCACCAAAATCTAGGTCAAGTTCGACAGGTGAGCGACCTAGGTCACAATGATCATGTCACCAAAATCTAGGTCAAGTTCGACAGGTGAGCGACCTAGGGCCCTTCGGGCCCTCTTGTAGTGAAATTATGCCCCCTTTTTCAACTGCAAATGTTAAAGTTTAGGTACATGTTTTTTCACCTCTAATATTTTCGAAATGCATTCACATTTTGCTTTGCATACTTGTTCACCATCATGACACAACCCATACACAGGGGTTGGTAACTCTATCAAGCATTTTGGTGAAATAATACCCCCTTTTGGACTTAGAAATGCAAATGTTAAAGTTTAGGTAAAGGTTTTTTATCCTCTAATATCTTCAAAGTGTAATGATATATTGCTTTGATACTTTGCATACTTGTTCATCATCATGACCTCAACCCCTACACAGGAGAAGATAACTATTTAGCATTTTGTTGAAATTATGTCCCTTTTTGGACTTAGAAATGCTTATAAATTTTGTATAGTCTCTCAATAGGATAGTATATTATAGGATAACTAAATAAGTTCGAATCTAAGAGTCGAAGTTATTTAGAAATGCTTATTTGTTAACCTTCATGACCCAGATGACCTACATATGAGTAGGTAACGGTCCTGCGTTTGTCTCCTATTTCGACTTAGAAGCCCACACCTCTACACAGCAGAGGGTAATGCTGTTGTTTTGAAACATTTGTTTTGAATAAAAATGATTGTACTTTCCTAGCATGGCACTGCAAATTGTGGAACGCGCTGTTCGCGAACAGCTCTTGTTTAACCTCTAATAACTTCAAGTGTATTGATATATTGCTTGGATACTTTACATACTTGTTCACTATCATGACCCTACCCCTGTGTGGGGTAGGTGACTCTATCAATCATTTTGTTGAAATTATGCCCCTTTTGGGACTTGGAAATGCAAATGTTAAAGTTTAGGTTCAAATTTTTAACTCTAATATCTTCAAAGTACATTGATATATTGCTTTGATACTGTGCATACTTGTTCATGACCTCAACCCCTAGGCAGGAGTAGATAACTATTTAGCATTTTGTTGTAATGATGCCCCCTTTAGGACTAAGAAATTCTTATTTGTTCACCTTCATGACCCAGAGGAGTCCTACACGTGAGTAAGTAACTGTCCTGCATTTTGTCCAAATTATCTCCGTTTTTCGACTTAAAAGCGCCAACCTCTACACAGCAGAGTGTAATACTGCTGATATGAAGCATTTGTTTTGAATATTTAATGATTATACTATCCTAGCATGGTACTGTAAATAGTGGAGCATGCTGTACGTGGACAGCTCTTGTTATTAATAAAGTTCATTATTAATTTAAAACAACTTCAGTTCTCATTAAAAAAACTAATTTTAGATAATCCCGCGTATCAAAACTGCCAAAAAGGACCAATATCGCAATCGTGCGCATGTTCTTTTTCTGTCCATTTCATTTTAAATAATTTCCACAAATAGTAGATTAGTATGTTGTACAACTAAATTATATCTTACACGGTTCAAATTTGCAGTTACAAGTTATTTTCTGGTTTTCAAATCTTAGCAATAACTATTGCAATGGTATCGCAATAGCTTCAAGCAATACAATAGTATCGCAATAGTACTTTCAGCAATAGCAATAATATCGCAATAGTAAAAAATTGACTCAATAGTCACTCCTAATTAAATGCGCATTGTTCCACATCATTGCATAAACAGTTTTACAACACTGTAGAAAAGTGCATGGGTGTGTGATAAATGTGCTTTATAAACGCCGATACGTGTTTACTAGAATCAAAGCATACATCAAATCATTTATTAGACGTCGATACATGTTAACTAGAATCAAAGCATACATCAAATAATTTATTAGAAGTAGATACATGTTTAAAAGAATCAAAGCATACACCACATCATTGTATGTAGGTATGTGTTTATTAGAATCAAACAATTATCACAGCATTGTGTGTAGTTATGTGTTTATAAGAATCAAATCAAACATTGTACGTAGATACATGTTTATTATAATCAAAGCATACATCACATCATTGTATGTAGATACATGTTTGTTAGAATCAAAGCATACATCACACCATTGTATGTAGATACATGTTTGTTAGAATCTAAGCATACATCACATCATTATATGTAGATATAATGTAAGTGTTTATGAGAATTGTATGAAAGCATACATTACATCATTATATGTAGATATGTTTTATAAGAATCAAAATGTACACCACAACATTGTACATAGATCTGTGTTTATTAGCACGGGCGATAATCACGTGACTTCGTCTAGTATGTTAAACGAATAATGGCGGATATTTTGCCTCAGTAAGTACATATTTTTCTTCATTTTATATGTCTTATATCCTCTACATCAAAACTTCACATAGCATATGCGCATTGCCTTTTTTCGAACGGTAGAACATAGTTTTGCCTCATAATCTGAACAGATTTCGAGAACACTCATTGAATTTGATCAACAGTTTCAGCGCAACGCAGGTATGTCGCACGCATTGAATACAATTTTGGCAAATTATGGACACATTTTAAAAGTGTTATGCGACGAAAGAGGTATAAAATTATTTGAAATGTTTAATTATATCGTGAACGTAACCTGTGTGGGTTTTCTTAGTGCAATCTTAGGCAGTGTATTTCCATTTTACGTAAATAGTATGTATCACGAATAGTTTTGTCTTAGTATGTCTGACGTCTTATATCGGGGGTGTGTTTCAGTACGTCAAGAGATGTCTCTTTTTACACATATTACCACCCCATATTTATGTTTAATTTGTCAAAATATTTTTTCAAAGAGAACTTAGAGATGTTATGGTTTATTTATAATCGATACATATGCTATGTGTGCAACTAAGGATTCTGCCAAATTAGATTACATCAATTTAAAAACGACCATTCATTCAATAATTGAACCAAAGTACAAGAAAATAAACTCTTAACGCTACGTTCTATAAAACCTGATTAACAACGACTTTAATTTAACTCGTTTTCTTAGAGGTCATATAACAGTTCCTGCAATGATACATTGTTAATATACACTTTTATCTCTGTAAATGGAAAGAGTTTATGCATTGAAAGTGGTTGTCATTTTGTATGTTCCTTGTTTGGCAGAATAAGCATTCTATATATATCCTATTCTACAGACCATTCCGATTAATCTAGAATGGATGCTTACATAAACTCATTCGTGATTTTCGTGACTTATTTACTACACATCCAAGCTATTTTCTATATTTTATAACAGAACAGCTATATTTTCATTATTTCTTCTACAAAATCACAGGTACAGGAACAGTGAAATCCTAGTTTCTCTGTGGACATTCGGCAAACAGTAAAAACTTGTGGGACTGAGGTACTCGTTGGGTTTCAACTAACTAAATTTGTACTATTGTTTCCATTAAGGCATATGGCTACATCATATAGATGTTCAACGAACATTTGGTGAGCATTAAACCATATGAATTAACTTTTTTTCAGAATGGAACAAGCGTTTCTATGCACCCATTTGGAAAAACGACAAAAGTCACGAAGAGGTCATACAGGGAATGCGCCATACAGATGTTTCAAAATTTTACAAAAACTTCGTTTACCATTAATGTTATTGCAAACAAACTCGCCACATCTATTCACTCTAATTATGCAACAGTACTGGACATATGTCATTACTTCAGTAAGTAATGTAAAGAAGATAAATTTTACTTTAGAATGCTAGTTACATGTCTTACACAGCATGAAAAGATACGTTTAATATTAACGTAAATGTAATTATATTCGAAATTTAAATACATTTAATCAGAAAAAAGTAGCCATTGAATTCCATATTTATCCCTGATTCTCGTATCGTCGTGCTTTCTCGTATTTTCGGCAAGCATCAAAACTTCGTTTCTGAGTTATGATTTTGAATTATTTTGATAGTTTTAACATATTTTAGTTGATTTCCTCAAAAAATAAATCAGATTTGGGCAAAAAACGAAGATTTTCGAAAAAAACACTAAAAAATGGCGAACATTTCAAAAAAGGGAAACAACTTTTTTTGAATGGTTTTCAACCACAAATGAGAATTTACACGTGTGGTTGAAGGACAATATTACAAATTGGGCCCAATATAAAGTTTGTAAGAGTACCAGTCGAGGCACAATACGAAAATGACGACTATACGAGAAAGTTCACTTGAACTCAGATTATGGAGGTCACGTGATGTGATGCTAAAAATAGACCATACAAGTTATTTTTTTCGTGTTTTTGTTGATTCCATGCAATTACTGTTGGCAGGACATACATCTAATTTAAACAAAAAACGCTACCAAAAGAAAAGTACGCACAACGTCACGCTCTATGGTAGCGTCACACTATCCATGACGTCGTGCAATAAACAAGACGTTAATTTCAGCAGCCGGTCCATAATTTTTGCCGGTCCATATTGTTTATAATATTGACCGGCTGCTGTATTCGGAACATGTAAATCAATCAGTCTATCGCTGGATATATTGACTGATTGGAATAACAAAGAAACAGTTGAATGAAATTAGGGTGAGGTATAATATAATAAAATATTATTTGTGATTAGAATATAATCTACATTATGAGCCAATGAAAACGCCACATTTTCGCGGTTAAATGAAAATTTAATCATTAAAATTTTCTCCTAACAGACTTGTTGTCATGCGTTGGTGCTAATTTCTATCGGCCAATCAGAATGCAGAATGTTATATTCTTTTTGCAATAACATAAATATTTTGAGCGCTATTGGGCTTTGAATTAGATGAGGCATTTTTAAAGTCCTTGAGTGTATTTCACACGTACAAATCGGCATTAAATGTACCTAAACGAATATGACATTTTTATGGTTAAACACGTAAACTTTACAAATTATAACAGTTGTCTCATTTTTTGATCACCCCATGTATATGCATATTAACAGCGGGTCGTTAGTAATGATCCTAGATTTTGTGACAGCCCCTTTTTATCTCACATACTATACGATTTATAAACTGACTCGATCTACTCAGTGACCCTCAGTATAAAATATTGGTCTGTATCTCAATTTTTTTTCTTCAATATAAGCATTTGTATATTGCCAAGGATTATCACGTAACACAATAATTGAACTTCAACTGTATGGTTCTGTCAATCTTTTGGCATGTTAAACATAAATATAGGGTGATAAGATGTGTAAAAATAGCCATCTCTTGACGTACAGAAACACACCTAGAGATGAGACGTGATACATACTATGACAAAATCGTTCGTGATACATACTATTTACGTAAAATGAAATATATTGCCGAATATTAAAATAAGAAAATCCGTTCAGGTTTCATTCACGATATAAACAATCTTTTTGTATAATTATATTCCTTTTTTTCACACAAGCCCCTATTTATCCATAGTTTGGCAAACATTTATACGATGCGTGCGGCATATCAACCTTGCGCTGAAACTCTTGATAAAATTCAATGAGTGTTCTCAAAATCTGTTCAAATTATGAGGCAAAGCCAAGTTCTTACATTCAAAAGAAAGCAATGCGCATATGATAGGCTATGTGAAGTTTTGAAATAGTGGATATAAGACATAATAATTATAACACGAAGAAAAATTGGTACTTACCGATGCTGAATATCCGCCATTATTCGTTTAACATACTAGACGAAGTCACGTGATTACCACCCTTGATTAGAATCAAGCAATAATCACAACATTGTATGTAGATATGTGTTAATTGAAATGAAAACATTCATCACATCATTATATGTAGATACATGTTTATGAGAATCAAACCATGCATCATACTGTTATCTGTAGATACATGTTTATTAGAATCAAAGCATACATCACAGCATTATATTTAGATACATGTTTATTAGAATCAAACAATACTCACAGAACATTGTATGTATATGTGTTATTAAAATCAAACAATAATCAGAGAACATTGTATGTAGATATGTGTTTATTAGAATCAAACAATATTCTAACATAGCACGTGAGATAAGCCTTCTTTGCGTATATTGATCTTACCATATTTTATTACCGCGATAAAATATAGCTGATTGATAACTACACATTTGACGTCATAAAGTATGACAAATAACGTAACGGTAACGGTAACGTTCCTAGGAAAGAAAGTAGTTTGACCTCAACCTGTCTTGTTGTGGTATAAATGGTAAAGCATTGGCGATGTTAGAATCGAAATAATAAATAGGAGCTGTGCTTTGTTGTGTTATAAAATAAAGGCACTCGTTTGACTGCGTACATCAAATCACGCGTGCTACGCACTCGTGATTTAATTACTACGCATCCAAACACGTGCCAATATTTTATTACGCAACAAAACATAGCTTCGTATTCATTATTTCTTAAATCACAAAATTTTATGTAGATATGTTTTTATCAAAATCAAACCATTTATTTATTAGATGTAGATACGTGTTAACTAGAATCAAAGCATACATCCCATCATTGTACATAGATCTGTGTTTATTAGTATTAAAGCATACATCCCATCATTGTATGTAGATACATGTTTATTAGAATCAAAGTATACATCACATCATTGTATGTAGATACGTGTTAACCAGAATCAAAGCATACATCATAGTATTATTTGTAGATACCTGTTTATAAGAATTAAAGCTTATATAACAGCATTGTATGAAGATATGTGTTTATTAAAATCAAACCATTTATTTATTAGATGTAGATACGTGTTAACTAGAATCAAACCTTGCATCATAGTATTATTTGTAGATACATGTTTATTAGAATTAAAGCTTACATAACAGCATTTTATGTAGATACGTGTTTATGAGAACCAAACCATGCATTATATTATAATTTGTAGATACATGTTTATGAGAATCGAAGCTTACATCACATCATTGTATGTAGATACGTGTTTATGAAAACCAAACCATGCATCATATTATTATTTGTAGATACATGTTTATTAGAATTAAAGCTTACATAACAGCATTTTATGTAGATACGTGTTAATTAGAATCAAAGCATACATCACAGCATTGTATGTAGATAAGGTTTATGAGAACCAAACCATGCATTATATTATAATTTGTAGATACATGTTTATGAGAATCGAAGCTTACATCACATCATTGTATGTAGATACGTGTTTATGAGAACCAAACCATGCATCATATTATTATTTGTAGATACATGTTTATGAGAATCAGCATTGTACGTAGATATGTTTTTATTAGAACCAAAACATACACCTCAACATTGTACATAGATACGTGTTTATTAGAATAAAGCATTAACCACAGCATTGTATATAGATGTCTTTATTAGAATCAAGCAATAATCACATCATTGTATGTAGATGTGTTTTTAGAATCAAGCAATAATCACATCATTGTATGTAAATGTGTTTATTAGAATCAAGCAATAATCACATCATTGTATGTAGATGTGTTTATTAGAATCAAGCAGTAATCACATCATAGTATGTATATACATGTTTATTAGAATCAAGCAATAATCACATCATAGTATGTAGATGTGTTTATTAGAATCAAGCAATAATCACATCATTGTATGTAGATGTGTTTTTAGAATCAAGCAGTAATCACAGCATTGTATGTAGATGTGTTTATTAGAATCAAGCAATAATCACATCATTGTATGTAGATGTGTTTATTAGAATCAAGCAATAATCACATCATTGTATGTAAATGTGTTTATTAGAATCAAGCAATAATCACATCATTGTATGTAGATGTGTTTATTAGAATCAAGCAGTAATCACATCATAGTATGTATATAAATGTTTATTAGAATCAAGCAATAATCACATCATAGTATGTAGATGTGTTTATTAGAATCAAGCAATAATCACATCATTGTATGTAGATGTGTTTATTAGAATCAAGCAGTAATCACATCATAGTATGTATATACGTGTTTATTAGAATCAAAGCATACGTCCAATCATTTATTAGATGTAGATACGCATACCACACATTATTGTACATAGATTTGTGTTTATTAGAATCATAGCATACATCACAGCATTGTATGTTGATACGTGTTTAAAAGAATCAAAGTATACGTCACAGTATTGTATATAGATACATGTTTATTAGAATCAAAGCATACACCTAAGCATTGTATGTAGATACATGTTTATTAGAATCAAAGCATACACCTAAGCATTGTATGTAGATACATGTTTATTAGAATCAAACCATACATCACAGCATTGTATGTAGATACATGTTTATTAGAATCAAAGCATAATCACAACATTATATGTGGATACATCCATAAGAACTAAGAACGAAGTTGTCTGCAGTATAGAAATATTGTTATTGTGACTCAAATTAGTTTGGTTTTTCAGCCTTTTTACAAAATAGAACTAGCTGAAACAAGGTATTCCTGCTTTTTTACAGGTGCAACTACCTCTTTCCTAAAGCTGAAACCATGTCTTCCTACTGTTTTACAGCTGAATCTAGGTATTTTAGCTTTTTGGAAACTGAATATTAAGTCGTGTGTTGGGTATTGTGGTTGCGGTTGTGGTGATATTTCTAATATGTTCGGTTGTTTCAGTTTAGTAATACCTTCCCTGACCGATTTGTATTATCTTTTTGAGGTGCACTAAACATCCCACGGAGCTTACTTCTCAAACAATCTTCTTATATAAGCCAGCTGTATCTTTTATACAGAGCGTCTGGCGAGGGCATTATTGGTTCTATGTTTATTACGTCTTTGGTATAACATATTCTATGTTTGTACCGTTGCCCTCAAGGCTATAGGTGGTTTGAACGTACAGGTATGAAATTCTGCATGAGTAAATTTTTTTTGTCTTTAACGTTTTTATTTCCATAAGACATATACATAGTATTACATATATACATACAAAATTACATTCACATACAACTATATAGATTGGTTACGTAGTATAACGTAATATTATGTGTATGTCGTTATGATTTTTTGGGAATTTATAGTGTATAAAGAGTAAGAAAGAGAGCAGGATAGAGATGAAGAGAGAAGGAAAGAAAATATAGGTGGGGTAATACCAACATATTTGAAATATATAATTAAGTTATCTTTTGCCATTTTCTATTACATACTTCTACTTTATTTTTGAAGATAGCTATAGTGTGTTCAAGCTTCTTCCTATAGTTAATATATTCTTTAAATTGCCGGATTAGCGGAACACTTTTATTGCATTTGTTTTTAAATATAAAATATTTGGAAAGTAGAACAATGTAGTTAGCAATAGGTCCATTTTCATCTTTAATGTTGATAATGTTGCAAAATGAGATATTTTGAAATGTAAGATTTATAATTTTAGAAATTTTTCTAAAAATAACTTTACTTCCGACCAAAAACCTTGTACAGTATGACATTCCCAGAACATATGATATATTGAATCTGGATGCATGGTGCAAAAATCACAAAGACTTGACTGGACAAGATGACATTTATGTAGGAATGAGTTGTCTGGTATTATGTTCATGAGATATTTGTACTGGAATTCTCTTAGTTTCGTGTCTATTGTAATGTTATATGATTGTGTGAGAATTTTTTCCCATTCTATATCTTCAATTGGGTGATTAATACTCCATTTTATTTTGTATTTTGGTTTAGTTGGTATTTTTTGTTTGATTAATGTTTTATATGATAATCTATTCATTTTTGTTTTCCCATTTACTTTATCAATCAAGTAGTTAGGTGCATCGTATGACATATTACAATTATCCAATTGTGTTTTCCATTCATTAGGTACATTTTTAATGAGAGTGTAGTATTTCAAATACTCGCCATTTGGAATCTCATATAAAAATTTCATTTGCTCGAAGCTATAGAATGTTTAAGTCTGAAGTCAAAAATGTGTTCTAGAAAGAGAATGCCTTTTCTGTACCAATGTTTGTAATAGAATAATTTGTTATTATTTAATTTTTTTATATTCGAATTGTTCCAAATGATTTGTTTTGATATTTGGATTTCCGTGTTTAATGTATTAACCTTAGACCATGAAATTAATATATCTTTTAAAAATTTAGATTTTATATCAAGACATTTGCAGTCTTGTTCTGTTATATTACATTTAAATATTAATAGTCCTCCATATTTTTCTAGTTCTTTCCTATACTGAGAACTCCAATTAGCATTTGAATCAATTATTCTTTTTATCCAACTTATCTTTAGTGAGTCTAAAAAACATTCAATGTCAATCATTTTTAGACCACCGTCTTTGTATTCTCGAATTATTAATTTACGTGCTTTTTTGTCAGGTTTGGAATTCCATAAAAAATCAAAGAATATATCTTTAATTGATTTTACAAAATCTGGCGGTGGATTTGGAAGAACAGTTAAAGGATAAATTAATTTTGGAAGGACAAAAGTTTTTAGAACCGTTATTTTTCCTATAAGTGTTAAGTTCCATTTTTTCCATTGTTTCAAAACGTGTTTGCATTCTGTTATCTTGTTTGCTAAATTTGAGTCAAACATTGTATTTAATTGGTTGCTAAAAGTAATTCCTAAAGTTGTGGTATCTAATGAAGTCAATTTGAATTTGTTATCATAGGATGTGTCTGTGTTTTTCATGTTTCCGATGCGCATTACCGAACATTTGTTTCTGTTAAGTTTAAGTCCCGAAGTATTCCCAAAATCATCAAGGGTTGTTATTAGAGTTTCAAATGATTTTTGAGTTCCATTTAGTAGAAAGCTAGCATCATCAGCGAATAGGGTTTGTTTGGTACAGTTGTTGTTTAAAGAAATACCTTGAATATCTTCGTTCTTTTCTATGGATGTGGACAGAAATTCAATACATAGTATAAATAGGTAAGGTGATAAAGGACAACCTTGTCGTACTCCATTCTTAATATCAAAAAAATCAGAAAAATGACCATTATTAGTTATACATCCTTTTGCATTATCGTAAAAGACCTTAACCCATTGTATAAGTGAGTCGCTAAAATTTAATTCTTTTAGACATTTGAACATAAATGTATGATCTAAACTATCAAATGCTTTCTGGAAATCGGAAAAGAAAATTAAACCAGGTTCTTGTTTTTGTTGCATTTGTTCTATAGTATCTATAATAGTTCGCACATTGTCACCTATATATCTTCCCTTAATGAATCCAGTTTGTTGTTTATTTACAAGTTTCAAGTTTTATTAGCAAAATCGGCAAATAATATGCCTTTGGCCAATTTACAACAAATATATACAAGTACATATAAGTAATATACAAACACATGGCATAGTATCCAACAGAGATAAATAGCAAATTACGAAGCAACTGCATCAATGGCTACAGAGCGTCTTAACATAGCATTATAGGTAAATTTAGCTATATTTTTAATGGTAGTAGTATTATTCGATGACATTAAAAATACAAATTTGTTCAAAGTATTCCATGATCTGGGAATATTATACATAATACGTAAGTCAGAATAAAATGGACAGCATAGCATGAAATGATATTCAGTTTCTATCATATTAGTATTGCATAGTTTACATTTACGGTCAGAGCGGGCAATATTTGTGTATCTACCAACTTCAATTTTCTAGAGAGTGTGAGCATAGACGAAACTTTGTTAAAGCTAGCTTGTACTTGTCGTTCATCTTGATATCTAGATATTTTTCAGACTTATATTGACATTTAAATTGTTTGTAAAAATCCAACTTAGATTGTGAATTAATAGTATCAGCCCAATGCTGAACATGCTGATCGTATATACGTTGTCGCATAGAATAATAACACATTTGATTGATAGTATCCAAGTTCGATACATAGTTAAAGCCAAGTGAATCAATCATATGTTTAATAGCCTTAGACCAACTATCTTTAACATTCAAAATGTGAAAACGAGCATCATTAACTTGTTCGTAATGTGTTCTTTGTATTAGCGAGGCATGGGAGTTCTTAATCTTGCACCAATATTTAAGTGCTCTTAACTTGCACATAACAGATAGTGGAAAACGTCCTAACTCTCCAAGGACTCCCGCACTTGAGGTTTGATTACGAACGCCTAAAACATGTTTACAAAATCTTATGTGTAGTTTATCTACCTCTTTCATATCATATATACCCCAAACCTCGCTACCATACAAAAGAATAGGAACAATCATATAATCAAACAATACAAGTTTAGTTTTCCTATCACACTTAACTCTGCTAAAAATAGAAAGAAGATGGTTGTAAGCTTTCAAAGCTTGATCGTTCAAGGCTTTTACAGCATTTTCAAATCGTCCATTATGACTAAATTTAATTCCTAAATAACAAAAGTTATCAACAATATCAACTGGTATACCATTTATGTTCCACACAAAACGATTAATTGTTTTACGTCTTTCAAATATACATATTTTGGTTTTACTAACATTTATCTTAAGACCCCACTTAGAAGAATAAGTATGTACTGCATCCAGTTGGGCTTGCAAACTATCGGGATCTGTTGTAAACAGAGCTATGTCATCAGCAAAGAGCAACATGTACAGAGACAGTTTACTTATATCATTCGGTACTATACCATCTATAACTTTTTTTATTCTGTTAGCGATAACTTTAGTAGCAATTTTGTAGTCAACGTTTAGTAATGATATTGGTCTCCAGTTATTGATAGAGAAAGGATCCTTGTCCTTTTTGGTATTAGTGTAATAATACTCTGAGTTTGAAGCTCTGTTAATTTACCTCTGTCATATGAGTAGTTTAATGAATTTATTAAGAATGTTTTAATATCGTTCCAGAAGATCTTATAGTATTCGACAGACAGGCCATCTGAACCAGGACTTTTGTTATTATTCATTTCTTTCAATGCAATAGATCCTTCATATTCTGAAATTATTCCACTGGTTGTGTTTTTATCATCCTCAGAAAGTACCGTATGTTCATTTGTAAAAAACTATTATCTAGGGTTAAGTTTTCATTTACTTTGAATAAGTCTGCATAAATTTTTTTACAATATGATAGAATGTCTTTCGAATTTTTTATCACTACATCATTTTCAGTTTTAAGTTGATGAATAGTTTTACCTTCGGCTCTCTTGCGTTCTATGTTTGCAAAGTATTTCGTGTTTTTTTCATGAGTAAATTTATATCTTCCTACTCTACTAACAAATCTCAGCAGTACAGATGATTCTTTATAAAATAATGTTTGTTCATAAGTGATGTATGAGATATTAACATTTTACAGTCAAAAATCAATTCAGAAAATCCGATACATGCAATAGCCTATATTACGGTCATGTGATAAATATTACGTTATATTTTTCAGTATCTTCAAAGTTGTATTTACAAAATACGAGGCCAGTCCCGGTATTCAATGTATTCACATTAGTAATGCAACATATATTTGATTTACTATCTCGCAAACGACCTGTGTGATTGCGGTATTTTCAAATAACGTTTCGTAGATGTAAAACTTAAGTAGTTTAACTGTATATACTATAGTTATTACGTCTATATCCTGGGTTTTCATATTAATAAACGTACGACTATATCATCGGCGTATCAAACTCACATGCAAATCCTATGTTTGTAGAACCAGTGAAATTACATGGGTAGCTGTAATGTTTATACGGCACATGCGTGTCACGAATGACACAGTCATCGCTGGTTGAGTTTGGTTGTCCATGAGACCACATTGTACCATACCGACAAGCACTACTTTTCCCCCAGTCGTTTTCTACAGCCTCAGCTACCTTTTCTTGAAAAGTTTTACTTTCATTACCATGAACACCGTTTTCAGCGGCACATTCGACGTAGTTCCAATCCGTTGAAATAATCGATATCTTGGTGGACTGAAGTGCGTAATCGGTAGTAGTGGTGTTGTACTTATATCTCAGATCGCCCAATGTCATTACAAATGTCCATCCCATACTTTCGCAATAATCTTCAGCTCCTAAAATTAATATGAATGTGCACATTATTTTTAAAATTGTTTTTTTGTGCAAAAAAGGCCACCGGCCTATACACAAGAAATAAATTGCAAATACATATGACATTTAACAACGAATGAAGTGAGAAATTGTAGTTGTAATAAATGTATACGTTTGATGACAAAGTAAATAAAAATCCAGTTAATTATAAATGATGTTCCTACATAAATGGCTAGAGGTCAAGTCTCAAAAAGTGGCTTAAAATGGATGCAACCCCTCCCCATGGTAGAACATTTCACAACCTACTTTTTAATGTATATTGCTTGCACATGCTTGTCGGTCGGTTTGTCGGTACATGGATATTGGTCATTAACAGTAGATAACCCCTATTGATTTTTAAGGTCAGAAGGTCAAGGTTGCCGTGACCTTTACCATTTTTGACTATTGGGCTGCCATGGGGGCATACATATGTTACAATTGTTAAAAGAGTAAAATATTAAGGACGTTTGATACAGTTGTTTATGCGCATCATTTCTGCGCAAGTACCTTAAACGGGAATAGGGGCCGCGTTTTGCATTGGATCGTCATGAAAATTGGGCAAACTCTTTGTCGTGATACTGTCTAGGCTTAGTAAAAATATAGGTAGTTTGGGGTAAAAAATACATTCTCTGAGTAAATAATATGTAAACACTCTGCGTGAAATAGCATTTACATTTTCATTCGTTTTTTGTGAATTTAAAAACTATTACTTGGGTTATCTGTACCCATTTATAATGAGTGTTTGTATTGCCTAGGACTACACAGATCCCCATTTACTGATATATAGGGAATAAATTTCTGATCTCTTGACTAAAATTGTGAAGATTATTCAAGTGAGCTATTCGGGGCCCATCTGCGCCCCCTTGCTATATGGAATGCCACGTCACTGCCGAATTGGGAAAAAGGGGAGATACCGCGACATACCCTTTGTATTTCACATGTTGCTTCAGTATACAAAAAATGTATATTGAACAACAATTGTGCCTATTTTTTGGTATCATTTAAAAAAAATAATAACCCTATCAAACGTCCTTAAAGACAGTATGTTACAGTTAAAATAGGTCTTGCTGGAGGGATAGGATGTTTCAGATGGAATTGTTGGAAAGCGTATGATGGTGTCGTCAGCAAACATTCTTGCTTTGATTTGACAAGAGTCGGGATTGTCGTTTATGAAAGCCAATAATAGGCATGGACCCCGGACAGTACGGGGAGCTCGCTTGAAAGCTGACTATCAACGGAAACTTTCTGTGATTGGTTTGGCATATAGGATTTGACACAGTTGTGATTTTGGAGGTTAACTCTAAGGCAAGGCAAGTTTGTATATTAATTTGCTGTGATCCACTTTATGAAATGCCTCTGAGAAGTCGATGACAGCAACGTCTGTCTGTTTACCCTGTTCGGTGTTGTTGTACAGGTCCCTGGTTAAATTAATTAGCTGGGTTTCACAACTGTGACATTATCTGAAATCATGCTGAATCTCACTGAGGAGTTTGTTTGTCAAAGTAGGTCATGAGGTTGGCGACAACAATATATGGGGAGCGGTGGCCTAGAGGTAGGCCGCGCGCTTCGGGATAGAAAGGTCCCGGGTTCAACCTCCGTCTGGATCACTGCTTGATTTCTTTGAGCACGAATAATCCATATGCGCCACTCGACCAAGGTGTGCACTGGTACCTGTGAGGGCTGTGTCTGAACATGTTTAATAGTCATGTGCGCCGCAGATCGATGTTGGCTGCACACCCACCAGGTGAGAAATATAGTGACAATGTGAGCTATTGTGATCACTCTTCGTCCGTCGTCCGTGCGTGCGTCCGTCCGTGCGTCCGTCAACAATTCATTCAAACGAGTTCTTCTCCTAAACCACTCGACCAATTTCAACCAAACTTCACAGGAATGTTTCTTGGGTGGTCCTTTCTGAAAATAGCTAAAATAATTGTAATCTATAAATAACTCTGGTTGCCATGGCAACCGATAGGAAAATCTTTTAAAAAATCATAAAAAATCAACCGCCGTCCAGATTTCAAAATAATTTTAAGGAAATAGTTGTTGGGTGTTTACAAAATTGACATTTTTGTCTTGATTCGTCAAAAAACATGGCCGCCAGTGGATGGGGCGCTGTTTTTCCCTATGTATCTATAGTAAAATCTTTAAAAATCTTCTCCTCTAAAAGTAGTGGTTGGATTTCATTATAAATTGGTTAAATTGTTCCTTGGGTGGTCCTTTCTTAAATAGCTAAAAGAATTCCATTCCATGGAGAACTCTGGTTGCCATGGCAACCGATAGGAAAATCTTTAAAAAAATCATAAAAAATCAACAGCTTGCCAGATTTCAAAATAATTTTATAGAAATTGTTGTTGGGTGACCCTCTTACAAAATTGACATTTTTGTCTTGATTCGTCAAAAAACATGGCCGCCAGCGGATGGGTTGCGGTTTTTCCCTATATATCTGTTTGGCTGTTATATGGCGGGCAGCGCTAGGATACATGATTTCGCGATCCTGAATACATGTTTAACAAGTGTTATTTGGGTCTGGTTGCTGTTTCCCAGGACCAGCCTATATCACACTATTCCGTTATTCAACTTCAAGTTGAAGTTGCAGTTAGTTATTTGCAGTTAGTTAGGGCTTGCCAACATCATAGTTTTGAGGCAGCCCGTGCTATTGTCACATTTGGGACTGGTTGCTGTTACCCAGGACCATCCCATATCATACTCACAGTATGTGCAATTATCTATGTTCAATTGCCAGTTAGCAATTGCCAGTTAGTTAATTTTAAAATTGCTTTACATCGAGCCACGTCATATATCATGCCAACATTAAACAAACATCAAATCTAGTTATTTTGTCAGTTATTTCTTAAGTACAAACAACGACCAAGTTGGTCCAATAGGTAATTTCCTTGACTTGGGGATGTACCCAGAGCAGGGATTTGTACCTCATAAATAGGCGAATTCAAGGCGCATCAGTTGCAATTTTACGCGCCTTCAATGAGCTGCATACTTGGTGTAAAAAGATTATTCTAAAATAAATCTATAGTAAAATCTTTAAAAATCTTCTCCTCTAAAAGTACTGGTTGGATTTCATTATAAATTGGTAAAATTGTTTCTTCGGTGATCCTTTCTTAAAATAGCTAAAAGAATTTCATTCCATGGAGAACTCTGGTTGCCATGGCAACTGATAGGAAAAACTTTTTAAAAAAATCATTAAAAATCAACCGCTTGCCAGATTTCAAAATTATTTTACAGAAATAGTTGTTGGTTGACTCTCTTAGAGAATTGACATTTTTGTCCTGATTCGTTAAAAAACATGGCCGCTAGTGGGTGGGGTGCTGTTTTTCGCTATATATCTATAGTAAAATCTTTAAAAATCTTCTCCTCTAAAAGTACTGGTTGAATTTCATATTAAATGGGTAACACTATTCCTGGGGTTATCCTTTCTAAAAATAGCTAAAAGAATTATAATCCATGCAGAACTCTGGTTGCCATGACAACTGATTGGAAAAAACTATTTAAAAAAAACATGGTTCTACTTGATCAATGTGCACAGGTGAGCCCTGTGGGCCCTCTTGTTTCAATCACTTAGTACGAGGTCGCTATTGAAGAGGAAGGTCTTGGGAAGCGATGAGTGTGAATCTGAGATCATTGTAGGTCATTATGTTTTTTGGTGTTTTAGAGGCAATTTTACGACAATTTTTTTCCATCTATAGAACCATAACTCTTCATTGTATATTTTGTTAGTTATTTCCCTTTGTAAGTGTTCATACTTAATTCTTGTCCGGGCAATAACAGTATTAGAGATATCGATTTGAAACTTCATGACTTTAAAATGAACTTGACCGTGACCTCAAATTGGTCTTGGACTAGGTGTATCCTTACATGTTTAGTTGGGTATTGTGTCTTGTATATGAGCCAGTCTCCAGGGAAACCTGCTATATTGACATTATGTAATTACTTCATGTAACAAGGTTTTGAAAAAGCTTTCAAATAAGAAAAAATGACATATCTATAGATTCAATTTTAAGTCATTTATCCATATATTACTATATCTTGGCTTTAAAATGTCTTATGCATTATGTCGAAATCATTTACTTCGTTGCTATGGTGACCAATTTAAGAAAAAAGTACTCTGATTGAGAAAAACGAGGAGTTAGTTGATTAAAACTGTAGTAGCTATTCTCTAAATGTGAACATTTACAATTTGGATGTATATTTTAAAACTTAAAACATCATTCTAAAATTTGATACTACTTTGACCAGTTTATGTAAAGAATTGATCAAAGGCAGTATTTATAAAGTACTTGTTACAACAACGTCGAATAACGCTTGAATGACGTTTGCGACGTCACGCAAAAAGGGTCTGAATAGGGCCTCAACAAAACAGCTGTAACTTCCTTAAAAATCAAGATACTAACACAATTTCTTTTGAATTTTGCTTCATTAAGATAACTCTTTTAAATAATAAAAAATCTCTAAATTATTTTTTTTGTCAAAATAGCAGGTTTTCCTAGAGACTGGCTCATATGTTTTAAGTTTTCTGTGCTCGGTTAGGTCAGTCGGGCATTGTGCCTTGTATGTTTTTAATGTTTTCTGTGTTCGGCTTGTTAAGTTGAGTGCTGCATCCCCTGTCTTGACCTAATATTATATTTTAGGTGTTTGTCAATGTGATGTCCATAACCAAATGCATAATATACATGCAAATATGAAACACTACATAAGTAAACAAACAAATCATAAAAGATCATAGAATGCCAAGGGTTTTCGTAAGAATGCCATCTCAGCCAACATAAAATGGCTGTTTCTCCAAAACAATTATACCTATATCTAGTTAATTAAACCAATAACTTAGCATTACAGAATATATACTAACCAACGCAATTATCATTTTCATTACGACATTGAATTCCAAACATACGTTTTATAAAGAAAAAATAGAGAGGAAAATATATAGGTGTATTTCTAGGTTATGCATGTTTATGTACTTTAACCATTGAGTTTATACAGTTAATCCCCCCGTTTAGCTACCCAAGTTGGAAATTTACCTATAGTAGTACACATACATTTTTAGCTGTTTTTACTCTGACCTTGAAATGACCTTGACCTCAAACTGGTCAGTGTTATATGTCAATTTGATGCTCATTATCAAACGAATACTATCCAATGCGAATATGTGGCAATACATACATTAATAGAGGACATTACATGAGTATCTTTTCATATTGAATTTATTAAACGAGTTGAATAAAATAATAAAATGCGAGTTTAATAAATTCAGCGTGGAAAGTCACAAATGTAATGTTCTTTTTATCATTTTCCGGGCGAAAACATGAAATAGCTACTTTTTTTCACTATAATAAACGCGCAACTTTGACGTCGTCGCCTATACTTTGAGTGACGTCACGTCAAAGCTTTATTACACTTGTGTATGATCAAAAATAAATAATGGCTTTATTACGCTACGGCGACGTCAAACATGTGATAAACAAAAACATCACACCAGAACATTAGATATCAACGGAAATTTTCTACCAGATTGGGTAAAAATAATTTGAAATCTTTGTCACCAGCTCCTAGACCATGCTGAAGTAATCATTACCCCTTGTCGTTATCCTAATATTGGTGAGTACCGATTAGAACTTTTGTCCTTAAGAATATTTTACTACCTAAATATAAAACGCCACTACCTGCGAAAGAAGTAGCTATACCGCCTTCTATGATTGCATAGCATTTGTTCATGCCCCTTTTTGTGTTAACGGGACAACAACGTATACCGTCAGGTTCCCATAGTAACGATGTCTGGCATGTACTCTTCCATTCATCACCTAGTTTCCGGTAACCTTCCCTGTAAATAGGAACGATAGGCCAAATGATAGTCACGAGGCAATTTGATTACACAACGAAGATCAATCGATACCATCGCATTGAAAGTCAATCATGGTTTTATTTCATTGAGACGAATTTAAAAATACGATGTTCAGAATGCATAATATTTGGGACATAAACGTACTTATCCGCGTATACTCTTACCACTGTATTTAACTAGTCCAATATTTATGAGTTTTTAACCGTTTACTCCCTCATTATTTTAGATGGACTATTGGCAAGCAGATGCTCTATAACGACCATCTGAATTCGCAAGGATTTTCAATATACGAGGGATGTTCAATGTATAACGAGAAAATACTTTTTCTATGCCATGTTTTTCCAAAAATAATTATGTGGTGGTGCAGGAAACGTACACACTTGTGTTACATTAGACTCTATATTGAACATAAATTGTTTAGAACATTTTTACCAACCTATGAAACCGGCACTAGAGTCAACGTGTTTTAAAATGCAAATCTGAGTTGAACAATTATCAGTTTGACGATCACACTCAAAATGCTATACCGTATTTCTTTAAAATTTTATCACGACATTCATCCTTAGGAATATCATTCGGGACATACAACACGTTCGTACGAAGTTCTGGCGTCAATTTATCCCACTTTGCGTTAGATCACAGCCTTTTCGTCCCCCATTTTTGCTATCACGGAACGGTAATGGAACGTAACAAATGACAACAAAATTCGTGTATGACGTAAACAACTTTAGTAAGCCGGGTCTTTGGTGATCTGAATAACTAATTTGCATCACATTGCAATGGAAAGGGTTTGAATTTGCGTCAAAACGATGAAAAAAGGCAATATATCCCGTCCAGTCGTATTGGGGGTTACCTTAGCAACTGTCATTGTTTATAGAAATGTCGTAAGCATTTTCTCGTTATACACTCAACTTAACCAGCTGAGCACAGAAAACATACAAACACCACCTAACACAATTACAAGGCACAATGCCCAACACATAACCGATCGAGAAAATGAACTTCCTTGAGTCCCAGCTCTCAAAAAGCTGATTACATAGTTTCAGCAATCAAAAAGTTGTGAATGTTAATAAAATGTCGAATCCTGGGGGTATGAAATGCTGTACTCGTAGAATTGTTAAAGCTATGTTAGTTATGAATGACGCCTAAATATTAAGTATGATACAATAACTTTCTTTACAATTGAACCACGACAAAATATGCCTCCAATATATGTGTCCATATACTAGTATAATAATATCTACGGTACATTTGTTATATAATATGTTAATTTGCGCTAACAAAAGGCAAATTACAGTGACATTCAGGGTGAATAGTAACAAATGTGCCCAATTAGTAATACGTATACTTTTATTTTGACAACAGAGAAATGTTTGTGCTGTTTTTTGAATGTCAAATTCAACATTCAAATAAAACGAAACCTGACCTATATTCAATTCTAGAGAAATGTATGTTATCACGAAGTCAATTGATATCAAGAAAGCGTTTTTTTGATGCCAAGAATTATTTTTTGATTTCAGATAATGCATTTCTTGATATCAGAAAATGCATTTCTTGGTATCAGAAAATGTATTTCTTTAAATCAAGAAATCGATTACTTAAAAAAGGGGTCTTAATAGATTTAGTCCATGAAAACCAAGTGTCACAGACATGTATTGAATACAATAAATACATTATAACGACATGTCCATGTTGTTAATTAAGTTGGGTATAATAACAAGGTGGCCAGTCACGTGACTTGTGACGTATCAGTTTCGCTCTCACAACCAGCCGAAAGCGTAAACAAAAGGTGATTTTTCAAGGTAAATATTTTAATTCTTTATTTTTGTTAAATGACACCCCTTATATCAATGCGCACCTCCGGGCATATAACAGGTGTGTGAATCTGCTTTAGTTTCGCCGATTACCTGGCCAAACGGCAATTATTTCACCACTTGTATATGTCGAAATTGCCTAAAATCGCATCTAAGTCGATAAATTCTTGATAAAAGATCAACCATCTATATCACCGGTATGTTCTCTTTGTGGTCCAAAAACTTTTGTGCAGTATTTTGCATCAAACAGTGATGTAAAAAATGATCGATCGTCTAACTTAACAAATGTTCCTTCCAAAGATTATTTATGCTCTCACATCTTGTACTATTTTGAATAGCAAATTTCTGCTTTCTTTCTTAGAACATAATGCCCATACTAGCACAGATCGCGTTTTTTACTGCAACGAAATACTTAACGTATTAACTATATGATCTAACAACAAGCACAAATCTTAAGCCAACAGTTTAACCCTCGAATAATGTTTATTTCGCATGAAGATCACTCCGAAACCTGTCTGAATTACTGAGCATACAGTATTTTCTTGATTAACAGTCAATGCATGGATTTTTTTTCACTTTTCATTTCAGGCTATGTCACAGAATGCAAAATAATATCATAAATGTATGGAGGGTCCCCCTATATTGGGGTTTGGTACAAATACAAAGTTTCTATATCGTCTCGTTTCCCTAGCAACCATCTTCAAAAAACGTATTCCGGAAAATCTTGAAATTTATTGATCTATCATTTTATACACCACTGTTTGATGCAAAATACTTACCAAACGTTTTGGGACCACAAAGAGAACATATTCGTGACAGATAGTTGGTCGTTATATCACCGGACGTGCGGATTGGTATAAGGATTTGCCTCGGCTTGGTGTTAGTTAACAAAATTAAAGAATTAAAATATTTACCTTGAAAAACCACCGTTTGTTTACGCTTTCGGCTGGTTGTGTGAGAGAAATCGAAACGTCACAAGTCACGTAATTGGCCATCGTGAATAACGGCTTTTAGAAATAACATGTTGAACGAATACTTTTTTAGTCGGTCACCTAACATTTTAGGAGTAATCCCCCGGTATAGTGTAAGCAAGCAAGGTCAGAATCATGTCAAATTGTCCGTGCTAAATGATGAAAAACTATGCGGCCACCTATTGTTTGTTTAAGGTTATTGGACAGTCAGACAGTTGGATATGTCTTATATTCCTTTGAGAAGGCCCCTCAATATAATCCGTTTCAGTACCTGAATTCAGGCTTTTTAGTTCCTGTCTCAGCAAGGACATCTCCTCTATGACATAAAATAAATGTATTATTGAATATTTGTTCAACACACGTCTGAATTGTAAAATATGCGCATTGTTATACCTGCAAGTAAATGTGAGTACTGTTCCGGGTGCATACTGACTTCCTTCAACATGTGTAAGGTCAGCATTGATATAATGTTGTTCTGGTACCGGACACGCTATCTTACTTAAACACACAAAATCTGTCACCGACCACTCGGCGTCATCACCACAAGTTATTGTTGGAGTTCCTTGGCCAGGCATTCTATCATTGCATTTGTACCTGTTTGTCGCCCCAATGTTCTTAGTGTTAGACAAAAGTCTGGCATTTGCCATTTCAACAGGTGTGCGACATTCAGATTTCACACATTGGAACTCATCAACTGTCTTGCTGGTGCACCGTTCTGTTTCACTACATGTATGTCCATTACACGGTCCGAGGTCAACCTGTGACCAATCATCACGTGTATAATATCTACAAACTGGACCTTCCTCTCCGAGTGACTGTACATCGATGTCATCCTTCAACGCACAGTGCCTCATTCCGAAATGGAACATAAACACTGTACATCTCTGTCGTCTAAAACATTCCTCAGCACACGTTGTCAAAGAAATACCAAACATCTGTTTGAAGCTTCCGATATTATCACATAGTTTAACAGAAAACCCGTTCACATAGTATATGTAAGCACAAACTATAATCAACCAAGCGACATGATTCGACACAACAGTATACATAGTGGATGCTTGATCAGCCGTAGTTTCAATTTGATGAAATGATCATCAATAGAAAAATATTTCATGTTCTAAACATCACATTGTAATATCTCACATTTCAGAATCCGAAGTTTACATAACGGACATCCGTTAATAATATTCCATGTTTCTGGTCTGATCGGTTTTGTTGGTGTGTTGGTTTTATTGTTTGACTATTTTGTAAGCTAAAAGGTTTTACATTAATTATTTCAGACCCCCCTGCTTTGTCGCTTTACAGAAGTAACATACACATATTACATTACAACATATATTATCGCATTCTAGTTCACCAGAGTATTCTTCACCTGTGGTAGTCTGGGAACTTGACTAACTACTGATGTATGAGGATGGTATTATCGAAGCGTTAGAGAATTTTGACTTAAATGTTACTCGTGTGAATTTTCCATGCTTTATAGTATAAATACTATTTGAAAAGAAAACATGCTAAAACTTGGGATATTTCATTGGGGAAAACACTTCCACTTGAACTGAAATAATTATTGAAGGATCACAATCTCGCTGTTAGTAACGATGACGTTGTCAATATACATACGTACGTACTGGCTGGCTGGCTGGCTGGCCGGCTGGCTGGCTGTCTTCGCCAACGCGTTACCAAGTGGAAAAATAACACGGGTCACACACCACTTTCGCAAGGAGTTCTGTTTTTAGCGTTAGATCACAGCCTTTCTCGTCCGCCTTTTTTGCTATCACGGAACGATAACACGTAAAAATGCCCCGCCTAGGCGTATTGGTGTTACATTACAAACTGTACGTTGGTGTATAAAAGTTACAAGCATTTTCTCGTTATGCATTTTGTACATATATATTGATCATCCCTACTTTACGAGTCGTTTTTCAGGACAACCAGCATGTCTGTATGCAATTAGGCCTTTACAATAATAAGGTTTTCAATAATCTAAAAAGCCCTGAAAATTTCTGTATAGCACGGAGAATTTTACCTGATCATGACCTTTATGCATGAATATATAACAAGTTCCTTGCGTTGAAATTCCGCGAGCAAAAAAGGATAATATAAAGTCGGATACGGAAGGCAACACTTAACTTAACCAGCCGAGCACAGAAAACAGAAAACACCACATACCATAATAACAAGGTAAAATGCCCAACACATGACCGAACGATAAAATGAACTGCCCAAGCCCCAGCTGTCAAAAGCTGTATGAAATGGTTTCGGCAATCAAAAAGCTGAATGCCCTAGTCGTTGACCTAGTTTAAACAGTAAAACGTCTGAAAATCCTAGCTTTAGCTGTCTGAAGTCCTTAAAAGTTAAGACTAACAGTAACAAAAAGCTGAATGCCTTAGTTTCACTTGAATGGCCTAGTTTCATCAATAAAAAAGCTGAAGGCCGCGCGGTTCCGTGGGCTATCGATTTTTATGCATACACCTGTATTTTAGTCAAAAAAGATTTTCTTACCTCTCCTGTCGATTGCCGTCCTTCAAATTCATTGTTTTGCACAGAGAGTGACCCGTGCCATCACAGAGAGGAGACCGATATCTCATTTTGCACCATGAGGCGGACTATTTATGGTTATACACCGCGATGTATATTATACCGATATGAATCGTTAGGTTACGACAGTTGTATCGCCTATATTTGTCCACTACCACAACAATGAATGAAAATAATTCAAACTATTTTTGTTCTGATGAGTCAGATACACATACCTCTTACAAAAACTATTGTTACGGTAGCATTTCTATCTGCTGACAAATTACAAAACAGAAGCCCTTATACGTAGACAAGTTTATGATACGTTGGCTAATAGACCTGCCGTCCACTAGACCCCGATAATATGCGGAAGGGCAGCCGATTACAGTTTGCTTGTTTCGGGAACCTTTCGGTATCATCACAGGCCTGAGAAATTATATCACAAAATACAGAGGGTTGAAATTCCCCATCTTCCCGTCATTACTATATATAATAGACAGGTTGGCAACGCTTTTTTCCGGCCCCTACATGAATCCACTATTTAACGCATCACCGGGCCGGGAAACGGTTGCAATCTGGTCTAGATGTATTTTACTACATGAAACAATCAATTTATCTACCATTGAACTTGTTATAAGTTATATTTCAGGTATTTCGTTTTTATATCGGTGGTTCAGATTCCATGACTGTCGGCCATTTGTTGACAAAATAATTCCCACTAGAATATGCGTGGAACGAATGGGATGCGGCTATTACGTAACCAGGCTGAATCGTAACCGTCCATTTCGGCTATTTCGTAATTGGTTTTAATTGTTTTGCATAACATTTTCATTACGCGTTTATTTTATCACCACTGTCTATTACACTCAAACTGAAAATAGATTATGATAAGTACTTCTCCAAATTTACTTAATTTAAACACAAAATTTCACTCCATGGTGCCCAAATAATGACTTATTAATACGGAGGCACGGATTTCATGGTTGCCAGTGGACAGGATTCAGAGCACCGACCTAGAAACACAAAATTAGAAATATTCAATTTGTATAGTGTAATTACTCCAAATGACAAATGGAATCCGTAGAGTTGTACATATACAATATGTGAGGCTCCAGTACATAGATATAGAAAATTTCCGATTCGCCAATTGGCAGATAGAGAATTTCCGATGCACCAACGTACATATAAGTAACAGTATATATGTGAATGAGACCGAAATAAAGAATACATAATTATATATACGATAACCATGCCTTATATATGAACACCCACATGACATACTTCCGTTCAGTAAAAGTAAAGTAGTCCCTGTGAGGGGGCGGAGCTTATATCAGTCACATTATAGGTGATAACCAGTGACTGATATAGGTTTTATTTCACTGGTAGAACTCCATATCTCATCAGTTAGCATTAAATAAAATTCCTAAGACCGCGATAAGCCGCAAATAGCCAATCACAGCGTAGTATTGCCATCGTCTAAATCCCGCATTCAACACTTTTGCCCTGAATAACCTGTGATTTTGATCCTTTGTTGATTTGAGTAATAAGTACTGAATGTTATTCGATTGTAGGATCAAATTGCTTGGTGCGAAGCAGGCAATGCTGCACAATCAACCATCGCTGACGATAATAACTGTCGTGTATACAAAGAAATATAACGGTGTCACTATATTTGTGTACAACATTTAAAAAAAGTCTAACTTGAAACAAGCCGTCTCTTATATAATTCCTTTACAAATTAAGTCATGTCGAATAGTATTCATTAAGTATTTAAAACTACTTATTTTGTAATAATAAATAATGTTGTTTCAAAGTGAATTGTTAAGCGTGTTAAGCGTCCAATATTGCTAAGTGATAGAATACGGCCAGCTGGTACCGTGTATTAGTATTATTTAAGCGGCCATCGGTTTTAAGCGTCCAGCGTTGCCATGTCATTGTTTCTGTTTGAATATAGGATGAAAGTAACAAAGGTTCAACCCTAATATGATACCTGCCATATTATTTAATTTGACGGGGATGTTTAACGTGTCATTTTTACCTCCAATCGTTCTAATATAAATGTATATAAATGTATTGGCATTTTTTCACTTACAAATGTCATATTATTTCTTCATTGATATTTTTCACATGTGTGCCAATTAAACATGAACAAGTGTACATTCCCCGTATATACATGTATACTGCCAACAGCTGCTGTGATTAACACGAACACATGTAATTTAAATATTAGTCGATTTTCTGAGCGAGTACTATAAGAAGTCTTTTCATAAAAACAAATATAATATTTGTAATATGTTATAAAATCAGCATGAATATCATCGAACTTTGATCAAAATCTAACAAACAGGGGCATATATCGCGGTTTTATAAAAGATCAACGTTTTTGGTAGGCAATAAAATAACCCGAGCGAAGAGGACGAATATATGCTGGGAATTCACAGTGGGTAATAAAATAAGTTACAGAGAGATATTATGCGATATGTATCGGTAAAAAATGGAAATAATAAATAGTATTTTTTACAAAAACATCAAAAAGGGCCAAAATCTGTTTAAAGCAAATTCTTTCAAATTACATCATTGGACAGATAATATATTTTCATAAACGAAGCCGTTCGCACACGGATGATGTGATTTTTATTAAAATAGTAAACGACTTGACTGTGTAACGACTATTTCCCATTCCTTCTTTATTCTATATGAATGGTAGTGACAATAAAAACATTAAAAAGGACCAACATGCTTTTATTTAAGACTGCTTGAAAGATGAATAATTAAACTAAATCACCCCGTTTGCGTACAGTCGATAGTTATAACGGTTGTTAATTTAAGATCGTTTTTCTAAATCTCCACTCTGTAACTCTATATAGATCTGAGCGTCTTTTCGGTCGCTCTCCATGGAAGCCAAAGTTGGACATGTTCTCCATCAACCTATTGGCGAATCTGAAATTTTCTCTCTTTGAATCGGACATTTTCTCTCTACTAAGCGGAACTTTTCTCTATCTATGTACCGACGAATTGGAAATTATGTATATACCGAGCTATTTAGAGTAATAACATGACATAACTTGTTTAATTTCAAAATATCATAATTCACGATTCAGTTAACATACTAGTACTTAGTTGTTTTATTCCTAAATCGTACATTTTTATCTATATGCTTTTATTTATCCTGGCCATCGGAAATTCATATGGTATGGGCGAGGCCCCCAAGAAGAGGTTAATCACACACTTTAGTTTTGGGGGGATAGTGCATGATACAGAAAATGTCCCAGTTCAAGAAGCATCCCTGGTCTTTTTACGTGCCGATATAAAGCATCATACACGGGTCCTCGCTTAACGTCCCGAAACACTCAAAAGCATTTCTGTTTTTGATCCGGTTGGATTAGGGATCGAACCCACAACTCAGAAGTCAGAAGCCTTTACCACTGGACCACGTTTCCACCTTAAAAATCGTACATTGTCGCAGGGACCCTATATATACACAAGGATGTGTTTTAAGGCGTTAAATCGTGACTAACCTGTCGATCAATCACAGCTGTCCTATACAGAATTGTCGATATTGAAAAATCCCACGAAATCGTAGACACAAAAATGATATGTCGATTATCAACAGATTCAAAAATTATAATTGCACTGAAATGAAAGTATGAATTTAGGATTTTCATTCAATGGAACGACGGAATTAACATATCCAAATCAAGTTAAATACCATTCGTTGAAATAGGTGTGATCAACACGCTAATCGCTCTCTTAGTCCACGATACAGGCCATTTTTCAACTTACGGAACTTATTTTTACCATTACATAATACATCCCTGCTCGTGATAGACATAGTTTTATGCATACTAATTAATGCATTTTTTGAACAACGTTTGTATCTGAATTCAAAATACGCCTATTCGCCGTGTGTTCAGTAACCATTTTATTATAGTTATATAGTAATTTTCCAGTTTAGGATCTCCAAATGTATAAAGGTAAGTTATCTAAATCTTACTTTTACCATTACATAATACATCTCGGTATATATAGGGTCCCTAGTTGGCGCATTGGATATTATTAACTTTTATACTTCCGTTTCGTTCCTTTTCGTTCAATTCGTGAAATATTTCCGATGCGTGTTTATAGTTGTAAACAATAACAGTCCTGGAATCGGAACCATCGATCTAAAAACGAAATACCTGAAATATAAGAACTTATGTCAAGTTAAATGGTAGATAAATTGATTGTTTCATGTAGTAAAATACACCTAGACCAGATTGCAACCGTTTCCCGGCCCGGTGATGCGTTAAATAGTGGATTCCTGTAGGGGCCGGAAAAAAGCGTTGCCAACCTGTCCATTATATATAGTAATGACGGGAAGATGGGGAATATCAAAACTCTGTATTTTGTGATATAATTTCTTAGGTCTATGGTATCATTTATCAATAAAAATGGGCGGATCTTTGCCATCGGGATCGTTCGGGATGAATTCGAGGATCGTTATACGAAATGTTGCAGTATAAACGCCGAAAACTATCCGAAGTAGCCGAACGCAACGCGAATGAATGCCGACAGTTCTCGATTTGGTCCCGAATGCTTTCCGATCGTGCGGAAAGGTTGCAGTTACATTGCAGAACATGCGGAAGTGTTTACGAATCGATGCCGATAGAATGCTGAAAGGTTGCCGATGTATATAAACGATGCCGAACTACTATCTTGTTATCAGTTGAAAGTTGAATAAGATTGATGACAGACGCCAATAATCTCGCTAGTTTCAGCTATAAAAATTAAAAGACACAAATGTTGAATGACTTAGTTGCAGGTATAAAAAACACTGACATATAAAGCTCATGGTCCTAAGTAGATATACCGGGAGTCTCTTTCCGGTGTTTTCCTTAGATAGCTGAAGACCATGGGTCACTGGTTGTGTCATCGTTTTCTATAGGGGCTGACACAACCATATTTGGTAGCCTGCCCTTGGTTTGTAGGACCATGATGAAAAACGATATATTCAAGATAAAAACTATCGGCAAACTGATCTCATCGCTTCCGCAGTCGCTCTTGTATAGTTCGGGAAATACTGCTTCGACTCGGCATCCCTTCCGTTCACAATCGGCGCCTTCGGCAACTATTCGGCATGTTTCTTAACATGATCGGCATATCTTCCGTGTGTATAACTCATCCGTTCGTCAAATTCGGGGAGCTTTCGGCATTGCTTCAGCTTCCTTCGGGAACCGCTCAGGATGGTTAAAATGATTACGAAGCCTCGCAGAAGGCTTCGCGAAGGTGCCGAGTGAATGACGACGGATTGCCGAACACCCCAAACTGTTGCCGATGGGTTTCCGATTACCCAGAAGCACTCCCGAACAAGACCTTCGGTGTCCTGTTAAAACTTTTAAAATTTGGATGCCGAAGATTTGTCGGTCCCGAAGTGTCCAGAAGGCTTCCAGAAGCGTACAGGAACGACACGGAAGACCATCCCGATTGGGCAAATTTAGCCTTCGGGAACCCTTCGGGGTCTTAGTGGACGGCAGGTCTTATGAACGTCACACTGGCATCGCGTTCTTCATGTGTCCTTAACTGTCTAATGTAAGTCGTTTCAGTTAGTCGCATTGAGAATCCCGTAGTTTTTGTTCTAAAATATATTTAGATATTACTTGGAATGCAGCTACCTTAAACAAGTGAGTGCCAAACGTTCGTGTAGAGCTCCACATGAAGTGTTTCAAAGAGAGACCTATTCGATTTGAAAGTCTCATGTACATCAACAAATACAGTACAGCATATACAAATTCGGGGTTGTCAAAATAGACGCCATTTTCTTGTCGATATAGCCCGCCGATAATAACACTACACTTTTATTACAAATAAAATGATAATTAAGTACATTTTCCATGTTAATTTCGTACAATCTTGTGCATAATTACTTTTAATGCATACGAGTTTTAATCTACACTGATATCAAGCGGTTAGTCGACGGTGCAGTTTTATGTTACCCATGTTTATTTATTGATAAGTCTAGACTTATATATATCACACAATTAATATCACATTGTTATAGTGTATGCACTTCCAATTTACATACGAGTATATCGTAACATACACTATGTCTTATTCTAACACGATCTGCGGATTAATCCATTAAATATAGAGCGGACTTAACAATGTATTATTACCCCCATAAAACATACCTATCAAATTGGCTGTTTTTATTTACGCCCAGTATCACGTGACATATTTATGAATGAATGAACGTAAACTTTATAGTAAATTTTCTTCGAGTCACGATGACAAGGCGCGTTGCACGAGAATCCAGTGTTACAGCTATGACGCATCTATTTTTAGAAACTCCAATATACTCTAGAAACCAAGTTTTATTAAAGCTTCTGATAATCAATTCATTTATATTTTTCATTTTATGAAATAGATACCATATACTCGTGTTATTAAAATTGTTTCAATGTTTAAAATATGGTATTTCCTTCAGAAAATTACGAATGTCGTTTTCATTAACGAGGGAGGTAATTGTACCAGCTAATTAGCCACTCAATTTCAGCGTGGAATTATGTTCAATGTCAAATGGGTGAAAATGGAATGCGCGCAGTTAAATAGTGCGGAATATTATCGTATTTAGAATCGAAATAAAAACTCTGTTCTTGTATATTGTCGGTGAATAAAACACGGGCACTCGTTCGGCTGCGGAAAATTAAATCACTCGTGCTACGCACTCGTGATTTAATTTTTCCGCATCCGAACGAGTGCCCGTGTTTTATTCACCGACAATAAACGCGAACAGATTTTTATTTCTTAAGTAAATGTTGATACTATAACTCTAACGCGATAATCTGCAATGTCAATATAAACAGAAATCACATTACATTGATTTAGGTATCTTTCTCTTTATTTCCTCCTATATTGAAGAGCTTATATGAAGTGAACAATAAAAACAAAGCATACATTCAACATAGTTATAACAAAGTACAAGCATGCATGATAACAATAGTTAACGTAATTATACAGGGTGTTTCATAATATCTGACCCAATTACAACCGAATGCCCTGAGCACATGCTTGATCTTGAATGGTGTTTTCATATACCAATGGAAAGCTAACATTTGGGAGTTTTATTCAATATATAACTTGACCAAGTTACTATCGATGCAAGACAGGAATTTAGATTCTTGAAACGTCATTTTTTCGATAAATGTCTCATGGCATTCGGTTGTAATGGGGTCAGATATTATGAAACACCCTGTACACACCGAGAAGCAATTTAAGTAGATAAATACTATTACATAAACGTATTGTTACTACGCTTCTAATTTTCGACCGGAAAATAAAAATGTATACATATATGTAGTGCTCGGACTCGTGTCTGTATTGGCTCTAGCACTAATATTTCCCCATCGCTAAACAACTGAGCTATTTTATCCTCCAAGTATAGGTTAGAGTTTATTAAATATTTTCTTCAAAGATTTGAACCTTAGCGAGCGAAGCGAAGCGTGGTTTAAATCTTTGAAGAAAATATTTTAAACTCTAACCGACTTAGTGTTAAATAGTTTAAACCGCAAAAAGCACGAGATTCGCGTGCCTTTAAATAGGTCAGTACAATCATGGACAATAATTGGCGCGAAAGAGACGCGTTTAATGGTCAAATAGACGGTTACATTTTATTCAAGAAATAAAAATCTGTTCGCGTATTTTGTCGGTGAATAAAACATGAGCAGGAGTTCGGATGCGGGAAAATTAAATCACGAGTGCGTAGCACTTAATGAAATGAAAAATATAAATGAATTGATTATCAGAAGTTTTTATGAAACTTAGTTTCGAGATTATATTGGAGTTTCTAAAAATAGATGCGTCATAGCTGTAACACAGGATGCATCTTGCCTTGTCATCGCGTTTTGTTGAAGATTCACTCTATAGTTTACGTTCATTCATTCATAAATATGTCACGTGATACGGGGCGTAAATAGTAACAGCCAATTTGATACCATGTTTTATGGGGATAATAAAACATAGCCCGGTCTGCTCTATATTTAATGGATTAATCCGCAGATCGTGTTAGAATAGGTGTTTTAACAATAAACTGTGTGTATTTAACCATAAAGTCGGTGAAGTTTGAATTGTGAAATCTACTGATACCCCCGTTCAAATAAATGGTTAATACCACACGTCGTCTCGACTGCATTTGTATCGGTGGGGGAAACCACAGGTAACTGTATTATTAATAAAGAGTAACTGTTACTGTTTTTATAAATCTTCTAATATCTTAACACAGTAACTGAGGTGCATTTTGTTTTAATAATCATTTCATTAATACTGGTGTTATACTAAATATTTTTACATAATCAGGAACGTCTTGAATTTGATACCGATATTTAAAAATCCGCCCCTATTTAAGAAAAAACAACAATAGAGCTTGAAATCATTTATTTTTTCTTGTTTAAAATAGCATGGTTGTTTTCATTGCATCAACTCAGTGATTGACTGGACACCGTGATATACATTCCATGGTATAACTTTTTAACTAGTTGATCAATTTTGATGGGATTTTGCATGGATGTAGTTCTGACAATGCTGTCCATAAATGTAATTACTTTATGGAGATATCGAAAGACAATTCTTGTTTTCGATACTATGAAAATCTGACCCCTTTAGTACAAATGCACCTTTCTCAGATAACATAAGATTGATACTTTTGTTTTACTCTTTATCAATGATACAGTTACCTATGGGTGAAACATTGATGACCAAAAGAACAGGGTGCTATTTGCATATCGCGCTAAATTCACGAATAGGCGTGGTCTATTTGCGCATGTGCAGTGGCTTCATTTTACTTCTTGGTGAAGACGCATTAATTCGAAAAGTAGAACGTTCTTCGTGGATTATACGACGAAAATCGAGTTCGCTGATTGGTCGAAAATGTCGTGCAAACACTAAGTCTATTTAAATATCTGTGCTTCTGGTAAGATGACCCTTTTTCAATATGCCAATTATTGTACCTGATATACCTGTTTATATTCAGTGACACAGGTCCCAAACTCCCAATACCGCGTTAGACTTATACGAGTAGTGCATATTTTCTGCTCTGAAATCATTTACAATATTCTCGAAGGACCAACCACTTGTTGTCAAGAGAGACACCATTTCATGGTACATGTTGATACATGTTCGTTGTTATGATTACATTTTGGTCAGAAAGTAAACACAGACTATATTGTATTCACTATAGATAATTATTTCCGGTACCGTAGTTGAAACGTCAAGATTGTTTCACACTGACTTTGTGTCATTAAACAAGTATTTTAGAGGTTCCACAAGCGAAACCTACTCGTAAATTGCTGTTAAAATTACACGGCACATCATGATAGTTACGCTCGGATATTGCATGAACATCGCGGGCCACACAATTATCACCAGTGAGATCTGGTTGCCCTGGAGACCACATGTTTCCTCGCCAACATGCCTTACCAACCCATTTGTTATTACGAACTTCAGTAATCTTTTCCTTGAAGGTTTGTGTAGCATCACCCTGTGCACCGTTTTCAGCAGCACATTCTAAGTATTTCCAATCTATTTGGATTTCTGATATAGTAAGATCTTGTAGAACCAGGTCGGTTATATCTTTGTTGAATAACCCACATGTTTCAGTATTTGTCCATGTCAAGCTGCTACCAATACCTTCACAGTAATTCACAGCGTCTAGAAAAAAGGAATATTTATGTTCTAAGTTTTAAACAATATTCAGTGGTATTCCCACTCCACTCTAGTGCCCATGTTTCGTTTGGGGACATTTGTTATCATGTGAGCCTTAAATCATGCATATTTAAACAACCAACCAGTGACCAGTCACTGAGACTATGTCTATATTTGAACAAATCCACTAAAGCTATGTTCCACTGAGCATTTTGTGCCTCGGCGATGTACTCCCGATGAAAATTACTAGTAATGCCCTTGAGGACGCACCGGGAACAGGATCTTTGTTGTCAAGGACAAGCTTCGGGAACGTCCTGAGACAATCTGTGACATCGGGATAACTCCAGATGTGTTCCCGACGTTATGCGTCTGTACCCTTGCCTAGGAGGTGTACTCCGGTGGTAATTAGGGCTTTCTGGGTCTATCCGGAGCCATCTATTCGTGGATATCTATCCTCGATGATTCGGGGGTACCGAGAGGCATCGGTAGACATACTGATGTGTTTCCAGACGTCAAACGTCAGTCCCACTGCCTCGGGGGTGTACTCTCAATAGTCTAGTATCTAGAGTTTTTAGTTTGAAAAAAGGTCCAGAGCGTTTCTCAGTTTATTCGTGTAGAGGGATGCTTGAAGTTTAATTTTAGCGAGGGTGGACAGCTGAGATCCTGTAGGTTACCATGGAAACCATGATGGCGTCAAAATTTCCCGCCATTTTTTTAGTACACACTCCGTCTTAATCTAACCTTTCTAACTAGTATGTACAAACACATATCAATTTTATTATGTGTAATATTTAAAGTACCGGTATAGAGCTCAGAAATGAAATGTTGGTCAAGGTAATTTAATGTCAAGGTCAAGGTCATTTAGAGGTCTAAAGACCTAAAAATGGGTAAAAAATGTGTTTATACCCCAAATAGTTATCATTCATATGCGCAATTTTGTCCATATACCCCGGTACTTCATTAATTCATTTCAACATCGCCTGTTATCAGTTGCACTTACAATAAAATTTATTTCGTGATGACATGGCGAATAATAATGAAATAAGGAGGAATTTCGTAACCCCACCCCAATTGAAATTGTCCATATATTTTGATAATCATGACAAAACTGTATGCATTGCATTTGCTTCACCAAGTGTAAAAGTGCAAAATGTGCATACATACTACAGTATGTGCAACCTTATTACACAATGATACCTGGCTCAGCATTCGATTTGATATGTTGGCCAATGTCACGAAGGTGAAGGTCATTACAAGGTGAAAGTTCAAGACAATTGTTCCGGCCAATATTACAGCTCATAACCAGTCCAAATTTCATAGTCCTGGCCGAAAATCCACAAAATTGATCTTACCTTTCATTGTTTTTTCTTTAATAATTTCAGTAGACAAGACCGTTGCAATGGAATTTCTGACGGGTGACATTTTGTCACCATTGAGAATTTTAAGAAAATTGGGGTAAAACGTTCCAAAATATAAACGAAACTGCGAATTTCTGGAATCGGTGAACTCTAATGCCGTTTTCCATCATAATTCGTAATAAATTACACTAAAATGTAATTATTAAGTTTCAGTTGAAGACTGTAAATTTTTAGTGTTGTGTATTTATGCAAAAGGGGTTATTTTTGGGTTAAAACATTAAAAACTGCATCTAAAAGTGCGAATTTTCGGAATAAGTAGTCTATAACGTCATTAGCCATTTAATTTGATAAATAATCACTGTGATAGTTTCATAGTGACTTGCGATAAAGATATCAAACATCTTCAGCTAGGCTATGGTAAAAAAATGTGATATGTTCGGGGTATCTGTTATTTTAGGATAAAACATTCAAAATTGAAATGAAAGGTTAGCTTTTTTTGTGAATCGATCTACTACACTCTCATAAATAATTTTACTTGGTAGTAATTACTGTAAGACTAAAATATTGCCATATCATCAGTAGTTCAAGTTATCCTTTATCTAATACCATGCTTTGAGCTAAATGCGATATATTGGGGGTCAACATCACTAAATATATGATAAGTGTGGCGTTTTGAATATAAACATAAAGCCATTCCGGTCTTATATTTTGATCATATCGCTGGCTTAGAATTAGGAGGTCGACCTTATAAGAATCATGCATATTTGACATCTGCATCTCAATGCGCTTCTTATGAGCCTATTTTCACGAAAAGTTCAAAAAGCTTGTTTTTCCAAAAGTAAAGAGTAATTTTCAGACAGTTTTGTCATGTTTTCTCAGAATATTGATTTTGTACATACGACCATCTAATTATAAGCCAGCGATATAAAGTACCTATTAGAACCAAATACAGGCATCACATATGTGGCCTTTGAGAAATTGGGATTCCATGTGATTCAGAAGCTAGTGGAACTAGAGATGGCAACGAGTACTAAAATCGGTACTCGGTTACTCGGTCATTCTTCCGATCGACTACCCGGGTACTCGGAACACTATAAATGTGCATGCTATTTGGGACACAGAAATGTTGTACTGCAAATGTACGTGTTCAACCCCTGAGAACAAACTTGCTAGGCCCTGTATGGTACGAACACTACCAATGAGACCAACCATTCAATGTCCTATGAGTACATACCTTTCACTGCCAGACACAGCAATTTCGACACCGATTGTGGTACCTAAAATTGTCTTTCCTATTCCTGGCTTTATATAATACCTAGCAATGCATAACACAGTCGTTCCATGCGCTATAGATACTATGTACTGCTTAGAACAGTCATACCTTGATGGTCTAGCGGTTGAGCGGCCGATTCGAGTGCGAAGTGAACCTGGTTCGATCTGCCAGACCGGGTCAGACCAAAAACGAATCAAAATGCAACTAGTAAGCTCCTTACTAGTTTCTCTCTCATACCCTTGGAGTGACGGAAACACCAAGTATTTGGCCCTGAGTGAGATTAAATATTATTATTAAGAATGTGCTTCAAAATCGAACTAATAAACTATTCCCTGAACCTCATTTGCCACCTGACACTTTCTGGCACATGCATTTTTCGCTATAATTTATATTGCTCGATCAAGCCTATGTCCCACTGAGGAATTCCTCATCCACGAGGAAGAATTACATATAGTTTCTCGTGATGGCCCCCGGTGATTTTGCACATTCAACCTTTCTCCGACGCCCCAAACTCCCGATTAATTTCGGGAGTACATTCCCTTGGCAGTAGGACCAATGTGTTCAATCAATCAAGTTCTCATGATGCCTACTGGTACCACACGAATCATCCCCCGATAAGTATTAGCGAACATTCGGGGAATAACTCTCGAGGCCTCGAATGAGACACCGAAATGTTGTCTAAGGTTCCTGACACTTAAGTGGGGAGCTTCCCTGAGACATCAGGGAACATGTTCCCGACGCCTTTCGAAGCACCAAATTACCATCAGGAGTACATATCCGAGGCAGTGGGACAGACGCATAACGTCGGGAAGATATCACGATTTCTCACGATTGATCACGAACCCTCCCGATATCACAAATTGTCCAATGACTTCCCCAAAGCTACACATAGACCACGAGAAACCGGTTCAGTTGCCTCGCGAAGCTCATTAATGTCTATCGAGAGTACATCGCCGAGAAAAAACATGTTCAGTGAAACATAGGCTTTAGATAGATATGTCCTGACTGCCCTATGTAATATATGTAACATATCCTTGCTTAGCTCTATAGGCGAGCAATCACTGTAAGCTATGTATGACATACATTGGTACCCTAATGCTGCTGTAAACGGTGATTGATTCTAAATTACTTTTAAAGTCTTCCCTTGTTAATAAATGCCTGACAGAATCATTCCTGAATTCACTTAATACATAATACTGCTGGATTCAGCCATCCGTAAATCTAAAGAGTATCAAACAGGGTATGGAGTAACTATTCATTGCTCCATTTTGTCACATGCATGGCCTGAAACAGCCATTCCTGGCTTTATATGGTACCCAACACAGTTTGCAACTACTCGTTGTTGCTCTGTGGGTGTACATCCTAGGGTAGTGCCATTGCTATGTATGACCCACTAGTACTCGACAAGAAAAAAACAATTCTATAAATAGCCGTTGCCTACAATAATGCCAGGGGTGTGACCGTATGGGTAACCTTATACTGTACTGCTGGAAACAGATATGCCTGGATCTATGGGGACGTTCTGACTCTACCTGACTGAGTTATCACTTGTTTTATAGGGACTACCATTGTCATTCCAGACTATTAGGGTATTAAACACTGCATAGGAGAGCCATATTGTACTCTTTATGGTACCTAACACTGATATGGAAGGTATTCCTGGTTCTACATGTATATAAGGGTGACAATACACTACCTGGTATACAAGGTGTATTCCAAGTTGTTTATGATACAAACTTCTGCCTGGTAATGTTATTGCTTTAACCAACTCAAAACATGTATATATTTTTAGTTTCATCCCAAATAGTCACATTTTGCACAATAGCCTATCTTAGGATGTTTGATATCTAAACTGCAGGGTTATTTATAGTTTTATACCATTTACATTGACATATTAAATCACCAAATAAAATGATCGATGTCATTGTGCATAGTCTACCGATTCCAAAAACTACAATTTTCGATGTTTTACCCAAAAAATATCTAGCTTAAGATGCTTAATATCTTAATCGCAAGTCACTATGAAACTATCACAGCAATTATTTATCAAATTAAATGGTCAATGACGTTATAGACGACTTATTCCAAAAATTCGCATTTTTATGTGCAGTTTTTAATGTTTTAACCCCAAAAATAACCCCTTTTCCATAAATACAAGACACTAAAATTTTACAGTCTTCAACTGAAACTTGATAATTACATTTTAGTGTGATTTATTACAAAATATGATTGAAAATGACATTGTAGATCACCGATTCCAGAAATTCGCAGTTTCGTTTATATTTTGGAACGTTTTACCGAATTTTTCTCAAAATTCTCAGTGGTGACAAAATGGCACCCGTCAGAAATTCCATTTTAACGGTCTTGTCTACTAAAATCATTAAAGAAAAAACAATGAAAGGGTTAGATCAATTTTTCGGGGTTTCGGCCCGGACTATGAAATTTGGACTGGTTATGAGCTGAAATATTGGCCGCCATCTTGGTTTCCATGGTAACTGACTTTGTTTCAGCTATCCACCCTCTCTAGTATTAAACTTCAAACACCTGCCTACATAAATAAACAAAAAAAACCACATGATTGGAGGAAATACTCCTCGCTGAAGCAAAAAAACCCAAAGCTATTGCACTTTAACAACATAAAAATGTGACTGGAACAATTGTCTTGAACTTTCACCTTGTAATGACCTTCATCTTCGTGACATTGGTCAACATATCAATTTAAATGCTAAGCTAGGTATCATTGTGTAATAAGGTTGCACATACAGTAGTATGTATGCACATTTTGCACTTTTACACTTGGTGAAGCAAATGCAATGCACACAGTTTTGTCATGATAATCAAAATATATGGACAATTTCAATTGGGGTGGGGTTACGAAATTCCCCCTTATTTCATTTTTATTCGCCATGTCAACACGAAATAAATTTTATTTTAAGTGCAACTGATAACAGGCGATGTTGAAATAAATTAATGAAGTATGTGGACAAAATTGCGCATATGAATGATAGCTATTTGGGGTAAAAACACATTTTTTACCCATTTTTAGGTCTTTTGACCTCTAAATGACCTTGACCTTGACATTAAATGACCTTGACTCTCATATCATTTCTGAGCTCTATACCGGTACTTTAAATATTACGCATAATAAAATTGATATGTGTTTGTACATACTAGTTAGAAAGGTTAGATTAAGACAGAGTGTGTACTACAAAATTGGCGGGAAATTTTGACGCCATCATGGTTTCCATGGTAACCTACAGGATCTCAGATGTCCACCCTCGCTAAAATTAAACTTCAAGCATCCCTCTACACGAATAAACTGAGAAACGCTCTGGACCTTTTTTTCACACTAAAAACTCTAGATGCTAGACTACAATGACAATTTAAAGCTTCGGTGGCCTCGAGGAAATGGTCTGAAAAAACATCGGGAGCCATCGGGAGAAACTATGTGAAATTCCATATCACCGATGAGTACTTCCTCACTTGGCCATACGCTTTAACTTAAACCCTCCAGAAATTAGCGCCTTAATTTTACAACTGCGGTTCTAACCCCCTAGTTAGATGCATTTTAACATAAATATTGCACAGGCCAAAAGTTAACCGCCAAATGGTGCTGGATCAGATTTTATGCTCCAAAATCATCAAATATAATAGTTATACAAATGTAGTAATTATCAAAGGCATAAAGTCAATCATAAGACTCAGTAATCATCAATTTTACCGGACCCATTTTCATGCATGAGAACTTTGTTTACTGTTACATTATGTGTTGTTTCTGTAGGATGCTGCCTAGGTGTGTTGTTGTTCTTAGGATTGTTGTTGTCTGCTGACTCTCATTCCAGTTGTCATGGTTGACAGGAAGTCGTAGTAAGGTGTCGTATTTTTGTAGTTGTAAAGTTTCATTTGTCTATTTTTTATTTCAATTTATTGTTCTCTGACTAGACGGAAGTATGATGAATAATAGACATCCAATTAGTGGTGAACTACATTTGGATAGTGCCATATATATACTCTATATGATATGGTATAGATGTACGACAACCTTCGAAATATGACCCTCGGACGAGTCTATTTGCTTAGGTTTAAAACGATATTTACAGCTATTTACCGATAAAGATTAAAACTATCGTTTCTTTTCAGTTGACAGTGTGGCCTGTTGTGGTAACATGCAACATGTTCTTTCTATACCCAGAAACATACTTTTTATATGGGCGGTTGGTTTAAGATCACTGCTACACTCGTTTCATCGTAAAACACAATTATATATGAGCCAGTCTCCAGGAAACCTGCTATAATGACATTATGTAATCACTATATGTAACAAGATTTTGATAAAGCTCTAAAATAAGGAAAAATACATATCTATTGATTCTATTTTAAGGAATTGACCAATATAGTATTATACCTTAGCGTTAAATTTTCCTGTGAATTATGTCAAAAACACATACTTCGTTGCTATGGTGACCAATATCATAAAAGTACTCCGATTGAGAAAAACAAGGATTTAGTTGTTTAAAACAGAAGTAGCCTTTCTCTGAATGCAAACAATTTTGATATACATTTTGAAAAGTGAAACATAATTATAGAATTTGGTACTATTTTGAACAGTTTATATCAAGAATTGATCAAATGCTGTAATAATGAAATACGAATAACGTTTCAATGACGTTTGCGACGTCACACAAAAAGCTCCGAATAGGGACTATACAAAACACCTGTAACTTCCTTAAAACTCAAGATATTAACATAATTTCTTTTGCAACTTGCTAATTCAACATTATCCTGTAATACTATGGAAAATCTTAAAGTCAATATTTTTGTCAAAATAGCAGGTTTTCCTGGAGACTGGCTCATATGTTATTCTTTTATAGATCTAAATAATACATTTTATGTTTAATACAAATGTTCAGTGTTTTATTTACATCAATTTTAGTCCGCTCTGGGTAATGTTTTTAGTAGTATTCATCTTAACATTGACCAAATGTTTTGCTAATAAAACTTGAACATTTAGTATCAAATTGAAAACATGTAATGGTATAAAATCCGTTATAATTGTTTTATGTAAATACTCGTACATATGAGCCAGTCTCCAGGAAAACCTGCTATTTTGACAAAAAATTGATATTTAAAAATCGTTTAATGAATAGCGGCTGTCCCAGGCATTCATAAAAGCCATATGGCGTGTCTGTCTGTGAGGCAAATAAGTAGTTAAAATTTCCAGAGATAAAAAATTGATTTTGAGATTTTTTATTATTTAAAATATTAATCTTAATGAAGCAAACTGCAAAAGAAATTTGTTAGTATCTTGATTTTTAAGGAAGCAATAGCTGTTCTGTAGAGGCTCTATTTAGAGCTTTCTTGCGTGGCCTTGCAAACGTCATTCAAACGTTGTTCGCCGACGTATAGTTGTAACAAGTACTTTATAAATACAGCATTTTATCAATTCTTGACATAAACTGTTCAAAATGAAATCAAATTATAGTATGGTGTTTTCAGTTTTAAAATATACATACAAATTGTAAATGTTCACATTTAGAAAAAGGCTACTACTGTTTTAAACAACTAACTTTTCTCAATCAGAGTACTTTTCTGAAATTGGTCACCATAGCAACGAAGTAAGTGAGTTCATAAGACATTTTAAAGCTAAGATATAGTAATATAGGAATAAATTACTTAAAATTGTATCTATAGATATGTCATTTTTCTTATTTGAAAACTTCTTTAAAACCTTGTTACATGCAGTAATTACATAATGTCAAAATAGCAGGTTTTCCTGGAGACTGGCTCAAATATATATATATATATAACTGTTTAAACACGGATATTTTTGTGTTGAAAAAAACGTGGCACTTGTGTATTTTTATCCATCGATATACACTCATTAAAAGTTAAATACACCAACACAGTAAATAGCAATATATGCAAATTGTGTATATCAATTTGCTTCTAGCTAGAAATATTACACAATATAGAACTACAAAATGTAGGATATTATGTTTATTTTGAAGTTATTATGTTTAAACATCTTAGGAATTGTAAGTAGTTAAGTTTTGTATGTCTCCGTATCGTAGATGTGGGGTTTATTACTTAGCACATGCATGTCGATCGGTGGGTTGGTACAGTAAATGTTTTCCGATCAATGACTCCAGAACGGTCGGACCTAGAACACATAAACTTTCAGTGGAGATTGTTCACTATCAGTAGACGACCCCATTGATTTTGATGTCGCTAAGGTTCAAATGTCAAAATTACCGTGACCTTCGAATACACAACGGTTTCCGATCCACAATGTAAGAATGGTGGGTCCTAAGATCATAAAACTTCACAGACAAGTAGCTGATCATACGTTAAATACTTGTACAAATGTGTAGGTCGGTAAGTCAAAGGTCAAGGTCGGGGTGACCTTACGTATACATGACTATTCGGTTGTCATGAGACATGCATGTTTTACAAACATCTCTTGTTCTTTCTGTAATCGGAATTCTTCAGATTTTATGTTTTTGGGGTTTTGGTATTGCTGGACAATGTGTAGTCGACATTTCAAGATATTGTACAATACACAGTGTTGTGCATGTGTATTTTTCTGAAATTGGAGGGTTCACGGTTCACTGCTTACACCAAGCCAAATAAAATATCCAATTATCGGATAGTGTTGTTATACTACTCGCATGAACACATGCAAAAAATGAACAAGCTATTAGTCAACACTTTTGACCTGTCGCTAATTAATCTCCGTGTGTTTTCGTTTTTGTACAGTAAGAATGTTTTGATGAGTTAAAATAACAACGTGATTAGACAACGGATAAGCATGAATATTCATGGGTGACAAGTTAATAGTGACAGGTAATATCATGTATAATAAAAAATATACAAGCGTAACAAGTTGGTGTACTTATAACTTTTAATGAGTGTATTTTAGTCATATCAACTTTTTAAAGCTTAATAATTCTCTGACTTCTAAATCGTCAATGTGTTGAATCCTGTCAATTATCAATCAAACAATGTGGATTTGAACAATACACACGTTCCATGATACATGCACGATAATGTGATCAAAAGACACTGCATCCCCACCAGAGAAACAATTTTATAAATGGCCTTGACCTTTAATCTTGTTGTCTAATTATAGATTATAGGCAACGGTTATTCCTATTTTTTTCTGGTTGAGTGCCATTGACATAGACGGACTTATTCAAGCCGTCAGAGTAATTTGTTCCACGCGAATCACCGATAATCCTTGTCTAATGAATGGCGCAATGTCGATATGACATAATATACATTATAATATACATGTACATGTATTAGAAATTAATAACTGATTAATAATTAATTACTTGCGTATTATTTGAGTATTGGTATTATTTGTCTGATGAAAACGACTAATGTTTACATGTAAAGAAACTCTACTAAGTTTAATGTAAACTGTACATACCATCGTAAGAAGTAGCTGCTCCGGCATTAAATATTGTCATACAGGTGTCCCATTGTAGTGTAGATCCATCCGGACAACAACTTATACTTTGTGGTTGCCATAGTAACCCAGCCTGACATGTGATGTTCCATTCTTCAGCTGTCATTCGGTAACCTTCTCTACAAAACATTAGAATGCGTTACGTAACATCGCTTATATAGACACATAGATGATACACGTATCTGTTTGTTTCATGAATAATTGAATATGGTATACCATTATCTTTTATGAAATTATCTCTCTCTCTCTCTCTCTCTCTCTCTCTCTCTCTCTCTCTTTCTCTCTATTCTTTATTTATCTCGTTTTGACTATCGTTCTCTTGTCCCACCTACTTGTATCTCATTCTTGCTCTACTAAAATACGCATATGCACCTTCACACACATACACACACGTGTAGACAGAAAAGAAGAAAAGAAACTGTTTAAATAATAATTTGGTTATCTCAGTTAATATACTTTTACTTTGTAGCATCTAATTTAAAAAGTTTCAACCAAAAAGTGTCACATTTTGGGAAACCCTATTCATAATACATTTAATAAAACTACTAGAAAATCACACCTAACAATATTTTAGTACAACTTATATTTTGTCACATTATGATTGTATGTATTACATGTGTACAATGTCATTTACGTATACAAATATAGAAATAAACGGGGTTACCCGAATGGGTCCTCAAACAAGAATATGGAATCCCTTGTATCTTTTATGAATAATTGAATATGGTATCCCTTGCATCTTTTAATATTAATTCTAACACGATCTGCAGATTAATCCATATACGCAAAGAGCAAACCAGGGCATGTATTATTCCCGCAATAAAAAGGCCTCTCAAATTGGCTGTTACTATTTACGCCCCGTATTACGTGACATATTTATGAATGAATGAACGTAAAATTTATAGTAAGAACTTCCACGAGTCGCCAACAAGGCAAGTTGCACGAGTATCCAGTGTTACAGCTATGACGCATCTATTTTTAGAAACTCCAATATACTCTCGAAACTAAGTTTCATTAAAACTTCTGATAATCAATTCATTTATATTTTCCATTTCATGAAATGGATACCCTATACTCGTGTTATTAAAATTGTTTCAATGTTTAAAATGTGTTATTTCCTTCAGAAAATTACGAAGGTCTTTTTCATTAACGAGAGGGGTAATTGTACCAGCTAATAAGCCACTCAATTTCAGCGTGGCATTATGTTCAATGTCAAATGGGTGATAATGGAATGCGCGCAGTTAAATAGAACGGGATATTATCATATTTAGAATCGAAATAAAAACTCTGTTCTTGTATTTTGTCGGTGAATAAAACACGGGCACTCGTTCGGATGCGGAAAATTAAATCACTCGTGCGTCGGTGAATAAAACACGGGCACTCGTTCGGATGCGGAAAAATTAAATCACGAGTTGTCGAACTCATGCCCGTTTTTATTTCTTAATTGAATATGGTATCCCTTGTATCTTTTATGAATAATTGGATATGGTATCCCTTGTATCTTTAATGAATAATTGACTATGGTATCCCTTGTATCTTTAATGAATAATTGAATATGGTATCCCTTGTATATTTTATGAATAAATGAATATGGTATACCATGTATATTTTATGAATAATTGAATATGGTATCCCTTGTATCTTTTATGAATAATTGAATATGGTATCCCTTGTATCTTTTATGAATAATTGAATATGGTATCCCTTGTATCTTTTATGAATAATTGAATATGGTATCCCTTGTATCTTTTATGAATATTTGAATATGGTATACCATGTATCTTTAATGAATAATTGACTATGGTATACCTTGTATCTTTTATGAATAATTGAATATGGTATACCATGTATCTTTATGAATAATTGAATATGGTATACCATGTATCTTTATGAATAATTGAATATGGTATCCCTTGTATCTTTTATGAATAATTGAATATGGTGCGATTGTCCTTGTTGTGTGCGGTTGTCTTTGTGGTGTGCAATTGTCATTGTGGTGTGCGATTGTCCTTATGGTCTGCGATTGTCCTTGTTTGGTGTGCGATTGTCCTTGTGGTATGCGGTTGACCTTGTTGTGTGGGTGTCCTTGTGGTGTGCGATTGTCTTTGTGGTGTGCGATTGTCCTGGTGATATGCGGTTGTCCTTGTGGTGTGCGATTGTGTCCATGTGGTGTGCGGTTGTCTTTGTGGTGTGCAATTGTCCTTGTGGTGTGCAATTGTCCTTGTGGTGTGCGATTGTCCTTGTGGTGTGTGATTGCTCTTGTGGTGTGCGGTTGTCTTTGTGATTTGTTCCGTTTTATTAAAGTTGTTTGGCAGACTTTTGCCGCAGATAGTTTGAGTGTAGAGACGTATTTCTGTCGCGGGTACTTTTCATCAAACCCGTTCGATAGTATAGTGTGCTTTTTGTGCTCGGATGAGTTCTGCTTTCCTTATCCCGGGTATAATTATCTCGTTGCAGTTTTGAACAAATTGGTTGTATCACCCAGTTCGAAGTTGAAGGTAATTGGCCAATTAGACAGGAAAAATCCGAATGACCGCGCATGCAAATTATGTCATTGAACTGCGTAATCGAAATATTGTGAACGTAATGACTATAATTTAGGACACCTATTTTCTGGACATGCGTTTTGATGCCTGAGCTTTGAGGTATCACTCTGAAGGTTATTTAGTTCATTAGATATGAATTAACGTTACTATTATCAATAGTTATTTAAAGCTAATGACGCGCCAACGTTTCGTTTTACCGAGTATCAGCAATATCAAGATAATAATGTATACATTTGCTACGATCCCTGCTTGACTGCGGTCCTGTGTCCACATTATTTCCACATTATGTAGTTAGTACTGTTTGAAAACAGGATATGTCACCTGTTTGGCTAATGTTAACCTAATGATAAAATACATTGAACGTATCTTATTTGTTTGAATTTCACGCTTATATTTACATTTTGTATGTACATTTTATAGAATATATTTGCTTACACAAAGACAGGTACAATTAATAAAATGCCAAAATAGTTTACCTGCAAGTAATTGTGATAATGGTTCCGGGTGTATATAGGTTACCTTCAACATTCGTTAGGTCAGCATTGATGTAATTTTGTTTTGGTGTCGGACACGACTGTTTATTTATGCACAGAAAATCCGCGACCGACCACTTGGCATCCTCACCACAAGTTATTGCGGGATTTCCAAGGCCAAAAAATCCATTGTTGCATGTGTACATGTTTGTCGCTTTAATGCTTTGGGCGTTGGATAAATGTGTGGCATCTGCAATTTCGTCAGGTCTGGGACATTCCGATTTAACACATTCGAACTCATCGTCTGTCTTACTGACACACCGTTCTGTTTCACTACAGGTATGTCCATTACACAGCCCAAGGTCAATTCGTGACCAATCATCACGTGTATAATATCTGCAAACTGGACCTTCCTCTCCGAGTGACTGTACATCGATGTCATCCTTCAACGCACAGTACCTCATTCCGAAATGGAACATTAACACTGTACATCTCTGTCGTCTAAAACATTCCTCGGCACACGTTGGTAAAGAAATACCAAACATTTGTTGAAAAGTTCCGGTGTCAGAGCATGTTTTTCTAGTGAAACTGTTAAAACAATATATGTAACTACAATGTACACACAGCAACAAGATGTAGTTCAACAGCGGTTTACACATTGTATTCTTCACCATTCGGCCTTTCATTTTTAACATATCATTATAAATATGGAAATTTCACGAAGATATCGTAATGAACAAGATCTAATTATTTAGAATGAAGAAAGTCTTGTGACACTCAAGTCCATGATAAATTTATACGTACGTCGTAAAACGTGTTTTGTCCTTTAAACCAATCTGCTATATGTCATATATAACACAGCCAACAACCTGTCGACATCGTCGGTATAAGGAAACCATTGAAGTGAACATATCAAAACTTTGGATCGTCTGATGATTGAATATAAATAAATGATAACTCTCGTAATCATGTATTGACAGTTTTATTAATTCAGTTCTAACATGATTGCACATCAATATTTTATATAACGTGTTGATTGATGTTCACACACCTGGAGAGCCTTTCATTAACATGGGAGTCCAATGAGATGATTGTCATATTGTAACATACATTTATTACTTAGAGATATATATAAAGGTAACAGTTCTTCGTCGAACTTGATCGCTTATATCTTTTATTTTGTAGCACCATGGAATTATATCTCAATTCCGTGGTAGCGCTAGCTACACATGAGCTACGAGATTCCATTTTGGAGGGGGGGGATGCGTTGCCATCCTTTCAGTATTATAAATGTATAGAGCAATTTTGAATGGATCGACTGCTATAATATTTCATTGACGGAATTTCAAATTCATGTCGTATATCTAAGATCCGACCATTCAAATTTCTGTTAAATTGTCTAGATTTTGAGATATCTAGCCTTAAAAACTACCAGTTTGGTCAGTCTAAACACAGGATTTCGTGTTCCACGGATATCGTTAAAGAGAAGAAATGAAAGAGGGAACATAGCAACGCTTGCTAACTTATTTTTTTCTATTATTATTATAAAGTACTTCCAAACCATTGTATAGTACTAATATTATAAATGTCCATTCTCCATTACTTGTGTACTAACAAATATTTCCTATCATTGTACATCCATCACATAATTCTACTTTGTGACCATGTACGATGGTCGTATATACGTATTTTGTAATATTGTTCGTATTGTGATGAGGTTCTGTACGCACAAATAAAAAATCTTCAAAACATGTTTTCAAATAGCCATTTTTATTCATATAGAAATTTGATAATCATAATAAACATAGCATTACAATGAAGCACTTGTAATGGCATTCCATTTTGGAGAAGGGATGCGTTGCCATTATTTCAGTATACTAGTAATATAATGCACATGTATAGAGTGATTTTGAATGCATCGGCAGCTATGATATCTTATTGATAGAATTTTAAATTCCTGTGGTCTAAATTCATTTTGAATAATTGGCCGATTTGGCATCTTTCTACTATTTAATATATATTTAATTGTCTGGTCTGGAAATTTAAGTTGCCAAAAACACTTAATATCTCAGAATATGGATAATTTAAACTAACTCTGAACGGTAGGATTTTAGATAAAACTTTTGTTATACAAAATATGCAATCAGATTATCACCATATCAATTATGCTTAGGCTAAGGCGTTTCTTTTGCCCGATCAGGCAATTGTTAAAGCAAAATTGCCTCAACGGGCAAGTAGTTATAGAGGGGAATGCCCGAATTGGGCAATTTCCTTCCCTGGTTTCCGAGTCTGTAAATATTGATCGATTAACCTCTCTTTAACCCTGGATATAACAACTTTGTAATTGACTGAAATGAATCTCATCAATCAATTCTTGTTTGCAATGTTTCTATTTGATATTTTTTGCACAAATTAGTTTCTTCAAAGTAATCATAATCATGTTTTCTTTTCACATCACAATATTCCAAAGAATCAAGCATGAACCGTGACGTCACGGTCATTTATTATTCAATTAAAGTAGTAAAAATACTTATAATTATAGAAATAACTTCTCTTAGAGAACGCCTCAATAAAACAAAAGCAATTATAGATATAATATCATAATGACTATCTACGGCGAAGCTCTTTTAATCAATAAGTTTCATTCTAAAAAATATATCTTTCATTTTCCATTGTTGTTATATTCGGATCTTTGTGTCGATATGTTGCTCGAGAAATGTCCATGCTGATGTGGACCATATTGAAAATTGGTCTAGACCAAATATGTCATCCACAATAAATAAAGTCGTTATTATTATTATTACGAGGGTTGTTCAAATTGGAATGCAAGTGATGCTATATCTTTCTTGTATCAATAATTTTTTAAGAATAGTTAGCTGTATATTGAAGAACATTGAATTACCTTTAAATTGATACCTCACATTTTAAAATCCGTACAGTGTAGCTGTAATAATAGGTCAATTAACACTGTCTACTCGTGTATACTAATGCTAAATTATTGGAAAAATGTCACCTTTTCTGGCCAAATTCGGTCCTGTCTAAGAATCGTTGTTTCTTTAATGCGGGAGCAAATACAATATTTTACATAACATGTTTGGTGAAATAGTGACATGTTATGTCTTTTTCATCAACTACTTGATAGTTTACTCAATTTAAAAGTGGTGTAATTTTATTTGGAAAGGAACCCCATGAACGCCATCCGAAAATCATATTTGTTTTGGAAACTGGTGGAATGTTTTACAATTAGGCAAGTAGCTCAATGTGTTGGCATATCATTAGGAGCTATTCATACAATTATCAAACATATTACAAAAATTAGGTCGATAAATATACTTTGGATACCACTATCTGCTTAGAGACGCCAGCACACATGCCCTTGCAAACTGTCCACAAAATAGTTGAAACCAGTTTCTAGATAAAAAAAAGTCGACCGTTTGCAAATGTAGTGACCATAAACGAGACACGGGTTCAATTTTTCACCCGATGCGACAGTTCCTTAAACAAATATGGGCCAGCAAAGACAGAACAAAAGTATGCATTGCAAAACAGACCACGTGCACCAGTAGAAATGTACACCTTTTTCTATATAAACCGAGTTTCTACCATTAAATTTGATGTATAAAATAGACAATGGGTAAATTCCTTCAGAAATTGAGGAAATACTCCGACAATCGCTCTCAAACCACATGTTTGAAGGATGACATGCTATTGCAGAGCAATGGGCCTCCACCTGCAGCAGCCATTAACGCGACTTTCTGAGAAGCGTGAAGGTTCTTGAGCTTTCCGACCATCCTGATTTGTCAAGCAATGTCCATTGTGATCTGTATTTGTTTCAAACGACTCTAAAATTGCAATGTCGGAAGAAATATCAGATACGTTAAGATCTTTGGCACGTGTCCAGTATATGCACAGTGACCCTATGAATGATAATAAAATCGCACTTTAAAAATGGAATATCTGAATGAAACTTCGCGAATTTACCGGAGATGAATACTGCAATAGGATCAAAGGCTAAATAGAATCTATTAAGGAAAAAAATGTTTGAGCTTAGTTGCATTCCAATTTGAACAGCCCTCGTACTATCTATTATAATATGATGGGTGTGGGATGGGTGTGGGATAGGTGTGGGATGCTAACGATAACTTCACAAACGGAAATTTACTTTTAGCCTTCATGGTAGAAGATGATTGGTGTACATCGATTATGTGTGAATATGTCAACAGTCAGGTCCCTAACCTATTAGATGTCCACACATACACTTATACTGGTCTAAACGGAATTTCTATTTGGACTTAAATGTTGAGTATGGTTTAGTATTATTTCTACTTTATTTAATGACATCACTCATAGCAATTATGGTGTCAACTCATTGGTCGTCATATAACACAGGTGGGTGTATTGTTTATGGTTTATTACAATTTGGCGAACATAAGATAATAAAACTTTATTAATCACAGGATTAAATGCAACATGGGTACTGTGGTATATAAAGATTGCATTGCAAGCTATATAGAGGTTTGTCATTAGTTTACGTCTATATCGGGATTCGAACCCATAAGCAATATAACTTATCTCGATATTTACAAGCGTATTTCATGGCTATGCTATTCCATACTTCCCGCCTAGAATAACCACAGCTGGACAATTTGGAAAATTTGAACCTCATTTAAATATTTTCACGCGAAATTAGTGTAAACTGTGTTCTTTTTCGATTCGGCTTAGCAGTGTGATATAAAAACAGAACAAACTATTGACATATTTGCACTCATTGTAGACGTTTTCCCCTAGTGGTACCTTGGCATTACTTTCAAACTCCTCATCTTCTTTTTCCAAACAGCCTTTTACTTGACTCCTAAGTACCAATTAAATCGATCAATGTAAGTTCCATGTGGCTGTATTGCTATATTCACTAGATCCATTTACAGGTCGATTACTCTAATACTGGAGCAAATACTGAACAAAAAGATTATATTAAGTCAGACAGGGAAGGCAGCACTCAACTTAACAAGCCGAGCACAGAAAACATTAAAAACACACAAAGCACAATACCCAACTGAAAACACGGCATCCCGTCCCGAAAGTCTGCTGCCTCAGTCAGTCAAACTAAAACGGAACCAGAGCCAGGCGAAGAGGAAAATAACAACTCGACATTACACATCACAAGGACAATCTACAACATATATATAGTGTACATGCAATTTTGAAAGATACGAAGCAGCCTTGTGCTGGACAACGAAATTGCAGAATGGCACATACAAAATGAACAAAGTTTAACAAAAAGGCACAATGGCGAAATATTTGTGTAATTTTATTTTTACTATAAAGTGGACAATACATACATAGAGGAAGGTTGACCAAAGGGCTTCCGCCTTGGTACGGACAGCGACAAACGTCTCTGGGGGCTTAAACGTTTTACAGTGCACCAAACCTCACACCTACCCAATAGACAACCTTATAGAACATTACAGTGTAAATAAAAGTTTCCCGCCATGTAATGCCCTCTTCCAAAAAGGCCACAGTGACAGGTAATAAAAGAACGTAAAACATGAAACTTTATATAAATAGCGTCCATCGAGTAGCACAGAAAGTTCTTAATGACCTATCAGAAGTCAGGGTAACAAGAGAGCAAAACATTTAAGGGTACGACAAGACAATGTAACCGACAGGCATCAATGTCAGCCGTCCAAAAAGGCTTGAGGTTAGGCATATCATAGAGTCTGTATCCGGTCATCGCACAATGAAATATAATGGAAGCATAATGTCGAGCTGTAAATGGACCCACCACTAAGCATGCAGTCCTTTGCAAAAGTAAAGGGTCATTTCCTCTACTTATGAAACGTTTTATAATCTTGATAAACACATCATGAAAGTGGCTATGACCCAAAATCTTACGAAATTTATAAAGCACATCACCATAATATTCAGGCTGAGACAGACCTTGTCGCAGAAGTGTCTTTAAATTAATACCATATTTAGAAATGAGATCTAAAATACGCCTATAAAATTTTACAAAAGTTTTACGAAGTTTATGGAAGCGATAGCCTTGTTGCAGTAACTTATTAGTAATACAAATATTTCGAGTATTAAAGTCTTCCACTCGAGAACAAGCTCTAGCAAAACGGATTAATTGAGAAGCGTAAACGCCATAAGAAGTTGACCGTGGAACATCTCTATCCAAGTGTGGATTATTTACAGTATCGAAGTTAAAGTCATCTCTCTTGTCGTAAATTTTACAAACAATTTGACCTGGTTCAATTACAAGATCGAGATCTAGGAATGATGCGCTTGTATCGGATGAATTAGCTTTATTTGGTGTTAATTCGTCAGGGTAAATTTCTATGATCTTGTCCGAAAAGTAAGGATTAATATGAACAAATGCACTGCATCCATCGGGGATTTCCCATCAGGTTAGTTTGGATAATCTGATCAAGGAAAAAATGAATAAGGAATTTGTTTGCTTCACAGAGACTATAGATCTAGCCTCTGGCTGCCAGGCAGCACCACATAGCAGACCAGGCGAACAAATACTTAGAAAAGAGTATTTTCCAATCTAGGAGACGAGTTGCACAGATATGCCCTATAAATATAGTAATTATAGTTTTACACTCGTCTTTTATTTGTTATTTATATTTCAATTCAACATAATTATTCACAAGTTGGCGCGCTATGCCAAGCGACGACGTCGCGGTAACGCGCGATGACGTCGCGTTAAATGATGTGACGTCTTTCCGACGTTGCCGTTTTTTTTACGTTGGATTAAATAAGATGTGTATTTTTCAAAAAAAAGTCATGGTTGAATCAGGCTTGTATGCCGAAACGTTATTAAAAGAGTGGAACTGTATTTATATTTCATATTGGAAAAAAAATTAAACGAGATTGGTTCTCAAACCTTGAACAACAACTTGCCTCTACCGGAAGTGGGACGTGAAATACAGTCTACCAAATCATTATTCTGCATCCGGTCTGTCGAAAAAAAAATAGGCCATAGCCAATGCAACTACAACAACAACAATCACGTGTGTTTCGCATGTAATCGTTAATGGGGATTTTCCCGGCCGCTGCGCTATCAATATTTAAAATGTCATCAAGGTATCGGGAAGTATTATTAAACGCTGTAATTTCATCAGATTGGTGTTCGGGAGTCAATTTTAGCATGAAATCGCGCTCGTAACAGTATAAAACAGATTTGCGACAAGAGGTGCACAATTAGTTCCCATTGGAATACCGATAATTTGTCTATATATAGTAGTGCCAAGCCTAACAAAAATGTTATCAAGGAGAAATATAAGGGCTTCACAAACATTGCTGCAGGTCCACATAGTATATTTATCCAATATGTAGTAAGTAAAAAATGCTTTAGAATAACTACACGCAAGAAATGTACAGTCTTTTCTCTACCAAATGTTTTCTCGACCAGCGCTATTAACTTGTCTTTGATACGAGCATGCGGCAGCGTAGTATATAATGTTGAAAAATCATAAGTACTAAAAGAAGAAACATCTTGTTTCCTTTGAATGTTATCAAAAATAATACCAGAATTTTTAATAGACCAAAATAGATTAATACCTGAATTTTCATAAGTCTTCACAATATCGTTTGACATGAACTTTTATAGCAGTTAAACATGAAGTTAGTAACTTAAAGATATTTGTAGTTGTGCAAGCACTTGAATTAGAAATAAAACGAGCTTTATAAGGGGTCTTGTGCAGTTTTGGAATCCAATACATAGTTTGGTAGTTTGTGTTGGCCTTCGCATATACTAATTTTAAGTACTTCGCAGCTAGTTGTATGAAGATTCACAATTTCTCTCTCAGAAAATAATGTTGGCGTAAAAGCATTAGTAGAATAAAGGTCATTAGATAATACGTTAACATAATGTATTCGTCAATTGATAATGCTATTATTAGAAGCTTTATCAGCAGGAACCCAAACGAAATTGTTATGGAAAGTTTGTATGTCTGATTTCAATTGGCGAAAAGACGATCTAGACTTAGGGGGTAAAAGTGTAGGATTAGACTGGTAGATTTTCCATTATTTTTAAAAATGCTCGTTTTCAAGATGATAATGAGCTAGGGTCCGCTTTCTCTCTGCGGCTCCACTTTAAACAAAACTCTTCGATAGACTTGGTTATTTCTGTCCTACAACGGTTGAAATAAATTTTTGAGGGAAATCTATATTTAGGTCCTTTAGAAAACAACTTGCGCATGTTTTAATTCAAAATATTGAAGTCCCCAGTGATGATGTGACCGGCTGGAGCATAACAGAATTTGGAAGATACACAATCACAACTAGTAGGAGTGTTGCTTACTATATCAAGGTCTGATACAATTTTATTATACTTGAAAATAATACTTTTGTATTTGTAACAAATAATAGGACATTCAGATTTTTTAAATATTTAGGAATATAATCAATAACACTATGATCTCTAAATATACTTTGAACATCCACACAATATATTCCTTTATTAACATACAAGAGTTTCAAGAAATGTCGTTTAATATCAGCTTCTTTTTCTATATGAGGTTAAAAACATGTTGCGTATAACTTTGGATGAATGAGACAGTATTATTTAAAGGGATCGAATAAAAGATGAATCTGCTTCATTGTCAATGGAAAGCAGGGATGATAAAGGCAACGTAGCAAGACAAGACAGCATAGAATGTTTACCATTTATTTGTGAATAATATCTAGATAACCAACAGTCAACACTAAGCGTGATTTACGTTTGATATAACAAGGTCTTATCCAATGATGAAATTTTCCAGGTCAGTTAGCAAAAAAAAACAGGAAATAATATCATAGGCAAAATGATGACGTCACTTCCTGTTTTAAAGCGAAACATATTAATAAATACCAATTTTAAAAGTAGAGATCACTTTTACACACTTTCACAAAAAAATCAGTCAAATTCATTATAAATTAATTAAGTTATAAGCGTTTTAGGCAAATCCACACATTTTGTGACACGAAAGATTGCGACAAATGGCTTTTTAAAAAATATTTTAGTTTTCAAAACTATATGAAATATGGACTACAAACCTTCCTACACGGAATCATAATTTAACTATGATAAGGAACATGCAACGTATCATATTTCAAAATTGACTTCGATAACGGTATGTCTGGAGTTCACCATGACCAACACACCAGAAATATTATATTACTCTTTCTGTCGCTTGACAATCGGCATCAAACAGCGAATTATTGGTTTTCTTCTCTCGAATCCTACAATCAGGTTAAATATGTAAAGGTGGATATAAATCTAAGTGGCAAAAGTATCTTTATCATAATATTAATACTTAATTGCGCCTAAACAAGACCATTGTATAGGCATTTGCACTTATCACTCCCATTTTCTAAATAAATATTGAGAATTTACGCAGTGACTAAACATCGATCTCATGAAACCTTTTAGAATGTTTAATTTTCTGTTTGGTTTAAATCATTTCAACCGAGGTGTTATTGACAACTAGACATATAATATTTATTTTACCATCGCTTTTAGAATGCGAGGCAATTACATATATGGTGAGGTGTACAGTGTCCAGGTATAGAACATTCAATCACGTTCTGTAATTTATCTAATTCTGTCTGTAATTATTTATTTAAAAATCGTATATGAAATCTTCACCTGGTGGGTGGGATTCGAACCAACGAACCCAATCTGTTAATTCCTTCTTTGCTATTTACGTACATACTTGTATTAATTTGTTCTGATTTAGGTATAAATATACCAATCTTTATGTACATAGATTCAATGTTGTCATCCATATAATCAACCTATCATAAGAGTGAAGTGATTTAGACAAATTGACACAGGTTATTTGCGCAACCTAGCTACATTATTGTTCCGATAGACGAGTGTTCTAAAGCCTTCGGGTTTCGCGTACTAAAGCGATGGCTCGGTACAGGTTAGAATCCCACAATAGGTACAAACTATTTACAACTGCATAGAACGTTAGAGAAGAAAAAGACAATAATGAAAAAAATGAAAAATTCTACTCTTCACCTCTTTGTGTTGCTCGAGGATGACGCGGTGGTATAATCAATTATGGAACTATTATTATAGCAAGCACATCCAAATTCCCTTTTGTGCAGAAACAGTTGCACAGTCCATTGAATGCTCTGTTGGACTATTATACTGTAATTATTATACTATGGTCCTGCGTGAGTGGAGATGTCGCTGGTGGAAAGGGTAATTTATTACGGGTAAGAATGCAGTACAGGAAAACTGGCTATGTGAATCGGCCACCGTATATAACTGAAAAAAAACCCCACTTCATTTCTGGAATCAATATACATCACAACATTGTATGTACATACGTGTTTATTAGAATCAAATCATATATCAAAACATTGTATGTAGATATGTTTGTATTAGAATCAATCAGAGCATACATCACAACGTTGTACATAGATATGTGTGTATTAGAATCAATCAGAGCATACATCACAACGTTGTACATACTGGATACGTGTTTGTTAGAATCAAATAATACATTACATTGTATGTGAATACGTGTTTATTAGAATCAAATCATACATCACAACATTGTATGTAGATACGTGTTTATTAGAATCAAATCATACATTACAGCATTGTATGTAGATACGTGTTTATTAGAATCAAATCATACATCACAACATTGTATGTAGATACGTGCTTATTAGAATCAAATCATACACCACAGCATTATGCTTAGATACGTGTTTATTAAAATCAAAGCATACACCACAGCATTGTAAAAAGATAAGTGTTTATAGAATCAATATAGAAAATAATATGTACTGTGTGTTGAATTAAATACACGGTGTTTTGCTATTATCTACCAAAAGTATTTTTAAATCACGTAAATTCATAATTGGAGTCTTGAGTAACAAATAAAATTAAAGTTATGAGATGTGTATTCCACTATTTAGTCTATCACAAATGCAATCAGATCTCGTTGGTCTAATCGGACCGGAGGCCGGACGGACATCGGCCAGTCAGTAACTTAGGTCTGCATTGATATATGCCTTGCTACTCATTGACCGGTGTCCGTACGATGCATAAACATCGCGTTCACTTCAAATAGACGGACATCTTCTGGCGAAATATTTCATACACGCGTCAAACAGGACCGAGTACACTCAAACAACAAAGTGTCCTTCGAGTGAAAATCGTTAACTACCTTACTGTTCGCCAGTATCATAACAGGTACATTGTCATTTTACGTAGAAAAGCAAACAACACGACTTACTTTTGATAACATTGTCTGGTTATATTTCCGGTATCACAAAGTTACATGAAATACCTACGTTTTCAATACCAGTGAAATTACATGGGAAGCTGTGATGTTTGTAATTAGGATCATGAAGATCACGAACAATACAATCATCTTCTGTAGAACCTGGTTGTCCTGGAGACCACATACTACCCCAACTACAACTGTCACCCTTCCAGTCGTTATTTACAACATCATTTATCTTTTCCTGTAATGATTTGCTGTCGTCACCCAGTACACCATTCTCAGCGGCACAATTGGTGAAGTTCCACTTTTCCGGTATCGACGATATCCTATTATGCTGCAATGCGTATCTTGTGATAGTTTTGTTGTGCATGTATCTCATATTCCATGTTGTCCATATAAAACTTCCCTCAATACTTCGACAGAACTCATTTGCTCCTACAATTAATATAACTACAATGTATGTCCATAATTGTGTATCCCTATAATTATGAATTATTGTGTATCCCTAAGTGCATTATTGTGTATCTCTATGTGCATTATTTTGTTTCCCCTATATATGCATTATTGTGTATCCCCTATATGTGAATTATTGTGTATCCCTATGAGCATTATTGTGTAACCCCTATATGCGCATTATTGTGTATCCCCTTTATGTGCATTATTGGGTATCCACTATATAGGCATTATTGTGTATCCCTATATGTGCATTATTGTGTATCCCCTATATGTGCATTATTGTGTATCACCTATATGTGCATTATTGTGTATCCCTATATGTGCATTATTGTGTATCCCCTATATGTGCATTATTGTGTATCCCTTATATGTGCATTATTGTGTATCCACTATATGTGCATTATTGTGTATCCCTATATGCATTATTGTGTATCCACTATATGTGCATTATTGTGTATCCACTATGTGTGCATTATTGTGTATCCCCTATGTGTGCATTATTGTGTATCCCCTATATGTGCATTATTGTGTATCCACTATATTTGCATTATTGTGTATCCACTATATGTGCATTATTGTGTAACCCTATATGTGCATTATTGTGTATCCACTATATTTGCATTATTGTGTATCCCTATATGAATTATTGTGTGTCCCCTATATGTGCATTATTGTGTATCCCCTATATGTGCATTATTGTGTATCCACTATATGTGCATTATTGTGTATCCCCTATATTTGCATTATTGTGTATCCACTATATGTGCATTATTGTGTATCCCCTATATGTGCATTATTGTGTATCCACTATATGTGCATTATTGTGTATCCCCTATATGTGCATTATTGTGTATCCCCTATATGTGCATTATTGTGTATCCCCTATATGTGCATTATTGTGTATCCCCTATATGTGCATTATTGTGTATCCCCTATATGTGCATTATTGTGTATCCACTATATTTGCATTATTGTGTATCCCTATATGAATTATTGTGTGTCCCCTATATGTGCATTATTGTGTATCCCCTATATGTGCATTATTGTGTATCCACTATATGTGCATTATTGTGTATCCCCTATATTTGCATTATTGTGTATCCACTATATGTGCATTATTGTGTATCCCCTATATGTGCATTATTGTGTATCCACTATATGTGCATTATTGTGTATCCCCTATATGTGCATTATTGGGTATCCCCTATATGTGCATTATTGTGTATCCCCTATATGTGCATTATTGTGTATCCCCTATATGTGCATTATTGTGTATCCACTATATGTGCATTATTGTGTATCCCCTATATGTGCATTATTGTGTATCCCCTATATGTGCATTATTGTGTATCCACTATATGTGTATTATTGCGTATCCACTATATGTGCATTATTGTGTATCCCCTATATGTGCATTATTGTGTATCCCCTATATGTGCATTATTGTGTATCCACTATATTTGCATTATTGTGTATCCACTATATGTGCATTATTGTGTATCCCCTATATGTGCATTATTGTGTATCCACTATATGTGCATTATTGTGTATCCTTATGCTTTTTCACTGGGAACACCTGATAGAATTCTTGGCATTATATCTCGGGTATACACAGCCGGACATCTTTCATAGGAAACTGCAACACGGGTGGGATTGGTGACTGATCGAAAATATGACGTTGCATACTTGTATCGCTTTATACCCAATAACTAATCGTCTGTGACAAGCGGCTTTGTGTACCCTACAGTATAGTGTCAGGAATGATATTTCCCCGTAGAGTCATAGAGCCCCGCAATTGGCAATGTTGGGCATCGAAAGAGCCCGAATTGTGTTGGCACATACAGCCAGAAATAGAGGTGTTCATTAATAACAAGTGGGACAAGAAGGACTAATTAGGAGATATTGCTAACCGAGGCGTCGAATAGCTGGCATTGTAGTTGTTAGCTCGTAAAAAACATGTATAGCGGGGACGAGTACCAAAATTGTGACAGGAATGGTTTAACTTGATGGTCTTGACTACTTGTAGACATATATCTTTACACTGTGTGTTGACTACCAAAAGAGCATGGAAAGGCACTATTGGATGGTGGTGGCCAAGTCATAGGGTCTAAAATACCTGTATTTGGTGTTGGTTTGTACGAACCTTATAGAGGGCACATGCACATTAGCTGGCGTTAGAAGTTAAGTTACCTAACAATTACACTCACCAGTGTAGGAAGAGACAACCCCTCCTTCTATTATCGTATAGCAGTTCATGCCGTCTATTATTGTGTCATCAGGACAACATCGTACACCGTTAGGTTCCCATAGTAACGATGTCTGGCAAGTACTCTTCCATTTAGAACCTGATTTCCGATAACCTTCCCTGTAAATTATTTAAGATATCGATCGTTACGAGATTACGCTATCGACAATGAGAGAAATATATCAGTTAGATTACAGAATGGGGATCTTTCGATATCATCATTTTGAAGCAAACTTCTGACAAATGAAACTAAACCTAAAAAGTACTTGTTAAAAAACATATCTAACTTAATATTCGTACTAATTTTGTAATCTAACTTAATATTCGTACTAATTTTGTACTCTTCTGTCTCGCGATCTAGACATTTTAAAATGCTACAAGAGGTGCCATATCAATATTTTCATGCTGGCACGATACAATGAAAATGTCTGAATTCAACCGTGAATATTAATGTGTCGAGTAAGATATATACTTATTGTTTTCTTTTATATTTGCAATTGAGTAAGAACCTAAATCAACAATTTTGTATCGTTTTGAGTTTTTTTATACCGAATAATCCAACTGATGTTATCAACACTGCAGCATCCTTAAAAAGATAATAGAAAATCTGACAGGGAAGACAGCACTCAACTTAAACCGCCGAACACCGAATACATAAATACATCGCCTACCACAAGTACACGGTGCAATGCCCAACACATAACTGAACAAGAAAATGAACTTGACCGCTAGAAGGCCGAGTTTCAGCTGTCAAACAGTTGAAAGTCAAAGTACCAGCTGTTACAAAGCTGAAAGACCTAGTTTCATCTATAAAAAACTGAATGACATAGTTTCAGTCGTAAGGAGCTGGATGACCAAGTTTCCGCTGTAAAAAAGACTGAAAGGCCTAAGATATAGTATACGGATATAGGTATTTAAACTTCTTGTCTTTTACCGTAAATCTGTAAATGAAATAAAGCATTGCCCAATCAGAGGTGACAATGTTATCGAAAATACCATTCTTTTGCCTATACAGGAGTTAAGGTGATTGCAAACTCTTCAGTTGAGCGGAAGTTTAGCAATCGGTGTAAATAAGATGCATTGAAATCTTCTGACTATCATGATGAACTTGTACGAACAACTTAAAAATTGATGTGTCAGCATGTCCTCATGTCTTAAAAGCGCGAATTTACTGTATAGTTATTACTATATTATACTATAATAAACTTGCAGAAAAAAGCTATAGCTGAAACTTTATATGTCATTTATTCCAAATGTTTGAAATACCAACACTAGCGAGTACTAGCTACAACGTATGTAAAACATATTATAATCATTCTCGTTCACCAGAGTATTCTTCGACCGAAACAAAGTCTGGGAACTTGACTAACCACTGATGTATGAGGTTGATTATAATGCGCCCAAACTAAATTTTATCCAAGTTTAATATTTGTTTAGCAAGCATCCCAACCACTTTAGAGGAAGGTTCTGTTGCATTTAATTTAAGAATATAGACAAGCTAATGCAAAAGAGCATATAGCTAAAACTGGGCTCATCTTTAAATATACACATTTTCAAAAACAAAGTATCGCGAAAACTGGGTACAACGTATTCGAAACGTTGATGTACTTCGTAAACTCTCCTGGTTTTCAACATTTCCGAAATCACTAAAGTGTCAATTAAAAGAAATCTAGCCGAGCAACTGCCATGAAATTTGGAATAAAGCTTCTATAATAATTACTCTACTGGTTGCATGTACGAAAACAGTATGCTGATCAACTCCTTTTTTCGTAAAACTTAAAAATGAAAATTCACATATTTAAAAATATCATTTAAAAATACATATAACATGCATAATCGAAAACAAACGTTATCGTGTGATTCCGTAAATACGAAATTTCGTGCATGCCAAGTTTCATGTAATTAAATGTCAAACTCTTTCGGTAAAATGCAAATATCAGGTTTTATAGGGTTTCCCCAAAATCTAAAAATATCTTGAAAACGAGCCGAGCAAAACTGCTATGGGTTTGCACAATTACTATAGTGAGTGTGTTCTTTATAAAAATCAGGTGTTTGGTACCTCTTGTACAGAAAAATTTAAGAGCTGGGAATCACCTTAAGTTAAGGTTTTTTTCAGAACTAGTTTGGCATTCACCATATTCAAAATTACTTGATTGACAGTTGCGATAGGTACCCCTACCAGTATTGAAATCCCCCTTTTTGTAATTGGATTTGTCCTAGATATCATATAACCAGTGCAAATAGTTTTACCTGCAAGTAAACGTGAGTATTGTACCGGGAGTATACTGGCTACCTTCACCATGTGTCAGTTCAGCATTGTTGTAAGGTGGTTGTGGTGTTGTACACGACCCTGGCTTTCGCTCACACAGAAACTCTGTCACCGACCATTCGGCGTTTTCGCTACAATTTATTGTTGGTATCCCATGGCCACGAAATCCATCCTTACATCTGTATCTGTTTGTCGCTCCAATGTTGTGAGCGTTAGACAAAAGTTTGGCATCTACAATTTCTTCAGGCGTTTGACATTCTGATTTCACACACATGAACTCATCATCTGTCGTATTAGTACACTGTTCTATGTCACTACAGGTGTGTCCATTACACGGGCCAAGGTCAACCTGTGACCAATCTCCACGTGTGTAAAACGTACAAACAGGCTCTTCCTTTTTGAGTGACTGTATATTTACATCATCCTTCAACGCACAGTAGTTCATTCCATATTGGAACATAAACATTTGGCATCTCTGTCGTCTAAAACATTCCTCAGCACACATTGGCAAAGAAATGCCAAACATTTGTTGGAAGGTTCCGATATCATCACATATTTTAACAGTAAAGCTACTCACCGATTGCATACAACTACTGCAAATAACCAACAAAGTGACATAATTCCATAACAGTACACATAATTGATGCTTGACCAGTGGACGTTCCATCGTGGATATTTTTATTAGATCTACTAGTTCACATTGCTAATCATCCTGTCATTATAGTACGAATTCTCAATTGAGAAGCTGTGATTTATTTCTAGCAAATGACCGTTATCAGCTTTTAAATGTTATACATTGATTATTTCAGATTCTGTATTGTCTCGTGTCCATTGTTGACGTCATAAATACCACTGGACAGCATATATACATTACCGAGTATGACAGAATTTCTGTCGCATGGAAACGTGGTGTAAGCGTATAAGCATCGTATCGGAAACGCTGTGGTCGTAGCGAAATCTTAGCACAAGCGTCGTTCAGACGTTCCGGTGAAGATTTTTTATCAAATTTCTTTGTTTTGACTCCGATCTCGTCCCGATTTATACTTTGAGTCAGGTCGGGACAGATCGGAATGATCGTAGCAACAGCGTAGCCCGGTGTGAACGGGGTCTCATACCGTCTACTTTTTTTGTATATCGTAATTTTCTAACTTACCAAGTATTGATGTAATAGAAAGTCACTGATGGTTGCTATATGAAAGATTTGGTGAAAATAAGCAACTGATACCACTCTCAATATCGCAAACATCAGTGAGCAATTTATGTCATAGTAGTGTTAATTCTATAGGGTATTAATACCCTATAGAAATTTGGATGTAAAAATACTTAATAAGTACAAAATGCAGGTGTTTCGCAAGTTATTTTAGATGTCATTGTGGTTGTTTATGGGATATACAGGCCGCTATACCAAAATTATGCGAATATTTGATATTTTCTTTTATTTTTGCGATACACAAATATGTGAGGCAGCACCTTTAATCATATGCGGTTAAAATCCCTGGTTTACAATAGTACTGTCATTGCATTTAATTCGAACATTCTGAGCTTTATCTTGGTGTGAATAGGCCTACTGTTCAAAATTGCGGAGAATCGCACTAGTCACTATCACAACAACAAAGATGGCCACCACGCAAAAATATGTACGCCTTTGGTAATAACTTTTTTGTGAAGCAATATTGGAGGTTGGTGTGTAGCTATCAACCAGTTCAACGCAATTCTGCACATTTCGGTAGAAGTAGAATCGCCAACTGTCTCGTAGTTGTGTTGGAATGCTGGTCACGGGAATCGAATCGAGACAATTTTCAACAATATTCGAGGATAGAATTACAGTGTAGCCATACCACGTGGTTTGTGGCTACAGTTCCAAGTAGAAATTTGTAAACATTGGAACACAAATGTTGCTATAATCATTTTATTTCTTCATCGATTTCTATGAAATATACGTCACGCTAAGTGGGACATTTTTTGCTTTCCATGAAATATATAATCTTTTTCAGCGACTGTGCCGTTTTGTCCATTACCCTGTGAAACCGTAAAACGTGTACGTTTCACAGGGTAACGGAAAAATCGGTAAAGCTGCTGAAAAAGATCTTATATTTAATGGAAAGCACATGATTTTCACCTTAGTGTGGCGTATATTTTATAGAAATCGACGAAGAAATGAAATACTTATGGCTATTTTATTTTCCAATGTTTACAAATTTCTTCTTGTAATTGTAGCCAAAAGTCACGTGGTATTGCTACACTGTAATTAAGTACTATTTGCTAAATTTCTCATTTCAGATTAGATAAGTGGAACAGTATCGATAAAGGTAATTACAATGTATTAGATCTATCGTTGATTCCTAAGTGACACAACATACATGATATATAATAATTCATCGTCTTCAATGACATTTTTTATTTTGAGCGCTGTTTACTTTTTAATTGCGTTTCATGATTGACAGTTATTAATTGCAGATAATGGGAATGTCAATCTCCGAAAACCGGTGAAAGTGTCGGAATGCATATTCACTTTGTACAGACAAGAACTACACCAATGCAAGATTAAACATGCCAAATATAAACAGGACAGTTAAAAAAGAATACGAGAATTGACACGACAGAACGGGAAAAAAGATAATCTAAATGAGAAAGTACTTACATAAAGCGATGTTTTAGAAATATCACTTATATCTACCCATGTGTTCAGGGTCAATAGTCCCTACTGTAGATTTGAAACGATTGTATTTTTAATTTAGGGCTAATTTATAGCACGAAACAATAATGTGTGTGACCATAATAATGCAAAAGTTGTTTTATATGAGAAGTATTGAGTAGGTACCTATACCTCGACTTCTAATATTGCTTGACAACGGATATCAACACAAACGTACCTTTTTAGCGTGGCGGTCATCTTTGTGGTTGTGGCAGAGTCCAATGAGATTCTTTCCGTGTAGAATAAGGAAAAAAGGATACATAAACTAAGTACTTTCAACAATACATACGAGTATATAAATATGAATACATATCAAATTATTGACAAAATACTAAAAACAAACTTTGAGATGAACATTTATTGCAATAACAGCCAACACAATAGCAAGAAAATACAGACGCTATGTTCTTGTTATTTAGATAGTCTGCGATTATCAAAGGGCACAGGATATCAAAATAAAATACTAGTAATAAGTATATACAATGTAAGCGGATTCTTAGTACTCATATTGACACAATATTACGTATGTAGATCAGACATTTTTATTTCCATCCATTGTTGAAAATACATGATTGTATGTTATTATATACCGTTTCTATCTATCTACAAAATGAGTTACCAAAGCCAAAGTGTTTAATTGCAGCAAACAAGTAATTTCTATTTATTTTATCAAATGCTTTTCTAAAATCTAAGAATAATACGGCACCTGGAATATTCAATTTGTCTGTATAGTCTATATACTGGGTACGTTTGTGTAACGTCATGTTACGTCAACATAAGTAAGGGAGACCGGGGCAAGATGAACCCCATTTGAGGATTTTTCCTTTTTTCTCGTTAATAACAGTCCTTTTCTATAGTTATAAGTGCGAAAATATTAAGAAATATATTACCTATTATCCATAAGAAAACACGTTGTCCCCAATTATTCAAAGCATAAGAAAACATGTTGTCCCCCATTATTCAAAGCATAAGAAAACATGTTGTCCCCCATTATTCAAAGCATGAGAAAAATGTTAATTTGCGACTGTTGGTAAGTAGGTTCATCTTGCCCTGTGTACGGGGCAAGATGAACCACCTAATGTTTCAACATTTATTTATTGCTTAATTGAACAGATATAGGTCAGAACGTTTGACACATTTAATAGACAAGCATATTGATAATAATGTGTTATAATGTATGATTGTATTAATTTCCAGGAGTTCATGAATTAAAAACAATGATAACACAGTACAAATTTTCACAAATTAATTTAAATTATTTAATCAATTCCTTAAAAGTTCATTGAATCCTACATGAAATAAGGTATCAACGACGGCACAAATATTTTTTTTCTAATCAGAACATGATATAGTTATCTACATAATATCGTCATCACAATTGTGACAAATGTAAGGTGACTGTTTGTCGTGCAGTGTGGTGCATAAAGCCATTGCTCATGAGACCATTCCTTACAACCGGCTATCAAATCGTCGTACTCATCTAAACGTTTATCATTCCATAATCACACAACACCGGTGAGTTCTTGGAACGAATTGATATCCATGAAAAAAAGTGTTTTAATGAAACATGTACACAAATGGTCAAAAGTGTGTAATGTCAAAACATCAAAATGAAAAATGGAGGATTTTTGTTAAAAAAATGAATTTATGAAAATAATAGGCTTGTTCACATACCCATGGTTCCCAATGGTTAGTCTAGCTGATTTGGTCACCAACCGGAAGCGATTCCTCAGGTGTGCAACCCTAATATAGGCATCCTGTCTTCGCGTAGTAACACGCGGTATGCCAGGAATTGGTCTTACTTTTACACTACCCGTTGCATTGAAACGTTACAGTAGACGGGATATTGTGTCAGGACTACGTTCAAACCGTCGTGTGACGTCAGTTTTATTGACGTCAGCACTGAGGAGACCAATAGCCTGGTTGCAGAAATCATCAGACAATCGTCCGATAGTTCCAAGTGACTATATTTGGAAGCTGAACCTTTATTTAACTGTGGCAGCCCACTAACTACAGGGATAAAATGATTTCAGCACAGAAATTTTTCATGCAGACTGGTAGCACGTGAATCTTGTGTTTTTACAAGTAAGGGCAATACAGGGCCATCAAAAGCAAAACAACGTGTTTTTGTATTCACAATGTGAAAAAACAACTTTTGATTGGTTATGCAAAATATTATGTCGTTAGGTACTGAACTTTCCCCACAACATCAAAAATACTACCCTAAAACCACTTACGTTTCTTCTTGTACTGAGTTTATTTGAATGTGTACGCAAGAAGGCTACCGGGTGTGCCCCCCCCCCCCCCCCCGAAAAAATGTGTTCGCTAGAACGTCTCTGGTGCGTTTTGGTGTATTTTTTGCATTATTTTTTCTGATAAAACCTGTGTTTTTTTGTTTATATAGAGCTTTTAAAAGTGTTTCTAAGAAATACTGAATATACTTAAGGCTTAATAGTGAGCAATAAATATTGGCAACAAAAAGCTCATTTTATTTTTAAACGAGTAGGAAGATTTTGAATTTTGTGTGATTTAAGGTTTTGGTGATATGTGACGATGTGACAAAAGATACATAACTCTTAAAAGTGGTGTGTTTTTAAAGTCAATCAATGTATATGAACAAAAGTGCATAAAGGTCAGTATCAGATTAATATCTCGTAATAAGGACCAAGTTTCTTCTCTGAATAAAAATAATTTGATCAGTATCAAGGTTATCCGACATTGTATTTGATCAATGCTGTAAGTCTAAGTTGTGGCTTCGTGTCGTTAAACAATAATTTTAGGGAATCGACAAAGGAACCCTACTCGAAAAGAACTATTGAAATTACACGGCAGGTCATGGTGATTTTTGTGGGATGTTTCATGAATATCGCGGGCCACACAATCATCACCATTGAGGTCAGGTTGTCCTGGAGACCACATTGTTCCCAACCAACATCTCTTACCCTCCCAACCATTCTTAATGGCTTCATTAATATTGTTCTTAAAACTTTGATTGGCAACGCCTATTGCATTGTTCGCAGCGGCACACGCGTTGTAATTCCAATCCGTTTTGATTTGAGATATAGTAGTGTCCTGTAAAACCAAGTCAGTTGAAGTGTTGTTGAACTTATCTTCATTTTCCTTGTGTGCCCATACCATCCGTCCATTAATACTTTCACAGTAATCTACAGCACCTAAAGAAAATGAATATACGCGTAAATCAGTTGTAGTAGAAAGCATAGGTGTTCGTTCAAACTAAGGTCAATAATAACCAATTGAATAAAAATATCTGCAGATTCTGAAAGTTGTGTAGGCGTACAATGACAAATACGAGGATTTTCTGCATATTTATTGAACACATTCGTCGACAGACAGAAGAAGTTGTGATTTTAAAGTTTTGTATTTTATTTATGATATTACATGGCCCTGAAGTGTGCTGTACAAATTAAATGATTGCAGTCGTCTGATTTAAGATCTAAGACATAATGTTGAGTTGGGTATTAGTGGACTGGTTGTAAAGTAATATCCCTGTCTATTAACTAGTATAGTGATTGATTCTCTAGCCAAGTCGAAACCCTTTGGCCGTAGCCATGATACTTATAATATAATATACACCATAGTAGAATTCAACATTTTAAAGTTGGTTTAGTGTTAACTAGATGAAACTCTACTAGTTTAACATAAAGTAAAATTAACATACCGTCGTATGAAGTGACTACTCCGGCATCAACTATTGCTATACAGGATGTGTTCCATTTGTGTGTAGATTCATCAGGACAACAGCCTATACTTGTTGGGTTCCATATTAACCCAGCCTGACATTCTACGGCCCATTCATCAACCATATTTCGGTAACCTTCTCTACAAAACATCAACATAATAACAGTGGCTTTATATCATTTGTGTTTTATGTTATGTGCAATATATGTTGTAAATATAGATGAGACTCTTATTAATAAATAAATAAATATGGTCCGTAACATTTGCTTTTACACAATGCGGTGTGGTCGGGTGGCGGCCATACAACGTCTCATCGTATGCATATTCAGTGTTTTTATTATCAGCCCATAATTACTGGTGTGGTGTTGTTACATTGATATTGAATTCGCGAAATATTTTAAATTGGATTGTTGCGATAGTGTTAATTTAATCGAATGCCTTCATGTCTTGTATTACTTGGCGACGGCGCCGTAAAGTATGGGTTCGAATCCCAATACGAACTATTCATACATACACATTTTTAGTCACCTGCATCTCTTTTGGCTATCTTTCAAAATCAATCATTAAAATCACATCGCATTTACACAATATTTATATGAAATAAACATAATAAAACCACCACCTCCTTTAAACAGCCATTCGGGACGTATGCCTTTAGTTTAATGACTTGTAGAATAATATTGTAATGTGAGTTTATTTACCATCTCCGTTACGCTGTCGTAGCCGTTGTTAAGGGTGTCAGCATATTTGTTGAATTATTCAATGCATATTGACATTTTAACAGTGATTATTCGAAAAAAATTCCATATGCTTTCATTGCTTCAAATCAATATATATAAAAGCAATTTGATCGCATTATTATAAACATGTCACTAAGAACACAGGAACGATGTTATGAATTAACTATCCTACAGTGTTTGTTTGCAAATATAGAAGCTGTTCGAACCGTTCGTCGCATAGGCATATATCTGTTGAATATCTCAATTAATTGGATAGCGCGCTGTCACTTTTATGGCGTATTTACTCTTAATGTTTCACATTCGTTTGATAGTGTTTATAGTTTCATTGAAGTAATTTACAGCGGAACACTTTTAATTCATATCCGCTTTCGTAAGCATCCCGTACCAAGCCGTTCACATTCTAAATTGTCGTTGTATTTATTAAACTGAAATGTTTGAAGAAATGGGTCAAACATTTTAACCAGTTTAAGTCGCCTGTTGAATTAATACTGCTATTTATGTTTGAGACACAAATATCGTACGATGCCCTTTCAATTATAAAACTATAATTATAAAAAAATAATATGCTGTGTGTTAATATTTTGGAGGTTCTGTATACTAAATATTATACCTAAGTGATTAGCATTTCAAGCTCTTCTATTTATTATATATTATATAGTCCGTTAGCGACTAGGCTGGACCCCCATAAACCTTAAATATTTTAAAAAGTACAATGTCGATTAGAATAAAAATTGGTATATCTTCACAAATCAACCTTACCAACTCTCATAAATTAAAACAGAATTTTTGGTCCACAGAAAAGTGTACTTTGCATTCACTTCCAATGTAAAATTTTAAGTCTAAAACAAGGTAAATACATATGGGTGATTAAAGTGACTGGAACACCTAAGGTCAGCAAATTGGTCCGATGTAACTGTACATTAAGTAACACACCAGTGACGATTGCAAGTATATAATGAGGCCCATACATTAAAGTGCATGTGTTTTATGTATATTAGCTCACCTCAAAACTCAACATTTTGTTTATACAAATGATCAATACAATCAAAAGATGGGCCTCAACTATATACACATTGATGACCAGCTAATGTAGGTCAAAGTTATCCATATTTGTCCCGTTACAGTTATTACAATTACAATAGCATTAGTCTGACTACCTGATTGTAATGGATTATTTTACTCCCTGCCAATTTGTTGATTAAAATACCAAAATTAATACATTAGACCAAATGGGGAAAAAACTAGTGAGTCCGTAAAAAATTATGAAATTTAAACACAGAGTTGGTAAAGGTAATTCAGTGTACCATACCAAATTTCAATCAAATTGCATGGTTGCTTTAAAAGATATTTAAGGTTTATGGACTATTTTTTTTATACCTTGTTTACTAATTCACATTTGTATACTTATAAAAAAAGTTTAGCAAGTTGGACTATTATATTTGTTTTTGTGAAGTTGCATGAAATTTTACAAAAGGAAAGTTTTTCAATCTTAAGATCAGTTTATTCCATTTGAAATTGAACTGTTTAAGTGAAGGAAATGTTCATCCTGACGGAAATTCGTCACTTGTAAAAAGACAGGGGTCAATTTGAAAAATCTCAAGTAATGTGATGTCGATTATGCCCTCCTTAAGGAGTCATTACAGTCGTTTGTCTCTTGATGTTACGAAGCTTTAAAACAACGGTTAGGGGGGTGTTTTACAATTTTATCCAATGTTTGCTCAAGGTCATGCACATTGGATGGCATTTTTTCCCCATCTCCTCCACTCTCGAGAAGGACCTAAATTTGGTAAATCGGCGAGTATTCTAATGTGTTGGTTTAATCCATACCGAGATGGTAATTTTATTGCCTACGAGTCGTTATGCGATAAACCAGGCAAACCAATATTACCTAAGACTTTATGAAAAACTTGCTAAACTTTATTTTTTCAGTATATATGTACTGATTCAGAATGTGTAAGGTGTGTACTTGGATGCCCTCGACCCAGACACACCTATTGACAAGGATAATAAACAATCACTCCACCTCAAAACAATAATAAAAAAGTAAAGTTACTAAGACATTTAACTGTCAATGTGGGACACATTTGATAAAAAAATATGGTTACCTGCAAGTAAATGTGAGTACAGTACCGGGTGTATAGAGGCTACCTTCAACATGAGTTAGGTCAGCATTGTTATAATGTTGTTCTGGTGTTGGACACGACTGTTTACTTATACATCGAAAATCTGTCACTGACCACTCGGCATTATTACCACAAGTTATCGTTGGGGTTCCATGTCCAACATATCCGTTGTTGCATTTATACCTGTTTGTTGTTCCAATGCTGTGAGTGATAGATAAAAGTGTGGCATCTGCAATTTCGCAAGGTGTGGAACATTCCGACTTTACACACTCGAACTCATCATCTGTCTTACTGGTGCACCGTTTTGTTTCACCACAGGTATGTCCATTGCACGGTCCAAGGTCAATTTGTGACCAATCATCACGTGTATAATATCTACAAACTGGACCTTCCTCTCCGAGTGACTGTACATCGATGTCATTCTTCAACGCACAGTGCCTCATTCCGAAATGGAACATAAATAATTGACACCTTTGTCGTCTAAAACATTCCTCAGCACATATAGGCAAAGAAATGCCAAACATTTGTTGAAAGCTTCCGATCTCATCGCATGTTTTTACAGTGAAGCTGCTCACACAGTATATGCAACCACAATATATACACAAGAACAATGTGTAAGTCAACAGTGATTTACACAATGTATTCTTCTCCTTTCGGCCTTTCATTGTTCGATAAATGCCATTATCTATATAAAATAATAATGAAAATGATCGCATCGAACTTGCCCAGTTCTATTTCAATTACGTCCTGGTGCCCATTTACGCTCAAGTTTATGTCAAATGTAACTGCGGCACTATTTCTCTTTTCCTTTACAGCATCTGCTCTCGTTCATAAACAAACTGCCGATATTTATCTGCATGACAATGATATCGATGTGATAGGTACCACTGAACTGAAAATATAAAAGTTGATATTTTGAAATATAAACTCACACCCTTACAATTCTATATAAAGAAACCTATAAATGCACGTTATCGAATCTGTTTATGACAAACCGGAACAGCGAACTATTTATCTACCAGCGAGCGATTGCGCGATACAGCTCAGAAACAGTACTAAGTAGCACGCATGTCAGTTGTTATATGTTTGCTACCTTTCACACTGAAACCATATATAGATAGAAGTATCCAACTTGTGTATGACCAATTGTTTTTCCACACACCCCACTATAATATGACCACACCAACGCCATCAAGACTATTACACTTTGAACGAATATTATTCCTGAACTCAAAAATACGGTGACCATTCTTTTTTTTATTCAATTTAAAACATAAATTTGTACAAAGAGATTGCATAGATACATCAATAAAATGTCATATATTCGCATTTACAATACTTATATTAAATATATATATATACAGTCAGAACTCGATATAACGACACCCAATATACTGACAAATTCATTATACTGACATAATATTTGGGGACAAAAGTATTAAAACGCTCTTTGTATCAATTCAGTTTAGATCTACTGACATATTCGCTACAACGACATTTCTCTTGGAAACGAACAGCGTCGTTGTATCGAGTTCTGACTGTATATATATATAATCTCCTTATACAAGTTATCCCACTATACCACTATGGCTGCGTATCGAATAGATTTTGTAATAATACTTTCAGAAAGAAACGGTGACCATTCTTGTTTAACATGTTTATTGTTTCTGATTTTGTCATAAATGAACATACAACACATGTTTTCAAAATTCAGAGCTTCTCGTCAAGATCACAATATTTAACGTTATAAAAATAATAACAAACCGAACAGTGAAGGCAGCATTCAAAAGACACAGCAGGGAACGCTGAAAGACACAGACTCACAAAAAAGAATATCACAAACCACAAGGAAAGTAACACTGCCAAACAAACAAATGAACCAGAAAAGTAAAGCTTTTAACAGCTATTAACACACAACACCAAACAGAACACAGTGAAGTCCCCAATAGTGACAGAATTTCAAATGGCTAGCTCTGCATTAAAATTTAGAATCGGACAAGGAAGAGAGCAATGGTTATGTAAAACTAGTGGATTTGAATCGGACAGAAACGAGAGCAATGGTTACGTAAAACTAGTGGATTAGAATCGGACAGGGAAGAGAGCAATGGTTATGTAAAACTAGTGGATTAGAATCGGACAGGGAAGAGAGCAATGGTTATGTGAAACTAGTGGATTAGAATCGGACAGGGAAGAGAACAATGGTAATGTAAAACTAGTGGATTAAAATCGGACAGGGACGAGAGCAATGGTTATGTAAAACTAGTGGATTAGAATCGGACAGGGAAGAGAGCAATGGTAATGTAAAACTAGTGGATTAAAATCGGACAGGGACGAGAGCAATGGTTATGTAAAACTAGTGGATTAGAATCGGACAGGGAAGGAAGAGAACAATGATTATGTAAAACTAGTGGATTAGAATCGGACAGGGAAGAGAGCAATGATTATGTAAAACTAGTGGATTAGAATCGGACAGGGAAGGAAGAGAGCAATGGTTATGTAGAACTGCGAAACGAAATGAAACATAATCGGAGTAAGAGCCGTCAGACAAGAACGAAACCGACAAAGACGAAATTGAAGCATGTGTTATAGAAATGGGAAGTCACATACAGTAGTTAAATCAGTACATGTATTAGTCATACACATAAAAACAATTACAGATTTCATAACTACACAGTTGACCATACCAAGCGCAAATTAAATACACCAATATAACACAAAACATAGGCACTAATATTGAGACACATGGCAACAATTGAGGACAATAATGCTTACCTTATGAGGTATTTAGCATCGAATATACAAGCGGACGTATGAGCCTCCACACTACAGGTATGATCAATGATCAATATGACAATCAGTCGGTCTGCTCAGATTATATAACATACTTGTCTGCAGATTTTGAATAACATTCGGCTTCAGCCAATCGCATTGTATCTTCGAATATCAGTTTGTTTTTCTTCAACTACCGGGGGTATTACATAAACACGCAGCAAATTTGAAAACGCTAGGATGTGATTGGGTTAAGATTGTAGAAAATGTCAAGCTTCGGGTTTGTGATGTAATCAGCATTGTTATAGCTTGGTACATGTCTGTCATACAGGTAATAGCGTGAAGCTTGCTTCCTCAAAATTTAAATTTATGTGTTTATTTAAAAGTATTTTTTTTAAATTTAAATGCATGGTTCCTTCTTATTCTCTGCTCAATGTGTATCTATTTTAAAATATTTTTAATGTAAAAACAGTTATATATATTTTGCTACCTTAAATGTCTTAACCTCTGCTTATATGTATTTATAATTATGTCTGTTAATTTTATACTTTGTTAAAAATGTCGGACAATAGCTATAGCTATGCATCCGACTTAAAATAAATAGTGTATTGTATTGTATTGTATTGTGATAATAACTTTTAGTCCAACTCCAGGTTATTTACGTTATGCCTTATGATACAACGTATAGCTGGACATAAAATAACATACGATAGACGGGCATGCCTCATTTGGACGTATATCCAGTCAGTTTATAACTAATGTTTAACGTATATGTAACTAATTTCTAATTTGTCCGTACGTAGCGTATATACACAGGCGTGTGACTTCGTGCGTCTAGCATATCTCTAACGATTATAACGTATGTAACTGACTTTTAACTTGTCCGTACGTAGCGTATATACACAGGCGTGTGACGTCGTGCGTCTAGCATATCTCTAACGATTATAACGTATGTAACTGACTTTTAACTTGTCCGTACGTAGCGTATATACACAGGCGTGTGACGTCGTGCGTCTAGCATATCTCTAACGATTATAACGTATGTAACTGACTTCTAACTTGTCCGTACGTAGCGTATATACACAGGCGTGTGACTTCGTGCGTCAAGCATATCTCTAACGATTATAACGTATGTAACTGACTTTTAACTTGTCCGTACGTAGCGTATATACACAGGCGTGTGACCTCGTGCGTCTAGCATATTTCTAGCGATTATAACGTATGTAACTGACTTCTAACTTGTCCGTACGTAGCGTATATACACAGGCGTGTGACCTCGTGCGTCTAGCATATTTCTAGCGATTATAACGTATGTGGATCTTACGCGCAATGTAAGTCCAACTTATTCTTATCGTAAACACAGCGTGTTTGTGCGTAATGCGACGATCAAATTCACATTTTAGGCGATTACGGCGGACGACAGCGCATTTTCACGTTCTCTTTTACCCATAACGTCTTCTTAGTACACACGCGTGTTTGTCGAAATTCATTTACGCTCGGCATACGTTGTTGACCTACGTTGTAGTGTGGCAGCGCCCTAAAATGGTGTTCCTGGTGTATTTTTTTATAGAAATCTGTCTGGACGGGGTTGATTTCTTCCGCTGGCGTTTGCGGTTGTGTTTCTTTGTCATGAATGGCGTTTGAATTTGAACCAGTTTGGGTAATGCTATTACATCAGTGGTTAGACAAGTCCACAGACCGATATAAAAGGCTGTAAACGAAAATGAGTGGGTTACAATTACAATTTATTTTATCGATATTGGTCAATCACAGACGTAGTAGTATACATATATTACACGTTGATAATATCGTTCATAAAAGATGATTCATGATGATCTACAATCTGCCTACCGTGCACGATATTCCACAGAGTCGGCACTTCTGCGAGTCCATTAAGATGTAGCGGCCGCACTTGACAACAACTCCTGTGTGGTTCTGATAATGCTAGATTTATCGACAGCCTTTGACCTCATCGACCATCCTATCCTCCTTAAACGCTTGGAACATTCTTACGGAATATATGGCTCTTATTATATGTAAGTAAAATGTCTCAACGTGTTGTAATTTGGTCTACCGTCTCTGATGAAACCTCTCTAGATTTTGGTATCCAACACAACTGTCAGTGTGATGATTTTGTATGTGGATTTGTACAGCTACGGAGTCCAGCTTAAGGCTTTTTCGTTTCTTTCATAATTACATTTATACACTGTTTATGTTGAATATTGCTTTGAGAAATGCTCTTATGATGTGTGCTCACCTTTGTGATGTGTGATCGCCCTTGTGATGTGTGATCGTCCTTGTGATGTGTGCTCGTCCATGTGATGTGTGATCATCCTTGTGATGTGTCATCGTCATTGTGATGTGTTATCATCCTTGTGATGTGTCATTATCCTTGTGATGTGTCAACGTCCTGGTGATGTGTGATCGTCCTTGTGATGTGTGATCACCTTTGTGATGTGTCATCATCCTTGTGATGTGTCATCGTCCTTGTGATGTGTCATCGTCCTTGTGATGTGTCATCATCCTTGTGATGTGTCATCATCCTTGTGATGTGACATCGTCCTTGTGATGTGTCATCGTCCTTGTGATGTGTGATCACCTTTGTGATGTGTCATCATCCTTGTGATGTGTGATCACCTTTGTGATGTGTCATCATCCTTGTGATGTGTGATCGTCATTGTGATGTGTGATCGTCCTTGTGATGTGTCATCGTCCTTGTGATGTGTCATCATCCTTGTGATGTGTCATCATCCTTGTGATGTGTCATCGTTCTTGTGATGTGTCATCGTCCTTGTGATGTGTCATCGTCCTTTTGATGTGTCATTATTCTTGTGATGTGTCATCATCCGTGTGATATGTCTTCGTCCTTGTGATGTGTCATCGTCCTTGTGATGTGTCATCGTCCTTGTGTTGTGTCATCGGCCTTGTGAGGTGTCATCATCCTTGTGATGTGTCATCATCCTTGTGATGTGTCATTGTCCTTGTGATGGTCATCGTCCTTGTGATGTGTCATCATCCTTGTGATGTGTCATCATCCTTGTGATGTTCCATCGTCCTTGTGATGTGTCATCCTCCTTGTGATTTGTTCTTACCTGCAGGCTGTTGCTCCGGTTATGTTTGACTGACTGAAGCGGCAGGTTTTTGGAGTGGGTTGTCTAGTATTTGTACCTGTTCAATTACTGTTTTATACCTGATGTGTATGATGAGTGCTGCCTCTTGTCCAGTCCGATTTTTGATTAACATTTCCTTTCCATGTAATCTTTAATTATTTGGGACTGTTTTTTATGTATATACGAGAGGTGATCCAGAATTACGTGGACTTTTGCTCTAATTCAAAAACTGTTTTAATTACAGAGACCAATATATGGACAATGTAGTATTGATACTTATTGTACAAGTATACCAAATTTCATTTGGATATAATAATAAATAACGTAAATACAGCATCTGTAAGTGGGTATGGTTATGAATCGCCGGGCAGCTCAGAAATGACGTACGACGTCACCTTCACGCCTTTGTCAGTCAGTCCATGATGATTTTGAACACTGTTATTCAACTGTTCTTTGTTATCCTTAACCCATTATACTCTGATTTATGCATATTGAATCGTCCTGTCAATAGTAACTACACTGTACCGTTACCAGCTCTGCAAGATAATAGTGTTCGTCTAATGTCACAGATGGTTTATTCTGACCAACGTAAGCGCCGATCAAGTCAGCGTGGGGTTTTTACCTCTACCCCCATTGTCTGTCACATCACCCAGTTTTTCTTTAAAACGTTTATGCCATTTAAAAACAAGTGATTGTGATACTTTATGTCTAATACTTGATTTTTCCAACATTTGTTTCGTCTGTGTTGGGGTTTTTCCTAGTTGTACACATAATTGTAAGATTATGCGAGTGTAAATGAAATTTTGTGACGTCATTATTTACGTTAATTATGATATAACAACAGAATCACATAAGTTCATAACATGAATATACTGAATTAAACTTAGAAATGTCATTCAGTTGTCGATACGATATTAGACAGCATGGTGTCATATTTCTGACTTTTTAAATGAAGAAACACAGTAACAATCGGCAATAATGTAACCATTTTTACTGAAAAATCTGTGTTGATCCACGAAAGCATTTATGTGTTGCTATGGTAGCGTATAACTGATGATGCAAATAATATTTTTAGACATGTGTTGTGATTTTTGTCATTAATAGATAAAAGTCGCTTTTGTGTAACTTTCATACCGATCTGACCTAAAATAAACTTTTTATAGCTAAAGTTCACGTAATTCTGGATCTCCCCTCGTATGTCGTTGTTTTTAAATACAAATACTGACGTACTGTTTAAGCAATTAAAATCATTCAGTTAGACAATTACACATCCGGTTCACCATTATAATACGATAAATAAAAAGCAAACCAATTCGTGTTTATTGTTAGCCTCTTTAGGTAAACATTTTGAGTATTTGATACCCGTATCCGGGAAAGTGGTTCGGGACAATATTTTATTAATATTAATTCGTTTATTATTCTCATATGTGATCAATAACTGGCTTATAGTTTACCCGCCCACTTTTTGGTGTCATTTCCAATACTTTTGTTTGCAAACAATAGCATGCCCATTGATTGATTAATGAGGGTAAAATAAGGCAAGATTGTATGTACGAGGGATGATCAACAAATACGCGGGAAAATACGTTGAAATCATTGAAACATTGACCAATACTTAAAATAATTGGTCATCTAAAAGATTGACGTATTACAGATACACAATGTACATAACTATAAAACATTAAACTCAAGATAATATGTTTTAAAAAAAAACATTGAAACTGTAACGTAACTATGGTTACACTGGGCCAACGTCATCGCGGAGTTGGTACATATAACAGGATACATACTCATTTGTGGCAAAATTCATAATGTATAATGCAGTAAAACATTCTCAAAAATAGCTGTACAACTAGATGCTCTTCATAGACATGTAAACCGAAAATTTCTGTATCGCACTCATTTACTGACAACGATTTTGATGCAAATACATTTTTGTAGTTCTTAAAAGGGAATTTGACATTAAATCTTGTTTTTGAAATCATAAATGTAATATTATATCATTACATAATACATATTCATAACCCATCCTTTAGAAAATTACAAAAAATTGAATGCACCAATGATACGTCATCGTTTGCTACGTTCAACGTTGCAAAATATCAACATTTGGGCTGCATAACGTCGAGTGTTGTTGCCATAGGAAATCGCATCCGTTCTGACTTTGGTTAATATTGATGATCAGCGGTGAATCAACTAGAAATACATTAATCTTCGTGTATTGAAAATTTCATCCAATTACAATGACAAATAACGAAATTAGGGCTCTTTTCCTTGTATTTGTTGATCACCCCTCGTATATAAGCTGGTAATAAGCTGATATAGGAATAACAGTACAATTTAGAGAGAAGGCGGGTCTAGTTTCCATATATGGAAACAGCCAAATTGTCCTAATAAATGGGTTTACTTCATGAACCACTTACTAGATATTGTGCCCATTGCACTAATAAATGAATAAGAGGTCCAAAAATTTGAAAATCCCTGGCTTTTGTTTGGACAAAGAAGTAGGGCAAACTAATATGAACTAAGGCATGGCCTTTAACGGAGATTTTTTCTTTCTTTATTAATAAATTAATGTAGATTGTATGTATCTATGTATGTACAGTTTACATAAAGAATCATGTATACATCTTAATTAATAAATTAATGTAGATTGTATGTATCTATGTATGTACAGTTTACATAAAGAAACATGTATGCATTTTAACTACAGTCATGTACTTAAGGGTAAACAGGAATCAAAGAGCTGAAAGCCTGAGGTTGTTCAAATGTATGTAATTCTGATCACCCCGGCTTTATGCATTGCAATATTTAGTAGACAAACTGAGATGGCCGTACTTTCACGATTAGAATTAATGCATGCAGGGAAAGAACAAATCAAATTATGCCACATTATTATTATTGCATTGGCAATAAACATTTTATATGTTTACATCAAATAAAATATTATAGTTGAATAGTTTTTCTGCAGCCAGAAAATTTACTGGTATTGCTTAGGATGTGTTTTTTTGCAGTTAGGATGCTGAGCAAAAAGATAACATTAAGTCGGACAGGGATTGCTACACTCTACTTAACCAGTCGAGCACCGAAATCATAAAAATATACAAGGCACAATGCCCAACACCCAGCCGAGCGAGAAAAATGATCCGCCCAAATCTTAGCTGTCAAAAATCTGAATGAAACAGTTTCAGCAATCAAAAGGCTGAATGCCCACTCAGAACGACCTAGTTTCAAATGTAAAACGGCGGAAAGATACAATAATAAATAAACACCGAAAGCCCCGGCCGGATGACTTAGTTTCAACAAGCAACAAGCCTTAGTCGAGTGTCACCAAGAATGACCTAGCTCCAATAAGCTTAACAGCCCAAGCTGAATGACCCAATTTAAACAACCCAATTTAACCAATTAGTATGCTAAAATGAGCAACAACGCTACATGACCATTCCGGTGTATGTTTAAATTTATTAGTCAGAATAATAAGCCAAATAATCAGAAATGTGTAATACCGAATACTACGACAGGGGCGTAGCCAGACTTGAATTGACTCATAAGCCTTGAAGTTGGTGGTTATGGTTGGGGGTCCTCACGATTCGTAAAAATTTGAGACTTATATTTATATTTAATGTTACGCACGTGCGTACATCAGTAACATAACCGACTATATATAACAGTTTATACAGAATAGTACATGGTATCATCTACGGGAACGTTAATAATGAAACAAGGTTAAAAAAGTATGTAGTCGGACCAGGGCTCAAACCTGGAACCATTTGCTATATATTAAGAAGGTTCAATGCTCTACTGAGAGAGCTAAGTGGATTACTACAAAGTTCTCTTCCTTATCAGTAATTAAATCCTATACTAGCTCCAGGCATCCTACAGACAGACACTTTTAGCATATTTTTCAGGGAAATTCTTAACTCTCATTTAAATGAAGCTTGTAACAAATAAATTTTTCCAAACATTTTAAAATCAAAGTTAAACCCCTTTCACAATTGTCATACGACGAGTTTTAGATGTAAATTTGAGGAATATCCTATGTCCGTCGTACAACAAACTTAAGAAATTTTGTCGCGTTTGACACCATCCGACCACAAAATGCATTTTTATAATTAAATTGATCATGCATACATGTATTTCAGTTTAATACTAGCATTTAGCAAGTTCCTATTGCATATATTTATTATTATTTGAAAATAAAGAGTTTGGTTGGACGTTTCGATTAATTATACCCAGCTGCTGAAACTTATTTTTTAAACCAGCTAATAGTTTGACAATGCTTTTATCGTACGACGGACGTGCTACAACTGTTCATCTTAAGGCTTTCGCGCGTCAATTGTTATGACCTGCGACCATCGCATGACCATCATACGTCTGTCTGTCGTGTGGCGGACGCACGATAGTTCCCAAAAATGCATCGTTGAGCTGTCGCACCCTTTCCAGGCGCAAATTGGTACATTTCCATGTTGACCCATAAGCCTCGTGCAACGAAAACATTCCTACGACAATTGTGAAAAGGGTTTTAGTCATGGCTCCTATATATTTTGAAATTACGCATGTTTATCCGGTAATGTCGATAAGGTGAATATGAATTGGAATAAGTAGATCATAACTTTGCCGATGCAGTCTTCAAATTTCACTTTTCATGGCAGACATTTTGGTGGAACAGTTGTCGAGTGATAAGCGCTCTCAACTTAGTACCGATCCAGAGGTCCCTGGTTTGAATCTCTGCCGGGGCACGGGAAATTCCTACCAAACTAAATCGGCACTGATGACGAAGCCCGACTCACCAACCTCCACTTCTGAAAACCATGCACAAAACAATTGTTGTTTTAACAATGTTATTGTGAAGGCATACACACATCATGTTGGTTGGACTATAGGCAAGATGCTAACAGAGCGAACACTTTACCAACTGAGCTATCCAGGCATTAGTCAAACGTATTGGACGCGTACAGTATACACTGTAGCGGCTCAGTTGAAAAATTGAAAACTGGTCAAGCTGGCCAAATACATTTCTCCCCTATCAGTAATTTAATCATGTACACAGTACTACAATTATCTCATAAACATTGCTATCCAAAGCACAATACAATGATACAGACGGAACATTGTCAAAGAGTCATTTTACATTTTGTTTTGGTACAAACTAATGAAACTTGGACGAATAATTTCGGTCGTAGGTACGAATAGGAACGGGTACGACAGGAATTTGTAGAAAGTTGTACTTACCAAACCTTTAATAACAACATACGTCATCGGATGTTGATTTTATTGTATAAGTATGCTAATTGCGAGTATTAAAGACGATTTTCCTTGCTTAACAAGTACTTACATCGTGTAATCGATGGTCGGCGTCTCAGACGAATGCAATCACGTAGAATGTTGAGTTACTTCCCCTGTTACCTGGCTATCGCTCCGGACCCGGGATTATTTATTTGTTTTGTATAGCGTAATTTGAAATCTGCAGATATTCAGAAAACCTAAAAAATATAGAAGTTCAGCTACGAATTGTCAGTTTTCAACTAATTTGAGATTACAATAATGGTTGAATCCTCGTACCAATCATAACTACTCTCGTACGTCACTGCGGATCTTCGATGAGACCGGAAATCCATACCTTTTCAGCTATTAGTGGGGCGAAACTTCGTCCGATGACGGAAAGACCCGAGTAGTTACGATTGCAGGGAAGACAATTGGTACGGCCTCTACGACATTTATAGGCTGCTGATTTAGGAAAAAAGCCAAACTCAGACGTCTCGGTGATGTTTTTTCAAAACCTTCGGTTTTGAAAAAAATCTCCTATAAAAGGTATGTTAAACATAATTTAATATAATATTGAACGGTGAATTGCGACTGCACTGTTTAATCCATAGTTATTCGTTATACAATAGGAGAGATCATGTTTGTATACAAAGGGATTAGTACCAACAGCTAGCTATTAGTGAATGGCAGGTTTTTATTGTTCATTCATCCAATAGTTTGCCGGTGGGCATTTTGCATATGAATACGGTGATCTCTCATATACAACATGTTTCGGGGACCGTTTAAAGGTAATTATGGACATAGGATCGATACAGATAAAACATATAGCTCTCTAACCTAGATATTTACTAACACTCTTGTACTAATTTAGACAAACTATGTAAGTGTGTGTAGATACTTGTCTGCTGGTACATTCAGGGTCTTAAATGTCGTTAACAGCCGATTTTTATTGTACATGTACATGTGCATATATATAAACGATATATTTTTAATCAAGGCATAAATTATTTTGATGTATTCGAGGGTCATCCGTAAAGTTCGTGAACAAGTATCATTGTGGAAATATTCATTAAAATATTATCATAAACATGACATTTCCAAATACTTACATAATATTTCAAACGAAATACTAGTATTGTGCAAAAATATTAACAAATAACAATTCTACATAACTTTGAAATATATTTGACTGCTGCTATCAAAGGATGTATACATTATTTCGTTGCATCAAGTTGAATAGTTTCGTTGTTATCCAAACACGTATCATCATAAACGAATTACATTATGTTGATGTTTCTCAAATACCACATCTCGGTATGTCAAATGCCATTGTTAATTAGTACAATTATTCGATTATTCCAAACACTATTGAGAATAATAGTGTTATATATCTGGCGTTAAGAACTTACAAGCAAAACCAACTTTGTGTGACGCTACAAACGTGCACGGATAGTCATGGTGTCCATAATCAGAACCATTAACCAAGCGGACAATACAATCCTCACCATCAAGGTCTGGTTGTCCTGGAGACCACATTCTTCCATACCTACAAGCTGTGCCCTTCCAGTTGTTATCAACGACCTCGTCTATCTTTTCCCGTAAGGATTTACTGTCATCAACAAATGCGCCGTTATCAGCTGCACACTTGGTGTACCAGTTCGTTAGTATTTTAGACATTATTAACGACTGCAATACGATAGTGGTGTTGTCGTACAAATCAATCATGTCCCTATTTGTCCATGTTAACCGTCCACCCAGACTTTTGCAGTACTTAACTGCGTCTGCAAATCATGAATTGAATTGTGTGTTAATCATAATAATATAATTATCATATATGTGTTAAATATACTTAGAGTTGGGTCAATTGTCTGCACATGTCTAGTTTTTCCATACGCCAATACCAATAGTCTACAACATTTGCGTTAGAGTAGTTGCAAGGGGGTACAGACTTAGATAGACTAAATCGTTGGTTGGACCAGGTAGTTTCTCTAGTTAAACTATGTTGACCATGGTTGGGGGCCGAACCCCGCCATAGTTCATGTGCATTAGTAGTCATGTACATTAACGGGTCGGACAAAACACCAAGTGTTATTAAACTTTCTAAACCAAAAAGATTATATTAAGTCAGACAGGGAAGGCAGCACTCAACTTAACCAGCCGAGCACAGAAAACATTAAAAACACACAAAGGACAATTAATACCCTATAGAATTTATGATGTATAAATACTAGATAGCTACAAAATGCCAAAGTTGTGCAAGTTATTTTATATGTCAGTGTGGTTGTTTATTGGATATACAGGCAACTATACCAAAATTACGCGAATATTTGAAAATTTTATTTTATTTTTGCAAAATACCAATATGTGAGGCAGTCCCTTTAAAATAATACGACCATATGATTGCATAACAGTACTTTGAAGACGATATACGATTCATTGATAAAACCACCACGTGACCAAGGTCTGAAGTTTCTAAAAATAGCTATACAGCCGGGACATTTGATGAACACGTCATTTTCATATTACGAAACAAGTCCGATATCGGCCCGGCGGAGTGATTATTTGCAAAAATATCGATTTAACGAACAGTTTCACAATAATTGTTGATCTTAGAATAAACAAATGTTGCTGATTAAATTAAATCAGTTTAAAAAATTGGAGAAATATATGTAGCAGTATTGGGAATGTTGACAGTTTCTGGAACTACTTGAATGCGGATTCACATAGCAGCCTAATGGCGGTTCAGGTTGCAGTAAGAAATGGACAATGGTAGTAAAGAGAGGCTAACGCCTCCAAAAAATGGGTTGTCCCGGGTACGCGTAACCATGGTTTTTAAAATGACGGTCTACCTATAATATACATAAAAATGTCTTGAAAAATAGGCCATCAGGTGGCCAGATAATTCCGGTTCATATATAATCTTCCTACAACATTGATCGTTTTACAGCAAATTCTACGTTATTTATGAACGCCCCTCGGATAATGTCATTAGTGTCCCCTTTTATCATAAAAATTCGAGTGAAATTGCGTAAAAAGACATTCTAAAACTTATAGAATGATAACACTAACATATCATTTACATGAAAGTAACGTTGGGAGTACATCGGGAGAAATTCAATGATTGCAACGGAATTTTCAGATGTTTTGAGATGTCACAAGATTCAACGAAGCTTCCCCTATACACCGGAGAGCTTCCCCGAGACAAATTGCGAACTAGTCCTAATTACCATAGGAAGAGCATCCCCGAGACAAATGATAAATCACATAGTAGTATATTGTTGGATGAATTTCATATCTGAATCATATTTACATGATTTTTTAAAATTTTACTAGAAGCAGTGAACGATTACATTAATGTCTCTGAATTGTAATTATTATGCTCGAAACCACCAATGCTGCGAACCATCTTCCATCTTTATGACTGGCACCAAGTGTTCGCATAGTTAATGCCTCTTGTACTACCGTTATTCATTAGCATTAATCAGTGTTGGTCCGACTTTCGCCCACATTGCAAAGTGGTTTCAGACATGTTGTACAGACTGATGTTACGGGCTAAAATAACCTTAAAATAAACCTACCTGTTCTTGAAGTAGCTACTCCACTATTTATTATTGCTACGCAAGAAGTGTCGCTTCTGTGCGTAGAGTTCTCTGTGCAACAGTTGATACAGTCAGAATCCCACTGCAACGATTCCAGGCATGTAATGTTAACTTCTTCACTCGTCTTCCGGTAACCATCCCTAACCAATAGCATAGACACATTGTTTCAAATTATGGTTTCAAATTATCTGAGTGGGTCCTATATAGACAGAAGACTGGGCAGCGGAACGGATATGACGTTATAGGAACTGGTATCCGTGTTTGCTGTGACAACTGTAGAACATTTGGGTACTAGCTTTCGCAACGTCATATCCGTTGCGGCTAAACATGGCCACGGCACAACCTTCTCTACATATTAGGTACACTCAGATGATTTGAAACTCAGATAATTTAAAACCATATGCCTATGATCAATATCAAACAAATAATGCCGGCATGTATTAATGCTCGTATCACGTATATGATTATAGTTCGACTACATTGACTTGATGCAGAATAATATACGACGAGCTCTTCCTATGTAAGCATCGTCTGTAATTAAAACGCTAAATTTAGTATGTTTAATGTATTGAAAATAATGGAGAAAGGTAACTAATTATGCTAATGTATCAGGACAGTTCTGTCAAACTACCGTATAGCTGGTTATTTCTACCGGGTGGAAATTTCTGCCGTTCTGCGGTCCGAGATCAATCCGCAGGATTAAATATATGTAGAACGAATAATCCGTATAAAATTTCCACGCAGAATAATATCTGCCGAGTGTAACCAAGCTAACTGTATCATTAATAAGGAGTAAAGATTTTATTTTATAAAATTTATAATATCTTAGAAAGGTTCAAAACACGGGAAATTTACCACACAGTCATTGGGCGCGTTTTGTTATAATAAACAATTCAATATTACTGGTGTTATTTTAAATAGTTTTCCATAATCAGAAACTAGATAGCTGCGTCTTCAATTTGAAACCAATATTTAAAAAATCCGTCCATAAATAAGAAAAAAACCCATAGGGCGTGAAATCACTTCTTGTTTAGAATAGCATTGTCGTTTTAATTCAATGCACCTCAGTGATTGACCGGACACCGTGATATACATTTCATTGTATAACTTTTTAACTAGTTTATCAATTTTGATGTGATTTCGAATTTAGTTCTAACAATGTTGTCTATGTAATTACTTTATGAAGATATCAAATCAAATTCTTGTTTTTGATACCATGAAAATCTGACCACTTTAGTACAAATGCACCTTTCTAAGATAACATGAAATTTATAAAAACAATTTTTTACTCTAAATCAATGATACGGTTACCTATGATGCAGTTCTTATGAAAATTGTCAATATACTATAGAAACTTACCTACAAGTAAATGTGAGTATTGTGCCCGGTGTATAGAGGCTACCTTCTACATGTGTTAGGTCAGCATTGAAGTAATGTTGTTCAGGTACTGGACACGACTGTTTATTTACGCACCGAAAATCTGTCATCGACCACGTGGCATCATCGCCACAAGTTATTGTTGGATTTCTATTTCCAACAAATTCATTGAAGCATTTATACCTGTTTTTCTGACCAATGCTGTGAGTGGTAGACAGAAGTTTAGCATCAGAAATTTCAACAGGTGTTGGGCATTCAGACTTCACACATTTGAACTCATCATCTATTTTATTAGTGCACCGCTCTGTTTCACTACAGTTGTGTCCATTGCACGGACCAAGGTCAACCAGTGACCAATCTTCACGTTTATAATATCTACAAACTTGACCATCCTCTTGGAGTAACTGTAAACGCGTGTTAGCCTTCAACGAACAGTGTTGCATTCCGAAATGGAACATAAATATTTGACATCTTTGTCGTCTAAAACATTCCTCAGCGCACATTGGCAATGCAATACCATATATTTGTTGAAAAGTTCCGATATCATCGCAAGTTTTAACAGCAAAACTATTCACAGAATATAAATAAGTGCAATAAATATTCAAAAACAGAATTAAATTCAACCGAGGTTTACGCAATGTACACCTTACAATATGTCCTTTCATTGCTGGTTGTGATATTAATACAAGTATGCACTATCTTTCTATAGCAGGTAAAACTCGTGCCATTTTCTGTATATTAAATCGAATTAAACGACCTCCAAGTTCTCGATCAGTCCGAATGTAACATTCTCTTTTTTCTTTCAGAATCTACTTCAGTTTGTTCACGAAACTGTCAACACACATACCTATCAACAATGACGTTATAATTAAGTAGACAGTAAAGATCTAAAGACTAACTTAATTTTCTAGCGCTCATACTGTAGTAAATAATTCATCAAAATCAGCAATTCATCAAACCATGGACAGCTGTTCATTCTTTAGGATTGTAAATAAACGCACGCTTGATTTAACTGTATAGTCATCTGGGAGCATCATACTCGTAGAACTGCAGTGTATGCTTCCATATTTAAGAAATAGTTCACATCACTTCGGGCCCTATGGCATTATATGGACTGGCTAGTCAGCCCAAGTTGTGTATATGGACCGAAGCGAAGCTGAGGTCCATATACACAACGCGGGCTGACTAGCCAGTCCATATAATGCCATAGGGCCCGAAGTGATGTGAACTATTTTTTATATTATACCGAACATTTAATATCGATATTATAGGCCTACTTGTGTAACTAGATCTAGATACTAATAAGAAAACATTACATACATTTGGGTTTAAATTGTTTATGTGCTAAAGAACTACATATCATTATAGGGAGACCTTACATCTATTTTGGTATGTTTGCATATCCATCGAAATAACCCAGAAATGTGAAACCCGTGTTGCTATAATAAATCTATAGACAACTTTTAAGTTGTTTCAAGTATAATCTCCATCACTGGAATTTCGACTTTTTTCATTTTTATGCAAACTAATGCGTCTTTAGAGCTTATATTGAATTTTGTATCATAAACGCACATGAGTTGATCCATGCAATTACTGTCGGCAGGACATAAATCTAATTTAAACAAAAAAACGTTACGAAAAGAAAAGTTCGCGCAACGTCACGCTCTATGGTAGCGTCACAGTATCCTTGACGTCATGCAATAAACAAGACGTTTATTTCAGCTGCCGGTCAATATTATTTTGCCGGTCCATATTTTTTATAATATTGACCGGCTGTTGTATTTGGAACATGCAAATCAGTCAGTCTATCGCTGGATATATGGACCGATTAGAATAACAAAGAAACAGTTGAATGAAATTTGGGTGAGGTATAATATTGTATGATAGTGCATACTTGTATTAATATCACAACCAGCAATGAAAGGACATATTGTAAGGTGTACATTGCGTAAACCTCGGTTGAATTTAATTCTGTTTTTGAATATTTATTGCACTTATTTATATTCTGTGAATAGTTTTGCTGTTAAAACTTGCGATGATATCGGAACTTTTCAACAAATATTCGGTATTTCTTTGCCAATGTGCGCTGAGGAATGCTTTAGACGACAAAGATGTCAAATATTATGCCGAGAATATCACAGTGAAAGTTGGTGACGCTGTGATCAGCCCATCATCAGTGGTGAGAAACCTTGGTGCCATGTTGGATTCACACCTGAATATGGATAAACATATAAACTCTGTATCCAGGTCTTGTTTCATGCAGATCCGACAAATAGGTCAAATCAGACAATATTTGACAGTTGATGCAACAAAATCCCTCATATATTCTTTAGTAACATCAAGACTGGATTATTGCAACTCATTACTGTGCGGCTCCCCAAAAACCATTTTGAACAAACTACAAAATATTCAAAATACAGCTGCCCGCCTCATCGCACGGATACCGCGATACAACCACATCACTCCTGTGCTGAAGGATCTTCACTGGTTACCTGCACAATACAGAGTGGAGTACAAGGTATTGACTCATGTTTACAAAGCACTACATGGAAAGTCCCCAGGCAACATCAGAAGAAATATATACTCCACAAAGACAGCTTAGGTCACAAAATGACTCTATTCTTCTAGTTGTGCCGAGGATGAGGACGGTATCGTACGGTGATCGATGTTTCATGGCTGCAGCACCGAAACTCTGGAATGCACTGCCAACAGCACTCAGAGATAGTAAAACACTACCATCATTCAAAAAAGCGCTGAAAACGCACTGTTTTACCAAAGCATATTCTGGCTAATGATTAGTTTGACTTTTTAAGGGTCTCCTAAAAGGTAGTACATTTATATCTTTGGAGACGGTTTCTTGTAGCAGTGGTATGTGACGCTGTTCTTGAAACACTAGTACAGTAGTAAATAAATCGGGGGTCTCCTGCCTCCTTAAAGGAAGTATCACTATTCCTTTGGAGTTAGTTTCTCGTGGCAGTGGTATGTGACGCTGCTCTTCAAACACCCATTTTAGGGGGTTTTTGAGGGAGGATTTTAGCCTTAAACTTTAATATATATATATACATTTGTTGTTATGTTTGCATGCATATATCTATGTAAAATTGTTTTAACCATGTCTTAAATGTGATTGTAAAGCACTTTTGAACGTGTAATTACATGATAAAAGTGCTATATAAATATGGTACAATAATAATAATAATATACTCGTGAAGATTGGTCACAGGTTGACCAATAGCTTTAAACCGGTAGGGGACTTCTGTATTGCTTGCAATTCAGTACGTCATATCTCGATTTGTTCAATTACGTCATTTTACTTAATGAAACTGGGTCACTCGTTTTAAGGTTTTCAGATTTTTTGTTGCTGAAATCGGGCCTTTCAACGTTTTAATACTGTTACTTAACTTTTAGACTGTAGGCTGCTAAAACTATGTAGTTCAGCAGTTTTACTGTTTTTACTAGGTCATTCAGCATGGACTTTCTGCCTTTTGTTTGCTGAATCTTTTCTATTCCGTTTTTAAACAATGAGACGAGGGGCGTTTAATTTTCTTGGTCGGTAGTGTGTTGGGCACTTCTTCGTTTTAAGATTTCTTACAGCTAAAGCGGGGCAATATAGTCCTTTTGTTGTGGAAACTGGGTCATTCAGCTAGTAAGTAGGTCATCCGACTATACGGGCCTTTCAACGTTTTAATACTGTTCTTTAACTTTTGAGACTAAAGGCTGCTATAACTATGTAGTTCAGCAGTTTTACTGTTGTTACTAGGTCATTCAGCGTAGGCATTCCGCCTTTTGGTTGCTGTATCTTTTCTACTGGGTCATTCAGCTAGTTATAATTTATTATACTTTTCGACAGCTTGGACTTGTTTAGTTGGGCATTGTGCTTTGTGTGTTTTTAATGTTTTCTGTGCTCGGCTGGTTAAGTTGAGTGCTGCCTTCCCTGTCTGACTTAATATACTCTTTTTGGTTCGTGCAATAAAGACAACTGTAGCGAAACAGAACGGTGCACTAATAACACAGATGATGAGTTCAAATGTGTGAAGTCTGAATGCCCAACACCTGTTGAAATTTCTGGTGCTAAACTTCTGTCTACCACTCACAGCATTGGTCGAGAAACATGTATAAATGCTTCAATGAATTTGTTGGAAATAGAAATCCAACAATAACTTGCGGCGATGATGCCACGTGGTCGATGACAGATTTTCGGTGCGTTAGTAAGCAGTCGTGTCCAGTACCTGAACCATATTACTTCAATGTTGACCTAACACATGTAGAAGGTAGCCTCTATACACCCGGCACAATACTCATATTTACTTGCAGGTAAGCTTCTACAGTATATTAACATTTTTTATTAGAACTGCATCATAGGTAACTGATCATTGATTTAGAGTAAAAAAAAAATATTTTATAAATTTCATGTTATCTTAGAAAGGTGCATTTGTACTAAAGTGGTCAGATTGTCATGATATCAAAAACAAGAATTTGCTTTCGATATCTCCATAAAGTAATTACATGCATTGACAACATTGTTAGAACTACATCTATGCAAAATTCCATCGATATTGACCAACTAGTTAAAAAGTTATACAATGAAATGTATATCACGGTGTCCAGTCAATCACTGAGGTGCATTCAATAAAATCGGCAATGCTATTCTAAACAAAAAACAAGAAATGATTTCACGACCTGCAGGTGTATTTTCTAATTCACGGACGAATTTTTAAAATATCGGTATCAATTTAAAGACGAAGCTCTCTAGTTTCTGATTCTGGAAATTTATTTAGAATAACACCAGTAATATTGAATTGTTTATTAAAACAATATGCACCCAATGACTGTGTGGTAAATTTCCCGTGTTTTGAACCTTTCTAAGATATTATAAATTTTATAAAATAAAATCTTTTCTCCTTATTAATGATACAGTTAGCTTGGTTACACACGGCAGATATTATTCTGCGTGGAAATTTTATACGGATGCTTTAGTTCTACGTAGATTTAATCTTGCCAATTGATCTCGGATTTAGCTTGTGTAAACATAACACCAACGCAAATCTATATACCATCATTTAAAGCATTAGGTAATGATTAAGGATTTTACATATGTCATTGTTTCATAATTATAGAAATCTACATCAAAACGAATTTGTATTAAACAATGTAGTTCTATTATAAATGTAGCAAATAATGATTATGTTAGTAACGTTACGTAAACATGTGTATATAGAAATATCAACGATGATGTGGAAAAGCACATTTTTCCCCCGATGACCCCCATATACCTGCTTTCAAAACATTGAATCTTTCTCAGATCTCCTGATACTTTCCGATGACATGGAGTGTCTCATCACTCCCACAGCTTCACCGAGACATAGGAAACCATACAGAGGGATTATGTTTCTGATGCCTCCCGAAGCTCATTAAATACCACCAGGAGTATAATTATGCCTGATCCAAAATATGCTCAGTGGGACCAGGGAATAACGTCGGGAGAATATTTGGAGGTATTTTGTATCACCCTAGATGAATCCTGATACAATGAATGATGACAACCCATACTTGTCTCGTTACATTGGAGAACACACAGGAACATGTTCCCTAGGCGCTTCCCGGGGCTAACTTATTGTACACCTAACGGCACTTCTAACGCTACCCTTAGATTTTCCGTGATATCTCCTAAACCGTTCGCGATAACGTCATCAAATTTTCACCCAACTGAGTTTGATGCATGTGCATGTTACAACACTAGTCAATTTAGAAATTTTACATATGAAAAATCGCGGTTAAGGCGCTATTTACGTCACCCGAATTTCAAAAGTCACAAAATTAAACAGCGTATTTATTTAGGGTAAACTAAGGATTTTCATTTTTTTTATTTCATTACGGTTTTAAATGTTATATAACGCGTGTACACAATAAAAATATTCATGAACGTTATCCACGTTGCAACAAGGTAGCAGTTGGTAAGCTTAGACCGCCTCAAAATAAACGCCTTTTCTGAATAAAAAACCAATACGTTCGATATAAACGTTAAACCTGATGAAGAGCTTCATTTTTTGTACTTGAAAGGTAAAATACACATCATTTCGAAACATCCAATATGTAAAAGTATGCAATAAAATTGAATTAAAGCAGTTTGATATCGTTTGTGGTCACCATTAGTTCAAATTTCAAGTTGAGCTTGACTCCCCTAACTCGTAGGAATCGTATTATTTTAACATACTCGTTGGGATAACGGTTATCACTGGCTTTCGCAGCAAAAAACAAACGTCATTTTATTTACTAGTCGGTTGGTGTACAGCGTAAATAATTAACTAAGACATGATGGATTCAAAGCTTGATAATATCAACCATTTTAGGAAGCAAGGACACTTTCAGCGCAAATAACAACCCGGTGACAGCCATCGCGGGCCAATTTGTGACTTTCAATTTTAGGGTTTATTCAGTGGAAGACGTGTCTGTCTTACAGTAGTCTAATAGCCGATTTAGATAAAACTTTGTCAGAACAAGGGTCAAGTATTATTGTTTAACTGTGCAAAATTTCATGACAATCCATATAGCAGTTTTAAAGAAAACTGACATATATTAAAGGTAGCGTTAGAAGTGCCGTTAAGTGAATGCTTCACCAGTTCCGTATCATTTAGAAAAGGCGTATGTAATGAAACAATAATATTGTTTGATTACTAGTCCAAGAAAATCTTATGTACATAAAACTCGAGTTTTCACTACAATATGAACTTATTTACACAATGTATGAGTTACGTATTCACTTCACATATGCATTATTCAGAGTCAATAAACGCATCGGCCATGAATAAACTACTTGGTCCATGTAATGCATCCAGGTGCTGTTTGTGGACCATCCAACAATTAACCATCTCACTGTCGACAACCTCAGACCTTTCAATCAATTTTGCCCGAATCCTTTGATGTGTTGCCGTAGTAACATCGTCGTCCGTAATTGTGTGAAATTTCTTCCCTTCTTTTATTTGAAGTTTGGCCTCTGTGTGTCCACCTTCATTGACGAACTGTTTCAACAGGCTAATATGTTTATACCCGTTAACAAATTGCCCTGCAAAAGACCATGCAAGTCGTTTGAATGTTTTAATTCTCTATTTTGCCTTATGTCATCTTTCGTATAGTAAATCATCAATAGCCAATTGATAGAGCGTCCGGTGGCTCCGGGATCGCGTCATACCAAATACGAATAAATTGATACCAGCGTTGCCATTCCTTGACAACGCGCAGCATTAAAGGCAAAGTCATGTTTTCTCTAAAACCATCGTGGCGACACAGATAACTGTATCATTAATAAAGAGTAAAATGTTCTTTTATAAAGTTTATAATATCTTAGAAAGGTTTATAGCAAGGAAATTCACCACATAGTCACTGAGGTGCAGTTTGTTTTAAATAAACATTTCATTAATACTGGTGCTATTTTCAATATTGTTACATAATCAAACGGTTTCTCGTAGCAATGGTATGCGACGCTGTTCTTGAAACACTAGTACAGTAATAAATAGTGTCGTATAGGTCGGGGGTCTCCTGTCGCCTTAAAATAAGTATCACTATCCCTTTGGAGTCAGTTTCTCGTGACAGTAGTATGTGATGCTGCTCTTGAAACACCCATTTTTGGGGGTAACTGAGGGAGAGTTTTCTTTGTGTTATTTGTATCATGTTTATATGTATATATACTTTCTCTGTATATATTGTTGCCCATTTATATTTATATGATATAATAAAAGTATTATGTTTTAATTACAAGTTGTCTGCTGAAAATTCACATTTTATCCTTAAACTTTAATATATATATATATATATATATATATATATATATATATATATATATATATATATATATATATACATTTGTTGTTATGTTTGCATGCATATTTCTATGTCAAATTGTTTTAACTAATTCTTAAATGTAATTGTATATAGCACTTTTGAACGTGTAATTACATGATAAAAGTGCTATATAAAAATAGTATATAATAATAATAATGATAATAGTGATATCAGAAACAAAAGTGCTTCGTCTTTGATTTGATATCAATATTTTAAAAATCCGTACATAAATAAGAAAATAAATCCAAAGGGCGTGACATCACTTTTATTTTCTTGTTTTGAATAGCTTGTCGTTTCTATTGAATATACCTCAGTGATTGACTGGACACCGTGGTACACATTTAAAGGTATAACTCTTTAACTAGTTAATCAATTTCGATGGGATTTTGCTTGGAGGTAGTTCTAACGATGTTGTCCATGAATGTAATTACTTTATGAAGATATCGAAAGCAAGTTCTTGTTTTTGAAACCATGAAAATCTGATCACTTAAGTACAAATGTACCTTTCTAAGATTAATTTTACAAAATAAATTGTTTACTATTTTTCAATGATACAGTTACCTGTGCGTGGCGATGGACACCATCAGAAATATGGTGTCGAGAGTGATAAAGTGATATAACTAGTAGAACTTGTTTCACAATCGACTAGAAGCGCATTAGTACAACCTAAATATAAGATCCATTTGTAGTCATAAAACTTTTCCATCTCAATCTACCTTTGGCATAGATGGTGTGATGGTGTGATGGTAACAATATTTGTAAATGAACATTATGTTATATTCTAATATTCTTCATACATGTCATCAATTATGAATTAAATTTTATCGATTGTTAATATGTTTTGAATACGAAGACAGTAAAGAATCTATAATTAAGATACCTATCAAGCCAAACGACCTCTTGCTGAAACCATTTTCATTGTTTACGTAAATGTTAAGATAATTGACATCCCCATTTGTTTGGTTCTTGTGAATATGACGTCGAATGAACACCTCAGCACCAAATGCAAAATGAATCGAGAGCACACGCCCATGCTCCAGTAACATGAACTTGTGTCCACCAAAGTGCTTCACCTTTTCTTCTGTCCACAAAAACACCTACAATGGCATGATATGAATAGATAATATGAATACGAAAGCAAATACATGTACATGCTTTGATAGTACTGTATGGCGGTCAAGTAAGTCAATGTGCAGTTTCCATATAAAGGTTTTAAGATAGATACAAGTTTCACTTTAAATAATTTTGTTAAGGAATACTTTTGGTAGAAAACATTATTTATAAGGTCCAATGAAACACCAGTATACTTAACACACGGGATACGAGTATTGTAAGTATAATAACAATCATGTATCAATAATAATAATAATTAACATTATACAATGTTACGACTTTACCTATTCTGGACCACATTCGTGCGAAATTGGAAGCTCGGAGAGTGTCTGATCAACCACGCTACTATATACGTGTGCTACGTATTTTACAGACAAGGGGATGCGGATAACGTCGTACGCACACGGAAATAAAAACGGATAATACAAAAAGAAAGAATGGTTAAATAAATAGACGAAAGGTTATTCTCCTCGCACATTAGTAGCAACTGCTCCCTCGTTTCAACCAACAGCAAACATTTATTCTTTATCACACTGTGTGGGAATTGTGAGAATTTGAAAACAATGAAGTACAATTGCCGATTATCGTTTTCTTGATGAGGGCATAAGATGCACATGTTTTGTAAACTGGTGATACTGTAAACTTATTATTTTTCGAGAGGGTTGAATTTTCGTTGATTTCGTTGATGAACTCGACCACGAAATCTAATCCCAACTAATAATTAATCTCCCGAATACAGAAGATAGGATTTACCTGCCATGTTTTGTTATCAACGAATTAACAATCCCCTCGGAAATGCTTTTTTATCAAATCCGCGAAACTTAATACCCATCAAAATAAGAGATTTTACAGAAGTTTGGTGTACAGGGTGTTAATAAAGTTCGTTCTCAAAATTCAAATTCATTCTAGATTTTATCTGAGCTTTGTACGCAGTGTCCAATTACATTTTATTACTATAAAAGCTTCTTTTATTACTAGATGGATAAGAACGATGGTAGACTACTTTGGAAATTAGCCTGAAAATTTAACATTCTTCTGACGTCAGAAAAATAAACTTTTTTAACACCCTGTAAATCTGTCAGAGTAAAAACACACCTTTGTGTCGTAGAAGATGGCGTCTGGAGAGATGACAATCACATGATGAGACATTTGGATAGACACCTGACCAATGAACGTTTTCGGATCACCATTATTGTCCAGTTTATTTGACCCTATTATTCTCGTGTTTATTTTAATATCTAAAAACAAAAACAGCAAATAATAAACGTTTCAAATATAACATGGTTAAGCAATACGGCAAAAGTTACTGCATAAAAGTTTACAGTTGTTTCACAATTACATTGTTTACATACGAGTATGTACGCATGATGTCCGTACGTTCGACTAGCCAGTCCAATTGTTACAAGACGTCTGCATATAACTCGGACGATCATGGCGCGACTACCGGACTTTACAGGTAATGCCATTCAGTGTCATTCTTATGTGGAGAAGTTGGCATTTGGTGAAGAGCATGTTTGCAGTTGTTAGCTCCAGTCAAACAAAAAGAGTCAACGAATGTATTTAATGAAAGTTAAAAAACGACGCTAAATTTTTTAAACACAAAATAGGAATGAGGGACTTTAGTGTGAATTGAGTTGAAACAATGATGTGCTTTGCCAACACCACCGATTTGACTTACAAAGATGGGTTTTTAAGGATAATTCACAAAAAATAGCAGCAATTGGGTATTAATATCATGTTGAAATTACCAATGATACTAAGTCAAGTTCTGAATCTTGTTAGACGATAAGTAATCCAATTGAAGATTTACGTATTAATGTGGTCTATTATATAATAATCATTTATTATAATTTATAACCCATACCACTATAGAGATGTGCTATCAAATATTTGTCCCAATTCGTCATATATACAAACCACAGGAACTTGCACTATTTAAAAAAATGGAGAAAAAATGGGGAAAAAATAATACTGAGAGCCTGTATTAAAATATACATTTTATTGGTAGGCATAGATCTACTGATTTTTCTTTCAATTTTTTTTTCTTTTGTTTTCATTTTCTTTTTAAAGTATGCAAGTTCCTGTGATACAAACAAACAGTCGGCATATACCTACTGTAATTTGGATCAGTGATCAAATTGTGAACCTCGTCTGGTTTACTTGGAACATCGAAGCAAATTGGGTTGTCAATGTTTGGTATTCTGATTATATAGTGAGGATCTCCACCTGATTTAACACAAATGTTTAATGTTAAGGCTAGGTCCCACTGAGGAATTCCACATTGGCGATGTTTTCCCGATTTCTTCCGATACTACCCGATTCATCATAATTCCTTCCCATATCACAAACTTTCTTATAACTTCCCCGAAGCTTCCCCTAGACCACGAGGAACCTGTTCCCGATGTTCTGAATACTCATTAATTTCAAACAGGAGTACATCGCCGAGGCAAACAAATGCTCAGTGGGACCTAGGCTTTACCAGATACACATAGATACAAATGAACAAATACATTATGATTACAAATACACTCTATCAGGTCTTAAGCAGCCAACAAAGGATATGAGCCAATCTCCAGGAAAACCTGCTATAATGACATTAGGTAATTACTATATGAAACAATATTTTGATAAAGCTCTAAAATAAGGAAAAATACTCGTACATATCTATTGATTTTATTGTAAGTAATTGACCCATATATATTTGGCATTTACAGAAAATGTGGGTTTCTTTCATTTGGCTGGATAATATAGTTTTTAAACCGAATGACCCGGTTTCGAATTTGGCCAATATCTTATAGAGAATTGATTTAATAACAAACTTAAGATTGTTGTGAGTAATGAACTTTGTAAGGTTTCATAAAGTGAGATATCAAGGTGCTGTTTTATCAAAGCACTTACGAAAATCTTAAAGTTACACTCAAATTTAATTTCTGTTTAATTCTTTAACAACTGCAAATTGGATTGGATATTGTTTGTAGGAGTTCATTTTCTGAATCATTATTGATAACGCAGTTCCATTAACAACACTTTGTAATTGTTAACAAATCAAAAATAATTTAAATTTGATCGTAAGTGCCTTGATTACTTATGATCAAATTTAAATTCTTTTTGATTTGTTAACAATTACAAAGTGAATAAGGTAAGTACGAGGTGTGTCCAAACAGTTCGTAGACACTTGTGATAAAATGAAACCAAAACAACATAATATTATCCACATCAAACTTCAGTATTACAAAAAACTTTGCATTTACATATAACACAGAAAATTTCATTGAAATGCGTGGAGTAATAATTTGTCTACAATAATTCAAGTGTACTCACTCGTACCCGAGCGGCGCAGGTGGTGACGTCAGTAACATCCGACGGACGAAGGAATAGTACAGTGCTAAAGTCTCTCATAGAACTGTGCTCGTGCAGGCTAAAATTATCAATGCTATAGAAAGTAGACAACTTGAATTAAAAGTTTCAACGTATACATGTATATTCTAGTGAACAATAAAAGGAACATACCTCCGCCACCACCAGAGCCACCACCACCATAGTATCGCCGATATGGTCTCCGTGTAGTTGTTGGTGGTCGTGTTGGTTCTATTAATACAAACATAAATATTATCAACACCTTGCGAGGATAGGAACTGTGGAACAGTACATGGTACGCTAAGCCTTTAGTTTAAGGAGCGGTGTGTTTACAGGGTGTTAAAACAGTTTGTTTTCAAAATTTAAATTATTTCTTAATTTTATCTGAGATATATACGCAGTGTATAATTTTAATTTCTTACTCTAATCTTCATTTAATGTAAGAAAGCTTAGTAGAATGGTGCATCCCTTAAGAATCGAAAATGTTACATTCTTCTGACATCAGAAAATTCAACTATTCCAACTACAAACGAACGAACTCTTTTAACATCCTGTATTATTTAAGTTATTTAATCTGGTTTTATTATTGAAACTAACCATCTTGCATTGCATTAAGAATACAGCGGCCACAGTGCTCCAATCTCCATTATTATGTGGTTAAATGACTCGTTAGTACATGTTTACAAATACAAAATATCGTGTGTTTTATTACTAGCTTTACAAGTATTTCCTCCCACGCTTAGCCTAGGTCCAACTGAGGAATTCCTTATCGGCGATGTTCTCCCGATATCTTCCGATACCACGCGAATCCTTTCTATATCAAAATATCCAAAGCTTCACCTAGAACACTATGAACTTGTTACCGATGTCATGATGACGCGTTAATGTCCAATCGGGAGTACATCGCCGAGGCAAAAGATGTTCAGGTGGACAAAGGCTTAAAAAGATAGATGTACCACCTTTTTACCACACAGTGAATCTGCAGTTTCTTATACATAATACAAAAATGCAACATAATGAAAGAAAGAAGAATAGCATGGCGTCGTTTTTGTAATTATTTGAATGAATTTTGAAATGATGATACAACACATTTCAGACACATACATGTATATTAAATATAAATTTTATACTTACTTGGTTTCGGTCGATATTCGACATCCTCGTCTTCTTCTAAACCAGGTTTCACTACGACCATGGATGTTAACGGTGTCACAAAATTATACTGTGAAATAATCCAGATCCGTACATTAACAACAATATAAAATAATACACGGTTACAGGTGTAAAACAAAGATAAAAATATCAATTTATTTTGGAAGCTATAACAGAAATACGTTCCAAATGAAATTCTACAGAAAACGTGACTAAGCACTTCTGAGAACTCCCTATTAGATGATAGGTCTGTGATAATGACAACCTGTGATCTGCTTTATAGGCTTAATATTAAAATTTCTATTTAGGTTGTTTATGTAATTCTATAATTGCAACATCGTATTTTTTTTAACCCTTTGCTATACATGTATTTCTTTATGCTTTTAAATGAATTATATTATTATGCACATGTTTTCTATGTGTCTAAATCTACTTTTTGTTTATTTAAATCAAATTACCTAAAATATGTTAATTTATCTTAAATGTATGTCTGTTTGTATGCACGTTTTATATTTGTTTTCTATATTTGTATACATGAACATGTAAATAAGCTTTTAAATAGACTTTTTGCTCTAGGTGAATTCCTACTAGTTGGTCAGAATGTATTATGATACCTTTACATAAGAAAGTTACAACCAACCAAATAATTATAGAGGTATAGCACTGCTAGATGCATTAAGTAAAATTTATACTTCTATCTTAACCAGAAGATTAAATATTATACTGAAAACTTTCTGAGTCAAAAGCTGGTTTCAGATCAGGGTATTCAACCATAGATAATGCCTTTGTACTATATTCCATTGTCAACAGGTATTTTAATTTTAAAGGCAGGCCAATTTATGTTGCTTTTATAGACTTTCAGAAGGCTTTTGACTCTGTCAATCGTCCAATTTTTTTTTTGACATATTACGTAAAAATGGTATAAAAGGTAGATTATATAAAGCTATTTCTTCAATATATAGTGTTGTAAAAGCAAGAGTGAAGACACATGTAGGTCCTACACATGTAGAGTGTATAGCTGGGCTACGGCAGGGCTGCATTTGAGCCCAACACTTTTTTCAATGTTTATTAATGAATTGCATACTGTTTTGAGTGAGCATGGTGTCCGAGGAATACAGTTGCTTCCTGACATTACAGACATTTTTTTAATGTTCGCAGATGACATTGCTTTGGCAGCTGATACTGTTTCAGGTCTTCAGAAACAGTTAAATATATTATATACTTTTTGTTCGGACAGTAAACTTAATGTTAATATTTCAAAGTCCAAAATACTGGTATTCAAAAGAGGTGGACCATTGTCAGTGAGGGAGAGAGAGATGGTTTTATAATGGTAATATTGTAGAAACTGTCAATGGTTCACCTATGTTGATGTATATTTCACAAATAGATTGTCGTTATATAAAATGTGTGAAGCTTTGGCTGTAAAGGCCAAAAGAGTCCTTATCCATCTGTTATATTCATTCCAAAATTTGTCTTTGATACCATACAAAACATTCTTCAAAGTGTTTGATGCTAAAGTTGCATCGGTGATACTGTATGGATCAGAATTCTGGGGCCTTAACAGATTTGATTGTATGGAAAAGTTCATATATATGCATGTAAAAGGTTACTGAATGTGAATACAAATGCATTTAATGAAGCAGTGTTAGGTGACACTTGAAGATTACCAATGTATATTTATGCTTCCAAACGATGTATTAAGTATTGGCTGCGTATTTTAGCTATGCCTCGTACCAGATATGTGCGCTTATGTTATCAAATGTTACTTCATTATGATGAATTAGGATATAAAAACTTGGTATCCAGTGTTAGACATAACCTCTGTTCAAATGGCTTCGGTAAGGTTTGGTATAATCAACATGTTGAAAATACCCAACATTTTCTACACCAGTACATACTGGCACTGACTGACCAGTATAAACAAATGTGGGCTGCTAAATGTTTAGACAATAGTAAACTGTTATACTATACCAATTTTAAACCCCTATTTGGGGTTGAAAATTATATACTTGATATAGAAATTCCAATATTTAGAGCAAGTCGGGCTTCCTTCCGATGTTCTAGCCATGGTCTTATGATAGGTAGGTACTTAATATCACGAAAGAACATAGAATATGTCCATATTGTGAGAGTTTTGTTGAAGATGAGTATCATTTCCTTATGGTGTGTCCTTTATATTCCGAAATTAGATCTTTATATATATCAGAATACTATATTAATAATGCTACTATACACAAGTTCTATTTGTTAATGTCATGTACAAATACAAAAAATATTAGAAATGGTGCAATGTTTATATAGTATGCCTTGAAATTAAAACATTCATTTATAGATGGAACCTATTAACATCTAAGGTGGAATATAAAAGTTTTTACTATTACATGATATAATTATAAATGTTGTTTTTATACATGCTATAACTGTAAATATTGTTTGCTTATATGTGTGTATACCACACTGTAACCACTAAATGTTAATATACGTATATTATGTATTTTGTGTATGGGCCGGTGGCCTAAAACATTTTCTGAATAAACTGTAAACGCATATCACAATTACCCGTTTTTAATGTTTGAAGTTGATAGTTGTTTTACATAAAATCAAGTTCCAGTAAAATCCAATAATGGCGACATGCTTTCAATCAACTCACCTTCAAAGCCAGTTGTTTTGCCTGATTCTTCAAATCTGCAATTATTGTACCATTATTTTCAGCCTCAGCTCTGTCTAACAGTTGTTTGATGGTTAAGTACGCCCATGTTTTCTCAGTAATTTCGTAGAAATCTTTAATGTTCAAGTCATCATTGGTGTTCCTTTCAAGGTCTATGATGTTTGTGTTATCATCAGCTTCAAATCAATGTGGTGCAGTGTAACAACAATAATGCGTTGATATGAGCATTTTTATCCATACTATTCTACAAGTTAAACAAATGCAATGCGGACAGTCAGCCACACATCATGTAATACACTTCTTATGAAATGATAGTTTTTGCGACCGCAAATTCGAACATGCTTCTTTCTTTAACTATTTTAATTATATACGTGCCTCCGTAACTAAATGGTTAGCGCGCTTGTCGCCTAATCTGGCGACCCGGATTCAAATACGGGTGAAGGCACTCATATACCTGCCATATTTCAGCAGGAAGCTGACCGGCAAATAAAGGCTATGCTCGGCATACTAAAAACGTCCATTAGACGAACGCCTCAAAAACATTAAATGACGTCATGCAAAAACTTTATTACGCAACTGTACTAAGTATTATCAGTTCTATGTAATAGCTTTATTAGACTTCCTTGACGTACAGCATGTGAGAAGTACATGTATGAATACGAACTGAATACCACTTATGACCTCACTCTTACCTGTGAGAACTAGCGAGCCATCGACACTATCCCCAGATATTTCAAGTCTAACATTCGATACGTCAATACCAGTATCAACCAGTTTTCCAGCTACCACCATTTCCGAACCTTGGAAGTATGACTTGAATTGTGATTGAGTTACACTTTCCTCCTCTATTATATCTCCGAGGTATGACACAGAAATATTGTTCAGTAGGGTCACAGCTAATTCATCATAGAAACCACTTATCTGTGGAATAAAAATGTTGTCATTGCTGTTATAATGCATTAATATATGCTGAGCAGGACATGGTATTGGACAACTAACTAAACGGACGAGACGTTACGTTACGTGCATAATTTCAGGGTGTGAAATTCAAACGTCGCACCAAGCTCGATAATTACCTGTCCTAGTACAGCCGATGGAAAATGGAAAAGAAATTGAACTCCATTTCATAACGGCGATTAGGGAACTACATGTTTTACATGTACGTATGTGTTCAGTGTAGTTATACTTCATAATTACCTCCCTTTATGGTTAAGTATGCTCGGAATTCAAGTCCGCAGTATGTCATTCATTGTGGGTTGAGTAAATAGGCTTGCTTGAAATATCATTTTTGGAGGATATGGATGGTTCGTTCCATGTTTTACTCTTGTGTGTGCATGTTGTTAGACGCAGCCGCCATTTCTGTGTGGCTTTGGATTGTCTGTGCGCTTTAGTATTCATTTCATTAAAACGTTGATTACGTATTACTATTTATTTACGGACATTTAACATTTTATTATTTACACGTACCTGTTAATTAATTTAGCAAAATAATCATGCAAAATACAACGGATTTAAATGAATAAGAAAGGTTATCGAATCGTCGTTATCGAATCGTCACAATCCTAAGGCGTATCTCTAAAATTTACATTACCTGCAAATCGGCATCAGAACCTTCGTATATTCTACGTCCTATCCCATTGCTCTGAATGGCCATCTTCTTGACAAGACCCCAGTCAGCATCAGCACCGAAAGCAAGGGAGAATATTGGAACGACGCCTTTAACAAGAAATTGGTGAACTCAGAAGAAACCCATTTTGAATTTAACGCTTGACAGGTATTCATAAATATTTTAGCCGTAACATGGTTTTCTATTAAATATTTCGATGACACCTATAAAATTAATGATTTATGATCATATCGGGTTTAAAAATGGACATATTGAAAAATGATCGCAACAAACTGGACCAACCACGTTTAATGCACAAATCAAATGTATTGAACATGTTTATAAGTCTCTAGAGTTAGTATATAGCAATACATTTATTTATTTGTTTGCTTAGGTTTTATAATTCCGTGACATTTGCAACCGCTAAACTACTAATTAACTCCTTCGTGGAAGTAAAGACAGATCAACTGGTTGTCCTATATTAAAAAGCGGCGTTTATCCTGAACGACCAAACCAATAAAAACCAACTAGGGCCTATATCTCTCTCTTGTATGAGTATATTATTTTAACAACAGGAACACAATGGTAAATCATCAGGGGGTTCCGTGGGCTATCGATTTTTATGCATAAACCGGTATTTTGGACAAAAAAATGATTTTCTTACCTCTCCTGTGGATCTTCGTCAATCGGATTCATTGTTTTGCACTGAGAGAGACCGGTGCCAGCACTGAGAGGGTACCGATATATAATTTTGCACTGAGAGGGTACCGATACGGTTATACACCGTGTATATACTAAAATACCAGTAATAGTATTGTATCAGATGTGCCGAAATGGGTACTAGTAATTGATATGAAGATTAGAAACAAATTAGAATGAAATAAGGAACGTACCTTCACTTTTCTTGGCAACATTAGCAAGTATCTCCTCATTGTTAGTTACACCACCGGTGGCTTCCCCGTCTGTCAATAGTATGATAACTTGAGAGCGTTCACCTTCCTCTGTCACGAGTTGTAATGCTTCTATGCCTTGAAGAACTGCTCCGTTAATATTAGTCCCTAAAGAAAATTATTTATGGATCATTTACTATCCTAATTTTAGTTCCGTGGGTCTCCTCGTAAACATAGTTAGTAGTAGTGTGATGTAGTCGTCAAATTGATACTGGTTATTTGCGCCATTTGGGGAGGGGGTATTTCGATAGCCCAGTGCTCAATTGCGTTCGTACATCGCATTGCTAGGCAATGACGCGCCGTACAGTACGGGTCGACTCTCACCATAGGTGCAAACTATTGGTATGACGTTACCCCCTTTATATTTCATGACACAATCATGTGACACAAGTCCTAAACTACCTATGATCTATAAGAAGTGGAACTTCATTTACAAAAGTATTTTTAGTTTTATAAATCAACGGAATCAATAAATATAATGTACCCTACTTCGCATTAATATAGAAACTGTGTTCACTCTGGTTTGAATACAGTTCCACAAAGACAATCCAAAGCCACACAGAACCGAAGGCAATACCTAGCCACTCAGACAAGAGCCCATATTGAAGTCACAAAAGAACAAATGTTACCTGCTGCACAAATGTACAATAATAATGATGTCGTTGAAATCAAAGCAAAAAGTTTAGAGAATAATCTCAATCATTGCAATATTTATTCTTATCGGAAATCTTGATTGTTCTTACATCCACCGGCACTCATTTTATTGACGTATTTCTTGGCATCGAATATCGACAACTCTGTGGCGTCAATCATCCCGGGCTGGAATAATGTTGCCGAACCGCTAAAAGGCAATAGGTTGAAGCGGTCCCCATCTTGTAGCTCATCCAATATCACGTACATAGCGTCCTAAATAATACAAATATTTGTACATTATGAACATATTATTTGTAATAGGAATAACACTTGCATTGTAATTATAACAGTTGTGTAGTCACATCGAAACATAGTATTTGGGCAACCTTTTATTGGTACTTTGCGATAGCCAAGTAGTATAATGCGTTCGTTTGTTGCTAGGTGATGGCATCGTACAGTACGAATTCCACTATAGGCGCAAACTATTATACAACTTTCCCATTTTATGTTGATCGTATAACAAGGACAATTCTGGTATTAATGTTATTTCGTCTTTGATATGACACGGCTTGAGATCAAATCCATGTCTGCCCGCCTTCGAAGCGGACACTCTACCTACATGTACTACGATGCTTTCGAGGAACTTTAGAGGAACTACCACCTATGATTATTAACACTTCATACCTTCAATTGAGCCAACTTATCTCCTGCCATAGATCCACTAACGTCAAGGATAAACATCACATCCTTTGGAATGTATGACGGTACTGATGGTGCAAGAAAATGGACAAAATAACCATTGACAACCTGTATCAGAACAAACAATAGATACTATAACACTTTATTGAAACGTCTAGGCTAAAGCAGTTAAAGTTGTTGGGTGTTTTTTCTTGTAATACCGGACTTGAAATTCAAATCTTAGAAAAGAAAACGCTGAGACGATTTTTAAATGAAAAAAACAAGACCTTATAAGACCTTCGAGTTTCATTGATACATCAAACATTGAAACATTTGTACAAGCATTATAGACTTTAGAAACTTGATACAAATTGAACCAAAGTAATAATTTGTAATAGTTCCACATTAGGCTAACTGATAATATTTTTGTTTACTAGCAAATGCGCCCATTTCATTAAGTGCAACCTTAAAAATATGATATTCATGGAAATATTTTATTCTAAAAACGTATATAATACCAAAGACCTAGAAATTATATCACAAAAAACAGAGTTTTGACATACTATTTGTATAGTAATGACCGGATGATGGGGAATGTCAAAACTCTGTATTTTGTGATATAATTTCTTAGGCATGTGGAATTACCAAAAGATCTCCTCCGTCCATGGACCTATCAACATCATACTTGACAATAAACAAGTCATTGAGACCTTCACCTTGTTCCGAGTGTGACGGTTTGTAAACGACAGATGCTCGTTTACTTCCCGAGCGAGATATCAAAGCAAGCGGGTTCTGTCCCTCTACAAATATATCATGTTTAGTTATGACGATAGTCGACTTCAAGATAAGAATATGCGTTTGTATTGTATAAACAGTTGTACAAGGAATTGTTTTAATAGTCATTTTAATAGTCCGCTTTGTAAACGACTTTATTTAAAACAGTGAACAGTATTGCTACCTTCTACATGTATTTTCAGTAGAAAGTAGTAAGTATGTGGTGAAATTTGTTGTACATACTGGGGACCATGGGCAATACCTTTATTGTCACAAGTTTAAGCAAATATGTGATATCTCGTATTGGTCATTCAAATTACGGTATTGTTCAGTGCAATGAACAATGGTGATAATGAAAGTAGTTAATTATGTGATAATGAATAAGAATTGATCTGCTGATCAAGTATACACATACCATCCGAGCTAAACAATGGCGCCAATACGTCTTTCATTGCGGGTACTTGCAGTGTTGTGATGGTTCGGGATTCAAGTATATCAACATTTATCTAAAACAAACCAACACAGGTTTACTACATTATAATATTAAACGATGTGTAAGGAGACAAATTAATACCACATGGAGGCTATCAATCAATAAATGATAATTTAGCGATTATTAATGAAATATATGTTTAGAAATTGCTATAAACGACAGCAAGGTGCATATTGTTTGCGTTAGACTGAGGTTGTAACTTGTAAGTGTGTAATCATACAGTTTTATCTCGGCCTAAGTGGTCAATGAACTCCAGCTTTGAGACAGAAGAAGAGACAGAAACAGGTGCGCTATCCTCTTTCAGTAAAGACTCCTTGGTTCTTTAACGTGTCCTACGTATACTTCTAGTAGCACAGAAATACCCGAGACTACCTCTTGGATAACAACTAGTTCGGTGGGAAACAATGAAAGCGTTTCAGAAATTGACATGTGCCCCAGCAGATATACGAACCAGGGACCTCTCGACACGTAGTAAAAAGCGTTACCTACTTACCCTGCCACCCAAGGTTAATGCAAGTTGAATGCTTGGACGGCGGAAATTTGTATCAGGAAGTTGCATACTAGGATGAAGCATATGATTTGTTTAAAATAGCTTAGCAAAATTTCATCTGCGACGCCTAAAATGTCCGCTGCATAAGTCATATTGTATCAATTATAACACTTGAATTTAATACACGCATATATCAAATACTTTACGCCGCATCTGGCACATCAAAGTCGTCGGGCTAGTTTTGAGTCACCGCGTCCCGCTTTTGAAGTTGTGAGCTCGAGATCTAAGAACTGCGCCGAGATTTTCGCGCGCTAAATATAGATCGTCTGCATTACGAAATTGCAAACTTAGTAGAGGTTGTTGGTTTGCTGTGATATATATTGTATTAAACTTTTTTGAATTCCCTATATAATTATGCTGAATATAGATCTACGTGTATAACAAGGTATACAATGCGTTCTATTCCATGCCTGTTTACGTGATATGTGACTGATTTTAATTTAAAAATACTAGCCAATACAGTCCACGTGCGCGGTTGCATGTTTCAGTACCGAGTATTGCGCAATCAAATTAGGGAGGCGGAGGTAAGCCGAAGTCTGCACAATGTTTTTACTCCATTGGACCTCATGTGACGCTTGATTACTCGTTAATTGCATATAGTTTATTTCGATGTCCGGAAGGCAAATATACGCTTGGGTAATACATTTCGGTATACAGAGTCACATATCGGATGTAGATGGTTATACAACGTTTTAATCAGTCGTCCGATTTTGCTGTCAATGAAATTAAGAGTTGACGGGACAAAATTCTTGCGCGTAATCAGTTGTCCGAAAACGAAAACGAGCTCCATTCGCTGATTGTATGCGATTTGTTAAATACCTTCTTACCTTACCAGCTCAATAAAATCCAAATATAAATGTTCCAATCTCTTACCTGTAAATGATCTACAGGGTGTTTAGGTGTCACATATACTTTAAGTTCATACACGCCTTTAACTCTCTGTAGTAGTTCTTGATAAGTCAACTGGAACTTGATTGTACTTCCAGGAGCAATACTAACTTCAACTTTGAACTTTTTCGTTTCTCTGGCCCTAGACAAGTACACAAAATCCGATCTTGTAGTTGTTCATCTACATTTTGCAATTCAATGAGTTCATTTCTTAGTATAACTTACATATAGATACAATTCGTATATTATTATTGCACTTTCCCTTCAGAGATCGGTAAAGGTTATAAGAAAAAAGATAATAGAAAGTCGCACGGGGAAGGCAGCACTGAACTTAAACAGCCGAACACAGAAAACAACAAAACAGCACATACCACACTGTACATTGCACAAATAAACGAGAAAATGAACTTGGCAGCTGAATAACCAAGTTTCAGCTGTCAAAAAGACGAAAGTCCAAGTCAGTCACAGCTGTCAAAAAAGCATTTCGTGCTTTGCTGTTTCTTATGAGTGCTTTCCAATTTGTTATTATCTTTCTTTGTAAAACATATGGTAGATAATTAGAGTAATTAATCTAATTTACCGTTATACACTTAACAAATCTGTGTACACGTGTTGTTACAATATCACGTTATTAGTTACGGATATTTCTGTATGACATTTTGTGTATATGCTATCGAATAACACAATATTGCGCTAAATGCACAAGAAATTGACGCGTAGGTGCAAATTATGTTTATGTACGGTCAATTAGAACTTAAGATATATCGTTACATTCAAAATGCACAAACTTAGGCGAATTTTCATTGTGATTTTTGACTTTCAAAAATAAATTTTGAAATTTATGGTAAATGGGAGGTAACTCTTCAGAAATTGCATTTTATATGTTTCATATTTGCGATAGGAGATAATTCCTTTGTCTTACTTCTGACTGACCAAGCCTGTAGTCTTGCCTTTCTTTTTAGCTTCTTCATATTCTTTTCTCGCCTCGTCTTTGTCTTTCACAATACCTGGATAGATAACTCCATCTATTTCTCTAAATGAGAATGAAAAGAAAACATGGATTAGAACATAAGCTTACATGAACAACTTAAGTACGAGGTTTAGCTTTTATACAACACATTTCAGGTTTACGATTATGGGTATTGTTTTATTAACACCCTTACGTAAATCTTAAACTTGCGCTCAGATTTTTTTAAATTCCTTACAATGCTATTTGGGACGGATATGATTAGTACAAGTTAATTTATTGAATAACTATTAATTTAGATGTTAGATTTTCGTTCGTTGATACTAGTAAAGCAGTAAACAGTACCACAATGTATAATTTGATAAAATGCCGTGCCATGTCAACATGTGTATAGCTGACCGTTTGTACTGCAAAGTATCTCGGTAAAGGTACAAGGAAGTTGTGCATCGGTGCTTTACACCAGCACATTAAAGGACCAGGCTGTCTATTCGAAATAAGAGCTAGAGGCACTTCTGCAGCGCCGGACATGTCTGTATCTAATGTCTCTCGCTCCCTTCAGGGGCTTTCTTTGTAAGACCCTCTGGTCAGATCATGTGGTATCTGCACAGGTAGAGGATGCACCTGCGCCGGGATGTTTTGGGTTTGGAATTTTCAATTATAATGAATTAAAAAATATATTATATCCTAGTGTATTATGGAATGGCTCTGGGATGTTTTGGTGTTGTAATTTCTTTCTTGTCTGTTTTATTTATAATGAAAGACATTCACGGAAGCGTACTTACAGAGTAAAGTTGCTGATGAAAGCTTCTTGTGGAAGAGTTAGTTCAAATCTTGTATCAGTTGAATAGTTTGCTGTATTCACCACGTGACTTTCAACGACGGTTGTAGCAAACCGAAACTTGATGTCAGAGTGGATGTGTAGATACGTTATCGAAGGCTCAATCTTCAAGAGAAAACAAACATGATTGTATGTTTTAATAACCATTGCTCTCTCACTCTCCGTCAAAACCATGCGCTGGGTTTAGCATGCTTGTTAAAAAACGCTGTTGGAAGTATCAAATCTAATCGTAGCTTGTATGGATAATCAAAACAGCATGTATTGCGACCTATGCTATAACGCGACGACAGCTTCAAACAAGACTTGTTAACTTATTACTGTTCATATTCAAGTCGTTCCTACTTAAAATTATTAAAGAAATGGACGCTGAAGTTCATTACAAAGGGGGTCGATATGTATAACGAAAGAATTATTGTCAAGAGTGCACTATCCGAGGTCAAGTTTCTAGATTTTATTTCTGTGTCATGTCATAACGACTAGCGAAATGTTTTAAGATATAGCATATATCAATGTACGAGTAGACTGCACAGTTAAACCGTTCTTCTCAGTCTATGTTCGGCTTTGTCATATTTGTAAAGTCATGCTTAACAAACAGTAGTTGCCTATTAGTGCTGTACGTTGGATTTTCGTGTAATTGATAGTAACCTGGCTCATCTGTGAGTCCAAATTCTACGAATAACAAGGCAGAAACCCATAAATACCAGTAACCAGCCTTGTATGTAAGAACTCCCTTAGTGATGGCGAATAACTATGTATAATTTCAACCGAATACCTTTGATATTCTTTAAGTAATCACAGGCCTAAGAAATTATATCACAAAATACAGAGTTTTGAAATTCCCCATCTTCCCGTCATTTCTATATATAATAGACAGGTTGGCAACGCTTTTTTCCGGCCCCTACAGGAATCCACTATTTAACGCATCACCGGGCCGGGAAACGGTTGCAATCTGGTCTAGATATATTTTACTACATGAAACAATCAATTTATCTACCATTTAACTTGTTATAAGTTATATTTCAGGTATTTCGTTTTTATATCGGTGGTTCAGATTCCATGACTGTCGGCCATTTGTTGACAAAATTATTCCCACTAAAATACGCATGGAACGAATGGGATGCGGGTATTTCGTAACAAGGCTGAATAGTAACCGTCCATTTCGGCTATTTCGTAATTGATTTTAATTGTTTTGCATAACATTTTCATTACGCGTTTTATTTTATCACCACTGTCTATTACACTCAAACTGAAAACAGATTATGATAAGTACTACTCCAAATGTACTTAATTTAAACACAAAATTTCACTCCATGGTGCCCAAATAATGACTTTTTATACGGAGGCACGGATTTAATGGTTACCAGTGAACAGGATTCAGAGCACCGACCTAGACACACAAAAGCTATAATTTTACGAATTTTCATAAGCATTTTGACATTGTTCTTGTTTTGTGTATGCTCTTTGAGTTGGTGCAGATAAAGTTTGAACTCGTATGCGCGAGTGCGCATGCGCCGATGATAATGTCAAGAAGCACGGATGTACGAGACAACAGGATAATGGCGCTTTTTTACATGGGCCTACACGCAACATAGAGCGGCTATTTAGTTCTGGGGATTTAAAAGTAACTGACGATATTAAGCTAACTAGTCGAGCATCAATAGGCTCTATACCGTTTAAAAAAACATGTTCATAACTTAACAGCGTTCGCTTTATTTACGCTGTTATTAATAATTGTTATAAGAACCTGGGAAGAATATTAGACGTCCCTGTAAGAACGTACGGCAAATGTCCCATTTTCTCAAGTTACGTCTGAGAAAAATAATCATGAGACAGTCGATATAGGATAATGATACCTCGTCCCTAGTTAAAATTCGACCCCTCGCTCGGGTGAGATATCCTTATCCTACATCTCATGATGGATTTTTATATACTGATTCGCAGAGTAAATTTCCGATTCGTAGAGATAATTGTGAATGATGATATATGAGAAAATATACAATTTGTATACTGTAATTACTCCAAATAGCCAGTAGGAAGATACATATAAAATCTCCGATGCACCAGCATAGAAAATTTCCGATTCGCAGGTACATATTACCGATTCGCCATCAGGTTAACAGAGAATTTCTGATATGCCAACATACGACTTATATGAATTCTGAATAAAAATACATTATTTGAATTGATTCGTGAGAAAATATACAATTTGTGTAATGTAAATTACATTACAAAAATTGTATATTTGTACTAATTACTTTAAAATTTTCGATTCGCCGGTACATATAGTTATAGATTAAAAGTTTCCAATTCGCCAAATTACGATTTATGAATGGAATGACAAAGTATATTATTTGAATTATGAAATTAGAAATATACAATTTCTATAGTGTAATTACTCCAAATGACAAATGGAATCCGTAGAGTTGTACATATACACTATGTGAGGCTCCAGTACATAGATATAGAAAATTTCCGATTCGCCATTGGCAGATTGAGAATTGCCGATGCACCAACGTACATATAAGTAACAGTATATATGTGAATGAGAACGACATAAAGAATACATAATTATATATACGATAACCATGCCTTATACAGGGTGTCCAAAAAGAAAGTATACAGTCTGAGTGTATATTTATAAAATCGCTTCATTCTGCTATCGTAAAGAAAATTTACACATGTTTAGACGAAAGATGTAAGTTTTTTCTGCGACCAGTTTTAAGATTATAACTTGGATAATTTTTACAAAAATGTAAATTTACTGAAATTACCTTATTTTGCCCGTGACGTCTATTCAGTAATTTATGACGTTCTCAAGATGTCCACCCTTCTTACGTTTTCCTTCTTGCACTTCTTTTAAACTATTGATAATATTTGCACATGTGTCTAAACTGATCTTCTTACCTTCTCTTTTGATGTTTCTCGTGAGCATAGATGTGTCTGTTGGCTTTTTGCTGTACGCTAGCGATTTCACATAGCCCCATAAGAGGAATTTGCAATGATTTTGATCCGGGCTATAGGCGGGCCATGTCACACCACAGTGGTATTTCCTGGAAATTACTTTGGATCCAACTGTTTAAAGGAATTCATCCAACCCCTTATGTACATTGTGTGGCCCTGGCACATCTTGCATGAGCTATGTATCATTCAAAACAATAAATCACCTGCGGTGTTTAGGAATGAGCTGGTTTAACAAAGACAAGTAACGGGTTGAGTTGATTTCTTTCTATTGTGCTATCTGAATCGCTAGTGTACAATATAAAGCCAACGGATACATCTATGCTACTGGGGAACATCAAAAGAGAAGGTTAGAATATCTGGTAAGAAACATGTACAAATGTAATTGATAGTTTCAAAGAACGGGTGCAAGAAGGGAAATGTCAGAAGGCAACATGCATCGTTAAAACGTCGTTAATTACTACAAAATGACGCCACGGACAAAATAAGGTAATTTTAGAAAATTGACATTTTTCTAAAAATTATCCGGTCACAGAAAAAACTTACATCTTTTGTCTATACATGTGCAAATTTTCCTGGCCACCGGAAATTCATATGGGCAAGGTCCCCAAGAAGAGGTTAATCACACACTTTAGTTTTTGGGGGAGAAGCGCATGATACAGAAGATGCCCCAGTTCAAGAAGCATCCCTGGTTCTTTTACGTGCCGATGTAAAGCATCATACACGGGTCCTCGCTTAACGTCCCTTCCGGTTGGATTAGAGATCGAACCCACAACTCAGAAGTCAGAAGCCTTTACCACTGGACCACGTTTCCACCTAAAAAATCGTACATTGTCGCAGGGACCCTAAATATACACAAGGATGTGTTTCAAGGCGTTAAATCGTGACTAACCTGTCGACCAATTACAGCTGTCCTATACAGAATTGTCGATATTGAAAAATCCCACGAAATCGTAGACACAAAAATGATATGTCGATTATTAACAGACTCAAAAATTATAGTTGCACTGAAATGAAAGTATGAATTTAGGATTTTCATTTTTATTCAATGGAACGACGGAATTAACCTATCCAAATCAAGTTAAATACCATTTGTTGAAATAGGTGAGATCAACACGCTAATCGCTCTCTTAGTCCACGATACAGGCCATTTTTCAACTTACGGAACTTATTTTTACCATTACATAATACATCCCTGCTCGTGATAGACATAGTTTTATGCATACTAACTAATTAATGCATTTTTTGAACAACATTTGTATCTGAATTCAAAATACGCCTATTTGCCGTGTGTTCAGTAACCATTTTATTATTTTTCAATAGTTATATAGTAATTTTCCAGTTTTAGGATCTCCAAATGTATAAAGGTAAGTTATCTAAATCTTACTTTTACCATTACATAATACATCTCGGTATATATAGGGTCCCTAGTTGGCGCATTGGATATTATTAACTTTTATACTTCCGTTTCGTTCCTTTTCGTTCAATTCGTAAAATATTTCCGATGCGTGTTTGTTAGTTGTAAACAATAACAGTCATGGAATCGGAACCATCGATCTAAAAACGAAATACCTGAAATATAACTTATGACAAGTTAAATGGTAGATAAATTGATTGTTTTATGTAGTAAAATACATCTAGACCCGATTGCAACCGTTTCCCGGCCCGGTGATGCGTTAAATAGTGGATTCCTGTAGGGACCGGAAAAAAGCGTTGCCAACCTGTCTATTATATATAGTAATGACGGGAAGATGGGGAATTTCAAAACTCTGTATTTTGTGATATAATTTCTTAGGCCTGTGAAGTAATTGACAATTGTGTGTAAAGATTCAAAGTCATAAAAGTGGAATAACCGTCATAAAATGCTGGATAGATTTGTTTCCTCTTGTAAGTAGATGTAGTTATTGATCATGTGACCTTAGATTTCCCGCGGTTTGGAACTATTTACTGAACAAATTTTATGTAAAATACGTACTAACAGATCAGCTTTCAGAAATGCAGTACTCGCAATATCATCGTAATCATTAGATTTAATCAATTAAAAACACTGTTTTTAAAATAACGGAGTGACGATAATAACGCGATAGCGTAGGGATATGTAAGAAAAGTAGTGCGTTTACGTAATGTCTTTTGTTGTCTTACAAAACTAGGTCATATTTATATGGGATATTTATGCAAATGATCAAAGATCTAAAATAGATATTTGGCCTGAGGGGGGAAGAGTTTGCTATATAATTAAAGAGCAAAACTGGCGATGTGTTGCGGAACTAATTTTATGCTCCGCAAATTCTTGATTACTGGGCCGTTCTAAAAGTGCTGCAACAACTTACAGTCATTATGAATAAATTGCTACTAATTTAAGTCATCACTCTAACTGTTTTGAAAACTGGATCATGGAAAAGGTACTTCTTTCTAAAACCTTACATCTGGTTTTGATTTTGAGAATTTCTCTTTTTGTCAATAATTATCATTCTCATATATCAGCGGTTAGTAAAGTTACCGGACTATGTTTCGGACGAAAAATACTCTGGTGAACGAGAGCGATAAGTATCCCAAACAATTTTATTTCTCAATTTGATTTCTCAATACATTTTTTGACGGGATAGTTGCAACTGTGTCGGGCACTCGAACCAATCCTCGACTATTATAGTCTGCGTTGAATGCTTGTTTGGTTAATCGATTATCATCTAGTAATACAAGTCTATTCCAGAAACGTAACATATTAATCCGCCGTCTGTAGGTACTGGGTAGCCATCCAACTTCTCCCGTTATCGCTGTTTTTAGTGTAAGTCTGTGAATCCCAAGGTAATACCGAATCGCTCTATTTTGTACATTGTCAATGTGTTGAAAGCGCTTATAGCCCCATACAGATGAACTATAATCCATAATAGGGATTATGCACGAATTGAACAGTTTTTCGTAAGTATTAAAAACCAAAGTCCTTCAAGTGATGTATTTTTCAAATTACACCGCCCAATGCTAGACCTGCACCCTTGGCTAAGGCTTCACTGTGTGGAGGATAGTCATGTTTGTCATTCATAATTACTCCAAGATATTTTTATGAATTCACCTTTTCAAGTACGTTATTCCCCAATCTGGAATTAAACTCCGACTGGTTGGCTCTACCTTTTCTAAAGTGCATGCATTTCGATTTAGCCGTATTAATTAACACTCGCCATCTTTTACACCAATTGTTCATTTTATCAAGCATAGTTTGTAATCCATTCTCAGTGAGTGATATAAGAACAATGTCATCAGCGTACAGTAACATGGAAACCTTATTGTTATCAATTGGCACGTTCATGATATATGTTTCCTCGTAACCTGACCCGGGTCAAACAGTTAACAACGTGATACACTTTAGTGTCGACAGTAACGCGAATAGCATATTTCTGTGTGTATCGATTGTACATCTCGTTTACATGTTTAACAGAAATGTCATTGGTTTTTAAAGTGGCCAAAAGTAGGTTAAATATCAAGCTAGACAGCTAACTTAAAAATGCAACACAGAAGAAATACCTTTCTAACGCAGTAATATAGAATTAGTCATGAGTTGTCTTTGGAGATCAACTTAATCAAAGGCTAGAAAAACAAACACAAAAAACCAAGATTATTTGGTGAGCCTAGTTAGATTTCGTGACGAGTTTAAAAAACTGACAAAAAAGACAACGAGTAGCTGACTCTTTTTATCACGTTACTATAGTTATCGCACCAAAAACAATGTTAACATACATGTAATAATGAATATAAGCCACCGGTGTTCATTTTCCCGCCAAACGCTGGCGACATGGCATGTATTCTTGCACACGCTGTTCTGATATTTTTCTCACACAGAAATAACGGGGTTTTGATCAATCATTTGCTTAGTTATTTTATTTGGAATGATATATGGTCAAGCAGTTATCTCGTGCTTGACGTCGTTATATAGAGTGTAAAAAACACTTTGAATGACGTCACGTCAAAGCTTTATTACACTAGTGTATAATCAAACAGACTGTAAAATATAGAAAGATTAGCATAAGTGATTAAGGAAAACATACTTCCTTTAGTCTGAGGCTTTTTTCGCTCCTGCGAATTAATCGTGTTTTTTAACAATGTTTCATTCATGGCGGTTAGTTGACATTACCAACTTTCCAGGCATTGTTTATCTACCAGCACTAACTATTGACAACTTCTCTATATGCAGGGACAATAACCGTAGTAAACATTATCTGCCTGAAAACTATCAAACCCGAATAATGCGGGTGACAATGAGTAGTCAATACACTGCACTAACAAGGTGAGCTTGATGGTCGGTGAACGGTATCAGTATTCCTGAACTACAGCCCCTCACTTTGGGCGCATATACTCATCCGTCAAAGATTAACTAAATTTGCTCATAATTGGAATCACACACTGATTGATCGGGTGACAGTCTAACTGTACCGACAGCCTTAGCCGCGGCACCTTTATGTGAATAAACGCAAAACTAAAAAGTAATTAAATTGGAACGTTTTCTTGAAATTTGGATTGTCTAACAACTGTCTAAATATTTTACAGAGATTGATTACATCTTAATTTTTGCACCGGAAATAATCTGAACAATGTGTAATTGCATTACAGAATAAACATGGGAAATGTTGAATTTCAAGCTTCCTGCATCAGGGAAATTGGAGCACATCATGTTTATATTACTGAAGAATTATACTGCGTAGATGCACTTAATATTTTCTGCTTTGATAATAATAACATTCCCAACAAACAGTCTGTGAGAGCAGTGTCTGTACAGCGCAACCTCTCTTTAACTTTTACATAGAGATATTATACTGAAGCTTCGTAGTTCCGCGGCAAATGATTATAAACTTAAATGCAACTTTTAAAAAGTAGATACGGGTTATAGTCACCGAATAAAAGATTGGGATGCTTATTTAAGATTTTTTCTGTTCGAATGTTTTCATCAGGCAAAAACATAAACAAAATATAGGCAAGCATTCACTTACTCCTCCCCCATACGTAGATAGTAGTTACCCATAATTCCGCGGTATCAAATATAAGTTATGTGCGCCACCTATGTAGACACGACGCGCACATGTTCAAAATCTAGTAAAAACATTTGACAGTTGCACTTGATAAGTTGTAATGTATACTGTTGTTACTGCAGTTTTAGCAAGTAACCTGCCCTGAAAAAAAGAAGAAAATCATACGTATTGTATTGGTGTATATGATTAAGACCAGTCTATTTGTTTACTCGCTTGTTTTCGGACAAAAATGCAGAAATTAAAACAGATACGCGATAGTGCACTTATTTATAGGTACTTGACGGATAGGCGGCAAATGTTGGAATTCGATACCGCGAAAATATACTTACCGCGTTAATACGAGCCAACAATATAAAGTTTAACCTATCGGTAAACACTGAAAAAAAAGCCTAAACATTTTTCATAACGCGTTAGCTGTTTCCTTTTTTACGCGTTTAGACAGCTAAACATGTAACGCAGCTAAACATGTAATTAATTGTGTTTAGGTTCTAAACATGTTTAGACCCTAAACATGTGTCTTCCTAAACATGTAACCGAATAATGTGTTCAGGTAGTAAACACACGTGTTCCATGCTCAACATGTAAAAGACAAACATGTTTAGATGGTTAACACATTCAGAATCTAAACACGTAATGCAACAGCAGAAGTATTGGTGCATATTTCATAATATGTTGTGTATATTTTCTATACCCATGAATGGACAGCTTATATACCACATCTTAATTTATATTTTGAAATGTATGTAACATTTTATAATCAAACTCTTGTTCCCTGCTTTAGTAGCAGCAACCAGATCGCCTGCCATCAGCACTCTCAGTGCTTTGATTTACAGTGTACTGGTATATATCATCCACGGAAACAACAACACATGTTTTTGATGACAGGTTGTCTCTCTTAACAGATTTATTATCATTGAAATGGTAGGAAAACAGGTTTTGTATTACTGGCTTTTGTTTGCATGTTATGTTTAACATAGGATTGCTTGCACAAATAAATTATGCTTAGAAATGCTAATAATAATATAACGTTAGCCAGTGTCACAAAACTGCTTTAACTTCCTTGGCCGTTGAAAAGTGATAACAGTTTGGGAGCACGTATCACTGAAGTGACGGATATCAATACCTGATTACACAAAGTAATGTCGACAATTGAATTTGAATATGTAATAGAAGTGCAGTGGGGCCTGAATCCGCTGCCTTTGAGTTGATATAAAATAACCCATGACAACGTCTGCACATGTGGAGGCCATGCCCGTAGCAGCCATGTCAATGAAGAACATAATATCTCTAAACCAGGAATCGAACACATACCGCCCTGGCCTTGCAATCTGCCGACAGCTATCAACAAGAGGATTTTACGGACATTTTCTGATCATGTGATACAGGATAATGTGACGTTATATTCCTGGTTTGAATTCAGCGTCCTTAACTATAGGTCGTTTGTGGTAAGACAAGTCGTAAAAAATAAAGATTGTTTAGTATCTAGTGAACGCACAGGTATGAAGTTTTGCACGAGTAAATGAAATACATCTACCTACTTTACATACAAATCTCAGCAGTATAGATGATTTTTAAAATGGTTCATTCGTAAGTCCTGTATAAGATATTTATAATTTCCCGTCAAAATTCAATCAGAACATCCGATACGTACAATAGCCTATTTAAGGTAATGTAATAAATATTTAAGAAATAATGAATACGTAGCTATGTTTTGTTGCGTAATAAAATATAGGCTACACGTGTTTGAATGCGTAGTAATTAAATCACGAGTGCGTACGCATTCAAACGAGTGCCTATATTTTATAACACAACAAGCACAGCTCCTATTTATTATTTCTATTCTAACATCGCCAATGCTCTGCTATTTATAGCACAACAAGACGGGTTGACGTCAAATTACTTTCTTTCATAGGAACGTTACCGTCACCGTTACGTCATAATATATGACGTCAAAAGTGGCGTCACCAATCAGCTATATTTTATCGCGGTAATAAAATATGCTAAGCTCAATATACGCAACGAAGGCAAATCTCACGTGCTATTATAGAATACGGTATATTTTTCAGTATCTTCAAGTTGTATTTATATAATACGAGGCCCGTCCCGTTATTCGATGCATTTACATTAGTAATGCAACACATTAAATGTCATCCCCACGTATTCAAATTCATACATTTACAAACGCTTTATGTAGTCGTTACGGGCCTTAGATGTTGATCATACGGTTAAAGGCATGTATGTCCCATGCACCAGATATTATAACGGTTAATAAATGTTAGTTAATCATCAACGGAATGCTAGATTGACTTGAAGATGTGACGACCAGAACAGCACCGACCGGCATACGGGTCCATTATAAGTACTTCATTTTCAGCCTGCAATCCTGTTATTTACGAATGAGTCATTTTGCACATACATGGAAAATGAATACATTAATAGGATGGCACATAAACGGTAGCCCCCTGTCATCGTGTGTCATATGCCGATGCTCTCATGGAAATGTCACTAGAAATAAACTGTTCGATTGATGGCCGAACATCGGTGAATGAGTTCAGAAATTTTTCGCCAATTACCGACAGGCGTAACGCTCCGGTCTGCAATCGTTGCTTGATGTCTAGACACCGATACATCGACACAGGTATTAATAATTATTTGAAATCATTCACATATATTAAAAAATGAAAAATCTACATTATACATTTATTTCTTTTAGAACTGGGATAGAGTGTTTATGAAAGAAAGATTAGATGTACACAAAATTTTGTTTGAATTACTATATACATTGTATTAATTAAATACGTAACATTTTAGAGTAGTTATGGTGTTTATTGGATTTAAAATAAAAATAATAAACTAAATAAATCCCTTATTAGATACCAGGATGGATGAGTGAAAAACACAGGTATAAGTTGTTAATTTGTTTCACAATCGACCTAACATAAGTATGTAATATTACATGTTTTTGTAAACATGACAAAAAATAAAAGTCTTACATAGTCATCGTATTGCGCCGCACAGTATACAACCACCGTCAATAACACTCCAAACAAGTTAGTTATTCCTCCCTCCATCTCCGTTCGAGTTCACCCAGCAATTAACGCTCCAGTTACATTTTCTATTATGATCTAATCCTTAAAACCCCTTTCACAATTGCCGTACAATTTTCTCCGTCGTACGATGCTTGTAAAGCTACGTCTAAATGAACCGATCTACGTCTGGAAAATATAATTTTGTGGAGCGGTCACAATTGTTGTACGGCGGACGCACGACGGGTCTGCGATGGAAATTTGGAGACTATCGTGCGTTCGTCGCACAAAACATTCGACGCACGTCAGCCCTACGATGAAAAGTTGTTATAAACCCTTCGTACGCTCGACGAACGCCGGTCGTGCGATGGACGTACGTCCGTCGTACGACAATAGGATTGTGGAACTATTGGCTCCGTTTGGAAAATCAGTTTCAGCAGATTATTAATCACAATATGAAACCGATACGATTTTGAATAATAAATGCAAACCAACAATTGTCGCGTGTGTATTCAGTCTATTTCTTGCATAAATGACACAAACATATCCATGTTAAATTTTTTATCATATCACGCCACTTTAAGCAACCATTCAGTTTTATGTGTGCATTTGTCTTTTAGTATTTACTATTGGTACATGATACATTTGTAAATTGTTAACCAATCCACTTTAGAAAATTATTAATAAATGGTGATTGGCATCGAGTGTACACAAACTCAACGATCGAAAATGATTTTAAAGTGTTCTAATGAGTTGAGAATCACACAGACCACCATTTTTTATAACAAGTAGGGATCGCCTTGTTTTGGAGCTATACAGTACCAATTTTGCATAAATTAACCCAATGTGCACATTTGAATAGAATAATGTTTTTAAAATAACTTAAAGTGTCGGTACTTCATATTTATAACTAAATATATAACACTATGTATATTTAACATAAGCAGATGACTCATTGTACGCTCAATTATACTTTTGTATAAAACTATACCGTTCCCATCCACTTTTTATACATGCAAAAACGAACAAGACAAGAAAAAATTAACAGTGTGCATAACCATGATGTTAATTATAAGTTGCTCGTATATACGTGTATGTTTGTTCTCATTTATCACTCATGAATTTCTGCGCATGTGCATATGGTAGCGCGATTCTCCTTCACTGAATAATTAAGAGAAATAGGCTAGTACATAGGGACCTACCTTTCATTCTCCTGAATTCGGGGTCCAACACGCTGCAGTAACTGTTGGAACATATGGGGTTCTATTCGAAGAAAGTTCACATAGTCCCAATCACACTCTCTGGCAAGCTCAACCATGAAGGTATCATATTGGCCAAGTAGGGTCCTTTTTGAATCCATGGTTTTACCCACTATATACGCTCTCGTCGGGCATTTCTTTGCTGCCGTCGAGCCCTAATTAATGCTGCCACAATTGCAACGGTTCGTCCTTAACCCCATTGAAGCTGTTACAGCCAAAGCAGCCTCATCCTGTCCCATGGAATTGCCATAGCTGTCAAGGGTTGAGAAGTACATGTATATACAGGGGAGTTGTAACGTGTGTTGATGGAATGAAAACCGGTTTGGTCAATTTGTAACCATAGGGATACAGCACATTCAGCCTATATACAACAAATAATTATTATTCATAGTATATTGATAATGTGCTGTATCCCTATGTGTGTAACACTTATTAACTATTTATAGAAATTGGTGAAAGAGAAATCATGGCTTTCTTTATACTCTAAACACGTTCAATAAATGTCATAATCAAATGCTTTTATCTCTCCTGAATAACTACCTCCATAAAACAACCAAACGTAACTTCTCCCAATGTGTGTCGCTCTAGATTTACTGTTTCATGGTATTTATCAGAATATGATTTCATCGTATAATTATACTGTAGGGTATTACTGTTGAGAAAATATATGTTTAAAAACGTCGCGCGATTGTCGTACGACGATAACTCACGATAATGCATATGAACAGGACTGTCGTGCGATGCGTGCGATCGCACGATCCTCGCACGACCGTCGCACGTCAATCGCAAGATGTTGGTATGATTCTAAGTGCTAGTTTGACCTTATAATCACAAACTAATCGTGCGTCCATCGTGCGTCCATCGTGCGTCCATCGTGCGGCGACGTAGAGCATCGCACGACGGACTTACGACAGTCACCAGCCGTAGTAAATGTTGAACATGTCCAAAACTCTACGACGAGGGTCCACGATTATGTTTTCCGTCGCACGACGGTCGCACGATGCAGAAACTTATTAAGTCCGTCGTGCGACGGACGCACGATATTCCTCAAATTCACATCGTGAGCCATCGTGAGCCATCGCACGTCCGTCGTACGACAAGTGTGAAAGGGGTTTTACCAACATACTTAACTTTACAAAAACACGTATACATACAGCGAAAAACCAACTGCGAAATGACTAAAGTACGAGTGTACTCTTAAAAGATGTAGCAGATTTGTAGGTGATTACTTTATTATGGACAGAAAATGCAACACTAATATAAAGCGTATGTCACTTCAGCCGTAAGATTATATTGTCGCACGATTGTACGATTAAAATTAAGACCACATGGAACTCAGACATAGTAAGGACATAGGTCTAGCTTTATCATGATTATAGATCGCATTTTTCAGCGTAAGCTGTCTAGCTTGGATGTTGACCTACTTTAACAACCAATATAAATTTCTCAGTGGTGAATGAAATTCCACAATTTGATATATTAGTATATTGTATTCTTTTCACAAAAGGTTATGCTCGATTTAAAATTATTGCACTGTTCTCTTGTGCTAAACTTTTAGTACTATACTGGTCTTTCTGCTATCATCATAAATTCAGTCCCGCAGTGTACAAGACAATATTACAGAGTTGAACTTGATGTGACCTCTTGCATTACAAGTCAGAAGGAGAAGCTAGCAACTATTGGAGGAATTCACAACTATACAGTATACGTCATCAGTACAGTCTGCAACAGGTTATATCAGGACCTGTTCTATAAATAGTATGTAAACACCCTGGTTATCTGAAGGTCGGTCAAGAAATGTAAACAAGGGATGGTTCAGTGTTAAAACTACTATTGTTCAGCGTTAGCTGTCTAGCTTGGAATTTGACCTACTTTAAAAACCAATGAAATGTTTACAAAAAAAATAGAAGAAACTGAATACTTACTTCCCATTGGTCAGAATATGCTATACTCATCACAAAAGATACCGCGAAAAAGTTACATTTCTGTTAAACTTGTAATCAAAGGTACGGTAGATACACACAGAGATCTGTTATTCGCGTTTCTCTAAGTGCGTAGTGTATTTCTTATTAATTCTATTTTTGACTGTTTGACCTTAATGTGACCCGGTTCAAGTATACAATGGATTTATATTAGTAATACAGCGCTTGTAAATTTACTATCGGAATTAGCTACATTGGTAGCGCGTTCGTCTACGCCATATGTTTTGTGAGCAGAGGGCCTCGAGTTCAAATCCTACATCAGCGTATTTTTTTCTGATTTTCTTTTTCCCCATTTAGTTTTTGTCTATAATTTCGACGTTAATATGAGGTAATTTAAGTCCCGTCTACAGTTTTTTCGGACATAATGCGCGCTAAATATTAAAGTCTGAGTTAAGTTTGGAATCACTATATATCGCTATAATTGCCGGATAGAATGGACAGCAGAATCTAGACTAATTAATACATATACCTATATTACTATTCTTTTTTTATTTACTGACAAACAATTTACATGGATAAATATATAAATTCTAGTTTGATTAGTGTTTTCAATTTCAACGATATGAAATAACGTCCGCATCTTTATTGAAAACACGTACACATATCTGCTATTTTAACGCTGTTTATCTTTTTTAAAGATATTTCTTGTTTTGAATTGGTTTTAAACTTCTTAACACAAAATAAAATGCGAATAATTAGTTTGTTGGAAATAAATGTTTGATAACATGAATTATCTGATACTGAATAAATTAAAATTATTTTGTATCTTGTAAAACAACATGCATCATTAGCAATATGTGTGACCATGTTTTATCTTAAGCTTTCATCAAACTTCTTGAATCAATCGATCATGCAATTCAAAATCAACACAAAACATACTATTTTATTATTCAGATAAACTTAGGGTGTGCACTTTAGTTTTTAAATGAGAAGAATACAATAACGTGAAAATGCACGTTTCTATGTTAAACTGCACACATGTCATTGACCATTCTTTATTTCGTATATTAAGTGTGTAGTCAACTTAATTATAAATTAATTGAAAAAATACATGTAACAATTGCAAACTGTCATTAAACTCAACGTTGTATATCTTTTTTAAAGATATTTCTTGTTTAATTATACACCGGTATGAGTATATCTGGTATGAGTTCAGTGAATACTATTTATTGTACACCGAAAGTGAATAAGGTGATAGGTTGAATAAGAAACTAGCGCGTTTATCATTATATTCGACTAACTTTTTTCAATACCTAGTTAAGATCGAATCCCAAGCCCAAGCTGACCAGAACAGAACAGAACAGAACATATCTTTATTAACTCAAATCGTATAAACGACACAGTATACAGAATACAATACAACATAATAAATATAACCCAGTCGTGGTAAACGGATAACGGAAATCCTAACATATGTTAACAATATGTATGGCTCACTTGTATTATTATTATTATCTAATGGAATTATTTATAATTATATTTTATGTGATGAAATTAAAAGCCAAAATAAAGTATAGCATATAAAGAGAGTAGGCCTACACAGTACTTATTAGGCAAATTGAATATGATTTGAAATAGTGTGTCGAAACATAGTCTAAATAAAATGAGTGTAGAATCTATGTGTCTTGATTTGGTGGCGAATTAGTGCTTTTTTGATTAGCTTGGTTGAAAGGAGCAGTACATTTTGTATTTATAATAGCAATTATTGCACACAATATTTGGTTTATTGACCATCGATCGACATACACACATTCGCACGCGCAAACGCACGCACACACAAGCAATCATTCTTTCACACACATAATTACAATCACACTACAGGCAATACAGTTTTTTTCACCACTAAAACAATTGTCATTAAATTGAAAGCCCTACAGAAAAAATAACGAATCTTGAAAAACGCTATATTTTGTAATAAGTTTCAATGTTTATATTTTGCACCTGTCAAAAGAGTCACCGCTTGAAACAAGGAAGCGATGAGAGTTAGATATTAAGAAAGAAAAGTATATTATTAGGCTTTGGATGTTTATTTATCTCGTAATTTTCGATCCGTCAGTTTAATCTACTTGTAATCAGTTAGGCCTATGTTGGGTGCTGATCAACTATATTCTTGGGTTAAAAACATCAAGGATAATTTTAATAAACCGACATTATTGTGCTAATAGTTTTTTGTTGTGGCTGTTCAATAGTTCTATAAATTTTTGGATACTTGAGTTTTGGTAGTAATAACTTGGAATGTATTTAGTTCTAGGTACATTGAAAAAAGGCAAACTAATAAATAATGTTGCTCGTGGCCTATTTCATTTTTATCACAGAGGGTGCATGACCTTCCTTCTGAAACAATTCCTTCCCAACTTCAATTGGTAAATAATGGTTACTTGTGCGAAATTTCAGTAGTTGATGATAGTCATTTCTTTTTAGGTCTAAAATATTTTGCTCTAAACTAACAGATTCCTTAAATATAGAATAGTTAATTCCCTGTGATGGTTATTGTAAAGATGCATTCCAGTGTTGAAAGTATTGCTCTATTAGTATTTGTTTAATGTGATATTTTATATTGTTAGTTTGTAGAGTATTTTGATTATTCCACATATCCATTCTGCCTCTCTCAGTGAAGATGCTTTTAATGAGATTGATCCATTTTGATGTAAACTTTGGTATATTCAGCATGATTGTATATAGTTTATATGAGAGTTTATTTTGATCCCCTGATACAAGTCTAGTCCAGTACCATATCATTTTGCTCTTAATGATGATTTCTTATGGATATCTACCTAATTCAGCCCTTACATGACTTTGTGTAATGGAGTATTCTTTCTTAAAGCAGTAACATATCTTAGGAATTTACTATGGACCTGTTCTATCATATTGATATCTATATTTTCATAACCCCAAACTTCAAAATTGTATGTAAGAATTGGTACTATTGTATGGTCAAAGAGTTTCAGTATTAGATCAACTGGTAGTTTACAGTTTTTTATACTGGAGTATAATAAGTGCATAGCTTTCTCTGATTGCTCAACAAGATGCTTTTTATCTTTGGCAAAATTGCATGTCTTAGTGAATAATAAACCCAGATACTTGTAACTATCTACAATATCAATATTTGTCCCACCCATAGTAAAAGAGTATTGTTGCGTTTTCCTACATCCAAATACAATTATTTTAGTTTTACTTAAATTTACCTTAAGTTTCCACTGATTACAGTAAGCGAGGAAATCATCTAAACATTTTTGGAGCGAAATAACATTATCACTTATAAGGATGGTGTCATCTGCATATAAAAGAAGCATAATGTGTAGAATGGGTAAGATATCTGGTGTAAACTGGTTTACATATATACCATGATTGTTGTGTTGTACTAAGTAGTCTTCTAGGTCAGTTAGAAAGAGAGTAAATAAAGTAGGGGAGAGATTTTCCCCTTGTCTTACTCCAATGCCACATTGGAAAAATTCAGACCTAACTAGTTGTTTACTTTCAGAGTCATTAACTTGTATACATGATTTAACATTCTGGTACAGGGTATTCTGGTATAAAACACTAAAAAATTACCCTTGGTATTATAGCCTAGCAGCTTATTCCACATTCCAAATCTCCAAACTGAGTCAAAACCTTTGCTAAAGTCAATGAAAGCACAGAATACTTTTCATTTGTGATGCCTTAGAATTTCTATGATAGAATTTAGGGTAAATATATGATCAGTTGTTGAATAATCTTTCCTAAAACATGCTTGATTTTCTTTCATTATGTTGTTTTCATCTAAGAATTTATTGAGTCTGTTGTTTAAGACTGAGGTAAATAGCTTGCTGATACATAATAACAGTGTAATAGGTCTATAATTATTAGGTTCATCTTTATGTTTTTTTATATTGGGATGATTATACATTCTGACCAGTTGACTGGCACTATACCAGTGTTGAGAATTATGTTGAACAGTTTGACATACATAGGTAGCATCGTGGGGCAATATGATTTGATGTATTCATTTATGATATTGTCGATGCCAGGTGATTTGTTATTTTGTAATTTTTTGATGCATTTTTTAATTTCTTCAGCTGTGAATGGGCTATTCAATCCTAGATTATTTTCATTTGGAATGTTTTCAATGTTATCATCCTGCTCATCAGCCATGTTCAATACTCTAAAATGTTGAAATAGATCTGTTAGGCTGGTTGGATTTGTCTTTTGTTTAGGTTTCACTCTATTTAACAGCTGCCAGTAATGTTTAGGGTTTTTACTGTGACACTAACATCGTCATTGGAATACTAACACTACATACATGTAGATATATGGATGCGACTAAAGATGGTTATTCGTTTGTTAAGGAGACGATACAAACAGTAATATAAGGTCAGGTGACCTAAACAGTTTCCAGAATGTGAATATCAACCAGTACTTACTCGCTCTTCCACAAGTAACGGACACGTGTGGTGTACTTCAGACAAATCCATAGAAGAAAATCATTTAACCCAATGCAGTATCCAACCTATATTGGTCGGGTGACGAGTGATTTTTCTTGTATAGTTTTATTTATCAGCGACACCTGATATAATCGACCGTTCTCCAAGAAGAGGTAAGGCATCTTAGGTTTAGGAGGATGGGGCATGATACAGAAAATGACCCATTGGTAAATATTTAACATTCAAAGTACTTTTGTAAAAGACATGCTCAATCTCACTACAATTTATCCTCTGATTCCTTGAGTATTGTTTTAAATGGATGAGGATAATGTATCTCATTCTGGATCTGGTTTGTCTGTAAATGATTGTTAGTACTTATAAGGCCTGGTATGGCTGCATGCAGTGGTTATGAGAACTCTCAGCACCGGGTAACTATGACTCTTTAAATGGCGGTGATGTGTACCAATAAGGGTCTGGTATTGCTGCAATTTATAGTGAGCCTGGTATGTATAAAGACAGTGCAATGTGGTTGGGAGAAGCATATGAGCCTGGTATGGCTGCATTTTTTGGGAAGAGTGCAAAATAGGGCGTGGAATAATACTATAACGACTGAATGCAGTGCTTTGTGAGTACCCGGTAGGGCTTTTTTTGTTGGGGGGACCCAATAGGGTTGGGGATGGATTAGTCTGTGTTTGTGAGTGCCCCCATAGCACCTGGTATTGTTGAACTCAGTGGTTGCAAGTATCCCTTATGGCTTACATTATGGCTGTAATTGGTGATGACGAGTGGTAACCAATAGGGCCTGGTATAGCTGTACCCTAATTGAGTCGTTGTTATCCTTTGATGTTGGGGTTGAGTGCCTATTAGGGCTTTTGATGGCTGTACTCCAAGTTTGTGAGTACCCCATATGAACTGGGTGGCTTTATATAGCAGTAAACAGAGTCTTGTCCAGCTAAGAAACCATGCTGTTTTGGGGTTTTGTTGATTGGTTTGTCTGTCGCAACCAGTCTGTGTAATTTCTCAGTATAGCCAGTGGGATTAAACCCACAACCTTATGTTACGAACCACTCGGACATCGTGGACAGTTTTCTACATCAGTACTTATTGTTGTTTAAAGAAGTAAAATACTATAATTAGATTGTTAAAGAAGTACCAATTCAACAAGGTTTTTTAGTATAAATATTATAATTTAAAAAAGAATGTCTGATGAATTAATATTAAAACACAATACTACTTAGTAGTGATTTGAGTTGCATTGTGTTTCTTAGCAAGTTAAATTGTGCCATTATTTAAAAAAGTGGAGCAAAATTATTGTTTCTTGTCAAGTATGTATAGATTTTCATTAAGTGTGGCAAATTTTTGTGCAATAACTTCGATAGTAACCTATATAAGTCATTATAAAAACATTACTCAATCAGTTAACCTCAAACTTCAAAAGGGCAATAATTTCTACACTTGTAATGTTGATCTATGCTTATGTGTTTACCAAGTTTTATTTCTATATCATTCATTGTAATATAATATTAGATACATTATCAAACAACATCTATGAGTGCTGGATGCTGGACTTTCTTGTACTTAATAGTGGTGAAAACACTAAGTGTAAAAAGGGTCAACAACTCCAACTCCATGAAATAAAATATTGGACTATAAATACAAAACTTTGTCCTAGGCCTTAATAAATGTATTTATGGACAGGAAAATGGACGGACAGTACAATGTCAACAAGGCATTATGAATTGCAGCCAATATAGAAGTCCCCTACCGGTTCGAAGCCCTTTAAATAATTGTCATTGTATCTGTTGCCAGGGCAACCACAATTTTTGTCCAATTAAAAATATATCTAGATGTGCATACTCTCTTTATTAGTGCCTACCCACATACAAAGATTCATAAACCTAGCTGGGATACTGTTAGAGTTATGACAGGATCCAGGTTTTGACGTATTTTCACTATTTTCCGTATCCATAGCAACCACAATTTTTGTCAGAATCAAAAAATATTTAGACGTGCTCTAATTGTCTCCTATCCACATACCAAGTTTCATAAACCTAGCTTGGATAATGTTTGAGATATGTCAGGATCCAGATTTTTGACAGTCAGACAGATGGAGGACAACCCTATAGTCAGGTTGAAAACCGGTAGGGGACTAATAAGACAGACTTCTGGGGGCATTCAAACCAAATATATATAAAGCATGTTAAAACACTTACTACTGTATTGCAGTGAAATAAAAATTTCAAACCTTGAATATGTTTCCTGCAATAAGTACTGTAGTATTGACTTACTTCAGTATTGCGGGAACGTTTTTAACCAGGTCATGTGCGATTTCAGCGCAATAGTGTAGTAAGTCAAAAAGTCATCAAATTAGTTGATTTTATCCAGATATTTTAATTTTCAATTATCTATAGATTTTTGCTCTCCATTCTTTACAAAATATATAAAACTTGTGTTAACTATATTTAATTTGGAAAACATGTGAAGTTTTTTGCTTCTCCTGAATAATTTCCAAAAATGCAGTTACTACAGTCTTGCGGGCAACCCTCGATGTCTGAAACCACTTTGCAACGTGGGCGAAAGTCGGGCCAACACTGATTAATGCTAATGAATAAGGATATTACAAGAGGTATTAATCATGCGAACACATGATGCCAGTCATAAAGATGGAAGATGGTTCGCAGCATTGGTGGTTTCGAGCATAATAATTACAATTCAGAGACATTAATGTAATCGTTCACTGCTTCTAGTAAAATTTAAAAAAGCATGTAAATATGATTCAGATATAAAATTCATCCAACAATATACTACCATGTAATTTATCATTTCATTGTCTCGGGGATGCACTTCCTATGGTAATTAGGTCAAGTTTTCAATGTCTCGGGGAAGCTCTCCGGTGTATCGGGGAAGCATCGTTGAATCTTGTGACATCTCTAAACATCGGGAAATTCCGTTGTATTCATTTTTTCTCCCGATCCACTCCCGACGTTAATTTTATGTATATGATATGTGTAATCATTCTTTCAGTGTTAGAATGTCTTTTTACGTAATTTCATTCGAATTTTTATGATAAAGGGGACACTAATGACATTATTCGAGGGGCGTTCATAAATAACGTAGACGTTTGCTGTAAAACGATCAACGTAGTAGGAAGATTATATATGCGCATGCTTTTGGAAATCGGAATTATCTGGCCACCTGATGGCATATTTTTCAAAACATTTTTATGGATATTGTAGGTCAACCGTCATTTAATAATCATGGTTACGCGTACCCGGGGCAACCCATTTTTCCACTTTGTGTCATTATTTTTACTGCTGATAGTATCATTTCAGGTCAAAGTTTCTTTATAAAACTCCGCCAATATATCATGCAATATAACAACACTGTACACAGACGTTTTTCTGACATTTAAACATTATGGATAGAAATACACAACATGTGAATAGCAAATGTTCTACAATTTATAACGTACATCATGACGTTATTGATGAGCACGAACAATCGCGCAGTGATATTATGGGGAATATCCTACTGAAATCTCCAATATGATCAACAATACGCATATGACGATTTCTGGCAGTCAAACTTTGGTTTTCAAATGATATTTAAGTGGTATTAAAGAGATGGAGGTCGCATTAGAACACCCATAATGACCCATCAAATAGTACCGTGACACACCTTTTTGATTTCATATATTGCTTCAGCATAATATTGAACAATGTTTATGCAATTTTTTATTGCATCATCATCGGACAAATTTAAACAAGAAACTTATTTTAAAAAAGATAAACAGATGTGTGTACTTGTTTTCAATAAAGATGCGGACGTTATTTCATATCGTTGAAATTGAAAACACTAATCAAACTAGAATTTATATATTTATCCATGTAAATTGTTTGTCAATAAATAAAAAAAGAATAGTCATATAAGTATATGTATTAGTCTAAATTCTGCGGTCCGTTATATCCGGCAATTATAGCGATATATAGTTATTCCAAACTTAACTCAGACTTTAATATTTAGCGCGCATTATGACTGAAAAAAGTGTAGACGGGACTTAAATTACCTCAAATTAACGTCGAAATTATAGACAAAAACAAAATGGGAAATACGAAAATCAGATAAAATAGGCTGACGTAGGATTTGAACTCGATGCCCTCTGCTCACAAAATGACTTATTGCAGACGAACGCGCTACCAATGTAGCTAATTCCTATGGCGTACCATTTAGGTCAAAAGTCTATACATGCATACGGTAAGCTATTATATATACGTGCACGTAAAACTTTATACTTGCACGTACAATTTCGCTGGCCCAAACGCGTATTCATGATCAACCAATCACAGCCGATCTTATATATAGAATTCAATCGACATTTTTGAAATGAAGATAATGTAAGTGAAGATGGTGTACTAGATTTAAGTTGATCTATTTCACACCATTTACAACTGTATCTTAATCGAGTGTTAGTTAAGATACTTTTGGTTTTATTAGCACCGGGCAATGTACAGGCTCCTCAGAACAGATAATAATCAATTTAATTAACATATTTTACAAGGCTATGTTTGTATAAGGGTAATAAATGGTACAATGTAGTCGCTTGCTGTGATGAGGGACCTTCGTGTTACTGTAATATACAGGAAGGACACGTGTCACACGTCACCACTTTCATCAAATTGATATTTTAATAAGAAACAGTACAATGGTCTATTTATATACTCGTATAATCATAAATTAGTTAACTGGGTGTTATATGGGTCTTATTATAAGGTCCATGTATAGATATACATGTATATTTCATTCAGGAACCATATATATTGAAGTGAGGTTAGTGTATAGATAGGATAAGAAAGGGTTTCTATATTATTTTATTGACATTTACATTGGAATTAATTTTATATACCAGCATAATTAAAGTAATACATTATATCGCATAGTAAGTTTTCTTTATCTTATTTACGCAAATAATTAAGACAGTTAATATAACAACACTGAATGGCATGTATTACTTATCATTTAACATATATTATATGCTCTCCTTCCTAATAGTTCTAAATTAAATTTAAATTTGCGCAACAGTTATATCAACACACGTGCTTCATAATAAAGTAAAAACATATGCTGTTGATGAATAAAATACCGCGATGAAACAGGCTTTTTCATTGGTCAGAGTAGATTAATTATACGTGCATGTATAAATATATACGTGCACGTACACTTTTTATACGTGCACGTATAATTATATACGTGCACGTAAATTATTATACGTGTACGTACAATTTCGCTTATATATACGTGCACATATAAATAGCAATATTTTTATTTTTACCCCACCCACCTATTTTGTAATGTAATATTTTTCTCGAACTGAAAATTTGATATACAACAATGACCACTCTGAGGTCAATGTCAAGGTCATTTTAAGGTCAAAATACGAAAAAAAGCTGGAAAATGATATTTTCTCTTTGTTTTTCGTAATATCTCAATATGTCCTTTCATTGCTGGTTGTGATATTAATACAAGTATGCACTATCTTTCTATATCAGGTAAAGCTCGTGCCATTTTCTGTATATTAATTAGAAATTAAACGACCTCTAAGTTCTTGATCAGTCCGAATGTAACATTCTTTTTTCTTTCAGAATCTACTTCAGTTTGTTCACGAAACTGTCAACACCCATACCTGTCGTCAATGACCGTCATAATTAAGTAGACAGTAAAGATATAAAGACTTTCTTAATTTTCTAACGCTCATACTGTAGTAAATAATTCATCAAAATCAGCAATTCATCAAAGCATGGACGGCTGTTCATTCTTTCGGATTGTAAATAAATGCACGCTTCATTCAACTGTATAGTCATCTGGGAGCACCATACTCGTAGAACTGCAGTGTAGTTTTCCACACACTGATATCAATATACATGTATCATCAGCATGTAAAACAGTAGGCCTATGTATACCCCGGAATATGATGATGTTCTATAGCAATCTACCAATAATAAATAATAATAATAATAAATAATTTATTTATAGAGGAAACACACTTGACATAATTGTCAATCTGCGTAAGACCCTCAACAGTAAAACATTGAAACAACAGAAACATGACATCAATAAATCTAATGACTATGCACAAAATATCAAGCGTATGGATATATAATGAAATTATAAAATTTTAATGTCACATAATTTGTTTAAGGTGGTAGACATGACAGTTGTTTAAGTAAAATAACATACATACCAACTACAATCTCAATACATTACCAACATAATTGTACATGTACATTAATTTAGAGGTATCAAAAATGTTTACCACATTGTGTTACCTCATGGAATAGAACCATTTTATATAAAGGGCTTTGAATTGATTGAGTGTAGCAGACTGCTGATTAGGACTAGGAAAAGCATTCCGAATAGATGATCCTGAATATTCGAATGACTTACGGAAAAGTTCGGTATTAGGGCGAGGAGTATAAATTTGAAAGCTAGATGTCGACCTTAATTGTTTAAAATGAATTTCTGATAAAAGAATTTTTTAAGTTTTCAGGTGCTATTCCATTCAAAGTTTTATACATTTGTACAGTTACTAACAAACACTAACAGAGCACGTAGTTTGTCTCAATATTCACCGATTATGTATGAAGGGAACCAAATGTCCAGATAGGGAACTCTGATTACACGTACTTAAAATGTTAGATATTTACCAATGGGTCATTTTCTGTGTCATGCCCAATCCTCCAAAACCTAAAATGCCTAATCGCTCCTGGGAGAACGGTCGCCCTTATGGGTAATCAGGTGTCTGTGTTAAATAAAACTACATAAACCAATATGGGTTCGATACTGCATTGGCAGAATGATTTTCTTCTATGAATTTGTCTGCAGTACACCAGAAGTAAGAAAGATGTCCGTTACTTGTGGAAGAGTAAGTAAATAATGGCTGATAGTCAAATCCAGGAAACTGTTCAGGTTACCTGACCTTATAATATTATTGTTTGTCTCGTCGCCATAACGACCGAATGACCATCGTTAGGCGCATCTAAATATCTACATGTATGTGGTGTTAGTATTCTAATGACGATGTTAGTGTCAGCTTGGACTTGGGATTCGATATTAACTAGGTATTGAAAAAAATGAGTCGAATATAATGATAAACGTGCTTGTTTTGTTATTCAACCTATCACCTTATTCACTTTCGGTGTACAATAAACAGTATTCACTGAACTCATACCAGATATACTCATACCGGTGTATAATTGAAAAATGCGATCAAGCTAGACCTATGTCCTTACTATGTCTGTGATCCATGTGATCTTAGTTTTAATCGTACAATCGTGCGACAAAATAATCTAGCGGTTGAAGTGGCATACGCTTTACATTAGTGGTGCATTTTCTGTCCATAATAAAGTAATCACCTACAAATCTGAACTACATGTTTAAGAGGACACTCGTACTTTCGCAGTTGGTTTTTCGCTGTATGTATACGTGTTTTTGTAAAGTTAAGTATGTTGGTAATGGATTAGATCATAACAGAAACTGTAACTGGAGCGTTAATTGCTGGGTGAACTCGCACGAAGATGGAGGGAGGATTAACTAACTTGTGTGGAGTGTTATTGACGGTGGTTGTATACTGTGCGGCGCAATACGATGACTATGTAAGACTTTTATTTCTTGTCATGTTTACAAAAAAAATGTAATATTATATAGTTATGTTCACAGGTAACTGTATCATTAATAAAGAGTGACAAACATTTTTTTTTTAATTTTGAATATCTTAGAAAGGTTTATAATACGGGAAATTGACCACACAGTCACTGAGTTGCAGTTTGTTTTTAATAAACATTTCATTAATACTGGTGATATTTACATAATCAGAAACTAGAGGGCTTCGGCTTTAATTTGATATCAATATTCTGAAGATCCGTACATAAATAAGAAAATAAACCCATAGGGCCTGAAATCACGTTTACATTAGCGTTGTCGTTTCTACTGAATGCACCTCAGTGACTGACAGGACACCGTGGTAAACATTTCATGGTATAACTTTTTAACTAGTTGATCAATTTCTATTGGAATTTGCATAGAGGTAGTTCTAACAATGTTATCTATGAATGTAATGTACTTAATGAAGATATCGAAAGCCAATTATTGTTTTTGATACCATGAAAATCTTACCACTTTAGTACAAATGCACCTTTCTAAGATAACATAAATCTTATAAAACAGTTCTCGTTATCAATGATACAGTTCCCTGTGGTTATGTTAGGTCGATTGTGAAACAAATCAACAACTTATACCTGTATCTATCACTCATCCCTCCTGGTATCTAATAAGGTATTTACTTAGTTTATTAATTTTATTTTAAATCCAATAAACACCATAACTACTCTAAAATATTACGTAGATCTAATCTTTCTTTCAAACACACTCTATCCCAGTTCTAAAAGAAATAAATGCATAATGTAGATTTTTCATTTTTTAATGTATATGAATGATTTCAAATAATTATTAATACCTGTGTCGATGTATCGATGTCTAGACATCAAGCAACGTTTGCAGACCGGAGCGTTACGCCTGTCAGTAATTGGCGAAGAATTTCTGAACTCATTCACCGATGTTAGGCCATCAATCGAACAGTTTATCTCTGGTGACCTTTCCATGAGAGCATCTGTATATGCCACACGATGACAGGGCTACCGTTCATGTGTCATCCTATTGCCACCGTTAGGATACCAGGGGATTTGTTTGAACCATATGACGTCCTGCTTGGATTTGTCCGGTATATGTGCGATTTCCCTGGTGTCAGGCGATGACCGCTCCATTGGATTCCGATTCAATTTCACCATAAGCTTAACACTTCTTCGATCGCCTCCCAACGTTCCGTAATATACCCTTGCCGTTCATCAGATGTCGTTCGCATTCGATTTATGACCCAGATATATAACCTGGATTTGCCCTGTAAAAGCATGATGATTTTAATATGTAACGACCAGAACATCACCGACCACCATACGGGTTATTTATAAATATGTCATTTTCAGCCTGCTGTCCTTTTCAAGTGTAATTTACGAATGAGTCATTTTGCCCATACATGTAGTTTGAATATATTTATAGACGGGGTATGTTTTCATGTTTACACACCCGCTTTATCAATATACCTTTAATATCATTTATGTGGGTTAATACAATATCGTTTAGCGATAACGAAACCCGTTTTATTGACAAACAGACTGAGTAACATTTATCTAACTAAGCGAACGGATAGCAATCTGTTGACGATAAAATCTTATCCAATATTAATACAGTTGGCAGTTTTTAAAGTGTCCGTCTTAGAAGCGGGAGCACGGCTCGATCTCGGTCAGACAGATACCATAGTTGTATTATTGGTACTCGAATACCTTCTATACTGAACACTCAGTGTATATCACAGTATCGGTGTTGGTTGAGGCTTGATTCCAGTACTGGTTGGTGCCAAGCTAACATGACAGGACTGTCTTCATATTGCTGAAACGTTGGACGTATAGGTCGTTTGCGAGATAACAATCTTATAAATTTTAAATACTTTAAATCTAATCATCAGATTTCGGTCAAATTTGGCAGAACACAATGATTACACCCTACCTATCCCCATTCCAAGTTTCTTTTTTCCCCTTTATTATTAAGAAAGTTGTGTTATTTGTTGTATATTGAAATTAAATGCTGTTAGACATTTTAACGCAGGGAGGCAATCTATCATTCTGTTGATGATTAACTATTATTTATTAACCGTTATAATCTCTGACGCATGGGACGTATATGCCTTTTTTCCGTACAACCAACATTGTAAGGCCCGTTACGACTACATAAAGCGTTTGTAAATGTATGAATTTGAATACGTGGGGATGATATTAATGTGTTGCATTACGAATGTAAATGCATCGAAATCTGGAACGTGCCTGGATTTTTATAAATACAACTTTGAAGATACTGAAAATTATACCGTAATATTTATCACATGACCGTAATGTACGTGTCGGATGTTCTGAATTGATTTTGACGGGAAAATATAAATATCTTATACAGACCTTAAGAATGAACCTTTTTAGATAATCATCTATACTGCTGATATTAGTATGTGAAGTAGGTAGATGTATTTCATTTACTCGTGCAAAAGTTCATACCTGTGCGTTCACTAGATACTAAACAATCTTTATTTTTTACGACTTGTCTTACCACGAAAGGACACTGAATTCAAACCAGGAATATAACGTTTTACATCATCCTCTATCACATGATCAGAAAATTTCCGCAAAACGCTCTGGTTGATAGCTGTCGGCAGATTGCTGGACCAGGGCGGTCTGAGTTGGATTCCTGGTTTGGAGATATTATGTTCTTCCTTGACATGGCTGCTTCGGACATGGCCTCCACATGTACAGTTGTCATGGGTTAGTTCATATCAACCCAAAGGCAGCGGATTCGGGCCCCACTGCACTTCTATTTCATATTCACATTACTTTTTATAATCAGGTAATGATATCCGTCACTTCGGTGATACGTGCTCCCAAACTGTTACCACTTTTCAACGGCCAAGGAAGTAAAAGCAGTTTTGTGACACTTGCTAACGTTATTATTATTAGCATTTCTAAGCATAATTTGTTTGTGCAAGCAATCCTATGTTAAACAAAACATGCAAACAAAAGCCAGTAATACAAAACCTGTTTTCCTACCATTTCAATGATAATAAATCTGTTAAGAGAGACAACCTGTCATCAAAAACACGTGTTGTTGTTTCCGTGGATGATATATACAAGTACACTGTAAATCAAAGCACTGAGAGTGCTGATGGCAGGCGATCTGGTTGCTGCTGCTAAAGCTTCAACAGACTTTACACGTTAAATGTTCGTTTTCTTACTGCCGATCTTATCTTTAATGTCAAAATAGGCATATGTGACTATGTAGGCATGTTGGGTATCTAAATAATTTTAAAAAGGGGCATATTAATTTATATGTAATACGTGTATTGAATGCGTACATCAAAAGTGGCTTTAAAATAATACTACGCGCCTTTTTATCAGATTCTACAGTACCGTCTTGTAATCACTACCCTCACAGCGTGAGACATCTCTAGAAAGCGACTAGTATAGCGACACCATATGATTGTATAACAGTACTTTTCAGACGGTATACGATTCATTGATAAAACCATCACGTGACCCTGGTCTGAAGTTTCTAAAAATAGCTATACATCTGGGACATTTGATGAACACGTCATTTTCATATTACGAAACAAGTTCGGCGTAGTGATTATCTGCAAAAACGCATACTGAGTGTAAACGTCTCAGTTTAAACCAAACCGCGTGCACGCCTTGAAGTTCGAACATACAGAAACAGAGAAATCAGTATAAGATAATAAGGTCATAAGATCTGTTTTGTTTTTGTTAGTTTAAAATAATATCACAATATTTATATGATCTATATGTTTTACGTATGTTTAAGACTATTGTAACATGATATCGCGAGACATTTTGTTTTCAAGAAATGAATGTATGTTTGCTTTTTAGTTAGGCTACTTTGTCATCATTTTTCTGTCATATTTGAAATATCCTATGATTTTGACAGAAATGACAGTAAAAAAGAGATATCTTTAAAAAGATAAACAGCGTTAAAACGTAGTATCAACGTCGGGTGTCCGTTTAAAGGGAGGTAATGAAAATTTATAAAATTATTATATACAAACATTGGTGAAAATATTATTTTTATCTGGAACAGTATGTCTTTCTGTTACATACATTTCAAAATATAAATTAAGATGTGGTATATAAGCCGTCCATTCATTGGTATAGAAAATATACACAACATATTATGAAATACGCACCAATACTTCTGCTGTTGCATTACGTGTTTAGATTCTGAATGTGTTAACCATCTAAACAAGTTTGTCTTATACATGTTAATCATGGATACGTGTTTACTACCTGAACACATTATTCGGTTACATGTTTAGGAAAGACTAATGTTTAGGGTATAAACATGTTTAGAACCTAAACACAATTCATTACATGTTTAGCTTCGGACATGTGTTTACTACCTGAACACATTATTCGGTTACATGTTTAGGAAAGACTAATGTTTAGGGTATAAACATGTTTAGAACCTAAACACAATTCATTACATGTTTAGCTGAGTTACATGTTTAGCTGTCTAAACGCGTAAAAAGGAAAGAGCTAACGCGTTATGAAAAACGTTTAGGCTTTTTTTCAGTGTTTACCGATAGGTTGAACTTTATACTGTTGGCTCGTATTAACGCGGTAAGTATATTTTCGCGGTATCGAATTCCAACATTTGCCGCCTATCCGTCCAGTACCTATAAATAAGTGCACTATCGCTTATCTGTTTTAATTTCTGCATTTTTTTTCCGAAAACAAGCGAGTAAACGAATACACTGGTCTTAATCATATACACCAATACAATACGTATGATTTTCTTCTTTTTTCAGGGCAGGTTACTTGCTAAAACTGCAGTAACAACAGTATACATTCAAACTTATCGTGTGCAACATTTCGCGGCATCTGTCAAATGTTTTTACTAGATTTTGAACATGTGCGCGTCGTGTCTACATAGGTGGCGCACAGAACTTATATTTGATACCGCGGAATTATGGGTACTACTATCTATGTATGGGGGAGGAGTAGGTGAATGTTAGCCTCTATTTTGTTTATGTTTTTGCCTGATGAAAAAATTCGAACAGAAAATCTTAAATAAGGGTCCTAATCTTTCCTTAGGTGATTATAACCGGTATCTACGTTTTAAACGTTTGCATTTAAGTTTATAATCTTTTGCCGGAACTTCGAAGCTTCAGTATATATCTCTATGTAAAAGTTAATATTGTTGAAGACAGGTCGATGCTCTATAGGCAGCCTGCTATAGAGACGTACAGACACTGCACTCACAGACTGTTTGTCGGGAATGTAATTATTAGCAATGCGGAAAACATTAAGTGCATCTACGCAGTGTAATTCCTCAGTAATATAAACAAGATGTGCTCCAATTTCCCTGTTGCAGGAAGCTTGAAATTTAACATTTCCCATGCTTATTCTGTAATGCTATTAGATATTGTTCAGATGATTTCCGGTGCAAACATTAAGATGTAATCAATCTCTGTTAAATATTTAGACAGTTGTTAGACAATCCAAATTTCAAGAAAACGTTCCAACTTAATTACTTTTTATTTTTGCGTTTATTCACATAAAGGAGCCGCGGCTAGGGCAGTCGGTACAGTTAGACCGTCAACCCGGTCAATCAGGGTGTGATTCCCGATATGAGCAAATTTAGTTAATATGTGACGGATGAGTATATGCGCCCAAAGTGAGGGGCTGTAGTTCAGGAATACTGATACTGTTCGACGACCATCAAGCCCACCTTGTTAGCGCAGTGTATTCATGTATCATCCGAATTATGCGGGTTCGATAGTTTTCGGGCAGGTAATGTTCTCCCGTAATATTTACTACGGTTATTATCCCTGCATATAGAGAAGTTGTCAATAGTTTGCGGGAAACAAGTTAGTTGTGGTTGATAAACAATTCCAGTGAAGCTGGTAATGTCAACTAACCGCCATGAATAAAACATTGTTAAAAAACACGATGAACTCGCAGGAGCGAAAAAGCCTCAGACTAAAGGAAGTACGTTTTCCTTAATCATTTATGCTAATCTATCTATATTTTACAGTCTGTTTGATTATACACTAGTGTAATAAAGCTTTGACGTGACATCATTCAAAGTCTTTTTTACACTCTAAATAACAACGGCAAACACGTGACAACTTTTTGACCATATATCATTCCAAACAAAATATTTCAGCAAATTATTAATCAAAACACCGTCATATCAGAACATTGTTGTCCAACGAGTGCGAGAATATATGATATGTCGCGAACGTTTGGCGGGAAAAAGTAACACCGGCGGCTTAAATACATTATTATGTTGACATTGATTTTGGTCCGACAACTATAGTAATGTGATAAAAAGAGTCTGCTACTCGTTGTATTATTTTGTCCGTTTTTTAAACTCGTCACGAAAACAAATTAAGCTGACCAAATAATCTTGTTTTTTGTTTTTTTTTCTTCTAAATTTGATTAAGTTAATCTCCAAAGACAATTTATGACTTATCCTATATTACTGCGTTAGAAAGGTATTTTTAATGGGTTGCATTTTTCAGCGTTAGCTGTCTAGCTTAATATTTGACCTACTTTTGGCCACTTTAAAAACCAATGAAATGTTTCTAAAACATAAGCTGTAAATAGAGACATGAGGTAGGTTCGAATATGCTATACTCATCACAAAAGATAGAGCGAAAAAAGTACTTTTCTGTTAAACATGTAAACGAAATGTACAATCGATACACACAGAAATATACTATTCGCGTTACTGTCGACACTTAAGTGTATCACGTTATTAACTGTTTGACCTGTCAGGTTAGGAGGAATATATATCGGTAAATACCGCTCGATGTTCTCAGTAGCGAAATAAGAATCAGCGGTTAAGCGTTCGTAAGTTTTTTCTGATTTTCTTTTTCCCAATTTCTTTTTGTCTATAATTTCGACGTTTATTTAAGGTAAGTCTCGTCTGCAGTTTTTTTTCAGACATAATGCGTCCAAAATTTTAAAATCCGAGTTAAGTTTGGAATCACTACCGCTATAATTGCCGGATATAACGGACTACTACATTTACCTGTATTATTATTTGTTTGATCTACTGACAAACACTATACATGTATGAATACATAGATTTTAGTTGGATTTGTGTTTTTTCAAAATTTACACCCGCGTCTTCATTGAAAACAAGTACACTTATTTGCTATCTTAACGATGTTTATCTTTTTAAAGTCGCTCAGTGTATGTTTATTGTATGGCGGTGGTTCTAAGAAAATGTTTCAATAAATAAATAATGTGTTTCAACTTTATGATATTCTTGATTTGGTTTTACATTTGTTTTGAGTTTTATTTATGATTCATACATAATTAAAGAGTGAAACTGGCGATGTGTTGCGGAACTAATTTCATGCTCCGCAACTTCTCGATTACTGCCCCGTTTTGAAACTCCGTGTGCTGCAAGAATTTACAGTCATTATGAATAAATTGCTACTAATTTAAGTTATCATTATAATTATTATGAACACTGGATCATGGAAAAGGTACTTTTAATTTTGGTTTTGATTTTGAGAATTTCTCTTTTTGTCAATAATTATCATCCTCATATATCAGCGGTTAGTCAAGTTCCCAGACTATTAGACCGTGAGCCAGAGGGGGTTTTGCTCCCCCCAGGGGGAATTTTGTGGACCATATTTTTTTGAAACCCCAAGGTATGGCGAACATTTTGGCATAAAGTTTGCAACTGGCGGGTGGGGCTTTCCTCCGTTACCACGCTTTAAAGTACGTTACCCCAAAAATATAAAAAAAAATTGTAATTTTTAAAGATAAATTGTGCCATTATGCTATTTAATAATTCCAAGTTTGCATATGTTATTCAAGAGTGTAAACTAGTAGCTGCAAATTGATTGAATTTCAATGCCAAAATGCAATGTTAAAGAGATAAATATGGGAAAACATACGTTACCCTAAAAAAAACAAAAGGTTTTTGGCATAAAGTTTTTATTGCAAATTTAGATGATCTGGTAATCAAATGATGAAGTTACCATTACAAAGTTCAACATTCAACCTAAAAAATGATGTATATATTGCCAGTATAGGTTAAGAGATAGATGTCTGGTAGCGATTCTTAAAATATCCCCCATTCTCCAAAACATGTGCGTTTTTCATTCCTTCATTAATTTCAAGTATTCAAATTGTACCATACACTTTTCAATTACATGTAATACCACTTTATATATTCATAATGGTTTATATTATATATATTAACAAGTCTCTTACTTGTAAGATATGTTATGGCAATACTACATTGCACTTTACGTTACCGAACATACAAATTAAAGTGCATGTCTTCAGTGTCTTAAAAACCTACTTAAAACAATTAAAAACAAAAAAATAACAATTTAATCCTACTCAAAACTTAGTATAGGTTTGCAGTTCGAACTGTATATTTAACTAAACAACATGTAAACTATAACGTACATGTATTTAAATTTCAAATAAAATTACAATTTACTAGCCTTGTATTCTGTTACTTTAGATGAACTTTACCACTAATAATAATTGATTTTCAAATCAAAATATCTTTTATCGCAGTTTGCATTTGAACTTTCAACACATGTATTTAAAAAAAAATTTATGTTTCAATTTACGTTACCTTACTTACAAACTTTACAATATCATATACACATGTATGCTTTAATTGTAACACAATGTTGACTTATCTTTGTAAAATCCCAAACGTACAAGTATTTTTGTTTGCTTTATACAATATGTATTTAACTTAATACACACACACAAATTTAATACTCAAACTATGAAACTAGAACACAGATTGCCCCTCGATTTAATATCTTTATGAGAACACTATGCACACACGTGACTTTTAAACATTTTTTATATACATGTATGCAATCGTATGTCAGTTATTTAATCACACTACATACAAATTAAAATCCAAAGTGTATATTTGAAAATAATAATTGTGCACCAGGAATTAGACCCCGAAAGTAAAATTGTCAAATTCCTCTTGGTCTGTCTGGAGGAAAAGATTGATAGGTGCATAATTATCTTATATCTTATACTACCTGAATTGTTGTGCAATATTGACCAGTGAGAGGTCACGATCATTTATACAAATTTGCCCATTTTCAACTCAAACATAGTGTTGTGTTATATTTCCACATACTAGTTTCATGTGATCTTCTTGTTCGGGTATATACACAAGCACATAAAAGGTAAAATAGTGTAAACTGTGTTACTGTTCATTGTTTAAAGCCTTTGCTTATATTTCCATACATGTCTAAAGCCAGTATTGCGTGTGTTACATACGACATGTAGTCAGGAATTGCTGCATCATATGACATTGTATGGCTTTAATAAGTGGGGTAGTTACACAATATGGCCTAGGATGGCTGAAATCTGTATTGGTGGGTTCCCAAATTGGCATAGTATGGCTTAAATCTGTGTTGGTGAGTTTCCAATAGGGCCTAGGATGGCTGAAATCTGTAATGGTGGGTTCCCAAATTGGCATAGTATGGCTGAAATCTGTGTTGGTGGGTTTCCAATATGGCCTAGGATGGCTGAAATCTGTATTGGTGGGTTCCCAATAAGGCCTAGGGGGCTGAAAAAGGTGTTGGTGGGTTCCCAATATGGCCAAGGAGGGCTGAAATCGGTGTTGGTGAGTTTCCAATATGGCCTAGGATGGCTGAAATCTGTATTGGTGGGTTCCCAAATTGGCATAGTATGGCTGAAATCTGTGTTGGTGGGTTTCCAATATGGCCTATGATGGCTGAAATCTCTATTGGTAGGTTCCCAATTTGGCATAGGATGGCTGAAATCTGTATTGGTGGGTTCCCAATATGGCCTAGGGGGCTGAAAAAGGTGTTGGAGGGTTCCCAATATGGCCAAGGAGGGCTGAAATCTGTGTTGGTAGGTTCCCAATATGGCATAGGATGGCTGAAATCTGTATTGGTAGGTTCCCAATATGGCATAGGATGACTGAAATCTGTGTTGTTGAGTTCCCAATATGGCCCATGAGGGCTGAAATCTGTGTTGTTGAGTTCCCAATATGGCCTAGGAGGGCTGAAATCTGTGTTGGTGGGTTCCTAATATGGCCTAGGAGGGCTGAAATCTGTGTTGGTGGGTTCCTAATATGGCCTAGGAGGGCTGAAATCTGTGTTGGTGGGTTCCCAATGAGGCCTTGGATGTCTTAATCTGTGATGTTGAGTACCTAAATAGCTTTGGTGACTGTACTCAGATTTGGTGGGTTCCCAATAGGGCCTGAGATGACTCTACTCTGAGGTTGTGGGTACCAAATGTGATGGCTGTTCTCTGTGGTGATGGGCATCCAATACAGCCCGGGATGTCTGTACTCAGAGGTGGTGGGTACCCAACAGGGCCTGGGATTACTGTAATCAGAGATGGTTAGTACCAAATGGGGCCTGAGCTGGTTGTTCTCAGTGGTATAGGATAGTCAATAGGACCTGTGATGGCTGTTCTCTGTATAGGTGGGTACCCAATCGGGCCTGGGATAGTTGAACTTGTGGAGGTGAGTACATAAGCTGGCCTTGGACGGCTGTACTAGGCAGTGTTAAGTACCAAATAGGACATTGAATGGCTTTCCTCAGTGACTATGAGTATCTCTCAGGCATAGTATGGCTGTACACAGTAGTTGTGAGTAGGGCATAGGGACTAAGAAGGCTGGTAGTGGTAAGTACCTCATAGGATCTGGTATGGCTATATTTAGTGTTAGCAACTACCCCGTAGGGATTAGTATGACCATAGTTGGTGGTGGGCAATGACCCAATAGAACCAATGATGGCTATAGTGCACCTGGTATGGCAGTATTCAGTTGGTCCAAGTACCCCTTAGGACATAGTATGATTGTTACCGCTGGTGGTAAGTACCACAGTCAGGTGGGACCGTACTCAATGGTTATGTGTACCACTTAGTGAAAAATATAAACTGTAATTGGTGGTGGTGATTGGGCCTCGGATGTCTGTACTATGTTGTTGTGACTCCTTTGTACCCTATACAACTTGGTGAGACTGTAAATCATTGGTTATGAACACCCATATGGGGTATGAAATCTGTAATTATTTGGGATGAGTACCCTCTTGAGTCTTATATGCCTGTAGTTTTCTAGTGAGTAACACATAGGGCCTTGTACAACTGTGCTCAGTAATCGTGAGTACCATATAGAGACTTACATGTATATGGCTTTACTCAGGTGATGTGAGTATACTTTAGGGCCTACTATGGCTATAATTAAGGGTGGTGAATACCCAATATGGTCTTGGTTGGCTGTCCTTTTGGTTTTAAGTATCCCATAGGGCCTCAGATGTAGCTGTTGCCATTACGAATTCAATATGAATTGTTGTATAGGGCAGTTGTAAGTACTCCATTGGTTACGGAATGTATGTATAGACAGTGTTATTAGTCCCCCATAAGGCCTGTGTTGACTATTAAGTGGTTTAAGAACCCCTAAGGACATGATATGGGTGTACTCGGTGTTGGTTACATCCCATTTAGGCCAGTATATGATGGTGATGAGTACCCATTCATGCCTGATACTGGTGTAATTCGTAGTGGTAAGCATAACAAAGGGTTTAGTTGAGAGTACCCTTTTGGCTTAGTGTGGCTATAATAAGTGGTAGTGACTACCCCATACGGCATTGGATGGCAGTACTCTGTGATGGTGAGCACCGAATGTGACATTGGGTGGTTGTACTTGACAAGTGTTATGTACCCCATTTGGTCTTGGGATGCCTGCACTTTGCAGTGTTGTATATCCCATAGGGCATATTTTTCGTAACTTGACCTTGAAATGACCTTGACCTTGACTTCAAAGTTGTCAGTCTTGTATGTCCATATGATGTACATTATCAAATGAATAATATCTAAGCAAATATTTGTGACTATATACATAAATAAATAAAAATGCATGATAACATAGAATTTTAAGTATATTTGTAAATTATGGCGGCCGTCTTGGACGCCATCTTGAATTTCCGGGTCCACATCACGTGTTGACAATTTATGCCGGCAGTTCCATATAGTACATTCATAGGCGAACATTTTGGTATATAACATTGCTTGTTCTACTTTAGCTGTCACCTAGCTACGCCCAAAAAATCGCCAATTGTCACCCCACTATATGTGTTATACCGAAATTTTACCTGAAATATTGTTGAAAAAAAAACATATTTTTGAAAGAATTTACATGGCATTTTATATCAATTAACTATTTGTGTAGTTGTACTATAGCTATATACATTATTGAGCTGCATACTAATCAGTATCATCATTTCTTAACTTAAAAACGTCATGTACGTTGACTGTTTTTTTAATATTTTAGTAATTTCATGCAAAGTAACGTAAATTACGTATGTTATATCACATTTTTTGCCTATAATAATTTGTACAACTGATAGTTTCAATTTTAAGTACATTTAACATACATAAATGTCTTTTTCACATGACTTATTGAACAAATAGCATGTTTATAATATCATATAAGCAAAATTAGTGATTCCTGTAGAAAATCGCATAGTCTCCGTTATTCGTTAAAGCCCCAACAGAAACTTGCAAACTTTTGTCTGTGAATGCCACCTACCATAAGGTTTAAGAAAATCATAGTGTTGAAAATTCCCCATGGGGGGAGCAGGGTCAATTGTCAGCTCAAGGTCTATAAGTTTCGGACGAAGAATACTCTGGTAAACGAGAACGATAATTATTTGGTCCCAAACAATTTGATTTCTCAATACATTTTTCGGATAGTTGCAACTGTGTCGGGTATGTAGTGGGAAGAGAACCTATTACAGTTTGTACTATTTTAAGATAAGATGGATCAATGTATAGAAACTGAAGAACGTCATGTTTATGGGCTATTGGTTATTTCCACCGAAAATAATATGACCGTGAAATGAAAAATAGGAAGTTGATGGGGTAAAAATCTACATTATATGAATGATTTTGCTAGACTTGACTTTTATCGTAACAATTATAAATATGTTAGGTATTTTGAAAGTCGTAATGACTTGACACAGAAATAAAATCTAGAAACTTGACCTCGGATAGTGCGCTCTTGACAATGACTCTTTCGTTATACATATCGACCTCCTTTTTAATGAACTTCAGCGTCCATTGTCTAACAAGTGATACAGCTACTTGAATCAGTAACAAGTACCAGTAAGCACTACTTACGCCACATTATAGATCCGTCATTGTGGCCGTCTACATGGTAGTAACAAGATAACTAAATATCTAGAAAAACACTTGTTGGTGTTAACAGCTGCCAGCTGTAGACAATATTTACCACTCTAACTTAAGTGCCATGTAAGCAAATTTGAAGTATTGTTCTACTGTAACAAACGTGTATTTAATTGTCACTTGCAACCCACGACTTTCTTTATTAATTTTAAGTAGAAACGACTTGAATATGAACAGTAATAAGTTAACAAATCCTGTTTGAAGCTATCGTCGCGTTATAGCATAGGCCGCAATACATGCTGTTTTGATTATCAGTACAAGCTACGATTAGACAGCTTTTTTAACAAGCATGCTAAACCCAGCGCTCAATGGTTTTGACGGAGAGTGAGAGAGCAATGGTTATTAAAACATACAATCATGTTTGTTTTCTCTTGAAGATTGAGCCTTCGATAACGTATCTGCACATCCACTCTGACATCAAGTTTAGGTTTGCTACAACCGTCGTTGAAAGCCACGTGGTGAATACAGCAAACTATTCAACTGATACAAGATTTGAACTAACTCTTCCACAAGAAGCTTTCATCAGCAACTTTACTCTGTAAGTACGCTTCCTTGAATGTCTTTCATTATAAATAAAACAGTCAAGAAAGAAATGCTAAACCCAAAACATCCCAGAGCCATTCTATAATACACTAGGATATACGAAAGTTCTTAATTCATTACAATTGAAAAGTCCAAACCCAAAACATCCCGGTACAGGTGCATCCTCTACCAGTACATACAGCATGATCCGACCAGAGGGATAGACTGAGAGAACGCCCCTGAAGGGAGCGAGAGACATTAGATACAGGCATGTCCGGCGCTCCAGAAGTGCCCCTAACTCTTATTTCGAATAGACAGCCTGGTTCTTTAATGTGCCTGGTTTATAGCACCGATACACAACTTCCTTGTACCTTTACTCAGATAATTTGCAGTACACACGGTCAGACACAGCGGGAAATATTATAAATACATCCGACACGTCCAGTTACCATGCCGGGAATTGAGCCCTCGACCTCTAGATTGACAGTCCCAGTGCGTTACCACTGAGCTATCGCAACTATATATGAGCCGCGACCTGAGAAAAGGGCCCTTAATGACATTGACATGAAATTGAGAAAATGCAGTTTAAAGTTACGTCATAATTTTCTGTGCATTTCAGTACAGGGCAAAAATGCACTCAAATGTTTGATGTTGAAACCCGTCTCATAACTGTTGCCTTGGAACTTTCTTAATATGGAGTTCCACACTAACATGCAAGGTCTGTATTTTTTGGGGTTAAACATAACAAAATATAAACAAAAGTGAGGATTTTTGGAAACAGCCGACCACAATGTCATTTGTAATCCTATTTTATCAAAAATCATTGCAATAGGATTGTATTAAATGAAAATTGTGCAATTTCGTGTTGAGATTCTGACGTTAATTTAGAAATAGAACTTAAAGCACTATCACCCTTAGCTTTTGACATATTTGTCCATATTTATACATCGGCTTTTTTCCAATTAAGGTTACGTATGTGCGTACGCCCGAGTGTATAGCTACGCCCCTGCCTTATGATATAAAAACGTTTACACGTAATTATTGTTAAATTAAGTCACTGGTTAGAACGAATTGTTGCTATGAAAACAGCAATAAGATATATCCAATTTAAAAATCCGACTATGCATAGCATGTATTTGTTATTCGGTCAATATGACTACATGTACATAAAACTCTAACAGTAAATACACATTATTGTCACGGCATATTTGAGTACTAGTAATTCAAAAGAATTGGTTGCCATGGTATTGAAACGAAAGAAGCAAAACCATTTCAAAACAAATTAGTCATATACTTTTTTAATATAAAGTCCATATATGGCATTGGTAATATTTTTATGATAATTAGTAGTAAACAAGATAATTTGGTATATTTTAGTCATTGAAGCAATGGTTGCTATGGCAACGAAAATATAATAAAAGCGAAAAATATCTGCACAAATAAGTACTATTATTCAAATGATAAGTTGATTCATAGCTGGTGAACGTTTGTAGGATAATGCCACTTACACACAAATAGTACCAAAATATGTCAATGTTCAGATGTGCGTTTTAGCACAAAAACAAACATGTCATTGGTTCCATTGGAAGGTCATAACTTTGTGAATATTTTGAATTTTGTCAAAATTCTTTTTTTATTGTGTATAGGAAAGATAGATTCGACAGAAAATGCCAAAAAACAAAATTCCAAAAAAATGTCATAGGGCCCTTTTCTCAGATCTTGGCTCATATACCTGTTGGCATGGCACGGCATTATATCAAATTATACATTGGGGTACTGTTAACTGCTTTACTAGTATCAACGCACGAAAATCTTAATCTAACGTCTAAATTAATAATTCAATAAATGAACTTCTACTAATCATATCCGTCCCAAATAGCATTGTAAGGAATTTTTTAAAAATATGAGCACAAGTTTAAGATTTCCGTAAGGGTGTTAATAAAACAATACCCATAATCGTAAACCTGAAATGTGTTGCATAAAACACAACCTCGTACTTAAGTTGTTCATGCAAGCTTATGTTCTAATCCATGTTTTCTTTTCATTCTCATTTAGAGAAATCGATGGAGTTATCTATCCAGGTATTGTGAAAGACAAAGACGAGGCGAGAAAAGAATATGAAGAAGCTAAAAAGAAAGGCAAGACTACAGGCTTGGTCAGTCAGAAGTAAGACATAGGAATTATCTTCTATCGCAAATATGAAACATATAAAATGCAATTTCTGAAGAGTTACCTCCCATTTACCATAAATTTCAAAATTTATTTTTCAAAGTCAATCCATGTTGTTGAATCAAAATTCGCATCATTTTGTGTATTTTGTATGTAACGATATATCTTAAGTTCTAATTGGCCGTGCATAAAAAAAATTTGCACCTACGCGTCAATTTCTCGTGCATTTTACGCAATATTGTGTTATTCGATAGCACATACACAACATTTCATGCAGAAATATTCATAACTAAAAAAAGTGATACGGTAAAAACACCTGCACACAGATTTGTTGAGTGTATGCCGGTAAATAAGATTAATAACTACTAACTATTAATTATCTACCGCATGTTTTACAAATAAAGATAATAACAAATTGGAAAGCACTCATCAGAAACAGCAGAGCACGAATTTTTTTTGACAGCTGGGACCGACTTGGACGACTTTCGTCTTTTGACAGCTGAAACTTGGTCATTCAGCGGTCAAGTTCATTTTCTCGTTCATTTGTGCATTGTACCGTGTGGTATGTGCTGTTTTTACGTTTTCAGTGTTCTACTGTTTAAGTTCAGTGCTGCCTTGCCTGTTAGACTTTCTATTATCTTTTTTCTTATAACCTTTACCGATCTCTGGAGGGAAAGTGCGATACAGAGAAATGAACTTATTGAATTGCAAAATGTAGATGACCAACTACAAGATCGGATTTTGTGTAATTGTTTAGGGCTAGAGAAACGAGAAAATTCAAAGTTGAAGTTAGTATTGCTCCTCGAAGTACAATCAAGTTCCAGTTGACTTATCAAGAACTACTACAGAGAGTTAAAGGCGTGTATGAACTTAAAGTATATGTGACACCTAAACATCCTGTCGATCATTTACAGGTAAGAGATTGGAACATTTATATTTGGATTTTATTGAGCTGGTAAGGTAAGAAGGTATTTAACAAATCGCATACAATCAGCGAATGGGGCTCTCAAATAGTACGGCGTCCGGGACAACTCTAAATCGTTTTCGGACAACTGATCATGCGCAAGAATTTAGTCCCATCAACTCTTGATTTCATTGACAGCAAAATCGGACGACTGATTAAAAAGTTGTATAACCATCTACATCCGAAATTTGACTCTGTGTATCGAAATTTATGACCCAAGCGTATATTTGCTTTCCTGACATCGAAATAAACTATATGCACGAGCCAGTTAACCCGTGACAATTAGCGAGTAATCAAGCGTCACAGGAGGTCCAATGCGAGTAAAAACATAGTGCAGGCTAGTATTTTTAAATTAAAATCAGTCACATATCACGTAAACAGGCATGGAATTGAAACGCATTGTATACCTTGTAATACACGTAGATCTATATGCAGCATAATTATATAAGTAATTTAAAAAGTTTAATAAAATATATCACAGCAAACCAACAACCTAAGTTGCAACTTCGTAATGCAGACGATCTAAATTTAGCGCGCGAAAATCTCGGCGCAGTTCTTTGATCTCGAGCTCACAACTTCAAAGCGGGACGCGGTGACTCGAAACTAGCGCGACGACTTAGATGTGCCAGATGCGGCGTAAAGTATTTGATATATGCGTGTATTAAATTCAAGTATTAAAATTGATACAATATGACTTATGCAGCGGACTTTTTAGGCGTCGCAGATGAAATTTTGCTTAGCTATTTTATACAAATCATATGCTTCATCCTAGTATGCAACTTCCTGATACAAATTTCCGCCGTCCAAACATTCAACTTGCATTAACCTAAGATGGCATGGTAAGTAGGTAACGCTCTTGACTACGTGTCGAGAGAACCCTTGTTCGAATCTCGGTAGGGACACATGGCCATTTCTGAAACGCGTTTATTGTTCCCCACCGAACTAGTTGTTGTCCAAGAGGTAGTCTCGCGTATTTCTGTGCCACTAGACATATACGTAGGACACGTTAAAGAACCAAGGAGTATTTACTGAAAAAGGGTAGCGCACCTGTTTCTGTCTCTTCTTCTGTCTCAAAGCTGGAGTTCATTGGCCAATTAGGCCGAGATAAAACTGTACGATTACACACTTACAACCTCCAGTCTAACGCAAACAATATGCACCTTGCTGTCGTTTATAGCATTTTCTAAACATCTATTTCATAAATTAATCGCTAAATTATCACCATTGATTGGTAGCCTCCATGAGGTATTAAATTGTCTCCTAACACATCTTTTAATATTATAATGTAGTAAACCTGTTTTGGTTTGTTTTAGATAAATGTTGATATACTTGAATCCCGTACCATCACAACACTTCAAGTACCCGCAATGAAAGACGTGTTGGCACCACTGTATAGCTCGGATGGTATGTGTTTACTTGGTCAGCAGATCAATTCTTATTCATTAACACATAATTAACTACTTTCATTGTCACTATCGTTCATTGCACTGAACAATACCGTAATTTGAATGACCAATATATAAATAACACATGGCTGCGAGTGTGATAGTAAATAATACCAACCCGAGAATGGTGATATGACTTTTCAAGGGTTGGTATTATTTATCCGAACAGCCATGTGTTATTTATTTTATTATACCGAACAAAATAACAACCATTTGGCAAAAAAAATATCCACAAATGTTAGCTGAACTTAAATTGCCGTTATGATAATTTTACATGTACAATCTCAAACCGTATAAGTTTCTAATGATTTGATTCTATTTTTAGTAATCGTGTCAGCTTTAACTGTTGAAATTGACCAGATTTACTAAAAATAGCATGTGAAATATACACAAATATATAAATAGCATACGGATACTCTCTAACAGAGTGTTTTCCGGACTCAAAAAGTACAAATTTCTATAAATAGCCCAGCCTCGTTTTAACTAGTAGTGATCGAACAAAATATCACATAGTGATCGAACAAAATGTCACACGGAAGGTCTATGGGGAAAATACATTGAGAGGTCACGTGAGGTATAAAAATACGAGATATCACATATTTGCTCAAACTTGTGACAATAAAGGTATTACCCATGGTCCCTAGTATGTTCAACAAATTTCACCACATACTTACTACTTTCTACTGAAAATACATGTAGAAGGTAGCAATACTGTTGTTTACTGTTTTAAATAAAGTCGTTTACAAAGCGGACTATTAAAATTACTATTAAAAACAATTCCTTGTACAACTGTTTATACAATACAAAGGCATTTTTCTTATCTCGAAGTCGACTATCGTCATAACCAAACATAATATATTTGTAGAGGGACAGAACCAGCTTGCTTCGATATCTCGCTCGGGCAGTAAACGAGCATCTGTCGTATACAAACCGTCACACTCGGAACAAGGTGAAGGTCTCAATGACTTGTTTATTGTCAAGTATGATGTGGATAGGTCCATGGACGGAGGAGATCTTTTGGTAATACCACATGCCTAAGAAATTATATCACAAAATACAGAGTTTTGACATTCCCCATCATCCGGTCATTACTATATAAATAGTCTTTGTATAGTAATGACCGGATGATGGGTTATGTCAAAACTCTGTTTTTGTGATATAATTTCTAGGTCTGTGGTATTATATACGTTTTTAGAATAAAACATTTCCATGAATATCATATTGTTAAGGTTGCACTCAATGAAATTGGCGCTCACATTTGCTAGTAAACAAATCTATTATCAGTTAGCCTAATGTGGAACTATTACAAATTTTTAATTATTACGTTGGTTCAATTTGTATCAAGTTTCTAAATTCTATATGCTTGTACAAATGTTTCTATGTTTGATGTATCAAAAAAACTCGAAGGTCCTTTAAGGTCTTGTTATTTTGATTTAAAAATCGTCTCCGCGTTTTCTTTTTTAAGATTCGAATTTCAAGTCCGGTATTACAAGAAAAAAACACCCAACAATTTTAACTGCTTTAGCCTAGATGTTTCAATAAAGTGTTATAGTATCTATTGTTTGTTCTGATACAGGTTGTCAATGGTTACTTTGTCCATTTTCTTGCACCATCAGTACAGTCATACATTCCAAAGGATGTGATGTTTATCCTTGACGTTAGTGGATCTATGGGAGGAGCTAAGTTGGCTCAATTGAAGGTATGAAGTGTTAATCATAGCGGACTTTACGTTGGGCGAAGCCCAACGGATAAGATCCGGTTGATTGTAACACCTGTGCACGTGGTTTGGTCAGAGTTTGAATTCACTAATGGATCTGAAATTTGTGTTAAAATCCCGCACTGAAGCAAAGATACTAGAAAATGGCTGCCAATAGAATAACAAAAAAAATTAAAATGCGATATTCGGCAGCTCATAAGTTTTCTTTTATTTTTTAATGATGTTAAAAAATATTCCAAAAAATAGCGTAGGCCCCTGTCTAGAAAAGAAAAGATAATAATTATCAGTCTTCCATGGTTGCTGTGCAACCAATCTTTTATATGGGGAGGGCTATTTCCTAAATGTTTGGACACAAAAAAGGCAGCCATTTTTTGCCCGCTTCGGAAGGAAATTTTAACATTTTCAGTGCATAAACGATGTTACAAACTGTTATGAGACACATGATTACTCTGAGATAACGAAGTAAGTCGAGCAGGAATCGTTCATATGCGCGAAATATCAACCAATCTTAAGAAAATATAATAAAAAAGACACATGTTTCGGTTATTTCCCATCGCAAAGTTTGCAATACACTTAATTAAAGTCCGTTTTGGGTATTTACGTATCTGGACCGGACGGTGATAATCCACATCATAGTTGTAGGTTATTGTAAAGAAAGTAAAACAAATGCATTTGAGATGTAATAAAAAGTCCCTCCAAAATCGTCAAAAAATATTCGCGGGATAAAGGTCGCGAAAACTAATTACATGTTGTTGTTGTCGTTATTGGATACAATAAAACCCGTAATTTTCCGTCTAAATCTCTTTTATGTTGTGACGATTTGCAGGGTTTATTTAACAAAAAAGGTGATTAAGATTAAAGATGTTTGATATTTAATCGTAATATGATTAATTGAAAAGAAAATAGCCTTTTCTTTTAAACAAAAGTACTATCTGGTATGCTCATGCAACCCATTAAAACAAGGTAAAATATCAAAAAACGCCTATTTGAAATCAGTTGTTATCTGTGTTTATATCTAATTATTCATTTTTAAATTAGTTACCCCTGAATTAAGTCGACCTAGAATTAAACAAATTGAAAAACGGGTGTTATCCACAGACAGTTATATTTTCATTTTGATGGGGCTGACAAATGTTCATTCGGACTGACAAACGATAGCAGGTTTGTATCGTCTTTCGTTACTTTGTACCCAATATTGCGTATCAAACCGCTATCAAGCGCTTTCTTGTGCAACGAACCGCTTCGATAGGTTGCATAGACGTAGCGCCTTTTGGAAACGGCTTGCTCCAGATTCGTAACTTCGTAACCAAACAGCTTTTGTGAAGTTATTGCATCACCAAAAAATCCAGTACTAGATGAGCATGTTACAAATAATGCAGGACAACTGACATAGTCCGCTAAAAATATGCTGTGCATTAGATCATATTAGATGATAGTGTCTCCATAGCCTAGTAGTACATGTAGGTAGAGCGTCCGCTTCATAGGCGGGCAGACAAGGATTTGATCTTAAGCCATGTGATTTGATCAAAGATGAAATAACAATAATACCAGAATTGTCTTTGTTATACGATCAACATTAAATGGGAAAGCTGTATAATAGTTTGCGCCTATAGTGGAATTCGTACTGTACGATGCCATCACCTCCTAACTATGTATTAACAAACGTACGCATTATAGCACTTGGCTATCGCAAAGTACCAATAAAAGTTGCCCAAATAATCAGTTTCGATGTGACTACACAACTTAAATAATTATAATGCAAGTGTTATTCCTATTACAAATAATATGTTCATAATGTACAAACATTTGTATTATATAGGACGCTATGTACGTGATATTGGATGAGCTACAAGAAGGGGACCGATTCAACCTAATGCCTTTTAGCGGTTCGGCAAAATTATTCCAGCCCGGGATGATTGACGCTACAGAGTTGTCGATATTCGATGCCAAGAAATACGTCAAGTATATGAGTGCCAGTGGATGTAAGAACAATTAAGATTTCAGATAAGAATAAATATTGCAATGATTTAGATTATTTTTTGAACTTCTTTGCTTTGATTTCAACGACATTATTATTATTGTACATTTGTGCAGCAGGTAACATTTGTTCTTTTGTGACTTCAATATGGGATATTTCCTGAGTGGCTAGGTATTGCCTTCGGTTCTGTGTGGCTTTGGATTGTCTTTGTGGTACTGTATTCAAACCAGAGTGAATACAGTTTCTATATTAATGCGAAGTAGGGTACATAATTATTGATTCCGTTAATTTATAAAACTAAAAATACGTTTTTATAAATGAAGTTCCACTTCCGATAGATCATAGGTAGTTTAGGACTTGTGTCACATGATTGATAGATCACAGGTAGTTTAGGACTTGTGTCACATGATTGTGTCGTGTAATATAAAGGGGATCGCGTAATACCAATAGTTTGCACCTATGGTGAGAGTCGATCCCGTACTGTACGGCGCGCCATTGCCTAGCAATGCGAAGTACGAACGCAATTGAGCACCGGGCTATCGAAATACCCCCTCCCCAAATGGCGCGAATAACCAGTATCAGTTTGACGACTACATAACACTACTAACTATGTTTACGAGGAGACACACGGAACTAAAATTAGGATAATAAACAATCAATTAATATTTGTTCTTTAGGGACTAATATTAACGAAGCAGTTCTTAAAGGCATAGAAGAATTACAATTCGTGACAGAGGAAGGTGAACGCTCTCCTGTTGTCATATTCTTGACAGACGGGGAAGCCACCGGTGGTGTAACTAACAATAAGGCGATACTTGCTAATGTTGCCAAGAAAAGTGAAGGTACGTCCCTTATTTCATTCTAATTTGTATCTAATCTTCATATCAATTACTAGTACCCATTTCGGCACATCTGATAAAATACTATTACTGGTATTTTAGTATACAGGCCAATGAATCATTAATGTATAGGTGTCATCGAAATATTTAATAGAAAAACATTTTACAACTAAAATATTTATGAATAACTGTCAAGCGTTAAATTCGAAATGGGTTTCTTCTGATTTCACCAATTTCTTGTTAAAGGCGTCGTTCCAATATTCTCCCTTGCTTTCGGTGCTGATGCTGACTGGGGTCTTGTCAAGAAGATGGCCATTCAGAACAATGGGGTAGGACGTAGAATATACGAAGGTTCTGATGCCGATTTGCAGGTAATGTAAATTTTAGAGATACGTCTTAGGATTGTGACGATTCGATAACGACGATTCGATAACAATTCTTATTCATTTAAATCCGTTGTATTTTGCCATGATTATTTTTTCAAAATTGGTAAACAGGTACGTGTAAATAATGTCCGTAAATAACTGGTAATTTAAAGTCACTCAGAAATCGCGGCTGCGCCTAACCACATGCACACGCAAGAGTAAAACATGGAACGAACCATCCATATCCTCCAAAAATGATATTTCAAGCAAGCCTATTTACTCAACCCAAAATAAATGACATACTGCGGACTTGAATTCCGAGCATACTTAACCATAAAGGGAGGTAATTATGAAGTATAACTACACTGAACACATACGTACATGTAATAGTTGCATAATTACCGTTATGAAATGGAGTTTAATTTCTTTTCCATTTTCCATTGGCTGTACTAGGACAGGTAAATATCGAGCTTGACGCGACGTTTAAATTTCACACCCTGAAATTATGCACTTAACGTAACGTCTCGTCCGTTAAGTTAGTTGTCCAATACCATGTCCTGTTCAGCATTATATAATGCATTATAACAGCAATGACGACATTTTTATTCAACAGATAAGTGGTTTCTATGATGAATTAGCTGTGACTCTACTGAACAATATTTCTGTGTCATACCTCGGAGATATAATAGAGGAGGAAAGTGTAACTCAATCACAATTCATGTCATACTTCCAAGGTTCAGAAATGGTGGTAGCTGGAAAACTTGTTGATACTGGTATTGACGTATCGAATGTTAGACTTGAAATATCTGGGGATAGTGTCGATGGCTCGCTAGTTCTCACAGGTAAGAGTGATGTCATAATTGGTATTCAGTTCGTATTCATACATGTACTTCTCACATGTTGTACGTCAAGGAAGTCTAATAAAGCTATTACATAGAACTGATAATACTTAGTAAAGTAGCGTAATAAAGTTTTTTAATGACGTCATTTAATGTTTTTGAGGCGTTCGTCTAATGGACGTTTTTAAAATGCCGAGCAAAGCCTTTATTTGCCGCTCAGATTCCTGCTGAAATATTGCGGGTATATGAGTGCCTTCACCCGTATTTGAATCCGGGTCGCCAGATTAGACGACAAGCGCCCTAACCATTTAGCTACGGAGGCACGTATATAATTAAAATAGTTAAAGAAAGAAGCATGTTCGAAGTTTCGGACGCAAAAACTATCATTTCATAAGCAGTGTATTACATAATGTGTGACTGACTGTCCGCATTGCATTTGTTTAACTTGTTGAAGAATATGGATAAAAATGATAATAGCATTGTTACAATGCACCAAACTCTAACTACAACGTCGATCTCATACAAGGGTCGCAACATAAGGAAATAAAGTCACCAGAACACTAAACATATACCACGTAAACAGATGGGGACTGATAGACAACTATAAGACAAATTAGAGCTTGCGGATGTGTCAAGTCTCATGGTGTTCTTGTGAAAATTTTTACATGATAGGGGATCACATTATGAATATCATTGAATGAATACGTAAGGGTATTTTCAAGAGCTTAGAACACTCTTTAACACAAGTACGTACTTGTGTTAAAGAGTGTTCTAAGCTCTTGAAAATACCCTTTGGATGAAACATTGAGTAATGTAGTATATATCAACAAACATCGCGCTATGATGTTTTGTAGGGCTGCGTACCGGTTTCCGATATAAATCGAATACCGGTATTTTGTGTTAGATCGATACATCGTATCAAAAGTGCCAGTATCGGTCAAAAAATCGATCAACAAAAATATACATGTTAATCAATAAAATACCCATTTTCAATCAAGTTTTCCGTCGTCTATTTGTTTCTTCTCAAAATGGTCAGGTCGTCGAAGTAGTGTATGTCCGAGTGAATCTAATTTTCAAACAAGAATCTATTATGTAAACCACTTGCGCAATTTAAAAAATATACAAATAGGTTGTTTATCACATCTCAGGCCTGGCTTAATTGTGTATATTTACAGTATTTAGATGTTTTATTGCCAAAATAATATATCATATGATATATCGAATATCGATCATTTTGTATCGATACAAATATCGCAGCCCTAATGTTTTGTATTTTATTTGAAGCTGATGATAACACAAACATCATAGACCTTGAAAGGAAAACCAATGATGACTTGAACATTGAAGATTTCCACGAAATTACTGAGAAAACATGGGCGTACTTAACCATCAAACAACTGTTAGACAGAGCTGAGGCTGAAAATAGTGATACAATAATTGCAGATTTAAAGAATCAGGCAAAACAACTGGCTTTGAAGGTGAGTAGATTGAAAGCATATGTCGCCATTATTAATACTTATATTGGATTTTACTGGAACTTGAGTTTATGTAAAACAACTATCAACTTCAAACATAAAAACTTTACGGGTAATTATAATATGTAATAGATATTACCCAGCAAAAAATGACTAACTATAAATAGGTTTAATTTAGTTTAATTATTTATATTTGGCATGAACTTTTGTCATGGCTGGATATACAATATTACTGAGTACATAAAGTTATTGTTTATCTTGCCCCGTCAACGGTCGCAAGTTTGAAATGATACATATAACGCCTGAACTGGGTTCTGCTCTGTCAACAGTAACAGATAAAGTTAATGTGTTCTTCTTTAAGACGAAAAACTTGAGTCGTCAATTGTAGATATAAACACTGATTGTTCAGACATTGTCCAGCCACAACGATCCTGAAATTATACAAACAAAGCACGAGAAAAGGGGAAAGGGTGGGAGGGTTATTCTATGATTTTGTTTACTTTAGCCTAGGTTAAAAGTAGAATACATCATGTACATGTACCTATCTCCGCTGGAATCACAGTCGAAAAGAATTTAAATTCCGGGAACGGTAGTTTATATAGGTACTGGTCACGTGTTCAATGTGAAATGGGCGGAGCGTCATTTTTGATGGGTAAAAAGTTTAACCTTTATACGGTTAAACTGATATTACCCAGCAAAAAATGACTAACTATAAATAGGTTTAATTTAGTTTATTTATTTATGTTTGGCATGAAATTTTGTTATGGCTGGATATATAATATTACTGAGTACATAAAGTTATTGTTTATCTTGCCCCGTCAACGGTCGCAAGTTTGAAATGATACAGTTGCCAAAATGTGAGTGAAACGAGCCTTCCGCCAATTAAAGCGGAGTATCATGAAAAACACTATTTAAGGACCAGTTACACGCAAACATTTTAAAACTTTTAATGTTAAAAACATAAAGATATTAATAAATGGGATATGGAAAGATATATGTGGCCGCGACTGCGACTTTTGGGCTTACGCGCAAAATGACGTCGTTGAGTAAACGTCGTAAATAAACGTGACATAAAAATACTCACATAATTTCTTGAATATTGACATTAAACGTCGCCAAATGACTAGAAAACGTGTTATTTGCAATTAATTGTTGACATGAGAAAAGAATGTTGATTTCTACCGATAGTTTAGTGAGAAGAAAGCGATAGTTTGGTGACGGAAGTGGTTTTCTGGCGATCGATCCGCAGTCATCTCCCTTGATAATATTTCACGTCTGACACATTTCGGAAATAAAAACTGTTTATTTTGCCGTCTTAAGTGCACTTCGAACAGTTTAATGTCTACACCATTATCAACAAGCAAGGCTAGGTAAGTCATGCTCCATTTAACACTCGCTTATTTGTGTGATTATTGAACAATATGTGTTTTTGTACCGTTTTTATTGATGTAAAACCCGGAAGTGGTGTCTTCATGTTTTTTTACCAACAAAATGGGCGCTGTAAATTCAAATTTATATTGAATGATCAACGTGTACTAACGTTCTAGACTGCTGTAATGTATTTCATGTGCACGATAGACCTAGCTGTATTGACATAGTTATAAAATTTGGAGAGTTAATTTATCATGTACATGATCGCCAGCTATCAATGTTCGAAGTTCAAGCAAGTTAAACTTAAAGCATCATCGGACTGGAAATTGGAAACATACATATGTGCATTTTCTTATTCAATAAGTTTCCCTTGTATGCATACTGGTATGCTTCTTTGTAGCTATTAAATAGACACCTACAACTTGTACTTATATGGAGCAAATTGAGTGCATGCCACATGTTGTTGACTTTTAGATGCATCCTTGATTTCAAAAGTAAACATGAATGATGTAAGCTATATCAAGATCCTGTGAAACCAACTAGGTATCACTAAGAAGACACTTACCTGGGTATATGCTATGACTTAGGATACCACATTCATGTATATACTTGTAGCATCTAGACCTATATGGCAAGGAAGCTACATACATGTATACCATTTTCTCTCTTTTGTATGACATGCCCAAGGGTCAGTCACAATATATTGCCAACACTCATAGCAGAACCTCTTCAAGTGAGCTAAAAGAAGTGATACGTTTGATTCAACTAGTCTACAACACTGGTAGGTTGTGGTTTCCCAAGTTTCATTCTTCAACCTTCTACTCTCAAAGTGGATTTAAACATTGTCTTTATTCAATTAGTTTCATTTATTTTAAATAATGTTTGCACTCTTTTTTCAGAAAAATGACAGTGTAATATCTGATGATAGCAGTATTGATGCAAGTGATTGGACATAAACAGGTATTATTATCATCTGTACATTATTTTTTTTTTAAATTTCATTAGAATGACTTTTATAAATGAATATTAGTTCAAAAATAAATATCATTAGGTTATACTTTATTTTTCTACCTATATATTTTCATTAATACTGTAAACCTTTAAAATATTAATGATATCTACTTTCAGTTACCTGCGTTTGTACCCTTTTGACAGTTTATGTGACCATGCAGGGTGATAACAGTTCTATTCAATGATGAATCCTTACAGGTATACATTTTGTACATTCATTTTTGTAATTATTGTTTATAGATTCTAATATTTAAAATTAATAGCAAACATTGTGTCTTACCTAATACCATATTTTGTATGCATTATGTTGTATTTTTGCTTAATTCATTATTGCGTTTTATTCAGTCTGAAATTTAAATTTTATAAACATGATTTTTGTACACCATTTATGGATTTCAATATAATATAAATCATAGATAAAAGTTTAATATAAATTACAGGCATTGGATAAATTGTATTATGTAATATCAGACACATTATTTTCTCATTTAAGGACACCACACGGCTACTGAGATGTCAATGGAAAACCATCATCATGACTGTAGAAGAAACAGAATGATATTTAATATGAATGTGTAACACATTAATTAACTGTTCTCTTTGTGATGTAACATTATTCACACTTAATACATAGTCAAACAGTGATGCTTGCACAACAAAATATTTAATATGAAGATGTGTGTTTGAGCCAAATCATCCCATTCACTGGCCTAATTTGTAGTTATGAATGAAAATTGCTTCTCAGAACCATGACTATCTAGTACAAACATAGTCAACACATGATTAGAATTATCATACCAGTACATGGTGTGTTGTTTTTCAATTGTTTTCACTTACATTGTATTCATGATTTGGTTTAAGTTAAAAGCACATGCTTGTAAACATTTGTGTACATTAATTTATAACCTGGGTTCTAAGAAACTGTCTTTATAAAGACAGCTAGCATATCACAGGCCAGATTATATTCCAAAATTTATTTTAATTTCTGCAGTTCACCACATGTAATTTCTGGTGTTTCCTAGAAAGAAGGCATTTGTCTAAGAACCACTGTCCAAATATTACCCAAACCACAGGTTAATTAGTGTAAAATATGTACCATTATGAACATTTTCTGACACACAAGAACATTCATTTAAACTTTTTTCATTTTTTCCAAAATAGGTTCTAAACGGGTTCCATATTGTCCTTGACATTGGATTTGTTTATGGTGCATACTACTCCTACATTTTATTGTTATGGCCTTAACATTTATAAAAGATTTCTTATCCTGTAATAAATACACTTATATTACATAAAAGATGTTATAACAAATCTAGTTAGAGAATAGTTTATTAAAAACTATCTGAAAAATACATGAAACTCTATTTTTTCAAATTATTTCTGTTGCTATGCAGAATATTCTATATTGTCAAGGAAATAATTAAAGGACAATGTTAAAATGAACACTTTAATAAAGTGTATGGTAAGGGACCAGTCAATTGTAGTATTGGTTTAGATGTTGTTGTGTCAAGCTTTAGAATTATGCTATATGTGTTTACTGCCATAAGCATGTTTAATTGGAAGATGATTGATAACCTGTTTATTGGAAATCATGTTTTTGATTATTCTTGAATACACATAAATTGCACACTTCAGCAAGTATGTTCTCTTAAATTGCATGTTTAAATATTGCTCTAAACTTTACATGATGAGTTTTGCAAATTCCATACTGCTCTAGTTAATTATCACAGTATTTTGTCAATATTTTGATTTATCTCACGGTTGCTAGACAACCGCAAAAATGTAAAGTACAAAATTATGTGTTTAAACAATAAGACACATTGGTGATGAAAATAAAACATATCTAAAGTATATTATGTGTTGTCTGTTTATTGTTAGGGCGTGCTTGTTCTGCCTGAATGATTCTAGACCTAGAATAGTTATTTTGGAATAAAAAGGATGTTCCTTGGTAACAGCAAAATTGCCATAACTTGGTAATTATTCAAGATATCAACATGAAATTTACATGATTTGAAATCTAAAGGTCCACTTATTACAATGATACTTAAAATAAAAAGGTGGTTTATGACCCACTCTCATAGTGGCATCCTCATGCGCTAAATCTTGTATTTTGTAAATATTTAGCGGTTGCTAGGTAACCAAAATATATTTGGTGATGATTTTGAACGGTTTTACAAATAAGAATCTTTGTGACGCCAAATGTGCAAATCAAGTATGACATGATGTATTGGTTAGCTGATTAAATGTGCTTAACACACAGCATAGTTGTTACAACATTTGCACCAGAAATGGTGTAATTTGGAAGGAATACAGGCATCTACAAAATCGTCATAAATCACTCAATTTTCAGAACATCGACATGATATTTGCAAAATTTGAAACGTTTTTCTTCAAAGGTTACTGTGACATTAAAAGCTGAACAATTGCATCTTGAACAACTATCAGAGTGGCATCCACATGTGCTAAATTGTGTTTTTTTGTAAATATTTAGCCGTTGCTAGGCAACCAAAAAAAAAGTCGACATAATTTTTCACTGATGTGCAACTTAAAACCGTTGTATGAACAAATCAAATTTAATATGATGTGTGGTAAACCGTTTAAATTTGTTTAATTAACAGAATAATTGTTTCAGTTTTTTCTTCTAAAACAGTGCAATTTTGAACGAATCACGAACTACTAGGTGTCAACAAAATAGTCATAAATCACTGAATTTTCAAGATATCGACTTAAAATTTTCAGAATTTGGAAATTTAAACTTCAGAGATAACTGTTACATTAAAAACTGAAAATGTGATTTTTTACCCACTAGCCCAAAAATCGCAGTCGCGGCCACATATATGTTTGCTATTTATTCGAATTTGAAAAAACTATCAATTTTAAAAACAGTAGATAAAATCGGAGAGTGCAACTGAAACTTAAAAGTTCCAAACAGCCATGACAAAAGTGCCAACAACATAAAAAGCTGATTTAAATGCACCATAGTGGGACTGAGGTAATATAAAAAGGCAAATCGACATCTGCTGCAAAAATAGACTGAAAGTGTTACAACACGCTATCTGTAGCAATATAAGACTGAGATTATGTAATAACAACAGGCCATCTGCTGCATAAAAGACTGCAAATACTATGTATGTAACAACAAGCCATCTGCTGCAAAATAGACTGCAAATATGTAACAACAAGCCATCTGCTGCAAAATAGTTTGCAAATATGTAACAACTAGCCATCTGCCTCAATATATGACTGAAATTAGTAACAAGCCATCTGCTGCAAAATAGACTGAAAATATGTTACAACAAGCCATCTACTGCATATTAGACTGAAAATATGTTTCAACAATCCATCTACTGCAAATTATACTGAAATCATGTTACAACAAACTATCTGCTGCAAATTAGACTCAAAATATGTTACAACAAGCCATCTGCTGCACATTATACTGAAAATATGTTACAAAAAGCCATTTGCTGCAAATTAGACTCAAAATATGTTACAAACAGCCATATGCTGCACATTATACTGTAAACATGTAACAACAAGCCATCCACTGCAATATATGACTTAAAATATGTAACAAACCATCTGCTGCGAATTAGACTGAAAATATGTAACAACAAGCCATCAACTGCAAATTAGAAACTGAACATATGTAAAAGCAAGCCATCTGCTGCAATATAAGACTGAAAATATGTAACAAGCCATCTGCTGCAAAATATACTGAAAGTATATAACAAGCCATCTGCTGCAAAATATAGTTAAAAATATGTTTCAACAAGCCATCTACTGCAAATTAAACTGAATATATGTAAACAACAAGCCATCTGCTGCAATATAAGACTTAAATATGTAACAACAAGCAATCTGCTGCAAAATATACTGGAATTATATAACAAGCCATCCGTTGCATGATAGACTTAACATAAGTAACAACAATCTTTCTTATGTTACAACAAACCACCTGCTGCAATAAAAAAACTAAAATTATGTTACAAACAAGACATCCGCTGCAAAATAGACTGAAAGTATGTTACGACAAGCAATATAATACTGAAAACAATAAAACAACAAGCCATCTGCTGCAAAATTGACTGACACTATCTTACAAGACATATGTTGCAGAATCGACAGACATGTGTTACAATGACACTTTGGCTGCAAAATAGACTGAACACATGTAACAAACACGCCATACAACAGGAATATGTTACAGCATACTTGTTGCATATAAAAACAATAACAGTGAGCTGAAATCATCTGGTGCAAAATAAACTAACAAATCTTCTTTATATTATATATACCAGTGTGCATGGTTAAACTCAATCTTTCAGAACATATTTGCATCAGTCACCTTAGGTATCCATCTCCAAGACTCCTATGGTCTAGTAGGCATAAACTAAACATTGACTCAATAAATTTAAGGTTTTCATTATCCTAATAGCATGTGAAGTCTTTCAGAATCGATTTATCCGAGATAATTGACAATCCAATGATACACTACGTGGAAGCGTTAATGTTCATTATTTTGGGCGTCTTACGGTTCGTTTCTTGAAATTATTTAATCCGTCAACGGCATTAAATAAATTTAATATCTTAAAGCCAAAGGTTGTCGCCGGCATTCACATTACAGCATATGGCACCCTATACATCATATAATTTTTGGGTGTGACAAAACTCTCCACTTAATAAAAGCGGACTGCCTGCCTCCATCTTAAGCTCAGCAATCCTATATTAAATATGAAAATGATTTTGATAAAACTAGAGTTGTCTCGTGATAAATTCATAGTCTGTATAATTGACTTCTGGATTATTTTTATAGTAAATGATATAATAACTTATATATCAATAAACTTATCAATTAAAATTTGGCAAATCCTTCAATATGCTCAGATTGCCCCATTTAAATATAAAAGTATTAACTTCAACTTTGGCAAATCCTTCAATATGCTCAGATTGCCTAATTTAAATATAAAAGTATTAAATATTTGCAAATATCTAATATACATACATGTAGTACAAACAAGCATATCTAACTGCTCTGATTCATATTAAACTTCTGACACACAGTCAAATATCATTGACAATTTATCTAAACGAACCTGCACCCTATTGAAACTTCCAATACTATGTTTTGTATCACAAACAAAAAACTTGTATTAATCATCAAAACTCATATAGCCGCAAGTGTCCAATTGTATATCCAAACCAAATTTGGCATATCCTTCAAGTGCTCGGAAAGCCAAAAAATGTCTTTAATAACTCAATAGGCAAGGAACATAATTGAATTATTGGGCCACAGCATGATATCGATTTCAATATTTAACTAATAATTATGCTTTTAAATGAATAGAATCTTTATTACATACCTTTTGTACCATATGATATGAATGGACATTGTCTTATTCCAGCCGTAACTTCGTAATTGTACCGAAACAGTCTGATCAAGCCATTTCTACTGGTAACTGGAAAATAATGTAACACATGCCATCTTAATATTTGAATGGTGTTGCTGGATAAATTGGTTTTAACTTGTAATTAAAAATATTTTCTAAATTAATTAAAAAAAATAGCTAAAATGTTCATCCTTCTGATTCAGCCATTTTAAACTGGTTTTTGTTTATTTAACACACCAATAAATGTAATCCCTACCAGTTGCAACAATGAAGCCAAATAGTTCTTCAATATTCCAAACTGCTGTTAGTTGGCTTCTAACATTTCTCATCCATAAATCCTAATTGATTCATGCATCATACATTCGCACAATAAGTATGATCATTACAATAACCACTGCAATGATTTCATCAACAATGTTTTCATCACAATAATAGAAGTCATAAAGTAAACCGACTTTACTATATATCTATATATAGTCTTAGTGACGTCATACCAACTGTACACCTCAGGTGATTTGTTCTCATCTTCTACTTTATTTCAATATCATCAGTTTACAGTTTACAGTTTAATTGGTATAATCGGCATTTGAAATGCCTTTGACCATTTACATAATAAAAAAAGATGGTCAAGACAAAATATATACATACATTTACATTACATACAGTGTAAGCATACACAGCATATAAAAAAAGCAACTACATGTATATATGTGCATAATTTATATCGATGTTCTAGTACGTTTATTTGTGCTGACGTGAGGAACTATTATGCATATATATCTATATATATTCTTAGTGACGTCATACCAACTGTACACCTCAGGTGATTTGTTCTCATCTTCTACTTTATTTCAATATCATCAATACCATGATAATCATCATCATAATTATTATGATTGTTTTAGCATTATCATATCAGTGACTAGTAAGCAATTCGGTATCAGCATATTCCTCACAATAAATATTATTATAATATTAAATGCATCGTGCTCGTCCTTACAACAACACAATTTCCATGAAAATCACATTAATCAAATCACCAAAGGGCATTAATCAGTAACACTATAAACAGTCCAACTTTCACATATGATATGTATCATTAAAAGGCTAAAATAATCACAAGTGTAACTATTATTCAATAATAACTTTCCTATAAATGCATATATATAAGAAATATAAGAAATATAATTATACAACATAGTAAACATAAGGTATGACTAGCTATTATACCGACATTACATGTTCATGTACACAAATATAGAAAACAAATATAAAACATGCATATTGGCGAAAACGTTTGACCTGTCGCTATTGTACCGTAAGAATGTATTGATTAGTTGAATCAACAACTCTGATTTGACAACGGATCGGCACGGATATTCAAGGGTGGCATGTTAAATGTTTTAGATAATACAAACAGATATATACATGTAAGATAAAATAACATAGTTTAGGTAATTTGATTTAAATACACAAAAAGTAGATTAAGACGCATAGAAACCATGAGCATAATAATATAATTCATTTACAAGCATTAGGAAATATAGCAAAGGGTTTAGAAAAAATACTAGATCTATGTTGCAATTATAAAATCACATAAACAACCTAAATAGAAATTTTAATATTAGGCCTATAAAGCAGATCACAGGTTGTCATTATCACAGTCCTATCATCTAATAGGGAGTTCTCAGTAGTGCTTAGTCACGTTTTCTGTAGAATTTCATTTGGAACGTATATATGGTATAACTTTCAAAATAAATTGATATTAATCTTTATTTTACACCTTTAACCGTGTATAATTGTATATTATTGTTAATGTACGGATCTGGATTATTTCACAGTATAATTTTGTGACACCGTTAACATCCATGGTCGTAGTGAAACCTGATTTAGAAGAAGACGAGGATGTCGAATATCGACCGAAACCAAGTAAGTATAAAATTTATATTTAATATATGTGTCTGAAATGTGTTGTATCATCATTTCAAAATTCATTCAAATAATTACCAAACTGACGCCATGCTATTCTTCTTTCTTTCATTATGTTGCATATTTGTATTATGTATAAGAAACTGCAGTTTCACTGTGTGATAAAAAGGCGGTACATCTATCTTTTTAAAGCCTTTGTCCTCCTGAACATTTTTTGCCTCGGCGATGTACTCCCGATTGGACATTAATGCGTTATCAGGACATCGGGAACAGGTTCATAGTGATCTAGGGGAAGCTTCGGAGATTATGATATAGGAAGGAATCGGGTGGTATCGGGTGGTATCGGGAGAACATCGCCGATAAGGAATTCCACAGTGGGACCTAAGCTTAGCGTCGGAGGAAATACGTGTCAAGCTAGTAATAAAACACACGGTATTTTGTATTTGTAAACATGTACTTACGAGTCATTGGAGCACTGTATCCGCTGTATTCTTAATGCAATGCAAGAGGGTTAGTTTCAATAATAAAACTATATTAAATAACTTAAATAATACCGGATTTTAAAAGAGTTCGTTCGTTTGAAGTTTAAATAGTTGAATTATCTGATGTCAGAAGAATGTAACATTTTCGATTCTTGAGGGATGCACCATTCTTATAAGCTTTCTTACATTATATGAAGATTAGAGTAAGAAATTAAAATTATACACTGCGTACATATCTCAGATAAAATTAAGAATTAACTTAAATTTTGAAAACAAACTTTTTTAACACTGTAAACACGCCGCTCCTTAAACTAAAGGCTTAGCGTACCATGTACAGTTCTACAGATCCAAACCTCGCAAGGTTTTGATAATATTTATGTTTGTATTAATAGAACCAACAAGACCACCAACAACAACAACTACACGGAGACCATACCGGCGATACTATGGTGGTGGTGGCTCTGGTGGTGGCGGAGGTATGTTCCTTTTATTGCTCACTAGAATATACATGTATACGTTGAAACTTTTAATTCAAGTTATCAACATTCTTCTATAGCATTGATAATTTTAGCCTACACGAGCACAGTTCTATGAAAGCCTTAAGCACCGAACTATTCCTTCGTCCGTCGTCGAGAAGTAGTTACCTTATTCACTTGGGTAATGCTTTATCAAGGCACTTACAGAAATCGTAAACTTACGATCAAATTTAAATTCTTTATGATTTGTTTACAATTATAAACGGTTGTAAATGGAGCTGCATTATTAATAATGATTCAAGAACTGAACTCCTACAAACAATATCCGTCACCAATTTGCAGTTGTTAAAGAATTATACAGAAATTAAATTTGAGTGTAACTTTAAGATTTTCGTAAGTGCTTTGATAAAACAGTACCTTGATATCTCAATTATTGCTTAATCTTTATGAAAGCTTACAATGTTCATTACTCTTAACAATCTTAAGTTTGTTATTAGATTAATTCTCTATAAGATATTGACCATATTCGAAACCGGGTCATTCGGGCTAAAAACTATATTATCCAGCCAAATGAAAGAAAACCCACAATTTCTGTAAATGCCAAATATATATCCTTTGTTGGCTGCTTAGGACCTGATGGAGTGTATTTGTAATCATAATGCATTAGTTCATTTGTATCTATGTGTATCTGGTAAATCCTAGGTCCCACTGAGCATTTGTTTGCCTCGGCGATGTACTCCCGTTTGAAATTAATGAGTATTCAGAGCATCGGGAACAGCTTCCTCGTAGTCTAAAGGAAGCTTCGGGGAAGTTATGAGAAAGTTTGTGATATGGGAAGGAATTATGATGAATCGGGTAGTATCAGAAGAAATCGGGAGAACATCGCCAATGTGGAATTCCTCAGTATGACCTAGCCTTAACATTAAACATTTGTGTTAAATCAGGTGGAGATCCTCACTATATAATCAGAGTACAAAACATTGACAACCCAATTTGCTTCGATGTTCCAAGTAAACCAGACGAGGTTCACAATTTGATCACTGATCCAACCTACAGTAAGTGTATGCCGACTGTTTGTGTGTATATATGACGAACTGGGAACAAATATTTGATAGCACATCTCTAAAATTGTATAGGTTATATAATGAATGATTATTATATTATAAACAACATTAATACGTACATCTTCTTTTGGATTACTTATCGTCTAACAAGATTTAGAACTTGTCTTAGTATCATTGGTAATTTCCAACATGATATTAACACCCAATTGCTTCTATTTTTCGTGAATTATCCTTAAAAACCCATCTTTGTAAGTCGTATCAGTGGTGTCGGCAAAGACAATCATTGTTTCAACTCAATTCACACTAAAGTACCTAATTCCTATTTGTGTTTAATGAATTAAGCGTCGTTTTTTAACATTCATTGAAAACATTCGTTGACCTTTTTAGTTTGACTGGAGCTAACAACTACAAACACGCTTTTCCACAATGCCATCTTCTCCACATAAGAATGACACTGAATGGCATAACCTGTAAGGCCCGGTAGTCCGAGTTGTATACAGACGTCTTGTAACAATTGGACTGGCTAGTCGAACGTACGGACATCGTGCGTACATACCCGTATGTAAACAATGTAATTGTGAAACAACTGTAAACCTTTATGCAGTAACTTTTGCCGTATTGCTTAACCATGTTATACAAATGTATTTGAAACGTTTATTATTTGCTGTTTTGTTTTGTTTTTAGATATTAAAATAAACACAAGAATAATAGCGTCAAATAAACTGGATAATAACGGCGATCCGAAAACGTTCATTGGTCAGGTGTCTATCCAAATGTCTCATCATGTGATTGTCATCTCACCAGACGCCATCTTCTACGACGCGAAGGTGTGTTTTAACTCCAAACTTCTGTAAAATCTCATATTTTGGTGGGTATTAAGTTTCGCGGATTTGATAAAAAAAGCATTTCCGAGGGGATCGTTAATTCGTTGATTACAAAACATGGCAGGAAAATCCTATGTTCTGTATTCGGGAGGTCGATTATTCGTTGGGATTAGATTTCGTGGTCGAGTACATCAACGAAATCAACGAAAATTCAACCCCCTCGAAAAATAATAAGTTTACAGCATCACCAGTTTACAAAACATGTGCATCTTATGCCCTCATCAAGAAACCGATTATTGGCAATTGTACTTCATTGTTTTCAAATTCTCACCATTCCCGCACAGTGTGATAAAGGATAAATATTTGCTGTTGAAACGAGGGAGCAGTTGCTACTAATACGCGTGGAGAATAACCTTTCATCTATTTATTTAACCATTATTTCTTCTTGTATTACCCGTTTTTATTTCCGTGTGCGTACGACGTTACCGGCACCCCCTTGTTTGTAAAATACGTACACGGCACACGTATATAGTAGCGTGGTTGACCGGACACTATCCGTGCTTCTAATTTCGCACGATGTGGTCCACAATAGGTAAAGTCGTAACATTGTATTATGATAATTATTTTTATTGTTATTATACGTACAATACTCCTATCCCGCGTGTTAAGTATACTGGTGTTTTATTGGACCTTATAAATAATGTGTTCCGTGTTCTACCAAAAGTATTCCTTAACAAAATTATATAAAGTGACACTAGTATCTATCTTAACACCTTCATATGGAACTGCACATTGACTTATTGACTTACTTGGCCGCCATACAGTACTATCAAAGCATCTACATGTATATGTTTTCGTATTCATATTATGTATTCATATCATGCCATCGTAGGTGTTTTTGTGGACAGAAGAAAGGGTGAAGCACTTTGGTGGACACAAGTTCATGTTACTGGAGCATGGGCGTGTGCTCTCGATTCGTTTTGCATTTGGTGCTGAGGTGTTCATTCGACGTCATATTCACAAGAACCAAACAAATGGGGATGTCAATTATCTTAACATTTACGTAAACCATGAAAATGGCTTCAGCAAGAGGTCGTTTGGCTTGATAGGTATCTTAATTATATATGCTTTACTGTCTTCGTATTCAAAACATATTAACAATCGATAAAATTTAATTCATAAATAATGGCATATATGTTATTAGAATATAACATAATGTTCATTTACAAATAGTGTTAACATCACACCAGCTATGCCAAAGGTATATTGAGATGGCACCGTTTTATGACTACCCATGGATCTGCTATTTAGGTTGTACTAATTCGCATTAGGTTGGTTGTCTTACAAGTTCTACAACTTATATTAAGTTATCACTCTCGACACCATATTGTTTATAGTATCCATAGATGGTTTTAGAGAAGAGACGATTTTCCGTTTTATTATCTTGAGTCAATCAATGGAAACACTTGTACCATTGTTATTTCGCGACCAATGAGCTTACATAGGACACCCGCCACTCGAAACGGACGCTCTTTCACTAGGCTATTGGTGATATGTTATTTAAAGGAATAGAGGATAAACACATTCAAACAACGTGTATACCATGATCTTTTCCAGGGCAATTTGTTAACGGGTATAAACATATAAACCTGTTGAAACAGTTCGTTAATGAAGGTGGACACACAGAGGCCAAACTTCAAATAAAAGAAGGAAAGAAATTTCACGCCATAACGAACGACGATGTTACAACGGCAACACATCAAAGGATTCGGGCAAAATTGATTGAAAGGTCTGAGGTTGTCGACAGTGAAATGGTGAATTGTTGGATGGTCCACAAACAGCACCTGGATGCATTACATGGACCAAGTAGTTTATTCATGACTGATGCTTTTATTGACTCTGAATAATGCATATGTGAAGTGCCTACGTAACTCATACACTGTGTAAATAATTTCATATTGTAGTGAAAACTCGAGTTTTATGTACATAAGATTTTCTTGGACTATTATCAAACAATATTATTGTTTCATTACATAAACATACGCCCTTTCTAAATGATACGGAACTGGTGAAGCATACAAGAAGTTAGGGCCTAGGGAACATGTTCCTGTGTGTTCTCCAATGTAACGAGAAAAGTATGGGTTGTCATCATTCGTTGTATCAGGATTCATCTAGAGTGATACAAAATACCTCCCGATATTCTCCCGACGTTATTCCCGGTTCCCACTGAGCATATTTTGCCTCAAGGCATAATTGTACTCCTGGTGGTATTTAATGAGCTTCGGGAGGCATCAGAAACATAATCCCTCTGTATGTTCTCCTATGTCTCGGTGAAACTGTGCAAGTGATGAGACAATTCCATGTCATCGGAAAGTATCAGGAGATCTGAGAAAAGATTCAATGTTTTGAAAACAGGTATGTGGGGGTCATCGGTAGAAAATGTGTTTTTCCACATTATCGTTGATATTTCCATATACACATGTTTACGTAACGTTACTAACATAATCATTATATGCTACATTTATAATAGAACTACATGTACATTGTTTAATACAAAATCGTTTTGATGTAGATTTCTGTAATTATAAAACAATGACATATGTAAAATTCTTAATCATTACCTAATGTCTTAAAATGTGGTATATCGAGGTGGCTAGATTTTGCGTTGGTGATATGTCTACACATGCTAAATACGCTAGTTCACACTTATACCCCAATCACACGAGAGTCGGAATTAGCCGGAATGTCGTAGGAATGGCGATTCGGGGTACATTTTTGTATGTTCGAAATCTATTCCCTCTGTATTCCGAGTGCATTTCCTATAATAATAATTCAAACTGGTCATTTTCAATGTTTTAGCATGATCTAAACCTAAAAAGTATATTCACTTAAATATTCCAGATCGCATGATATCGGAATAGCCGGAATGTCACCAAAATGTAAAATTCGAGGTGTATTCTTGTTTAATCGAAGTGCATTCTTAAACTATTCCGTTTTATTCTGTTTGAATTCGTAGTTCATTCCATGTATTCCGGTCCATTCTTGCAGCCACTTCGAATGTTTTGCGCATGTTCAAAACTTTCGAGATGCATTCGAAGTCGAGTGAAATATCGAATGGCAATCGAAGTGTATTCTTTCTACATACTGATTACTTTTTAAATATTCTTACGGCATTCAGACATCATTCGAAGCAGTACTAAAAACAGTATAAGTACTGTTATTTAACACCCTACCCGTGAACAGCCACGTGCGAAACGATCCAATGCTTGTGTGTACCGTATTGTAAAAACGTATTCGTGCACATTTGCCGCTTTCATTCCGGGCGTATTCGAGTTATATTCGAGTTATGTTCGAATATCATTTGAATTGTATTCGAATCGTATTTAGAGTATTCCAACGGCATTTTGACAAGGCTGTAATAATTTTGGTCAATTCGAATTACTATTTGGAATGTGTTTCGATTTTTTATTCTTTCTTCATTCCGACTCATTCGGGCTCATTCCGGCAGATTCGAGATCCGTGTGATTGGGGTATTATATTGGGGTCATACCCTGCATGGAGACATGCAAATATATTACAGATATGCTGTATACTATTCTTTCGTCAATATAACATATGTATATGACTGTGTATTATTCTAAATAAATGTTCCTTAATTTGTATTGTGTAGCTAGTTGATCCAACTGTTTGTCTGGAATCATTTATTGACCAATTGCAACTGACAATTTAGAAGAACATGTCCGTAACCAGTGTTATGAACAAAACATAATTTGGCGAACCTTGTAATGCATAGATTCATCGAAAATGCTTAAACCCAACCTATCGATTTCGTGCTTACAACATACACATGTACAATGGAAAATATCGGAATGTATCCAAATTAGAGTCACACCAAAGTACTGGCATAGCTTACTTAATTGGTTCTCATCGTATAAGAATAGCGCAAAGGTTCACAGTTCAACTCTTATCGACTCTAAAGATTGTGTTTGTATTACAACTTGAGGATGTTCATAATATTACTCGTTCAATCAGGTCATTCACATGTTTACATAACATTGTGTATATCAACATTGCATATATTCACTTTTATTTGTATATGTATATGGCTTTGTGAATAAGTTATTGGGTTTCACTGCCTTTTTCTTAAATCGAAATGTTTAAAACATTAAAATACAATGTTAGAATCTTGCAATGTTTGTATACACAATAAATCAGCTGATAAATTATGCTAACAGAATGTGGTAAGTCGATCATGTTAATATCTCCACACTAATATCTAATGTTTAATAGTTTTTCAAGTTCGTTATATACGTCACTAACATAATTATGAAATTCGATCAGTACTTTCCGTTTCTGGATTTTACCCGCTAATTTTAATAAATAGGCATAAGACTTTGTAACATGTAACAAGTTTTATTATTTTATATACGGATATACTGACATCAAATTGATTCCAAGTATAAAAATAAAAATTGATAAAAAATGATCAACAGTATAAAATTTATGTTAACATTAACACATATTAAAGGAATACATTATATACAGGGTGATCCAAAAACATGTCCCACAAACAATGCGTAATAAACCATACTGTTTCAAATATTTAATTTTACACACAGCACACACGTGTAAGATTTTGTCAGACACAACTTTTAACCAAAGTTTGAACAAACAACTTTACAAGAAATCCGCGAAGTGACCACATTTTTTCATACCGAAAATTCGAAATGACGTCACTGTGCACGCTCGTAGAATGATCAAACCCAATTGTCTGCCAATTGATTCTTTAAAATTAAGTAAAGTGGTTGGTTTGAAATAACTCACGTTCTCCTTTATAGAATCCCATAAGAAGAAGTCTATTGGACTAAGAGCGGGCGAATGTGTGCGTTATCTTAAGAGCTATCACCGATCACCAAAGTCTGTTGTCGATTGTCCAGCACAACATTCCGCATTGACCGTGTGTGAAAACAGTCATCTTTACAATTCAATACATTAGACCTGCTGTAGTTATTTCCGTCATACCACCTTTAACATAGCATTGAAAATTTCTCTACAACTTGATGGATATGCTTAACATTCTCACCCATGCATCCACTACGAGGTCTAGCATTCCTTCAAGTTTACATGTTCCTCACAGTTCATCGTGTCTCCAATTTTGACACATGTCTCCTAATTTGCTTTCTATATGATGCTGATGACTTTGGATTCGAAGTTGTAATTTTTCTTCCATCAAATGTAGGCTATTTTCCTACTTTGTAGTAAATTTACAATTTCTGCGTTTTCAACAATCTTGGAACGCTTAGAATATGATGGCATCGCTGATGGCGTTAACATGGTCACTATGACATTATATGACGATCGTCTTTATATTCAACAAAAAAACTTTATTCAATATTCTTTCTGCCAGTACCAAATCAATAACTATACTATCAAAATTCGCAGTTATTAGGCATTGTTTGTGGGAAATATGTTTTGGATCACCTTGTATGTATGGCAACTCAAACTGACCTTCCTCTTCTAGTACCCCTCCAAACCCACATCATTCATATAGTTTCGGGTTTTGTATATAAAACATTTTTCTTCGATCATCCTATTATAACATTTCCTCGGACATCTTTAGTTGAGCAAGCAAGTACGTAAGTAAGTAAGTAAAGATGAAACAATCTAAGTACAAATATCATCACTACTGGACCAGTCTTAGGAAGTTTTTAACACAGTTCAAATCAAAGTTTGTGCTATACACTATAGTTGAGCTTGAAGTGAATTGTCTCCTAAATTGTTTATCATTTAAAAAGTATCGTTTTAAAAACACATGTATTACATGTATCTGTGTTCAAAGGAATACTGATAATTCAATTTTGAAGGTTTGCTAATCCGCCGATCTATATTTAGACTGACTTTCGATACCAGTAGTATTATGAATTAATTAATTATGTTTTAAATTGAATAAAAAAAAAGTATTATGAATTAAAGATGTGGTCATTTTAATTAATATAACTATTTTAATCAGGTCAGACTTACTGTTAAATTGATACAAATTATAACAAAATGGGATGTATTATTCATTAAACATGCGTGATATGTCAATACTTAAATACTATACACAAACGATGATAATGAACTCAATAGTCAAACTTCTGTTTATATGCATAAATTATTACCACGGAGCAGAAACAGTGTTATAGTCAGCCCAGGATAATGTGATATTTACAAACATGAATCGGTTTGGTCAACTTTGGCAAAATTGGTTTTACAAATCACTTAAATAAACAGATAAGGTCAGTATTGTACTCAAAACATCACTGATAATTGGTGCACATAATTGTAATCCACCTTTGTGGGCTATACCAAATTTGCCCGCCTTTCACATTTTCCTGGGTACACTATACCAACAAAATATACGTAAAAGGAAATGACATATACAATGGAATTACGAATGTAGCCTTTTTGTTTATCTCCATTGGTTTAGACTACTTTAATGGTTTTATTTTTACACTATACAATATTGTGTATCTCATTAAAATAGTACAGGGGCATCCCTGAAGTGTATAATAACACATTTTCAACATTGTACATACGTATACAATCATAACAATTAAAACATATAAGTTCAAAAAACACACGTAAATAGCAATATAACAAACTGTACATATCACATATACAAGGGTTCTTAAAGGGCATTAAATGCATATCATAAAAATTAGCTAGAACACATGATAACTTAATTGCTGACTTTGTATAAAAGTTGCCAGGCTTTGGGCAAACCGTTTGAAAGCATTTTGGCAATTTTCAAGCACCGTATTAGAGCGCAGTGACACGTTATTGTTGTCCTATTGAATAGCATTTTATAACATATACGTGGTATATATTTCAAAACAAGTTTTACTCGAGTGTTTAAATACGAGCGTAAGACCTGAAATGGTCAACACTTTCTGATTAAAGTTTGTGTCATTAGAATTGGTTTGTTGCAGAAGTAAATATATCATAACGCGAATCCTGCTGTGCACGACGTCTGTGGCCCTGAAATGATTGATAAGATATTAAAACAGTTACACAGAGTTGTACCATATTCTAACAGTATATCATTAAGCACACCCGTAATGAGAATTCAAATTGTGTTTAGAATTACAGTCAAAGATAATTAGTCAAAAGCTGACTTGTATGAACTTTGTATTCTTTAACAAACGCGGATTGAATATTCATGTTGTACATACTTTTACTATAATAATGATTGTATGATATTTCATTGCGTTTGCGATCAAAAACAAGAAGTTCTTCTAGAACATAGGCAAGAAAGTTTGTTTGGTAAAAAGATAGTATTAAGTCGGACAGGAAAGGTAGCACTCGGCTTAACCAGCCGGATACAGAAAACATAATCAGAATTATTTAATTTAAAAAATAACGGTTAACCTACCTCATCATTGTCCATGTATACTGGATTGGCATCTTCGTCATATTCTGGTCTCGGTATTGTAAACTGTAAACAAATAGGGGATATCAATTACATATGTTTTATTCATATGTAAAGTGCCCACCGGTAATCTATTGGATGAATAAACAATAAAAACCTGCCATTCGCCAATAGTTAGTTTGTGGGCACATTCGCACATCAATATCTCTGTATACAAACATGATCTCTCATATACATCATTCTGTTGTTACCTAGTACTAGTATTGATTAACACCTAAACATTTCAATTTATAACGCTTTGGTTGGTAAACATGAAGTACACTGGCTTCTCTTTCCCTAAGATGGATTACCATTACATCTCCTTGCGTAGTAATAGTTCATATCTTGATGTTGCTTTGAGATACGTATTCTTTACTGAACGAGTACTAGTATGCCCCCATCTTTGATGAGGGGGTATATTGCTTTGCACATGTCGGTCGGTAGGTCTGTCTGTCGGTAGATCAAATGGTTTCCGTTCAATAACTCAAAAACGCTTTGTTCTAGGATCTTTAAACGTTCCATGGCGCTTGGTCATCAACAGCCCATGACCCCTGTTTATTTAAGGTCAGTAGGTCAAATGTAAGTGTGACCTTTACCATTTCTGACTATTGGGCTGATATGGGGGCATACGTGGTTTACAAACATATGTTGTTTTATTTTATGAATTCCATTATAAAAATCGTAGATACATTAAACAAAACAATGTCTAGTAGCAATAGCCTAAGTATGCAATCAGCATGTAAAAAGATTATATTAAGTCAGACAGGGAAGGCAGCACTCAACTTAACCAGCCGAGCACAGAAAACATTAAACCAAGCAAGAGATCGAAATTGACTATCATCTGCTATCGTATGTTACATGTATCTTTTTTAAAGCTGAAATTAGGTCATTCATTTTTGTATAGTTAAAACTAGGTTTTTCAGCTTTTTCAACAGCTGGGACATTGGCTTTAAGAGGGTTAGTTCATTTTCAGGTTCAATTGTGTGTTGGGAATTGTGCCGTGAATTCCAGTATTTGATGTATTTATGTTTTTTGTGTTCGGCTGTTTAAATTGAGTGCTGCCTTCCCTGTCCGAGTGTCTATTATTTTTGTTGAAATGTTACGACAGACAATTCTGCTATTTGGTTCATGCGATACTATAGTATATACGAGTAATATGAAAGTAATTATAAAAGTATAGCCTCATAAATGGCTGCTAGAAACATTGGTTCTATGTGAACATATGACGGTTTACTCATATAAACACTTACCATTCGCTTAGACATGTCCACCTCATTATCAAATGTTTCCCAATTCCTTTCGTATATTCTTCTATCGCCATCCATAACATCATAATTCGCATGAGCCGTACTCGATGGTAGATACAAGCCCCGTCTTAACACAGTAGAATTACTCGATAGGCTCGATGCATCCACATCCTTTGGGTTAATATGTAATATTTAATTATTTAACAAATTGCATAACACAGTTAACGAAAAAAACACAGTCATAAAGACCAAAATTATCATTTCAGTGTGTCGATACTTCTTTCATTCCCCGTAAACGTTCCAAATCTTATAAAAAGAAACAGGTTTAAGTTAAATGTAAAAAAATCAAATATTGGAATCTTGGAAAAAAACTTTTGTGGTGAAATGGAATGCATCATGTGGCGAACCTACGACCATGTAAAATTGTGTTCGAAAACTGACATATTTAGATAACGCAACATACATTTGAATCTAAATTCAATATTCGCACTGCATCTAAACTTCTAAATGCATGTCTATGAAAAGTGCGCCATGCAATCCATGAATTTAGTTCTTCATGAAAACATTGACAACATTCTAAAATAGTCGATAAAACATAAACGTGTTAAAACTTACATAATATGTATTAAAACCTGGCCTAATATTTTCACCCTTCACTGACAACTGCATTAACTTGTGTTGTCGCCAATTTAAACCTGTTACACTGTAGTCTCTGAAAGAATATCATATGTTCAGCATCAAAGTTTGATAAGCTCCACATTGATGCTTATAATGATTCAACATGAAATGGTCGCTTTCAAGCAGTTGGTGATAATAAAACTTCACACTATATAATTCTATTTAACAGAAAACGCAGGAATTACAACTCTCGTGAATGAAGTATTACTATGTTATTCCTGTTAATTTGTTTGCTGTATTTTACATTTTTACGAGGTTGTCACAATGAAGTGTTTTGCATGTAAATGAGGATTAATTTTCATGGTCGGTAGTGTGTTGTGGACTTCTTCGTTTTAAGATTTCTGACAGCTAAAACTAGGCATTATAGTCCTTTTGCTGTGGAAACTTGGTCATTCAGCTAGTAATAATTTATTATATTTTTCGACAGCTTGGACTTGGGCGGTTCTGTGCTTGTTTATTTGGGCATCGCGTCTTTATGTGTTTTATGTTTCCTTTGCTCGGTTGGTTCAGTTGGGTATTGTGCATTGTGTGCTTTTAATATTTTATGTGCTTGGCTGGTTAAGTTTAGTGCTGCCTTCCCTGTCTGACTTAATATAATCTTTTGGCACATTGAAAAAGAATGTATGATGTATCCCAATTACCTTTCTGGAGATGATGATTTCTTTTTTCGACACAAAACAACAGACATCGCAATGATGATTGTCAACATAATAAACAATGGTATTCCAATAGCCAATCCAAGAACGACAGACAAATCTGAATAGATAATGTTATAATGTTTAAATTTGTAGTATTATGCTTATATAATAGAATAATATAGTAAATGAAGTAAACAATTCAAACATCATTATCACACAATATAAGTGGCGAGTTATAGACTTACACAGAACACCTCGTACAATACTGTCATTCATAACTCGGGTTTATGGGTCTACCAGGGAAAAGTATATGCGTAGAATTTACGAAAGTAAGAATCATTCAATTATAAAAAATTTTTACATAATGAAGAGGTTTTAAATTATAAAATAAATAAGTATTGAATAACAATGGGTACCTCCTTGATTTTCTTCTTTCCTGAAAAAGGACAGACATATTTTATTTAGATAGCCATTTAGTAAGCAATGTGAACACTTTTCTGGCTATATGTACAGTATGGAATGTGCATAATGCGCATCAATTCGTTTGTTCTCAATATCCTTACATATTCTGAATGTAACCCTGATCCTTATACATTGCATTGTAACACGTTTTGTTTATGAAGGCAAATAAAAATATAAAACTACAAATTATGCTAAAGGAGTTTCATTTACACAATTGAACAACAATAATCGAAACTAACATTTGCTATTGACTTATCAAACACATAAGGACAGCAACGTTTGTGAATAATATGCTTGCATCGAATATATGTACTTTAATATTGAAATTCATACACCATACACTCTACTTCTATGTCAACACATTGTCCTGTCTGAAAAAACAAGTATAAAGTGGTGTGCAAGAAAAGGGTAAATCATCAGGTGTTGTTATGTTTTACTGATAAAGAATAACACGTACCTGCACTCCTGTAGTCCACCAAAACTGGTATCTAAATCACACAAGTCAGTCGTACCATTAACTGTTTAAAATAAACAACATAAACTATATACATATATGCACTACTTAATATTGGTATACTTGCGAAGAATTTTGCTTTATAAAACAATCAGTATCATTGTGAAAAGATAATAATTCTAATACAATATACTAGTAAGCTCTTATCCACAGATAACTGTATCATTGATAAAGAGTAAAAACAAAATATAAAAAGTTACCTGTGATTATATCGTGTATTTGTAAAACAGTTTGACAATGTAAGTGATCAAATAAGGCTGTGCATATCTTGCTAAAATATGTAACATTGTTTTTTATTGCGGAAATAGAGGTAATACAATATATTGTGATGATGTTACATGGAGTTAACACAACGCTTAGTATTTCATTGACTATAAATTATACTTAAAACGTTAACGGTATGTGGCTAACAGCATTCCTATTTGCCGATACGACAAGTCTTAGACGGGTATTAATGATTACCTTCTTGGCCTCCGACTGTCATACTAATAACAGTAGTGTTTGTAAAAAACAAAACAACCCTTTCATCTCCTGATACAATGGCAATACTTTTAGCTGCTATTGTCGAACTATCAGATTTGTCAGCAATGACTGAATAGTTAACATTTATACTTCCTTTCCTGTAATCAAAACGACAAGTGAGTAAGTAGTAAGTAAATAAAGTTTTTACATATTTACAATAATACAATCTTCCATATGAGCCTTAGATACATAAGATATAATAAAACGATATATGTTCTCAAAATATAATCAATACATGTGTTTAAGAAGACCAAATGCTTCATGACAGGAGGCTAGCATTTTACAAACAATACGTACATTTATCATTCATGGTTTATCTCGGTCATATAACACAGTGATCAGTTGACCTGAACAGTTGTTTTGTCATTAGTATATAATTCATATATATATTTCTTGTGCAATAACACGATTCACATTGAATTTCATAAATACCTGACTTTGTAACTTCTTCTTTACTTAAACACACCGATGTAGCTTTTGTAAATGAGATATTTTACAACTTTCTGAATCATAACTAATAATGTAAAAATATATTATTTTATAACTTATGAAAATAAAATGGTAAAGCAAACACCTACTCACCATATAGCATGTATGCTAATTTTAATCGTGGTCGCATTACCAGGATCGTTGTAGATGGTATTCAACTGAAGGAAAACATAAATGTTCGATTAATTAAGAAAATTCACGATGCTTCTTATCAGATGGCCTCCTAGTCGTTTCAAATAACAAACTGTGTGCTTTCGATCGAATTCAAAAGAGTATTGTAAATTGATAGAGGTTTTTATAAATAATCCAGCGATCAACTTTATTTCTAGGACTTAATGACTTTACAACGACAGCGTGTATGTTCCCTACAACATCTAAATAACGTGTTACTTTTCTTTTAGGAATAATACGTCATTATTTAGAATTTCCGCAAATGTGAATTAGATAATCTGATACGTATCTATTATATACTATATTACTATATTATATCTACTAACTATTTCAGTATGGAATCGGCATCTAAATCACGATTTTCCTTTGCCTATGATATTAACACATGAGACGCCTCTTCAAGAGACATATAGCTATTGGGTCACCAATTAACAATATTAAAAAGGAAGGGTCAGTATTCGGACCTTTAGTCTCTCGGTATCATACTGATTGCCTTAACCACTCGATCACATCTTATTTATACCTACCGTTTTTTCCAGTTCATTCTTGTACTTTGCATAGGTAGCACTAACATTAAGGTCTTCACTGCTGGTCAAATTATAATTCAGTTTCAGTACCACAATCACGGCTATCCTTGTATCTGGAAATGGTGATTATATTCATAATGCAAACAGTCTCGTTCACATAGTATCATTTTCTTGCCATCTCCGTACCTAACGAGTTTACGCGGTGGCTGATATAAAGCTATTTGAAAAGGAGAATGGTTGAATTGTTGTTATGAAATACAGCAAGTATGGCAAAATTTTGCTCCTACTGTATATACATGTACATTTATAATGAAATGTATGGGCTACGTGCATATACATGTTTAAAGCGTATGCTTATTTCATAAGTAAATAATGTGTTTGATTTAGGGTTTTAGAGTATTCTTTTATTTTAAATAACGTAGTGTGATTATATGACCTAACTAATTAGGACCAACTATATCTTTTACAAGCGAGTGTCACGTCTATTCTAATGATATATTAAGGAGTAAGCAAGGCTTAAACATAAATGAACTGTATACGATGCGTATAGATCAAATTGGCATAGAAGACGAGTTTACATAATAATACAATCATTTGGGTGTTTTACCAACTCAGCTATCAAATACTGTATCGCACAGACAATCCAAAGCTCAAATTTGTAAAAAATAAATAAATAAAAGAGCAACTGAGACGAACTTTTTAAAAGCGACGTATTTAGTGTTTAAGATATAATTTAAACAATAGAAGATAAACTATTTACCAGGTAATGGCGTGGTTGTGACATTGTTACTGTCATCTGAAAAATAGAATGTATGCCATTTAAGTAAATCTGATATTCAAAAACGTTCCTTTTTACGTAACATCTACATTTATAATTTAGTGTTGTATCTCCACTTAGTTATAGGTGCAGGGCTTATAATATTTGTGCAGGCTGTCTGCGCGTCTAAATGTATGTCCACATGTAATATGCTTCTCATTTTAAACTCAAGTTTAGCACGCAGACGTCTACGTGCAGATGACCATAAAGAATGGAATTCGACGTGTACAGTTTTACCAGAACACTATGGCCATGTGTCATTTTTACTAAAATACCACATAATGAAACAGTTTGTGTTCTCATCACAAACTATTAGCTTGACTTTCTGCATGGGGGTATTCTCATAGCTATCTTTTTTACCAGTAATATGGTCATTTGCTAATAAATTGATTGTATTTCCCCGTAATAATCCGCACTACAGTTGGGAAGTTTGAGTGATTTGGGCACACTTATAGGTTAAAACATGTATATAAATTCGTGTGCACAAAGGACAACGACAAAATTTCACAAATGCATATCTTCCTTAACCCATGAACTAAAATAAATAGGCACATCTTAAGCTTCTGTCGCCAAAGATGTTTGCATTTCATAGTGAAGGTTGTCCGTATAGTATTTGATCAGCACATTCTCTTTTGACCGACAATCATCTAGGCCAATTTCAAATTGAGGTCCCCTTATTACTATGTTTACATGTACGTATATTAAGTGGAGGATGTAAGAGTGCATATTTCTTAATACGTACTTCAAGAATAACAAATGTTTCATAAGCTACCGTATTCAACAAACCTTTTTCGCAATTCTCGGTCTCCGTTCTGTTGTAACCTATAAAGCATGAACATTGGAAACCATTTCCTTCTGGTAGATTATGACAACCCTCAAATTCTCCGGTACAATTGTGTGTTGTGTTTGAAGCACATTCATTCACATCTTCCTCACAGGTTGCACCTGTCCATGTTGGTTTACAGGAGCATGTTCCATTTTCATGGTTACATCCATCGACATTGTCTATGTTACACGTACAGTTGTTTAGGCATTGGTTACCATAAGTGAAATTGGAGCATTCTGAAAGCAATTAAGTATACATAAATACAGCAGGTGTCCGGGATAATTTTAATTGGATAAATGAACTATATATTATGAACAGTTATTGCAAGTTATTTCAATTGCTTACACATGGGTACTGTTTTACTAACATTGAGTAAATTTCACGTTAATCTACGTATATATATGTCTTTTAGGCAAATTACCAGGTGCGATTTACTAATAGATCACAAATTGTTGCATATCTTTACGTAAACTATTGAATATTGAACACCAATAAAGCGGGAACCAAACCAAATAAATTTACATAAGATAAGTTCTGACCAAATACACATTTTATTTCCTGATTAAACATGTTTAAGATACTAATAACAGTCTATAAAACATGTGACAGCCTAGTAGTGCACGACTAGTTAGTCTTCTTAAATGCCAACCATTATCTATTTACTTTGCAAAGTCAGTTTTATGAGACTAATAAAATAGTCCATGAAAGTGAGCACTACATATCTGATAATGGAACTTGATTTAAATGGTAGAAGCATTACCAACCCAGAAAGATAATAATAAACCGGACAGGAAAGCACCATTAAGCAGAGCAGAAACAACAGAGCTAAACACAAGTATAACACTATGTTCACGAACGTTTCGCAAAATTTATTTCATCTCATACCTCACCTTAAATTATGGCTCATTAAAAACAGTCATCACCACCGACCCGGGACAATGACGTCACTGACGTCACGATTTAGGTGTCGACGAAATAATCTCAATGATCACCTCACTTAGTATTGAAAATACGACTTGACACACAACACACTCCTCAAAGATGTAGCCCCGGGTATGCGTAACCATGGTTACTAAAAAATGATCGGTTTACCTTTATTTTCCATCAAAAAATTGGAAAAAAATACTATCAGGGGGCTAGATAATTCTAAATTCAGATACCTGGTAGGATGTTCATTTGTTATTAGTCTACAACATGCATTGCTTTACAGCACAAAAGTCTACGTTATTTTTTCCCTCGTATACTTTCTTTTGCTGTTGACTACAGTTGTCCTATACGTTTACTAGAGGTATTCATGTTATAGTTTATAGTACATTGTATACTTACGGGTACAGTTGTTTTTAGTGCCTGAGTATCCTGTGTTACAAGAACAACTGAAAGATCCATCCGTGTTGGTACAGTTCTGTATACAATTATGTGTACCTCTCTGACACTCGTTTATATCTACAAACAGTACAGAAACATTGTTATCATAGTAGAATGAACCCTTTATCTTCGTACGTAAATGGCCAATGTTTCATTGGTAGTTTATCGAAGCAAACGTAAAACATTGATCAATTGATATGATACATTTCTACAAATGTTAAGTAAATGATAATTAACCGGTCTATTTGGAGTGTTTTATATCAGCAATATCAATATCATACATAGGATCTAATCAGTGTTATATTGATGTCATCGCACAATGTCTAATAAATGTTATACAAAGAATATTATAGCAAACACTCACTGTAGCTTAAACACTAACTTGACTGGATGAAACAGACTATAAAAAGAATATTTTATTAAATACATAGATCCATTATCAAACGATTCATTAAGAATATAATTAAAAGGCATGTTATTATTACCAATGCAATTGTTAGAACTATCCAGTTCAAATCCTTGGTCACAGTGACATACATAACTTCCGTATGTGTTATCACATATGGATTTGTGATCTTCAGAGCAAAAACTGTCATTTGAACATTCGTCAATGTCATCATTGCACGTGGTTCCATCCCAACCAGACAAACAATGACACGTGCCATTAACAGTTCCACATTCCACCACATTTAACATGTTACACTGACAAACTTCTGAACAGCGTGTACCATACCATCCCTGGTTACATTCTATTAAATAAATCCAAGAGAAAGTTAATACGGAAACATAGTTTAACGTAATATCTACGAATATTCCATCCAACCATAAAATTCCTGTTACATCTCCCTCAAGCAATTTTCTATGTCATCTTTTGACGTTGAAATATATAGTCTGTTATTTAGAGTCAAGTATTCAACTGCAACCGAACCGAACTACAAGCATACAAGTACGTCAACATATACATAATGTTTAATGTATAGATTTAATGTAATGTCTACATTTTATTCCAACATAAAATCTGTTTTATTGTAACATTTAACAATATAATTTGACCCAATAATTTGAGTCAAACAACTGTACCTATGCATGAGCCTGAACCAGTTTCCAGAAATCCGTCATTACAACGACACGTATATGAGCCTTGGTTATTGGTGCACGTAGAGTTGTCAGTACAGTTGTATAGGTTGGTATTATTGCATTCATTTATATCCTCCGTACAGTTAGTCTCGGTCCATCCTGGTTTACAGTCACATGTTCCCGTTACATGATTACATGATGCAGTATTGTCTGTGTTACATGGACAAACCTCACCACATTCTGTACCGTAACTCCACTCATCGCATACTGAAAAGGAAAACGTACATGTCATAGTTAACTCACACATGAACATGAACTACATTGATAAAATACAAAATATACCTCAGACAAACAATCGTGGTATATCCTTATTGACCGATTGGTAAAAACAATCACTTTTGTCCTCTGGCATATTTATACAGTTAAGATAACTTCAGTAACACATTATACGAATTGCATTAAAACCACGAAAACTATTGTTTCAAAGACAGTATTTTGATGTCATTATCAGCCGCTGAAAAAGATGTATGATTACCGCGCTTAAAGGAGAAAGCATTTTAAGTTCTACAAAACTCATAGCTTTAATGAATGTGTTGCTTCAGATCGGGTGTTTACACATCAGTGAACGTCAACACATGGTCGTTCAATCCTATAATGAATGGTAGTTTCATAGGTACTTAACAGTGTATAATCTAAAAAAAGTTTACAAACTATTTTTTCCTCTACGATTTATCGGTATGGTACGCTCGTATTGAACCCACAACGTCCTGTTTCAGAGGCGGTTAATCAAACCACTATACAATTCTTACCATTGCAGCTACGTTCATCCTCTGCTAATATATATCCTGGTTCACAACTACAGTAATATTCACCAAAGGTATTTGTACAGATCTGATCACAGAGATTCCCGTTCTCCTTGCATTCGTTTTCATCTGCAATATATAATAAGAATACATGCTATATTCTGTAGAGTGTACGTTAATCAATGTGAATATATTAATAGTTTATTTAATGCTGCTTTGAAAACACGAAAAAGATCCATGGACCTGAACTGAACAACGTAATAAATAGTGACATCATAAGTACCATTGTTTCTATCTTTCGAATTGTGTTGTGAATGTATTTCATTTCAAGCTCCGGGTACCAGTTTAAGGTCAATGTTATTATATTGTTATTAATTGGTGAAAACAAATCAACATATTAATTTGTCATCATTTGTGGGGACCAGTGGACTTAACTAGATTTCTTTGTAACTTGCTCTTCTACAAGCAACTTATGACAACATTTGCTTTAGGTGGAGGACAAGGCCGTTTCCAACGCACTACAAACTGTGTGAGCTGACCGGGCACCATCCCCATACATCAGTTGTTAATCAAGTTTCAATGGTCAGGAAACTTGTTTACTAAATCAACGTATACATATTCTTCTTACGTGTTACTAATCGATCGCAAATTATTGCATTCACTTACGTAAAATGTGGAATATTGAACATAAGCCGGGCCACAATATCACAAATATAGTGGGAACCATGATAAACAAATATACATGGACTTTTGATAAGTTCTGACACAATACACACAATTGTATGAGCAAATATGTTTTGTTACTAATCACAGCCTATAAAAACATGTGGCAGCCAAAAGCGCGTGTCAATTTCACCACACTACGTTCATATTTGTTATCCTAGGGACGCTCTCACTTTGCGTAGAAATACCCCAAAACTTACGGCAGAAAATGCGAAAACATGTCTTAGTAAAACGCATTTCGCAAATACTTAGTATTATCGACCTATGCAATATTTACCGAAAACTTAGAAACGCTAGTAAATGCTTTGATAAAAAGTACCCTGGTGAAAAATACGCTGGTGGACGAGAATGTACGGCAACATAAGTAGATTTGTGTACCGAGTATAAAATGTTTTTTCGGGGAACTGTAAATAAACTTGATAATATTTACCTATACATGTATCCTCATCAGTAGCATTGAATACGTATCCCTTTTTGCATATACATGTATCATTGCCAGCATCAGACAAACAATATGATGTGTTTGTATCACATTTTGTCTCGTCTAGGCACTTGTCATTCGCTGCAATATGAAAAAATCATATATTATCAATTGTTAAAACTTTCTAATTAGTATTAATGGCTGCACAATTGATTCTTATACTAATTATGATTACTGGGTATCTTGTAGCACCAAAGGCTGTACGAGAATAACGTAGCAATATCAAGGACAGTAGCAGGATTCAAGTAATGTGCTCGCACATGTCCGTACTTGGATTGTAGTAACACAACTGATATACATTGTATTATGAATATAGTAATACCAAGTATCGCACGTGAATACTAGTAATACCATCGACTATATCGTTGGTTCTAGTAACGAAATTAGCGATATCAGTATACTTACGGATGCAAGTTCTTCTATCGTCGCTATTCAGGTAAAATCCTTCATTGCACGAACACCTGTATCCACCAACAGTATTGATACATACTTGGTCACACTTGCTTTGTCCTATACATTCGTCTATATCTGAAAGTTGGTGTGACATTATGGGTCAACAATTCAATATAGTTATACAATAAAACATATTTATTTGATTACCTCGTGCTATGATACTACGACAGGTGCCCCTCTTATATTTAAAAAGAGTAAAACATCCGATATTTTCTTGCCGACACAATATAATCGTATATTAATATGTCAAGTGACACTTACTTTTTATATTTTCAATTTACTAGTAGTTAGAAACCAAATCAACAATTTTGTACAGGCATTGTTTTGACCGAATAACCTTATTGAGAGTGTTAATATTTATCGGCTAGAATATTCAACGCTACAACCTATAATAAACCAATGTGTACGAATACAGGATAGTTAGACATTAACTTTATATTCTGGTGTAATATACTTGAAATTCGTATCTTAAGGTTCCGAATGGTATGATTGCATCGTGCAGCTGATTCTTGACCAAAACACTATGTTCCAGGCATTGTCGTCAGGAAAGAGATGTGGCAAATGTTTAGTTTTCATTTTTTTACTATGTAGAATAAATATGAGTTCCTTTGTATAAGTATGTCATGCAACAGGTTGCAAACTCGTGATGCTTAACGGATGTCAACTCTTTGGTAGTCTCGTAGACATTTCTCAAATAGCAGTATGTTCTTTTACCGTAAATATCTCAATGATGAAGCATTGTCTCGCCAGAGGTGACAACGTTAACCAAATTACCGTTCCGTTGTAGCATAAATTATATGGGGGGTAAAAACGATTGTGTCCCTTGTGTTTGCTCGGGAACACTGACATTTTTGTTGGGAGTTCGACATTCACCATTTCGAGCTAACGTGATTGGTAATTCCGAAGGACACTCCTACCTTCATTGAAAACCTTTCTACGTTATAGTTTCTGTCCTAGATATGCTAGCTGATATTTACAATCCAACAAACGAACTAGACGTCATTATGTATGTCGGTTAGTCGTCTAGGTCGTTTGTACTGGCATATCGTAGCTATAGAATGAAAGGGTGATTTATTATTTAAACCTGCTATCATAAAATATTATTCATCGTCGAATGCACTTGTAGCAGGCACTTATCGTTGACAACAAGTATTTGCAGTTAATCGTTTTCGAGTTTCACAGGCAGACGTATAAGGCAATAACCAAATAGGACCGGAGTTGGTTAAACAATCAATCATACTTAAAAGATAACAAGGGATATCACTGAAGGGCCGACATCAAACTACCTACACCCACAGTGTGCGCTTCCTTAGACAACTATTATTCAATCATGTTTCAAAGGATTAAGTTCTGCACATACATTCATTCGACGTAATGCAGTATGGTAATGTTGTACGTATACACCAATTATTTAAAATACGTTTAACGGTGTACATTATACAGGCCATACCTTCACAAGTATTTCCATTTATTTGAAATCCATCTCGACAGCTACATTTATAACTTCCAATGGTATCAATACATATTTGCGCACAGGAATTCTGTTGTAGGTCGTCACATTCATTTATATCTAAAAAAGTAAAACGGGACATGTTTTTAATTGTTTAGTTGTTGTTGAAATTGCACATGCATATTGGTAAAAATGCACATACACATTGGCAAGTGATATCAATATCATAACTACATATACGTTGAAATACATTCACAACCTATTCATATTTTAATATTATAAAGATTTGAATATAACAAAAACATTTAGTACGTACTTTCACATTTTTCTATTGTGTTCTTGAAATATCCATCTTTACAATTGCAAGTGAAATTTCCCGGACTATTCACACACACCATATTGACGTCACATATTGTCTCATCTTCAGTGCTACATTCATTGATATCCTCATCACAATGTTTACCAAGCCATCCATCTTTACATTGACAACCAGACTTAGGATCACATGTCTCAGAACCCACTCCACAATTACATTCTAACGCACAATTATCTCCATAGTGATAAGCGTCACACGCTAAAAACACAAAATACTCTGTATTTAACAAAGACAGCTACTTTTCTATAGTTATTAGGGAAATGTAGCAATTATGTTTTTGATAAGTTATAGCCAGTCTCGAAACCAACTTAACTCTACAATTATATTCTCAGGTAGAATCGTCCCCATAGAGATACGGGTCTCATTCTAAAATCATGTACATTTTACATGTTACCAAATGTATCACTCTTTGAATTTTATTACGCAAAATATTTAGGAATTTTAAATTAACTTTGATTATTTACGAAATTAGGAGATGTAGGTCAACCACATTGTACTGGACCGTATTCCTGTTAGATGCAAACTGTCATCATTCAATACGAATTCACATATTATTCAGTGTACGCATATAATAATGTATACATTCATAACTATAATACTGTAAAAAACTTCTATTCCACCATTTTTTCGAAACTTTCATATTGTTTTGTTCGCAAGAAGTTTGAATTCTCGTCATTGACAATGTCCAATTCCCGACTGTGTATTGCGAAATATTCGCGAGCATAATGATATCGCGTGTCAAAATCCTGGCGAATATCAACGAAAATAAAACTCGTGAAAAAAATAATTTATGGTATTGACTATGTCCAATGAATGGTCATGAATAGTCCACATGATTGATCATTACCATAGATTGAACCGATGACACAGTGACCATTCACCGCTATAAGCACGTGTGGGGCATATCTGTAATTTCTCACATTATTTTGCCTGTTATAGGTATCATGTTCCAACCACAGCAGGCCACTATGTAGGGAAATAAACAGGCGTACAAAACCATCCTTTCACCCTTAGAAATCGATAACAATAAAAATACAATTACATATAAAAGCACTCTATAAAGCAATAAACATTTTAGTTATTATTCGCAAAAGTATTACCTGTACAGTTCCGTCCGTCATTTTGCAAGACCTCGCCAGGGGCACAAGAACACTTGTAGCCCCCATTAATGTTGGTACAAGTGTCTGGTCTTTGACATTTGTTCGTACCTGCTTCGTTACACTCGTTCATATCTGAAAAATGCAATATATTTACGAGTTACTTATGATACATTAAACAGCTGTGAGCTATTTTAATGTCGGTAACACTTCCCTGTACTATTTTGAACAAATATAATAACTGTAATAAATGTAATAACAAATGAAATAATAAACAGCATAACATAATTTTATGTACATGTACGAGCACCACGCCCATTACACAAACCAACATGACTGAATGTTATACTTAATAGGTAAAAAAAATACGAAGTAAAATTAACAGAAGACTATGTTATAACTACGTAAGTGGTAAATATAGAAATCCTGTTACTGACCCAAGAAATTGAACGTCTTTCGATGGAAAATTACAAGGAGTCATTAAGTTAAACGTTACCAATACAAGTCATTTTGTCGTCATCAGCAAGAACAAAGCCAGGTCCACAAGCACAGTATGCAGATGTCTCATTCGTGATACAGAACCCAGTACAGTCTAGACCAACACTACTACATGTATCTTCCACTGTAAATAATATTGCAGTTTAGATTGTTGTCACTAGATGTAAAGCATGCAAGTGTAAATGATTTTTTAATTTACCTTTAGCTATTTCATTACAAGGTAAAAAGATGATATTAAGTCGGACATAAACAAATAAAACATACAAGACCCAAAACACAACCGAACGAGAAAATGATTCCCTAAATCCCAGCTGTCAAAAAGCTGAATGAACTAGTGTAAGCAATCAAAAAAAGCTGAATGCCCAAGCTGAATGACCTAGTAAAACGGCTGAAATACCTAGTTGACATGGTAAAATATTCGACTATAGACTACTAGTATATGTGAAAAAGTATATTAACGTATATCATAGTAGCATGACTCTATTGTTAATGCATTGCTACTATTTATTCTATTTTTTACTTGAAGCATAAGGTAAGTTTGATCTGTAATTTCGTCTAGTAATGATCATACCGACCTTAGAACATAGATACGGAGGCAAAACCATAAAAAACAAAACGACATACATACCTGACATTTTAGTGCATGTTTTCAAGTCATCATTCAGACCGTATCCAAAGTAACACAAACAGTTATATGAGCCGACGGTATTTTTACAATCCTGTTGACATCCAGAACTTCCCAGAAGGCATTCATCAATATCTGATGTATTATACATATATTCAAACTTAACTAAGTACAAATATCAATTAAAGGAAACTAGATATTCTGAAGAGATTCCATGATGGAAACCGATGTAACTATTGAATCATCATTATCGTTTGTTGCTTATCTAAAATAACGTTCATGGTATTATATATCGTTCTTACTTATTACAACGACTTGTTCTTCCATGGGTAAATGTACATAAGGAATATAATACTGTAGCCAAAGTCACAGAACAGCCTAAACATTCTAGCCCGAGAAGTGAGCACATGCCTAAATTAATCAAATTACGTAATTTCTAGTAGTCTACAATGAATTTCACAAACGACTTTAATATTTATATTTGAAGAGGTCAAAACAACATGGGGATAAAGGAATGCCAGTTTTATGTTAAATTTCGATTTAAACGCACACATTAGAAAACTATTTTTAAGAAGAAGATGGAAATGGTTAGGACTTGTGACGAGAAAGGGCAACGATTCCATCTTAAGGTGGTATTACACTGGACACCTGAAGGAAAGTGGAAACAAGGAAGACCTAAAACAACATGGAGACGCACTGTCGAGGCAGAGTTAAAGGAAATGAACCAATCGTGGGGAACAATTGAGAAGATCGCTAAAGACAGGCTCCGGTGCTTTTGTTGTCGCCCTACATGCCAGATGGCATAACGGGCAATAAGTAAGTAAGTACTAGAAACTATAAACATAATCTATAATTTGTGCATACCAGTACAACTAGATCTGTCATTCGGGTCAATATTATATCCATATTCACAGGCGCATGTAAAACTTCCCACATTGTTTACACATTCTTGTTCACATATATCTAGATCAGGATCACTGCATTCATCGAAATCTGAAATTAAAGTACTAGTAATGTTAGTGTACTAGTTTATTTCGTTTATACTACTTCCACGCAATGCAATTAACTTATTGCATACACATATCGTTAAAACTATAACATTTAATGCTACACAGCACTAAGACATCTGTGTGAGGCAACGAGTCGTCTGGGAGTTCTACACAGAATAATAGTCAAAGTACATATTTTACTATCGGAAAGTACACATGTATCTATAGTGGGCGGTACTCTAGTTGCAACACAGTGTGTGTGTTGTTATCTGCTGGTCATGGCTTTCCATTCCGATCCCACGATTTACAAACTCACTCCCACGACATAGTTATCTCGTGGAAACAACATAACATGCAAATCAAACTTACCAAAACTTCCATTGTTGATGAGCACGCAATGTTGTAACTTTAAACGTAATTAATGCCACATCGCACCATAAAAAAGTTAAGTGCTTATCGAGTGAATTACGACCAATCCTTACTTTCGAATTACATGTTTGTTCAAGTCCTAAAACAAAATAAAATGCAGCAATTGAAATTCCACATACCATAAATAATGTAATTTTTACTTACCAATGCATGTATTGCTGCTTGTATTCATCTGATAACCATCTCTACAAAGACATTGGTAAGAACCCACAGTATCTTCGCAAAACGTGTTGACATCCGTACATATAGATATGTTTGTACATTCATTGACATTGTCTGAACAATCAGCACCTGTCCATCCAGCATTACATTTGCAACCTGTTCATATAGAATACATTTCATTTTGAATGACAACATTATACATATTAATATGGTCAATATGAATTGTGGAATTGAAGATTTCCTAGTTGATAATGTACCGACGTGTTTGTAACAAAATCTGCTTGATAGAGTAAGATGAAATAACATGTCATACAAAGCAAGAAAAAGAAGCGTCCGATACCCCATAACAGAATGCATAATTAATGTGACACGATGCCCCGTGTGTATAATGGATACCTCTGATGGAAATTCTATCACAAACCTTTTACATTGTCGCATTGTTCCGATCCCTGACTACTACATGAACACTCCTCAGTACAACCATCACCCCAGCTACCAACAGGACATTCTGAAATACAACATCAATATTAAGAGAATATTATACCCAACACTCATTTGTTGTCACGTGTGTCTCTCATTCGATATTACACACAGAAATAAATCATTTAACATTTATGACAGGTTTAAACTTTATAACATTCCATTCAGTTCAACTTGGGTTCTTGTTAAAAGGAAGGCTCAAAATAACAGCCAATCTCATGAATAGTGATAGATCTAAGCATTTAAAAACACTGTTAGTGTGCAGCCAGCAAATATAGTTCTACAACACATTCCAATTCATAATCAGCATTCTTACCATCACATGAAGTTCGGTCGGCATTAAGCCGGTACCCAGTAAAACAGCTACATTTGTATGAACCAACCGTATTTTCACAAACTTGAGAACACGATTTTATGTCGCATTCATTGTCGTCTGCAAAACAATGAGAGTACATTCATTAATGTATCAAAACACATTAAAAATATACACTGTATGATTTAGTACAATGGAAAATTATTATTTTACTTTTAAAATTAAACGTTCGGCCATCGTTTGAAACCGAACCATACCGCATGAAAAATATTTGTACATATCTATATGTTTCTTTATAGTACAATTCAATGTAATTAGTAAGAAGCAGCAATACTCCTATTGTTTAACTCACCGGAACATTCGCTACCATTTACATGATATCCATTATTACAGAAACAAGCAGGGTCCCCATTGTTATCAATGCGACATCCTCCAAGGTCCTGGCTACAGGTTAAGTCATCACACGGGTCATTTTCAATTTCAACTGAATATAAATAATATACATTTCATTACATGCGTGCAAACATTAACCAAGACGAATAACTGAAGATATGGACAGTTGTTAAGCTTGAAATTCTTACAGCGCATATAGGATCAATCTCAATGATAATCCGAAGGTTGTTGCAAATCAATGGCATATCACTACCAAGTTTCTTTATTGTACGACTTGCAATATTGGAGTAGTAGAAAACGAATTTCGTTTTATTCAAATGTATCCTCTGCACAACATGTTACGACAACAATACTTGATTGGACCAATATAATATCATGTGAACTTACTTTAGAGGAGATAAAGTCGGATAGAAATCAAGGTAATTATTTTCTTTTGTAAACTCGATTATTTAAAACGGACTTAGTTTACCATGTAAGCCAATTGATTTAAGTGACACATAATAAAGTATCTGATAGAGTAATACATCTTTTAATTCTACTACGCTTGTTGAGCGGACTAAAGTATATTGAAGGTATTTGTTTCTACATAATGTTAAATAAATATACCAGATTTATATAGCGCCCTTTTCATGCGAACGCACGTTCAAAGGCACTTTACATTATTGTTTGTTGCAGCCACAAGGGCGCAGGTGCATCCTCTACCAGTGCCGATACAGCATGATCTGACCAGAGGGACAGACTGAGAGAAAGCCCCTGAAGAGAGAGAGAGACATTAGATACAGGCAAGTCCGGCGCTGCAGAAGTGTGCCTAAATCTTATTTCGAATAGACAGCCTGGTTCGTTAATGTGCCCGGGGTACAGCACCGATACACAGCTTCCTGACACTTCCAGATAGTTTGCAGATCACACAGCCAGATATAGCGGGAAATATTATAAATATTTCAGAATATGTCAAGTGCCGATGCCAGGGATCAAATCACGTACTTTGGTTGCAAATTCCTTGATCATAGTTGAAACCTTCGTAACAGGAACAGTTAAATCCTCCATTGATGTTTGTACAAATATGTGAGCAATTGTGTGTACCTTCCTCGCATTCATTTATATCTAAAATATTCAATGATAATAAAATTAAAAATTAAGCATATCTTGTACAATCGGTATCTAAAGAAATATTAAAAATCAAGCTAACCGTTACTTTAAGTCACGGTCACTAAATAAGCATTATTATGTTATGCAGTTGATTCCTTCTATGCTGCCCAAGGCTTCATTGCTAAAAGTATTGTGCTTTTTTAGATAGAATAACAACCTCGGAGCGGGACCAGTTTGTACACCATTTGCCTTGGTAGACCATCTCAATACATACAGTATAAGGAAATAATAAAGTGCATATTTAATTTGCTTGGAAGCATAACGTAGCTTCCAGTTATTTTGCTATCTTTGTTATCATTCTGACTTACAACTACTCTCAAGATAAGCAACCTAGTATACAAATCATGACAATGTTTAGAGTTACTTTTTATTTCATATGAATAGTATGAAAACATAGGATACTCTTTGATATTGTACAACATGACTCGGAATGGAATGGAATGGAATGGAAAGTATGCTGCGTTTAATACCTTCACATGCTGTCGCATTTGTTGCCCGATGACCCGTTTCACATTCACAGACGTAACTTCCAACTGTATTCACACAAATATTACTACATAGGTGGTTTGCTTGGCATTCATTAATATCTGTTAAAGATAGATCAGAAACGATTCGAAGATAATATCATTGTGATGCCCATCAAATATATAACGATGAATAGTTTAGATTTGTCATCTTGACACAAAACATTGTGGAAATCAACCTTGTACTTTCACAATAACACAGATAATACAAGTGATTTATTGAATAGTTATTGATTAATTCCGATTAAAACCTGAATGAATAAAAAGGTTGCTTTGATATTTCATTATTAGTATGTAAATTACCGACCTAAGTAAATCATGTCAACACATTACATTCATACATACACTCTATTCTAAACATTATTTGGATGACATTAGCATACCTTTCAATACCCTCAGTTTTAACTTGAGTTAAGAACATCATTGCATTTGTAAACTTTTAAGACTTATATTTAGTTACCGTCACAGACGTCATCAGAACTGACAACGAAACCATCTGGACAATCTGAACAGACATAAGCCTTGCCGGTTGTCACATGGACGTCTACAGGATTATCTGTACAGTTTCTGTCCCTAGAGCATGGATACCCTTCACATCCATCAAAGTTAGCCTCACAATTGTCCCCTGCATTAACAATATTACACATACATGTATGTAATGATACACTTTTTTTAATTTCACAAAAAATAGCGGATTCGAACTGAGGTGAATTGTGTCCATTGAAAGAATATTATGATTAGCAGTCTAGTATGTACTTAACGACGTGTATGCATTTTTAATTCGTAGGTAAAAGGAAAGCTTGTTTCATATATTAAACATTTATGTGGTAAAAGGAATTTCTTTATTGAAATTGAACTGGAATAAAACATATATGTATAATTAAAGCTCATGCGCAACGGACAAGTATATCTTAAACGGATGTGTAAACGCACTGTGGTGTATTTTATTGTAAAATATTTAATTTGTTTAAAACGCGTGTATAGGTTAAAACTCCATACCTTCATAATACTCATTACAAACACATAAGGCCATAATAAAGTTTCCATAAGTTGATGGTCTTGTTCTGCTAAAATCACAAACACCATTCCCGCTACAACCAGTACATAGAACGACATCAAGGACTAAAGCAGGTGCAGAAATTTGCTTATTGTCAACAACTGTTACACTAAAAACAAACAATGTAATATATAAATAAGTACCCTTAACATTGATAGTATACTATATTATAAGGTGAAGTAAATAAAACTAGACAGAGTATGAGAGGGTGAATAGAGAGCACATATACTAACCCTGGAAATGTCATTTTATTTTGTTTATTGTGTTGTTTTGTCAGATTCTCATGTTCACAAACATTGAAACTGTTAAAATCGTGTTGTGTTCACTTTACAACAATATTGGTAATAAACAATTAGAATATACAAGTTTGTGAAACATATATATTGCTTATTTAAGAAATTTGTAAATTGTTCACCCTCCAAAAATATCAGATGTTTTCAGAATATTGTATCAAGTATGAAGTTTGAATAATGTATGTACAGTTAAGCCAAGCAAAAATATCTGATGTTTCAATACATGTATATTATGCAAAACAAATATATTATTTCTGTATACACTCGTACTTCAAGTGCCATTTGGGACACTGGTAATGATAATTTCAATTCCTTCATGTTCACATATTTAAATGTCCATTTATTACACATTATCAAAATTATCATACCTAATGGGACTGTCCGATTCATCAGCAATTTTGAATGCCACATTTCGTAATTCATCAGCTATTCCCTCTGTTATGTTAACATCGTCTCCGCTAATAATTCTATAAATGATCTGACCATCATCCTGTCCACGTATTGTTACAGTATGCACCTGTGACAAGTTGACATGAATAGCCTCACCTGTGCTGTCGTGAATTTCCACTGTAGGAGCCTCATTGGCTGAAGTACGAGAAGACAAAGCATAACCAGAAGCACATATACTCTAATTTCCAATATCATTTATCATATGAAGTTAGTTCTTAGACTATACTAAAGGTGCCAGCTAAACAATCGGGCGATAAAACGTTATGACAAATATTAGGATCTACATGTGATAGTCTAACAAATTTTATCATGCATAATTATGGTTGGAGAATTTTTTTCTCAGTTAATAGCAAAGAAACAACAAACAGTCTACAACTGTCTGTGTAAGATGTTAAACATTTGAAATTTTCTCAGTTGGCCCAAAATGTCTAATAACGGTATCGGAGTTCATACTGAATGCAAGATATCAATTATCTTTAGATTCTCGTTATAGTATGTTTTGGTACAGCAGGATTGAGCAGCAATTGTGCTCAAATCCTTTGTCTTTCGCACATTAGGAAAATCAGGTTTACCTAGAATTTCCCTTGTGTCATTCTGCATTTCTACTTCTATTTTGGTGCTTGCAGCTATATCCTCTCTGCCAGTAAACACTCGATCGAAAATACATGGTATGTTACCAATTCCACAGAAAGCTTCTGCTGCTGTCTTGTCTTCAAGACTGGCTTCATCAAGAAAGTTTACAGTTGCATTGAAGTTTTGATAGTTCAGGTAAGTTGCTCCATTTGGATACTCAAAGATCGACTCTGTACCCGAAACAATCCCTATTTAATAGCAAACGATATACAAAAAACGACGACGAGGTACACAAACAGAGTCATACAACATTACACATTATAATGAACAATAAATATTTATAGGTGTAACTCTAGGTGTATGCTAGGTGGTTAGACGTGTGTTTATTTGGCTCTGATTATTTCAAGTTTAAAGCACTTAGGTATCTTTTAAATTTTTAGACGCGATTGTTTTTGACAATTTACTCTTTATTTTGTTGTATTTGTTTTAGCAAATGATGCTATAATAAGTGATATTTTTTCATAATATTTCTACCATTTTCTGTACTCTACTTTCGTATAAATCGTATAAACTTGCATTGTTTACATCGGCCATTACTCGATAAGTTTACAGGTGAATGATTTCACACATTTTGTATATCACTCGAAGTTTATTTAAGCCAATACACACGTGCGCCATACATGTATTTACCGATATATCCCTTTGTGATAATTTAATACCTTTCGGTTAAATTGTTTCCTTTGCGAGTAAGCGACACCTTTGCGCTAAATTAAAGACAGCGTTTATACTAAAGTACTAAATCATTAATATTTTGATTGTATATGCTGCTGATAATTTGCAATACTCACTTTGTATAATCATCAATATTTTGATTGTAGATGCTGCTGATAATTTGCAATACTCACTTTGTATAGTCATCAATATTCTGATTGTATATGCTGCTGATAATTTGCAATACTCACTTTGTATAGTCATCAATATTCTGATTGTATATGCTGCTGATAACTTGCAATACTCACTTTGTATAATAGTCAATATTTTGATTGTATATGCTGCTGATAATTTGCAATACTCACTTTGTATAATAGTCAATATTCTGATTGTATATGCTGCTGATAACTTGCAATACTCACTTTGTATAATAGTCAATATTTTGATTGTATATGCTGCTGATAATTTGCAATACTCACTTTGTACAATCATCAATATTTTGATTTCATATGCTATTATTTTGTTGTCATAGTGTATTTATCAGGCGTCAAACAAATTGTAAAACAATATCAACCATGAATGTTATAAAATATGTATTCATTCTGATACACATTTTACAAGATTGACTTATCATGAATGACTATTACTTTACACTCAAAGAAACCTCAGCATATGTGGACATGTTGAAATCTGACGCGAAGAAAGCATTAATGAGAAAGCTTAACGAGTATGGTAAGGCAATACATTTCTGATTTAGGACTTTGCTTATGTGCTACATGTACCCTGATATAATATATTTGTTTACGACTGAAATCAGTTACTTTCATCATCCGATAGCTCATGAATATGAATACACAATGCATAAAACTGTATTAACAACTCACATTTTTGACCGTACGAAAATATCTCTCGGTCACTTATATTTTTCTGCAGGGTTTCTTCATCTGGAGTTATAAAGTCGTCGTCAGGATTTCCGTTCACATTTCCGAAAAGACCCCTAGGTAGGCCATTATATATATTAGGGACTGTCAAAGACACAGTTAGAAATTTGAATCTCAATCCAACCGATAGCTTTACTCCTGAAATGTAAAATGATGATGATAATCACAAACATGTTTAAACATCTAGAGACAGCACTGTTACTTATATACCTTCATCAATGTGTATTCCAATTTCTTACATACTATTTATTCAAATATAAAGAACATACTTATTCCAAAACACATGTCAACCGATTCCGTGTTAGTTAAAACCAACCACTGTTTAATTAATAAGATCGTGCAATCTTGATATATTTGTAAAGTTGTTTTACTGACCTGAGTTAGAGAGGAAAACATTCAGAGTATCATTATTTGGTTTGGACAGAGTAATGGTATCTAATGTCTCTACAAAATCTTCTTCAACCATGTTTTCAGACGACAGGAGCTGTCCATTTGCTAATACCAGCAGACCTGAGAATAAACGAAAACAGAAATACATATCTAATAAAATAAAACCCATTGTACAGCTCATTTTGACGAAACACATGAAGAATATACCAATATATAATACATGTAAAATACCGTTGACCCCAAATGCGTATGCTCAATTGAACATGTAGAAAATGCATTGTTAATGATTAATTGCAAGTGGTAAGACACCTGTTACAACGGTTTCAATGCTTGCTGTTTTGAAAAGTAGTAAGAATGTTTCTGCTATTTGCTAAACGGCAAGCAGGCCCGGATACATAAAATTGAGAGTGGGTGCACAGCTAGGTTTTGGGATGTTATGGTGGTGGGGTAAGTACGGGAGTGGTCCCTGTGAATATTTTGCTAATAATTCATATAAATCCCTGCTTATTATAGGACTGGCTCTGTATCACAAAACTAGTCAACTGATGTTTCTTAAACAATGATAATATATATATATATATGAGTTACATAACTAGTTCAGTATTGCTAATCCGATATTAAAATCCAAAAGTAGTATGTTAAATAGATAGACACAAATTATCACCGACGGAATTCATGTTATGCTTAAAAACATCAGGGATTTTACAGGTCCCGATAATATTGAATCACGTTAGGAGAATAATGAGTCGTGAACAATAAATAGCGAGAGAGAACCCGCAAGCAACTTTCGGTTTTTAATAAATGGCCCATGGGAATGCTAACTGTACAACTATATACGATGTTTGAAAATAAAAAGAATGATTAGTTTAATTCATCTGTAGTCTATCGATTTAAATTTCAAATCAATCAGTCGTATTACTTGTTGAATCACTGGTCATTTCTATCTGAAATTTGGAACCGTCCGCTTCATCGGCAGCAGCAAATGCTGAGAAAACTGTCGCTCCAACTTCTTCATCATCGTCGTTTTTATACGCTGCAGTTCTTCCTTGTAGTTTAAAATCAACGTTTGATGTATTTAGTCTCATTAGTGTATATTCACCATGACCATTGAATGTAAACTCTTTGCCATCAGGTGTCAGTATATGAGGGTCACCAGTTCCTCCTCCTGAATCACAAGATATAGTTTCTTGACATTAAAAAAACTTTATATATTTGTAAATTAAAAATATATCATATTTATTTTTCTTTGGTTGGAATAGTACGTATTCAATAAAATACTGTATTATTACATAAGATTGCGTACATATGATTATTAAATTTTGCATGATTCATATTAGAATTTGATTATCAAAAGGCAAGCTTAATAATAACAGATGCAAAAATGTTTAATCGTAAGATAGCAAACGTAAATTTAGATAAACAAAAACTGAAATTGTGCTAACTATCGTTTCCGTTTTAAGTTTTAACATTTGTAATCGTAAATGGCTTAACGGTGTATAATTGACAGATTGGTATAACATATAATAGTTGGCATTCTATTGTATGTTACTTCTCTTTTATAGTTATAAATGCCACCAAAGCGCTGTATTGTATGAAAACTATTTACAATATTATCTTAAATCACAAAGATGTGATCACCATAACATTACAGCCAAATACGTTTGTTTATCATCTGTTCGCATCTTATTGTTAAAATGTTATTTGAGTTTACAATAAAAATCTGTTCTGATAAAATGTATAATTGTACTTACCAACAGCAACATTCGAGGTCATATTACAAATACTGTTACTTGGTCGGACTGTATGGAATAGATCACAGAGCTCGTCACTAACATCACAACACATTGCTCTTTGGTCAAGTTCATCCTTGTAGAAATTACGTTGTTTTCTGCGGAATGGATTATATCTTGTCCTCATACCAACATGTGGAAATATTGAAATGTATGAGTTGTCTACCTTTGAATAGCAACATGACTGAAATCCAAACGTGCAACACAACATTTAATACATAACATCTAAATTTATTTCATACGAAATAGTATGTCGTAGCCCAGTTGTAGCCCAGTCTAAAGTGGTCACTTAAGTCCAAATTCTATACCCATTGATCTGTTTTGAAAATACAAGCATGGTTTTATAAATTTTGAGAGTTTTTATATTCTTAACACTGAGAATTTGTCAGCCTCCTTCTATGTACGTATTTACCACTTTATATTTATAACACAAAATACAAAAAATTGATAGATCTACTGCCTTTTCTTTTTCTTCTTGCCTTTGTGTGTGTCCTTGGGATGTGTGGTAGTCTTTGTTGTGCGATGTTTTAAACAGTTTGACTGACTGATGCAACAGAAGTGGGAGTTGGAGTTTTATTTGCCACCGTGCTTCTTCATGTTCGTTTTGAGGGTTGCCCTTGTCGCGTGCGCTGCCTTCCCTGTCTGATTTTCTTTTATCGTTCGTTTTCTTTGTGGTGTTGTTCTTTTTTTAATGCATTGGCATGTTCGTTGTTCGTGGTATCTCTGTGTGTGGTGTTGTTTTTTACTTTATGTATTGTGCATTTTTATTGTTCGTGTTACCTTTGTGGCGACTGTGATTCTTTGTCAACTGCTGTTTCTGTTGAATGTTGTTTATTATTATTCATGTTAAAAAGACAAGCGATAAAACCAAACAACAGCTGTAAATTAAGATAAAATTTAAATAAATTCATGCACGGGTTTCTGAAACATAGTTATAGTAAAATTACATGATGGCCTTACTTTATAACAACTCTGAAGCATTTCTCATATTTGCCATTCTATGTACCCGATGTGTATCACATAATTGTGCTAGGAATAGTTATTAGCAATTTTTTTTAACAATCATATGTTGACATTTATTTTTACTGATGATGAAGCCATGGCTAAGATTGGAGTGAAATAAGTTTATTTAAATTACGTATACTGTTGTAAATTTGAACACTATGCCCATAATAATACAATAATACAATAAGAGACTAAATTAAAATTGAGGTACTCACTGAACCTTGATGTCTGAGTCTTCTATCAGGTACCACACTGTAACATGTACTTGACGGAGAGGGTGAAAACTTGTTCCTTAATATGTTGAATTGTCCAGTGACCGGTATTGTGTCCTGAATACACGGACACGTAGCCATTTGGTTCCAGTTAGTATGTAATTCATCAAGCTGGTCAGTTTGTTGTTTGACCCATTGTCTACATGACTTACAATCGGATATTGTAGTGTCAAAGCCAGTGTTCAGGGAACGCCATACAAAACCACTACGCCCTGTATAAATACCCATTGCATTAGATGATAAAATCATATTCGGCTCAAATACTGAGTAAACTTATGGTAAAACTGTGAAAATAACAATAAACGGGACTAATGATATCAATGTAAACATTAAATCCAGACACATATATTAAATATCATCAATATAATATTTTGTAGACTTGTAACTGTCATATCAACATTAAGACGAAACAAAAAACATAAACTATGAATCGTGTGTGAGTACTACGTACATTGTCAGAAATATCAATTGTACAATAAGATATAATAAAAGTTTGCTGTATTTGGGCATGCCATAAAACAACAATACAGATGTTGTTTATGGATCTTTCTTCTGATATAATGGTGACTATTTACCTAGATTGGTATAGTTGGAGACCGGATTGGTTACTCCAATATCATAATACTGAACATTTAATGTTGTAAATCCTATCAAGTTCTCGGGTGTTGTAAACATCATACCACCATCGAGGTAAGCATAAAATGCTTCAGTCCTAGACATACCATCCGAAACAATAATAAGTTGGAACGTTGAAGTCTGCAAGAAATCGAGACAAACGAATGAGTAAGAATACTATATATATCTCATATTCTCACATATTATATCATAAATTCTGAATGTGTGAACTTCATCACAGTTTATAACGATTTCTCATATCATCATGGTTGCAAACTGACGTTTAATTTACGTAGGAACACAATTCGTAAATAAATTGACGTTATATCTCTTAGACTTTAGCTAGATCGTTTTTTTTCATGATTTACCAGCTAATGTTCTTCAGAATTTCGTGTTTCAGACACGAAGTTAAATCCGCTACAAATATATATTATGATTTCACAGTAAAGGTTGATTATAAACATTATTCTACAGATAATGCTATCATTATAACAGAGGTTATTTATAGAATAATGTTTGATGCCAAATAAAAACGCAACACTCACAAGATCGGATGATTGTCCATATAGTGTAACCTTATCCCAAGTAACCACCAGTAACATAAACTTCTCCATAGCACCATAACCAGCATCTTCTAGAATTGATGTAAGTGGATCGTTTACACTATCATCATCAATGATTTCATCTTCAGTATAAAGACGATAATATATCCTTGCTTCCTCGCTTAAGAAGATGTCCGAGAAATATGGGGCTACCACGACTCGGCTAGAGAAGTGATACTGCTCGTATTCCGACACAGGCACTGCATTTCCTCTGTATATGCCATTAAAAGTCACAATTCCATTTTCGCAGATCTAAAAACATGATTAAAGCTTTTTGTAAACAATTGGCAAAGACAAAGGAGGTCAAATGGAGGTGTTTTATTCTTTTGTAAAGACGCAAAAAGCACGTTACTGGAATGTATGTTATTTATTCATCCGTTAACGTTTATGTGTCGCGCAGACAGATATGTATGCAACTTTGCTGATACAAATGTCTGGTGCCAGTGATATCCATTAAAAATTTAACGATCTCTGTGAACCATCAACCGATGGGTAGATTCGAATCCAGTATTCTCTAATAGATAGTAATACCCGGTAGTAATATAATATATCGTATAAACGATACAAATGTGCCATATTGTATTTATCTACATCATCTACCTATGTTATATTGAATTACAAGCGTTGATCCTTTCAAATAGTTTTAACCACTTTGCGTTAGTGTAAAGCACGTGTACAAAAATGTATGTTCAAATGAAAAAAGTGCTACTAAGAATTCAAATTATTTATGATAATAATAACTACAATAATGATATACATGTATATCGGGAGTTTTAGAAGGTCCATGTCATGAATGCGAACATAACGAATGAAAAATTGGGAGTAACTCGCTATATATATACATAATATGGTAGGCCTACTTGAACATGTATAATGAACAAAACATTTTAATATACCGGTACTCCCTTTATTCATCTACACTCAATAAAGGACCTTTAAAGCAAAGATTTATGTCATATTCATGTTAGAATCATACACCAGCCTTGCGATGTCTGCGGCCTTACTTACTGTGAGTGCGTTATTTGTTTTATACGTGCTTTGAACTTACAAAAAATCTATCTCGATATATATCGCCAACTTTTATTGGGCATGGTAGATCTGTCACTCTATAACACTCGTTTGGTCCATTCATAGATTCGATAGTCTCATGTCCGGCATCAGGTCCGTATGGTAGAGGAAGTCTGGCAACCTCTAAAATAAACGAATTACAAGTAACGTGACATTCTTATTATTATGCAGGTCTAGTACACCGCCACATAGAGTGTATGTAGGAATAATGCACATGTATGGCGGGTTTATGACGTAATATAACAACGTTGTTATGAACCGAGTATAAAAAATTATGACGTCAGACGACGTTATCGAGCGATCGTCGTTTTCTAAGCATTGCGTTATACCGTGTGTAGCGTAGTATAACACCAGGACAGAAGATTAATGAGGTGGAATCAACTTCACAATACAGCAGCGTAATTAGGCAGCTGTTTTTAATTGACACAGTCGTTTTGTTTGGCACAGGAGGACATGGGAACGAAGTAGAGCGGACCGACCGAGCTGAGCAAAAACTTTCAGATTGTTTCCGACACTCTCCGCACAAATCGTCAACTCACGTTGTTCATTTTAAAAAACGGTTACTTAAATTTTGATAGTATGTTAAGAAATAAATTCCCAAATGGTTTATTACAACATTAGCATATAATTTTAAAAATGGGTAGCTCACGAAGGGAAGTACTTTGGAGAACTGTGGTAGCATAACGTCGTAACCGAGTGTTGACGTTCTGTGATGCGCCGGCTTCACCTGGCGTTCGTAAAATGTACCCTATTTGTAGGTTTTTAGATAATATGTAATAAACTTTTGCTAGTTTGTCAAGAAATAATTTCTCTAAAGGTTTATTGTAATTTCAACATACAATACTTGATAGTTCTTATGATATAACGTGATTATACGCTATTCTGGGACACCCCACGTATATACATGTTACATCTTTATACACGTATATTAAATAGCCATATGTCTTTAACAGCTTACATTGGGTATTAACATGGGTAATTTATATTCATCATAAACCTATATAAAGTAGGAACCGTATTTATACAAACAGATAGTTTAATGATTTTTATACAGTTTGTCCGGTTGCTATAGAAAGGTTAGAACTTGTGTATACTAGTATAAGATATGGTTGAGTAAACTTGTAAGCACCACCGCTCTTACTGTTGACAGAGGTAAAAGTGTTTGCTATTGCTGCTGTCAGCTGTATATGGAAGACGAATACCATATTTTGTTTGTTTGTCTGTACCTTGCCTTGTCTTGCCTTGCCTGCCTCACATTAATAGCTTATAGTAAAGGCCATTGCTTAGCTTATTACTGATATAATAGCAACATACAGGTACAAGTAATGAAAACCTCTACCAAACCAACTTACTAATATGGCAGTATTTCCCTTTGTAATTTTCCGTGCAAGAACAAATATGATGATTGTTTTCAAGTGAACAAGTTCCATCATTTTGACAGGGAGTTTCATCACAGGTAGCTACAAAGTAAAGTACAGATAATCTGGTAAACATGACATAAATACGTCACCAAAAGACAGAGTGGTTAATGCATTTGCCTTGGTAGCGACAGGTAATATGGTCGAATCCTTAAAATAGTCAATTTGAGAAACGTGCTTATGTTCTCTCACACGTGTGACGTTTGAGTGTATTTTTAGTTATCTGATAAAAAATACAACATAATCAGTAATAGCGACGCAAACAACCATCCCAATAAGGACCTCACAATTCAGAAAACAAACGTTCAGTCCATTCAAACGTTGTTTTACTTGTGCTGTTGTTCGTGCTGCTTTTTTAACATCAACAATAAAAACAACTGAGCAAGTAGACCAGTTTTCAAGGTTTAACGGCTTTATCGCAATACCTTTATAGTTTGTTAATTCAGCAAACTAGTATTACCTGTTTCACATCTTTCTCCAGTAAACCCGATGATACATTCACAAATATGTTCACTAGCAGTTGAATCTGTCAGACAAGTACCACCATGTTGACAGGGATTTGTCGAACAGGAAGCTGTAAAAATCAAACCATATAGCTCAATTCAACATTATACTGTATAAATGGATACTAAAAGTATTTCGGCAAATGAAAAAGTTGGCGAATTTTTAATTTAAGACGTTTTGCGTGGGAAATATAAGCAATCGTTTAATTTCGTATGTAGAGTTTTTTAGACCAAAATTCCCCGATAGGTAAAGTAAGCGAATGTTGCCTATAAACATAATTCGGAGAAAGTCTTCCCTATATGAAATAGGTAGGTTTAAAAATCTATATATCGTTATAACAAACGCACATTGTATGAATCTATAAATTATGTATTACACATGCAGCAGTATGGTACATGTACAAGACTTGGTTAGATATGTCTACAAACATTACCAGGAAAACAAGGAACTTAGATCCAGAAATAACATACATTGTGGGATAGCAAGGTCAAGCTATTAGAAGCATGTAGAGTCAGTTGCACTGTACAGCTTCATTTATCATTAGAATTGACAACTTGAGATTGATTATATTCAATGTACAAAATAACCTAATCACAAGATTCGGTGATGCTAGAGAGAGTAAGCAAACATACCTGAGCAGTTCTTCCCATTCTCTTGCAAGACGAAATATTCATCACATGAACAATGAACACCGTTTTCATCAATGTCACAGTGATGTTGACAGTTACCATTATCAACACTGCACGTCTGCGTAGCTACAACATGAAAACACGACATATGTGATCAATAACCGGCGTATAGTTTACCCGTTCACTTCTCGATGGCTATTTTAATGCTTTAGTTTGCACAAAATAACATGCCCAATTATGGAGTATTGTGTGTGAAAATAGGCAAGATGGCATGAATATTAGCTGAAAATTGCTGATAGAATAACGGTACACTTGAGAGGGTAGGCATATCTAGATTTCCATATTTGGAAACAGCCAAATAGTCCAACTAAACAGATTTACTAAATGTTCCACTTAATAGATATTGTGTCCTGGATTAGAAGTCCAAAAATTTGAAAATCCCTGGCCTTTCATTGGACAAATAGTAGGGTACATTGTCAATAAAAATCACATGCACTGCATTCTGGAATGCTATCAGAGTCATAACAGTCAGAGGGATGGCTAAAACAGCAACAAACGACAAACGATACAATATGTGATATACATTTATCTACTTACGTTGCAACGTAGTGACATGAGTTGACTCAGCAGGCGTATTACTGGTAGATGTCTCAGCAGAATTAGTACTGGTTGGTTCATTAGTTGGTGTTGTAGTACTAGTTGGTTCAGTGGTTGTTGTACTACTAGTTGGTTCAATAGTGGTTGTACTACTAGTTTGTTCAATGTTGGTTGTACTACTAGTTGGTTCAGTGGTTGTTGTACTACTAGTTGGTTCAATGGATGTTGTAATACTAGTTGGTTCTGTGGTTGTTGTACTACTAGTTGGTTCAATTGTTGTTGTAGTACTTGTTGGTTCAGTGGTTGTTGTACTACTAGTTGGTACAGTGGTTGTTGTAGTACTAGTTGGTTCAATGGATGTTGTACTACTAGTTGGTTCAGTGGTTGTAGTACTACTAGTTGGTTCAGTGGTTGTTATAGTACTAGTTGGTTCAATGGATGTTGTACTACTAGTTGGTTCTGTGGTTGTTGTACTACTAGTTGGTTCAGTGGTTGTTGTACTACTAGTTGGTTCAGTGGTTGTTGTACTACTAGTTGGTTCTGTGGTTGTTGTACTACTAGTTGGTTCAATTGTTGTTGTAGTACTTGTTGGTTCAGTGGTTGTTGTACTACTAGTTGGTTCAGTGGTTGTTGTACTACTAGTTTTTTCATTGGTTGTTGTAGTACTAGTTGGTTCTGTGGTTGTTGTACTACTAGTTGGTTCAATTGTTGTTGTAGTACTTGTTGGTTCAGTGGTTGTTGTACTACTAGGTTTTTCAGTGGTTGTTGTAGTACTAGTTGGTTCTGTGGTTGTTGTACTACTAGTTGGTTCAGTGGTTGTAGTACTACTAGTTGGTTCAATTGTTGTTGTAGTACTTGTTGGTTCAGTGGTTGTTGTACTACTAGTTGGTTCAGTGGTTGTTGTAGTACTAGTTGGTTCAGTGGTTGTTGTACTACTAGTTGGTTCAGTGGTTGTTGTACTACTAGTTTTTTCAGTGGTTGTTGTACTATTAGTTGGTTCTGTGGTTGTTGTACTACTAGTTGGTTCAGTGGTTGTTGTAGTACTAGTTGGTTCAGTGGTTGTTGTACTACTAGTTGGTTCAGTGGTCGTTGTAGTACTAGTTGGTTGAGTGGTTGTAGTACTACTAGTTGGTTCTGTGGTTGTTGTACTACTAGTTGGTTCAGTGGTTGTAGTACTACTAGTTGGTTCAATTGTTGTTGTAGTACTTGTTGGTTCAGTGGTTGTTGAACTACTAGTTTTTTCATTGGTTGTTGTAGTACTAGTTGGTTCTGTGGTTGTTGTACTACTAGTTGGTTCAATTGTTGTTGTAGTACTTGTTGGTTCAGTGGTTGTTGTACTACTAGTTTTTTCAGTGGTTGTTGTAGTAATAGTTTGTTCAATGGATGCTGTACTACTAGTTGGTTTAGTGGTTGTTGTACTACTAGTTGGTTCAGTGGTTGTTGTACTTCTAGTTGGTTCAGTGGTTGTTGTACTACTAGTTTTTTCAGTGGTTGTTGTAGTACTAGTTGGTTCTGTGGTTGTTGTACTACTAGTTGGTTCAATTGTTGTTGTAGTACTTGTTGGTTCAGTGGTTGTTGTACTACTAGTTTTTTCAGTGGTTGTTGTACTACTAGTTGGTTCAGTGGTTGTTGTACTACTAGTTGGTTCAGTGGTTGTTGTACTACTAGTTGGTTCAATGGATGTTGTACTACTAGTTGGGTCAGTGGTTGTTGTACTATTAGTTGGTTCAGTGGTTGTTGTACTACTAGTTGGTTCAGTGGTTGTTCTACTACTAGTTGGTTCAGTGGTTGTTGTACTACTAGTTGGTTCAATGGATGTTGTACTACTAGTTGGTTCAGTGGTTGTTGTACTACTAGTTGGTTCTGTGGTTGTTGTAGTACTTGTTGGTTCAGTGGTTGTTGTACTACTAGTTGGTTCAGTGGTTGTTGTACTACTAGTTTTTTCATTGGTTGTTGTAGTACTAGTTGGTTCTGTGGTTGTTGTACTACTAGTTGGTTCAATGGATGTTGTACTACTAGTTTTTTCAGTGGTTGTTGTGGTACTAGTTGGTTCTGTGGTTGTTGTACTACTAGTTGGTTCAATTGTTGTTGTAGTACTTGTTGGTTCAGTGGTTGTTGTACTACTAGTTTTTTCAGTGGTTGTTGTAGTAATAGTTTGTTCAATGGATGCTGTACTATTAGTTGGTTTAGTGGTTGTTGTACTACTAGTTGGTACAGTGGTTGTTGTAGTACTTGTTGGTTCAGTGGTTGTTGTAGTACTAGTTGGTTCAGTGGATGTTGTACTACTAGTTGGTTCAGTGGTTGTTGTAGTACTAGTTGGTTCTGTGGTTGTTGTACTACTAGTTGGTTCAGTGGTTGTAGTACTACTAGTTGGTTCAATTGTTGTTGTAGTACTAGTTGGTTCAGTGGTTGTAGTACTACTAGTTGGTTCAGTGGTTGTTGTACTACTGGTTGGTTCAGTGGTTGTAGTACTACTAGTTGGTTCAGTGGTTGTTGTACTACTAGTTGGTTCAGTGGTTGTTGTAGTACTAGTTGGTTCAGTGGTTGTTGTACTACTAGTTGGTTCAGTGGTTGTTGTACTACTAGTTTTTTCAGTGGTTGTTGTAGTACTTGTTGGTTCAGTGGTTGTTGTACTACTAGTTTTTTCAGTGGTTGTTGTAGTACTAGTTGGTTCAACGGTTGTTGTACTACTAGTTGGTTCAGTGGTTGTTGTAGTATTTGTTGGTTCAGTGGTTATTGTACTACTGGTTGGTTCAATGGTTGTTGTACTACTAGTTGGTTCAGTGGTTGTTGTAGTACTAGTTGGTTCAAAGGTTGTTGTAGTACTTGTTGGTTCAGTGGTTGTAGTACTACTAGTTGGTTCAGTTGTTGTTGTACTACTAGTTGGTTCAGTGGATGTTGTACTATTAGTTGGTTCAGTGGTTGTAGTACTACTAGTCGGTTCAGTTGTTGTTGTAGTACTTGTTGGTTCAGTGGTTGTAGTACTACTAGTTGGTTCAGTTGTTGTTGTACTACTAGTTGGTTCAGTGGTTGTTGTACTACTAGTTGGTTCAGTGGTTGTAGTACTACTAGTCGGTTCAGTTGTTGTTGTACTACTGGTTGGTTCAGTGGCTGTAGTACTACTAGTTGGTTCAGTTGTTGTTGTACTACTAGTTGGTTCAGTGGTTGTTGTACTACTAGTGGGTTTAGTGGTTGTTGTACTACTAGTTGGTTCAGTGGTTGTTGTACTACTAGTTGGTTCAGTGGTTGTTGTACTACTAGTTTTTTCAGTTGTTGTTGTAGTACTAGTTGGTTCTGTGGTTGTTGTACTACTAGTTGGTTCAATTGTTGTTGTAGTACTTGTTGGTTCAGTGGTTGTTGTACTACTAGTTGGTTCAATGGATGTTGTACTACTAGTTTTTTCAGTGGTTGTTGTGGTACTAGTTGGTTCTGTGGTTGTTGTACTACTAGTTGGTTCAATTGTTGTTGTAGTACTTGTTGGTTCAGTGGTTGTTGTACTACTAGTTTTTTCAGTGGTTGTTGTAGTAATAGTTTGTTCAATGGATGCTGTACTATTAGTTGGTTTAGTGGTTGTTGTACTACTAGTTGGTTCAGTGGTTGTTGTACTACTAGTTGGTTCAGTGGTTGTTGTACTACTAGTTGGTTCAGTGGTTGTTGTACTACTAGTTGGTTCAGTGGTTGTTGTACTACTAGTTTTTTCAGTGGTTGTTGTAGTACTAGTTGGTTCTGTGGTTGTTGTACTACTAGTTGGTTCAATTGTTGTTGTAGTACTTGTTGGTTCAGTGGTTGTAGTACTACTAGTTGGTTCAGTGGTTATTGTACTACTAGTTGGTTCAGTGGTTGTTGTACTACTAGTTGGTTCAATGGATGTTGTACTACTAGTTGGGTCAGTGGTTGTTGTACTACTAGTTGGTTCAGTGGTTGTTGTACTACTAGTTGGTTCAGTGGTTGTTGTACTACTAGTTGGTTCAATGGATGTTGTACTACTAGTTTTTTCAGTAGTTGTTGTACTACTAGTTGGTTCTGTGGTTTTTGTACTACTAGTTGGTTCAATTGTTGTTGTACTACTGGTTGGTTCAGTGGTTGTAGTACTACTAGTTGGTTCAATTGTTGTTGCAGTACTTGTTGGTTCAGTGGTTGTTGTACTACTGTTTGGTTCAGTGGTTGTAGTACTACTAGTTGGTTCTATGGTTGTTGTACTACTAGTTGGTTCAGTGGTTGTTGTACTACTAGTTGGTTCAGTGGTTGTTGTACTACTAGTTTTTTCAGTGGATGTTGTACTACTAGTTTGTTCAATGGATGCTGTACTACTAGTTGGTTCAATGGATGTTGTACTACTAGTTAGTTCAGTGGATGTTGCACTACTAGTTGGTTCAATTGTTGTTGTAGTACTTGTTGGTTCAGTGGTTGTTGTACTACTAGTTGGTTCAGTGGTTGTTGTACTACTAGTTTTTTCAGTGGTTGTTGTAGTACTAGTTGGTTCTGTGGTTGTTGTACTACTAGTTGGTTCAGTGGATGTTGTACTACTAGTATGTTCAGTGGTTGTTGTACTACTAGTTGGTTCAATTGTTGTTGTAGTACTTGTTGGTTCAGTGGTTGTTGTACTACTAGTTGGTTCAGTGGATGTTGTACTACTAGTATGTTCAGTGGTTGTTGTACTACTAGTTGGTTCAATTGTTGTTGTAGTACTTGTTGGTTCAGTGGTTGTTGTACTACTAGTTGGTTCAGTGGTTGTTGTACTACTAGTTTTTTCAGTGGTTGTTGTAGTACTAGTTGGTTCTGTGGTTGTTGTACTACTAGTTGGTTCAATTGTTGTTGTAGTACTTGTTGGTTCAGTGGTTGTTGTACTACTAGTTTTTTCAGTGGTTGTTGTAGTAATAGTTTGTTCAATGGATGCCGTACTACTAGTTGGTTTAGTGGTTGTTGTACTACTACTTGGTTCAGTGGTTGTTGTACTACTAGTTGGTTCAGTGGTTGTTGTACTACTAGTTTTTTCAGTGGTTGTTGTAGTACTAGTTGGTTCTGTGGTTGTTGTACTACTAGTTGGTTCAATTGTTGTTGTACTACTAGTTGGTTCAGTGGTTGTTGTACTACTAGTTGGTTCAGTGGTTGTTGTACTACTAGTTGGTTCAGTGGTTGTTGTACTACTAGTTGGTTCAATGGATGTTGTACTACTAGTTGGGTCAGTGGTTGTTGTACTACTAGTTGGTTCAGTGGTTGTTGTACTACTAGTTGGTTCAGTGATTGTTGTACTACTAGTTGGTTCAGTGGTTGTTGTACTACTAGTTGGTTCAATGGATGTTGTACTACTAGTTGGTTCAGTGGTTGTTGTACTACTAGTTGGTTCTGTGGTTGTTGTAGTACTTGTTGGTTCAGTGGTTGTTGTAGTACTTGTTGGTTCAGTGGTTGTTGTACTACTAGTTGGTTCTGTGGTTGTTGTAATACTAGTTGGTTCAATTGTTGTTGTAGTACATGTTGGTTCAGTGGTTGTTGTACTACTAGTTGGTTCAGTGGTTGTTGTACTACTAGTTGGTTCAGTGGTTGTTGTACTACTAGTTGGTTCAGTGGTTGTAGTACTACTAGTTGGTTCAGTTGTTGTTGTACTACTAGTTGGTTCAGTGGTTGTTGTACTACTAGTTGGTTCAGTGGTTGTTGTACTACTAGTTTTTTCAGTGGTTGTTGTAGTACTAGTTGGTTCTGTGGTTGTTGTACTACTAGTTGGTTCAATTGTTGTTGTACTACTAGTTGTTTCAATTGTTGTTGTAGTACTTGTTGGTTCAGTGGTTGTTGTACTACTAGTAGGTTCAATGGATGTTGTACTACTAGTTTTTTCAGTGGTTGTTGTACTACTAGTTGGTTCAATGGATGTTGTACTACTAGTTGGGTCAGTGGTTGTTGTACTACTAGTTGGTTCAATGGATGTTGTACTACTAGTTGGTTCAGTGGTTGTTGTACTACTAGTTGGTTCAGTGGTTGTAGTACTACTAGTTGGTTCAGTGGTTGTTGTACTACTAGTTTTTTCAGTGGTTGTTGTAGTACTAGTTGGTTCTGTGGTTGTTGTACTACTAGTTGGTTCAATTGTTGTTGTACTACTAGTTGTTTCAATTGTTGTTGTAGTACTTGTTGGTTCAGTGGTTGTTGTACTACTAGTTTTTTCAGTGGTTGTTGTAGTAATAGTTTGTTCAATGGATGCTGTACTACTAGTTGGTTTAGTGGTTGTTGTACTACTAGTTGGTTCAGTGGTTGTTGTACTACTAGTTGGTTCAGTGGTTGTTGTAGTACTTGTTGGTTCAGTGGTTGTTGTACTACTAGTTTTTTCAGTGGTTGTTGTACTACTAGTTGGTTCAGTGGTTGTTGTACTACTAGTTGGTTCTGTGGTTGTTGTACTACTAGTTGGTTCAGTGGTTGTTATACTACTAGTTGGTTCAGTGGTTGTTGTACTACTAGTTGGTTCAGTGGTTGTTGTACTACTAGTTGGTTCAATGGATGTTGTACTACTAGTTGGGTCAGTGGTTGTTGTACTACTAGTTGGTTCAGTGGTTGTTGTACTACTAGTTGGTTCAATGGATGTTGTACTACTAGTTGGTTCAGTGGTTGTTGTCGTACTAGTTGGTTCTGTGGTTGTTGTACTACTAGTTGGTTCAATTGTTGTTGTAGTACTAGTTGGTTCAGTGGTTGTTGTACTACTAGTTTTTTCAGTGGTTGTTGTAGTACTAGTTGGTTCTGTGGTTGTTGTACTACTAGTTGGTTCAATTGTTGTTGTAGTACTTGTTGGTTCAGTGGTTGTTGTACTACTAGTTTTTTCAGTGGTGACTGTAGTAATAGTTTGTTCAATGGATGCTGTACTACTAGTTGGTTTAGTGGTTGTTGTACTACTAGTTGGTTCAGTGGTTGTTGTACTACTAGTTGGTTCAGTGGTTGTTGTACTACTAGTTTTTTCAGTGGTTGTTGTAGTACTAGTTGGTTCTGTGGTTGTTGTACTACTAGTTGGTTCAATTGTTGTTGTAGTACTTGTTGGTTGAGTGGTTGTAGTACTACTAGTTGGTTCAGTGGTTGTTGTACTACTAGTTGGTTCAGTGGTTGTTGTACTACTAGTTGGTTCAATGGATGTTGTACTACTAGTTGGGTCAGTGGTTGTTGTACTACTAGTTGGTTCAGTGGTTGTTGTACTACTAGTTGGTTCAATGGTTGTTGTACTACTAGTTTTTTCAGTGGTTGTTGTACTACTAGTTGGTTCTGTGGTTTTTGTACTACTAGTTGGTTCAATTGTTGTTGTAGTACTTGTTGGTTCAGTGGTTGTTGTACTACTAGTTGGTTCAGTGGTTGTTGTACTACTAGTTGGTTCAATGGCTCTTGTACTACTAGTTGGTTCAGTGGTTGTTGTACTACTAGTTGGTTCTGTGGTTGTTGTAGTACTTGTTGGTTCAGTGGTTGTTGTAGTACTTGTTGGTTCAGTGGTTGTTGTACTACTTGTTGGTTCAGTGGTTGTTGTAGTACTGGTTGGTTCAGTGGTTGTTGTACTACTAGTTTGTTCAGTGGTTGTTGTAGTACTAGTTGGTTCAATTGTTGTTGTAGTACTTGTTGGTTCAGTGGTTGTTGTACTACTAGTTGGTTCAGTGGTTGTTGTACTACTAGTTGGTTCAGTGGTTGTTGAACTACTAGTTGGTTCAGTGGTTGTAGTACTACTAGTTGGTTCAGTTGTTGTTGTACTACTAGTTGGTTCAGTGGTTGTTGTACTACTAGTTTTTTCAGTGGTTGTTGTACTACTAGTTGGTTCAATTGTTGTTGTAGTACTTGTTGGTTCAGTGGTTGTTGTACTACTAGTTGGTTCAGTGGTTGTTGTACTACTAGTTGGTTCAGTGGTTGTTGAACTACTAGTTGGTTCAGTGGTTGTAGTACTACTAGTTGGTTCAGTTGTTGTTGTACTACTAGTTGGTTCAGTGGTTGTTGTACTACTAGTTGGTTCAGTGGTTGTTGTACTACTAGTTGGTTCAGTGGTTGTTGTACTACTAGTTGGTTCAATGGATGTTGTACTACTAGTTTTTTCAGTGGTTGTTGTAGTACTAGTTGGTTCTGTGGTTGTTGTACTACTAGTTGGTTCAATTGTTGTTGTAGTACTTGTTGGTTCAGTGGTTGTTGTACTACTAGTTTTTTCAGTGGTTGTTGTAGTAATAGTTTGTTCAATGGATGCTGTACTACTAGTATGTTTAGTGGTTGTTGTACTACTAGTTGGTTCAGTGGTTGTTGTACTACTAGTTGGTTCAGTGGTTGTTGTACTACTAGTTGGTTCTGTGGTTGTTGTAGTACTTGTTGGTTCAGTGGTTGTTGTAGTACTTGTTGGTTCAGTGGTTGTTGTACTACTAGTTGGTTCAGTGGTTGTTGTACTACTAGTTTTTTCAGTGGTTGTTGTAGTACTAGTTGGTTCTGTGGTTGTTGTACTACTAGTTGGTTCAATTGTTGTTGTAGTACTTGTTGGTTCAGTGGTTGTTGTACTACTAGTTGGTTCAGTGGTTGTTGTACTACTAGTTGGTTCAATGGATGTTGTACTACTAGTTGGTTCAGTGGTTGTTGTACTACTAGTTGGTTCAATGGTTGTTGTAGTACTTGTTGGTTCAGTGGTTGTTGTACTACTAGTTTTTTCAGTGGTTGTTGTAGTACTAGTTGGTTCTGTGGTTGTTGTACTACTAGTGGGTTCAATTGTTGTTGTAGTACTTGTTGGTTCAGTGGTTGTTGTACTACTAGTTGGTTCAGTGGTTGTTGTACTACTAGTTGGTTCTGTGGTTGTTGTACTACTAGTTGGTTCTGTGGTGGTTGTACTACTAGTTGGTTTAATTGTTGTTGTACTACTAGTTGGTTCAATGGTTGTTGTACTACTAGTTGGTTCAGTGGTTGTTGTACTACTAGTTTTTTCAGTGGTTGTTGTAGTACTAGTTGGTTCTGTGGTTGTTGTACTACTAGTTGGTTCAATTGTTGTTGTAGTACTAGTTGGTTCAGTGGTTGTTGTAGTACTAGTTGGTTCAGTGGTTGTTGTACTACTAGTTTTTTCAGTGGTTGTTGTAGTACTAGTTGGTTCAACGGTTGTTGTACTACTAGTTGGTTCTGTGGTTGTTGTAGTATTTGTTGGTTCAGTGGTTGTTGTACTACTGGTTGGTTCAATGGTTGTTGTACTACTAGTTGGTTCAATTGTTGTTGTAGTACTTGTTGGTTGAGTGGTTGTAGTACTACTAGTTGGTTCAGTGGTTGTTGTACTACTAGTTGGTTCAATGGATGTTGTACTACTAGTTGGGTCAGTGGTTGTTGTACTACTAGTTGGTTCAGTGGTTGTTGTACTACTAGTTGGTTCAATGGTTGTTGTACTACTAGTTTTTTCAGTGGTTGTTGTACTACTAGTTGGTTCTGTGGTTGTTGTACTACTAGTTGGTTCAATTGTTGTTGTAGTACTTGTTGGTTCAGTGGTTGTTGTACTACTAGTTGGTTCAGTGGTTGTTGTACTACTAGTTGGTTCAATGGCTCTTGTACTACTAGTTGGTTCAGTGGTTGTTGTACTACTAGTTGGTTCAGTGGTTGTTGTACTACTAGTTTTTTCAGTGGTTGTTGTACTACTAGTTGGTTCAATTGTTGTTGTAGTACTTGTTGGTTCAGTGGTTGTTGTACTACTAGTTGGTTCAGTGGTTGTTGTACTACTAGTTTTTTCAGTGGTTGTTGTAGTAGTGGTTGGTTCAGTGGTTGTTGTACTACTAGTTTTTTCAGTGGTTGTTGTAGTACTAGTTGGTTCAATTGTTGTTGTAGTACTTGTTGGTTCAGTGGTTGTTGTACTACTAGTTGGTTCAGTGGTTGTTGTACTACTAGTTGGTTCAGTGGTTGTTGAACTACTAGTTGGTTCAGTGGTTGTAGTACTACTAGTTGGTTCAGTTGTTGTTGTACTACTAGTTGGTTCAGTGGTTGTTGTACTACTAGTTGATTCAGTGGTTGTTGAACTACTAGTTGGTTCAGTGGTTGTAGTACTACTAGTTGGTTCAGTTGTTGTTGTACTACTAGTTGGTTCAGTGGTTGTTGTACTACTAGTTGGTTCAGTGGTTGTTGTACTACTAGTTGGTTCAGTGGTTGTTGTACTACTAGTTGGTTCAATGGATGTTGTACTACTAGTTTTTTCAGTGGTTGTTGTAGTACTAGTTGGTTCTGTGGTTGTTGTACTACTAGTTGGTTCAATTGTTGTTGTAGTACTTGTTGGTTCAGTGGTTGTTGTACTACTAGTTTTTTCAGTGGTTGTTGTAGTAATAGTTTGTTCAATGGATGCTGTACTACTAGTATGTTTAGTGGTTGTTGTACTACTAGTTGGTTCAGTGGTTGTTGTACTACTAGTTGGTTCAGTGGTTGTTGTACTACTAGTTGGTTCAATGGATCTTGTACTACTAGTTGGTTCAGTGGTTGTTGTACTACTAGTTGGTTCTGTGGTTGTTGTAGTACTTGTTGGTTCAGTGGTTGTTGTAGTACTTGTTGGTTCAGTGGTTGTTGTACTACTAGTTGGTTCAGTGGTTGTTGTACTACTAGTTTTTTCAGTGGTTGTTGTAGTACTAGTTGGTTCTGTGGTTGTTGTACTACTAGTTGGTTCAATTGTTGTTTTAGTACTTGTTGGTTCAGTGGTTGTTGTACTACTAGTTGGTTCAGTGGTTGTTGTACTACTAGTTGGTTCAATGGATGTTGTACTACTAGTTGGTTCAGTGGTTGTTGTACTACTAGTTGGTTCAATGGTTGTTGTAGTACTTGTTGGTTCAGTGGTTGTTGTACTACTAGTTGGTTCAGTGGTTGTTGTACTACTAGTTTTTTCAGTGGTTGTTGTAGTACTAGTTGGTTCTGTGGTTGTTGTACTACTAGTGGGTTCAATTGTTGTTGTAGTACTTGTTGGTTCAGTGGTTGTTGTACTACTAGTTGGTTCAGTGGTTGTTGTGCTACTAGTTGGTTCTGTGGTTGTTGTACTTCTAGTTGGTTCTGTGGTTGTTGTACTACTAGTTGGTTCTGTGGTTGTTGTACTACTAGTTGGTTTAATTGTTGTTGTACTACTAGTTGGTTCAATGGTTGTTGTACTACTAGTTGGTTCAGTGGTTGTTGTACTACTAGTTTTTTCAGTGGTTGTTGTAGTACTAGTTGGTTCTGTGGTTGTTGTACTACTAGTTGGTTCAATTGTTGTTGTAGTACTAGTTGGTTCAGTGGTTGTTGTAGTACTAGTTGGTTCAGTGGTTGTTGTACTACTAGTTTTTTCAGTGGTTGTTGTAGTACTAGTTGGTTCAACGGTTGTTGTACTACTAGTTGGTTCTGTGGTTGTTGTAGTATTTAATGGTTCAGTGGTTGTTGTACTACTGGTTGGTTCAATGGTTGTTGTACTACTAGTTGGTTCAGTGGTTGTTGTAGTACTAGTTGGTTCAACGGTTGTTGTACTACTAGTTGGTTCAGTGGTTGTAGTACTACTAGTTGGTTCAGTTGTTGTTGTACTACTAGTTGGTTCAGTGGATGTTGTACTACTAGTTGGTTCAGTAGTTGTAGTACTACTAGTTGGTTCAGTTGTTGTTGTAGTACTTGTTGGTTCAGTGGTTGTTGTACTACTGGTTGGTTCAGTGGTTGTAGTACTACTAGTTAGTTTAGTGGTTGTTGTACTACTGGTTGGTTCAGTGGTTGTTGTACTACTAGTTGGTTCAGTTGTTGTTGTACTACTAGTTGGTTCAGTGGTTGTTGTAGTACTTGTTGGTTCAGTTGTTGTTGTACTACTGGTTGGTTCAGTGGTTGTAGTACTACTAGTTGGTTTAGTGGTTGTTGTACTACTGGTTGGTTCAGTGGTTGTTGTACTACTAGTTGGTTCAGTTGTTGTTGTACTACTAGTTGGTTCAGTGGTTGTTGTTGTACTTGTTGGTTCAGTTGTTGTTGTACTACTGGTTGGTTCAGTGGTTGTAGTACTACTAGTTGGTTTAGTCGTTGTTGTACTACTGGTTGGTTCAGTGGTTGTTGTACTACTAGTTGGTTCAGTTGTTGTTGTACTACTAGTTGGTTCAGTGGTTGTTGTAGTACTTGTTGGTTCAGTTGTTGTTGTACTACTAGTTGGTTCAGTGGTTGTAGTACTACTAGTTGGTTCAATGGATGTTGTACTACTAGTTGGTTCAGTGGTTGTTGTACTACTAGTTGGTTCTGTGGTTGTAGTACTACTAGTTGGTTCAGTGGATGTTGTACTACTAGTTGGTTCAATTGTTATTGTAGTACTTGTTGGTTCAGTGGTTGTTGTACTACTAGTTGGTTCAGTGGTTGTAGAACTACTAGTTGGTTCAGTGGTTGTTGTACTACTAGTTGGTTCAGTGGATGTTGTACTACTAGTTGGTTCAATTGTTGTTGTACTACTAGTTGGTTCAGTGGTTGTTGTACTACTAGTTGGTTCAGTGGTTGTTGTACTACTAGTTGGTTCAGTGGTTGTTGTACTACTAGTTGGTTCTGTGGTTGTTGTACTACTAGTTGGTTCAATTGTTGTTGTAGTACTTGTTGGTTCAGTGGTTGTTGTACTACTAGTTGGTTCAGTGGTTGTTGTACTACTAGTTGGTTCAGTGGTTGTTGTACTACTAGTTTTTTCAGTGGTTGTTGTAGTACTAGTTGGTTTTGTGGTTGTTGTACTACTAGTTGGTTCAATTGTTGCTGTAGTACTTGTTGGTTCAGTGGTTTTTGTACTACTAGTTGGTTCAGTGGTTGTTGTACTACTAGTTGGTTCAGTGGTTGTTGTACTACTAGTTGGTTCAGTGGTTGTAGTACTACTAGTTGGTTCAGTTGTTGTTGTACTACTAGTTGATTCAGTGGTTGTTGTACTACTAGTTGGTTCAGTGGTTGTAGTACTACTAGTTGGTTTAGTGGTTGTTGTACTACTAGTTTTTTCAGTGGTTGTTGTAGTACTAGTTGGTTCTGTGGTTGTTGTACTACTAGTTGGTTCAATTGTTGTAGTACTTGTTGGTTCAGTGGTTGTTGTACTACTAGTTTGTTCAGTGGTTGTTGTACTACTAGTTGGTTCTGTGGATGTTGTACTACTAGTTGGTTCTGTGGTTGTTGTACTACTAGTTGGTTCAGTGGTTGTTGTAGTACTAGTTGGTTCAGTGGTTGTTGTACTACTAGTTGGTTCAGTGGTTGTTGTAGTACTAGTTGGTTCAGTGGTTGTTGTAGTACTAGTTGGTTCAGTGGTTGTTGTACTTCTAGTTGGTTCAGTGGTTGTTGTAGTACTAGTGTGGTCAGTGGTTGTTGTACTACTAGTTTTTTCAGTGGTTGTTGTAGTACTAGTTGGTTCAGTGGTTGTTGTACTACTAGTTGGTTCAATTGTTGTTGTAGTACTTGTTGGTTCAGTGGTTGTTGTACTACTGGTTGGTTCAGTGGTTGTAGTACTACTAGTTGGTTCAGTTGTTGTTGTACTACTAGTTTGTTCAGTGGATGTTGTACTACTAGTTGGTTCAATTGTTGTTGTACTACTAGTTGGTTCAGTGGTTGTTGTACTACTAGTTGGTTCAGTGGTTGTTGTACTACTAGTTGGTTCAATTGTTGTTGTACTACTAGTTGGTTCAGTGGTTGTTGTACTACTAGTTGGTTCAGTGGTTGTTGTACTACTAGTTGGTTCAGTGGTTGTAGTACTACTAGTTGGTTCAGTTGTTGTTGTACTACTAGTTGGTTCAGTGGATGTTGTACTACTAGTTTGTTCAGTGGATGTTGTACTACTAGTTGGTTCAATTGTTGTTGTAGTACTTGTTGGTTCAGTGGTTGTTGTAGTACTAGTTGGTTCAGTGGTTGTTGAACTACTAGTTGGTTCAGTGGTTGTTGTACTACTAGTTGGTTCAGTGGATGTTGTACTACTAGTTGGTTCATTTGTTGTTGTACTACTAGTTGGTTCAGTGGTTGTTGTACTACTAGTTGGTTCTGTGGATCTTGTACTACTAGTTGGTTCAGTGGTTGTTGTACTACTAGTTTTTTCAGTGGTTGTTGTAGTACTAGTTGGTTCAGTGGTTGTTGTACTACTAGTTGGTTCAGTGGTTGTTGTACTACTGGTTGGTTCAGTGGATGTTGTACTACTAGTTGGTTCAGTGGATGTTGTACTACTAGTTGGTTCAGTGGGTGTTGTACTAGTTGGTTCAGTGGTTGTTGTACTACTAGTTGGTTCAGTTGTTGTTGTAGTACTTGTTGGTTCAGTGGTTGTTGTAGTACTGGTTGGTTCAGTGGTTGTTGTACTACTAGTTGGGTCAGTGGTTGTTGTACTACTAGTTGGTTCACTTTCTCTTATATTTGAGACGAATACTAGAACAAACATTGCAGCCATGGTGTATGTGATTCTCTTCAAACTTGTACCTGTGAAGCAAAATTTTAACGTGAAATTTCTTCATTACTTACTATGCATTCGTTGTTGCAAGTATGTATTATCCTGTTTTAAGCTATAGTAGTGAAATCAATGGTTAATACCAGTGATATTTTTATAAACAATTATTATGTGTTAAACGACAGACTCAAAGTACTTTTGTTTTTGGGGAAATATGAAAAGTGCCCATTGGTGTAAAATTGTTATTACATACAAAACATACACTCGGCAAAACTTATAAGTACACACTTGTTTATTTGCCCATAGCTCCGTCAATGCGTGCATGATCGTGCTGAAAATTTCAACATATGTAAATTGGATATGTAGAGTAACAATACAATCGATGTTTTTAACATCTGATTTAAATTGTTACATACAGAACAAACTAATGATCCCAACAGCAGAATCTAAAAAAACACAATAATGTCGTGTGTTCATCGGGCGATTGTCAGGTAGCTAATGCCAATATGGCCCCGCTGCGCTGATACAGTACGGTTTCAAGTCTATGTTTCTATCGCGTACACAGTAATAAAGAAAACAATGATAGGAACAAGCACACTTTAGGTTTAAAAATATGAACTTCTGATAAAAAATGAAATTTGGAACATGGTTAACTCCCCTTGACCATAACAATAAAAAATACTTTTAAAAGTAAAAAAACACCATGTTGTTGAAAAAACGAATTATTTTGTGTTTTTTTAATTTGAAAATAAATCTAAAATTCAAATTTACCTTACATAAAAATAATTTGCAAATACGCGTCAATTTCACGGCCATTTTACGGTTTTTGACGTTACATGGTTCAATGAACCGCTGTATTTAATTTTGTAGAAAAAACTTTATTTATCCAGTCCTTAGACAGTCAATACCATGTACACAAAATTTCATGCAAAAATAATAAAAAATAAAAAAGTTATAACGATAAAACGACGTGTGTACTTAATATGAACTAAGGCATTGCCTAAAGGGGATTCAATCATCCATTGATACTATATCAAAATAACTCATTACAGTTATTAGTGAGGGGCATCTTCACAGTATGGTTGTTCATACAGTTTGTATTTATTTTACATTTCATGAAATTCAGATAGAATTTTAATAACTCAAGGAAAATTGACTAATACAACAAGAGGACCATTGGCTCTAAAGCGCTCACCATATGACCAGCAGTTTAGGCAGAATCAGTGACCTGGTGACCTAGTTTTTGACCCCAGATGACCTAGTTACGCACTTTACCTAGATTGCAAAGCGACAAACATTGTGACCAAGTTTCATGTAGATTAGGTAAAACATGTTCACGAGTGCTCAGGTGAGCTAAAAACTTGACGGACATCATCACAGTATGAGCGTTCCTATTCATTTTAAGTTTCATGAAATCATACCAGCTATTTACAAAGAAATGAATGTGAATGGAAGGGCAGAGTGAATTATTCATTAAATCAAGGGCAATAACTCTAAAGAAAATTGTCCAATAACAAAACTTGACTGGCATCATCTTAGTGTGAGCATTCATTTTCGTTTTAAGTTTCATGTAATTTTACCGACTAGTTACAAAGAAATGACTAAGAAAGGACGGGCGGAGGTAATTCTTCAATAAATCAAGGGTGACAACTCAAGAAAATTGACACACAGAATGTGTGTTCATATTCATTTTAAGTTACATGAAATTCTTCCAGCTAATTACAAAGAACTGAATGCAAATGGACTGGCGGATGAAATTTTTCAACAAATCAAGGGCAATAACTCTAATGAAAATTTACCAATAATGATGACTTGACAGTCATCATCACAGTAATTGGGTGCTCATATTCATTTTATGTTTCATGAAATTCTACAAGCTAGTTACAAAGAAAGGAATGCGAATGGACGGTCAGAGTGAATTATACTGTAAATCAAGGGTAATAACTCTTAAGGAAAATTGACCAACTTAAACAAACTTGACGGGCATCATGACTTTTTTATTTTAAGTTGCTTAAAAATGTACCAGTAAGTAGAAAAATGGCTGCAGACGGAAGGACAGACAGAAATATTTAATAAATCAAGGTAAATGACTGTCAAAGGAAAAACACCTGACAGGCTTCATCAAAGTACTGTATAGTTGTTCATATTTATTTTGATTAAGTTCCATAAAATTCTACATGCAAGTTACAGAGAAATGGCTGTTGATGGCGATGCGTCTTTGTAAGCCGTATGGCCAGTCCACACGCACATTACCCCAAGTGCCGGAGTAAAAGTTAAGCATTACATAAGTTCAGTGAGTCACAATGTAACTATATAGACTTCACATAATCTTCATTTTTTGCAAAAATAATCGCGATTATTGTACCTAGTTGCTCTTTTCGCTTAATGCAGCCACCCCCCTGTCAAAAAGTATTAGATTCAGAATTTCTCGCACATTGCTGTTAAATTAATTCTGTTATACTGGAAAACGGGTTTTATCCTGTAATGTTGATATGGTCAGTGACAAACCGTATCTGCAGTTATAACTGAACTACCTTTTAGGAGACCCCTAAGGAATCAAAATGATAATGAGCCAGAATATGGTTTTAAGAACAGTGTGTTTTTAGCGCTTTCTTGAATGACGACTAGAGCTGTCATTGATACGACCCAAGGCATATCGATGATTCCAATATATAGGAAGACAAGCATCGGCGATACATCGTTATACAGTTACACATATAGACAGGGTTCTCGGTAGGATTTTGAAGTAGGAGTCCCAGGACTCCTTCTTAGCAAAATGTTGGAGTCCTATAATAGACGAACAAGAAACAGGCCTTTCAGTCAATGATCCCTTTTTAGCCATTCTAGACTGTACATGTTGGGTATATATTCAGCTTTGAGATAGCACCTTTGGTTAGAGTTTAGACTTGACCCATTTTTACAATTTGTGAACTTACATTTTAACAGAGGGACTGTTTTGTGCAGGAAAAGGAGGATTTTCGGTGGTTCCATTCATTTACCCAGGTATCAGTTCTCGATATCGACATTACTCGGTAATTAAAACCCAATTTTCCGGATCCGGAATTTCACGGTCAGGGGGTTAGCGAGCAATAAGTGGTATAGCGGGAGTGTATATTGTTTTCTTTTTCAACGTTTAAACATGACAAACATATAAAACAATTATTGTACATTATCATTAAACATCTTAATTTTATAAACTTTAGCAAGAATTAATCAATTATCTGAACAAAATGTTCAATATTTGAAATATTGCATTTTATTCTACACTGTCGCTTTCGAAGCTCGATACCGATGGTGAGAAAATATACCCATTTTTCAAGTTAAACATATTATTGAGGCAAAAATATTGTCAGCGAGGTCGTAAAATAATGTTGTCAATGTGGTCAAGTAAGACTTTATTCAAATTCTTATCTTTTGGCTAAAATAATCGCGATTTTTGTACCTAGTTGCTCTATACGCTATATCAGTTTCCCCCCTGACGTACATTCAGAATATCTCGCACATTATCGCTCAATTAATTCCGTAATCCCAGACAACGGGTTTTAACCGGTAATGTCGATATGGTGAATATTCTAAAATGTGAATCGATAATCGATTGGTTAAAAATATTGTTGATACCGCTTAGGTCAATGACAGCTCTTATGATGGCATCACACCGGAGGTCACATGGCAGCTACATACTGTAATGGACAATCACAGCAGAGCGACAGATGAATACCGATCAACACGACAGAAACTTTGTTAAACGCGGGTCAACCAACACAGACCTTAACTGGATCTGAGGGTTCTTTGAAGGGTCTTGGACATCTGTCACTTCTTCGGTCTTGTTATGTCTTTTTTTTCCAAAAAAACTTTCTTATAAATAATCATAAAAGCACTCATGAAAAGTTACATTGTTTGTATTTTGGTCAATTCTCATATTTTTTCACGGAGATCTGTATTGACAAACCAGCAGTAGACAGTTGTCCTACATTATAAGATCAATTAACATGGTCATCTAACACAGAATGATTCTTGATAATTAATTCACAATAAATGGTTGGTTGCAACTTGGTTGATTGTTTGTGGTTGACAATTTGGGTACGAACAAATTTGGATACGCTTCGTTTATCAAACTTTATGATGCAAATTAGCATCGAAAGTTGATTTCTTTGTTTACCTACGCCAATTATGTGTATAAAAGACAGTTTTCCTTGTTTAAAACAAGTACTTTAATCGTATGAGCAGTTATTTTAACGATTGTACTTACTTGACGGCAGTCGAATGAAACAACTTCTTCCGTTTGCGAGGGACAGTCTAAATGCTAACCGACCGCCTTTATCTCGCGCGCTAGCATTCTTACCTCCCCTATCGCGTTTAATGTTGTGTAAGCTGGCCTTCGGTTATCTCAAGGAACATTTTTAAACATCATTAGAAAATAAAAGATAATTTACTAACAACAAAAATATTTTTTTAATGAGTTTGCCAATTCCATTCACGTCTTCAGAGTACCCCGAAAAAACACTTCCTGTACACACAAATCTCAATCGAACAGGGGTGACCAAATTTCGGATTGGTTAAAAACTCGCAACACGTACAATGCCGTCTTGGATTTTAATCGAGATGCCTTCGGCATCTCGATTAGAATCCCTATAAGTTTTGCCGAGTGTAGTTATTGGCTAAGAATAGTATCAACATATGATACATCATATGTTAAACTTGGGTATGATATGATGCTACAGAACCTTGAATTATACCCAAATTAGGTACATTGTGCCGTTAAAGTTAAAGGGATACTTAATTTTTCAAACAGTTGGAAATAATAAATTATTTTTATGTTTGGTAAAACAGAGACTAATTGATAAATAAATATTTACAATGTTGGAATAGTGACATAGAAACTTCCAGTAGAGCAAATACATATAAATTATTTTAATTGCATCCTTATTTAGACATAGACCAAGTGAACAAATATAGAAAAGCATTATCAAAATTTAGAGTGTCATCACACAGACTACATATAGAAGTTGGTCGTTGGACTAAACCTAATCCAACGCCTGTCTCTGAAAGCAAATGTAAATATAACTGCTTAGAGGATATATATACCATTTCTTGTTTGAATGCAACTTATATGTAAATCTTAGAACAACATGTATTCCTCCACATTATAGACAACATCCAAACATTCTTACGTTTAGATACTTGTTACAATCTAGCCATGTCGTAATTATGTAATAATGATTAGAAAATTCTCTTAAATAAGAAAAAAGTGATATTCTTTGATTTATTTCTAAGTACTTATAATATATTATATAATATACTACTATACTCAACAAAAAAGAAACTTTACATTACATTTGGTAAGATTTACATTGAAGAAACTTGCCTTTTGACAGGTTGGACTTGGGCGGATCGTTTTTTCGTTAGGTTGTGAGCTGGGCATAGTGCCTTGTATGTTTTTATGTTTACTGTGCTCGGCTGGTTAAGTCGGGAGCTGCCTTCCCTGACCGACTTAATGTTATCATTTTTGGTTGACTCTATCTTCACCTAAAGGTCCCAAGCATTGATATAATTAGTGGTGTGGTATGCAGTGGACTACAACCGACCCATTTCCTTCAGAAAATCAACAATTTATGCAAACAGTTTACCAAAAACGCAACAGGAAATAAGCTCTTATTTTAATTCAAAGGGAGGTAATTTGAAAATATCAATGTTTGACCCAAACTGCACTAATCAGCGTAAGACATTTTACGTATCAACACCATGTTTTTATCTACACCAATACGTGTATTGATGTTTACAACATTAAAACAGGTCAACAGCCCATGAACGGATAGTTTGAATACGCATAATGCCGTTTTACCAAAACCAGTTATTCCCCTTTCCATTAAGTAATTATGTGTTGTTTTCCCTGGAATTCTTCAACGGTGCGGGCAGTTAAAATGTCACAATGTCTAATCTTGGATGTGCATTGAAATATCAATATATGAATAATGTAAAGTTTCTTTTTTTGCTCAGTTTATATCTTTGGTTAAGTTCTTTTCATAAATTATGTTCAAATAACTTCTGTCGTTGCTATTGTGACCAATTTCTGAAAAGTACCCATATTGGGAAGAACGAGGGGTGGTAGGTAAAAACAGTAGCTACGTTTATCTAAGAGCAAGCATTCACAATATTGATAAGTTTAATTAAAATAATAAAGTTCTAAATGTGGTACAATTTGAAAAGTTTATGTCAATAATTGATCAAGTAATGGATTACTGAAATGCTTGTATTACGTTACGTCAAATAACGTTTGCATGACGTTTGTGACGTCACTCCAAAAGAAGACGGGAGTGGAGAGCTTAAACAATATTGATCTTTGTAATTTTATATTCTGCTCAAATTTTCAGAAACTGTTCAGAACAGTATTCTCTTTCATAAGTGTGTCATTATGCCCGGTTTTCCTGGAGAAAGGCTTATATGTATTTATACATTGTTGCAAACATGATACATGGGCATTATGCCTTAATTTCTTAAACAAACTGTAAAACTGTATCTCATTTTGAATACCTCGTGATTTTGGTATGATTATTATGGTTTTACACCGGGTACGTTTCTATACGTATAACAGTTTATGTACTTCAGTTATGGTGAACATAAACATTGCTATTTCTTTATTTTACGGGTTTTTTAGTTTACGTTGGACAAGCGTTCAATTATGTTGGGGAAAGTTCGCCTACGCTATCCCTTTTCGTTACCATCGCGCTCATTACGTCGAGTCGCTACCATTGCGCGACGTCATATAAAAATTGTCGACTTCGCACCGATTTATATGAAATTTTGATGGCTAAAAGTACTAAATCTGTAGTTTCCAAAGATATATTTTTAAAAAAATATATTGAAGAATTTTATAATTATATAACGTTCTGTACGGGTTTGGCGACGTTAGCGCGTTTTAAAGGTTTTGTCAAGCGTCGGGTGTATACACTTATCGATCGCTTTATAAAGGTAATCAATGGAAATCCCAGCTCACGGCCTTTAACGTGAATATAAATTAAACTGTCAATTAAGCACGCCGCGATAACGCGGTGCATTTTTATTGCGACTGAGTGCCGTTTTTCGTTGTTTTTACAACGTCAGTACGCTAACGCTATATCAATGCCATGCAACATTTTGCACGGTGACCCTATAATTTTATTATCTTAAAACACTGCTGAATTATTTCTTTTTTCATCGACGTAAAAATATCAAGAGGTCTCACCGCAAAATGTTGACCAAAAATCGACTTGAAATGAAAATTAACGCTATATTTTACGTCGGTTTTTGAGCGACGCCGTGATAATTATGCGTCGTTTTACGCTGTTTAATAACGCCACTGGACTGATGTTATATCAATGTTATGCAACAATTTGTACGATGACCCTATAGTTTTATTATATTAAGACACTGCTGGATAATTTCTTCATCAATTGATGTACAATTATTAAGGGGTCTCACCGCGAAATGTTGACCCAAAATCGACGTGAAATGAAAATTATATATTTTACTTCATTTTGTACGACGTATTGACGTTGTGAGTCTGTTTAGAAACCACGCCGTAGTGCTACAGAGATACGAGTGAACCGACTAGAATAATTATGGAGATGGCACTATAGTTATATACTTTCATTTGGAGTTTTTCTCATAAGGATCGTACACGACACAAGAGACTAAACATCACCACACGCATTAAGTTGCATAACTGCCGCTATGTCATTAGCATAGGGACTTTACAAGATTGCACAAGTACAATAAAGACGGTTTTGTTACTTCTGAAGAACTAAATATAGGCAAAAAAGCACAACGGGCTACTTTCAATTAAAAAACAAAACTATTCCGATTGGGCATGGCCAATAGAATTGGGCCTACACGTCAAAATGTCTAGGTACGTCTCTGGTGTCATTGTGTGCGTTATGAATTATTTCGATTTTAGACTACTTTTCACACGCACGCTATTTGTACTGAGTAGCGAGCGCATGAAAGCTCCCAGTTTCTAAGTACAGTCAGTGTTGTCCACAGCTAATTACGGGTGTGTTGAGATGAAATCATATTGCATGTGTCAATGTTAGATAGCTTTTTGCTTTATACCTAGTTTTTTTAATTTAATAGTACATATACAAGTTCTACACCATAGACGAATTTTGAGTAATTGTGAGGGTAAATTATTACATCATTTAAATAATAAAACGATACATTACTGGTAGATTCTTACTTTCACGCAATATACATGCATTATTTTACTGCTAATGATATATTAGGTATAAACATGAACCGTATAGAGTAAATATCTTAAAATTAAAACCCATGTTTGCCGTTCTATAAATTTTGATACTAACCAAACATGTAAAATTGTTTAGACTGAATCTAAATGCATGTCTGTGTTCCAGTGGTAAGAAGGTGGTGGGTTCGATCCCAACTCCAGCCGGATAAAAACAGAAATACTTGCAGAGTTTCTCGACTTACAACTTACTTCACGACCAGTCTCATTCAAAGCCTAGTTCCTGTGCAGAAAGCCTTACAATAAAAGCATCAGGGATACATCTTGAACTCAGCCACTTTCAGTTTTATGACATACCGTAAAATTAATTTTCGCGGGTACATGTATTAAATTTCATGGATTTTGGTAAAATGGCAAATTGGTGGTTTCTTAAATTCGTGGATTTTAGATATTGAAAGAAAGATCTCTTGTCACGTATTTTGAGACATTCGAGGGAATTTAATTTCACGATCTAGTTCGTCATCGAAATCAACGAAAATTTATCACCGAGAATATTAATGACTTTACAGTATTGCCCAAAAACTAAAGTGACTTTAACTCTTTTTGGGTCGTAATCCGTATGTGTGTCTGGAATAAATACAAGTATACATGTAATGATATTTTCCTGGCGGCACCAGACACAAACCAAATACAACACAACCTCTGTAGAGCAACACACTTTTGAAGCGGCTAATATTGATAACAGGTTGTTGCTCTACTGAGGTGAAATTGTAGAGGTGCGCGGTATGAACGGTAAATCGGTAACTGTGGTATAATTTTTTCGCTGTACGATACCGCAGTACCATCTGAAATACCGGTATATTATCAACATTATACCTTCTCTGCTAGTTATAATTTTGAATATACCAGCCGTAACAGCAGACTATACCATATATGAGTGAAAGCCTTGAAATTGCCATGCTGCTATAATTATACTTTTTCGCCATTGCTGACCTTTTCACTTCAAGTTATTATTTTACATAGTCTTAATATTTCTCTAATCCTAGTCAAGTAACGGGTCTTTGTCGTCGTTCTTAGCCTGGCTGAGAGTTTTCAAACATTTTCTAACCACTATAACATAGCTGTTAGACACAGTAATTAAGTTGGTCGTATGCTGTGTTACTGTATACTAGTATAGGGCATACCGTAGCATTTGATGAAAACCCGTGCCATGGTATACCCCGGTATATTTTTCTTTGCTGAACGCAGCCCTATTAAATTGACAGTGAGTGTTGGCTAAGGGAAATTTATTTTGAAGGTGTTGTTATAGTGGGGTTGTTGCTCTACAGAGGTCCGCTCTTGATTCCATAACCTTTAGCTTCACACCTAGCGGATAGCGAAACGGACTTGAACATGTTTGTGTCTAGATTTGTCATAGATGGGAATCATACATAGGGAATCATTGCTATCATTTATATTTTGTGGGGTTTATTGTGTTGTGGTCCCGGAATGCAAATTTTAAACATAATACTAGTAAGTTACGATCCTTGATAACATTCTGTTTGGGTTGGGACTCCATCGGAAACATTTTCACTTAGTTTCTCATTTAGTGATTTACCTACTTTCCGTTCAAACATTCACTTAATATTTCCCCAGGCCTAAGAAATTATATCACAAAATACAGAGTTTTAAAATTCCCCATCATCCGGTCATTACTATATATAATTCTCTTATACATGTATATAGTAATGACCGGATGATCGGGAATATTAAAACTCTGTTTTCGTGATATAATTTCTTAGGCCTGTGATATTTCGAATAGCTCCGTTAAAGGGTACAAGAACAATTCGTGTCTCAAATTTATTTCACCGGAGTATTTTGTCTTCCACAGAGACCGGACTAATTCAAATCGGAATGTATTTAAGAAACAAGTTTATTTAAGAAATATGTTGGCATCTTTTTATGCCATAGACTTTAAAAATATAGTAATTACTAGAGTAGATTACTCAAATAATCTATGACCGAGAATGTACAGATCTTGAAAACCAAAGTCGCGAAAACTGGTTAGTTAAGAGTATCCTAATCTTTCCAGCGCATAAGACACTGGTAAGAATATTCAGAGGTTGCGTAAATGCAACAAGATATTGGCCTTGAACATTGGACCTTAATCAGTACGCATAATAATCACGACGCCGCTCAAAAATGACGTAAAATTTAGCGTTAATTTTCATTTCAAGTCGATTTTGGGTAATATTTATACATCGATGGATGGAGAAATTATCCAGCATTTTTTTAATATAATAAAATTATAGCGTCACCGTACAAATTGTTGTATAACATTGATATAACGTCAGTCCAGTGGCGTTATTAAAACAGCATAAAACGACGCATAATTATCACGACGTCGCTCAAAAAACGACGTAAAATATAGCGTTAATTTTCATTTCAAGTCAATTTTTGGTCAACATTTTGCGGTGAGACCCCTTGATATTTTTACGTCGATGGAAAGAGAAATAGTTCAGCAGTGTTTTAATATAATAAAATTATAGGGTCACCGTGCAAAATGTTGCATGACATTGATATAATGTTAGCGTACTGACGTTATAAAAACAACGAAAAATGGCACTCAGTCGCAATAAAAATGCACCGCGTTATCGCGGCATGCTGTATTGACAGTTTAATTTATATTCACGTTAAAGGTCGTGAGCTGGGCTTTCCATTGATTACCTTTATAAAGCGATCGATAAGTGTATACAACCGACGCTTGACAAAACCTTCAAAACGCGCTTACGTCGCCATACCCGTACAGGACGTTATATAATTATAAAATTCTTTAATATATTTTTTTTAAAAATGTATCATTGGGAACTACAGATTTTGTACTTTTAGCCATCAAAATTTCATATAAATCGGTGCGAAGTCGACAATTTTTATATGACGTCGCACAATGGTAGCGACTCACCTTAAAGTTAGGTTCACACTTTGGCGTTAGGACGAAGTTTCAAACGTTTAGCTCCGCTAGTAAAAGTAACTAAACGTTTTGAAAAGTTGATGACCCTTGGTTAACGCCGATGAACGTTGTATTCAACAATGTTTAACATGCAATAACTTTGTCCACTTTTGGAAATAAACGTAAGTTGTGCTCCATTTGTAAATGTTCCTGGACGCTGAATGAAGTTTGACAAAACGCTGGTGGTGTCGATAAATTAAGGCTAACGTTTCTCTAGCGGAGGCCAACGGATAGTCAGCACAATGAACGCGATAGTAACGCAAAGGCTGGCATAAGCGAACTTTCCCCAGACACAGACGAACTTTCCATAACGTTTCCATAACTAAGGTTTACTTTGTGAAACGGATCCAGGCGTTCGGCAACTCGTTCGTCTAAGTTAGACTAAGTTAGGGACCGCTGCACCTACGCTAACCTGCTTTGGCTAAAGTTCACATAGGCTAATAAAGTAAAACGCAGGCAAACTTGTCAAGGGCAAGGAAACGTTCCCAAAAGTTGGTGTGCGTTAGATTCACATCGTTCGCAATGTGAACCAAAATATTCCTCCGCGCTTTCGTAATTTAACCGACGTTTAGGCCCATTTTTTCGACTTTTGAAACGCTAACCAACGCTGGTACAAACGTTCATAGAGTAAACCCAGCTTAAACGTTTGGCTACATTCAGTGACACCACCATCGTTTAAGCAGACGTTCGCCAACGGAGTTTAACTTAAGCAAACTTGGTACAACTTAATTCAGCGTTCAGGAACGTTTATAAACGGAGCGCAACTTACCCCAACTGTTATTTCCATACGTCGACAAAGTTTTTGCATCTTAAGAACGTTCAACGAACACCAGCGAACATAAAAAATTCTTAACCTTTAGTAGATCTAACTTTTACTGGCGAAGTTGAACGTTTGCCCAAACGTCGGTAAACGTCGGTCTAAACGCCGTAGTGGGAACCCAGCTGTACCATATGTTACCCATAATAGGCACCCGTCGAAAAATGAACGTGCAAATAGTTTGTCAACGTTTGGAAATAAACATTGTGCCTTTAACAGAAAGCTGACTAACTGGCAAATAAAGGTTATGCTCAGCATATAAAAACAAAGTAAACGTTCCAGAATGCTATATCAAGTTACAAATGTCTGCTGAAACGCTGGTATCGGTGAATTTAGTTAAACGTTTGTCTAACGAAGGCGAACGGGTATCCAACACAATGAACGCGATAGTAATGCATGGGCTAGCATAAGCGAACTTTCCCCAGCGCAAATGAACGTTTGTCCAACGTAGGCGTAGAAAATATTATTATCTGAAAGTACAGGCTGGATTTCATTACAAATTGGTAACATGTTCCATAAGTGGTCCATTCTAAAAATGGAACTCTGGTTACCATAGCCACCGAAATCAAGATTCAGTTTGAACACGGTTCTACTAGATCAATGTACAAAAGCGAGACAGAGCCATCTTGGTCATCTTGTTTAATAAAAATAGTATTGATATTGCATTAACATTTATTGCACAATGCTGTATAACGATATCAATGAGCCAGAAGAACACTTGAGTAATTCAGTCAACTTGTCACAGCAATATTGAATATTGACATCAGAGTTTATAACTTTCGAGTACATTTTTTTTGTATTATTATTTATTTGTCAAATGCGATAAATTTAACGAACTGATTGTTTTAAGGATCTCACGTAGTGCATGCCATGTTTAGATAAAAGGCGTTGAGCAAACAAATTGTAAGAATTTGCATATAATTTACTTCAATGAGTTCTTTAAATAAGTTATTGCGTTTTGAAAATATAGTTGACTAGTATGTCTGACATAAATCAAAGCACACGCTGCGTTTTTTTCAACAACTAACATGTATATTTCAAATATATTTCAGTTTCATGCCGCTATCAGTCGTCCGAACCAATGTTCCAATTGTTTATATAAGAACTAAGGCATAGCCTACTTGGTGATTTAATCTTAGATATTGAATAAATGTTCAGCAATATCTGCAGATGCAGTAAGTAAATATGTTAAAAGTAAATTTCTATGGAGATAGTAATCCACAACTACAAATAGTCCGATTTTGAAAAAAGAAAATAGCATGAAGGAAAAAACATATACTTTTTAACTGATAATTCATTTGTCTAAGTTTTCATTTCTTTTGAGTTGCTATGGAAATAAAAACTAGAACAATATTTAAGACATAGACGTAGGTCTCCCGCAAAGGGTAATAACTCAGGCAAATAAATATCCGCCTTACTTGAAATCTGACAATATGCATAAGTTTCATAGAAATCTGAGCAACGTTTAAGCAGGACAGGCACGGATAGTGTCACCGACCCACCAAGACACCCTACCATATGTAAACGTTTGGTGCAAACTGTGATAAGGTGCCCCACCATATGTGGGATACATAACAATACTCCGAGTTAGAACAAGGAACGGGTTACCAATAGGTTGAGAATAAGTTCCTTTGTACTATCATTTAGCACTTCAAACAATGAGTCACATTGAACGAAAGTCTTAATATGGCTTCAAACCTACGGATTGGATTTTGAAGTAAAGAGGAGGGAGAGATATAAATTAAGACGATATTTGTTTATTTTGGTGCAGGATCAAATTTAATTTCAACGAGTTATCGCAGAATTTAGAACTCCCAGGAGGGGCGTAACACAATAGATAAGTGTCTGCAAACTGACTATATGGACACGAAGATTCAAACATTAAAAACATACGTACGCACAAAATATGAATGCCAAGACTAAAGCGGCAAAAAGATCATATTAAGTCGGACAAGGAAGGCAGCAGTTTTCCTATGATTTAAGTTTTAGTCAATCGAACCCAACAGAAAAGAATTGCAAAATGTGAATGTCATGCAAATGTACATGTATTCTCAGATCGTCGAATAACTACTATACTGAAGGTTTTTGAAACGACGAAAGGAAACTGCCACTCGTAATTTAATACATGTATTACTTAAAAAATGATGAGTTCATATTCGAACCTGCATTCACTATTACGGTACACGCTGAAGATTAACGGTATCAAATCTTTTTTAGTTTATATGCGGGGGTCGAGAAGTGATAACGTTACCATATATTTTGCATGTAGTGTTCAGGCGTATCCGTCATAACCCCTAACTCAATGTGCCCAAAATATTCAAATATAGACAAACTAACAGCTCAGTGCAGTGCCAAGAGTTTTGTCCATACATAAATATGACATGTTGCAATTCAACGTTATCAACACTTTATTGTTTATTTGGATAGAGAGTCATTAATATGTTTTATTCAAGTTATTTGTGCGTTTGTAGGTTTTATCGTTGATTCTTTTTTAAGACTACCAGTCGGATGATCCATATATAACGAGAAAATTCTTAGACTTTTGTTTAGGTCCGTTATTAGCTTATTAGCTATGTTTCCCTGAATACTCATGATTACAGCGACGTCATGCTAAAATCTATGGTTGCAAGGTAATCCTCAATACGCCCAGGCGGGACATTTTTCGGATATTTCACCATTTTCACGCAAATTAAAACCCTTACAGTTTCCATGTAAGCAATAGAATTGTGATGAAAATTGGTCCTTGGGGTCACCTAAGACTCGCCTTACTGATGATGACGTCATACACGGGTTGTATTGTCATCCGTACGTCACGGATGTGTAATTGTTCATGGAGATAAAAAATATGGACGACAAAGTATTTTCAAATAAAATATTTAGTTTTGAAGAAAACAAGTGATTATTAATGTAAATATAATTGTGCACGATGTTCAGTAATCATTTCGTTATCATGCCATGTCAAAAGCTTCGATTTATGAACACAATAACAAAGTATTACAAATGGACTGGAAAAAGGCTAGTGATCTAACGCAAAGTGGGCGTAACGTGACGTGGACATCAGATGTTGGATGTTTTGAATGATATTCCTAAGGATGACTATCGTTGTTTTTTCCCACTTTGTATGGCATTGGCGAAGACGTATAAATATTGAAGGATGATAATCTGAAAAGTTCTTTAAGAATTATGCAGTAGGGCTTAAGGAATGTGATCGTTGAATTGATCAAAGTTCAGTTCTGAATAACTTTAAACGGTACAAGAATGGCGTTGCCCCGCATGCCGGTTTCATCGGTCGGCAAAAATGTTCCAAACAATTTATTTTTCTATATATTCGAAAACTATGTAGTACGTTTAGTCCTAATGCATGTATATGTATTAACCACCACATCAACTATTTTCAAAAAATAACATGTAATAGCAAAGTTGTAATAGCAACGTTATAAGCAGGGTATATATTTATGTGACGTCACTTTGACGTTTACAAAAGGCACCGGAAATCTGACTACAACTGAGCGTTTCTGTCATAATAGATTAGGCCTATATACAGAACTATTTCAAGGAAATAAAATAACTGTTGCAAGTTATTGCAAGTCATTTCATATGAATTGTGGATTTTTTAATACGTTCAACATGACGTATCATTTTACACCCATTTTATTTTTTCTTTGAACATTTTAGACAATATATGTGGTTGACGCAATAATATAATCTAGTGTTTCTACATCGCTATCACATTGCGGATACCCAGCAATAGAAATGTACGTAGATATCAAATGGTAACATGTCATTCCATAAGTTGTAGATTCTATTTAAGTTTCAAATCGTGTTTTGGTTGAATAACAAGGGTGTTATGATATTTTACAACAATTAACGCATTTCGTGTGGATTTATCAGCGACTTATAGCCTAAGAGCTGAGGGCGATTTATTCAAAATTGGAGTCCATCTCTTAAACTTGCACCACAGTTGGACATATGACCGAACATTAAGAAAATCTATTTCTTACAAAGTTCCTCTTTCACAATCGCTCAGCATCCAAGATGGCGTCCAAGATGGCCGCCATTTTTACGCGAAAATGGTAGTGAACGCTTATTTGTGCATGAAATGAATTGTTTTCTCACAGATATGTTTCAAAATGTACTTATAAGTTGAAAAATGAATGGAAGACACACTTTTATCTATTTTGATAGTAAATTTTGACATTTTGGAAAAGCTATGACCCATATAGAGGCTCAAAATTGGCTATTTTAGGGTATTTTTCTTAATTTTGTATTGTCAATAACTTTAAAGTACATTTATGACTGTAAATTTTACATTTAAATGATTTTATTTATTGTGTACATTTAGTATGAAGAAAATGAGTGTGTAAGATTTACAACTTTTTTAGTTGTATACTATCGCTAAGGGTTTGAAGTGGGTGGGGTAAATATACCCCAAAGTGAAAAAGTAGAAATTACATAATTTTGACTACCTTTATGTATTTAGAGCATCTTGGGTTGACTTGTTGTACACTGTGCATGGAAAAGTGTGTTTTTGAAATTAGTTTTGGTTGCTCTTGCTATTTTTTACGAAGTGGGTGGTGTGAAATTTCACAAATAATCAAAAAAACTAAACAGCAAGATTAACCGATGGTTGTTTAAACTCTGACCTTTGTTTTTCTTCTTACCTTTGATAAACTATTCTGAAATGTTCAATAAGTTACTTATGTAGATAATTGATGAGAGTTTTTAAAAATAAGTATGTTACATGACTTTGCCTGTTGAAAGTGGGTGGGGTAAAAAAACTGCAAAAATGAGAATAATGGATATTTGCAGAAATTGCAATCTTGTATTATTTTGCTCAATATAAACAGTACACATCTCTTTCTTTATGAAAGACTTATTTGTTATGACCTATTGTTGTTTTTAAACTAGATGTGTATCGATCATGCTTAGTTTATGGGGTGGTGGGGTAAAATATCTGATTATAGGAGCGTTTATAGTGTGGCGACTTTAAAGGCTAAAACCAATGGATAGGCAAACATAAGAGTAAAACTAGCGTTTTCATACATACTCCATACTTAATATGGCTAAGAATGGCTTTTGCTAGGAGTAGTTAGTAATCAGTTGACTAGTATTTATTTATTAGAGTCTCATCTATATTTACAACATATATTGCACACAACATAAAACACAAATCATATATAGCCACTATTATTAAGAGTTATAAGAGACATTATCTACATTATAATAAAACATATAATTATCGCAAGGTACATGTACCGTATATAAAAATCTGATATTACACATTTTTACGTAGTATAGGTTTAAAACTGAAAAACAGTTGTTAATCCTTATTAAAATATAAATTATTAAGATACGTTGGTGGTGAGTACTCCATACTGCTGGGAATGTTTTTTTCTAGTGGTGGTGCATACCCTCACAGGACTGGGAATCAGTTTACCACTGGTTGGGAGTTCTACAAATATACACTGTGGGAAACCCACGTGACCAGATGCTAATGTTCGGAGCCAATTTTGTAAACAAACCGCCTCGATTCAGGTAACATTTATGCTTGTAACTTTCTTAATAATTGATCGATCTGGATGAAATATAGACGAGCGCCGTCTCCTTTCAAAAGCAAATCATCGACGCTCTTACCTAAGTGACAATATTGTGTACTTTTTGTTATTTGGGCAACGGCGCATTTCGTAAACCGCAATATGCTATGCTGCGGTTCGGAGCAATTCACTAAAACATGTCCTTAATAAATTAAAGCTTCATTAAAAGTTACAATTTAATGGCGATAATATGGGTCGCTAAATTCAAGACCGACAAGCAAAATATTTCTGATAAATATGAGCAACAGACAAAATGAGACGACATAAACAAAAATGCTACAGTTCGGAGCTGAAATGAAAATGCTACAGTCCGGAGCTATTTTCAGAAAATGCTACGGTTCGGAGCAAAGTTTCAAAGTATACCATATGTAGGAAAAGAAGCAGGGCTCTATGCAGTCTGACAAGTGTCACATGCTATATAGAGTATAATATGCTGTTATATCAAGGTATTGGAATGAATGAGAAGGAATATAACATGACAGCCGAACACATTTTAACAGAACCATGTACACACAACGACACATCTTCAAGCTTCGTAAACACGGCCCGATGTTCATCCGAGAAAGTAGCACGGCCTACATTCAATCTTAGTTTGAACTTGTGTCAGTCAATGAAACAAAATTAATAGAACAACAAAACCCTGCGCCAACTCGTGATCAATACAGCTGTAAGCAAACAACTATGATTCGGACAAAACGTTTTCTAACATCTCTGATTCAGAGTCGACTGTTAAACCGTCGTTTCGCACAAAAGTGCCCAGTGCCAGCACAGAGGATCCGATATGCATATGCACCATGATGTAAAGTTTATATAATTTCAGAAACATTACATGTATATTGAATTGATTATAATTATATTTAAAATACTAAAATAAATATTTTACCAAGACAACTAGCACTGTTCGTTTTAAACATGTTGTGTGTGACCAATAGTTTCACACGTTAAAGTTTGTGAATCATGTTACATACATGTATGCTCCACCAAAAATATACTGAGTGCATCTAGAAACGCAACACTGAGTCTACTAACAACTTTAACTTCAAGCAAACACATCCTCATTGTGGCATTTTTATTCCGAAACACGTGACTCGTCTGATGCGATTTTCTTTCCATTATAGTGCGCCCAGGATAATGTGATATTTACAAATATAAATCGATTTGGTCAACTGTTGCACAATTAGTTTTACAAATTACTAAAGTAAACAGATAAGGTCAGTATTGTACTTAAACATCAGTGATAAATCGTACACATCTGTAAAATCCACCTTTTGTGGAATGTACCACATTTCATCACCTTTCCTTATCCTAGGCGCACTATAACAACTTTACAAATGATTAGACGCCTCTGGAAAACGGAATTTACAATAAAAGAAAAAAATATCGAGGATAAAAATGTTGCGTTTCTAGTTGTACTGAGTATAGTTCAAACTCCAAGAAACGCGTTGTTTTTGTGTCTCTATGTATTTGTCATCACATGACAAAATGGTGCGGAAGATGCCTTCACGAATACATTTTATAAGGGGTGTCCGGCATTGACATGTGTGTGTTATTATTTTTGTGTTCCGCGAAACTGTTAAAAAATTGAATGTTCATACTTGGTCGATGATCTTAATAGTGTTGATATTCAAAAAGGCATATAGCACATAGTCTTAGCTCTGAGCCGTAGCATTTTCTGAAAATAGCTCCGAACCGTAGCATTTTATGAAAATAGCTCCGGACTGTAGCATTTTCATTTTAGCTCCGAACTGTAGCATTTTTGTTTATGTCGTCTCATTTTGTCTGTTGCTCATATTTATCAGAAATATATTGCTTGTCGATCTTAAATTTTGCGACCCACATTATCGCTATTAAATTGTAACTTTTAATGAAGCTGTAATTTGTTAAGGACATATTTTAGTAAATTGCTCCGAACCGTAGCATAGCATATTGCGGTTTACGAAATGCGCCGTTGCCCAAATAACAAAAAGTACACACTTTTGTCACCCAGGTAAGAGCGTCGATGATTTGCTTTTGAAAGGAGACGGCGCTCGTCTATATTTCATCCAAATCGATCAATTATTAAGAAAGTTACAAGCGAAAATGTTACCTGAATCGAGGCGGTTTGTTTACAAAATTGGCTCCGAACATTAGCATCTGGTCACGTGGGTTCCCCACAGTGATAAAGCGAGGGAATCAGTACTTGCTGTAGTGTATAAAATTTATGAAGACACTGTATACGTATTTATGAGGTCAAATGCACATAATCGTTTGCGTTATCGACTGATACAATATGAATGGATTGCAAACAAGCGCACTATTGTGTTAAAGTTGCCGATATGAAATTTCAAGCACGGTATTTTACCGCTTGAACAAAACTAATAAGCAACTAACTATTGATGCAAAATTCAATGTTTATAATATGTGAATCGATTGATTTGTTCGCGAAACCCTCTTCGTGCCGGTCATTGCTTTAAACAAACACCTTTCTGCAACAACTTTAACATTGGCATCACGCACGCCAATCAACTTAATCTTACGGCAACAACAGCAACAACATATGAACAACAACATACCAGTAATTCCTGACGTATATTGCTATCGAGAGGTTTCAATAAATTTAATTTTACAAAATAAAAATGTTGAGTTTCGCTTAGACGGCGCCGATTGCCAGAATAATTAAATATTGAACGCGTAAGAAGAGTTGTGTTCCGCCAAGGCAATTCTGCCTAAGTATTATACAGAACTAGTCTTACCACTTACGAGGGATGATTCAAAATAACGTATGATTTAGCTAGAATATGCGTATAGTTCAATTGATCTTTACAAACTTATATCAACATTAATCGGTATATGTCCGGCATATTCTTACAAAATTTCAAGGAAAAATATTGATTCAGGGAAAAGTTACATGCAATAGAAAATGGTCACAAACCGCCACCGACACACGTTTTATTAGGCTGCTTAATCATTTTAAGCGACATTGCTTGCATTTTCTCCGAAATCTTGTGAGATGTTTATAATTGCAAGTATTTCATGTCGGTACGATGACTGCATCTTTACGTAAGATACACCGTTGAAACCGCGGGGTGAATAATGTGTATGCTTAAAACGCACAGTTACAATTGCGTTGATATTGTGTCTCCTGTACATCCATCGTAAGGTGGTTAAGTTTAGCCCAGTTCCGGCATTCATCCTGTTAGTTACAGAAAGAGAACGTGACTGCATGGTTGTCTTACTTAGTCGAAGGCTTTGAAAAGTAAGACACACCCTATCAAATATCATTGGATTTAGCCACACATCGATGTATTAAAATGCCATAGCCATGATATAAATGTTCCGATAATAAACCATGTGAATATCATAAAGTTTGTAAAAATAACGATGCTGTTAGAAACAATAGCAAAAGTCTATGTTATTTTTGAATCTTCCTTCGTATACGACTTTTTTTTAGAAAATAATAGAAATTCTAACATAGCCTTCTTTGTGTATATTGAGCTTACCATATTTTATTACCGCTGATTGGTGACGTCACGTTTGACGTCAAATATTCTGACAAATGACGTAACGGTGACGGTAACGTTCCTAGGAAAGAAAGTAGTTTGGCGTCAACCTGTCTTGTTGTGCTATAAAATGCAGAGCAATGGCGATGTTAGAATCGAAATAATAAATAGGAGCTGTGTTTCGTTGTGTTATAAAATATAGGCACTCGTTTGAATGCGTACATTAAATCACCCGTGCTACGCACTCGTGATTTAATTACTATGCATCCAAACACGTGCCTATATTTTATTACGCAACAAAACATAGCTACGTATTCATTATTTCTTAAACCATAAAACAAATATTTCCAAATTTACTTAATATTACAGAATATATATATTTAAATATATTATTACTGGTGTGTATGTTATTTGTCACATTTTTTTTGTGCATGAATGTAGAATCAATTTGAACGTGGTCAGTAGTGTTTGATATAACATGTTGCACAAGTTAATGAAATAATATGTTCTGTTTCGTTCTGCTTTATTCTGTTCTGTTTAATTCATAGTACATAATAAATAAAGCAATCATATAATTAGTAAATAGTGTATACATAACACAGAGAAAAACTCTACCTGACATCTTGAAATGGTTGAAGGCTTATTCACACATTAATTCACATTTCCTTTAAAGGTTTCCTAAAGTTTACTTTAGAATCCTTTTTGGTGGTACTAATTATTCCAAACTGACAAAATGTATTGTTTAAATTATCACCATTTTGTCAATCAATTCAACTACGGATATGTTTGTTAATTTACACAAATAGTTTGGGTGCGGTCTGACGAAATGGTGGTCATATGTTAACCGTAGACATCGAAACGATAACGGATGGTCTATGCTTTACTCATCATTTAGTTCCTAGTCGGGTAGTATTTTTGTTATAAAGCATTGGTTGTTTAGTGGTGTATGCATAAATTAAAGCAATACTAAGAAACTTTTGTTTTTGTTAAAGTTCAAAAGCGAATTCGCTATTACATCATTCAAATGCATTTGCTTGAATATTGATTAAAGCATTTCAGAGGGTATTACTGAACGGTCTAATGTTTTCTTAATGAGTTAAAGTACATTGTACTTAAGTTCAAAACTCCTTCTATGGATTTCCATTTGGTACATATATTGCATAGCCTTGACCCCTGTGTTGGTTTCCCTAATAGTTTTTTTTATATTTTTGCTTTCGACTGCTACAGTCGTAAGTACGTGGTCATCCGGGTTTCTACCTGCCTAATATAGTTGGTCGATGACCTCAGGCTACGAGTGAAGAGACAGAAATTGTGTGATACAAGAAGCCCGGTTGCGCTCCCTAGCTCTTTCCGAATAGACTGGCCCTGAACTCAATATACGGTGCCACCAAAAGGACACCCAAAAGTTGTGTTTTTAGTTCGCAATTACGAAATGTAATTAATACATGAAATAGTTTAGAACTGGTTAAAACCTAATCAATTATTATCTCGCAATTACAAAATGCATTTCGTAAAAATGTAATCATACTTCGTAATATCGAAATTACGTACAAACGTGATAAATTTCTTAAGAGTGAAATGACATGCCATCGTAAAAACGTAATAATGATTAGTCTAAAACAACATTGTAACTAAGTTTAATTTTTGTTCATCTCTAGCTAATCGAATTTTGAATTTTCACCATGCGCATTATGTAACGCGGTCCCCTTAATAGAAATAATATTGCGTTTAAATTACGAAGTAATAAATTTCATTTTTACAATTTAAAAAATAAATGCATATGCCACTTTTAGGCGAACCCTAAATATGTTCCATGTACTAAAGGTTCTTTCAATCTTACTAGTTTATTTAAGGTCGATTGTGAAACAAGTTTTTCCAACTTATATTAATCAATATCGACACCTCATTTCTGATGTTATTCATCGCCACGAGGGTATCAGAGAAAAGAAGCCACTTTGCCTTTTATGCTAAACATCAATCAAGGGAATTTTTTATACCATTTTTATTTCGTCTTTGGTATGACGCGGTCAGCAATTAAGTGAAAACAGTGGAATTTTGTATTTGAAATCAGTTTACATACCGAGTCTACCTTTTGTATAATGTTAACGTGACGATCGACCTGGCCAATTTATATTTAGGTTTATCTGGTTCAAAAACAGCCAATAAGACATATTCTGCCACTCCCAGGTTAAGATGATTAGCTACGACATCTCATCGACATCTTATATGTCTGATAACAATCATTTAATACCCCATTCAGTTCAATTTCGGAAAATAAACGCTGTTGAGCTTTGGTATTTTTTTTTTAATCGAAACATGTTCAAACGTTTTGCCTTTGGTTGCCTTTTTTGGTGTCATGTATTATTTTGGTTTACAGCAATCGCGCGATGAAACGAATATTATCGAGTCTCCGATTGACAACTAGTAGTATAAATAAGATGATTGAAGAAGGATAGAAAATAGCCACTCGTTGCCCATGTTTTAAAACAACTAACCATTTAAGCGCTTATAGTCCGGGTATTCATAAACCAAGCCCAGTGTTTTTACTTTACTTTGGCATATTAAAAAGTTTTGGAACTTTGCTGTTGTTGTTGTTGTTGTTGATGTTGTAGTTGTTGTTGTTGTTGTTGTTGCTGCTGCTGCTGCTGCTGCTATTATTGTTGTTGCTGCTGCTGCTATTGTTACTGCTGCTGCTGCTATTGTTACTGCTGCTGCTGCTATTGTTACTGCTGCTGCTATTGTTGTTACTGCTGCTGATGATAACGCTGCTGATTTTGCTGCTTACACGGTTGTTTTTGTTGCTGCTGCTGCTGCTGCTGCTTCTGCTGCTATTGTTGTTGTTGTTGTTGTTGTTGTTGCTGCTTCTGTCGTACTTGATGTTGTCGGTGGTGGTGTTGTTGTCGTTTTAGAATGTTATTATTTTACGAGTTCAAGTCAGGACATACTTCCCATAAACTAGTTTATTCATACACACGTGTTTGCGGCGTTTGATAAATGTAGTAAAGACAAACATACATATTTGACTATTAGTGTGCTATCACTCCTATTTCCGAGGTTTTGTATTTTGCACAACTACGTCAGTACATGCTGTGATCAAAGTTTCTTAAAACCCGAATTGCTTATAGTCTTAGCCTTCCTTACTGTAACAAAATTCAAGACAAATGTAACATTTTGGTGCTTGATTGCATACACAGTTATCTGATTCAAATGTCCGTTTTTAAAAAGCGGTTACTCGGAAAATAGTAAATACGTATGTACACGCATGTTTGTGCATGTGTGTATGTGTGTTTTGTGTGTGTGATCATAAATATGATTCCATATATAACAGAACACCTGCTTCCGCATATTGAGTATTATCTTACTGGTTATTCGATTTACTTATACATGTATTAACAATTGAGCTTTGTGAATAAGGTAATAAAATATGAATAAATGACAAACATCGCGTGCTGTACATGCAACACGGACATTTAATAGTGACGCACAACACGTTGATGAATAATGTATTGATATAAGATCGGATATTATGTTATGAAACCGGCAGGGCTATCGTCTGTTTGAAAAAAAACACTCACTGAAGTGTGTTACTTGTCAAGGTCGTCTGTCCATGGCGATAATGTTCCTGGTTTTCCCCATAGACATTGAGCTGACAATTGACCCTGCTCCCCCCCAGGGGGGATTTTCAACACTATGATTTTCTTAAACCTTATGGTAGGTGTCATTCACACACAAAAGTTTGCAAGTTTCTGTTGGGGCTTTAACGAGTTACGGAGATTTGAAATAACTGACTATGAGGGTTTATACATAACTCACTATTTTTGCTTATATGATTATTATTATTATAAACATGCCAATTCTTTAATAAATCATATGAATACAACATTTATGTATGTTAAATGTATTTAAAATTGAAACTATCAGTTGTACAAATTATAACAGGCAAACAAAATGATATAACATCCGTAATTTACGTTACTTTAAATGAAATTACTATAATAGTAAAAAACAGTCAACGTATATAACATTTTTAAGAAATGATGATACTGATTAGTATACAGCCTAATAATGTTTAAAACTATTGTACAACTACACAAATAGTTAATTGATATGAAATGCCATGTAATTTACGTTACCTTTCAAAAATATGGGTTTTGTTTCAACAACCTCAGTTAAAATGTCAGTATAACACGTACAGTGGTGTGACAATTAGTGATTTTTAGGTGACAACTAAAGAAGAACAAGCAATGTTATATGCCAAAATGTTCGCCTTTATCTGTACTATATGGAACTGCCGGCATAAACGGTCAACGCGTGATAACTTACGAATACACTAAATATTCCATGTTCTCGTGCACCTTTGTTTATTAATGTATATAGTCACAAATATGTGACTACATATTATTCATTGGATAATGTACATCAAATGGACATACAAAACTGACCACTTTGAACTTTGAAGCCAAGGTCTAGGTCATTTCAAGGTCAAGTTACGAAAAATATGCCAAATGGGATATGTAACACTGCAAAGTACAGGCATCCCACGACCAAATGGGGTACATAACACTTGTCCAGTACAACCATCAAATGTATTGGGTACTCACCACCACAAAGTACTTTCATCTAATGCCATATTGGGTAGTCACTACCACTTATTATAGCCATGCAAAGCCATAAGGGGTACTCTCAACAACTGAGTACAGTCAAACCAAACCCTATGTTAAACTTACCACTACCAATTACATCCATATAACACCGGACTGGGTACTCATCACCATCATATACCAGCCCTGAATGTTGTGTAACTACCACCGAGTACACCCATATCAGGCCTTAGGGATTCTCAAACCACTTAATAGTCAACCCAGGCCCTATGAGGTACTAATAACACTGTCCATACATACATTCCGTAACCAATGCAGTACTTACAACTGCTTAGTACAACAACTCCTATTAGGTTTTTATGACACCAGCTATACCTTTGTGATACTTACAACAAAAGAGTACAGCCAACCAAGACCATATTGGGTACTCACCATTAATTATAGCCATAGTAGGCCCTAAGGGATACTCACAACACCTGAGTAAAGCTATATACATGTAAGTCTCTACATGGTACTCACAATCACTCAGAGCACATCTGTACAAGGTCCTATGGGTTACTCACTAGTACAAAACTACAGGCCCAAAAGGGTACTCATCTCAAATAATTACAGATTGCATACCCCATAGGGGTGCTCATAACCAATGCATTACAGTCTAACCAAGTTGTAAAGGGTACAAAGGAGTCATGACAACATAGTACAGACATCCAAGGCCCATTCACATTTATATTTTGCGCTAAGTGTACACATAACCATTGAGTATGGTCACAAATGACTGTGGTGCTTACCACCAGCGGTAACAACCATACTATATCCTAAGGCCTACTCGGACCAACTGAGTACTGCCATACCAGGTGCAATATAGCCACCATTGGCTCTATTGGGTACTTCTCCACCACCACGTATAGTCATACTAATCCCTACGGGGTAGTTGTAACCACTAGATATAGCCATACCAGACCCTATGTGGTATTTACCACTACCAGCCTTCTTAGGCCATATATGCCCTACTCACAACCACCATACTATGCCTGAGGGATACTCACATTCACTGAGGAAAGCCATTCAATGTCCTATGTGGTACTTAACACTGCCTAGTACAGCCGCCCTAGGCTACTTTATGTACGCGCCTCCACAAGTTTAACCATCTCTAGCCCAGGTTGGTACCCACCTATACAGAGAACAGCCATCCCAGGTCCTATTGACTACTCTATACCACTGAGAACAACCAGCTCAGGTCCCATTTGGTACAAACCACCTCTGCGTACAGTAATCCCAGGCCCTATTGGGCATACACTACCTCTGAGAACAGACATCCCGGGCTGTATTGGATGCCCATCACCTCGGAGAACAGCATTATTGAATGCCCTATACCACAAAGAACAGTCAGCCAAGGTTCTGTTTGGTACCCAAATCCTGAGAGTACAGTCACCTCATGTCCTATTGGGTACCCACCAAATCTGGGTACAGTCACCAAAGTCATTTTTGGGTACTCAACATCACAGATTAAGCCATCCCAGGCCTCATTTAGTACCCGCCCTCACAGATTTCAGTCATCCTATGCCATATTGGGAACCCACCAACACAGATTTCAGCCCTCTTAGGCCATATTGGGTACCCACCAACACAGATTTCAGCCCTCCTAGGACATATTGGGAACGCACCTACACATATTTCAGCCCTCCTATGCCATATTGGGAACCCACCAACACAGAGTTCAGCCATCCTAGACCATATTGTGTAACTACCCCCCTTATCAAAGCCATATAATGTCATATTATGCCGCAATTCCTGACTACATGTCGTATGTAACACATACAATACTGGCTCTAGATAGATATTGAAATATAAGCAAAGTCTTTAAACAATAAACAGTAACACAGTTTACACTATTTTAAGAGTATTTTATCTTATGATCTTGAAATGATCTTGACCTTTCACTGGTCAGTATTGCACAACAATTCAGGTGGTCGCCATACGATAATTATGCAACTATCAATCTTTTTCTCCAGTGGGGGAGTCACGGACAGACCCAGAGGAATTGGGCAATTTTTCTTTTGGGGTCTAATTCCTGGTGCACCCTAGAGAATGTTTCAAACTTATTTTCAAGTATACGCTGTAGTTTTCAATTCGTATGTAATGTGCTTAAATAACTGACATAAGATTGTATACATGTATATAGCAAATATTTAAAAGTCATGTGTATGCATAGTGTTCTCATGAAGATATTAAATCGAGGGGCAATCTGTATTCTAGTTTCATAGTTTGATTATTAAATTTGTGTGTGTGTTTTAAGTTAAATACAAATTGTATAAAGCTAACAAAAATACTTGTGCGTTTGGGATTTTACAAAGACAAGTCAACATTGTGTTAAAATTAAAGCATATATGATATTGTAAAGTTTGTAAGTAAGGTAATGTAAATTGAACATACTTTTTTTTAAAGTTTAAAGTTCAAATGCAAAACTGCGATAAAAGATATTTTGGGTTGAAAATCAATTGTTTTTTAGTGATAAAGTTTATCTAAAGTAACAGAATACAAGGCTAGTAAATTGTAATTTTGTAAACCTATAATTGTTGAGCAGGATTAAATTGTTGTTTTTATTTTTCAATTGTTTTAAGTACGTTTTTAAGACAATGAAGACATGAACTTTAATTGGTATGTTTGGGAACGTAAAGTTCAAAGTAGTATTCCCTTAACATATCTTACAAGTAAGAGACTTGTTAATATAAAATTATATAATTTAAACAATTATAAATATATAAAGTAGTATTATATGTAACTGAAAAGTGTACGATACAATTTGAATACTTGAAATTATTGAAGGAATGAAAAACGCACATATTATGGAGAGTGGGTGACATTTTAAGAATCGCTACCAAACATCTATGTCTTAACCTATACTGGCAATCTATACATAATAATGTTTGGTTGAAAGTTGAGCTTCGTAATGGTAACTTCATTATTTGATTGTCGGGTCATCTAAATTTGCAATAAAAAACTTTATGCCAATTTATTTTTGATTTTTTAGGGTAACGTATGTTTTCCTATATCTATTTTCTTTAGCATTGCATTTTGGCATTGAAATGCTATCAGTTTGCAGCTACTAGTAAACACTCTTCAATAACATATGTAAACTTGGAATTTTTAAATAGCATTACGGTACAATTTATCTTTAAAAATTACAAAAATATATATATTTTTGGGGGGTAAGGTATTTTAAAGCGTGGTAACAGAGAAAAGCGCCACCCGCCAGTTGCAAACTTTATGCCAAAATGTTCGCCACACCTTGGGGTTTCAAAATATTTTGGTCCACAAAATTCCCCCTGGGGGGAAGCAAAACCCCCTCTGGCTCACGGTCTACTAAGGTCGATTGGTAATACCCAAGACGTTGTGTGCTTTGGCATGGGTTCACGCCACTCGCCATTTTAACCACCGGATTGTGGAAACCTCTTTTTGGAACACATCCTGGTCGCATTAGGCAGCGGACATGTATTTCAGGTCGACAGTTTCCTTAGGATTCCCTTAGGATCAAATATTCACCACCGGAGATGAAATAGACGACATTGCCATTAGGTCATCGTATTAGCTTGTGGTAGTATGTGTACTTAAAGGTGTTGCCTCGTGTTTTGGTGTATTGCAAAAATAAAATAAAATTGTCAAATATTCGCGTAATTTTGGCGTAGTTACCTGTGTATTAAAGTAATATATAGAGGATATTACATGAGTGTCTTTTCATATTGAATTTATTAAACGAGTTGAATAAAATAATAAAATGCGAGGCTCTGCCGAGCATTCTATAGATTTTATTCAACGAGTTTAATAAATCCAATGTGGAAAGTCACAAATGTAATGTTCTTTTTATCATATGTTAGCCATTTCTGGCCGAAACATAAAAACAGCTACTTATTTTCGCTATAATAAACGCGTAACTTTGACGACGTCGCCAATACTTTGAGTGACGTCACGTCAAAGCTTTATTACACTAGTGTATTATCAAAAATAAATAATGGCTTTATTACGCTGTCGCGACGTCAAACATATGATAAAAGGTAATAATACCCTGTATAGAATTAACACTAATATCACTTAAATTGCCTGAAAATTATCCGCAATCGATGAAAACAAATTGCTAAAGGAACCGAACACCTCACTGATATTTTACGTTCTAGTTTATTGATGTTACAGTTCGATCACATGTGAATTACATAATTCACAAAGCATGTTGGAAGGAAACTCTGTGCTATTTCTAAAAGGAAAAATACCTAGTGGTCGATATCGAGAATGGTTTAAATTGCTTATTTGCAACAAATCTTTTATAAAGCAACCATCAGTAGCTTTCTATAACATTAATACTTGCTTGGGTAGGTAGGAAAACTACGTCATACAAAAAAATTAGTCCGATCTGAGAGTCAGCACCTTTAAGGGGTTTGGAATTACCAGGTGTACACGATAATCGCCAATCTAAGCATTGGGTACGTACCCGAACAGCCACGTGAACGATCACCCTGCAGTCCTGGTCCTTGGGACACGTACCCGAACAGTCACGTGAACGATCACCGGGTAGTCCTGGTCCTTGGGACACGTACCCGAACATTCACGTGAACGATCACCGTGCAGTCCTGGTCCTTGGGACACGTACCGAACAGTCACGTGAACGATCACCGTGCAGTCATGGTCCTTGGGACACGTACCCGAACAGTCACGTGAACATTGTGGACTCGTACGAGTTGGTAAATTCGTACGGAATTCGTACGAGCTTTGTGACCGTAGCATTACAGGCAATAATATGTTACAATAATTCTCGCCTTCATAACAATGCTTGAAAGTACAATATGTTCTAAGTTTGTTTTGACCTCTGCCAGATACACCAACAGGGTTGTTTATACATGTACTAGAAAGCCAGTCATTAACATATTTATCAAAAAGATTATCTGAAACTTGTTTTATCAACGAAGACTAAATGGTATTGGCACAGAAATATCACAGAACTGGTTTAGCTCAATATCACAAAATTGCTTTTTTACATAATAATACCAATTTTTACACTTGGTCGAATGATGATTCGCCCAGAGTCCTACATGTTTATTTAACCTCGTTGAATCCGTAGTTGACAAACGAGTCCAATATGTTGCAATGGTTTTCCACTGACGGACAAAAGGTGGAATCCAACCCATATCACCCGACACGGCTGCATTAGGTGTATATTTCCCGACACCAAGAAAAAACCTCATAGCTCTGTTGTGTACAGTAGTTATACATGAGAAAGTTTTGTTTCCCCAAATTGCCGCTCCGTATGAGATAACTGGCCAGACAACCGTGTCGTATAATTTGATGAAAACATTATAAGGAACACTTCCTATGAGCTTACATTTAGCAATAAGAAGACCCAGTGCGCGACCAGCACTCTGAGCAACCATCTTTGCAGTGATATTATAACCCAAATGTTCATGAAGTACAAGACCTAAATATGTATATAGCACAGTATAATTTAGTACACTATCTCCAACTTTAAAAACAATAATATTTTGTGCCGCTACTGTATGTTTACTGCATTGATTATGTATGTTTATTGCGATTATTAAAACTTAATGTATACGACATATTGCAATTTGTTATCGCGACTTGAGTCAAACTTTCCGGTACAACGCACGAATGCAAGAGCTTATACTGCACATTTTCACCAGAAAACTTCGGTACCTGCATTAAACATTACACTGAAGTCCATGAAAAGCTCAAATGGAAATAATTTGCATTACAATTCTGAAACAAAACGTGTACTATGGTTACTTGTTTCTAGGCAACGACAGAACCTGACATAAACATAACGTTCTCGCTTACATGACTGTTTTTCGACTATCATTCTTTTCAAATGATCGCTTTAAATTCACCAGTAGAAGCATAGAGTCTACACTAAACCACCTTAAGCAATGGATGGATTTAAAAGAATAATTTAGAAAGAAAACAATTAAAAACCAGCCGCCTGTTTACTTGGTAAAAAGCCAGAAACTATGGTTTGTGTTAAAGTTTCGTCGCCTAGCAACAGGTAACCAAAGCAACTGTAGCTCTCGTAGGTTTTAGGTTATCACAAATGGATAAAACTTTCCAATCGATATATTTTTTTGTTTCTAAACACTTTAAAACTGCAATACATTACAAGCTATATAATTGAACATGGAAAACAAATTCAATATGGACGTCACTTTGACATTTATCGAGAAAAAATAATTTTCAGGAATCTTAATTCCTTGGTTGCATTTAAAGTAACGTAGTCATGCTATATATTCAATAAATGAAATGTAAGCTTTCCTTTGGTATATGAAATTGTCAGGTGTGATCAAGCATTAAGTCATGACATTCGGTTGTAATGGGGACAGATATTATGGAGGAATACCATATACATTACACACAAAACCGAAACGGGTCAATGCCATCAAATGACATTCTCACAGCGTAAACGATTAATTAAATGAATGTTAATAGAGAAGTAAATATCGCCGGCTTACAACAATAACAACCTTATAAGACCCTTGCTCATTCGAAATCAGCACCACTTGGCGCATCTTATGAACCTATTTTTGTGAAACTTGGTACTGGTCATGTTGACCAGACCGAAGTTAAAAATACTTTTTCTCAGAATGGCTTTTTGTAGTTACGACCTCTATAAAAAATTATTCTAATCCATAGATATGGATAATTGGCACATTAAGGTTGTTTCATAACACGGCCCAATAAAAAGTAATCTTGGGTGTGTTGTTTACGGTTTCACAATCGATACATAAATATAAATTTCGTTTTGAAAATGATTAGGTACAATATTTAGGAAGTATTTCACCAAATAATTTACTGAAACACACTGAAGAGTCCTAAGAAACAACGCAAATCACTGCATTTTAATCACAATAAACATACATCTCTATCACAATAAACATACAAATTCTTTTTTCTAAATTATTAGTAAACATACAGTAAGGAGACTACATAGCTGTATCACTTTTGGCCTCTATCTCAGTAAAAACACAGTTTGAAAATATTTGAAAACACGCAAATTATATGTTAATGTTATATCTGTTATAATGTGTACAATTATTAAACTGAAATTTGCCCGATCATGATATAAGTGATGTGTAAAAGTAGTCGGTGTATGTTTTTCTCACAAAAATCAAACGATGTTCATTGATTTTAGATAATATGGGCAAACATTTGGCAATAAAGTGTATGCGAACGCTAGGAAAGTTAATCGTAATAATAAATATGTACAACTTGGCATTATGTTTTTGTATACATGTATAACCTTAGTATTTTACATTATTCTACAAACTTTGTGTTTATACTCCAATCATTTAAATCCAATTACGACATCCTAGTTTGACATACAGTCGTTTATACGCTGTGGATACTTTATGTCAGGTCTAAAAAGTAAAACGTTTCTTGTAATTTGGATCTTAATGGCTCATTAATGCCTCCGTAGCTAAATGGTTAGCGTGCTTGCCGTCTAATCTGGCGACCCGGGTTCAAATACGGGTGGAGGTGCTCATATGTCTGCCATATTTCTGCAGAAAGCTGACTCGCAAAACATCATTTAAAATAAAACATCATTGCTAAACTGCATAGATGTTTCTTTTTTTTGCTAACTTGTTAACTCTTCTTCAGGATTTAAAATGCATGCTAGATTCTACTTACGTGAGATTCAATTATGTTAATAGCGGACTATCGGTCCGCTTTATGATAACACCTGTCACGTGATTTGGTCAGAGTTAGAATTCACTAATGGATTTGGAAATTTGTGTTACAATCCCGCACTGAAAGAATGATACTGAAAAATGGCTGCCAATAGAATAACAAAAGTTTTTTTAAAATGCGATATTCGGCAGCTCATAAATTTTCTTTTATTTTTTAATGATGTTTAAAAATATTCCAAAAACTAGAGTAGGCCCCTATCTAGAAAAGAAAATAATTATCAGTCTTCCATGGTTGCTGTGCAACCCGTCTTCTAGATGGGGAACACTCTTTTTTTATAGTTTTGGAAACAAAAATGGCAGCCATTTTTTGCCCGCTTCGGAAGGAAATTTTAATATTTTCAGTGCATATACGATGCTACAAACTGTTATGAGACACATGATTACTCTGAGATTACGAAGTAAGTCGAGCGGGAATCGTTCATATGTGCGAAATATCAACCAATCTTAAGAAAAGCTAATAAAAACGACACATGTTCCGGTTAATTCCCTTTGCAAAGCGGTTACTTCCCTACTCGGAACTACTCGGCCATTTCTACGTATTTATCTGGCGTAATGTCAATCGGGATACCTCGGACAATCTCTATTTTATCCTGTAAAAATGTCGTACGGGCCGTGCCGATTGGCGTAACGTCAGTAGCGATAAATGCCGTACGGACCGTTCCGATTGTTACTTCCCTTTGCAATACAATTAGTATAAAGTCCGTTTCGGGTCTTTACGTATCCGGACCGGACGGTGATAATTCCACATCGTAGTTGTAGGTTATTGTAAAGAAAGTAAAACGAATGCATTGTCGTAATTCCTCGCCGAGATGTAATAAAAAATCCCTCCAAAATCGTCAAAAATGTAAACATATTCGCGGGATAAAGGTCGCGAAAACTAATTACATGTTGTTGTTGTTATTGAATACAATAAAACCCGGAATTTTCCGTTTGAATATCTTTTATGTTTTGACGATTTGCAACAGAGTTTATTTAACAAGAAAATGTGATTAAGATTAAAGATGTTTGATATTTAATCGTAATATGATTAATTGGAATTATTATTGCGTTTTAACAATCATTTCTTATAGCATTACAAACAGTACACGTATACTGAAAACAAATAAACATCTAGACACTGCTCCTGTATGTGTCCGTAACAACGGAACGATTGTTTGAGAGAGTTATCGATGACAGTTATAAGATAACAATAAAGTTTGTTCAAATATAATATTGTGGAAGATAAATCAAAAGTCTCCAAATCTACTAAATTCACATTCCTTTATCACTCTGCTCTATTTAGCTCTAAGTCCCTTCCCATTTCTGGCTGCAATTCAGTCCCTATGTGTTACTGCAATGCGGAAGTGAAGCATTACTGCGGGTTAAGTTAGATTCAATTATATTACTTCGCTTAAAATGTTTCTGTTTAATGTCTCTCAAGTTTGGGTCCTTGAAAATTATGTCTTTTGATCTTAACCTCAATGTTGTATGATCAACTTGTGTGTTGGGCAATTATTCTTTTTAGGATTTCTGACAGTTAAAAGCATTGTAGTCGTTTTACCAAAGATCATATTCCCATATTCTTTGGTTTTACTATGGGAACTGGGACATTCAGCTAGGACATTCAGCATTTTGATTGCTAAAACTAATTCATTCAAGTTGGGCGGACCTTAACTTGCTTAGATGGACATTGTGCCTTGTATGAGTTTTATATTTTCTGGTTCATTTTGGGCATTGTGCCTTGTGTGTTTTTGGTGTTTCCTGTGCTCGACTGGTTAAGTTGAGTGCTGCCTTCCCTGTCTGACTTAATACTAGTATTATATTTTTCAATGCAATAACATATATTGACTTAATGTTTTCACCATACGTACATTATAGTTCCACTATCTCTCCAATCTTTAGCATTGTCGCCCCTTTCAACTTTTCAAATAGTTGACGATAAAAATCACTTATTGTCGTGTCATGTCCTTTATTTGTTTCTTCAATAATTGTCATATTTAACTTTGAGATCAAGATTTACTTGTTAAGAACCTTAATTACCTAGATCCCTAGTGTTAAATCTTGAAAAGTGGTCTGCTTTAAGAACACTTTTTTGACCGGTCTTATTAGCGACAGTGCTGGTGGATAGGTAAAAAATAGTTTTGAAAATATTTATTTTTTTGTAGATAATGGGTGTAAACATTCTGTGTTGTGTCTTTCTGCTAGGTATTCATGTTTGTATCCAGTCCAAGGTAGTTCCATACTCGTTTATACAAGTACAACAATGTAACAGTGTCGATATGTTTTACCAATGCATTTATAAAATACGAATGGTGCCCGGTCTACACTCACAATGTGTATTTGCATTAAATTCAGAAGTATCGGACATTGTATGACCGGAAACATATACACTTGACGAATGTTCTAAGTACACACTTTTAGAAACTAGAATAAATCAGGAACATAATTATCTAAACTCACTAAAACTGTAAAGCTATCATATGTGGGTAGTTATCTTTAATACAGAAGAAGAAAAATCAAGATCTACGTAAAAATCATTGATACGTGACGAAAATGATAAAATCACATTTTTCTCGTGCACACATCTCAAATATGTGTAAATTTGTATAAAGCATTTCAAACACGATTAACGTTCGACCCCCAAACATAAAGCCGTAAAAATATTTCGTACCATATGACGCAAATGACGTTTGAGGAATGCGCAAGTGCTATAGGAATGCTTGGAACTGGCATGTCAATAAGACGGGTAAGATTTAATCCATTAACTGTCCGTTTTGGGGTTCTTAATTCATGAACATAATTATTATTATGGTAGTTCCATTGAATTCACGAAAAAAATGCATGTTTATATTGACTCGATTAAAATTTGAGACGTCACATGACGTCATTTACATTTAGTCGTTGAATGGGTCAAAACACGACTATGACAACATCTGACTGATAGTTGTATCACTTTAAGATCGTGAAATAAGGTGGAATCGTTGAACTGAACAGAATATGTCCATTTATTTGTATGGAGCAATTTGAGTTTGAGCATGGAAGTAACTTTCGGTCGGCATTAATCATCTGAATTACTACTACAATTTAACAAAACTCACTTTTTTCTATCAATCATATCTTTTGTAAGATATAAACACATTCTCCTCACATGGACTTTGATTTTGGTGCAATTTCTTAATTAGGTTGCAAGATAATATGGCCGCCTTGTAGCCCGGACCTAAATCCGATAGAATACGTCTGGGATGAGTTTGGGCGACCCAACCGAGCATGACGACAACAACAGAACGTATAGGAACTCATAACGCACCCTTTACTAAAACTGAATGCACTCCCGCAGCAATTGGTACACATCTTTATCAATTCAAAGCCTCAGAGATGTCAGGCTATCAACAGGGCAGACGGTGGTCATACACGATATTAATGTGCGATTTCGTTGTTTTAAGCAGTGAAATAAATGGTCGTTTTCTAATATGTTGTTATTATATTTTAGAATGGTAATTAACTCAACGTGATAGACAATAGTTTCCTGATTCCAATGGTACATTCGATTCACGGATAGGTCTAATATTTTTTCAGTTAAATGTAAAATACAAAGTGTGTACTTAGAACATTCGACTAGTGTAAAAGTGAGGAGTGTAAAGGTGTATAAAGCCGGTGGTTCAATATTGTTTGGACGTTGTATCATTGCTAATATTCTATTCTTTACGTTGTCTGGTGTATGTGCTTAGGGGTCAAAATGCCAAATATCTAGTATTTATCGACTAATATCAATATTTTACGAAACTCAAATTCATCTTAGTTAAAACATTTAAAATTATTACTGAAATGGGGGTAAATTTCTCAACATTGCTGCTTCTCCGTTTATGGGCATTCACGTTCTATATTGGTAAAAACGTAGAGGACCTTTATATGGTATAACAATAAGGCGTCGTTTCCAAATTATTTCATGCGGCTTTGTGGCAGATATGGCACGTTATAAGTAACGCTGTTTGAGTCCACAGGTAACTGCATCATTGATAAAGTGTAAAAAAAATATTTATTTTCTTCTAAGATGCTCTTTATCAATTTACGGTTACCTTTGCTTGAGGCCATACAACTTAAGGACGTTTGATACAGTTGTTTATGCGCATCATTTCTGCGCATATAGCTTAAACGGGGATAGAGACCGCATTTTGCACTGGGTCGTCTTGAAAATTGGACAAAATGTTTGTCGTGATACTATCTAGGGTTGGTATAAATATAGGTACTTTGGGGTAAAAAATTCACTGAGCAAATAATATGAAAACACTCTGCGTGAAATAGCGATTACATTTTCATTAATTTTTTGTGAAATTAGAAATTATTACTTGGGTTACCTGTACCCATTTATAATAAGTGTTTGTATTGCCTTGGACTTCACAAATCCCCTTTTACTGATATATAGGGAATACATTTATGATATATTGACTAAAATTGTGAAGATTATTCAGGTGAGCGATTCATGGCCCATCTGTGCCCCCTTGATGTATGGAATGCGACGTCACTGCCAAATTGGGGAAAAGGGGAGATAATTCAGTAATAATAGCACAAAGTGTAGCGTGATAACCTATGTTTTATTTTAATTTTTAGATAAAGTACACTTTAATCAACATCATTAGCCAAAAATAGATTATGACAAGACTAGAAATTATGGGAAAAACATATATGCAAAATGTACTAATTTGGCCTTTTTGCGCCATTTTACCGTACTTTTCAGAACAAAGAGACACAACTACGACGTAACTGCACCTAAAATAATTCTTGTAACACGTCAATTTCTTCTAAGTTTATATTTACTATACTTTTATCAGGCACGTATTCAGGTAGGGGGCCAGGGGGCCTTGCCCCCCCCCCCCAGCTGGCTGGCTAGCTACGTTTTTACCGTATATCGATTGTTTTCGGCCCCTACAACTATTGATTTAATACACCACTGATCTATTTCTTGGGACTGACTAAATCTTTCGGCATCTATCATACTGGTAGTGACCTGTATATTGGACATTCTAGATGACATCCTGTGTATATATTGTATAGCCCCCCAGGCATGACTAATCAAGCACTGAACAGGACCAACTGATGGTGAAGGTGTGATTTTTGAAACTGATAAGAAATTAAGTGTGTTTAGGTTGATTAAAGAAGGTCAGTCAGATATTACATAATGATGTCAATGGTTATCACCATTTAATCCCATTAAATTAGGGCATGATGATTAAAGATTAAAGTTTGACTTGAAGAATTGATAGTTAAAATGTAAGTTACTAACTTACATGTAATCATTACAGTGAGAAAATAGGTATATTATTTAATTGTTTGATGGGGTGATTAATTAGGATTCCTATATATAGTATTTAATGTTTGAGTGGAAAGTAATGGTCACATTCTTGAAATATTTTTAAATATGCATCCATTTCATTGAAATTTGATTCATAAATCAAATATAGTAGTCCAATTTTATATCCGAATATAAAAGTTCATAATTTATATAATTATATAGTGCAGAAATCACATTACATTAAAAAAATCATGTTCGTATAAATTTGGATTTCTTAATACTTATTGTTAAAATGGTAAAACATGAATGATAAGATTATTAAGTTTTTTAAAAATTAGTAGATCTCTTTAGTAGCACTGCTTTAATTATTTTAATGTCTGATTTCAAACTAAAAGTGCAGGAAATTGCATCATTTTTAAGCAAAAACCGAAAAAAATCTTCGCTTGGAGAGGGAACACTAATTAGTAGCACTACGTTAGTTATTTTTAAGTCTGATTTTTAAAGCCAAAAGTGCAGGAAAATGCACCGTTACAACACGCATGTTTAATTAACATGCGTGGTTACAATATTTAAAAAAAATAGACCAGGAGGGGTATCCCCTACCGCACCCACCCCTCTTGGCCCCCCAGGAAACAATTCCTGGATACGGCCCTGTTTATGTACATAATATGCAAATGTAATTACTCTTTTCGTATTAGAATATTTTTTCCGCGCAGATAATGCGTTACTTTTACGCAATTTCACTAAGGTTTTTTATGATATAGGGGGACAATAATGACGTCATGGCGAAAAAAGTGGTCCCGTGACCTATCTTTTTTTATTTAATATTTGGATTGAGTACACTTTTATCCACAAAATTAGCAATAAAAAATATATTGGTCATCGAGGTCGTTTTTGAGCTACGGTCGATTTTGTGTATTTTTTTGTCTTTTTTAGCAGTCATTTTTTCGGAAATTTTGACAATTATTGTTTTGTCAAAAATTTCTGAATTTTCTAATCAATACCAAAAGTGTATAGGAATATTTGAATAATATGTGTTTGTTCATACAAACCCATGGAAATGATTGTAACAAGAAAAAATATCGATTTTAATGCAAAAATGAATACATTGCGAAATATCAGAATTTTTGGTCATTTTCTTGAAAAGTGATGTTGCAAAAGGGCCCATGACCCCTTAAATAGTACCGCGATATACCTTTTTTATTTCACATATTGCTTCAGTATATATTAAACTATAATTGTGCCTATTTTTTGTTATCTTTTAAAAAAAATTCTAACCCTATCGAACGTCCTTAAGATCGGTTGTAATAGCACGCAGAGTGCTTTCCAATAATTTCAGGCATACGAGAGGTGCCCACCTTATATTTGAACAGCGTGAATATCCCATATTTTCTTGCTAACCCGATATAAATGAAATAACTCTTTTGAACCACGAAAGGTAATGTGGCAAGTTTATGGACACTCACTGTTGGCATTGTTTGCAATATCATTCGAGTCGAAATCAGCAATTTTGTAGAGGGTGTGGAATTTGGCTTTTTGAAGGCCATATACTCATTAAGAAGCACCAAGAAGGTGTTAATATATCATGGCTATACCGTTTCTGTGAAGACTATCAGTAATTTTCGTCACGAGAAGGGTGTTCTATGGTCTGTTGCTCTAATATGTGAAATGACACAAAATGTTAACTTCAAAGATCGTACCCATTGGTTATATGATAACTAGAACAACTCCAATAACCAAAATGGGGATTTCAAAGAAGGTAGGAGTATCCTCCTTTGGGTCTATCTATCAAGTAATTTCGAAAATGTTGAATGTCAACTCTGAAGAAAAATCAGAGTTCACCTGCGATTTTACCAAATAATATGCAAGGGAGACAATCGTCTTAAACCCCCGTACTAGTATATGCTACAGCGGAACGGTAATTTCGATAACATTGTCACCTCCGATGAGATCATGCTTTATCATTGAGATATTTACGTCTACGAGACTACCAAAAAGTTAACATTCGTTAAGCAACATGAGTTCGCACCCGGTTGCATGACTTGTGCTATTGATTGTTAAAACTAATAAAATATAACTCATAGTTATTCTACAAATGGAACAATAAGCGCACAGTACTATGCTCCTAACGTTTAAAATCGTTTTTGGACAAAATGTTTGCCTCATCTCGTTCCTGGCGAAAATGCCTAGAACATGGTCACGACTCAGCTTCATACCCCACCACCATCACACCATTCGATACCTTAAGAACACGAGTTCCAGGTATATTATACCAAAATAGTAAAAGCCGACGTCTAACAATCATGCATTCATAGACTTAGGAATCTTAACGATAAAGAAGCAATGAATATTACACGCGATTAATGCTTACACCATCAATTGTGGTTTTCGTCTTAAAAAGCTCAAAATAACGCCCGTACAAAATTGTTGATTTGGGCCCTAACTAAATTACAAAAATAAACTAGAGCTATCAATGGGGTAATGAATCATACCCCACAGCACTGCCTTGACACAGGAATATTGTTTAAAATTAAAGTCTTGCATATCTATATAACCTTTGACCTCCAAGTGTGACCTTGACATTTGAGCACACCGCCTTGATGTGGTGAACATTTGTACCTAGCAATTTTAAAATCCAGTAAAAAACGATGAAGTTAAAGAGCGGACACTACTTGCACGACTATTTAATCTTAAACCTCTTAGTGTGACATTGGGACCTTTGAGCTAGGGACCTGGGTCTTGCACAAGACACACTGTGTTGATGGGGTGAACATTTGTACCAATCCATTCTAAAACCCAGTAAAAAACGACAAAATTACACAGCAGACACAACTTGGATGACTATATAACCTTCGACCTTTAAGTGTGACATTGACCTTTGAGCTAGGGACCTGGGTCTTGCGAATGATACACCCCGTTTAGGATGTAAACATTTGTACAAAGCCATTTGAAAAGCAAGTAAGAAACGACAAAGTTGCAGAGCGGACACGACTTGCATGACTATATGGCATTTGACCTCTAAGTGTGACCTTGACCTTCAAACTAGGGATCTGGGTCTTGTACATGACACACCATCTTGATGTGGTGAACATTTGTACCAAGCCATTTCACAATCCAGCGAGAAACGACAAAGTTAAAGAACGGACACGACTTGCATGACTATATGACCTTTGACCTCTAAGTGTGACCTCGACCTTTGAGCTAGGGTCCTGTGTCTTGCGTATGACACGCCGTCTTGATGTAGTGAGCATTTGTACCGAACCAAGAAGCAAGAAATGTGAAAGTTGCAGTGCGGACACGATTTTGCTAACATACCAACAGACCGACCACCCGACAGACATAGTGACTCCAGTATACCCATTTCAAACTTAGTTTGCGTGGGTATAAAAACAGTGAGTGTATATGTTAGTCGACATATGTATAGGGACATTTCGATTATAGCGTGTCAGCATGAAAATTCAAGTATTAGTGGGGCACCTGTCGTACTATACAAACAAGCACTTTGCTTCACTGATATATTTTACGGACCGGGTACACCGTTAAATTAACACATGCACATAATAAATAAAACTGCAACAATGCTGATATAAAGTTTTACGAGATGTCCCTGCATTGCATTCAAATGTCGATTAAGTGTAATATAAATAATCATATTGGGGGGGAGATTTAATCTCACGAAGTACCATGTTGAACATACGAGGGCCTCGTATGTCATGTTAAACATGTAGTCAGCACGTAAAACTTGTAGATAAGCTAAATAAATAAAAGTAAAGTGTTATTTCATTGCAGTAATATTTCATTGTGCTAGGTTTTATCACTGGCATACTGTCAGTGGGACTTACAGCCAAAGTAAAATTAAAGCACTAAAAATATACGTTTTGTACAGAACATTAATCTAAAGACTTTCTCGCTGAAATTGAAATATTCAGTACAAAAACAATGTAATAATATGTTGAACTAATTTATAGTTACATAATATAAGCAAGGCAATACTAGTAATCTTTCCATCCTAGATGGCCTAGCTGTTTCGTTTCCTTGCCTAGGTCATCTTCTGGTGGTGGAATATTTATACTCGCACTTGATTATGCCTATAACAATATTACATACAATATAGAATAAACCTACATTCTATGGATGTCGGCCTAACATGCCTATAACAACATTATAAACAACATAGAATAAACCTACATTCTATGGATGCCGCGCTTGTATGTCTATAACAACATTATGTTCAACATAGAATGGACCTTCATTGTATTGATGCCGCCCTTACATACCCATAACAACACTATTTACAAAAATGCAATACACCTACGTTCTATGGATACCGCGCTTACACGTCTATAACAACACTATATACAACCGTTCTATGGATGTCGCTCTTTCATGTCTATAACAACGTTATATACAACATAGAATAGAAACCTACATTAGCGCCCTTAAACACCCATGACAACACTATGAACAACGTACAATATACCTACGATCTATTGATGCCGCCTTAATATACTCATAACAACACGATATACAACATAGAATAAACCTACATTCTATGGATGCCGCCTTAATATACCCATAACAACACGATATACAACATAGAATAAACTTACATTCTATGGATGCCGCCCTAACATGTCAATAACTACACTATATACAACATAGAATGAACCTACATTCTATGGATGCCGCCCTAACATGTCTATAACAACACTATACACAACATAGAATGAACCTACATTCTATAAATGCCGCCCTAACATGTCAATAACTACACTATATACAACATAGAATGAACCTACATTCTATGGATGCCGCTCTAACATGTCTATAACAACAATAATCACAATATAGAATTAACGTTCATTCTATGGATGCCGCCCTAACATGTCCATAACAACACTATACACAACATAGAATGAACCTACATTCTATAAATGCCGCCCTAACATGTCAATAACTACACTATATACAACATAGAATGAACCTACATTCTATGGATGCCGCTCTAACATGTCTATAACAACAATAATCACAATATAGAATTTACGTACATTCTATGGATGCCGCCCTAACATGTCCATAACAACACTATACACAACATAGAATGAACCTACATTCTATAAATGCCGCCCTAACATGTCAATAACTACACTATATACAACATAGAATGAACCTTCATTCTATGGATGCCGCCCTAACATGTCAATAACTACACTATATACAACATAGAATGAACCTACATTCTCTGGATGCCGCCCTAACATGTCTATAACAACAATAATCACAATATAGAATTAACGTACATTCTATGGATGCCGCCCTAACACGTCCATAACAACACTATACACAACATAGAATGAACCTACATTCTATAAATGCCGCCCTAACATGTCAATAACTACACTATATACAACATAGAATGAACCTACATTCTATGGATGCTGCTCTAACATGTCTATAACAACGATATACATAACATAGAATGAACCTACATTCTATAAATGCCGCCCTAACATGTCAATAACTACACTATATACAACATAGAATGAACCTACATTCTATGGATGCTGCTCTAACATGTCTATAACAACGCTATACATAACATAGAATGAACCTACATTCTATGGATGCTGCTCTAACATGTCTATAACAACGATATACATAACATAGAATGAACCTACATTCTATAAATGCCGCCCTAACATGTCAATAACTACACTATATACAACATAGAATGAACCTACATTCTATGGATGCTGCTCTAACATGTCTATAACAACGCTATACATAACATAGAATGAACCTACATTCTATGGATGCTGCTCTAACATGTCTATAACAAGGCTATACATAACATAGAATGAACATACATTCTATGGATGCTGCTCTAACATGTCTATAACAACGCTATACATAACATAGAATGAACCTACATTCTATAAATGCCGCCCTAACATGTCAATAACTACACTATATACAACATAGAATGAACCTACATTCTATGGATGCTGCTCTAACATGTCTATAACAACGCTATACATAACATAGAATGAACCTACATTCTATGGATGCTGCTCTAACATGTCTATAACAACGATATACATAACATAGAATGAACCTACATTCTATAAATGCCGCCCTAACATGTCAATAACTACACTATATACAACATAGAATGAACCTACATTCTATGGATGCTGCTCTAACATGTCTATAACAACGCTATACATAACATAGAATGAACCTACATTCTATGGATGCTGCTCTAACATGTCTATAACAAGGCTATACATAACATAGAATGAACATACATTCTATGGATGCTGCTCTAACATGTCTATAACAACGCTATACATAACATAGAATGAACCTACATTCTATAAATGCCGCCCTAACATGTCAATAACTACACTATATACAACATAGAATGAACCTACATTCTATGGATGCTGCTCTAACATGTCTATAACAACGCTATACATAACATAGAATGAACCTACATTCTATGGATGCTGCTCTAACATGTCTATAACAACGCTATACATAACATAGAATGAACCTACATTCTATGGATGCTGCTCTAACATGTCTATAACAACGCTATACATAACATAGAATGAACATACATTCTATGCATGCAACCCAAAGATGTTTATACCAACATTATATACAACATAGAATAAACCTACATTCTATGGATGCCGCTCTAACAAGTCCATAAAACACTATATACACAACATATAATAAACCTACATTGTATGGATGCCTCTCTTGCATTCTATAACAACCCTATGTACACATCGCTTTCAATTCCTGGTTAAACTATAATTCGTAAAGAAAGGCCATTAAATGGTGGAGGACTTTTATTTATATTAAGGAGCATATTTGTTGTTTTCATAGAACTGATCTTGAGTCTCATTCAGTTGAATCCCTCTGGTTAGAGTTTAAATTCACTAATTCTAAGACATTCCTTCTATGTTATGTTTATAGACCACCCTTATCTAGAGTGGAATGGCTAAATCATTTCACTGACAGCCTAGACAAATCATTCAATGAAACAAAGAAAACTTTCATCACTGGAGATTTAAACTATGACTTACTTAAACAAGTATCAACTTCAAAATCTTGGATGCAAACAATGGAGAATATGAATTTCACCCAGCTTGAATAATCTCCAACTAGAAGGACAAATAGTTCGGCAACTTTAATAGACCATGTTTTCAGTAACATTCCTAGTAACATTGTTGAAATAAATGTTCCGCCATATGCATTAAGTGATCACTATCCAGTTGCTATTACAAGGAAATGTAATCACAGCATAGCTACAAAATCTTGCCATGATTATATTTTATACAGATCTGTCAAAAACTTCAATTAAACAGATTTTCTCAAGCCTGGTTTACATTAAATAATGTTGATGATCTTGATGAATGTGCTGATTTATTTATATAACTGTTTGGGTCAGTTTTACAACAGCATGCTCCTCTCAGACATAAAAGGGTAAAGACATTAACGCAACCAGACTGGTTCAACTCTGATATACTTCTTGCTATTAGACAAAGAAATTACTATCATAAAAAACAAGACACATGTAATTACAAATTGTTCAGATCAAAAGTAAAATCACTCGTCCACAGGGCAAAATATAATCATTATAATGACCAAATAAACTCAAATAAACACAATCCAAAACTGTTATGGAAAGGTCTCCGAGAGTTGTCTGGTTTGGAAAGTACCAAAACTCAAACTCCATGTCTTCATAATGTTGAGGGAAATTTCCAACTTCAGTTGCACATTTATTTAATGACCATTTTTGTAACATTCATAAAACTGTTCCTGTTGATAAATCTAGTGTTAAATACAAACCTCCTGATTTATTAAAAACCTTGAACAAATCTAAGTTAGTTAATTCTGATAAATTTACTATTCCACTATTGACTAGTGACTTTGTTGAAACCCAATTAAAATCCCTTGATCCCACTAAATCGACAGGTACTGATAATATCAATGCCAAATATCTAAAATTATCAGCTTCAGTGATAGCACCAGCTTTAACATCTGTATTTAATTGTAGTATAAAATCAAACAAATTCCCATTCGCATTCAAAACAGCAAAAGTCATTCCAATCTTCAAGAAGGGTGATAGACATGATAAAACTAATTATAGACCTATTCCATTTTACCAGTTATTTCCTTAATACTTGAAAGACACGTTAGCAAGTGCTTAAAGTCTTGTCTTTCTGACAACAAATTTCTGTATGACAGACAATCAGGATTCCGTAAAAATCACTCTTGTCAAACAGCTTTAATTAAAATGCTTGATGACTGGATATCAGCTGTTGATAATAATGAAATAGTTGGAACATTGTTCATTGATTTAAGTAAAGCATTTGACTTGGTAAACCATGATATTTTATTACAAAATCTATCACTATATGGTATGCATTCTACAACACTAAATTGGTTTAAGTCCTATCTCAATTCCAGAACTCAAAAAAACATTTATATCTGGCAAATATTCTTGTCCTGGCAAAGTTTTAGCAGGTGTTCCACAGGGCTCAGTTCTCGGTCCATTATTATTTTTAATATTTATTAATGACTTGCCTCTTTCTCTTTCACATTCCATTGCTGACATATTTGCTGACGATACCACATTATCAACCCACAGCAAGACATTAGTCTTACATTCACTTACTAGAGATTTATTGCATGTTAATCAATGGTGTAAACAAAATCAAATGGCCATTAATTCTGAAAAATCCAAGTCTTTATTTATAACTAGTAAACGTAATAAACATCATATTGTTGGATCCAATCTCAACATTCCTTTTCATGATAATTCTATTGAAGTTACTTCAACAGCAAAGTTATTAGGTATCACAATTAATGATTGCCTATCTTGGGCAGACCATATCAATAATGTGATAAAGAAATGTAATTCCTATTTGCACCTCTTATCTAGAATTAAATATTTTCTTTCCGTTGAAACTCGGAAGCGCTTTTATAACGCATATATTCTTCCACATTTTGACTTTTTCTGTGTTGTATGGGGAAATTGTACGAGCAGTCTTGAAGATAAACTTATAAAATTTCAGAAAAGAACAGCTAGAGTAATTCTTGATTGTGATTATTCAACTCCTTCAAGTATTCTATTTACAAAACTCAAATGGATGACATTTCATGAACGCGTTATTTATCAGAAAGCTATTCAAATGTACAAACCTCTCAGAGATGATGCACCAGACTATCTTAAATCTGTATTTAAATTTACTGCAGATATTCATTCACGACTGTTACGCTCATCTTCTACATACCAATTATATAGTCCTTAACCCAATTCCGAGTTATTTCGCCACACTTTTGCTTTCTCTGGTACCTCAATATGGAATTCTATTCCTCATAATATCAAAAATTCTTCTTCTATTCAACAGTTTAAATCTACGCTGGGTGAAGCCGTCTTATTTTGAAACACCCCATGTTTCTGCTACTTAAATATCTAATGACTAGCTAGTCATAATCATTACTTCAATATACATGTATAGCCATATATATGTATATGTCTACAGAATGGCATGCAGTGTGTTTTATGTTTCAATTCCGTATCATGCTTTTAAAAATGTCATTGTTTTAATTTACATGTTGTTATATGATATGCTGGCTCTTATGATGTCCCTATATCTAATTAAGTTTCATAGTGATTAATTATAAATTTAATTGATTAGCATTTTGATTTATACAGTGTTCCTTCCTTTTATTTTAGATTCCATACATATCGGTTTCGCACATCCTTTCACCGAAACTCTTTTATGAATTTCCCCAATTATATATAAAAAAAAAATAATAATATAAAATTATATACAAAATTATGATATTGTGGACGCCATATGGGCCAAATAGCCATTATGCTTTTTTCATTTTATGTACAAGTGTTCTTGTTCAACTGTTTATTGTTGAGGATCTCATCGAAGATTGCCATTTAATTTAATTGTCAAATGAGTTTCCTCGTAAAAATAAAGTCTTTATTAATATTATTATTATTATTATACATCATTATACCGTATTACACCTACATTCTATGGATGCCGCCCTTACCTGTCTATAACAACACTATATGGATTATTTATAACAGGAACAGTATAAGGATGCCACCATATCATAACTTTAGCAACACTGCATTCAGCATAAATTACACCTACATTCTGTGGATGGCGTCCTTATATGTCTAAAACAACAATATATACAGCATATAATACAACTACATTCTATGGATGGTGTCTTTATATACCTTTATAACACCTACATTCTATGGATGCCGCCCTAACATATCTATATCAACGCTACATACGACGTATAATACACCTATATTGTATGGATGTCGTCTCAATACGGTACAAGTATTTGAAATCCTTCTACGGGCAATCCAGTATCACAAGCCACGCCTATAAGTCTAAAAGGTGGGATTACGAAGTTCACCGGAAAACCTACATTATATGGATGCCTCGGTTATATGGATGCCGCTTAGCGATGACCGTTGGACAAATAATCCAGTAGTAACAGAAAGACTGCTGATACAAAGAGAGAGTGTGGGTTTAATCCCGCCTCCAGTCGGATAAAATAGAAATGTGTTTCAGTGTTCCAACCTAACAACTAAAATTACGAACAGTCTTTCGGACGAGATTTTAAAAACCGAGGTCCTTTGTATGATACTTTACATCAGACGCGTAAAAAACTATCTTCTGTACCATGCGCTATCCCCCAGAACTAAATACCCATATGTGTTACCGGTGGATAAATAAAGCATGTAAATTAAATCTTATCAAATTAAGCCCGAGTGACCGTATCCAGTCGTTGACCATGTCATTGTTTAAGTAGGTATGTCCTATTGTATTCAGACCTATCTACATAATAGGAGTACACCAGCAATAGTGGTGTTAGTGGGAATTACATTCACTCTTAAAAATGCGTAATTAAAGTTTGATAAACATAGATCTGGTAGATCTATTAGAAGTGTATTGTCCAATGAACTAGTACATGCAATTTACTTTTGTCTGAATTTATGAAATATGTTATCGTGTTGAACTGGGTTTCTTTTTTACGTTTAATACAAAATGTATGATTTTTGTTAAATTCTTGTAGAGGGTAATTTTAATTTTTATGTTGAAAACGGTGTCAACCGCAAGCCTGAGTAACAAAAGAAAATCATCAGGAAATACAATTATATCATTGAAAACAATGGACAGAAAGTCCTTTAGATTTTTTATAAATAATGGTTGAAATATCCGGAAAACAATATGCGTTTCTTTTTACCATTTCCGAATGAGAAATATTACAATACAAGTACTTATATTAGTATAGGACATCCGGTAGTGTCATTCAATTCGTCGATTGATCCCCCATGTGCATGATGTATATCGTTAATTTAATTTTGGTGGCTTAAAACAAAATCAGCCGTAGCAGTATGTAGATTCAATAGACATGCCTATTATAGTCATTTTGACCAAGCACGACTTATATGGCTAAACCAAAGCATTTTACACAGCTTGTGAAGTCCAAGGTCCTGGGCTCAGAGTCCTGGCAACCTTGGTCTAAAACAATAGGGGAATCTCCAGGGCATGACTAACCTATATATACACAGTTTGATGTTCCTAACCTGAGTACACCAAAATCAGCAAAACAATTAGTATAATAGATAATGTCCCGGATGTTGAACGTCATTTCAATAGAAAATGTGATTTTAATCTTGTGTTTTGAATACTGAAATAGCAGGTTAATCGTACATGAAAGGCAGCAATCAGTCAATCAGAAGTCACCAAAACTCAGTATACACAAGCTAGCACTGAGTCGTGATTGGCTATTTTAATTTGATAATGATTGAATGGCGAATACAGAGTTTTGGTGACTTCTGATTGACTATTTAACTTAGATAATGATTATTTTTTATGGATTTTGGATATCAAAATTAGGTTTAAGCACTATTTTTAGCAAAGTTTATGCTGAAATTCGAAACAAGCGGTAGGCTAGGAATCATCACATATCCATTAATTGTACAACTCCGTATGTTGTCAGATTTGAAGTGTATCGGATGATCTTTGTATATCGTTATCTCTGTCCTAGATACAGGAAGAATACAGGCCTTTGTATTTTTGGGAAATCTCAAAATTCAAACATTTTACGCATCGATTTTCTACAAATCATGAAACACTTACTCCAAAAATGTATATAAACTAAGTTATTAGAAGTGCATTTGAAGAGTGGGTACTCATTTAAAATGTATAAACACATCATCATTTCGTTGGCAAAACATAAACATCGCAAAGATATTGCTCATTGTGCATTAGGTACCTTGTTATCGACAATTTGATAAATCAGCTAATTTAGCCTACTGAACACATGTTCGTATGTTTTTCAACAGTTATTACTTCAAGCAGTTGTATTTGTTTTACATTTTGCATTTTATAAATACTATTTGATTTTAGGTCGCTTGTAAAACAATTTCTAAAGCCGTTATTATTTTGATCACCTCGGCCTTTCTGCATTTACCGGAGGCAAACAGTAATGGCCGAGCTTTCACGATTGCAGCCGTTATATTGATCACCCTCGACACCGTGACATTCCTCACAGTATCCATCGTCTAGAGGGTATCTAACATCAGCTTCCTCCTATACAAAATTTAAAATATTGCTTTCTCACATTATGGTTTTGTTTTATGGCATTTTATCAATAAATTCCCGTTATCAATTCAAAACCTGTTTCTGTTGTTTCTTATTCCATACGAGTTCGACTTGGTTGCGACACCTTTGTCCATACATAAAATGCTGAGTGGCAAGAAAGGGACATACTCTTACCTAATACCATCGTTTTTTCGTGCGTGGTATAAGTATACATGTTGAAATATCCCGACACCCGCTGTAAAAACGGACGCTTAAATACCGCTTACTACAGTATTGGGGCAGTAACCATGTATTTATATAAACTGGACGTTTCGTGCACACAAGTGGTCTAAGATAGAACGTCAAACTACCATATAAATTACACAGGATAGTGTCTCTTTTTTATACGAGTATTGTCCCCTAGTATATAATCGTCTAAAGGAGAGATAACTTGGGACAAAGGGACATAATATCGTTTGATAAAAATGGGAGACAATTGCTAGTAATAAACAGCCAAACCTAATTAGGCCCTTCCCCATCGGCAATATGCGCTGTAATACCCCAGCGCCTTAAAGCTAGAATGGGATTTAAGTCCTGGTAAGGACTATGGGGGTTAATAATATTGGCCAGAATTGTTAAAGCTTGTGTGATATAAAAAAGTGCTTATATCAGCCTTTACATTATGCATATTGATGCAGTTTATTCTTCTAAAACGTTTTAGCTATTCTGGTCGATCTCCTTAAAACGCCTTAAAATATGCTGGGGAAGGGGCTGTATCTGTAAAGTAAGTCAGTAAATCTAGGCGCCGTAATATTCCGTTTGCAACATACAAAATGACATGGCATACCCCCGGTTCCACCCCCAAGCCTTTATTGGATTAATATTTTCATCCAGCTATACAAACTCTGATTGTATATGAATGAAGTATACAAGGCGAACCCCTACTGTATCACCTGATAAAATGTAGCCATGTCGTCATCATTATTATCTAGTACATGTATAGTTCGGTGATAAGTATATCATTATATTGACCTTAACACGCATCATCTATGGTAAAGGATTGAGCAAGGTGTGTAACGTGAAACTCAAACTACGTAATGAATGTGACAACAGAATACAATGCTTAGCAACCACATTTTGGAGATCACTTGAGAGATATCATATTCACACATCTGGCTTCACAGCAACGGAAGAGCATGATGCAAAGTCAAGTGCCACTTACTAAGATATGTATGGATATCACACATGTTACTAGTATCTTTATTTGTCTAATGACGGAACTCGAGTAGTTACGTTGGTCGTGTATTTCTTTTGGTTCCGGGTACATTTGATTTCTAATTAGATGTCAATCTGATTAAAAACATCTCCTAAAACCGCTTTTTTACCGTAAGAAGATCATTGTCACATGATTGTACTGTATTGTCATGGATCACTGTCTCTTGAGGATAACATAAGTAGAAATATATGCCATTATTCAAAATGTGTATCAATATTTGAAGAGTTCGAATCGTTTTTAAAAGTACATAGATGCCCTTGTCCACACCCACTTTAATTTCAATACCAATATTGTTTGTATTTGTATAGCTTTAGCTTTGTTTGATTTAAAATTGTCTTGATATTTATTTTCTTGCAGTTGCCATGAGTTTGTAAATATTCTGGGAGAGGGCTTCAATAATGTTAAAATAACTTGTGCCCAATCCCTTTGTGCATACTAAATGCAATAAAATATGATTTAAGTGATTGTGCTGAAGTCCGATAGACTATGTAAGATAACCACAATAACCACTGAGGTTAACACGTTGCTATGATGTTTACCATTTGAAGAATGAGTTAACAGTACATGTTATCATGAAGTATTCATGTTTCCGTATTATTAGATGGATTTATCTCTCAGTCGAAAAGTACATGTTATCATAGACCGCAGAATTTTATTCAGATAATAATTGATTTAAACAAATAAACTACAAGAAGTGTGTGACGTGCATGCCTTTATATTTAGCCCTTATTATTGTCACTGGCCAACAACTCAAAATTTTGAAAATTTATTAATATCAAAAAATCCCAAGCACATTAATAATTTAGTATGATTTTTGTATTATGCTTTTAAAGAACGGGATTTTAATGAATAATATGAATAATCTACTATTAATTCTCCATGTTAACGTTTAAATTAAACCAGATTATATTGACTATTTATATAATTATCACAATATGCACTACATGATGTTGTATTTGTTTATTGGTTATAAATATGTATGCATTTTATACCAAATAAAGATTATGTTATGTTATGTTTTATTTAGTTTGCACCTATAGTGGGAGTCGAAACTATACTGAACTCGTGGGTTAGAATAATTTAGTTGTATCTATCAAAATACATGTATGTACGTTATGAACAGGTCTGGAAACTGTTTATTGGTGCACTTGGACAGTGTGCATACAATGCATTCACATTTAGAGTTGTCATTGATAGAAGCGATATCGATATATAGACGATATTTCTTATCCGATCGATTATCGATTCACATACTGAAATATCGATACATGGGTAAATGAATGGAACCACAAAAATCCTCATTTTCTTGCGCAAATCATTTTCTTTGTTAAAATTGTAAAAAAGGGTCAAGTCTAAACTCAAACCAAATGTGCTATTTTCAAAAGCTGAATCTATATCCAACATTATAAATTATACAGTATAGAATGGCTAAAAGGGAATCATAACTGATGGGCCTGTTTCTTGTTCTATATGAGTAAATCGATGGACCTGTATCGTCAAATCAATTCACTAAAGGTCAAGCAGAACAGGAGCTCTAGGTCATAGGTTACATAAAAGTTGCATAGGACATGGATATGATTTGAGGTTGATTGGTGATATTATTATAGCTTTGAATCATGGCAACCACCTTTTCCAAAACATTCAATAGCTGGCGAGAACCGTGTTGAAGAAACGCCTTATTCAATCTCTTTGTAAATATTGTGTTAAAGCTCCGTGATTCAAATAGAGAACTCAAGGTTCGACAATGCTTGAATGTGGGTGAATTCAATAACAAGTCGCTTCTATAGTATTCACAACGACATCTGTATACGTGGGACGTTCAAAAAAAACAGGACTATTGTCACAAAACCTGCATGGTTAAACGAAATAAATCAAATTATATACCATCCGAATTCAGAATCCTTTTCTACATACTGTAAAGATATGAACTAAAACAATACGCGGTCCGAGAGTTACAGGTGACTAAACAAGGTTACTAACGTTGACCCGGCGCACAAAATGACGTCGCGCTATTTTACACGGCGTTAATGCTTCGCATAGGACTATGAAATACGAAGTTTATAGTGATATAGGGTGATGATTACATTCTAGTACAACACTGAGCCACATAAGTAATGCTATGGTGATAATTGCATGTATTTTTCCGGATCTTACATCGCATATCTAGGCGAGAATCCGTACCATGAAAGATTGGTATTTTGAAAAAGTCTCGGTTACTGATGTCACAAACGTTCTTACGATTTCCTATTTACTTACCTGTCTTTCAAAGCTGAACAATAAACACTAAATCATTTGTGCCACTTTAAAACTGATAAACGACTTTCAGAACTGTTTCCGAAATGTAGTTACGATATTTTCACACGATTCAGAGGACATACTCATCTTGCTGTTGACAAAACTTTGTGTTTGTCCGTTTTTCCTTACGTTCTGGTGACGTCACTTTTGTGTCACGAATTTGTCACACTTGGAGTTCAAATTCTGTTTATTTCATTACCTAACGTCAAAATGTCGTCATTTTTGCAGACATCTTCAAGCATGTAACATGTAATGATACGGCGAAGTTTGAAAACAAATGATATGATAGTATTAAAGATACACCTCATTACGTAGTCGCCATTAATGGTAATTGTTGGGCTGCGCCGGGTGCGTGTTACCATGGTTTTAAAATGGACTATTATGAGAAGACGTGATAGTGTAACTCGATAAATCAGATATAGAATTTTCGCAATTGAATTCCGATTCCATATTATGTACATTGTAATAATATTTGTATAATATTGAAAACTGTAGCCGTGAGGGCCAAAGTCCTGTTTATTTTTGAACGACCAACGTACATTGAACATTACGTCCGTCGGCATTCCCAATTCAAGTTGTAACGTATACACGACATTCTACCGCAACGATGACCGCCATAGTTTTCAAGCTCAAATTAGACCTAGCTGACGAGCAGTATATGAACAAGTCCGCCTAGTCTGTTACAAAATATTTTTAAACATGGTAAATAAAGGTGCAAACGGGAATTTGATCAAGATTTTGATGTCTATGTACACAAAATTAGAAAATTACGTTAAAGCGACAGACCAACCTTTAGATGAAAACGGGCGGGAAAAGTTACCACCTCGTGAAAAATTCTACGGTCCGTTTAAATGTAACATAGGTACAAGGCAAGGCGATTTAAGCTCGCCGATAATATTTAGCCTTTATATAAACGATTTAGTCTCGCACTTACCACAAACTTGTAACGGTGTTTTTATAACAAATGATATACCTGATATCGTAAGTTTGCTTTTCGCAGATGACGTTGCCTATGGGGCGGATACCGTAAACAACCTCCAGTTACAATTAAATGCTATCTCAGATTTTTGTACACAATCACAAATGACTGTAAACTTACGGAAAACTGAAATAACCGTTTTCAGAAATGGTGGTCCGCTCAGGAATAGCGAAAAATGGACATTTAACGGTACAAAAATAAATGTCACCTCCGTCTATAAGTATATGGGCCTTCTATTTACACCCAAACTATCGTGGACCCAAGCTAAAGTAAAATTAGCAGCTCAGGCTAGAAAAGCCATAAATGCTATAAAACGGTATCAACTCCCGTTTGGTCAATTTTCTCATCGAGACATGTTTAAATTATTTGATTCAATGGTTGTTCCAATCCTTACTTACGGTGCAGAATTGTGGGGTCATAGTTATTCTTCTGATATAGAAAAGGTCCAAATTGAATTCTGTAGATATTTTATAGGTGTAAATTCATCTGTCAATAATTGTATGGTATTGGGAGAATGTGGACGTCTTCCGCTATGCACAATTTATTACACCAAAAGTATCAAATATTGGTGTAAATTGTTACATATGTCAAATTCGCGTTATCCAAAAAATTGTTATAAAATGTTAATGTCGCATGATGCTTTAGGTCGAACAAATTGGGCTACAAATATAAAAGAACTACTATATAAATACGGCTTTGGTTATGTTTGGATAAATCAAGATATTGGTGATTTAAACATGTTTATCTCTTCGTTTAAACAACGTATAAATGACTGTATGAAGCAAAACTGGTCAGGTGAAATATCAGCATCTTCTAGATGTGATACATATGTAACGTTTAAATCCTTATTGAATATTGAAAATTATCTATGCATCGATATACCTTTCTCGTTTAGGAAATCCCTCGCACGTTTCAGATGCTCAAACCATAAACTTAACATTGAACTAGGAAGACATCATGGAATAGAAAGATCCGATAGAATATGTCTATATTGTTTCATTCACTTCAATCATTTAATATTAGAAAATGAATATCACGCATTCTTTATATGTCCAAAATATTCTGAAATAAGAGAACGATACTTGTTTAGTTGGTATACTGGAAGATGTGATACTTCTGATTTTGAAAATTTAATGAGAAATGAGTGTCATATTATTTTAAAACGAGTATCACTATATGTATCAAACTTAATGCAGTGCATTGACAATTTACGATAGAACATTTTCATGAGCACATTAATCACCTTTACTTTGTTAGAATCATACTTTATTTTACTTTTGTGAGCAAATTTTGACCAATTTCCTATTTCATGATATCATTATATGTATACACTATTGTTACTGTTGTTTAGTATCATTGACTTATTCCTAAAAAATTGCAATGGACACAACTTATTATAACTTATTATTTTTGAAATTATTATGTGAACATGCATGTATTTGTATTTTGGGCCGGTGGCCTTTATTTACGTAATAATAAACTTGTAAACTTGTTGTAAACTTGTCTAACAGACCCTAAGTTAATGGAAGGAAACAACTCATCAGCCTACTCTTTTTTCATGAAATTATTTCCCTTTGCACCCTCAAACTTAGATAATCAAGCCCAAAATAAAATCTAGCTAAAATTGAAAATAAAGTTATGATTATTGATTGACAAAATATTTCTAGTCGGGTAGCCAGACTATAGTCCGCCGTATGGCCGACGACAGATAATTATCCCATTCTATCTCGTAGTCGGGGTTTTTGTAATTCACTTATGGGTAGGGCCTACATTTCGACGTTACGTCGTTGTCTACGGTTATATACATGTAGGCCTACATGGGAATTTGCAATATCTGTCCCAGTTTCAAACTATTCTTGTTTTTTTTTAAGTTAATTATAACATGTTTAATCATGTTCAAGGAGGATTGGCTATACAAACGAGGATAATCTGTAAGAACGATGCATGGTGTGATTAATAGAAATGATGATGATGATGGTGATGGTGATGAAGATATAAATACTCAAACGCAATAAAAAAACTTCATCTGGTATTTTCCACCATTTATATGTTCTGTAGGTCTAGTGTATTTTCAATCATCACCAGCAGCAGCAAAATCATCAGCAACATCATCATCAGTATCATCATCAGCATTATCATCACCATCATGATCATGATCATGATCATCAACATCACCATCACCATCACCATCACCATCACCATCACCATCACCATCATCATCATCATCATCATCATCATCATCATCATCACCACCACCACCACCACCACCACCACCACCATCATCATCATCATCATCAACATCATCACCAACACCACCACCACCACCACCACCACCACTAGTTATCATCATCAGCAGCAGTAACAACATCATCATCACCACCACCACAACCACCATCATCATCATCATCTTCAACAACATCATCATCATCATCATCATCATCATCATCATCATCACCACCACCACCACCACCACCACCACCACCACCACCACCATCATCATCATCATCATCATCATCACCACAACCACCACTAGTTAGCATCATCAGCAGCAGTAACAACATCATCATCACCACCACCACAACCACCATCATCATCATCATCATCATCAACAACATCATCATCACCACCACCACTACCACCACCACTAGTTATCATCATCAGCAGCAGTAACATCATCATCATCACCACCACCACCACCATCATCATCATCATCTTCAACAACAACATCATCATCATCACCACCACCACCACCACCATCATTATCATCTTCAACAACATCATCATCATCATCACCACCACCACCATCATCATCATCATCAACATCATCATCATCACCACCACCACCATCAACATCATCACCACCACCACCACTATCATCATCAGCAGCAACATCATCATGACCACCACCACCATCACCATCATCACCACCACCACCACAATCATCATCAGCAGCAGCAGCAGCAACATCATCACCATCACTATCACCATCACCATCCCCATCACCATCACCATTATCATCACCACCACCACCACCACCATAGATATATGCCTATTTTTGGGGAACCTGTAAAACAATTGGGTCGATATAGTTATATAAGAAATGGGTTGGGAAAACATTGAGTAGGGGGCAATTTAGATGGGTAGGTAGCGTTACCGCAAACAAACTAAAAAGGACGGTCTCATCATCATCAGCATCAACATCAGCATCAACATCGGCATCGGCATCAGCATCGGCATCAGCATCAACATCAGCATCAACATCAGCATCGGCATCGGCATCGGCATCGGCATCGGCATCGGCATCGGCATCAACATCAACATCAGCATCAACATCAACATTAGCATCAACATCAACATCAACATCAGCATCAGCATCAGCATCAGCATCAGCATCGGCTTCGGCATCGGCATCGGCATCGGCATCGGCATCAACATCAGCCAGGCGCGTAGCTAGCCTATAATCATGTGGATTCACTATTGTGCTAGGGGGGGGGGGGTCGGGGACACCCCCACTCCCGGATTTTTTTAAAAACAATGGTGTTATCTGGTGCATATGTAGCGTTCTCAATGTGCTTTATTTAGTTCTTAACATCATTAATTTGTAAATAAACGATAGTTTGTAAAGAGTATTTCTCTGTTCAAAATAAAGCTAAAATATAAATCAACAAATGCAGATCTACGAGTCCCATTTTATTATGTTCACAAACTCTTCAGATAGGCTTATATAAGTCAATAGTTGTCCGTCCCTTTTCAAGGCGGCAAAGTTCTTTCTGTATGATAACATTGTCAACCAATGTCCATACATTTGTAGCTACTAGTAAGCGAAATTGCCAGTCCAGACAGACGTTCAGTGGTTATATCTTTTGCCATTCTTATAATACCTAAAACTACCTCTCAGCTCAAGCCTTAGAGACCGGCATAGTAATTAGCATAACAAAGGAACGACCTTTTCTAGTTTTCCGAGATGCGATCGGTGCATGGATGGGAACTTTGCCACAGTGTCGTGGGTGGCGAGCTGATTTTGGATTTAAAGACTCCATATACTGGAATTCAGCCATAGCTTTGCCGTACAACTCACCCCTCACGGCAGCATCTGCTACCCTAACACGCGAGAAACCTAGCGCTCCGTAGCTACTTCAACTAAGTCGATGAGTTGCTTCTGTGAAAGTTTATTCGGTGGTTTAGCACCCTGAACCATGAACCCAACAGCAACTATGCAAAATGACGATAAAGTAAAACCTCATGATGTTACATCAGGTGGAGGTGGAATCGCCTTCTTGCTCTTGATACTAGTAGCACTTAGTCATTTACAATGTATCACGGATGTATTTCCGTGAATGTATTCAGCAACTACTCGTACATGCTTTTTCTAAGTATACACTAGCTATTTGTTTCAGTATAAGATGGTTAGTTGTATTCTTACCGGATGGCAGAGGTGGATAAGCTCACATATAGTCACAATTGGCTTTTAAGGTCGGGGATTAGAAGGTCAACAGTAATCACTTTAAAATTTGACACTGTTTGATTCTAATAATGTAAAATATTCATTGAGATGACATGCATAAGTCCCATTTTCATTCCGGTTGTTTCCGTTGTCGAAGCATAATTTAGAAGCTGAAGATCTTCGAGCAGTCCCGAAGTGTTGATGGTATGCATATGCAAAAATACGAAATCAATTGACTTAAAGCTGACACTTTGATGATGACATTAAGCAGGTTCCAACAGCCCGGCGAAAATCTGACCATTTGAATTGCGCTTATAATCATCGTCAGGATATCAATCCCGTTGTCATTCAGTGAGAAGTGAAGCAGTCCGTAATAGATCTGCGGATAACAATCGGAATGGTGCTTTTAGTATCGGGGCTTAATCCTTGTTGAAAATGTAAGGTCTGGTCATGCAAATTGGAGCTTTCTGTAATAGATTTGTGGCCAACCAACTTTGACATGGTGTTTTTAGTCTCGGGCCTTAACCCCTTTTGAAAATGTAAGGTCTGGACTTGGCATTTGGCTGAGAAACCAAAGGACTTAGGTAGTGATAATGAAATTTAGAGCGCACTCGAATAGAAGTGCTCAGTTATACCAAGGGCAATCATTAGACAGTATATTTTGTCCATGACAACAAAGTGTCTGACAGTTTTATCTGCAGAAGACTTTTTGAGTCCAGGGTCAAGATATTTACAATACGTACACGCAATGAAATCCAGTTATGTAGTTGTAGTTATCAATACTTTACGCCATCATCGGTAATACGCTGTTCGTTCAATACCACATCAATATGCCAAATCGTACAGAAATTGCAATCGTGGATATTTGAAAAAGTTGCTTAATGTATTTTGTTTTTCAGAGCCAATGTACTGAAGCCGTGCTGTCTAATCGAGTATGACTATTTTACTATACTGCTTTTCAAGTAGCTGGATCCAAACGCTAAAGCACTCCTCTGTTGAAAGGGAGCTGTATTCAAAGCATGACATGCATTGGTTACATGTCCACGTCGTGTTTTGCAGTATAGACCACAAAGTCGCGTAAGGGACGCCGTGTACATACTTCGGACTCGGGTGTGACGGGTCAATGAATTTTTTATTTATTTAAGAAAAAAAGCTCAATGCATCCTCCAAACGTCGGACACGATGACGGTGTCTTAAATTCCAACAGAAAACGATCATTCAGACCGACATTTGCAAAAGAATTAGTACGTGCTTTGTTTAATTTTTTAATGCATCTCGCTGTAGCAAGGAGTCGTACAAGTCGTACTGTTGGTCAACCCACCGCATATTGTCACTCCCCTTGATTTTAGTCAGTAAAATCCTACATTAAATATAGGTATGTGTAATTCTACTTGATATTTGGATGTATGCAGACATCGCAGATGAATTACTGTTGGTCAAACTATGAAGATCGCCCGTCTGTACGCCTGCAATAAACTTGGTAAAAGCACAGGTATAGTCACGGCTATATTTTCCCGCTATTTCTCCCATCCTTCCTCCTCGGGTTTCGTTTGACTGGTGCATAGCATTAAAGCACGTGCGAAACCATGGCGTAACCAAGTTCCGGCCTAACTTATATCGGATTCTGACAAATGAAAGATCTAGACCATTTGGACGAATTATATTCAGAGAGACAAATTTTGACATAATATAGGTGCCCTTATACAAACAATATAGGTGACTTATCATAAGTTAATTATTGCAAGATATTTTCATGTTAGAAGGTTATTTCCGCTTTTGATGATTATCCCAATATCAAAGTATCATTGTAGTATAAATTGAACATCAGAACAATACCAAAAATAATAGGATTCGTTGTTCAAATACTTTTTCAATACACATGTCAATTTTTTTTACTGTGACACGAAACAGAAGATTCGTTCATTTTCATACTTCGGATACAAACTTCGACTTAATTTTGAGCGGATTACATTTTTACATCTTCGAGTGGTTCCGTAAAACCATTCCAGTTATGAACTAAAGCCAAATCTATGAGTAAATGGATATGAAAAAACTTCACTACACCGTCCATTTATGCTATTTATCCAAGATCAATAGGAAAAGTTAGGTGCTTGTACGAACAAGTGAGTTGAAAACGCGACTTTTGTACCAACAATGTAGGTTTGATCATACACCGTGAAGTGGTATATGACACTTTAAAAGTGTGGAGTATGTCCACATGACATGGGCGTAGGAGCATCTTCAACATTGGGGGGGGGCCAAACATATGGGAGGGTTTTTTTTTTGAGATATGGGGGTTCACATTAAGTGTTAATAGCTTATGGTGAATGTTTGTTTATATCATTACTAAGGTAAGGTATATCTACTAAGTTTTTTTTAGCTTGTCAAAATAGCGGGTAAAAAAGTTACCTTATCATAAACTCGTATTGCTAGTAGGGGGACCGGGGGCATGCTCCCCCGCGAAATTTTTTAAAACAATCTGGTGCATTCTGTGTGTTCTGAGATAAATATTTGGTATTTTACAAGACATGTTTTGTTGCAAGATCCAGCAAAATTAAGTCCTTATTTTGTAAATATTTTTACTAATTATTGCACAGGTGCCCGAATTCTGAGAGTTAAGGGGTTTAGTAAGGGATAATATAACATAGAAATGACAAAGTTTAAAAGCAATATAGGAGCTGGGGGCAAAGTTTATCTTACAATGTCTTTCGATAGTTCGTGTAGCTGTTTCAACAGATAATGAAAACATATTGGGTAGATTAAAATCCTTTTGCGAGCGTAGCGAGCACGAAAATTTTCATTTATACTTTTTAATCAAGAATAAAAGGTACATTACCTATTACAAGACTATTTTAGACGGAAAATTATGAAAATTTTCTGAATTATTGGGGGGGGGCAAACGATATGTTGGCCCCCCTTGTCCTAACATTGGGGGGGCCTGGCCACCCCTTCTCCTATGCCCATGCATGACTGGTCCAGCATATAGATTATGCAGACGGTGTCGGTTCATCTTTTTTTCTTCAGCAACAGCGTAGTTTCCCGTCTCTTCTTGAAAGACATTTTGCAGATTACCGATTTGCTGCACTGGTATGAGTAAGTTTCTAATGTGTGCTTCTCTGTAGGCGAACACGTAATGATTCAAGTTATGGACTTTGCAGTGAACATTGCTTATGAAACTAGTTGTTTTATCCAAGCTTGTACACGACGATGACAACCTGACAAATTACAGGCTCCATCATAGCCCTGGGCACATATCTTAGTAATAAACAACCCAACATTTAATGGCTCTCAATGAACTTAACAACCAGAGATTCCCTAGTTGTTGACTCTACTTGATTAAACCAAACGCGATCCTGTACGCGGTTGTACTGGGACGAGTTTGTTAACGTCAAAGACTAGTCTACTGCAACACATACAGTATGGTAGGTTGTTAGTGTCAGACACAGTATAGCTTATAAAAGTAACAAAAGTAACACAAACATTCTTGCGTAAATTACCGGCTCGATATCTGACGATATCACAATGCGAATTCTACTGACATTTGGAATACAGACACGACAAAGAATGAAATAGTTTAAAGTGAATTGAGTTCGAACTTTGCCTGAAAAAAATATTTTTGTCAGAATCATGTGGATTCAGCCGCGTACTCGCGTATAGGTAGCTACGCGCCTGTCAGCATCAGCATCAACATCAGCATCGGCACCAGCATCACCCGCCATCACCATCACGACCACCAGGGGATGCACGAGGGGATGAGTGAAAACACGAGAGACACAAAATCATAATATGGTCAAAGGGGACTAATGCAGTCTAAAAATTATCTAAGGGAAGTAATCCTTATGGTACCCATGTGATTTCATAAATAGCCAATCAAATGACTTGTTACAAAATACCTTAGGTGTTGCTTCTAGAATAAAATGGCGGAAGGTGGAGTACCCGATGTGGAAACGCAGAAAACATTTATTGCAAATCAAGTCCAAAAGCCGTTAATTCAAGGAGAAATTTGGTTAATATTAAATTCCATTTATTTTATTACCTAGTGTTTTAAGAAAAATGTCATATTAATCAGTTTAATCCTAGTTTCGGTTCTTTTTTCCCTCGAAATAGGAAACATGATTCATGTTTTCATAATAGATTTCCCTGATTGAATAACGAAAGTAGTGGGTGGGGTTGTTAAAACGAGAGAATTTATTGATCATATGGTTTGTTGTTGTTTGAATCATAAAAATGTGACATTCAAACTGCTACGCCCGTTTGTTTGAACACAGGCCTAAGAAATTAATAATTACTTCATCTGCAGTTTAATACCAGGTTTGGCATCCCCAAAATACATTTAAAGACACAATTTTGACAGCTGTGTATGATGGATCCGGATTAAAAACTGCTGACCGTATCAAGCCAGAATGACAAGTATCTGGGTACCTGGAAATGAGCCAAGAGAAGTCAAAATGAACATGCTTGCCGGCTACTCTTGTCATTTTTTTCTTGTTGAGATTTCAGACTAACTGCCTACATTTGCAGATTAACTGGCTACATGAAAACATTTCTACAGCCAAGCTGAATTTGCAATCAATTCACAATTATATTTACTTTGACTGAACCACTTAGACTAGTATGAGGAAGATAAATGCTTCTACACTTACACTTGGAAGTGAATAACACATTATTATTTCGCAGGACGATTTTGGTCCATCTGCTGAGGATGGCCATCCACTTCAATTGAAAATAACATCATTGTGAATAATCACATGTTGTATAAAGCAGACTTAACAACAATTGACGTAACAGAGATCGGGAAAGTTTTTTCTTTGATGGGATTCAATTAGTCAGTTAGTGCCCCATGAAGACGTCCTTGGTAGAACGGCGCGAACCCAACGCCATAATAATAACGACTTAATTTAAAGAGGCAACACAGTTGGGCAAGCCCAGTCTTCCCTGTGAGCCTCAAATGATTAGCACATATATATATATGTTAACCATAAATGGTAAACCAGTCGATAAATAAGGGGAGTAACTACTGTGAGCAAATGACGCAATCGGGACACCTCGGACAATCTCTACGAATCATCTCTCGGGTGTAAATAGAACGTCGCCATTTTTAACGTCTTTCGCCATGACGTCATCATAACAAATTTAAACAGTGCTTCAATGGAATACACGCCAATCAAGCAAGTGCTGCGTAGCTACGTGTTATGCTCAAGGAGTGTAGCGAAATTGTATTGTTTAACTTTAATCAATAAAACAACTTTTGATATGTCCGATGCTGATAAGTTACGGTCTATTTTCTTTGGCCCATTTTCTGCTGCGTAGGATTTAAGAAAGAAATCTGCTGGATTCATACGCTTGATACATCCGAGGTATTTTATCCCGTAAAAATGCCGTACGGACCGTTCCGATTGCAAATGACGCGGTTTAGTAAGTAAGAGTTGTCTTTCTTTGTTGCGTTTATCGACGATTGAAGAACTTTGTACATATCGGCGAGCAGAGACGAATTTTTGTACATGCGCGATGGTGCGCATTGTATTAAAAAAGTATTACACATTTTATCGTTTTAATAGGAAAAGGACGCACTGCGCACCTTTATCCCGATCTCTGCGTAATAGTGTTACAATATTATATATCAATAGCCGAATATAATGATATAATGATCATATTGTTGCTTCAGGTATATTTTGGATTCTAAGTGGTTCAAACAGTGGAAGACATATGTTGGTTATGATGCATGGGATAACTACAATGTTGGAGAGGCTTCGTCCAATCCAGGACCCATAGACAACAGTCCTCTGTTTGAAGGTAAGGAACTTTATGTGACACTCTGGGCATAAAGTTCATACAAGTTATTTTCAGGGCTCACGCTGTCAATCGACATTATCGCCATTTGCGATAATTTTATCAAAGTGGCGATTATTATTTCAATTTGGCGATGAAAAATGGCGATAACTTTATCAAACTGCAAAAAAAATATCTCCATAACTTCTTATTTTATCTATCAGCTACGTATCGAGTGTCACAAATTTTCAAGTTCACACTTCAAACTGGACCCATATAATCTTCATTGTTAATTACCATTAGCCCCAGGAGGTCTAATTACTGATAAATTGTTGTGATAACATCTTTTAATCCCCATTTAATTGGTGTAATCAACTGTCAACAACGTTCGTGGGACAGGACTAAAATACTGACGAACATGTCTAAAATACTGACGAATCCGGGACGTGGGATGCAGACAAGATTAATTGCAATTTAGGGTTAATTATAGTTAATAATAGGTGATTTGATTTATAATCTATCGACTAATGACTGCTTTGACTAAAAAATGAACAAACTATTCAATTAAACTTATTTTTACGAGCTGTTTGAAAAACGTAAGTTGACTAGTATTCGGACATGCAAAATTCGGATATTCGTAAAATACAAGTGCTTATTTTTTAAAAAATTTTAAATACAATTATCCATTTTAAAAGGTTCATGAGGCTTCAGATTGTTGCTTGAGCTATAAGTCTTGGTCAAAAGAAAGGTTTTATCAGGACATATTTATATCTTTTTCTTATATTTATAAAATCACTGCAGCTGTTTTATATGGATATCTTGCTGCTATATTGGCCATCTTCTAGATTTGAAAAGATAATGGTTATCAAGAAATGACAATTTGATTGAACAAGAGGTTTGACTGTCCCTTTTGTAATGTCATCAATTTCCTCAGCTGTCTGTGTCATGTAAATGGACACTGTACTTATCAGAGTAATAAAGGAAAGTAAACAAATTAAGTGCAAGGTAATATTATTATAAATTACACATGGTGTATTTTTAAGAGCAGGTGCATAGCTTTCTATAGGCATATGCCTAGACAATTATTGATTTACCCAAGGTATGAAAAAATGCAAAGCAAAATGATTGTTTCAATGCTGCCCTTAACTCGCAGTCACATGCAATGTTCAGTGTAGAATTCAAATTCATTAAACTTGAGGGAGCATACCTCTGGACCCACCCTAGTAAAATGGTGCCTATTTGTATTAAGACAATTCTTAATTAAGTTAAATGATGATCAATTTGTCTTTGACCTGTCACTAGACTGAGTCATAACTAGTCAGGATTTCTAGATTGAAAACTGCCCAGAAGGCACCTGAAGCCCTATCAAATCAAAAAATTTGCAATTGGAGTATGTGCCAAACTTCCTAGCATAAGATGCCACACATATTCATTATGATCAGCTATGGCCCTGACTATGATTCATAAAAAGCCTTATGTACCATGCATAAAGTTCGAGTCACCAGGCATAGATTATAAGTTCGCGTCAATTTTGGCTATAATTTTTGTTGGGCAAAAATAAATGGCTATTATTTTAAAATGGCCAGTGTGAGCCCTGATTTTCAATATAATGGGGAAACTGCTGTAGCCCTGGAATTAAAATGTGTGACTGTATAGTAGTGTGTATAGAATTCAATTGCTAATCTATGGGAGAAACTTATGTAGGTAACCGGCTATCTCAGTTGGTAAAGCCTTTGTCCTGTAAGCGAAGGGTTCCGGGTTCGAGCCCCGGTCTTGTTGCAAATTTACTAACCCTGTCACACTACTACAACTGCATCACTGCCATCATAGTCTAGCATAAAACTACCTTGATACCTTGTTCTTAGTTAAAATGTTAATCCCCTGAAACCAAGAAAACTGTGAAACCTCAATATTAAAACCTACGCCAGAACCCTTGAAAACTGGTCTTATTTCTTTTTCAGCTGGTCTATACTTTATCATTTATGATCTTGTTTTACAGAGAATTCCAAGAAGTTGAAGGAACATCTGATAGATGACCTAGATTACACTCTGATGCCGGACGAGGGATGGAACAAAATCCTGTCCTGGTATGGTATGGTTGAAAATCAGGTACGATAAAGTCTTAATACTTGAAGTCAATATTTGTTTACTTATACTATATTGAGTATAATGGATCTTCATTGCAAATTGCAAGGTGGACAAAATCTAATTGTTGATTTGGCAAGGTGGTCAAAATTCCTTATTAATGATTTAGCAAGGTGGACAAACTCCCCATAGTTGATTTGTCAAGGTGGACAAAATCTTAATTGTTGATTTGGCAATCTGGCTTGTCAGTCTCTTATCTAGTATGACTAGACAAAACAGGTTACTTTAGGGTTTTGAACAAATGTGATGCTAAAACACTGTTAATTTTGTTGTGTAAATGATGTTTTAGCATTTCTTAAAAGCTTTTGGGGATTCAAAATCCTGATATAAATATTATGTCTAACCTTACTGGACTACTTTCACTACTACTAAACAGACTGTTACCTATATAGATACACAATGAAACCGTAGGTATCCCATATCAGCCTCCTTGATTGAAAGTAATGCAATAATCAAATAGATATTGTGATAAACAATAAAATAGATGTATATATATGTATTATGTACAGGAGCCACAGATCAGGAAAGTCATAGAAGAGGGTGTTTATTCCAAGTCATTGAAGGTAGAAGTATATCCCTGGACAATGAAGATCTGTGAGAATTCCAAGCCAGATGATCAAATCTGCAAGCAGTTCAGTAGATCCGATACCATAGGTATGCTTTATTATGTTGCTTTTAACAATTCATGCAGTTTAATTTTAAACTTGTGTTTGAATTTATAAAAAATGTCTTTCATCTGTGTATGGAAGAGCAAGTTAAGTACTGTTTGATAATTTACTCCCAAGAAAACTGATTAGGTCACAATATGTGATGAACTTGTAAACTGTCCACCATGCATGACTGAAAAGAATAATCAGAGCTTACATTTGACTCTCAAAATGCATTTTCAGGGCTCAACACTAACACTGGTCAGCTGGTCCCCGACCAGTGTTTTTCATGGAGGACCACTAACTCTTGAAATGCAGATAGTCCCATAGACCACAGAACATTCCAAGAAAACATTTTTTAAACAGGATCTAACCAATTTTCAAAGAGAGCATGTAAACTTATTAACTATTCAAAATAAAACAAAACATAGTAAGAATGATGAAAGTTCTGTTTTGATTGCTCAATAGTCAGTAGGACCATCTGGAATTCTGCCGGCCAAAATGTTTCATAAGCTGCGGGCCACTATGAAAAATAAGTTAGTGTCAAGCCCTGATTTTGGCTCTTGAATCTTGAAAATTTTGGCTGATGAGTCAATTTTACTTTTACACTTATAAAACTAATTGTCTTGCAATATTTTTATTACTCTTGACAATTGCGAGTCTGGAGTCATTTTGACTCCTCATTTTTTTGAAGGTTAAATTTTGGAGGCCAGTGAAAGTCCTGATTTTATATGATATAAAACCTATAGGCATGGGTAAAAGTTGTCAGGATATTTCAGAAACTTAAGAATTTTTAGTGTCCAAAAATGGGCAGTGTTCTTTATTTTTCCTATGTAAATTGACAACTTTTCAGGATTTCAGGATTTTCATTTTTTTTAAATTTTACTCATGTATAGAAAGACTGTAAGGTATTTATGTTCTTACAGAGCAACTAGAGAAGGTGATGAGACAAGAGTTCAGTATTCCTGACAACAAGGAAGTCAAGTTATGGAATCGTTATATGACCAACATGTATGAACCTCTCAACAAGAAGGAGAATACATTACAAGATGCTGGTTTATATAACGGTCAGGTGATTGTTGTTGAACAAAAGAATGATGATGGAACATGGCCTAGACAGGCTCAACAGAAAAGGTAATAATAAACAAAGTGGAAAATATTGATCAAGTTAATTTAATTTCTTTAATAAGCCCCCCCCCCCCCATTCCAAGAAGCAGGACATGTTTAATTTTGCCTGTGTGTCTGTCTGTTGGTAGTCTAAATGGTGTCTGATGAGTGAGGCAGTGATTAATGAACGCATTAAATGTTTGTATGTGTTTTAGTATGTTCACATATTTATCATGTAAATGTTTGTATTTGTTTCAGTACATTCACAAACTCTGCCTCAGGGACCTCATCCACTCTGTCAACAAGGTAAGCTTATATACATCAACTTTTTCCCATGTATTTTCTTACCAATATTTTGATGCCCCCCCCCCCCCCCCCATCTTTGATGAGGGGTTATATTGCTTTGCACATGTAGGTCTGTCTGTCTGTTGGTCGACCAATTTGTTTCCGTTCAATAACTCAAAAACGCTTTGCACTAAGATCTTCAAATTTTACATGGAAGTTGGTCATCAACAGAAGATGACCCATATTGATTTTGTGGTCAAAGGTCAAGGTCACTGTGACCTTTGCCATTTCTTACTATTGGGCTGCAATGGGGGCATACAGGTTTTACAAAACATCTCTTGTTAATCTGTAAATCTATCTTACCACGTTTGACTGAAAAGTTGTCAAATTAGTTAAGAATGGTTTTACTATTTATGGAATAGTTGTTTGAGGACTGACTGAATGAGCTGTCTTAGGTCCATAGTAGGTCTGTCTGTCATGTACAATGGTAGAGCGCTGTTCTGTGGCTGGTAATATTCCTCTGTGATGTTTGCTTCTGTCATAAAAACAATAAAAAATCGGACAGGAAAGTCATGTTCTCCATATTTGTAGAAGATGTCATTTGCTTGCATAAGAGCGAGGCAGTACTGTTTGATGATTGTTGCCAGGAAAACTTGTTAGGTCAGCTTACCCTCCATATGATATATGAACAAAAATTTAAATACTTTGAAAAATAGCATAAACCTGATGAAAGGAATTCTATTGTGGTTGTTATCAGAAGTAAATACTGTTTATCTAGTAAATCTAATCATTTGTATTTGAATTTTCTGAAGTGTTTTGGTTATATTTTTAGGTCTGGAAATACGTATGGAAGTAGTACATCGTATGGCAACAGTTACTATGATAATGGTCGTGGAAACTTTACTCCAGGACTTTGTGGATTGTCTAACATTGGAAATACATGCTTTATGAACTCGGCCTTACAGGTGAATGCATGCTATTGTTTGACCTATATTGCTCAATTTCTAAAATGTAGATTGAGTACATAGAAATGATAGTACTTAAATCATAGATGAGAGTCTTGTCTTTCCAGAAATAAACATTTAAAGACATGTAGGCAGTATGCTAAATGTCTATGAAAATATGGATTTTACTATGAAAAGTTTTGATTTAACATGGTGTTTACAAAGTAATGTTTGTGATTCAACTACAGAACTGGAAATATTTATATTGCATACTTTGACTTAATATATTGTCTGTAACATACCACTAGCACACTAGCTTTCTTGATATTGCCTACTATCATGTCCTCCACATGTGGAGAAGTTGTGGAAGAGTAAGTTAGTACCGGCTGATTATTAATTCCAGGAAACCTGGTTACCTTAACTGGCTGCTTTATTAGTTCACCTGTCACAAAGTGACCACTGTAAGAATGCCATTTTCTGTAGATTATTTAATTAAAAAAATCAAAGTTTTGACCAAGTTATGGTCATTTGAAATTATTTAAGCTGGATTTTATGATAGAACAACAATGTTTGAAACAGAGTTTTGGTGTAGGGATTTGTAATAATAGCACCCGCAACAGACTTGCTTCTTAATTTCAGGATTAGGCATTATGCCCATGTAATCTGCTGAAGTCTGCTGAAAGTATGTCATGTTTAGCAAAAAATGCATTTTTGTTTTAGTGTATGAGTAACGTTCCACAGCTGACTGAGTATTTTATGTCCAACAAATGGGCTGAGGAGGTAAATGAGGATAATCCATTAGGTATGCATGGTGAGATTGCTCGATCCTATGCTGAACTCATGCAAACCATTTGGTCTGGAAAATACAACTTTACGATTCCTAGGAACTTCAAGGTGTGTATACTTTCTATGATACCATTTTATATTTCCAGTATTATCCAGGGGTGTCATTCGGGACTGAATTTCATGGGTCATTTTGTACGAAAATTTACAGTTTTGTAGCAAAAACATATCGTTTAAAGAAATCGCCCTTTCACCAAAATCTTGGGGGTTAAATGTGTCCTTTTCGAGTCAACTGGCAATTCCAGGGTCAAATGGAACCCCGGAGTACCACACTGTTCTCTGTCTATTGTATTAAATTTATGTAAATTTTGGACAATCTGTGAATATAGGTTATTTGCTTGTAGTTTAAAATGAATAGAGTATGGTTGTGTCTCTTTGAAGAATGTCATGCAGACTTGATGTCATGTATGTGTTCTTCATTGAAATGCCTTGCTATTCTTTGTTATAAATGTGTACAGTAAATATTGTTCAATGATTGATTGTATTCCAGTATTCTGTGGGAAGATTTGCTCCACAATTTTCTGGTTACCAGCAACAAGACTCCCAGGAGTTGATGGCCTTTCTACTTGATGGTCTACATGAAGATCTGAATAGAATTAAGAAAAAGCCATATGTTGAACTCAAAGATGCCAATGACAGACCAGATGAGGTATTGTGGTTTATTTAACAGCTTAAAGCTTATAGATTGATCTTTGTTTTTCTCAGTACTGGATCTTCGGAAATGGAACTTGAGCTTTTTCAAACATTGGGGATGGGGCCTTACCTTCAATTAGGGGGGGGGGGGGGGGGGGGGATATTGGTAATTCGGTAACATGGGGAATGAATTTGTTGGTAAACTTTATTTTTGGGGAAAACTGCATGTTTTTAATGAATTTTTTTCAGGGGTGGGGGGCTTATAACAGCTCCTATTGCATAACAAAAAAAGCCCTGTAACTAGCGCCCATGTATAACACACATAGAAATAAATAGGGAACCTTTCAGGAAAAACACCTACACCCGTAAATACTACTGGACAACTGGAACCTCAAGATTTTCCTTGTTCACCTGAAATCAATAACTAAGACACCATTCTGATAGAGTGCCTAACTTTAGTAAGTAATAAAAAATAGATTGAAAGTAAAATGATGTTTCAAAACGGTGGGTATTATCACTAATTTGAAGCGTATCTTGTATATTATTTATTTGTTTGACTATGTGGAAATGTTGAAAGCTGTGTAAAGGCTGCATTCAATTTTGGTTACAGTTCTTGGTAAACTTAAGTGTGGTCATTACTTGGAATGGTAATGTTTAAATTGACATCACAATGGGTCCGTTGCCTAAGCAAAGCCCTACCGAGCGTCTTTATTCAGTTACCTCCCATTCAATTTCCTGTGGAAAGCGCTACGTAGCACTCGCCAATGTTAACGGTTTTCTTGTCTTTGTATTACAGGAAGTTGCCGGAGAGGCTTGGGAATGTTACAAGTTGAGAAATGATTCAATTATCACAGATTTATTCCATGGATTGTTGAAATCTACCGTACAATGTCCTGAATGCGAGAAGATCTCCGTGACCTTTGACCCATTCTGTTACCTCTCCTTACCAATGCCTGTGAAGAAAGAGAGACAGTTAGAAATTTTCTGGGTACCGTTGGACCCATATAAGAAACCAGTTCAGGTAAGAGCTAGTGTATTATAGTCAAACTTCTCTTAAGCAGATAGTCAAAGAAACATGTCATATGTAGCTATTTAAACCAGGTGACTTTAAGACAGGGGTATTTGATATAAAGTAGCACCTACTTAGAATTAGTCATATTGGCTGTAGACTGGTGGTGCTCAATTCAGGTGACCACTGACACAGGTTATTTCTGCATTGACTATGAATAGCTATTTTACTTACCCTAGCATAGGTGTCACACCTACAGTTTATTGTTAGTGTTGCATGAACGTTAATATCAAGGCCATATCTCATTTACCAGTGCATGTGTTGGATTGAAACTTTATGCCAGGGTTCTAATTTATCTAAACTATCAAGAAAGATAACTCTTGTGTTAATTTGATGCAAATTATCTCCCTTAACTTAAAAAATTCGGTCTACATGATGCAAGCAAGTTTCTTTTAAGGCCTTGTCTCAGGAACTACTTTATATCTTGGATTGAAACTTAAATATCATATGACTTCCGTTACTTAATCATTATTTTTCTTTTACAGTACTTGTGTAGTTTATTTTGGTAATTGATGTATATATTATTGTTTACAGTTCAAACTAACCGTGCCAAAGATGGGAATTGTGTCTGATATCTGTGAGGTCCTCTCTCAGTATGTGAACGTAGATAAGAACTATGTAAGTCTTGCTGTAAAATTGTTATGAATATCAAATATTGTATTATTCTCAATAATCTTAAATCATGTTTACTTATATTATTGTACTGAATCAAACATATCTGCCACAATAGCTTAGTACCCGGCAGTAGAGTGTCTTTAAGTGTACAAGGTCTCGGGTTTGACCTCGATATACCAAAGTTGTTAAAAATGTTACTACTGGTGTGCCTTCTTAGCTTGGTAGTAAGTGTGCTTGCTGTCTTCTCTGGCGACTCGGGTTCAAATCAGGATAGAGGCACTCATATGCCTGCCATGTTTCATCAGAAAGCTGATTGGCAAATAAAGGTTATGCTCGTCATTTTTAAAAAAAAAAAAAAAGAAAAAAAAATGGTACTACTTGTATAATTATCTTCCCTGTTTCACAAAGATAACTGGTTCACCAAGTTTCAGGATATTGTGACTAAGTAGTATTGAAAGTTTATAATATTATGACTGAAATGCTGTTGACCAGTGGGACAATATTTCATACAGTTAATGCACATGACGGTAGTAGTGGTCAACAAAGTCAAAATGGTGTAATGAAAAGATAGTGTGTAGGGATGTTCATCATTTCAGTGATATTTTTAATCTGAACGATAATGATGTTTTTTGAAAAAAGACATATAACTTAAGCAATCTTTTCAGCAGAGTCATGGCCCCTGCATGAAACACATTGAACAGGTCATATACATATATTTATGTTATTTCTGTTTGTAGATGGTTGTGACTGATGTGTACAACCACAGGTTCCATAAAGTGTTCCTGATGACCGAGGCCATAAGTCAGATACTGGATCGTGATGATATATTTGTTTATGAAGTACCAGTACAAGTGAAGGTTCCTGATGATGATAATCAGGTGGTTATATCCATCTACATGAGAGAGGAAAGGTCAGTATCTAGTTTAGAGTTGATGCAGGGGTCCTACTGTTCCGGAATAATTTGGTGCACTTTCTTAGAAAGAATGAATTTTTCTGCCGATAATAAAAGTTTTTTGATGAAAAAAATCAAACAATTGACAAAGTTATTGTCATTTGAAATTTCATATGCTGAATTATAACAATAGAACAATGTTTGTAGCAGTTTTGGTTTGGAGATGACTTGTGTGCTAATGGCACCCGAAATAAACTTGCAACTTGTTTTCAGGATTTGTGATTATGCCTCAGTAGAACTCCTGTTAATGGTAACGTCTTAAGTTTCCAAGTCATATTCATATTTGTTGATGATATCAGTGTTTCATTGCTGGATGCTCTGTATTAGAAAGGAAAACTGGTATCTCTTCTATCATACCCTCTTGGCTGGGATAACATCAGGAGCGAGGTGTTGAGAGTGATTAAGACTATTATAAGCTGGGAGGCCATGTTTTACTAGTGATTTAAAATATTTAAGTACAAACTAAACATAATAATTTGCCTATAAAAATCCCTCATCAGTGATGAGGGGTATATTGCTTTCCACATGTCGTTCTGTTTGTTGGTCAGTAGACCAAACAGTTGCCGATCAATAACTTGAGAACACTTGAACTTAAGATCCCCAAACTACATTGTGGTCAGTCAACAACTGTAAATGACATCTAGTTCAAGGTTGCCTTGACTGTTAACATATTTTACTATTAGGCTGCCATAGAGGCATGCATGTTTTTCGAATATCTCTGGTTATCTTTGGAATTTTGCATAGAATAATATCATGTATCTATTTATGACAGGGGTAAATCGACGTACACCAACCAGTCCTACTTGGGAACATATCAACTGTTTGGACAACCTCTACTATTACCTGTGCCACGTAATAAGTGTACATATGAAACCCTCTATGATCTGGTGCTGAAAAGATTTGAGTAAGTACTGGTTACTAAGCTATAGCCCTTTGTATTTTAAAAATTGCTATAAAACTTCAGATACCGTCTTCGGTCGCCAAGTGATTAGAGCATCAGACTCAAGAAAGGAACGTTACAGGTTTAATACCAGGCCACGAAGTTATGTAAAATTGTACTGATAGAGCTTCCTTATTATGAGGGTAGGCCCAGAAGTATCAGTCATCTCGGTGTCTTAATTCCAAACAGTTGATTAGACACATAAAGGTTAAGCAACACTAAATTTTAATCCTTTGTATTTACATCAATTTGCGATGGATGAAGTTAACTATTAAGAAAACTGAACAAGTTAACAACTGTTAAAATACTTTATTCTGACAAAAATTACTCTTCAGGGCTGCCCTTGCAATAAAGGGAATATCCCTTGGTTAGGACTTCTGTACAGTGCATCAAGTTAACCAAATGTTTGCACCATAAATAATAGCTTTAGCAGTATTGACCACCAAGGAAATTTAAATGTAGTAAACACCTGGTAGATAGTGTTTTAAAATACTATAATACCAATGATATCAGGGAACCAGTGGTGTTCAGTCTACTTGGTATATGAATGATTTAAATGTGAAATTTACAAATCATATTATTTAACATATTATTTTATATAAATTAGAGTAAATTTGTGATGAAATTGCAGACAGCTTGCTTTTGAAAGGGAGATAATACCATGCAATTTCCTGTCTCAAACAGGAAGTACAGTTGTAAAGATAACTCTTGAAACTTGTTTAATTGTCATGCTGGAGTAGTCTCCCTTATTATAATCAAAAATCCACTCCAAAGTTTTGCTAAAATAACCAGGGCATTATTGTAGATAACAATAAGCCATATTATTTGTAGGAGATTTGTTAGTGTGCCAAAGGATAATGATAAATGGTGGGTAGTTGAAGAGGAAAGTCCCGATGTAGATATAGGATCATCTGATGAACTAGAGGACAATAACTCCGCTACAGTCAATGGTCAGTCACATGATCAGTCTCACAGTGAGAAGGTAGTCTGCAATGGAGGTGTGTAGTTGTTGTTCTTTCCTGTTTGCACTGTGTACACAAAATACAACAATAATACAGTGTTTCAATTTGATTTAGAAAACTCTGAGGCCTTTAATGATAATAATAATTAAGACTTTATCTATTATGGATTACATATTTGACAGTAATATCAATTTTCAATGTGGTCCACCAACTTAAAAAATCAATGTGTTCCGCTATGAAAAAATTAAAATTTCCAAAATTTATGAGTCCCAGGCCAATTTGATGAGTCAAGAACCAAAATGAAACACATATAATATGTTTGGCTTTTACGTTATTAAGCTACTGCCAGTATCAGGACCAAAACCCATACCAAAATATTGTGTATACATACATCAGGAATGTTTCTATTATGGTGAACAACAATATGTGAAGATTTTTTCGTCCCTTTCCATTCAACATATTATTTTATCATCATTACTTGGACAAAACAAATTAAATGTTCATCCGAATTTACTCGATTAAGGTTTACTATTCAATATGTTGTTACTTTATTTGCATTTGACTGAGACAGTTGTAAGTGCATGGTCACTCAGTTTTTCCTTGCCATATTGGCCAAGGACCTCCCCCTTTGCGTGCTGAGATAGTTATATGATACAGGGGATCTGCGATAGATACCCTAGCTCTTTCCAAATAGACTACCTAGTATAATGTGTTATATTACAATATTATATATTGTATTAGAAGCTGTGAATGGCGATGACTCTGGGATGGAAGTGAGTAACGGAGACAGTACAACAAGTGAAATATCATCAGAAGCTGAGAACTGTAAATTTTCTGATATGAATGGACAAACTACTGATAGTGAGAAGGAAATAGAACCTCCTCCAAGATTGTTCAAATTCTCAATTGTTAATTCATATGGAAATGCAGAAATGGATTATAAACTGAAAGATGATGGCAAACCTCTCAAACTGGGCAGTAAGTTTCAATTAAATAGGAAAAATCTGTAGTTATTGGAGTTTATCCAGTCACTTCCGGCAAAATCTGCCAGTTAACGGGGTGCAGATTAAACTTAGCTATAATCGGTCACCTGGTCATGTGACTAGTGATAATCCGTCACCTTACCACGTGATCTGACAGACTTCTTCTTATATGAGAGTCGCCGGTTGCAAGTCCATGCCCGAGGGCGAGGATTTCCTATCCTAAATGAGCTGGTGGTTGGTCGGTTATTTTCTTCGACTTACCTGCGTCTAAACGACGTCTATCAAGATGTCCGACGTCGTTGTTTATCGTGACGTCAAGGAACGAATGTGAAGTTGCGTGCTCGTTAATGAAAGAGTAACAATATAGTCCAGAGTTTGATCCCCTTACTGAGCAGATTAAGCGACTGGATAAATAGAATAATAGGTTAGTGCCGTGAATGAAGTAAAAGTTTATCCGGCTCGGCTGTGGAAATTATCGGATTCACCTACGGCTCGCCCGATAAATTCCTCCACCTTGCCAGATAAACTTTTTCATCCATGGCACTAACCTATTATTCTCTATATAATCTTTGTGCAATTTCATCCTCTTATAGGTAATATGTGTTGTAAGAACATGTATTATAGTTATAATACTCTTCCAAAGTTAAAAGGGGAATACATTAAGACAGCTTAGAGTTAGTCAGTCTCTATGTAGCTGGAAGTATTTGGTACAAACTACTATTTATACAGTTTTTAAGGAATGTTAAAAAGACTTTATTCGAAAGATCATCAGTTAATGTAGATATGTATGCTCGACAGTATTTCTGTGTGTGTCGCTCCAGGCATTGCAAAATTGTTGCCTTTTGATTATCTGATCATCAATTTTGCCCTTGTTATACCTCTGCTATACTGGGGAAGACATTTTGGTTTCACCAGTTCTGTCTTGATGTTTGTCAAGTCGTCATCTGAGGTGGGTAGTAAATGATATAATCTACAAGGTGGTCGTTGAGAATTACTCATAGATCTGTATTATTTCTTTATTTCAGACCGTATGTACATATCAGTAGATTGGAACAGTATCGCGAAGGAAAAGTTTTATAATGACAGTGAAGCAGAATCGTTTGAGACTCATGATACGATGAAGAGTAAGCCACAGAAGAAAGTTGTCATACAGTTAAATGACTGTCTACAACTGTTCACTACCACTGAAAAGCTTGGAGAAAATGATCCATGGTAGGTACAATATGTACATTTCATTCTTTTGGATAGTAAGATACAACCTTGTTGCGCCAAAGAAACGATTTGTTGAAACCAGGTTTCACAACATGAAAATGAAGAATAAATAAGAATTAAAATGGTGTGCAGGAACTAAGAGCTCATATCTGAAGAATATTTTAGTTACAGATAGGAAAGTTTACGCACATGTTAAATACACTATTTCACAATATTGTAACAGACCTCGTTTGAAAATATGGTTTTCAAGGATTTTTTCTCGTATCAATGCATTGCTTACATTGGAACTCATGGAAATGATAGTTCTTGTGTGAGAAAGAAAGAATTTTTCTATGTGAGCAGTTTGGATAAAGTAAGTTGTTCTCAGCTGTTAACTGATGTCATTCTTAATTTCTTGTCTCCATTTTCTTCTGAGGCGCTAACAATAAAAGCCTTAGAACTACCAGGCGTCCTATTAGAAAGAAATGTGGCAGAACTGACATCAACAGAATATTAAAGCTATTATGAAAATGTGGACATCTTTGCACAATTCCTTTGTGAAACAAATTACTTTCTATTCTGCAAAATAACCAAGTATATAACCAACACTATTACACATACAAATAATTTGTAATGTCATGACGCCGAATATTGTTGAAATTGTCTACAAACTTATTGGACACATCTTGTACATGTACTATTATGTATATTTCAGGTATTGTCCACAATGTAAGAAGCACCAGCAAGCCACCAAGAAGTTTGATATTTGGTCGTTACCTGACACACTTATCATACATTTAAAGAGATTCTCATATAACAGATACTGGAGAGACAAGATTGATGCCCTTGTTGAATTCCCAGCAAGGTATACATTCATACATCCATTCTGATCTGGTGGTATTCAATATTGATCTTAGTCCCCTATCGGTTTTTGACCGTCTGTCAGTCAGTCCGCACACACCCAGTAATACTTATGTGGCTACTTTTTATGGACAAACCAGTTGAAAATAGTTAAAACAAAAGGACAATTTTCTTTTACGTGGCTAAAATTCTCTTTTATGTGGCTAAAATTAGACACATAACTATCTTCATTCCGTAAAGTAGCCACATAAATACCGTCTCGTTAGGACGTCGGTCAGTCAGTCCGTCCGTCAAAAAATCTAGATCCTGACATAACTCAGTTTCCAAGCTAGGTTTATGAAACTTGGTATGTGGATAGGGGGCAATAAGGGAATAATGCACGTCCAAAATATTTTGATTCCGACCAAAATTGTGGTTGCTATGGCAACAGAAACATTGAAAATGGCTTAAAACCGGTAGGGGACTTCTGTATTGCTTGCAATTCTTAATGACTTGTTTAATTGGAGAATAAGGATAGCCAATCATATCGCCTGTTACTGACCTTATCCTTAAGTCAAGAGTAAGATCAATATTGAATACCACCCCTGAGGCCTCTATATTCACTAACATTTATAAGACTTAAACTTTGACTGTGGTTAGTTAGCTGGATTTGGAACCCGGAAATCTGGGTTTGATTCTCGATTGCAGCAGGTCATACATACCCTTCTATGAAAATTTGATATCTATTTTCTTCCTCTTATGGAAAACTTGCTGGTTCCTGGTTAGGGGTAAGTTAGGAGGCCTACTGGTAAGGATACAATTTTGGAAAACTGAATTGTTGGGAAACAGCGTTAAACCCGACTAAATGTATATTTATCTGATGTGAGTGTATGTATTGTTACAGAGATCTGGACCTTGGACAATATGTGATATATCAGAGTGACAAACCAGTAGTTTATGATTTGATTGCTGTAGCCAATCATTACGGAGGACTAGGTGGCGGCCATTGTAAGTAAACAATATTTGTATTACATAAAAATGATTATAAATCGTTATTTTAGGTTCAATTTGTATTTGATATCAAGTTTCCACAATGCTCTTCTGAATTACCGAAGTCATTAACCCTACATTACATTTTGATTTGTTTATTTCTTTACATAACCACGATTAACCAGCCCTTCAAATATGCAACAAAGGGTTCCTTGTCAATGTTTGAAACCCACAAATTTACAACCCTACAAAAAAGTCATTTTAACAAAATCCACAAAATTAAGTATTGATTAATATTAGTGAAAAGATCATGAATAATTGGACAGGGAAGGCAGCACTCAAATGAAACAACCAAGCCTAGAAAACAAAAAAAACACTGACCACAATCACACAGCACAATGCACAACACAACTGAACGAGAAAATGAAACAATTCCACCAAAAGTTTGAGCTGATTTACAGTATTACTTGATATATTACAGACACAGCCTACTGTAAGCACCTTGAACAGGATGGCTGGTATTACTATGATGACTCCAGTGTCTCAGAATCCAGTGAAGAGGCTACTGTGGTAAGTGTTGAGCTTATATCTTTTAAATTAGTATGCTGGATTTGTAACCTGGTGTTCCATGTTAGGTTCTCAGTCCCGGCAGCAGGTCATACCCTTCCATGAAAAATTGCTGGTTCCTTGTGGAAAGGTAAGATAGTACTGGTTAGGATAGAGTCCAGGAAAATAGGTAAGGTGAATCTGTCGCTGTATATACACTGTGTAGATGACCGGTTTATACCCTTTAGAGAAAATGAACATGTGCATTTCTTTATGTACTCTGTGTATAACTGAAAACTAGTTGAGAAACGGCCTTAATCTTGAATGACAAACAAATTTGAAATTTATCATTCATAAGTGTGCATATTGGCTGTCCTGTCTAGTTTACCATCTTCATGACTATTGGTATTGGTATTTGTGCTGGATTTGCAATGAATTAAGTCCTAGAAAATATTTCATTCCACATAGGGCTCTAAAAACTTAAAGTCCCAATGTAGTCGAGCCATCTACCCCTCATTCACTATGTCTCCTAAAGGTTTTATAAAACTAGCATCCATTTAATGCCCCCCCCCCCATCTTTGATGAGGGATATATTGCTTTTCACATGTCTGCTGGTGGGTCAGTATACCGAATGGTTTCCTTCAAGAATGCTTTGCCCTTGGATCTTTACCATTTCTGACTATTGGGCTTACAAACATTTGTTCGTTTTGTAGTCGAAAGCAGCTTATGTGCTAGTATATCAGAGACGAGGACTGTGGAAAGCCAACAAGCCATCACCTGTCTCCACGGCCACTGCCACAAGTTCCAAACCTACAGATATTGAAGTAAATGGCACAGATACAAACAAAGCCCCGGACGACTCGATGGATTGGAATTAGACAGTGTGTTAGAGAAACTGAACTTTTATCTGTTATTTATTGTTAATTTATCCAGTCTTGTGATATCTCTGTGCCGACTAGATGTTAGCATTCTGATGTGATTTCATTATTGAAATCCCATAAACAATGTCAAAGTACAATTAAGTTGACTGGATTTGATATCGAGTTTTGTCCGCGATTGTGTAGAAACATGTGTTATCCCATATTGGGATTATCCAAGGGTATTTAGAATCTTGTACAGTGCTTAATTATTGTGATAGAGTTTATACAGTGTATGTGAACAGACTACAGAATGTTAGCCACTAGAGCAATCCCATTAAAATCGGATCCTAACATTTACTCCATTCCTTTACGCTGTTAGAGATCTGACCACACTACGTAAGAGGTCATGTTCTAATGACCTCTCTGGCACACAATGACATCACATAGCCTCAGCAGAGATTCACTGCACTTTCAGATTTGTGAAAGAAGCCATTTGATTGGGTAAAAGTTTACATCGACATGACCCTTTACAGAGTGTCGTCAGATCCTATGTCAGCGTAAAGTAGTGAAGTGTAATAAGGGTCTGATTTTAATGGGATTGCCACTAGAGGGACTTTAAACTAACTGGTCCCGTTACTATATATGTATATTATGATTTTATACAGGTTATGCACTTACTTTGTTACACCTATTTATACCTTCATATACAAAGTATATGGTGGCTATAATGGAGTCATACTTATGGTAGACACACTCTTCCTCTGTAATTAAATGTTGGATTTTATTAAAACATAACACAGCTATAACAAGGATCCTACAAATCTAAATTTGCTACACTAGAAAGAATAAACTTTACTGCTGAAAATAAATGTTACTGGATGAAAATATTCAAAGTATTGACCAAGTTATAATCATTTGATAACTCGTAAGCTGAATTATAACTGTAGAACAATGTTTGAAATTTAGAGTTTTTTGGTGTAGAGAAGTGAAGTGTGCTTATGGCACCCTGTTATAGACTTGCGTCAGATTTTCAGGATTTGACATAATGCCTTGGTAGATCTCTGCTTTGTTGTGCTCATCCAGTCTTGACAGTTTTAACGCGACTAGCCCGAATTATTAAAATCATTGTAAATGGGTACATTTTGAACTAGCCTGACTATGGAGTTAAATATCACTTCTAGTCTGAATTCAAGTTCACTAGCCCTGGACTTCAGGCTGATAGGTGAGCATTAAAACTGAAATCAGCTGCACATTATGCTTGAATCAATTTGTATTTAGTTATTTCCCTTTGATGGTGTCAGTGCGGTATTTAGGGGTATACATCACTTTCAGTGATAGCTTCTGTACATAAACTCTGTTACTTCCACTTCAGTGCACATGTTTTTTAACCAAGTTTTTCTACAGAAAGAAATAGTTATTAATAGATTAGCAAATTTGACTGGTGGGTGTTAACTGTGTAAAGATATATATAATTATATTTATGCATACTATTCCAAAAGTATTTTAGTTACAGTCATCAAAGTTTCTGTAAATTTATCATTCTTTGAAATTGTGCACCATTTGAGTTTCGCTTTTGCTGGAAGAATTTTTGAGAGAGTTCTGGACCTTGTTTGAAAAACTTGGTTTTCGTTAATGGATATCTTGCTTTGTTTTGATACTTTGCTGAATTTATTGTACACAGAAATGTACACATAATACTTTGTCCATAGAAATGACATAAAGTTGCATACATGATATTTTAATATTATCCATCTTCTATCTGTACAAGTATTCCAGATAGTGAAATTGTCACTATGAAGAAAATAATTTTGATGATGGAATTTAGCCTTATCTTGATACAACTTGAGTATAGAATTTAGCCTTATATTGATACCACTTGAGTTACTTCCCTTACTTTCCATTTGCTTTTAAAAAAACAATGGAAACCTTCTTTAGTTGAAGCTCTGGTGGATGCCTGCAGCATGGAAACCCTGGATAATATACACTGATGGACCTAAGCGTATACTGCTACTGTACAGTTGTCAGTTGATAAGTATCTGGTCTTGTTTAAGGACATTTATCACATAACCATAGTTAATAACAACGTCAGAAATAATGAGTTTTAGCCAACATTGTTACCTTTTTAAGCCGAAAAGCTGGTGATGTCATGAATTTGTTATCACATGTGTTGGAGAACATTGTTCCGTGTCTTGTCCTCACATGGAAGATCATGGTATTCATGTGATAAATGACGTTCTGTTAATAAGGTGGTTATTTTTTCTTCATTTTCAATGAATGTTTCGTTTGTAAAGGCATAGAATCATTAAAGATAGTCAATCACAAAATATTAAATTGGTTTAGTACTTAACACATTGCCAATGTAAGAGTGATTCTGCATATTGACTTAATTCAAGAAATTCTGGTCTAGATAGCAGAGTTTGTACTCTAACTCTGTTTACTACAGCCATATGTTTGTTCATTCATCATATTTGTGTATTGTATATTTATATAGCCATCTCTGTGTATTCATTAAGTTTTATTCTTGTACTTTGAAGTTACTCTGCCTTCTGATCCGAAGTATATGGGGGCTATATTGAAGTATGAGCCAACCAAACTAAGGCTGAAATATAGCTGGCTTAGAATGAGAAGGTCATTAGTGCTACTTACAACCTTATAAGACTCATACATATTTGCACCACAGGGCGCTTCTTATGAGCCTATTTTCATGAAAATCAGAACAGGTCATGTTGACCAAACTGAAGTTGAAAAAACTTGTTTTTCCATAAGAGTATTTTTCCGACAGTTTTTCTTGTTTTCTCAAAAAAGCGTTTTTGTACTACTGACCTTCCCATTCTAAGCCAGCGATATATTCATTCGTCGTACATGTGTATTTTACATCTATAACGCCATCTTTGTGTAGTACACTTTAGTTGATTGTTTTGTTAAGTTTTATTCTTGTGCTTTGAACTAAGATAGCCTCACTGTCAACTATTACTCTGCCTTCTGAAACAAAGTATATGTGGGGGCGGGCTATACTGAAGTATGAGCACTCCAAACTAAAGCTAAAATATGATTCCAAGATATTAAAACACCCACTATTCCAATGTTTAACTGTATTCTGTTGTTATCTTGCTTGATGTTGCTTTGTGGTACAGCTGTAGTAAGGTCAGTGTCACTGTAGTATATTCAGCATTATTTAGTACAATAATGGGAAAATACGGCATATCAGTATAAGTATATCATCATTATTTACTAGTATATATATAGATATAGCTGAAGAAAATAGCCAAATGGTGAAAAAGTCTAATGATTGCAGGTAAAACGATGTGTTAGAGATAGTGATCGACTGATGATGTGGCTAACTGGGTTGGCATCTTTAAATATGTAAGCATATACATATATTGGTATACAGGGCAATTGGTTTTTGCTTTATTAGGCACTGACTACAGTCGGGATATAGTAGCTTCAATCACGTTTATCCTATCATTTCTATAGTTTTATACTTTTATTACGCTTTCAAATTATTCAAGCTGTATGTATAGAATTTATTGATTTGACTTTAAAGCTTCAATTTAGAAATTTTAATTAAACAATTTAAAAATTATGCACAACCAGAGAACTGTAGATTTAAAATAGATTGGTCAAAGGAACTCGTTTTGGCTTAATGTCTGGGATTGTAATTTTTCATGACAATTCATGTTCCTGGTTGAGGTATCTCAGAGATATAAACTTTTTAAACGCCCATCTAAGACAGTAGGGTATTATGTGAATTTTGGTATGAGTTGCACTTCAGTTTCATGTTCGATATTTATCCCTACATTGGTGTTAAGGAAGAGGTTTAACAGTACATTTATGTATGCTTAAGTTGTTTTAGAGAGAATATGTTGTATTTACAACTGGTTTATAATTCAGAGACTGTTAACAGAATAAATCAAATTAAATATTGCAAGCCATCCCACCGTCATTTTCTGTAAAATACTGCATAGAGCAATATGATTTACATTCTGTATAGAGCATTATATATGATTGACATTCTGTAATTACTTGAGCAACATGAGATAACCCTAGCCATGTACTTGACCTATAATTTCACTTCTTATAAGCCTATACAGTGTAATCTGAGAAAACCGAACACCCTTCGGACCACCTGATTTGTTCGGATTTCACAAGAGTTCGGTATTGTGAAACTGCAACTGTTTTGTTATCTTAAATGCGTTGTAGTTGGCCTTGATTGGTGTTGTTTAGTATCAGGCGCCAATATGTGCATAACATGTGTCGGATGTTTAATGAGGGGCTTCTAATAACAAATATAATTACAAAAATACCTTTTATTTATACCAATCGTTATAATGTCAACGATGATATCCGAAGTATCACAAAATAAAGTGTCATCGTAAAATTAACGCATCGTGAAAATTACTAAAATTTAAGTGGACATATTAAAACACGATAGACCTAAAGAACAAACAATTCATAGCATGACTTAAGATAAAAGCGAGTTAAACTATTTTATTCAGAACAGAATAGAACAGAACTTTATTACTTTATTCAATACGCTCTGCTGAAAGCACACAGTGTTACATGAAAGAGAGCTCATCGTAAAGAGTAAGAGTAAATATCACACCTTCGTAATTATTACGTTACACTTCTATCGACAAGATTTAAATGGGCAATTAACACCTTCGTAGCAGAGGCCTACGACGGTTCTCTATACAGTTTTTCACGCATTCCCTGTGGTTATTAAACAAATTGATTGTTTGGTAATTTGTTTGTTCGGTATTTAAGCTTTGATTTGTGTGCATTATTACTAGTTGGGGGACAAAGTAGCCGTCGGTATTCAGATTTCGCAAGGTTCCGGTTTTTCAAACAGCTTTTACATTGAGTTAAAGAAGAGAAATTTAGGGACCAAAATATTTGGTCGGTTTGGACAACATTCCGGTTTTCCCACGTGTCGGTTTTCTCAGAATACACTGTATTATATAGTATAAAGAGTGTTTTCCATGGAAATGTGTTATGCATCTGTATGGAGATCTGCAGAAAATAAAAGTAATTTGATAAAAAAATTCAAAGTATTAACAAAGTTACGGTAATTTGAAGTTTTTAACAAAAGAATAGTGTTTGAATCAGTGTTTTGGTGTAGGAATGTGTGCAAATGGCACTCAAAGCAGACTTGCGTCTAATTTTCAGGATTGGGTATTATGCCTTAGTAGGACCCCAGCAACTTGTGACACAATGATAAGGGGTTTATGTACAGTCTGCTGAACGGACGCATGTCTGAATGGAGACTTTAAATTGGTACTTTACTTTAATATAAAATCTTAGCCTGTTTGACTTTGTGTATTAACAACTATTTAAAGTGGTTACTTGATAGCATTGACTGCTAACTTGTTATTTTTATAGGTATATGTGTTTTTGTATGTATATTTCTGTGCCACTGTGTATGATAGTGTATGGTGTGATTGTAAGGTATGAATGCCCCGGCATCTACTGATGTGGAGGCATTGTGATTGTCCTGTCCATCCTTCTGTTCGTTCCCCAGTCTAAAAATGTTAACCGAAATTTTCAAGTTGTTGAAACTCCATCAAGGCATTGCTTTCTAACTTGGCGTACTTGTTTACCATCATTAAAACATTACATTGTCAAAGCCATGTAACACTGTCCAACAGTTCAACAGAATTATGGCCCCTGATTCACTTAGCTAGTTTTTATGGACATGGCTTTCACCTGGGCATAAGCATTTTATGGAACGCTGTCTTGTTTTTGATATTGTTCAGTGACACTTTGGTAAGTCTGAGAGTATCAAGTTTGATTAGTCAGTATATGTATGTATTGTTTGATTTCTGTTATACTGAAGTTTTGTTGCTTACCTAACCTATCATGTAAGCCACACAGCCATACATGTACTTTACATTTAATGTTTGTTTTTCAAGTTTGTCATACATCATGATTTGAAGTTTCTATGCCTGGTTGGTTTGCTGTCAATCCATTGGAGGAAATTTTACTGAACTTAATAAGAATTATTTCTTGAAAATTGCTGAATAAAGCTGGTATTTTGCTAAATGTAGTGTGAATGCGAATTCATAAAATGAATGAACGAAAGACAGATGAATGAATGAATGAATGAATGAATGAAAGAAAGAATGAATGAATAAATGATCTATATAAGTATTCATGAAGGGAAGAATTATGTGTATAAAACACTTAAGTGTGCTTTGTTGCATCACATGCTTTTCAAGTATTTGTGTGTAAAAGAAAATGTTTGAGAGAAATAGTGCTATTTATTGATTAAGCAATTGTCTTTTCCTTGTTGTTTGTGTTTGCGCTGTGCTGTTGTTATGAGTACCAATGCTTACAGCTGCTGTCTCTGTTGTTGTTTTAATATGAAAACTAGGGCATGTTCAGTATGTTCTTCTTAATTTGGTTTTCACGAGACACTTAATTTTTGTTATGTTGATTTTGTGCACAGATTTTGTGTGATTGATTCCGTATTTATACAGGTATATATATACCACATCTATATATATATTGTCATTATCTGACATTATTTGCTAAATGATATATTGTACATTGCATGTTCTTGTTAATTTCATGTTATTACCAAATTAAATGATATTCTTAGATATTTAGTCTTCTTTTAATTCCTAGTATACTGTCGGAACCGCTCAAAAATATATTTACAGGGGAGGGAACTGACACTGCTCAATTGTTAGTACAATTTTCCTCCACATGTGGAGAAGACCTGGTTCCTGGTGGAAAGCTAAGTTAGTACTGGTTAGAATATAGTCCAGGATAACATGGAAGTGAATTGGCCGCCCATACATAACTGCAAATTGTTGAGAAACAGCGTAAACCCGGATATTTAAATTGTTAGTACAATCTATCCCTACATTTATAATCAGACTGCATCCGTTAATGCTTTCTGTCAATTTCAACTTGCTATATGTAATGGTAATTAACTTACCCGATATAATATGGTTTTTATCAAATGAAAATCTGAAAAGAAAATGTAAGTTTATCAAAATGAAGAACTGGGCTACCTAACTCTAGGTATTAAATTAATAAGGTAATTGAACACAAGACATTTTAAGTTTTACCCTTCCATTAAAATATGACAAGACAACAATGTTGATTTACCTCCACGTGTGGAGAAGTTGCTGGTTTCTTGTGGAAAGTTTAGTTAGTCCTGGTTAGGATACAGTCCAGGAAAACTAGCAAGGGTAATCAGCTGCCTTATATAACTGAAAAATTGTTGAGAAACCTTCAAACAGCATTAGTTCATAGTTTATACTAATTAAAGGTTGATTGTGATACAAGTTATCTAATTTATATAATCACTCTCGACACCTCATTCTTGATGGTACCTATAGCCACAAGGTTATGAGAGAAGAGAAGTCAGTTTCCAGAGAAACAGGGTTAAACCTGAATAAATAAACAAGTGATATATCTGCTAGTGTAAGGTGCACTTTATTTCTTAACAATATCTATCACTTGTATGTCATGCTGTATAAATATTAACTTTCAGATTTTTTACAGAAATTCATGCAGTCACATCTTCCATCTCGGCTTATTGAAGTACAATTTATCTTCCCCGTATTACATCGTTTCATCTGGTGTATGTTTTATATATACCTTTTAACATCATGACAATTAGAATTTCTCGTATCAAAAGATTTGATCTTAATAAATGTACGTAACTCAGCCAACTGTAACTAACCACTCAGGTTTGCTTCAGTAATTCATTTTGTTCCCTCCAGTTGTTACACCCTACAGTTTATTAGCTAAGTCAGTCATACGGAAATATTAGGATGAGTTAATTGTAAATAGACTTCATAAAATCAGATGCTACAAGGAAGGACTTGTTACGTAATATGTGATAAAAACCGGCGCTGAATTATGATATTTATATAAAAAGTTTAAAGCTTCTTTTAAGAGCGGGAAAAGAAAATATTTTATTTACATCACACATCCGATTATAGCAACTCCAGATTAAGTGAGGTGTCATAATGATATTGGTTTGTTAAAAAGGTAATAAAATGAAATATTAAATCAGACATAAAAAAGCATTAAAATGCAGTCATATAATATCAAAGTTACTATGTACCTTGAGCATAATCAGTAATCACAAAAAGTCACTTTATATTCAGGTCGCTGTTTATTAGAGCATTAAAAAAAATTTAATCTACAAATTCTGGTGAAAATTTGTTCAAAATTTGTTCAGGTCGCTGTTTATTAGAGCATTAATTTTAATCTTCAAATGTTTGTGAAAAATAAAGTTATTGTTAAATTTACCGAAAAGTGTGTTTGACACTTTAGCCGACTTGTGTTAGCTTAAACAGATGCTGGGTCAATGACCACAATGGCCACATTAATTGTATAAATTAAGAATTATTTACCCATACTCTCAACATTCACAACCAGAATAATTCAAAAAAAATTCTAAAATGTGTTAATCCGAAAACGGACCTCAATAAATTAATATTATAGCCCCCCTCCACACACCAAGAAATTCCTTAACTACAAATTGGATATAGGCATAGTTTTGTAGGAGTTCATTAACTGAATCATTGTTAGTATAGCAGATACATTTTCCATAATTGGTAGTGTTCAAGAATTATTGAGAATTTAAATTTGGACATAAGTTTGCGATTTCCGTGTTTTGATCAAACAGTAAGCTGGTACAGAGATAAAATAGAGATATTAAAAGTATAACATCGCACCCCCTCCATCTTTGATGAGGTAGTATATTCAACCACTTTTCTAATTGGCCTCTTTTCAAACCCTATATACGTTTAACGAGTTTTGCAATAGTCCTAACACTCAAATCATTAAAAATCAAAATCAGGTGCTGATGTATGTGTGGTCATTCATGCGGTAAATTTTGCATTTTCGCCATCAAATAATATGATCACAGTTTGAAAAGTGACCAATTAGAAAAGTGGTTCGAATGAATATTGCTTTCCACATTTCTGCTGGTAAAGCGAACAGTTACCTTTCAATAACTCAACAACACTTGGCCTGATGACTTCATGGAGGTTGGTCTGCAACAACAGTAGATGACCCCTATTGATTTTAAAGTCAATAGGTCAAAGGTAGAGGTCGCTTTGACCTTTAATATGAATAAATCAAGCAAAAGGTTTCTAATCAATAATACAACACCAGATGTTTCAATTTTTAGTCCCCTATCGGTTTTTGACCGGAGGGGACTATAGGTTTGCCCTCCGTCCGTCTGTCAAAAAGTCTGGATCCTGACATAACTGAAACAGTTTCCAAGCTAGGTTTATGAAACTTGATATGTGGATAGAGTGCAATAAGGGAATTATGCACGTCTAAAAATCTATTGATTCTGACAAAAATTGTGGTTGATATGGCAACAGAATCATTAAAAATGGCTTCAAACCTGTAGGGGACTTCTGTATTGCTTGCAATTCTTAATGACTTATTTAGGTAGGTGGGTCGAAATAAGTGGGTGACCCGGTGTGGGGGTAGATGTACAGGAAAAGTAGACTTTAAATTTTTACTTTAGATGGGCTATTTTCATTTGAGGATGAACAAGTATGCTGAATAATCTTTCTTTGTAGCTTGTAATATTGATAATTTATGCCTTTAAATGATACAAGGAAAGACTAGTTGTGATAATATAATCACATGAGTTGTTATTTACACGTCTCAATCCACCTGTCGTACATCATAAGGATGTATGCAAGTAAGATAATCTTAAATCACGGTGACATCAAATTAATGCTATAACTTTTATATGAGGTTCATATTTGAATCCAATTTTTTATGGTTGCTCGGTTACTAAATCATGGGCATCAGTTTCTCATAAATAACATAGAAATGTCTTAAATTTCGTATTTATGTGGTGAGGCATTACTAAATTGAGGTTCATTATTTTTGGATCTATTAATCTTGTGAGATACTGAAATATCATATTTAATACACCTATAGTACAAGGCTCTGATGGCAGTCTACAGGAACTGAATACATGAATAAAACGGGATACTGACTTTAAGGTAAGGTTGTTGTAATTCTTTTTATATTGATATTAAAATCTGGGGACTTTAAGTGGTACTTTATGATAATCGCGAAGACCTGTAACAAGGCAGACTTCTAAATTTTTTGTAGGATATATAAAATTTCAGACCAAACTGGTTTGGATTGAAGTGATTTTAACCATATGTTTTTGTAACCTGTGGTAGTGAAACTAGGGGATTAGGACTGAAGGAAATTTAAACTTAAGGAAACCTAAGAACTGAACGGGGTTATAAAATAGGGGATATGGACTGGGTGAACGTAACATGGGAGATTTTAACTAAAGGAAATTAGTAACCTAGGTGACTTGAACTTAAAAGAATTTCACTCAGGAGATTTTTACCTAGGGACTTTAACCTGTATGATGACATAATGGGAGAATTTGACCTGAGGGGGACTCGGAATGAAGGTAACTTAGACCAGGGGATTTAGACTAGGGAGCGTCGGGTTTGAACTGGATGGGAATTTGGGCTGTGGACTGGAGGGGAATTTAACTAAGCTGCATGATTTTTACCATGAAGTACAGCTTAATAATATATTATCTCACTGTTTTAGATTTTGTAAATTAGCTGTTCGGTGCTCACCACTCACTAAGTGACAAGCTGAGCTTTTGTGATTACCCAGTGTCCGACTGTCCACAATTCACTTGTGTAGGTCACAATGTTGGCCTTATCTTTATGAACTTTACCACAATGATCATCTCAGCAAAATCTGGCGCAAGTTTGATATTGGGTCATCTGGGGTAAACATTTGGTCACTAGGTCAAACCATAGAAAACCTTGTGTATGCTATAGAGGCTATATTTTTTCATGATCTTCATGAAATTTGGTCAGAATGGTCGAGTTGGAACATGGTCATCTGAGGTCAAAAAGAAGGTTACTAGTTCAATAACAATGAAAACCATGTGAATGCAATTGAAACTGCATTATGACCCTTTGGGTCCTCCTGTCTTTGTGTATCCTTGCCAACAGAAATGAAGAAAATGATACAACCAAAAGTTAAAAGTACAAAAATAATCCTTTCAACATATTCCATTTTAATATTTCTGATTGATCAATAATATCACATCCCCTACTTTTACTTTATTCATGTTGCATAGAAACGAAAAGTTATTTAATACTTCATTTCCATATTGAACGCAACTTTACATCTTAAATTTGTTTGATGTTGCATATTAGTAGTAGCCGGGTAAATTTGAACAACTTGTACATTATCATATATTTGATATTATGTATTATTGTACATACTCTGCGAAGCACATAATTTCTAAATTTACACATTTTTACCTCTCAAATAAATTTATAATAAAATTTGATGAGGTGTGACTTTGAGAAAATGTAATAAAATTGATGTCCTTCAAATTTTATTTATCCCATATCCCATGCACATTTCTACTGTTGAATAAAAATCATATGGCAGAGTGTGCATATAATAAATATTATGTACAAATAATGGTGTCATGTAATCTTCTATAAATTATTGTTCTATGATGAAGTTAAATAAAACATAAAAAATATGTTAAAAATTGGTTAATAGGCATTTATGCTGTATTTGCCGTAAGCTGCGAGATAATGGAAGTGGACTGTATTTACCGCCAAACGTAACGTTACAGGCTAGCGGACGTTACGTCATAATGCACTTCCGATATTTATACATTGTTATCTATCTTCAGACGAAGACTAGTAAAGAAGTTGAAAGCTTATTATTGCTGTGTTTGTTTTAAAAAGTGACTTATAAATAAAACTTTAAATTTTTAATGATTAGTTTTAAACTGACGGAACTCTCAGCTTGCTAAGGCTCGCGTTATATTGCTTTATTAAACTTGTAAGATATAATTAGTCATATTGAAAATACCACTGGCTGTTTAATACAGATTAGACTGTATTTAAGCCTCTCATCTTTGATTAGGGGGTATAATGCTTTGCACACTGTTGGTTGGTCTAGTGGTGGGTATATAGACAAAACAGTTTCCACTCAATAACTAGAGAAAGCTTGCACCTAGGCGCCTTACACTTTACATGGATGTTGGTCAGCAACAACAGACGACCCCTATTGACTTTGAGGTCACTAGGTCAAAGGTCAACAACTTATTGTAACATCATTTGGAATATTCATTTGTACATGTTTTTATTTCTTGATTATTTACTATAAATGAAAAACATCCAGCTTCAGGATGCTTTCCGCCATTTGTTGATTTGGAACAATTTCTGATAGTCACGAACCGACCAAACCACCTCCTTGGTCGGTTTAACAAACTGGTTTAAAACCGCCAGGTAAACCGAAATCAATTGCGTCCTGGTTTGTTGAAAAAAGTGTCTTGTTCATAAAACTGTCGATAATCCGAAACTGGTTCATCACTGATAAATTTGCCCTTAATGTGAATGACCAGACCAAATGGTTTTCGATCAGTACCTCAACTTTGGTTAAATGTAGGATTTTTAAACTTTATAGGGAGGTTGGTCGCCATCAGTATTCAGTAGATGACCCCTATAGATTTTGAAGTCAGTAGGTCTAATTTCAGGGCCACTGTGCCCTTTAACATAAAGGAGTATTAGGCTGCCATGGGGGCGTACATGTTTTAAAACTTTTATGAACATTAAAATTTTCTTGTTACCATTTAAGTTCAATATTTGGCTTGACAAGTTGACACACAAGTGTCAATATATAATTTAATGTGTTAATATTATTCTGATTATCATTTATATAATAGGTGAACTTGTCTGCATTTATTACACTTCCCTTTGACCTGCTAGAATATAATTTTACACATGATCACACAGAACATAAAATATCCAAATGCTTCAGTAACCAAAGCAACCAAATGTTTAGTTATATTTTATAAGGTTCAGAAATTAATTTTTCACCAGACCACATTAGATAATACATGTATATTTCACAGTGTATAAACCTTATCACTGTACGGTTTATTGGGAGACTGTACAATTCTACTTGTATGACTTATTGTGAGCAAAAACACCTGTAAATTACGGTCACTGTATGACTTATTGGGAGACTCTACAATTCAAATTGTATGACTTATTGTGTTTATACACTGTGTATTTGGATTATAGTAAGTGACTTGAGCTTTAATTTTATCTACACTAAGTAAATGGATAGGCAAAAAAACTCAGTAATATTAAAAATTCAATTATAAATACAAATTTTATTCAGGATATGAACGAATTATGTTCGTTACCTGGAAAAGTGGTTTTTATTGAGTTGGTCTTAATTATGCACAAAATTCAAATTCCGCAGTATGTCATTCATTTGGGGATGAGTATATAGGCTTGCTTGAAATATCCTGTTATTGGGGATATGGACAGTTACAGTAACATTCTATTAGACTATGTCTGACACTGGTCTGGTTGGCTAGGCACTGTCACCTGGAGCCCGTTGCCTAACCAAGCCGCTTCCAAAAGGCGCTACCGAGCGCTTTCCTACGTCTATGCAACGACACGCTAAGAGCGAGCAGTGCTCGCCGATAGCATACCGTTTCTTTACACTTTGCTAGGCAAGCACTTCCGAGCGCTACCGAAGCAGTCCGTTGCATAAGAAAGCGCTTTGCTACGAAACGGTCTGCTATCCGCGAGCGCTCGCCGGTAGCATATAATTTTTCCGCTTCGTTTTGGAAGCAAGCCGTTTCCTATTGTAGCGCTACCGAGTGCTCGGTAGCGGTTTGGTTAGGCAACGGGCTCCTGTTCTGTGTGCACCCCATGGCTTTGGATTGGCTGTACGCTACAGTATTTCATGTTGATTTTGAAAATATAGGATAAAGCTGCATGCATGATAGATCTAAAAGGATGATCAGTATTGTAGCTTGAAATCATACTTGGCTTGGGAAGTGTTTTAGATCCAAATACCTACATACTGACCACCTATACAGTGATGTTTGTTTAATTTACAGGTGATCTTATTATTGAAGTGGTCTTAATGTGAGGCTTTATTGTAAGTATTAACATTTAACTAACTACCAATCTTACATTTCCACACCCCTAGTCAGTTGAGCACTTGACTATCACTGGTGAACTATTAGGGTTTTCACAATCAGGCTTCAGACTATCAGGTATCAATCCCAACGTTGAGCACCTGCTGGGTACTGTTTTATCAAAGCATTTTTGGAAATCTTAAACTTACTGTCAAATTTAAGTTTTTTTATAACACTTTTACAACAGTAACTTTAAAGTGTGGAGCTGCAATACTACATGTAATAAATTTTCTGTTAATTTGCTCCTACAAACCGTTTCCCCAAATTGCAGTTGTTAGAAAATTATTTAGACTTATATATTTGACCGTAAGTGCTTTGATAAAACATTATCCTGGTTATGTTTGCTATACCATTTGCTACTGTCATGTCCTCGAATATAAAGTGGAAGTTAATAGTCAAATGTTTACAGAACAAGCAAATTAGTACTGAAGCTAAACTACTCATTACCTCCAGGAAAATTGGTCAACTTTCTGTCTTATACAGAAAACATGCATACAAAGTTAAACACCTATTCGTTTTTTCTGTAGCTTCCTTGGTACTTCTGTACCAGATAATCATTGAAGTTATTCACTGTTACAACCAGTTATTTACAGAAGACTGTCACCATGAGGATGATGCCAGATCGTTTGTGGGAGAATGGACGTACTGGTGCAGCATCAAGACATGTGATATTAGCTGACTCAGATACCAGGACGACACCAAACAAGGATGCTAAACATGCTCCAGTATACCTAGGTACCAGGCCGACACCGGGAAAGGATGGTTATCAAGCCCCAGTATGGAGCACACAACCACATAATAATATCCAATATCAAGCATGGCATAGTGAACCTGGACCCAGACAAAAACAGTACACAGTTCAAGGCAAAGACCATGAGGTAAGATGTCAAAAGAACACTTTTGTTTGTACTTACTTGATGTGAGGACTTGATTGTGAAACATTAGGCCTACTTCTATAATTATCCTTGCCGGTATCACCCTCAACACCATTTTAGTGATGGTATCAGTCCTCATGAGTGTATAAGAGAAGAGAAGCCAGTTTTCCCATTGTAATGCTGAACAGTGAGCACAATGGAAACCTTACGCACCATTTTAAAATTGTCTTTAGGAAAAGAAGTTTCAGCCCCACCATATACATACTAGTGGAATGCTCAACCACTAAGGTGGACATGAAAGTTTCTCCTATGTTCAGAATGGGCAAACAAGTGGTTTATGAAACGCCCAGCTTTTCTCTAATGGTTGCAAAAAATGTATCATTTTAAGGGAAATACATTCATTTACTGTTTAGTAGATATGTGTCAAATCAAATATAATTAAGTACCTTATTCTCTTAGAGTTACCTGTCCTTTATAAAAACATACAACTGTGTGTTATCTTCTTATATCACCTTATGTCAGTTTGTAGTAGATCGAATCATGATATATGTCAGTTTGTTGTAGATCGAATCATGATATATGTCATCTAATTGTTGAACATGATACAAATATCTGATACAATCTTTAATATTTGTCAATTTAACCTGCTAGGTACTCTAATTGTTGGCAAAATACTGCAAGGGTGTGTAATGTTGCATGTCAACCTACATAATAATAAAGAATAGTCCGAACACTGCTATGACAAATTCAGTAAGAATATAGCAATTATGAGTTGGCTGTTTAAAGAGTTAGGTAACCAATAGTGGAGTGTAGACAATAGATTTAACACCAAAAAACTTTTATTGACCAACACTGAATAGAAGGAAGATTGTCTCTATGATAATATACATGTAATCCTTTTCACAAATGGATATTTTATTATCCTCGGCTTCTTATGGAGAATGATTGTCACCTGAAATAGGTGAGTTGTTTGTGTGACATATAGGTTGTATTACATGATGATATATCTACATGGTAATCAGATATGTGACTTATTCAGAAGTTATAATGATATAGATTGGTACCATCGTGACTGAAGTCATATAGATTCAGGTACCACATACCTTGTTTCTGGTTTATCAGGTCAGACATCAAGTCAATCATATATGTCACTTATTGAGAAGAGATAATTTAAGACTTTGTGTCACACAAATGAATTCTATATTTTGTAAAGTTCTACCATTGTTACCTCCCATAAATAATGGCTAGGGTACCATTTTATCAAAGCATTTACGTAAAACAGTTTGCGTAAGTAGAGAAAATTTAACTTAAATCTACTGAGTTCAGCTAGCTTTGTGCATCTGCTTAAAGAGTATGAGAAAAGTTTTATTCCTGAAGCTTTTAAGCACGTACAGGTAACTGAATCATTGATTAAAAGTAAAAAGAAAAACATATTTTTTGTAAAATTTATATTTTAATATTGCTATTTAAATGTTCTAAAACATTTTTTTTTCTTAACGAAACAGTTACCTCACAGTGCTTTTCTGTAACAAACTCCTAAAAAAAATTTTCTTAACGAAACAGTTACCTCACAGTGCTTTTCTGTAACAAACTCCTAAAAAATTAAATTAAAAAAGTAAAAAACAAACAAAAAACTTTTTATGATGAAATAAATTTTACTTTAATTTTTATTCGTCACCATATCAACGGAGAAAAGTGTAATTAACAGTAACCGCTTACAAGTTGTACCTGACTCGACCAGGTAATAAAATAGTATATCTTGGTTTACGTATGACAAATCAAAACAAATACATAATTGTAATGACAGTGCGTTTTAATTGAATACAAACTTTGACTGTGGTGCTTTATTGTTTTGTATTGATGTACCTAATAACACATGTCATTGTTGTGTCGCCATTTGTTGAAAATTGATTTCATCTTTCTGTACTTAATTGTGTTAGCTTGACCAAGCAGTTAAACTTTGGTTCTTTTGTAGTTTTACAAATTTGTCATTGGTAATTAAAAGTTGTCTGCACCTAGGGATAGATGATCAGGGAAGATAATCAGCTACGTTCATGCGTCAGGTGACACAATAACCTGTAGGCTGTTAGTACATCTGATCAATGATTCTTTGTTTTTGGTACATTTTTAACAGTTACTGCTCTACGTCCACTATGGACAAGGGTCAAAGGCCATCTGCTTGTACTGGTAGTCACGGGACAAATTTAAAAACTTACAGTTGATGTGTATTGTAGAATGCATAATGGTCTGTGTGATGTACCTGCCTCTAACTTTCATTATCAGTTGATCAAATATCTTTATGTTGTTGGTGTAGATGATCTTATAATATAATTATTGTTGGAAGAATTGAATGCCATGGTTTCTGGTATTTATGGGGTTTTTTTGGAGTATAGACTTTAAGAGATAGATTACTTTGATATATAGTTCCAATCTGTGACAGATGTTATACATGTAATATATTGTACAAGATTGCTACTGTGATTCCAATAATTCATACGAAGATGATATGAAGGTCAGAAACTTTTTTATTTGTTTTTATTAGCACACTGTCATGTTACTGTACTGATGAACATTCATTACACGTTTTCTAGGTCGTGTTGAAATATAGGTCAAGGAGGGTAAAAAACTAGGTCAGCGGATTATGTATTATATATTCAAATGTGCTTTGTGAACACAATTTCGTCTTAATATTCTTCAATAGTGTTTTATGAACCTTGTATAGAATATTGTGATGATGACATCAAGCTGCCATTCATTATTTAACATTTTTGAACTGTCCAAAAAAGGGAACCATATCAGACAGGGACAATAGCATTCAGCAAACATCAGCATGGCACACAAAAGCACAGAAACACAATGCCATAGAACAAGCAGAGACAAAATAGTAACAGAACAGAACGGAACAGAACAGACCTTTATTAACTCAAATTGTTAATATAAAACATGAGCATACTGTACAATTAAATAAATATAACTTGTTTTGTATTTGTATCCTTTTAATTGTAAAAAAACAACATTTAACATCTAATTTAGCCAAATTGTCAGAGGTAACTCAACTGTCAGTTGGGCTAGATAGGGGCTGTCATGAACCTCTTATTTTACTAACATCTCTTCCTTGTTTTTTTAATTAGAAGTTCCCAGTTGTTATGATGCGAGGTAATATATAGTTCGATTTCGAGCATTGAGCCGTGACTGCACTTTTAAAGTTTTAACCATTAATCGATATAGGTTGGTATAGGTTTAAAGAAAAATGTAAGTAATAGAATTAAGGCCAACCATTCCATATGTCTGAATGGTCGTAACGGTATAGCGCTTGATACATTGTAAAATAACTTTTGTCTGACCAGGGCTAGTTCGAATCTCACCAAAATACCAAAATTTATATTTACACATTTTTTTATTTATAAATGCACATAACTTGCAATATCCGTGTTATAACAGTATGTGGTGAGCCATATTTGTTACATATTTCAAAATATTTTTAGATCTTGCATGTGTATTGTAGAACGTATTTACAGGTTGTCAGTAAACTCGGAATATGGAAACGATCGCTATAAGTGAAAATGAGAAATAAATTGAATCAACACATTGTCACGGATTAATTAAAAGAAGAAACTTTAGTTTATAAATATTATACTCTTTAAATAACATAAAATAATGAATTAAAAACATGAGCGAATTGGGAATTTGAACCATCGAACTTCGGGTTAGAAATCCTGAACGTTGCCGACTGCACTAAACTGTAATTCGATAACAAACAGATATATGTAAGAATCACATAATTAAATAATGACATGCGAACGTAATAAAGTATGGTCTACCCGCCAAAATGGACTAGTCCGAAAGGTCATGGCTCAGAGTTCAAAATTGAACTATACATATATAGGATTCATATTGTATTCACCTGTGACATTGTGTTATTACTAATTCATATAGTAACAGTTCTAACAAAACACATAATTGATTTCAAATGGTGGGTTTTCTATTATCTACTGTCACAGACAGGAATTGTTTACTTTGAACATTTATTTATATAAATATTTCAAAGCTTAACAATTGTTTTTTGTCTGAATTGTTAGACCTAGCTAACCTTTGAGTCAATAGTGAAACAGTTGGACGCGTCGCTGTATTTTCAAACAGAGCCATATACAAGGGACGTTCAAAATTAAACAGGACTATTGTCACAAAGCCTGTGTATGAATATACAAAAGAAATCAAATTATATACCATCATAAATCAGAATGCTTTTTCTGCATACAGTAAAATTATTAACAAAATCAAATACGCGGTCCAAGAGTTACAGGTGACTAAACAGGGTCACTAACGCTGACCCGGCACACAAAATGACGTCACACTATTTTACACAGCGTTAGTGCTTCTCATAGGGCTATGAAATAAGATGTTTATAGTGATATTAGTACAGGAGATGAATGAATTCCTGTACCACACTGAGCCACTCAAGTAAAGCATTGTTGAGAATCGCATGTATTTTTCCAGATCTTACATCAAACATCTGGGCCAGAATCCGTACCATGACACATTGGTATTTTGACAAAATCTCGGTAACTGGGGTTACAAAGGTTCTTATGATTTCCTACTACTTCCCTGTCTTTCAAAGCTGAACAGCATTTGAGTCATTCTAAAACTGATAAACTACTTGCAGAACTGTTTCCAAATGTAGTTATGATAATTTCGATACAGAGGACATAATTATCATCTTGATGTTGACAGAACATGGTGTTTGTCCATTTGTCCTCACATTCTGGTTGTCACTCTTGAAGATCAACTTCTGTTTATTTCAGTACCTAACGTCCAAATGTTGTCATTTTTGCAGACATCGTCCAACATGAAACATGTAATGTTTTGGTGATGTTTGAAAACTAATGATAGGATAGTATTAAAGATACACCTCATTACGTAGTCGCCATCAATGGTAATTGATGGGGTGCGTCGGGTGCGTGTTACCATGGTTTCATAATGGACTATTATGAGCGGATGTGATAGTGTAACTCGATAAATCAGATATCAAATTTTTGATAAATCAGATTTAATATTACTTAAGACTGTACCCGTGTGGGCCCCAGTCCTGTTTATTTTTTAACGTCCCTCATATTTCAATGCATTTACCTAATTTTAATGCAGAATTATGCTATGGCTATACTGACAAACTGGCTTGGTATACCCCTCTGTCCCACAAACTCCCACGGCCCTTGTTGCCCACTGTTTGAATGGGCTTGGTCTACTGCTCTCTTACACTTGCTCTAAGGTTTGTTTTTGATGCTTGAACAGGCTTCAATATAGTAGTTCATGTAAATATTATGATAATTAAGCATACACATTTATTTATAATATCTAAGCTGTAACAAAGGTGTAATCTGATTAGATCTGTATATAATGCCAAAGGTTATACTGTTGTATATATACATGTAATAAAAATACTGTAAATAAAACAGTCTTGCCCTGTAACTCTTTATTTATAACAGTAAAGGAAGCATCTGTCACAACATGGGTGTCTGTATGTTACTAGCTAATCATTAGCATCTTTGCTCAAGGACAATACAACACAGAATCACATTAAGTGAACATGTTGGTTATTGCGATTTTATTGCCTAGATACAAACTGTCCTACCATCCGGGCTGATCCATCGGCTCATAAAAAACCAACATGCCTGCATGATATAGTGAATTAATGCCCACTTTACTACCTTCGTATATGGATTTATTGAAAAACTACAACTTAACAATAGTGAACAATAGTGTATTGAAAACTATATAACTTGTATTGAACCAAGGAATAGCTAGGGTTAGTTAATAACTCCTTTTGAGTAGACATTTGTCTATGTATGGATTTACGCTTTAGTCTGTTAATCAGTCACACAATGGTAACAGAAATCTGAGACTGCGTCCCTTTGTTTACAATAATTATCTGACTGTTCAACTGAAGGGACACAAAGTGTCGAATAAACAAGAAAATTTGTGTTAGTTATTCGTTAGGTGTTCAACGTTAGACATCATTACAGCATTCAGATCTTTACTCGGATATCGTAATTTGTTTAAAGGTATATATTATTATGATTATATTATAATTCTTAATGTCACATTGTTCTTGGAGTATAATTGATTAAATTGGTTAAAATTATTTGCTCTAATAATTCAATAGTTATGTATTGCAATGATATATAGAGTATTATTTCATGCCTGTGGGGATTTTAACTTTGCATTGAACAATACATCTTATTGATTCCCATGTCAATGTCAATTTCTGTCGATTTGTATTACAAATAATTTAACAAAGTTCTATGAATTGCATTGAATATTTTATTACCGTATGCTATGGTTTGTTCGATGTAATAACTTTGTTAATACAAGTCTTTGACTGTTCAAACAAACAGCAAATCAATGCTCTTATTGCATTGTACTGTTTGGCATAATGTGCGCCCGAGGCTGTACATGGTTGCAACCATTGCTCAGCTCCTACCCATACCACAAGCTTCAGTGCCTGTGTTACTAGTATAACATTACAGTTTCTTTTTCTTGGTTGGAATATTAGTACATTTGTATATCAATGCATTCATCTTTATAAGCATTATAGCAAGAATATTTTGACATGATCCTGACCTTTATGCATGAATATATTACAAGGTTCTTGTGTTGAATATATAAATTTCCATGAGCAAATTGTGCAGTATCAGTCCTTTAGATTTGTGTTGATTTTTTTTTTTTAAATGCCGAGCATAGCCTTTATTTGCCAGTCAGCTTTCAGCTGAAATATGGCAGGCCTATATGTGTGCCTCATATATTACAGATATTACACCTTGAGCATCTTCGTGATATTCTGATATTCACCGCTTATGAAACATACAAGCTGGATTATAAACAGCTGTTAAATTATGCTAATAGAAGGTCAAGATTCGTGTCAAATTCTCAGTGCATTACACTGGCTCATACATAAAACTGTCATGCAGTCCAGCGCAATAATTTGCTACAAAATTTATTAAAACAAACAAACTGTTTATGTTGTGTTTGTGGATTTAAATCAAGGACCATGAAATAACATCCCATGAACAAATCAAAGCATACCACACATCAATCCAAGTTCGGATGATTCCTAAATAAACAAAACTTGCAAATATAAAAAATGTAAGTTTTTCGCTTTTTATTTATTCATTAATGTAGTATAAACAGAAATAATATTATACATAAAATGCTGCAGCAGGATTGGTCTATTTGAGTTATATCATACATCCTCTGTAGAGCAACACCCTTTGGGAGCTGCAAAGGTTGGTCATTGTTTAGAGGTTGTTGCTCTACAGAGGTTAAATTTATAGTAAATAGTGACTTAGGGAAAATTTGAAGGTGTTGTTACACAGAGGTTGTTGCTGTACAGGTAGTCAGTATCCACAGTTATCCGTATCAACTGATTAATGGTGTGGTGGGACGTATACTTAGTTACAATGATTCTGGTTATTTGCACAACCTTCTTTTTTGGGTTGTTGCAATAGATAAGTTGTCTAATGTGTTCATACTTTATATTGCTGGGTGATGGTGCCATACAGTATAGGTTCAATTCCCACCATAAATGCAAGCTATTTGTTCATTTGTTTGCAGAAAATACCAGAAAAGTTGTTTGAGTGTCATAAAATCTCAAAAAAAAACAATTTACTAGATCTATTGGTGTTTAACCAATAATTGTATTGCCTGGCCTTCTTAAGAATGAAGAATTAGTACAATTAAGTTTATGAAAACACACTTATCCAAGGCATGCCTTATAATCATTGCAATTTGAATATATTCAATTGAAGTAAGCCAAATTGTGTTCACAATCCAGGTGCAATTTTCATGCTATCTGCATGCATAGCAGCATTTTTCATGTAGTTTCACTCTGAGTACAATTAAGTTTATGAAAACACACTTATCCAAGGCATGCCTATCATTGCAATTTGAATATATTCAATTGAAGTAAGCCAAATTGTGTTCACAATCCAGGTGCAATTTTCATGCTATCTGCATGCATAGCAGCATTTTTCATGTAGTTTCACTCTGAGTACAATTAAGTTTATGAAAACACACTTATCCAAGGCATGCCTATCATTGCAATTTGAATATATTCAATTGAAGTAAGCCAAATTGTGTTCACAATCCAGGTGCAATTTTCATGCTTTCTGCATGCATAGCAGCATTTTTCATGTAGTTTCACTCTGAGTATTTGACTTATTTCGTGATTTTAGTATTAGGTTTAGGGGTTTGCCTATAAAAGACTTTGAGTCTACTGATACGTTGGTCATTCTTTCCTGAGGCATTCAAGGTAATATTTGCTTGTCTATTAACATTTCTAGTCTTTTCGTTAGTTTTGTAGCTTCCTTTCCATTTCCATATTTAATAGGGTCTACCAACAGAGTTAGCTATAAGGTGTGTGCTAATAATATTGGGCTCTTGTTGTGTGAATTATTGACAAGGTCAAATGCTTTTGGTTGCTCCTTTGTATCGTGTTATAGCTTTGCACGTACTTTGTCAAAATTGTAAAACAGTTTTGGGTCAGCCCTTGGAATTGATTATCAATACCTTACTGTTGAATTTTAATATTTTATGTCAATGTAAACAAATTGACTTCAAAAACTGCTTATCTTGCAAAAATATTTGCGTTGTGCACTTTGTGTGTATTTGTAGTACTAAACTGTCACAATGGAGTTTTATTAAAAATCAGTTAAGAAATGTAGCGTAATTTATAGTGTAATTGATGTGGTAACTAATTCCTTCTTGACTTATTGCAATAAGACATGACTGTGTCAAGATAAAAGATTTCCTAATAAGTACCAATATTAATGAATTAGTTTTAACAAACTCCACACTAATCTACTTATTTTTGAAGTTGAGTTGATAACTATTTACCAACAATTGAACACCTGTTGGTTCACTACCGTGAGCTGCCAACTGTAAAAAAGAAACACAGAAATGGCCAAAAATAAAATATGTAATAGTAAGAACATATTAAGTAAATTTTTAATGATTAGAGGCGGAGTGAGCGAAGCGAGTCCTTTTTAGTCATTAAAAATTTACTATAGTAATATGTTCTAACTGGCTTAGAATATAACATCCTGTATTTTGATTGGCCGATAGAAATTCGCGCCAACACATAACGTCACATCTGTTAAGTCTTAAGAGCAAAATTTTAATGATTAAATTTTCATTTAACCGCCAAAAATCAGCGTTTTCATTGGCTCAAAATGTAGGTTATATTCTAATAATTGTTAGTTTCATTTCTTGCCACACATGCCATTTAGGATTGGGTAGACAGGTATATTATATAGCTAGGAAAAATATTCTGTTCCTTGTACATGTCAAAATCTTAACAGAAGTAATAGTGATTGACTTTTACTAACTTTGTGCTCAAAATAAATTATTTTTCATTTTTTTAAGTTTTTGGGTCAGGGCGATTTTGGGGAAAGGTTACTTGGGAGGGAAAACAAAATGTTTATTTTAGGCCTAAAAGAAATAAAATAATACAAATTATTATAACTCTCTAATTTCAGTTTTAACTTTGAGTTAAAAGTACTTAACATCCTTATGTAAAACAAGTCAGGTAGTTAATGCTTGCGAAAAAAATTTTTATTATATAATGTAGCTGATATGTTTAATTTACAATGTGCAAAAGTCAATGGTTTGTTGGTTTTGAAATAAATATGATCATAAAATTGGGAAGCAGCGAAAGTCTATACAGATTACGAATTGAGTGTCTATACAGATTTCAATGTCGTAAAACTGGTATAATGTCGTAAATTATATAGGTGTCTATACAGATTTGAATAATTACATATTTCCTGACATACACGCATAAATTATACATTTGGTGCCTATACAGATTTGGATTTTTCGGAGGTACAGATCTGTATAGACACAAGTTCAAATCTGTATAGACTTTCGACTTTTCGGACCAGTGTCTATACAGATTTGGATTTTCACCAGTACAAATCTGTATAGACACAAGTTCAAATCTGTATAGACTTTCGACTTTCCGGACCAAGTGTCTATACAGATTTGACCATTTTTCTATGCAGATTTGAATTTTCGGCGGTACAAATCTGTATAGACACAAGTTCAAATCTGTATAGACTTTAGCCTTTTCGAACCAGTGTCTATACATATTTGACCATGTGTCTATACAGATTTGGATTTTCGGCAGTATAAATCTGTATAGACACAAGTTCAAATCTGTATAGACTTTCGACTTTTCGGAGCAGTGTCTATACAGATTTGATGTCTATACAGATTTGGTGCCTCGTGTCTATACAGATTTGGTGCCTAGTGTCTATACAGATTTGGTGTCTGCATGGTGTCTATACAGATTTGGTGTCTGCATGGTGTCTATACAGATTTGGTGCCTAGTGTCTATACAGATTTGATGTCTGGTGTCTATACAGATTTGGTGTCTTGAAGTTGTGTCTATACAGATTTGGTGCCTATAGTGTCTATACATATTTGGTGTCTGGTATCTATACAGATTTGGTGTCTATAAAGATTTGGTGCCTAGTGTCTATAAAGATTTGGTGTCTGGTGTCTATACAGATTTGGTGTCTTGAAGTTGTGTCTATATAGATACATATTTGCGAACCCCCATCTATACATGTTTAAGCCTTTCTAGGTAGCAATACTCAGTATATAGAACGAGCCAAATCTGTATAGACACCCAGTATATTTGTTTAGAAGCAACACTATTTAAATCTATATACTGTAGACTGATATAGAATCCATTGCTTTTTAGAACTATACAGTACGAATCTGAATAGACACCAAATATATACAAACATCAAGTTTATTCATGAGCCTATACGCTTAGAATGTATTCAAATATGTATAGCAAAAATCAAGAACAATTTAAAGCTGTATAGATACCATTTTAAGTGATACCTGTAATAGCAAATGCGTTCCAATCTGTATAGACACACCCCTCAATTGGGAGAACGGCTGAAATCTATATCTAAGATAAAATAGACATCGAAAGACCGAACGTAAATCGGAATGTATCTGACGATTTTCGGCAGTTCAAATCTGTATAGACACAAGGTTCAAATCTGTATAGACTTTCGCCTTTTCGTAAAATTGACAGTCATGTGATATAAAATATTATAGTCTTTGTTATAGTTAGAACATATTAAGTAAATTTTAATGATTAAAAAGGGCGGAGCGAGCGAAGCGAGTCCTTTTTAGTCATTAAAATTTACTTAATATGTGCTAACTAACTTAGAATATAACATTCTGCATTCTGATTGGCCAATAGAAAGTAGCGCCAACGCATGACGTCAAGGTTGTGAAGAGAAAATTTTAATGATTAAATTTTCATTTAACCGCCAAAATTCGGCGTTTTCATTGGCTCATAATGTAGGTTATATTCTAAATTAAGTTATGAATTTCTTGAGTGAGGCTCACAGGGAAGACTTGGTAGACCCAACTGTTTTGCCTCTTTAAGGACGTTTGATACAGTTGTTTATGCGCATCATTTCTGCGCATATAGCTTAAACGGGGATAGAGGCCGCATTTTGCACTGGGATGTCTTGAAAATTGGACAAAATGTTTGTCGTGATACTATCTAGGGTTAGTATAAATATAGGTACTTGGGGGTAAAAAATAAATTCACTGAGCAAATAATATGAAAACACTCTGCGTGAAATAGCGATTACATTTCATTCATTTTTTGTGAACTTCCGTTTCCGTTCAATAACTCCAGAACCCTTTGACCTAGGATCTTCAAACTTTACATGGGGGTTGGTCAGCAACAGTAGATGACCCCTATTGACTTTTAGATCAGTAGGTCAAAGGTCAAGGTCACTGTGACCTTTACTATTTCTGACTTTTTAAATGGTTTCCGTTCAATAACTCCAGAACCCTTTGACCTAGGATCTTCAAACTTTACATGGAGGTTGGTCAGTAACAGTAGATGACCCCTATTGGTTTTGAGGTCAGTAGGTCAAAGGTAACTGTGACCTTTACTATTTCTGACTATTTAAATGGTTTCCGTTCAATAACTCTAGAATGCTTTTACCTAGGATCTTCAAACTTTATATGGAGATTTGTCAGCAACAGTAGATGACCCTTATTGATTTTGAGGTCAAAGGTCAAGGTCACTGTGACCTTCACCATTTCTGACTATTTGGCTGTCATGGGGGCATACGTGTTTTACAAACATCTTTTGTTATTATTAGTGAGAGCATTGTAGCTTATTGTACATACATTTGTTGAACATCTGACAGGTACTTTTATACTGCACTTCACTTAAGTAACTCTTCATCATAGTAATGTTGCAGCTATCTAGGCGGGTTATTTTCATAGGGGTCGGAATGAGAGGTCGGGAGTTGATACACTGACCCCTTTGGTTATTTTAACCTGAGAATCCTCCTTCCATGTGGTGATCAAACTCTTATAATCCCTTGTAATCTGCCTTGATAGTCCAGTGTTGGAGCGTCTGCTTTGAGTGTGATAGGTCTTGGATTCAATCCCTGGAGGCATAACATACCAAAGTCATAAAAATTGATCCGTGTATATTGCTTGACACTCATAGTTAGTTCCAGATAACTGCTGGTTTGATTGCCCGGTGTTGGGATAATGTGACTGGGTAGCAAACCTGACACCACTGCAGTTCAAATGCATGTCTTTGTAATGACCCAGACTGTTAAGGGTACTGAAATCATCATTAGACTGGTTTCATGATCATATTCACCTCTACTCATGTAATAGAATACAATAGTATTTTAGAACTCATTGGAGTTCTTGAACTATAGCAGTAAAAGACTTATGACTTTACGTTTTATGAAAAAGTTTGTGTTTGATCTTTTGTACACAAATTATCTTGACTAGAAAATGGCTTAGAATTAGAAGGTCGAAAGTACAAAATCAATTCTTTGAGATGTCTGAAAACTACTGTTTTTTTATGGAAAAACAAGCTTTTTAAACTTCAGTTTGGTCAACATGACTACTTCCGATTTTCATGAAAATAGGCTCATAAGAAGCGCCTTGAAATGCAAATTTCAAATACGCATGAGTCATATATGGTTGTAAGTAATACTTACAACTTTTTAATTCTAAGCCAGCGATATAATACCAGGATTATGGTTGATTGTTTTACTTGTTACCTGTCTGCATTATTATAATGTCAACATCCTGTTTTTAGCCGACCATTGTTAGACGCTGTAAGTACATAATAACCTTGCATTGTATTGTTTATGATTCGTAAAACTGTTGAACAATTAAATCATGCTAACTGAGTAATACTTGCGGTGGTTTTAACAATGGGTAATTCATTTACATAATTACGTGTGTCTTTAAATTTAGATAATTATAATCCCGTCGTCATTGAATTATTATGATGTACCTGATAACATGCACCATGTAACGTATGAGTCGGCGTAAATTATGAGTCGGCGTGATGTCACAATGACAATAGTAAACAATAAGATACCTTTGGTTTAAGTAGTGACTTTAATACAATCAGTCAGAGACATACACTGTTAATAATTTATCCCTAGGAAACAAGTATTCATCTTAAATGGTAAGTCTACATTTTCACATTTTCCTTTGAATTATTATTTGATGTTGAAGGTTGGGTTTTTTAAGATTATTTTGGGTTGTCGAGGGTTACAGATTTGTGATATCAGATTTGTGAAATATTTCCTCTAGGTTGAGGGTTTAAGATAGCAAAACTGGTAAATTCTTCCTCTTGGTTGTCAAGGGTTATGGGTGGTTTCAGATAGCCACTCCGTTAAATTATCCCTCTTAGTTGTCAAGCGTAATGGGTGATTTGAGAACAACTTTGTTAAATTATCCCTCTTAGTTGTCAAATGTTGTGAGATAGCAGATTCTTCAACTTGGTTGTCAAGTATTCTGTGCTTGAGGTAGCAAACTTAGAAAACTTCATCTTGGTTGCCAAGGGTAACGGGTGATTTGAGAACAAGTTTGGTAAATTCTTCCTCTTAGTTGTCAAGGGTAACGGGTGATTTGAGAACAAGTTTGGTAAACTCTTCCTCTTAGTTGTCAAGGGTAACGGGTGATTTGAGAACAAGTTTGGTAAATTCTTCCTCTTAGTTGTCAAGGGTAACGGGTGATTTGAGAACAAGTTTGGTAAATTCTTCCTCTTAGTTGTCAAGGGTAACGGGTGATTTGAGAACAAGTTTGGTAAACTCTTCCTCTTAGTTGTCAAGGGTAACGGGTGATTTGAGAACAAGTTTGGAAAACTCTTCCTCTTAGTTGTCAAGGGTAACGGGTGATTTGAGAACAAGTTTGGTAAATTCTTCCTCTTGGTTGTCAAGGGTTATGGGTGGTTTCAGATAGCCACTCCGTTAAATTATCCCTCTTAGTTGTCAAGCGTAATGGGTGATTTGAGAACAACTTTGTTAAATTATCCCTCTTAGTTGTCAAATGTTGTGAGATAGCAGATTCTTCAACTTGGTTGTCAAGTATTCTGTGCTTGAGGTAGCAAACTTAGAAAACTTCATCTTGGTTGCCAAGGGTAACGGGTGATTTGAGAACAAGTTTGGTAAATTCTTCCTCTTAGTTGTCAAGGGTAACGGGTGATTTGAGAACAAGTTTGGTAAACTCTTCCTCTTAGTTGTCAAGGGTAACGGGTGATTTGAGAACAAGTTTGGTAAATTCTTCCTCTTAGTTGTCAAGGGTAACGGGTGATTTGAGAACAAGTTTGGTAAATTCTTCCTCTTAGTTGTCAAGGGTAACGGGTGATTTGAGAACAAGTTTGGTAAACTCTTCCTCTTAGTTGTCAAGGGTAACGGGTGATTTGAGAACAAGTTTGGAAAACTCTTCCTCTTAGTTGTCAAGGGTAACGGGTGATTTGAGAACAAGTTTGGTAAATTCTTCCTCTTGGTATGCAAGGGTGATTTGAGAACAAGTTTGGTAAATTCTTCCTCTTGGTATGCAAGGGTGATTTGAGAACAAGTTTGGTAAATTCTTCCTCTTAGTTGTCAAGGGTAACGGGTGATTTGAGAACAAGTTTGGTAAACTCTTCCTCTTAGTTGTCAAGGGTAACGGGTGATTTGAGAACAAGTTTGGAAAACTCTTCCTCTTAGTTGTCAAGGGTAACGGGTGATTTGAGAACAAGTTTGGAAAACTCTTCCTCTTAGTTGTCAAGGGTAACGGGTGATTTGAGAACAAGTTTGGTAAATTCTTCCTCTTGGTATGCAAGGGTGATTTGAGAACAAGTTTGGTAAATTCTTCCTCTTGGTATGCAAGGGTGATTTGAGAACAAGTTTGGTAAATTCTTCCTCTTAGTTGTCAAGGGTAACGGGTGATTTGAGAACAAGTTTGGTAAACTCTTCCTCTTAGTTGTCAAGGGTAACGGGTGATTTGAGAACAAGTTTGGAAAACTCTTCCTCTTAGTTGTCAAGGGTAACGGGTGATTTGAGAACAAGTTTGGTAAATTCTTCCTCTTGGTATGCAAGGGTGATTTGAGATAGATCTAACAAATTTGTTAAATTATTTCTTTTAGTTGTCAAGGGTCATGGGTTTGTGACAGCATTTAATTCTGCCTATTAAATTGTTGTTGTATGCAGGATGTTTTGTTGGTTTGTGGCTTGTGTGAACTGTTATCTTCTCACTCGGTTCACTGTGGGGTTAGTGCAATACTGTTTTTATCTTTTTCTATATCTATATTGATGCACTATTATTACAGTTTTGCATATCCATCATGAGTTGTCTTTTGAGATCAACATTTCTTAAACAAGCCTAGAAAACACAGGTTATTAAGCGAGCCTTTGTTTTTGTGACGAGTTTGAGAAATATTGATTCCAAATACAATGAGTTGTGGCTTCTATTTATCTTATTACCATAGTTACCGAGCCAAAACAACGTCAGAAATAACGAATTTAAACAGACCATGTTACGTTTTTGCGCCGCAAAGCTGGTGACCACATGCATTCGTTATCACACGTGTCGGAGAACATTGTTCCGTCATTTGTTCATAGAAGATCACGGTTATTAATGAGATCAAGTACTGTCTCTCAAATTTACTATATGAATTTTGTACATTAGTTATAATGTTAAATAACCATTTCATTGCTGACTAAATATTGAACTTCAAAGATTCTAGTTCCACACTCAAAATACACCATTGGTCCTTAGTTTTGTTAGCAGATAATCAATTAAACCAATCAGGTCTCTGCAAGTACTGCAACAATTGGTTGAATGAACTTTCATTTACTACAAAATGTTGTTCTGTAATGAGTTTATTTCCTTCATTTCCGGCCTACCATTCGTCTTTGAAGAAAGCATCTTTTTGTTAATCACAAATGAAGTATTCAAGATATTGATTGGTTGTTGAAGTGTTGGCATATTTAACTCTTTACTCCATGGAGATATGTTTAAAAACATTTTGCATGTATATGTCATGCTTATGTATGCATTTTGATGGATGTATTGAATTTCTATGCAAATGGTGTCCCTGTAGCTCAATAGTTTGCGTGCTTGCTGTCTAATCTGGCGACCCGGGTTCAAATACGGGTGGAGGTTCTCATGATTTGCCTGCTATATTTCAGCAGAAAGCTGACTGCAAAATAAAGACTATGCTCAGCTTGGCTCGTAAAACCTTTAGATGTCAAACACCAATAAATTCCTGTATATAGATAGTGTATTCAATATCAGTATACTACAGGGTACTGTTTTATCAAAGGACTTACGGTAATCTTAACTTGCGTTCAAATTTTAAATATTTATAACTTTTAAACAGCTGCAAACTGTAGTAAAGAGTTATTCAATGTTAATAGAATTGTATTGTTGTATCTGATACCAAAGACCTAAATATTTAGGTCTTTGCTGATACATTGTAATTCTGTTTGCTGGTGCTCATTGTTTTAATTGTCTTATACTGTACATCAGTCTACTGACTGTTATAATAGAATAGGGCAGCATGAAAATTGGGAACCTTGCTGATATTTATTCATTTTGGCCTAATGGCTATCCACATCTCGTTTTTGTAGTAGTGGGGCCCCATATCATCATTCAAACACATTGCTTGGTATCAATTTATTTAAATATTGATAAGTCAGCAATATTGGATAATAATATGTATAAATTAAGTTTCATAATGTCAGAGAATTCATCAACCAATTAGGCAGGTGAATTCATGATTTTGTCAGCTTATCTATGAGTCAACTCTACCAACAATGAAGACATCAAGTTAACGGTGTATGCTAATTTGTCAGACAATTATCATTAGACTGTCATAAAATTGTCTGGCTTTGTAATTCATTATCAAAATGCATCTTATTAAAACCAACAACTTTATATATTATTATAATAAACGTTAATTACATATAATTAAATTTTAATATGCAAATTTATAAACATTTATCATAAAATTGTCTAATTGATTAGACACTTTCCAAACAATTGTTAATGTTAAGAGATATCAGTCTTAATGTAGACTACAGAGCTTTAGAGCTTCTAAGCTTTAGATGCTCTACAAGGTCTTATCTCTGTCGCTATAGAGAACTAAATTCTGTCGAGTCTCTTCAACAGGCATCTATCTCTTCCTGCAACTACCAAAGAGATTCGACAGACATCAATCTCTTTGTTTGACTACCATAGAGATTCAACAGGCATAAAATTCTCATGTGACAGAGCTTACAACTAGTGGACTCAGTGAACAATTTCCAATGTGTGTTTGAGCCCCAATGTCAATAGATTTGTATGACAAAAAATTTTATTACAGACTCTGAACACTTATGATACTAGAAATTAAGTTTTCTACTTGACTACAGTTAGTTTCAAAAAATGAATCAGTCTGTTCTCCAGTAAATTAGTAAATAGACAAAAAAAGAATAGTGATGTGTTACAAAATATTAGGAACACAGAATTGGTAAAATAGTGTTAAATGTTCATTTTATGATTTATATTGAGCCCTATAATGATTATGAGTATAATCTCCCTCCTTGCTTAATTGTCCATGGCTTATTGCCGAGCATAGCCTTTATTTGCCAGTCAGCTGTCAGCTGAAATATGGCAGGCATATAAGTGCCTCCACCCGTATTTGAACTCGGGTCGCCAGATTAGACAAGTGCTGTAATCACTGAGCTACGGAGGCTTATTAAGGACTGGTTGTCACAATGTTAAGTTAACATGTGTATAGTTTATCATTTCATGCATTTACGTGCAACGAGTCAGTGCTATATATGAGTTTGTTGCATAAGGTCATCGAGATCAGCTTAGGTTGCTGTGTTGACAGAATAGAGACTTGTTTGATCAGATAAATGCTGTATTTAAGTAGGCCAGAGCTTGCTCAACAATAGCTGTATACTTAAATTGTAGTAAGGTATTTTGAGCATTATAGTAAAGATTAAAAGGCTGTTTCATTCACAAAAAAGGCTTTTAAAAATCTATTTGCTTTTGTATAAGAGTGTAAGGGCATTGTAAGAGGCTTATGATCTACCATATATAATGTTTGAATATGATATAAAGATTGTTTGAATGACCTTGTCATCCAGCTATTTTACTGGGTATTCTACAGGTCACTGGCTCAAATGTCTTTGTGGCGCACCCATAACTCCAAATATTTTACTCTACAATATTAAGTACCATAATTGCATTTGTTAAAGTAGTTGGAGAATCAATTTTATCAGTTTTGCTTAATTCACTGTCACAAATTGATTGAAAGAAATTTTCGGAGTTAACCAAAAATTGTTTGATGTTATCTTTCATGAAACGTGAGTACTGAATTGATTTAAATTATTATGAAATTGATATGGGTTGAGCCCAAATTTTTATACTGTTGTATCATGTACAGTTATTATGTAAATTAAATTTACTGATTTTGATTTAGAGGCTTACATAGATGATTGCAATTTGACATTGGTCTAACCATGTTGTCTCTATAGTTTAAGTACTATGTATAAGTTAGAGTTTATTAAATGTTTTATTCAAGGATTTTAAAACCACACACTGTCCCTTGCACAAAGTTCATGAAAGGCACCATCTACTTGTGTATGCACAGTGACTTCAAATTACTTCTTGGTGAAAACGCAATTTTTGTGAAAAAAATGGAACATTCTTCACGGATGAGAAGAAGGAAATTAAGCCCGCTGATTATTATATCAAGATATTTTAAATAAGTTTGTAATGATTTATGAACTTACGTAGCTATATATAGTAGCCAAAAGGTTCATTTAAACTGGTCACCTCTGGAATGGAACATAAAGCTGTGACAAAAAAACTCATAAATATTGTACTGGTATAACTCCCTTCTTGGTGCTGAGTTAATATTAAGGGTGATTGCAGGACTTGTTGACCCAGCAACACAATAATGTCTCACAGAATTAAGTCTCTATAATCGTCAATGGACATTAAAACCAAAATTAACCAAGAACTACTTGTTTTAAGAATCAAATTTGCTTTAAGTATAATGAAAATTGAAGTCTGTTACAATTTTACATAAATTTTGCATAAATGATTATTGTTCAAGAGTGTTAAATTTAATTGGCTTTTAAAAGTGTTTCATAATTTGAAGCGCAGTTGAACAAAAACTTGGTTATAATAAAAGTGTTGCTGCTTAATTAATGCAATGAACAGTACACTCAGGTACAATGTATTTATATATCTTCATTAACCCTTTACTCCATGGAGAACCATTTTATATGCTCATACTTTATGCTGGTTTATTTCAATGTATCTGTCAGATCTCTAGGCAAATTAATTGTAAGATCAGGATGTCTCGACTACTCACAAAAAATATTTTTGAACACCCTTTGAAATTTTGAAAAAAGTGCAAAAATGGCAATAAGCCTTGTAGAACTATATCCAGCAAACATTAGGACAATGACAGAGTACAGTTCAGGGGCGATATATATCAGATGTAAGTGAGAGGTTCTGGATGAATGGTGATATAACCTCATACCTACATTTACCCACTGTCTGTGTTAGTTAATCCTCGGTCTGTAGTAGTTAATCCCCGTATGAATAGAAAAAAGTCTGTCAAGTGTTTAAAGGCCAAGTTTTAAGTATGTAATACTGCTGAAAGTGTCACATTGATATATCAGATACCAATCATTATTGTTATATTGATATCCTGCAGTAGGTCTCCTGCGTAGTATGTCAACTGGTACAGTTTGGACCCTGGCTGTTTATGTGAATTATAGATAAGTGGGAGTTAAAAGTCTGGAATGGTGGACAGTAGGGCAAGGGGGGAGTTAAAAGTCTGGAATGGTGGACAGTAGGGCAAGGAGGGAGTTAAAAGTCTGGAATGGTGGACAGTAGGGCAAGGGGGGAGTTAAAAGTCTGGAATGGTGGACAGTAGGGCAAGGGGGGAGTTAAAAGTCTGGAATGGTGGACAGTAGGGCAAGGGGGAGTTAAAAGTCAGGAATGGTGGACACTGGACAGTAGGGCAAGGGGGAGTTAAAAGTCAGGAATGGTGGACAGTAGGGCAAGGGGGGGGGAGTTAAAAGTCAGGAATGGGAGACAGTAGGGCAAGGGGGGAGTTAAAAGTCAGGAATGGGGGACAGTAGGGCAAGGGGGGAGTTAAAAGTCAGGAATGGGGGACAGTAGGGCAAGGGGGGAGTTAAAAGTCAGGAATGGGGGACAGTAGGGCAAGGGGGGAGTTAAAAGTTTGGAATGGTGGACAGTAGGGTAAGGGAGGAGTTAAAAATCTGGAATGGTGGACAGTAGGGCAAGGGGGGGGGGGGAGTTAAAAGTCTGGAATGGTGGACAGTAGGGCAAGGGGGGAGTTAAAAGTCTGGAATGGTGGACAGTAGAGCAAGGGGGGAGTTAAAAGTCAGGAATGGGGGACAGTAGGGCAAGGGGGGAGTTAAAAGTCAAGAATGGTGGACAGTAGGGCAAGAAGGGGGGTTAAAAGTCTGGAATGGTGGAGAGTAGGGCAAGGGGGGAGTTAAAAGTTTGGAATGGTGGACAGTAGGGCAAGGGGGAGTTAAAAGTCAGGAATGGTGGACATTAGGGCAAGGGGGGGGGGCTTAAAAGTCAGGAATGGTGGACAGTAGGGCAAAGGGGGGGGTAAAAGTCAGGAATGGTGGACAGTAGGGCAAGGGGGGAGTTAAAAGTCAGGAATGGTGGACAGTAGGGCAAGGGGGGAGTTAAAAGTCTGGTATGGTGGACAGTAGGGCAAGGGGGGAGTTAAAAGTCAGGAATGGGGGACAGTAGGGCAAGGGGGAGTTAAAAGTCAGGAATGGTGGACACTGGACAGTAGGGCAAGGGGGAGTTAAAAGTCAGGAATGGTGGACAGTAGGGCAAGGGGGGGAGTTAAAAGTCAGGAATGGGAGACAGTAGGGCAAGGGGGGAGTTAAAAGTCAGGAATGGGGGACAGTAGGGCAAGGGGGGGAGTTAAAAGTCAGGAATGGTGGACACTGGACAGTAGGGCTTTTCAACTGCATGGGCTGTTTCATGTAACAGGTTATAGTCTTCAAACTTAAGATACCGCCCCAAGCTCACAATACTACTACAGTACAACTTCAACATAAACGACTATTAGGTTGCCGTGCAGGCATACATGTTTTACAAACATCTCTTGTTACAAGAGTGAATGAGTCTGACATTAGAGAGGTTGCAATGCGAACATGTACGACAACTTGTTTGTGTAGCTACTCATACATGTACTTGTACTATTAAAATTGGCTTACGTAGAACACAACATGTGGGTGTAACATCACATGACAGTTGTAACATGATTTCTTCATGAATCGATTATGAGCGTATAGTATAACTCAATGAGACCATGGACGATGATATCTTGGGTTTCCCATGTGCATGCATTACCTGTGTGACATAGTACACATTATACATGTTATATTTTCGTCTGTCACACTTCTGTTACTTGTGGAAAATACATGTACACACACCTAGATGACGAAATACCCAAAAATAGTATTTTTGTAGACGTACACGTTACACGTTGTCTTTTGCAACCTCTCGAATATACAAGTAGATTATTCAGGTTGTTGTAAGATCTATATTTTGTTGCATATGAAGTTATCCAACAAAATAAAGGGCACTTTAAATAGATATTTCATAATTATGCAAATAATGTGTCCCTTAAATACTTGTTTTAAGTATTGTAATTTGTGTCAAGTTAAATCAGCTTATTTCAATAACCATTATGCAATTTGTATTATACATGTATACAGGTAAAAATATTGTCACTTGATTGAACAATTAGTATGTATGAGTAATCAGAACAGGAATGTGGATTACATGGGTATACTGTCTTAAACATGTACAATAATTATATTAGTAATATATCGGTAATATATCGAGGCCTGGTTCTTTACTGTCGACAAAATAATATCATTTAAAACTATGGTATGCATATTATCTGTCTGTGTAGGTGTTGCGATGAGTGTCCAAATTGTAGTCTTTTAAATTCTTCCCAGGAATGTCATATTATTTCTTAAATACTGAATAAAATGTTAATTATTATATTATTTTACTCTACTCTTTGTCCAATCAAAAGCCAGGGATTTTCAAATTTTTGGACCACTTATTCATATATTTATGCAATGGGCACAATATCTATTAAGTGGTTCATGAAGTAAATCCATTTATTAGGACAATTTGGCCGTTTCCAAAATTGCGAAATTTAGACCCACCTACCCTCTCAATTGTACTGTTATACTTCATATACAATTATATATTTTGAATATCACAGTGTTTAAACTGAATATTAAATTGGCTCTAATCGCTTTGAAGTTAATATTTCTCATGATTCAGATAATATTTTTGTGCAGAAATTTCGTATTGGTTATAGGTCATATATTAGAATTAGAAACATATTTAGAGATTTGTCAGATTTATGTATCAAAACACTTTCTTTAATTTAGGTGTTTTAATTGGTACAACCATAAAATAATTTCTATTATTTGGTCATATTTTTGGGGACTTAATGAATAAATTTGGCTATCCAAATAAGTTCCCCATGAATAATTAATTTTCTTTCTGTTATTCTTCTTAGAAATTGTAGTCCATGAATTATTACTATTCCACGAAATTTCCCTTTTTTGTAAATTTATCAAAATCCGCAAAATTTTCATGAATATGAATAATTAATGTAATGTATTTATGTTCCGGTACAATCCACGGATTGTTAGGTAAAAGTTCAAACAGTGATACAGTTGAATAGATTTGACATAACAATTTTTTTTGTGATATATGGTACTATTGTATGTATACCATTGAATATGTGCTGAATGGGGTATTGCGAAATAGAAGACCAGGTATTACTGGGTATAACATGTAGCCATTGATTTCGCAATACTTCTAACACGAAGATCCTAGTACAAAGTCCCTTTATTAATTTGTTTAGACATAATAAAAAATATTCATTTGTGAAATTATATAAAAAAATTATATCAGTTCTTCGTTTAAAAAAGCTTTCAAATAGAAAGCTCTGACAACTATTGAAGGAGTTGATAGCTCAATTCATTGTATCGTGTATTTGAACTGCGCCAAAGAACAATTTAGTCTGTATTGTGGTTTTGAGGTCGTTTGCAAAGTATTCAATATCAAAAAATATCTTCCTGATACGATATATTGGTCATGTTTGCTCGGCTGTTGTTCACACGAACAAAACTTATTGTTTGCACAGTTAACATGAGGTTTCCTTTTCTGCAATGTGTATTGTTCCATGCTGAATTTCAATATTTAAAAAATTATATGAAGGTTTTATGTAATTTTCAATGACATTGAAGTTCCCACCAGCTATATGTCGGAAGTTTTCAATTACATGTACTTGATATATCATGTGTATGTTAGAATACTTCAAATCAGAACTTGAAGTAGCTTAAAAGGACAGGTACAAAAGAAGAAGTAGGGATCGATCATTGTAATAAAGTTAGTTAATTCTTAAATGGATATGACAGTATTCGGGTAAAATGTTCAAATATTTTTCCAAGAAATTAACTAAACAATTAGTTAATATTAAATTAATTACTTTCTGCTTATTTCTGAAATAAAGTCATTAATCATTTGTCAAAATCGTTCTATTGTTTTGGTCATTATAATAAGGTATGTGTATTCAGGTACTATTTTAGCTTAGCAATTTAGTATTATTACTGTCTGCTCCTTTCTTAAACAAATTTAAGTCATTTATTTTTTTAGCTCCACTATTCGTAGAATAAGGGGAGCTATTGCAGTCACCCGAGCGTCGGCGTCGGCGTAACACTTTTGTTAAAGTTTAGGTACAGGTTTTTTAACCTCTTATATTCACTAAGTCTTTTAAGATATTGCTTTCATACTTTGCATGTTCACCATCATGACCCCAACCCATATGCAGGAGTAGGTAACTGTATCAGGCATTTTGTTGAAATTATGCTTTTTTTCTACTTAGTGCAAATAGTGCAAATGTTAAAGTTTAGGTACAGATTTTTTACCTCAAATATTTTCAAAGTGCATTCACACATTGCTTTGCATACTTGTTCTCCATCATGACCCCAACCCCTACACAGGGGTGGGTAACTCTATCAAGCATTTCGTTGAAATTATGCCCCCTTTTGGACTTGGAAATGCAAATGTTAAAGTTTAGGTACAGGTTTTTTGACCTCTAATATCTCCATAGTGCATTGACATATTGCTTTGATACTTTGCATACTTGTTCACTATCATGACCCAACCCACAAACATGGGTAGGTAACTCTATTAAGCATTTTGGTGAAATTATGCCCCCTTTTTTCAACTTAGTGCAAATGTTAAAGTTTAGGTACAGGTTTTTTCACCTCTAATATTTTCAAAGTGCATTCACATATTGCTATGCAAATTTGTTCTCCATCATGACCCCAACCCCTACACAGGGGTGGGTAACTCTATCAAGCATTTTGTTGAAATTATGCCCCCTGTTGGACGTTAAAGTTAAGGTACAGGGTTTTTAACCTCTAATATGTTCAAAGTGCATTGACATATTGCTTTGATACTTTGCATACTCGTTCACTATCATGACCAAACCCACAAACAGGGGTAGGTAACTCTATCAAGCATTTCGTTGAAATTATGTCCCCTTTTGGACTTAGAAATGAGCCCTTTGAGATATTGCTATCATACTTTGCATACTTGTTTGCCATCATGACCCCAACCCATATGCAGGTCAGTAGGTAAGTCTATCAGGCATTTTGTTGAAAATATGCCTTTTTATACTTAGTGCAAATAGTGCAAATGTTAAAGTTTAGGTACAGGTTTTTTTAACCCCTTATATCTTCAAAGTGAATTGATATATTGCTTTGATACTTTGCATACTTGTTCACCATCATGACCTCAACCCCTACACAGGAGAAGATTACTATTGTGCATTTTGTTGAAATTATGCCCCCTTTTGGACTAAGAAATGCTTATTTGTTTACCTTCAATGACCAAGAGGACCTACACATGAGTAGGTAACGGTCCTGCATAATTTGTCCAAATTATTCCCCTTTTTCGACTTAGAAGCCCCAACCTCTACACAGCGGAGGGTAATGCTGCTGTTATGAAGCATTTTGTTTTGAATATATAATGATTGTACTATCCTAGCATGGCACCGCGAATAGTGGAGCGCGCTGTTCGTGGACAGCTCTTGTTTAATCATTTGTCAAAATTGTTTTATTGTTTTGGGTTGAACATTTGTTGCAATATTTTACAATATTAATATAAATAAATCACAGTTTAAGGTAAATCAGAAATGCAGTAAAATGTTACAGTCAGGTGACATTAAGTTGAAAATAAATTATGTGCAGGTGTACAATTATATATTGTTATTTGGGTGCTCTCCTTATGTTTGTTGCCTACGCATTGTGAATGTAACAGTAGTGGAATCAAAGTGATGTGTCAAAAGTATTTTCAAACACAGACTGTACATCTACCCACCGACCATTGAGTTTCAAGTCGGCTGTTACTCTTGGTACGCCTGACAGCCACAGCACATTATCTTCTGACCCTCTCAAGTACCCATTCATACTCCTAAGTAAAGTGGAGCATTATGGGGTTTTCTTGGTAGTGTCACAGACAGGATCAATGCTCCGGGTCACTGTGTGGGGAACATACCAGTAGTGTTTGGGTACTTAGTATTACATGTATATTGAGGAACATGATGATACACATTTGTATTGTCCATTTATTTTTTATGAATTTATTAATAAGAATAGATCTAATAACAATAAAAATGAATGAAGTTTGTCTGCCGGAGATTAAATTTGATTATAAATAATGCCTTTGGTACATTGTCAGCTTTGCATGAGGATGGTTGGGGTTTTGCTCCATTGCCAGGACAAGTCTTACCGAACATAAAATAAAAATGATTCCGTAGTGTCCTTATTTATTACGTTCTCTTGTTGCTCGCCAGCAAAATGGGAGACTCACTTCTCTAGTATCATATCCTCACTGTGAAAGATACCATCAGGAATGAGGTGTCGAGAATGATAAATCTTAGAAACATTTTAGAACTTGCTCAAATAAATTATTCAGACATTTAATAAATTAGCGTAAACTAAATTTGATAACAAGCATACTTATGTAAGCAATAAAGGTTCATAATGGCTCAGTTTTTCTGAGTGATCAGATTATATTAATCATGTAAATCAGTTTTTTGGATAGTAAACTGCAACGATAAAGTTAAATTTGTACTTATACAGCTTTCACTGCGCAAGTGGCTGGTTTTTGCACAATTTTATTTTCTTCAAAGTTTAATAATCACCCACAAACTATTAACAAAGCGTTAATAATTGTACAGTGCAAGCCACAAACAAAATATATTTTATGATTGTTATCCTCGAGAAGTCACGTACTTAGCATCATGATGTACTTAATCATATGCCTAGACTCCCAAATCCCATGAATGCTTCATTTACATTTTAAGGACAATTTAAGTATCAAATGATTTCAGTTTCAGGGCCCCTTTTCCATTTATGTGCACCTGAAATTGGTCAGTTAGGAGCACATAAAAGCATTTTTGACTGGTTAGTTTCGGAGCCTAACAGCATTTTTGACTGGTCAGTTTTGAGTATTTTTAGTTAACCAAAAGATTATTACCGTAATTCTGTTAATTTCATGTTTGACCAACTGATGGTATAGCACAGAGAATTTGACATGATCCTGACCTTTATGCATGAATATATTACAAGGTTCTTGCATTGAATATATAAATGTCCGCAAGCAAATCGTGCAATATTGGTCCTTTAGATTAGTGTTGGTATTACACCTCGAGTATCTTCGTGATACTCCCCGCTTAAGAAAACATACAACCAGTGTCATACATATAGACAAAAAATCAGCTGTGAAATTATGCTAATGGAATGTCGAGAATTGTGTCAAATTCTGTGGACTATATATAAGACATTTACCAGTGCCAATTAAAGTAGATGTAGCCATATTTTTACAAATATCAAAAATGTGTTTTAATCTTATAGCAATTACTAGTGCTTTGGGGTTTGTATATAATATTATGTTTTTACATAATATGATCTTGTTACCAGTGTGTGAAACTCATTTGGAATAAATTATTTGTACAATTTTAGCTATAGGTTCTTCCACTTTTTTGCATTAGGAATAATTATACACTAGTTCCGGTAATTGCTATATTGTTAAATGACACACTGTCAGGTACATTACCTTTAATACTGATGTTATCAGAAAATGTAAAATAACAGATAATGTTGTAATGATCAATATTTACTGTCCCTTTTTATTATGACCATTGTCCAGTTTGTGTGATCCCGAGGGGGTCAACAACACCAGTCTAGTAGCTTGACTGATATAACCAACAACATTAACAGATAAAATCACCCAGTCTTTTGTCACAAATGATCACTTGATATCAATATTTTGACAACTATTTGTATGTTATTCCCAACAATACATAACATTAACAAATAATTAGCCCTGGTCTGAGAGCAACACTGGTCATCATTTATATTGATTTTCATTCTGTAATTCTACAAGTTCTCTCTAGTTTTCATCTCTTTATTGTTGTTTTGATCGATTGGTGGCAATAAAAGGTGTAGCATTTACTGTTCAACGGGGATACTTTTTAGTTAATTTTTTTTCTTTTTTTTTTAATGTAGAACTCATTGATGTGTTGATAGTGCACATATTGTGGTGTCTGGATAATGGGATTTGTCTATAAAGATTCATCCAAGTAATAATTGGAACTAAAATGGATAATTTTGATGTTTGTAAATATTGAATTATAAAAAGGGATCTAAACTACAAAAACATTTCTTAAATGTCTGTAAGTGAATGCCCATTTGTTACATATAAGCATTGAATTAACACGATGTGTCAGAAAGTTCTGTACCAGAGATCCATGAGCATGTCAATCAGGTCGGCTAAACAGCGTACCTCTTTAAAAAAAGCTGACAAAGCTAAAACTGTCAGATGGAAAAGGAACCAGGTATGTAATTGTACGGTTAAGGAAAATGATAATGCACAGTAGTAATCCTGATACACCACTTTTCAGTTCCATCGGAGAATTGTACTGATGTTGTGTATCCTGAGTTCTGTCCAAGTGTTACATCAGTTTTCAGTTCCGTCAGAGCCAAATGAAAACGGGGCACTTTCTCTGAAGGATTTGAGAAGCGGTGTATCGGGATTACTTCCATGTTATGGTAATGCTTGCTTGTTGCATTCAATCTCTTGGGGGATGACAGGCTGACTGGCTAGCTTAGTTGGTATAGAGCACTAAAATGGCGCCCAGAAAATCCCAGACAATAAGTCGTACAGTGATCAGAAATGACAGATTTTTTTAATCTCAATGAGTCATACAAGTTGAATGGCATAGTATCCCAATAATTCATACAGTGATTTGGTTAATACGCATTAATCTTATATTGAATGATTGAGTTGATTTTTACGCTTAAGAAGGAACAAGAATAAGGATGTTTTGACTTTCCCATTTATTGTGATTTAGAATTAGAAGATTGAGGAATAGTAATTACAGTTCCACATGTCACATCTTCACCAGCTGTCACAACAAAAGTAATATTTAAATAGTTTACTCTGAAACTTGACACTTGTCTGGAGGGAATAAAGGATTAGTAACCCACGAAATTAAAAGTTATTCTTATATTTGGCAATCTGAAAATGAAAGTTTTATGAAGCTGCGACCGCTGTATATACCAAGTACTATAACAATAGGTTGATCAAGGAGAGCTATGTATAAGCCTCACTAAATTATAATAAATTCACTCAATGGTGTGCAAAATGATGTATCTGTATTATGTCCTTGAAGGAAATGCCGAATTATCTGTCGGCTGAAGTTTAATTAAATCAACCGAACAAACATATTGGAATATACATTTGTATACGCTATAACACCTTTTGTGTGAATGTTACCGATTTTTTCTTAATAATTTGAATCTGTGTTGGATCTCACACCGGAAATGTCTTTATTCTACTTGAAGTACGGGCATTCATTGTGTATAATTGTGCAAATATCGGTCTTAAAGAATACAAAACTCAATTAAGATTTTTTGCTTTATTAGGACTACGGGTACAATTGTAAAATGTTTATGGCTGATTTACTTGGTATTCCCCTAATATTGATAACCTTTTGCGGGTTAGTAATTTTGTCGACTGAAATGTAATTTATTTGCCTCGAGTCTCGTCGACAAATTATTCCCGAGCGTCAATGTTCAATATAATTATGACTCTTATGCCTGGTTGATTTGCGTTATTGTTTATACAAAAATTTGTAGCGATATATATATATTATACTGAGTAAAACATTTTGACGTTACATGTTTGGGAGCAATGAGGAATATAGGATACATGTTGATGGAAATTTATTGTGAGAGTTTCGAACGGAGTTTTAATGAAGTAAAATGATGTGGAATTAAATATATTAAGACAATACTCTTTAATTTACATTTGTGTAAATTTTAATATTTTCAAAATGTTTTTGTGCGCTGGTTGGTGTCATGAAGGGTCGGAACTTGCAGGGTCCGAGGTAGGTTCTAATTATCTCATCCCTTTTCGGTCCAAGTTCTATAAATATTTTTTAATAACAGATTTTTCTAATTAAATAAAAAGGCTGCTAAAAAATTTAAACTGAACAGACAGTTGAGTGGGGGGGAGTCCATTTTCGTATCACCAAAAGTCTGCCGGTTATGATTATGAAAGTTTACAGAACAGAACATATAGTAGAACAGAACAGAACATATAGTAGAACAGAACAGAACATATAATAGAACAGAACAGAACATATAGTAGAACAGAACAGAACATATAATAGAACAGAACAGAACATATAGTAGAACAGAACAGAACATATAATAGAACAGAACAGAACATATAGTAGAACAGAACAGAACATATAGTAGAACAGAACAGAACATATAGTAGAACAGAACAGAACAGAACATATAATAGAACAGAACAGAACAGAACATATAGTAGAACAGAACAGAACATATAATAGAACAGAACAGAACATATAGTAGAACAGAACATATAGTAGAACAGAACATATAGAAGAACAGAACATATAATAGAATAGAACAGAACAGAACATATAGTAGAACAGAACTTGTAGCTTGTCAGTATGCAGCATGTGAGCATATTATGGGGTTTTGTTTTTACTAGAAGTATGTTTCAGCAGAATTATAGGTGTTGTTTGAAAACCATGTTGTGTACCAATTATTTATATTTCTTGCATTTTAGTATCAAGTTCTTTGTTTTTACGAGAAGCAATTGATCACATAAATTTCCTTAATGAAAATCTGTTGCCTATAAATGATATGCATTCTTACTTGCAATGTTTAATACATGTATTACCAATGAATTAATTTGTAATATTAGAAATGTAAATTAATTCTAAATTAGTTGTCAAAATACAACATCGATATTAATGAACTCAATTTGAGACTAAACAGTCAATATTTAATTTAGCCTCAATCATTGTTAACCTGTTTAACATCTAGCATTAATTACCCGGGACAATAATGATGCCACTAGAAGTGTAAGTAAGAAAAAGATAATATTTTTTAAAGTCAGACAGGGAAGGCAGCACTTAACCAGCTGAGCACAGAAAATATCAAAACATACAAGGCACAATGCCGAACACACAGCAAAAGTCCTAAAAAGTTGACAAATAACATTATAGTAACAGAACTCAATCACAGATGCTCCTCTTCCAATGCTAACATATTCCATCATTCAGTCAATTATCAGTTGACCAAACCAGGTTCCAGGAATTGACTAGCAACAGTTGCTTGCCCATCCATAACAAATGACTACAAATTGCATACTGATTACCATGATAAAGTCTGACTGCGAGGGTAGAACATGGCCTGTGCCAACCATTGCATACTGATTACCATGATAAAGTCTGTCTGTGAGGGTAGAACATGGCCTGTGCCAACCATTGCATACTGATTACCATGATAAAGTCTGTCTGTGAGGGTAGAACATGGCCTGTGCCAACCAAGATTGCTTGGGTGACAAGCTAGTGCTTATTCACCATGTTCAATACTAAGAGGGCTGTTACATAATGTTACTGATAAGTTTTGTATAACTGATGAAGATCACAAATATAATACATGACTGTATATACCTTCCTCCTTACATAAATTAACAAAAACCTTCCCCTGACAAATAAGCAAGTTGATAACAACCTACAAAAAAATATCTAAAAATCTTCTTTATATCTCTTTATTCATAAATTATATCTTCCACTCAAATTATGGTGGTGGGGGACGTCAGAATGTCAGTGTCATGGATGTCACAAAGTTTGTCTTTACTTGTTCTCCATAATCATTGGTCAGTATGTGTCAATGAAACTTTACATGAATACTTTGTACCATGTATGGCTTAATTTGCTTAATGTCAGGAATTTTAGGTTGAATTATTATTGCCGGAGTTATTGTCCTTTGTAGGAAACATACATTTCTGTATCAGAAACCACGCTTCTAACGTAGTTTGAAGATCATTTCTCGGAAATGGTCATAATACCTAAGTCTGAGTTGTTGGTGTTTATACAATAATTATAGTATAATAAGTTAATATGCATATAATAAAATAAACGCCCAATCTAATAACTCTTACCGAAGTTGGGCGTGTAAGTTTTTATGCCCTTATAGTCACATTTAATGATTAGTCATTTCACTAACTTATCCATGGTTAAATGGGTTCAGTAATGAAAATTCAACATTCAGTGTAATGAATAAACGATAAAAAAACTAAATTTATAAAAAGAAAAGATGCATTTAAGTATATTTAAGTGGGTATAATACAATTACAGCCAAGAAATAAAAAAATACTGGAGTTGTCTGTATTTATAAAGTTCTTACTTAGCAATTGATGTGTTGTTGTGGAAAGACGGTTAGGTTCTCAACTGCTAGCATTTAGCTTCATCTACATAGTCCTGTGCTAGCATTTTTAGCTACATCTACACAGTCCTGTGCTAGCATTTAGCTTCATCTACACAGTCCTGTACTTGCATTTAGCTTCATCTACACAGTCCTGTACTAGCATTTAGCTTCATCTACACAGTCCTGTGCTAGCATTTAGCTTCATCTGCACAGTCCTGTACTAGCATTTAGCTACATCTACACAGTCCTGTGATAGCATTTAGCTTCATCTACATAGTCCTGTGATAGCATTTAGCTTCATCTACTCAGTCCTCTGATAGCATTTAGCTTCATCTGCACAGTCCTGTACTAGCATTTAGCTACATCTACACAGTCCTGTGATAGCATTTAGCTTCATCTACATAGTCCTGTGATAGCATTTAGCTTCATCTACTCAGTCCTCTGATAGCATTTAGCTACATCTACACAGTCCTGTGCTTGCATTAAGCTTCATCTACACAGTCCTGTGCTAGCATTTAGCTACATCTACACAGTCCTGTGCTAGCATTTAGCTTCATCTACACAGTCCTGTACTAGCATTTAGCTTCATCTACACAGTCCTGTACTAGCATTTAGCTTCATTGACACAGTCCTGTGCTAGCATTTAGCCTCATCTACACAGTCCTGTACTAGCATTTAGCTTAATCTACACAGTCCTGTGATAGCATTTAGATTCATCTACACAGTCCTGTACTAGCATTGAGCTTCATCTACACAGTCCTGTGCTAGCATTTAGCTACATCTACACAGTCCTGTGCTAGCATTTAGCTTCATCTACACAGTCCTGTGCTAGCATTTAGCTACATCTACGCAGTCCTGTGATAGCATTTAGCTACATCTACACAGTCCTGTGCTAGCATTTAGCTTCATCTCCTGTGCTAGCATTTAGCTTCATCTACACAGTCCTTTACTAGCATTTAGCTTCTGTGCTAGCATTAAGCTACATCTACCCAGCCCTGTACTAGCATTTACCCTCTGTTCTATTCTAGCATTTAGGTATACCCTCCCTGTTCTATTCTAGCATTTAGGTATACCCTCCCTGTTCTATTCTAGCATTTAGCTATACCCTCCATGTTCTATTATATCATTTAGCTATACCCTCCATGTTCTATTCTAGCATTTAGCTATACCCTCCATGTTCTATTCTAGCATTTAGCTATACCCTCCCTGTTCTATTCTCATATTTAGCTATACCCTCCCTGTTCTATTCTAACATTAAGCAATAATCAGCCTGTCCATTCTAACATTTAGCTATACCCTCCCTGTTCTGTTCTAGCATTTAGCTATACACTCCCTGTTCTATTCTCACATTTAGCTATACTTTCCATGTTCTATTCTAGCATTTAGCTAAACCCTCCCTGTTCTATTCTAGCATTTAGCTATACCCTCTCTGTTCTATTCTAGCATTTAGCTATACCCTCCCTGTTCTATTCCCACATTCAGCTATACCTTCCATGCTCTATTCTAACATTTAGCTATGTCCTCCCTGTTTTATTCTAACATTTAGCTATACTCTCCATGTTCTATTCTAACATTTAGCTATTCTCTATCTGTCCTATTCTAGCATTTAGCTATACTCTCCATGTTCTATTCATTCTAACATTTAGCTATACTTTCCATGTTCTATTCTAACATTTAGCTATACCCTCCCTGTTCTATTCTAGCATTTAGCTATACCCTCTCTGTTCTATTCTAGCATTTAGCTATACCCGCCATGTTCTATTTCAGCATTTAGCTATACCCTCCCTGTTCTATTTCAGCATTTAGCTATACTCTCAATGTTCTATTCTAACATTTAGCTATACTTTCCATGTTCTATTCTAACATTTAGCTATACCCTCCCTGTTCTATTCTAGCATTTAGCTATACCCTCTCTGTTCTATTCCAGCATTTAGCTATACCCTCCCTGTTCTATTTCAGCATTTAGCTATACCCTCTCTGTTCTATTTCAGCATTTAGCTATACCCTCTCTGTTCTATAAAGCATTTAGCTATACCCTCTCTGTTCCATTTTAGCATTTAGCTATACCCTGTCTGTTCTATTCTAACATTTAGCTATACCCTCCCTGTTTATTCTAGCATTTAGCAATACCCTCCCTGTTCTATTCTAACATTTAGCTATACTCTCCATGTTCTACTCTAACATTTAGCTTTACCCTCCCTGTTCTATTCTAACATTTAGCTATACTCTCCCTGTTCTATTCTAGCATTAAGCTATACTCTCCATGTTCTATTCTAACATTTAGCTATACCCTCCCTGTTCTATTCTAGCATTTAGCTATACCCTCCCTGTTCTATTCTAACATTTAGCTATACTCTCCATGTTCTATTCTAACATTTAGCTATACCCTACCTGTTCTATTCTAGCATTTAGCTATACCCGCCCTGTTCTATTCTAACATTTAGCTATACTCTCCATGTTCTATTCTAACATTTAGCTATACCTTCCATGTTCTATTCTAGCATTTAGCTATACCTTCCATGCTCTATTCTAACATTTAGCTATACTCTCCATGTTCTATTCTAGCATATTGTGCTGCTAGTCATCAAGGCGATATATGGTCAACATTGTAATTATTATTACTGTCAATTTGTCACAGCCTCCTGTCTGTCTGTATGAACACACATTATATCATTTATCATTAATACCTGAATTACACTTTTCCTATTAAATGATTATATCTGCATGAAGTGATATTCGTATGGAGTATTTTACGACTTGTAGGTGATAATGACACAAACTGGCGCTCCAACATTTCCTAATTAACCATTTCATACTGTCAACTGTCAGTTAAACATCTTTAATTATTATGAAATGAAAATTTTAGCTATTCCTCTGGTAATGATATTTTCACACGCTCCATTGAAGTAATGCACAATTTAAAATACAATGTACCTTGAAATTAGAAAAGCTCTTCAATTAATGTTTAGATGTTTTTAATTGGTCTCCCTTAAAAAGTTGTATGTTTGTGAGTTTTTAATATAAAATAATGGTAAGAATGCTTTTAGGGTAGGATTTGAATTATTTTTGAAAGCCTAGCATGCTAAAAATGCGTGGTGTTTATGTCTAAGCTAGTCAAATGGGACTAGCCTTTCAATACAACATGAATTATACTGGTACTGTTGGGAATTCAGGGGTCCTACAATTCCGGAATAATCTTGAAATTCCAATTTGCTGCACTAGAAGGAATGAACCTTTCTGCAGAAAATGAAAGCCAATTGGTGACAAAATTCAATGAATTGACCAAGTTATGGTCATTTGAAATTTCATTAGCTGAATTTTAACAATAGAACAATGTTTGAACTAAGTCTTGGTGTGCAAGTGTGTGCTAATTAATGACACTCGGAACAGATTTGCGACTTATTTTCAGTATTGGGCATTATGCCTCAGTAGGACCTGTGGGATTCATAATATTGGCTGATTATGACAGTTGGTTACTTTATAAGGGTGATTACTAAACACAGGTTTCATTATTATATAAAATAATAATAGAAAATAAATAGTTTTTAGATATGAAGTCTTTTACCAATCAGAATTAACATTCCAAATTGTATTGACAACATATTTATGAGATTTTGTCCAATACTAGTACTAAAAGGTTGTCATCTTTCACTGGAACGAATGCTTGTTTAATAAAACATGCTGAGCAATAAAACCCCCATATATTGATGTTGGAAAGGTGAATCTTTCTTTCTTACTTCTGTATTGGATTATGGATATTTTCTGAACAATGGAACGATAATGTATCCACAAGGATGCAGATGTCATGAGTCACATATACCACAGGTACTTTGTTGTTGATATAGTAAATACTGGTCCCTTTGTGTGACATGCAATGTCATTAATCCAGGCTACTGATTTCACTCAATCATTTATTGTACTGATTAACCCTGACATCATCTTGTAAAAATAGAGTGCAGGAATATTGTTAATGTATATTGTTAAATCGTGTATAGAGCACAGGGAAATTGTTAATGTACAGGGTGTTAAAAAGTTCATTCTCAATGTTTAAGTTTCAATAGTTTATTTTTCTGATGTTAGAAGAATGTAAAATGTTCTGGTTAATATCCAGAGGGTTCTACCACTGTTCTAATCTTTCTGGTATTAAATGAAGCTATTAGAGTAAGAAATTCAAATTGTACAATGCATACATAGCTCGGATAAAATTTTGAATTAATTTGAATTTTGAGAACAAACTTTTTTAACACCCTGTATGGTTAATTTTAACTTACATTATGTAGTCAGTGTGGCTTGGCTCTATTTAAGGTGACCACCATATTTTGTGTTGTAAGAGGAAAGAGTAAAATTATTCTAAGTTAATATCAATGAAGAGTTTCACATTCAGCCTCTGGATTACTGTCTGTCGTAGGTAAATCTGTATGTTGTTGTATGTAACGTGATTTGTGATTATTTAAAACAAATAGTTTCTTAGAATTAATTAAACAAATTATCATTCTGTTTTTGATAGTCTAATTGAAGATGATTGAGAAGCCATATTAAAAGACTGCAAATGGAACAAATTTAAAAAGTCCTAACACACCAATCAAGTGACTGATTATTATTGCATTGTTAAATTTTATAGAAGAGGGGTAGGTTGTGAGTTCGAGTCTTTTTATTGACATATCCCACTGTGCCACCAGTGTTAAATTTCCGTGACTGGGGTTTGGTGTTTGAACCTCGGAGGAAGGAGTGATCACAATGAAAGCTTTATATCCATGTTACTATAAGTCCAGATTGATTTTATAAGTTTATTTTCTACACTATTCAAAATTCTAGCTAAGATCCAATACAAAAGTAGACGAATTTCTCACACAATGACTGTAATTTCTGTTGTTTAGTATGTTCTAAAATTACCCCCACGCCACATTCTAATTCAAGTATTATTCCGGCCCTACTGACCCTAACTCAATGTAGTCTGGCCCTACTGACCCTAGCTCAATGTAATCTGGCCCTACTGGCCCTAGCTCAATGTAATCTCGTCCTACTGACCGTATCTCAATGTAATGCTAGCCCTACTGACCACGAACAAAGATTTGCACCAACTTATATACCCTCCCTTCCAAATATGGGGTATAGCACCATTATTCATTCAACACCTTCCATATAAAGGGTGTAGCATTATAAATCTCAGAGTGTAGCCCCCATATAAGGAGTATAGCACCATAAATCTTATTGAAACCTGCAAACAGATTTATAACCAACATGCTATCTCCTTTGTTCCAAGAGACGAGAGTTCTTGCAGAGGTCACTAAGGTGAACCATGTGCAGTCACTGGAACAATTAAACTTTGACCATCAAACAGTGAGGACTACAATTGTGCTCAATATTCCTATGAGGCTGATATAAGTGATGAGAGTTCTTGCAGAGGTCACTAAGGTGAACCATGTGCAGTCACTGGAACAATTAAACTTTGACCATCAAACAGTGAGGACTACAATTGTGCTCAATATTCCTATGAAGCTGATATAAGTATATATTGCACCATTACACATATACTATACCCAAAAACCACAACACTCCCCCTCCCTTAGACTTAATGGTCCCCATTAAGATTATTACCCCAAAATTTAGGACAACCAAAAGTATAGTCATTAATCGCATACTCACAAATTAAAATGAACATAAATCATAACATTAAAACATGGAAATATGTGAATTCACGTCTTGAATTTGTATGAATCATCAATAAAAGAAACATGCATTATAAACAGGAAAACATGCATTAAAATTCAAATATAAATCCAAAACATGGGTAAGTGTCCAACACATTCGTAATCCACATAATAGTCCTATTAAAATAAATCCTGGGAATTGTATCTTAAAACGTCCTAATTAGAGATTCATTTTCACACATTGTTCATTACTTTCACACTAAGTCCTGGTGCTTTATTAAGCACAAATAAGAATTATTGGAACGGTAGTCGTCTCTACCGATGCTATAAGTCCTGGTGCCTTTAATTTAATTATTTTAACACAGATTGAAGATATAAATAGGCACTGTAATAATAAAATTGATATGGTAGTCGTCTCTACCAATATGTCCTAAGTGCCATGATAAATTTAAACATTAAATACAAAATGAAAGATCATTTAAATAGCACTATATTTTAATAGCTGAAAATTAAACACAAGTTTAGATCCCAGTTGAATACACCATCAATTAAATCCAAAACTTGAATAAACTTGTAATACATAATTAATCCAATTCGCGTTCTGCAAGTAGTCCGAGCAGTAAGAATACACATGTATGTAATCCAACTAGACCCGAAGAATGCTAATTAAATCTAAAATAAAGAATCCAGCAACTTAATCCAAACACTGACATGGATACACATATAATCCAAAATAATGAATAAGGACACAAAATTATAATCCAACTGGAATACAGCAACTAATCCAAGTGACACTTATTTCCTCTTTTTCTTGCTACTTCTATACCTGTATTTCAGCCAAATTAAGTCAATACATTCCAAATTGAACAGGTAATATCTCCAATATGTTAGATGACCAGCAACCCAATGTAACTCTTCGCATCCCCAAACGTCACAACAAACTAGCCACAACAAACCACAACCTCAAGCTCTGGACTTTTACTGTTGCGACTCCAAAATTCCCGCTGGTGAATGATGAACTCAACGAACATGGTAAGACACCTAACGAAGACCAAAACTGCATTTTCGGTTAATGCAGCTGCGATCGAACATAGAATATACGTCTTTATCCGGTACACGACTGTTATCATCACCAAAACTGAATTGTTATGCAAAACTGCAGATCTCAGAACCTTACGGAAGCGCAAAAGGACAATCCGATCAGCGACAATATTTCCTAATCCTGAATAATCCACTTTACAGGGAACAAAACAGTTCAAAAGCTTCAACTGGTACCCTATGAAACTTAACAAAAGGTCAATTCCAACACCACAACTGACGCAATGTCCTTGGGTTAAACAGGAAATTCCTTTTACGATGCTTTCTCTTATCCCTTGACCAGCTGTCAAGTAAGGGAACAACATCTTCATCTGGGAACAATCTGACACACCTATCACTTTACATCTCACACTTTGCAAGGTACATCTTGTCTCAAAATTCTGGTATTCATCATTAGTCAGCTATAAACATTGACATCTTTCTTGTGCTGATGCTCAATTCGACAGCATTATTCATCCATATTTCATTATTTCAATAACATTTATTGTCGGAAAATCCACAGACAAAATTCCACATTCTTGTTCCAAATAATGACACCTAAACTGGCCCCATTAAACGATTAAATAGTAACATAAAGTTCCAGGTATTTGATCATCTTCAAACTGTCCCTTGAGATATAAACACACTCCCAAACATAACACAATTAACTGGGTTGTAATCAGTTAATGTGCAGACAGTTCCAAGTTGTAAAATCACTGCTGTAAGATTTATTGCTTGACCAGGAACAAGGCAGACCAAGCCGAATACAAAGGTGATCCATTGAACTTGAAGTGACCTGAACTGACCCGTACGAAATTCCTTCATGAACTCTTGAATTTATTCAATCAAACATAATCCAAATGATGCTGAATTCAGATAACATCATGATTATACGAATAATAATTCCATAAATCCACTATCTTATATAAAACTAATACATATTCAAGCACCAATAACAACATAAAAGTACAAAGTTAAAGTTCCATCTAGTCCAACAAAGAATATAACAATTGCTTCACTAGATTGTTATAAAACCACCTGTTGGTTTCTGAGACAAATGCTGAGCCGTTGGTTTTGGCCTAACACATAAATTCCCGTCTGCTTCCTAACAACAGAGGCACATAGCCTTTTTCCTATGTCGATTGGCAACACAACTTGCTTTTTGCTCCTTATTACAGCTTTGCACATTTGATTCTTTGCGCAAGTCCACAGTAGAAAATTTATTTAAATCATCTTGAAATGGGAAAACTACATTAAAAGATTCCAAAACCTGACTGTTCAACTTCTCTATTCCATAAATACTAGTAATCATGATGCAAATAAATATATTCACGGATCCCATTTTGTCGCCTTGAATTTCTAAACTCAACATAAAATAATCCGAATTCCTCGCAAAAAACGTGTTTAAGTCCAAAATATCCAAATATTTTCAAAAGACGCGTTAAAGTCTTTTTCCTGACGAAAATACAATAATCCAATAAATAAGTCCAAATAAATCCACTTTTCCCGGAAACTTGTTAAAGTCCAAAATAATCAAATATCTCACTGACACCAGTTAAAATCCAAAATAATAATATATCCAATATCTCCCTGAAACGTGTTAAAGTCTTTATCCCGACGCTGGTCCAAAACCAAAATACGACAATCCAATAAATAAGTCCAAATAAATCCACTTTTCCCGGAAACTTGTTAAAGTCTAAAATAATCAAATATCTCACTGACACCAGTTAAAATCCAAAATAATAATATATCCAATATCTCCCTGAAACGTGTTAAAGTCTTTATCCCGACGCTGCCACCAGTGTTAAATTTTATAGAAGAGGGGTAGGTTGTGAGTTCGAGTCTTTTTATTGACATATCCCACCGCTGCCACCAGTGTTAAATTTTGTAGAAGAAGGGGTAGGTTGTGAGTTCGAGTCTTTTTATTGACATATCCCACCGCTGCCACCAGTGTTAAATTTCCGTGACTGGGGTTAGGTGTTTGAATCTCGGAGGAAGGAGTGATCACAATGAAAGCTTTATATCCATGTAACTATAAGTCCAGATTGATTTTATAAGTTTATTTCTACACTATTCAAAATTCTAGCTAAGATCCAATACAAAAGTTGACGAATTTCTCTCACAATGACTATAATTTCTGTTGTTTAGTATGTTCTAAAATTACCCCCACGCCACATTCTAATTCAAGTATTATTCCGGCCCTACTGACCCTAACTCAATGTAGTCTGGCCCTACTGACCCTAGCTCAATGTAATCTGGCCCTACTGGCCCTAGCTCAATGTAATCTCGTCCTACTGACCGTATCTCAATGTAATGCTAGCCCTACTGACCACGAACAAAGATTTGCACCAACTTATATACCCTCCCTTCCAAATATGGGGTATAGCACCATTATTCATTCAACACCTTCCATATAAAGGGTGTAGCATTATAAATCTCAGAGTGTAGCCCCCATATAAGGAGTATAGCACCATAAATCTTATTGAAACCTGCAAACAGATTTATAACCAACATGCTATCTCCTTTGTTCCAAGAGACGAGAGTTCTTGCAGAGGTCACTAAGGTGAACCATGTGCAGTCACTGGAACAATTAAACTTTGACCATCAAACAGTGAGGACTACAATTGTGCTCAATATTCCTATGAGGCTGATATAAGTGATGAGAGTTCTTGCAGAGGTCACTAAGGTGAACCATGTGCAGTCACTGGAACAATTAAACTTTGACCATCAAACAGTGAGGACTACAATTGTGCTCAATATTCCTATGAAGCTGATATAAGTATATATTGCACCATTACACATATACTATACCCAAAAACCACAACAGCATTAATAATAAAGGCTCTCCTCTCTTAAGAGTTTATGTTTATGTTATTTCTAATGTTTCAGTAGGAGTCTTACAGTCTACCTCAACTAAGAATAATATTTGGTGAAAACAATAATTGTATGATGTGTTATAGTGATAAAGATTGGCTTAAATCTGTTAAAAATCAAATAACTTTTATATTTTTGTGTTATTTTACATTAATGGTGTAGCTTTGATGTATGACATGAAAATTTATGAAGTGTATAAAATTTGATTTTAGAATTTCCTATCTATACAGCCAATTTTAATAGAGACTGAAATTATGACTGAAATTTACCTGTGGAATCAATGACTATAATTGATCAATCATTTATTTCCAAACTGACCATTTACAGCATTTCTATCAGACCTTTAATACATGTATATTGCAGTCAGACTTTATAATGATGAACACACAAGTGTTTAAGTTTACTAGTATGTAATTATAGTGGGGCAAAATTGAACAGGACCTCATTATTCTTTGCATGGTTTCGAGATTATATCAGACTGAACTAAAATACCAAACCTGATGAGATGATACAGAAAGGCACAGAATATTTATGTTAGTGCCAGTTATGTATTGCTTCGCTGCTATACAATATAATGGCAAGACTTTCAATATGCTCAATATTGATGTTCTATTTTATGCCCTGCATTTTCAATATTTGGTTCAAAATAATTTCCAACGGGTCAATCTGATACGCACATACCCGGTATATAAACAGGATATACTAGACTCTTGTCATCCAATTGAGTGATCGATGGGTATCACTTAAATATGGAATTTTATTGTCTAACTTCTTCAAAATTTTCTCCTACACATCAGGGTACTGTCTTATCTAAGCACTTACAGAATTCGTAAAGTTACACACTAATTTAAATTCTTCATTATTCTTGAGCAAAAACACATTAGTAACTTATGTGATTTCAAGAAAAGCATTTACTGAAACATCATTAATATTACAGGACCCCTTACCATAATTTGCAACTGCTAATGTATTACTTTAGGTTTCAATTTGAGCGTAACTTTATGGTTATCGTAAGTGCTTTGATATATTTAGGTGTTGTCGGTTACACAGTCATATATTTTCACTTAAATTACTTGTATATGTCACTTAAATACAGACATGCATGTTGACTATGATGTGTGTGGGATAAATGATTAGTCACGTCAGGATGTATTACTGTCACACCCTCAGACAGGATTTATTTAAGCATCATAATTATGATAGATCTGATTTAATATACCTGTAAAATCTCCACCTATTATATATAAATACACTCCACCTATACACTCCATCTATACTTCCTGTTCTCTCAGTTAACAACTGAACATTTATTTAATTGTTCGAATCCTGTTTCATCACATCTTGTGGTTCAGAAATAACAGTGAAACTGGCAGGCATAGTGTGGAGATATTGCTGTGATCCTGACCTTTACACATGAATATATTACAAGGTTCTTGGGTTGAATACATCAATTTTCGTGAGCAAATCGTGCAATATCAGTCCTTCTGTTTGTATTACACCTCAAACGACTTTTTGATACTCCCCGCTTATGAAAACATATAGCCGGGGTTCTTATTATAGACAAGATATCAACAGTTAAATTATGCTAATAGAAGGTCGAGGATCAGACTAAAATCTCTGTACTAAATCAATTGTGCTTATAATTAAAACATTGCTTGCCCAAACGCCAATAATACCTTATTATAGACATTGTAATTAGTTAAGTTTTGAATTAGGGGTGTTTGGAAAGTAACGGGACATTAGTGCCGTAATATTCAAAGGCTTTTTTCTGTTGTTGTAATAAACCTTCTAACGTTGGGATTTAAACTGTTAAAGCCAATCCCAATTATTTTGTGAATGACACAAATTTTCACTTAGTTTTGTCATGTTTTCATATTTATGGTAAAATATGTTTTTCTTAATGACAATAAGCTAGGTTGTTTCTGCACATTAAACACGATGACCATCTGATACCGCTATAAAGCTTGAGGCCTGAAGTATGGAGCCAGATAGAATCTACATCAGGCCTATCTTTGGCACAACAAGGTTGTATCCGTCTATATACTGCTAGTGAGATACAACATTGTTGCACCAATGTGACTTTATGAGACTGATACATTACCTGATGATCTATCAATGTTAGTACAGCTGTATATTGAGACAAAATATTGTAAAAATGTGACACATATGCTTAATTGTTGTAAAATATGATTTTTTCAGTATATGTGAATGTTGTGGCCCCAGATAAGTGGATAAGGGGTGTATCAAGTAAAGGGTTAGGGTTTGACTACCATACTGGTATCATAAGCAATCGCATATTGTTTCATCTATACCAATAAATCATGTCATTCAGGCTGTTACAAATGACATTAAATATGTTTCATTTTCAATGTAGCTTCATCATCAGAAATATTATGAAGAAATAACTTAAGAAAAGCGGTAATATGCTGGCTGTTATACAATGGTTTGGAGTTCTGACATGTAGGAATTAACCACGAAGTTTGTAGGCCTGAGTGGTTAAAACAAAGCGTCTAAACCACAAACTGTTGTATAGCAAAAAGTATACTACAGCTTTTGAATATTTTATTTCGACTCTAACATTATTTAAATGTTCAATGATATAATAAGCCTGTATTACTTTGGGAGCTTTACTTGTTTACCTGCATGACGTCAAAAATGGAATACCCGCACGACGTAACATCATTTCCATCGTTATATCGAATGGTATACGATGTACAACAACTTGGTTTGTTCTTCGTCTATATAGCCAATATCCTCGGTCATGTTATAATATAATATAGATAATTTTTATGTGTATATAAGTAATTTTGAACATTTTGGTGTATGAGAAATATATTGAGTAAGAAATGGTTGATGTTTATCAGGCCAGTCATTCTAACTTTCCTGGGTGTAATTACCCATGAGAAATGTAGCGACGTATATATTCATCAAAGTGAATTATATCATTGATATATATTTTGAAAATGAAGAATAAGTTAAACCAGCTTCTCGTGTTTTTTATTGTAAGTCAATTTGTCTGTAGATTTATGATTAAAAAATTAGGGCTTTACTTATGTATTATAAGTTACAAGATTATGAAGTATTTATATGTACATCATTTTCGTTTAAATAGTTTCGGGTATATCTAGATTCAAATTTATTATATGTGTAATTTTAAAGTATATTCACAAAGTTAGTTCAGCGATTGTCACTCAAATGAAATCATATGATTTTGCAAGAAAATAAATGTTGTATGTTACTAAATTGCATTCATAAATGTTTCGCAACATTTGAGGGAGTGCATTCTAAAGCAGGTAGTTATGGTAAACTTTCTCGGGATCAGGGGATCTCTGGGATATTAAAGAGGTGTTCAGACCAAGTGGCCTCCGTAGCTCAATGGTTAGCGCACTTGCCGTCTAATCTGGCAATGTGGGTTCAAATCCGGGTTTGAGGCTCACATATGCCCGCCATGTTTCAGCTGATAGCTGACTGGCAATTAAAGGCTATGCTCAGCATTTTTTTTTAAAGTGTGTTCTCCGCGATGGCTCTCAACAAGTTCATCAAATTCAAGCTTACAGCAGATGATCTCTGGCAAACTGCGGTTACCCTTGTAAGGCTTGAGTCAGACCTTCCCCCATACACATGCCTCAAGTTCTTACATACATATGCCTCAAGTTCTTCCATACACATGCCTCAAGTTCTTCCATACATATGCCTCAAGTTCTTCCATACACATGCCTCACATTCTTCCATACACATGCCTCAAGTTCTTTCATACATATGCCTCAAGTTCTTCCATACACATGCCTCAAGTTCTTCCATACACATGCCTCAAGTTCTTCCATACATATGCCTCAAGTTCTTCCTTACACATGCCTCAAGTTCTTCCATACACATGCCTCAAGTTCGTCCCCTCAAGTTCTTCCATACACATGCCTCAAGTTCTTCCATACACATGCCTCAAGTTCTTCCATACATATGCATCAAGTTCTTCCATACATTTGCCTCAAGTTCTTCCATACACATGCCTCAAATTCTTCCATACACATGCCTCAAGTTCTTCCATACACATGCCTCAAGTTCTTCCATACATATGCCTCAAGTTCTTCCATACATATGCCTCAAGTTCTTCCATACACATGCCTCAAGTTCTTCAATACATATGCCTCAAGTTCTTCCATACACATGCCTCAAGTTCTTCCATACATATGCCTCAAGTTCTTCTATACATATGCCTCAAGTTCTTCCATACACATGCCTCAAGTTTTTCCATACACATGCCTCACGTTCTTCCATACACATGCCTCACGTTCTCCCATACACATGCCTCAAGTTCTTCCATTCACATGCCTCAAGTTCTTCCATACATATGCCTCAAGTTCTTCCATACATTTGCCTCAAGTTCTTCCATACATTTGCCTCAAGTTCTTCCATACATATGCCTCAAGTTCTTCCATACATATGCCTCAAGTTCTTCCATACACATGCCTCAAGTTCTTCCATACATATGCCTCAAGTTCTTCCATACATATGCCTCAAGTTCTTCCATACACATGCCTCAAGTTCTTCCATACACATGCCTCAAGTTCTTCCATACACATGCCTCAAGTTCTTCCATACATATGCCTCAAGTTCTTCCATACACATGCCTCAAGTTCTTCAATACATATGCCTCAAGTTCTTCCATACACATGCCTCAAGTTCTTCCATACATATGCCTCATGTTCTTCCATACACATGCCTCAAGTTCTTCCATACACATGCCTCAAGTTCTTCCATACATATGCCTCAAGTTCTTCCATACACATGCCTCAAGTTTTTCCATACACATGCCTCACATTCTTCCATACACATGCCTCACGTTCTCCCATACACATGCCTCAAGTTCTTCCATTCGCATGCCTCAAGTTCTTCCATACATATGCCTCAAGTTCTTCCATACATATGCCTCAAGTTCTTCCATACATTTGCCTCAAGTTCTTCCATACACATGCCTCAAGTTCTTCCATACATATGTTTCAAGTTCTTCCATACACATGCCTCAAGTTCTTCCATACATTTGCCTCAAGTTCTTCCATACACATGCCTCATGTTCTTCCATACACATGCCTCACGTTCTCCCATACACATGCCTCAAGTTCTTCCATTCACATGCCTCAAGTTCTTCCATACATATGCCTCAAGTTCTTCTATACATATGCATCAAGTTCTTCCATACACATGCCTCACGTTCTCCCATACACATGCCTCAAGTTCTTCCATTCACATGCCTCAAGTTCTTCCATACATATGCCTCAAGTTCTTCCATACATATGCCTCAAGTTCTTCCATACACATGCCTCAAGTTCTTCCATACACATGCCTCAAGTTCTTCCATACATATGCCTCAAGTTCTTCCATACACATGCCTCAAGTTCTTCCATACACATGCCTCAAGTTCTTCCATACACATGCCTCAAGTTCTTCCATACACATGCCTCAAGTTCTTCCATACACATGCCTCAAGTTCTTCCATACACATGCCTCAAGTTCTTCCATACACATGCCTCAAGTTCTTCCATACACATGCCTCAAGTTCTTTCATACACATGCCTCAAGTTCTTCCATACATATGCCTCAAGTTCTTCCATACACATGCCTCAAGTTTTTCCATACACATGCCTCACGTTCTTCCATACACATGCCTCACGTTCTCCCATACACATGCCTCAAGTTCTTCCATTCACATGCCTCAAGTTCTTCCATACATATGCCTCAAGTTCTTCCATACACATGCCTCAAGTTCTTCCATACATTTGCCTCATGTTCTTCCATACATATGCCTCAAGTTCTTCCATACATATGCCTCAAGTTCTTCCATACACATGCCTCAAGTTCTTCCATACATATGCCTCAAGTTCTTCCATACATATGCCTCAAGTTCTTCCATACATTTGCCTCAAGTTCTTCCATACACATGCCTCAAGTTCTTCCATACATTTGCCTCAAGTTCTTCCATACACATGCCTCAAGTTCTTCCATACATATGCCTCAAGTTCTTCCATACATTTGCCTCAAATTCTTCCTTATACTTTCAGATGCATAGTTAATACAGTTACCATGACAAAATAACATTTGAACTAATATAGTTTTTGCTCTAATAGTAAACTTGTATAGGTTTGACTGGCAAAGCAGTTTTAAACACATTCTTTTGAGCGACCACCTCCCTTCAACAACTTTATATATTTCTTGGTAGTTTTAAAATATCTAAATATAGATTTTATAAGAATGTCAGAACATCTGAAAGTGTCAAGTGATATGTCGAGTTTAAACACTTGTAATAAGATTAATTTCCTCTGTTTAATGGATAATCAATTTACTATAACAATTAAGACTAAGGTTTGTTGTGAAATCTCTATATTGACTCAATGAAATCAATAGATCATTCTACTGATGTTGGAACTTTCATGTACAGTTTCAAAGACATGAATTCCCAGTTCTAATGTTTGTGTGGTAGACTGGTTCACTGACTCAGCTAGTCGGTAGACTGGTTACTCTTGTAGCTGCTTCTGTTGGGTGAGATGTCAGTTCTAAACTTGAGTTTTGCATGTTTCATCTGTGCATACAGTACAAGTTCCCTGTAACACCCTTTGGGAGCTGCAAATAGTGACTTATGTTTAGAGGTTATTCAATATTGCTCTACAGAGGTTAACTTTACAATAAATATTGGCTGTGTGGAACTTCAAAGGTGTTGTTATAGAGAGGTTGTTGCTCTACAGAGGTTAACTTTACAGTAAATATCGACTGTGTGGAATTTTGAATGTGTTGTTATAGAGAGGTTGTTGCTCTACAGAGGGCCGCTCTTGAGAGGTTGTTATGTGTATTAAATGATGATGAAAGTGAAACACGTCTGTCTGTCTTTATTGTATTCAGCTGCATAAGTTTGTCATTTTGTGTTCCCATATCTTTAGTATACTTCATAAAGGTTCTATTTTCCTAATTAAGGAAATCTGGTGATTGTATATAGGTTTTGGAAAAAGTAAAAAAAATATCGCGAGAGGTTGTTTTATTTCAAACTGGAACTTGTCTTACTGTTTTTAAGAATTGAATTTATTGACTTTTATACTTAGTTAAGACTTTTCTTTATATTTCCAGGTTGTGTACTACAATAAAGATCGGTCGTGGACTTGGAAACCACTAAGTCGTCTGCAAAGACAGCAACATGCCAAACAACATAAGCAGATGAAAATGGTAGAAACTAAAAGGAACGAGTCGGTTTTACGTAATCTTGCAAATGAATTACTTAATGACGAGGAATGTATTCAGTTTAAACAAGCGTTACATCATTTTCGAGTGTCAAGTTCTGTGACCACGCTGTGCCAAGAACTGAAACCTGTGATAAACACAACATCAAAACTTCTGCTGCTTGTTGAGCTGAGTATGCGTATGCCATCAAACTTACAAGAGGACTTTCATCAGCTTTGCTCATTACAGTACCCAAATTACGATACGTATCTCAAGTTATTCACCAGTGGTAAGTCAACATCAGAGATGCCGGGAGTTATTGCGAAAGATTCTAACGGAAAGGTGAAAGTTGTTTCACGAGGAAGTGAAAAGAAAATGTTTATGAGATACAATAATCAAAAACAGGCGTATGAGTTACGTTCTATCCCTGGCACGAGTGTTACGAGCGGTGTGTATAGTAACGGAAGTGACAGTGACGATGTGTTTGAAGATGATCCTAAAGATAACACAGGGAGGGCCACACCAGTGCATTTAGTTGGAAAGAAGAATGTGCATAAAGTGTTTCTCAATCGTCATGACGATGGTAGCCTAGGACTTGGTATAACTGGTGGAAAGGAATATGGAACAGAACTTGTGATTAATGTTGTAGAAGACGGTGGACCTGCTGCCACTCAGGTAATGGGCTGTTTGAAAATGGCTTTAATTATCCTTTGTCGAAGTTTAGTTGTCTCCAAAAAAAAGAAAATGATCAGTTATTTTTAAGTGAATATGTATAAATGTATCGTAAGTTGTAAATGTACATATTATACCAGTATGTGTTATGTAATACCTAATATAAACCTATACCATACCTGATATAAGCCTATACCATTGCAGGGTCTTCAAGTTGGTGACAGGATACTAGAGGTGAATGGTCACAATTTCCATAATATAACGCATGCTGAGGCTGTACAGATAATGAGACATGCATGGAACTTGATTATACTGGTACAGAGACCTAGTGAGGAGAGTGACAGTGAGGAAGGTAGGACATACCCATACATTAAACCTAGGTCCCACTGAGGAATTCCACATCGGCCATGTTCTCCTGATTTCTTCCGATACCACCAGAATTTCATCAAAATTACTTCCATTATCATAAACTGTCTCATGACTTCCCCGAAGCTTCCCCTAGACCATGAGGAACCTGTTCCCGATGTCCAGATAGCTCAATCGGGAGTACATCGCCGAGGCAAAAAATGCTCAGTTGGACCTATGCTTTACAATGTCAATGCTATAGTTTGAAGTTATTAACATGATCCTCTAAAACTATGCATAATGTACCGTTCTATATTTAACTTCTGTCTACTGTTTGCGAACACTATCTTTCATGTTTAGCTGATCGTTGGCATATTCGGGACTACAAATGGTTGTGTTTTTTAGTTCCCACAATGTCCATATTAATGCTTTTAGCACTTTCGCGAAATTCTACCACTCGCACTCCGCAAAATTAATTTGCACGAAATAATTTCTAGGTTTACAGTTATATATAAGCAGGAAGTAGTACAAATGTGCATAAGTTTTACAAATAAACATTAATCTGAAGGACCAATAGTGCATGTTTTGCTTGTGAAAATTTGTATTTTGCACAATACATAAGAACCTTGTAATATATTCATGTGTTAAGGTAAGGACCATGTTTATATCTCAAGACTATACATTTGAACATTATGACATTTCAAACATTTACTGCCCTTTCCTTATGCTGTGTTCATAAGATGTGTACCCTACTTATTATTTATACTTGCTGTGATCTAGAATGCAAGAAAATTAACGACAGAGTCTTTGAATAAGTCTCTAAATACAGTCTCCCAATTGGTCAACTTTTAAATTGTGCTCAAAACCAACCAATCAAATGTTCGACTTTTTATACCTATCTGGTCCCCAAGCTGAAATTTATTATCCTGGAATATGACAGGCTTCGGAACCATCTCATCCCTAAATACGGAACATGCTGTACTTTGCATAGGGCTTCATGACTTACAATGTTTGATGTTCATGTTCCAATGTTGACATTCCCGCTAAAAATTCCACCTCTTGATTAAACCACTTCGTGGGTTAAAGTTTCATACAAACTTGTATCTAAAAGAACCGCGGTTTGGAATATTTGAACTGTTTAGAAACCAAATATTTGGTTAAAGGTTTTCAGTTCATAAACTGGTTTCATGAAGATCGGAAACTTGATCAAGTTTACTAAACTTATTCCTCATTAACTGAATTTGGGTCGAATTATATTTAAATGTTTAATATTTATTTAGAATTGTGTATGTAGTGTAATGTTTCTGTTCCTACATTGAGTTGTGTTGACCTTGGACTATAGCCAATGGCTAACTTATAAGGCTACTATCAAATTCCTAACTATATTTTATTTCATAACAAGAGCTGAATAATTGTAACCACAAAATTTCAATGAACATGGTCCAAACAGCAATGAGTGATGAGACACCACCTCTCAAATTGTGACACCACCCTACAAATGTTGACACAACCCTACAAATGGTGAACAACCCTACAAATTATGGCACTACCTTACAAATTGTGACTCCACCCTACAAATTGTGACACCACCCTACAAATGGTGACACCACCCCTACAAAGTATGGCACTACCTTACAACTTATGACACCATCCTACAAATTGTAACACCACTTTACAAATTGTGACACCACCATACAAATTGTGACACCATCCTACCTATTGGCGCCACCCTACAAATGGTGACACCACCTTACTAATTATGGCACTACCTTACAAATTATGACACCACCTTACAAATTGTGACACTACTTTACAAATTGTGACACCACCCTACTAATTATGGCACTACCTTACAAATTATGACACCACCTTACAAATTATGACACCACCTTACAAATTGTGACACTACTTTACAAATTGTGACACCATCTTATACATTGTGACACCACCTTACACATTGTGGCACCACCTTACACATTGTGACACCACTTTACAAATTGTGACACCACCTTACACATTGTGACACCATCTTACACATTGTGACACCACCTTACTCATTGTGACACCACTTTACAAATTGTGACACCACCTTACACATTGTGACACCATCTTACACATTGTGACACCATCTTACACATTGTGACACCACCTTACACATTGTGACACCATCTTATACCTTGTGACACCACCTTACATATTGACTTATAATGACACCACCTTACATATTTACTTATTATGATACCACCTTACAATTTGCTGTGACTGAGAGAGATGCTGTGTCATCTACATGTCTATAATGTAGATTGTAATATTGTAAAAGTTATGAAGTTGTAGTTTTATTGGTACCGCACTGGTTCCAGAATGGAATGAAATTTTTGTGCACAGGGGAGGATCAACATGTTTTTAATTCTTAATGTGTAAATACTTACTTTAGATATTAGTGTTTTATACTACATGTATATTTAATTAATTTATGTATGCTTTCAGATGAAGTTGACACACCAACTACGAGACAAGAACAAGTGAAAGATTTTGAGATGGTTATTTATCCTGCTGACTCTGGTCGACTCGGTTGTGTTACACAAAGGTTAACATTTCAATATACTATAATATCAACAAATGCACTGCATCCTGCGTGGATTTCCTATCAGGTTTTTCGGATAATCTGGCAGAGGAAAAAAACTGACTAAGGAATTTGTTTGCTCCACAGACCTCTGGCTGCCAGGCAGCACCACATAGTGGACTAGGCGAACAAATACTTAGAAAAGAGTGTTATCTGGTCTAGGAGAAGGGTTGAACAGATATGACCTATAAATATTTTTTACAGTTTTACACTTGTGTTTTATATGCTAGTCATATTTCAATTCAACATATTCATTCACAAGCAGACGTGCAATGTTATGCCATGACGTCGCGTAAACATGCGATGACGTCTCGTTAAATGATGTGACGTCATTTACGACGTCGCCATATTGTTTTTTACATTGGATTAAATAAGAAATGTATTTTTTCAATAATTTTCATGATTTGAATCAGGCTTGTATGCCGAAACGTTATTAAAAGAGTGGAACTGTATTCATATTTCATATTGGAAAAAAAAAATTAAACAAGATAAGTTCTCAAATCTTGAGCAGGAACTTTCCTCTACCGGAAGTGGGACGTGAAATTCAGTCAACCGAATCATTATTCTGTGTCTGGTCTGTCAAAAAAATTGGCCATAGCTAATGCCAAACTACAACAACAACAGTCACGTGTTTGTCGCATGTAATCGTTAATGGGGATTTTCCCGGCCGCCCTTTATTATGGTTGAACATTTGTAAAATATGACTTCTATTGAATAGGGCGAGTCTCCCGTGTGATACACTGTACATAAACAGCCATATAAAGTAAATGAAAGTTCTATATTTTGTTAAAATATCAAATTTGTTTGAATATGTTTCATTCAACAATACCTATGATATTATATACAGTCATTCAGCTATGATATGCTGACTTTTAGACCAGCGAACCAAATTTTCCAGAATAATTTGTTATTGCATATATTATAAATAATAATTTACCTTTTCTTTACAGACTTGCCAGTCATGACCTACTGGTGAAGCATGTGGAACCAAACTCACCGGCTTGCAAAGCTGGTATCCGGTTACATGATCTGGTCTATAAGGTAAACATTGCATAAATCACATGTTTGTACACAATTTATGCTCTTTTATAGTGCGCCCAGGATAATGTGATATTTACAAACATGAATCAGTTTGGTCAATTGTTGCAAAATTGGTTTTACAAATCACTAAAGTAAACAGATAAGGTCAGTATTGTACTCAAAACATCACTCAGATAAAAATATACCAAATTTTCCCACCTTTCTTATTATCTTGGGAGCACTATACTATGGAAGTATTTAATTAGGTTGTACTTAGTGCTCGAGTTCATAGGTCTCGGGTTTGATCCTACGACCACGATATACTAAAGTCGTAAAACTTGGTTCTGGTATATCTTCCTTGCTCGATTCACAGCAAAGTAAGTTCCAGGTAACTGCAGGTTCACCCAGTATCATAATAATGTGACCAGTTATGTCTTCATTTGACTGAAATACTGCTGACCAGTGGGACTTAAAACATTACTTCAAAAAATAGTCCAAAAAATCATTAAGTTTAAAATGTTTTATCTTGCACCTTTGTTTATATGCAATAATATGGAGATAAGGACATGATCCTTAACTTTATGCATGAATATATAACACGGTGATTCCATTAAATATATCAATTACCGCAAGCAAATCGTTTGTAGTGCAATATCTGTCCTTTAGATTTGTGATTGTATTACACCTCGAGCGTCTTCGTGATACTCCCCGCTTATGAAAACGTACAACCAGGGTCATAAATATAGCCTTGATACCAGTTGTTAAATTATGCTAATAGAAGGTCGAGGATCAAGTCAAATTCAAGTACATTTAATATAATATTGCTATTTTTTTATACAGATCGACAGTATCAGTGTGCGAGAATTGTCAGAGAAACAAATAGTCATGTTGACAAATGCTAAACGTATCAATCTGAATATTAGAAGATTTGTGCCTTCAAATGGTGAGTTATCATTCCTTTACTGGGTACCATAGAGTGCTCATGGAACTATTTGGTTGACATTGTGATAAACATATACCGCTAATTACCGTGAGAACATTTTTGTTTGTGCTGAACTTTAAGTTTAATAATAATAATAAGTTTCCTGTAGTAAGCATATTTGTTTACCATCATAAGCCCCTTACATTATCAAAGCCATGTAACACTATCCAACATTTTTACAGAATCATGGCCCCTGATTCACTAAGTGTTTTTATGGACAAGGCTTCTATAATGGCATAAGCGTTTATTGAATGCAATCTTATTTATTCATCTAAAATTTATAATATTTTACATAGTTTGAAAGAAATTGCTTTTTTTGCTTATTTTTCTGGCAAGTTTCAAAATCAAATTTTGCAGTTGACTTGTTTTGCCTTCAATCCTACATGATCATATTGTGTAATTTCCTATCAATGAAGTGAAACTGTATTTGTGATTTATATCTAACTTGACTTGCCTGATATGCACAATTAACTCACGTTTGAAAGGCAATGTAATTCATGTACAAAGGTAATCATTTATGTTTTTCGTAATTATTCTTACTTGTAACACTGTTGGATGTTAAGATAACTCTTACTATAAAAGTTATTTTAAGTTTGTAGGAGTTATCTTTATCTCTCTTGGTTTAAAGTCTTTGTGACTATTCCAACTGGAACATATCGAGTTTTGGTGTATATCAAGCTACATTGATATTTATATTGAATGTGTCTCATTCTTTCGGCTACAGATAATACTGATGGTCCAAGCAGGTCCCGACAGAACAGTGAATCAGCTCCTGTAAGAATGTACAGAACATCCTCGGAGCCACGTGCCAATGATGGTCGAGATATTTCGCCAGAATCACACCACTCTAGCCATCACTCCAGTCACCATTCCAACCATCATACACAAAAATATTTCCGCTCAAGGAGTGCATATTTCCCAAATCCTAAAGACAAGTCTGAGCATTTAGTTCACGGCGAAAAAACCAAAGAAGCCAATTGGATAATTTCCCCAAAACCACGAGAGCACCGATACACGCAAAGACGGGAAATGGTAATGACACCCAACGCTCATTCCTTCCCAGTGCATGGCCGAAGTAGGTCCGCAGGACGCAATGAGTATATATATCGTCATAGTCACGTTGCTAGGGATTCTGGGAACACCGGCGGCAGTCGGGGTCGATACGTGAGAAATCAGTCACAATCTCCACATCGGAACACGATACAACGTGTTCATCATGAAGACAATGTCATACGAGCCATACAGATGGGGCTGGAGAAACGCCAACGTGCCATAAGGAGATCACTCTACCAAATGCCTGACCCCGTCGACTATGAGTGGGAAATATAGTGATATTCTAGAATAAAGTGAAATATCCAAAAGTTTACATAATATTGGGTAATAATTATAGCAGAAGACAGTTTTACTGATATGGTACTAACATTGGCACCTAAAACTGACTTAGTTCTGACGTAGCTTCACACATAACAAAGTTGGAGAACTTAGATGCAAAACTTACATTAGTTGTATTTTCACAAAATAACAATTTTTGAATAAATTTTAACTTCGCACTAAACTGAAACATGACATTAGTTGGAGAATTTTGGCACAACAAATATCACCTAGAACTGTCATTAATGATTTTTTTTTGTAAAATAATTACCTAGATGTAATTTAAGATTTTATTTTGAGATAGCTTAGCACTTAACGTGACACACTTTGAGATTTTGTGTTTAATATTTTTTGCAATGAACATAGACTATATAAAACATGTACATGTATACTTATCATACTGTAAACCACTTCATTTTCACGTAACTTTTATTTCGCGATTTTCCCGAAAGTTTCAAGATTTTTTGTTTGAATTCGCATCATTGACAATGTCCAATTCCCGACTTTGGGTTGCGAAATTTTCACGAGAATAATGATTTTGCCGGTCAACATCTTGGCAAATAGTAGCGAAAAGAAATCTCTAGCAAAAAAGTGATTTACAGTAATTTGTAACGTATAGACCAGTGTACAACCCGTAGACTGGTACAACAAATGCTCAATTATTTAAAGTCTCATATGTATCTCACTTTTTATATAATCAGAAATGGATATGAATGTTTTATGATAAATAGTGTGCCTGATGTGTGAGAGATTACATTTCATACAAATAAGAAACACTAAACAAATGTAAGATATTTCAGGCAAGTTAATGTGCCAAAGTTTCCTATATATAATTTTTTAATACTGTAAAACATATCTAAGCCACCATTTTCTCTCTCAAAAGTCTGAGTGTGTAGTATTTACTAGTGTACGAAACATGGTATGAATCCCAATACACCGCTTTTCAGTTCCATCAGAGCCATATAAAAACAGAACAATTCTCTGACAGAACTGAGAAGCGGTGTATCGGGATTCATACTGTGAGAAAGAACTTGTAGTATGACTAACATTTTCACATACTGTAGTTATATTGGCATATAATTATCTTGTCCTGTTTATTATAGTTTCATTGCAAAACTATAATGCATTGGTTGTAGTATTTACATGCCTATTACTGCTCATTGCTCATGGACAAATAAGACAATGAATGTCAAGTTCATAATTAAGTTTTATTGTCTTATCAAATTAGATTAACTTAGAATGCTGTTTGGTTTGTTCTACTGTGTACATGACTTGTACATACTTGTACCAATATATCCGTGGTATATAGCAGTGGACAATGCTTCTGTCTCTTTCTATCTGTTATCTCTACTCATTAGGTTCCTAACATGCTGCCAAGTAACAGTGTTTGTTCAGTGCACTCTCCATACCATCCACCCTTTGTTAAACACACATTGTTTGGCTGCTGTTCTGAGGTTATACCATTATTGTTGCTGTGGAGAGAAAATTTTTGTTGATGTTGCTGATATTTGTTGTGAGGTTGCTACACAATTTGTCAGTCTAACCTGACACAAACAACCAGTCAAGGTAGACATCAACTGTGGCTGCTTAAAGCAGGTGGTTGGTTCATAGTGACACACCTCTTAAAATAGCATTTACTGATTGGTTGATAGTGACACACCTCTAAATATGGCCTTTACTGATTGGTCGATAGTGACACACCTCCAGTGAATGATTAATTGGGATTTAATAATATTGGCTGTATAAGACAGGTGGCTGCCTCCTGCAGGAGCTTCCTTACAGAGGTTTGGGCAACCTTTTATTGGCTTGTTGCGACAGCCAAGTGGTCTAATGCTTTGCTAAACAATGGTGCTGTACAGTATGGGATAAATCCCATTATAGGTGCAAACTATTTTACTGTACAGTATAACTTGATTTTATTGAGTCAAGGTCGTGTGGTCTGATCTGGAGAGGTTGCACTGTAACTTACACTGTTATTATTGTTGTTGTTGGTAATGTTATTATGGTGATGTGAAATCCTATTGTTGCATATTGAAGGTGTTATATTATAGTTTTGTATATTTACATAAATACAAATTGTTGTGTTGGTTTATTTACACCAATGTTTTTTTGTTGTTACATATAATTTAGTATAAAATTACTGGAAAAGTGATTTGTTGATAAATAATATGTATGGTTAATCAGAGCCTGTATAGTTTGATATTTTTGTTAGACAAGTTTGATTACTAGTATATATATTTGTAGGAAGTAGGAGATCGAAGGTTCCTATCCGGATGGAAGCTGGAATATTCTTTACTTCATTTCAATGCACTGTGCATAGAAAACCAATCATGACTCACAACTAAATCTTACACAATAATTATACTTATATAATATTTTCAGATAAAATTGGACGCTAATCAAACAATTACCTTTTAACAACCTTATTATGTGCAGGGTATGTCATATAAACTGCTCTAAAACTTCTGAGTTCAAAATGTGAAAATTGCACCTTTAAGGGGCTTTTATCATTCATTAGCGAAGCTTTTTTGGCTTATTTATGTGCAGCTTTTTTTGTCTCTACAAACCATGCGATCGTTTAAATGTGTAATCTCTGGTCAAAATAATACATCTCATGACAAATAATCAAAACTTTGTGTTCACAGTAGAATCAAAATATATTTATAGTTTGTCCATTTTATCATAGAAGATTATATTTCTATTTTAACCCAACATCTGTTCTATATTACACTGCCTTGTTAGTCATATGTTCATATTCACTGCTTTAATATTTATAGATGACATTTGGAATTTTTAAGATCTGTAATGTAAATATACATGTATGCTCCTTGCACTACTATCCTAGTTCATTTCAATTCAATATAATTTTATTTAGTTCATGCATTACTTCATAAATATGCTATGTACAAAAAGGTGTTTGCGTACAGTTAAACAGCATGCTGTAGGAGGAAGTTTCCAGAACGTTAAAGTTCTGAAACCTTTTCTTGGCTAATATTAAACTTTCAAAGTTGATATAAATATGTCCAGTACAAAATTGCACAAGGTACTAAGACGAAAGGTCAAGAACAGTCACGGGTTTCTGTATCATTACTTGCATGTGACCTAACTGATTGCGGCTGTTGACAAATAAAATGGACATATATTGTGAAAACAGGCAAAGTTACTGCTCTATATGAATAACAAGTTACATTGGGCAATTGCATGTGATGAATTAAAATTTACATAGAGCAATTGTATGACTTGTGGTGAATTTCTGTATGTTATATGAAATCATAGTTTACAAGTAAAGCAATGGACATACAATTCATGTTGATTTTTGAATTGTTGTAGAAGTTATACATATTATGTTATATAGCATCAACCAATCCTGTATAAGGATGGAATTGGATATGATTTTCGTGCTATATGTTGTTTATGATGTAGTTATATTGTTATGTTGTTGTGTAACTATTATACATACACTTTAGTTGTCAAATTAAGGCCTAGGTCCCACTGAGAAATTCCACATCGGCGAAGCTCTCCAGATTTCTTCCGATACCACCCGATTCATTACAATTCCTTCCGATTTCACGAACTGTCTCATGACTTCCCCAAAGCTTCCCTAGACCACGAGGAACCTGTTCTCGATGTCCTGAATGCTCATTAATTTCAATCGGGAGTACATCGCCGAGGCAAAAAATGCTCAGTGGGACCTAGGCTTAAGAACAAACATTTAAGCACCCAAGCACAATAAATTACAATTATACAACAATGAAATGCAAGTTCTCCTATATTTACATTTTCTAAATAGTTAGGACCATAATTATAAACTTTGTTTTTGCTGTATGTTCAAAAGCTTTTATGGTTCGATGTTACAGTCTGGATTTTAATTAATTCCCAAACTAAAGCAGTTTGAAGTTTAATTGCAAATTATTACGCTGACCTTGAACTTGATGATTTGTTGAATACACTATTAAAATGATTATTTCATTCTTGTGATACTTAAATACATGTGTATGACTTATATAGCATTAGCATATGACTTGACTTACCCGAAAAAAATATTGTTTATCACTTACAGCAAATTTTTTTAACTGCATAGGATCCAACTCCTCACAGCGATTATGTCAGGTGTTGTTACTTTAATATTGTTACGGAGCCTAGTGGCAAGGGAGATCACTGTGGAAGAGTTAAGCATAGGACTAGCAATACATATACATGTGCGTCTGTGTGTTAACATACAGGTTTGTCAATGGTTTATATAGAATATGTATATTTATATCATAAATAGTTATATACTTTTATATGTATGGGTTGCTGTTTTCAAGTGGATTAAATATATCAGCAATTTGCGTTCTTGTATCGTTTATCTAGTGAAATGCACAATATTGAGCAGACCCCAATCTAGGACCTGAAGTTTCTCAAATAGAAGAGGAAGCTCACATTGAGATTTTGCTCATTAGAAATCAGTTTAGCTCTTCACTGAAATAACCTTAACGATAAGCAACTATATTTAAGCTGAGATTAAGCCAGGATTTTTCTACATATTGAGGCCTGTATTATTGGGCTCCCCATCAATTCTTTGAGCAGCTAAGTTATCAAAATTTAATGCTTGCAGAAGAATGGTCACAAGTATTACAAATTAACTTTAGTGAATCTCAACTAGACGCGTTTTTGACACAAAAACGTATGCCTTTGAAGAAGGCTTATAAACATTTACAGAAATCGTCCAACCTACAATTCCTAGGCTTGGTACCAAGTTTTCATTTGAAGTTTAATTGGAATCCAACCAATGGTTACTTCCATCTAGACACCCATCCAAACAGATGTCCAGCACGAAATCAATCAATATGTCTCTTCACTATATGTGGGAGATATAATTATCTAACTCAACAAACATCCAAAAAATAGTTGAGTTTGATGATTGATAAAAACGGAAGTTCCAGTTAGTGCTACAAGAGGCCTACATTACTATACATGTTAGTGACTGAACGCTTGATAAAACATCAGAAAATATTCAGAAATAACAAACACGGACGTGATTTTTGTACATTATAATATTTCATTTGAGCACAATACACACAATTCAGTGGTTTCTACAATGTAAAATATATTGCAAATATATGTAAATGTGAGACTACGGTATTGTGACAATCTATGTGAGACTACGGTATTGGGACAATCTATGTGGTGAGACAATGAAAGCTGTATGATGCATATACTGTCAACTCATTATTCTTCAAGAAAGTTGAATTTTAATGGATTTTGTTGTGAAACTCGTCCACAAAATCTAATCCCTATGATTAATCAACTTCCCAAATACTGAATATAGGTAATAGGTTTACCCTTTTATGTTTTATAATCCTCAAATTAACGACCCCAATAAAATGCATTTTTATCAAAATCCACAAAATTTCAAACCCCTGAAAATGTGTGCTATTACAGTAGAACATTCAGGCCAAGACGTGAGTTAAAACAAGAGTTATCACTAAAAGTAATCAATACCCCTGAAATTAATTTTAATACATGATTGAAGAAATGTTCCTAAAAACATTAATATAAAATCACAGTTAAAATATATGACAGTTCACAAAATGTGCTGTATGCATAATTGGAGAATTGGAGAGTCTTACTTAAATAATATTTTGTCATCTGTGATGGAAAGTATCAAACACAAAATAATTTCACATTGAATAACTGCCAACAGGAACACAGATACAAAGAAATTCAATTCCAATAAGTAGTAGAGTGACAATATAGAGTGGCTTCAAGACAAAATTTTCTATTTTTACTTCTTACCGTCTGCAGTCGATACCGCTAGCCTTATTTACAAATATAAATTGAGTAATCAAATACATTTCAGACGACGTTCGATCTCGTGCATAATTTCTTTTAATAAATGTACCATGTACTCTTTCAATCTACACTGATAACAAGTCGTTAGTCGACTTTGTTGATATTATCTAGTTTTGTTTAAAAATGAGGCTAGAGTTACAACTGGCAAGTTATAAAAAATCAAGAAATACAAAAATTGTTTCAATAGCATTGAAAAGTATTTCGTTTTTAACCATATGTACTTCAACATGTTGTTTAATAACATTTCCATAATTATGCTGCTTTAAGTGAGTATAAATATCACATTAAGTCAGTTCAGTCTTCAACGTTCAACTGAACATTGTCTCTCATGTTTCTACTCTATAATACAATTCAGGCACTTTATGCTACAACAAATGACAACATGTATGTACATACAACAGAGTGGTCTCAGTATGAGAGTGAATTCAGCCTATAACTTTAGCACTATAAAATGCAATACAAAAACAAACACAAAATCCACCATATTTATCGTTTCTTAATATTTAGGAGCATGCAAACTTTATATGTTGTGCCAAATGTTTGAATGCTTTCATAGGCAAATGTTATGGTCTTTGAATTTAATCCATAACAAAAGTATAGGCAATATTGTGTTTGTTTTTGTACTGCAATTTATCGTGTTAGAGTTATATCCATGTGTATATTTACATGTGCATATCCAACTTCCACAATCACAATACTATAGTATAATGTACAATGCAAGCACTTTACAGATATATCACAATTTAACATACATACAGTATATTGAAACAAATACAAATGAGTCTGAACAAAACCTGGACCGGAATCACAAAAAAAACACTTCAGTTTGAAATAAATCTAAGAATCTATCATCAACTTGAGTTAACAAGAGCCCCGGTCCCAATCTCCCGAAGCATCTCAAGTACAAATTTCATCTCAAATTGAGATTATGCTCAAATCAGAGTCAGAATTGGAGATCAATTTGAAATTCCAGCTCTACATTTTAATGTTATAAACTAAGAATAATATTTTCTGTTTTGTAATGAGAATTTTAAGTCCACTCTCCCATGGAAATTATCTAAAAGACTGAGAAAATTTGAGATGAGATTTAGCTCAGATTGAGATGTTTCGGTAGATCGGGGACAGGTTGCTCATCTTAGTTACCTTTCTCACTAAGACTTGCAAAAACCATTGGACCCCACAATACCATCACAGTGACTACCTCAAACATTATAAGTGGAGAAGATTATTTTACACATGCTTGCATCAAATCCTTAACAAGAGTTTTTTAAAACACGTATACCCCCATGGTGACCCAATAGTCAGAAATGGAAAAGGCCACAGTAAACTTGACCTTGACCCTACCGACATAAAAATCTATAGGGGTCATCTATTGTTGGTGAACAACCTCCATGTAAAGTTTGAAGATCCTTTGGGAAAGCGTTCTTGATTTATTGAATGGAAACCATTAAATTTTGGTTTACCGATTGACTAACGACAGACATGTGCAAAACAATATACCCCCTCATCAAAGATTGGGGCATAATAAACTGTAACACAGAACAATATCATATATACTGATAATCTCAAACTTCATAATCAAGTAAGTAAGTTTTGAGACATTAGCAACAACATGTAACAGTCAGAGAAAACCTCTGATGGCAAGCACACAAAATGAGATATCTATATGCACACATAAACTGCCTTAACTCGGCCATTGCCGGTCCCAAGCCCAGGATGCACCCTAACGACTGAATCAATCTATTGCTACAAAATCTAATACCATAGCAAATTTGACGGATTTATAGAATCAACCAATGAGAAACATGTGGCTTCCGACCGTTTCTGCTGGTGAACTGGTAAAGGCCCTAAAGTCTACATAACATAATTTGTTAATGAACAGAATAACAAGATAAGGGAAAAACATGTTTTTCAACCAAGGAAATCACTAGTAAATTAAAAATCATTACTGGTAAATACATAGATTCGAAACAAAATGAACTGGAAGAAACATGCATATACGCATGTATGTGGAGTAATAACAAATAAATTATATACTGAGGTTACACAAAATATTAACTACATGTAGCTGAACAAAGATTCTGGAATAAATTAGAATAATTTATAGAGAACAAGATGTGTGATGAGATTCACAGTTAATATCAACAGCAGAATAATCTTAATGTACTATACACTCATCATGCTAAAAGTTGGTTACAGCAAATTCCAGTGGACCAGGGCCCGGTGTCATTCTCAACATTGACATTACTGGATAAAACCTGTTTTCCGGAATCTAAAATTTCATGGTCTGGGGGATTCCGGACAAAAGGCGGTATACTGTATTCATAGATACTTTCGTGGATACAATATTTCGTGTTTTTCATACCGTCGGCATATTCGCGGCTACAAATTTTCACGGAATAATAAGGCCCGCGAATTCCGCGAAACTTAAGTTGCTACGGCATAAAGGTATGTTTGACACATCTCGCAATTTTTAGTGGACTGTTTGTCATCACCATCCGTGTATACACGATCAAATTCAATTGATTGTGACCTTAACTGACCTGATAACAATTATGATGATTAATTAATCTCTTCATAACAAAGGATTTCATAAAGTGTTTTCACTAGGTGTTATCAACATAAACCAGTAAATAGTTATTATTATAAATTAACCACCAAACATATGTTAAACAAATAAATGTGAAATGATTATTGTAAATACCTGTACAGAAATACATTGACTTAAATCATGACCAACACAAACTTTCGTATGTAGAAGTAAACTGAATGTTAACTCCCCACCCATGTACCTCCGTGCTTGTTTACATTGAGCACATTACACGCTACTTCATCAGTGTTTATGTCTACACAGCCTAAAATATGCACGATTCTTACAGGATCGAAATTGATGTTTTAATTGAGATAATTAACACAATTAATCTCAGATTTTATAAAGATGGATTTATTGACAGAAGTTCCCACGTCATGTATGCGCAAGTACAATTATCCTTCGTCAAATGGTTTTGCGATTTTAGAGTGAAGAAGCTAGAAACGTTCGCGGCTTCGTTGGAGGTAACATTTTTGCGGCTATCAAACTTCGCGATATGATACCTCCTGCGAAAGTCGCTAACTTAAAATGCGCGAAACCATTTCTAGGAATACAGTATATAAAGTGGGAGAGAATATATTATTCTTTTTTCAAAGTTAAAACAAGAAAAACGTATAAAAAATATTTTATATAATCATTAAACATCTTTGTAATTAAGAATTAGAAAAAAATTCAATTGGAATATCTCACACAACGTCGCACAAAAAACCCCGAGAATTCCTGAAAGCCAGTTTTAACCTATAATGTTGATACGGTGAATAGAAATATCTTAGTTAAGATCAGACCGTATGTAATTTGCTGTATTAACTCCCTTAGTCTTTGTTGATCTGTACATTAGGGAAGGATTTGACTTATAGAACATACTGAGTATCAATATGATATCACACAGACTGATATTAGCAACATGATTAGTTTCTTAATGACAAAGACACAATCTGACATACCCCTCATTGTATACAATGGAACACCAATACTATCAATTGTTTGAGGCTGCCTTTAAGAATTCTTAGTTTAGAGTGACCTGTTCTAGAAAATTTTAGGTGGGTATGTAGGTAGAAGAGAATTCTTCAATCATTTCTACTCTTAAAAAATAAATGTCCCTGAAAGGTAAAAAAAAGTTGATTTTCATGAGTTGGTAAAGTTACTCCATACAGATAGTTTATAAAGATCAGCCTGATAAGAAATGACTTCTCAGTCTGGATTTCATTGATAATAAACAAATCAATCAGGTGCCAAATAAAGGCTATGCTCGGCGTCGGCATGTGATACTTACACTATTAAAGATCATGTAATACTAAACAAGATTCCACATATTTGTGTAAATATAAAACCCATCCAAAACAAACTATCACTGAATGCATCACACGCAAATAACCTAAGACTAAGGGCAAAAACTATGCAATGCAGCTTTTATGCCTGGACGGACACATATGGAATAGATCTACTTATGATAATGAAGCCCTGTTAAAACTGGTATTTCTAAAAGAAGACACTGGAAGTGACATTTCATTTTCTTCTTGTTAGGCACATTTTTTTCAAGGGGATTGCAATTTTATCAAAGCGAGCACCTTTGCATAGACAATTTTAATCAAACTGTCCCAGCTCCAATAGAGCAATAGTTAGCACTTATTCATTCAAAAATGATCTAACTTGATAGTTTATATGCTTGGAAAGCCTTATGTGATTATATTGAATGTCACTGTTTGACGTTATTGCTGGTGACATCATGACGTCAAACATATACGAGGTGCAAGATTTAGGAAATGTTATGTCTATGGTTATGCTTTTATGGATATTTTCACAATGATACATGTCCACGAACTTTACAGACAACTCTCGTACATATGTTGTATACTTAACCTGAAGAAACTGATAAAACGAAATGCGTCGTTTTGTACACCCATTTTTTGAGTTGTGTCTTCTTTCATTGATATAATTGGGGAGCCTAGTATGAAATTTCAAGGCAATACATGAAGTAGTTACTGTCATACAGCCTCGATAGAAATTTGCATGGAAAACTTAAATCAAAGTGTGACACAGACTCCAAAGTGAGTAGAAGATATATCAGTATTCTTCGAATAGCTGAGCTAAATACATGCAACATGTAAACACACATCAAATAATGATACAGTAGTTATTCTAAGTGAACACCTTTACCTCCTATTGAATACCAACACCAAAGACTTATCCTGTGCTTTTCAATAAAACATTCAAGTCTTTCTTACAAGTAACACAATATCACACAAAAAATATCACGGCAACATATACATATAGGTGAGTATTACATTATTTCATGTATTCTGTATCTGACCAGATCGTCTTGGAGTTTCCACCGGAGTTATCATACTGTCAGTACATATTCCACGAACAACATCCACTTGATTATTGTTGTCCAAATTATTCAACTTCACACCTACTCCTATGCTGGAGTCTGCGCCCTCTTCAAGGCCTACATGTGCCCTGCCCCTTTCAGCCACAGTTATACTGCCCTTTATGGACCCTGGAGGCACTAGTAAATTTTCATTAGTTTCGTCTCTTTCAGTAATATTGCTGTTTCTAATGGGTGGTAACATCTGACTGGGCATGTTCATATATCCTGAAGCCCCACCCATTCCCTTACCAGAGACGTTATTTAACGGTGGTAGTTGTGAATGGTGAGTATTTTCTACCAATGATTGACTGTTACTATTAGACGATGATCCACCTGTCGACAGATTTAAGCTTTTTTGAAGAATTCCCACAACATCCACTCGTTGTAATTCATTTAGATACTTAATCAGCACCTCTATGGTTGACTCCCTGTTTGATTGTTCCCACTCTCTCAGCAGTTCTTTCACAGGATTCTTCTCTAACTCAAGAATTTGAACTTGTTCATTAGTCAGTCCCATTATACCTAGAACAGAACATAATAAAAGAATGATAAAAACATCATCTCAATTTGTCAGTAATATATTCCAGTCCAGAATAAATAAATATTGCAGTGGATACTACAAACATCCTTATACAGGAACTACTTAGAAGAGGATATACAGATGAGCATGTTGAAAATTTGAAATGTCTAATTCTTCCCTCTATCACATAACCTGCAGTCCAGCAGTGCAGTAAAGCTATGCCATAAATATCGTTCAGCACTCCCAGACTGTGCAATAAATATTAAAAATAGCCCGACATGACATTAGCCAATCCAGGCTTCGATCGGCCCATAACGTTAGGATAATCCTAGCATCTTCAAGACGCTTAATGACCCGCTAAATAAAGTATATAGAGGCTCTTGCATTAGTGCTCATTACATACAATTTTATTAAACTTGTCGACAAAACAATAAGACATTCACGAAGCCTTGTGTCATATTATTTTGTATATGTAATGAGCACTAATGCAAGAGCCTCTATAAAAAAAATTATTCTGGTTTTAAATCTACAAATTGTAACCAAGTGATGATGATGTCAATCATGACCCAATATCAAACTTTACCAAGATTTATGAGAGAACATCATTGTGAACAAGTCTCATAAAGATTAGGAAAAACTTTGACCTCTAGTGCTTATACAAGGTTTTCTAAGAAAATACCTAGTGACCTAGTTTTTCACTCCATATTACCAAATATCAAACTTGACCTCCATTTTGAAGAGAATAAAGGTTCATAAATATTAGGAAAAAAATAGATCTAGTGTCTATACAAGCAATTGAGGACGGACGTATAGACAGACATACCCTCACCTTGTATAGACAGACAAACCCTCACCTTGTATAGACAGACATTCCCTCACCTTGTCACTGTGTTACAGGTGATCTAGAAAAATATTCCATACAAAACATCGTACATTTCTTGCATGTCTCTTTAAAATTCACAAGAAAAATCTACATGACATGTATTATGCTACACTTACCCGCCAAGCCTTTCCAATTACGATCTAAGTCATTGGGAATTCTTAACTTCATACAAATTTCATTGAACACAGTCCAAGGTAAATCAGTAACCCTTACTGGAGTCTTCACTGTTTTCTTCTGGGTCTGGAAAATATCACAAAATAAACAGTTCAATAAATCAAGCAAGATGACCACAGGAAATGAAGAATGAATTTCCCTGTTAATTTCCTGATTTTTGCCAAATGAAAGGAGATTTTCCCCTGTTTGTTTGCGGTGTTCACATGAACTCAGATACAGCTGAAAATATTGGTTCCAACCTCCCCTTATAGCCATACCTTTGACACCAAATTTAACTCATTATTTATAAGTATCTAATGTCCGCTTAACACGACTGGTCTTGAATGTTTCTTTTTTATAAATAAATGTTGCTAACAGTATGTTTGAAGAAATATTTTCTATATATTAATAAAGTCATGAAGAGAAGTTACCAGAAACCACATTTTTTTATTTTTGCCAAATTTTGAAATTCCCTGATTTTTCCTCACAAGGAATTATAGGGGTATTTTCCCTGTTGTGTAGAGTCCGTGGAGAGGGGAAGGGAAAGAACTCACATCATGTTCATTTGAATACTGTTATGATTGGTTAAGCGATAGTTCCTTGCAAATTAATTAATCTGTGAAAATAAACTTTCACAACACCTATCTTGGAAGTTTCAAACTGAAATTCATAAATCTGCAAAATATGGTTGTTACACAGATCACAGTTATAAAGTGATTTACTGTATAATATGGACGAGGGCTGAAATAGGGACCAATGGAGTTTAGGTAAGGGAGCTAGAATAGGAACCTACCGAGTATAGGTAATGGGGTAAAATTAGAACCTACAAAGTAAAGGGGATATGTTACGAGCTAAATATGGAGTATAGGCCAGGGGTGGTATTCAAGATCTTACTTGACTTAAGGATAAGGACAACCAATCAGATCTCACCATATTAAACTCTTAGTCAGTAACATGCAATATGATTGGCTATCCTTATTCTCCAATAAAATAAGAGCAATATTAAAAATCACTTCAGGGAGCAAGATTAGGGATGTACATAACAAAGTAAGTATACAAACCTGTACTGTATTGACTGACATGTCTGGTTCTCGTTGTTTCCATTGTCGGATTGGTTTCAACGTATCAATCCTCTCCCCACAACAAAACTGTGGCTTACTTCCCCTTAGTTCCACCAGGTGGGGTTTGGGTTGGTAATCACTACGACAGCTCTCACCCAGGGGGCATGGAGCACATACAGAAAACTGGATGTCCAGTGAACACTGCAGACATGACTCACATGTTGAATACAACCAGTTGTAGATTTCAAACGGTTTGGTTACACGACTCTTATCATCACTGTAGAATAAAATAAACATGCGTTTGATAATCAAGAAAAACTCTGAAGTTTAAACTATGCATTCATGCAACATTTATCTTACTCAGATAAATTGTCGTTAAAACACAGTCACATGATTATTCAATAAGCAAAACATTTTAAAGTTTATATCAACAATGTTGCCTCCTAAAATACTGATAACTTTTAAAACCGAAAGTACAACAGCCAACGCTTCTTAAGGACATTTATTGATGCAAAAATGTATGTCTCCAACAAAGGGTAGTAACTCCAGCATTATTCATAATTACAGTACCTACCCCTCATTTGAAGTTTCATTGGAATCAAAACAGTTGTTAAGAAGAACAAGTGCAGACAAACTTTGTGTTATCCCTCCAGCACAAAATCAATATGATTAAACTAAATTAACATAGCAAACTAGTCTTAGGTTTTAATGGTCACAGCAACATGGCCTTTTTAACATTAATATTTCCTTCCCTACAGCAAAATTCTGTATCAGACACTGCTCTCTCAATTGTTAAAATTGAAATTTCAAATGACCATAACTAATTAAGATTTCATCAAATAACTTCTTGTTATTTCCATTTTTGGAACATTATGATGTCGTCCACATTGTGGTATGAATAATTATTGCTGAATTCAGTATTCCATTCAGTATGTACATGGTATATACAAATACATCAGATAGAAGCTATACGAACATTAATGTAAAGAAAACACCCAAGAACTTACAATCGGAACCAGAACTTCATTCTGTCTTCAGTTTTCAGGAAATGAGCAACAACAGTACTACCACGATGATTAAACGAACATGAACCTGCTCCTTGAACTGTCAATGAATCTGGTTGATCAGAAGTTGCCACTAGTGAGAAAACAACCTGATAAAATGTCTGATATGATTCATGGTCATTGAACAACACATAAAGTTCCAGGTCCTTTTTGCCACATTCCGGTACTTTCGCTCCACTGATCATAGGAATGAAATAAGGCGAGAAGTACTCAGTCCACGGTACGTTGCTTAATTTAGGTTTCCGGAATATTAGTTGTACACATTCCAGGAATTCGGTTAAATATCGGCACTGAATTTCATTGTCGTTGAAACCTGATATATCCGCTAAATTTTCTGCTTTGAAAAAACCTGTACAGTTTGTGCGACTCCATCTTTGTTTGTCCTCAGACATAACACAGATAAAATGATAGAGGCTGGACAGTAGGAAGGCTGGATTCAGTATTACAATGTTCCCTATAGAGCATTGTGAGAACAATGGTGTCGCTTCTGAAATAACAAAATATTTGGAGAGTTAATCAGTTACCAAGGTAACCACATACACATGTAGCAAAGATCTGTGGAAAATTGTCTGTATAAAAGCTTTCATGTCTATATGTTATGTAACTGACACATCTTATTATGAGGAAAACTGTATATTTACAAGCTTGCACATATATTATGTAAAGTAACACATCTAAATAAAAAAATATATTTTATTTTTGCATGCAAAAAACATACTAAAGTTGTATGAAATGAAATTCTCACTGGCGAAGATTTGTATTTAAATCAGCAGTAATAATACTGTAGCGCACAGACAATTCAAAGTAATAAACCTTTAATACAAAAATATTTTACTCTTTAAATTACACTCTCCAAGTTTAAGGAAAATAAACAAATATTGTAAAATGGGTATTAATTTTCATGGATTTTGATAAAAACACTTTTTGAAGGGTAAACCCATGTTCTGTATAAGAGGTCAATTGATGGTAGAGATTAGATTTCGTGGTTCAGTGCAACAACGAAATCAATGAAAATTCAACTCCCTCAAAAAATAATGATTTCACAGTAGCTAAAGATGAAACTATATACTACCAGGAACTAGATAATTTAATTCAACACTTTCCTTGAATAGTTTGACATTTTAGAATCTTAAATTTACTTTTAGCTTTAAACAGAATTGAAAGTTTTTTTTATACAAATCTAATTTCCCCTACAAAGGGCCCTAACTTGGGCAATTATAATCGAAGCCAAAAGTCCTGATAATACACACCACTAGGCATGGTACCAAGAATTTATGTGATGTTTCATTGAAATCTGACCAATAGTTAAGGAGATGTAAAGTGCCAAAAATCTTTGAAACACCCATCCAGACGTCCAGCACAAAATCAATATGTCTCCCACTACATGTAGGGGACATAATAAAACTAGAAGAGTTTTGGTTTCACTCCTCGGGGATAACTTTAAATTAATACAGATTCAGTGAAATGAAGAATACATACTGCCAATAATAATTTCTCCAAATTCATTGAGATATGTTAGAATCATCTGATGCACATCTAAGCCATAATCTGGTAGTTTGGATTTTATCACACTCATCAGATATTCCTCAGTAACAAATATATCACGATCACGACAACATTGTAAGTGATCTACTATCAACAGAGCCGGCTGTAACACATGCTGATGTTGTATGGTGTCAGTAACAGTCTTCCATAGCAACCGTTTCAGTTCATCACGACAACTACCTGACTCACTGTCAGATCGACTTCCCTGAATGTTAATCAATTCCGGACCGATGATTTTGTAATTCTGTAAAGGAGTATTCAGCATCTGTGTATAAAATAATGTCTTGACCTCATCACGGAGATTAGTCGCCTCCAAGCCGCCATTCAGCAAACCGTACGACATTACATAGCACTCCTCACCCGCAAAGCTCCGAACTGTGTGAGACAAACTCTGAAGGCGCGAGACTTCTTGTGAGGCAGACCTGAGTATTTTTGCACCATCAAATGTAAGTATAAACAAACTAGACTTTGTGAATAAGTAACTACAGCAGTAATGGAATAATCTGTCATCTGGTACAATGAATAAAGACACATTAACAACAGAACCGAGAAGGTTCTGGGAATTATGAGCATTTAAATCACATCCGCACTGTTTGCAGCTTCGAATATCTGTGGAATTCACACCGGTCATATAGGAGTTTGATTGGTTGCTTGCTGCATATAATGTCGCTAACATTTGAGATATCACAGCATTTCCACAACTATCAGTTGCCATGGAGAATTGATAATGAGTATAAGCAGGTGTCTGTATGGTAGGTTCAACGCCAGAATCATTTAACAAATATGCACCATATTTTTCCGCTTCACTTCCACACACAAATATTCTCACTTTTGAAAATTTCACAGTTTTAGGGAACGGAAGAAAACTTGACTGAGAGTCATTATTGCTGCTGGACACTTCCGAGAAATAAATGTTTTGTTGCCGCACAACTTTCTCAGGTCCCAGTTTTTGTTCAATAATTCCTGGTATTAAAGGATCTTGTGCTTTGTAATTAGGGGACGGTGACAATGGTAATGGCGATAGAGGCTTGGTGACTTGTGCATATGTATCTGATTTCTTAGATCGAGATGAATTAGGATGCTGTGAGAAGCCGATAGGTCGCTGCACTATCAGTCGCATTGTGTTACTCTTACATGCCTTCTTGATTAGCTCATATGTCTGCAATGTATGGAAGATATTGTGAATTCACCACATTGAAAATATCAATATAAAGGACAAGGTTAATTTATGGTTTAATTTGGCCCTGAGTTTTATCGTAAAATAGAAATGAATGTTCCTATAAATCTGACCTACATCATTAATAGTCGTGAAAATGGAAAACAAATTATATTTGGGCTAAACATGACATATTCTTGGCAGTTTTGTGAACACATTGCAAGGGACATTGGGATATGTATGCTCATTTTTACACAGGAAATGTTAAGTTATTTGAATTATAGGGCAGATTTATAGAAACATGTGTTTTTATTTTTTTAAAAATTATAAGGCCTAATTAAGCCATTAGTGAACCTTGTTCTTTGTATAACACAGCTGTACAGTAATATACCAGTATACCAGGTGGTCTATCTGTCTATGAGAGACGCAAACAACATTAAAAAACATCAATTATGTGGTTATCCTATGGACAGAATAAAAGACATTCTATTATCAGCATCAATACAACAACATTATGTGCTATTCCTTGGTAGATAGGTCAGTTGTTGTAAGATGGGTGGTTTGGGCACCTCACAGAACTTACCTCAGTTATTTATATTAAATAGATTAAATCATAAAGATCATCAATATTTCAGTATAATCATAAGTAGAATACACGTCACATTATCTCTCAAGCAGTTAGCTGGAAATAACTATGCTGAGCCACAAGCAAGGGAGATATATCGGTACCATTTTTGTACCATTCAGTACTAATATTGGAATGTCACAGTCTGGGATTGAACCAGAGGCCACACTTCTACCACTAGGCTGTCATGGCAGATCAACTCAGTAATAAGATCAGTTTTCAGGCCTGGTAATTAGCAATCATTCTCAAACTTGAAAATCCCTGTTTCAATTCCTGAAACTCAACCTTTCAATATAAAGAAAGAAGGAAACTTCAGGATTCAAAAACCTGAAATCAAGCACAAGTCTGAATCAAAGCACTGAGAGTGCTGATGGGAGGCGATCTGGTTGCTGCTACTAAAGCTTAAACCGACTTTACACGTTTAACGTTCGTTTTCTTACTGCCGATCTTGTCTTGAATGTCAAAATAGGCATATGTGACTATATAGTCATGTTGGGTATCTAAATAATTGTTAAAAGGTGCATATTAATTTATATGTAATACGTGTATTGAATGAGTATATCAAAAGTGGCTTTAAAATAATACTACGCGCCTATTTATCAGATTCTACAGTACCGTCTTGTAATCACTTCCCCCACAGCGTGAGACAGTCTATAGAAAGCGGCTAGCTAGTATAGCGACACCATATGATTGCATAACAGTACTTTGCAGACCGTATACGATTCATTGATAAAACCATCACTTGACCGTAGTCTGAAGTTTCTAAAAATAGCTATACAGCCGGGACATTTGATGAACACGTCATTTTCATATTATGAAACAAGTTCGGTATCGGCGGGTGTAGTGATTTTTTTTGCAAAAATATCGATTTAACGAACAGTTTCACAATAATTGTTGATCTTAGAATAAACAAAAGTTGCTAATTGGCTTAAATCAGTTGAAAAATTTGGAGAAACATATGTAGCAGTATTGGGAATGTTGACAGTTTCGGGAACTACTTGAATGCGGATTCACATAGCAGCCTAAAGGCGGTTAATTTTGTATTAAGAAATGGGCAATGGTAGTAATGAGAGGCTTAAACGCCTCCCAAAAACACCGCACCTAGTTTACAAGGGCTGTAAAGGTGACAGTATTTTAAAGGTTCTACTGTACATATGGAGAGAACATGATGTAGTACAGGTACTGACTTGTTGAGGGTTTTGTATAGCTGTACCATTAACAGATCGTATCCAGTCACCAATACGTATCTTCCCAACAGATGGTCCATCTTTCTGTACTGTCGTTACAAGTGTATACACCTCAACACTTGTATCCTGATTCTGTAATAATACAAACATATATACATACATAATACAAACATATATACATACATAATCCAATATACTATAGCACTCAAACCTCAACACTCATAACCTGATTCTGTAATAATACAAACATTTATACATACATAAACCAATATACTATAGCACTCAAACCTCAACACTCATAACCTGATTCTGTAATAATACAAACATATATACATACATAAACCAATATACTATAGCACTCAAACCTCAACACTCATAACCTGATTCTGTAATAATACAAACATATATACATACATAAACCAATATACTATAGCACTCAAACCTCAACACTCATAACCTGATTCTGTAATAATACAAACATATATACATACATAAACCAATATACTATAGCACTCAAACCTCAACACTCATAACCTGATTCTGTAATAATACAAACATATATACATACATAATCCAATATACTATAGCACTCAAACCTCAACACTCATAACCTGATTCTGTAATAATACAAACATATATACATACATAAACCAATATACTATAGCACTCAAACCTCAACACTCATAACCTGATTCTGTAATAATACAAACATATACACATACATAATCCAATATACTAGCACTCAAACATCCGTACAATGAACTACACTGTACAGATGTCAGTGACTGCAGAAGATGAATTAAAATTTTGAATCAAATACATTGTTTTGTAATCACTGTACTTTCTATGTGCTTGCTTGTTTTGGGTATGAACTGGACTTGGTATGAGAATGCTTGTTTTGAGTACAAACTGTACTTTGTATGAGCTTGCTTGTTTTGGGTATAAACTGTACTTTGTATGTGCTTGCTTGTTTTGGGTGTAAACTGTACTTTGTAGGAGAATGCTTGTTTTGGGTATAAACTGTACTTTGTATGAGAATGCTTGTTATGGATATAAACTGTACTATGTATGAGAATGCTTGTTTTGGGTATAAACTGTAACATAGCTGTGTATGTAGAATCTCAACACAAAACATACACTATCCACTTGACACATATACTTAATTTCACCACATAAGCATGAACCAGACCAGACAACACTTATATTACAGGAAGCTTACTATACTCATATACACACATATCAAGCATTAGCTTGCATTTCTTTATTGTTTTTGCATGGTAGATAATACAATTAGGGGAATTCCTAAACAACTCCAGACAAAACAAGTAGATCATGCAAAGTGATGAATAAAATACAATATAGTTCATTTTACCAAACAAAATATTGTTATCCAGACTTTATGAACCTTGCTAATATTGTAAAGAAAGTTTACATTGATATGTTGTCAACAAGTTAAGCTATTATCAGCCAGTTACACAAAAATGTAAAATCAGAATGTTTTTTGCAATTTCATTTTTTGCAAATAGGATAAATTTGCGAAATTTTATCCTCATGAACTTTTTTGAGGAGTTTGTTTTTTTCTTTTACAAAATTTTGAACATTCCTAAACATTGAATCTCGTGAACTACTTCATTAAAACAAAATGCAAAATTTTAGTTTCTAAAAATATCAGATTTTTAGTACCAGAAAATACCATTCCCAAATGGTACACCTTTGTTATATGCTTCACGATAAAATATTCACTACTAATGTCACACATTTTTATTTAACAAAATTTAATGAAACATTATTATCAAAAAGTTATCACCCAATAGTTTCTAAAATGTATTAAAATGATAACAAAATCCTTTGATGGATTCATGACTACACACTTGATATCACCAATAAGATTTTGTAGATATAATGAATTACTATATAAATCATTTGTATCTTCAAGTAAAACAATAAAAATTAACTTATGTGACTTTTTACAGCTTGGAAGAGTGTGGTGAGGTTTTTGTTCTGTACTTAAAAACTGTGCTTTATGATTAAACATCAAAACACATATTGAATTTAGAAGTTTAATAACTCGACTTAAATCCCCACATCAAAATACAAATGAAAATACATCACAAAACTGTGATAACATATTTTGAAATTAATCATTAATTACGTTCTACAAAAATACCATTCAAACAACTGATTATTAATTCTGAACCCTAACTTATTGATTTAGTGACAATAAACAAACCTATATTACCTTAGAATATAACCTACATTATGAGCCAATGAAAACGCCGCATTTTCGCGGTTAAATGAAAATTTAATCATTAAAATTTTCTCTTAACACAGACTTGACGTCTTGCGTTGGCGCTAATTTCTATCGGCCAATCAGAATGCAGAATGTTATATTCTAAGTTAGTTAGAACATATTAAGTAAATTTTAATGACTAAAAAGGCCTCGCTTCGCTTCGCTCGCTCCGCCCTTTTTAATCATTAAAATTTACTTAATATGTTCTAACTATAACTTAAGTTAGCAATAGTTTGATAAGAAAGAAACTAAACTTGATATAATAAAATCTTAGCAGATGACGAACTAGATAGACATATTTTCTTAAGGTTTAACAACCTGTTTTCAGACACTTTTTGGTAAACAACCAGCCTTCCTGGAATAAATTATTAACCAGTACTAACTTACCCTTCTACAAGTAACTCGCGTAACTTCTGTACTTATGTGGAGGACAAACCGTAGCAAGTCTCTGACACATGAACATTAACTACATGCCAAATCTGGGAATAAATGCCAGATAATAGAGATGTATTTAAAACATGTATGCCCATATGGCAGCCCAATAATCAGAAATGGTAAAGGTCACAAAGACCTTGCCCTTTGACCTCAAAATCTTTGACCTACCGACCTCAAAATCCCCATGTAAAGTTTGAGGATCCTAGGACAAAGCATTCTTGATTTATTGAACGGAAACCATTTATTCTACCTACCGACCGACCAACAGACCAACCAACATGTGCGAAGCAATATACCCCCTCATCAAAGCTGGGGGGCATAACTATTTCGGCTAGTACATTTTGTGCTAGCTGCATAGGCAGTATGATAAATGCACTTATTTTTTTTAATAAAATCAATACAGTTTTATCAAATAAGTTGATATTTTTGAGGGTCAAAAAGATCAGACATTTGGCAAGAGAAATATCGGCCTTTGTCGATTACTATCAGGGGTCCTAGTGAGGCATAATGCCCAATCCTGAAAATTAGACACAAGTCTATTTCGAGTGCCATATGCACACATCCCTACACCAAAACACTGTTTCAAACATTGTTCTATAGTTAAATTCAGCTCTTAAAACTTCACATGACCATAATTTTGTTAATACTTTGAATTTTTTCATCAAATTACTTTTATTTTTTGCAGAGCAGTTCATTCTTCCTGGTGCAGCCAATCCGGATTTCCGGATTATTCCGGAATTGTAGGACCCCTGTTACTATATTGACACAAATTTACACTACATAAAATATTAACGAATTGAGCAAATTTGCAAAATTTGTCAGTATATCAACATCGCTTAACTCAACCACCGAATAATAGTAATAGCATTAATCCTCAGCTGTTTTAAAAATTTTCTTATTCGTATTTGAAACTTACATTTTGTTCTGCATTTGTAACCAATAGATATATTAACACAATAAACTATTACTTTCTATGTTTGTATGCTCTTAGAAGGTGAAATCGGGAGCATGATATTAATTTCCTATCATGATTAACTTGGGTGACAAATTAGCTCTTCAGCAAAGCAAACAAAGGAGGAAGAAAATCATTAAATCTAACACGGAATTCATGCATGATTACAAGAAACAAAACATATCAAGAGTGTATTTTGTTTGTTTTTTGACAAATAACATTTGTTAAAATTATTGCAGAATTTAAAAATCCCATAGGAACATCAATACCTGAAGATAGTTAGCAATGATTGATTTTTTATACTGACTCAGCCAATTACATAGCTCACTCAGAAAGTGTAAGACTCATGAGTCTGCCAATCTGGGGGTTGTAGATTAAAACCTTCAGTGAGGCATGCATGCTTTCCTGGTCCTTTGACTGAATATGTCTGAAGCCATTTATATATAGAGGATATTTGGTTGTTTTGATTGAATATGGTTTACATCTCATCGTGTAGTATTAAAATTCAATATTTTCAAGAGCCCGTAGCGCGAGTCCAGAGCTACAGATAAGCTGCATATTTGCGTAATTACGCAATTAATTTTCAAAAAAACGTAATTATTTTTAAATGAGTGCGTACAAAAACGCAAATAAAATACGAATAACGTAAACACTTTTAAAACACGAGCGTAAAAACGTAAACAAAAGTCAATGTTTACATATTTACGCAATTTCCGATTCTGTAGACTGGTTGATTATTTCAATTCGAAAGGCTTCGTACAGAACCGTGTTGGTAGTTCATTCATTCATTTCGGTAATTAGTCAATATATTAAACCAGTCTATGAAATGTGTAAACCCCGTTCGCCGTAATTTCCGGTTTCGTTCTCGCGGCAGGAAAAATCGGTCACAACCGACACAAATTATGACTTTGTATAGTTTCTTTTCTTCTAGTTCCGATAATGGCGAAGTAATTTGCAAGCAAACAATAGATGAAGTAATTAGTAATTCAACTATACAGCCACAGTATTTTAAACAAAATTATCGATGGTTCCAAATTGGTTTCGTCAAAACCAAAAAACATGACTATTCTTCTGTAAGCAAATTAAGGAGTTGATGATCAAGTTTGATTCAACTAAGAATATGAACCCCCACATGACATGTTTCCACTCAGTAATAAAAAAGTTACAGACATTTTAGTGTATTAAAGTAGTCCCTGCGAGGGGGTGGAGCTTATATCAGTCACATTGTAGGAGATAATCAGTGACTGATTTAGGTTTTATTTCACTGATATAACTCCATATCTCATCAGTTAGCATTAAATAATGTCCTCTAACCTTGGTTTATGTGGGGATGTCATCAGTTGCTTCCTGTACCAACACTGGATAGTAACCTGCACACACAGTACACTCAATGGGTCAACGGACCAAATTGGACAGGCTCCATAAAGCCAGGTCAATGTTACAACCTTTCTTAGAGGTTCTACAGAGTCATAATGTCTAATTGTGATAATTAGTTTTTGTATGCCATGTGCACACATACCTACATCAAAACTCTATTGCCAAAATTCAGCATATAAACTTTCAAATGGCCAAACTCGGCCAATACTTTGTCAGAGTAGTAACCTACCTTTCCAATCATCACTTTATAATGGAAGCCAAACTCCTTTCCTGACCCTTTATCAATCTCAACAACATGAGTATTCATTCCATCCCATACAGCAAGATGAGGATTCTGTAACAGGCAATATATATGAGATATAACATCTTTATATTATACAAACTGTCAAACAATATCTGACAACTTGTACGGTACTCATTACTCTCAATAACTGCCATCCAGGTAACTGACCATCATAGATTTTCATCTTCCAGTCCTGGGCACTCAGGGAGCATCATCGAACAATTTAGTTTAATAGTTTGAATTGTTTTTATTTTGTTGTTGTGTCTAACGCCATTTTCCAATATTCTTTTCAGACATACTGGCATACAGAGATCAGTTGACCAAATCAGTTTTCCTGGAATACATTATTAACCAGTAATAACTAGCTGCTCTTGCTCAGACAATTTCGACAACTTCTCTGTATACATGTTGGTGACAATATTGACTGTCACCTGTATTACACAACAACATAACCAGCCTGACCCAGGATTCAAACATAGAGGATTCCAGTGACATGCCAGTGTTCTATCCACTGTGCTTACAGCACAGGCTCCCTAAATTCAGGATTGTAATCAAACTTCACAAAGTTGGGGACTAATTAATGACCAGGAGTGAGAACAGGTGCTCTAATAATGTCTGCACTGCAGACAGATTATTCTTCTCTTGATTTAAACCACCATTATACATCCATTACAGAGACTTAAAAGTCATTGAAATATCACAAGAAATTAATCACATACATTTACCACATACTAGGCATGTATTGCATCTTGGTAATGAGGATTTTATCCCTCATAAATGTACTATACACCCTATCAATTCTACATTAGTGATTTCTTTAAGAAGACTTATACTGCACAACATGCATGCCAATCAGGCTGACACAAATGGTCTCTCCCCCTCGTACATGTTCTGATAACAGCTAATGCAGCCTTAATCAATAGCAAATTAAAGCTCCTATTTATCAGTCACATCAACCTTATAAAACTTACATAGTTTCAAAGCAATACTGGATTAAACAACTCTTGATTTATATTCACATACACTGGTTAAGTCTCTTTCATCCCATGATATACTGGGTACAATATACTACTAAACTAGGTACTTAAAATGGAACATTGTTTTGCATGGTAGGAAAATATAAACCTTTTACACCAAGTGACCATTAACCTAGTCATCTACAGTGATAATCATTCTCATTTCTGACACGAGACTAAATACACCAACTCCATACAGGAAATTAATGAATAGAAACTCAAAAACACATGTAAAAACATTTAATGGCTTACAACAGGCCATATCAGAAAGGACCCCTACCGAGATTCAAACCGTACATCTACCACAACAGCTCCCTAGATGGATGCCATATCAGAATGGACCCCTACCGAGATTCAAACCTTACATCTACCACAACAGCTCCCTAGATGGATGCCATATCAGAATGGACCCCTACCGAGATTCAAACCTTTCATCTCCCACTACAGCTCCCTAGATAGATGCCATATCAGAATGGACCCCAACGGGGATTCAAACCTTTCATCTCCCACTACAGCTCCCTAGATGGATGATGTATCAGAATGGACCCCTACTGGGATTCAAACCTTTCATCTCTCACTACAGCTCCCTACATGAATGCCGTATCAAATTATGGGCCCCTACCGGGATTCAATCCTTTCATCTCCCTATCCAGCTCCCTACATGGATGCCGTATCAGAAATTGGATCCCTACTGGGATTCAAACCTTTCCTCTCCCACTCCAGCTCCCTACATGAATGCCGTATCAAATTATGGGCCCCTACCGGGATTCAATCCTTTCATCTCCCACTACAGCTCCGTAATTGGATGATGTATCAGAATGGACCCCTACCAGGATTCAAACCTTTCATCTCTCACTCCAGCTCCCTAGATGGATGATGTATCAGAATGGACCCTTACCAGGATTCAAACCTTTCGTCTCCCACTACAGCTCCCTAGATGGATGATGTATCAGAATGGACCCTTACCAGGATTCAAACCTTTCGTCTCCCACAACAGCTTCCTAGATGGATGATGTATCAGAATGGACCCTTACAAGGATTCAAACCTTTCATCTCTCACTCCAGCTCCCTAGATGGATGATGTATCAGAATGGACCCCTACCAGGATTCAAACCTTTCGTCTCTCACTACAGCTCCCTAGATGAATGATGTATCAGAATGGACCCTTACCAGGATTCAAACCTTTCATCTCCCACTCCAGCTCCCTAGATGGATGATGTATCAGAATGGACCCCTACCAGGATTCAAACCTTTCATCTCTCACTACAGCTCCCTAGATGGATGCCGTATCAGAATGGACCCCTAGCGGGATTCAAACCTTTTATCTCCCACTACAGCTCCCTAGATGGATGATGTATCAGAAATTGGACCCCTAGCGGGATTCAAACCTTTCATCTCTCACTACAGCTCCCTAGATGGATGCCGTATCAGAAATTGGACCCCTACCAGGATTCAAACCTTTCAACTCCCACTACAGCTCCCTAGATTGATGATGTATCAGAATGGACCCCTAGCGGGATTCAAACCTTTCATCTCTCACTACAGCTCCCTAGATGGATGATGTATCAGAAATTGGACCCCGACCAGGATTCAAACCTTTCATCTCCCACTACAGCTCCCTAGATGGATGATGTATCAGAATGGACCCCTAGCGGGATTCAAACCTTTCATTTCTCACTACAGCTCCCTAGTTGGACGATGTATCAGAAATTGGACCCCTACCAGGATTCAAACCTTTCATCTCCCACTCCAGCTCCCTAGATGGATGCTGTATCAGAAACTGGACCCCTACCAGGATTCAAACCTTTCGTCTCCCACTACAGCTCCCTAGATGGATGATGTATCAGAATGGACCCTTACCAGGATTCAAACCTTTCATCTCTCACTCCAGCTCCCTAGATGGATGATGTATGAGAATGGACCCCTACCAGGATTCAAACCTTTCATCTCTCACTCCAGCTCCCTAGATGGATGATGTATCAGAATGGACCCCTACCAGGATTCAAACCTTTCATCTCCCACTACAGCTCCCTAGATGGATGTTGTATCAGAATGGACCCTTACCAGGATTCAAACCTTTCGTCTCCCACTACAGCTCCCTAGATGGATGATGTATCAGAATGGACCCTTACCAGGATTCAAACCTTTCATCTCTCACTCCAGCTCCCTAGATGGATGATGTATCAGAATGGACCCTTACCAGGATTCAAACCTTTCATCTCTCACTACAGCTCCCTAGATGGTTGCCGTATAAGAATGGACCCCTAGCGGGATTCAAACCTTTCATCTCCCACTACAGCTCCCTAGATGGATGATGTATCAGAAATTGGACCCCTAGCGGGATTCAAACCTTTCATCTCTCACTACAGCTCCCTAGATGGATGATGTATCAGAAATTGGACCCCTACCAGGATTCAAACCTTTCATCTCCCACTACAGCTCCCTAGATGGATGATGTATCAGAATGGACCCCTAGCGGGATTCAAACCTTTCATATCTCACTACAGCTCCCTAGATGGACGATGTATCAGAAATTGGACCCCTACCAGGATTCAAACCTTTCATCTCCCACTCCAGCTCCCTAGATGGATGCTGTATCAGAAATTGGACCCCTACCAGGATTCGAACCTTTCATCTCTCACTACAGCTCCCTAGATGGATGATGTATCAGAATGGACCCCTAGCGGGATTCAAACCTTTCATCTCTCACTACTGCTCCCTAGATGGATGATGTATCAGAATGGACCCCTAGCGGGATTCAAACCTTTCATCTCTCACTACAGCTCCCTAGATGGATGATGTATCAGAAATTGGACCCCTACCAGGATTCAAACCTTTCATCTCTCACTCCAGCTCCCTAGATGGATGATGTATCAGAATGGACCCCTACCAGGATTCAAACCTTTCATCTTTCACTACAGCTCCCTAGATCGATGATGTATCAGAATACACCCCCAGTGGTATTCAAACCTTTCATCTCTCACTACAGCTCCCTAGATGGATGATGTATCAGAAATAGGACCCCTACCAGGATTCAAACCTTTCATCTCCCACTACAGCTCCCTAGATGGATGCCGTATCAGAATGGACCCCTACCGGGATTCAAACCTTTCATCTCCCACTACAGCTCCCTAGATGGATGATGTATCAGAAATTGGACCCCTACCAGGATTCAAACCTTTCATTTCTCACTACAGCTCACTAGATGGATGATGTATCAGAATGGACCCCTAGCGGGATTCAAACCTTTCATCTCTCACTACAGCTCCCTAGATGGATGATGTATCAGAAATTGGACCCCTACCAGGATTCAAACCTTTCATTTCTTACTACAGCTCACTAGATGGATGATGTATCAGAATGGACCCCTACGGGGATTCAAACCTTTCATCTCTCACTACAGCTCCCTAGATGGATGATGTATCAGAAATTGGACCCCTACCAGGGTTCAAACCTTTCATTTCTCACTACAGCTCCCTAGATGGATGATGTATCAGAAATTGGACCCCTACCAGGGTTCAAACCTTTCATTTCTCACTACAGCTCCCTAGATGGATGATGTATCAGAATGGACCCCTACGGGGATTCAAAACTTTCATCTCCCACTCCAGCTGACTCCAAATGGATGTTGTAACCACTCGGCTATGCAAATTAAATACATTCTAACAACTTCTAGTTTCCTTCGGAGGTTGAAATAAGCGAACATTTGTCACTCACAGTATACCTGAATCAATACTCTAACAAAAAGCAACCAACCTTCAAAAGAAAATTTCTGTAGTCTTCTGACAATGGTTTGTGAGATTCTAGCATAACTCCAACGTTAGTGGTGTTAGATCTAGCTCCTGGTTTAGTCTGACAACTATAGCACATTCTCACCTCAGAGCTACCAGAACATTGACTCGAGTGACCTGGAAAGATAGACAATTTACATGTTGCTGTTACTGTCATGATTATATTTGTATAGTTGTACAATATTTACTTGATTCTCCGACATATTTATACAGTCGGAGAGTCTGCATAATGTAAACAGCAACATATCAATAAACTGCAAGGCCAAACTTAAAATATTCTTGGTTTCCCCTTCCCGACCCTATCAGATTAGGTAGGTTAATTATTTCATTTTTGAAAGTGTTTTAAAAAAGATTATATTAAGTCAGACAGGGAAGGCAGCACTCAACTTAACCAGCCGAGCACAGAAAACATTAAAAACACACAAAGCACAATGCCCAACTAAACAAGCGCAGATCCGCCCAAGTCCTGGCTGTCGAAAAGTATAATAAAGTATAACTAGCTGAATGACCCAGTAGAAAAGATACAGCAACCAAAAGGCCTACGCTGAATGGCCTAGTTATAACAGTAAAACTGCTGAACTACATAGTTATAGCCACAGGTAACTGTATCAAAATGATAATAAACAGTACCTAAAAAAAATTTTTTTTTGTTAAATTTAGAATTCTTATACAAGGACTATATTGCCCTGCTTTAGCTGTAAGAAATCTTAAAACGAAGAAGTGCCCAACACACTACCGACCAAGAAAATTAATTTCAGCAACAAAAAATCTGAAAACCTTAAAACGAGTGACCCAGTTTCATTAAGTAAAATGACGTAATTGAACAAATTGAGATATGACGTAATGAACAAGTCATTAAGAATTGCAAGCAATACAGAAGTCCCCTACCGGTTTAAAGCTATTTTCAATGTGTCTGTTGCCATATCAACCACAATTTCCGTCAGATTTAAGATGATGCTTACTGGTTGAGACATAAAAATAATGAAATTTAGTAATAACTCTAAGGTGAAAACCAACAGTCTTAAATTAAACATAAGAACCAAATTTATTGGTAAGAAACAAGACTTCTGTTTACAAAAACAATAACATTTTCATCCCCAATTTTTCATTAAAAAAGTATTATTTCAATTTAAGTAATAAAATGTTTTGGGTAGGGCCCTTTTTATCAGGTACATGTAGGTAGTGGAAGGGGAAACAAACAACATTTTATTTTAGACCTAAATGCTATTATTTTCAAGAGAATAGTTGGTGTATGATTTAATGGCGGAGTACATTAATTCAGGACATTGTCATTCAGGAAATCATCAGGAAATTAAACTTTATACACTTTTAAGTTTTATTCCAGATAATTACACATTTTGTATGTCAAGTATTTTAAAATCTATTCTTTGCATTAAGTTGACTTGGATACTTAGATTTGACACTGATATGGAACTTAAGTTGTTTCGATAACCTGGAGCACGGCAAAAAGCTAAAACAACATAATATTAGAAATGTTTCGCTGTACACAAAATCTGGTTATCTACCTTTAACTTTATCTCAGAAGGCCTCCATCTTGTTTATAAACTTTCAATGAAAACAGCTTACATAATTATTAACTTGAATACTAATCAAACAAACATTAGGCACAAGCATTGAGATAATAAATACTGATCTATCACACAGTAACACAAACCTTTCAATTCTGAAATACTAGTAAGTGTATCCATCTGTGTATTTAATATAACGTATCCCACCATATAGACACTACAATAATGTCCAAATTGACCTCAATGTGTTAATACATCCATACACTACTATACCCTCCTGGTAACAACACGGTCTTACTGATAAGACCTAAATAAAGCAATAAATACCTTCATAATCTATGCAAAAGACAAACAAATCACCTTCTAAATGTTGTGCCACAGTACATTTATCAATATCAGTAAAATTGAAACGATTTCTGTTAATTGCGTACTTTTCTGCATTTTTTATGTTTACTTAAACCTTAGACATCATGCTGAATTAGGAGGATTGGTTGGAACTTTATAAATGAGCGTTTGTGGACTAGCCAGACAGCTTACAAAGCCAGCCGGATTTTGAACACACAACGCTTAATATCAATATATTCATTCCATATTTGTTTGTCTGCAGAAAATTCATGTTTTTCATCTCTGTTATTTGTATTTATTTGTTATAAGCATTGTATTATGCTTTATGTTAAATAAACTTTCGTATTCGTATAAATGCAGAACTAAAGAGAAATAAAAATGAACAGTTGCACTTGGTTTTTTATACTTTTTTATGTTTTAGGTAACAAAGTCAAATAATACACAACTAGAGTACAGAATTATCAGACTGCTGTTGTGTAAGTCTATGATAACTAAAATGTTTCGGCAGTTATGAGACAACAAGTGCATGGCACCGAGTTCATCTAGCTGGTTATCAAATTTAGCTTGTTAAGATAAAAAACTATTGTACTCAACATAGGGGACTCACTTGTACTTACAATGTTACTTGACACAAATGTGACCATGGAAGTTTAAGTTTAACACTCCAGAAGCAGCTATGGGAATTTGGCTTGGTATTAAAATTGACTGACATAATACAAGTATGTCAATAAACATTGTTATCAACTTTCTTGAAGTTGAAGTTTTAAGTAAACATGTTTACAGCTGTCTTATAGAGAGCAATCATGGCTAATTTCATACATCTTAAACACTTGAAGAGAGATAACTCTTACAGAGTTTATAGGGTTGATTTGCCTGTCATTTTATAATCTTTTATACACAACAAGTAATTAAGAATTGCAAGCAATACAGAAGTCCCCAACCGGTTTGAAGCCATTTTCAATGTTTCTGTTGCCATAGCAACTTGCATAATCCCCTTATTGCCCCCTAGCCACATACCAAGTTTCATAAACCTAGCTTGGAAACTATTTGAGTTATGTCAGGATCCAGAATTTTTGACGGACGGATGGACGTTCGTCCTGACTTGACGTTGTGGGGTTTTCTTTTGTTCATTCTTTTTTTGTAAAACCCCATAAGCAACATTTTGCACCCCGTAAGCAACGGAATGAATAGAATCTAAATATCGGCTATTGTTCCGCACCCCACAACTACAAGTGGATGCGGACGGACTTCCTTACGGTTAAAAGTACCCAACAAGAGAAAAAATACCCAATAAGAGACTTACGGAATGAATAGAATGTTCTCACGAATGGACATTTATTGGGTATTTCTTTTGTTCTCTCCTACCCAACAAGTGTCCATTCATGTGCCCGGACGGACGGACGGACGGACGGACTGACTGACTGACTGACTGACTGACTGACTGACTGACTGACTGACTGACTGACTGACTGACTGACTGACTGACTGACTGACTGACTGACTGACTGACTGACTGACTGACTGACTGCAAACCTATAGTCCCCCCAGTCAAAAACCGGTAGGGGACTAATTAATGCATGGTTTCAAATAATATTGAAATTTAAATGTGCCAAAATATATGTATAATACATGTTGATATATGGCAACCATGAACCGTAACTCATGAATATTCAGTGTTAATATCCTGTAACTGTCGTCCTATCATATAGGTGAACTTGTACAGGCAGATCTGTACCCTGTATTGTGGTAATATCCTGTAACTGTCGTCTTATCATATAGGTGAACTTGTACAGGCAGATCTGTACCCTGTATTGTGGTAATATCCTGTAACTGTCATCCTATCATATAGGTGAACTTGTTCAGGCAGATCTGTACCCTGTATTGTGGTAATATCCTGTAACTGTCCTCCTATCATATAGGTGAACTTGTACAGGCAGATCTGTACCCTGTATTGTACCAATTTTCTTGGCCATAGATTTGTTTCAGCCCGGTGAGTTGCACAAGCATCATTATATGCAGCACCAGGTGGATATGCCAAAATAACCTGACTGAAACCATACGGAATAATTTGCTGCACGATCACATGATTATCATATCCCGAATTTCGACTTTCAACAAACAATCATTTATAAGCGGTCCTTGCTAGAGTGCAATACTATCATAGCAGACTGATTATTTCAAACACAATATCTGAAACAAATAACAATTCCTACAGCATACTGTTAAAATTTACATTAACTTTAGGTTTTCTATCATTCCAATGAATTTATGTGTATTAACTTCCCCAAGCTTTTATGACAGTGTATGTAATGCAATCTTGTTTTTCGTATTTTTGCTTCAACATAAACATTTTCAGATTTTATCTTGATGCATCTAATATTCAACTTCAGCAAAAAATATATGCTAACATTTAGCTTTACCCTACATCTTTACTACCTTAGAAAGAAATATTGGAGACGTTTGTAAAACATGTAACCCTCAGTATTGTCACATTAGTGGTACAGGTCACACCTCCAGTATTGTCACTAAGTGGTACAGGTCACGGAGACCTTTGACCTCAATAGCAAAATAATTCACTTGCAAATCGGTAAACCTATGATAATAATAATTACTTATTTATACATTCCTTTAGACACTGACTATGACAATAGCACTCGGGACACATAAATGATACAAATGGAACTTAAAAGGTGTTCTACCTAATACCAGTGGGTAACACAGTCTGTGGTGTTGGGACACTTAAATTATACAATTGGAACTTCAAAGATGCTCTACCTAATATCAGTGGGTGACACAGTCTGTGGTGTAGCAATCAAATATATGTCCTCAATGTATAATTCAGTGTTTCCACCGACTCAGTTAAAGTTATACACTTAATTGCCAACATTCCGAACTGTTACAGATTATTGGCAGATCAGGGTACATGTATTACTTTTATAACATAATCAATTTCTTCAAAAATGAAACAAATCAGACAGGGAAGGCAGCACTCAAAGGGACCAGTAGAGCATGAAACCTTAAAAAGGCTTAACCCATGCCAATATGTGAACAGTGAAAAGACTCACAGTTAATTGATTTGTATGTATTCTCAATGATTTATGATATTTCACAACAATATTCTCCATCCCCTTAAAGGCCTTTCATACAGATCTATGCAAGTAGCATCTATCAGGCCATGGAGAAGTCAATAGACAGCATGATAGATTTTGAAGATTATGATGTAGTATCTGGTGATCAAATCTTTACCATCATTCAGTCGATTTTACTTGTCCTGGGATTAATCACCAAGCAACTGACAACTTCTCTACCTGCCGAGGACATGAGCATGGTCAATGTCACCGAGGAATACAAGTTTATTAACCCAGGTATTGAGCCCTATTTTGCTGATTGACAGTCTAGTGGTTTATGCACAGTGAGTGGTTTCAATAGATATTTAAACTGTAACAACTTACCAGCAGGAAGAGATTGACTGTATTCCTCAAACACGTTGATATCCTGCATCGATACAGCAGAATCCTTGGTTAGAGGAAGAGAGTGTGCTCGACCCATGTCTTCTACAGTCAGGTGACTAAATCTACCAGAGAACATGTCCATCCGCTGTAATGGCTCGAGTTCTGAACCACCTGGACTGTCCATTATGTTCAATGTAGGCCGTAAAGGCTTATGGTCACTTTTAGATCGTCTCATGTTATCTTCTTTAAGTAGCGGACAGTTTGAGTTCACCGATTGATTGCTGTTACTTTCAGAGATTTCACTGAGCTCACGTCGGACTCTCCTAGGTTCATTCTGGCTAGCATCTGCACTTAGTACAGTCTCACATGATTCATCACTACTTCTGTTATGTACTACTACACTACCATTATAGAACACAGCGCCACACTCCATACCATACTCAGTCCTATACTCTTTATGTTCACGTAACTCTAAACAGTATGTTTCTAAATTCAAACTGTCCCCGCTGGTGTAATTACATTCATTTGCTTCGGCTTGTGATACAAACGGATTTTCTGCACTTTCAACATTTCTGAATTCCGTATATTTTATCTTTTTACTGGAACCCGAAGAATAACTGCTCTCTGCATTTGTCACTCTACCTTTGTGCTGTTTTTTAATGATGTCATCAACATTTGGATATGTAACAGTTAAGTGGACATTAGCTTCTTGTATGTGTTTTAATATTCTTATTATCTTGTCCTTCGAATATCTCACAATATTCTCCGAATTAACAGCAATGATTCGATCCAAGATCTTTAGAGCTCCTTTCCGAATACAACATTCCTCCTTCACCTTAGTGATGATCATGTACGAGTCATTCTTCCCCTGCAATATACATGTATAGTTAAAACAACTGTACTACAGAACTATAGTATACAGTTTTATTTACTAGAACTTTCTAGTACAGCCTTCTATTTATCATTTAAAACAAGAAATATTATTATGAACAGAAATAAATCTATCTTTCCATCTATGATTTCCCATTTTGACAGGAAAATTATCTTAATTTACAAAACTACACTGCAAACACACTAGAAAACAGCTATTATATTGGAATGTAATAATACAATTAATTATCCCCCAATCTGAAATTTTGACAGAAAAATTATCTGAATTTGCACAACCACATTTTGCAAACACCCTAGGAAATGCACAGCTACTGGAAAATCACTATCACTCTCTAGTTCGCACTCGGAACAAAAGCTGTCAGTAGATACATATGCCTATTCAATATAGAACCAGTTTAAATCATGTTATAATATATCTAAACATGTATACCAGAATATATATACTATACTATTGAAGAATAGAGTCTATACTCCAACCTGAACCAATATCCAATACATTATACATGCAGTGGTTACTCCATCAGATATAGGCCTTGATAGCAACTTGGAATATTTGTTGTTATCATGTTGACACTAAAAACCCATTCATAATTATCACTTGATGGATGTACCACATGTCTACGATGCAATTTGTGGGATTATCATAGTTCTATCATACAAAATTTCTGTATTGAACAGCTGTTGTGCGACGGAAAATGCCATCGTAGACCCTTGTAGAATTTTGGACATGTTAAAAAAAATTTGCATCAGAGGACTATCGAACTATCTATAACATATGCCATAGGTAGTTAGTCGTATGATGGACGCACGATGAACATACAACTTTAGTATGATTAAAAGGGTAGATTAAGCACTGATATGTTCTGCCTTGGCTATAATCATGCTCTCGAAGACTTTGTGGAGTTGTGATCAGTTGCTTACTGAAGAGCAAGTTGGTAAGGTCAACTGACCACTATAATTGACTGAAAAATTGTAGAAAACTGGTTCTTAAATCTGTTTCACTATATTATGATGACTCATATGTAGGTGGTATATATATATATACATGTATCATACAGTGTATAAACAACATACTGTCCTCTTATCTTTGTACTGCACCTTTCCTATCTGTCTGAGTTTGTATATACAGGTCAACTTAATAAATTACTGCCAAACTTTCACATATACAGTAAAACCTCGGTAATACGAGCAGCGATTATTTGAGCAACCGGCCTAATTCGAGCAAATTTCAAAGTCCCGACGAATTTGCTCTACATTGTACATTAATTCATCCTTCTTACTTGAGTCAATATATTACCAGCATCCGGTCTAATTCGAGCACAGGTGTCGGTACATTCAACAATTTTCAACGATAATAAGTTACTTTATCTCGAGGCAATCATCCGAGCGAAGTTTCACACCTCCGAAAAAATGTCAGATTTAATCTTGTTGTGGTCCGTAATTTTCACACATCGTGATAATCACATTTTATGACAGTAGCGTAATCCCTAACACACGATTCGATACATTAAACACGAAGTAGAAAACTTTTATTAATGAGCGTGATTAAAACAACACATGCATTTCAGAACAAGTTCAATAGACAACAATTGGGAACCTTTCCGATTCCGTATTTCATGAAAACCTGCAAATGTAGGCTTACGTACAATTTCACATGTCCGATACTGAATAAGTGAAGAATATAAAGTCTGCTATTAAATCCAATTCTTATTTAACAACACCGAATAAACAAAAATTCGTCGACTTTGTAAAGTAGAAATTAAATAACCCCTATGCGCTGATTAGCGAATTCATACCGCGGTATGGAACTCTGACGTAACACTACTCCTAACTCTACCGGCAATTTCTTTGATGTGCGGCGCGTTTGAAGTCAGACGAAAGACCGCCGACCTTTATGTACCAAATTTACCGCGCGCGTTTCAACTGGAAACCACAGGGATATAACTCATCCAGTTAAACATCATGCCGTAAATAATTTATCATAGATAATACAGTGCATGTTTTTTACTCAGTGAGCCGTATCCCTGTGATGGAAATTGGATCGACTTTGCATCCGGGTTTTATTTTATCACGTCATCTGATCGATTTGAAGAAATGGGTTTAACCAGGTGATTTTGTACGTGGGTGGTTGTTCACACAACGTCATGTAGGTTCTATCGCGCGCTTTTGGTCATGTTATCTTTTTGCCGATGCGAATGTTTATTACATCCGTTAACTGGAGTTTGATATTTAATGTAAAAGTATTTATACGACTTTAATATGCAATTTGTTGAATTCGGCAAATGTCCACACGATTCAAATTGCGTATAGACTTGATAAACAATGACAATATTCCTAGTTACAACCAAATACATGAATCAAACACATTTTCATTATAAACACAGTTATTGTCTGACCAGATTAAACTGAGACTCCTTGCATAATTCGGTCAAGTCCGGAAAATTCCGAAGTTATAAAAACATATAATTACATTTATCGCTATATCTGGCTTTATTGAGTTGCTACTAGATAACAATCTGTGATGGCTCAGTGGTTAAGTGTGCGGTGTGAAGACCACAAGGTATCGGGTTCGAGGCTAACTAAATATATTTTTTATTTAACATTTTTATCTTTTTATGCAAGTATGCTAGTTGTGAATAATAATCCTCCCTATGTTCACATATCCATTACACAATTCAGTCATACATTCAATTCATAATGGCCAAGTCCTTGAAGCATTTTTCATGTACTTGGAATAAAACAATTCGCAATTGGAATAATACAAAAAAACGAAAATAAAGACAAAATAATATAAGAACGTACTAAAGACAAAATAATATACGAATGTACACGGAATAGTTTTAAACATAAACCCCTTGAATCAAGGATAGATAGTTGAAATAAAAATATTAATGACAAAAAGCTTGCAGTAAGTTTCGAACCTGCAAGCACTTGCGTTAAAGGCGCAAAGGTTTCCACTGCGCTACAATTCATGCTTGATTTTTCTTTCGTTTTTGTTACAAATGCAGAGATTACTGCACAATGTCATGTAGTAAATAAACATACGAATTGAAAACAGCCGAGTACAGCCGGGGATATACGGATTTTGATCAGAGTCTCAGTTTAATCTGGCAAGACAATACACTTAGTCATAACAACAATTCACCATAGACTTCGGATATTTCGAGCATCCAGCTTAACTCAGCATTTGGCTTGTCCCGATGGGTCCTCGAGATAACGAGGTTTTACTGTATTTCTACATGTGAATGGCAGGCATTGTCAAAATATAACCTGCCTGACCCACTGTACCAAACCCGGATCTGTATAATGGAGCACCAATCAGATTATTTGGCCCCCACTTTATCATTATGATCATCTTATTGTCAAAGACATACTCAGACAATGGTCACATATACACATGTGGCAATCCACATTGTTTTGTATGACATTGTGTAAATAATCTGCCCTGTATATCATGCATAGACTATGACAGTGTTACCACATAATCACAACTTCCTGGTTGTTATAAACGATGCAGCTGACAGTTACTATGATACACAAGATCAACAGAATGACATCAATACACCACAGCAATGATTTAAAGTCATTTTATAAAACAACCATGGAAATTTTTGTCAAGCCCGCTTGCGGTGAGTGAGATTTAGTCGCCACTTTTGGTGTATGTGCGTGCGTTCGATTTTGTCCTGACCATAACTTTTTCATGCTTTGACCAATCTTTCTTATATTTGGTATGAATGTTAACCTCCATGAGACAGAGTGTCATTCCCAGCCCCCAGGTTCCTATCTAAAAGGTCAAGGTCACAGTTGGAGGTCAAAGGTCAAATTGAAGCTTGTCCGGACCATAACTTTGTCTGCATTGACCAATCTTTCTTATATTTGGCATGAATGTTAACCTCCATGATGCGGGTTGCCATGCCCAACCCTCAGGTTCCTCATAATCCCAATGGTCAAGGTCACAGTTGGAGGTCAAAGGTCAAATTGAAGCTTGTCTGGACAATAGCTTTGTCATGCATTGACCAATCTTCTTATATTTGGCACGAATATTAATTAACCTCCATGAAGCGGAGTCGCCGGAGTGTCATGACCAACCTCAAGGTTCCTATCTAAAAGGTCAAGGTCACAGTTGGAGGTCAAAGGTCAAGTTGAAGTTTGTCCAGACCATTACTGTGTCATACATTGACCAATTTTGCTTATAATTGGCACAAATGTTAACCTCTAGTAATTGGAGTTTCATGAGCAACCCAAAAGGTCAAATTTGGAGGTCAAAGATCAAATTAATATTGTACAGATCATTTAGTCTATATGCATGAAAAATTAAGAGGTAATTTGGTACAGATAAGTTGGTGCTTTATTTCAACGCGCGCCGAGGCTCTATATAATATGCCCGAGGGCATGAATTTCTAGTATTTATTTCTGGTTTATTAAGCATCCTCCCTCCCCAGTGACTGAGGGGTATTTCACTAAAATGGAAATTACCGAAGTTATATACAGTTGACAGTTAGCTGATCACCATGAATAGTAGCTGAGTATCCTATTACCTATATTCTCAATGTCAGACTGATCTATCATGTTCTGTCAATGTCAGACTGATCTATCATGTTCTGTCAATGTCAGACTGATCTATCATGTTCTGTCAATGTCAGACTGATCTATCATGTTCTGTCAATGTCAGACTGATCTATCATGTTCTGTCAATGTCAGACTGATCTATCATGTTCTGTCAATGTCAGACTGATCTATCATGTTCTGTCAATGTCAGACTGATCTATCATGTTCTGGGCTCCAGCATTCCACCTAATAATTCCTAATATGACAGATGCTAAGACAAACAGACTTAAACTGCAATCCATGTCTGTGCCTAAACCCCAGCAGGTGCACAACTTCATAATTATGTTGATAAACATTCCGTCTAACTTTCACTTTCATGACCATAGTTGACATACTTTTGAAAACGTGTGCATCACAAGGAAAGTTTGTTGCCTGCCAATGTCATCAACCTAAGAAAGATACATTATTTCTACAGGACAACCTGGTCCACAAGTTGTTAAATCTCTTGAAGACTGCTTTCATACCAGGTTTATAATCAAATATCAAACCAAAATCAGATGCCTCTTCACATTTGGTTCAAACACAACTTTCAAGCCAAAGTGGTCCATACTATTGATCACAATGCCAACAACTATTAAGCACCTACCAGTGTAAAGCAGTCAATATCATTAATTCTAACATGACCAATGAATTTGCATAATTATATAGACAAAGAACAAATCCCACTGTTTTAAAAGGTTTGATATACCGATGGAAATGACGTCACGTTGTGCAGGTATTCCATTTATGACGTCATGCAGGTAATTAATCAAGTAAAGTAAACAACATACTCTCACAAAGTAACACTAGCTTAAGATACGATTGTGCATTTAAATCGAAATAAAACATTCAAAAGCTGAAGCATTCCTTCTGTTATACAACAGTTTGTCGTTCTGACACTTTGTACTTACGGCCTTTGTGGTTAATTCCTACGCGTCAGAACTCCAAACCATTGTATAACAGCTGGTATACTATGGTTTTTCTTAAGTTATTAAATCATGAACAGACATTTCATTTTTTATATAGAATACACCTGTTCTAATCAGCCACCTGTTTTAAGCAGCCACATTTAATATATCCATCCACTGGCTGTTTGAATCAGGTTAGACTGTATCTACTTCAATCGTGTATTATACAATACCATTCATGATCTGGATTAATTGTTAAAGTGTTAAGGCAGTGCACTTACGATTATGTACAAAGCATTTCACAGTGTGAAATCATGTGTAATGAATACTAATCCTCGAGGCTGTATAAATGTAAGATTTAAACTGTCAACAACTTGAAGCACAATAATAATCATGTTGAATATCATGAACGTACGCTAGCAAGTGCAATGACTAAACTAATGAAATCATACTCAGCAGGGGTAATCTACAGAAGCATAATGCCCAATCCTGAAAATGAGCTGAATAAATTTAAATTTACCAACACTCAACTATAGGCGCAACCGCTACGATCTAATAACTTTGTTTAAAATAATTCATGGTTTTGAAGATATAGATTATCGCAAGTTCTTCGAGTTTAAAATCGGCAAAACAAGAGGCCACCGTTTCAAAATCGACAAGAAAGGATGTAACAAATCCAAAAAGCTGAACTCATTTCCTGCTAGGTGCATAAATGCTTGGAATGACCTGAATGACAGTACAGTTTGTTGTAATACTATTGTCAGTTTTAAATCTAAACTGGATAAAGAATGGAGACTTGAACGTTTTAATGTGAATATAATATATCAACCGGGCTCATTAATTGAAACTCGTATAGGGGGAGTTAACAAGTCATAGACTTCCAGACTCAGCACACCAAAAGTAAGTAACTGAAAGTCTGTTTCTGGTGCTATTAGCACATATCCCTACACCTTATCTAGGTTTCAAACATTGCTTTATTGTCATGGAACTTCAAATCATTGTTACTTTGTCAGTTCTTTGATTTTTTTCATCAAATAGTTTTTATTTTGTGCAGAAAATATTATTCTTTCTTAGACAGCAAATCTGGATTAATGGATTATTCTGGAATAGTAATCCTGATACACTGCTGCTCAGTTCCATCAGAGAATAAAACAGTTTATTATTAAACCGAAAAATGGCATTTAAACAATCGTACAGAACTGAGAAGCCATGTATCCGAGTTTTCTCAGAGAATTATGCAGATTTTTGGTTCCGTCGAAGCACTAGAATAGAATTTAATGCTTCAACCTCTGACGGAACTGAGAGGTGGTATATCGGGACTACTCATGTGGAATTTATGCAACCTATGAGAATGTGCAAACTATTCCTCATTATTTGCAATAATTGGCCTCCGTAGCTCAGTGATTAGCGCACTTGCCGTCTAATCTGGCGACCCGGGTTCGAAGCTGGGTGGAGGCACTCATATGTGCCTGCCATATTTCAGCAGAAAGCTGACTGGCAAATAAAGGCTATGCTCGGCATTTTTTTTTTTATTGGCAACCTTAGTATGACTATGAGAATGTGCAAACTATTGCTTTATTATTAGGCCAATCTAAATTTATGGCTAGATTACCATCCCATTGTTTTAAAATGATTTTTTTTATTTAAACTTTGTAACAAATTACATACATGTATATTTTGTGTTAGTGGTGTCTATTTGACGATTTCCTTGAAATTTTTATTACGATATTTTAACATTCTATCAGCCGATCTTTTGGTTCAAATATAATAATAACAAACGTCAGGGCGGCATTAAAATAGAGGGTGGGACAGAGATGATAATCTAGGACTAACTTGTTCTTGACTTACGTTATTTTAGTTGATGCATCAGCATGTGGTACATGTACTTAAATACACACAGATTTTATGAAAGAAAAAATATTGTTGGAAATCAGAAAAATCGGTTTTCTGTTAAATACTGCAAAAAATAAAGCAAAACATATATTTATGTGTCTGTTGTGTTCATCCAGTGTATTATAAAGTGGATCAGAGAAGTTTGGGCCAAAGTTAAAAACACACAGTATTGAGTAGCTTTCCAGTATGTAGTTCAAACTCGATTAACTAGGGTCTAACTGTCAGAGAAAATGAAATGCCTGAAAATGAGATGCAAGTCTGTATCTTGTAATTTTTCATCAGATAACTTCTATTTTCAGCAGAAAACTTATTCTTTCTAGAGCAGCAAATCTGGATTTCAATATAAACAGAAATTATATTTTTGTCACAATCTTTCATCTATCTTTATTCTTATGCCAACTTACAGACTGGCTCATTATATTGTCTCATAACAGGGGCATAGCCAGGCTTGAATTGATGTTACGCACATAAACCTCAAAGTTGGTTATTATCGTTAAGGGTCCTCATGAGTTTGGACTTTAATGCCATTATGGTCATATTTATATTTTACTTTTCAAATAAATGTTATGCACGTGCGTAAGTGTGTATTGCTGGCTACGCCACTGCATAACATACATAATATAATAGTGTCAGTGGTACAGTAAAAGAAACAGCACAAACACACATGGGGAGGGGCAGACTAGAGGTAGAGTGCACACTTTGGGATTGAGTGGTTCCTGGTTTGATCCCCATCTGTCCCACAGCTTAATTTTTTTGAGACAGAATAACCAAAATGCTCCACTTTATCCAGGTGTAGGATCCAGGGTACCCGACAGAGTCAAAATCAAATGTGCTGAGGCTGCCATTGGGGCCGAGTGTAAAAACTGACATGCGACCTTATTAATATACATACCTGAAAAAAGCAATACTTGATCCTTAGTCCACCTTCTCTTCCTTTGTAGACAGTTACCTCTCTTGATTGTGTCCATGTAACATTGTCTGGATCAGTTTCCAGTGCTTGTAGAACATGTTTAGGTATAGGCACAGGGCCCATTCCCTTCCCTACACAATCTCCATCAAGACACACCTAGAAAACAAAGCAATAATAAACTTAAAAATCTTAGAATCCACAAAGTTTAATATCTGTTGCCGTTGCTACAAAATTTAAAATAAGGCCCTGAATCGGTCAACCTAGTACGGCAGTCAGAAGGATGGCGTTTTGGAACATACCAATTATAACAAGAGGGCCCAAAGGACCCTAGGTCGCTCACCAGTCATAGTAGTGCACACATGCCCTTATGGTAGTCTAAGTAATTGTTTACAACTTCTGACTCAAGATAAATGCAGCCTCTATTGCATGTACAAGGTTTTCATATTGCCTTAACCAGCGACCATGTCATTTACATCAGATGACCCATATTGAAACTCAATCTAGATTATGCATGATCTATAAGACAAACATTATTAAAATTCAGCCTGTTTATCATACACAAGGTTTCCTGTGATCTTCACAGATCTATACCATATATCTACTACATTAAACAACAAACACTTCATAACTTATTATATTGTATAATTGTAGTTAGCACTTGGGCAAGCTAGCTAGCTTACTTTCTATTATCAATACATTCATCATTCTATCAGCAACAGTTCATCTGATAAATATGCATACACATTAATACCAACATCATCTCATATACATAAAGTACATGTAACAAATTTATAGAACATAACACGCATCTTTCCCCATTTTATGAACTAAAAATTATACCTCTTGTAAGCTCTAAGTGCCCAAAGCTGAATGACCACATACCTTCAATCACTGCGCACGACAACTCGTGCGCTATGGTTACCAACATAACAAATCCTGATTGGTGCAATCAGAAGATCTTAACCAATCACAGAAAAGCATTTTCCGTCTAATGCGCTTAGCTTAACTGACAAAAAATAAATTTTTCATGACTTGACTTAGTAACCTAGTTTTTGACCCAATAAGACCCAAAATCGAACTTGACCAGTCACCTAGATTTTGTTGAGACTTAGTTTCAAAAAGATTAGGCCAAAATTGTGACCTCTAGGGTATACACAAGCAACTTGTGAACAGACAACAGATGAAGAGTGATCACAAATTTTGTGACAGGTGAGCAAAAACTTATAACATTAAGATTTTCACAATTTATCTGCACATTTCAAATATTCAATTGTACAGGTTTCACTTGAATAGTCTAGGACTCTAGGCAATATGATATACATTAGGATGTGAATACCATCAATTATTCAAACATGTAGAGGATAAATTCACATTTCAATCTAAGATAGCTATGGGTCATATTGAATGCAGCTACATGTATGAATACCAGTTGTATAATGAAATATTTTATCAATCGACACTGATGAAGGTAACAAATGATTGTTCATATTTTGTCTCTCCAACATGTACACTTATAACTATTCGTATATAACATTTTTATTGAAATTTGGGGATTTTCAGATATATCCACAAACATTATTATAGATTTGCAAGAAAACCCATGATTGTTCAGTAAATATACTGGAGTGAATATCAATTTCAAAATATTTGCTGACCTGTAGCCAGACAGAAGCACACCAAGGCAAGTGCCTCAGTTTAAAATTGAGAAATCACCAAAATAAGCCTTTATAGAAATTAATGCCTTAAATATACACCAGAAAATATTTGTCTCAGTATATTTTTGTCTCTGGATAGGGCCCTGATTTGAAACTGTCATTAATTCTGATTATACAAAACAACCATACTGTACCATATTTAGAATCATTTGATTTTCGCCAAGCAAACATGACACTAACCGACAAGCTGAATTATGTAACATGACACTTACTAACAAGCTAACATGTACATAATGTCAATATACCGGTATTAATCATTTAACTTTGTTCAAATGAAGTGCCATGTTCAATACATAATCTGGTATTTACACCAAAAAAAAAAGTTTTAACAAATCATTCATGATTTATGTAAACATATCATGTTATGATTGTCACAAATCCTAAACATATAAATCTGCAATATTTACCTTACACTCAGGAATAGAATGTTTCTTTTCAGTTAAAATCCATCATTTGCTGAGCACATCAGCTCTTAAGACTATTACAAAATATGAAAACTAGTGAATATCAACAGTTTTCTGGCATCAAGAACTGAACAGAATATTCCTGAGTTCCCACCCAATATTGCAACAAAATTACTGAATTACTGGTACAGTAGTTCCCCAGACATGAGAGACATGCATAATAATATCAAATGACTCTCACCATATTGGCAATTTTTTCCAAAAAACAAAAACTGTTGAAATCCCATATGCCATGAATTCCACCTCACTTTAAACCAGAACATGCATAAATTCAAAATTTGAAACAGTACATTCAATTTTTATTTACACTTGTAATATAAATGTCTATATATTTTGTAAAACATGTTTTCACCAACTGTATACTAGCTGTCACTTCAAAACCACTTAAAAACCATTTTTTTAGCCGACACATAAATATACACGTATACAGTCACAAACAGACTATTGGATGCAAACAATTAACAATGCATGACATGTATACAAACTCGGTAATTCAGACTATCAGCATACCACAAAATATGGTTATTTTGTAAACATAAATTTTCGCATAATTTAAAACAATTGTCTGTGAAATTTGCAAGCCTTGTACTTTACAAGAGCGAAAACATTTCAGCACAAGTTATCTTTAACATATTTATTACTACTTCGAATGTATAAAAAATACTTCAAACTTGATGGTACAAATGGTTTTCATGCTGTAAACTTGTGTTTAAAGTGCATTTTATCCAGAACAGATATACATTTTTTGTACTTTGTTAAATAGCTAAAGAAACAAGATCAAGAAAATGTAGCAGGAAGTTTATAAATTATGATTAATGCCTTAAAATGTGAAACATTAAACTAAATGGTTAACTGAGGTGTTATAAGAAGTGTAAGAAATAAGAGAGAGAGCACAACATTTACCGGTACGTATTTTTTTAAAAATATGGTTCAAGTCTGGTCAATAGTATTACTATTAGACAATCCAGTCACATTATCCCGACACCAAGGTACTGTTTTATCAAAGCACTTACAAAAATCTTAAAGATACGCTTAAATTTAAATTCTTTATAATTTTTTAACAACATGCAAATTGGTGACGGATATGGGTTGTAGCCTACTAGGGGTTCAGTAACTGAATCATAATTAGTATTGCAGAACCCTTTACCACATTATAAAGAATTTAAATTTGAATGTAAGTTTAAGATTTTCGTATGAGCTTTGATAAAACAGTACCCTGCTGGATAAGCAGTTACCTGACACTATCTATGCTGTCAGAGCAACAAGCAAGGGAGACATATCAGTACAGCCCTTTCATAAAATTTGCAAATTAAACAAGTGAAAATAAAGCAAGTGTGAATAAACCCTGACATATGGTATACATAATATCATAAACAATCCACTTAAATTTGACTTGTAATGTAAGTTTTCCTGAACAGATGGTAGTATGAAGCTCTAGATGAATGGAAATAAGCACTTGTTCTATTATATGAGTTATCTCATTGAAATCTACACACTTTTCATTGTCAAACAATGTTTATTGTCATATATAGATGCTTCACGGAGATTTATAAGTATTCATGATACAGTTAAGTTAAAATAAACCTATTGTTTTGGGCCAGCAATTGACAGGTTATATTTATGACTGAAAGCAGGAAGCTGACTGGCAAATAAAGGCTATGCTCAGCATTTATAAAAAAAAATACTTATGACTGATAATAAAAAAGAATGTGTGATATAAGCTGTAGTATATCAAAATATTTGGACTACTCTGACTTTAGTGTCACAGTCCTGTGTGTATTGTACAAACAGATCTGCAACCAATTCCACAGAAAAACATGAGTCAATAACGCTAAAAATTCGAATAATAACAAATGAACAACTAAGGGGGAATACTCTTATCAACCGGTGACATAGTATTATTTAAACAGCGTGATACAGTCAATTTATTGTACATTCATACACGTGTGAGAACGATTATAATTTAAAGTAATATTTTATTTATTTGTTAATCGATTGTCACACCCAATAAACAAGAGCTGCCAATTAAAGATCGATGACAATCACTCGGATTGATGTCAACAATAGAACCACAAGCTACATGTCATAAACAAACTAACAGACGATGATTGACAGGTCTGCATGTGTTTTGCTTGCAATTAGCGACCTCGTAGCGGCGATTAAGGATTGATGACACGTTGTTAATTGTAATTTTAGTAGACCAGATAACACTTGGACACGTTCTGTACAATCCAGGATTAACAACTATTATTTTTATTTTTGTTCCGAGTACTCGAATACTGATTTTGATATTCGATAATCAGACCTTTGAACGAGTACTCGAGTACTCGGGTACTCGTTGCCATCCCTAATAATTACATTTAATTACTCAGGCCAGGTTAACAATGTACAGTAAAAAACAATTTTTTAGCTCCATTCATATCTACTGTGTGTTGGTCACAGAGTTCTGAATACAGTTGAAAATGTGTGTATTCATAGCAGTTCAAAATCAATATGACAGTTTCCACGAATGTCCATGAATAGGGGTGACTATCAAGTTCATTTTTGACTATTACAATACTATTGCTATTGCTGAAAGTACTATTGCGATACTATTGCTATTGCTGAAAGTACTATTGCGATACTATTGTATTGTAGGAAACTATTGCGATACTATTGCAATAGTTATTGTCAAGATTTGAAAACCAGAGATTGACTTGTAAATGCAAATTTGCACTGTTTAAGATATCACTTTGATGTAAAACATACTAATCTACTATTTGTGGAAATGATTTAAAATGAATTGGACAGAAATAGATTAATAAAATTTAAATAAATACTGCATTGTTTGCAGTATTGATGCGTGGGATTATTTAAAATTAGTTTTTTAACGAGAACGACAGATGTTTTAAATTAATAATAAACTATATTTATAAAAAGGAAACTATCGTAACTATCGATATTTGAGCTAACTATTGGCGATAGTTATTGTATCGAGACTTTACTATCGATCCATACTATCGGGACACTCGGAATCGCAATGCATCGATATTTCGATGTATCGGCCCACCCCTATCCATGAATACCATGAATTGAGCAGGTAAGAAAATTGTGATAAACAGATATCCAGATTAAGGTTAAGGAGGAGTGTTAAACAGGCCAGATAAGACTGTTTCCATTATCAAATATATCTGAAGCATTTTAATCTTTGATAGTAAAACTGAATAGTCTCCTAAGACTATTTCAAGGAAGCACTTACAAAAAGGATTAATTTTTATCTACCTATATTGACTGATGATCACTTTAATTAAACATAAAGTAAGAATTTTAAAGCTCTAATCAAGACAAGAAATATGTTTTTGCAGATCTATAACAGTTTTTATAATTGTTATTACACAAAAGACGAAATATTGCCAGCACTTATGACACCTTGTGAAGATAAAGCACATAATATTGAGTAACATTTTCAAGAGTGAGTCAAATCTCATAGCAACCCTATCTTGCATCTGGCACTTAATTCTGCATGGATTTACTGGAACCAATTTAAGCAATCAATGAACGCAGTTTGATGACAGAGCACACTCATTAGGTCCAACATCGGAATACTGTAAACAAATTTACTTTCACGAATACTAACTTTCATGTTTTGCTGATCGTCGGCATATTTGCAACCACTAATTTTCCCGTTTTTAAGTTTCCAGCAATGTCCATATTAATGTTTTAGCAGTTTTGCTGCGACTTAATTCCGCAAAATTCTACCACACGCAAACTCTGGGAAACTAAATTGCGCAAAATAATTTCTTGGTTTACAGTGTAGGGTGTTTGATTCTATATTCATGGCACATATGGATGTGTTTATTTATATTAAAGTCTCTCCAACAAATAATCCTTTAGACACAGAGTTGATCTTTACAGTGAATCTCTATCAAACATTGTGTATAGTATGTAGTTTTTTTCTCTACTCAAAACTTGGATGGTTTTATCAATTAATGCATTAATCACTTAGTGCACAATCTTTTCTCTACTCAAAAAAATAGACTGAGGTTTACAGCTAATGAAAATAGCGAAGTAAACAGTAAACTATGCATTTTTTAAACCAAATGCGCAAGGATCTTTACAACAATTGGCATAACACCAGCAAGGGTCCTACCAAAGAATACGAGAGAATGGAAATGACACTTAGCTAAATTTCCTATAGGGGCCACCATTTTGAAAAGAAATAAGGCGATCGGCGTACGTCAGTAGCGATAAATGCCAAACGGACCATTCCGAATGTTTTGCAACTATCTGCCGCCATCTTGAATATTTAATGTGTTTAAACCTGCGAGATTTGGACTAATTTAAAGCAACCCTAGGTCAAATATAGCGAAGGTGGGTTTATATTTCGCCCATTATGTGTTTGGAATGTTGTTGTATAAATAATTTAGATGATTCATCCGCAAATTGTGAAATAAACCAATTTTTCTGTGACCCTTCCGGGTCGATGGTTTTTCAATCGACGGGTTTCGGATTTCTTCCAAGATTTAATTTTCAGATCCCTAAGGAAACTTATTTATGGCTGTTATTCTTAAAAAATAATATTTTTTGTAATCTTTGGGATGTTCTCTACCTGTTGTAAATGATCAAACCACTGGTTTTAACACGAAAACACGATTTCTTTTCGATACACTACTATGGTAAACTATAATGACAGAAAGAGACGGAGTTAACCGAACGCGGTTAAACCTTTGATAAAACGGACACGGCCGATAATTACCGAAGCAAGCGCAATGCATTATGGGTCTTCAAGCCATAATTCAGCTCTATTTAGACATGCCTATCCATTTGTGTATGATCTTTTGTTCTACTTAGTACTAGCTTCTGAATTTGAGGGGTCCTTTCGATAATTTTGACTAAATTTTACCATTTTATAGGCAAAATACATATGATTAAAGAGAAAACGACCCTTCAAACCAAAACCTTGAGAGTAGAAATGTGGCTTTTTGGAAAATTCTTGGGTCAAAACCTCTACTTCCGTGTCAAATGGAATCCCAGCAGCAGTTGTAAATCAAAAACATTGGAATGGTAAATTATAACACATGGTCCAATAAATTCCCTTACTTGAAAAACAATTAACCTCGACAAACAGCGGAGTGATATCTGCTCTTGGGTAATGTCATTTGTTTGCAGCTAATTTACTGGATTCACATTTAATCACACATAATCTATACATTAAACCAACACAGTAATTATATGTAATTACATGATTGTATTACATGTTTATGTGATTATCAAAAAGAAGTTTTAAGTTATACTTTTAGATGCACCAGCACTAAAACCTTCATAATAAAACACCACAAGGACAACACTAGAGTTGGGAATAATTTCTAATTCCATGACGGATCATCACTTCAAACTAAATGACTGATGATTTTTCCAGAAGTGCCATCGTAACATGACCCTAGGAACCTTGTTCATACCCAGAACAGTTAGAGACTGGAACCAGCTTCCAACAAAGGTTGCTACAGCTAACACACTAGAAAGCTTCCAGACACTACTCTGAGTCTGAGAAATTTGGCTACATCTACTGTACATAGTTTTTACAGTTCTGAGACAGTTTTTAGTTTTTGTGCATGTGTACATAGTCACTGAGCTTCATACAGTCTGTTAGGACTCCTGGGCTGGTATTCACAAAGCATCTTAGTCGAAAACTTAAGATTTTTCTTAAAAACACGAAAATTTCTAAAGTATGTCAGCCTAAAATGACAATCAAGATTATTGATGTTTTGTATTATGTATAGGTTTAAATCATTATGTTAAGAGCTACTATAATCACTAAGAAAACATGGGTTAATCTTCAATTTGCACACGAAATATGCAATACTAATTTTTAACTTAAGTCAAAATATTTAAGTTTTCAACTAAGATGCTTTGTGAATACCAGCCCAGCTCTTTATCTTGAAGAAGAAGATTGACTAATACTAGTAATCAACTTAACTATACATTTGTACTTATGTTTTCCCGCAGACCAAAACATTCCCAATTATGAACTAGGTTCTATAGCCCGTCTTGTCTGAGATATTGGCCAAGATTTAGAAACTTAAAAAACTCTGATACAGGGGTTCTACTGATGCATAATGCCCAATCCTGAAAATAAGATGCCAGTCTGTTTTGTATGCCGTTAGGACACACCCCTACACCAAAACTCAGCATATGACATTTCAAATGACCATAGTTTAGTCAATACTTGGTATTTTTTCATCAAATAACTTTTATTTTCTGAAGAAAATTTCATTCTTTCTAGTGCAGCAAATCCGGAGTTATAGGACCCCTGCAGTGATAGTCCCCTAAATTTAGAGGCTAAGGCCCCTTCCCAAAATGAACAGAAAAAGCCGTCTTACTATGTGTTGACGATTTGACGATATTGGGTTTTCCTCGTCCAAGAATGAAATGTATACAGTATTTATAAATTAAATCAATTCAACTGATGTATTTAACAATAAATACAACCATACACCACAACCCACAACAGAAAAGCATAGTGATTCAATCTTTAACTCTATTTCTGCAAGTAGACTTCCAGACACATAATGTTCACTATTGATTAAAATGAACCTGGGGAAATTTTTAATTGACCACAACTTACAACATTAATTATTTAAACATTATAGAAGGCCACCAAGTTTATTGATCTTGTTAGTAAAACTCTCTACTAGACAGTACCGTATAATATTTATGCACACCTTTAATCCTGTACATGTACAGTACTACTAAAATACTTGAATCATGTTTGACATTTAAAAAACTTGAAGTGTAGGGGGGAGGGGGATATACTCAGGCAGTTTGTCACCAGTGTACTGAATTTCAGTTAAGCATGGTCGGATATACCCGGCATATCACAGGTTACAGACTCTCATAGCAAAGTATATCAATTACACAGTAATAATTTGTAAAATTAAAAACTCATGGCATGTGTGCATGTACATATTATCATTGATTCTAGGTATGGTGAGACACTTGATTTATCATTACTCCTATAAACTTCTGAACAATCATGTTGTTGGGCCTATGATCTTTTAAATCGCCTTTGACTTTTTTGCTGATTTTTGCATAAATTCTTCCATGGATATCAAATACGAAAATATATTTTGGGTCTGAGATTCTCCCAATATTAATAGAATTACACTTTTTAATAAGCAAGCTCTGATCAATGTGTTGCATTTATAAATATATGTACTGGAATTTTCGCCAAACTCATCAACTTGACATTAAATGCAAGCAGTAAGTTGTCAATTATCCAACAACATTTGATGAGTCGCTAATATTGTACACAGTTATTCTCAAGTTGTTAATCTCACCAACCCCTAGCTGAGCAAATCTACAGATATAAATATTGAAAACTATTTTTTATCCTCTAAAAACATAATATTAAGTCAGACAGGGAAGGCAGCACTCAGCTTGACCAGCCCAGAAAACATTAAATACACACAAGGTACAATACCCACCTGAACCAGTCGAGCACAGAAAACATAAAAGGCACAATGCCCAACTAAACAAGTTATAATCCTCCCAAGTCCAAGCTGTTGAAATTCTAAATGAACCAGTCTCAGCAATAACATTGTATAATACATGTCACCACACAATGAAGGATATATTAAGATATCAACTTCTCCAATTGACACATCTTAATCTTACGATCATGATGTATTTCTGTTAAATAGACACCAGGGCTGCTGCTGGCTTTTTTAAAACTTGTAGCCACAACTTTAGCCAATTGAGGAAAGTTTTAGCCCCCCCTCTAGCCACTTTTAGCCAATCCGAGCCAGATTGAAATAATTAACAAGTACCTTGTATTTATTCAGCTTTATTCAAGTTTTAACTTAGGCTGCATATCAATTTATACTAAGATAAAATATTAAATAATGCAATTCAATTAACAATTGAATACAATCACATATATTACTTGACTACTGTTCAACTATCATTCACTTTAATCATAATCATTATCAAACGCATATCTTCTAAACATTATTCTACGCAGTGGATCTTGCTGACCTGCAGTCTGTCACATAAGGTGGACTTATTTGTATGCCTCGATTGGTCCCTTAAGAATGGATTCAATCAGCCAAAGCTGCCTTGCATTTGTTACAACCAGGTAAGTTGGCACAGGTATGTAGTCAATAACTGCAAATGTAGGCTTGATTGTATTTAAGCATATCAGGATATCCCGATCACGTGAGCAGTACAGACTGTAATTTGTATTAGACAGGTACCAACTGACTCATTTTATGTTTCCTAAAAATGCTGCATGGATTTAGTCGGGCTATCGACTGATCATCATGTACCAATTGTGTATCAATGTGCGGACATGCGATTTGGCTAACTATGTGACACACAGGCCCTCTATGCCATTTTATGGTGCGGAAAAATATTATACTCTTAGTAAACCTCAAGGTGAATTAGTGCAGCCAGAATTGTCCAACGGTAGGGAATACAATCGTGTCCATAAATCCATCATTTATTCACAGATCTTATCAATCTTGGTGTCAATCGGTAGAGGAATGATTTCTCTTTAAGGAAAAATCACTGTCATAACATATGTTTACACGCAACAAGTAATATCCGACCGCAAACGATCACAACACTTGCAAAAGGCCTCTCGGAAATCATCTGATTGCAGAAATTCTCAGATTGTTCAATTATTGAAGATATATCATACTGATTGAACTAATTCCTTTGGTAGTTCTTTCATGTACATCAAATAGAATGACTTTGTACCCTTAAAGTCTCGATAAATAGATTAAACGTACCAAAACGAACCTATTTTTTTCACGTTCTTAGCTGTTGTTTCGATTTCACAGCCGTGAATAGAATGCGCATGCTCACAAAGTTTTGTAAGACGTCGTTTCATTGGTCACAACGGAGGTGTGTCTGTGGCTGACAAATGAGACGTTGTCTTAGAAAATTCCGCGCGCATGCGCGTTGGTTTGTTATGAATGTTGATGAACAATTGAAAACGTATCGTGAAGAAAAAAGTTTGATTTGTTTTGTTTAATCTATTTATCGAGACTTTAAGGGTACTGCGGGTTTCTATTTGATGTACTAGAATGAACTACCAAAAGAATTTGTTCAATCATTACAATTTGACTGTGTTTTTACAGTTGATAGTTGATCAATCTGAGAATCATGCAATCAGAAGATTTCTTAGAGCCGTTTTGTCACGATTTGTGGTCAGATATGACCTTCTTATGTGTAAACAAATGTTATGGCAGCGATTTTTCCTTAAAGAGAAATCATTCCTCCAACTATTGACACCAAGATTGATAAGATCGGTGAATAAATGATGGATTTATGGGCACAATTGTATTCCCTACCATCGGAAAATGCTGTCTGCACTAATTCACCTTGAGGTTAACTAAGAGTAATATTTTTTCCGGACCAAAAAATCGCATCGATGGCCTGTGACCGCCACGGAAGCTGGACAGGTCAAGTGCCTTGATGGGCGAAAAATATCTGAGCATATCTTTTCTTATATTTCTATCCTTTTCTATCATGCATATCTCCATCGTCTTCAACGAATCTATTCTTCCATACCTTTTCTATCACTCTCTTTCCTTTTCTATCTAAGCGCACCGTTAAATAATTGTCAAGTCTGACAGCTTAACGTATTATGTAGATGAGACGTTCGCTGTATGATAGATATCTCAAGCTTGGTACGAGTCTCGTCGCCCTCATCTGAAGCCTTTCTAGGCTATCAATATCTTTTCTCAGACACGGATACCAAACAACATTGGAAAATTCTACATGCGGACGCACTAATGCTGTATCCCCGTGGTATTGGAAATGGCGCACTTAACAGTTTACGTCGTTATTTTGTTATAAATATAAAACGTTCATAATTAAAATGATTGAGCAATGATAGGGCAATTCAATGGGAATATGTTGACACTAAATATCAATAGTCAATTCCATCAATGCATGTTGTATGACCATTACAATGAGGACACACTCGGCTTATTATGTCAGGTCAGCGTGATATAAAATGGCGCACCTATCCTGTAGGTCCCTAATGGTAAAAAAATAAAAGGATTCATGATGTAGTTGTTTCCAATTTTATATTATGGCTATATAGTCCATTTTTATATAATAGTTAGCTTACTTTGTATACTTCTTCTTAGATAATAAATCAATAAATAGTATCAAGACAGAATTGCACTGGTTACTAATTGCCATTATACTTTTTGAGTCACCAAGACAACTTGAAGATGTCCAAACATGTGTTAAATCATCTATTACTGTCATGTAAGAATCATTCATGGCATCTGCATAGTCTGATCTGTCACCAACTTGACTTGGGAATGCCGAAAATATCAATGACAGTTAATATTAACAAAATTTTCGAAACATATTATTTCAGATTTTGACTAGTTTTTTCAGTTTTTCTTTATAAGAAAGTTACATCCTTCTGGACACCATTTCCTGTGTTTGACAGTGTGTAGGACATTTTAATCATGTTACATGGTGTTAACATGGATGCCAGTGCTCTTTACAAAAAAAAAATTGAAGTTAAAATTTCATTTTACAAATTTGTGGGATTACGATATTTGAGGAATAAAGTGACATAAGAAAATAACAACAAATATGGGTACAGCATACCTTTCGAGTTCTAAAAGCACCAAATTTTACTTTGAACATTGTTTATTTGCATTACAGACCAAAACCATACATCCTTCCCAAAATATACTGGAAATGTATGTCATTTTGGGTATTAAACTCAAGAAAAGACCACTAATCTCAGGTGCGCCATTTCTGATACCGCGCCATAACCCATACCACCACGATATATAGTCTTAGAAATGTAAACTTATCTCTGTCTCTGGATTCGCTGATAGTGCTACATGCGAAATTTCAATACCCCTACATATTTTTTAATTTTGTAAGTTACTACCCTACCGGTAAGTCAGTAAGTGGCAGAGTCGACAGGTCCAGAGAAATTATGATGTGCTGGGAAAAAACACGCGAATTTGTACATATGGTCAGACCTATTCAATATTGAGAAGTGCATTTAAATAGACATGTTACCACACAAGTCTTACCTAAATAAGAGTTATATCGATAAATATCTCACTAATTCCTGGTCGAAATTGCGTTTCGTTTGTTTTCAATTCGGCAACGGTGTGCGTGCGAATAGAACAGCGTGAGAAACACTCTCTAGGAAATACACGTGAGTGAAAAGTCAAATGCTAATTTCAATGTTTTTGTACGTTTATTTGCATGAATAAAGACAAAGAGAATTTGTTACATTATTATATATATAATATTAAAGCCGTTTCAAACGAACCACATGTCATTGACCCATATTATGGAGTGATAACCGGTTTTCGCGACTGTTTTTTTCAGTGAACAGGTGACTGATGATAATTCCCACTTGTTTGTGTATCTCAATTTGTCAACAGGGTACCGATTCAATAAGTCCTGCACTCATACCAGTCGGGCAATTCAACTGGGCGAGTTGTCCAGGAATCAATGGGCTACACTATTCTTTGAGGGACGTACCAAAATGGCAATAACACAACTGACTTTTACTGAGACCATGTGTGGGATATACAGGGCTGGCTTCATTTACCTCGCCAGTCTGCGCCAATATATATCTGTTTACTGCTTCATTGGTTCTGGTTAAAGCTGTTTCGGTGCACCAGTTCACTTGAGGCTTGCTTCTATCACAATGGTATCACATGGTATCACATGAACCGAGCGTTTAGTGACACACACAGCTTGATAGCAAATAAAGTAGGCTGATCGCTATATGAGATATTTGGTACCTGTTGCAGTATTATATTAGACCAGACTATAATGTACTTTATACATAGCATCACTCTGATACAATTCTAATGCTAGTCAGTTTATAAATGGTCGCCTTTCAGTACACATGCTTAAGTTTTAATGGATTTAGAATAAATAGTGTCACGGATATACACAGAACGGATACGCAGGTCTAAAAATAGCCTAATTATGACCTGACTACCCATAATGCATTGCGCGCTTCGGTAAGCACGATAATTGTGAACATGGCTTATCCAAAAGAAATCTTTTTTTCGTGTCAAAACCACAAAACTAAGTGGTTTGATCATTTTCAACAAATAGAGGACACCCCAAAGATCACAAAAAATATTGATTTATAAGAAAAACAGTCGCAAATAAGTTTCCTTAGGGATTTAAAAAAGTAAATATCGGAAGCAATCCAAAACCCGTCGATTGAAAATTTATCGATCAGGATAGGTCACAGAAAATGTGGTCTATGTCACAATTGACAGATGAATCGTCCAGACTATCTATTTAAAAACGTTCCAAACACACAACGGAACAAATAAACACCCATCTTTGCTTATTTAGACGAAGAGTTGCTTTAAATGAAAACAAATTTCTCATTGACAAATCAGGCTGAATTGGTGAAATAATCCAAGATGGCGGCGGCTAGCGGGAAAAATAGCGCCAACTTGAGAATCTCGTCAAGTCTCGCTAAGTCTCGTACAAGTAAGCCGATCGCGATATTTCATTCCAATATGGCGGCCTATATAGGAAAATAGTGGGAGTTGAATGAGTTGCCATTCCGTCTAATGTATTTCCGTGACAGTGTCTATACACATTTGACTTGTAGACATATATGTGTATGTATACCTACTAACAGAAGTACAATGATACTATAACAGTACCCACCTGATTGACAAATTTGTGGTGAAATTTGCGGTGTACCCCGATAATATTTATATAAGTATAAGCCATGCAGTAAGTACCGGTAATTCCATTGTTAGACACTTGCATGAAACGGATTCTGGCATCTCTTCTCTCATACCCTCATGGCAATGGATTTGTCCAGGAATGAGGTCTCGAGAGCAAACAACTTGTTACACAATCAACGTTAATTAAACTTTTATTTATAAACTAAAGTAGCAAGAAACAGTATGCTATCTGTGAGCACTCGCCAATAGCCAAAATGAACTGCTCACTGCATCTACATTTTATGTCAAAATGTCAGACTTGACCACTACACAACAGGTAAAGAGTAACAGAAAAACATGAAAGAGAAAAAGAAAGAAATATAGGTTCAACTACTGCACTCGTCAGGGTTGGTGCGACCAATCCGACTTGTGTACCGCTACCAGGATTTTAGATCCCTCCGGCACAGCTCGCTTTCATCAGAGTGCAGCAGTTGGGAGATAGTTCCACTAGAAGGGTCGGGTTGAAAGCTCCCTTGTAGCATGTCACAGGAAAGCTTTTCCAATCAGGCAACTTGGCCCCGACTGTTGAATGCTGTTGGCTTAGGTTACTGACCAGGGCATTCTAGAGCATAGCATTGCTGTAACATGAAGTAATTAGAACAGAAGACAAAAAAATCATCATTGTCTATACTGACAAGGCTAGTAATCTCGTGACCTATATTATCTGCCCTTGTTACATTTAAAATTTTCACTCACAGATGACCAAGGGTAGTATCAAGTACCGGTGTAACGGTCAATTTTATCCCCCGCCCAGTTTATCCCCCCCTAGGCCTCTTCTTCCCCCACCCCAGGCCTTTTCTTCCCCCACCTAAAAAAATTAGTTTTTATTGTAATGTGCCAAAAATAATATTTGTGAATTAATAAATTCTTAAATAATGACAATATGGCTTGTGAATTTGTTTTTGAAGTGAAAGAAAGTGAAAAGAATGAATTGATTTAATCGATAAATTAAGTTCATTATTGCCATAATTTGGTCTTTTTATTCCCCATCTGAGTATAATTAATATGGAGATGGGGGAAGAAATAGACTGGTCTTTTTTATCCCCCACCTGAGTGTAATAAATACAAAGATGGGACAGAAGTAGAATGGCCTATTTATCCCCCATCCGAATGTAATATAGTAAGGTGGGGGATAAAGTAGACTAGGCCTCTTCTTCCCCCACCTCTGTATTAAAAATACTTAGGTGGGGATAAAGTAGACTAGGCCTCTTCTTCCCCCACCTCTGTATTAATTATAGTCAGGTGGGGGATAAAGTAGACTAGGCCTCTTCTTCCCCCACCTCAGTATTAATTATAGTCAGGTGGGGGATAAAGTAGACTAGGCCTCTTCTTCCCCCACCTCTGTATTAATTATAGTCAGTTGGGGGATAAAGAAGACTAGGCCTCTTCTTCCCCACCTGACTAATTAATACAGATGGGGGATAAAGTAGACTAGGCCTCTTCTTCCCCCACCTCTGTATCAAGAATACTTAGGTGGGGGATAAAGTAGACTAGGCCTCTTCTCCCCCCACCTCTGTATTAATTAGACAGGTGGGGGATAAAGTAGACTAGGCCTCTTCTTCCCCCACCTCTGTATTAAGAATAGTCAGGTGGGTGATAAAGTAGACTAGGCCTCTTCTTCCCCCACCTCTGTATTAAGAATAGTCAGGTGGGGGATAAAGTAGACTAGGCCTCTTCTTCCCCCACCTCTATATTAATTAGTCAGGTGGGGGATAAAGTAGACTAGGCCTCTTCTTCCCCCACCTCTGTATCAAGAATAGTCAGGTGGGGGATAAAGTAGACTATGCCTATCCTTTTCCCACCTCTGTATTAAAAATACTTAGGTGGGGGATAAAGTAGACTAGGCCTCTTCTTCCCCCACCTCTGTATTAAGAATAGTCAGGTGGGGGTAATGTAGATAATGTCTCTTCTCCCCCCACCTCTGTATTAATTAGTCAGGTGGGGGATAAAGTAGACTAGGCCTTTTCTTCCCCCACCTCTGTATTAATTATAGTCAGGTGGGGGATAAAGTAGACTAGGCCTCTTCTTCCCCCATTAGTGTATTAAAAATACTTTGGTGGGGGATCAAGTGGACTAGGCCTATCCTTCCCCCACCTCTGTAATAATAATAGTTAGGTGGGGGATAAAGTAGACTAGGCCTCTTCTTCCCCCACCTCTGTATTAAAAACACTTAGGTGGGGGATAAAGTAGACTCTGCCTATCCTTCTGTATTAAAAATAGTTAGGTGGGGGATAAAGTAGACTAGGCCTCTTCTTCCCCCACCTCTGTATTAAAAATACTTAGGTGGGGGATAATGTAGACTAGGCCTATCCTTCCCCCACCTCTGTATTAAAATAGTTAGGTGGGGGATAAAGTAGACTAGGCCTCTTCTTCCCCCATTAGTGTATTAAAAATACTTTGGTGGGGGATAAAGTGGACTAGGCCTATCCTTCCCCCACCGCTGTAATAATAATAGTTAGGTGGGGGATAAAGTAGACTAGGCCTCTTCTTCCCCCACCTCTGTATTAAAAACACTTAGGTGGGGGATAAAGTAGACTCGGCCTATCCTTCCCCACCTCTGTATTAAAAATAGTTAGGTGGGGGATAAAGTAGGCTAGGCCTCTTCTTCCCCCACCTCTGTATTAAAAATACTTAGGTGGGGGATAAAGTAGACTAGGCCTATCCTTCCCCCACCTCTGTATTAAAAATACTTAGGTGGGGGATAAAGTAGACTAGGCCTATCCTTCCCCCACCTCTGTATTAAAATAGTTAGGTGGGGGATAAAGTAGACTAGGCCTCTTCTCCCCCCACCTCTGTATTAATTAGACAGGTAGGGGATAAAGTAGACTAGGCCTCTTCTTCCCCCATTAGTGTATTAAAAATACTTTGGTGGGGGATAAAGTGGACTAGGCCTATCCTTCGCCCACCTCTGTAATAAAAATAGTTAGGTGGGGGATAAAGTAGACTAGGCCTATCATTCCCCCACCTCTGTATTAAAATAGTTAGGTGGGGGATAAAGTAGACTAGGCCTCTTCTTCCCCCACCTCTGTATTAAAAATACTTAGGTGGGGGATAAAGTAGACTAGGCCTATCCTTCCCCCACCTCTGTATTAAAAATAGTTAGGTGGGGGATAAAGTAGACTAGGCCTCTTCTTCCCCCACCTCTGTATTAAAAATACTTAGGTGGGGGATAAAGTAGACTAGGCCTCTTCTCCCCCACCTCTGTATTAATTAGACAGTTGTGGGATAAAGTAGACTAGGCCTTTTCTTCCCCCACATCTGTATTAATTAGTCAGGTGGGGGATAAAGTAGACTAGGCCTCTTCTTCCCCCACCTCTGTATCAAGAATAGTCAGGTGGGGGATAAAGTTGACTATGCCTATCCTCCCCCCACCTCTGTATTAATTATAGTCAGGTTGGGGGATAAAGTAGACTAGGCCTCTTCTTCCCCCACCTCTGTATTAAGAATAGTCAGGTGGGTGATAAAGTAGACTAGGCCTCTTCTTCCCCCACCTCTGTATTAAGAATAGTCAGGTGGGGGATAAAGTAGACTAGGCCTCTTCTTCCACCACCTCTATATTAATTAGTCAGGTGGGGGATAAAGTAGACTAGGCCTCTTCTTCCCCCACCTCTGTATCAAGAATAGTCAGGTGGGGGATAAAGTAGACTATGCCTATCCTTCCCCCACCTCTGTATTAAAAATACTTAGGTGGGGGATAAAGTAGACTAGGCCTCTTCTTCCCCCACCTCTGTATTAAAATAGTTAGGTGGGGGATAAAGTAGACTAGGCCTCTTTTTCCCCCACCTCTGTATTAAAAATAGGTGGGGGATAAAGTAGACTAGGCCTCTTCTTCCCCCACCTCTGTATTAAAATACTTAGGTGGGGGATAAAGTAGACTAGGCCTCTTTTTCCCCCACCTCTGTATTAAAAATAGGTGGGGGATAAAGTAGACTAGGCCTCTTCTTCCCCCATCTCTGTATTAAAATACTAGGTGGGGATAAAGTAGACTAGGCCTCTTCTTCCCCCACCTCTGTATTAAAAATACTTAGGTGGGGGATAAAGTAGAATAGGGCTATCCTTCCCCCACCTCTGTATTAAAAATAGTTAGGTGGGGGATAAAGTAGACTAGGCCTCTCCTTAAATATTGATCAATTTGACCAGTCTATTCCTTCCCCCATCTCCATGATAATTATACTCCAGTGGGGGATAAAATAGATAAGGCCTCTTCTTCCCCATCTCCATAACAAAAAAAAAAAAAATTTTAGGTGGGGGAAGAATAGGCCTGGGGTGGGGGAAAAAGAGGCCTGGCGGGGGATAAAACTGACTAGGCCTCTTCTTCCCCCGGGGGATAAACTGGGCCGGCCCGGTTTATCCCCGGGGGATAAAACTGACTGGGGGAAGACGGGGCCTGTTACACCGGTAAAAGAAGTTGAGTGTCCAGCAGCCGTAGGCGGTGCTCTTGTTATATCTAATACTACTAATTGATTTTCATCTTCAGATTGTAAAGTTTCTAGATGGCTGATTAAGATGAATGTTTCTAACATCAGTATCAGCAAGTTCTCACCATTAAGGACTCCTGCTTTAAAAACTTCACGTAAGAAGGTTAATATGACTTTTCTCACTTTCATGTTTGTTACAATATTGGTATGTTGTTTATGCATTGTTCTATATTTAATATATAAACAAAAAGCCTTTTGGATTTGTATGTTATATATTATGTTAATGGTTTGTTAATCAGTCATTTGTACTGTGGTCTAACCTAATTACAAGTGTAATCAGCATTCTACTGTGGTCTAACCTAATTACATGCGTGATCAGCATTCTATTGTGGTCTAACCTAACTACATGTGTGATCAGCATTCTACTGTGGTCTAACCTAACTACATGTGTGGTCAGCATTCTACTGTGGTCTAACATAACTGCATGTGTGATCAGCATTCTACTGTGGTCTAACATAACTGCATGTGTGATCAGCGTTGTACTGTGGTCTAACCTAACTACATGTGTGATCAGCATTCTACTGTGGTCTAACCTAACTTCATGTGTGGTCAGCATTCTACTGTGGTCTAACATAACTGCATGTGTGATAAGCGTTGTACTGTGGTCTAACCTAACCACATGTGTGATCAGCATTCTACTGTGGTCTAACCTAACTACATGTGTGGTCAGCATTCTACTGTGGTCTAACATAACTGCATGTGCGATCAGCGTTGTACTGTGGTCTAACCTAACTACATGTGTGATCAGCATTCTACTGTGGTCTAACCTAACTACATGTGTGATCAGCATTCTACTGTGGTCTAACCTAACTACATGTGTGATCAGCATTCTACTGTGGTCTAACATAACTGCATGTGTGATCAGCGTTGTACTGTGGTCTAACCTAACTACATGTGTGATCAGCATTCTACTGTGGTCTAACCTAACTACATGTGTGGTCAGCATTCTACTGTGGTCTAACCTAACTACATGTGTGATCAGCATTCTACTGTAGTCTAACCTAACTACATGTGTGATCAGCATTCTACTGCGGTCTAACATAACTGCATGTGTGATAAGCGTTGTACTGTGGTCTAACCTAACTACATGTGTGATCAGCATTCTACTGTAGTCTAACCTAATTACAAATGTGATCAACATTCTACTGTGGTGGTCTAACCTAACTACATGTGTGATCAGCATTCTACTGTGGTCTAACCTAACTACATGTGTGATCAGCATTCTACTGTAGTCTAACCTAATTACAAATGTGATCAACATTCTACTGTGGTGGTCTAACCTAACTACATGTGTGATCAGCATTCTACTGTGGTCTAACATAACTGCATGTGTGATAAGCGTTGTACTGTGGTCTAACCTAACTACATGTGTGATCAGCCTTTTACTGTGGTCTAACCTAACTACATGTGTGATCAGCATTGCACTGTGGTCTAACCTTACTATATGTGTGATCAGCATTCTACTGCGGTTTAATCTAACTGCATGTGTGATCAGCTTTCTCCTGTGGTCTAATCTAACTTCATCTGTGACCAGCATTCTATTGTGGTCTAACCTAACTAGATGTGTGATCTGCATTGTACCATGGTCTAACCTAACCAGAAGTGTGATCAGCATTCTACTGTGGTCTAACCTAACTACAAGTGTGATCCGCATTCTGCTATGGTCTAACCTAACTACAAGTGTGATCAGCATTGTACTGTGGTCTAAGCTAACTACATGACTTTTGTGTGATCAGCATTGTACTGTGGTCTTACCTTACTACATGTGTGATTAGCATTGCACTGTGGTCTAACCTAACTGCATGTGTGATCAGCATTCTACTGTGGCCTAACCTAACTACAAGTGTGATCAGCATTGCACTGTGGTCTAACCTTTCTACATGTGTGATCAGCATTGCACTGTGGTCTAACCTAACTGCATGTGTGATCAGCATTCTACTGTGGTCTAACCTACCTGCATGTGTGATCAGCATCATACTGTGGTCTAACCTAACTACAAGTGTGATCCGCATTCTGCTATGGTCTAACCTAACTACAATTGGGATCAGCATTGTACTGTGGTCTAACCAAACTACATGTATGATCAGCATTCTACTGTGGTCTACGTTACCTATTGGCATGTGTGATCGGCATTCTACTGCGGTTTAACCTAACTACAAGTGTGATCTGCATTCTTCAGTGGTCTAACCTAACTACAAGTGGGATCTGCATTCTCCTGTGGTCTAACCTAACTACATGTGTGATCAGGATTCTACTGTGGTCTAACCTAACTACATGTGTGATCAGCATTTACTTCACTCTACAGTAAATCTTGCATAACAAGTCAACCCTTGAGACCCTTTGGAACTAGTATTTTTATTGAGTTGGGCCGCTACCGAGGTTGGATAGCTGTAGAGCAAAGTATTGAAGTTAAACTTTTAACTTGTGTTCTTACTTTACTTGGTCTTTAAATGAGGTTTTACTGTACTATGTTATAGTGTTCTTCAACTGTTTATATTATGTATATTTTCAGCAATCCGTGTTTGATTATACCAGTGAAGCAGAATCCACTGTCTCTGTGGTTACCAAGGATATACATAAGTTAGTGAAGGCTGTCAGACAGAAGTTGAAGGATCCATCAGATACTGATCATATGTGCTCAGATACAGATTTCATATCTCAGGTTAGTCAGGTATACATGTAATATGAGAACAATAAAATCTAGTTTTGCTGATTATTATTATGTCTCCCCCATTCAGCAGAGGGGGATCAGATGGATTTTGTGCTGAACGGCTGAATGGATGTCCAGAAGTTTGTCTGCGCTTGTTTTCCGTAACCATTGATAGGATTTCAATGAAATTTACATGAATACTTTGTGAGAACTATGGCCTGCTTTGAACTTAGTTTTCGGCTGAAAAACGGCTGCAAAATTCAAAATTATGTTTATGTATTAGGATAACTCCTGCTTGTTTTGTTCTTCTTAAAGATAAATATCTTCCAAGCAGACGCAGGGAGGAGGAAGCTTGTGTACAAGCTATGATGTTTGCTTAAAATTTCTGATTCTGTTGTTTCAGAGTAAAATACAGGACAGAAAAAACAGGCAGATGGCTAAAAATAAAAAAGTACCAAGTGTTGATTCAGGCATGTCGGGGTCGGACACGGAGGATCCGTCAGAATCGCCAAGAAAGAAGTTTAAGACGCCAACCAGTGTCAGTCGGAAAAATAAGAAAGAAAGTATCAGTAAACTAGTAATAAGTGGAAAGAATGGGAAATCTCCTGCGAAACTAAAAAGGCACGACAGTTTGTCAAGTTTATCTTCTGACCCATCTGACAGTGATGAAAGTATCGAAGACAAGACAAGAAAAATCAAGGGAGGTAATGCCAAAAAAGAAAATTTGTCTTCAGAGTCATCTGGTAGGGAATCAAGTAGTGATGAAAGTAAACATGAAAAATTGAAGGGAAGTAATTCTAAAAAACCAAATTCATTCTCAGAATCTTCCAACGGTGAAGCGAGTAGTAAACATAAGAAAACGATAAAGTTAAATAATTCTAAAAAAACTAGTTCAACTTCTGAGTCGTCTGACAGTGAAGGTAATAGAAATAAAAGTAGTACTATAAAGGGAGGTAATTCTAGACAGTCTGTTAAAAGAGAACGTAGTGAATCTTCCAGTAGTTCGCCATCATCATCTGATGAAGAAAGTCAGTCTATTCTGAAATCTCCTAAGAAAAAGATTAAAACCAAGCATGACAATATGCAAAAGAAGCAAGTAAACACTACCGACATGTCGGATAGTTCTAGCAGTGAATCTGATGTAAGTAGTGTTATAGATAGGGAATCTTCATCAGGAGTCAACACGAGCATTAGTTCTAAAAAAGGTCAATCCATGCTGAGGTCTCCTAAGGAAAATACAAAAACCAAACCTGATGACTTGAAGAAGAAGCAAACCAAAACAACTGACACGTCAGATAGTTCCGACAGTGAATCTGACGCTAGTAGTGTGATAAATACACAATCTTCGTCAGTAGTCGGTGTCAACACCAGCCTCAGTTCTAAAAAAGGTCAATCTGTCCAGCGGTCTCCAAAGGAAAATGGGAAAACCAAACATAACGACATGAAGAAGAAGCCAGTAAACACTACAGACACATCAGATAGTTCAAGCAGTGAATCTGATGCAAGTAGTGTAATAGATAGGAAATCTTCTTCAGGTGTCAGTGAAAATAAGAGCCTCAGTTCTAAAAAAGGTCAATCGGTCCAAAGGTCTCCTAAGGAAATAATGAAAACCAAACGTAATGATGTGAAGAACAAGCAAGTAACAACAGACTCATCGGACAGCTCGGATAGTTCCGACAGTGAATCTGATGCAAGTAGTGTTATAGAGAGAAAATCTTCATCAGGAGTCAGTGAGAACACCAGCATCAGTTCTAAAAAAGGTCAATCTGTCCCGAATGCAACAATGAAAATCAAACATAACAACTTGGAGAAGAAGCAAGCAAACACTTCCGACACGTCAGATAGTTCCGACACGTCGGATAGTTCCGAGAGTGAATCTGATGTTAGTAGTGTAATAGATGTGAAATCTTCGTCTGGAGTCAGTGTAAACACGAGCCTCAGTGCTAAGAAAGACAAGACTAGTGAAGGAATGAGTGGAATTGATCAGCTTTTCAGTGATAGTGACAGCAGCATTGAGCAGACGACAAATAAGAAACAAAGCACTACATCTTGGGCGTCTGCTTATAATGAGAAGGATCAGAAGAAGGCTAAAGGAAAATCCCCCAAAAAATCAGCCAATCAAAGTCAGCTTAGGTAGGTAACAGGTGGTTCTACTTTATCAAATGCTTGCTAATCTTTTCTCATGTTTTAAGTTGGTGTTATAGTCTGTGTAGATGGCACAATGAATAGAGAACTTACTTGTCACCTGAGTGAGCTGGGTTTGAATACTGGGTCTGGCTGGTTGTCACCTGAGTGAGCTAGGTTTGAATACTGGGTGTGGCAGGTTATCACCTGAGTGACCTGGGTTTGAATACTGGGTCTGGCTGGTTGTCACCTGAGTGAGCTGGGTTTGAATACTGGGTCTGGCTGGTTGTCACCTGAGTGACCTGGGTTTGAATACTGGGTCTGGCTGGTTGTCACCTGAGTAACCTGGGTTTGAATACTGGGTCTAGCTGGTTATCACCTGAGTGACCTGGGTTTGAATACTGGGTGCGGCTGGTTGTCACCTGAGTGACCTGGGTTTGAATACTGGGTGTGGCTGGTTGTCACCTGAGTGACCTGGGTTTGAATACTGGGTGCGGCTGGTTGTCAACTGAGTGACCTGGGTTTGAATACTGGGTGCGGCTGGTTGTCACCTGAGTGACCTAGGTTTGAATACTGGGTGTGGCTGGTTGTCACCTGAGTGACCTAGGTTTGAATACTGGGTCTGGCTGGTTGTCACCTGAGTGACCTAGGTTTGAATACTGGGTCTGGCTGGTTGTCACCTGAGTGGCCTAGGTTTGAATACTGGGTCTGGCTGGTTGTCACCTGAGTGGCCTGGGTTTGAATACTGGGTCTGGCTGGTTGTCACCTGAGTGGCCTGGGTTTGAATACTGGGTCTGGCTGGTTATCTTTCTGTAAGATTGGTTATTGCTGTATCTTTCACATGTGGAGTAGTTGTATATTGCTTGTGGAAAAGTGAGTTTGTACTTGGCAGGCCTGGTACTTGGTTGATAAATAACTCCAAGAAAACTGGTTAGGCAGCCAATAAATGGTGCTAAACACGATAAAAACAAACAAACAAACAAACTGTAAGAAGTGTTAACAACAGGTCATCCTACCCGTTTATTTGTTGTACATATATGTCTACCTTTCTTATCTTGTTTGCTACCCAGCTGTGTGTTGTATGTATCTGTATACATTTCAGGTATAACATTCCCGACAAGTTTGAGATAGATACATCTCACGATTGTTTGACAAGTAAGGACATTAAGGGGAAACAACTCTGGCTGATCATGGCACCAGACGATGTAAGCGTGTTAATACTGTATACTATGTACATCTTGATAGTAGAAATAATGTGATATATCTTACCCTGCCCTGTAAGGATAGCTGATCGAGTACTGTCTTTTCACGAGTGATTTGGGTACGAATTCTGGGTCCGGCAAGTTGTTCTTCTCTGACAATGGCCAAGATCATGTCCTCCGCATGTGGACAAGTTGCCAGTCGCTGGTGTATGAAAAAGTTGGTATTGTTTAACTGACTATCGTATATGACTGAAAGTTAGTTTAAAATGGCGCTAAACAGGATAAAATCAACAAAAAACTTTCATGTTGTGCTCTGATTTTCATGCGTATTCCTTTTGCATTATTATGCCCCCCGTCTTTGATGAGGGGGTAGATTGCTTTGCACATGTCGGTCAGTCAAATGTTCGGTAGACCAAATGGTTTCCATTCAATAACTCATGAAGGCTTTGCCCTAGGATCCTCAAACTTTACATGGAGTGGGTTGTCAACAGTAGATGACTCCTATTGATTTTGAGGTCAGTAGGTCAAAGATTAAGGTCTTTGTGACCTTTACCATTTCTGAACATTGGGTTGCCATGGGGGCATATATATACACTGTATAATTTATTATGTGTTTTACAGATATCTCGTGTTGTAAATTGAAGTCATAATCTCTGAATGTCTTGTTCTTGGAAAAGTTGATATTGTAAGAATGTGTATCCCATAAACCATGCTGGGATCTTGGTAAACTCTAAATCATATAAATAAAACCATAGTACAGTTGAATCTGTATTATCTTGTATAGTTAAACTGATATAGGAATACAAATATGAATAAAATCTGTTTAGAGAGTTTGTGTGTGCATACATCTTTTGTTTCGTAAAAGCAATGATAGTATTTTTTGTGTGTAATATTATAGGTAGATATTTCAAGCTTCCACGGGCAGTGTAGTATTTTGTGTGTGTTATATTACAGGTGGATATTTCAAGCTTCCACGGGCAGTGTAGTATTTTGTGTGTGTTATATTACAGGTGGATATTTCAAGCTTCCACGGGCAGTGTAGTATTTTGTGTGTGTTATATTACAGGTGGATATTTCAAGCTTCCACGGGCAGTGTAGTATTTTGTGTGTGTGTTATTCCAGGTGGATATTTCAAGCTTCCACGGGCAGTGTAGTATTTTGTGTGTGTTATATTACAGGTGGATATTTCAAGCTTCCACGGGCAGTGTAGTATTTTGTGTGTGTTATATTACAGGTGGATATTTCAAGCTTCCACGGGCAGTGTAGTATTTTGTGTATGTTATATTACAGGTGGATATTTCAAGCTTCCAAGGGCAGTGTAGTATTTTGTGTGTGTTATATTACAGGTGGATATTTCAAGCTTCCACGGGCAGTGTAGTATTTTGTGTGTGTTATATTACAGGTGGATATTTCAAGCTTCCACGGGCAGTGTAGTATTTTGTGTGTGTTATATTATAGGTGGATATTTCAAGCTTCAACGGGCAGTGTATTATTTCGGTGTGTTAATTTATAGGTGGATATTTCAAGCTTCCACGGACAGTGTAGTATTTTGTGTGTGTTATATTACAGGTGGATATTTCAAGCTTCCATGGACAGCATACAAACATGACAGGAATAAGCAATGTTAGCATAGAAACTGACGAGGTAGGGTATAGCTATATCAGGCCTCATTCTCCCTAAGCTCCTCAATCTCATCTCAAATATTGGCATGTGTCTTTATGTTAATTTCCATGCAAGACTAGACTCAAAATTAGCATCATTAAACAGAAATGTTATTCTGAGTTTATTATGGTACAATTTCAAAAGCCGAAGCTTCGAATTTATCTTTATTTCAGACTCTGATTTTAGCAAAAATCTCAATTTGAGTTGAGATTTCTACTTGAGATGCTTCGGGAGATCGGGGCCAGATCTGTTATTCTTTATTTCTGCTAGTATGATTTGTTGCCTGTGAACATCAGAGCTTGAAATTAACTTTTGTTTGCTTTTCAAATGGAGGATATAAACTGATGGTGGGCATGGATGAATGAACTCACATCAACCGTACAAAATAGGATAACACTCAGTAAGAATATAGTGGTGCAATACAGTGAAGGTTAGCTTCAAATTGCTTTAATTAGGCAGTAGGACCACCTGGATTTCTGTCAGACCAGCGGGTTCCGTAAGCTACTGGTCCTTTGGGTCACATGAAAAATAAGGTTACAAGTGTCCGAGTCTGAATTAATTGTAATTTATTTGTATTAATAATTGTGCAAATATTGATTTACTTTTAGGATGTTACAGTATCTTTGTTAGCAAGCTATGTACGCTTCTGAGAAAGTCAAAACTTTTTTCTCTCATTTCATGAAATCATAAGGGAACACATTTATGTTTATTATCTGCTTTGAAAAGAAATGTTCAAGTCTAATTAAAGGATTCATGGAGTTTATTGTGAAAGTTAACTGATCCTTTTTCTTTATGTAGGGTGATAAACAGTATGAAGTCATCACTCAACCATATCGTAAAGATGAGGTAAGTCAATTACGGTGATACAAAATAAGTAAATCTATTGAAAGGGATACTGCAGAATACATAAATGTGTATGATTTATTGTTGGCTTTACTGAAGCTTGATATTATGCAATGTTTGCACAGGCCTTGATAAGTCATTGAATTTGGTTTTAACCTTGAAAAGTACTTGAATTAAGTGCTGCCTTGAAAAAATGCCAAATGTACTTGAATTTAAGGGAAAACCCTTAAATATAGGCAAACAGCCTAGAATATATGTAGAAGTGTATGGATGTTGTCAAAATGACATATTATAATAAATATCTGCATAAAAAATGATGCAGAAACACTCTTTCTTGAAAATTAAAAGTATGTAAATGTATTATTGGGAGCGTGAGACATTAAGTGCTAAGCAGTAGTTGTGATGATAATAATTTTCATTAATTTAGCACAAATAGTCGAAATTGTACAATTTTACCTTGGTAAATCTTCGGACTTTTAAACCTTTACTACATACACACTACAATAACATACAAACTAATCTGATAAGAGATGAGCTTGAAAGTGCAGCATTTCGGGACAAATATCAAGAGTGGTCTCCCTTGATGTGGTTTCGTGTTAAGTTGATTCCCATAATTGGATTGTCTCCCCTGACATCTCCTGATGGACATGGGATAGGGGTATGCACTGACATATCTATGGAGTAAAGGGTTAATTATTTGTGATAATGCTTCATTTATTTATTCATTTACAGGTGAAGACTTTCAACAGTGTTACTTTAAAAACCTCGGGAGAACAGGAATATGTTGTGGGTATGTTCAAATTTATAATATGGTAACGTTGAACTGAAACTCGTGAATAATCTGTGCTTTCGTTAATTTAACAAGTAAAAACATTCTAATAGTACAATTATGAAATATAGGACAATGGGTAAGCATTGACTATTCATGACTCCAGTTCATTGTTACCATACTAGTAACACCAAGAATAATGAAGTCCAGTTCAATATTGATAGTGTACTGTGGTGTTCTTGCTCTTTATTTTGCCTTCATAATATCACAGTCAGTGGCGTAGCTAGGCTTGAATGATATGCACACAAGCCTTGAAGTGGGTGGTAGGGATGGTGATTGCCTAATGTTCGTTGAGATTATCGAGTACATGATTAGAAGGGTATAACAGGATGGCTACATATATTGTATCGTAGTGGGTGGATTTGGGAGGTGTGTGCCCTCCAATAGAAGATTTTTCAAGTTTTGAATAAAAATGGTGAAATTTCGTGGTAGGAAAGTCAACTGTTGGGATATAAAGTAAAACACCGCTGATTTTGACATTAGTGTAATTGTTTGGCTGTATTTATGTTTTTACTTTTTAAATTGATGTTACACACGTGTGCAAGTGCGTATGGCTGGCTACGCCCCTGACAGTATGTTCACAGATATATATATATATATTATTGACTGATCACCAGATATATAATGGAGCTATTGTAGAAAGACATTGATACCCTTGACACATTTATTACTTACTTATACATTCTATATTTTACCAGGACCTGAGATTTCTGGACAGATACAAATCATGAACTGGTTACCACACATGCCTCCTGTACAACTAACCAAGTGTAAACCAACACGTCACAGTATCCCTGATAACCTTGAGTATAAACTACAACCTTTTGGTTCAGGTAAGCAGTTACGCTGATTTTTAGCATCAAGGCACTTCCATGTCAAGCTTTTATGGACTACTATGAATCACTTTTTTTCGTGAGTTTTATTTTTGCTAATATTCGCGAGGATGTTGACACGCTAAATCAATATTCTCGTGAAAATTTTGCAATACAAAGTCGGGAATTGGACATCGTCAATGACACAAATTCAAAATTCTCGCGAACAAAAAAATCTGTTTTCTGGAAAATTGCAAAATAAAAGTTATGCGAGAATTAAGTGATTTACAGTATTAGTCTTCCATTATTCATCATCATGTTCTTGAAACATCGTCTCCTCCTGAAATGCTGACAGAATTTTAACCAAAATTCACATGAAGGACCTCCAGAGGCTAGGTGGTCCTCTTGGTTGGTCCTGTAAATGTTTCTGGGGGTACTATAGGTCTCAGGAACAAAATGGATCTGGACTGTTCTCTTGACTGTGCCTATATGTTGGACATTTTCAAGTTTGTGTGTTCAGTTCATTATTTGCTTTTTGTTAGTGAGCTTGAATGTTTAGGACAAGGTCTAAATGTAATGAATGTCAACTTCTCTTGAGGGTGTCATAATTTTTGCTTATGTTGGTTGATAGACCAAATAGTTTCCAAGTAATACAGCTTGGCCTATGTCCATTACCATTGGTTTGATATATCATAAACACATTGTATCACGTTAGAATGAAAAGGGCATATCTGCACTCAAAGTGACAGGTTTGCATGTTTCATTTTAAGCTTTGTGTTACTATTTGATTGCTATGAAGGCGTCCTTAATTTGAATCTATTTGAATTTACAGCTAAAATTCACCTGTCTGAGATAAACTACTTTTCTAGGTAGAATAAGTTGGTGTATATATTTAATACATTGTATATTTCAGTGTCACCTGCACGTAACAATGACGATGACTCTACAATAGAAACACCACGTAAACATAAAAAGAAGAAGAAAAAGAAGGATAGGAAGAGTAAATCTTGAGGCAATATTCAGTGGATTGATGAGGCAATATTCAGTGGATTGATGAGGCAATATTCAGTGGATTGATGTTGCAATATATCCATGTTTGATACATGTCAGTCAATATGAAATAAATATTTCAATATTTATAGTAGTTAATGTTATAAATTGTAACAACCGTTTAGTATATAAATTGTATTGAATACTTTCTAGTATTTATTTGGGTGTGCAGTGTATAATCCGTCTACGTGGCAAAGTCCTGGATGTGTCCGCTTTGGGAGCAGGTTGAATCCAGGTAAGGGTCCATTCTGATATTTCTGGCTGGCGAGCTGCCAGCTGTATCTACCTGCCTGGAACCTGGCATTAAAATGTAGGAGTGAAGCAGTAAATGTTCTCAGAAACATGTCTAACAGTCTTATATGCCAAATTGACTGGCTCCTTTAGGAAGGACACTACAATAATCCTACCAAGCTTCAGAATATAGGTACATCATGACAATATGCAGATTAAGTTTGTATTTGTCCCTTGCAGTAACATTCTTGCCTGCATGTCACTCAGATACATGTGATTGCCCCCAGCTTAATTCAATGTTTTTGCCTTTTTGGGTAATTAATACCCGACTGGAGCCTGCTGCCTAGTTATAGTGCTACAGAGCGCTTGATAGTAATTTGCTAGGAAACTTTGTGCTTTCAAAAAGCGCTACATATATGCTACCGGCAAGCGCTCGCATATAGACTGTTGCATAGCAAAGCGTTATGGATCACTACCGAAGCAGTCTGTCGTACAAGAAAGTGCTGAGAAATGATAGCCTATCCAGTTTGCGGGTAGTGTGTCCTTGCAGACATAGAGCACTTGATAGCTGTTTTTTGTTGGGCAACGGGCTCCCGCCTTTAGTTGTGATGTAACCAACAGCATTGCTTGTCCATTTGAGATTAAATTCTCCTGTGCAATGTACATAAATATGTGCCTATGTATTTTCTTTTCAAGTTGAAAATACTGTTTAACACCAATTCTTCTGTCAATTATTGTAGTCAATTGACTCAACAATGTCTTCCTGGAATTATCAACCAGTACTAACTTGCTCCTCCGCAGGCAACTGATGACTCGTTCCACATGTGGAGGACATGACTGTAGCCAATATACCATGAACGAACATAACATGCTTGACCCAGTATTTGAACCCGGATTGCTGAGGTGAGAAGTGACTGCTCTATCAACTATGCTAACTGGTTGGCTACTTGTGGTTTAGAAACAAACAAAGTAAACATAGCTGTCAAACATGATTTTATTTACAATATGACAGAATAATACATTGCAAACCAATCAAGCCTTGTAAAGACTTAAACCAGTATAAGAACCGTGAAAACATTATATAGAAATATCTAAATCATTAATGCAACACTATAAGCATTGAAATTATGTTGAAAATATGTCATATTCAACATAGACAAGTTATATGACAACACATTGGACACTAGCATTACAAAATAGCACATTTTAAACAAGACCGCAAATTATATCAAATATTCAGCACAAGAGTTTATATATAATATATATATATGCAATAAACATCTTTACAGATAATACACATAATATATATCCATAACATCAGCAACAGAAAGCTAGAAATACAGCAAAATAACCAAACATAATATACAGTACACAATTTTTTTTAACCAAAATGTTTTAAGCCTTTAATGTTTAGATCAGCTAAGATGTTGGAAGGTTAGTATATATACCAGATTGTAGGATACAGCGGATGATCACTAGTAAAACAACTAAAGATAATTTAACAAAATCTACAACTCAAACAAAAAGTAAGCACAAAGGCTGGCAGTTAATAGGTCAACCAATGTAACCAAAGATATTTCATGGAAGAGACGCACAGTTGTAAGAGCAGAGTGAATTCTCGTCTTAGTAGGACGAGATGTAAAAAGTCTGGGATGTCGTACGTACAAACAGATCAGTGATCTTGCTTCGTGACCTAGTAGTAAAATTAGTGATCTTGCTAGACGACCTTGAAGTTACAGACAAATCAGTGATCTTGCTTCGCGACCTAGTAGTAAAATCGGTGATCTTGCTAGACGACCTTGAAGTTACAGACAAATCAGTGATCTTGCTTTGTGACATTGTAGATACTGATTAGATTCTTGAAAACGAAGAATATTAGTGTTAAGTTCCGTTGTATTCTCACTATCAGGAATACAGTGTCAGTGTTAATGTTACAGTTTTATTCAAAGACAAATAGACTAGAGTAGTATTATGCAATTCATCTGATCATTTCTCCAACACTTACAACAAGCACTTAACATTCTGCACCAAAGTTTATAGAATTCATGTTAGTTTTACAGGGGGTAGATTTGTCAACGAAGAAAAATACACTTTTTAACACAAAATGAACAGACAAAAACCTCTAGTACATCATATACATACAAAATAAAACAAACAAAATGTGTCATTAGTCCAGAAGCTCACAAATTCATAACAAAAATAAAGATTTCCAGTGTAGTAACGAGCACTTCAGATAAACATCAAAATTCACAAATTGTTCAAAAATATGTTAACAATAAATTTATTAATCATAACAATATACACAAGATATATACAACTGGAGATTTACGTCAACATGGCAGTAAATATTCACAAACAAAGCAGAAATACTGTTAAGTCTAGATACACAGTCCAGACATGTGCAACTGATGTGCGCAGTTAACACAGCCATCCCATTCATACTTTATAATATTATACTTAAAGCACATCAAAATGAACACTGTTAAGTCACAAACTTGTTTTGTATTCACAACACCTATTGTCTTCATCCCCATAACTCATTTTCATCTAAGGCAAACGTATACCAGGTACTCATTTGTTGCTATGACTACATCTGTCACAATTTGATTTATGTTCAATTTCATTGTATGTTCAACAGAAACATGTTGATCATGCAGCAATAATCTAACATTTCTCATTCAACTGTTATTTAAACTGCTAAGCACAGCTTTCTTAGCAGTGTATAAATACAAGCATAAATATATCAGTTTTTCATTGATAATCGTGACAACTATTAGAATGACGGGACGTCATGTAGGTCTAGCGACCATCACATAGCTACAACAGCTTCAATTCATATTGATCTTCAAATGATGGAAAAGCACAAGCACAGAGCTAGAAAGATTTGGCAAACACATAATGAGATAGATCGAAGATTGTTGATTAAGCTAACATCGATCCAAGTTGTAATCAAATAGTTTAAATGAATGATTCAACTGCATCAGATATAACTGTTCGATAGTTTTCGTTCAGAATCAAAGCCCAGCTAAGGCAATATGATTGATGTATCAACACTAACATTACGCAAGACCAAAACCTTCTGAACATTCGTTGATAGCTAGTAGTAACATGTGTCGAAGTTTGTCGTACGTTTCATATGCAGGAAGGTCAAGTTGATTGAAACTGAAAGCAAAGGCAAAAACCCATTAACATGTGTAAACACATTAGAACTTTTAGTATGGGAATTCTATTGTAAATGCTTCAAAGGTTTGTATCTATTATCCTCCAATTATTTTCAGACAGAGTTTGCATTGTGCACCTAAACTAAAGCAAATTATAGAACACTTCATTTAAATATAGAATTGAGTAGCTCTTGTGATGGTTAAGAGATACATTGCCTGGTTCCTGACATCAATATCACTGGTTTAAATATTGCCATGAACTCATGACGCCTAGCAACGTGTTGATTATCCCAGTACTGACTACTTGTAGTTTGGTGTTAACCAGAAAATGATCATCAAATCTGATGAGTTTAATTTCAGAGAACATAGCAATGCATGCTCCCTACCCAAAGCACTGAAGGCATATAAATGTCATTGCAATAAATATAAGCGCTTATCTTGCTTCTAACAGAGGTAATACATAAACAAATTAACTTGGTCCTCTTTCCTTCTATTAGCATAATTTAACGTTGATAGCGTGTATTTAACTCCAGTCTGTTTTCATAAGCAGACAGGATTATGAATTATGTACAAGATGTATACACACACTTATCTAAAGGTTGGTCAAGAACAGTTTTCTCACAAACTTGAGGACCATGTCAATTTGTTTGGATAATATTACTTCAATGAATATTCAAAACATACCATGTATGCGCAGCAGGAAGTCTGTCAGTAGATCTATCGTCACGGTGAATCTGGAACTTCTGTGTTCCATTCATACCCTCAAGATGTGCAAAACCTTGTAAAGGAACCTTGGATGTACCAGTAACAAACTGCAGGAATCTAGCACGATCAGCCTGATCAAATGATCTCAATGCTCGCCAGAACCACTGAATCTGTACATAATCATAAAGTTATAATATCAGAAACTTAGAATTGCATTAACTATGTAAACAACATTCAAACAATGACTGAAATATAAGGACTTTGATGTTTGCATTCTACCGATCCTGTAGCAAGTGCACGGTCATTTGGGGCTTTCCTACCAGATTGCCCAATGAGAATGTATACACACACAACTATCTCTGGGTTACCATCCAATTCAAGTTGGGTGGGAAATACTGGGTTATCAACTAGTGCAAGTTGGGTGGGAAACACTGTAGAATGTTTCAGAAATTACCAAGAGCCCTGGTTGAACTTTCGCTCAGAACTAAATGTTTACAAAACAAAAGAGCTTGGGCCTCTTCACAATTCAGCGAAAAATAGCCCTGGCTCTGTAGTCAACTCGACCACAATGCTACAATGCATGTTTTTTATTACCTCTGGATTAAAAATTCAAGCATCAATCTTCTATAAATCCCAAACAAGTTTGCTTACCTGCAATGAAGTCTGTTGGTATTTGTGATATTCTGTGTTAGCCTTCAAATCCTCTATATCAATTGTAGGTAAGCCAGAAATCAACAATTCTAACTCTTGTTCATTGAAGATAGCAATTAGCTTCTTGGGGATGATATCGTAGAAACCTTCCATGAAAGCACCAAGTTGTTGCCTGATTGCACCGGTCATTTTCATCTGACAAACATGCTTTACATACTCGTATTTGTTCTCTTCCATTACAATGATGTTACGTCCATTTGGTATCAAATCACGAACCTGGCTCACACCAAACTCTTGAATCTTGAAAAGAAGAAAAATAGTAATTAGTATAAAATTACGATTGTAGATTTTTATAACGGAATAAATTCTGACAACCTTTATAATGACATTTGTTAAACAAAAGAACCAATATTTAAACCAAATAAATCACACCAAACTCTTGAATCTTGAAAAGATGAAAAATAGTTACAAGTATTCAGTAGTAAGTTACAATCATGAATTTTTTATAACCCAATGAAATGACGTAGTAGACTAGCGCTCTCAACAACCTTTGTAATAATGGCATTTGTTCAAGAAAAGAACCATGATCTAAACATTGAATCATAAACGAAAACCAATACTGTGCAAACAAAACCAATATACCAAACCACTCCTATTAACCCCCAAATTTCATGTTGTGGGGTATACCAAACATTCAACTGTCCTGTACATTGTAAACATAAATAAGCAAGTACATACCTCTGTACTCATTGTTAAATCATAACCCAAGTCCTTGACTTCATGTTCCAACAAGAACACAAGTCCTTGATAGAAGGAATAATCTTCACTCTCCATGTCTGTGTATCTACAAGGAAAGCAAACATTAAAATAAAGACACAATGTTAGACACAGTCACACCCAGAATTTTGGTATATTATAAATATGTATTTGTTAAGATCCGACCATGAATGTAAGTAACATTTTATTGTTAAGCAAGAACATCACACTTTGACTGATGCCTTTTAATTGTCACATACTGAAGAATCATGCAATATGAACTATCATTACGTCATTTTTAACAGGAGTAAACTGCAACATTTTGATAGAAATTGTTAAGACAAATGGCCTATGCCATAATCTGATTCTCAACAACAGCCATCTGATCAGAGAAAACAACCATGACCATACAATAAACGATACTGGCCCCGATCTCCCTAAGCATTTCAATCTGAGCAAGATCTCATCTCAAATATTGGCAGGTGTCTTTATGTTAATTTCCATGACAGGCTGGACTCAAAATTAGCATAACTAAACAGAAATGTTATTCTGAGTTTATTACAGTAGAGTTTCAAGAGCTGGAGCTTCAAATTTATCTCTAATTCCGACTTTGATTTCAGCAAAATCTCATTTTGAGTTGAGATTTTCTACTTGAGATGCTTCAGGAGATCGGGGCCTGGTTTAGATTTTAAGTAAAGCTCTACATGACTTACTTGACAAATGATCCAATGATGTGTTTATAGAAAGATCTAGTGAAGTAACAATCCATCAGTTTATTGTCGTAGATAGCCTTGGCAATGATACGTCCCACAAACTTGAAGTAACTCAGATGGTTACTGTTACAATGAGATGAAGCGTTGATGGTGTACGTCACTCTATCACCAGGTGATGTACAGAACAGAGCATACATAGGATTGAAGATCTCTCTAGCTATGATGATATACCATTCTCTCAACAATCCACCAGCATCTTGCCCATCCTCACCTACATCAAACATTATAAGAATTTATAGAATCAAAAGCTCATAGAACATCAAATGCCACCTCGATAAATGAGCAATGATGTTAAATATGTATGCCGAATTTGAAAGCAGTGCCTTGATGGACTTTGAAAATACTCAAGTTTCAAAAACTTGAAAATTTGGTTAACATTTTCAATGGGATGGATGGATGAACAGATAAATGGACAAACACTCACAATATGCCTCCTGCAAAGTAGATGCTGGGGCATAATAAAAATATACTTGATTTTGGTAACCAATACAGATGACAATTAACCAATAACACAAATTTTCAGAAATTCAGACTTTCTTGAAATGTTTTTTTTTAATAATACAAGACAAACCTTCAAACACAATATAGAATCTGTGTTTCCATTCATCAGCAGTTTTTCTGAATAGTTCTCGGAAGGAGTCTTCGAACACATGTTCTCGACGTACATGAACAGCTAGATCTTCTCTACGCATGCCTTCATCCATTCTCTCTAACTCCTGTCTGAAGTATCGTCTCTTCACATCAAAGTCGAGGATTCGTGTATGATCAACCAACACAGAGAATGGACCATCTGCTAATGGTGTCGTTGATTGACGTAGAATTTGATTTAATACAGTTCGATGAGTTTCTGAAATACAATCAATTATTTCATATATACTATTCAATCATAGAAATCAAATATTTGTGTAAAGACAATGAGTACAAATTACTGTTACATCTTCAACCTTGTAACACATTCATGCCTGGAGGTCAGGATCAGATTAATATCTCCAGACTATAACACTATACAAATCAAATTATTAACCTACCAGCAAATTTGAGGAACTTCTGTGTATCAGGAGGTAGATGAGCAGTAGATGTAGAGGATTGCATCGAGTTCTCTCTGTTCAGTGATGGAGGTGTATCTGTAGATGATGATGAGGGTTGGGGAGAGGCGGGCATCTCCATAGTTAGGTGAGACAGTTGATCTTCTCTCTTCGCTGGCTTACTGTCCTTCAATTTACTCTCTTTCTCCCCTATAAGAAACAGACCCATCATAAACAAGTAATAAAGAATTGCAAGCAATACAGAAGTCCCCTGCCGGTTTTAAGCCATTTTCAATGTTTCTGTTGCCATAGCAACCACAATTTTGGTCGGAATCAAAATATGTTTGGACGTGCATTATCCTCTTATTGCCCCCTATCCACATAGTAAGTTTCATAAACCTAGCTTGGAAACTGTTTGAGTTATGTCAGGATCCAGATTTTTTGACGGTATGACGGACAGATGGACTGACTTGACGGACGGAAGGAGGGCAAACCTATAGTCCCCTCCGGTCAAAAACCGGTAGGGGACTAATAAAACACAAAACATATGAATATTTCACATTTGTCTGCAACTCTGCTGACACTTATTCCCAGTAAAACCCAAACTTCAGTCAACAACTTCATTTTTTTAAATATTGTTTTAAGTCACACTGGCCAATAGTATTTCAGTCATATGGAGACTACCCAATCACAATATTGTGACAACTAACTATGCTGAGCATTAAGCAAGGGATATATACCAGTGCCATTCTTAACAACTTTGGTAAGTCTGGAAAACCTGTCACACACTCGAAGTGATAGCTCTACCACTAGGCTCTCTAGGTGTATTTAACAAGGCCACCTACCTGCATGTACCAGGAAGAAAGCTTCGACTGCAGGTTGTAGTATAAGTACAGCATGATGATCAGGTGTTTTATCTAGCTCAGACAAACATTCTCCCAGTGTATACCATAACTCCTCCAGATCTATTTCTTCACTAAGTCGAGGTAACAACACTTCTGTAGATGGCTTAGATCCCTCATTATCTGTTGATGTACCTAGAACAACAAATAGAAGATTAAGAACGTGGAGATGGTGTAATCTCACAGCAGATGTTGTGTGACCACGTGGTAAACTCAGGGTTTCTACTGAGGCACCCAATCCTGAAAACAATACAAGTCTGATCCTTTACCCAAACTCTGTTCAAACATAGTTCTATTGTAAAAATCCAGGTTCAGAAATTTCCAATGATCATAAAAAAATAACTTTTATTTTCTTCCTAGTGCAGATAATCTGGATTTCTTAAATATTTCGGAATTGTACGACCCAAATGAACTTATAAGTATTTTAAGAGACAGCCATTGACAAATTTGAGTAGATAATCATATTTAAAGACATGGGACTTTGATTAGCCATTATGAGAAATAAGTTCTACCACCTGCCAAATCATGGACAATAAATTATTGGATATTTTATTATATTTAGAATATTATGTGACTTGGAACAATGATAAAGAATACTGACCAGGTTTATCAGTTTCCATTGGTGTTTCACCATTTTGTTCACTGCTTGCTGGCTCTGGTTCTACAGGTTCTCCACTCTCCTCAGATTCTCTCTGCTGTGAACTTTGACCTGCTAATCCCACAGAACCATGTACAGGTGGTGTGTGAGGTGTATCTGGTGTGTTAACACCATCTGTGTCATGTATATTGATTTCTACCGCTGGTGTATTTGCCGAGTTACCATCACGACGTCGGTGTACAAACTGCATGATGGCATCAGCCTCAGCCTCTAGTAGTGCCATAGCTTCACCAAGGTGTCTCAAGTCTCGTGTATGCTCAGATCCTGTGCCTGATAATATGAATACAACATTGGTTTACCCAGCTGAATGCTCAACAGTCATCAGTCAAAAACATCTACCTTATTAATCTACCAATAGTGATTTTATATTTTATTTTCAGAGGCTGTAAATCTTCAACAACTAGAAATGTTGTCAAGGGCAATAACTCAACTACACAAGCTGACAATTATACCTACAACATTTGATGACTGTAGCACATAATTACTTTTCAAGTTACAAAAAAGAAAACATTTTAATACAAATCTATATGCTCTATCAAATTACATTGGTGTGGTCATAAAAATTCATTCATTACCATATACAACTAAACTACCATATTATAAATAAGGTGTAGGCATTACCTGCACCAATCTTTCTCTTCTTATTAGCTGACCTAGCAGCATCACGCAGCTGTATGATCACCTTCAATATTCTAAGGAAGAAATGTTGACTAGAAGATTTGCTGGTCAGTGCTGACATAGATGCCACCTGTAGCTCACGTCCACTCTTCATCTTCTTGGGAGCCGTCACCACAACCGAATGACCAGTATACCTACAGTAAGATAAACACGTACAGTTGCTGTGTCACAAGTTTTACAAAATGTCACAGTTTCAGTTACACACCCTAATAACATTCCTCAGAAGTGCCATAATTTTTATAACATTCCTCAGAAGTGCCATATTTTTTATAACATTCCTCAGAAGTGCCATAATTTTTAAACATACAGATCAAAGCTATGAGAAAATAATCAGTTATTTACAGTATTGTGACTTTATCTGTATTGAAAAAGCAGTGATGGTATAAAGCAATAAAACTTTTTCATGCTCAACTCAATTCTGTACTCAAACGTTCCCAACAGTTAAGTCTCGTATTTTCCCGATACTTAATATTAGATGGATAGCCATGATCAGGGGTTCTACTGAGGCATAATGCCCAATCCTGAAAATAAGACGCTAATATGTTTTGGATGCTGTTAGCACACATCCCAACACTAAACCTCTGTTTCAAACATTGTCAAATTTAGCATATAGAATTTCAAATGACCATAACTCAGTCAATACTTGGTATTTTTTAATCAAATAACTTTCATTTTTTGAAGAAAAGTTCATTATTTTTAAAGCAGAAATCTGGAATTCTGGATTAATCCGGAAGTGTATAACCCCTGCACAAAGAAGGCCGAGTAATATTTCTTGATAAAGTATAGATGAATAAATTGTTAAGTTTCATGCTCAAATGGAGCTGAGCATGAAGGAAGCTTTATAATATGGGGTCAGACATTTCTAATAAATAGATATTTTGATTACCTGTCCTGAAGAAATCCTCGAGTCTGTGCCCCACCTGTCTCCATCTCCTTATTATCCTCCGGTTCACCATCTGGACTCAACTTCTGATTCATCTGTCGTAAATCTTCCAACAATACTCTACAAATACAAAACAATCTTTCAAATAAATGAAGAAATCTTGGCTTTGAATAAGTCAGGTCTCGGTTACAATGTCCCTGTTTGCTTCCAAGCCAAATGTCGTAACAAATATATCAAGTGTACTGAATTGATACATATATAGTGTTCTATAAACATTTTTGCCTAAGAAATGATGTCAGTTTATCGGATGTTGTTGTTCCAGTCCTAAGACTGATTAGTTAAGACTTAGTCTTCAATACGATCACATCTACATGTCGCCCTGATTACTTAGCAAAAAACATGGACTGGACTTTCAATGACCACCTAGTTTAATTGGCTGTATTTTGATTAAACTGCATGTGCTACACGTCCTGTTAAGTTTCATGACCAAAATACATTTGAAGATAATGAATGTTGACATTGCTCACCCAGCCACTAACTGAATATACCTATTACTTACAAATAGTATTTCCTGTTTGTTATCAAAATAATATCTTGATTGCTAAAGACACCTAGGAATATATGTAATAACCTGTCTGTGAATACAGTGAGTTACGTACCTTATATGTGAGCAGACAGTCATACCAAGTTCTCTAGCACCACCCAGTAAGAGTTTGAGCACAGATTGTCTGGTAGCAGTATTTGCCCAGGATAATTGTAGAAGCAGGTTGGTAGCATCCTCTAGACCTTCCTCAGAGCACGACTTGGATGTAAGCACCTGTACGGCCATGTTTAACTGACCTTCTAATATAGCGGACTCCTCTGTCGGCTTTTCTGACTCTATAAAATACAAACAATAAATGAAATATGATTTTGTTAAACTTGTTAAATCATTACCTCTCCATGCTATATCCCTCTTGTTATTTTATCATCAGCAATGGTGGACAAGGCATGGTTGTTCTTACCAATAGAATTGTTTGATTTTAATTTTGTGCATACTGTTTTAACAAGAGAGGTCTGCAAAATATGTATGTCCCCCATGGCAGTCAAGAAGTCATTTGGATTGAACAACATGACCTTGATATTTCAAATCAGTAGGGTTCATCTTCTGACTCACTATTAAGTTTGAAGATCCTGTGCATAACCATTCTTTAGTTATTGATTGGAGACTGTTCGGTCTACATGATGCCAGTGAAGAGACCACTCCACATTATTATTTGTTGAACATTGTTAAGGTTTTCTAGAGAAATCATTGGACCCATTGTAGTACTTGAATGAAAACAGGCGTACTATCAATAGCACGATTCACATTCTATAAATAACTGTCAATAAATGTAGAAGTCACCTTTTTCTTCATCTTGAGGTTTCTCTGTTTTTTCTTCCTCTTTGGCTTCTGTAACAGTGGGGATACTTTCTGCTTCCGTATCAGTAGTGTTACTAATTACCTGTAATATGCAAAACTAAACTTAAGAGAAGTTCCTTAAAGTAAGCAACTACAAATTCCATATGGATTTTTTCATTCTTTCATTATTTGTGGCCTCATTTTTTATACCTTTATTTATCCTATTTTCGTGTTGTACATGACCTAAGCACAAGAGAAGGTTGTTGATGTCTTTGTGTTGTTATAACAGTTATTTTACAAATCCACTTCACTGAAGTAACTTAAATTGAAATAGTTTTCAATTTTCATATTGATTCTCATAAGAGACGATTCTTCATTAAAGTTTTTGAATGGTACAATTTTATAAAATTCTCCAATTTTATCCACATCATTATTCGGATTGTACCAGTACATGTTTCATTTGACTTCCCACATTTTGTGCCAATTAGGCAGGCTATACCTGAAAAGGAAGTTTTTAACATAATTGGCAGTACATATAAAGCATTGCATCACTGAGATACATTTAAATGAAGAAATTATTAACACACCTGAGATGCTGGTTGGGGAGCCACGACTGCCGCAGTGTTCTCCTGTCGTGTTATAATGGCTGGTACCACTTCCATTCCTCTTGCTTGAGTACTGGTACCAGCAGCAGCTCCACGTTCATTGTCCGATAATCCACTGGAAACGAGACCGAGCAGTCTGAGGAGACGATCTGTGAGCAACTGACTGCGTTTTATCACAGGATGGGATAACATTGACATAAGAAGACCTAAGGGTGACGAGTCATAGTCCTTAAATCCTGGATCTTGTTCACTGTTAACATTACTATGAGTTCTTTGTATTCCTTTACCTTTTTTACTACTACATAATGAATCTAATCTCACTAATAAATCCCAGAAGTCCGTGTCACGATTTTCAGACTTAGAATCTTGCTTCTCTATCGTCTTTGCTTTAGGCGTGGCACCACCGGAAGCAAGTTTAGTCTTATCCACTTCACGCTCTTTCTCACTATCACATTTTTGCACTTCTTTCACCTTTGATGGTAAGAATTGATTAGGGAACATTTTAGCTAGTGAGATCAGAGCATCGAGCACATGGCGACACACTATAGGAGCAGCCTGTGGATGGATTGTCACTACAGTATTACTGCCTGATGCATGCTTCTTGCCTAAAGCTCGATGAATCTGAAAGACATTAGCACGACAGCCGAGAGCTGCCTCTAGGCTTATAGACAACCATGTGCCGTGGTTTCTGGTGTCTAACCTACTATTGACAGGGACGTCAGTCTGCATTGGACTTTGAGTTTGTGACTTTTTACCTTTGCCTTTGTCAGGAGTTTTAGACTTCTCTTCAACCTCTCCTCTACTTTCAGCAGTTCTATTTAAGATAGCCAACAAAGCTCTAAGAACCCAGACACGAGTAGGTCCATGATAACATAAATTTCTCATAACACGATGTAATCGTCCCGTGTTCAATTTAGGTTCATCCACAAACAGTAAAACTAGTAAACATGTCAGCGCTTCATGGTCCAACAGATGACGACCTTTCAACTTTAACGTGTTTCCAAATCCTAACGTCTCTCTGCCACCTCGATCACCAAACAACCAATTTTGACCAGATCGGGGTCCACGACCAAGAGTACAGCGAATGGTACCTAAACAGAAAATATTCAGTTTAGACCAAGACAAATTCTAATATTCAGTTTAGACCAAGACAAATTCTAATATTCAGTTAAGACCAAGACAAATTCTAATATTCAGTTTAGACCAAGACAAATTTTAATATTCAGTTAAGACCAAGACGAAAGGTGAGAATAGAATAGTACCATGAGCAGCTATCATAGGAGATGTTGAATACCCCCAACATTTTGCCGACACAAATATGTTAGCTTAAGAGTCTTGGGACATTTCATTGAAATCAGACCAGTGGTTACAGACACACAGAATATTTTTCAACAGACTCAGATCAAACTCCTGCCATACTCCTAATATTTTATATCGTCTGGTGGTATAATACACAGAAACAAACCTTCCATTAGATACATAGTTAGGCCATTAACAAGGAAAACCTCAGATAAGTTGTATAACATCAGAATTAATAGAAACAATTTAATAAATTGAATCCTAGATTTTGTTAGTTGTTCAATATCCTACCAGCATGTCTAAGTATAGAAGAAAGGGAGCCACCAGATCCTGGCTGGGTAAAAAATCGTTCCTGCATCACACGGCGATGTCGGTCTTCAAGTTCACGACGTAGTGTGTGAGCTTCAGCAGCTAGGTCAGCAGGAAGTACTGCCATCATACTGTCATCCATATCAGCCAGTACTGATTGACGTAGTGAGGAAGGTAATGTAGCGAAGAAGCTAGCTGGATCAACAGGTGCTTCAGGGTTTGTAGTGGGGTTTGTTTGAGCTGCTAAACGTTCTTGTTCAATACGCTGCTGAGCTAACACCTGAAGTATAGGGAAAAGCATTGTTTATTCATGTTCAGTGCTGCTGTTTTTGAATAATTTTTCAGTCATATGTGGTACATGTATACAGAAGACTGATTATGAACCAACTTACGGTTTAAGTATGAACAGAAAGAAATGATTTAAGTTTATTTACCTCTTCTTGTATATTGGGAGGTAAGGCAGCCAAGAACTCTGGGTTGACTTCCATACCACCGGGAGTTGTATTCTGTTGTTGTTCTCGACTACGTTGTTGTATTCTTTGCATACGTAAATGATCAGCGATCACTTCAGCTCGGATATTTTCAGGTAAGGCAGCCAGGAATGAAGGGTCCAAACCATCAGGTACCCCACCACCCTCGTTACCAGAACCCTCTTCATTGCTTGACCCTGGCACTGGTGTGCTACTCTGTGGACCGCGTTCAGCAGGAACACTACAAAAGGGAATTCATTCAATTTTATACAGAACATTAAAACATTGAAGGGTCAGTTATTTAATGGTAAATTGCATTTCAACTTAATTATGCATGGTACATACACTCAAACTTTGTCCAATGTAGGGCAAGATTTTTAGTCTAAAATTAAAGATTTGTTTCCTTAATTTAGTGAAAATTACATAAAAACTTTTCCGAAATTTACTAAAGATGTTAGTCATATTCGACACCAAACACAGATTAACAGGTCACTCATACCGCTTAGGAAAAATAGTGATTTACTTTGATGCGGATGTGGTGACAGATGTGGCTCCATCAGTAATGGAAGTCAAGTTGGCCAACATACGATCGGCATTTACATCTTGTGGACTTCCTGTAAACATAGGTAACATACATGATACACAAATCCGCAAGTACTCGTACATAGTTGTAATTTGTATGTAAAATAATTTAGTGAATAATAATTTACCCAAAACAAGCAAAATTTCAATGAAAATGATGGACTGTTTTCAGTTTTATAATCTAACCAAAATGGTAGCAAGAGATAATAAATTTTACACAAAATTAGGCGAAGCTGTTTATTTTTCAAGAGGTGAATGGGGCCAAAGTTGGGCATGCAGAACGCGCACTATACATATTTATTTACGAGAATTTACACATAATGATTTATAAGCAAAGATCATTAATCCATTTATCTAGAATGAACATCCAACTAACGACATATCAAAACAAGAAATATCACTGAATGTGATGAATACCCCCAGAAACTGCTGGACACAGTCACATATGTAAATCTATGTACTGATCATTCATGAAATCTGACCATTGATTACACAGAACTAGCGCGGACAAAATTTATAAGTGTAAAAAAACAAAGGGCCATAACTACCTTAAAATTGATCCGACCAACATGCACCGGCGATATGCATAACTAGACTTGGTAGGTACTGATCATTCATTCAAAGTTTTGTTAAAATCAGACCAATGGTTACAGAGCAATAGCGCATACAAAATTTATAAGTGTTAAAAAACATAGGGCCATAACTACCTTAAAATTGATCCGACCAATGTGTGCCGACGATATGCACAACCAGACTAGGTACTGATCATTCATACCAAGTTTCGTTAAAATCCGACCAATGGTGACAGAAATAGCGCGGACAAAATTTATAAGTGTAAAAAAACAAAGGGCCACAACTACCTTAAAATTATCTGACCAAAGTGTTCCGACGATATGCACAACTAGACTTGGTACTGATCATTCATACCAAGTTTCGTTAAAATCCGACCAATGGTGACAGAGAAATAGCGCGGACAAAATTATACGGACCAACCGACCAACAGACCAACCATCCTCAAGCATGACTCCAATATAGCCCCCATATACTATGTATCTGGGGGTATAATGAATAGAAATGAATATCATACCTGAAGCTGAAGAATGGACAGTAGCAGCATCAGAGCTGGTGACATTCGACACGTCCTCCGGAGTTATCACACCTGATTCTCTACCAGACCTAGATGGCACTCCACCACTAGACAGTGGCGTAGAACTCTGATCAGACTCAGCGCTTAGCAACAGTGAAGCCAGATTAGTCATTGGTAGATTAGCAGACCCAGCCGATCCTGGCTCACCAGAGAGAGATGTACGTTGGAATAGTGATGATTGTAAGTAGTTCTGGAAAATCTCTGTAAGATTGTTGCTGAAATAAATGTCAACAACACATGAATAACTGAATATCTATCATTTCAAACAGTAAAACTTAAGGTACAATATAATCTAACCTCTGTTTAGCAGCCAGTTAAGGGATACATAAGATGTGACGGCTTAAAGTGGCAATTTAATACAGATTCAAATTAAATAAGGCCAATTTTGTAATAGTATTGGCCGTTTATGACAGGTAGTTGCTTAAATCAGGTTCGACTTGATATTGAAATCTAGCTTTCAGAATTCATTTCTTTCCAATAACAAGCAAAGACAACTATGATGAGCAGAATAGAAATAAGTTGGCATTAATTATGGCATTAAGACATACAAGTCGTAGCTTTCTTTATCAAGACATTTCAAGCCAACAATTTGGAAACTAGGAAGTGGCCATTTTGGGGGCAAGTGAGTAGGGAGTTGCTGAACATACATTGTTGATGGCTTAAAGCTATTACCTGACTGGAGGAGCTGTTGAAGGGTCGTGGATCCTGGGTGCATTGGGCGTGACTATCGGTATGTTCTGATTTTCTGGTGTGTAGGCAGCAGCACCTGGTACATTGTGGAATAGTCGGTTACTAGATAGTGGTGTATCTGGTAATGATGAAGCATTGATTGGTGGCGGTATGTAAGGATTCTGGAATACAGGTGGCTGTATCCCCGCACTCAATATACCACCCATTGATACAGGTAGCTGTTGACTGGAAACAATAGGTGTCATGTCTGATCCTGCAGAGCTGGAGACCGGCACAGTGGGTGGATGAGCTATTGCTGGGGGTGGTACCGGTGTAGATGAGTACAGCAAGCCAGATGATGGTATTGCTGGAGTTGAACTAGCTTGTGTTGTGGACATGTTTCCGATCATTTGTTGTAATAGTTGATTCCTTTCTCGTGCTGCTACCATTGGAGTATTAAAACCTGTGCTTGCTGAAGATACAACAACAGAGCTTGCAGGTGGGGGCATTGGAGGCATTGCTTGAAACCCTCCAGGAAATCCTTCATCTAGCTGACCAGCTAGGATACCTGGTGTAGTGTAGCTGGCTGCTTCAGGGGCCCCTACAAAAACAACACATTAAAATCATAAATAACTGTTCATATATATCACTCATTTGACAATGCAGTCAGTTTGCTTAACCAGTTTTTTTCTTGAAGTAATTATGTGGAGGGCTTGGCATTAACCAATGTCACGGAAGAACGTATCCTGCCAGACCAAGTATATTCCAACCTGAAATGTTTGGGTGACAAACGAGTGCTCTGTGTACTTCACTAGCCAGACAGGTGCTTTTGAAACAGAGGTCACTGTATTTTCTGTGGAATAATCCAGGGAGGCAGAAAGCCAGCTGGGGAATAGACAGAACTTTTACTCTTGCTATTGAAATACTCCATGAACTATCAGAAAAACAGTCATGGGAAGAGAATAGCTGACAAAACATTCTACCTTCTGCAAAATACTTCAATGAATTTCTTTGCTTCAATGGATAGCACAGAATTCACATCGCACAATAACAGTGAATACCACAATGGTGACGAAATGAATCAAAATAAGTTATTTTCTGTGGAATAATCCAGGGAGGCAGACAGCCAGTTGGGGAATAGCCAGAACATTTACTCTTGCTATTGAATTACTCCATGAACTACCAGAATAACAGCCATGGGAAGAGAATAGCTAACAGATCAACTCTATAATGTATGCAAAATACTTAAATGGACAATGAATAGCAGGAGACCGTTAGCATGGGCGAACACTATGTAGCGCTTTCCAAGGGAGGTAATCCTTGCCTTCTATATTTAATTGTAACAGGAGGTAACTGAATAAAGGCGCTCGTTAGTGCTTTGCTTAGGCAACAGACCCCGTTAAATAAAGTATTTACTTACTTACTTACTTACTTACTTACCACAGCTACCACATTTACAATATAGAGAATGCCACTGCCTAAGCCTCAATTATACACGGTCCAAGAAAATATTCTTAAATCCACATAAACATGAGCTAAGTGGTGACGAAATGAACCACAAAAGTTATTTTCTGTAGAATAATCCAGGTAGGCAGAAAGCCAGCTGGGGAATAGACAGAACTTTTACTCTTGCTATTGAAATACTCCATGAACTACCAGAATAACAGCCATGGGAAGAGAATAGCTGACAAAACATTCTACCTTCTGTAAAATACTTCAATGAATTTCTTTGCTTCAATGGATAGCACAGAATTCACATCGCACAATAACAGTGAATACCACAATGGTGACAAAATGAACCAAAATAAGTTATTTTCTGTGGAATAATCCAGTGAGGCAGAAAGCCAGCTGGGGAATAGACAGAACTTTTACTCTTGCTATTGAATTACTCCATGAACTACCAGAATGACAGCCATGGGAAGAGAATAGCTGATAGCCTGATAGAACAATTTTAAGGTCTGCAAAATATGGATGGTTAATAGCACCACATTCACAATTAGGTATGTAGCACAACACCACTACCTTAAGTATAAGCATTCATAGAAAGTATTTTTAAATCCTCGTAAATATAAATGGTGACAAATTTTATATTTTCTGTGGAATAATCCAGTTAGGCAGAAAGCCAGCTGGGGAATAGCCAGAACTTTACTATAGCACTAAATGTACACAACCTGTATAAATAAACAACAGCTTGAACCTGTGAAGTGCTTTTTGAAGATCTGAATTTTCTATTTATTCATCAATTTATATATTAAATCAGTAGTACTCAGACATAGTATTGTTACCTAGTTCTACATACTTCAATATGACGCTTCTGTTCTTTTAGAGGAGTATTTAAAAGCATTAGGCTATAGCGATTCAAATTTTGACTGAGAACTATTTTTTATTGAGAATATCAATGTACTAGTCTACTACTCACTTGTCTGTCCAGCAGTTGTTGTAGAGGATACAGAGCTTGTAGAAACAGAGATGATATCCTCAGGTAAAGGAATATTACTGAAGTCAGCTATACCAGTAGTAACAGGGGCAGCTACACTGCTTACAGCCACAGATACCTGAAGTAAATCATTACATTTTGATAATTAAAGCATTGTAATAACTGTAAACAGCTTATACATACAATTAAGATGTGCATAACCCAGGCCAAGATCCCTACCCTGCGTATTTAATGTCCAGTGTTAGATATTGGGCCACTTAAGTAATGATTTGAAGTATTTTTTTGGAGGTCTAGCCAAAATTTCACGGCTGATGTATAGGACAGCATAACAAATATACATTTCAAGTTTGTGTTATTTAAATGTTACCTCCATCTTCTGTTCAGCGTTTTTCTTTCCATCCTGCTCGGCTTTTTTAGAAGCTTCTTCCTCGACGGCTTTCTTTCTCTTCTCTCTTCTATCACCCAACTCTTCATCTCGTTGTTTTTCTAATACTTCGACTATCTCAGGTTTGATTGCTATAGTAGAAGATTACAACAATTTTTCTAATACTTCAACTATCTCAGGTTTGATTGCTATAGTAGAAGATTACAACAATTTTTCTAATACTTCAACTATTTCAGGTTTGATTGCTATAGTAGAAGATTACAACATTTTTTCTAATACTTCGACTATCTCAGGTTTGATTGCTATAGTAGAAGATTACAACAATTTTTCTAATACTTCAACTATCTCAGGTTTGATTGCTAGAAGATTACAACAGAAGGTGATTCATACTGGTTCAGAACAATGTCTCTATTAGCATTACATTGTCAAAGTTCAGTCAATATATTTTTTAGTCTAGCCAAAAGCACTATATTCTTTAGTTAAGCCGGAAGCGCCAGAGAGAATCTGCTAAAAGCCTGCATCCAGACTCAACTGGGATACTTTTGAACACAACTTAACAGATAAATGGATTTATTGAAATAAGATTATTGAATACCTATACAATTTCAAATTGCTGCAGCCATAAAACCTTGTTATAATTACACTTCATACCCACTCTATCTGATCATTCATTCCCAAAGATTCACACTGTCATCTTCAATATGGTCAGGGGTGTCAACAGGGCCAAATTAAAAATCAGGAAAATAGTATGTGACCTACCATTTTTGTCAAACAAAAGGCCTTCAATGACATTGTTTCCATAATCAACTCATTTTTATTTAAAGAAAATCCTTCATAGCAGATTAAATTTACCATAACTTTGCCATTTCTTGAGATAATTTCATCAAATAACTATTTGGTCAGAACCTATTGCTTTACCAGGAATGATAAATGCGGAATTCCGGATATATCAGGAAAATTGACACCCCTGTATGGTACTATCTTATTATCTGAACAACAAGCTAATACTTACATTTATCAAACATTAGACACGTCAAATTGATTAGAACATAAATATTTCCTATTGCATATACGAAGAATCAACATAACTTCCAAGTTCGATAAAACATACAGTTGTTTGATTTTGACTGAGACAGTGGTAAGTGTGTGGCCATTTGGTTTTTTCCCTGTCAGATTGACCAATTACTTCAAGGGAAATACATATACTGGCAATAAATGACATATATACATGAATTCAAAATTTGTCATTTAATCCATAGTGCACTCAATAATGAACTTACCAGCCATACAGTCATGTATACTATCTCCATCAAGGACTTTAGCTTCCTCAGTCCATCTGTTGAGTGTGTTAGGTACACTATTCAGTGTGTTAGATACACCTAGAGAACCTCCTGTGTCAGCTGGGTATGAATCCTGAAAAACAAGAATTGTTGAATGAACTCATGAAGATTACCTAACAACTTTTAATCTATCTGATTGAAGGCATACTGACCACTGCAATCAAAGGTGCATCTTGTAGCTCATTCTGTACATACTTCAAATACATGTACAGAATTTAGTAAAATTGCCTATATTTTCTGTGGAATAATCCATGTAGGCAGAAAGCCAGCTGGGGAATAGACAGAACTTTACTCTTGCTATTAAATTACTCCATGAACTATCAGAATAACAGCCATGGGAAGAGAATAGCTGACAAATTAACTAATTTCTGTAGAAAATTGTATTTGATTGTCTCACTTCCTATGTTTCAACTGAGTGAATGATAGTCAACACATCTACCATATAGCAAACAGTCACTCCCTTTGTATCAACATTACAAAATTATCACAATGATACCACACAATGAAGTTCCGCTAATAAGACCAGTCAAAAAGGTGGTCGTAATAGCGTATAGGTCTTATTAGCGGAACTTTTTTGTTCTAAATTTAATACTTTGGGACCTCAAACTGGCAAAAATCAGCATGATTAAAAATAATCAAAGTGATCTTATTAGTGGAACTTTACTGCACTACTGAGCCAATTCGCAAATGAACTAGAAATGTGTTCATAGGCTATTTGACCATGTCAAGGGTCATAACTCAAATCTCACAAAATTTCACCATTTCAAGGGCCATAACTCTGCTAGTACTGGTCAGATCCAAATAAAAAATATGTAGGAACACAATAAGTTTTCAAATTAAAGACAACACAACATTTGGGACTGACAGACGGACAAGGGCCAATCTATATCCCCCCCAAATATGGGGGGGGGGGGGGCATAATAACTTGTTTTCTGTGGAATAATCCAGGGAGGCAGAAAGCCAGCTGGGGAATAGACAGAACTTTACTCTTGCTATTTAATTACTCCATGAACTATAGAATAACAGCCATGGGAAGAGAATAGCTAAATTATTCTAACTCCTTGAGAGCATCATTATTCGTCACTTCCTATTTTTCAATAGAGAATGGCCCCAATCTCCTGAAACATCTCAATCTGAGCTCAATCTCCACTCAAATTTTAACACCTATTGTTTGAGATAGTTTCCATGCCAAATTGTACACTAAATTGGTATAACAAAACAGCAACATTATTGGAAGGGCTCAAACTTCACAGTTATCTCAAATTCAATTTGAGTTGAGATTTCTACTTGAGATGCTTCACGAGATCGGGGCCAGATCAGCAGAAGAGCAAATAATCACTCATTTTGTATCAACATTCATTGTCATTGGACTTAAGTTTATTTAGTACCTCAGCAACAACTAAACATCACAAATGTATTAACTTCACAACTAGGTTTTGTTTTTGAAATTACTATTTTCTGTGGAATAATCCAAGGAGGCAGAAAGCCAGCTGGGGAATAGACAGAACTTTACTCTTGCTATTGAATTACTCCATGAACTATCAGAATAACAGCCATTGGAAGAGAATAGCTGACAACCAGTAAAATATTGGGCGTTGTTTCCCACACTCCTACATTTCACCTTATGTAATAGCACCACATCTACTACACAGCAAACAGGCATTCCCTTAGTACCAGTATTCAAAATTCAAATAGATTGGTTACTGGTATGTACTCATTTATTCAAATTGTATGTTTAAAATTAGGTCTGTATTCTCCATCTTGAACTAAGATTTTACATCTCCTAGCTTGATTGGGTGACTATTTATTCTTGCTATTGAATTACTCCATGAACTATCAGAATAATAGCCATGGGAAGAGAATAGCTGATGGACCAATTCTAAAGAACATTTGATTTGTTTATTTGATTTCCTCACTTCATATGTTTCGACTGAGTTATAGGACAACACATGCTATCATACAGCAAACTTCTTCCTTAGTATCTATACCACCACTGAACTGTTTAGCGTATGAAGCAGCTATTTTCTGTGGAATAATCCAGGTAGGCAGAAAGCCAGCTGGGGAATAGACAGAACTTTTACTCTTGCTATTGAATTACTCCATGAGCTATCAGAGTAACACCCATGGGAAGAGAATAGCTGACAAACAATTCTAATTACTGCAGAATTCTTTAATGGATAGTAAATAGCACCCCATTAACATTACAACACATACCACTACCACAATGAATACTAGAAATTCGTGCCCTCGGGCAAACTATGTCGAGCCTCGGTGCACGTTGAAAATGGTTACAACTTAAATCAGCCTTCAATTTGACCATTGATCTCCAACTGTGACCTTGAACTTTGAGATAGGAACCTGGAGCTCTGACAAGACACTCTGTCTCATGGGGGTTAACATTCATGCCAAATATAAGAAAGATTGGTCAGTGTATGACAAAGTTATGGTCCGGACAAGCTTCAATTTGACCTTTGACCTCCAACTGTGACCTTGACCTTTTAGATAGGAACCTGGGGGTTGGGCATGACACTCCTCCTCATGGAGGTGAACATTCATGCCAAATATAAGCAACATTGGTCAAAGCATGACAAAGTTATGGTCCGGACAAAATCGGACGGACGCATGGACGGACGGACGCACGCACGGACATACACCAAAAGTGGCGACTAAGTCTTGCTCACCGCAAGCGGGCTCGACAAAAACGCTCAGACAGAATTAAACTCATATATAATTCATCAAATTATCTATTTACATCTACAAAATTGTGTACAAAATGGTGTCAATATCCTGTACCAATCAGCTATTTTCTGTGGAATAATCCAGTGAGGCAGAAAGCCAGCTGGGGAATAGACAGAACTTTTGCTCTTGCTATTGAATTACTCCATGAACTATCAGAATAACAGCCATGGGAAGAGAATAGCTGACAAAACAATTCTAATTTCTGCAGAATTGTAAATAGCACCACATTCACATTACAACACATACCACTACCTCGATGAATGTAATGCTCAGACAGTATCAAGACTCATTTGATTATATACTTACATCTACAAAATATTGTACGAAATGATGACAGTAATGTATACCAAATCAGCTATTTTCTGTGGAATAATCCAGGGAGGCAGAAAGCCAGCTGGGGAATAGCCAGAACTTTTACTCTTGCTATTGAATTACTCCATGAGCTATCAAAATAACAGCCATGGGAAGAGAATAGCTATCAAAACAATTCGAGTTTTGAAAGTTTGCAACTTTGGAAAGTCATGGCAAGGGATTGAGCCTACCAGCTTTTCACTCTTAAGCATTCAGCCACCAAAAGCCAGTCTGCTAAAGATCTCCAAAAATGTTAATTACCTGCAACAATTCTTCTAATATTTCATTTTCTTGTCCAAGTCTGAAATCATTATTTGAGAGTACGACTCTAGGTTGTGTGAGGCCAGCTAATGTACTAGATGTGTTGGTGAGTTGTAACACGTCAGCTGCTGTAGTTGGACCAAGCAATCTGAAAGTCAAAGAAATAAAGATCATGTATTCATTTCATCCCATTGTTTATAGGAAAGCAAGTTAACAACAATGACAAAACATTAGGGTTCATTCAGATTTTTGACAGCTGGGACTTTGGCAGATCAATTTCGATTGTGTGTTAGGCATTGTCCCTTGTATGTTTTTATGTTTCTGTGCTTGGCTGGTTGAGTTGAGTGCTGCCTGCCTTGTCTGATTTAATATTATCTTTTTGTGTCATGTTTTGCTGAATGTATAACACAATAAACCATAGTTAGTTTGGCCCATTTTAAGCAACCAGGAATACATCAGAAATAGCTTCTTTAAGGCAGGTGGCAGCCTAATTCACGTGACCACTAACACAGGTTTAACTATATTTTACAAAATATAACAAGAAGTGGTTTGTAAAACAGGTACGCCCCAATGGCAGCCTAATAGTCAGAAATGGTAAAGGTCACAGTGACATTGACCTCAAATCAATAGGGGTCATCTACTGTTGATGACCAACCATGTATAGTTGGAAGATCCTAGGTTAATGCGTTTTTGAGTTATTGAATGGAAACCATTTAGTCAACAGACAAGATCGACTGACCGACCGAAATGTGCAAAGCAATATACCACATATATAGGGGGCATAAATATCATTAATGTATACTACCTAAAACAAATTCTGTCTCATGCTGACTTAAGTACTGAAACAAAATCATATCTATACTTTGTCAATAGAGAAAACATACATACAAACAAAGTTAAGCATTACACCTGCATGTATGTGACATATGTTGCATCCTAGAATGAACATACCTTTGTAAGATGACAGGAGGATTAGGTGGACGAGGGAAGTTGACATGTAATGTCTGAGATAATGGATTATATCGACACATCCCTCGTTGTCGTCGCTGTAATCTCTGTAGTCTGGTAGAGTCTACCTCAGATTGACGTACTAACAGTGGATGGTTCATTGTTACATTACTCGGTGCAGGTGGTACGTTCGGAGCTACAATAAGAAACATAAACCCTATACATGGAAACATCAGATCAAACAACAATGGCAAGTCATCAAAGAAATAGTCTACTATCACAGCACTAGTAACCACACTTTACCAGTTCAAAACGTAAAATTTTCTGAACCACAAAGATTTTGTACTTTGTCCCAATATTTTACTATATGCTTGCCCATTCAGAATATGTGAAATTAAGTGCAAACTAGAAACTACACACCACACAATATTCCCCTTGTAACTGAGAATATTTCTATACCTGATGAGTCATTGCCATTATTATCATTATCATGTAGAGAAATTGGCATTTGGTAGGTACCAAACGAATTGAACACAACACGAGGGCTGGCATCTGTAAGAGAAATAAACCAGGGCTATCATTCATGCTCACGTGTTAGTGCCACTCTCGCCTTCCAAATCTAGCAAAAACATAAAATTCATGGGTGAAAGCTGAAAATTCTGAAAAACCTGAAAACTTCAAAATTTGACAATTTACACAGGGAAAATAAAGAAAAACAGACGTTTTGGTACCCTCAAAAACCTGAAGTTCAGGCATATACCTAAAACTTTCACCCATGTAATTTCTATTTTATTAAAACTTGGAAATAAAATGCATCTACGAGTTGATTGACATTTTGTAATACCATTTATACAACATACAACACCATGATTCAGGCATATAAGATAGAATACTATAGAGGTAATGTTATAAGACTTTGAATCTATCTGTGGTTTCTACATTATGACACTGCTTTGTCACTTACATAGTGGAAGGGTTTATGCAACCTTACACTCCATTCATCCTACATTTTTCTCAAACGAGATAAGCAAGAACAAGAATATGTACACATCTCGATTATCTCATGTGCAGTTTTTTCAGGACAAATATCAAGAACGACCTCGTGTATTTCCCTAATTGGATAGTCCCCAGGTCTCCATACTCAAATTGTAAATAATTGTTGAACATGGGAAAGGGCTTGAACTGACATATCTATAGTAGATTATGTTTGTATGCAGAGGTATTCATATGCAAATGAGCCCACCAGCAAGCTATTGGTGAATGACAAGTTTTTATTCTACATTCAACCAATTGATTGCTGATGGGCACTTTACATATGAATAGGCGATCTCCCCCCCCCCCCCCCGCTAGTGATTAAACACACGTATTTGCTTTGAAAATGTCACAAAGTGAAAGTACCACTTGTCAAGCAAAAGTTCCTATTTACATACAATTGCTATTACTTGCACGATCTCAAACCATATTATAGTGCCAGCAAAAGAAAATGACATATCTTACTGACATACACTGGTACGTATAAAACTGATGTAACTTATGAAATGAAACAGAGTTACTTATCAGGTTATGAAATGAAACATGTTTCTTACCTGGACCACCAAACATATCATCTGCATGTATAACAAAGTGATCTAATGGTCGAGCAAATGGTGCATTATCTTGCTGGAAGTCAAAGTTGTCAGCTTCCATATCAGAGCCCTTAAAACAGAAAAGTTGTATTGAAATCATGATTTATTTTTATGTCTATTTTTATAAATTAATGCAATTTAGGTTTATCGATACTAAGTGACTTATGTGTCTTCCCACCAAAGTAACATTTTCAACATTGTCTTCTTCGATAAGTCAATATCTAATCTGCCATGTTTGCTAAAAAGTTGGTAACAAATAAGACATTTCACAATGAAGGTTCTTATGACCTTGACCTTTGATTTGCTAACCTCAAAAGCAATAGGCTTAAACCTCAGATCACGATCAAGTGTAAAGGCCACAGACTTGAGCGTTCTCTAGTTATCAACTGGACATCATTTGACCCTCCCATTGACTGATAGACCAACATGTGAAAAGCAATTGACCAGTATTTGCCTAATGGGGTGGCACAGTCCTAATAGTTACAATAAACAACCAAGACTAGCCACATCAAATCTGACAAAAATGCCTTACACACATCAGTAATACTGACGACCATATAATAAAAACAACTTTTCATTTATTTTTTTTGCATTTGACTGAGACAGTCGTAGTCGACAGTCGGAGTGTTTGACCATTCGGTTTTATCCAGCCTAACTGGCCAATGACCTCTGCTTCAATGATCTCTGTCTTCATTTTGATAAGAACATGTGACTGGGAAGATAAACCTTTGTCGGGAATATAGTCTACACCTTGAACCCAGAGTACGCAACTCCCAGCTTGATTGGTAGACATTTCTATAGCTATTTAATTACTCCACAATCTATCATATACATAGTCATGGGAAGACAATAGCATAGTTATTGAAAGATGATTAAAAAAGTATATCATTTCTCCACATATCTGGTAAATGAAACAACATGAAACTGGTTCAATATCGACCTGAAGTAAGCTACTAGTTATACACAGTATGGTTTTTAACAAAAAAACTTAAGTCTCCCACAAAGGGCCATAACTCTTGTTATAATCACCTGACCTTAAATTCCTTACGATATGCACAACTAGGCTTGTACTAACTAATAGTTTCTATTCATGGGAAGTTTCATTGAAATTTGACCAATTCTTTAAGAGAGAAAGCATAGACCAACTTGTGACATCCACTTAAACAAGATGTTTGTAAAACACATACGTCCCCATGGCAGCCCAATAGTCAGAAATGGTAAAGGTCACAGTGACCTAATGACATCAAAATCAATAGGGGTCATCTACTGTTGATTGCCAACCTCAATGTAAAGTTAGAGGATCCTAGGGCAACGCATTATTGAGTTATTGGACGGAAACCATTTGGGGGGCATAACTACACAGTAAACATATTCTGACATTCTTACTTCATCATCTTCATCTTCATTGTCATCATCCTGATCATCATCATCGTCATCTTCTTCATCATCATCATCGTCATTATCATCATTATCATCGTCATCATCATCATCATCGTCGTCATCATCATCAGGGTCAGAACCAACAGTTTCTTCCGCATCAATATGATCACCGACATCTGTAGTACAAAGTGATTCACAAACTATAAATACTAAACCAAGCCATTACAATGATTTTTTTGCTGAAATTTTTTACCTAGGCCTAACATAAAATATTGTTTTCTTTCCCCCTTCTACCACTGACTCGAAAAATTGGCCCGACCCAAAATATTCTATTGTCGAAATTAAAATATTTTTAATAAAATTTCGTTTCACCTGAAATGGAGAAAGAACTGCCCCACTATAAGGATTCACACCAATGACATCCCATGACCAACTGAGCTAGTTATTAGGTCAACTATGAGTAGATGTAGTAGAGACTTACTTTGCGTATCATTAATATCGAGATCAGCGTCAGAGAGGATCTGGCTGATCATCTGTGAATCATGATGATCATCTATCTCACCTTCCTCTATATCAACATCTACCAGAACTTCCTGTTCCTCACCCGGTGCTGGATCTAAATAGAAGTACATTCAGTTAGAACCCGACACGCCATGCTACTGCCTTTTCAAGCCCTATGGTAACAGTGCATTTTCACTAAAATATATGGAGATATTGGGCCTTTTCCCTCTCTGCAGAGTATCTATTTTTCCCCTAAGATTTCTAAATTCTCCCCTTTGGAGTCTTGCTCAATTTTTTTCCACATAAAAGTAAATTGTGTTGATAATTGAATGGATAAATGAATGCAGAATGGATTGAAATATTTTGTTTGACCTCCCATGCTTAAACCACCACCAATAAATCATAGAACTAGACATTAAAGGAGAATTTAACAATAAGTGAAAATTCCCCTTTCAGCTTTTCCGCACAATAATTTGCCCCATTTTATGGGCCCGGACCCCTTTCCCCAGAAAGTAAAAAGAAACAATGCATAAACATCTATGTAATATCAAGCCTTTACTTTATGGTTTAGCTCCAACAAGAGCATAAAGGATGAGGACCAGGTTAACTTGATCAGACTATACCATCTTTTCACACCCCATCTTTGTTAAACTGACTGTAATCTCTAGTTTTATATTTACACATAAGAATATTTACCAGTTTCCATGATGATCTCTCCAATGACTTGTGACTCTGGGTCAGTGTTGCTATCTGCTCTATGTAGTAGATTACCTATAACATCATCCAGATCAGAGCGTTCAGACTCGGACGGTTCAACGGCTGTATTTTGATGGGTCTCTTCTAGACCGTCAGTCTGTGATATATTCCATACTTCTTCTATCTGAACATCATTCGATTCTTCATTCCCAGCAGCATTAGCTTCACTTTCTTCTGTAACAGCATATACAATATTAGCATCATACAGAACCTATTATCCAAGCATCATACAAAACCCATTTTCCAAGACTTTCCATCGGGTCAATTTAAACCCTGTGAAAGGTTGTAGGTAACACCAAAACAACAGGGCCTAATTCCCAATCCTGAAAATATGATCCACACTTCGTCCCTTTGGCGCAACAAGGTTGTATCTCTCTATATAGTATATAGTAAGATACAACCTTGTTGCACCAAAGGGACGACTTGTTTCTGGTGTCACAAGCAAACCTCCCTACACAAAAACTTTCAAATAATCGTATCTGAGTCAATACTTCAAATTTATTGTTAAATAACTTATTTCCTACAGAAGAGGGAACAATATTATGTCAAGACTTGAAAGAATGCAAAATGTTGTAACATACCTTGAGTATTAGGTGTAGTTGTATTTACTTCAGCACTATCCGTGTTATCACCAACTGATTTAAGTTTCTGCTTTGTTGAAACATTTTGACAGTTCAAATTAACACTACGTGTGAGCGTCTCTAAAGGTTTCAAGGTAGCGTTGATAGTTGCAGCCATATAAGGACTAGATAGATCCAAACTATGAGGAATACGAGCTAAGTCAGTCACTAAACCACGCTTTAGTAAATTTTTCACTATGTTGTTCATGATATTTTGTTGCCCTTTAAATACTTGATTAGGGATTTGACCCTGAGTTCCTGGACAAGACTCTATCATAGTACTGATGATACACGTCAATGCCTGTACACGGGAATGTTTATCCGAGCTTTCTGGCAATGTTAGTGCTCGTTGCAATGCTGATTTCACTTCACTGACCAAGGCAAGTTGAGCTTCAGGACTGTGATTGCAAGATGCTATACTAGCAATAAATATCCGAGTCAAGGCAGGACAATCATTATCACCAGCGTTAGTATTAGGGTGCAGGAGGTGATCCAATACAAACGCCAACACTGAACAATCCTGTAATATCAAATAAAGAATGTAAGTATATGTAAATATGTTCTCCCTTTACACTAAAACATGAGTTATAACATTGAATACTGAGGGATATGCCACTTTGGTTTGTTCTAAGCATTTTTTACACAGGAGACAACGCTTTATTCAAATTCATTATAACGTTTTAAACTGACTTGAAAGCCAGTATCAAACCTACTTTGTCGGAAACAGACTGGAGTTATTGAAGGGGTTGGCTTGGGCCTGAAATGGCATTTGCTATAAGCAGAAATTCTTGAAGGGCAACAAGCTTCAATGTAATAAATTGCAAAAATACTAGAGATACACAGACTCACCTCAATGATAAGTTCTGTTTGTCCACCGTGATACATATGTTGAGTAATTAACTGAGTACAATTAGCATATGACTTGATCACCTCAGACAACATACGAAGAATTGAGGACTTTGATATCAATGGCCGTTGTGTTTGTTTCTCTTCCGCACTACTACCATCTTTAGCTTTGGAGGAACCTTCCGTACTTCCATCACCGGATGTCTACAACCAACAAAACACAGACACTAATTAGCAAATACGAATTTGTAATTTCGAGGCAACAACTCATGACAGAGTTGATAATGTGTTTCAAATTAGGAGGCTTAACAACACAGTATTACAATGACAGTATTACTAAATAACCATGTTGCTTTGAAGGACAATGTTTAGATAACAAGCCTTAAAGGTCGTATTAAGATCAAGTTTAGTTATCAGTCATACAACTATGTACAAGCATCAATGTTAATATTGCAAGCAATATTTTAATCACCAGATCCAAACTTGGTTAGTTTTACGATGGCAAGTTGACCAAGCGAGTTTACCTGGAACCAATTACCAACGAGTACCAACTTGCTCCATTACAAGCAATTGAATACTGCTCCAAATGTGGAGGACATCACCATGGTCAATGACGCAAATATAACCTGCCAGACAGATTAAGCTGAATACATGAAATATCCAGGCCAAGTAACAAGATAACAGACTACGGAAAATGTTAACTACACAATGCAACAACAACATACCAAGGTGTCATCTTCGGTGTGCAGTATTTCAGCAGTACTATTCTGTCTTGTTATTTCTGACTGTCGATCTGATAATTCACTAACAACTCCAGCTATCACTTCTGCCAAACTTTGTGAACTTTTCCCACTAGAAATACCTGGCTTTCCTGCAGTGTAGTAATAAAATCATTAACAGCAAACAAACATAAAGAATGAAGAAAATGACTGTATAATCTTCTAAGGGTTGTTCTATAAATACCGGGAGCAAGAATGACAGGTCATACAATACCCTGAATTCTTCCGACTTGTCCTATTGCAAATATCAATGATTGCAAACATTACCAGCATGCAATATCAGGTCATGATAACTGGAATCTTCACTCACATTTTAGTATTAAGCTTAACCAGAATGCCTAATTCACTCAATATGAGAAATAGAGTGATTTAGCAACATGCAGTATTGTGATCCGTATTAAGGATATTTTATATCAAGAATTTAACCCGAATGTTCGTTAAGGAGAACAACTGACACTAACCGTCATCACCACTCCAAGGATATTTAACTATCAATGCATCTAGTAGACTGATGACGACATCTTTCATTGGGGAATCTATAGTAGATGAAGCCAACTCTTCACTGAGTACACATTTCAATATTTGAGGAGCGTTTGGTCCAGTGTACCGACTTTCATCTTCATCTGAAACATACAGCATCAAATACAACTTATGCTTGTCATTGTCACTTGTAATTGTGGTCTGTGATTTTCTTCTTTGTGTTTTTTTGGGACTTTCATGCTCTGCTGTTTCAAATGAGTGCTGTCTTCCTTGTATGACTTAAAAGTATCTTTTTGCAACATGTTCTGCGTGCCTGTGCACCTAACTGTCTGACCTCACACACAGGGCTCGACACTAACACTGGTCCGCTGGTCAGAGACCAGTGAAAATCCAGAAGGACCAGTGAAAATTCTGGAGGACCAGTAACTGTCCTATTTACAAATTGGTCACTTTTGCCCTGTCGGACCAGTGGCCAAAATAGTTAGTGTCTAGGCCTGACACATAGTGTGTTTTCATCACATTTATAGCCTTTTGTCAACAACGTTAAGTTATATATGACGGCCAGTCAACCTAACCAGTCTTCCTAGAATTATGTATCAATCAGTACTAACCAAATCTTTCACAAGCATCTGGCAACTTCTCCGCATGTGGAGGACACAAATTTGAGAGGAAAATGAAGCTTAATTAGTGCCCCACTAGACCTTAAAACATTCAAAACTAATGCTCCATTTTTAAACAAGAGCACCACCTATGAGTGCTGGACGCTCGACTTTCTCGTACTTCATAGGAACCTGGCCTATCTGTGAGTCAAAGTTCTAAGAATAACAAGGGAAGACAATTACTAAATATAGGTTGAACTCCCTTAGTGACGGTGAATAACTATGTAGAATTTCAAGTGAATACCTTTGGTAGTCTTTGAGTAATTGACATATTTGTGTAAAGATTCAAAGTCAGAAAAGGGGAATAAATCTCATAAAATGCTGGATAGATTTGTTTCTTCTTGTCAGTAGATGTAGATCATCACATTCTACAAGTGTATTGACTTCCAAGTTGAAAGCTTAGATAATGTTTAAGAAAATTCAGTTCATGTGTAAAATGTGCCACTATTTCTATGTACCGTATTTTTGCATGTATAAGACGCACATTTTTCCTCCCAGAATCGAAACCAAAAGTTAGATGCGTCTTTTACAATGATATAGCCATTTTCCAAGTCTCCATCGGTAAAAAACGAACTTTCATGAAGTCCACCATTTGTAATAAAGGGGAAATAATTTGTACTGGTTTGGTAGTGGCTAAGTGCCGTACCCTTCTGTACATTATGCGGATTTTAATACCGTTGTATTTACGATCAATATAAAAATTTATAACTAGATAATAATAAATAAATTTATACATTTTTACTAAAATAATATTAATGAAAGTGTTTAGAAATAAAATAAAGGTTTTTTTAAAAGCAATCAATACTGTTTCACTCTAAATGGCCCTACTTAGGCCAAAAAAAAAAATTTGTGTGTTTCGGGTAACCCGACCCTACCTAGCCGAAAGGCGCCGACCCTAACGATTTTTTAACGTTCCCACAACGATAATTTTATGCTTTGGTCCGGCAAAATTTGACTGAATGTCGGACCGTTGGTCCGACGGAGATTTTAAGTCTGGACGGCGTTATTCCCACATCGTAGTTGAAGATCATTGTAAAGAATGTAACACGGATGTATTTTCGTAAATCCTCGTCGAGATTCAATTAGATATCCCTCCGAAATCGTCAAAAATGTAAAATAATTCAGCGAAATGAAGGTCGCGAAAACTGATTATTTTTTGGATACGGATAAAACCCGTAGTACACGGTACGGATTCCGGAATGTTCGCGATTTTTTTTCTGAATATATTTTTATTTTGACGATTTCCGAGGGGGGTTTTTAACACGAAAAAACGTGATTTAGTTTAAAGATATTTGATATTAAATGGTAAAATGAAAATAACATTTCTCTTGACAGAAAGTCCTGTCTGATATATGCTCATTGAATGGGCTGAATGAGCCCATTGTGAAAAGGCAAACTATCTAATTAGGCCTATTTGAAAACACTTGTTAACTGTGTGTTAAAGCTAACAATGCATTTCTAAATAATTTACCACTGAATAATTTAAGAAGAACATGCATTATCTATACATCTCTCTTCATTTTTTCGGACTGACAAATGTTCGACTGACAATTCGAATGACTAACAGGTTTTTAAAGTTTTCGCGAAGCCTGATATGGTCCAATAAGGATACCGCATTGAAAATCGGGTAGGCTTCGTATGGAACATGGCGTCTATTGTGCAGATCATTCGTCCCAAATGCCAACATGCGGCCGCATTACGAACCTTCTGCGTTCTATCGGATGAAGTCACTTTTTCTAAAGTCGCTTTAAGTTTCTTCATTCTGAAGATTTTCATTCATAAACTCTATCCAACATAAATGTTTGTGTCAAAAAATGTTTTCAGATGTTTCTAATACTATAAAGTACATTACTTTTGTCATCTGCAATTTGTGTCAACTTTCTTTAGGATCATACATGTATACATATGTTGGTTTGTCAACCCTTATGTTTTCTTGTCTGGTTGGATCAAAATCATGAGAGTAGCATGTAACCATTTTTATAGATACTTTTAGATTATTTGCATCATATTTACAGTAGAACCTCATTTGTTCAAACTCTTCAGTACTGAAAATGATTTGGAGATAAGAAAGTACATATGAGCCTGGTCACAAGAAAGTGTATTCTGACCTCCCCTTTCCGTGCCAATGAAGGCCTAACAGTAAAATTAAGACATAGCTATAATACTGAAATGAAATAGCTCTTTCGTTGCTATGAAGTAAATAGTTTGGACCCTGGTCTGGCTATGTGAAACTCATTTTGGTCGACTGGACCCATACTGGTTGCATAATACTGAAGATGTCATAAAGGCATATTTTCTTCTGACATGACATAGCTCATATATATTTTCATTTGTTGATATAAACTAGACTAGTGATAAAAATACTTTGTAAAAGACAGAAGTCTGTATAAGTCTGACATTACTATTATAAAATGCAAAACCAGCATTAAATACTGAACATATTTAGTATATTCATGTTTGTGTTTCTTTAATACGCTCTAATCTGAGCACAGTGTGCTGTTGCGTTTTTTGACAGCATCCTGTCCGTCAATATTTTGTCAACTAAACAGACCTGCAGTACTAAATTTCCAGAACAAATTCGAACAAAACCCTTGTACAGTTGAATGTATTTGTAAGTCAAAATATCAAATGTGCTTTCAGTCAGAATAACAGTCATCTAGAATGATCTGAAATCAAATATGAAGCTAGATATACATATAATTTACACAGATATATCATCTTAAGCCACCACAAATTCATGACTGGTTTCCCGGCAGGCAAAAAAAAAAAAAAAAAAAAAAAAAACCCAAAGCCTACCCTACCTAACTTTTTTCAGACCGTTACCCTAAACACACAATTTTTTTTTTTTGGCCTTAGCAAGTTTTGCAAACAGTCTAATTACCGATTTGGAGTTGGATGTGTGCCATGTTTGCTAATTGACAAGGCTATAAATATCCATTGATAAGTTTAAGAAGGTGCTGACATGATGTTGAGAAGGTGTTTGCAAACTTGTGTTGAAAAGTTGTGACCCATTGTGATTATAGAGTGGAGATTTCAATGCTTACTCATACACTTTTGACACATGTCACAAACATGCTTCTCTGTTGTCAATGTATTAACAACACTATTCACCATTCTTGGTTGTCAATAAATAAAACAATTGCAGTGGTCCTATATTTTATTTTGACACCAGTTAACTAGTAATTATCACAATTTGGTATTTTTACGGCACGCCGAAAATACGAAAATGGCGGACGAAAATACGTGTTTTTACTGTTTTTACTCGTATTTTCATAATTTTTGCACGATTTCCTTCAAATTATTTTTTCCTCTGATTCTCCTCTCATATTTTACCTGCGTGCAATACACGACCGCGACTTTGACATGGGATTTTACGGTACTATTTCTATGTACTAAGTCCAAACAAGGGCAGATAACTCCATAAATAAAGGTCACAGAGTTACCAGCCTCGTCAATATTGACTCCCCTTGTGATGGGAATAACTATGTCGAACTTCAAGTTGATACCTTTGATAGCCTTTGAGAAAATGACTCTGACAATAAACTTAACCAAGGCACTCGCAGACAATCCCATCCCGACGATAGCTCTACTTTTTTTCATCGAAAAGTCGAGCTAAAAATAAGCAGAAACGAGTTCAATAAAGTCAACAATTTACCTCTTTTTGATGGTGGTGGTAATGCTATCCTCATACACTGTTTGGAAAGTTCAGAAAATAAGTTAGGGTTCCTACACGCTGCAGGTCCTAATACACGTAATACATAATGCATTTCCTTGGCCCCTACACTTCTCTGTGATACTCCACTCAGACTCGACCCAGCCCCTGAACAGCTACTCTTTATAACCTGAAGTTCAATAACATAACAGTATCATAATACTGTATATACAGCAAAGGCACAAAATACAGCAGTCCTAAGCAGTAACTGGTATAATTTGGGGAACAAGAATGTACAGGTACCTGAAAGTTAAATGTGCTGAGGTGGCATAGAGTAACCAAGTCAAACTTGCATGTTTCCAAAAGCAAACAAATATGTTATTTCATGAATTTTATGAAATTAAAACACCCTAAACAAGACTATTTGATCAGTATTTTACTAGTCAAACCTACATGACAGACACAAAATAATAAAGATCCTAATACAGACAATGAAAGTTCAGATAGATGATATATTTAACTTTACCTTTTCCATGCAATATCTCAGAGATGACGGTTCTTCAAGTATATGTCTAAATATAAGTGTGACCAAAGATAGAAATCCTTGGAATGCCGACGTTTGAGTCAGACACAGTAACAATTTTGGTCCACCAAGTTCAGCAAACTGTAGGGCATACTTATGTTCCCTTGTAAGACGTAATACAAGCCGTAGAGCCGCATGTAATGTATCTGCTTCCACCGGAACACTTATCAAATTTACAATTGAACTGGAAGAATAAGAACAATGCTATTCACTCCACTGTAACATTTCCAATATTATGCCTCGGGCCTGTTGATAGGTTAACAAACCCAGTCCTGAAATTTCCTATATATATTATATAAACTATTTTGTACATATTCAGGGCAGAAGGATAAAATAAGTTGTTATAACTTGTTCCCCAACCCTTGTCTGTATGTTTTTTTCTAAATGCCGAGCATATCCTTTTTATGCCAGTCAGCTTTCTGCTGAAGTATGGCAGGCATATGAGTGCCTCCACCCGTATTTGAAACCGGTTCACCAGATTAGACGACAAGTGCACTAACAATTGAGGCACACATAATGATAATGAATAAAGTACTGATACCAGTCACTGAAAGATAATCGAGTAATCATTAACGATCATAATAAGCCTAATATTAGGACCAATCCAATGAATCAGCAAGCAAGATGCCTTCCATCCAATACTTCAATATTGAAAGCACTACAATACCCAGTAAGCTTATAGTTCATTTTTCAGCTGGCTTAGAATGAGAAGGTCGTAAGTACAAAATCGATACTTTGAGAAAACAAGAAAAAAAATGTCTGAAAACTACTCTTAACTTATGGAAAAACAAGCTTTTTCAACTTCAGTTAGGTCAACATGGCCTAAAAATAGGCTCATAAGAAGCGCCTTGTGATGCCGATTTCAAATATGTTTGAGCCTTATAAGGTCATAAGTAGCACTTATGGCCTTCTTATTCTAGAGCCAGCTAGACAGTTACATCATACATGCAATACAAACCTAATTATATTAGATATTTGTTTCGTTGTTAAACCATTTACAACCACCGTGTCTTTCTTCTCTGTACTAGTAGATGGTGTTTCTGTATCGGTATCCATCTTACTTTCACTTGTAGAACTCTCTGTATTATTCTCCTCCTTCTTCTCATTGGATTGTTTGAGTTCTGATTGTGTAGGACATGTAAGCATGATTGGTCTTCTATTGGCAGTGTCTTCATTCACCTGTTGAAAATAGGTTACGAATAAAACATAATTTCATTCATACAACCTGTTAATGTAACAGTTACTGTTTAATGGATGAAATAAGCAAGAAATGTTAGATGATAGATATTCATCACTTCGCATTAGGTCATACTGACCTTGAACTTTAACCAGCTATAGAAGCTATAGAAGGTTCTTCTGTAGGTCATGACCAACCATCAGCCAGGCAAAATTTGATCTGCCGACAGACAAAACAACCTGCAGGTTATGGCCAACCATCAGCCATGCAAGGTTTGATCTGCCAACAGACAAACCAACCTGCAGGTAATGACCAACCATCAGCCAGGTAAGGTTTGATCTGCCGACAGACAAACCAACCTGCAGGTCATGACCAACCATCAGTTAGGCAAAGTTTGGTCTGCCGACAGACAAACCAACCTGCAGGTCATGACCAACCATCAGCCAGGCAAAGTTTGATCTGCCAACAGACAAACCAACCTGCAGGTCATGACCAACCATCAGCCAGGCAAAGTTTGATCTGCCGACAGACAAACCAACCTGCAGGTCATGACCAACCATCAGTTAGGCAAAGTTTGGTCTGCCGACAGACAAACCAACCTGCAGCTCATGACCAACCATCAGTTAGGCAAAGTTTGGTCTGCCGACAGACAAACCAACCTGCAGGTCATGACCAACCATCAGTTAGGCAAAGTTTGGTCTGCCGACAGACAAACCAACCTGCAGGTTATGGCCAACCATCAGCCAGGCAAAGTTTGGTTTGCCAACAGACAAACCAACCTACATGTACAAAGCAATGTTCAAAGGGTCATAAATATTTGTACAATACAGCGACCAAAACCAGATTCAGCAGCACAAATCTAAGATACTTATCTAGATCCACCAAAAACTTCTTAAAATTGGTAATTGCCACTAAATTATCAGAGAACAAGTGCATGTAAACTGATATCCATGGCCATTCTGAAAACAGTTCAGTCTCTAGAAGTGAGCATGAAAACTGATATAACGCCAGAGCAGAGGCTACACTGCCTTATTGTTCGTTAATGTTTGTCGAATGCTTTCAAGCAAATTCATAGGATCATGTGCATATAATTTACTTTAAAATGTATTTAAAAGTAATTTATTGAATGAACCCACCTGAACCATAGAACTGAAGTGAACTGTGTATCTTCTCCTACCAGCAGTAAATCTAACACTACTCTCTCCTGCTTGGTAAGCATCATCTATTGTCTTATTGTTACCAGCATTATACTTGCACCATCGACCACTTGTATCATCAAACCATTTCCATGTATGACAATCAGCCTGAAATACATACACAACATCAACACATAAGTTAAAAGCTGAGTTACAACACATAAGTTAAAAGCTGAGTTACAACACATAAGTTAAAAGCTGAGTTAGACAACATCAGACAGACGACACGACGTATGCTACCTTAGGTGGTCTTTCCAATGTTTAAGATCAAAGGAATGACCACTTAAAGAACAAAAGAATAACATGGTCACTGAATGAATTCAATAGATTTCTATTGTGTTAGGCCACACCTCCGACCACCTAAGGTAGCTTATGTGCATGCCGCTTAAGACAGAGGAAGGGCAAAAAAGACATGGCAAAGAACAATCAACAGTGATATTAAGAATATGGGAAATACTGTAGGAGAAATAGAAAAATATTGCGTAGGACAGACATTATGTCAGAGACCTGGTAGAAGCCTTATATGCTAGCAGGCACTAGAGGATAAGTAATTAAGCAAAAGCAGAGTTATTTCACAGCATCTCCATTTCACAAAATTCCTACAGTCTTTATTTATGCTACCCAAACTGTGCAGAATATACTCTCTTTACGAGTATGTAAAAAAGAAGTGAAGTAAACCGTACTTACCAATGTTTTTTCTGCTTCTGATTTTCTGTTTGATATAACAGATACCTTCTCATACAGATCCAGCAACAGAAACAACGGAGCTAGCCATCTAGAATGATATAAGTAGTAGACAATGAGAGACGTTAGTCAGTTATTATCCCTTACAACACAAACTATGTTAGTCCCATCATTCCTCTGCTTTTATCCTAGTTTTGTTTGTATAGTACAGAGAATATGACAATACTCTCGACCTTCTATTAGCATAATTTAACAACCGATTTATTGTCTATATTGATAATTCCGGTTGTATGTTTTCATAAGCAGGAAGTATCACGAAGATGCTCAAGTTGTTATACCAACACATATCTAAAGGATCGATATTGCACGATTTGCTCACGGAAGTTTATACATTCAACACAAGAACCTTGTAATATATTCATGCATAAAGGTCAGGATCACGTCAAATCCTCTGTTCAATAGCGCATGGTACTTATCAGATCAGGCTGAAATATTTGCAACCGTAATTTCCCAGGTTGCTACGTTTGTAATGTAGAGAATTTCTGTTTTTCATCAAACTATTAAAGTTGATTAAGCAGTTGTGCCATCAACTACCAGAATGGTGAAGACCAATTCCAAGTTTATTTAGTGATATGTAAAGTCATACACAAATTACACCCCATTAAGAAAAGCATTCGAGTTCATTAGGCTGTATACAAACAATTATGATTTATTAATTGGCTCAAGAAGCTATAACATTGTAAATGGTAGTTACATTGAAAATGGTAGTAAAGAATGTATCAAATGATAACCTGAAGACAGTTAACATGGGTGAGCATTATGTAGCGCTTTCCACGGGAGGTAATCTATGCCTTATATATTTAATGGGAGGTAAATGAACTAAAGCTGTCGCCATTCGGCAGACTAATATACCCCCGCCGGCAAAGGGCCATAATTCTGCCAAAATTCATCACAGCGCAAATTCCTTTCTTCATGCACATCTATATGTTGAGGTTGTTCTCTGTGAAAGTTTGAGCAAAATCCTGCCAAAACTGTAAGAGTTGCGTCCACAAGACAGCGTCTACGGACAGACAGACGGACAAGCTGAATCCAGTATACCCCGGTAGGAGACTAACAATACATTTACACAACATTACACAAAACTACTGAGAACATACTTAGGAGTGCTAGCAGTTTTTAGAGCAGTCAGGTAATCTTGGCCAGCCATCATCACCTGTACTAGTAGATCTGTTAGATTGTTATTCTCTACAGCTTCAGCACACGGCATCATTGTCTCCTGTAACAGACACAAATTATATTATCAACACATCCAAACTAACATTAATACATTTTATGCAGGGGTGTCAACAGAGTCAAATTAGAAATCCAAAAAATCATCCGTAGCCAACTACTTTTGCCAAAGAAGAGGCTTTCATCCACATTGTTTTCATATTTAACTCAGTTTGTATTGAATAAAATCATTCGGAGCAGATTAAATTGACTGTAACTTTGTCATTTCTTGAGATATTTTCATCAAATAACTTTTATTTTGGTAAGAAATAATAGCGCATTCTGGATAGATAAATCCTGAATTCCGGATAAATCAGGAATATTGACAACAGTATAGTTAACTCTATCTTCACAATTACCTTCTCGCAGCACTCTATTCTTTGAATACATTTGAGTTTGACTTTACAGGTTTTAAAAATCAATTTACAACATTTATGTTTTATTTTATTTATATGTTTTATTCGGTTTTAATGTTGTTGAGGTCTTCTCTAACACCTCTTCATAGTACTATATGAATACACTTGTGTTTGATTTTATTAGGATTTAAAGCCCAATTTACAACATTTGAACATAGAGGTGGAAGATTGTGACTTAGACACACAAGACACTATAGAGAGTTTTATAGAAGATCTTACCTCAAACAGCAGACTAAACAGATGTATTCTTACTGCAAACTTTGCAGCTTCTGTCTCAGCAACTTTCTCATTATACTCGGATGGATTCGAAAGAGAAAGAATACTTTTAGCCAAAGTCTTAACCTGAAAGGCACAAAAACATGCTGATATTTATGCTTTGAGATATTAATACAAATCAAGTCGAGATCAAGTTTGTCGTAACTTTTAAATCTTAACTTGCTGTAAAAATCATCACTATTTGCAGGGAGTAGTTTCGTTGATTTTGTACAATAATCAAATCATTACAATGTCAAATCCCGATCGTAAATCGACCTCAGAAATAAACAAGAATATCATCAGGAATTAAGTGTCCAGAGTGATTAAAGATCTAGAACTTGTTTCACAATCAACCTAAAATACTTTAAGGCTGTTCTTGAATAAAATACCACGTCGGAGAGGAACAACATGAAGTTAAAATTCTGAGGGTGAGGGTTGTCAGAAGAAATGTAATGATGTGTGTGTGTCGTCCCAAGAATTAAATTGTGTAGTTTTTGGACTGTTGTTCATTCATCCCTGGCTTTGTTCCAGAAGCGATCGAGATGAAGGAAAGATGAACGTACCTCCTCAACCAGAGTGTGGAGTACCATATTCTGCCAGTCTTGACCATTTCTCTGGGTAACAACAATCAGTAAATCACATACTCGGTATACTGTCTCTGGTAGTGTATCCAGCAACGCTAAACAACCTATAGAGAAATATATGCACAGGAATAAACATGAATATGAGTACTTCTGACATAAACATGAATATGAGTACTTCTGACATAAACATGAATATGAGTACTTCTGACATAAGCATGAATATGAGTACTTCTGACATAAACATGAACATGACTTCTTCTGACATGTTTTGAAATATTTTTTCATAATATCATAACATTCAAAATACTGAAGTTTTATATTTATCCACCTCACAATATCATCTACTTAGTAATTAACAAAATATTGGGACAATTCTTTTCATATGAAGCAGTTACGACTATTTAATAATCAGTTGAATAGATGACATACCAGGGAAGAGGTTTTTGGTGAAGTTATCCAGTACAGATTTACACAGTGGTTCCTGTGAATCTTGTTTCTCCTCTTCTTCCTTCTTGTTGACTGTTTCTTCCTCCTTCTTCTTCTGTCCATCCTCACCCTGCAAACAAACCAACACAATCAATTATACATTTTTTCTGAAATTTTGGACAAATATTTTGTAATAATCATTCAGGTCAGCTATACATACATGTATATATGAACTATGTAATATAAGAACATAATGAAATATCTGTAAAATCCAGGTTTTCGAACAAGACCTGGTTAACAAGGGATTCAGTAAACGACAAATCTCAGACGCAATAATTCACATGCTGTCATTAGTATAGCCTAAGTAACTAAAAATGATTTTGGAGACATGCTCTACACAAATAAATATTGATACAAAATTTGTCCATCTGATTATAACTAGTTTATTTTGTTGGTCAAAAGTATCTTAAAACGGTCATTTTAATAATATAAAATCTGACCAAAAATGCCATGATTTTACCTCATTTTGTCCAAGAGATAATGCAATGGCTTGCAGCATTTGTTCATCTTCATTCATATAATTACTGGCTGGATTCTGTAAATATAGAATCAGAATCATTTTAAAAAGGTTAAATGACAAACTGTACAATCCAGTTAAAATATCAGACAAATTTTAGCCATCAATATTATTATTTTTAAAGCTTTTCAATGTTAGAAAAATCAAAGTAGATTGACAGATTAGCACAAACCACATCATGCATCAATGCTAGGTAGAATACCAACCTCCATAGGAGCTGGAGACAATCTACCAGGACCACCAACATCTTGTGTTAGCAAGTATTCTGTGGCCTCTTCTAAGGTCTGTGTATGTGTTAAAGCATCTACACAGCTGGCTCGAGTAAATCCCATCTCTATCAACTAAAAACCAAAAATAAAACATTGTTGATTTGAAATCATGTAAAAACAAAGAAAATGTGGGCATTGAATCTTGGATATTTGCCTTACTTTGTTTAAGTTGACAGTTTTTTTCTAGTAATGAACTAAAATCAGTAGACCTAACTAGTCCTTCAGAGGTTTAGAGGGTAGTGACAATGACTAACAAACTTCAGTAAAATTGTTCACAATTCTATTTCATATAGAGTTTGAACACATTACTAGGCAAGTTGGCAGTCAAGCATTCCACTTACAGAGCCTACCAGACTAGCTTCCTGAGACCATACAAATAGGTAAAAACAGCAAAATTGAAATTGGAACTTTGTTTCATGTTAACTTACTGCTTCGACATATGCTTCATTAACAGGGCGGGCAGCTGGTGTAGCTGTAGCCGGAGCGGAGAATGGTTGACTGGCTGGAACACTGGGAGCTGCTGTAGCTGCTGTAGCTGATGTACTAGGCGTCGGACCATCAGATGTGGCAGGTTTAATCTTAGCTAAATGTTCCTACAATGGAAGAGATATGTCTCTTCAAACCAACAAACACAGAAATAATGAAATAACTTGAAACTTTGATAGTCTTCTTCAGATTACAGTCATCAACACATGAATAATGGATGAAATAACAATGAAAGAGAATTCAACTAATCAGCTATAATATTTGATCCATTTTTCATGGAAAGTATTGTTTTCTGTTTCTTAATACTCTGTATGTTTGATAGCAGTTTTATCTTTTAACGTAGTAGCAAATCGTCGAAGTAGTTTAATGATGCAATTTTGATCAGTGGCAGTTGTCAGTGGACCGTATAAGTATCTTCCGGATTTATCTGTTGGACTGGCGAATTTCAGGACAACGGGTTTAACAACAATCTAGTAATCAGCAAGAAAGTTTAGCAAAGATCATGAATAAGTGAGCAATTCGTACCTGTATAACAGTTTCAGCTTTGATTATATGACACATTATAGCTAGAATAGACTCGGACATTCGACCACCATACATCTTCAGTGGTTTCTTGTTCCATAAGTTCATCACAGCATTAAATGCTGCCTGGAAATATAAAGAATATCAAGAAAATCACTAACAATCTAAATAACAAGTTACCAACTGATGCTGTTACGAAAAAAATACTGTAATTTAATTATTTTTCATGGGAGTTGAATTTGTGTTTATTTTGTTGTTAAAATCGACCACGAAATCTAATGTCCACGAATAATAGACCTTCCAAATGCAGAACAATGGGTTTACCATACCATGTGTAATAATCTACGATTTTAGGACTCCATGAAAATAAATTTTATCACAATCAACGAAATTTAATACCCCCGAAAATATGTGATTTTACTGTATTTTATATATACTAAGTGTGACATTTCACAAGGCATTAAGATCACTATAATGAAAATATGCCAGTACATCAGCAAACTTTTATACATAATTCCTTCAGCTGTTCTTAATATTCTCATTTTCATTCTGACTCTTAAATAATTCTAAACCGAACTCAAAATTTTTGAACATATCATAAACATTAGTGATGACAAAACTTGCAGTTTACTATACCTTCTGTATTCCAATCAGATATTGTATCGGATCAAATGGCACAAATCCTGCTTGACTAGACTTTGTTGGAAGTTGATGTGTTGATTCAAGTACAGTTTTTGGATTGACCATTTTTTCTATTAACATCAACCAAGCATCGAGAAACTCTCCTGTACCAACTGTAGATAAAACAAACATAGTAACATAAATTAACAAACAAGAGAAAATGGTAGAACTTGTTTAGTCACAATTAAGGCACTGTGACATTGACCTTAGACCTACTGATCTCAAAATTAGTAGAGGTATTTTACTTATGATGACCAACCTCCTTATAAAAATTCAAGATCCTAGGCCCAGCGCTTATGATCGAAAACCATTTGGTCTACTCAGACAGACCCACAGACATGTGCAAAGCAATGTATACCTCCTTCTTTAGATGGGGGCATAAAAAACATGATAATGTGCAACAAGTTGAAAATATGATCTTGCCAGGTGAAGTTAAATAGATCAAAGTAAATGGAGAATGTCCTATGTTGAGATGAACACTTGGCACTTGAATTATATTTATATTAACTTCCAGTAATTCAGCAATGATGACCGCTTACCTGGTAAATCTGTGCTCTCTAGACCTTCGTTAAGAGGAACTAGACCATTTATAGATAATGCCCAGTTGTAGGCTTGAAACAGAGCATCCTGGCCTCCACATGAGAGGAATTTCTGTAACATTAGATGATACGGCTGCTTCTTGTCATCAAATAACATAGGAGATGTAAATCCTACTGAACACACCAAGAATGTCAACCTGAAAAATATACATCAATGCAGTATACACAAAACATACATATTAGCGCTCGAGTCATAGTAAACTTATAATAAACTGGCCAATGTGTATGGCATACCATATGACAGTACTGGTACTGACTGACTCATTTCAACAAATAAATCACACTCACAAAAAATTTAATACATGATTTATGATATTGACAATACAAAATATAATTTCTGATTTTGCTGACCATAAATATTTTCTGATTTCCGAATGAAACAAAGTCCAAACAAGAAGAGATATCATGAAATACTATGTGTACACTGAATCATGTACTGTGTAAATCATATATGTAAATGTAAAATAACCAATCATGAATAATTTACCTAAGTTTAGGATGGGGTGAATACTCAGGAGGCTCCCACTTTAAACCATCAGCTAGAAGTTTGGTGAGCGCTTTAGCTACAGATTGAGCAGCAGGACTGGGAACAATAGGCATGGCTGGTGGTAGCTGGTTCCCTCTTTGTCGGAGCCTTCCACCAACTGACAGTTTTACTAGTAGACCAAATAATTCAGCCAGAGCTCGACCAAGTCTGGATGATACTGTCAACAATGGTTTCAATTGTTTCACTTGAGCCTGAAATATGCCAACCAAGAAATATAATCATTAACTGCAACACCAGCCCTGCGTTCAACCGTCAACAAAGGATATATTTCATCACGTTTGGTACCTGTTTGGTACCTGTTATTCATTGAACGATATGCTACAGAAAAACAGGTTTGTCACGTGAACAAAGTTTGACAAACCATAGACTAAGGTGGTGAGCCTAAATTGGTAAATCGTACCAAAATGGCTGACAGAGGACAACAATGATTTGTAAATAGTAAAACCTTTGCATCTGTACATATTTCGAACTGAGAATGGAAAAAGCAGGGTTTTACACATTCAAAATGTTTGTGCCAAACAGAGCGCTCAATGAAGGATTAAAGCGACATCATCGTGATTATTTAATATAAAATGTTAACAAGGTTCGTTGAACGCAGGGCTGACATGCTGCTATCCACATATCAACTGATTACTAATGTGTTGTGAGTAGTAACACTGATCAATACTGGTAACCAGTTATTTGGTTATTTAAGCAGCCTTTTAATAGGTTGTTGCAATGGACAAATGGCCTAATAATTTCATATTTCAAATTGCTAGCCGTATAGCATGGATTCAAATCCCACTATAGTTGAAAACAATTACAAAGATGCTTTTAAATTAGGTCTATCTTAAATATCAACATTAGCTAGAAACAAGCTGAATTCACTTGACAGAAAGATGCATACAATGAAGTAGAATACCATTTCTTTACTATATTTGTAATAATTACTATAACATTGTATGGTTCAAAAGTTATTAAATATACCACAGATAATTTTATCCATACCTGTAAGGTTGGAGACAGTTTTGACTTTTTGTTGTCCTTTTCACTGGTAGAGGGTTCCTCAGTATCCATGGTGACGGGTGTATCTGAGGTGACGGGTGTATCCGAGGTGACGGGTGTATCCGAGGTAACCGGTGTATCCGAGGTGGATAATGACTCCATAGCTTGACTTACACCATTACTACCAGGGCTCACAGAAGCTCTAGATAAAGCATTCTCATCATCTTTAGCATCGGATTCAGCCTTGAAATCTTTGGGAAGAAGTTTACTCATGTCGGCTCTACCAAACTCACAATTAGCAGGTAGGATGTCTTCACTACATAGAGCAAGTAGGACCGTACTCTCCCATACCAGGGATGTATACAGCTTACTAAGACCACTCAATACTTTCAGACCTAATTCTGATCCCCAGTGATTCACTGATATTGTGCGGATGTCAGTCTACAATATCACATAAAACATAAACCATTACAGTTATCAGTTTACGCTACGTTTTAGGTCCACAGTAAAAAATCACTTGAAATCTCAATTCTCGATTGTATCTATTGCCACAAAAAATGACTTTAAAGAACATAAAGCGAAATTCAAATCCTTTACATTTGAAAAATGAAAATTAGTTCAAGGAGGACAAGTTTATCAGCTTGAACAGATAAAATAAGTAAGATGAAAGGATGCAATGAGATCATCACAGGGTGAAAGAATTCTAAGTTTTAAGTGGATAAAAGACTAGACAATAATTTCCCTCTTGGCCCTGCAATTATGAAATCCTGAAAAGATGAACTTATAAGAAAACTGTTATATATTTACCTGGCCCATTTTACAGACATGAACAAACATGGTGATGTAAGCATGTGCGGATGACAATGCATGTAGAAGTGGAGTAGCTGCTGGAGATAACGTAGCATCAGGAACATGTGCCACACTGGCAAGTTCTCGAAGTAAAACAGAACCACCAGGGCCATCCAAGGGCCGATGTAAGGGCTCCAATCCCTCTAAAACTGTATTTAATTTTTTCAGGCCTTCTTCCAGAACCTTAGGGTCACGCAGCAATGTCTGTAACAGAAACATTATTCACACATTGAATCATATAACTTGTGATAGAAGATAGAACAGCCACTACAAACAGTTTGTTACATCTAAGAATTTAGCATCAGCAAACAGTGTTTATTTGGATAAAATATATGGATATATTAGGCCCCTTTCCCCTCTCTACAGAGTATATATTTTTCCCCAAAGATTTCTAAATTTTCCCCTTGGATTCTTGCTCATTTTTTCCCCACATAAATAGAGTAAATTGTGCTGATTAATGAATGCAAGATGGATTGAAATAGTTTGTTTTGACCTCCCATGCTTAAAATACCACCAATAAACAATCATACAAGACATTTATTATGATTTAAGGAGAATTTAACAATGAGTGAAAATTACCCTTTCAGCTTTTCCGCGCGTTAATTTCTCCCCTCCTATTAAATTTTTAGTTTAAGGGATCAAGATGTTTATCACGTCAAAATATTTGTAAACATTGATAAAATCACAATGAAGACAACATTAGCTTAAAGAAAGACATGTTCAAGTAAACATACCAGAATAGCTTTACAAACACTGGCAACAGCTTGACATGCAGGTGATGCTGGGAACTCTATAGGTAGATTAGGCATTCCAAGAATATCCATCAATTCTGGCAAACCATTCTGACCAACAAACTCACGACAATGATCATCTGTAGAGTTGTTGCTCAGGATCGCTTCAACAAATTTCATCTGAAAAAAAGACAAATCATTAAAATAACCAATGTTATTTTTATTGCATCCTTCTCAATCATTATTCTGCAAAACCAGGGGCAAAATTTTAAATGTTCTTTGTGCATATAAATAACAAGACATCCAAGTTTGCTAATGAAGATTTATAAATATTTCTTCTATACAAAATATATCTTCCTTATTTCATTAGAAATGCAAATGAACCACCAAATATGAGCATAATTAAATTCAAACAGACTACAATTTACAAGTATTTAGCGGAAATTATGAAAACAACTGATCCTAAACACAAAATGCAATGGAATCTAATAATCAGGGGTGTCAACAGAGTCGAATTAAAAATCTTGAAAATCATAGGTGGCCAACCATTTTTGCCAAACAAGAGGGCTTCATCCACATTGTTTCCATATTTAACTTAGGTTTGTATTGAATAAAATCCTTCATAGAAGATTAAAGTGACCTTAACTTTGCCATTCCTTGAGATCTTTCATCAAATAACATTTATTTTTGGCCAGAAATCATAGCTCTTTCAGGATAGATAAATCTGGAATTCCAGATAAATCAGGAATATTGACACCCCTGAATAATGCATATTCACTGAACACTGTGTAACACTTTTCAGTTGCTGACTCACCCAAGGTATGTACTGATAACAACATAAACTACTCACCACATTCAGTACATAATCCATTAAAGGAATTGCTTGTTTTTCCTGACTCTCGGACTCTAAGGCTGGTGCAGCGGTAGATCTACAATAAGATTTCATCTTGGTTATCTTTTAATACTATTTCAGCTATTTACATCAAGAATCAAGCCAAATAATTTTCAAAAGGAATATTTTTACATATTATAGTAAGTGGAGAATGTTCAAGTGTTACTGAAATATTGTAAACGTCGTAAAACATAACCTACATCTTACATAATTATCTTTGAAATAGAATAGACCTACAAAGAAAATTTTCTGATAACAATATGTAGGCATATTGATGAAATTCAGCATATTACATAATAGTTGTCTAAATGTTTTCCTGATGAAAAACATGGTAAAACTTTTCTAGTTAAACAATTCTGGTTCTTTTTGACACATACATTTCTGGTTCAGCAGTTTTTATCTCTGTGACTTCAGACTCCTGTGTTGCAGCACTAGTAGATCCAGATGGAACCATTTCTTCTTCATCGTCCTCCTCGTCCGATGATACACCATCCTGTGCTTGTGGTGAACGTAGACTTAACAAGGATTGTTCACTCTTTGGTTGTGGTTTCTGACAAACATACATCTTATCTCGACCCAGTGAGTTCACCTCTTGCAGTAACTGAAAGGTAGAAATAATCATTTAAATTGTTTGTTTACATGAATTTAACACCACATTTCACAACAATTTTTCAGTTATGTACAGTGGAAGATTCACTTAACCTGTTGTCCTGGTCTGTATACTAACCAGTACTAACTTACCCTTCCATTAGGACCCAACAAGTTTTCCGCGGAGGAAATTCAACATTGTTGCCCTTAAAGGCTTTTCTGAGTACTGTGGGCCACTGTGCAAAATATGAAATGTAGGGCATGAGCAATGTTTACATTAGGCTGAAACCGACCACACTTGTTTGAGAGTCTCGTCCATATAGAAATGACTACATTTGCAACAATATAACTAGATAATAAGAGATGTTTGTAAAACATGTATGCCCGCATGGCAGCCCAATAGTCAGAAATAGTGAAGGTCACAGTGACCCTGACCTTGGAACTACTGACCTCCGAATCTATAGGGGGGGTCACCTACTGTTGATGACCAACCTCCGTGTAAAGTTTGAAGACCTAGGGCAAAGCGCTCTTGAGTTATTGAAGGAAACCATTTTGTCTACTGACTGACGGGCCGGCATGTGCAAAGCAATAAACTCACTGACTATGGCACTCTGTTACTATTAGTTTACTTACTCTGATGATAGCTTTAGTGGCATCAATGCGTAGAGAAGGCTGATGTCTCATCAATTCATCCATAGCATTACCTAGATTACTGGCTGTATCACCTGTAAATATGGAAAAAGATTTCAACTAGAATTCACCCTCAGAGCTACAGATAAGCTGCGTATTTGCGTAATTACGCAATTAATTTTCAAAAAAACGTAATTATTATTAAATGAGTGCGTACAAAAACACAAATAAAATACGAATAACGTAAACACTTTTAAAACACGAGCGTAAAAACGTAAACAAAAGCCAATGTTTACATATTTAAGCAATTTCCGATTCCGTAGACTGGTTGATTATTTCAATTCGGAACGCTTCGTACAGAACCGTGTTGGTAAAGCTAGTGCTCTCCATTCCGTTCATTTCGGTAATTAGTCAATATATTAAACCAGTCTATGATTGGAAATGTGTAAACCCCGTTCGCCGTTATATCCGGTTTCGTTTTCAATCATGGCTGCTCGCGGCAGGAAAAATCGGTCACAACCGACACAAATTATGACTTTGTATAGTTTCTTTTCTTCTGGTTCCGATGATGGCGAAGTAATTTGCAAGCAAACAATAGATGAAGTAATTAGTAATTCAACCACAGTATTTTAAACAAAATTATCGATGGTTACAAATTGGTTTCGTCAAAACCAAAAAACATGACTATTCTTCTGTAAGCAAATTAAGGAATTGATGACCAAGTTTCCCTTGTTACAGGTCTTTTGTGGGTGGGTAACTTCCAATATCGAAGATTATGTTATGTTTAAAAAATACAATGGTCGTCGATAAAAATATTACCCAATTGATTTGAACTTGGGGGTAAAAATTTTTTGGTACCCAATTGTAATGACAAAATACCCAATTAGAAAACAAACCAGGGGGTAATTACCCAATTACACCAAAAGCTTATCTGTAGCTCTGCACCCTACATCACCATTTTAAATTTTCTTTGAGGAAATCGGCTAAAATTACTATGGAAATTGAGTAAGTTTTCTGCAAAATGTTCAAAAAATGATCAAAAGTCTCAAGTACTGACATGAATCTTTAGCAGCGAATAAACCAACTAGATGTCACTATTTTCAAAGTGACCAGATTTCTGATTCTATAAGGCTGGGTTAAGTTTATTTGTTGTATTTATTAACATGTGACAGTGTACATGAATATTGGTAATTAATGTACACAGCTCATTGACCTAGCATCCTTAAAAATATGAAATTACCGAATGAATGAATACATACCAAAGGGATCAGCACTTCTACGCCTTCTCATAGCAGGTAGATAATCTGGAGACAGTAATACTTTAAACAGTCGCTCAAATGGTTGACACTGTACAAACGATTCTAGACCACGAGCATTCAAACAAAGAGCACTGAACACATTAGGTAACGAGGCTAATACTTCACGAGTAGCTGGCACCTGTACAAATATGATAAAAGACAATCTTTAGATACTAAGATACATAATACAGGAAAGGTATGTCATATTAATTCATATCAATATCTGTATGCTAGAGACATACTGACATATAGCATTTGTTTTTAACTAACTTGATTAATTTGTGAATCATTTAAAGCAAGCATACTGAGTTAAAGTATGCCATATTTGTACAGTATTCCAATAATGCACAGCAGTCAATTGACCATACTAGTATTCTGAAGTTACTAGTCGGAACTCTTAACCCATTTTCCCATACAACTGATAACTTCAGGGACAATGGACTGTTATCTCCCTACTAAGTGTGAAGCAAGTGTTGATCACCAATTATTTTCCAATATTATGCATAGAGACAGTGTACCCAAGTTACAAGTAAACTATAGGTACCTTAAACAAGGGACTGATGGAGTAATGTGTTAAAACTTACATCTTTTATCAGCAGAGCATGTAATACAACATCAGTAAGTCCATTATCTTGTAGAGATGAGAGGAGAGAAGGTTCCTGGAACACATACACTGTCACAACATCAGTAGCTGAAATCAATATATCAAATATTGTAAAATCACATACTTTTGTGGGTCTTACATTTTGATAAACATCCACTTTCGTGGGGTCGTCAATTTCTGGATTATAAAACATGGAAGGGTACACCCATGGTATGTATTTTGGAGTTCAATAAATCGTGAGCATTAGATTTAATGGTCGAGTTTACCAACAAAAGTTCAAATTCCTCGAAAAATAATGATTTTACAGTACACATGTACTAGTACATCAATAAATACATACATACAATTATGTTCAAGTAGACATATCAAATAAATAGTAACAAGTAGACATATCTAATTATATACATGTTCAAGCAGACAAATCGAATTCATTCATATGTTCAAGAAGACATGTCAAGAAGAAGTAAATACCCCACAAACATTTTATAGTGCATATCATGACAAGGACTGCATAGATAACAGTTTCTTTGATTGTGCTTTATGTTATCTTTAACAATGTTTCAGTTATACATATTCAGTGTCCTGAAGACCTATCTAGACTTCCTGGAATTGATGGTTCCTGTTACTATGGTGGATCTTGCTCAAGCAACTAATAACTTCTCCACATGTGGAGGACATGATGGTAGACAATGTCATATGCAACCCAGGAATAACATCCTCAACAGCCAGGTATCAGTCTAGCAGTCTACTAACTTAGCTAGCCAGGTCAGTCTGAAATATTTTTTTCTACATTGCTTAGTATCAGCTTCTGTTACAAAATCTACAATGATGTTAGACGCTATTATGTATACATGAAAGCAAACATGAGCATACATACCCAACAAGAACAATGATGGACCATAATACTCGGCATTACTGATAATGTGCTTCAAAGACTTGGGTAGTGATCCTTCCATCACTGAAAAAAGATTACATAGACATTAATAACTGGTTTGATGAAACACAACAAGCTGTATTATATAGACGACTATTTTAACAGGTGAATTGCCACTCAATGCGCAGGGAGGTAATATAATGTCCGCAATCGGTCTACGTTTCTGTACCATCGTTCATAGTTCGTTCAACTCTCTGTAATCCAAATCATCAAACGACCAAGCAGACAGATTGAGTATTAGCATCCACTGAATCTAACAATATTTTAATTTTCCTGATTTATGTAAAGTATGGACTTTTCTGTATATGAGATTTCAAATTTACAAAATACATCAGGATCCACAAAAGATTGTCCCTCGAATTTCAAACCACACTGATTCAGTGACAATTTAATTTGCTAAATAAAAGTTGCAATGGAAAGAAAACTTGTTAACACAAGGAATTAGATGATATACTCACAATGTCTCATACTTTCAGAGAAAGATGAATCTGGTATAGCTTTCTTCAGAAAGTTTAGCATGGACTTCAATAAAGCAGCTCTCTGTGGGAAACATTGACGACCTACAATAGAAACATTACCAGTAATAATGATAATGCAACAGGATATTATAATTCTTAAACTCTTGAATACAACTAACACCATCTATTGCAGAATAAATGTAATATCAACCATTTCAACACCTATTTACATTGGAATTCTCCAAGGCACAACTTCAAGTTTGAATGAACCTTCAGGGAAAAATGTTAATGACTATTAGATATGTGTCCAAAGGACACATGACTAGTGTCCCCACTGTCTGCAAAACAAGGGACAGAATTACTGTCACTAATTAAATACACCTGGAAAATTCAAGGTGTGCAAGTCTATGTTAACAATTATATTCCTAAAAATTGGTACGACAACAAGTTTATTTTGAGATAAGAACATAAGTATTGTGTAAGAAATGAAAGTGCAAATGCCAGGATGAATTGTAATGGGTCGGTAGAGAATTAAACATTTCAAACAATCAATAATTTCGTCAAAATATACGATAAAAGAACATTTTATCTCCAAGCATCTTTCCTCTATCAAGTATCTAGGCACAACAAACAAACCTGTTTTAGCAGCAGAATAATCGGGTAAAGGTGGGTGACTTGAGCCTGAAGCGATTCCACTGGAAGTAGAAGGTTGTGGTTCATCAACATTACTCTCCCTAGGTAGATCTACACTAGTACCTAGATCAGTAACGCTGTCAGGACTCGGGGTAGAGTCGGTCTCCATGGCAAGCGGTAACCATTCAGGTTGTGATTCCATCGAGGAGTCAAGATGATGAGGACGGATTTCAAATGGCTGAGCAGTTCTACAGATCCCTACTTCATGCTAATATAAAAACAAACAAATCTTGTTGTCAGATTGATTTCAACAGACAATGTTATAAATAGTGAAAAAGAGCAATTAGGATTTTTAAACAAAACCATACGGCCAAAATTCTAGCAATAATCATCCGAATTAAAATTTCCAACAAAAAGCACACCTACTATGTGAAGTTGCATTGAACAAGTGCAAACAAACTATGTGACATCCAGACAGACAGCACTAAATCAATTTTTCACTCCCACTAAATATAGGAGACAAAAATATATTACTTCTTATACATTCAAGAAAGAGTAAGTACCTCAAGGCGATTAATGAAGGATATAAGACCACCCTGTGTCTGAAACGCAGCCATATCAAGGTTGGTAATCAGATCAACAACTCTCACAGCTCGTGTGGCAAACTGTAAATAGAAACATTCCAATATGAAGGCATTTGTGATATCTGATCAGTATAAAACACCGAGTAATAATAACATCAAGTTGAAAGGTGTGATCCGTAGTAAATGATAGATGCCTCCTTAGTGTAATGCTATTGCCTATAGACTTGTATACATGTAAAGCCACCGTTTTTGCCATCAACATACCTCATAATGCTTAAAATTTGTGTGAAGTGTGATAGGAACCCATGAAGTTCCAGCTAAGACACAAATAGCATGTCCGTGCAAGTAAATATCCTTTGTGTACTTGTGCAATGGTTAGATGGTCTAAATCATGAATAACAGACAATCTAACATAGATTTAATATGATTCCACTATACCTCAGACAATCAAGCATACATTTTATGATTGCACTTTAACTGTCATCTGTCAAGCAGGACAAAAGATAGCCAAAAATGTGTGTATTACAAGCATGTTTATTCCAGCATATACGGCAACTAGCAGCAACAAATATAAGAATAATTTCAAGGAGTCAATACTTACAGTTATATGATCATGACCTTCACCATACCAGTTGATCACTTTGAGCAATGATTCCATCATACCACAGGACACCAATGCTTCAACACCTACATCAACAACAAACTCTGTATTACTTCTCGTTTTTAATGATCAAGTACAGTTAAGTTAAGCAAAGTTTCCAATACTTTCTTAGTCATGTACAGTGGTCAACTGACCAAACCAGTTTTTCATCTAATTATTTACCAACAAGTACTAACTAACAAGCAATTAGCAACTCCTCCACATGATGGAACATTACTATAGCTAATGTCACAGAACATAACCTGCCCAACTCAATATTCGAACCAGTATCACTTATTCTCTTGATGACAAGTGAGTGCTATATCTACTGCCCTATGTGGAGGTACAATCTTAATAATTATTTGATGCATTCAAAATTGTACATATTACATGATAACTGTGCTGGATTCTTATTTGTATCGCGTTACCTTATAGCCGACTTTGACCTTATACGCTGCGTATTCGGTCAGGTGTTAGGAAGTCGTTAGCGTTTTACGCTCTTCCGGTGACTTGCATTTTTGGTATGGCGCACAACACGCGTTTGAAGTAAATTTCCGTAGAAAAGCAGCCTGTAACTCGTAGATGCCTTCCAAGTCGCATCGATGTAGTTATTTTATGAAAAGCACTATCCCCTACTGTAATTCTGCTTGTAATTTGTAACTGAGTTGTATGAATATTTCATCCAAGAATGTTGAATTGAGGTTTCGTACTCAGACCTTTCGTACTCTAGTAAATCTGAGAAATGTATGTTAAAACACCAATGTTAACTGTTACCAATCATTTTACTGGATTTGATCTGGCATTATTGAGAGTTATCTTTCTTTGCTGTATTCTTCCTGTATTTTGTTCATTAGCTCACCTGTCACAAAGTGACAGGGTGAGCTATTGTGATCATACTGTATCACTTATGTGAAAGTGTTCGAAGTGTCAATTATTTAGTACATTATCGTGACATAGTACTTACGTGTATCTTTTTATTATTTCAGTTTTTACCACACACTGGTACATTCATACAAGAATAAAGTGGGTTTATTTACTTGCTGTTCGTTTTTGTTCATGGTTCCATTAACGAGGCAGCACAATAACTATAATATTGCATCCACTTAATCTCAGAATAGTCCAAACAGTGCAGTCACAGCTCAATGTGCAAAACTTAATGCATGTATAACAAGAAATATCACTGAATGTGATGAATACCCCCAGAAACTGCTTAACACAGTCAGATATGCACAACTAGACTTGGTACTGATCATTCATGCAAAGTTTTTTTGAAATCCAACCATTGGTTGCTGAGAAATAGCGCAGACAAAATTTATAAGTTTAAAAAAACAAAGGGCCATAACTACCTTAAAATTGATCCGACCAACGTGTGTTCACCACATGCAAATATAGACTTAGTACTTATCATTGATGCACAGGTTCGACCATTGGTTACAGAGAAATAGCGCGGATAAAATTTATAAGTGAAAAACACAAAGGGCCATAACTACCTTAAATTGATTCGATTAACGTGCGTCGGCGATATGCACAACTTGACTTGGTATTGATCATTCATGCAAAGTTTCTTTGAAATCCGACCATTGGTAACAGAGAAATAGCGCGGACAAAATTTCTAAGTGTAACAAGACTGCGTTCAATAAACGCTTATGCCCCCTGTGGAAGCCTTGTCCATAAATAAGTCTAAGTCCAAAATTAGGTCAAGGTGAAGGTCAAAATGGGGTCAGGTGATACAGGTGTGTGGAGAGTGTTCATATACAACATTCATGCAAGTTTGGAAGCTTTGTAGCAAGCCATAAAGATGCTAGAAGAAACGGTCAATTTGGGTTAACCAGGACGGACGGACGAACGGACGGACGGACAGGTGAATCACTATATGCCTCCCGATCTATCGATACGGGGGCATAAAAAAACAAAGGGCCATAACTCCCTTAAAATTTATCCAACCAACGTCTGCCGAGGATATGCACAACTAGACTTGGTACTGGTCATTCATGTAAAGTTTCATTGAAATCCGACCATTGGTAACAGAGAAATAGCGCGGACAAAATTTATAAGTGTAAAAAAACAAGGGCCATAACTCCCTTAAAATTTATCCAATCAACTTGTGCTGAGGATATGCACAACTAGACGTGGTACTGATCATTCACGTACAGTTTTATTAAAATCTGACCATTGGTAACAGAGAAATAGCGCGGACAAAATTTATAAGTGTAAAAAAACAAGGGCCATAACTGACTAATTTATCTGACCGGCGTGTGCCAACGATATGCACAACTAGACTTGGTACTGATCAGTCATGCAAAGTTTCAATGAAATCCGACCAAGGGTTACAGAGAAATAGCGCGGACAAAATTTGCACGGACCAACCGACCAACCAACCTCAAGCATGACTCCAATATAGCCCCCATATACTATGTATCTGGGGGTATAATGATTGGAACAGTATATGCAACTAAACCATTTAACTGACTGTCCGCTTGCCAAGAAAAGTTATCTGGTCAAGAAAAGCTAACTTACCATTTTCATAACTTGCAAGGTGGTACAAAAATGAGAATAAAGCTGTTGCATAGGGCTGTGGAAACGCCTTCATTTCTGGATCTACAAAAGATAGTAAAACATCAGTGAAACACTAGCACCTCAATGCATTAATGATTTATAAGAACTGTATCGTACCGAAGCAATTTTATCATGGATCCATTCACTGATCAATTTTATCACTTTCAGCATTCAACTTTGATACCTGGTAAACAGACCATATTGAGTAAACTTATACATACTGAGAAATCAACAGAAACAGTCTGATAGAACAAGTCCTGATATTTTATGTGTTACGTTGGAAACCTGATCATGGAATATGGTTACATACTATTTTTTTAAAAAATGAATTCTTAACTATTAAAAACTGATGAACCCACTGTTGAAATAAAAGGACCTCAAACATGAACATGCGAGAAGATACATCGACGTATAAAGAAGCACACACTGCGCATGTAGATGTCATAATACAACAAAGCACTTTGTTACCTGTCATGTGATGAATACAATTTCTAACAAGTACAGGAAGAAATCCATGGTAAGAAGCTGCTCCTGTGGCATCTATAATATTGGTCAGTCTGAAAAATAACAATATGTAGTTGATAAAATAGTAATAGTTAATTTTGTGTAACACCTGCCTAGTCTATGAGACAGCTGTAAATTCTTGTTTCCGATGACACAGAAATAAATTGGGTAAGGTAGGTACATCATTAGAATTCCTTATTAAATGATTTAGAAAATATTTGGCTGAAGTGTGCCAAAATAATGTAAGTATGGTTTGATGCAAAATTATGGTAGCTTATGGGTACAGGACACTTAAGTTGGAAACATATTTCTTTAGGCCTTAATACTGTGGCACCCTCTTTCATTAGTACAGTACAACTGCATACTAACTTGCTATTCAATTTCAAAAGTGGCATTGAGTAATATCAACACAAAGACAAAGAGTATGTGTTGTGTTTATAAGCATATCTATTTAGCAGATAAATACAGTTGCAAAATACAGCCAACAGAGTTTGTATTCGTCACAAAATAAAGTGAACTTACTTTGGGTTTCTCTCCAAATGGATAATTGAAGTCAAAGTTCTTAAGGCAGCACTCTTAATCTCCTGAAAATTTGAATAATCAAATAATTAAGCCAAACAACATAGCTATAGCTAACATAATCAGTAAACAATGAGACAAATTCTCAGAAAATTTACATAAATATGCAATTCAGGAGACAGAGAGAATCATCTCACTACAGTTAAACTCATTTATAACAACCACAGATGGAGTGCATTTATGTTTTATAGTATTTTCAATTTCAAACTCACAGCAACTCTTTCAAGATTGTTGACTAACATATGTCAATACTTACGTCCCCCCTACTATGTTCCAGTCAAATGAAGACTACACCGTCACATTACAATGATGTTTTATGGCTATTTTTAGTGCTGATTATGGGCACTTTCCCCTACCAAAGTAACCTCCATTTTCGCAAAAAATTCAAGGAAACAATTAATAGCCCAAACAATATTTTATATAATTCCCAATTTTTCAAATTGTCACACTAAATTTTCCCAATTCTATGGGCACAGGTTGTTTCGTATGAGAAAAATCACTGCATTATCCTGGTACTAGGCCAACTAGCAGTTACTTGAATAACCCTCAAATACAGAGTTCCAAGCAGTGGAGCTATACAAGTATAATTTTAAAGTTTGGTATGTCACAGCCAGGGATTGAACATGTAACCTTCCATTCATGAGGTGGACCTAAACACTCAACCACGGGGGCTGGTTGAACAAAAGATTCAATACAACCTACCACAAGATTATCTTGTTTAAGTTCTACAATGTCTACTAGTTCCTCAATAAAACCAGGATACAACAAGGAGTTGATGTTTTCTTGCATGGCATTAGAATATACTGAAATATAAACAAGAGATGTTTGTAAAACACGTATGCGTCCATGGCTTCCCAATAGTCAGAAATGGTAAAGGTCACAGTTACCTTTACATTTGACCTAATCTCAAAATCAATAGGGGTCATTTACTGTTGATGACCAACCTCCTTGTAAAGTAAGAAGATCCTAGGGCAAAGCGTCCTTGAGTTATTGAACAGAAACCATATGAATAGTCAGAAATAGTGATGGTCACAGTGACCTTGACCTTTGACCTACTGATCTCAAAATCAATAGGGAACATCTACTGTTGATGACCAACCTTCATGCAAAGTTTGTGTCTTTATGTGTTTTATGTTTCCTGTGCTTGGTTGGTTCAGTTGGGCACTGTGTTTTGTGTGTGTTTAATGTCTTCTGTGCTCGGCTGGTTAAGTTGAGCGCTGCCTTCCCTGTCTGACTTAATATAATCTTTTTTCATGTAAAGTTTGAAGATCCTAGGGCAAAGCGTTCTCCAGTAACTTAGTATTGAACAACATCCTATATTGAAAGTTCAGCCAGCAACCATTAGTGTATTACATGTAAATGATTCAGTACCCTGTATTAAAATTTCACCATACTTCACATTCCCTAACCCACCTCACATTTTACATAACCGGATAATGTTCGATCTATGAAGAAGTAATCCCATTAGCATTTAAATGATTTTGTATAACCAGATCAAGTTTGATCTGAGAATTTTAAGTGATGCAATCAAAGGTAACACTTAAAATTTAAGCACATTTGCTTAAAACAGGATGTCAATTAAGTATGTCAGCAAGACAATTAAATTAACAAAGAGTTGCTGAGCAACCACTCCAATATCCTTAAACGAGCAATTGACAATTTACATTTCAAAATCCTGATTGAAATCAAAATGTTACAGCAAAAGAAAATGAACAAATTATTTGTTATATGTTTTTTATGGACATATTATCACAGGTACCTTACACCTCATCTAGGTATGAGTCTATAACCTCTATTTTGAGAGACAAGTAACAGTTCTCACAATAAGAAAAACTAAACACTTAAAATAGCGAAATAATATTTAAAATAATTATTATGTTATTAGCCATATGAAAATCACATACCCAAGATGGCAATGGACTGTAGTCTAGCTTGCACACACTGTATGCGACAATCATACTTAGTAAATAAATGGGCCAATCTGATGTGTGTATACAGTAATACCTAAAATCAAATGAAAAGATTAATTAAAATACAACAAGAGATGTTTGTAAAACATGTATACTTCCCACAACAGTTACATAGTCATTCATGATCAATGACCTTGACCTGTCACCTACTGACCTCAAAATCAATAGGGATCATCTAATGATGATGGTTAGCATTCCTGTAAAGTTTGCGGATCCAAGGTCTACCAACCAACAGGCACAGACCAACCACAATGTGCAAAGCAGTCTTTTCAACAGAATTTCAATGAGTGGAAGAAATGAACATAGCCAATGTCATGGAATTTCAAAACCTGTACAACCCAGTTTCAACCCTGGATCGCTCCAGTGACAAGCAAGCGCTTGATCCATCGGCTAACTCGGGGCAGGCTACAAGCACATGTAACAGGCATTCTGACAAGTACCGAAAAAGTCACAACAAAAAAACATTGCCCAGCTGGAGAAATTAGCATAATATTCTTATATTAACAATAGAATCATGAGATCAGAATATTCTATACCCGTTTGTTGTCTGGTATTCTGTATTTACTGACAAGGTCCTCCATGATCTGTGTAGGTAATTGTTCATATTGATCAACATTCTCCATGTGTATAGATGTAATGATGTTAGATGTACCCTAAGAGGAAAATATATGAAAAGATACACAGTTACAACAGAAATTTAATCTTTTATAATAATGGCAAAGCACACTCTAATTTGCAGGTATACAAACAAACACATCAAGAGAAGAGTGTATCGAGGGATTGGTGCAAAACTATTGTAACTACATCAATTTATATAGGGATGTACCATAGTTTTGCACTGAGCCATCGGTATGGTATAAGCTGAAAAGTCAAGTATCTTACGTACGTAGATACTGTGTATTAAATCAGGGGCGTAGCCAGCGATACGGACATATGCATGTGCGTAACATTAATATTGAAAAGTAGAAATGTAAATATGGCCAAAATGGCATTTATGTCCCAAATTTCCACAATCATGAGGACCCCCCCTAACCATAACCACCAACTTCAAGACCTGTGTGTGTAACATCAATTCAAGTCTGGCTACGCCCCTGTAAGGGAATATTTTTAGGGTTAAGCATAAAGCAAATTTGAATTGCAGACATCTATGTGCAGAAATATTAGCGATTTTATTTCTTTGTAGCAACCTTTGAAAGTCGAAATTTACACTAGAGAAAAGGTTAGGGAATTTACAGTATTTTTACTTTTCTAACTGAAAATAATAGGAAGTGTTACTGCAGTATGAACTACATGCTGGTATTTATTGTAACAAGACTGTTTACCTTTCTTAGGTTCTTCTCATCAACATTCTCATGATAAAATTCAAAATGTAAAGTAGTTGAACTGCTTGGAAAACTCTGAAAACAGAAAGAGATCAGTAGTTGAACACTGGCTTAGCCATAATTATCTGAATATCATTGCCATCATAATACAGTCTAACTTGTATTAAGCGACCACCCTGAGGAAGGTCTGAAAACGGTCGCTTAACAGAATGGTCGTTTAACACAAATGTAAGTAGCAACCCCAGATAAACCAATAATCCCACTAGAATTTTGACAAAAATCGATAGTTACTAGACTTCAAACTCATTTTTATAAAGTTCCATAATACTCAGTCAAAAATGATTTACACCATTAGAAAGCATATAAAATTTGCTTTCCAATGATATAAATATCAAAAATGTGATAAAATTAATTAATTTTGAGTTAATTAGCAAATGCAATTAATTACCGATAATTAGCGGATCACGCGAGGTCGCGCTGACGGACACGTGTTTATAAAAGTCACTGTATTCGCGCGTCGATGCGATCGCCGTTTTTAAACATATCTGCATGAAATATTTTAACCAATCAGGTAAGAGATCGATATTCCCAAAGAAATTCGAACGAAAAACATCCGAGAAAAAATGACCTTGCAATAAAAGTCCAAAGTTGACTCCATTTTCCCAAGTAACCCCTTGGTCAATCTTTTTCGTTCGGGTACCATTAAAATCTACGAAATATAATCTTTATTTTGATATTTAAATAAAGAAAATCCGTCCAGAAATGACAAACGCATTCATAATCATAGTTGAAAGGTCACGAGATTAATCGAGGTCATGCACGGCGGCCATGTTGTTTATTTGCAAAATTATATCGCTCCGACTTAAAAAGATCGATATGTAAACAAATGTGCACCGAAATCGACGATCTTTTGTTTGCAACGAAGTTAAACTTGCATAGAATGTAAATACAATTAATATAGCATATAAACCATAGCTTTAACAACCTTATTTGACCTAAATCACGACACGTGAAACGGTAAATTATGCAAATTTGCACGGGTCAGATGTCGAGGTCAAATACTGTCTTGATTGTTATGCATGATCGTTTATGTTGGTATTTTCCGACAAAATACGTAGTCAATAGCAAATATGTGATAAATAAACGCAAATCGTGACATTAGTGACGATGCTTCGACTGTTTTTAGTCATAATTCGAAATTTTGTGAGAACGGAAGTTAACCGTTCGTTTACAACTATACAGCATTTGGATAGTTAATTTTTCGGACGTCGAGTTTTACGGACGCAATTACTTGAATAAACGCATAATTAGCGTACCCTTTTGAACAATAAATAATAAAAATAGTTTTTCCAGATTAAGTTGTGCCATTCTACGAGAAAATTGGTCTGAAAGTGGAATTACTTCAGCAGAATTCCATTTAAGAAATCCCATCAAACAATTTTGAATAGGCCAGATTTGCTACCAAAACAAAATTTAAGGCTGCAAAAGTTATAAATGTACCTTTTAACTGCAGTCTTCAATAAAGTTTTGTAAAAATAATCAGACAAACATGAAGATTTTGGTAGTTTTATTCATTTACCAGTGAATGAATCAATATTTCAAAATGTGAATCAATTATCAATCAGCTGAAATCAATGTCTAGACATTGTTATCGATTCTGTCGATGACATCTCTATATGTAACTGTGATAATCCAAGTTGTGTTGCATCTGAACGCCGCCCAATACCAGTGACACTTGTGTTCAAAGCAATATACCATGGCATCCACATGTTGGTGATTGGTGATATTAATTGTAGGTCTACAATCTAAATCAGCAGTCTTTTGTTGACAGGTTTCATTTATAATTATTCAACTAATTAAGTGCGTTTCTTTGGGTGGTCTTAGTATGCAGGTTAAATTTGGTTTGACTTTAGTTTGATGGATAATTCAAAGATGTAAAACCTATTATATACAGCTATAGGCCAATTAACATGCTATATGTGAACATGATTGTTTCAGTTAATTTCAGTGCATGTTTTACAGTACTTGCCAAGTCAATTGGTATTGGTTTTATTGAGTCGGTGGCAAAAATTCAGAAATCTTTGCATCAAAGTTGTAGTTTTGTTAAATATTTTGATATTGAGATTGGTAAAACTATGCTACTAATGTACAGAATGTAATGATGAACTGCTGTGCAAAATTTCATTAAGATATCTCAAAAATTAAAAAAGTTATGACAATTTTACTAAAAATATGTGTTTTTTCGGTTCCGTCGTCCGAGCAACCGCGAACTGATTTATAGAACAGAAAAATTCTAGATTTTGCCCCGTTTTTTGAACATTGAAAGTATCATAACTTTTTTATTTTTCAAGATATCTTGAAAAGATAAACTGTTCTGGAATGGATTTACTGAGATCTATTCAAAGAACTTAACAAATACCAACAATAATCAAGTTACAAAAATGACTTGGGGTTGCTAATGTAAGAAACATTAAGTGTAATTAACGAATTTCCGAGTTTAGGCTGTCCGATTACTATTCAACTTCAACTGATAAACATTAGTGTGTAAATAAGTTTTATGATGATTCTTACTTGTATGCATCATCTTCATAAGCATTTCAATTTATCGTTTAATTAAACTTACTGATATATTACACAATGCAATAAATGTAAGTCAATTTTGCTTGCACTCGAAGAAAAACACCGTAACAGACCGGGTTTTAGCCCAATCTAAATGGACGGTGACAACAAGCTGATTGCAGCAAAAGATACAACAATTAATCCGTTATTATGTGTGAAATCGGATTAAAATCATCTGAATGACATGCCCTACGGACACAATTGTGATTATCAATGTTGTTAATTGGGGCCCAGTTAACAAAAGACAAAGTGTGAACAAACAATGATTTATGACGAGGTATCATGTAATCTACAGACGACCAGTGATTTACAATTTTTGGTCGCTTAATGCAATTTTAGCAATCAATTATAGTGCTTAAACAGTGGTCGCTGGTCGCGTAAGACAAAAGTCGCTTAATGCAATAGACAAATAGAGCAAATATGGTCGGGAGGAATTGAAACAGGTTGTTTAAGACAAAGGTCGCTTAATACGCGCGGTCGCTAGTACAAGTTAGACTGTAATACAGGAATGCACTTTCTTGTTCAATCCAACAACAGGACACTAAAGTGTTGTAGAATTGTTTATTTTTTACAAATATGTTGAGCAAAACAATGACAATGTAAATGCAAACAGCTAATCAATTTCATTGGTTCTAAAATGAAAATGATGTACACGTGAAAGAATCCATAAATCCCTGCATAGATTCTTGCTTTAAATGAATACAAAACAAGACTGCGTTCAATAAACGCTTATGCCCCCTGTGGAAGCCTTGTCCATAAATAAGTCTAAGTCCAAAATTAGGTCAAGGTGAAGGTCAAAATGGGGTCAGGTGATACAGGTGTGTGGAGAGTGTTCATATACAACATCCATGCAAGTTTGGAAGCTTTGTAGCAAGCCATAATGATGCTAGAAGAAACGGTCAATTTGGGTTAACCAGGACGGACGGACGAACGAACGGACGGACAGGTGAATCACTATATGCCTCCCGATCTATCGATACGGGGGCATAAAAATACAAGATGAAAGTGTACACTATACTTACAGACACTGGGACTTCCTGACAACATTCTGCAAGTCCAAAGCCATTATCTTTACCACCCCAACTTTCAGCAAGATGGGTGAGGTGTACAATGAGGCCTTGCTTTTTGTCTGAACTGAGTCTTGTAATAAAGTTTGACCTTTTACTGAAAAACACAATAATAAAGCACAATATATACTGTATTTGCCTAATGGTATTATGCTAACATTCTAGAATTGAGAATTGTATTTAACAGGGACCCTACTGAGGCATAATGCCCAATCCTGAAAATATAAGGCAACTCTGTTTTGTTTGCCATTTGAATGCATCCCTACACAAAAACTCAGTTTCAAATATTGCTCTTTTGTTAAAATGCAGCAAATCAAACTTCAAATGACCATAACTCAGTCAATATTTGGTACTTTTTCATCAAATAACTTTTTTACAACAGAAAACTTCATTCTTTCTACAGCAGCAAATCGGGATTTCCTGATTATTCCGGGTTTGTAGGACCCCTGATTTAAGTGGATGCATAGCTCCAGATGTATGATGCATGTATATACATTATGCATTGGAAAGTACTAAATGCACATTAATGCAAATATTTTGTTCAGTTTGCTTCTATCACAGTTTATCTCTGCCCGGATCAAAGGACTGAATTAGTTTCCATATGACCTTTACAACCTATGTATGGTATTATTTTTTGAAATTGTCATACACACAGCAATCTCCATGCTAAATCTACTGACTCAGGGAATGCTTAGTATAAGTGAAAGAAACTGCTGCAAATAGTTGCATGACGGCAAAGTAATGTTCTACAAACAACAAAGTATGCATACCTGAACACAAAGAGAAGATTAAGAACTTCAAGAACAACGGTCATATCACATGATGTGAGTAAAGCTGTCAGATGCTCCATTGAATTATACATGTGTCGTGAAAAACTGTGTTCTATAAGAGTTGATGTGAAGTTCAAAACGTGTAGCAGTAATGTCTTCAACTGAAAGGTAGTGAAAACGATTCGACATCGAAACAAAAACATATGTTCTCTAATCCTATAGAAATTCAAAGACCATAACTCAGTAAACAAAATACTAGGGGCACAATGCCCATATAACAGAATTATATTTTTAAGTTTTGAAAACACAGGTGACATGAAATGTTTACATTTCAGTCTTCTGAATTTGCAAATCTAAATATTACATTTTTTCACTTAACAATCCCCCACACTGATTCTATTTAATCACCTTGTGATTCATCTTACTGGTTTAGCAAACATGCCTTTTCAACATAAAGAGATTACTAAGCTGCTAAGAAAACATTATTATAACCATCTGAAATTTCCTATGTTAATAGTTTTTCTTTGTGCTGAATGTAAATACCTGAACTGTACTGTATTTCATCAATATTATCATTTGTTTATTCTATGCACTCTTCAATTCATTTTAAACTATGTCACTTCATTGACGGTAAAGTGCCCTTGAACAAAAAGCGCTATGTAAATTTGGTATTATATTTATCTGTAAATATTCTTCGTCATTTAAATAAACAATTTTATAGTAATAAATTACCTCTGCATTTTCTGTTAGGTCACATGCCAGTGTCCAGGAAGTTTCTGTCTCTTTCTTACATGCTTTCTCCAACACATCATCAAATATATCCAGGACATCTGCCCAGTGGTACAACTCACACTGGATAAAATATACCAAAATAAACATAACAAGCAAATTCGTTGAATAAATATCCCCCGCCTACAGGTTATCAGTATTCCAATGCACAGTTTGGAATGTAAGCTTCCATCAGACAAAGTCTTCACTATTTATATATAGGGGTAAACGAGCCCCACCCACTGGCGGCCATGTTTTTAGACGATAAACGAGCCCCACCCACTGGCGGCCATGTTTTTAGACGAATCATGACAAAAATGTCAATTTTGTAAGAGGGTCACCTAACAAGTATTTCTGTAAAATTATTTTGAAATCTGGCCAGTGGTTGATTTTATATGGGTTTTTAAAAGTTTTTCCAATCGGTTGCCATGGCAACCAGAGTTATTTATAGATTTCAATTATTTTAGCTATTTTTATAGAGGATTAGCAAATGAACATTGTTAATAATTCATGATGAAATTCAACCAGTACTTTTAGAAGAAGATTTTTAAAGACTACTATTTATGTATAGGGGAAAATGAGCCCCACCCACTGGCGGCCATGTTTTTTGACAAATCATGATAAAAATGTCAATTTTGTAAGGTCACCCAACAACTATTTCTGTAAAATTATTTTGAAATCTGGCCAGTGGTTGATTTTTTATGGATTTTTTAAGTTTTTCCAATTGGTTGCCATGGCAACCAGAGTTATTTATTGATCAGAAAAAAAACTAGACGGGCATCATCCCAGTATGCTAGTTCACATTTAGTTTAAGTTTCATGAAATTCTACCAGCTAGTTACAGAGAAATGGCTGCGGAAGACGGACGGACTGACGGACAACGCCATTTCAATACCCCCCTACCGATCGGGGGATAATTAATAAAGAGCATACTTAAACACATGCACATCAAATAAACATATTTAAACACATACCCATCAAAAGAAACAGTCTTAAACACTTCCCTATCAAAATAAACATACTTGAACATCATATGAAGGACAGAGCCCCCAAAACCTATCATCTTACTTGACAAGTTGATTACGATAACAGGTAAACAGGCAGCAACATCAGCACTGGTATGGGACATAGAGGATCTTACATGAGTGTCTTTCTATATTGAATTTATTAAACGAGTTGGATAAAATGCGAGGCTCTGCATTAATATGGAATGACACGAATGTAAGATTCTTTTTATCACATAAACTAAATACACAGTAAAAGTTTGTCAAGAATGCACACACTTCCCCTTTAGCAAATAAACTCCATAGGAGTAAAGCGGTTCATTGAAAGAGCTAAGAAAATAGTGCAACAATGTATACTCCAATATGTTAATTTTTCTGCCTTTGAAAATAATATTTTTAGGGTACAATGTATCTAAAATCCTGCAGATGTAAAACTACGCTTAACAAAGTAAACAATTAAATCTAGGACCGCAGCAACACAACGTATTCTGTTCTGTTCCGTTCCGGGTTTTAGTAACAACCAAGGACAGGGGAAGTAACTAGGTTTTCCGCGTGAATTTATTCGCGATTCGTCTGAATAGCCGAAAATAACTGATTGTACACAATGCAAGTACTTGGTAAGCAAGGAAAATCGTCTTTAATACTCAAAATTAATGGATTTATACAATGAAATCAACATCCGATGCTGTGTTTGTGTAGATGCCAGATATTTGGTATGTACATTTCGTCCCGATCTTATTCGTACCCACGTTTAACGGACCTACCATCATGTTTACTTACAGTCATATCTCTTAAGTTCTTGTACATCTGTTATTGTGTGATTATAACATGCCCTAGAGTGCTCATAATCTGATATAGAATTTATTCTATTCTAAAAATGTATTCTTTTACTTTTTTGACGTGTATGAATACATAAATAAAGTGACTCGCCCTTGTATATACCTCATTTGCATGTTTATTACACGTGTGTATTATGACTTTTATGTAATGGGTTTATTAAACTCCCAGAGCCTATTTTATGTGATAAAAATAATTATTGATTTGGACAAGTAAACTCAGCTAAGGAAAATTATTCACTTTTTCTGATTTGGGCAAGAAGTTTTAAATCCTTAATACACAGAATGAGATAAACAAGCAGGCGTGTCCAGAAATCTCTTCTATCTAAATGCATTTATTTAATGCTAACTGATGAGATATGGAGTTTTATTTAATGCTAACTGATGAGATATGGAGTTCTATCAGTGAAATAAAACCTAGATCAGTCACTGGTTATCACCTACAATGTGACTGATATAAACTCCGCCCCCTCAAAGGGACTACTTTAATTTACCAAAATCTCAACACTAAAATGTCTGTAACTTTTTTATTATTGAACGGAAACATGTCATGTGGGGGTTTTTATTCTTAGTTAGACCATTTCCTACAAGTTGGTGTATGATTTAATGCAAAATTCTCAAAAAAGTCGTTTTCACCTATTCACCATAATCCAAGATGGCGGATTTTGAAGTGAAAAATGTGAATGGAATAACATATTCATACGTAGCCTAACCACAGTGATAATTTGGCATAAATAGTACCAGTTTTGACACCATATAAGCATTAAATAAATAGAATATTTGTTTGTTTTGATTGAATATGGATAATATCTCATCTTGTAGTGATAAAATTTTAATATTTTCACTCGCGCTACGCGCTCTTGAAAATATTGAATTTTATCACTAATCGATGAGATATAAACCATATTCAATCAAAACAAACAAATATCCTCTATCTATCAGTTAAATAAAACCTATATCAGTCACTGGTTATCACCTACAATGTGACTGATATTAGCCCCGCCTCCTCACAGGGACTACTTTAATTTATCAAAATCTCAACACTAAAATGTCTGTAACTTTTTTATTACTGAACGGAAACATGTCATGTGGGGTTTTTTATTCTTAGTTAGACCATTTCCTACAAGTTGGTGTATGATTTCATGCAAAATTCTCAAAAAAATCGTTTTCACCTATTCACCATAATCCAAGATGGCGGATTTTGAAGTGAAAAATATGAATGGAATAACATATTCATACGTAGCCTAACCACAGTGGTAATTTGGCATAAATAGTACCAGTTTTGACACCATAAAAGCATTAAATAAATAGAATATTTGTTTGTTTTGATTGAATATGGTTAAGAGCAGTTCTCTGAGAGCACCAAATTTTTTTGGCCACGCAATCTCACAGATTTTGATAAAAATGTGTTAGTTGTGTACACCGACCCCATATTTTAATTTCAAATTTTTTCCGTTTCTTGAAATTCCTCTCCGTTTCCATAGCAACCGGTCTTAAAGTTGGGGAAATGTGAAAAAACGTGAAAAAGAGACCTGTTCTCGAAATATTAATTATTTTTCCAACAATTGCTATGACAACAAATATTTTAAGTTATAATAATAAATTGAAATAAATTACCTAACAACTGATAGCAAAAGAAAACAAATATATAATTTAGTATTTATTTTAGAGCCTGTTAAACTCGAGGTTTTGAGGCAAAAAACATGATTTTGTGGTCTTTTTTACCTGCATGTATACAATAATCGCAGCATTACTCAATATAGCCATTAATATAGGTGAATGGGCATAGAGTCAGTCTACAAGTATAAAGAAAAACATTTGTGGGCACTCTAAAAACAAATCTACAACTCCAGCCAGAAAATTGACAATTTTGAAAAAAAATGCTGTAATTTGTTGGTCTCTTGCCTAAATTGATGACCCGAGTGCTCTCCCTTTCGAAAACAACTCTTCAATTAAAAATGGCGGACATGTGACTGTTGGTTCATAAAGTCAAACTATTCTTTGGATTTACAGTATTAATAGGATGGCAGCAATGTGTTTTGATCAAGATTAAGACAGGAACCATCAGAGAATAACTTTTGCAGATGTTATATTGTATATTACTGTGATTTTCACTGAGAAAGGGCCATTTCTGGGACGGATTTTTTGACAGACGACTGAAAACAGTGTAGGTGTCAGAGTCATAAATGAACGAACTCGTGTTTTATCTAATTGTAACGGACCAGAGTGTTAATAAATTTTGGTTGACCATCTTAAACTACAAAATGAACATAGAAGAAGAGATACAAGGTGGGCTTTACTTGGTACAGCTGCACTGAAACTGGCATGATAGTTCAAGACATGCCTCAGTTGGAAGTTGGGATATTGCACTGCCAATGGAAGTTTTCAGGTAGATCTTTCTATTTGTCTAATAGTTTTTGTTATCATTTAAACCCCTTAAACAATAAATATCTTTCATACCATACTTGTAAGGGTTCCTGGCATGAAGTTTTATCCCATCCCCCACCAAATAATGTGGGGTCATGTATGTATTTAATTATCCTTCCATCACAAAATGTTGTGCTGTCTGTAACTTGAAATGTAATTGCTACAGTCATTGAACTTCATAGGAATTGATCAATATTACTTAGGATGTGTTGTTGTGTAGCTATACATTTCATTCGGATTTGACCAATAACATTGGCAGAGTTGTTGCCCTTGAAATTTGAAGAAATTTTTCTTATAAATGCCATTCGCAACTTAAAAAGTAATCGTGCTATTGTCATCAAACTTCATATGAATATTTGTTTGTTTGTTTACATGTCATTCCATCATTAATTTCTTCTTATTTTAAAAATTGAACTTGTCAAAGTCAGGTTCAGTTTGAGAAAAAGAGCCGGTGGTGAATCTCTGAGGAGTCATTGAAATCGCTGACCGCCGGGGCTTGTGGAAATCTCTGTTTACACGTACCCGGCTTCACTATTAATAAACTAGTATGTATAATATTTACTTTAAAAGTATACTGTGCATTAAGTGTTTGCTTCATTTGTTTGCAACATTGGATCCATGAATATTATCAGGAATACAAGCATGCTTTTACCTGGCAAATACAATGAAGTTTCCTTTCTTTCAGTTTATAGTTCCCAACCTGTGTGCTGAAATATGCTGATGTGAAATACATCAAACAGATCAATCTATCTGGTAAGTGCCCTTTGTTTATGACTTTATGTTGTGTTTAAATAATTATGCAAATCATATATGCCATACTATTACTAGATCTGCATTAGTATATGAATATTATTTGAAACAAAACATCCCAGCCATAATTATTTGTTTATGATAAAAACATATTTTCCAATAATGTATGACTGCTCAAAGTGGATGACTGTTTAATACAAGTGGCTACTGATAGAGGTTCAACTGTATACATACTAGTCTATATATTATTATTTACACTCTATCTCAATGAATGGTTTGGTTCTGTTCAAACAACTACAACACAGATAAATATTGGTCAAGTATTATGCTGAAGTTATGAACACATATTGCTAAGGAGCACCAACAACCATTTGTAATGTCAGCTGCAATATTGTAAAATCACTTATGCTATGGTCTGTTTATTACTGTTCTGATGTTCTTTTCATGATTTATTGTTATTCTGTTTATTTCATCTAAACATACACCATTGCAGATTCTGTTTACTTTCATTTTCAGAAGTTGGAACTACAAAGTACATGTATCTGTCCTGATTATGATTGAGGATACTAGACTAGCACTTGAAAATGTTCTGTGACAGAATACAGGTACATTTATATGTATAATATATAATTAATACTAAACTTAGTTTAGAATCCATGTTAGTAGTCTGCATAAAATCTGTTTCTTTCTTCAATTGGGATTTATAAATTGAAATGGACAGCACTTTTGTCAAAAGATCCATGACTAAGATTGTTATCATTCTACTTCAACAAACATTTTGAACCTTTCACTTTACTGTAACATGGTTGGTCTTCTTAGTTTTAAATTCACCTCATAAAATTATGATGTCCTATGCTTCTTTGGAACAAACTTATTGACAAACATGGGACTTCTTAATTTTAATGAGATGTATATAAGAAATAATACATGTCTAACTCAGTAACTGTGATGGCTATAATTATGACCTCCCTGAAAAAACAATGACTTTTAATTAATCATTGTTTGGAAAGGTAAGTTTGAATTGTATGTTTCTATTTTATCAAGGTTTTAATTTCCTTTTATTTTTGTTTTCCAGATTAAAGGCTTCCAAATCATACACGAAAACGGATTTTCAGTTTGATATATCTTCTTGGCTACATGGATCATGGACACTTGATCACCATTCTAGTGCATACTACATATCTATTCAAGAACTAGTGACTGAATTTCACCAGAAAAAGTTCATCCGTTATTTTACATAGTGTTTACAATTACCTTAATGAAAAGTTTATATCTGAGTGAAACTTTTAATAAGATGATTCAAACTGACTTAACTTTTTAAGCACCAGTCTCAGCTGGATTTTGATAATTTGTTTGAGAAACAGAATTGGTTCAAAACTGTCACATAATGACTATTAATAAGTTTGGTTTAAACAAAGGTTTTATTTAGACCATTTTAATGAACTATAGTACAAACAAACTGATTTAGTCCTCAACCCCTCTTTCAGCATGATTTATTAGTTGATTTCTTGTCTACAATTTAATTTTGTCTGTTAATTAATGTGCAAAGAACATTATGAATGCCTACTATAATCACTAATCTAAATCCCTGCAGACATTGATATATGTATATTCTGTGCAATAAGCTTTTAAATATATTCATGAATTAAGGTTGAGGACCATGTTAATTTGTTCCAGCTATACCCTTATGCTCAGATGTCATATTTTACAGTTCAGTTTATACATTTACATTGTATATCCTATTAAACAACTTCACCATTGAATGACTTCCATTGACAAATAATTATACCCCTACCCAACAAAGTTTGGGAGTACAAGTGTTCAAACTTGTCTGTCTGTCTGCCGGTCGGTCCCTTTTTAGTTTCCAGATGACTGCTTAAGTTAAGAATGAGATATTTTGATGAAACTTGCTGTATTGGTAGTTTACATAAATATGCCGCTCAAGTTGGAAAGTGGGGATGGTGGGGGTCAAGGTCACATACTTAAAACAGAAAATCTTTTTCTAGACAATAACTTCAGTTAGGAATGAGATATTGTGATGAAACTTGCCGTATAGGCTACTGTAGCTTATGTGAATATGCTGCTCAAGTTCAAAAGTGGTGACAGTGGTTTATGTGATGATTAAGCAGCATGGTTCCAGTTGTACTTAGTTGTTAAGCCTTCATGAAAATGTGGTTCTGTAACAAGGCGGTGCTGTTGGGGTATAATTTGTCACCGTCTCATGTGTGGCATTGCTAATTTCGCATTTATTATTTCATGTAGGTGTACTGGATGAAATTATTCTAATAAATAAAAATTCTGTTTCTGTTGTATTTTTATATTATGACTATTTTATTTCTTTAATATACCATTTATCAGTAATACATGTAGTAGCATTAGGGTTATATAATGATAATGCATCTCCTTGAGAAGCTGAACGGATAAAGCTTAATGAATGTAGCTAATGTGGACCATGGGGAAATTTTTCATCTATGAAAATGGGAATCCACTACATTTAAACCATTTGACTGCATAATTATGATCATGATAGTAATTATGCAGCTAAAATTGCTTTCAGATAGATACAACTACACATGTTTGGCATTTTTCACAAATGGTTGCCATGGTATCTGCTGTGAATTATGTATTTGGCACTAACAGTAAACATTAGAATGATGCTTAATAAAGGCATTTATATTAGATTGTGATGAATCTCTTGTTTATTCAGTAAATTATAACCATAAGGACATCTAGTACCTTAAAAGGAGGTAACAAATATTAATTAATAGGCGCCATCTCAACATTGACCACACATAATGCACACAGTCACCATAAATTGTCACCCTAGCATTGATAATTTTTGGATTATACAAAGATAGTCCTGTAACTATTTCAGTATCCATAGCAACCACATTTTTAGTCAGAATAAAAAATATTTATGTGTACATGATATTCTTATAGACTCCTTGCCATATACCAAGTTTCATAAACCTAGCTTGGAAACTGTTTGCGTTATGGCAGGATCCCAGATTTTGAAGTGTTTTCACTGTTTTCGTATCCATAGCAACCAGAATTAGCAGCAAAATAAAAATCAATTAGATGTGCATTATCTCCTTATTGGACCTCACCTACATACCAAGTTTCATAAACCTAGCTTGGAAACTGTTCGAGTTATGTCAGGATTCAGATTTTTGACAGATTGACTGACAGAAGGTAGGAGCCTAATAAAGCGTATATATATTCTATGAAGAACTTATGAACCTAATAAAGGGTACAAATCAATAAGAATATGTAGTATTTTGCAATAAAGAAGAATAAGTAATGGTACTAGAATGTTTTCCAGCATATTTGACAACTCTGAGCCAATAAACAAACATTTTTTTGATATTTTTTCTAAATGGTTGCCATGGCAACAACTGTGAATGTCATTTTTTGCAATTAAATTGAAATTAAAATGAAAAGCTACGAACATAGAATGTTTTTATCATGTGAAAATGCATGTTAATATAACATTTAAAAAATAATAGCATCTTGCCTTAGAAAGAGGGATAATCAAGAATTTACACAGTACAGATTTTGGGTCATATTTGGTGTTTTCTTAAAAAAAAGTTTCCGGAGTGCCCATCGATTTTATTTCATTATATGATAAACCAAGGTTAGGTCTTTCAGAAAATATGCACCACTGTGTCTAGTTTTGCTGCGTTATAAAGTTATATTACTTTAAAAATTGCCGTTTTTAACATTTTTCAAAAAAATGAAATTCTGCGAAAATGCCTACTTTTGTAACAACCATTGAATAGTATTTAGTCAATGTAAAATTTTGACTATAGTTCATTATGTTTACCTGATAATATCTTTGTTCAATAATGCAGACTAATTGTTTCTGTATATCTTCAGTTTTCCATCAGGGTTAGTACAAAACTGGTGTTTTATGGAAAATTTTCTACCTCAATTAACCCGATTTTGACCAAAAACTTCAACATCTGTTACCATGGTAACCGGAAGTGTTAGAAATAAAATGAGCATCAATACTTTGTACGTGCATGGATACGACTAAGTCCTGAAAGTTTCAGGAAAATCGGTGACTATGCGTGCCGCAGCCCTTCTTTAAAAATTTGGTTTTCTCAGAGAACTGCTCTTAATATCTCATCTTGTAGTGATAAAATTTTAATATTTTCACTCGCGCTATGCTATGCTATGGGTTATGCATCTAGGAATTTCAGATTGTGGCTACTTGCTCGATTTACCATGAAAACTGGTAATGTCATACACTGGTTTGTGGTTAAACTCACCTTTACAAATGTAGAATTCTTTAGCGCCGTTAATTCAGTCAATAGGTTATCAGGTGAAGCATTTTTAAATCGCTCAATAAGTGTCTTGCAATCAGCAGGCTGAAAACAAAATAACATTAAACAACAATGTCACATTTTTTTCTATCATAATTAAATATATAAAGATCAATATGATAATTGAAGTAATAGGCACGAGGATAGCAAGCCTCAACAAGCATAGCCAAAATAATCATAAAATTTTCGGGGAAATCCCAGCCAAAATCTAAGGATGATACAAAAATGTACATCCCTGCTGTTAGTTACTACTTACAATAAATAATTTGCACATAAACATCTCCCACATGATCCTGGTCAAGCACAAAATAATTCCTGTAGACTAAGACCCACATCCTCGAAGTTTGATAGGTAACTTAATAACATTAACTAATTCCTACTCTAAATTCATTTAAATTCACCCATAGAACAGATCTATTTCAAAGCTGTGATATTTTTTTTTAAAAGTTTGAACAATCTTACCACTTCTGTTGACGACTTCTTAAGTTTGTTTCTATCTATCTTCATTTTGATTGTTTTCACCTGAAAATATAATAAATTTGTATAAAAAATTTGCAATTCTTATTGTATCAAAAAAGCACAAGGCAATGTGCATGCTTTTGATTGGGGGCAATTGGAACAAGAAATATCACAGACATCCCGGAAGTTGGTGAAATTGGTCGGACATTCATAATGCCAGACGAAAAAACTCGGAATAAATGTGTTTTTAACACACAATTTTTTCAATTTAACTAAACCAGCTTATGATGTTCACTGTACATACGTTCAATTAATGTTTCCATAATTTATTTCATAACATACACCCGTTACATTACGCACGTAGGCTGCCGTATACGTTGCTATGGGCAAACGTATACGCAACGTCGTTGCTATGGGTCGTACAAATAGTAACTGCTTCTGTCGCAAATTTTAGTTAGGAATACATAGGTTGGGTCTGAATGATAAAATAATTCGTTACGAAATTTTGTGGTGGGTTTTAACACTGAAGCATTTTTGTTCGACCGGCCGTTCCAAAAAATTCTTGAAAACCACGAGATAAAAAGTTGTGGCCTTACAATAATTCAGAACTCCCGCATTGCAAGTGACACATACACACTAGGTCACACCTGTGAACTTTATGCATATCAAGGGCTATACTGGGGTGCCAATTACTATCAATTATACGCTTGTTATAAACAGTGCACATTGTAGGTAAGAACAAAGAATACGTGTGTATGATCTTTGGTAAGAATTAATTGTTTGTGAATTCCCGATAAATTATTAAATTGCAATTATTATTTGTAGCATCTGTGTGAGGATTAATTCATTTTGTAAAAACAATTGGTAGACCTTAGATCAAATGTCTCACCCCTATTCAGCCCATGTCAAACTATTTAATTTTCTTATGCCTGTGGAGTGATCGGTCAGCGAGTGCAGTTTTTTTGTTGTACTATTGCATAATGGATTATCACTGACCATGCAGATCACAGTATCAGTAAACAATTTGATTGTATGCAATAAACCATTTGTATTACTCGGAGAACAAAGTTTTCTATTTATTTGGAAAATAAATCGGAAAAAATGCAAAACTTCATAATTTAATGAAGATCTATTGCCACCGCGTTTCCACCGTGTTGTCACCGTGTTTTCACGGTGGCTATGGCCACGGTGGGTTGTACATCCTAATTTTAAGTAAAGGTGGATTTGGGTGGGTTCACGGTGGCATATTTTGCGTTGCCACCCAGAGTCGTCGCCACCGTGACGGGTGGACTTTGGAAAACCCACCTTGCGTGTACTGTATACAAATCAGGCAAAATAAATTATGGCAGAGACTATTCTTACAGGCTCTCCCATAAGAATAGTGACATCCCCAAAAGTGACTATTCTTACGGCTTTAAATGAAATCAAAGATAATAATAATATGTTCCTGTGTAGAATTTTGAAGTTGAAATAGCATTTCATGAAAGACGTGAATTTTGCACTTTTAAGTAATTAATTAATGATCTATTATAGTTAACTTATGAAAATAATAGCCACAAACGTCCTCATTCCGGTGGGATAAGCATCATTCTGCGAAAAATAGCACTGAAACAACCATGTTTTGATATCTTATAGAAAATGTAATATTTTACGCATGTATGTGAGTGCATTTGAACGCTATTTACCATTTTTTTGATGCAATTTAAGCATTTTTTTTCGTCTGCCAATTGCAAAAATCTTTTGCTGATATTTACTGAGATGCCAATCATGATGTTATATGAACTCGCGAGAAATGAGATGTCACCGGAACCCCAACTATCACAGAATGAGGACCTTCGAGGTTATATCGCTTTATTTATTATTATCTAATTCAGGGCTTTTTTTCACTGAATTGTGAAGAGGCCCAAGCCTTTCCGTTTTCGTGAAAAATAAGCGTGAAAAATGCGAAAATTGTGAAAAAGTAAGCGCAGTAACTTTTCAAATTGTGAAAAACTATAAGCGCAATAAATCACCAAATTGTCACATAATAGCATTCAGCAATACACTTTTTTAGGTTTTTAACTTTATATTATAACTCTTTTGTCCCATACACACATATTTTGTATCAATTCCATTAGTAGGAAATAGCATACAGGCCTATATTTCCTGGTTACTCCTAAAATCTGGCTCTGAATGGTAGATCTCCAAACATGCCTCTGATAAACTTTATTTGTGGTTAATTTTATGAACGAAACCAATCATCACTTATTTTACCCGCCGATCCCATCATTTTTTTCAGAAAAAAAATATTCACGATAAATATTTACGAAAGGTGCGAAGTATCAAGTACGAGTTGTGTTGAGTACGAAATGTACCGCATTGCGCATCGTTTTGGACATACGTGTGATGATAAAGTCTGTTTACATTCGTTCGCTAAGGGCGGAAATTAATTCTAGCATATTTTTTGTCATGTTCAGTTGATGTTTATACAATAATAAAGCGATGTCACCTTTGTTTGGCGATTTACAAGTACGTATATGATTGTCTGAAATATGTTTGGTTGGTTGGTTACTTCGTGAAGAGGCCGATTTGTAATAAACAGACGCCATTTCTTTTGTGAAAGACGCTGTTAGAGAATTGTGAATAGGGCTGATACGGAATTGTGAAGCAGCCGATATTCGGCCCCTCGTATAGAGCGAAAAAAAGCCGTGATTATATAATTATGTGCTAAAACAGCTGTAAGTATAGTCACTTGCAGGGCTGTTTCACTATTCTTATGTGGGAGCCACAAGAGGCTATTCTTCAAACCAAAGACATGAGGTTGGTAAATGTTAAATCCATTTTCAAACAGAAAATTCTTAATTTTCAATTTCACAAAAGTAGGACAGCGATTTTCAACACAGTTCATGCTACATAATGCCTTAAAACCTATTAGCTTATTTTAATTAAAATACAATTCAAAAACAAAACAACAATGTCAATAAATATAACCAAACAGTACATCATTTTCATCAAAGGGAGGGGAGAAACTCAGAAATGCTGCCAACTGAAATCGGGTATTGAAACCAAGAATCGTTTATGAAATCCGGAACAAACTGTAACATTTCAATCAAACACGAGCATGCTGCCACTATAAATTGGTGGAATACCATCGGTTGAGTACAATACATGAACTGTTTACAATAATTACCCCCAATGCGTAATTTATTCATCATTCTAGAACAAAATAAAAATCGAACATGGCGGAAACACCGGCGCATGGGAGGGAATTCAAACAATAAGCATGTATAACCACGGGGAACAACAGAAAGCTAAATTATTATGACGTATATCCAGACAATAGATACAGAACATGGGTGTCATCCATACATACAGCCAAAATTTCAATATATTTTTTAAAATGCAGATTCACCTCCAGACGGCTGCCATGTTGAATTTGCAACAAGGTCCCGGATAATGATTCCAGTCGCTTACGTATGCGAGAAAAATAAATTATTCTCTACTTTCGTTTTTGTCATTTACCCCATTGATCAAAAGAACCTTTTCTTAAAAGAATCAAGGGAATGTTCCATTCCATGATTAATTTCACACAATGTTGTTGAAAGGCAGAGGGAATAGTTTTGAAAAGGCAATGGGCGACATTAGCTTTTCAAAAAGCTAGCCACCATTCACGTCGACCACGTGCACCACAGGGTTCGTAACATGTAACTAATAGTTTGTTGCCATCAATAGCATCATCTGCTTGCATGTGGATGCCGTTCGATGTGATTTTACAAATAACGTATCACATGGTTGTTTAAATATAGGCCTACTAACAACATGTGTATCATGGTAATGAGTCTTTGACGCATAGGCTTACTTAACTATATTTATGTCAAAGAAGTTACAACTGTTTTTGTAGAGGCCCTACATGAATTTTTTCGCGTGACGTCGCAAACGTTATGCAGCGTAACTTACTGTAACAAGTATTCCAGTGATATTAATAAAGTATTTTATCAATTACAATTTAATGACATAAACTGTTCAAAATAATTTATAGTAGGCCTATCTCGTTTTAGAATTATATTTTAATTTTTAAAATATACATACATCAAAAGCAAAAATGTTCGCATTTAGAGAAAGGTTACTACTGATTCAAACAAATAACCCACATAACAGGGGTTATTTCTGTTTTCTTTGGTTACTTGGTGGTTACCTCTGGTTTTGTGGGAAAAAACCTGCAAGTTAGTTTGTGGACCTCTGGTTACTCTGTTACTTTAATAATTAGGCCTACTTTCCTTCTATATTTAACTACAATACTGATATATTTTAAGAATATTAAATAAATCTATAGAATATTAAATAAATCTATAAATCCTAACTTAATTCAGCTGTCTTTAATGAATACCATTCTGATCACCTCGGCCTGTAAGCATTGAATTATTTACCGGAGACAAACGGAAATGTCCGAGCTTTCATGATTGGAATGAATGAATGCAGGAAGTACAAGTCAAATAGTTTTCTGCGGCCAAATAATTTCTAGTATTGTTCAGCAGTTTGGATGCTGATCGAATTTATTCCGGTTTATGTTAAATGTATTAGTCCAAATGATCCAGTTACGTGTAACATCGGATACTACCGTCTGATTAATCTAACATAATCAGCTACGTGTATGTGTAACAATTTATATAGAGTGATGCTCGGAGTTATGGATATTCCGCGTACAGCTCGTTGAGAGTAGCTAGATTGATTACGCATGGGACTATGACCTCGATATAATTAGAAATACTGGGTCTGTACCACAGTATATATATGATTACGTAACAGTTTATGCCGACGAAAAAGGTACGGAAGGCAGTTATCAGAAGTGGTAATTGCTTTGTAAATACAAAGAAATACTGGAAATAGGTTTAAATTATTTATTGGGATATTCAACTGTCCTATAGATTTAGAAATATGAAATAGCTTTGGAGTATTTATATGCTGCAATTGATGGAACTATTTTGCATGACGGTTTACATCCATGTCGGTAGTTATGCAATACCTGTTGACCGGTTTACTATTGCAAAGGTGGCGCTACCTAGCGGCGGTGTAAGAAGAAAAGTAGTTTCATCAACTAAAGTATAGTCGATTGTAGAAACGTGGGTATATAACTATAGTTGGTCGATTCTCGAACAACCAAAAAGTATCTATATTACATAAAGCAGTTAGAGTGACACGTAAAAATACAGTGTCGATGACTTACAGTTTATGTAAACTGCTGATAAACAAGTGCTGTATTTATACCTTACTGTCATAGATCTACATTTATTAAATATGTAAACGTGCATGGACATGCACTAAGTTTAAGAGAATTAAAGCTCCAGCACGAATAAGATGTAAAGTACAACCTCCTCGACAGAGCAACAACCTTTGATTTCCGGCCATTGTATGACTTCAATGATTAGGAGACTATAAAATTCAACTCTTCTTCCAAATCATTTGCAGGACCCACTCTGGGGCATTGACGCCACTTGTATGACTTATTGCGCCTCCCAAAAACGGCAAATTTCACCGTCATTTTGTTAACATTGTACTTATATTATCGATAGAATACTACGAAAACCACTCGTTTCTAAACTCTAAGACAGTGCCCGGAGAGCATAGGCCCCAAAAAGCCATGCACTCGTCATTAACAGGCATAAAATGCCACTCACAATTGGTAAGTTGCAAAAATTATGTCCGACTATCAAATCGTCGTACTAATATCCTGAGATCGTGCGTAAATAACGATTTCTCTTCTTTATCGAAGGCCGTTTTCTAGTTTCTGTCTGTGCAGGGTTATGTCGTCAAACCGGGTTTTACGCATTTTGTGAACATTCTATGCTCGACACAGGCGACATTGTATACGTGTATTGATAAAAGTTGTATTTTTTATGTATAATATTATATTGTCTTGAAGTGTGCAGTACAAATTAAATGATTGTATTCGGCTTGTTTAAAATATTGAACATAATGTTGAGTTGGGTACATGAGGGCCAGTCATAAAGAAAGACCACTGTCTTATATATTCATAGTATAGATGTGAAAGATATTTTTTCCGGGTCGAATCCCTTTGCCTGGGTCGAGGGTATCCCAGTACACACCTTACAAATTCTAAATTAGTGTATATGTATAAATGTGAATTAGTAAAAAAGGTAAGATATAATATATATAACCATGTAGTTATACTATTTAGAATACATTTAGAAGACCAAACAACTTAGCATGTAATAATATGTTACATGATATACGTGATGCTACATGAGCACGTATTGCCGAACTGTTTTAAGCAGCCCATAAATAGATGTAGTACCGTATACTCTATGACTGTTTAAATAACCTAACTGTTTTATTTATAAAATACAGGTAATGTTAATCAACATTGAATGCTTAGAAGATTAATACCAAGATCATATGTTCGACTGCACATGTATAGTAATGTATCGGGGCATAACAATGTTTTACGACATTAAGTCTTATGTTCGTCGTGTGAGTTATTCATGAAAAATAGTCAAATAAAATTTGTAACATACAAATAACATACATTTTTGTACAAACAAAACAATGAATTAAGTTCCCTGTCAAGTAATTTGAATTGCTGCGTTTCGACCTTAAATATTCTATAGAATGCTAAAAACTATTCGTTTCTTAACTTCATGATAATAAATGGAGTGCTTATTGCCCCCCCACCCCCCAACACACCAGTTCGTCATTTACAGACATAAAGGGCCACTCACAACCGATAATTGCCAGCGTCAGCGATCACCAGGTATATAATATATGCCGTTAATCAACTTGATGAAAATAACCACTAAGCACTCGTTATTCTTGGTTAAATTGGCAGTGCAATACAGCCTAACATGAATGTGGGTTATATTTATAACATATAAATCGTACAAAGGAGTTTTATGGCCCTGTCAAGTAATTATAATTTCTGCCTTAGTCGTTAGCATAAGTCTCTTATCTCTGCCTTTGCGTTAGCATTAATATTCAACGCTCTGCCTTTGTCGTTATCATTCGAAAAACAGAACTGCCTATTTCGTTAGCATTTTTTTGTACCTCGTTCAATTTAAACCTCTGTATCTTCACAGAAAATGTACATTTTCCAAAACGGAAACGACAGATATATTGAGGAAGGATTGAAGTTTGTATTCAATGTTTTAGAATTGTTCCAAACCACGAATTAAGTTGAGAATGTAATGTCAAAGGCAAAAGTTTCGAAATTTTGGCAAACATCGCATACCTAAAACCTGTTAACTCGATTAATATGGCATTTGTGGGCACATAAATTGTATATACTTATTGTTCATTCATCACGTCATCGATATATGAAAGTGATCACTTTCAAAAGCAACGCAAAGCACATATAAAATAACAAATACTTACCCCACTCTAGTGGCGCAAAACGCGTGTGTCTCTGCCTTCAACATACATAACTGCCTTACACACAGCGGGTTGTACGGTGTGATGCACCTATTTAATAATATATACATGAAGTGTATACAATCCCTCATAGTCGATAAACTTTGTGATCTGTGATAAGATAGCTGGGCATCTGTTTGTCGATAGAAGTGTTTGCATGTTCCTTTGACACTGAGTCAACATTGATAAGGAACTATGTTTAACATATTTGTTTAATCTAATCGACATTTTGCTTAAAATTCAATCGATGTAGCGACCGGGCTCGTTAAAACGAGGCATAGTTGTTCAGCTATATAACACTTGTAGTCAGCTCCATCGAAAGGATTATATTGTTACTTGAATAACGATTGTAAGTATTTCTTTAATATTTTCCAAAGCTTGTATTAGTAACTCGTAGGATGTACATGTTACTCGTATAAGTAAAGCACATTGAACTCGTACATTTAAAAAATAATAAATGTGTTTTGGTGTCCTATATGCATATAGGAAAAGCTGTTGGTTTTGATACTACATCAAAGCTGGGATTTTTATCTGAAGAGAACATATTTTAACATATTGATAGAACGACCAATTGGGGATCTAGATTTTTATTGCATTGTGAGATGAAGTAAGGATTAATGGTTGAGCAATTCCATTTGAAATGTTTATACTGCTGTCTTATTTACTGGGTCGATGTTTGAAATCCCCAACCTCGCAAGTACTCCAGAAAGAAATAAGGATTACTAGTTAGCCAAAACGCACATTTTATACCTAGAAGAAGTGAGTCTTTATCCATTGGAAACCCGGGGTTAATATCGCCAACAGTCAACCTATAATCTGTTACAATACGATCCAAAAAATGGGTTCATCGTACACACGAGGGTTAGAATGACGAGTGACATGCACACGGCCAAGCCGACAACCTCTCAAGAACTGATGAAAGGTGTATGGTTTAGTGGCATTTTATCACTCAGAGAAGAACTGGGTCTTGATCCGGGTACCCTTTTGAAGAACTGGGATATTCCTTCATTGCATCCTTAGGGATATTGTTGCTCATCATGAACGAACATTTTTATACTCTGCTTACAGTGTAGCAATACCTACGCTCCCTACAGCGCTTTGATTTCCACTTAACCGTTACAATTCACACGCTGCTTAAAATACTAGAATATTTTGATATTTGACCTTTACAAAACGGCAGCCTGGAAAAGCTGGACTGGACTCGTGGACTGGACTCTTGGACTGGACCCTTGGACTGGACTCATGGACCCAGATATTTGGACTCCAAATAAGAGGTCATTATCATTCTTTAAGGTCACATACTTCTGGATACAGTTCTAAGTGTTCAACAAACAGGCTGTAGACATGTCATCACTCTTTACCCATGGGAGTTCAAATGGTCTGTTTCAGTCGCTGGATAACATTAAATACTTAGATGCTTTGATAAGACCTGAGAAGTGGATTTCTTTAGCATGTAGAAGCATTAAAACAACAAAGTACAATTGTAGTAAGGAAAAAATAATTTATACATGTATTTATTTTGACTTTTTTACAAACAAAGTCTATGTGATTCAGAATGCTACACTCCATTGTTTGGGTCACAAGTTTAATTGTATAATCATTATTACAGGCTATAAGTACACTTGTTACCATCAATAGTCAATGTTTAAGGACAGAAGTAGTTATTTAGACTATAACTTCATCACCTATATTATGCTACTGGCCAAGAGCAAATACCATATTAAGATTTAAAAGGAGTTTTGACTCTTCTTGGTTAAATTTGTCTGCTTAGGAACCGGGAATGATCAATGCATTTTGGGAATCGTTGAACCAGCTGTCTAATGCAGGAAAAAAGTAAATTCAAAGCATACTATTTTTGTCAGTTTACTTTTTTAAGTCAATTGTCTATATGTATCTATATTTTCTTAGGAAATAATTAATATAAAAAGAATGTGTATAAAAAGAAAGGGACAAAGTATGAAATACATGCTTAACTAGAAATTTGCAAAATTTAATTTAAGGCAGATATATATTTAATATTTGTCAGTTAACCCATGACTTAAATCTCTCTTGGATTTGTAATTACTGGCTCACAGACAGACATGTCCCTGGTATCATTTGCTGACCTTTAAATTGTTCAGCTGAACGCTCTATAGGAGTTTGTCTAAGGATAGGTATGTGGTCTAATGTTAATAACTCCCTTGGGGTTACCTGCTGACAGGTGTATAGCCATTAGTGACCAGACTCGTAAATTAATATTCCAGAAGGACATAACCTTAAAGTTCTGAGAGGACAAAGACCTGGTTATCTGAGGTCAAATATCTGGGTCCATGAGTCCAGCCCGCGAGTCCAGTCCACGAGTCCAGTCCATGAGTCCAGTCCACGAGTCCAGTCCAGCTTTTCCAGGCTGCCTTACAAAACTGCTGTGAACCCTGATACACATTTTCATTGGCTGATGAAAGTTTACTTGTTTGTATAGACAGTAGAGAGTTATAGCAGAGAGTTTATAGTGAATATGAAGGCTACGTGTTGAAAGGTTTAAACGAGTACACACTGTATGAGGTTTAAATATTTCATGGTTCTATTGACTGGTCATTATTTATTTGTTTCAACCAATATGATAAATTGATAGTGCGAGAGTTTTAATTTATAATACAAGTCATTCTTTTAACACACGAGCGTTTTATATACAATGAATTTAAAAACCCGTTTACATTATCACATTTGCCTCGCTGTACGCTGGTTTTGGATTCTCCTGTCTAAAAATAGCAATAGCGCTAATACACTAGCAATAATGCAGAGCCTAGAAACGATGTAGTTTCGGGCGAGGCAATTGGAGAGTAAGCAATACCATGTGACTTATGGCTACATGTCAAGACGAAATTTGCTTAACTTCGAAAACAAAAATAGCCATAAGTATTTTATTTCTTCATCGATTTCTACGAAATATACGCCACGAAATATAAGATCTTTTTTAGCATCTCCAGGGTTGCCCGCAAGACTGTAGTAACTGCATTTTTGGAAATTATTCAGGAGAAGCAAAAAACTTCTAACATTAGTTTTCCATATTTTATAAACAATGGAGAGCAACAACCTATAGAAAATTGAAAATTAAAATATCTTTTTTTACTTACTACACTATTGCGCTGAAATCGGGCATGACCTGGTAAAGAATTTTCCTGCAATACTGTAGTAAGTCAACACTTACTACAGTATTGCAGGAAACATATTCAAGGTTTGACATTTTTATTTCACTGCAATACAGTAGTAAGTGTTATAATAAACAGAAAAACATAAGACATGCTTTAGATATATTTGGTTTTAATGCCCCCAGAAGTGTGTCTTATTAGTCCCCTACCGGTTTTCAACCTGAGGGGACTATAGGTTTGCCCTCCGTCTGTCTGTCAAAAATCTGGATCCTGACATATCTCAAACAGTATCCAAGCTAGGTTTATGAAACTTGGTATGTGGATAGGAGACAATAAGGGCCATTAAGGGAATTATGCACGTCTAAATATTTTCTGATTCTGACAAAAATTGTGGTTGCTATGGATACGGAAATAGTGAAAATACGTCAAAATCTGGATCCTGTCATAACTCTATCAGTTTCCCAGCTAGGTTTATGAAACTGTGTATGTGGGTAGGCGCCGATAAAGAGATTATGCACATCTAGATATATTTTAATTAGACAAATATTGTGGTTGCCATGGCAAAAGAAACATTGAAAATTATTTAAAGGGCTTCAAACCGGTAGGGGACTTCTGTATTGGCTGCAATTCATAATGCCTTGTTGACATTGAACTGTCTGTCCATCTTTCTGACCATAAATACATTTATTAAGGCCTAGGACAAAGTTTTGTATTTAGTCCAATATTTTATTTACCATTAATGTCACTGCTATCAAACTTGCCATACTTTCTCACTATCAGCTGTCAACAGTACTAGATAAGTGTCATAACTCAAGGATGCTTTTGTAAGCCGTTATGGCCCTTTGTAACGTTGAAATTGTGATTAAAGTTATCAATGCTATTGCAATGAAACTTGCCACAACTACAAACTATCATCAGTCAATAGTACTTGACATTTGACAAGTGTAATTTGTAAGGAGTTGAAACCCTTCTTAGCTTTTGGACCAGGTTATTTTTAGCTTGACATTTTGTAGTAAAGGGCTATTCGGTTGTGACGAGGTCATCTGAGGGGGTGTCGATCCATTGTTGGTGTCCATTTTTCAAAAACTATCAAAGGTATTCACTTCAAACTTGGACTACTATATTTAATCACTATCACAGGTGCCTTCCATTACAGCAACATCTAACCATTGTATGTAAATTTCCAGAGTTAGTTGCCCTTGTTTGGACTTAAACTTTAAAATGTTTGTCATTCTTGTTTTAAACATTACACATCTCAATAACCATCAAATATACTATCTTGAAACGTGAAATACTTGTTTAAAGTCATGATCAAAATGTATAAACAAAAGGAAATGCTGGAATAAGTTTTTCTAGAGTTATTTCCCTCTGACGACTTGAAAAACTGTTGCCTGTTGTCAAATTTCTCAATATCTTAGAGGGTGTGTCTTGAGACATATCATAATTGACCACAAAAATGAGTCATTGCACATTTCATTGATGATGTTGTAGACAAGGTGAGGAAACTCTATCAATAGTTTTTATGGAGTTATTGCCCATTTCTAACATGTAATTTTTGCTTTAGGTAACCATTTCTCCTTATTTATCAGAGATATTGACTTCAAACTCAACACATTTGATCACAGTGATGGCCGCATTAATCCTTATAAGCTAGACAAGAGGATATGATTGAGTTGGAGTTGTTGCCCCTTTTGACACTTATTAGTATTTTCGCCACTATCAAGTACAAGAAAGTCTAGCGTCCAGCACTCATAGCTGTTGCTCTTGTTTGATAATGTCTCTAATATTATATTACAATGAATGGTCTAGAAATAAAACTTGGTAAACACACTAGCATAGGTCAACATTACATTAGTGTAGTTACTCAAGGATGATTTTTGAAAGGCATCATTACCCTTTGGAAGTTTGAGGTTAACTGATTGAGTAATGTTTTTTATTATGACTCGTATATAGGTTACTATCAAAGTTATTGCACTGTAACTTGCCATACTTAATGAAATTCTATGCATACTTGACAAGACACAATGATTTTGATCCACTTTTTTAAATAATGGCCCAATTTAACTTGGCTCAGTAACACAATGCAACTCAAATCACTACTACGTAGTATTCTTTTTTAAAATTAATTTCACCAGACATTCTTTTTTAAATTATAATATTTATACTCTTAATAGAAAAAATGTCTTTGAAACTTAACCAAATTAATAACACTAAAAAGTCTTGTTGAATTGGTACTTCTTTGACAAACTAATGATAGTATTTTACTTCTTAAACAACACTAAGTACTGATGTAGAGAACTGCCCACGATGGCCGAGTTGTTGGGAACAAAAGGTTGCGGGTTTAATCCCACTGGCCACTGAGAAATTACACAAACTCATTGCGACAGACAAACCAATCAACACAATTTTATTTTGAGCTAACACCCAAAAACAGCATGCTTTCATAGCTGGACAAGACTCTGTTTACTGTCATATAAAGCCACCCATTTCATATGGGGTACTCACAAACTTGGAATGTAACAGCCATCAAAAGCCCTATTAGGCACTTAACCCCAACATCTATAGTATAACAACGCCTCAATTAGGGTACATCTATACCAGGCCCTATTGGTTGTATACCACTCGCCACCACCAATTACAGCCATAATTTAAGCCATAAGGGATACTTGCAACCACTGAGTTCAACCATACCAGGCACTATGGGGGCACTCACAAACACAGATTAATCCACCCCCAACCCTATTGGGTACCCCCTCCCCTAACAAATTGCAGCCCTACCGGGTACTCACAAAGCACTGCATTTAGTCCTTATAGTATTATTCTACGCCCTATTGGGCACTCTTCCCAAACAATTGCAGCCATACCAGGCCCATGAGCTTCTCACAACCACATGGCACTGCCTTAATATATACCAGACCCTTTTGAGCACTGCTCACTACAAATTGCAGCAATACCAGACCCTTATTGGTACACATATCCATAGTTACTCGGCGCTGAGAGCATACAGTCATACCAGGCGTTATTAAGTACTAACAATCAATTACAGCCAAACCAGATCCAGAATGGGATACATTATCCTCATCCATTTAAAACAATACTTAAGGCCATAAAGGGGTTGCCATAACCACCGAACGCAGCAACACTAGCAGGGCGAAACGGGTTACTCACAACAACCTTTACCGCCTATATTTTGTCGTAAGGGGTACTCAAAATCACAATTCAGCTACCTCAGGCTTTATTGGGTACTCACACTTACAGAATAGGGCTATTCCTATTAAAGGTACTTTGCAGTACCAGTATTAATAAATGACATCAAAACTAAGCCCTGAGGGAGTAACTCACAATCAGCAACTACACCCATACTAGCTGTTTAGGCCCTAAGGGTTCTAACCCCCCACCTGCTATAGCCATACCAGGTTATAAGGTGTTCTAACCACCAGGGTCCAACAATACCAGGCCAAATGGGGTACTCTGTACCTCTGTGTAAAGACATACTTATAGCTCTATGTGCCGTATGTGGTACTTAATCATAACACTCAGTCATTCCTAAATCAATGGGTTACCTTACATATAACCAGGTACGGCCAATCCCAATATTTAGTACCTTTTATTAGCTCACCTGTCACAAAGTGACAGAGTGAGTTTTTGTGATCACTCTTCGTCCGTCGGTCGTCCGTCCGCCTGTCCGTCCGTCCGTCCGTCCGTCCGTCCGTCCGTCCGTCCGTACGAATGCACCGGTAGTTGTGGGGTGTGGAACAATAGGCTATTTTTAGATTCCATTCATTCCGTCACTTGTGGGGTGCAAAATGCTACTTGTGGGTTGCAACCAAACAAAAGAAAGAACAAAAGAACACCCCACAAATACCGTCCGTCCGTCAACAATTGGGTTGTGTCCTCTCTAGAGGTCACAATTTTGGCCTTATCTTTATGAAACTTAATCACAATGATCATCTCAACAAAATCTAGGTCAAGTTCGATATTGGGTCATCTGAGGTCAAAAACTAGGTCACTAGGTCAAGTTAAAGAGAAACCTTGTGTAGTCACTGGAGGTCATAATTTTTTATAAATCTTTAAGAAATTTGGTCACAATGATCATGTCAACAAAATTTAGGTAAAGTTCGATTTTGGGTCATCTAGGATCAAAAACAAGGTAACACTGTCAATTATAAAACTCACAATGTCAATTGACATTTTCCTGAGGGTAGTGGGTTCAAACCCCACTGGAACCATAATTTTTTTTTTTTTAGTGTTTAAGATTTGTATTGTCTTTATAGCATGTATTTGTACAGTTATATGGAGGAAAATATTTTTTCCAAAATATTTTGTTTAAATTATAGGTCAAATCATAGAAAAACCTTGTGTAGTCACCAGAGGTTACAATTTCAACTAAATCTTTATGACACTTTGTCACGATGATCATTTCAACAAAATCTAGGTCAAGTTCGATTTTGGGTCATCTGGGGTCAAAAACAAGGTCACAATATCAATTTACATTTTCCTGAGGGCCGTTGGTTCAATCTATAATCCAAACATTTAATAGGTTTCCTTTTCGCTTATTGACTGTTGGGCCATTCATAGAAAAATGTTAGTTAGTGTGGCAGTATTAACACTTCCTACTTACAAAAATGTCCCATAATCTAATATTATATTTAAGAGTTCTGGTGTCTGAGAGGGTTTCTTTGTAAATATTGAGTCTCTCTGGCTGATTGGTAGATGTAACATTGTTGAATTTACATGTCCTCATTAAGTAGTAAAATCTGAAAAAAATAGGCAGGTAACACATTAACTTTTTACCTGTTATTCGAATTATAAGGAGGTGTGTGTTTTCATCATGTGATGTAACCCTAACATCAGGTATTGTTATCCCTTGCATCACTCAAGTCATATCAAGTTCCACACCTGTATTTACATCAATACTTCCTTGAATAGCATCAGGTATCATTTCATACACAATACAGCAGCTACAGATCCTGTCATACTGACAAAGTGAGTTTGGCTTCCTTTTTGATAAACTTTAGGCGTAATATGAACTATTGCACTGCATCAAGTAGGGAATTTCCCATAAGTTTTTTGACACTATAGTCTTTGGCTCCCAGACAGAAGGCACGTAGAAGGCATAGCGAAAAAATGCTTAGTCATTTATCATTCTTGCTTTAAAGTTCAGATGCGAAAACTTTAAAAGGCTTTCAGTCATTCGGACTGGCAGAAATAAAAATGTTGTCCGAATGAACATTTGTCAGCCCGATCAAAATGAAAATATATCTGTCTGTGGATAACGCACGTTTTTCAATTTGTTTAATTCTAGGTCTACTTAAGGGGGCCCACTCCTGAAATCAAAATAACTACGATTTTTTGAAACCATGTTTTTTGCCAAGTTCAACCTATGCGAAGTTCGTTTTTGAGTAGAAAAACATAGGCTAATGACTTACATTTTTTTGTAATATCCAATCGAAATAACACACCTCAAAACGGCCATTTTAGCATCTAAAGCTATTGAAAAGGGGGTAGGGGTTAAGAAATGGCCGGTAATTAAATAAATATGAACCAAAATTGTTATAAGTACATCAGAATCTAGGCAATAATCGATATACTAACAATACAAATGATAAAAAGATTAAAAGTATGGCAAATACGACCAGAATGTTAGTTTTATGGGAGTTTCAAGGACATATAAATTCTTTTAAAAATGGCGCCAAAATGAAGTTTAATTCAATATTTAAACCTAAAAATTCTTGTTGAAATAATAACTACGATTTTTTGTGACCATGGTAAAATGAAAGAAAAATATATTGTGTTTGAATAGAAAACTTCAAAAACATATGCTAATGTGCATTTAAGAGAGTTATAACGCGAAATGTGTAACCTTACCCAGTTTGAAAGAGGCAAAATCCAAATATTTGTTAAAAAAATTAATTTTAAATCAACATATGATGTTCAATCAACTGGATCGCCACTGTACATACGATACCATTTATTTGGCATTGTTATTTAATGAATTTGTTCATTTATTACGTTCAGAATACACCAAATTGGCTTAAAACCATGTCAAATTACCCCACCCACTTTTTTCAACACAAATGGGTCATTACAACTTCTCACATAATAAAGCTGTTGTTTGGTCATAAATTGCTAGGAATCTTTAAAACTACTTGATTCAGCTCACAACAAAGTACGATACACTTTTTTATTTGAAACTGTTGCCATGGCAACGATTCTCCAGAAATAAGGAAAACAAGGCAGTGGTCCCTATGACATGCAGATATTGGTGTTTATGTCGTTGGAATTGTGTTTATGCTTCACATTTATTATAAATTCACTTATTAACATGTATACTAGAGTCTGTATGAAATACATAAGAGGAAATTAATGTACAGACTAAGTATAATGTGCATTTTTTAGCATTTGATCTCCATCCTTGACTGCAGTTTGAGGCGCAACACAAAGCCTAACCATGGTGCATATCCACCAAATTTTGACATTGTGTTGATAATTACATGTATACTGTAATTTGAGAACTGTGTCATACTACTTCATGAAACTCATAGAACTGATCATTCAACAATGGCAAGAGACTATGATTGAGACAGAGTGTGCATTGTCATACAGAAAAAACTTAGTGTGGTTCAGATCAACTTGTCCAGTTATGTATCAGGATAGAACGTTGGCGGAGCATTGCATGTTTGATTCCTGTAAAACCAGTTACATCAACTGCTGTCATATATAACTACAAACTTGTAGGTATTTGTTCACAGGTCTTGGATGAATTATTTATAACACTATTCATGGGTGAAAATTAAAATTGTTCAAAATACTGAAAAAATAATCTCAAATACTGAAGATTGTTCATAGATTTTTTTCATGTAAATTACATAGTGCAATTGTTTCTCAAAATACTGTAATCTATATTTATACTGACAACTTTCACCCATGACAATGCATTTCAAAAGCACATACTGTTTCTAGGAAATACAAACAAGAATATTTCATAAAAATATCAGTTTATTTGCATAACAAAGAGTATGGATACTGTAAGCCATGCAATTTATACCAAGTCATTATTCTTTAAACATGAAATGCATTATTTGCATCCCATTTTCAAGACTTATTAGCAACAATGTTATCTACAACAATAGTTATGTTCACATGGCCATCCCCACCATATATGTTTGCTACCAACGGGTATTAAATAGAAACAGGACTAGATAGAACAAGACTGCGTTCAATAAACGCTTAAGGCCCCATGGAAGCCTTGTCCATACAAACCTAAGTCAATCAGGGTCCCTTATTCTGTTAAAATGTTAGTAAATAACATCAAGGGGAATATCATAACTTTGGTTAAAGGGAAATAATTCAATAATGGTACCAGCTAGTTATTTTTCTTAGTCACTGAATTTCTCCTAGATGCCATCTATTCATATATCAAGTTTCAAGTCAATACCTCAAATAGTTTTAGAGTTATGCTATGGAAAAAATATGGGATGGACAGACAAATACTATTACTATATCCCTTCGCCTTCAGCGGGGGATAATAAAACCATTTTGATCCCTTGTACCGCACCTTCTGGATCTGCACATGCAACCAATCATGTGAGTAAGAACACCCATAGCTTACATGAAAAAGTAGTTCGACCGCAGTGACATTATTGACATAGTATACTCAATAATATCAGTATACTGTATATGATTTCTGGCAATTATCAACTGGAATTAAAGTCAGTTTTGTGTAGAAAGATGACCCATGGTAACACTAAAACAGATAGTAAAATGTAGTTCCTGCTGATGGGTATCTTCTCAAAACAGGCCAAATATCAATGAAAAGTGATCTGATGAGACATTAAACACAGCATATAAACCAAATCAATGTATGACTTATTGGGATACTATACAATTCAACTTGTATGACTAATTGTGATTGAAACATCTGGTGATTTCCTATCACTGTATGACTTATTGCAAGACTATATTGCGATAACCGGAAATTGACTTGTTTATACACTGTGTAAAAAGGTGGTCTTTATAGACAGGTTTTATAATATTGATTTTTATTATTTGCTTTCAATGGATTACGGAGATTTTACAGTGAAAATAACAGTGAAAATAACAGTGAAATTACCACTTTGTTATTTTCACTGTTTTAGAAGCAGGTTCCAGTATCGTTCAGAAAAAGAAACGTTACGTCAACGACGCCGGGCTTTAAAATGTACGTTACGTCATCATGACGTCACAATTGTCACGTCGTGACGTTCCAATTTCGACGTGATTTTTCAAATTAAGCCAATTAAGGTACACTTTTAAGAGAAATTAAAGCATATAATAAACAGAAAATTTGTTGATTTTTGGTGAAAGATCAATTTTATTTCACTCGTGATCACATAAAATTATATTTTCACTCGTGGCTACGCCACTCGTGAAAATATTGATTTTCTGTGATCACTCGATGAAATAAAGTACGATCTTACACCAAAATCAACAAATATCCTCTATTTGTTCACAGGTGGTCTTTAACACAAGTTTGACTGTAAGCAACATAGTAACAATTAATCTAATATATACTATTTCATAGTTCTACCTAAATATGTAGGTCAACACTAAACTCTGACTATAATGTATCAATACTCGAGCATGTATGATTTTCAATACTATTTGAAGTCAGAAAATATTGGTAAATATCTATAAACAATTTAAACATCCTGTGAACACGAATAATGTCTATTTCAATCAAACTTTAAAAGCATGCATTAATGTTGTATAATTTGTATGCACTAATTTGCACTTGGTATACTGATTCATTGGCCTTGTTTAACACAGAACACTTTTGAATGTCTTATATGAGTGTCTTCATTATCTTTTTAGTAATGCATCACATCTTGGTCACTGGGTGTCTTCAGACAGCAGGAAGTACATGAACAATAGTCTAGGACACTGAAAACAAATAAAATTTTATTATTAAAACATTTGATACAAAAGGGACATTGTAAATAAATCATTAATGTAACACTTTGTGTATGCAACAAAATGTGCAATATTCAGTGAGATTTATTAAGTGCAAATAAGTCAAGTGCACTTAATATACTATAGCAATATAATTTAATATTGGTATCAAGATTTAAAAACTTTGCATATTATACACAAGATTCAAATAATACACAAAAATGATAATAATTGTGCAACTTCAGGTGGTTACTAAGATTGTTACAATGGAAAAACTTCTTTTTACACAATTGTCATTCCATATAAGCTATACATGATGTCAGAGGCATTTTCACTCTTTACTTTTTATAAATGATGTAAAAATGTAGCTGAGGTTAAATCTTGGTTAGTGGGCTTGTTCATCCAGATTCTATTGTTAGTCCATGTAGGTAAATTTGATTTTTCCTCCACATGTGGAGAAGTTGTTGGATCCTTGCTTGTGGAAGGGTAATTAAGAACAAGTAAGAATACCATCCAGGAAACCAGATTTTTTTAGAGAGCCGCCGCATATAACCGAAAAATTGTTAACATGTTAAACCGGATCATAAACAAGATTTTACATATATTATATACAGCAAAGTTTAAAAATTATTACCCTGTTTGCAGGTACTATAGCCAGACTGAATGCAACCATGCCTTGAAATTTTCACAATAGTACAAATAGTATGGTAGACGTTCTTTCAGACTGTGTTGTTTAAAGTCTGCTTTTACACTGGTCCAGCATAATCTGAAATTAGAAATCCAAATGAATCTCAGACAATAGTTACAATAGGTCACATCTTTTTATAATTCTATACTGATACAAAGTTCTAACAATGAAATAAAAAAATCAATATAGATCCAGGGGTTCCACTAGCTTCTGAATCTGAACAGAAGGGTCATTTTGATATATTTGACTAAATTTTACCATATTTCATAGACAAAATAACCATGATTTTAAGAGGAAAGTTTAAGGACCCTTTAAACCAAAATCTTCAGGGTCAAAATGTGGCTTTTTGGAAATTTCAAGGGTCAAAACTCCTACTCCTGAGTCAAATGGAACTCCTGTAGATCTATAGACATTTTGGTATTATACTTTTATAGGTAATTTATAATAATAATTTGAATATATTCTGAATGCGCGACCTATGGAAGTCAAGCAAACTTAGTAAGTTATTAAGCTCTAGACACTACCAAATACTGAATAATGATATGGAGGTCCAAGGTTTGAATACCAGGTGGGCCACTAAAAATTTTAGGAACACTTTTCCGTGTTTCCCACCCAACTTGAGAAGAACTGGTTATACTTATATAGGAGATAGTTGCGCATGTATAGGGGCTACATATTTTATTCCATAAATTTATGTTATTATGAAAAAATATCATAAATTCAGGGCTTGACACTACCGGATTTTCAATGGTGGCCCAAAGGACCAGCAGATTTTGAGACTTGGTGGTCCGACAGAATTCCAGACGGTCCTCACTGTTTTTTAAGCAACTTTTGCCATACTATGCAACTCTATTCTTACTGTGTTTTGGTCCACTTAGAGCAATTGTTGAGATTCCATTCAAAACATCCTTCGTCAATTTGAATTTTTCATTTAAACAGCTATAAGATCTTGTTTAAAAATAATTTTCTTGGTATGTTCAGTGGTCAATGGGACCAGCTGCCTTCCATGGGTTAGTGGTCCTCCACAAAAACCACTGGTCTCGGACCAGCGGACCAGTGTTAGTGTCGAGCCCTGAAATTGAGTCTTGTTTCAATCGCAGACTGATGGATCGGCCAGCATACATTTTGGCTAATCAGGCCAGGGGCCAGCCATCGGGGCTTAGAGTCTGACTGATATAATCAAAATGTGCCTTAGACATTTGTTGGTGACCATTTGGAGCCTGTTGCCTAACCAAAGCGCTACCAAATACCTCAATCGAGCGCTTTACTGTGTCTTTGCAACTACATGCAACCAGCCAGCAACAAGTGTTTGTCAATAGCATACCGTTTCTCAGCACTTTGCTAGGTGAGCGCTACCAAGTGCCTTCTTATGCAACAGACCGCTTCGGTAGCACTTTGCTGTGCAATAGTCTGCTATCTGAGAGCGCTCGCCAGTAGCATATATTTTATTTGCTATGTCATGTTTTTCTGAAGCAAGCTGTTTTCTAGCATACCACTACCCAGCGCTCGGTGGCAGTTTGGTAAGGCAAAGGGCTCCTAATGTTGGCCAGCGAGTCATCATACAAAAGTGGACAGTAGCCTGTCACCCTTTGTCCAGGACTTATGATGATAATCGATCTGCACCCAGCATGTACACTAAGCCTAAACATTGGGTACACCAACCAGGTCATTTGTGGCTACACTGGACTAGAGTCTACACAGAGTCCCATTATCTGGATCAAGCATGTGTCCTACCAGTAAGGATAGAACATGTTGTAAGGCATTATTAGGAAACACACACGTAACCAAATTGACTTTATACTCACGATCAATGACGATCTGAATTGTCGAATTCGAATAATGTTGACACAACTTCATGACTTGAAGGTCAGATCTGTGAGAGTCGTCCCTGACGACCCGAGTTTCGTGTCTTCTGCCATGATGTACGTTAAACGATCGGACCTGGTCATGTATTAGTGGCCCACATGTACTACGACAATATTACCGAGTCTGTTCGCGGACACAGTTGATTTAAAACAGCTTTTTATCACGGTCATTAGTTTCATTTTCGTGAAAATGTTTACGTGTCGTAAAGCAGTCCGGTGTCGTAAATATAAAAAAATAACGAATCAAACTCCCACAGCGGTTATTTCCCTTGCAATTGACGAACCTCGCTTGAACAATTCAATTTAAGATATATTTAAAGCAAAACACGCAGTCAGGCAGCGAAAAAATCGTTCTCAGAATCGTCGCAACATCCGTAAACCAGCTGCGCGAAATGATGCGCAGACGACGCAAAATCGTCAGGAGTGGTCCCCCTTAATTCAGGAGTTACTAGTTTACAAATAATTAGATATAAACAGATATATAACAACTGATTTCAAATAGGCCTAATTTGATATTTTACCTTTTTATAATGGGTTGCATGAGCATATCAGACAGTACTTTTATTCCAGAGAAAAGGCTATTTTCATTTCAATTAATCACATTACGATTAATTATCAAACATCTTTAATCTTAATCACCTTTTCTTGTTAAATAAACTCTGTTGCAAATCATCAAAACATAAAAGATATTCCGCGGGAAAATTCCGGGTTTTATTCTATCCAATCACAACAACAACAACATTTAATTAGTTTTCGCGACCTTTATCCCGCGAATATTTTTACATTTTTTGACGATTTTGGAGGGATTTCTTATTACATCTCGGCGAGGAATTACGAAATGCATTCGTGTTACTTTCTTTACAATAACCTACAACTACGGTGTGGAATTATCACCGTTCGGTCCGGATACGTAAAGACCCGAAACGGACTTTATATTAATTGTATTGCAAAGGGAAGTAACCGCTTTGCAAAAAGAAGTAACCTGAACATGTGTAGTTTTTATTAGATTTTCTTAAGATTGGTCGATATTTCGCACATTTGAACGATTCCCGCTCGACTTACTTCGTAATCTCAGAGTAATCATGTGTCTCATAACGGTTTAAAGCATCGTTTATGCACTGAAAATGTAAAAATTGCCTTCCGAAGCGGGCAAAAAAATGGCTGCCATTTTTGTTTCTAATACTAGAATAGAATAGAATATTTTAAACTATGGAAAAGAGTGTCTTCCATCTAGGAGACGGGTTGCACAGCAACCATGGAAGACTGATTTTTTTTATTTAAAGGTTTTTTGGCATAATAAATTTATTCTATAAATATTTAGTTATAGTTTTATTCTGGTCTTTTACTATGATTGTTATTTATGTTCCACATTTAAAAAATAAAAATAGAATCAAGAACGGTTATCGATTTCTCGGTATCAAATTCCTGCTACCGGAAGTCGGAAGCAAGAGTCCGTCTACCTAGTGACCAGAGAAATCCGGTCTGTCAAAAAAAAATAACGGCGTTAGCGAATGCAAAACTACAACAACAACAACAATCGTGCGTTTTCGCATGTAATCGTCCCCTATTAATTAAATCTGTTTTTGCATTTTAGCAGGGTATGTGTTGATCTTGATCTTGTGTATGATCATGAGTATATACACCAAGTTATTCAATAGTATTAGGACTTGTACAATTTTCATTAAAAAATTATCACTTTGTCTATCTGACTTTTTATGCTCGTATGAGGATCTATGAGGTATAGCACAGAGAATTTGACATGATCCTGACCTTTATGCATGAATATATTACAAACTTCTTGCGTTGAATATATACTTTCCGCGAGCAAATCGTGCAATATCGGTCTTCTTAAGATTTGTGTTGGTATTACACCTCAAGCGTTGAGCGTTTTTTGTGAGATTTCGTGAGATTTCCCGCTTAAAGATTAAAGATACAGACAATACATCAGCTGTTAAATTATGCAATTGGAAGGTTGAAGAGTCGTGTCAAAAACTCCCGACTATAGCGAGAGTAAATAAAACACAGGTTTTAGAGCAATGTTCAAGCATGAAATATGTAACAAGACCATCTGCATAACATCATTCTACAATGTAATAAATTCCATTTTCTACCTTGTTGTCTGCCAGGTATTCTGAGCCTTTCATATTTTCAAATCTAATTTTTCATGTCAATATTGTTCGAATAATATGACGGCTATTTTTCAAATGTTAAAAAAGCGTATTTGGTCTACGAAAAGTTCTTTATGCTTTGTGACTATACTTGCTTCATTGAAGGTTCAACTGGTTGAGAGTTGCTTGTCGAAGGTCGACTTTGCTGCTTTTCTCTTTAATGTAATCAAGTGGTTTATTTTGTATTGAAATTCTATTCCGAATTGTCAATATTCTAAGGTTAAAATGGAAGAGTATCTTGATTTCTATGCCATGGTATTTTACAAAAGCGCTCATAATGATATAACCATATAACGAGAGTTATGTGTCACCATTATATCTGAAAGTACTCTCCAATTGCCTCGCCCGAAACTACATCGTTTCTAGGCTCTGCATTATTGATAGTGTATTAGCGCTATTGCTATTTTTAGACAGGAGAATCCAAAACCAGCGTACAGCGAGGCAAATGTGATAATGTAAACGGGTTTTTAAATGCATTGTATATAAAACGCTCGTGTGTTAAAAGAATGACTTGTATTATAAATTAAAACTCTCGCACTATCAATTTATCATATTGATTGAAACAAATAAATAATGACCAGTCAATAGAACCATGAAATATTTAAACCTCATACAGTGTGTACTCGTTTAAACCTTTCAACACGTAGCCTTCATATTCACTATAAACTCTGCTATAACTCTCTTCTGTCTATACAAACAAGTAAACTTTCATCAGCCAATGAAAATGTGTATCAGGGTTCACAGCAGTTTTGTAAAGGTCAAATATCAAAATATTCTAGTAGTTTAAGCAGCGTGTGAATGGTAACGGTTAAGTGGAAATCAAAGCGCTGTAGGGAGCGTTATCTGAAAGCCGCACTCAAGGTAACGGGTGTTCTCGTATTTCTTTCTTTATAAATAGAAAAATCTACATGATGAGCGATTTCATATCGCCTTTTAATGTCCTTTCAGTAGTAAAGTATGGCGATATCAAATAGACATTGATGATTATGACAGAAATTATTAATTTAACAAGAAATACCTTATTCTTCAAATAATATTACATATGAGGTATGATAGTACGAAGATTCTCTCATCGTTTGTCTTATTGTGTTCGTACTGTGGTTGTAAGTTCACAGTTTAAGACATGTTCTAACACATAATGATGAAAGAACATCCTGTACACATGCATTAATCATTCATGATACATAAGTTTGAGACAAAATTTTAAGTTGGAACAATAAACTTTATGTGGTTTTGTTACGTGGTGCAGATTTTGAGTCAAATTTTGCATGGCATTAATCTCAATAGTATTTTACAAAGATTGGAAAAATCGGCATTGTTTTTAAATTTCAATGAAATTTGTACTTTGTGAACTTTAATTTGGCAGCTGGCTGTATAAGAAAATGCGTTCTCATTATACTAACCCGGAGACAAACAAATTCATGTGATATAATAGATTCCGTTTCTATCACCCCTATAGCTTATTTTAGCGAACATGTGGTCCGACGGTGGGAAGAACGAATACAGGATGATTGAGACCATGGATTATTGAGATAAGATCATTGAGACCAGATTTCTGGAGTATTGAGACCAGGTACCTGGAGTATTGAGACCAGATTTCTGGAATATTGAGATCAGACAAGTATTTTTCTAATTTGTTGTATTTGCCATAAATATAACGTTAAGTGATATTGAATATGTGATATCCTATAGTTTAAAATGCATATTATTGCTTTTGTTCATTCATTCGGTGTATATCATTAGTTCAGAACAACTTATCAGTTGCGATATCTATATAGTGTTAAGTTGCTATAAAGAGCAATGCTTGGTATGAAAATATTTATAATGGTTTATTATTGATACCATATTCTTTTTTATGATATTAGAATAATAATAAGATACTCCATTGAATGAACAAAACATCTTACATGTATTTTCACAAAGTGACATGTTGTTTATAGTCGTGTAACTTTCATATACAAGTACCCATGTGATTGCTGGACTATTGAGACCAGACAAACATATTTTCAATTTATTGCATTTGTCATGAATAAATCTGCAAGTGGTATCAAGTATGTGACATTTTATAGTTTGAAGTGCATATTATTGATTTTTGTTCATTCATTCGGTGTATATTATATTTAAAATGTTCAGGAATTTTGTGAAATATGTTTTATTACGTAGCACGCCTGCTTGACTTACATGGCCGTTTATTGGCCAATTTAATCAATAATTATCTGCGCCTCGTATTCAAGTACTGTGGAAAAAGATATTTTAATATAAGAGAACATACTGTCACTAATAAATATATTATACATTTTGAGAATGAGTATATCCCTGAGCCCTAATTCTCATTAACGGACAGATTTTAAATTATTTATACCAAAGTAAAGGTGAAACTATCTAAATATAAATACTTGGAATTATGTCTATATAAATAATATTGGTTCAAATACTTAAACTAACCATGGTAAACAAGATATTTCACAGTCCTATTTGATTATTTCAATTAACACATTCCTATCAACACCTAATACATTGGCGTTTAACTACCAATTATACAACTTAATGGGATTATCGATAACCCTTTAACAACCCATTATACAAAATTATTGGATTATCTGATGTACATAATACAGCATTCTTTGATTTGTTAATTAATTGTCTGCTGAAAATTATACATAAATTTGTCAACAGATTGTTAAATAATTATATTGATTACACAATAGAACCTTTTTAGAGCAACACCCTTTGGGAGCTGCAAATATTGGTCGTTATTTAGAGGATGTGTTCAAAAGAGGTTAGATTATAGTTAATGTCTCAAGATGTTGTACTGTACTATCAAGAAAGTATTGTAATACTAGCTGTTGTTATAGAGAGGTGATTAATAGATTAATAGATTGACTTAGCAGATCATGAAAAAAATGACAATATATAAAAGATCATACAAATATCACATATTCTTTGATTATATTGACTCATAATTCCAATTCAGAATTTTAAAAACGTACCTTACATATTTACAGAATTCTTTCTATATCAAAGTGCCTTTATCAATAATTAATCAAATTTTCGACTTCAAATAAATCTTTTATCAATCTGAATATAATCAAATGTCAGCCCCATTGAAACTAACTTCCTCGAAATGATGTGCGATGATTTTACACTTAAAAATTTGATTACTTTGGTTGAATTATTATTTCAACTCATGAATTAGATTGATTATACACTAAAATTAATATCTTTATACAGGCAATAGTTCTAGGGAATATAGTCAATTTTAGTGACAAACATACTTGAAGCCGAAATATGTAGCTTAATACATGTACCTTTGCGAGTTATGTTATAAGATTCTGTAACTTCACGTACATATATTACATGTATAAAACATAATTATTATAGAAGAAATTGCAAAGAAAGCACTTTAAGTTTTCTTTAAAACAATTCTAAACATTGTGGAATATACACTGTGTACATTGTAAAATTGTTAAAATTGTTTGTTGTAACATTTTATGAACAGTTGATATTTTTAACCATTAATATGTCTTAAATCAACATAAATATATCAGTATATAGTCAAATAAATATATTAATAATGTGGTCTCAATACTCCATAGTCTGGTCTCAATACTCCAGAAATCTGGTCTCAATACTCCAGAAATTTTCTGGTCTCAATAATCCATGGTCTCAATGCTCCAAAAGCCGGAAGAACATGGCCTGTCCGACCTAATATCGTAACAAGTTTCGCTCGAGTGATATATCCATTGCGATACTGGTTCGCACTAGATTTGGTACGAAATTATGAACAAATAGTGCATTTAATTTTGTTTGAATTTCAGAAATCTGACAACTTTACCTGAGAAGGAGTACATCATGGATTCCCCTGACGATGTATGCGAACCTTGTCAATATAGACATGTTCACACCCCCGCAAGTATATATTGCAACACGTGTCGAGAATCGTACTGCAAATCGTGTGCTGATGTACATAGAGCGAGTAAAATCGGTAGGTCACATTTCCTGGTAGGTACCGAAAACGAAAATGTGAAGGAAACAACACTGGGAAAAGATTTGGAAAATTCTCAGTCATGTAAATCTCACTCAAATAAATATATGGAATTCTACTGCAGTGACCACAGCGCCTTTATTTGTACCATGTGTCTGCTAACATCCAAGAAACATAAGAAGTGCAAACACATCTTTGAGATTTTATCTGCAGGAAAAGCGTTGATAAAGAACAAGTTTATGATGAAGATTAATCAATATCTGCAGGAAATCGCCGACCAAGCTGAGCAAAAGAACGAAACAGCAAACAAAGCCAGTGTGAGGTCGAAAGAAGAATTTGATAATCTGAATACTCAGATAGATGGTTTTGTCGAAAAGATTGACACTGTTGTCACATCATTGAAGCTTCAAGCAGTGGGTATTAAACACGACATGGCTGTTAAATATGACAAACAGCAAACGGAGGTTGAAAGTTCTCAGCATGAGGTCAGGGCACTTGTAACTTCGATAGAAAGTTGTCAAATCCTTTTTGATACGGTTCTCAAGACGGGATCACCGGCTGATACATTCCGTTGCATCGTTTCAATGGTTGGGCAATATAATGCATTCAAAGCCAAAGCTCAACAAATGAAAATTGCTATACCATTGGTTAAAGTTGCTGTAGGTACAGATTCGTTATTGCAAAAGATGGAATATTTCGCACATATGCCCGAAATTAAAATGGACATAATTGAGGAAGACACTCCCGCGTTTTCCTTTACCAAAGATCTTAATTCAGAGTTTCAGAGCAGTCTGAGTACCAGCGTCCTGGAAAATATTAACACTTCAATTGGTATACAGCAATTCGGTGCAGAGACAGAGTGTGTGGATGGTAGAAAAAAGGACGTATCTGAGACAGCTGCACAAGGCAAGGACACCAGAGAACCAGACAAGTGCAAAAAGAAATGTGATGTAATCGACACATCTTCCAATAGACAACCGATACAACAACAACCAGAAGAGGACGGGACGATTCAGAAGAGCCAAGAATCGTTACAAAAGTATAAAACTGAGGGCGATGAATCTGAAATCAACGTAGAATTTGATCGCGTTATCAAAATTGAGAAGACAGACGCCAATTTCAAAGGAATTGTCACCTTGCCGGATGGCCGAATTGTTTTGTCAGATTCTAAAAAATCAAGACTGCTCATTCTCAGTAGCAATGCCGTAATTCAGGTTGAGATACCGTTGACATGCGTCCCTGAAACCATGACAACACTCGCTGGCAAATATCTGGTGGTGTGTGTAAGGAATACTAAGCTATTGCTTGTCTTGGAAATTGACAATATGAGAAAGGTTAAGGCTAAACTAGAAACAAGATTTCACCCCAAATGTGTGCAAGCAATTAATTCGTTGAGAATGTTGGTATCTATGAAAGACGCTAGGGGTAACTGGTACCTGGATGTGATGACGATAAACGGAGCTGTAACACAACGTATCAAATTGGATAGATTTTATGACGGTTACAATATCGCTGTTCAACACGTATCAGACAATAACTACATCATTAATTGCTGTGATTATAACGGCACCATTCGTCGATTTGGCATGACTGGCCAACAGCTGCACACCGAACCTATTGCTAACGTGTCAAGAGTGATGGCTGATCAACTGGGATTTGTGTATGCCATTCAGCAAGATGGAAACATAAAAGTTTATTCACCAAACTTGGCGACATCAAAGATTTTTATCGGTCCACTTCGTGGTGACAGTTATGCTACATTCAATGCTACTTTCGATAGAATCTACATGTTGTTGTACAAGGCGAAAATGATCGTAGTGATGAATGTGTCCAGAACGAAGATTTGAAAGAGTGTGGTAAAAGTGTCGCACCAAATATGTCCTCCTTCTGAAGTCTATGTTATTGTTTCAAACCGCTTTAAATGCTGATAGTTGCATTCAAAAGAGTACGTTTTCTTGATTTTGAAGCTGTTATTTTTCAACGAAATACTTTGATCTAACTTTCGACTAGGTTATAATATTTCTTTCTGTGACGTCACTGTGATAAGGCTATCGACTTGTCTGCAAATATCTTGGTGAACATTCCATTCTATGCACCTCTTTAGGATGTGATGGTTTTATAATAGTCTGAAGGGTGTCAACTCCTCAGTGTACAGGGTCCCCTTAGGCTGCGTCACCAGAACATGATGTATTATACTTTATATTTCATTTCTCCCTCCGCAAACATTAAATGTGCCCTGCCCATCTTCACTTAATTGCATTTGATGGTTGTTTTCTGTTTGTCCTTCACACATCCTGGGTTTAAATGTTAATCTTATGCCAAGTATACGTGGTAGTTGTTGATGAAAACTGGAGTCATTCAGCGTAGGCCTTTTGTTTGCTGAATCTTTTCTATTCAGCTTTTAAACAGCTTTCTGACAGCTAAAACTAGGCATTATAGTCCTTTTGCTGTGGAAACTGGGTCATTCAGCCAGTTATATTTTATTATACTTTTCGACAGCTTGGACTTGGGCGGATCTGTGCGTGTTTAGCTCGGCATTGTGTCTTTATGTGTTTTATGTTTCCTGCGCTCGGTTGGTTCAGTTGGGCATTGTGTTTTGTGTGTTTTTAATGTTTTGAGTGCTGCCTTCCCTGTCTGACTTAATATGATATTTTTCAAGGACCAATGGTTGTCTTCAGGTTTCTGAACCATAAAGCTATGCAGCATTGACAGTAAAGCTAAAACTTGGTATTTCAGCCATTTTACTGTTGGAACTAGGTCATTCAGCTTGGGTATTCTGCTTTTTATTGCTAAAACTAGTTCATTCAGCTTGTCGACAGCTTGGACTTGGGTGGATTATTTACTTGTTCAATTAAAAAGGATTATTTTACAAATTATATTGTTGTTCATGCTTAAAGTTTGAACCTTTTGGACAATGTATTCAACAAGTAAACAAGACAAATTTGTGATGCAATGCATCAAAGTAGCCGCAATTTTGTGGTTTACATGGCATGAATACTGTTATATCAAGCAACGGTGTTATAAATTATTCTAAACGACTGAAATCTCTTACGTTTCATTCAGATAGAATGAAATTGAGCGGGAAATATTCCAATATACACAGGTATTTGACATTATAAACTGGGAGTCACTGAAAAGTTACCACTTATATATATCTCTGTATTTTGTATACAATATGACCTATCGGTACAAAAGTTTTCTAGTGTGTGCATCTGAATATTGTTAAAGTTGTGACTTCTCAGTAAGGTCAAAACATAGTTGTGTTCGGCTTTTAACACAGTGTAACGTGAATTTTAAATATAAGAGTCCATTGATAGGATGGTACCTAACTTTTCATTGAGTATAAGTAACGGTATTGTATAACAGGTCTAGATCTTTTAATTTCTACTTATTGTTTAACAGCAATTTCGTTTACAAATGCATTTCTATATGGATGAGCAAAACGTTCTTATATACACATGCTGCACGATATGAAGTAAAAACACGTAAATACATGTAGCATGCAACCCTCGCATATATACAATTACAAGCACATTATAAATCATTGAAACATTATTATGTGACCATTCTAAATAGCTTACTGGTATTGGAAACTAGTCATCATTCCTTTGACCAATTGGATGTGCAGTGTTGCAATGTCACCAGATTATTAACATAATTCAAAATAAATTTGAAGTACTTGATAGTTCCACATATTTATTGGATTAAAGTAAATGTAGAATACAATGAATCGGTAAAACCGAATTATGCTTCCCGAAGCAAGTGTTTGTCCCAAAATTGGAAATAACTTATTACAGATACAGGTATAAAAAGAAAATAATGTAGAATTTTGGTTCTTTGACACCGCACTTCCTCTACCATTATGTTGAGTTTCAATCAAATGCCATCAATACTGTTCAAGTGAGGGACCTGCCAAGCATTAATTTGTATGAAAAAGGGAGATAATTAAAAAAAAACAATAAAGGTGCACTTCTCCTGAATGAGATTAATTCATCTATAAAGTTTCAAATCAATACCTCCCATAATGAAGGAGTTATGACCTGGACAAGAAGTAAGTATAAAAGTACAAAAGGCCATAACTCCAAAAATTTACAATAAAGAGTTATGTTTTTTGTGCACCGCACGTCCTCTCAATGAGATCTATTCACATATGAAGTTTCAAATTGATATCTCTAATACTGTATGAGTTCTGGCCCAGAGAAGAATTAAGTATAAAAAATTACAAAGGGAAATAACTCAAAAATATATATTGTAGGGTTATGGTTCTTTCACACTGCACTTCCTATCAATGAGGTCTATTCACCTATGAAGTTTCAAATTGATATCTCTAATACTAATTAAGTTATGGCCCGGACAAGAATGAAGTATGAAAAAAATAGAAAGGGGAGTAACTCAAAAAATGTGCAATCAAGAGTTATGGTTCTTGTGCACTGCACTTCCCCTCAATGAGGTCTAGTCACCGATAAAGTTTCAAATTGATATCTCTAATACTGTTCAAGTTATGGCCCGGACAAGAATGAAGTATGAAAAAGGAATTTCCTGTTTAACCCAAGGACATTGCGTCAGTTGTGGTGTTGGAATTGACCTTTTGTTAAGTTTCATAGGGTACCAGTTGAAGCTTTTGAACTGTTTTGTTCTCTGTAAAGTGGATTATTCAGGATTAGGAAATATTGTCGCTGATCGGATTGTCCTTTTGCGCTTCCGTAAGGTTCTGAGATCTGCAGTTTTTGCATAACAATTCAGTTTTGGTGATGATAACAGTCGTGTACCGGATAAAGACGTATATTCTATGTTCGATCGCAGCTGCATTAACCGAAAATGCAGTTTTGGTCTTCGTTAGGTGTCTTACCATGTTCGGTGAGTCCATCATTCACCAGCGGGGATTTTGGAGTCGCAACAGTAAAAGTCCAGAGCTTGAGGTTGTGGTTTGTTGTGGCTAGTCTGACGTTTGGAGATGTGAAGAGTTACATTGGGTTGCTGGCCATCTAACGTATTGGAGATATTACCTGTTCAATTTGGAATGTATTGACTTAATTTGGCTGAAATACAGGTATAGAAGTAGCAAGAAAAAGATGAAATAAGTGTCACTTGGATTAGTTGCTGTATTCCAGTTGGATTATAATTATGTGTCCTTATTCGTTATTTTGGATTATATGTGTATCCATGTCAGTGTTTGGATTAAGTTGCTGGATTCCTTATTTTGGATTTAATTAGCATTTTTCGGGTCTAGTTGGATTACATACAAATGCATTCTTACTGCTAGGATTAGTTGCAGAATGCAAATTGGATTAATTATGTATTACAAGTTTATTCAAGTTTTGGATTTAATTGATGGTGTATTCAACTGGGATCTAAACTTGTGTTTAATTTTCAGCTATTTAAATATAGTGCCATTTAAATGATCTTTCATTTTGTATTTAATGTTTAAATTTATCATGGCACATAGGACATATTGGTAGAGACGACTACCATATCAATTTTATTATTACAGTGCCTATTTATATCTTCAATCTGTGTTAAAATAATTAAATTAAAGGCACCAGGACTAACGTCATCGGTAGAGACGATTACCGTTCTAATAATTCTTATTTGTGCTAAATAAAGCACCAGGACTTAGTGTGAAAGTAATGAACAATGTGTGAAAATAAATCTCTAATTAGGACGTTTTAAGATACAGTTCCCAGGATTTATTTTAATAGGACACTTATGTGGATTACAAATGTGTTGGACACTTACCCATGTTTTGGATTTATGTTTGAATTTTAATGCATGTTTCTTTTATTGATGATTCATACAAATTCAAGACGTGAATTCGTATATTTCCATGTTTTAATGTTATGATTTATGTTCATTTTAATTTGAGAGTATGCGATTAATGACTATACTTTTGGTTGTCCTAAATTTTGGGGTAATAATCTTAATGGGGACCATTTAGTCTAAGGGAGGGGGAGTGTTGTGGTTTTTGGATATAGTATATGTGTAATGGTGCAATATATACTTATATCAGCTTCATAGGAATATTGAGCACAATTGTAGTCCTCACTGTTTGATGGTCAAAGTTTAATTGTTCCAGTGACTGCACATGGTTCACCTTAGTGACCTCTGCAAGAACTCTCGTCTCTTGGAACAAAGGAGATAGCATGTTGGTTATAAATCTGTTTGCAGGTTTCAATAAGATTTATGGTGCTATACTCCTTATATGGGGGCTACACTCTGAGATTTATAATGCTACACCCTTTATATGGAAGGTGTTGAATGAATAATGGTGCTATACCCCATATTTGGAAGGGAGGGTATATAAGTTGGTGCAAATCTTTGTTCGTGGTCAGTAGGGCTAGCATTACATTGAGATACGGTCAGTAGGACGAGATTACATTGAGCTAGGGTCAGTAGGGCCAGACTACATTGAGCTAGGGTCAGTAGGGCCGGAATAATACTTGAATTAGAATGTGGCGTGGGGGTAATTTTAGAACATACTAAACAACAGAAATTATAGTCATTGTGAGAGAAATTCGTCAACTTTTGTATTGGATCTTAGCTAGAATTTTGAATAGTGTAGAAATAAACTTATAAAATCAATCTGGACTTATAGTTACATGGATATAAAGCTTTCACTGTGATCACTCCTTCCTCCGAGATTCAAACACCTAACCCCAGTCACTGAGATTTAACACTGGTGGCAGCGGTGGGATATGTCAATAAAAAGACTCGAACTCACTACCTACCCCCACTTCTATAAAATTTAACAATATGTTAAAAGCTAAACATGCATTTCTAAATTATTTAGCTCTCAATAAAAAAGGTACAACTTTAGGTCTATTTTCATTTTAATATTTTTTTCGAACTGACAAATATTCATTCATACTGACAAATATTCATTCGGACTGACAACATTTTGACCATCGTGTGGATAAGGAAAATTATTTGCTGAACTGTCGTGCGGATAAGGAAATTAATCGGCACAACCGACGTGCGGATAAGAAAATTAATCAGTATAATCATCGTGCAAATAAGGAAAATAATTTACGAGACTGTCGTGCGGATAAGGAAAACAATTCAATTATTGGCACAACTGTCTTGCGCATCAGGAAAATAATTGGCATGACCATCATGCGCATAAGGAAAATAATTGGTACGACTGTCGTGCGGCGGATAATGAAAATAATTGGCACGAGCATCATGCGCATAAGGAAAATAATTGGTACGACTGTCGTTCGGATAACCAAAGTAATCGGGACGACTGTCAGACGCATAAGGAAAATAATAATTGGCATCACGCATGTTAATTAAATATATATGACACTCTATATTAACGTAAATATGCTGCCGCTTACACATATCGATCGGCCGATAAACAATGTTACCGCGTTAAGAGTAAAACGCACTAGTCAAATTCTACCCTGCTTTATGTAAGACCTCATAACTCGACAACTCGCAAATGCTTTAAAAATAAGTTTTTACATTTTATAAAACCTTACAGTATAAGCTTTTAAAACAAGCTTTAATGAACAAAATCGATCGAAAATTAGATTAATGTTTGATGATTTTCGACTGTTGATTGAATTTTTATTTGGTAAAAAACGGGATATTTTAAACTTACTTTTACGCGGAACGGATTCTTACTCGTCGCCGTGGATTTAATAACTAGGGTATCGTGATGAATGTTGTATTAATAGACAGGCATATATCTCTGCTTCATTACAAACTTTAAATATTTAAAATCGGATAATAGATACGATAATTATGAGGTCTTACATAAAGCAGGGTAGAATTTGACTAGTGCGTTTTACGCTTAACGCGGTAACATTGTTAATCGGCCTATCGATATGTGTAAGCGGCAGCATATTTACACCTTTTACATACGTTAATATAGAGTGTCATATACATTTAATTAACATGCGTGTTGGCATGACTGTCAATCATGTGGGTAAGAAAAAAATTGGCCCGACCATCATGCAGATAAGGAAGATAATCGACAACATACTGTTAAAAAGGATTTCACGAGCATATGATTAACGATGCTCATCCAAGACTGCCCAGCTCGACTGAATCAATCTAATGTCATAAGTCTGTGATATTTATTCAGGTTGGTTACTGAACTTTTATAAGATTTCAGATTTTATCATTTATTTAACAGTTTTCAATAGTGTTAAATTCGTACAGTTACAGTGTAGCACACGATGCCTCGTACTGATGTAAACAATTAGCGTGCAAAACGAAATAGCAATGCACAATAGATGCATAACATTGTTCAAAAGTTGTTTACATTTTTTAACATTTTGGGTCGAATCGGTACGAGTACGACAGTGACTTACTTCAAGGTCTGTATCGGATGTTGATGAAATTGCATAACTACGTTCGTTATGAGTATTAAAGAAGATTTTCCTTGTTCAACAAGTACTCGCGTCTTGTATTCACTTATTCCCGGCTATTTTTGATAAGTAAAGTTTTATCAAAACAATATATCTACTTCCGCCGTCATGTTTAAAACGCGGCCAAACTGCGGGCACGTGCGGCCAAATCAAGCAACTTTAAAATCATCAAGATATTGTTCATAATATATGAAAACTACTTATATAATCACAATAAACAGCACAATATCACAATAATTGCTAAAATACTGATATGTTACCGTTAAACTTTTGGAAGCAAGTACCCGGGCCAACCCATTCTGTAGTCTGGTTCCCTGTCGTTCTATATTTGTTTAGTAGTGATAGGGGAGGTAATCCAGACTACCCATTCCGTGACCGCAGATTCGGTAGTTTGACCGCGTTTTAAACAAGTCTATTTATAGTACAGAATTTATGAATAGACTAATTCCGGCGACTCAACATTTTTTTTATCAAATTAATGTTTAAATTTCAGCAATTTCTTTTCTTTTCATTATCTATAATTGATAAAAAAAGAAAATTTATATGAAACTCTATATTATTGTTTTCATGCGAAAACATCAGCATCATTGGTAAACGAATACAACTATCGATAAAATTAGCGATCAGTTCAGTAGTAGAAAAAATTAGACACCTCAGCTAGTCTACGCAAAAAGGGTTCAGCAATTAAATTATTAATACGGAAACATTTTTTATTTTAATTACGAACATTATCCATCCAAAAAATGTCATTTATGGTGGGATCAATGAGAATTTAAATGTGTTTGTACAGGTATCAATTAATAGCTTCAATATCCACGCAAACAAATTTATTCATTTTAATAACTATCAGTAACTTGTCCTTTCACGTCCAGGGGAGAAATTTGGTTGGTATTCCATAAGATAGCCGCCTCAAGGGCGGCTATCAACAACTCCAAAATCTCGTAACATTTTTGTTTCTTATGAAATAAATGCACAATAATGTTCGTTTTTAAAAATAAAGAATAAAAAAAATTTCACTATTAATAGTTTGTCCAATTTTGTTAAAAGAAACATTAAAGCTATTTCAAATGTTAAAGTTTGTCGCCAGGATACACTATTTGGTACAAGGCTTTACATACATGACTCTTAAACAATGTTAACAATTGTTATGTGTTTGTAAATGTACATTTTAATTTTAATAGTTAAACTGAATAGAGAATCCTACATCGATTTGATTGCCTTTAAAATACTGACATATACTCTGTTTATGTCAGTGCTGTCTTGTGGATAGTCAAATGGAGAATCCACACTCTTATAAAGTATAAACATAAATTATATATATTTTTGGAATGTGTACTATTTATACGTATATATCGGATATGGCAGTAAGAAATCATCTATCATAATATTTAAATATCCACCATAAACAAACATACTTGAATGCATAATACAACAACAAATTACAAGTAATGACACGTTTTGTTACAAATTATTCTCATCAGTCTAGCACCCAAACGCATGAAGTCTGGATATTGTATTGAGTGCATAATACAAACTTGTTTGAACATAAACAAGCATTATATATGACATTTTTATCTCAAATGATGTGAAAATGCATATGGCCAACAAAAATGGCTTGCAATACCTGTTATCTTGATGTTGAATACACTTTATACCATAAATTATTTTATTGTGTCAATATCCGCAATTTAGTCCAACATGCATTCTACGAATATTGCGAAGTGATACAATCATTTCTTGGTGGGCTTTTTTGCAGATATTTACTGTTCATCTCAAAACATGAATATTTTACGAAGTATTTGTTTGGTCAAACTAATGCTTTTCTTGTACATATGATTAAATCCCCAGTGAACCATACGTGTTAGTGACGGAGACGTCTTTTACCGGTGTTGTTCTGCAAGACGCCTTTAACACATGTTTGTGACCTATTGCAACAACGCAGACGTCTTTAAAACACAGGTAAAACGTGTTGGTATTAGAAACCACGCGAAGACTTTGGCAACACTTTAAAAATATATAAAAAAAATCTTCTTTTTTCTGTTTTTTTTATTGTAAGGAGTATAACGAACAGTTGTCATTCGCTTATTTCTTTATTGGAAATAGCGAAAATATTACTTGACAACTTTAGAACGTATCCAAGTCGTAACGATTACGTTTTCAGTTCAACAACGTCTGGAAAACTTGTAGGAGACGAGATGAAAATATTTTAATTTTGCATCTCTTGGAATTTTTTTATGCAAAATAATATAAATATGTTAATAAGTATGTTTTGGTGCCGACCAAAATATACTCAAATGTATGTACAACAAAGACGTGTTTAACACGTGCGGAAAATATCTTTCCGTCACGTGACTTCGATCGAATCCGGGTTCTAATCATCGCCATTTTGAATCGGAAGCCTGTTGGAACTGTTTGCATCTGACGGGAAAAGTGTCTGTTTTTGAACCGTAAGTATGTTTTATGAATGCCGTGTACTTTACAATAGTTAGTTAGGATACAATAAACTTTACCGTCTATTCTCGATTGTAACGCTTTAAACTGTTCTATCAAAGTCAGTTTTTTTAATAAATTATATACATGTTCTCCCTGTATAAGAGGTCAAAACGTGTTCTTAACGTCGCCTAGACGGTTTTATTAGTAGAAATTGGAGTTGAGACGTATTCTTTCCGTCGCCGAAACGTTTCCTGTAGTTCGCGGTAAAGACATGTTATAAACGTAGCCTACACGTATTTTTTAGAGCTTCACAGTTTAGTTGAGACATATTCTAAACGTTTCTCGTACTTCACAAACTTGACGTGTTTTAACGTCACCTAGATGTATCTACTAGAGCTTTCCAGTTAGAGAAGAGACATATTCTAAACGTCACAGAAACGTTTCTGTAGATCACGGTCAAGACGTGTTCTTAATGTCACCTAGACGTATTTACTTGATTTTTTTCAGTAAGAGTTGAGACGGATTCTAAACGTCGCCGAAACGTTTCATGTACTTCACGGTCATGTCTAGAATTACTAGTATTTTCCGACTAGAGTTGAGACGTAAATTAAACGTCGTCGAAACGCTTTTTGTATTTCACGGTCAATTAAGACGTGTTCTAAAGGCTTAGACGTATTTACTATAGCTTTCCAGTTAGATTTGAGACGTATTCTTAACGTCACCGAAACATTTCCTGTACTTCGAGGCGAAGACGTGATCCTAACTTTGCCTGGACGTATTAACTAGAGCTTGTCATTGAGAATTGAGATGTATTCCAAACGTCACCGTAACGTTTCATTTACTTCACGGTGAAGACGTGTTCTTAACGTCTCCTAGACGTATTTACAATAACTTTTCAGTTAGCGTTAAGACGTATTCTAAACGTCACCGAAACGTTTCGCGTGCTTCACGGTCAAGACGTGTTCCTAACGTCGCCTAGACATATATACTAGATATTTTCAGTTACAGTTGGGACGTATTCTAAACGTCGCCGAAACATTTTCTGTACTTCACGCCAAGAAGTGTCCTTGTCGTCGCCTAGATGTATTTACTAGAACTTATCAGTTAGAGTTGAGAGGTATTCTGAACGTGACAGAAACGTTTTCTGTACATCACGGTCAAGACATGATCTTAATGTCGCCTAGACGTATTTACTTGATTTTTTTCAGTAAGAGTAAGAGATTCTTAAAGTCACCGAAACTTTACCTGTACTTTACGGTCACGACGTGCTCTAAACGTCGTCTAGACGAATTTACTAGAACTTTTAATTTAAGAGTTGATACGTATTCTAAACGTTGCCGAAACTTTTCCTGCATTTTATGGTCAAGACGTTTTCTTAACGTTGCCTAGACGTATTAACTAGAGCTTTCCAGTGAGCGTTGAGATGTATTCTAAACGGCACCGAAACGTTTCTCATGCTTCAAGGCCAATACGTGTTCCTAACGTCGCCTAGACATATTTACTAAAGCTTTCCAGTTTGAGTTGAGACGTATTCTAAACGTCCGTGAAACGTTTCCAGTACTTCACGGCGAAGACGTGTTCTTAACGTCGCCCAAACGTATTTACTAGAACTTTCCAGTTAGAGTTAAGATGTATTCTAATCGTCGCCGAAATGTTGCACAAGGTGTCACAAGGACGTGTTCTAAACGTTGCCGTGACGCTTTAATTTATTAATTTTCCACTTATAGTTGTAGATAACAATGCCTCATAAGTCTACAGCGTTGGAGGCACGTCGATGAAGGCTATTACGAAAGGAAATGAGAAGAATGGTAGAAATTACAAGGCAATGTGATACTTCATCTGATTATTGGGTTATTGCACTCCACAACCACAACCACAACAAATCATTCTTATATGGGCATGCTTGAGAATCATGAAGGCTCGCCAAGAGATTGATGCGCGGAAGGTGTCTTCTCTTCGGACCACATCGCAGTGAAGTGTTTTACATTTATGGAATTAGAGTGAAATATGAGTTTTTCTGACAAGGCTGCTACAAATACATGCGTTAGCGATGTACGTGCACATTCAGAAAGGACTATGGGTTTCGGGAGACACCACTTAAAACTTCCGATACGTCAGACTCTAGTGATCGGAACGACCGTGAAGGAGACGAGGCAAATATAAAAGAATGTCTAACGTTATTTCTAACTAAACACTCGCTGTCTGTGCCGGCTACTGAGAACTGTTGCACAATTTCAAAAGTGTTGTGCCCCAGGGGCTCCCAAAAGCCAGACGTACACTTTGAGAACAACGCGTGGTATCCGTGATATTGTTAATAATTGCGGTGGAACATTCATTTTGATCAGGATTAAACTTTTCAACAGTGTCACTTTGATTAATGGTAAAAATGTAGAAAACATGAACTTTCGAATTGAGAGGTTTCTACCGTTTTTAAACCCCATCGTATATATTATAAAAGCATTTCATCAAAAGAACTAATCTGGTTCCATCAATTTTTCACTTGAATATTTGTAACTTGTGTATGTATACACAGTATTACTTTTATTCTTATTATTGGAAGTCATACATACGTAAGTTGGATTGGTGTCTTGTATTTATCTTCAATGATTGAAAGTTTTTAATATATCATTTTTTGTTTAAGTGAGAAACGGAATTGTAGCCTTAATGTTTACACGTAATGTCATTATATATTAGCTACAGCAAACGCTGTTTTTATTGTTCCATCTCATTCATTTCGACAATAATTAAACTTTTCAGCAGTGTCACTTTTGATTACTGGTTATTTGTTGAAAACCACGCATTTCGAAAATAAAATTCCTTCTATTTTCAAACCCGATCCTAGTACAATTACATTAAACGCTTTTTAGTTATATCCAATAAAACATAGATTTTGAATGTTTACCTTGTGTCTTATACAACGTATTACTATTTATCTTATGACAGGGGATGCTATCCACATACCAGTTGATAACGTTTGCTTCACTTTCAGGTCCAAATCACTGAACTAAGACGTTCTTGTTTGGATTGGTGGACAGGTCTTAAACGCGTTTTATTACGTTTAGAAGACGTTCTATTTGGAAGTCGTTTTGTAGCCTTCAAAACGTTTGGAATACCCAACAGAGACGTGATCAGCGTCTTCAAAATGTAACGCTTTTTGTGTGATGATCACGTCTTCAACACGTGCTAGTTGTAAACGTCTCCTTATGTTCAGAAGGCGTTCCAAACACCAAATCAAGACGTTCTTGTTTGAAATAACGGGCACGTCTTAACCACGTGACATTACGTTTGGAAGACGAGTTCATTTAAAGTCGTTTTGTAGTCTTAAAGAAGTTTGGAAATCAAACAAAGACGTGACTCACGTCTTCAAAATGTAACGCTTTTTGGGTGATGATCACGTCTTCAATACGTGTTAGTTGGAAACGTCTACGTCACGTTTTGGAGCCGTCCCAAAAACCAATTCATGACGTTCTTGATTAGATTGACGGGCACGTCATTAACACGTGTCGTAACGTTTTGAAGGCGTTCTCATTTGGAGTAGTTTTGTAGTCTTAGACACGTGTTAGTTGGAAACGTCTCCGTCACGTTCGGTTCGAATGGTTCACTGGGTCCGAACTATATCCAGACGACTTTATGCGTTTGAGTGCTAGACTGCTGAGAATGATTTGTAACTGAACGTGTCATTGCTTGTAATTTGTTGTGGTGTTTGAGTGAATGAGTGGCAGTTGCAACTGTCTGTGTGATTATGTGAAACTATATGTTTGTATAATTGATTAAAATTTGAAACTGTATATTTGTATTATTGTATGTAATATAATTTGTTTTAACCTCAATAAATATAAAATCAGTACGTGTTTTAAGAGAGTGTTCAAAGTTTCTCGTAAAATATACAGTCCTGTCTATCTCGAGATCCTAACTACCTTAATTATCTTTGTCATACACATGTATGTGTATATAGTTTATGTCTCTGTTGAATTGCTTCGTTGTCCTTTAATAAATTTTCTTGAAAGTTTTATTTTTGGATTTTTTTTATTAAACTGAAAGTCATCCAAGGAGAAGAATTTAATAAGAAAAAGTGTCTTCCATTCTAATCCATTCTCCTTAAACTTGTGTGTTATTGTACTGTAAATTGTATGTAAACTGTTATATATTGGGGAAAATAAATATGTTTATCATATGTTTGACGTCGCGGCAGCGAAAAAAAGCCATTATTTATTTTTGATAATACACTAGTGTAATAAAGCTTTGACGTGACGTCACTCAAAGTATATAGACCTTGAGCTGACAATTGACCCTGCTCCCCCCCAGGGGGAATTTTCAACACTATGATTTTCTTAAACCTTATGGTAGGTGGCATTCACAGACAAAAGTTTGCAAGTTTCTGTTTGGGCTTTAACGAGTTACGGAGATATCAAATAAGTGACTATGCGATTTTCTACAGGAATCACTAATTTTGCTTATATGATATTATAAACATACCAATTGTTCAATAAAGTATGTGAATAAGACATTTATGTATGTTAAATGTATTTAAAATTGTAACTATCAGTTGTACAAATTATTATAGGCAAAAATGTGATATAACATACGTAATTTACGTTACTTTGCATGAAATTACTAGAATATTAAAAAAACAGTCAACGTATATGACGTTTTTAAGTTAAGAAATGATGATACTGATTAGTATGCAGCTCAATAATGTATAAAGCTATAGTACAACTACACAAATAGTTAATTGAAATGAAATGCCATGTAAATTATGTTACCTTTAAAAAATATGGTTTTTTTTCAACAACATTTCAGTTAAAATTTCGGTAAAACACATAAAGTGGGGTGACAATTGGTGATTTTTTGGGGGTAGCGAGGTGACATGTAAGTACTTTATGGAACTGCCGGCATAAATTGTCAATACGTGGTGTGGACACGGAAATTCAAGATGGCGTCCAAGATGGCCGCCATAATTTACAAATACACTTAAAATTCTATTTTCTCATGCATTTTTATTTATTTATGTATATAGTCACAAATATTTGCTTATATATTATTCCTTTGATAATGTGCATCATATGGACACACAAGACTGACCACTTTGAAGTCAAGGTCAAGGTCATTTCAAGGTCAAGTTACGAAACATATTCCCCATGGGATATGCAACACTGCAAAGTACAGGCATCCCAAGATCATATGGGGTACATAACACTTGTCAATACAACCACCCAATGTCACACTCGGTACTCACTATCACAGAGTACAGCCATACAATGCCGTATGGGGTAGTCACTACCACTTCTTATTGCCATACTAGGCCAAAAATATGGTCCACAAAATTCCCCCTGGGGGGGGGAGCAAAACCCCCTCTGGCTCACAGTCTATAGGCGACGTCGTCAAAGTTGCGCGTTTATTATAGTGAAAATAGGTAGTTATTTTATGTTTTATGTTCTGAGTCACAACAACATAGTACTGACATCCAAGACCCAATCACCACCAATTACAGTTTATATTTGCACTAAGTGGTCAACATAACCATTGAGTACAGTCACACCTGACTGTGTATCAACTATACTATGTCCTAAGGGGTTATCGGACCAACTGAATACTGCCATAGCAGGTGCAATATAGCCATCATTGGCTCTATTGAGTAATTCTCCACCACCAACCAGCCTTCTTAGGCCATATGCCCTACTCACAACTACTATGTACGGCCATACTATGCATGAGAGATACTCATAGTCACTGAGGAAAGCCATTCAATGCCCTATTTGGTACTTAACACTGCCTAGTACAGCCGTCCCATGCTAGCTAATGAACTCACCTCCACAAGTTCAACCATCCCAGGTACCGATTGGGTACCCACCTATACAGAGAACAGCCATCACAGGTCCTATTGACTATCCTATACCACTGAGAACAACCAGCTCAGGCCCCTTTTGGTACCAACCTCCTCTGAGTACAGTCATCTCAGGCCCTGTTGGGTACCCACCACCTCTGAGTACAGACATCCCGAGCTGTATTGGATGCCCATCACCAGAAAGAACAGCCATCCCAGGTTCCATTTGGTACCCACAACCTCAGAGTACAGTTATCTCAGGCCCTATTGGGTACCCACCAAAGCCATTTTGGGTACTCAACATCACAGATTAAGCCATCCCAGGCCTCATTGGGAACCCACCAACATAGATTTCAGCCCTCCTAGACCATATTGGGAACCCACAAACACAGATGTCAGCCATCCTATGCCATATTTGGAACACACCAACACAGATTTTAGACCTCCTAGGCCATATTGGGAACCCACCTACACAGATTGCAGCCATGCTTTGCCATATTGGAACCCACCAACACAGATTTCAGCCATCCTATGCCATATTGAGAACCCACCAACACAGATTTCAGCCATCCTAGGCCATATTGGGAACCCACCAACACAGATTTCAGCCATCCTAGGCCATATTGGGAACCCACCAATACAAATTAAATCGAGGGGCAATCTGTGTCCCAGTTTCATCGTTTGATTATTAAATGTGTGTTTGTGTATTAAGTTAAATACATATTGTATAAAGCAAACAAAAATACGTGTACGTTTGAGATTTTACAAAGATAAGTCAACATTGTGTTAAAATTACAGCATATATGATATTGTAAAGTTTGTAAGTAAGGTAACGTAAATTGAAACATAAATTCTTTTGTTAAAATACATGTGTTGAAAGTTCAATGCAAATGCAAACTGCGATAAAAGATATTTTGATTTCAAAATCAATTATTTTTTAGTGGTAAAGTTTATCTAAAGTCAAGAATACAAGGCTAGTAAATTGTATTTTTGTTTGATATTTAAATACATGTACATTATAATTTACATGTTGTTTAGTTAAATATTTTGAACTGCAAACCTATAATAGTTTTTGAGTAGGATTAAATTGTTATTTTTTTATTTTTTATTGTTTTAAGTACGTTTTTAAGACATGAACTTTAATTTGTATGTTTGGTAACGTAAAGTGCAATGTAGTATTGCCTTAACATATCTTACAAGTAAGATTCTTGTTAATATATATAATATAAACCATTATAAATATATAAAATGGTATTATATGTAACTGAAAAATGTATGATACAATTTGAATACTTGAAAGTATTGAAGGAATGAAAAACGCACATGTTTTGGAGAATGGGTGACATTTTAAGAATCGCTACCAAACATCTATCTCTTAACCTATACTGGCAATCTATACATCATTTTTTAGGTTGAATGTTGAACTTTGTAATGGTAACTTCATAATTTGATTGCCTGGTCATCTAAATTTAAAATAGAAAACTTTATGCCAAAAAGCTTTTGTTTTTTTAGGGTAACGTATGTTTTCCCATATTTATCTTCTTTAACATTGCATTTTGGCATTGAAATTCTATCAGTTTGCAGCTACTAGTTTACTCTCTTAAATAACATATGCAAACTTGGAATTATTTAATAGCATCATGGTACAATTTATCTTTAAAAATCAAAATATTTTTTTTATATTTTAGGGGTAACGTATTTTAAAGCTTGGTAACGGAGAAAATCCCCACCCGCCAGTTGCAAACTTTATGCCAAAATGTTCGCCACACCCTAGGGTTTCAAAAAAATATGGTCCACAAAATTCCCCCTGGGGGGGGGGGAGCAAAACCCCCTCTGGCTCACAGTCTATAGGCGACGTCGTCAAAGTTGCGCGTTTATTATAGTGAAAATAGGTAGTTATTTTATGTTTCGGCCAGAAATGACTAACATATGATAAAAAGAACATTACATTTGTGACTTTCCACATTGGATTTATTAAACTCGTTGAATAAAATCGATAAAATGCTCGGCAGAGCCTCGCATTTTATTATTTTATTCAACTCATGTAATATCCTCTACTTAAACTATAATTATTTTTACAATTACTATATTGTGCATCTTCACCCTAACAAAACTTTAATTACTGGGTAAATGATTCTGTTTTACTAAATTGTAAGTACAAGTCATCGTTACTTCTGCCACGAACTGCTGTTACATAACTTTTATATTCCCCTAAATTCCGACTCCTTTTCAGGCTTTGATTATGCCTTACTATATGAATAGCTATTTTCAGTAACTGTGCGTTTTTCTGTTTTTTTTCATGTCCAAGCCGCATGACACAAGCCACCCTAACAAAAAGTTTCATCACAAAATAATTCCAAACTGAAGTTTCTAGCGGAAACGACCAGTTTGACTAAGAATGTGTGCAAAGCGGCCCTTTTAAAACGGTTGCTATGTTATGTCAACCACACATTACCTTTCTTATAAGTGGTCTCATGGCAATCATATTGTAAATAGTCCAAGGAATATTTATACAAAGTTTGGAGCTTTTCCTAAAGCTTCATGTGCGTATCACGTACTGTTTTCTCATGAACAGCCGCACAACCTGTGTCGCAGACTATACCGTATCCGTCACAGGAATGCTCGGAGTATAAACCAACTGTATCATAGAAGTGGTTGAGAAGTGTGTTCACAGATCGAATATTCAATCACAGAAATGCTGATATTTGAATATGACTTTTTTAAAGTCCTGGAAGATGATATCTTAAAATACAGTAGTGAAGGTGATATTTTACTTTCAGGTGACTTTAATGCACGAGTTGGCCATAAACAGGACTATGTACCGAAAATTGATTTAGATAGATTTATTGATTTGCCACATAATGATAACGATGTACGTGCTATTCCTGTACGTAAATCATGTGATACTACGAGTAACTCTTTCGGAAATAAACTTTTATCTTTATGTTAACAAGCTAATTTGTGTATTACCAATGGTCGTTTGGAACCAGGCCATTAGACGTGCTACAATGGATCTAGAAATCACACAGGGGCAAGTGTCGTTGACTATATAATAACGGAATTCAATAACTTTTCACTATTTGATGATATGCATGTACATGAACTTTCTGAATTTTCAGACCATTGTGCTGTAGACTTTTCATTGTCATTTGAACATATGTCTTGTTTTAACTGTGTTAAATCGAGTTTTGATAAGATAGTCTGGGATTGTAATAACACTGAATTGTTGTATGAAACTTTCCATGAGAAAAAAAACTTTCAGAGAATCTGACATTAGGAGAATCTGACGTAAACAAAACTATCGATGATTTTTCAAAACTTGTATATGATGTATCAATTCAGTTAAATGGCAAAACGATTACAATTGATAATTCAAAGAAACGTATAATAAAAAGATCACCCTGGTTCGATGAAAGTTGTAAACTCGCAAAATCACAGTTCTATCGATGTAAACGTGGGTACAAGTGCAATCCTACTATTGAAACGCGAACTCTATTTTTAGAAAGTAGATCATTATTTCGTAAAGCAAAAAATAAAGCAAAGAGAAAATATAATTTAAAAGAGAAACAGTCACTTTCCAAGTTAAACAAATCCAATCCCCGTAAGTTTTGGAAATACATTAATAAATACAAAAATACGTTGATAAGTACCTCTCATGATGTTAGTAGTAATGATTTCGTAGTGCATTTTAGCAAACTTTCAGACATACAGAATGAAAATAATTTTCGTTTTGATGGACATGAAGAACGAACAGAGGAATTAAGCATTGATGAACTAGACCGTCCTTTCACCATAAGTGAAATAAGTAAAACACTTGCTTCCCTTAAAAGAAACAAAAGCGCTGATTATGATAACAATGTTGCAGATTTTTTCATAGACTCTCGGGAGTTTGTATCTCCATATCTTGTGACTATATTTAATCATATTTATGATAGCGGTACTTACCCTGAGTCTTGGTACAAAGGCGTCATTGTCCCGATTCATAAGAAGGGTGATAAGAAGAACCCAAATAATTACAGAGGCCTAACATTGATAAATGTTATTTCAAAAATATTTTCTTTAGCACTTCGTAATAGAATAAATTCATGGTGTGAATACTCATATATATTTAATGAATACCAGTTTGGCTTTAGAAATAATCGAAGTACTGTTGACTGTGTGTTCATTCTACATTCTATTATACAAAATATCTTATCGAAAAACCATAAATTATTCTGTGTTTTCATTGACTACGAAAAAGCATTCGACACTGTCATCCACGATGCCCTGTGGATTAAACTGGTTCAATCAGGTATTCGTTGTAAAGCCATTTCAATGATGCAGTCTATATATCGTAGTGTCAAATCATGTATTAAAGATTGCAATACAATGACATATTCCAACTTCTTCGATGTAACATTGGGCCTGTAACAAGGAGAACCACTTTCACCTCTGATGTTTATCCTATTTTTGAATGATATATATGATTCTGTTAGTTTTGATAATCTTACTGAAAATGATATTAATTATCTATCTATATATATATATTACTATTTGCTGATGATATAGCGTTATTCACTACAGATGCAGTCAGTCTTCAGGCACAACTAGATAGCATTTATGCCTACTCTTGTAAATGGGGTCAAAAAATTCATGTATCAAAAACCAAAGTATGCGTTTTTGAAAAGCGTAGATCTCAAAATAATTTCAACTGGAATGTAAATGGTGAACAAATTGATATTGTAGATAATTTTTGTTACCTTGGAATAAACTTTACATATACTGGCTCTATGGGTTGCGCTGTCAAAACTTTAAATGAGCAAGCTATGAAAGCCTATCACAATCTTCTATTCGTCTTTAATAGAGTAAGTCTGGATGTTAAAAGTAAACTTTCGCTTTTTGATTCTTTAATAGCGCCAATTATTCTATACGGGTGTGTCTGGGGCGTATATAATTATCATGAGGTCGACAAAATCCACCTCAAGTTTTGTAAGCGTATATTAGGTGTACGTCCCCAGACTTCAAACGCTGCAGTACTTGGAGAATTGGGTCGTTTTCCGTTGTCTCTCATTGTATTGAACATTCTTTGATGTACTGGATAAAAATTATGAAATCGCCAAACTCGTGAATGTTCCGCTTGCTTGAAGAGCAACGCAATTTACAAATACGGAATACTCAGCCATGGTCTTGATGCTTCGGCAAACTATTTACCTAAACTCAGGCAACGTCTCCGAGACCAATATATTGAATCATGGCATGATACCTTATCTACACAAACTAAAATGCAATATTACTTAAAGTTCAAAACTATTTTTGAATACGAAAAATATTTAGATGTTGTATCGAATGAAAATTATAGACAAGAAATGTCCAGATTTAGATTAAGTTCACATTCTATTGAAATTGAAAATGGAAGGTATAATAATGTAGATAGGGCGGGCAGATTATGTAAAGTTTGTAGCCAAAACGTTGTTGAGTCAGAATACCACTTTTTATTACGTTGTTCTTTATATAGACAATTGAGATCTCAATACTTCAAAAACATATCATGGGTCTCATTAAATAAATTTGCAAATATTCTTTCATCTAAAAACAAGAAGGTACTTGTCAATACAGCGACTTTTATTTTCCGTTCTATGAAACTGAGACAGGAAAGACTGTCAATGATCGCTGCTTTGTAATATCTTAATACTGTTAATCACAATTTTGATTTTGGTTGATATGTATGCTATTAGTTTGACATACATGTATGTACATGTTTATGTGTCTATATTTACCTAGGCCATATTTTTTCCCTGATTTATGTAAATGGCTAAAGGTATGTTTATATACCGATTTGCTTTGAATAAATGGTAAAATGGCTGATACTACTGTATTAATCTAAAAAAACTTACATACATTTGTATATCCACACATGTAATGGCAAGTTGTACATATTTATTATTATCAGAATTAAAGTTGCTCTCGTTCACATATATTTTCTTCTTGCATGTTTGTCAACGTTAATTTTGACCAGTGACAATCGGTTGCCTTGTTTGGAAATGTACGTGTGTATACAAACTGCTTTTCAACATCATTTCCATTGTGGCCGGACGTCAAAACAAAATATGACTACAGTACATAATAACAGTGTAGTTAAGAGACCTTTTAAGTTTTAACACATCAGTCACAATCAGCGAGTCCCTGTCTTTTGATGATCACATTCATGACTGAAGCTATCCCTGTACGCAGTTGTAGCATGTGTTCGGACATCTGACACGTTGAACTTGTCTTCGCTTTACTATCTAATACGATATCAGGGACCTGCAAACTGGTTCCTCTTTCATCAATCTGTATGCTGGTTCCTCTGTCATCAACGTGCATGCTGGTACCCCTAACATTGTCATGCGTGCTGGTACCGCTATTTTCGCCCGATGTTATGCAGACGGTTCGAGGTTTATTTCTTCCAAGACTTTCAGCTAAAAAAGAAGAACGAGCGAGTTTCGATGATCTCATACTGTACCAATCACTACCAATAAAACATTCGGGGATTTTATTATCAAAAGTGAAACAGACTGACCCTAAGTTTGATTTATTAACGTATTGCTACTAACACCATTTGCCATACCGGTACAAACAGACATGTGCGTATATCCATCCATCCATCCATCCATCCATCCATCCATCCATCCATCCATCCATCCATCCATCCATCCATCCATCCATCCATCCATCCATCCATCCATCCATCCATCCATCCATCCATCCATCCATCCATCCATCCATCCATCCATCCATCCATCCATCCATCCATCCATCCATCCATCCATCCATCCATCCATCCATCCATCCATCCATCCATCCATCCATCCATCCATCCATCCATCCATCCATCCATCCATCCATCCATCCATCCATCCATCCATCCATCCATCCATCCATCCATCCATCCATCCATCCATCCATCCATCCATCCATCCATCCATCCATCCATCCATCCATCCATCCATCCATCCATCCATCCATCCATCCATCCATCCATCCATCCATCCATCCATCCATCCATCCATCCATCCATCCATCCATCCATCCATCCATCCATCCATCTTCCTGATAGCCAAACCCCTGCTGGGGACTTAGGCTTTGACACGCGTCAAACTGACAAAGAATGTTAATAAGGATAAGAAATAAAAGTATAAAAGATGTGAGAAAGAAGAAAGGTTAAAAATAGGTTAAAAACAGGGCAGGTATTATTTAGGGAGAGGCATGTTCAATACGGCTAACAGCCGTGCTGAACTCGGGTGTGGGAAGGTCAATGATGTCAGGGGGTAGGGAGTTCCAGTGTATTATTGTTCTAGGGAGGAAGGAGAATTTATAGTAGTCTGTTTTTGCATGTATCTGTTGGAATGTCTGAGAGTGTGATGTGCGTGAGGACCGGGTGCTAGGGATGAGACAGTTTGGACGTGGGATAGCAACCCGGTCATGTAAGATGTTGTGTAGCATAGTCAGTCGTTGGTCGATACGTCGTTGGTCAAGGCGTCTCCAGTTTAGGGTAGTCATCATGTCTGTGACACTGGACGTACGACTATAGTCTCGCTTGGTCCAACGAGCAGCTCTACGCTGTATGGCCTCAAGTTGCTCAATGAGGGTAGCTGTATGTGGGGACCAGACAGTGGAGCTGTACCCAAGTTGGGGCCTAACAAGTGTTTTGTATGCTGTTGCTTTTAGTTTTTCTGAATGTACTTTTATGTTTCTTTTGAGAAATCCTAGTGTTTGATTTGCTTTATATACAGTAGCGTGTCAAATGTTTATGCTTGACAAAGCTACTGTTACATAAACAAAATTTTTAAGTCATTTTTCACTTTAAATTGTTCTTACATCTATTCTTACTATCAGAGTATTGATCGAATGAGTTACGAGCGTCACTATCTTTATTAATATCAGCATCAACATCAGCATCATCATCATCATCATCATCCCCATCATCATCAATATCAGTATCGTCGTAACTTTTTTCTTCTTCTTCCACCAGCTGATCAAATATAGAAGGCGGGACAAAACTCTTGTTGGGACTGTTTGTGTACACAGTACTCGTACGACGCTTATCGGAAAGTGTGTAAGCATCCAGAGTGCTTCCACGACGTAAATCATTGCTCTTTCTCTGTCTGCCGTACAGTTCTATCATCAGTGAATCCTCTTCTAAATAACCAATCATCTGTAAGAGTTATTTACATAAACATGTGTACATGTATTAGCATTTGTAATGAAAAAGCCGTATGACCCTTGAGAACATCATTATACAATACACAATTTACCCAATAACACAACAAAAAGACAATATTCACCCACATTTAATAAAAGAGTGGGTACAAATAAATAGATAAAGACAGAGTAGAATAACTTGCAGCGTTTCATATTATGCATTATCTGCAAGAAGCTTTCTTTGGTAGTCATCTTGGCGACCATCTTGAATTTCAGGAGACGGAGGTAAAGATAAAATATACCATTGTAAGCTATAACGTGATTCCAATGCATGATGGGCTGCTGCTGTGCCATAACACTAATGCTACTAGAATTTTTTTCGGAACAAAGACAAATAGAGAGCATTCTAGTTTTGGTATATATCACAAATTGCATAAGTTATGCTTTATGAATTGTTTTTGACAATAGCAATATCTCGAATCCAACAGCATATAAAGGATCATCTTATTTACCTGTGTAGTAACGTTTTTCATCTGATGAACATGCTCGAAGTTATATTTTGGAACAACACCATATACCTCATCTGTGTAAACCCTGCCTTGGTCAGCGTGGAAAGAGTAGTGGCACCAAGACTGAAAATAATTCATACTTTATGATCAACTACTTTTTAACTAGTGGCCTCCGCAGCTCACTGGTTAGCACGCTTGCCGTCTAATCTGGCGACCCGGGTTCAAAACCGGGTGGAGGCACACATATATATGCCTGCCATATTTCAGCAGAAAGCTCGGCATTTAAACAATTTGTGTATGTAATTTACATTGTATTACAAAATTCAATAATTTATTTTTTGAAAAATATAGCATAAGTGACATTGTTCACGAACTAATAACTGAACAAATCGAAAGATAACCGTCGGACAGACAGGTGGAGGGGCAGGCATATTAAACACCGACGAAGCAATACCAGCCAACATAATAACTTTTCATAAACACAAATTGACAAAAATAACATACTTAAACCTTAAGCAGTCTATATTCATTACAAATGGTTAAGAACTATTTAATAAATGAACTTACTTTAATCTGTACACAAAGACTTATTATACATGTAGCATGAACATTATTCATGGTTTGTGGATTGAATATAAACTTACTGATCGAAATCTTTTAGGAATTCCTGTTGCTCCTTTTATCTTCATCTTAAATGATATAGTTTTTCCCATCTGCGCATATAAAATCAAAATAAACCAGATAGCAACACAACCCATTTCTCACAACTTTATACATTATATACATGTGTACATATACATTTGTATATCTAAGTTATTCGTAAATGAATTTAGATATTAATGACTTGCGTTTTCGTAAATAAACCAGGCAATTACTATAATGTACTTTTATTTCAAATTTAGATATAACAAAGAAACAAATAATACTACTGAAATCTCTTGAATCTTTTCTGTGCACAATCCTAGTACATGTCCATGAGGAAAATAAAGTCCTATTGTTTCATGCGATAAGACATACAATTAGGTGTTATTTCTGCAGTATATTACATATATACTATGTCACATACCAGTTCAGATGGTGTTTCTACAGCTAGGTTCTCAGGTTCCTCTACACCATCCACTGTACATGGAACCAGTGATACTGTCATGTGACCAACATGTTTAGCTTGATAGTCATATATACCAATCTCTTGTTCCTCTATATCTAGCATGTACGCTATGGATTCTAGTGGTACAAACGTCACACCGATCAAAGATGGAGTTTCCAGGGGCTCCCAGAACGGATCCTGTGTCTGAATCAGAGCAATAACAGAATACAGTATTTCATTACACCATTTAATTGATCCTTTAAGGCCTTGACTCTTGAAGTATCACACTCCGTATTTTGACTGAAGGGTTAAGTTCCCCTCAAAACGTTTGTATGTTTTATTGAAGGATAGAATCTAATACAAACATATCAAAATTACTCAAAGCAAATTCAAAATGACCGTATGTATTCGACACCTAATGAACCACAGTGTAAACACGATTTAATTAATTGACTAACTAGTATAATAATCTAGGGTTAAGGTTAGGTTTCATGTTGTTTAAAAAACACCCAAAAACATTCAAGCAATAAACTTCCCCCGGTTGACCAGTTTCTCTGACAGGAAGTAACCGTGAGTTGGTATTATATCGAATGTCCTCATAATAAGCATTTCTCTACGTCTATCGGTGGTGGATGACAATCGAGCACAACCAATGTCATAGAAACCCCTGGATCTTCGGACTGATATTACTGAGCTATCCGGACAGGCACATGCTTATCTTGCAGCGAAACTTTTTTTTATCTTGTTTGCTTTATTGTTTCATATATTTGATCATGAAATAGGTGGTCTATATTCATATATCCGATATTTACTTTCGTCTTTGGTTCCCAATCAGTTTGTCCATCCTCATATTTTTGAAATATTGACATCATTAGATCAAACCTGTCAAGAAACTGGTTCTTCCCCCATAGAAATTCTCCACCCTCGGACGTCACAGCTTTCACATATATCTGTATATAAACATAATAAGCAATATATTCGTATATTTCTGAAATTACCACAGCGTATAAACCAAATCACTGTATGACGTATTGGGAGACTATTTAATTCATCGTATATGATTAATTGCGAGCAAAAGCATCCGTGATTTCCGGTCACTGTATGGCTTATTGAGAAACTATACAATTCAACGTGTATGACTTATTGCGATAACCGGAAGTTGACACGTTTATACACTTTGATTACATCTCATACTAAGAGAGTCAATGCTATGGTTGAATTTGTTTATTGTGGTTGCTCGGATGGCAGTCTAGATAGCCGATGTCCTATGTATACCAGAGACAGAGACAATGAGCATGCTGGTAATGACATTGTTAATTCCATGACACCAAATTCAAATGAAACACTCCTTCATCGTACAGAAATTAACAAAAGTCTGTAAATGCATGAGCTTTACTTTAAAATTTTTTTTTATTAACCCGATTAATGGCAACAATACACATGCTTGCTTATTAAATTCACAAAAATGTTGAAAACAAAAGAAAATGTCAAATTATTCTCGTAAACACCATAGCGACATAATTATAGTTATCGCAATGGTTTCCCTACCTGTGATGGTTTGTGTTTGTCTCCTAATACAAGACTGGGTACCATCACTGGTTCAAAACGTATACCACGATTCAACTCCTTAGCCATCGAGTTAGCTTCATGTGTTTGGACGAGCATCTCACCAATTTCTTCCTTCAGCCATTCAAGACCTTTAGAAAATATTGGAATAATGGATTCTAATATTTCCTTGACCAAGTTTGTTACGGATAAAACAAATGACAAATTCTACTCTCTTTCACTATTTCTTCACAATGTTTTTATATGTTCACAAGATTTTGACCTCAAAACATTGTTTTCTCAAAATCAACGCTAATACAGCCATCTCTTTTCTAATGATGCAATTTTCAAGATGATTCAGCAAAAATAACAGGAAAGGATGTCATTGGTAAAAACATACACTCTTACAAAACAACAGTTAAATTTATTAAATATTAAATGAGTTATAAGGGTTTAATGTAGGACCCCGTTTATTTGGGACACCTTGTACTGTTGATAAACTAGTTGTCACTGACCTGTTTGAAGTTTACTATGTTTGCCAATCTCGTTCTGTGCCATATCATAAGTTACCACAGTTAGTGTTCGTTCTTGTCTCAGTGCTATACATTCCTCAGAAGGGTTATGTAATACGAACAGATTATTTGCGCTGAAAAATATCCTGAAATAGAAAAATATACAACGTAATTATTCATTGACGATGGTGCTGGTGAAATGACAACATACAATACGATGATGGACATCCGTTAATAGGGACATGAGTTTTTGCCAATCGTATACATCAGGTAGTGACTAGCGATAATCGGGCGAGCATGTATACGCCGTGTGTAACGATGTGTGCCCAAACAATAACAATTCATAACACGATTATGTTTTTAAAAGCGCAATAGTGAAATAATAACACTTTCAACATGATGGGAATAAAAAATATCAATTATAGTGAATCGGTAATGTTAAGTTGTATAGGTGAATCTGTGATGATTGTGTTCAGTAGTAGAGGTACCATAGTGACATCTTCTCGAATAACATCTCTTACCGTCTTAACAATATAAAGGTCAAATAGGTGACAATTTTGCTAGACAAAACCCAACACATACTATACAACATTGTTTCATAATTTAATTTGGATGCGTGGTCCTTCCGACAACATATCTTTCATATGGAGGCTACCAAGTCACATAATGCTGTCACCGCAACACAGTACTGAAAATATCATTATATATTCTGAACATCAAGCAGGGGATGAAAACCCTGACCAATAAATAGACTTTGGAAAATTGCAGCATGGACTCTAACCAGCAATCTACTGATTCCAATGCAGGAAACTTTACAATAAGACTACAAAATCGGTACAAAAATAAATACAGCATACGAGTACAACCTGTCAAGATGGTGTAGTTGAACTGATTCTGTGATTGCGACACCATTGACCTTGACCTGACCTTGTAGTGGTAGCATCTTCAAAATGTTACTAGTGTTGCTTATGACCGCATGTTCCTTACCAATACTGAAAATGAAACGAGTACCCTAGTCATTCTAAAAAGAACAGTATTTGTTCATTAAAGTGTCATCTTTATTTAAAGGGCCAACACTATTGGGCTATTGAAGCACATACATTCTTCAGGCTCATCTACATCCCGACTTCTATCAGGCACTCATTCGCGTTCGCGATAGTATAATTCCATATACTTTATACGACGTAACGCAACGTCCGTATACTATTGTGTATGTGTTGTCCGTCCTTTGGTGCATGAGAATGTCAGGCACACGGTACTAACTTGCGGCTCACGGGCCGGTCGTATCAGTGCGGATCCATACTTGTATTCGAATCAAAGGGGTTCGGCTCATAACCCAACAATGATTAAAACACATATACACAGTAGAGGTAAAACATATTTTTAAAAACAGGTTTTTTATCATTGTAGGTTTATGCGTCGAACCCCTTTGGTTCTAAACTATATCTCACGTTCCCAATGAAGTTGCATTAGCCACCCGATCATTGGATATTATAAACATTATAATGTTTATTCATGAACAACTGTTTGTAAAAAACAGCATGAACTTCATAACAATGTAAGTAGTTATCTACTGTTCGAAATATTTCATGTAAAGATAGTATATACACTTACCTCGGACCATGTAACACTATAGTTGGAGGTGTTAAAGCTTTAGAGTTACCTATCGTCGTGACTTGGCCTGAAATATGTCCATAGATAGCTATACCCGTATTTTGATTAAACGATTCAATTTAAATATTCTCCTGCACTACAGCTATTTGTTGTACGTAGACCCTTTTTACTTATCCTTTTTCATTCAATTCGTTTTGAAACTTAGCTATTTCTTCTCGTGCCATTTGGTTCAAACGCCAAACATTTTTTTTGTGTAACGTATAACTTAATGTATTTAAATCATGTACATAAATTAACGTCAGAAATAATACAATAAATATACTTGTATTTAACAATACCAATTCCCGCGCTTATATTGCTTATATTTATTTGATTACGTATTTCTTTCTTTCTACTTATCCTCTTTTCCAATATTTTGTGAAACTTATCATTCTTCTTTATTTTGTCTTAAAAATACTTTTGTTTGTCCCCCATGCATAGTCTCTTCGCATCTTCCCCATGCATCGTCCCTTCGCAGTGTCCCTTTGAATTGTCTTCCAGAGTAATGACACATATTATTTTTTGTATTTGCCTTATATCACATACATTTGTATCTATATCAAGGGAAATAACATGGTCTTTGATTTCAACGTACTGAAACATAGTTATCCAGAAAAAACTCTTGCTATTCGATAAAAAAAGATTATTTATCCGCAAGCAACACAAAACCAAAATAACGATGGGGTTTAAAAAACTTTCTCCACTAATTTCAACTTGTAAGCACTAAATTCTTGTGTGAAATGTTAGACAAAAACTGACTTCTGACTGATTTTAGACCCGATGGTCATTTGGATTTGGGTATATAGGTCGGAGATGTGAAATGATGACCATATAATCGTGTGTCCACTTACCGGTTCGGACGAAATGACAAACTTTTCCGGACAGTGCCGGATCTTCGTTTAGGTTGATTAGGTGGGGAATCGTGCGCTTCTCTTCTTCCAGCTTCTTATCTTTAGCTACATGTTCCTTCATTACAACAGAATGTGTTATCATATAATATAGTTCATCCATTAATTTATGTTCTCAGTGAATAGCACACAAATGTCCTAACATTGTCTAAATTTTACTACTTCCACGAATTCGACACGCTACTAATTTAAACGATTTAAGGCATTAAAGACAAAAATAAAGAACTCATACTCATTGTTGAGCATGTTTAATTTTTAGGCCTTGTTTTATTCTGAAAGCACAGATCAAGTATATTTGTTTATTAATCATTTACCAAATAAAAACTAATATTAGAATTTACCTCCATTATCATTTTTGTATGCTGCATTTTTTTCTGCCATTCTTTCTCCATGTTTAACATCTCATTCTTTATTTGATCGATCTTTAACAATAAAATACCATATTTAACGTTAAACTTCGTACACACTCCAGGTATTATTAAAAATACACCTTTAGTGGGATTCAAACGTCGTCATCGTTTAGAGCAGTGCAAAGTACGAAAGCATTCTAGACCACTTGAACACATGTCAGACGCAACCATAATCTTCTTTAATACCTTGATCACTTTAGACTCTGTGTTCGATTCCCATTCCCGGCTTGTAGAGGCAATGTTTTTTCAGTGATATAGTATTACGGAGGCTCTACGTGTAGACTGATACGACTTGTACAGGGTGTCCAAAAAGAAAGTATACAGTTTGGGTGTCTATCTATCAAACCTCTTCATTCTACTTTGCAACGAAAATTTGCACATGTATAGACAAAAGATGCAAGTTTTTTCTGTGACCAATTTAAAGATTATAACAAGGATATTTTTTAGAAAATGTCAATTTTCTAAAATTACCTTATTTTGTCCGTGTACAGTAATTTTACTTCATAATTTATGTTACACAGGTATGCAAAGGCTCATTTATTAGGGGTATGGGATCACTAAATGTTATATTTGAAGTAATTAATACCACATTGAAAAAATATCCATGAAGATTTGCATTATATACGTATCACCTCCAAGTGATTGTTCTTAATCACCTTTCAAGTTTCAATGAAAATGGTTAACTTGCCTCTGAATGTTGTTTCTGTTTCAACAATGATATTTCTGAAATTGAGAACGAGTAAAATAACTAGACAATAATCAATTATTGACTTTATGAATAAAAATTATAAAACTACACTTGACAATTAAATCGAGGAGTTTCTGATGTAATTAATACATCAAAAGTGCTCATCTACTACTTTTATTCTAAACGCTACTGTTTTCTTAGACTGCAAGAAATGAGTAAACCAAGGAGAATCGGGACCTTTTTGGATTAAAAATCGACGGACTTGTTTTTAATGATACGACACACAAAGTAAAGACGCTGACTTTCCCTTGTTGCTATTTTTAGTCTGTTTATTACTTGTACTAAGTACCTTGTTCGGTATATCCCATCTGGGAAATTTGTCGTTCCTTGAGTTGACTCAGCAGAGCTTGTTTTTCAGCAAGAAGTTCTTTAATGAGTTGATCCGTCTCTGTTACGTTAACAATGACCGTATTTCGGATGGACTTTACCCTGTCAGCATAACGTAGTGTAGACATTGTTTGGTCATAGTCCTCGCCTGATGGACTGATGGTTGCAACCTAGGAAGATAAACATTGACATACGACACGTGTACCAATTTTTTCATGCACGTATACGGTTTGATTACTTTTTCGTTTGGCTTTTGGTTGTTCAACAGTTCTTAGGAATATAAACAATATTAAAACCATGCAGCGTCGCCTGCTTACAACGAATAAAGCACAATATGAATAGTTAACAAGCAAGTACCGCGTTACTATGAGCTGTAACGCGAAAGCAGTAGAAGACACTGCAAGTCTGGGTTTCTTTTTTTGTCCGTTGTGTGACGTTCAGCAATTGAAATAAAAACAACTTAAATATGCCTGTATTGGAACACGCCCGGTTTTCAATGATACATATTGCCTTTGACGAGTCTGGATTTCAAAGTCACCTGTGTTCATAATAAATTATAATTATATTATTTTTAAAGCACCACATGCACTTATTTTACAACTTAATACTTAAAACTGGGTACCATTGTATGAGCAATGCGCTGAAGAATGACAGTTATATGCCAACATTGACTCATCTGAAGCGTTCTAGTAACGCTACATAACCTACATTATGGGCCAATGAAAACGCCGAATTTTGGCGGTTAAATGAAAATTTAATCATTAAAATTTTCTCTTCACAGACTTGACGTCATGCGTTGGCGCTACTTTCTATCGGCCAATCAGAATGTAGAATGTTATATTCTAACTTAGTTAGAACATATTAAGTAAATTTTAATGACTAAAAGGGACTCGCTTCACTTCGTTCGCTCGGCCCTTTTTAATCATTAAAATTTACTTAATATGTTCTAACTATAACTTAATGAGTTGTGTGATATAAAGATAATTTATACGACTTTCATTACAATGAGTGTGTTTTTTTAAGTCAGTCACCGGGAAGTCTTATCAATATTTCTATAAAGAAGATTGGTTAGTAAGTGTAGAAGTAAACCATGATAGTCTTGCAGTTTCCACCAATAGCATCTTTTAACAACATTGTTAGCTTTGAGTCTCGGTATGGTGCTGAAATCAAAGGGTAAACATACAGGGTGATCATTAATATAACTTTAATAATTTTGTCAGCGGCTTGACCCTTGTTATAAAGCTAATGAGTCCAAGTTTTTAATGGATATGAATAATAAATGCATGCGATATCAAGGTGACTTCAATAACGTCCTCCATGCTGTCATACAATTTCAGTAATTCCAAGCAATTTGGGCATCGGGTCTTTTCTCTGAAGACCACATATTAACTTGGCATCTTCACTCACCGGACTTAAATCCTTCGGATTTCTTTTTAATAATAGGGATGCCTTGAGGAAGGAATGCATACAAAACCAGGAACAATACTTGTTTTGAAAACACAACGTGAAATTTGTAGCAAGGGTGGTGCAAGGACTCAATTCGTTATTTTCGACGTTTTGCAGTTTTGCAGAATAATCTAAGGGTTTCGAACATCTGCTAGGAAAAAAGACTTAAAAATTGTAGACTGGTCTATGTGTAGACTAAAACTTACATATGTTTGTTAATCAAAGGTATATAACAATATAGATTATCTTGACAACTGATAAAGTTATTATAGATATTTATGATACCAAGTCCATATATTAATGATCACCCTGTATAATTATGAAATTGGTCATGGCGAAACAAACATACAATTTATGACCTGTGTTAGTGATAGTATGATCTAACATCTAAACACAGTTTAAATACGTACGCAAAACATAAGCAACAAATCCGCTGATAACTTACCGATAAGGAGGTTTTATAGTAATGAATTAGTTACATAAGTATTACATAATAATTCTACAAATTGCATTCGGTAAGTACGTAAGGTTGACTTACTCGGACCCTGATCTGTTCGACCACAAGCTGTCGCACAGAGATCTGAAATGTACACCACGATTATTATATTTCATATTTACCCCTAAAAAAAGAACTGAACATAATTACGGGTAACGCTCTTGACTAACGGATCGAGAGGTCCTTGGTTCGAACCTCGACTGGGGCATGTGGTTATGTGGTCAGTTGTCAGTCTTTTACATCAAACTAGAGATGAATTTGATGGTTACCCAGAGATAGTATCGCGTGTATCGGACCTACAAGCAATCTATTCGGAAAGGGCTAGAGTTGCTCTCACAGGGTTCCATGTATAACACAAAGTTTACGCACTTACAGACCAACGCAAAGAAAACACAAAGATTTATGGAATGACTACGGAGCGGTTTGAAAATATCGTGGCTGAACGTACACTCGTTTCCAGTTCAATGTCGCGAAAAGTAATGATATTACTCATATTACGGTATACCGCAGTGATGGTTGTCCGTCAACAAGTAAAATTTGAGAGTACTCATCAATTTGAGAGTAACCCCAACAAATATTCGTCTGCTTACATCACTTAATTCGTTCAAACAATCAGTAAAACATTTCTTATTACACAAACAAAAATATTAATACCATGTATGTATGACTTCAATTATCTATGTTGGAAATAACGAAATTTAATATTTAAATTGTTTACTAATAGTATGTGTGTACTTTGAGTGATTGTCAAAATAACATGTTTTGTTGTTGTTTGTTTTATAGAAGGCCTTGTTTAAATTAAGATGTATGTGAATTCGTCTATTGCATATGTCTGTACATGTTACCTACTCTAAATAAAGATATGAGCCAGTCTCCAGGAAAACCTGCTATAATGACATTATGTAATTACTATATGTAACAAGATTTTGATAAAGCTCTAATATAAGGAAAATACATATCTATTGATTCTATTTTAAGTAATTGGCCCATATAGTACTATACCTTAGCTTTAAATTTTCCTATGAATCATGTCGAAAACACATACTTTGATGCTATGGTGACCAATTTCAGAAAAGTACTCCGATTAAGAAAAACGAAGATTTAGTTGTTTAAAACAGAAGTAGCCTTTCTCAGAATGCAAACAATTTCGATTTTGATATATATTTTGAAAAGTGAAACATAATTATAGAATTTGGTACTATTTTGAACAGTTTATGTCAAGAATTGATCAAATGGTGTTATAATGAAATATTTCTTTCAGTTACGTCGAATAACGTTTGAATGACGTTTGTGACGTCACACAAAAATCTCCAAATAGAGACTCTACAAAAACAACTGTAACTTCCTTAAAACTCAAGATATTAACATAATTTTTTTTGCAATTTGCTTATTTAACATTATCCTGTAATACTATGGAAAATCTTAAAGTCAATATGTTGCAAAATAGCAGGTTTTCCTGGAGACTGGCTCATATTATTATTATTATTATTTAGTGATATTTTCATTGAATGATATTTCTTGTTCCTTTTGGGTTTTGTTGACAGCTGAGACGAGAACTTGCAGCTGTCTAGTTTCATTTTCTCGTTCAGTTTTTATTTGGACAGTTTGTCGGGTGCCTTTGATCTGTGTTATTTATGGTTTTTTGTGCTCGGCTGTTTCTGTTGAGTGCTACCTTCCCTGTCCAATTTTTCTCGATCTTTTTTGTTTCAAACGTGTCCATTATTTATGAATGATTATTATGTTTAAAAAAAATAAAAATACTGTTTAAACCAATGCACTAAAAAACTTTAATTCGAGGGGATACTAGTATTAAGTCTGACGAGCTTTGTCATAATATTAAAAACGTGGTTATTTCGCCTACTGTGGCACCTGTGCTGTTTAAGTCTTTGGAAACCCGTGGTGAATGACGGATATACAAATTTATATAAACATGCGTTAACAAGGATTACAGCCGTAGTTATTATGAAGTTACATTACGGTTTCAGATGTGGATCCTGACTTACTTTTTATGACAATCCCCAGCGTCATGAGTGATTTATTAATATTCTTGCTTTCTTCAAACCTAACCCCAGTGGCCCCTGTTTGCGTAGCCCTTTCACTAAAAATAGAGAGTTACATTTTGTATATTCATTTGGTAAAAATCGAACCGAATCATACATAATTAGGCAATATTAGCATGCAACAATTTAATAATACATGCGAAAACGGTTACAAACGGTATAGTGTAGTGTTGTAGCCATAGAACACATGAATAATTAAATAGCGGTAGAATAACAATTTGTATGTGTACGTGTAGCTGTGAACTTTACGTTATCCAATCAAATTGCTTCTTTCACAAATCTGGAAGTGCGATAAAACTCTACCGAGGCTACTACGTTACGTCATTGTGCGCCAGAGAGGTCATTATGGAGTGCAGCCAAATATGTAACAGCGTAAAGGTGAGCAAATGTTAGGATCTGATTCAAATGACATTGGAGCGACTCTCTTTAGGAGAATGCAATGTATGTTGGTACTATACTAGTTGCTCACGAGGGGACCACCCTTGCGAGATGTTATGTTGATAAAATAGTGTTGATCATAAGGTGCTCTAATAAGGTTACGGGATAGATAAAGGGATTTAAGATGGACCACTCACCTGCCTGCAAGATCCACTAAGTTGATTTTCGATGTTTTCATTTTCTTTTCATGCAAACAGTTTTGCACCAAAGTAATTACAACAATCGTATGGGCACGACTGAAAACAAAACAATGTCCGCCGTGTCATACAAACAAAATCTAATGTTTTAAGGACAGTGTTACTCCAGGGTTACACAATTACGAATCGATTTACGTGTCATCGTCCTAGTGGCTGTTAAATAAAATACTCATTCTATTCATAACTATCGTACAAAGAAATTTCGGATTTGTTTTACGGACGACAGTGTGTTTCTAAAGTTATTACAGTAAAACCTCGGTAATACGAGCAGCGATTATTCGAGCAACCGGCCTCATTCGAGCAAATTTCAAAGTCCCGACGAATTTGCTCTATATTATACATTAATTTATCCCTCTAACTCGAGTAAAGTTATTACGAGCATCCGGTCTAATTCGAGCGCAGGTGTCGGTCCAATCAAAAATTGTCAACGATAATTAATTACCTTATCTCGAGGCAATCATCCGAGCGAAATTTCACACCTCCGAAAAATGTCATACTAAATTTTGTTACGGTCCAATTTTAAACCAGTGGAATCCTACATTGATACTTGTGTTCTTAGGATGTATGCAATCATCGCGGATGAATTACAGTTTGTCAAATACGGATGTCGCCCGGTTATATTCACTACTGCAAAAACTCGGTATAATCACGGGTCCAGTCACGAATATATTTCCCTGCTACATTGGCTCGTAATAACACGACAGTGTGGGGACATAGGAAAGGTAAAAACACAGGACAGTTTTCCCCATCCCCTGTCATTCCCCGTGGTTGGGGCGTGGTTTCAATTAACTGGTGCATTACCCTTGACGGCAGCAACTCGTTTCAAACTTGCAGTACCTCTGCCTTTGGTATCAATTTATTTACTCGTCATGTAGTTCAAATTGTAAAAATAACCACCGTGAATGCAGAAACTTCACATCTCTGGATATAGAAAAAATAAATATAATAAAAATAAAAAGTTGGTCCCGTCGAGATTAGATCTTTGGAGTGACAGTCTACTCCAGAAAAACTGAACTCCCGATTTATAACGCGTAGGTACGTTAAGGACTGTCCAGCATACAGTCTTGGTTACGGCACTATACCTACACTTATTTACAAGCGCGATTGATGCACACAATGCTACGGAAGACGCAATGGCATTGATGAAAATTGTGACTTCTCTCCCTCGCACCCACTTAGAACTATGCAGAGGTAGTATTATTTTCATCGCTTTTCTTGTAGAAGTTTAACAGAATTGCAGTCCGCAACAACGTCGCCATATGTCCCGATGTGTATTTTTGTCAGAACATTGTGAACATAATAGTGTGACTTATTTGTACTACATGTAGTATATATAGCATTCACGTCACTAAACGAACGACGGAATGCAATGCATATGATAGTGTGTTATATTTAACCACAAGGACGATTTATGAACTGATATTTAAAAGAAATGCAAAAAAGAACATTTACAAGACACAATCAAGCATGAACTTACACTTTTGATAGACAAACACATGTCTCCAGCTAGTGTGAGAACTAATTATAAAGTAATACTGTTATCATGGAAATATATTACTGCTATAGTTCAATTTTGAACCCTGAGCCATGACCTATCCGACTAGTCCATTTTGGCGGGTATTCTATCATTTATTACGTTCGGAGCGCATTTTTAATGATATAATTCTTACAGATATCTGTATTAAATCATATTACTGTTTAGTGCAGTCGGCTACGTTCAGAATTTCTAACCCAGAAGTAGATGGTTCGAATCCCGGATTCGCTCATTTTTTTATTCATTGTTTTATATTATTTGACGAGATTATAAGTTTATGTTATCCGCAGAAAATAAAGACGTTATTATAAGTTAAAGATTTTGTTTATATTTTTTAATTTATCCATTTTAATGCGTCGATTCAATATATTTATCATTTTCACTCATTTCGATCGTTGGTGTATTTCGAGCTTACTGACATCCTATATTCGGGTGATAAGCCTTCATAACGTTCTAAAGTATACATGTTACAGATATGGTGTGTCACATATACTAGTATTACACGGATTTTACAAGTTGTGTGCATTTAAAAAAATATAATAAAAATGAAAAACTATTTTGGTCGGATTCGAACTCGCCCTTGTCGGACAAAATGTATTTTACAATGTATCAAGCGCTTTACCGTCACGACTATCCAGACACATGAAATATTTGGCCTTAATTGTATTACTTATCGTACTGGTCAAAACTATACCAACCTATATCGATTAGTGGTTAAAACCTTAAAAGTGCAGTCACGGCTCAATGCTCGAAATCGAACTATACACTGCAGCATATTTAGTTTGACCTTTATGTTTCTTTGAAAAGTGTTAATATGTAAACCATTTTATGTTCGACGTACCGAAACGAAATTGACGTCATTTTACGTCGGTATTGGTAGAAGTTGACGTCATCTGGAGAAAGTTAGAAACGGTGAACTTTTCTAATTTTCATATATATATTTAAGGTCATATATGTAACTTAAACATATAAAAACATTATAATTTTTTGACGGGCAGATATATTTTAAATAGCAGAAACGTACGGAATTTTGGCAAACCAAGAAAACGTCAACGACGTCATTTTAAGGATTTCGTCGGCGCGTTTTGAAATTAATATGTAATAATTATGTGTGTACGGACGCGCATTCATAACAACAATCGAATGCCATAGGTTTGACATTACTGACGTTATTATTAAAATTTTCACAGGCGTTTTACTACGTGTATGGCTCGACACACCGTAACGAAAAAACGTGCGTAACATAGCAACTTCACGACGTCATAGCAACGTCATTATCTAAAAAACGGAAGATTAACGTTCAGTTTTAAATTGGAAATAACTTCAATTTTACAATGATACCAAATGTGTATATAGACTCCGACATTTTTTAATCCACTGGTTCCACCTTAAGGCAATAGCGTAATCTCTAACACTTAAATTGATTTCCGTATTTTCGATTCGTTACATTAAAAACGAAGTAGTATAGAAGATATTTAATTAATGAGCGTGATTTAAACAACACTTACGTTTCAGAACAAGTTCAATAGGCTACAATTGGGAACTGTTAACACATACGAGAACTAGAATTATTAAATTCAACATCGTTGCTTCGAACGTACTGACTCGCACAGACTTAAAATTTTCGTTAGATAAACCGACGTACATGTAGAATCTTAAATATTTAGGCGCCGTTCGTTACAAAACTGCAAGTAAAAATCATTTCAAAAACTTTTCATTGGCGCCCCGATGGATCGGGGCGTCTGTATTGGAGGACTTTGTTATAATGAGCTGGAAGACAATTCCCCCATGGTGAGCCTCAACTTGTATGAAGTTTATGAACAATTCCCCGTGTTGAGCCTTAGTTTGTAAGAAGTTCATAAACAATTTCCCGCGTGGAGCCTCAATTTGTATGACAGCGAAATGTTTTGGTTATGTGTTTACCTTTAAATCAGAAAATAGTTCGTCGTTCATTTTCTTTATGCAGAGTAGTTAGGTAAAACAAACTACGGAATCCTGTTCGGGCCACATTAAATTCTGCTTGTCTAACATGTAAACAGGCGATAATTATCGCGTCGTAGGCGATAATTATCGCCTCTTCTCATGGAGAGAGACACTTGTACTAGCGAAATTTAACACCTTCGCGAAAGTTTTGGGGCGATAATTATCGTCTTAATTTTCGCATGTATGTCTCAATTTTTACGGAATATGGACAAGCGAAATTTAAGGACATGCGAAATTTAACGTTAAATTTCGCCCTTATAATTTTGGCGGGCTTTTAACACGTGGTATCAGTGTACCCGGTGTTACGTTAACACCGGTTACCTTCTTACGCCGGCAAAATGGGGATAAGGCTAAATACAAACCATTACAATTTATTAAAAACTCCGAACTATTAGAATACGGATAATAAACAAATCTGCGGGTCGTATTGTCTCTGATGAAAGGCATATAGCAGGGTTCATACCTTGTTTAAATAACAAATCCTTAAGAATGTTTGGTTCACAAATGATTTATACGGCCAATCTATTAGTCTTCATGTATTTGTACATGATTTGTACGTCCCATCCACTAGAATACATGGGCTCCAACATGGTTTATACGCCCAATCACTTAGAATACATGTGTACCTACATGGGTTATTCGCCCCATCCATTAGAATGTAACGGGTTATACTTTAAATTCAATAGAATGCATGGGTTCCTATACGGGACATACATCAAATCTAGTGGAATGCATGGGTTCCTATACGGGACATACGTCCAATCCAGTAGAATGCATGGGTTTCTACATGGGACATACGTCCAATCTAGTAGAATGCACGGGCCCTATATGGGACATACGTCCAACCTAGTCAGACAGTACAACCCCTGAAGTGGTCATACAGTATAACCTCCATAGTTGTCATTCATAACATCCTCTATAGTGGCCATACAGTACAGCCTCTATAGTGGTCATACAGTAATCCTCTATATTTGTCATACGGTACAACCTCTATAGCGGTCAAACAGTACAACCCCTCTACTGGTCATAAGTACAACCTCTATAGTTGTCATACAGTACAACCTCTATAGCGGCCAAACAGTACAACCTTTATAGTTGTCATTCAGTACAACCTCTATAGCGGACAAACAGTACAACCTCTATAGTTGTCATACAGTATAACCTCTATAGCGGTCAAACAGTACAACCTCTATAGTTGTCACACAGTACAGCCTCTATTGTTGACATGCAGTACAACCTCTATAGCGGTCAAACAGTACAACCTCTTCAGTTGTCATACAGTACAGCCTCTATATTTGTCATACTGTACAACCTCTATAGCGGTAGTGGACATACAGTACAACCCTTGTAGTGGACATACAGTACAACCCTTGTAGTGGTCAAACAGTACAACCCTTGTAGTGGTCATACAGTACAACCCTTGTAGTGGTTATACAGTACAACCCTTGTAGTGGTCATACAGTTCAACCCTTGTAGTGGCCATACAGTGCAACCCTTGTAGTGGCCATACAGTGCAACCCTTGTAGTGGTCATACAGTACAAGCCTTGTGGTGGTCATACAGTACAACCCTTGTAGTGGTCATACAGTTCAACCCTTGTAGTGGTCATACAGTACAACCCTTGTAGTGGTCATACAGTTCAACCCTTGTAGTGGTCATACAGTGCAACCCTTGTAGTGATCATACAGTGCAACTCTTGTAGTGGTCATACAGTACAACCCTTCTAGTGGTCATACAGTTCAACCCTTGTAGTGGTCATACAGTACAACCCTTGAAGTGGACATACAGTGCAACCCTTGTAGTGGTCATACAGTGCAACCCCTGTAGTGGCCATACAGAACAACCCTTGTAGTGGCCATACAGTAGAACCCTTGTAGTGGTCACACAGTACAACCTCTAAAGTTGTCATACATTACAACAACAATAGTGGCCACACAGTACATCCTTTTTAGTGGTCATACATTACAACAACTATAGTTGTCATACAGTACAACCTCTATAGTTGTCATACATTACAACAAATATAGTGGCCACACAGTACAACCTCTAAAGTTGTCATACATTACAACAACTATAGTGGCCACACAGTACAACCTCTATAGTGGTCATACAGTACAACCTCTACAGTGGTCATAAGGTACAGCCCTTGTAGTGGTCACACAGTACAACCTCTAAAGTTGCCATACATTACAACAACTATATTGGCCACACAGTACAACCTCTATAGTGGTCATACAGTACAACATCTACAGTGGTCTTAAGGTACAGCCCTTGTAGTGGTCACACAGTACAACCTCTAAAGTTGCCATACATTACAACAACTATATTGGCCACACAGTACATCCTCTATAGTGGTCATACAGTACAACATCTACAGTGGTCTTAAGGTACAACCCCTGTAGTGGTCACACAGTACAACCCCTGTATTGGTCACACAGTACAACCTCTATAGCTGTCACACAGTACAACCTCTAAAGTTGCCATACATTACAACAACTATATTGGTCACACAGTACAACTAGTCCATGTCCCAGGCCTTGAAAATTGAAGGTTCATTACCAAAGAGGTGAACAGATCCAACAATGTTTTTCGGTTAGCTTGATATCTCAGCAGTCTGAAAACGGTTGATGGACTTGTGGGTCACTTTGCCAAATGACCTTTTGGCGGCCATCTTTAAAGATGGCCGCCATTATTTTAAGCAATCATAAGCTTTGGGAAAACTTGAATTATTCCTCACTCAATAGGGCTATCGGCTTGCAATATGTCTTAAAATGTTCGTATTTCAACCCCACATCTGCTGATATATAAATCATAATATTATAATAAAGTGATTACTTCGAAATTTATGGTATTCTAAGAAAACTTTGATATTTTTCACTTTTTTTCATTATTTTTTCTCTTGCAACTCCGATTGGGATTTGTAATTAGCCTTTGTTTGTTTGTTATATTTAGAGGGTAATTCTAGGCATCCATAATATACATTACATTGATAGATTTTCACTTTGAAGTAAAAAATTGGTCAGGAATATATGACAACTGATATCTAATTAAATGGATATTTTTAAGACGCATGCATATATCTTTTCCAATAATCTCAGGAACAACCATTAATTTTGGTTTATTATTTCAAAGTTGCTTTGCTTGTTCATATGCACATATCTATACATGTGTAGATATCTGAAAATCGAACCCTTTACCTAATAGGATGTGGGTATGATACCGGACCCCAGATAGAAGTCTTGCAGGCGAGGGTCCGCCTATTAGTACAGGATCATACACGCCATGGGCCGAGTGTTTCAGTATAACTTAATCTTTGATTCTTTCTTTCCTAAATAGTGAATCATTAGCGAATTGCATTCTTATTCAACACGAATGTATGCAAAGTTTAGGTTCCTAAGTTATATGTTGTCTTCTGAAAAGTACGTTTTGGTGACGTTTTAGAGAAGTCATAATGAAATATATTATTATCTCAAGCGAAGGAATCTGTATCTGGCATCATCAGACTTACCTTCTTGGTCTATATGATTACCATCACTGACAGTCATGTTTAACTCAAAAGATTATAAACTGCTGCGTGAATTATAACGATTTCTGTGGGGAGCCTAGATGTAGGGTGCATGCTTCGGGATCGAGAGGTCCCCGGTTCAATCCTCACCTGGAACACTGCTTAATTTCTCTGAGCAAGAATAATCCACCTTCCCCACTTACCCAAATGTATAAAGGGATACCTGAGGGGGTCAAAAGCATACCAGCAGCCAACACAGCTGAGCGAGTGTAACAACTGACGTGAGACTCAATGAGTAAATGTACAGTCGGTCGAATGGTCGAATGTCTGAAAATTGACTTTAACTGGTTGCTTTTTACATACAATATAATTTTAGTATCGAAGATGCAAGGCATTTGTTCCTACATTCATGGCCAGTGTTTATATTAGAGTCATACCCCTTGATTGCAGGGCTAGGAGTAGATGTACACTGTTTTTGTAGGTATTCATGACAATGATGACCGGCGTTAGTCGTACCCCTTGCTTGTAGGAAAGCAGTAGGACTAGCAGTTGCTATGCCTTATGTTATTCGGTAACTGTTACCAGTGGTAGTTGCACCCAATGGTTGTAGGGAACCAATCTGGCGGGGAATTACTTATCTACATGTACCTCATTGAGACAGGAATAGCAGCAAACCGTGAAGTAAGACGCATCATAGGATCTTGTAGGTATAGCTTCGCCTGTTGAATATTGATAGCCAATGATACAAGCACAGACAAAGTGATGTGGGGGATAGCCATTAGGAGAGGAAGTGGCGTTCCTGTCATTGGTCGTTATCCCTTATCAGTACATGTAATAGCTGAACTTGACTGCAGAATGTACCCCATAGGAACCAAAGTGGATGTACTATGTGGTGGACTTTACTCCCATAGAGAGAGAAAATGATGTACAGGCAGTAGCATATACCTTATTGGGACTGGAATGGACAGAAGCATTACCGAAGGAAGGTTCTTCTATATATTAAGAAAATGGATGGATTTAATCGGTGGAATATTCCCCATGGAGTCAAGGATGGTTTACTTAGACATATGGTGTACTTTAAGGCCTAGGAATGACTATACCGATAAAATAACAAGCCCAATATGGTAAGGAATAACCATGCATATTCACCTACTAGTATTAAATCAGAAATGACTGTGACCATAGTACCCCCAATAAGATCAGGAATGAATGTGTCCATCAGTAGAATGTACCTCATATAGACATTATAAATGGAAGTTCCTATCTTTATTAGTAACATGTTATGTAACCCATATGACCAGGAATGATTACCATTAGCAGAATGTACCACATATGGTCAGGAATGGCTGTACTCATTCTACCCCTCTGTATGATGTACACCATATGGTCAGGAATGCCCGTGCCCAACTGCATAGTAACGAAAGGCTGTATGTATGTATCTGTATGTATCAAGTATTGTCAGTAATGGCTGTACTCATATGTAATATGTATGACATAGTTATGGTCAGGAATAGTTGTATACCCAATACCCATCTGTACTACGGATTTCATATAAGGAATTGATATACCTATAAATAATATGTGCCCCACATGACCAGGAATCTATGTACCCATGTGTAGGCTGTACCACACATGGTTGGGAATGACACTGTCCCCATCTGTACTGTGGACTCCATATGGCCAGGAATTAATGTACCCATATGTAGTCTGTACCACACATGGATAGGAATGGCTGTACCTATCTACTACGGACTCAATATGGTCATGAACAATTGTACCTATCAGTAGAATGTACTTCATATGGTCAGGAATGGTTGTTCCTTCATGTAGCATGTTTTAGTACTCATATGGTTAGTACGTGTACTAAGTATCATATGTGGTCAAGAATTTCTGTATTCATGTGTAGTATGTATCCAATACGGTCAGGAACGAATGACCAATCTGTAATATGTATCTCGTATGGTTACAAATTACTGTACCCATCTGTCGTTCCGGTATGCATTAATAACCCATATGGTCAGGAATGGCGCTGTCCATCCGTAATATGTACAAAACTGGATTGACTGTAGCCGACACATACTAGTAATCCATGAGTTCAGGACTAAGTGTGCTCATCTTTGGGATGTACATCACGGAGCAACATCGTATGACGCAACCCAACAAGAAAAGTATACCCATATGTAATTGTGGATGCACATATCTAAAGGTAGTGCCTGCAGGCATGGCAGAGATAGTCGATGGTGCTGAAAATATTTATAACTCGCAGGGTAAATATCCCCGTGGTTGACACCTTGTAGTTGTATTTGTAGTTGTAATTATTTAAACCTTTCAGTCAAGGATAACTTCTTAATATTCCATATGGGGTCATGTGCTTTGCTGAAGAGACAGCAAGTAGAAGTGACTGTGGTGTGATACAAGGAATCTGGATGGGATACCCTAGCTCTTTCCGAACATATTCATTTTTGGTTCTTCAACGTGCCCAGCGTATAGCACCGATACTCGTGAGAATATCACACGGTTAACAACCAGTTCATCTGTAGTTGGGTGGGAAATACTGAACACTGGTCAATGAAACTTCGAACCATGGACCTCCGGATTGGTAGTCAAGAGCACTAACTCCTCAGCCACCATCGTGTCACCGATTACAACCTTGGTTGTGGTAGGGTTGTGGAGGCTTTTAAAGTGTGTGTATAGTTTTACAAATTCTATTAAAAACGGTTATTTAAAGGTTACTAAGGTCCACCTGAGTCAGAAAAGTAGTAATCTAGACACTAGACAAAGATCAACTGATTCAATATAACATTTTGTTTATTTGGTATCCCCTCTATCCCTTATTGTTTTCCTTCGAATACGTTCCTGCTTTCACATTTTCATTTCTTAGTGAATGCGCGAAACGAATAGAATTTAACAGTGGGAGGTATGAATTCTTACATGCTTTACTATTATTAAACAACGTTAAAATAATGTACTTTTAATGTAATATTCGGAACTTTATAAACAAAAATATAAATGTATAAACTCATATCAAATAATTTTCTAATCATTTGGAGTCATGTTTCTGTTTATTTTCCGTTTCGCTGAATAGTTATTCAAGTTTTCCTGTCAATAACCATTTTTTTGAAAATAATGTCATATGAACTCATACAACTGACCGGATCCGAGCCGCCAAACCATTCAGCTAGGGGTCAGGTAACCGCACTAACACCCTTGTGACACGGTACTGGACACCTAGGCATATATATATACGCATAGTATCAACAAAGTAGCCATGGAATAAAAAAAAATCTTTTTTCCTGAGATAGTTGGAAACGGTCTATTCATATGCCATAAAATATATATTAATTTAGGCATTAGTTGTCATATATTCCTGACCAATTTTGGACTTCGAAGTTAAAATCTATCAATGTAATGTATATTATGGATGCCTAGAATTATTCTCTGAATGTAGCAAACAAACACTGGCTAAATACAAATCCCAATCAGAATTGCAAGAGAAAAAATAATGACAAAAAGTGAAAAATATCAAAGTTTTCTAAGAATATCAATAAATTTGAACTCATTCCTTTATCATAATATTATTATGTATATGTCAACATATGTTGGGTAGAAATACGAACATTTTAAGACATATTGCAAGCCGATAGCCCTATTAAGTGAGGAATAATTCAAGTTTGCCCAAAGCTTATGATTGCTTAAAATAATGGCGGCCATCTTTAAAGATGGCCGCCAAAAGGTCATTTGGCAAAGTGACCCGCAAGTCCATCAACCGTTTTCAGACTGCTGAGATATCAAGCTAACCGAAAATCATTGTTGGATCTGTTCACCTTTTTGGTAATGAAATTCAGTCTGTCACATGGACTAAACCTCTATAGCTGTCATACAGTACAACCTCTAAAGTTCTCATACAGTACAACCCCTGTAATGGTCATACAGTATAACCCCTGTAGTGGTCGTACAGTAAACCTCTGTAGTGGTCATACAGTACAACCTCTGTTGTGGTCATACAGTACAACCCCTGTAGTGGTCTATAGTTCAACACTTGTAGTGGTCATACAGTACAACCCCTGTAGTGGTCCTATAGTACAACCCCTGTAGTGGTCCTATAGTACAACCCCTGTAGTGGACATACTGTACAACCCCTGTAGTGGTCACATAGTACAACCCCTGTAGTGGTCACACAGTACAACCCCCTGTAGTGGATATACAGTACAACCTCTAAAGTTCACATACAGTACAACCCCTGTAGTGGTCATACAGTACAACCCCTGTAGTGGTCACACAGTACAACCCCTGTAGTGGTCACACAGTACAACCCCTGTAGTGGTCACAAAGTACAACCCCTGTTGTGGTCATACAGTACAACCCCTGTAGTGGTCACACAGTACAACCCCTCTAGTGGTCACACAGTACTACCCCTGTAGTGGTCACACAGTACAACTTCTGTAGTTGTCACACAGTACAACCCCTTTAGTGGTCATACAGTACAACCCCTTCAGTGGTCCTATAGTACAACCCCTGTAGTGGACATACAGTACAACCCCTGTAGTGATCCTATAGTACAACCCCTGTAGTGGTCCTATAGTACAACCCCTGTAGTGGTCATACAGTACACCCCTATAGTGGTCATACAGTACACCCCCTATAGTGGTCATACAGTACACCCCTATAGTGGTCATACAGTACACCCCTATAGTGGTCATACAGTACAACCCCTATAGTGGACATACAGTACAACCCCTGTAGTGGACATACAGTACAACCCCTGTAGTGGTCATACAGTACAACCCCTGTAGTGGACATACAGTACACCCCTGTAGTGGTCATACAGTACAACCCCTGTAGTGGACATACAGTACACCCCTGTAGTGGTCATACAGTACACCCCCTATAGTTGTCACACAGTACAACCCTTGTAGTGGACATACAGTACAACCCCTATAGTGGACATACAGTACAACCCCTGTAGTGGACATACAGTACAACCCCTGTAGTGGTCCTATAGTACAACCCCTGTAGTGGACATACAGTACAACCCCTGTAGTTGACATACAGTACACCCCTGTAGTGGTCATACAGTACACCCCCTGTAGTGGACATACAGTACAACCCTTGTAGTGGACATACAGTACAACCCCTGTAGTTGTCACACAGTACAACCCTTGTAGTGGACATACAGTACAACCCCTATAGTGGACATACAGTACAACCCCTGTAGTGGACATACAGTACAACCCCTGTAGTGGACATACAGTACAACCCCTGTAGTGGACATACAGGACAACCCTTGTAGTGGACATACAGTACAACCCCTATAGTGGACATACAGTTCAACCCCTGTAGTGGACATACAGTACAACCAATGTAGTGGTCCTATAGTACAACCCCTCAAGTAGACATACAGTACAACCCCTGTAGTGGACATAAAGTACACCCCTGTAGTGGTCATACAGTACACCCCCTATAGTTGTCACACAGTACAACCCTTGTAGTGGACATACAGTACAACCCCTATAGTGGACATACAGTACAACCCCTGTAGTGGACATACAGTACAACCCCTGTAGTGGTCCTATAGTACAACCCCTGTAGTGGACATACAGTACAACCCCTTTAGTGGACATACAGTACAAACCCTGTTGTGGACATACAGTACAACCCCTGTAGTGGACATACAGTAAAACCCCTGTAGTGGTCCTATAGTACAACCCCTGTAGTGGACATACAGTACAACCCCTATACTGGTCATACAGTACAACCGCTGTAGTGGACATACAGTACAAACCCTGTAGTGGACATACAGTACAACCCCTATACTGGTCATACAGTACAACCGCTGTAGTGGACATACAGTACAAACCCTGTAGTGGACATACAGTACAACCCCTGTAGTGGTCCTATAGTACATACCCTGTAGTGGCCATACAGTACAACCCCTGTAGTGGTCATACAGTATAACCCCTGTAGTGGTCCTATAGAACAACCCCTGTAGTGGACATACAGTACAACCCCTATAGTGGACATACAGTACAACCCCTGTAGTGGACATACAGTACAACCCCTTTAGTGGACATACAGTACAACTCCTGTAGTGGTCATATAGTAGAACCCCTGTAGTGGACATACAGTACAACCCCTGTAGTGGACATACAGTACAAACCCTGTAGTGGTCCTATAGTACATACCCTGTAGTGGTCATACAGTAAATCCCCTGTAGTGGACATACAGTACAACCCCTTTAGTGGACATACAGTAAAACCCCGGTAGTGGACATACAGTACAACCCCTGTAGTGGACATACAGTACAACCCCTTTAGTGGACATACAGTACAACCCCTGTAGTGGACATACAGTACAACCCCTGTAGTGGACATACAGTACAACCCCTATACTGGTCATACAGTACAACCCCTATAGTGGACATACAGTACAACCCCTATAGTGGACATACAGTACAACCCATGTAGTGGACATACAGTACAACCCTTGTAGTGGACATACAGTACAACCCCTGTAGTGGACATACAGTACAACCCCTGCAGTGGACATACAGTACAACCCCTATAGTTGTCACACAGTACAACCCTTGTAGTGGACATACAGTACAACCCCTATAGTGGACATACAGTACAACCCCTGTAGTGGACATACAGTACAACCCCTGTAGTGGTCCTATAGTACAACCCCTGTAGTGGACATACAGTACAATCCCTGTAGTGGACATACAGTACAAACCCTGTAGTGGACATACAGTACAAACCCTGTAGTGGTCCTATAGTACATACCCTGTAGTGGACATACAGTACAACCACTGTAGTGGAAATACAGTACAACCCCTGTAGTGGTCCTATAGTACAACACCTGTAGTGGCCATACAGTACAACCCCTGTAGTGGTCATACAGTATAACCCCTGTAGTGGTCCTATAGAACAACCCCTGTAGTGGACATACAGTACAACCCCTGTAGTGGTCATATAGTACAACCCCTGTAGTGGTCATACAGTACGACCCCTGTAGTGGACATACAGTATAACCCCTGTAGTAGTCCTATAGTACAAACCCTGTAGTGGACATACAGTACAACCCCTGTAGTGGTCCTATAGTACATACCCTGTAGTGGCCATACAGTACAACCCCTGTAGTGGTCATACAGTATAACCCCTGTAGTGGTCCTATAGAACAACCCCTGTAGTGGACATACAGTACAACCCCTATAGTGGACATACAGTACAACCCCTGTAGTGGACATACAGTACAACCCCTTTAGTGGACATACAGTACAACTCCTGTAGTGGTCATATAGTAGAACCCCTGTAGTGGACATACAGTACAACCCCTGTAGTGGACATACAGTACAAACCCTGTAGTGGTCCTATAGTACATACCCTGTAGTGGTCATACAGTAAATCCCCTGTAGTGGACATACAGTACAACCCCTTTAGTGGACATACAGTAAAACCCCGGTAGTGGACATACAGTACAACCCCTGTAGTGGACATACAGTACAACCCCTTTAGTGGACATACAGTACAACCCCTGTAGTGGACATACAGTACAACCCCTGTAGTGGACATACAGTACAACCCCTATACTGGTCATACAGTACAACCCCTATAGTGGACATACAGTACAACCCCTATAGTGGACATACAGTACAACCCATGTAGTGGACATACAGTACAACCCTTGTAGTGGACATACAGTACAACCCCTGTAGTAGACATACAGTACAACCCCTGCAGTGGACATACAGTACAACCCCTATAGTTGTCACACAGTACAACCCTTGTAGTGGACATACAGTACAACCCCTATAGTGGACATACAGTACAACCCCTGTAGTGGACATACAGTACAACCCCTGTAGTGGTCCTATAGTACAACCCCTGTAGTGGACATACAGTACAATCCCTGTAGTGGACATACAGTACAAACCCTGTAGTGGACATACAGTACAAACCCTGTAGTGGTCCTATAGTACATACCCTGTAGTGGTCATACAGTACAACCCCTGTAGTGGACATACAGTACAACCCCTTTAGTGGACATACAGTACAACCCCTGTAGTGGACATACAGTACAACCCCTGTAGTGGACATACAGTACAACCCCTTTAGTGGACATACAGTACAACCCCTGTAGTGGACATACAGTACAACCCCTATACTGGTCATACAGTACAACCCCTATACTGGACATACAGTACAACCCCTGTAGTGGACATACAGTACAACCCCTATAGTGGACATACAGTACAACCCCTGTAGTGGACATACAGTACAAACCCTGTAGTGGTCCTATAGTACATACCCTGTAGTGGTCACACAGTACAACCCCTGTAGTGGTCCTATAGTACATACCCTGTAGTGGACATACAGTACAACCACTGTAGTGGACATACAGTACAACCCCTGTAGTGGTCCTATAGTACAACACCTGTAGTGGCCATACAGTACAACCCCTGTAGTGGTCATACAGTATAACCCCTGTAGTGGTCCTATAGAACAACCCCTGTAGTGGACATACAGTACAACCCCTGTAGTGGTCATATAGTACAACCCCTGTAGTGGTCATACAGTACGACCCCTGTAGTGGACATACAGTATAACCCCTGTAGTAGTCCTATAGTACAACCCCTGTAGTGGACATACAGTACAACTCCTGTAGTGGACATACAGTACATCCCCTGTAGTGGTCATACAGTACAACCCCTGTAGTTGTCATACAGTACAACCCCTGTAGTGGACATACAGTACAACCCCTGTAGTGAAATACAGTACAACCCCTGTAGTGGACATACAGTACAACCCCTGTAGTGGTCCTATAGTACAACCCCTGTAGTGGACATACAGTACAACCCCTGAAGTGGTCCTATAGTACAACCCCTGTAGTGGACATACAGTACAACACCTGTAGTGGTCATACAGTACAACCCCTGTAATGGTCATACAGTACATCCCCTGTAGTGGACATGCAGTACAACCCCTGTAATGGTCATACAGTGCAACCCCTGTAGTGGACATACAGTACAACCCCTGTAGTGGTCACACAGTACAACCCCTGTAGTGGTCCTATAGTACAACCCCTGTAGTGGACATACAGTACAACCCCTGTAGTAGACATACAGTACAACCCGTGTAGTGGTCATGCAGTACAACCCCTGTAGTGGACATACAGTACAGCACCTGTAGTGGACATACAGTACAACCCCTGTAGTGGACATACTGTACAGCCCGTGTAGTGGTCATTCAGTACAACCCCTGTAGTGGTCACACAGTACCACCTCTATTGTGGTCACACAGTACATCCTCTATAGTGGTCATACAATGCAATCTCTAGTGTGGCCATACAGCACAGCTTCTGTAGTGGCCTTACAGTAAAACCCCTGTAGTGGTCATACTGTACAACCTCTATATATTGGTCATACAGTACAACCCCCGCCAGTGGTCATAAAGTACATCCCTTGTAGTGGTCATACAGTTAAAGCCATGTAGTGGTCATACATTACAACTCTATATATTGGTCATACAGTGCAACCTCTATAGTGGTCATACAGCACAACCCCTGTAGTGGTCATACAGTACAACCTCTTTAGTGGCCATACAGTACAACCCCTATACTGGTCATACAGTACAACCCCTGTAGTGGTCATACAGTACAACCCCTGTAGTGGACATACAGTACACCCCTGTAGTGGTCATACAGTACACCCCCTATAGTTGTCACACAGTACAACCCTTGTAGTGGACATACAGTACAACCCCTATAGTGGACATACAGTACAACCCCTGTAGTGGATATACAGTACAACCCCTGTAGTGATCCTATAGTACAACCCCTGTAGTGGACATACAGTACAACCCTTGTAGTGGACATACAGTACAACACCTGTAGTGGACATACAGTACAACCCCTGTAGTGGACATACAGTACAACCCCTGTAGTGGTCCTATAGTACAACCCCTTTAGTGGACATACAGTACAACCCCTGTAGTGATCCTATAGTACAACCCTTGTAGTGGTCATACAGTACAACCCTTGTAGTGGACATACAGTACAACCCCTGTAGTGGTCCTATAGTACAACCCCTTTAGTGGACATACAGTACAACCCCTGTAGAGGTCCTATAGTACAACCCCTGTAGTGGACATACAGTACAACCCCTTAAGTGGTCCTATAGTACAACCCCTGTAGTGGACATACAGTACAACCCCTGTAGTGATCCTATAGTACAACCCCTATAGTTGTCACACAATACAACCCTTGTAGTGGACAAACAGAACAACCCCTGTAGTGGTCATACAGTACAACCCCTATATTTGTCACACAGTGCAACCCTTGTAGTGGACATACAGTACAACCCCTATACTGGTCATACAGTACAACCCCTATAGTGGACATACAGTGCAACCCTAGTAGTGGACATACAGTACAACCCCTATACTGGTCATACAGTACAACCCCTATAGTGGACATACAGTACAACCCCTTTAGTGGACATACAGTACCATTTCCTATACTGGTCATACAGTACAACCCCTGTAGTGGACATACAGTACAACCCCTTTAGTGGACATACAGTACAAACCCTGTTGTGGACATACAGTACAACCCCTGTAGTGGACATACAGTACAACCGCTGTAGTGGACATACAGTACAACCCCTATACTGGTCATACAGTACAACCCCTGTAGTGGACATACAGTACAAACCCTGTAGTGGACATACAGTACAACCCCTGTAGTGGTCCTATAGTACATACCCTGTAGTGGCCATACAGTACAACCCCTGTAGTGGTCATACAGTATAACCCCTGTAGTGGTCCTATAGAACAACCCCTGTAGTGGACATACAGTACAACCCCTGTATTGGTCATATAGTACAACCCCTGTAGTGGTCATACAGTACAACCCCTGAAGTGGACATACAGTATAACCCCTGTAGTGGTCCTATAGTACAACCCCTGTAGTGGACATACAGTACAACCCCTGTAGTGGTCCTATAGTACAACCCCTGTTGTGGACATACAGTACAACCCCTGTAGTGGACATACAGTACATCCCCTGTAGTGGTCATACAGTACAACCCCTGTAGTTGTCATACAGTACAACCCCTGTAGTGGACATACAGTACAACCCCTGTAGTGGACATACAGTACATCCCCTGAAGTGGACATACAGTACAACCCCTGTAGTGGTTCTATAGTACAACCCCTGTAGTGGACATACAGTACAACCCCTGTAGTGGTCATACAGTGCATCCCCTGTAGTGGACATACAGTACAGCCCCTGTAGTGGTCATACAGTACAACCCCTGTAGTGGTCATACAGTACAACCCCTGTAGTGGACATACAGTACAACCCCTGTAGTGGTCACGCAGTACAACACCTGTAGTGGTCACACAGTACCACCTCTATTGTGGTCACACAGTACATCCTCTATAGTGGTCATACAATGCAATCTCTAGTGTGGCCATACAGCACAGCTCCTGTAGTGGCCTTACAGTAAAACCCCTGTAGTGGTCATACTGTACAACCTCTATATATTGGTCATACAGTACAACCCCCGCCAGTGGTCATAAGGTACATCCCTTGTAGTGGTCATACAGGTAAAGCCATGAAGTGGTCATACAGTACAACCTCTATATAGTGGTCATACAGTGCAACCTTACATAACAACTCATATAGTGGTCATACAGCACAACCCCTGTAGTGGTCATACAGTAGAACCTCTAAATATTGGTCATACAGTACAACCTCTTTAGTGGCCATACAGTACAACGTCTACAGTGGTCTTACATAACAACTCATATAGTGGTCATACAGTACAACCTCTGTATGTGGTCATACAGTTCATTCTCTATAGTGGTCATGATGGTCTTATATGTAGTGGTTGTACTGTATGTTATATTATTTTCGTACATGAAGCCTCTGATCCATTTACAATTAATGACAGACTGAATGACCAATATATAGAGGTTGTACTGCATGTCAACTATAGAGGTTATACTGTATGACAACTATAGATGTTGTACTGTATGTCAACTATAGAGGTTGTACTGTATGACAACTATAGAGGTGGTACTGTATGTCAACTATAGAGGTTGTACTGTATGACAACTATTGAGGTTGTACTGTATGTCAACTATAGAGGTGGTACTGTATGTCAACTATAGAGGTTGTACTGTATGACAACTATAGAAGTTGTACTACATGTCAACTTTTGAAGTTGTACTGCATGACAACTATAGAGGTTGTACTGCATGACAACTATTGAGGTTGTACTGCATGACAACTATAGAGGTTGTACTGTATGTCAACTATAGAGGTGGTACTGTATGTCAACTATAGAGGTTGTACTGTATGTCAACTATAGAAGTTGTACTACATGTCAACTTTTGAAGTTGTACTGCATGACAACTATAGAGGTTGTACTGCATGACAACTATTGAGGTTGTACTGCATGACAACTATAGAGGTTGTACTGTATGTCAACTATAGAGGCGGTACTGTATGTCAACTATAGAGGTTGTACTGTATGACAACTATAGAGGTTGTACTGTATGTCAACTATAGAGGTTGTACTGCATGACAACTATAGAGGTTGTACTGCATGACAACTATTGAGGTTGTACTGCATGACAACTATAGAGGTTGTACTGTATGTCAACTATAGAGGTTGTACTGTATGACAACTATTGAGGTTGTACTGTATGTCAACTATAGAGGTTGTACTGTATGACAACTATTGAGGTTGTACTGTATGACAACTATTGAGGTTGTACTGCATGACAACTATGGAGGTTGTACTGTATGTCAACTATAGAGGTTGTACTGTATGACAACTATTGAGGTTGTACTGTATGTCAACTATAGAGGTGGTACTGTATGTCAACTATAGAGGTTGTACTGTATGTCAACTATAGAAGTTGTACTACATGTCAACTTTTGAAGTTGTACTGCATGACAACTATAGAGGTTGTACTGCATGACAACTATTGAGGTTGTACTGCATGACAACTATAGAGGTTGTACTGTATGTCAACTATAGAGGCGGTACTGTATGTCAACTATAGAGGTTGTACTGTATGACAACTATAGAGGTTGTACTGTATGTCAACTATAGAGGTTGTACTGCATGACAACTATAGAGGTTGTACTGTATGACAACTATTGAGGTTGTACTGTATGTCAACTATAGAGGTTGTACTGTATGACAACTATTGAGGTTGTACTGTATGACAACTATTGAGGTTGTACTGCATGACAACTATGGAGGTTGTACTGTATGTCAACTATAGAGGTTGTACTGTATGACAACTATTGAGGTTGTACTGTATGTCAACTATAGAGGTTGTACTGTATGACAACTATTGAGGTTGTACTGTATGACAAGTATTGAGGTTGTACTGCATGACAACTATAGAGGTTGTACTGTATGACAACTATTGAGGTTGTACTGTATGACAACTATTGAGGTTGTACTGCATGACAACTATAGAGGTTGTACTGTGTGACAACTATTGAGGTTGTACTGTATGTCAATTATAGAGGTTGTACTGCATGTCAACTATAGAGGTGGTACTGTATGTCAACTATAGAGGTTGTACTGTATGTCAACTATAGAGGTTGTACTGTATGTCAACTATAGAGGTAGTACTGCATGTCAACTATAGAGGTCACAGCGTATAAACGACTGTACGTCAATCTAGGATGTCGTGATTGGATTTAAATGATTGGAGTAAAACACACAACAAAGTTGGTAGAATAATATAAAATACTAAGCTTACAACAAAAACATAATGACAAGTTGTACATATTTATTATTACGATTAACTTTTCTAGCGTTCGCATACACTTTATTGCCAAATGTATGCCCATACCGTATAGCTGGTTATTTCTGCGGGTGTAACATTTTGCGTTTTTGTCGAAAAAATGAGTGTTTAATTTCTGCTGTTTTTAATTTCTGCTGATTGCCAAAATGGCAAGGTTAAATTTCTGCTGTTTTCCTCATGGTAAGAATAAATTTCTGCGGATTACAGAGCTCCATCTGTACAAAATCAGGTCTAAGTGTGTATTTAATCTCAAATTCAATCACCAAAGCCCATACCACCGGCATTTTATAAATTCGCACGGAAAAATATATATACAAGTACCGGAATATATAAACATTTAAGCTCGTGATCAAATATCTCCCTAGTTTCACTCATTTATAGTTTACCCTACTTCTTTGTCCAATCAAAAGCCAGGGATTTTCAAATTTTTGGACCACTTATTCATTTATTAGTGCAATGGGCACCATATCTAGTAAGTGGTTCATGAAGTAAATCCATTTATTAGGACAATTTGGCTGTTTCCATATATGGAAAACTAGACCCGCCTTCTCTCTAAATTGTACTGTTATTCCTATATCAGCAATTACCAGCTTATATACTAGGGGTGATCAACAAATACAAGAAAAATGCCTAATTTCTTTATTTGTCATTGTAAGTGGGTGAGATTTTCTATATACAAAATGTATGAAGATAAATGTATTTCAAGTTGATTCACCGCTATTAACCAAAGTCAGAACGAATGCGGTTTCTTATGGCAACATCACTCGACATTATGCGGCCCAAATTTTCATAGTTTCCAACGTTGAACTTAGAAAACGATGGCGTATCATTCGTGCATTTGTAATCATTTCTAAAGGGCGGGTTATGAATATGTAATTATATAGTATTACATTCATGATTTCAAAAACAAGTTTTAATGTCAAAATTCCGTTTCAGAACTATTTGCTTCAAAGGCGTTGTCAGAAAATGAGTGTAATACAGAAATCGGTAGAAGTGTTGCTGCGATTGAAACGTCATAACATACTAATGGCAATATTGCACAATGCAACAACTATGTACAAAACAGGTGTCTTACACTGTGAGAATGTCATTTGATGGCATTGACCCGTATCGATTTTGTGTGTAATGTATATGGTATTTCTCCATAATATCTGTCCCCATTACAACCGAATGTCATGACTGAATGCTTGATCACACCTGACAATTTCATATACCAAAGGAAAGCTTACATTTCAAAGTTTTATTGAATATATAGCATGACTATGTTACTTTAAATGCAACTGGTTTTAACTATTTTGCAAGGGCATATGTGCTGGCGTCTCAAAGCAGATAGGGGTACCCAAACTATACTTATCATCCTAAGTTTTGTAATATGCTTGCTAATTGTATGAATAGCTCCTTATGATGTGTCAACACATTGAGCTACTTGCCTAATTGTAAATACTCCACCAGTTTCCAAAAAATATTTGATTTTTCCAACCCTTTTCTAGTAGGTTGCGGTATATGGATGGCGTGCATGGGTGTTCATTTCCAAATAAAGTTACACAACTTAAATTTCTTAAACTATCTAATATTTGATGAATACGACATTATATGACACCATTTCACCATACATGTTATTTTAAATATTGTACTTGCTCCCGCATTAAGAAAACAACGATTCTTAAATTAGACCGAATTTGGAAATTTGAAAAAAGTGACATTTTCCCAATCATTTAAGCATTATTCTAACACGATCTGCAGATGAATCGTTTAAATATAGAGCGGACCTAACAATGTATTATTACCCCCATAAAACATACCTATCAAAATGGCTGTTTCTATTTACGCCCAGTATCACGTGACATATTTATGAATGAATGAACGTAAACTTTATAGTAAAATTTTCTACGAGTCACGATGACAAGGCGAGTTGCACGATAATCCAGTGATACAGCTATGACGCATCTATTTTTAGAAACTCCAATATACTCTAGAAACCAAGTTTTATTAAAGCTTCTGATAATCAATTCATTTATATTTTTCATTTTATGAAATAGATACCCTATACTCGTGTTATTAAAATTGTTTCAATGTTTAAAATGTGGTATTTCCTTCAGAAAATTACGAAGGTCGTTTTCATTAACGAGGGAGGTAATTGTACCAGCTAATAAGCCACTCAATATCAGCGTGGAATTATGTTCAATGTCAAATGGGTGAAAATGGAATGCGCGCAGTTAAATAGTGCGGGATATTATCGTATTTAGAATCGAAATAAATAATCTGTTCTTGTATATTGTCGGTGAATAAAACACGGGCACTCGTTCGGATGCGGAAAATTAAATCACTTGTGCTACGCACTCGTGATTTAATTTTTCCGCATCCGAACTCCTGCCCGTGATTTATTCACCGACAATAAACGCGAACAGATTTTTATTTCTTAAGTATACACGAGTAGACAGTGTTAATTGGCGTATTGTTACAGCTACACTGAACGGACTTTAAAATGTGAGGCGTCACATTTAAAGCTAATACACAATGATCTTTGATATACAGCTCACTATTTTTAAAAATTAATTGATACGAGAAATATATAACATCACTTGCATTCCAATCTTAACAACCCTTGTATCCAGAACAGCCAGGATCATGAGGATGGACATTTGGATTGGACAGCTACATTGGACAGTTGGTATATTTATGATATCAATGACACTTTAAATGATGGAGAGTTGAACAATTATAGGAATATATAGCAAGGACGGACATTCAGAATGGACAGCTACATTGGACAGTTGGTATAAATATGATATTCACATAGACATGACTATCAAACAATTATAGAAATGGACACGCAGAATTGACATTCTGAATGGACAGCTACATTGGACAGGTGGTATATTTGTGATATAAATGCAACTAGCAAAGATAGACAGTTGAACAGTTATAGGAATGGACACGCAGAATCGACATTCAGAGTGGAAAGCTACATTGGACAGTTGGTATATATTATGTTATATAATTACAACTATCAAAGATGAACAGTTGAACAATTATAGGAATGGACAGACAGGGTGGACATTCCGAATGGACAGCTACATTGCACAGTTGGTATATTTGTGATGTAAATGCAACTATCAAAGATTCACAGTTGAACTATTCTAAGAATGGACAGCTAGGATGTACATTCAGAATGGACAGCTACATTGGACAGTTGGTAAAATTGTGAGATAAATACGGACATGACTTTTAAACAATAAATGAAATGGACAGCCATAATGGACATTCAGAATTGACAGCTACATTGGACAGTTGGTAAAATTGTGAGATAAATACCGACATGACTTTCAAATAATAAATGAAATGGACAACCAGAATGGACATTCAGAATGGACAGCTACATTTGACAGTTGGTATAGATGTGATATAAATTCTGCTATTATAGATGGACAGTTGAACAATTATAGGAATGGACATCCAGGATGGACATTCAGAATAGACAGCTACATTGGACAGTTCGTATTTTTGTGATACAAATACAGACATGTCTACCAAACAATTATAGGAATGGACAGTCAGAATTCATTGATACAAGAAAGATATAGCATCACTTGCATTCCAATCTTAACAACCCTCGTATCCAGGACAGCCAGGATGGACATTCAGAATGGACAGCTACATTGGACAGTTGGTATATATGTGATATAAATACAACTATCAAAGATGGACAGTTGAACGGTTATAGTAATGAACAGCCAGGATGGACATTCAGAATGGACAGCTACATTGAACAGTTGGTATATGTGTGATATAAATGTAACTATCAATGATGTACAATTGAACGGTTATAGAAATGGACAGCTATGATGGACATTCAGAATGGACAGCTACATTGGAGAGTTAGTATATGTGTGATATAAATGCAACTATCAATGATGACCAGTTCAACAATCATAGGAATGGACAGCTAGGATGGACATTCAGAATGGACAGCTACATTGGACAGTTGGTATATTTGTGATATAAATACATATCGAAAATAGAAAGAAACCACCAAACAAGAATAACACTAATGTATATTCATTAGAATACAACGTTTCGTCCAGAATGCTTCTTCGGATAATGATTATAAAATACAAAAACAATGATGACGTAACGTCATGCATAATAACGCGGTGGCGTCAAAATACGTTTCATAGTAAATGTAGCGCAAAATACATAATTTCTTTATGAATACATATGAACAACGTTTCATATATTGGATTGTAAAGAACAACAATAATAATATATACTGTTAGTCCGAGAGCCCACACACTTTTATTGCAACGAAGGAGGCCAAAAGAATTTCGTACATATTTTGAAAGGTTATTTCATATGCTATAAGAAAACCCATTTCTTAAGTGTCAAAGCCGTGACTACCTACATTTTTTTCTCATTTTTGTATAATTGAGTGTATGAAAAAAGCACATTTTCCTAAGGGGGGTAGGGGTAGCTTTATGTCTAATAAAAACCGAAAACAATGTTCAATTTGGAAAATTATTTCCAAATTTGAACGAACACATAATGGGCAACACTTTAAAAATAAAAAACCATAGCCTTGACTTGTCATTTTGATGTAAATAGGGGTCAAAGGTCAACAATATGATAAAACCCATAGAATTTATACAAATGCTCCAGTATACTTGTTCATCAAATTTCACATTTTCCCCCAAATTCAATATTTTGCACATAATTTTATTCCTTTAAATATACTTAGTTTAAAATGTTATACAATTGATAAGAAGATATCCGAATTTGACAAAAAAAACATGTTTGTATCATATGGGTGCAAATTGAAGCAATTGAAAAATAGCAGTATTTAGAGGGTATGCTTAGTTTTACTTCTACCTTTGTTTCTATTGGTCAGTAACAATAGCATTGATTGAATATTGTTTTCATATCAGGTAATATGAATATTCCATCACTCATTTAATAAGTCAAAATATTCAACTCTTTTACATGTACAAAAGGTCAAAGGTCAAATATGTAGAACAATAAATAAAAGAAGAGTGAAAACGCAAACATGTGATATCTGTATAAGTCCGAGAACCCACATACTTTTTTTCAATGAAAGAGGCCAAAAGAAGTTTGCATATATTTTGAAAGAATAGTTCATAGCCTATCTGACAACCCATTTTATAAGTGTCCAAGCCGTGACTATCTATGCTCGTTTGCGCATTTATATGCCATGAGGTCAATGTGAAAATTTGTAATTTGCTGTAGGTGGTAGGGCTATTTTTATGTCTACAAAAAAAGACAAAATGAACTTAAATGTCAGCAGAATTGCGATATAGGTAGAATTCACATTTGGAAACCTTATACAAACTTACTAATTATAGAATGCCATTTGCAAGTATGTACTATATGGGGGTCAAAGGTCACTGAACTTTTAAACTCTATGAAATTAATGCAATCTTGCCCAAACAGTTGTTACGATATCTTCCAATTTTCATCAAAATTAATAATTTGTACGTAGTTACATTCATACATGTATTCGAATATACATTTGGTTGAGAAATAGGTCCAAAGGCACAAGAAAACGATCATTTATCATACTGGTAGCATCACAAAAAGGCCATCATATCGAGGAAATGGTCATGTTTATATATAATTTATATACCATTTATTTACTTGGCAGTCTATGTAGATATATTTTCATAAATAACTGCATATATGTCAGGTCATTTCAGTGGAGCAAAGTTTAACACGAAAGGTCAAGGTCAAATATGCAGTAAAAGGTCAAGGTCAAATACGTCAAAAATATCAAAATTAGCTCTGAATGCGCAATAATTAGTCATTTTTTAATGTTTTCGTTTAGTACTAATATATTATACAAAGTTATTTAGTATTTTTTGTGTCTAAATTAATTTATATCAATAGTGAATATAGCGAACGATCACTGAACTGATCATCCGGAACAGCAATAATGCATTGCCGAAACTGTACATACATTCTTAGCCCCATTGGCTACTTGCCGCCATGAGGTACAGCCACCTCAGTATTGGCCATTACGACGACTCCTTTCCTACACATTGTATCCAATTCTGTACGTCTTGAAATGCACAAAACGCATTTTCATTATCATCAGCTGACAAAATCTATCTATATAATACAAATCATAATACAAATGTGTTATCTTCTCACCCTTTCCTTGTTGTGTCTGGCGCTCTTAGGTGTCCATACTAGTCTCAAGAGTGGGTGAACCGGGCGACGTTTACATGGTTTAGCTTAACCTAGCAGTGTAACTACCTCATATAGTCTGGAATGACTGAAGCAGGCAGTGTTACATACTCATAGAGTCAGGAGTGTAAAAGATACCAATAGGCCAGAAATGGTTTTACTTTGAAGTCGTATGTACCCATATGCATATGTAGTCAAGAACATGTATCTGCTAATGTTACATGTAAAAGCCACTCAATGGCTGTTAGTGCCCGATAGGACCAGGAATTGGTGTACCTGAGAGTTATGAGAACCGTCAGAGTATTATGAAAGGCAGGCAGTATCTTGTGTGTATTGGGATGTTCATCATGGGTGTGTCAGGAATAGCTTTACTGGGTGGTTGTGAGTATCAAATAGGACCAGGAATTCTGTAACTGGTAGTTGCGAGTACCCGGAGTGTAATACATGATTTACCACATGATTGTGCACCCTATAATACCACGGATGAGTGTACATAGTGATTGCGAGTATCCAATAATACCGGGAATGTCAGTTCATGGTGAAAGTGAGTACCTGTACCTTGTGGTATTGAGTACCCTCTAGGACTACGAACGGATGCACATATTGGTAATAAATATCGAATACGATCAGCAATGCATGAACATGACGGTTGAGGGTACCCATTACGACTAGGAATGGATGTACCTAACGGTTACGAGTACCTAATTAAACTAGGACTTTATGTAAAAGCAGACCGTGAATACATACATGGACAAGGAGTGTATGTAACTAGTGTTTATGAGTGCCCAATAGAACAGGAATGTCTTAACTTGGGCACTAAGTAGTCGATAGGACGAGAAATTGGTGTTCCTAATGGTAACCAGGCTCATTAGGATTAGAAATGTATGTACCTAGTCGATATGAGTATATTTAATAAGACCAGGATGGTCTGTATATGGGGGTAATGTTCACCCAATAGGACAATAAATGGTCTAACCAAGTGGGTATGCGTGCCCAATAAGACCATAAATGTCTCTACAAGGTGTCATAGGACGACGAATGAAAGCTCCCAGTGGTTGCCGGTACTCAATAAATCCAGTAAGGTATGTCCCTAGTGGTTAATATTGCTTAGTTTGAATGGACTGTATGTACATGATGCTGTCACTATCTAACAGGAACAGGAATGTCTGTAAATAGTGGTTATGTGTACCCAATACGACCAGGAATGTATGTACATGTATATGATGGTAGTGAGTACCCAATAGGGCCAATAATGGCTATGTATAGTGGCTGCGAGTACTCTATCATACCACTTATGTATGTACATAGTGGTTGTGGGTACCAACGAGGACAATGAATGTATGTATACAGTGGTTATGTGTTTCTAATTAGGCCCGGGTCTGTACATGGTGGTAGTGGTGACCCAATACGACACGATATAGCATCACTTAGTGGTCGAAAGTAACCGAACCAACCACAAATGTCTGTGCATGGTGGTTTTGAGTATTCAATGTGACCAGGAATACATGAACATGGTAGTTTCGGGTACACAATAGGACTAGGAATGTATTTATGAGTACCCAATAAAAACGGACTGTATGTACACGGGGGTAGTGATTACCCAATAGCACAACAAATGGTCGCATCTAGCAGTTGTGAGTTCCCAATCCGACGACTTATGTCTGTACATGACGATTTTGAGTACCAAATAGGACCAGGAATACATGCATATAATTGTTATTGGTACCCATTTGGACTAGAAGTGGATGTACCTAGTAGTGATGAGTACAAATATCTGTACACGCTAGTTTTGAACACACCAAATGGACTTGAATGTATGTACAAAATGGTTATGCCTGCTCAATAAGGCCAGGCATGTCTCTACATGGCGCCCCTGAGTTATCAATTAGCGATCGACAGTATCCAACAGGAACATGAATGTCTGAACATAGTAGTAATAATAAATATCCGATACGACCAGGTATGTTTGTACATGGTGGAAGTGAGTACCAAATTGTACCTATAATGAACCTAGTGGTTATTCATGGGTGCCCAATTTCGACCAGCATTATATTCTCCCGTATATGGTGTTTTTGAATATCATATAGGACTAGGAAGATATGTACTTAGTGCGTACCAAATAGAACCAGGACTGTCTGCACATGGTAGTAGTAAGTACCACCAAGAGTGCCAAAATGTCACAAAATACGCCCGTCTTGGTTGTGCTAGTGACAAAAAATATTGATTGTGAAATAAAAGCCCATATTATGTCTAGATATTACGTCCATAAGCATTGTCAGCAAGTTTGAAGACGATCGCACGAAAACTGTTTGAGTAAGAGTACAGACAAATTACTGGACGCCACAGCCCGCCCGCACGCCCGCCAAGGGTGTTCACATTATACGTCCCGTTTTCAACGGGCGTATAAAAAGGACCACTGATGTCTGTTTGTGGTTGTTTTTGAGTTTAAAAAGAACCAGGAATACATGTACAGTGTGGTCGTTGGTACCTATAAGGACTAGGAATAGATGTACCTAGTGGTTATGTACCCAACAGTACCAGAACTGTCTATACATGGTGATAAGTTAATTTTTAATATCCAATATGACTAGGGATGTCCGTACTTGATGGTCGTGAGTAACACCTAGGACTGAGAATGGTTATACATTTTGTTCCCAAAAGGTCAAATAATGTCTCTACATGGTTCAAGTGAGTAGTCAATAGGTCAAGCAATGGCTGTACCTGGTAGTTGATTTTGTCCAGTAGGGCCAGGATTGGATGTATCCAAGTATATGCGTATCCAACGAGACTTTGTATTTCTGTATATGGTTGTACCCAATCAGACCAGAGATGACTGTAACTAGTGGCTTTAAGTGCCTTAAAAGATCAGGAATGTGTGTACATGTTGGTAGTGAGTCCCCAATCAGACCAGGAATGATAAGGACTAGCGTTTTTACTTTCTATGTGTCTAATGAATCCCTAAATAGAAGTCACCTCGTGATTTTATGGCAGATAAAGCCAGATGTAGTTTTACGCAAATGTATATAGGGGATTCCAGTTTTCAAAGGTGATGAGTACGTTATTCGGTACTTAGCTATTATAATGTTTGAAGTCCTGTATAAAAGGAGTCTTAATAAATAGGGATCGTAAGAACCTCAGATGGCCGATACCGAGGTTGCTGTACCCCATGGGTTAAGAATGGTTGTACATTTTCGCCAATTATTTATAGCTGTTCCAGGTGGAGTAGGTTAGTCAGTGACAATTCACTTTATTGACATATAAATGAATTTAGACACGAACAATACTGAATTACATGGTATAAAATATTAGTACTGAATGAAAACATAACAAATTGTTGCGCATTCAGGGCTAATTTTGATATTTTTGACGTATTTGACCTTGACCTTTTACTGCATATTTGACCTTGACCTTTCACGTTAAACTTTGCTCCACTGAAATGACCTGACATATATGCAGTTATTTATCTACATAGACTGCCAAAAAAATAAATGGTATATAAACTATATATAAACATGACCATTTCCTCGATATGATGGCCATTTTGTGATGCTACCAGTATGATAAATGATCGTTTTCTTGTGCCATTGGACTTATTTTTCAACCAAATATATATTCTTATGAATTAGACTACATGTATGAATGAAACAACGTACAAATTATTAATTTTGAAGAAAAATGGAAGTAAACGTAACAACCGTTTGGGAAAGATTGCCTTAGTTTCGTAGAGTTTAAAAGTTCAGTGACCTTTGACCCCCATATAGTACATACTTGCAAATGGCATTCTATAATTAGTAAGTTTGTATAAGGTTTCCAAATGTGAATTCTACCTATATCGCAATTCTGCTGACATTTAAGTTCATTTTGTCTTTTTTTGTAGACATAAAAATAGCCCTACCCCCTTCAGCAAATTACAAATTTTCACATTGACCTCATGACATATAAATGCGCAAACGAGCATAGATAGTCACGGCTTGGACACTTATAAAATGGGTTGTCAGATAGGCTATGAACTATTCTTTCAAAATATACACAGACTTCTTTTGGACTCTTTCATTGAAAAAAGTATGTGGGTTCTCGGACTTATACAGATATCACATGTTTGCGTTTTTACTCTACTTTTATTTATTGTTCTACATATTTGACCTTTGACCTTTTGTACATGTAAAAGAGTTGAATATTTTGACTTATTTAATGAGCGATGGAATATTCATATTACCTGATATGAAAACAATATTCAATCAATGCTATTGTTACTGACCAATAGAAATAATGGTAGAAGTAAAACTAAGCATACCCTCAAAATACTGCTATTTTTCAATTGCTTCAATTTGCACCCATATGATACAAACATGTTTTTTTGGTCAAATTCGGATATCTTCTTATCAATTTTATAACATTTTAAATTAAGTATACATAAAGGAATAAAATTTGTGCAAAATATTGAATTTGGGGGAAAATGTGAAATTTGATGAAAAAGTATACTGGAGCATTTATATAAATTCTATCGGTTTAATCATAGTGTTGACCTTTGATCCCTATTTACATCAAAATGACCAGTCAAGGTTATGGTTTGTTATATTTAAAGTGTTGCCCATTATGTGTTCGTTCAAATTTGGCAAGAATTGTCCGCATTGAACATTGTTTTCGTTTTTTATTAGACATAAAGCTACCCCTACCCCCTTAGAAATTTATCCTTTTTTTCATTCACCCCATGATACAAACATGAGAATAAAATGTAGGTATACACGGCTTTGACACTTAAGAAATTGGTTTTCATATAGCATATGAAATAACCTTTCAAAATATGTACAAACTTCTTTTGGCCTCCTTCGTTGCAATAAAAGTGTGTGGGCTCTCGGACTAGTACATGTATAACCTCTATAAAGCAACACAAAATAGGAGCTACAAAGTGTGGTCGTAATTAAGAGGTAGTAGCTCTACAAAGGTAAGATTTGAAGGAAAAAAGGCTAGTGAAAAGATATAAATACAGACATGACTATCAAACAATTTTAGAAATGAACAGCCAGAATGGACATTTAGAATGGACAGCTACATTGGACAGTTGGTGTATTTGTGATACAAATACAGACATGACTATCAAACAATTATAGGAATGGACAGCCAGAATATACTTTTAGAATGGACAGCTACATTGGACAGTTGATATATTTGTGATATAAATGTAACTGTTATAGATGGACAGTTGCACAATTATAGGAATAGACAGCTAGGATTGACATTCATAATGGACGGCTACATTGGACAGTTGATTATTTGTGATATAAATACAGACATGACTATCAAACAATTGTAGGAATGGACAGCCAGAATGGACATTCACTATGGACAGCTACATTGGACAGTTGGTATATATGTTATATAAATACAACTATCAAAGAAGATGGATAGTTGAACAATTACAGGAATGGACAGCCAGGATGGACGTTCAGAATGGACAACTACATTAGGATAGCTTAGGATAAAACATGGTCACAGAAATTGCTAATTATGCATGTTGTTTTACAAGATACAAAATAATTAATTCAGTATCAGAGTATTCATGTGATCAAACATTTTTTCCAACAAACTAATTATTTGTTTTTTATTTTGTGTTTAGAAGTTTAAAACCAATTTAAAACAATGGTACTTTTAACACAGAAAAGCCCTTGTTTACATTGCTTGAACGACCTTCACATACTTGTAATCTGCAGCAGACTGTATTGATGACGTATCCTATATAGTTCTTAATCCCTCCACTCGTGTTGACTGGTATAGTAAGAGTAACACTGTAATTGATAGCCGCCCTTGGAATACCAACCAACGTTATTTCATAGTCCATGGTCGGCGAAACGAGGTATTTATACAACTTAGATGTTATAATAACGCTCCTTTCGCCGTTATTTCACAGTCAATGGTCGGCGAAATGAGGCATTTATACAACTTAGATAGTATAATAACGCTCCTTTCGCCGTTATTTCACAGTCAATAGTCGGCGAAATGAGGCATTTATACAACTAAGTTGGTATGATAAAGCTCCTTTCCCCGTTATTTCACAGTCATTGGTAGGCGAAACGAGGCTATAATACAACTAAGATGGTATTATAAAGCTTCTTTCGCCGTTATTCCACAGTCAATGGTCGGCGAAACGAGGCTATAATACAACTAAGTTGGTATTATAAAGGTCCTTTCGCCGTTATTTCATAGTCAATGGTCGGCGAAACGAGGCTATAATACAACTAAGATGGTATGATAAAGCTCCTTTCGCCGTTATTTCATAGTCAATTGTCGGCGAAACTAAGTTAGAATACGACAAAGTTTGTTTGTTTATTAAAAGCGTTTTCCCATAAATGCCATCAATCACGCATGTTAATGCGTGCATCAATATACGGTTCATTCAGACTTATTTCGTTGTTTTAGTGGCAAATATACTTAAATATCTGTAAATTGCATTTTAAAACACTTAATATTACCAAATATTAAATTTTCAATCCTCCTATCGCCTCCTTTCGCCTCCTTGCGCCAAAAATCCTCCTTTCGTATTTTAGTCATACCGATTTTAAAGTTGCTTGATTTGGCCGCACGTGCCCGCAGTTTGGCCGCGTTTTAAACATGACGGCGGAAGTAGATATATTGTTTTGATAAAACTTTACTTATCAAAAATAGCCGGGAATAAGTGAATACAAGACGCGAGTACTTGTTGAACAAGGAAAATCTTCTTTAATACTCATAACGAACGTAGTTATGCAATTTCATCAACATCCGATACAGACCTTGAAGTAAGTCACTGTCGTACTCGTACCGATTCGACCCAAAATGTTAAAAAATGTAAACAACTTTTGAACAATGTTATGCATCTATTGTGCATTGCTATTTCGTTTTGCACGCCAATTGTTTACATCAGTACGAGGCATCGTGTGCTACACTGTAACTATACAAATTTAGCACTATTGAAAACTGTTAAATAAATGATAAAATCTGAAATCTTATAAAAGTTCAGTAACCAAAATGAATAAATATCACAGACTTATGACATTAGATTGATTCAGTCGAATTGGGCAGTCTTGGATGAGCATCGTTAATCATATGCTCGTGAAATCCTTTTTAACAGTATGTTGTCGAATATCTTCCTTATCTGCATGATGGTCGGGCCAATTTTTTTTCTTACCCACATGATTGACAGTCATGCCAATTATTATTTTCCTTATGCGTCTGACAGTCGTCCCGATTACTTTGGTTATCCGAACGACAGTCGTACCAATTATTTTCCTTATGCGCATGATGCTCGTGCCAATTATTTTCATTATCCGCCGCACGACAGTCGTACCAATTATTTTCCTTATGCGCATGATGGTCATGCCAATTATTTTCCTGATGCGCAAGACAGTTGTGCCAATAATTGAATTGTTTTCCTTATCCGCACGACAGTCTCGTAAATTATTTTCCTTATTTGCACGATGATTATACTGATTAATTTTCTTATCCGCACGTCGGTTGTGCCGATTATTTTCCTTATCCGCACGACAGTTCAGCAAATAATTTTCCTTATCCACACGACGGTCAAAATGTTGTCAGTCCGAATGAATATTTGTCAGTATGAATGAATATTTGTCAGTTCGAAAAAAATATTATAATGAAAAAAGACCTAAAGTTGTACCTTTTAAAATTTTTAATTGCTTTATTGAGAGCTAAATAATTTAGAAATGCATGTTTAGCTTTTAACATATTTAATAAGTGATTGCCAAAGGACCTAATTTGTTGTTTACCTTTTTACAATAACCTGAATGAGCATAGCTATAAATTTAACCTCTGTAGAGCTGAAATACCTCAAAATGACAGCCAATATTTTCAGCTCCCAGAGACTGAGAGTGAAGTAGAAAAACCCTAGGTACAATGTAACTGCACCGTCATCGAATCCCAAGTCCGCATTTAAAATGCAGGAGGGCCTAATTGTGTATTTTTATGCTCCCCGAAGGGTGAGCATATAGTCGCCGCTTTGTCCGCCCGTCTGTCCATCCGTCACACTTTTGTCCGGGTCATAACTTGAAGAGTATTAGAGATATCAATTTGAAACTTCTTAGGTGAATAGACCTCATTGAACAAGAACCATAACTCTTGATTGCATATGTTTTCAGTTATTCCCCTTTGTAATTTTTCATACTTCATTCTTGTCCGGGCCATAACTTAAACAGTATTAGAGATATCAATTTGAAACTTTATCGGTGACTAGACCTCATTGAGGGGAAGTGCAGTGCACAAGAACCATAACTCTTGATTGCACATTTTTTGAGTTACTCCCCTTTCTATTTTTTTTCATACTTCATTCTTGTCCGGGCCATAACTTAATTAGTATTAGAGATATCAATTTGAAACTTCATAGGTGAATAGACCTCATTGATAGGAAGTGCAGTGTGAAAGAACCATAACCCTACAATATATATTTTTGAGTTATTTCCCTTTGTAATTTTTTATACTTAATTCTTCTCTGGGCCAGAACTCATACAGTATTAGAGATATCAATTTGAAACTTAATATGTGAATATATCTCATTGAGAGGAAGTGCGGTGCACAAGAAACATAACTCTTTATTGTAAATTTTTGGAGTTATGGCCTTTTGTACTTTTATACTTACTTCTTGTCCAGGTCATAACTCCTTCATTATGGGAGGTATTGATTTGAAACTTTATAGGTGAATTAATCTCATTCAGGAGAAGTGCACCTTTATTGTTTTTTAATTATCTCCCTTTTTCATACAAATTAATGCTTGGCAGGTCCCTCACTTGAACAGTATTGATGGCATTTGATTGAAACTCAACATAATGGTAGCGGAAGTGCGGTGTCAAAGAACCAAAATTCTACATTATTTTCTTTTTTTACCTGTATCTGTAATAAGTTATTTCCAATTTTGGGACAAACACTTGCTTCGGGAAGCATAATTCGGTTTTACCGATTCATTGTATTCTACATTTACTTTAATCCAATAAATATGTGGAACTATCAAGTACTTCAAATTTATTTTGAATTATGTTAATAATCTGGTGACATTGCAACACTGCACATCCAATTGGTCAAAGGAATGATGACTAGTTTCCAATACCAGTAAGCTATTTAGAATGGTCACACAATAATGTTTCAGTGATTTATAATGTGCTTGTAATTGTATATATGTGAGGGTTGCATGCTACATGTATTTACGTGTTTTTACTTCATATCGTGCAGCATGTGTATATAAGAACGTTTTGCTCATCCATATAGAAATGCATTTGTAAACGAAATTGCTGTTAAACAATAAGTAGAAATTAAAAGATCTAGATCAGTTATACAATACCGTTACTTATACTCAATGAAAAGTTAGGTACCATCCTATCAATTGACTCTTATATTTAAAATTCACGTTACACTGTGTTAAAAGCCGAACACAACTATGTTTTGACCTTACTGAGAAGTCACAACTTTAACAATATTCAGATGCACACACTAGAAAACTTTTGTACCGATAGGTCATATTGTATACAAAATACAGAGATATATATAAGTGGTAACTTTTCAGTGACTCCCAGTTTATAATGTCAAATACCTGTGTATATTGGAATATTTCCCGCTCAATTTCATTCTATCTGAATGAAACGTTAGAGATTTCAGTCGTTTAGAATAATTTATAACACCGTTGCTTGATATAACAGTATTCATGCCATGTAAACCACAAAATTGCGGCTACTTTGATGCATTGCATCACAAATTTGTCTTGTATTGTCTTGTACACAGAACGAATAAAGTTATGCTATAACAGACGGGCGAGTATAGTACTATAAGTTTAGCACAAGAGAAAAATGCAATAATTCAAAATCGGGCATAACCTTTTGTGTAAAGAATACAATATTCTATTTAATCAATTTCTTGAATTTCATTCACCTCGGAGAAATTTATAAACATTTCATTGGTTGTTAAAGTAGGTCAACATTCAAGCTAGACAGCTAACAATTCGCTGGGATCCTTCCCACGCGAAAAATAATGGAAGCAATGGTTATAAAGCTCACTGATTGGTTAGTCTAGGTAATGTAACATAGCGGTCTGAAAATTAGCGTAACGCTAAAATCCTGTAGTGGTCGTACCTGACCGTACTTAGTCATAAATGCACTAAAATGCTTTCCAATGACATAAAGACTTGTATGTGTCCATTGACACCTAAAATTAGGACTGGGAAGCTATTGTTTTTTTTTAATTTAAACATTCGTCATTTTTTCAACAGAAAATTTTCCTCAATTTTGTGCAACGTACCGTTTCGAAAATATGTCAAGGGTAGGCTAAGAATTAGTTCATTATGTACCTGTTGTTTGTTCACTGAGGAATGCTAAATATTGAGGAAAGGCGGGATGTCGGTCAAGTTTTCCCGGGTATCTGGTTTAAAAGTAATGAAGCGAATAAAATAACATTCGTCATTTTCTGCACATCAAGTTTTCATCAATATTGTATCAGCTGTTTTTGAAACATATTTCAAGGGTAGGTTATGTAAAGTACACTGTCTACAAATAAATCGTGCACGTATGTACTGCATACGTTAAATATTGAGGAAAGTCGGTTTATCGTTTTTTGCTAATATCATCGTATTTTAATAAGAAAAGTTTCAAGTTTCAAGTAGGTAACTGCGCATACGGTATCTAGCCACAACACAAGTTATACCCATTTATATGCCCTGAATACAAAAGTCGATCATTTGCGAATGCAATGGCCTTGAATGAGGCGTAGGTTCATTTTGTAACCCATGTGAAAGATAATGTAACCAAATATGGGCCAGAAAAAAACAGAGCGCAGGTTTACATTGCAATAATCGCCATGAAAGCCAGTTTTAAAGCATGTACTTTTCTTTATAAACCCGAGTCCTACATTATACATTTAGTTTCAAAGCATGAATGCAAGAAGTGAAACGTAAGTATGGCAGCCATCTTAGAAACGTCATGAATTATTGAGTAGACGTCACGCACAAAATAAGGTAATTTTAGAAAAATTGACATTTTTTAACATTTTCTGAGATAAAATCTAAAAACTGATACCAGAAAAACTTACATCTTTGTCTAAGCATGTGCAAGTGTTGTGTTTGTAGAATGCAGAGGTTTGATAAATAATAGAAGCTAAAAAATGCAATATGCCTTCAACATGAAGCGGTCATTAAACTCGAGTCTCGTTAAACGCTTAAAACTGGGACATTCTGATTTTTTATAGATGCAACTAGGTCGTTCAGTCAGCTGGGACTTGTGCGTTCGATGATTTCACAACTAACACTTGGGGTTTAGCAGTTCATTTTCTCGTTCAGTTATATGTTGGGCGTTGTGTCGTGTAATTGTGGTATGTGATGTTTTTATGTTTTCTGTGCTCAATTGGTTAAGTGCTGGAAAATGTAGTTGAGCTTCGATCCACCCAGTATGTGCCAGACATTTTCATTGACATTTTCATTGACATTGTGCCAAACAAAATTCACGATCATCTAGTAAATTGACTAAATACAAAGAATTAAGATGTTTTCACAAATGACCTTTAATTAACGACAGAATGTCAGCTATATCTTTTGAAATACATGTAGTATGCCAAAAATCACATTAAGTAAAATGTATGGATGACAAAATACTAATTTTGCAAGAGTTGCTCCCCTTAGTATTTAGATTATGCCTTTATTGTTTACATTTCGTTATTTTGTTTACAAACCAACTAGAGGCTTTATTTCGTTTTCGTCCATCTTATGGTGTTTTCAAGCTTTGGGAGTCACCTAAAGTGCCCACTGCATCAATTTGCAGATAGGTTGCCGAGTTTAATTATGCCTTTTGAAAATAGCCATTTAAGGCATAATGGGACTTTAAATATTTCATTTATCTCATTTTTTCCAAACATAGGTTCAGCTAGTGACCGGTCCCTGGTTCAGCATTACTGATATTTAACAATCCATCTTTGTGCTAAGGTATTTTATATGCCCCGACATCTACTGATGCGGAGGCATAATAGTGATTGTCCGTCCGAAAATGTAAACCAAAACCTTCAAGTTGTTGAAACTCAACTTCTTTTGAAGTCCATCAAGGAATTGCTTTCAAACTTGGCATACTAGTTTACCATCATAAACGCATTACATTGTCAAAGCCATGTAACACTATCCACCATTTCAACAGAATTATGGCCCCTGATAGACTTAACTAGTTTATATGGACAAGGGACATATAAGGGACATAAACATTTATAGAACACAGTCTTGTTGCTTTTATCTGTGTCAGCATTCATTGAACTAGAACAAATAAAAGATCTTTGCATCGAATACTAAATAGCATACTTAAAAACATACTATTTATAGATTACCGTAAACAAATTTTTTACCATCCGCTAATTGTTTTTTACTTTTCTTATAATAATCTTTAGCCAAGTTTTGTTTTCCTTCAAATTTAACATTCCTTAGTGAATAATAACAAACAAGATAGACATCAAATACTCTAGCCAACCAATAAAACGTATTTCATTTCAAAACAATTGAAAGATATACTGTAATTGAGGAAAACGTTCTGTACAAAAAATTGCAAATAGTATCTATTGTCACGCGGACCGCATAGTGTATTTACACGCATCAGGGTACTGTTTTATCGAAGTAAATATTGCGTTCGTTGATTATGTTTGTTTGTTTAAGAAATAAAAATCTGTTCTTATATTTTGTCGGTGGCACTCGTGATTTAATTTTTCCGCATCCGAACGAGTGCCTGTGTTTTATTCACCGACAAAAAAAAGAACATAGTTTTTATTTCGATTCTTAACACGATAATATCCCGTACTATTTAACCGTGCGCAATCCATTTTCACCCATTTGACAGTGAACATAATTCCGCGCTGAAATTGAGTGGCTTATTAGCTGGTATAATTACCTCCCTCGTTAATGAAAACGACCTTCGTAATTTTCTGAAGGAAATAACATATTTTAAACATTGAAACAATTTTAATAACACAAGTATAGGGTATCTATTTCATGAAATGAAAAATATAAATGAATTGATTATCAGAAGTTTTTATGAAACTTAGTTTCGAGAGTATATTGGAGTTTCTAAAAATAGATGCGTCATAGCTGTAACACTGGATACTCGTGCAACTTGCCTTGTAAGCGACACGTTGGAGTTTTTACTATAAAGTTTACGTTCATTCATTCATAAATATGTCACGAGATACGGGGCGTAAATAGTAACAGCAAATTGGACAGGTATGTTTTATTGCGGTAATAATACATGTCCTGGTTTTCTCTATGCGTATATGGATTAATCCGCAGATCGTGTTAGAATATCTAATAATTATATACTTATATAAATATCAATTTATTCATTTATATGTAATATTTGCGTGATTTATGTGTGTTTTGCGGTAATTCTATTCCATTTGGAAGTGTTTTGCGGTAATTCAGAGTTGCTTCCCCTGGGTTTATATGTATAATTTGTACTTAACGGCTTTTTTAACCATAATTGTATAATCAAATGTTCGTTATAAGGTTTATTTATGTTATATCATCAGATTGTAATGAATTTTAGGGAGTTTTATACTCATTTTAAAGTGTTTTGTGGTATTTAGTGGTATTTTGCGGTAGTCTGCGGTATTTTGCGGTGTTTTGCGGATTAGACCGTCTCATTTCAGCTATTATGTTCAGATCATTGTTGCGGTTACTGCTATATGTTCAGATCATTGTGGTGGTTACTGGTAGTATGTTCACATCATAATGCTGGTTACTGCTATAATATTCACATCATAATGCCGGTTACTGCTATTATGTTCAGATCATAATGACAGTTACTGCTATTAGTAGAGCAGCATTTTGACTCAAAGTAGAGTGAACATTGCAAAAAAAGTACACAAGCTGAGTCATATACCAAAATGTTCCTGAGACATTCAGGATTACTCTACTATAGGTAAAAGTTGCCGTCCTTGGGAGGAAAGTTTAAAAAGATCAAGTTCAAGGTCACATGGTGCTTTAAAATAAGAAACAAACTACAGTTTACTTAACCTTTATTAATACCCCAAACTTGCATGTACTAGTAAAATGGATCACTCACTTTGATACATCCTTACTAATTGCACAATTTTAATTCCAATTTGTAGTCCAACAGTGTCATGGTCAAGGTCAGTTCAAGGTCAAATGGTAAAAAAGTACAATCAATTGATTGCACCAGAAATCAAATGTCATAAATAGTATAAATGATGCTTAAACACATGCACTTGCACATGGGAGTGAATATTAGATGAAAAAGATTTGAAATATATCAATACCAAGGGATATTCGGAGTCTGAGAAGCAATTTAGTGTAATAAACAATTACCCCACCCCCTTTCAAAACATTAAATGTAGTCGATTTACACATAATAGCCTGTAGTATTTGAATTATCATTATTGAATGTTTGACTGAATATAAAGTTTTAATACTGCCAATGCTAAGGGTCATTGATTGAGGTCATCATGAATGAAGGCCAATGTCATTCCAAGGTCAAATGGTAAAAAAGTACAAAAACGGGTATACACTAGATATCGAATGTACCAGTTGTAGAAATGATGCTTAAACACATTCATTTACTCATGGAAGTCGATTTCGAGTCAATAATATAATTTGAAATGTACCAATATAAAGGGAAAATTAGAGATTTAAGTGGCAACTAGCTGTAAATAAAAATTACCCCACGCACTTTCATAACATACATTGCAGCTGATTTATTTAAATCCCAATAGTAGTAAATCCCAATAGTAGTAGTCATAATAAAGAAAATGTGTCAACAAATGTTTCCAATGTTTCTCTCAAGTGTAAGGAACATGAATGTTTAAAGGTTGTAAAAACAGCTTTACTAATCATTGTGCAGAGTAAAAGTCCAGGTAAAGATTTCTTAATTTTGGGATACTCAACACTATCAAATACAACTATTAATAGCCACAGAAGAATAAGATCATCACCTAGTATAGCTAATCTTCGTTCCATGGGGCATCTACAACTGTCTGGCGCAGTAAACCAGTGTTTAGTGGGATATCTAATAATGTATGACAATGTCTCTCATGACAACACAGGGTACCAACAACTGTCTTGCACAGCCTTTCGTGGCTCTATGGGACACCAACAACTGTATATCACGGCATTTCGTGGCTCTATGGGGTACCAACAACTGTGTAGCAGCCTTTCATGGCTCTATGGGGTACCAACAACTGTCTATCACAGCATTTCATGGCTCTATGGGACACCAACAACTGTCTATTACAGCATTTCATGGCTCTATGGGACACCAACAACTGTCTATCACGGCATTTCGTGACTCTATGGGTCACCAACAACGGTCTAACACAACATTTTATGGCTCTATGGGGTACCAACAACTGTCTATCACAGCATTTCATGGCTCTATGGGACACCTACAACTGTCTATCACAGCATTTCATGGCTCTATGGGACACTAACAACTGTCTATCACGGCATTTCGTGACTCTATGGGGTACCAACAACGGTCTAACACAACATTTTATGGCTCTATAAGGTACCAGCAACTGTCGAACACAGCATTTCATGTCTCTATTGGGTACCAAAAACTGTCTATCACAGCATTTCATTGCTCTATGGGACACCAACAACTGTCAATCACAGCATTTTTAGCACCATGGATATACCAACAACTGTCTAACACAGCATTGCATAGCTCCATGGGGTACCAACAACTGCCTAACACTGCATTTTATAGCAGAATTGGGTACTAACAACAGTCTTGTATGCAGCATTTCATAGCTCTATGGGGTATCAACAACTGCCTAACACAGCATGCTATAGGTTCATTGGGTACCAATAACTGTCTAACGCAGCATGTTATAGCTCCACGGGTACCAACAACGGTCTATCACAGCATTTCATAGCCCAAGGGGGTACCAACAACTGTCTAACGCAGCATTTCATAGCTCAATGGGGTGCCAACAACTGTCTAACATAGCATGTTATAGGTTTATAGGGTATCAACAACTGTCTAACATAGCATGTTATAGGTTTATGGGGTATCAACAACTGTCTAACATAGCATGTTATAGGTTTATGGGGTATCAACAACTGCCTAACATAGCATGTTATAGGTTTATGGGGTATCAACAACTGCCTAACACAGCATGTTATAGGTTTATGGGGTATCAACAACTGCCTAACACAGCATGTTATAGGTTCATGGGGTATCAACTACTGCCTAACACAGTATGTTATAGGTTCATGGGGTATCAACTACTGCCTAACACAGTATGTTATAGGTTCATGGGGTACCTACAACTGTCTAACGCAGCATTTTATAGCTCCACGGGGTACCAACAACGGTCTAACACAGCATATATTATGTTAAGATCATTGTCGCTTATACTGCTATTATGTTCAGATTATCGTGTTGGTCATGAAATATTGCAATTTTCTAATCAATTTCTTTAATACTGGTATTATTTTACATATTTAGAAACTAGAGAGCTTTATCTTTATAATGATGTAAAGAAATATAGAATTGAATGGAAAGTAAAAAATAAACAGGTAAGGGCCGTGGAATTCGAACATATTGAAAAAAATGAAAATATAATTTCACGCCGAGAAAATTGAGCAATATTCAACGAGGCGTTATTTCATAATTAATGGACGGATTGTCAATATGTTTACATATTTAATCAAAGCACTGAAAGTACTAGTGTGTGGCGTACTGATGCCACTAAATCCAATATCAAATCCAGGTTGTATCATAATTTTATGTCCCAGTTCTGATAAGCCCACCCTTACTTAAACATTTGTGCTGCTAAAGACACCAAGAGAACCAGCAGTTACCTGGAACTTACTTAAGTAACTATGCTAAGCATCAATGAAGGGATATTTACAAATACCATTTTTAACGACTTGGAGAATTCGACCAGTGTCAAGATAAGGGACTGTTTATTCTCCATATGACCACGCATGTTAATTAAATGTATATGACACTCTATATTAACGTATGTAAACATGGCGTCGCTCACACATATCGATCGGCCGATTAATGCTTTAAAAACAAGTTTTACATTTTATAAAACTTTAAAGTATTAGCTTTTAAAACAAGCTTTAATGAACAAAATCGATCGAATATTAAATTAATAATTGATGATTTTCGACCGTTGATTGAATTTTTATTTGGTATAAAACGGGATATTTTAAACTTACTTTTACGCGGAACGGATTCTTACTCGTCGCCGTGGATTTAATAATTAGGGTATCGCGTTGAATGTTGTCTAAAAGAGAGACATATATCTCTGCCTCATTACAAGCTTTAAATATTCAAAATCGGATAATAGATACGAAAATTATGAGGTCTTATATAAAGCAGGGTAGAAATTGACTAGTGCGTTTAACGCTTACCGCGGTAACATTGTTAATCAGCCGATCGATATGTACGTAGAACTATTTCAGTCCCCCCCACCAGCTATATATAGCATCAATGTTTGTATACAACATAATTAGGTAATCGTCTGCAATGTGAAGCGGCGGAGTGATTTACATACGTTACAGTATACGATTGAAAACCGTGGGAACTAGTTTAAATTCCCGCCACCAGCGAGAACATTCTTTGGTAGTAAAAATATAGTCCGTTGCGGAATGATTTGCTATAAATATCCTCTAAAAATAAAAGTCTGATATAATTGTTGGTCTTTATATAAGTAAATGTTGGTGATGTAAACAAATCAGGTCCAATGATACGTGTAACCTGTGTTGCATGCTTGTAATATTGTTCAAATCATAGAACTATTTATTTGCCGAGGCCTAATGCGTTAAATTGGTCGTAAGCTGAAAAGTGGTAATATCATTGTGTGGCGTTTACGCCACACAAAAACTAGAGAGCTTCATCTTTATTTTGAATAAAATATGTTAATAAACAAAACAGTTAACCAATACGGATGTGTTTTTCCAACACAAACATATGTAAATTTTTTCTCCGAAAAATAGTCTGTGTTTGAACTTTGAACCAATATAATTCTTATTTGCAATAAAATAATTTCTATTATTTAGAAACTATAGGGTTGCAACTTTAATTTGATACCAACATTTTAAAAATCCGTCCATAAATAAAAAAATAAACTCTGCGGTCGTGAAATCACTTCTTTTTTCTTGATTAAAATAGCATAGGGCCGGGGAATACACACACCTCGTAAAGGGATTTGTAAAATACACTCCGATTGGTCTATTGAGAACCAATCAAAATTAGCATATGGACGAAAACTGTCTCAGACAGTTTATACTAATGCGCACGAAAGGGTCATAACTATGAAAACTGTCTGAGACAGTTTACAAAGTGTCTGAGACAGTTTATAAAGTGTCTCAGACAGGTTCCAAACTGTCTCAGACAGTTTATAAAGTCTCTCAGACAGTTTATATTAGTTATGACCCTAATTGTACACCATATAGTTATGACCCTAATCGTACACCATAAGTAAGGGGATGAAACTCGGGAATATATTCTCACTCTTTCATTAACTAGCGCGCATCGTCACGTTCGTTCCGTGACTTCATGATAAACAACGACGTCAGACATCTTGATAGACGTCGTGTAGACGCAGTTTAGTCGAAAAAATAACCGATCAACCACCAGCTCGTTAAGAATGGGAAAACCTCACCCTCGGGCACGGAGTTGCAACCGGTGACTCACATATAAAAAAAGTCCGTCAGATCACGTGGTAAGGTGATGGATTATCATTAGTCACATGACCAGGTGACCGATTATAGCTAAGTTTAACGGCACCCCGTTAACAGGCAGCTTTTGCCGGAAGTGACTAGATAAACAGCGATAATACCCCGCAGAAATATTTTTTCTTTCTTTATTTATCCGTGTTTTACACGATTTTATATGCACACATTCTAATGGTTTGAAATTAGCCCTACCCATGATCGGCTCCGACATGCAGCATCATCAGTCCGTCAAAATGATCCTACCCGGGTAAACAGCCCTACTTGCTCAGCAATTGTATCCTAGGACTAAAAACACGAGAAATTTAACGTTAAATTTCGCATGTCCTTAAATTTCGCTTGTCCAAAATTGAGCCATACATAATTATCGCCCCAAAACTTTCGCGAAGGTGTTAAACTTCGCTAGTACAAGTGTCTCTCTCCATGAGAAGAGGCGATAATTATCGCCTTCGACAGGATAATTATCGCCTGTTCACATGTTAGACATGCGAAATTCAATGTGGCCCGAACAGGATTCCGTAACAAACTCATGATAAATACATGTTTGACAAAACATCATTTTATAAACATTTCTTTTAAAAAACAATTATGTTATTAATGCTAATGAACTTCTACGCATTAGTGTTTACTAGCGTATTAATAGTTTTGTTTTATGTTGTTTACATAATACGCGATGTCGTCATTTAATGAAACGATTTATTTCATTGGCTGGTATATATTCATTAGAGGCATCCTTTTATTTTTAGATTACTAGTACGTTTGTTTAATGTAACTATAAAATTGTGTAAACACGAATCTTACGTGTTTAAAATGCTTTTTCTACGTTGCCAACATAACTTTATTTGATTAACATACATAAATTCCCCTTACGAACCTCGCTGATCTGGCCGGCGAAATTACTTATTTACATAAAGCTAATTGTGTCGCCCCCGGCCAAATATCTCATTTACATGAAGGTACCGGTCTGACCAACAGACCTTACGTAATCTTACATATCCTACTCCCCACAATTCCTTGCTCTGCATTACACCCAGTGTCCACTGCAAATAAACAACCAATCAGCGTATCGCTTCCGAACAGCGGCTTCATATCAGTAAATACACTGGGTACACCGTCTATTTTAGAACAGGAAACACCGTTACTCGGCACGGCTCTTGAATCGCGTTCGACGAGGTAAATATTAGAGTTTCTATAAATATCTACCACATTGTAATCTATAAAAATCAAGAAGTGCAGCGTATGGATTAAGGTGTGCCACGTTCAGGTTTCTCTGAAAAGATTCTTCAATGAAACAAAATAGTCGGTACCAATTTTGAAAACCACGTACAAAGTAACAAATGAAAAATTAATACCGACTATTTTGTTTAATTGAGGGTCATTCAATATACAATGCGATATAAATTGAATGACCCTCGTACGTACTGCATATCAGCGACATTATAGCTATCCAGCTTTTTAATGCACAACTTTGACCGACCCTGCAGTCTACATTGAAATGCTATATCTTAAAACATTTCATGGTAAATGGATATGCCCTGGAAACTATTTTTGGAATAGCTAAAACTTGTCTTAGATATAGATTTCAGTCGTTCTGCCAATGGAGAGATGTGTCTAGACAGATTTGAACGCATTTGCTTTTACAGGTATCTAGACACTTAAAATGGTATCTATACAGATCTGAATTAGCTGGTAACTCACTGGTCCTCGGTAGAATTTTTGAGTCTTGGTAGACTCATCTTCTACATCAATTGTTCTCGATTCTTGCTATTCGTATTTGAATACATCTAATCGTATATAGACTCATGAATAAACTTGACGTCTGTATAGATTTAGTGTCGAGAAAGCAATTGATTCTAGAGTCTATAAAAATTTAAATAATGTTGCTTCTAAACAAATACATTTGGTTGTCTACACAGATTTGGCACGTTCTATGTGTCATGGTTATGCAACACATATGTTTCGTATTGTTAATAGTTTTCTGTTTATAAATAAAACAAAGTTCATATATCTGTTGTATTTTATTCTTGTTATTTTTAACTTATCATATAGAACATTTCAAATTGATAGCAATGCCTTTACACTCAGCTTTGTTTGTTAAATTTATACAACCAATGAAATAGTATGCACCAAATATGGAATTTGCACATACTGAATTGCTATTGGATATATTGCTATACAAACTTTACACACAGTACACCATTTGATTATTACATTATACTATTTGCCAATAAACTGAAGTAACTACACATCACATCACACTGAAATGAGTTGTAAATGATGTGCATCTGCATTGTTTGCCATATGATAATATTAAATGAATAAAATGCGTATATTTATAAAACATGCTCGTACAAGAGGAGGATTAAGGTACAAACTAAGATCGTTAATATTCAAGATGAAAATATATTTTTTATATTTCACTTTTGCCAATATATTTTGAAAAATACAACACCTGCTGTTTCTTATAAAGATCAATCATATAATTATGTCTTTACAGTTTTCAGAACTTCTTTTTTGGCGCCCTTTGATGTTTTGCATCAATGGTTATCTTGTATCCCGTATTTCATGAAACCTGCGAATGTGCGCAGATTGGCGAATTCATGTCGCGGTATGGAACTCTGACGTAACACTACTCCCGTCTGTACCGGCAATTTCTCTGATGTGCGGCGCGTTTGAAGTCAGTCGAAAGACCGCCGCGTTTGATGTCGCGTGCGTTTCAATTGGAAACCACAGGGATATAACTCATTCAGCTAAACATCATGTCCTAAATAAATTATCATAGACAATATAGTGCATGTTTTTTACTCAACGAGCCGTATCCCTGTGCTGGAAACTGGATCGACTTAACATCCGGGTTTTATTTTATCACGAGCGATTTTTGTGCGTGGGTGTTTGTTCAAACATATAGGATCTATCGTGCGCTTTGGGTAATGTTATCTTTTTGCCGATATAACCGTTAAATGGAGTTTGATATTTAATGTAAAAGGATTCATTACGACGTTCATCACACCGTACAACCCGCTGTGTGTAAGGCAGTTATGTATGTTGAAGGCAGAGACACACGCGTTTTACGCCACTAGAGTGGGGTGGCTAAAAACGCGTGTGTCTCTGCCTTCAACATACATAACTGCCTTACACACAGCGGGTTCTACGGTGTGTTCATATGCAATTTGTTGAATTCGGCAAATGTCCAGACGATTCAAATTGCGTATAGACTTGATAAACAATGACAATATTCGTAGTTACAACCAAATACATGTATCATACGTGTTTTCATTATAAACACAGTTACACTTAGTCATAACTACAATTCATCATAGCCTTCGGATATTTCGAGCACCTCGCTTAACTCGAGCATTTGGCTTGTCCCGATGGGTCCTCGAGATAACGAGGTTTTACATGTATGTATCATATATATAGCACATCTACGAGGGGTGTTCAGCTTATATTTGAACAAAACTGAACATTGGATTTTACCATACTAACACAATAAAATCGATTTATTTCTGTTGAGCAAGTAAGCAAATGTGTTAAGTAGTGAATACACTATTTTTGTTTTATATTTGCATTATTTTTCTAACCAAAATCCACCATCTTGTAGAGGGCAGTGTGTTTTGGATTTTTAAGGCAAATTGTCCCTATAGAAGCATAAAACAGTGTTGGTAGGTTATAAATTACCCCTGTCCGTGTTTCCCCAAAGCTGAATTTCCTGTCAACCTACAAAATATGTCATTAAGTACCTTATGAATTAGACTGAGAAGTATATTATACCCAAACAGTGGATACCGAAGTCTCCCGATGAAGTATCAATAGAATTTAAATCTCGAGAATATTGAAACATCGATTAGAGAAGCGAATTGTAAGCATTAGCACTTGAAGGTTTTTGACCTTGATACATGCAAAATCTACTCACTCAATACAATAGTTGATTCTGTTCTAAAGATATTACATATGTACATTCTACAATGGTTGTTTACATGTCTTAAGACATTACTATACACTTTTGAATAGACACAATTCGATTTCTGTTCAAATATAAGTTTAACACCTCTCGTATACATACATCATCATGGGCGGATCCAGGATTTGGTGTTAGGGGGGCACATACATGTATTGATTTCTACCCCCTCCTCAGAAAAATGTGCGAGCAAAGCGAGCTAGAACAAATGTATCACTGAGGAGCATTTCACACAATTACATTCTTTATTTTATAATTTTCAGTTATAAAGTGATTGCGAGAGCATATTTTTAGAGAGCAAGTAAACAATGCATAAATTATTAGAGCAGCATGTCCCACATACTAATTCCCTACTAAGTTGATAGTGTTTGTGCGAGCGAAGCGAGGAAGAAAAATGCAATTATCTATTTGATCAGCATACCCCAGTGGCCCAACATCCTTACTATGACTTGGTGATATTAATTGATATAGTAACTGTGAGAACTGGAAAACAATCAGTGTTTATCTCAGCAGCATATCCAACAAACTCATTTTTTGATGAAATGCTTTCATTGCATATTTCTCACACCGTACAACCCGCTGTGTGTAAGGCAGTTCCGTATGTTGAAGGCAGAGACACACGCGTTTTACGCCACTAGAGTGGGGTAAGTATTTGTTATTTTATATGTGTTTTGCGTTGCTTTTGAAAGTGATCACTTACATATATCGTTCACGCGATGAATGAACAATAAGTATATACAATTTATGTGCCCACAAATGCCATATTATACGAGTAAACAGGGTTTAGGTATGCGATGTTTGCCAAAAGTTCGAAACTTTCGCCTTAGACATTGAATTCTCAACTTAATTCGTGGTTTGGAACAATTCTAAAACATTGAATACAAACTTCAATCCTTCCTCAATATATCTGTCGTTTCAGTTTTGGACAATGTGCATTTTCTGTGAAGATACAGAGGTTTAAATTGAACGAGGTACCAAAAAAGTGCTAACGAAATAGGCAGTTCTGTTTTTCGAATGATAACGACAAAGGCAGAGCGTTAAATATTAATGCTAACGCAGAGGCAGAAATTCTAATGACTTGACAGGGCCATAAAACCCCTTTGTAAGATTTGTATGTTATAAATATAACCCAGATTCATGTTAGTCTGTATTCCAAAGTCCATTTCACCAAGAATCACGAGTGTTAAGTGGTTATTTTCGTCCAGTTGATTAACGGAATATATTACATACCTGGTTATCGCTGACGCTGGCAATTGTCGGTTGTGAGTGGCCTTGTATGCCTGTTAATGATGAGTGCATGACTTTGTTGGGGCGTAAGCTCTTTAAGGCACTGTCTTGAATCCAGCGACTAGGAGGGTCAAATGGCTTTCTCTCCCGTTTTTTTTGAAAACACTGAATTCGTCTGCTACATTCCGAGATACTTTATTCGTTTAAGAAAGGGACAGATTTATTACAAAATCAAGCAAACTGTATTCATCATTTTATGACTTGTTGGACATTCGTGATGTGCACGAATCTCGACATTTCTGTAACCGTTTAACAGTTTGACACCTTGCTACCATTCAGTCCCGCATCACGATATTTGCATACAGCTTTTAGCTCACTTATCAATAAATTGATGATTTATTTGATCACGCGAGCGAATCGAGCGAAAAAAAAAGATTATCAATAATTGTTCTTACTTAAAAACCGAGATTTATTACGCCTGGTGCGCCCCTTCTAAATCCGCTAGTGATCATATCATACGTTTAAGTGCATTCAATGCAATCTTTTGAAACATGAGCGCGTACATTGATATATTCGAGTACTTTACAAATATAATCGCGCCACCTGTCGGATAAATATATGATAATATGCTGATACATGAATCAAATAGTTATGTTTCAAATCGAGGATGTAATTGTGATTTTATGATATAGGATAAAGCTGTTCAAAGGTACGCGCTAAAATCATAAACACGTATTACGTAACGCTCGATGTTGGCGTACATTAGCGTAACCAATTCCGACGTTGTTGACGTTTTTTAACGATTATTGACGTTACAAGACTTATTTGGGTGTTTCGAATACAATTTTCTTAAATTATGCCGTAAACCCCATATTTTTATTCGTCACATATTTCGCGATTGGTTTAAAAAATATTGTTGTAATATTAAAATGGTTTTGAGCAACCCGCTTGATTGATAAGTGCATTTTTACGCAATATGTATGGCAGTTTTTAGATCGGCCATATGGCGAGGCGGAGGGGTAATTAAGGCGTTACAGTCGTACATTTTAATTAAACATAAAATAAAATATACCAATAATACGCTGCGTATCGTTCCATACAAGTAGATGGTTTACATTTTGCCGAGACATTAAAATCCATGTACAAAAATGAGAAAGTAAGTTAGAAAATACTACGAAAACCACGTCCCGACAAGTGGCGCTTTTAATACCGCTAAACTTACTATTTCAGACTAAAACACCATAATTACATAAACCCCACAGCTCATACTTCATTCATACAAAAGTTCATTTAAAACTGCAGTACATAAACTCTTTTATTAAAACGGGTACGATTCTACCGATCACGTTGACGGTACGTTAATTTCAAGGGTGTGACATTATGGCTAGATTTGCCAAAATTCATAAATAAAATTAAAGCTATGTTGAATGTAAGACTTATTCATATCAAAATACAGACAATTATATGTACTTTTTGGTTGTAGTCGCTGTCGTTTTAATAAATGCATACTTCTTTAAATATTTTGAGGCATAGCAACATCACAATTTTAATTTGTGCACTTTTTGATGCGTGTGACATCGTGGCTAGAAAAAAGTATACCTATATTAAAAGCCTAATTCAAAGTCATAATCGTACAAATTATACCCAATTCAAAAGTAGGATGCATGTACTTTTTGTCAAAATAAAGATTATAGAAAGTCGACTTAAGTTATAGAAAATACTGAAGTTTTAACAAATCTTGTCGCGGAAAGAAATTAAATCTTACGTTTTCAGTTGAATATGTTTTTCGTTCACGGTTTGTTACTGGAAGTTTTGAACGGCACATAAATTAAACAACACGAAATGGAGTTGCCATCACGTCACCGCATCTACTTTTTGTGCGGATAAAGATACTTATATGAATTTGCGGAGCTGCTAAACACTGCGCATTGGTCAATTATGTTACATCTTACATGACGTTTTTGTGACGTTCTCCGTCATTCTATGTTTAATTTAATATATACTAATAATTAAACGTACATGCGGATCACATTACTAGCATGGCGATTCTTTTATCTTGCTTGTGATATCAAAATATAAACAACCGTATTTCTAAAACGATTTTTATGCAATATTGAAGTGTAAAAATGTTATAAATTGCCAATGTACGCCAACAATGAGCGTAACGTCGTTACGTGTATAATGTATGTTTCTATTGACCTTATGCGTAAAGCCTGTGTCACATCAGCAGCATACCAAATCGTAGACATCCGTGTGAGGCAAGGCAGCAGCTCGTATGACAGTCTCGTGTGACCCTTGAACTTGTAGAAACATGGGAATATCGATAAATCGCAAGCATGGAGACTGCGATGTTTTGTGAATTTGGCGGCGGTAGGATTTCACAGGATAGTAGTCACAGGGCAGTCTCACGACAGTCGCACAAAACGCTATCACAAGGCTGATGTGACGTAGGTTTTAGAGTGTAATCACATCCTACCATATTTAAGCATTGGATATTATGCTGCATAATGTATATGCTACACTGTATTCGTTTGGTGACAGGAAAGCGGGTATTTGGTGTTTTGTAATAGTTTTGCGGATTTTAAACAAATCTTTGTAAATATATATATTTCATATTGATAAATTACAAGTATATTAAAGCTGATTGTGTAATCGCTTAACTCTCACCTATATCACATATACGATATCACCTCGCCTGATAACACAACCATAGACTAGCCACATAAATAAATACTTATATTTTATGCACAATTGAAATACTAAGAACGTCAACTACTAAGAATGCCAACGATTTTCTGGATATTCGGATATCCGTATTCTGTTCCGAATGTCCGGATTTCAAACTAGTATCCGAATATTTGTTATATACGTGTGTAATTTGTACATATTTAAGAAACAAAAATCTGTTCGCGTATTTTGTCGGTGAATAAAACACGGACAGGAGTTCGGATGCGGAAAAATTAAATCATGAGTGCGTACTATTTAACTGCGCGCATTCCATTTTCACCCATTTGACATTGAACACAATTCCACGCTGAAACTGGGTGGCTTATTAGCTGGTACAATTACCTCCCTCGTTAATGAAAACAACGTTCGTAATTTTCCGAAGAAAATAACACACCTTTGAAACATTGAAACACTTTTAATAACACGAGTATAGGGTGTCTATTTCATGAAATGAAAAATATAAATGAATTGATTATCAGAAGTTTGTATGAAACTTAGTTTCGAGAGTATATTGGAGTTTCTAAAAATAGATGCGTCATAGCTGTAACACATGATTCATTCATAAATATGTCACGTAAATAGTAACGGCCAATTTGACAGTATGTTTTATTGCGGTAATAATACATGCCCTGGTTTGTTCTGTGCGTATATGGATTAATACGCAGATCGTGTAAGAATCGTGTATTAATACATTAAACGGGAAACAGCATTTTCTAACACCCTTAACAATATAATAATTTTTTGAAATAAATTTGTATAATAAGTTTAATCGTTTCGCAACTCAAAGATGAAAGCAGTTTCAAATACCACCGATAGTGTCTCGGTTAAATGGACACTATCCCGGCACCATATCATCCTACCGCTTGGCCATTCAGATCTCGAACTACATTGGTACCAAGCAATGGATCTACATTCTGAGTATCATTTACGTTAGTGCCTTTTCGACTATAATATACCGGGATTATGTATCATAGTTTATTTCATCTAAGATCAAATAGGCCACATGGACCATAAGGACAACATAATGCACATTGTATACTTATGCCATCGCAAATCTGGATTGAACCCGTATCTTTCCGATAACGATGCTGAAGCTCATAACATTACAACACATGGATCGATCAAATATCAATCAATTATTAAATACATATTGTACATTTCAGTTGATTGACGATATACAATACCCCAAACATGAGTTTACCAAATTGCGTTTGTGAACCATGCCAATACCGGAAAGTCAATACCACTGCAAGTATCTACTGCAACACGTGCCGAGAGGCATACTGTCATCCATGTGCTGACGTACATGGAGCGAGTAAAGTCGGGCGTTCGCACCTACTGTTAGATATTCAGAACAAACACAAGAAAACAACTCTAGGAATAGATATGGAAAATACCCAGTTCTGCAAAACGCACTCAAACATATCGATGGACTTTTATTGCAATGACCATAACGTCTTCATTTGCTGTATGTGCCTCCTTACAACCCGAAAACATAGGACATGTGATAACATTCTTGAAGTTTCTTCTGCTGGCAAAGCGTTTATGAAAAACAATTTTACTAAGAAACTTCAAAAAGACCTTCAAGAAATCATTCGTCAAGCTAACTCGATGAATGAACCAGCAAAGAAAGACATGGCGAAATCAAAAGCAGTAGTTGACTCTCTCAATACTAAGCTAGATACCTTTGTTGTAGATCTAGACACATTGGTCACATCGCTGAAACAACAAACATCGGATCTTAAACATGAAATGGCTGCTAAAGTTGACAATCTACAGACGGAGTTTGAGAATTCAGACCGGGAGGTTGGGAAGTTTGTAACGTCAATTGAGAGTTGCCAGAACGACCTTGTTACAGTTCTCAAACATGGATCACATGCCGATGTATTTCGCTGCACGGTTTCAATTGTAGGTCAATACAATAAATTTAAAGCCAATGCCGAGCAACTAGAACGTGTTGTTTACGCCCTTGATGCTGCAGCAGACACAGATGCAATTATTGCAAGATTGGAAGCCGTTGTGCCTACATTGAAATACAACATATCTACTATATATGATAGAGACATTCCAAGAATATTGTTTAGAGTAGACAATAAGACCGAGTTTCAGCGAATCATGGGCTTGTGTCGTCAAAAAAGCAGAAACACATCAGTAAATATACAACAACTGTGTTTAGAAACGGAGAACATGAATGTGGAATGCCGAGAAGGAAATCAAGGGTCAAGTAGTGATACACAAAAGAACGCCGAAGGATCAGACAAGAGTGATGCTGAGTGTTATGCAGATACGAAAAGCACAACAGCCGTACTGTCATCAGACAAGCGTGATTATCATAGGAAAAGCATGGCAAGTGTAGCAAAGATGAAACCACAAGACAAGCGTGATGCTGGTAAAGAAAGCATGGCAACCGTTGCACAGAAACTACCACCAGACAAACGTGATGCTGGTCAAGAAACCATGGCAACCGCTGCACATAGCCTACCACCAGACAAGTGTGATGCTGGTCAAGAAAACATGGCAATCGTTGCACAGAAACTTCCACCAGACAAGCGTGATGCTGGTAAAGAAAGCATGGTGTCCGTTGCACATAACCTACCACCAGACAAGCGTGATGAGGGTAAAAAAAGCATGGCAACCGTTGCCCACAATCCACCACCAGACACGCGTTATGCGGGTAAAGAAAGCATGGTGTCCGTTGCACATAACCTACCACCAGACAAGCGTGATGCGGGTAAAGAAAGCATGGTGTCCGTTGTGCAGAAGCTACTACCAGACAAGCGTGATGCAGATACGAAAAGCACGAACGCCGTCGCACAAAAGCTACCATCAGACAAGCGAAATGCTCGTCAAGAAAGCATGACGACCATTAAAGAAAAGCTACCACGGACAGTGAGTGACAGAAAATAATATAAAAGTGTTATTAAGTTAGATCACTCTTTCAGTTTTGATAAGACAGATTCCGGTTTCGGTGGAATTGTCGTCTTGCCGGATGGGCGAATCGTTCTGTCCGATACCAAGCACTCTAAGATACTTGTCCTCAATGGCAATGAAGAACTGACTGATGAGACAGCATTGACTCACGAGCCTGGCTGCATGACGGTACTTGGTGACACATATCTGATAGCTTGTTTAATGAAAACCAACTTCCTACTGGTTGCAGAAATAGGTGATTTGAATACCAAGATTACACCCAAACAATTCTTGAAGACCAGAAACCACCCAAAATAAGTGCAAGCATTTGATGCTGAGAAAATACTGGTTTCTATGAGAAACGCCCAGGATAACTGGTTTGTTTACATTTTGAGTATCGATGAAACTGTTTTTGTAAGGGTCGCAATAGACAGTTCATATTCGTGCTACAAAATGGCAATTCAACATTTACCCGGAAGCTACCGTATAATTCAATGTTGCGAGGAGTCGGACAAAATTCATGTATTCGAAATCGATGGTCAACCGTTATTTAGTCTCGATTCTGAGAAAATATCTAGCGTTGTAACTGATAAACAGGGGCGTTTGTATGTTATTAAACATTCCGGTGACATACATGTGTATTCTCCGGATTTCTCGTGTTCTGAGATAGTAAGGACCCCCTTATATAAAACAAAATATGCTGCATTCAATCCGGCTTACAACAAACTCTACGTTACGACTTACAAGTCGTCAGATGTCGGCGTTTTGAATGTTTCCCAAACAAAAATTTAGAACCATTTTATGATCATTTTGACGGACAAATAGAAAATCATTAAGTGTAGTTAAATAGCAGAACTTATCCTTTATTTGTATTTCATAAATATGACTACACATATGGTGATAAATTGAAATATTATATTGTGGATTTGAAATTACATTTTCAATTGAGAAATTTCTTTCTTGATTTTTTTTCTGAAATATCACTAATATATGAACTTAAAATGGGCGCGTTCTTTTTTCAACAATTTCAACGAACCAAGCGTTTTTTGTTATGTCGACAGGATTCCGTAGGTTGGAGAGTTTTCTCATTACTGTTCTAATAACCGAGAATTACTAATGAACTAATACCGAGGGTCGTCCTTATTCCAGTACGACTGATACGAATAAAACAATCACCACATTTTACAAAGAAATGCATATTATTTTATAACTCACGTCAAATGTTGTATGCAACACTTGGCACTTGTAATCTTTTAAAACTACATTTCAAACGAATGTTAGTCGTATTTAATTTGTTTATGTTTAAGATATCGTTTATCTGTTTACGTGCGCTGTTTACCATTCATTTGTACCAGCTTTGTGTAGGATACACGGATTGAATTTTGCCATGTCATACTTTTCCGTTTTAGTCTTGATACATGATACACATTTTAAACGATAACATTTAAAACCTCTCCTATTAAACATTGATGGTGATACGTTCCTTTGTTTGTACATGTATCCGACTCAGCGATGAGATTGTATTGTATCGTCGTTATTTAATACTTACTTGTATGTTTGATGGTAATAACTTTCTTTATATGTTACCTTTTCCGCCGCATATAAACCAAATCACTGTACGACTTGTTATTGGGATACTATACAATTAAACTCGTATGACTTATTGTGATTGGAACATCCGGTGATTTCATATCACTGTACGACTTATTGCAAAACTCTATAATTCAATGTGTATGCCTTATTGCGATAATCGGAAGTTGACTCGCTTATACACTGCGTGTTACCTTTCCCTGTAATCTTGAAACATGATACACATATCACGTGATATTATGTTACTTGCAATAAAACCATTCTATCATTTTCAGTGTGGTCATACCACCAGTCGTGAAAGCTCGGCCATTTCCGTTTGTCTCCGGCAAATAACCCTCGTGTCTAACTGTAGTTATACACCAATGTGATTCGCCTGGGTTATAAGTCCCAGCTACGTTCGCGCGAAAGTAACAAACTATGTATCCGTCAATAAGATGGTTATTTTATCTTCCCCGAACAGTTTTCTTATTTTTATGATCATACGAAGACATATCATAAAAGAAATAACCAATATCTTTAAATATTATTCATAATTTATATTTCATAAGCACGTGTCGAAAACATCAACAAGCGTGACCCATATTTAAGCGGGTTTGTTTACAAAATATACTACTTGACTTTTGGATCATTTCGAGTTAACTTATCGCCTGGCACACATGTGATTAATCGTTGTGTGGAATTTTGTAGCGCGTATTTACTGGTTTAATAGATCTATATATTTGTGTGAACATGTATTGGCATAATGTGTACTGAAGACTGGGGGCTGCCATTTTCTAATCATGTGACTGAAAATAGTTTCAATATGGCGCCTTGTTATGTCAGAGGTCTATTGCAATGCATCAAGGCCGAGGTGATCAGAATGGTCATACCACGTGGTATGTGAGGTTGTTTTTCGCAAACAACGCAAGGTAAAAATCTGTCAACACAAAGCTATGAACAACCGTAAGGATATTCATTGTCCAGTTTTAACGAGACGTCATCGATGCTCAAGTCGAGAATAAATACTATCCATTCCACTTAATATTTTTTTGTGCTAGAGGGTCACGGTTTTTGCTCGCCCGGCCAACGAATAAAATACTTACGTTTTTTTCCTTCTTTCTTTCTATGTATACAGCTAAAGCCCCTTTCGGGTAAACTAGCAGGTGCGCGTCAGGTGCAAGATAAAATTATTTTAAAAGTAATATTTAACTTTGTGTTGACAGACTTTCTCTTGCGTTCTTACAAAAAAATACGTCACATACCACTTGGTGTGTCCACACTGCTAATGATACGTAATGAAACACTGAACTACGAATATTTCATCTTTATGTGAGTTTGAATCTTGACACAATCAACCAAATAGTCGCAATAGTCTATATAATGATTAATAACAGTGGGGGATAGAAATTCGAGGATTTCACGGAAGTCCTCAACCACGAAATCAAACCTCGACGATTAATTATACCAATAAATATGTAAATAGACAAAATGTAATTTTACCGCCAGTTTGTTTTCATGTTCGGTCAGGTTTAATGATTAAAATACAGTTGACCAGTGTGACTTTTAATCAATATTTAACAAAGTTTTAATAATGAGCCCTACGTTCTAGGAAAGCTACTTGCAAACATGTTTAAAAATCACGGGTTTTTATCGCTATAATCCTTCGTTACAAACGCTTCATTTGCGGCAAATAATAAAAACCCGTTTTTTCCCGTTCTTAGTTCGAAATATGTACGGATGCACGGGATTTACTATTCACATTCTTTTGTTTGCCTCTGTCCGTCATTTTGTTTAATAACACAAATACTCGCACACCATCTCCGGATATGGTTAGCCAAACTTGGCGTACGTGTCAAACATGTTTTTTTAAACATACCGTTCAACGAATAACAGGTGCGTACCAGTGCGAAATGTACGTCACGTATTGTTTCCTGGAACGCAAGGCTGCCCTACGTTCAAGGAAACAAACCTGCAAATACGTTTAACAATCACGGGTTTCTGTCGATATAATCCTTCGTTGTACGCTTCGTTTGCGGCATACAATTTGAAAGTACTAATTCCTGTTTTTTTCGTTCTCAGTTCGAAATATGTACGGATGCACGGATTTTACTATTCACATTCTTTTGTTGGCCTCTGTCCGCCATTTTGTTTAATAACACAAATACTCGCACACCACCTCCGGATATGGTTAGCCAAACTTGGTGCACGTGACAAACATGTTTTTTAACACACCGTTCAACGAATAACAGGTGCGTACAAGGAACGAAACGTACGTCACGTAATGTTTCCTTGAACGCAAGGCTGGTGGATATGCACGAACAATGCTATTGTATATGACTTGCCTGCTTGTTTCGTTCATTCGTGTAGCCGCCACTGTTCTGCTTTTATTGCACTCTTCTATGTAGAAAACAATATCTTTGTAGCTGGACACTGGACAACTCTGCAGACCATCCACTGGAAATATAAAACATTTATAACGGTAAGTGGTATTAGACTTCCATAATGACAACAAGTCAGGTTGGATATACTTAAACCGCCGATAATGCATCTTTCATGTGACCGACACTGGGTGAAGCACTCAAAAATGTTAAAGGTATATAATTTTTTTATACAATGTGTTTACCCCGTTAAAATTGAGTTCACGAAAGATCTTTACAATGCTCAATACAGGAGTTGTGTTTCTATTACTGCACAATGGCTGTTATTGAGAACCAACTCATGTTAGTCCTAGCATCATCAGTTGCTTAGTTATGCCCAAAGGGTATAAAGGTTGTCATATTTTGTGCTCTGTGATTTAATATTAAAGTCAGAAGAAATACTTAAAAGATTTATACTCTGAAATATGTTGTGTATAGGATAGAACATGAGTAGTTGTTGTATATGAATGTTTATGGAAGTATCCTTTTTGTAAATATGAATTTTTGAGCTGTATTTATTTGTGTTTATTTTGTGAAATGTTGAGTTAATGCAAATAATTTAGTATTTTGTTGAATATGTTTGGCTATATATGTACTACTATGTTGTATTTAATGTCATTAAACTATATGTTATGCTCTCAAAATATAAAGGTGTATTTGCCTCAGGCAAAAATGGTCCATTGTATACCAGGTTTTATTCAGTATGTGATTAGGAAATTATCACCTACAAAACCTAGTCCTCATGTATTGACAGCACTGAAACAGTTAGAATGCCTTAACTTTAGGGGTACCAGAGGGGGGTCATTATAAACGCACATGGGACATGAACGAAGATGTAAATTACCAAATCCCCCAAGAATATCCTCTGTAGGGACAACTTTATCTCTTAGAACCTGTATATAAGCTCGACTTTCTCGTACTTGATAGTACCCTCGCTCATCAGTGTGAGTGAACATTCTAAGAGTAACAAGGGCAGATAACTCATAAATAAAGGTCATAGTGTCACCAGCCTTGTCAGCACAGACTCCTTTTGTGATGGTGAATAACTATGATACCTTAAAGTTTGATAGTCTTTGAGAAATTGACATTGTGTGTCAAAAGTATAAGACAGAAAAGGGGAATAACTGTTTAAAAATGCTAGATAGATTTTTTTCCTCTTGTCAGTAGATGCAGGTCATCAAAATCCACAAGTGTGTTGACTTTGAAGTTGAAAGCTTTGACCCTTTTTGAGAATATTCAGTTTATGTGCGAAATGTTCCACTTGTTCGTTGTACCAAGTCAAACCAAATCGAGACAACATGTTAAAAGTCTAATTAGAAAATCTAAGTCTAACTTTTATAATGAGCAAATAAATTCAAAATCTCACAACCCCAAACATTTGTGGAATAGTTTAAGATATTTAGCAAAAATAAAGCAAACAAAGTACACATAGCCTAATGGATGTTGATGGCTTATTGGTTAAAGACTCTAAACTAATAGCTAACTTATTCAACAAGCAATTTTGTGATATTTTCAAAGCAGTCAATAATGATAGTGATTTAGACTCGACAACAGACAATAATATTGACTCGCGTGTAACTGACTTCTAAGAAGCAAAACTTGTAAATGTAGATAGATTCTGTATTCCACATATTTCTGTTGATTTTGTTTTCAAACAACTCCAGTCACTGGCAACAGGCATTGATAACATGAATGCTAAGTTCTTAAAAATGTCAGCACATATCATTACACCTATCTTGTCAATCATCTTTAACAGTAGTATCCGAAGATAATATGTACCTAAGTCTTTTAAATATGCCAAAGTTGTTCCTATTTATAAAAAGGGAGACAAATCTGTTGTAATCAATTACAGACCTATTTCAGTTCTTCCAATTCTATCACTTATTCTAAAAAGACATATAAGCATTCATTTAAAACATTTTCTTGAAATTAATGGTCTTATTTATTCTAAACAATCTGGTTTCCGTGCCAACCATTCCTGCCAAACTGCTCTAATTGGCATATAGATAACTGGATTAAAGCTATTAACAACAATGAAATAGTAGGAACCATTCTCTTAGACTTTTCTAAAGCATTTGACCTTGTAAATCATAAAACCCTTCTTAAAAAGCTATCTTTAATTGGTCTTCATGATTCAACAGTAAATTGGTTTTTATCTTATTTAGAAAACAGGGTTCAAAAAACATACATATCGCGCACCTTTTCAGATCCTGGCCATGTTGTATCTGGTGTACCTGAAGGTTCTGTTCTCGGTCCAATACTGTTTCTTATTTATATCAATGACTTACCACTAGTACTATCAAATACTACAGCTGACATTTTTGCAGATGATACTACCTTATCTGCCCATGATAAAAAATCTAGAAAACATTGTTTGTTCCCTAACTTCTGACCTTCAATACATAGACAAATGGTGTAAACAAAACCAAATGTTGATCAACTCCTCTAAAACTAAGGCCATCTTTATAGCTTCTAAATACAAATATCGCCAAATCCACTCAAAGCTACCTAGCATTCCTTTTCTAGACTCGAATATTGACATTTCTAATTGTGAAAAATTACTTGGTGTGATAATTACTAGTACATTATCATGGGACAATCATGTTGCATCTGTTCTAAGAAAATGTAACTCTTATTTGTATCTTCTGTCCCGAATCAAATGTTATTTGTCTATCGATGTTAGAAAACTTTTTATAATGCCTACATATTACCACACGTTGACTATTGTTGTATAATCTGGGGAACGTGCCCTTCTTCATTAGAAGATAAATTAGTAAAATTTCAAAAACGAGCAGCAAGAACGATAGTAGACAAGGACATCTATACACCTTCAGTCTCAGTGTTTGTGGATTTAAAGTGGATGACATTTCCTGGGAGGGTCATCTACATTAAAGCTGTATAAATGTATAAAACTTTGAATGGCAATAGCACCTGAATACTTACAAACTTCTTTTATATTTACATCAGAAGTTCACTCTAAACAATTAAGGTCAACATCTAGCCTTCAAATTTATTCTCCTAGCCCTAATACTGAACTTTTCCCTAAGTCATTTGAATACTCAGGATCATCTATTTGGAATGCTTTACCCAGTCATATTCAGCAGTCTGCTACACTCAATCAATTCAAAGCCCTTTATATAAAATGGTTCTATTCTATGAGGTAGCACAATGTGGAAATTAATTTTGGTACCTCGAGCTCTAAGTTCATGTACATGTACAATTGTGTTGGTATGTATTGGGATTTTAATTGTAATGTATGTTAATTCACATGTCAACCATCTTAAACAAACTATATGACATAATTATAATTTCATTATATATCCATTCGCTTGATATTTGTGCATTTGTTATTAGATTTATTGATGTCATATTTCTGTTATTTCAATGTTTTTACTGTTGAGGGCCTTATGGCAGATTGACATTTATGTTAAGTATGTTCCCTCATGTTCCCTCTATAAATAAAGTCTTTATTATTATATTATTATTATTTGTTATAAAACAAGGGCAGATATCTCCATATAGGTTACATGGTTACCAGCCTTGTCATTATGTACTCCCATTGTGATGGTGAATAACGTTGTTGAGAAAATGAATCTGACAAATGCTCAACCAACGCACACGCAGACGATCCCGTCACGACAATTTTGAAGAAAAAAGTAGAGCTAAAAATGGTTCCAAAAATTACGATCTGAAGAAGATTAAATTTGAATTTATAACTGTACGGGACAAACTTATACAAAAGCATGTTGTAAAAACCCAAGTTCAGTCAAATCAATGGTACGCGATGAGACACTGCAACAAATGGAAACGTGTCTGAAGGATATCTTGCACTGGGTAGAAACTTTGTTGACAATACAGAAATAATACCAGTTGTACCGAAATGGAATAATAGTACAGCCGCGAATCTCACAGTGAAAGTTGGTGACGCTATGATCAGACCATTATCGATGGTGAGACATATCGGTGCCATGCTGCATTCACGTCTGGAGATTGATAAACATGTGCATTGATTCCTGCATTAATCTTTAGCGATTTAATCAACACTATGCTGTGCTGTGGACTACTAGTATTTGAAAATGTTACTTTTTTTAAAAACGTACAAAAATTATAAATATGTAACCATAATTCATGAATATGCAGCTATTGTTCACATTGAACCATTACATTGATATTAAGAATGTTGTTTGTTCATTGGTCATTTCTGACCTAAACAATCTTATATTGACTATGTGTAATTTATTATGAATAAACTTTAAAACTGTGTGAACTCTGTCTCCATGTCACATGGCATGCAGATTCATCCGACAAATAGGTTAAATCAGAATATTTGACTGTTGATGCAACAAGATCCCTCACCAATTCTTTAGAAACATCAAGAATGGGTTATCGTAACTCAAAACGGGAAAAGCCGAACATCAGTTATTGACAATCGTGAACAATCGGCAAATATTCAGTCAAGATCGATGTAAGGCGATCAAACCGCAGCTAAATATACAAAGGGAGGGCAATCGTACACATATAGAAAGTGAGACAATCTTTGTATGATAGGATTGGCGACATGCATAATTGATAAAGGCCGTTTATGCACATGTAGCATATAAAAAGACAGGAAACCGAGTAAAATTGTGAGACTAAGCACTTGGATCAATAATACATTATAACTTCCCTACAAAACATCGCTTACAAATTTGGCTTTTTAAGTTTGAATTGAAAGTAGGATAAGGTTTTTGCTTTTGTAGAGGTTATGACTGAACAGCGTGTTGCTCTGGGATGTGATGTTGATCAAAACAAGGTGGATTTGGAGAGGTTGTGACTGAACAGCGTGTTGCTCAGGGGTGTGGTGTTGATCAAAACAAGGTGGATTCGGAGATGTTGTGACTGAACAGCGTGTTGCTCTGGGCTGTGGTGTTGATTAAAACAAGGTGGATTTGGAGAGGTTGTGACTGAACAGCGTGTTGCTCTGTGCTGTGATGTTGATCAAAACAAGGTGGATTTGGAGAGGTTTTGACTGATCAGCATATTGCTCTGGGCTGTGGTGTTGATCAAAATAAGGTAGACCGGGAAGGTTGTGACTGTGTGTTGTGTTGCTCTAAATAAGGTCTATTTGGAGACGTTGTGACTGAAGAGTATGTCGCTTTGATAGGTTGTGACATACCCGTATTTTGAAACTATCTTAAGGCGATCAAAGGAGCACGTTTCAATACAAATATAATTACTAATACAGAAGTCAAACATTACCTAAGAAGCCGTGTTTGGGTGTCATTTTCACTGCCAGATTTTCTTGCTGCGTTGAGTTTGTATTCAACAAGTCGTAAACCTTCTCATTGTAAATCTCTAACATACTGAACGATACCTGAAACCATTAATTGATCTGAAACCATAAATTGATCTGAAACCATAAATTGATTGATCTGAAACCATAAATTGATCTGAAACCATAAATTGATCTGAAACCATGAATTGATTAGAAATTATAAATTGCTCTAAAACCATAAATTGCTGACGTCATAATCGGGATGGATAAGACCTTAGTGACATAAACAGCAATGTCGGGTCGTGTAATGACTGCTCTTGGTATTTACCAATTATATTAATACAGGAATCCTATACTGTAATTGTTTTTCAGAGAACAAGCGACCAAAGTGAATAGCAAAATGAGTATCTGTTGATGTAAGAATGAATAAGTATGTTGAGATTTTCCGGCTAGTCTAAGCTGTCAATTGGACCACCAACAATTCCATTCCAAGTTGCTACCAAGTGCCTTGTGATACTGTAAAATACACATCGTATAAACCTAATCACTGTATGCCTCATTGGGCTACTATAGATACAATTCAATTAGTATGACTTATTGCGAGCAAAAGCATATATATGATTTCCGATCACTTATTGGAAGAATATACAATTCAACGTGTATGACTTATTGCGATAACCGGAAGTTGACTCGTTTATACACTGTGAAATAGATTCCCGTTTTATGTTGGCTTCCGTTGTGTTAAACCTCTCATGCATCTAAGTCTATTGATTGTTTGATCAGACTTGATGTTTCTATAACGTTATTAACTGGAACAGGTGAACACAAAATGGACGCGTTAATTGGATATACGACACGCTATAAATAATTGATAACTGCACCATTGTTGCCCTTGTCAATATCTCGCGTGACCTCATTCTTTACAAACGAGTTTTTACGGAATGATCTAGACGCTTACATATTGTTGTCACGTGTTGTTTGTTGATTTAATCCTCTCTATCTGCTTACATGCAACAGTTCATTCCAAATAGTCCGTGACATAATTCACGCATGCGTGTCTACTGCGGCTTACGTTGGGATTCGACAATAACAACAGGGGTGGTATTCACAAAGCATTTTTGTCGAAAACTTAAACAAATCTTAAAATAATAAAATTTCCTAAAGTCTTTAGCTAAACAAGACAATCAAGATGATTAATGTTTTCATAATTATCAAGCATCATGTAACCAGCTATTATAATCACTAAGAAAACATGGGGTATGCCTATTCTTCAATTTGCAAGAAATTTGAGCAGCACAAAGTTTGGACTTAAGTATAAATATTTAAGATTTGCTCTAAGATGCTTTGTGAATACCAACCCAGGGGCCGGGATTACAACGAATACTTACACTCAACACTCAGCACTCAAATATTGAAAATGTTATATAATGAGCTATTATATGTCATAGATTGCAAATCTAGATGTGGAAAATGTATGGAATTGTTATATGAGTGTTGAAAATAACATTTGATACATATTCTATGCCATTGTGTACTACTTATGGGGTATATATGTAACTATTGAGTCTGAGTGCCACACTCAGCACTCAGACTGATGAATTACATTTATAGCTCACAAATACACTATATTACACTATGGAATGAGCAAAAAATAATATTTAGCACCTATTTAACATTATAACAACTTCTGGTTGTGAAGAAATGTTGCAATGAACCTCAAAAGAATGAATTTCAATATTTGAGTGTTGAGTGCTGAGTGTAAGTATTTGTTGTAATCCCGGCCCCTGGACTTTTAAATTTAGTTTCACAATTTTTCTCTGAGTAATTTCGTTTAACAATAATATTAAGCCTACCTAAAAAAGAAGAGAAGTTTTCAAGGATCGCAAACTGAGGATTTACTTTTGTTTATTTGCAAACTGATGCATACTTATAGTCCAGTCAGGGTAAGAATAGAGTGACGCAGCGGTCGAGTTCCGACTATTATGGTGTAAAACCAATTATAAAGGCTTCTACAGATAGCTATACTTTCAATGCTAAACTAACATACTATAGTCGTTCTACCTGTTCAGACAATGGTTGTAATCTTTTCATGTACATTGTACACATAAACGACAACGGCACTCTTACAATATCCTAACTGGACTGTATCTTACATCTATACTTACCCTATATATAATCCCATCTTCTATATTGATTTTATCGTCAATGTCTTCATATAGACGTTCACATAACCTAGGTATTATACCTGTAGACAAACAACAATACTCAATAAACAAATGTTTCAATTATGCAAGGACTTTTATAATTATGTAGGGTAATTACATGTGAGGCCATATGTATCATGTAACGATCATTAGCCAAGCTTTATAGGAATTAAAATATCAATTTCAGGACAAATGCGTATCGAATTGGCAACATATTTCATAGTAACACGACAGGATAACGCTCTTGACTACTCATCCAGGCGTCCCTGGTTCGCATCTCGGCCGGGGCACTTGGTCATTTCTGAAACGCTTTTCAATCTTGTATCTAGAGATGAACTGGTTAGAAACCCAGAGGTATATCGGTGCTATACACTGTCCACGTTAAAGAACCAAGGCGTTCATTCGGAACGAGCTAGGGTAGCGTACCCGCATTCCTTGTACCACACCTCTTTCTCTTCTACGTGCTGTCCCCTCAGCAAAAAACAAAGGACCCCATTGGAAATAAGTGCTTGCACTTTTATGGGTTTTTCGTGGCCGAAAGGCCTAAATAATTAAAAACATAGCCGATGTCAGGTCTAAAATAAAATATTGTTCGTGTCCCCTTCCACTACCTACCCGGACAAAAACGACCCTACCAAAAATATTTTATTGACTAAATTGAAATAAAATTTTATTTAATGAAACATTGCAGATGAAAATGTTATTTTTTGTATACATGCTTTAATCTTGATTGTAATGTTGGTACCTTTTTTAAATCTAATACTGTTATATATATATATATATATATATATATATATATATACGATTTTATTCCACCTTTACAGTGATGTATACATAGAGGATCTTGCATGAGTGCTCATTACATACGAGTTTTATTAAACGAGTGGACAAAATGATATGACACGAGGCTTTGCCGAGTGTCATATTGTTTTTGTCGACGAGTTTAATAAAACTGGTATGCAATGAGCACGAATGTAAGATTCTATTTATCACATAACCTTAGAAAACGCTCATTATTGTTCAAAAGGATGATGTACGCTGTATAAGTTTCAGCCAAATTCCTGCGGTACAATTAGCGCGACGTCATGGCGACGTTGATATTATCCTGACGTCATTAACGGATCAATGCATGGATTGGCTAACGTCACGTCAAGCTCATTTAAATATTTATTGCACGGTCTGGGAGTGCCGAACGATATTTACGGCACGGCTTTACGGCACTCCTGAACCGCAGGTTATGTGATAAATTCATTTTATGAACAATAGAAATAGTGATAATTGATAGAGAACAACATTAATATATACAAAGCACATGTGAAATATAAAGATAGAGAGTGCATAGGAATAATATAATATGAAACAAACACATTTTACAAATACATGTTATGAAATTGCTTTGTCTCTACTATTAGTGAACATGCGTTTCTAGGTAACTAATTATTTCGAACAGTTATGCGTTCTCACTTTGTTTACGTGAGTGTGATGCACAAATATCATGTATGTATTTAATTGATAGCTCAAGCAAGCTTAATTGTAAGTCATGGGACAATGAATATAATAATAGGTTTACGCCTTAGAGTAATTACTATTTTCTTTTATTTGTATGTCTTATCCAATTCCAAAAATAAAATTTAACCCACCGACTTACCCATTCTAGATCTGCTTGGGTCAGAAATATGAGGAAGGTGAAGCAAAGAATGTTTTAAGTTCGACTTGATTAAAGATGTTCGCTTAAAATTGGCCTTATGTGGACTAATGGTTTAGATTCATCCGCCTCAGGAAAAGAAGTTTCCGGTTCAATGCCATACCACAATGTACCAATTTGAAAGCCTTTAGAATGACACCGGCATAGCTCCAAGGCTGTATATATCATGTGTACTTTCAGGACTGCCGTACCTCCTTTATTTAATTGAAAGGGAGACTAACCCTACAAAGCGCTAAGTAAGGCTTTGCGTTAGGCAAGAGGCTCCTTGTCTACTCAGAGTAACTGGATAACCTCCATTTGGCGGAAAAACTGTGTTACTTTCAACCAAAATAATATTTTTACTGCATTTTTTATTTAGTCACATTTATATATAACCTTGATTAGGTTCATATCCCATCATGCTGTATGTTTTACCACTGCCGGTCTGACCGTATGCAAACAATGTACAGTTATATCCTGACCATGCACTCGCCAACAACCCCGTACCAAGATCTTCAAATATATGTTTCTGAAAATAAAAATAAGCAATAGTTAAAGGAACTGCCCCACGTATTGGTGTATTGCAAAAATAAAATTAAATTGTCATATTCATGTAATTTTGGTATAGTTTCCTGTATATGCCATAAACAACCACATTGACATAAAAAATAACTTGGGAAACATCGGCATTTTGTAGTAATTTGGCATTTTTACACCCAAAATTCAATACCCTATAGAATTAGCACTACTATCACTTAAATCGCATGAAATTTGTTTCCATTCGATGAAAATTAATTGCGAAACGAACCGAATACCCCACAGATGTTTCGGCTATAGTTTGTTGAAGTTACAGTTTGATCATGTGTGAATTCAAAATTAACAAAACATTTTGGAAGGAAACTCTGCGATATTTTCAAACAGAAAAATACTGAGTGCCAAATATCAAGAGTGATTTAAATTGCTTATATGCCATAAATCTTTTATAAAGCAACCACCAGTGGCTTTCTATTATATAAACACTTGGTTAGGTAGGAAAAATACGTCATACAAAAATTTTAGCTCGATCTGTGAGGCAGCAACTTTAAAACATGCACTTAACATGACACTGTACGTTGACTTTCAAGTTTGACACCACTCTTTGTATGTGCTTTATCTTGAGTGATGATGTCGAATTTGTCTTTAAAAAAACGTTCAGTCATTGAATACATCTGATATGACAACAAATTCACGTGGTTGGTGCTAAATACACCCTAGGGAAACTATTACAAAATGGCCACTTCATCAACTCGACAACTAAATTAATATCAACGAACATTCGTCTTCTGTGATACGCAACAAAGAAGGTTTACAGACTTCAAGTTGTAGAGTTAATACGAACTTGCTAGTCAAAAATCCATTGGGCGTCGATGACGTCACTCAATGTTATGATAGAGGCACATAAATATGTAATAATACTAAAAATACTAATCAATACAGAGTTATTGATTAGGTAATTGTCGAAGCATACTAGAAATTAAAAATATACGAAGTAATTAGTTGCATGACGTTTGGTGCTTTAACGAAAATGAAAGTGTTCAGAATGTCATGGCGCCCAAGGCTTTACCTGGTCGACATATTTATCATTCTCCGGCTGAAAGTATCCTTCCTGCGAGCACATGTAGCCATCATGTGACCAGTAAGAGTGGTCGAACGTAAACTGTCGTGGTGTAACTAGTTTGTTGTAAGGGTCAGAAACAAATGTTGCATTCGACGACATCGAAACTGTGTTCAAACATCCTTTGGAAATCTCGCGAGAATTCTAGTCTACGTTAAGGAGATTGGAAGATTTTTAGGCAGTTCATATTCTCATTTCAAGACTGATCGAAGAAGTTTGCGGATATTAGGGAAATGATTTGGGAGCTACTTGGGGAATGCTTTTTGACACTATTATATATAGTTTGCCGTATAAGTTTTGTTTACACATTTTGTAATAGCTAATAAGTGATTATTAGTACTTAGATTGTAAAAGAACACGATATAACCACATTTCATCTTATAAACCCAAAAATGGAACACCGTCAGAACAATAGAAAGTGTTATTATATGGTTGACCTTGGTGTTGAGCTGTTTACTCCTCCAAGATAGATCAAATCTTAGTGTCAGCCAATGCTTGTCGTGCACTGTGAAACTACATCGTTCATCGAGCGAACCATGTACCCTTCGTACCATCAGTACATCCAGTGGCATTTTTGCAAGAACAGTTCAGTTACATGTAATCAACTGATTAATTGAAAACATCGTACAAGATCAGATTTCATAATAATACAACCATGTGTTTTAAAACAAATAGAATCTACATCTAGGAATCTACATCTAGGAATCTACATCGAATCTACATCTAGGAATCTACATCTAGGAATCTACATCTAGGAATGCACCGTGTGGTTATTTTTTGCCCAGCATACAATGCATTTGTTGATACTTAAAGTCCATTTAAAATATCAATGCTCGTTGCATAACAAAAAGGATACAAATGGTCTCACGCGCACTGCAACTTTAATATTTTCCACTTTCACCATTTTTCCTTCTTGCACACCGCCCTTAAATCCAACTTTTAAGTGTCACAAATCCATCGATAATGACCTAGTTATGATATAGTCAGTCTATATCACGCTTCTGGTGAAAATCTAATTAGCTTGATTAATGGGTGCTAATGTGAAATATATTAATTATGAATGACTTATATAATTATGACGCTGGTCACCCGTAAATATAAGCAAACCTTTCAAGTACTAGTATACGAGTACTGAGATAAGCATCGTTGATGTTGCTACACAGTAAATGACCAGGCCGCAGGGATTCAACAGTAACTGGATACTTGATTGTAAATTGTTACTAAATAAACAGATGTATTATTAATATGAAAATCAACACAATAAGAGAAATTAATTAATCATAAATTTGTTCCGTTACATTTATAAATACAAATGTAAAATTAAATATCAATGTGAATGTGTACGGCGTTCCGTTTCAGCCATCTTTGTAGTCTAATTCCAGCACACTTCGCTGGATAAGGCTTTCCCTTGGTGACAGAGCCCATAGAAACGTCAGAAACAGCAACAGCGGTCCAATGAGTACATCGTGGGCAATGTCCTCGGCCCTATCCTGAAGCTGGCGTTTATAAATGACATTCCCAGCAAATATCAACAAAGTCAAGGCTTTTCGCAGACGAATAGTTGTCTACCGACAAATGGCATCCGCTATCTATCTATTTATACTGCATATCGCCTCTTTTCGAATATTACTGGCAGGTGTGTCTGTCAAGGGCAGACTTAAAATCAATGAAAAATCAAAGAAAGAGGTGTGATACAAGGAAACCGGGTGCGTTACCCTAGCTCGTTCCGAATAGACTCCTTGGTTCTTTAACGTGCCCGGTGTAAAGCACCGATACACGCGAGACTACGTCTGGGTTTCCAACCAGTTCATCTTTAGTTGGGTGGGAAACACTGAAAAGCGTTTCAGAAATTACCAAGTGCCCCGCCGATCAGTAGTCAAGCGCGTTACCAATCGACCACTGTGCCACCGCTACACTATATAAACAGTGATAATCTAGACATGTAGTAGATAGAATTTAATTGTACATAGATAAGGGTTGCTTTCTCCACCTTAGTTGAACAACTTGGTTAAATTTTCCCGATGCACTATCTAATCCGTGTAGTTTATAGTTCTGTAAAACACGCGTGCGTTTTTATCATAATATAGAGAGACGTACGTTATAAGTTAACGTCATATTGATGACGTCACAAACGTTACCTTACGTCATTTCACGTCGTTGCTATCTTCGACGGGATTTGTCTAGTTGTAGTAACGGGCGCGTCGGCAAACATAAATATGTCGCGATTCATTGAATAATTTATGTTTCGTTCAAACAAAGTTGTCTAAGCATTGCGTGCTACATCGTAACAATAATCTAAACATACTAGATCAAAGATTGTTTGATATAATTAACCCAGCCTTACCAGTTGAACTAGATCACACAATAACATGTGGAAAAGATTAAGAGGAGGCGCACAGGACGTGGAACCGGAACCAGAAGTGGTTATACCAGAGCCGAGTCCACCGTCATACAGCCCCATCATGAGTCCAAGGGAAATCAGACGTAAGTTGTTTTTTCATCTGTTTGATATTTTCTAGTATTATTTTCTTGTGGAAAATTTAGGTATACCGACATGTTTTAAAAAAGCTAGTTACGTATGGTTCTTGCTTTCAAAATAATTAGTATAGTTTATTGTACAATGTATGATTAGACTTTCTAATTTTAAGAATGAGAAACGTAGTTTTTATATCACAAAATATGAATGGATAGGTAGAACTATAATTATTTTCTTCAGTTTGTAGATTTTTTGTAAATTATTTATTATTATCATAACATGTGTTAACGAAAGAAAACGCATTCCCCTATACATGATAAATGTGACAATTGTGACCGGGTAGTCTTCGTGTAACTGAAATACTGTTGATCAATTGGATTTAAAAAACCCCAACTAAAACTGTTTTGAAAAAAATCGATTACTCATGAAGAAAAGAGCTACATAATACATAGCAGCACATTACAGTCAGTTGTTTTAGATTGTACATACAGTCATGTGGTAGCTGGCCATAGATTCAATGTTTCTATTTTAGGCTAAAACATAGTTATAGGTTGACTTAGAATAATTGTTATGGTTAAATTATGAATGGTTACAGCTACAGCCTTTTGAACCAGAAGGTCGAGTGCTGGCACCCCGGTATACTAGGAGTCCGTTCTTATATGGTGGGTTGATGAGCCGCCAGTTAGATAGATATGTTGACCTTGTGATGTGTGTGAAGTTGACAAAGCAATCGACAATCTACATTCAATGTCTAGCTAGACAAATTGACATTCATATCGGCATTGGAAATAAGGCCTGTATCGCCATCATTATAATGTAAATTTCCAATGTCTAGCTGGACAATCGACATTCATCTCGACATTAGAAATAAGGACTGTGTCTTCATCATAATAATGTAATACCGTGTGTTGTTATCTGCCTTATGCCTGGAATATTAAATGATAGGTGTCGGAAAAGTGGGTGTCTGATAATTAAGCCAAATTGGCTGACCCTTTAAATAGATGTTTCACTGGAGTAATGATATGAATGTTTTTACTTTTGTATTTACGCCTTAAAACATTCATGTAATCATGCTAAAAGGATTTGTTAGGGCTCTTCTGGATTGTTTTAGACATCAAAATTAATGTGACTTGAGGAAAGTTTCATTCGTCTTTCTTGGCTTTTTAGGGTAGGTCATCAGACATAAAAGCGTTTAGGCCTATGAAATACGCTGACTACTTTATGATTGTATTTTTTAAGTTTCCCTGATCGTAAGCTCTGACTGCCCCGCTAGTTTAGTTGTTAGAACCTGGGTTCGATTCCCGGGAAGGACATATCATGCGCTTCCATCACATACTAACTATCAGGCCCGGATCCAGAAATTTTTGCTTGGGGGGGCCCAAAATAATGTTTTTGATATTATGTTGGGGTGGGTGCGGGATGGGTGTCCCCTCCCGGGAAAGATTTTTTCACTTTTCGAATTAAAATCATGCAATTTCCAGCACTTTAAGCTTTTAAAATCAGAAGTAAAGGTATTAAAATTGTACTGCTACATCAACATAAAATATGTCGAGTTGAACAAAAAAATTTAAAAGTAGTTTCTTTCAATTCCCTAAAATTTACAAATCAGGCGTCAAATTATTAAAATTCACTGTTCGCTACATAATCAGACAACACTCATTTTTTAAGCAATTATTTAAATATACATGTATGTTTATCCCATTGAAGATTTTATCAAGTAAGAACTTTAAATTTTATATTTAGACTTAAAATTATTGAAATTAACTGCTACAATTTTATGCACTATAACGTTTTTAAATCGCTAGACACATGGAAATTTAGAAAAAATGTGCCCCCGGAATATTTTGAATTAAACTCGTTTTTCTTTTCTTTTTTTTAAATCTCACCTGAAATTATTAAAATTGCACTATTCATTACAAAATGTCATTATCAGTAATAAATCTATCAACAAGAAAATTTCGATATGTCGGGTCACTATTTTTAAATCGACCAGTTCACACGTTTTAGTAACATAGATCAATGAATCACCTAAATCATGATCTTTCAGACGCTATAAAATCATTTGGGAAAGCGTCTAATTGATTCAGATCGGGTGTAATTAGGGCCTGGATAAACAACAGGGGGCACATTTTATTGCCTTCGCTTCCGCTATATGTAATATACAGAGATTGTTATCACAAAATAACGACCCATAGCCTAATCGATTGGTAATATTTTAAGGATTTTAACGTTTTTAGACAGTATAAAATGGTCACTCTGAGGCCAACTGGGGGGCACGGGCCCCCTGTGTCCCCCCGGTGGATCCGGGCCTGAACTATCATGTCAAGAACAAGTTATGATTGGTTTTTAATTCCAAGAAAATCTTTTTAAGTAAACTTATCGCCGTACAAGACTGAAAAGTCGTTGAAAAGAGACTTAACTCCAATTGGAAAATAGAGAAACAAACATTTAATAGGAATCAATAACTCATCGATGCAGTTCAATGTCATCAATACCTACATACGTTGCTGGTGTGTATTGGCGAATGATTTGACATATAACTTGTACGACAACACCACTGAATGAGTCATGTCTGTTATCTGGAAGTATAACACTGCCAGCAATCTGCAACCTCCATATAAGAAAATTGATTTTAGACTCGAACCTATAGCCCCGAATGAGCCACGTTGATAGTCGTCTAACCATACGAACGATTTATGTAGATCTATGTATTTCACAGCTATGATACTTTCATTTTATTTTTTAGCGCCATGTCGTACTCCAATGGGTAGCTACATAGTGCCGGATGGTGGATGTCCACTAACTTCGCTCGGTAAGATGTTTGGGTCAAGTATAGTTCTTCCTTTAGGCAGAAAATACATGTCCATGTATAAACGTGTATCACCCAGCTCACTGTCGATTCAGAGCTGAACAAATCACGGTGTTTCTACTAATATCCATAATGTATCACGCAAAGGGATACTAAGTCATCTCAGTGTCTGTGTAGACGTATAGAAGATAGAGACTTATTGTAACATATTCAAATACAAACTAAGAAATTGATGAAAGGTTAAACTCCTAGTATTTATATTTTTAGTCTGTTTGAACTCATGATAAAGACAGCTTGGACTTGGGCGGATCATTTACGTGTTCAGTTGGGCATTGTGTCTTGAATGTGTTTTTATGTTTTCTGTGGAGTGCTGCCTTCCTTGTCTGACTTAATATTATCTTTTTGTTATTAACGTCGAAACGTAGAAACATCTTGGAGTTTGTCTTGTTTACTTTTATTTATGAACTTTATTTTGACATTCAATTTCTTGTCAACATTTTCTTCGACAGGTAATGATTCTCCTGGCCCGGCTGACTACTTACCAAAGATGGATCTAACTAAGAAGGGGACACCACAATATTCATTGGTTGGTAAACCAAAGAAATTGATAGGTAAGTCAGTTTGGTATATATGAGCGATCTGGGTTGGAATACTGGGCTAGGTTGTGAAGGTTATGAGCGATCTGGGTTGGAATACTGGGCTAGGTTGTGAAGGTTATGAGCGACCTGGGTTGGAATACTGGGCTAGGTTGTGGAGGTTATGAGCGATCTGGGTTGGAATACTGGGCTAGGTTGTGGAGGTTATGAGCGACCTGGGTTGGAATACTGGGCTAGGTTGTGGAGGTTATGAGCGATCTGGGTTGGAATACTGGGCTAGGTTGTGGAGGTTATGAGCAATCTGGGTTGGAATACTGGGCTAGGTTGTGGAGGTTATGAGCGACCTGGGTTGGAATACTGGGCTAGGTTGTGGAGGTTATGAGCGACCTGGGTTGGAATACTGGGCTAGGTTGTGGAGGTTATGAGCGATATGGGTTGGAATACTGGGCTAGGTTGTGAAGGTTATGAGCGACCTGGGTTGGAATACTGGGCTAGGTTGTGGAGGTTACGAGCGATCTGGGTTGGAATACTGGGCTAGATTGTGGAGGTTATGAGCGACCTGGGTTGGAATACTGGGCTAGGTTGTGAAGGTTATGAGCGACCTGGATTGGAATACTGGGCTAGGTTGTGGAGGTTATGAGCGACCTGGGTTGGAATACTGGGCTAGGTTGTGGAGGTTATGAGCGACCTGGGTTGGAATACTGGGCTAGATTGTGGAGGTTATGAGCGACCTGGGTTGGAATACTGGGCTAGGTTGTGGAGGTTATGAGCGACCTGGGTTGGAATACTGGGCTAGGTTGTGGAGGTTGTGTTCTTTTATTACAATGGCTCCTTTATGGTCATATCCTCCCTAACATGTGGAGAAGTTGTATGATACTAATGGTAGAGCAATCTAGTATACTGATTTATTAATTCCAGGAAACTGGTTAGGTATATAATATGATTGGAATATTATGGAAATTCGATAATAAATCCATTCAGATGTACATTTTTAAGATATTTAAAAAATGCCTTTCAGACAAGAATATACCAGGACCATTTAACTACAACACATCAGGAGATATCACATGGAAGAAAAAGAAAGTTACATTGAAAGGGCGAGGGAAAAGCCATTTTGATGAAATAGGTATTTCTATATTTTTTAGCTGTAACTTGCGACCGTTGTGTAGCTTGTCTTGTCCTGATCACAGCACCTTTTCAACTTATGTGCTGATTCATCGTCCCCAGATGATCCACTCGTCTAACCTTGCTGTCCATATTGTCCCTACTGTCCCTTGCTGTCCCTTGCTGCCCCTTGCTGTCCCTTGCTGCCCCTTGCTGTCCCTTGCTGTCCCTACTGCCCCTTGCTGCACCTTGCTGTTTCAGTTAGAATACCACATTGTAAAAAAGATAATCATTTTGTATAATGTGTTTGATCTTCATGTGTCATCTTCTTTAAATAAAGATATTATTATTATTTTTATAATGCCCCTTGCTGCCCCCTGCTTCCATCTGCTGTCCCTGCTGTCCCTGCTGTCCCTGCTATACGCACCATTGTTATTATTCTACTTGTTTGGTTTCTTGCTGCCCCTTGCTGCCCCTTGCTACCCCTTGCTGCCCCCTGCTTCCACCTGCTGTCCCTGCTGTCCCTGTTATACGCACCATTAAAATTCTACTCGTTTGGTTAGAGATAAGTGCAGTAGTATATTTCCATAAGCTGGTCATTTGGCGACAATGATACTGAACACGTCACATAACGATAGTCTGTATTGATTTATATATAGAGGAACGGTTGTGTCGCTGACAAAATCGTCCATACTTCGTTAAGGTCACTTACCTACTTTATTATATTTCTCAGTATACAGACCATACTATCTCTTAACGGTTACACCATTTGCATTATGCATTTTTGAATTTGTGATAACGCGTAGCCCTGGCAACGGCAACACCATTGACATTTTTCCATTTTGATAATGATAACGCGTAGCCCTGGCAACGGCAACATCATTGACATTATTCCATTTTGATGATGATAACGAGTAGCCCCGGCAACGGCAACTCATTGGCATTATGCCATTTTGATTGATGATAACGTGTTGCCCCGGCAACGGCAACACCATTGACATTATTCTATTTTGACTGGTGGTAACGTGTTGCAACCGGTTCTTGTGTCACACAATTTTTTTTATAAAGCGATTGTAGCCTTATTAATATTGAATGGGAAGCACTAGTTTAAGCTTAATGGAACTGCAATGTCATGGAGATTAATGTTGCTAAAAAGAACCACAAGTTACGGTTGTACTATATAATGTTAGTTACATTTTGTGTCAGAAAATTAAAGAAATGAATGTGACATATGAACGTAACACCAGTATCGAATATACTGGTCAGTTTTCGTTCAGATTGTGTCAACCTGTGTTTATTTTATTGTTTTAGCCGAGAAATCAATAACTCTTCTTGGCAAGTACAAAGTAGAACATCTAGCCTTTGGAAAGGATGGTCCTAAATTCAAAATGGGAACTCGATGCGACTACAACATTAACACTGGACCTCCAAATGCTCTCGTTCAACCAGCTGACTCAAAAGGTAATTGTATTGTAATGACTGTAGAAGTATAATTAATCAATTAATTATAAGTAGGTTTTTATGAATTTACACGTTCAATATAATAGAAACGTGTGTACATGAAACACGTTTATTCCAAGATGGCGTCACGCCGCACATGGAAAGATGTAAACAAACGTTGAGTAAACAAACATTCAGCACACATGCATTTACATCTTTTTTGTTCCAACATCTTGGAAATTACACGCATTTTGGCGTACACTTGTTACCACTTATTGTTTTCGCAATATCCTAGTGATTAAGAGTTAGGTTAGATTGCGGATATCAGAGTCGGGTCTGTGACCGTTAGTAAATACAAAACTGTAGCACTGCGCGGCTATGTTCCTTGCTCGACTATCGGAATTTGAAAAGAAGAACTCTGGCTTCTCTACGCTCATGCCATCGTTGCGGTAAATAACACCAGGGAGTAACACATATAAGTTGTTTAAAAATCGACCGAAATAAATTGGTATAGATGTTTGGGGTTATACCAATGCCTCAGAAATAAACCTAAACAAATACTTCTACCGGTCGATTATGGACATTAGAAACCATTATATCGTATTACTTATAGACCTTGCTGTAAATCAATGGTCTGTCTTGTATTACCACATTAGAATAGCAAAATGTATTTTTTCATTATACATTATAGGTTTCACAACTCCAGGGCCTAATTACAGACCTAACTCGAGTTACTGGGGTCGTGGTAATAAAAAATCGTTCGGGGACAGCTGGAAGACGAGGGAACGAAAGGGCCCAGGTAAGGGAATATTAATACATGAATAGACATGTTAGTGTGGTGCAAGTATCAGTTTAAATATTAACTATAAAAGAACAAATCGACTTATAGCTTTGCGTTCTCCTTGATGCCAAACATCATTCTATAAACTTAAAGGTGATGCCTCACAGATCGGGCTAAAAATTTAGTATGACAGAATTTTCCTACCTAGCCAAGTATTTATGTAATAGAAATGCACTGACGGGTGCCTGGTGCTTTATGAAACATTTATGGAAAATAAGCCATTTAAACTACTTTTGACATCATGTACTCGGTATTTTTTCTTTTAGTAATAAGGCAGGGTTTCCTTCCAATACGCTTTGTGAACTATGTAATTCACATGTGATCTAACTGTAACATCAACAAGCTACAGCGTAAACAGCAGTTTTCATCGAATGTAAGCAGATTTAAGGCAATTTAAGTGATAGTAGTGTTAGTTCTATAGGGTATTAATATCCTATAGCATTTTGGATGTAAAAATACTAAATAATTACAAATGCAAATGTTTTGCAAGTTATTTTAAACGTCAGTACAGTTGTTTATGGCATATATAGGTAACTACACCAACACTTTGCGACTATTTGACACTTTTATTTCATTTTTGTAATACAACAATATGTGAGGCAGCACCTTTAAATCACCAGTATCGTTAGCACAGCGTGTAGAACGCTTACTGTGAAAGTTAGAAATAAGGCAATAGAACCATGTTCTAAGAATGTTCTTAAACTGTTCCAAGAATTGAACATTATAAGAAACACAATACTGAACCACTAAGAAAAGTACTTAAAGTATACCTAAAGCAATCATTTATTGTTTGATAAGTATTTAAAGTATCGACATTTGGTGAACTTAATATGAAAAAATGACTGATTGAGTTGAAATAGTATTGGCTATTTAAGACATGTGGTTGTTTAATTGAAGTTACCACAAACACAGGATGGACTGTATTCCACCAGGCATAGATAAAAAACAGTATATTAAGTCAGACAGGGAAGGCAGCACTCAACTTAACCAGCCGAGCACAGAAAACATTAAAAACACACAAAGCACAATGCCCAACTAAACAAGCGCAGATCCGCCCAAGTCTAAGCTGTCGAAAAGTATAATGAATTATAACTAGCTGAATGACCCAGTAGAACACAAGTTTATAGAACAGCTCCTGGTGCCACATAATAATCTTTATACATACATACATACCTTAATAAAAAAAACGAACCTACATACTCACCTTTGTTTGTACGTACATGTGTAATACAATAACAGGACCATAGTAATGTAAACAAAGTTAAAGTAACTCTTACATCATAAAATTGGAACTGTATTTATTTATATGACCGAAAATCAACACTTTCATTGTATTGTTTAAGATCGTCTTTATAATACGAATAAAATCAATCGTTGAGCTACGGTAAGTTTGAAATGTGAAGAATTTTTAATGAACTGTATTGTATATTAAACTGGAATTGATACTTTTTTCTTAAACAACTGACTTATGCTATCTATTACATTCTTATCAATGGACATTGCAATCAGTGAAAGGGTGGCCATTGTTCTCGCTCGGTGTTTTAACCCATTTTTACTTTGTTATAAAACAATACCGACACATTCTCTAACATCCATGCGTGTCGACCGTTACTGAGGGATTTAAACTGTTTTATATTCTCAGACTAAAAAATCGGACTGTCATTTGTATATAAGGAAAGAAGAAAAATGCATAATTTTTAATTTTGCAACGGATAATTCTTGTTGTGTGAGTTATAAATATTCGGGTGTATAAGCATTTTTAAAAGGTTGGTGTAATGTAAGTGACTTAAATGTTTCTTCCTACCGAGCCTCGCTCAGGGAAGGCTTTTTTCCGATGTGACGCTCATACGTGCATTATTTTTAATTATTTACAATGTACTAAGTATCATTATGTTAAATGACTTTGTGGATGAACAAATTCAAGTTCACGATCTGCGTTTTGTACATATAGTACACATGTGCCATGGTATTTAAAATAAATGTTGTGCAGAAATAGTTTTGTTCTGTTTTGTTTTGTTCTGTTTATAAGTAAGCTAAAAGTACCTTCATTGTTGCAGGTCCTGGAGATTATGACGTGAACACGACTCATAGAGGGACCTCCCATTCATTCGGGATCAAACTGCCGGAACCAGTAGCTGTGCAACAAAGTAATATAACCAGGTTTTTTGTTCCTTGTAATGAGTGTATAAAACTGAAAATGCGTAGCGGCTTATAACAGTAATAATTTGCTTCATTATGAATAGTTTAACCGAGAAATGATTAGTTTAGTAACCTGTACTTTGAGGCAATATCTCGCATTTTGTTGAAAATACACAGATTTGTAAACCGATTGGATTGCTGATATGTATGTTACAAACAAGAGTCCGAGAAAAAGTATTTTGAGTACCTCAATACTTCATGACTTTATGCAGAAGAGTTAGTGGTTCTGCAATCGGGCCTCACATTGAACTACTAAACTGATTGGATTTAAATTTATTAATATGTTAATATACCTGGCTGACGGTGATTGGAAGTTAATTAATTATATGTTTTGAGGGTGGCTGTTTGCATAATATTAACGTCTGGTAAATGTCATATTTAATACATTATCCGAACACTTGTGTAGCTCAGTTGAATGTTAAGGTACATGTCAACTGAGCTGGAAACAATATAGCCACACCAATGCATGCTCACTATCAGATTCATTGGGTTGGATGTCATTCAAAGCAACCCTGTCATTCAAGACAATATCAGGAATATTGGTAATGTTAAACAATGGACCACTTAATACGTTGTGAGAATAAGAACTAGCAGTAGTTTCTCCTATAACTGCTTACTAGTATTGTTTAAAGGAAGCTTGACTGAAAATGGCAATTTCTAGCTCACATTCTTTTGGAGTTACGTACCCAACACTGTGTTTTGTTATTGTTTTAGTCAGCATTAATAACCCCATAATAAGTATCTGAAAGAAATCCGACGGTATACATCCGAGATTTATATGTCTGTCCCAAGTGGGATTTTGTTAGATTACTGAATGTACTTATAATTTTTTTAATGAATGTGTATATTATGCATTTGATTTTATAGTTTATACCGTCCCCTCATACCTTTCGGTAATTTGGATTTTCTTAGGACCCCAAGGAACAATAAACTAACGAAGTTCGCTTCAGAAAAAATATGGCATACGCTGAGCATAATAATCATGTTCGTTAACTTTCAGCTACAGACATATTTAAATTAAAAGCTGACTCAAAACTATGCACAAATTAAGTGCATGTGCACTGTATCTGTTTAGCGTTGTTTGTAGTTAATGTGGCGTGATGGTCTGTCCTTGTAGCGTGTTGGTCTGTTCTTGTGGCGTGTTGGTCTGTCCTTGTGGCGTGATGGTCTGTCCTTGTAGCGTGTTGGTCTGTCCTTGTAGCGTGTTGGTCTGTCCTTGTAGCGTGTTGGTCTGTCCTTGTAGCGTGTTGGTCTGTTCTTGTGGCGTGTTGGTCTGTCCTTGTGGCGTGATGGTCTGTTCTTGTAGCGGGTTGGTCTGTCCTTGTAGCGTGTTGGTCTGTTCTTGTGGTGTGTTGGTCTGTCCTTGTGGCGTGATGGTCTGTCCTTGTGGCGTGTTGGTCTGTCCTTGTGACGTGTTGGTCTGTCCTTGTGGCTCGATGGTCTGTCCTTGTGGCGTGTTGGTCTGTCCTTGTGGTGTGTTGGTCTGTCCTTGTGGCGTGTTGGTCTGTCCTTGTGGCGTGATGGTCTGTCCTTGTAGCGTGATGGTCTGTCCTTGTGGCGCGTGTTGGTCTGTCCTTGTGGTGTGTTGGTCTGTCCTTGTGACGCGTTGGTCTGTCCTTGTGGCGTGTTGGTCTGTCCTTGTAGCGTGTTGGTCTGTCCTTGTAGCGTGTTGGTCTGTCCTTGTGGCGCGTGTTGGTCTGTCCTTGTGGCGTGTTGGTCTGTCCTTGTAGCGTGATGGTCTGTCCTTGTGGTGCGTGTTGGTCTGTCCTTGTGGCGTGTTGGTCTGTCCTTGTGGCGTGTTGGTCTGTCCTTGTGGCGTGTTGGTCTGTCCTTGTGGCGTGATGGTCTGTCCTTGTAGCGTGTTGGTCTGTCCTTGTGGCGTGTTGGTCTGTCCTTGTGGCGTGTTAGTCTGTCCTTGTGGCGTGTTGGTCTGTCCTTGTGATGTGTTGGTATGTCCTTGTGACGTGTTGGTCTGTCCTTGTGACGTGTTGGTCTGTCCTTGTGGTGTGTTGGTCTGTCCTTGTGACGTGTTGGTCTGTCCTTGTGACGTGTTGGTCTGTCCTTGTCGTCTGGCTCTTGTTACGGATGTTTTTATATGTTTCACTGACTGAGGTGACAGGCTGTCGGGGTGACATGTCGTTTTTATCTCGTTGATGTTTAGTATTTCATGGTCTGTTGTTTCTGGTGTGTGCTGCCTTCCCTGTCCGATTGTTATTATTTTTTAACAATATTCAACATTAATTAAGCAATTTATTATCATTTTTCAGCCGTGAATAAATTCAGTCCTGCAGCCAACACATACGATCTTGGTACAACTATCGGTAAGGCCCCGGCTGTATCTATTGCTGGGCGACCACAGGATAATAAACAAGGTAAATACAGTGTTTGCTCTCGTAACGCCACATCTGTCAAGCGACCCCTTCCTTTAACAACATTTAAAATTCCTGCCTTAAAAAAGTATGCTCGAGTATCTGGCCAATACTTTATTGTAAAAGGTAATGCAGCAACATTTTATTGCAAAAAGTAATGCAGCAACATTTTATTGCAAAAACTAATGTAGCAACTTTTTATTGCAAAAAGTAATGCAGCAACAGTAAGGCAGCAACATTTGTATTGCAAAAAGTATTGCAGCAACAATTAAACATTTTATTACAATGCTCAGCAGCAGGATATGAAATACTGCTAGTAAGAAATATAGAAACCGACAATACAAGCATCGATGACATTATTTTGTTGAGACTATTTAAAGCTACATTGTAATACATTGCAAGTTTCGTTACTCATACATTGTAATTTGAAGAACAAACACAGCGCTTTAATTCACATTCTTTCTCAATCAATACTTTCCTTTATATCCGGCCGATATTGAATAGAAATATTTTGTCAAAGATTATCAACAATGCAATTAAGGTGATCAATATACATGTGTTAGGTTCTCATGGATGAAATATGAGACTAATTTCTTGTACGGATAAAACCACCTTTATTCACCTTTCATTATCTATGTTAAGCCTATACGAACAAGAATTTTATCTTAAACAGAGTTAAACCATTCTTTCCTTCGCTCTATGGTTTTACAAAGAATCGAATAGTCATATATTTAAAGACTTAGTCATTATATAACTATGTATTAATAAGTGTTCGGAATCAGAAAAAGGTTGTGGTGACAGTATACAGAAGGGTATTTGCTGCAAATTTGGGTAAAACGATAATCGTAGGACCAATATTTACATATGTGACAAGTTTTACATTTGAGGTTCCTATAAACGATCCCAATACTGGTAATAGTTGTTCAAACTTTGTACATTTATATGACCACAGTATCAGGCTACATAATTTTGAAAATAAAGCATAGGTCGCCATGCTTGTTCATGACTTATCTGTCCTTGGTTATAAAGTTTGTAGAAATCTACGTTTCAATGGGAGATAACTCATAAACAAACACAGGGACCTATAAATGTTTTGGATTATTTTCTAAGATGATATATTAGTAGCTCCCTAAAACGTACTTACAAGTTTTACAAGTTTATTTACATATAACGGAAAATAACATTATTTAGCAAACTAAATTATTGTTGTAAAATTTACGTTGGAATACACCATGATTTAATACTAATAACACCCGAAATATACTCGGACGTACTGACAAATTGTAAAATTTAAATGTTTGAACCTTGATCGCTTGTGCCGTGTAATTGTGGTATGTGATGTCTTGTGTGCTCGGCTGGTCAAGTTGAGTGCTGCCTTCCCTGTCCGACTTTTAATTATCTTTTTTTACTGGTAAGCCCTCATTCTGTCTTTACATTCTTTTCTGTACATTCTCTATCAGTCTATCTTTATCTCGTCAGCTTTCCAGACACCGTGTCCATCAACATACACTTTGGAGTACAAAACAGACAAGTATAAATCTAAAACATTGGCATATAGATGGTTCGAAATGGATGGTAAGATTATAATGGTTTATATGCAGGTTACTATGAAATCACTTTAAGAAAAAGCTGTGGGAACTATTTAAATGGTACACTGGTGTACATTGTATATCAACGAGGTTTTGGCTTCGGTATAACCTACTTCTACAATACATTCTTTCTAGGAAGTAGGTGTCGGATTAACCATAGACAGGTGGGGGGTCAACTGACTGTTCAAATCAGTTTCAATTGGCGATTTCACTAGATTTATACGTAGCGACCATCTATAAGCTTCCATTCATCAAGGAAGTATAAAAAACATTTTGCAAATATATTTTGAACAGTGATTTCATTGTAACTTCCAAAATGTTGTCAGAAAACGTCTTTATTCTGTCAGGTATACCGACACAGAATGAGGAATCTTTCTCTGACAATGTTTTGTCGTTGATTTATAATTACATATATATTTGTTGTTTCTGTTGCATGACTTACTGTTGTAGATATTTATTGTACATATTTTAGAATGGTCAGGAAGAATGATATATCGCGGATGTACCGCTACCATACTCGCTCCGAGGGCAGTGTTCTCACACACCGTTCTCCAACCAGCGATGCCGGAAGTGTTTCACTCCCCAGCATTCGCAGTACGACCCGAATGTCTATCAGAAGTCATCGCAGCAACATGGGCTCTCGTATGCATCTTCCATCCGACTTTGACACGCCTGGACCAGACGCTTATAATATAAAATCAACGATTGGAAAAAGTCCTGGCGCTGCTTTCAAGGGCGATCGCGGAAGGTCATTTGAGCAAGCCAAATCATCAAACGCCGTATTTCTGTTACCACGACTGGCAAACCCAACTCCTGCACCGGGCTCTTATAATATTAAGTCATCCATTGGAAAAGGTCACGTGTCTACGTTTGGTCATGCGCGGAGGGATTCTAGATTCGCCGGTGATAGAAACAGTAATGCTGTGTTTTTATTGGCCAAATACGACGATCCAAGTCCTGCACCCACTAGATACAACCTAAAATCATCATTAAGTAGCAATACTAGTTTCTTAACAAAAGAGAACAGTATAACCCCGGGTGCCACATTCGCACGAGCCAAACGAGATGCGCGTTTCGCTGGTGATAAGAACGCCAAATTCCTGCTTCCAAGAATTATACCCAAAAATCCTGCGCCAACTAATTACAAAAGGGAAGAATATTTGACATTTGGAAAGAAAGTTAAAGGGGCACCGTTTGGACATGAAAGTCGTTCTTCACGATTTCCTGGTGATGAGAGAGCCAAGTTCTTGCTTATGGAAAGAATGGATCAATTTAGGCGTCCACATTCTTATTCTAATTATAGCATGAATTCGTGATCCTAGTACATTAAAACAGACTACATGAGTTTGAAGTGGCACAGTATACTTTGGCATCATTTCTGATGAAGTTATTGGTGTTTTAAACCATTGAAATTACGTTTGTATTAAAAAAAGAGCACTGTGAATTGGATTTTACTTGACACGTGCAAAAGTTAGTAGTTAACTTTGTGTTTTAATACATACGCAAGTAATTTACGGATACAATTTACTTCTTTTTGTTATGTATACGTGTATTTGTATACTGTCTATATGTAAAATGAGTGGTAATTTATTATGAGTGGTTATGTGAACTTTTCTCAGCTGTAATGAAACAACGCGTGAAACAAAGCATAGTGTGGAATATATGAGAAACAAAACCCGGTGTAATTGTGCAATTACATACATGTATGTTAAAATTGTCGATGTACAATGCTTTTCGCAACTACATTAAATACAAAGTTACCAGATTGCCTCTCCAAACGCTCAAACCATCAGTTGTCTTGTAGTGTCGTCTGACTTTGTTGTGTCGTCTGACTTTGTCGTGTCGTCTGACTTTGTCGTGTCGTCTGACTATGTCGTGTCGTATGACTTTGTCGTGTCGTCTGACATTGTAGTGTCGTCTGACTTTGTCGTGTCGTCTGACATTGAAGTGTTGTCTGACATTGTAGTGTTGTCTGACATTGTAGTGTCGTCTGACATTGTAGTGTCGTCTGACATTGTCGTGTCGTCTGACATTGTAGTGGCGTCTGACATTGTAGTGTCGTCTGACTTTGTAGTGTCGTCTGACATTGTTGTGTCGTCTGACTTTCAGGAACAGACGCCTGTTTGTGTTTTAGAAATGCCTATGTCGTGCTTTTACTAAGGTTATACAATGTATATATATTGCCTTAGTTTCGAAATAAACTATCCAGTATGGCGTTGATCGGGTATATCGACGAATCAGGTATTAGGCACACGACTTTGAACACACACTTTCACGTATCCGGTATGCAATTAAACATAAACAGAGGAACACTTATAATCTAATGTTATATTGTCTGAATTGTTGTGTGATAAACTTTATGAGTTTTAATGCTGTCACGTTCCTGTATTTTATATTACCAATGCCATATGTTTGTTTATGCCATGATTGATGTATTGGCTCAATATTATATATACAATGCGTTTACTATTGATGTTACATCGCTGGCTTGAATGAGAAGGTCGGAAGTGCTACTAACGATCTTATATGACTCGTACTTATTATTTAAAACCTGCACCACAAGGCGCTTTTTATAAGTCTATTTTCATGAAAATCAGAACTGGTCATCTTGACCAAACTGGAATTGAAAATACTTGTTTTTCCATAAGTAAAGTAGTTTTCTGACAGTGTTTTCTTGTTTTCTCAAAATAGCGTTTTTGTACTTACGACCTTCTCATTCTAATCTAGAGAATTGTTGTATGTTGCTCAGATCTGTTTATATATTATACATGTAAATGCATGGTACATTCATATACGGTAACAGTAATTAAAACACATTTGAAATAGCGTCAGTGCAACGTGGTCCATTAAATATATTTGAGTTAAGTTAGAATTTCTTGTCTACTAAACCATGGTTGAATTGGTTATGGGTGTATTTATAAGTGCCAAAATATAGTACAACGTGCATGAAACGAAACAGACTATCACATCCAATAACAGAATTGAAGGCTAGATGGTCACCAACATAATGTCTAAGTATCCTGGTTTTATTTCCAGAAGGAACAGTTTGTGCTCTTTCACAACATTGACTTCAGTCATGTCTTCAATATATGGACCGTTGCTGGTCAAATAACGAGTACTAGTTGATTATAAATTCTAAGAAAACTGGATATGTCAACTTGTCGCCGCATCAAACTGGTCTTTTGGAAAACAACCAAATCCTGATAAAAACAAAATTCAAACGTGCGTCCAAGAACAAATCAAATGTACGGACGCATGTTTGAAAATAGACTTTAAATAACTGGGTATTTTGCATTAATTAATCAGATACAAGGATTATGTTTATCATATAGCGGTATGGATGTGTATGTTGTAAAGTACCGCGACTTGGGGGTGCTTTGCTGTCACTACCTAGAGTCTCTGTCATCATCGGTTACCCATTCCCTATACTAGTAGCTTCAAGAGGGGACGAGTTATAACAAGGAAAGGATTGAAACCACCATGCCGAGACACGATGGGCTTCAAAATTACAAATTGAAATCTAGTTTTGCGATGATCCACATAAGGCAAAACGTCATTGCCTTTGGAAATGGTGGCATTTGAGATACGAAGATCACTTTGTTAGAAGACATTGTATGATTTAAAAAATTACGTTATGTGTAAATATATATAAGTAATTAGATCAAACTCCTTTGAACTAATATGTCGGCAACATGTAGTAGTTGGCACTACTATATGTATGATTTTAATGTGGCGCACGTTATATACGGACGTTCAGAATGTGATATATATGCCAAGAAAGTTCCTTCTTATACTCTTGGATAATTGTACAGTTATTTTAGATCAAGTGGGCTTATGACAATACATAGTAGAATAGATGTTCTAATTGAACACGTACGTCACTTACCAATGTGTCATTGTTCGAGTATATTTGCTAATGCTATATATACAGGTTCATATACACACTGCATGTAATTAGATATAATTACAACTGATGAACGTTCCGCCAATCTGCAAAAATTGGTACACACGTAACATTCAATATACTTAACAGAACCAAAGAAACCCGGACCTTCAGACTATAAAGTGAACCATGTGAATTTGAAGAAAAATCCCAGTTTCTCGTGCAGACAACGTGTAAAGACGTCATATCCGGACTCTGTGACCTACGACAAAGGTAAGTCGTCATGTAATATATCCCCGCGACACAGTTTATGATAATTATATCGACTGAAATATTGTCACGGGTTGTCTCCCTTACTATATCTGTATATATACATGCATGTAAAATAGGAAGAAATAATCGCATGGGATATGGCACTGGCTTGACATCGGAGTGATACCTGTTGAAATACTGGGTCCGTCTGGTAATGTTATTATATGACATTGATTAGAGTCATGTCCTAACATGTGCATAATAATTAAAAAACGTGGAACATCGCGAGAGTTATCTCCAAGTCTACTGACCGCAAAATAGGAGTGGAAAAAGGGAGGAATCTCATGTGACCTGACAATTGTTTGTTACACTCCCCCAGTACGCAAGAGGCGTGGACAGAACATAAATCTCTTATATAGACTTACCAGCAGATATTCATGAATTGCTCCCAAACCTCTATATTACCATTGTAATGTGTCTGGGCAAGCGTTAGATAGCCAGCGTCTACACAATATCAGTCCCAACAATATCAGAATTGCGTCGCAAATTTGATGATCAATTAAAAACAATATGATTACATGTAATTACAAACGACTATGAAATGGCTGATTGTCTCAAACGTTAAGACAATCAACAATGCTTCATATGTTTCAACTCGGATAATACAGGCATGCTGTTTGTCCACGCCAAACGTCTGATTATGCCTGTAATATGACTTGGAAAGCAAATGATAACATAATTTACAAATGTATAGCCCCGCAGTTACTATAGGACATTGTGGTAGAGACGTTGCCGTTTATGTGTACACAATATATTAAAACCATTGTCTGAACAGGTAGAGCGATTGTAGTATGTTAGTTTAGCATTTAAAGTTTAGCTGTCTGTATAAGCCTTTATAATAGGTTTTACTTCGTAATAGTGGACTCGACCACTGCGTCCTCTTTTCTTACCCTGACTGGATTACCATATATCTATAGGTTTCCATTTGAATGTTGTCCTTACGGAATCATGTCTGTGTATATTTTCAGTTCCGGATGCCATACCTGGACCAGGAGCATACAATCCATGCAAAGATATCCATGAGAACGACAAACCAGCTTATACATTGAGAAAACGGCTAGAACCTCAAGTAGACAGTATGTTGTTTGTACAAGACTTAGTGTAATTTAGTATGACAAATAAAATATGTCGCCAGCTAATGTTTTAACATTTGTAAAATCAAGGTTTAACCTTAGTAGAAAGAATTCACATAAATGTATACGGTGGTTGGTTTTATATACAATGTGCGAGTACATGATTGTAGGTCACAATTTTTTAATCAGTCACTATATGTGCATAATTTTACTTTTAAAAAACTGTACTGTTTTAAATACTAAAATTGACACAAAGTGCACAAGGTTTAGCCTAAGCATGCTCGTATCTTTTAGCCACCAGTATTTAATATATATGTATATGTAAACAAATTGTTGCGTTTTAGAAGATCATTTTCCTGGACCTAATGCTTACATACCGGAGAAGCAGGAGAAGCCAGGCAGTAAGAAAGCACCATCATTCAGTATGGCCAAACGACTAGAGCCTCCGAACAGTATGTACACTATGCGCTATGTAGTATGATCTTTGTTATTGATGCTAACATTTCAATAGTAGAAATTTAAATAGCAACCCTTTAGCTTGCTAGTGTTGGTCTGTATGCTCTCCAAAGTAACGACAATAAATTATTCAGCCTTCACCAGCGTGCACGTGTTGGTTCGATCCAGCCCAACTAATACATGTAAGCCAAATTCCTGCACAGTGATCTCCCTTGTCGCTACGCTCTCAGTGAGTAACGCCTTACATAATCGCTGGGTCGAAGTGCTGCTTAGATATTGGGTCTATCATTGAAAGCACACATCACTTATCAGACCATGGCACTGGAAATGCTTCGTCATAAGCACAAATAATGGCACTTTACTTTTAGAATAGTTTGTGGTCAAACTTATTATTTATTATATTATATGTGTTCGAATCGTCTTTGAAGGTACAGTATTTAATATTATATACGGTATTTAATATTGCATAAGTAAACAGTTACATCACATTAATTTGACAAAATATACATGTATTGCCATTTACTAGTCTAGAGTTTAGACGCATGATGTCAATGAGTGTATTTTCAGGCATGAAACACACACCTGGTCCAGGCGAATACTCTCCAAATACGAAACAAACAAACAAAGGAAAGTATACGATGACATCACGACCTAAAGGAAAAGGATGTAAGTAGTTTATTGTCACGTGTCCTAGTTTTACTGTTCCCACGCAAACATATGGATACGCCCATACATGTTTCATATTTTAAAGTGTCACATTGAGCCCATTGAGATCATGTGAGCTAAAAACCGAAGTTAGACTTTAGATCTCAGTAGCTAGCCAATCAGCATGGAGAAAAAGTGTTGAATAAATCCCGTATACAACACTTTGCTGTGGTATATATAACAATAGATTGCTATATACTATAGTAGGCCAAGCAAAATAATTGAGCATAGCTATAATAATGTATACATGCATTTAGCATAGAAAATATGGATGCCAAACATTTTTGATATCAATTAAGCTTAGTTTAGTCTATATTATAACAATACTATATTTTAAACAAGTACATTTTTTTGTAACTAATTGGACTAATTAGAATACATGTACATGTATATCAAACCTTTCTACATGTGTTCATTATTACTGTCAGAATCTGAGACAACAATTTTGATAGATAATTAACCAATTAAGGTATTGCCAACATCTCTGCTGAATGCTTACAACATTATCAGTAGAGGGTGAATGCCGTGGTAGCTTCTATGACAAAGTACGACCTCTCTAGGGGACATATGTAGTGCAACAACCTCTGTATAACAAAACGTTATTACATGTATACACTTTTGTAAATTCTGTAGGGCAACAACTTCTGAACAATGACCAATATTTACAGCCCACAAAGGCTCTCACTCTACAGAGGTTGTTTTGTACTAGTGTGTCTTCAATAATTACATGCAGATTACCCCTCTCTTCTAAGACATCATTTTCACAGAGTAGAACTTAAACCAACTAAACAATTAAAACAAATTGTAGGGGTTCCAATGATGTCTGGTGATTGAAGTAAATGACTTTCATACTATCACAACCCATAATTTACAAATGAAGACCTCACCTTCAAGACCACCTTAAAATAAAGACCACTACTTTCTGTTCAATGACTTGCACATTATTAAACCTCAAATTCACAGTGAAATTGCACCTATATGAAGACCACCTCTTTAACAAGATTGGCTCAGAATTAACCATTTTTCGTTCCGTTTTCCTCTGTTTGCTCTTTGATAGAATGATGCAGTCACTCAACAATATTAAGATAAGTTTTTTACAGTCCCAAGAAGGAGTTTCATTATTGAGGTTTTACTGTAAATGGCTTAATTTTGCCACTTAGATCTATATATGCATCATGCAACACTTAACATATTACACCAGCACTTAAATGGTTTATCATACCGGGTACTGGTCGATTTATAGGCAAAGTGTATCTGATAAACAAATATTATTTATCTATAGTCTAAGTCAGATAGAACGGCTCGTAGGTGTTGATATGGGATTATAATCCCATATACAACACCTACTCATGTTCTATCCTATACTTAAATATATCTAGTTTACATGTATACCCGATGAACATTACACGTTATCGTATGAACATAAAAAGTGAGCAGTCATATTACCGTATGGTATAACTACTTTAGTATCTTTGCTCTCCCATTGGTGAATTCCCTCCGTAGAGGTAATGGTATAATAATTAGATGTTAACGTGTTTACAATACCTAACCTGCGCAACCTTCTATCATTCTTGCTTCTTACTCATCTATATTATTTTCTGTTTTCAGCTTTTGTAAACCCAGCACCAAATAAATACTCACTACCGGAGTTAATTTCTGGTAAAAAGAAGGGCGTGGTCTTGAAGTCACGTGCCAGTCCATATGTTTACTCTGGATTCAGAAGCACCAAGATTGAAGAACCAAGAGCATCTATATCAGCATATTAGAATTATCTTATAATAAAGCCCCATAACTAACAGTAACATACTTTCTTTGATTGTAAACTACCAATATGTTCTCACCTTGTTCCTGTGGCTTTACGCTCATACATAAGTTATCCTGTAATCCTGTCATCAATCAGAAGCAATATAGCTTGATCTCATATAAGCAACGGACAACTTCTCATGTTGAGAGCATGACCGTAGCCAATGTCATAGAGTAACCGAACCGATTTATTAAAGGAATCAAACCCAGCTCGCCCCAGTGACAATTTAATACTATACCAGCTGTGCTAGATTGGTGCATATTTAATACTTCACAAGTTCATATACAAGTGTGAAAACGTAAGTCTATCGACTCATAGGGGAGTATCCCACAAGGATCTTGAATGGCTGTACTCAGTGGTGGTTAGTACCCCATATAGCCTGGAATGGTGGTATTCGGTGGTGGTGAGTATCTCATATAGCCTAAAATGGCTGTACTTGGATTTGGTGCGTACCCCATATAGCAAAGATTGGCTGCACTTGGATGTGTTGAGTACCCCATATAGCCCAGAATGGCAGTACTCGGTTGTGGTGAATACCCCTTATAGCCCAGAATGGCTGTACTTGGATGTGGTGAGTGCCCCATGTAGCCCAGAATGGCTGTACTTGGATGTGGTGAGTATCCCATATAGCCCAGAATGGCAGTACTCGGTTGTGGTGAGTGCCCCATATAGCCCAGAATGACAGTAATCGGTTGTGGTAAGTGCCCAATATGGCTGTACTAGGAAGTGGTGAGTACCCCATATAGCCCAGAATGGCAGAACTCGGTTGTGGTGAGTGCCCCATATAGCCCAGAATGGCAGTACTCGGTTGTGGTGAGTGCCCCATATAGCCTGGAATGGCTGTACTAGGTGGTGGCGAGTGCCCCATATAGCCTGGAATGGCTGTACTAGGTGGTGAGTACCCCATATAGCCCAGAATTACTGTACTCGGTGGTGGTGAGTACCCCATATAGCCTGGAATGGCTGCTCTAGGTGATGAGTACCCCATATAGCATGGAATGGCTGTACTAGGTGTTGGTAAGTACCACATATAGCCTGGAATGGCTGTACTAGGTGGTGGGGAGTACCCCATATAGCATGGAATGGCTGTACTATGTGGTGGGGAGTACCCCATATAGCATGGAATGGCTGTACTAGGTGGGGAGTACCCCATATAGCCTGGAATGGCTGTACTATGTGGTGGGGAGTACCCCATATAGCATGGAATGACTGTACTATGTGGTTGTGAGTACCCCATATAGCCTGGAATGGCTGTACTAGGTGGTGGTGAGTACCCCATATAGCCTGGAATGACTGTACTAGGTGGTGGGGAGTACCCCATATAGCCTGGAATGGCTGTACTAGGTGGTGGTGAGTACCACATATAGCCTGGAATGGCTGTACTAGGTGGTGGTGAGTACCCCATATAGCCTGGAATAGCTGTACTAGGTGGTGGTTAGTACCACATATAGCCTGAAATGGCTGTACTAGGTGGGGAGTACCCCATATAGCCTGGAATGGCTGTACTAGGTGGTGGTGAGTACCACATATAGCCTGGAATGGCTGTACTATGTGGTGGTGAGTACCCCATATAGCCTGGAATGGCTGTACTAGGTGTTGGTAAGTACCACATATAGCCTGGAATGTCTGTACTAGGTGGGGAGTACCCCATATAGCCTGGAATGGCTGTACTATGTGGTGGTGAGTACCCCATATAGCATGGAATGGCTGTACTATGTGGTGGTGAGTACCCCATATAGCCTGGAATGGCTGTACTAGGTGGTGGTGAGTACCCCATATAGCCTGGAATGACTGTACTAGGTGGTGGGGAGTACCCCATATAGCCTGGAATGGCTGTACTAGGTGGTGGTGAGTACCACATATAGCCTGGAATAGCTGTACTAGGTGGTGGTTAGTACCACATATAGCCTGAAATGGCTGTACTAGGTGGGGAGTACCCCATATAGCCTGGAATGGCTGTACTAGGTGGTGGTGAGTACCACATATAGCCTGGAATGGCTGTACTATGTGGTGGTGAGTACCCCATATAGCCTGGAATAGCTGTACTAGGTGGTGAGTACCACATATAGCCTGGAATGGCTGTACTAGGTGGTGAGTACCACATATAGCCTGGAATGGCTGTACTAGGTGGTGAGTACCCCATATAGCCTGGAATAGCTGTACTAGGTGGTGAGTACCCCATATAGCCTGGAATAGCTGTACTAGGTGGTGAGTACCACATATAGCCTGGAATGGCTGTACTGTGTGGTGAGTACCACATATAGCCTGGAATGGCTTTACTAGGTGGTGAGTACCACATATAGCCTGGAATGGCTGTACTAGGTGGTGAGTACCCCAAATAGCCTGGAATAGCTGTACTAGGTGGTGAGTACCACATATAGCCTGGAATGGCTGTACTAGGTGGTGAGTACCCCATATAGCCTGGAATAGCTGTACTAGGTGGTGAGTACCACATATAGCCTGGAATGGCTGTACTAGGTGGTGAGTACCCCATATAGCCTGGAATAGCTGTACTAGGTGGTGAGTACCACATATAGCCTGGAATGTCTGTACTAGGTGGTGAGTACCCCATATAGCCGGGAATGGCTGTACTTGGTGGTAATGAGTACCATGTAGGTAAAGAAGGCAATATCCTTGTTGAGTTTCATCACTCCATATTCCATAAGTCCGACAACGTCTTAATACAAAACTAAAACAAGTTTTGAGCCGTGACTGCACTTTTAGCTATACACTTTATATATTTGGATACCCAAATGATACGGCTCAAATGTCAGATTCTATCTATACTACTACAGTAGTGGCATAAATACAAAACAAACCACACAGAAAATTTTACTTTTTTATTTTAAACATCCAAAAATAAGATGTTAAAGGGTCTGTGTTCTGAAAAACATACACAAATCATACCACATGTACAACAATGAGACGAACAAGTATAAGCATGTTTAGTTTCTATAACATTTGTTACATAGAGCAGGAAAGAAATAACAAAAATACGAGACATTAACATACACAGAGTATTTAAACAGCTGATTTATTCCAACACATGTGTCACACAAAGCAGGGAGAGTAATACTGATAATGTAGCTGTCGTCCACATATATGTATAGTTGACGATCCCTGAATATGTTCAATGTCACAATCAGGTTCAAATGAAAACATATCAAGATAGGTTGGTTGGGTTTTTTAAGGTGCACTAACACATTACATCTTATAAAGCGCCAAAGAAGAAAAATGCTTAACTGGTCACATTAACTTGAAACAAAGATTCAACTAGCATACATGATATGATAACCTGTAATATTTCTGATGCAACGTTATTTATTGTTTGATTTGAAAATATCAAAGTAATCTTTAATCAATGTACCTTGACATTGAAAACATTTAAATTTTAAGTGATTTAGCACTGATGTAACAAACCTGTGTCAAAATCTATGTATACACTATCTTTGAGTCAGCTTGTCACTGCAGTGTATTAAAATTAATTTGTAACTAAGATACACCATCATCATATTATAAAGTGTAAACTACTTTAAAGACACAAGTGGAAATTTATTTATTTTCAGGTTGACTGAAACTTTTTTACAACTTATATTAATCATTTTTGACACCTCATTCATGATGGTATTCAATCCCATGATGGTATGAGAGAGAATTCAGCTTTCCCTTTTATACTGAGCATCTAGCAAAGAGGATTACTGGTACGAGTTTTTGTAGTGACGCAACCTGGGGTCTACCCCGAGATTTCTCGCACTCTAATCGGATGCTGCACCACTAAGTAGCATCTATTTTATTTTGACAACTGAAACAACATACTTATCATCTTATGTGCAACATCTAATATATGTCATTTGAAGGCAATTGACTTAATACAAAATGGTAAGGAACATTTGAAATCTGTAAGAAAACACTCAACACTGATTTGTTCGATGTTATATCTAAATATTAGATACAGTTTTAAACGTGAACAAAATTGTTTGCTTCTGGTGACAAGTCCTACCCTACATATTGGCCGTTACCATGGCGGTGACAAAATATCGATATTTCACTACAGTTTATACTTTTTTAAGGGAAGTTGCCCTTTCTCTTTGTAAAACAAAACAATAGCCAAAAACGTCACAAATTACGCCCGTCTGGGGGCATGGTGAATGAAAATAAAACAATCTAACTTGGCCTATTTCACAATTTTTTGGTATTTCAAGGGCCATTATCCAAGGTCTAGGCCGCTTGGGCTAATATACTAACTTCGTCTAAATATTATGTCAATAACATTGTCAACAAGTTCAAAGATAATCAGATGACAAATATTTAATTAAAGTACTGACAATGCTAATTTGCTTTTTTGGTAAATCAAGGGCCATAATTCATGAAGTCCTAAGCCAATTGGGCTCATAATCGAACTTGGCCTACTGGCCGCCGCCTCATGCCCACAAAGGGTTTTCAACTGGCCTATAAATCAAACTTATCCTGTATTTTAAGAGATATGTTACCGGAAACAAATGAATTTTTTTTACGCCTTCACAATAATTTGAATAAGACAACATTGAAATATAACACACAACAACGTCTAATTAACATACAAGCTAATACATTAAATATCTGATAAACATACGGTCATTCACTTTGAATACTAGAATAAGTTTATAACTTGTTTGTCTTGAGAGTACTAAAAGCATGTCTGTAACAGACTGATAGCTATGTTTAAACTACATTACATACTACAGTAACTCAAAATTTAATAAGGGTCAACAAATTTTCCTAGTGAATATTTTGCATATTGAATACGATGGATTGATGGCATTTTCAGGAACATTGTGTTACATCTGAACTATGATAACTTCAAATTTTGATGTCCAAGTGCTGATAAGCCCAACCTTATTGAAATGTTTGGCTGCATTCAAGCATATGTAGTAACAGATTTTGGTCCAATAATTTGGTATTTTTGGTCTTACACAATAGTAATGAGAAGAGAAAAAGGGATAAAAAATTTGTTGTTATTCTTGCCATTTAGGTCCATGCCAATAGGGCTTATCAAGCTACCTTGAAAAAGATGACATTATGTCAATAAATATCAAATGTAACAAATTATTTTTTCGAAATTTTGCAGCAGATAAGATGATTCTTTTATATTTTTGTACCGTTTTCTTAATCGGTTTTGTTCAGTTAACGTAAGACAGATATTTATATTGATTTCTTGACCCTTATCAAACTTTGAGTAGTATAGTATTCTAAATACACCTAAGGAGTAATTACTGTGAAACCAATTTTGCTTTTTATTCATGCGATTTCACATCATCTTACACAAAGGATTTAATTAAGTTACAGTAATTCACAAAAGTAGGAGAAAAAATTGGGGTTTTAACCAGACAAGAGTTTTTTTTAATTTGAAACCAAGGTAAAATCTTGCTTTGCTTTGATGCAATTTGAGTGTTTTAGTGTATGCTTGTTCCTTGTGCCAAAAAAAAAGAATCGAAAACCCATATTTATGGCCATATATCAAGGAGTCTATACATTTAAGTTTACTTATTTGAAAAAAAAACTTGGAAGATATGAGATAACGAAAATCTAGGCCAAAAGTTAGTGTTAGGCTTATCACTGTCGTAAGTGCTTCAGTCATTAATCTGTGACATAACAGAGTTATGAACAACTAAAGTTTAAACCAAATTGCCACAATGTGAGAATAAATTGCAGGTAAGACTAGAGTTATCACAGTCGTCACCAGGGCCCCAGTGGTACATTATGTAGCATGTTGTAACAGGGGGGGAGGAGTGTAGAAGTATAGTGGGTTTGTATTATTATCAGTGCTATTTGTTGCAATTTTCTGTACTAAGACACAATAACACAGTCATATCTCAAAATTTTTTATATGTTGATGCCTGAAATTACTTATTTACTTCCTTCTAAAATAAAATCAAAGTTGTTTGACAAGAACAGGTTTAATTTCCTATAAGAAACCATGATGAACTTCGACTTTTATAAAGTTTGAAATTATTTTTGACAGACTAAATTGGCACACTTAATTCATTTTGCATCCCGTAAGCAACGGAATGAATAGAATCTAAATATAGCCTATTGTTCCACACCCCACAACTACAAGTGGGTGAGTACGGACAGACAGACAAGGTGGCTACTATAGGGCACTACAAATTGTTTTTGCGTGGCCCTAACTAAATAGGGTCTGTGGACAGATTATGCGGGTAAGAATAGGGTCTATGGACAGGTTATTCGTGAAGTATAAAACACCGAGAACAAGTAACAAATCGTTCAATGACTACATGAACAATAATCAACAATAATATGAATCAAATATCACACAACAAATAATAAACAATAATAAATATGATTTATATGTACAAATAAATATATACATGATTAATCATCAGTTTACATTAAAAAATACAAATGAAAATCATGTGACAACTATTTGCTGGCTTAAAATTAGAAGATCCTAAGTACTTCTTACGACCTTATAAGACTCATGCATATTTGAAACTGCATCATGAGGCGCTTTTTATAAATCTATTTTTATGAAAAAAATCAGAACTGGGTATGTTGACCAAACTGAAGTTTAAAAAGCTTGTTTTCCCTTAGCAAAGAGTTGTTTTCAGACTGTTTTTTTCTTGTTTTCTCAAAATATTGATTTTGTACTTACGACCTTCTAATTCTAGGCTAGTGTAATGTGCCTATATACATGCATATAATGTTCTTGTAGAATATTGGACTTCAACTGTAATAATGTAAGTTTTTTCTCTAGAAGCAATGAGCGTACTTTAATATCTTTATAAATCAGACACCGATCTCCCAAAGGATCTCAATTTGAGCTAAAATCTCATCTCACATATTGTCATTATTTTTATTGTCATTCGTTCTACTGAAGCAAATTTTGAGTTCTAGGCCCCATTTATGTAGAAAACTTAAACTTCAAGAGATGAAAATGTAAATACCTAGTACAAAAACTTATAATTAATGGAATGCACAACATTCAATATTGCCGTAACAATAATCTTACTTACGTACATATATGTTAAATGATGTATGAATAGTGAGCACCCAGTGTAATGATGAAACAATACATATAATGATATAATCATAGATGAATGATGCAAACCAGGAAGTGATCACGCAGTTTGTTTTCTATGTAGTCTAACAGATGACATGCTTACACAAATTATTATTTTTTGTAAATCATAAAACAACCAAACTGTCTTGTTACAGGTATCCATGGCAACCAAATGTGTAATACTAGTAAACAAAAGTACTCAAGTCACTGTTGGATGCATTATAATAGAACCCATATTTCTGGCAGCTATGTACTCTTATTCCGACTTCATCCCTATCAATATGTTAGAGGAATTACAAAACACTGAATCAATCTTCCTTGGTAGTCAAGTTATCCTTTTTTTAGTCATTCATTGTAAGGAGGGAATTCTGAATGAGATATTAAGCACAATATATGAAATTCACTATAAGTTTGATGATTAGCCTCTCACGATCAGTGTTATATGATCTTGGGATAGAAATTCACTGTAAGTTTGACGATTGACCTCTCACGGTTACAGTGTACTATGATCTCAGGATAGAAATTCACTGTAAGTTTGATGATTGGCCTCTCAAGATCACAGTGTACTATGATCTCGGGATAGAAATTCACTGTAAGTTTGACGATTGACCTCTCATGGACACAGTGTACTATGATCTCGGGATAGAAATTCACTGTAAGTTTGATGATTGGCCTCTCACGATCACAGTGTACTATGATCTCGGGATAGAAATTCACTGTAAGTTTGATGATTGGCCTCTCACGATCACAGTGTACTATGATCTCGGGATAGAAATTCACTGTAAGTTTGACGATGGACCTCTCACGGTCACAGTGTACTATGATCTCGGGATAGAAATTCACTGTAAGTTTGACGATGGACCTCTCACGGTCACAGTGCACTATGATCTCGGGATAGAAATTCACTGTAAGTTTGACGATGGACCTCTCACGGTCACAGTGCACTATGATCTCGGGATAGAAATTCACAGTCAATTGATATAAATGATCAGCACACATCACTGACATAGTAATACAGCTACATTAATAATCTAAGAAATCTTTGAGTAGAGTAAGTCTTCGTTTCTCAGCTATGTCCATTTGATTTTCAAGATCCTGAAACAAGACATTTGATATTATTATACGCTAAAATATCAGTTGATACTTAACACAAACTATACTATATATAATACTATTTTGAGACTATCGGAAGAATGTCTACCCATTAAACAAAGAAAAACTTAAATCATGGGTGCAAGTAAAAAATTCTGAAAAACCTGAAATCCTATAAAATTGTCAATTTATATAGAGAAAATAAAGAAAAACACTTTTTGGTACATTCCAAGCCTGAAAACTTGCACCCATGCATAATTAGACAAATTGATAATTTGGATTTTAAACTAATGACCAATATTGACAGCGGGGTGCTTAATTCATGTGACTTCTAATATAGATGGTATTACCGTAACTACCGAATTAGTATAATTGACAAAAGTTAGTATCACAAATACTCTATATTAATCAATTAAAGGTCCATTACTTATGTATTTCAAATATAACACAGTATATAATGTATTGATGGTGATATTTACCCCTCTATCAGTGATTTCTGCACGCTCAACTTTCCACGACAAATTCTCGACTTCAGCCTCAAGCTGAGCTTGCTGATACTCAAACTAAAAACACAAAACAAATGATGTCATTGTGGCAAAGAAGAGACATAACAATCAAAATAAGTATAATAGATCTAATTCTGAATATTAAATTAGTGTTAATAAATGTGTTTAAAACATGCTTTCAAAACACTCGGTCTAGACTTAGGATTGATTCAACATACTTAAATTCCACACATACAAACGCGTATGTTGATATCAGTCTTGTATAATCCAGGGCTGGTATTCGCATGCATCTTAAGGGAAAACTTAAATAGTTTACCTTAGTTAAAACATTGAGCAGCACATTAGCCCAAGTTTTCTTTATGATTATTGTTTCAGTAGCTCTTTACATAATGGTTCTAAACTATGTAAAACATTGATTATCTTGATTTTCCTGTTTAGCTGATACACTTAGCGATATTCTAAGAAAATTCTAAGTTTTCCCTTATAAGATGCTTTGTGAATACCACCCCAGGGTAATATCTCGAGACTATATCAACGAGTACAGATGATAGTTTAACCAAACCTAAATGGTTCAAACAATCCTTAGTTATCAAAGTTGGGGATTACCTAACATTGGAGGATGTACTTTACCCAAGTAAACCTATGTAAAGTATTGCATTTCTTTCATCAACTAATTTACATTGATTCGAAATTGCAAGTGGTCGTACAGAAGCAAAAGCATATCCCCAACACGTTCCTTTGGTGCAATAAGTTTGTATCTTACTATATACTATATAGTGAGATACAACCTTGTTGTGAACAGCAAAGGACCAAAAAGTTTTCCAGATTGCATAAACAATAGAAGAGTAATTATTTACATTACTGAACTAATATCTGCTTCAAATTATAAGTAATCAATTATTAATGAATTAATTTACTATTATTATACATATGAAGCACATACCAGCTGTTTTCTGGCACATTTTTCCATGTAATAAGCATAAGGATACGTGTACTGTAATGTGTAACGACACTGAAATATAACAAATATAACGTTTGAACAGATATATAAGACAAGTAGAGAAATTAATGAGGGACATAAAGAATGCTTTTGCTTGATTACACGGTTTGGGTGATTCGAGTTCTGGTCTATCAAGCACACTGGCAAGAAAAACTGAAAAGTTACATTATTTGAAAAATGCAAAAAGTTTTTCTAGAACATTATGTTGAATTAATTGGAAGCACATTTTACTACCAGAAACAATGGTATTATTCTAAGCTGCAGTAAAAGGCAGGACGTATCTTGACTTGGTGGTACTGTGCACAAATTAGCCAGCAAATGTCAAGCAGACATCATTAAAAAAATTCTAGAAAAGTTGATTAGGTACTTCAGAACATTAAGATGTTATATTTAGTCAAAGGGATAGAACAGCTGGAGTAGATGGCCTGTATGTAGAACAGCTAACATAATATCACAAATACACCAGGAGTATTCTAGAGTTATCTTACCTTTTTAAGGAGGTATGCCGCATCCAACAAATATTGCCAGTCAATCCAAGTTCCTGTACTATTCATGACTTTCTCCTGTATACGAGATGTGATCTTCTCCAATGTTTGTTCCTCCAGTTTTAAACTTTTGGCATGATTCTCCCACTATACAAACACAAGGTAAAACATGATTGATTTTACAACAATGATGTAACTAAAATAGTAACTATAGTGCAGAGATATTGACCTGGGGTGGTATTCAATATTGATCTTGTTTGACTTAAAGATAAGGACAACCAATAAGATCACATCATATTAAACTCTTGGTCAGTATCAGGCAATATGATTGGCTATCCTAATTCTCCAATTAAATAAGATCAATATTGAATACCACCCCGATTCTTGTACACTTTATTTGTATAATTAAATAACAAGAGCACTGCCAATGAGTGCTTGACGCTCGACTTTCTTGTACTCAATAGTAAACTTGATAATCTGTGAGTCAAAATTATAAGAGTAACAAGGGCAGATAACTCATAAATATATGTCACAGTTACCAGCCTTGTCTGTATGAACTCCCCTTGTGATAGTGAAGAACTATATTGAATTCAAGTGGACCCCTTTGATAGTCTTTGAGTAATTTTTTGTGTAAAGATTCAAAGCCAGAAAAGGGGAATAACTCTTATAAAATGCTGTATAGAGTTGTTTCCTCTGGTCAGTAGATGTAGGTCATCACATTCCACAAGTGTACTGACTTTTAAGTTGAAAGCTTTGCTAGTGTTTAAGAAAATTCAGTTTATGTGTAAAATTTGCCACTATATCTATGTTCTTAGTCCAAACAAGGGCAGATAACTCCACAAATATTGGTCACAGAGTTATCAGCCTTATGAGTATGGACTTCCCTTGTCATGGCGAATAACTATGTTAAGTTTCAAGTTAAAACCTTTGATAGTCTTTGAGTAATTGACAGAGAAAATGACTCTGACAATAAACTTAACCAATGCACACACACACAATCCCGTCACGACAATAGCTCTACTTTATTTCTTCCAAAAGTCCAGCTAAAAAGCTGACTACTTGTCTATTTTTGATTTCAGCATTTTATATGTGTAAGTGGAAAGTATTATGAATATGCTTAAACAGTTTTACAAACACAAATCTTAAGTACTGATACTGCACAACTTCATGCAAAATTTGATATATTCTGTGCCTCCAAGTCAACTTAGGGGACAAATTGTATGAAACATGCATATCTGCATAACTTATAAGTGTATATATTATATATGTGTGTTTGTAAATCTGTAATAACGATGTACATGTTCAAGTTAAATAAAGAATATGTTCCGTTCTAGTCTGGTCTGTTCATAAAGCCTATCAAAAATAAATATACATGACAAAGATAAGACTCAAAATAAAACAAAACAAATAAGTACTCTTTCGAAATAGAAGAGGTATTTCTTCAACGCTTCCCTAGCTTGAGCATGGACAGATTCATTGGCAATGTTTGGATTTTCCTGAAATATATAAGCAGTCATTCATAGTGAAACAATTGATACATGACAAGTCTTAGATCAATACAGTTATTAGCCAGAAACTTCAATAAATACAGTCAGTTATCTTATACTGACAGCGCCTCAGTTATCCTATACTGACAGCATCACAGTTATCCTATACCGACAGCGTCTCAGTTATCCTATACTGACAGCATCACAGTTATCCTATACTGACAGCGTCTCAGTTATCCTATACTGACAGCGCCTCAGTTATCCTATACTGACAGTGCCTCAGTTATCCTATACTGACAGCGTCTCAGTTATCCTATACTGACAGCGTCTCAGTTATCCTATACTGACAGCGTCTCAGTTATCCTATACTGACAGCGCCTCAGTTATCTTATACTGACAGCGCCTCAGTTATCCTATACTGACAGCGTCTCAGTTATCCTATACTGACAGCGTCTCAGTTATCCTATACTGACAGCGTCTCAGTTATCCTATACTGACAGCGTCTCAGTTATCCTATACTGACAGCGTCTCAGTTATCCTATACTGACAGCGTCTCAGTTATCCTATACTGACAGCGTCTCAGTTATCCTATACTGACAGCGCCTCAGTTATCCTATACTGACAGCGTCTCAGTTATCCTATACTGACAGCGTCTCAGTTATCCTATACTGACAGCGTCTCAGTTATCCTATACTGACAGCGTCTCAGTTATCTTATACTGACAGCGCCTCAGTTATCTTATACTGACAGCGTCTCAGTTATCTTATACTGACAGTGCCTCAGTTACCCTATACTGACAGCGTCACAGTTATCCTATACTGACAGCGTCTCAGTTATCTTATACTGACAGCATCTCAGTTATCCTATACTGACAGCGTCTCAGTTATCCTATACTGACAGCGTCTCAGTTATCATCACTAGATACTGAGCAATAAGCAAGGCAGCAAATACAGCATTTGTTTATTATGACCTGGGATCAAGTCCCTAATGTTCCTGAGACCGACACAGTACCCTACACATCACAGGGTCTGGTAACGACTCAGACACAGTACCCTACACATCACAGGGTCTGGTAACGTCTCAGACACAGTACCCTACACATCACAGGGTCTGGTAACGTCACAGACACAGTACCCTAGACATCACAGGGTCTGGTAACGTCTCAGACATAGTACCCTACACATCACAGTGTCTTGTAACGTTTCAGACACAGTACCCACCACATCACAGGGCTGGGTAATGTCTCAGACACAGTACCCTACACATCACAGGGTCTGGTAACGTCTCAGACACAGTACCCTACAAATCACAGGGTCTGGTAACGTCTGTACTTTTCCTGTTTTGCACTAGACTGGACTATTTTTACCAGATGCATGCATGGTCTTCTGGCAAACTGCAAATCACATACCATTCTTTGAGATTATTCAGACATTTGTTTATTTTGGCCATTTTGCTACCATAAAGAAGTGGTTAACATATAACAGTTCAAAATATAATTGAAGTTGTTACTGTCAAATTATTCAATTATGAATAATTCCCGAGACTTTACTGTAAATTTTACTTTAAATAACAAATAAGGGCAGCATGCAAATATCTGTTTTCGTAATTTTGCAATCAACCTCACATTATTTTTTAAAGAAAGTTAGCTATATGCAGTGGATGATAGACCAAACATATGTTGTTCTCTGAAATGACACAGCAATGACATGCACTTTTACCAGCAAGCAACCAACAACTTCCCACACTAATCACAGGTGGTAGACAAGTTATCCAAATATTTTTAATCAAATTGTCACAAATAATTGGTTGTACCAAGGGTTCAAACCTCTGACTTCCTGGATGGTATTTGACATCAGTTCTAACAACCGCGCTAACCAGGTGTTGTCGTAAAGACAATTTCAAGAATGATACAAAACAGAGGAGGGGGGTTTACTACAACACAGCATACACAAACATGCCAAACATGTGAATCCTGCTTTATAAAACTTATCCACTTAACTGCATGTATGTGTATAATGTAAAATCAATATTTTTCCAGGGAGTTGAATTTTCATTGATTTCATTGTTGCACTCGACCACAAAATCTAATTAATCGATCTCCCAAACATGGGTTTATCCTATCATGTTTTGCAACCCACAAATTTACGATCCCACTAAAATGCATTTTTATCGAAACAACGAAATTTAATACCCACGAAAATATATGATTTTACAGTATATGAAATAAAAGCTGAATCAGTTACCTCTATTGGTCCTACCTTATATCTGCTACATTCGTAATATTCACTGCCGTGGGCCTTCCAGTCACCCAGACACATCCAACAGAAATCATATTTACATTTTGAACATTGCTGCAATAAAAGACAAGTAAAGAGTTATATACAAAGATTTTCAAGCACCATTGTTCACTGTATAATACACAATTAACTCATATAATACAGGGGTGTCAACAGAGACAAATAGAATATCCTGAAAATTAAATGCAGCCGACAATTGTAGCCAAACCAGAGACCTTCAACCACATTGTTTCCATATTTAACTCAGTTTGCATTGAATAAAATACTTCAGAGCAGATTAAATTTGACCATAAGGTTGGCATTTATTGAGATATTTTAATCAAATAACTTTCATTTTTGTCAGAAATCATAGCTCTTTCAGGATAGATAAACCCTGAATTCTGGATTTATTAGGAATATTGACATCCCTGACAGGGGTGTCATCAGGGCCAAATTAAAAATCAGGAAAATCATATACGGCCGACCATTTTTTACCAAACAAGAGACCTTCAACCACAGTGTTTCCATATTTACTCATTTGTATTAGGGAAATTCTTCAGACCAAATTAAATTAACCATAACTTTGCCATTTCTTGAGATATTTTCATCGAATAATTTTTATTGTGGTCAGGAATGATAAATCCGGATTAATCAGGAAAATTGACACCCCTGCTAGTAGGTGCAAACTGTTACACAATATTTTCCTTTCAATTAAGCTGACTCATATTCTTGTAGCATTTGATGAGTGTAGCTAAAATACTTGTCAAGTCATATGTGACGCAACCTTATGGGATGGACTGCTAGATGGTACAACTCTATATGTCCGTCAAACCTCAGGTGGGGGCATCAAAATACAAGGAAACATCACAAAATATCTAAACAAAGCTGAGCACACTTAGAAATGTGTAGGTCAAATTTGAATAAAATATTGTGATGAGCCATACTAACAGGCCTGGTAATTAGCAATCATTCACTGGCCTGAAAAATAGAGTTTGAAAACCTGATCGATCAAAACTCAACCAAAACAAAGAAAATAAATTCAGGATTCAAAAACCTGAAATCAGACACAGGCCTGAACAAGACTGCGTTCAATAAACGCTTATGCCCCCTGTGGAAGCCTTGTCCATAAATAAGTCCAAAATTAGGTCAAGGTGAAGGTCAAAATGGGGTCAGGTGATACAGGCGTGTAGAGAGTGTTCATATACAACATCCATGCAAGTATGGAAGCTTTGTAGCACACCATAATGATGCTAGAAGAAACGGTCAATTTGGGTTAACCGGACGGACGAACGTACGAACGGACAAACGAGCGAATGGACATGTGAATCACTATATGCCTCCCGATCTATCGATACGGGGGCATAAAAATACCAAGCCTGTACTAATGACTGAATCAAATGTCAATTATTATGAATGATCATTAGGATATACAGCACTTACCATGTGATTACAGCCTCCATTTTTCTCTATACAAACATGGCACTTTGGACACTGAAAAACAATAATACCACCTTGTAGATAATGAGGTCAAACATTCCAGGAAGTTTTGTGACTTGTATAGAGCAGATGTAGCTATTAGCAAACAGTCATATTTTACAATAGTTTTTTAAATAATGTTTTGAGTGCCAAAACTGTGACGTAACATTCTTTTCCATGCTGTCCACCATCAATTGTACTTTGAACAAGAGAACCAACATGATCCTGAGTCACTCACCAGTTGCTATTGTGCAGAAAAGACTGAAAAAGCCAATTTCTGGTCTAGTCAGGGATTGTACTTTGGAACCAAGATTGAGATATTGCTGGTCCAATCAAGGTAATGCTGAACCCAAAACGATTTTATCAGAGTACTTTTATTTTTGTATCATTTAAAATCTAAAAATAACTAATCCAACTTAAAGCACTGTACAATACTGTACTTCCCTCATAAAGTGAGCATATTAGTGAGTGTGAATTAAAACTACATACATCTTTGGTATTAGCGCTGATGTAGTTTGCCGTCTCTGAATCATCTGCACATTTGGTTAACCATTTTTTGATCACATCACAGTCAGTAGGTGCATGATACTCTATACCACACTTAAAACTGAAACGTTACATATTCATGAATACACTTCAATTACTACAGTCCTATTTATATAGGAGAATACCACACTTAAAACTGAAACGTTACATATTTATGAATACACTTCAATTACTACAGTCCTATTTATACAGGAGAATACCACACTTAAAACTGAAACGTTACATATTTATGAATACACTTCAATTACTACAGTCCTATTTATATAGGAGAATACCACACTTAAAACTGAAACGTTACATGTTTATGAATTCACTTCAATTACTACAGTCCTATTTATATAGGAGAATACCACACTTAAAACTTAAACGTTACATGTTTATGAATACACTTCAATTACTACAGTCCTATTTATATAGGAGAATACCACACTTAAAACTGAAACGTTACATGTTTATGAATACACTTCAATTACTACAGTCCTATTTATATAGGAGAATACCACACTTAAAACTTAAACGTTACATGTTTATGAATACACTTCAATTACTACAGTCCTATTTATATAGGAGAATACCACACTTAAAACTGAAACGTTACATATTTATGAATACACTTCAATTACTACAGTCCTATTTATATAGGAGAATACCGCACTTAAAACTGAAACGTTACATGTTTATGAATACACTTCAATTACTACAGTCCTATTTATATAGGAGAATACCACACTTAAAACTGAAACGTTACATGTTTATGAATACACTTCAATTACTACAGTCCTATTTATATAGGAGAATACCACACTTAAAACTGAAACGTTACATGTTTATGAATACACTTCAATTACTACAGTCCTATTTATATAGGAGAATACCACACTTAAAACTGAAACATTACATAAACATGAATACACTTTAATTACTACAGTCCTATTTATATAGGAGAATACCACACTTAAAACTGAAACGTTACATGTTTATGAATACACTTCAATTACTACAGTCCTATTTATATAGGAGAATACCACACTTAAAACTGAAACGTTACATGTTTATGAATACACTTCAATTACTACAGTCCTATTTATATAGGAGAATACCACACTTAAAACTGAAACATTACATAAACATGAATACACTTTAATTACTACAGTCCTATTTAAATAGGAGAATACTACACTTAAAACTAAAACATTACATAATCATGAATACACTTTAATTACTACAGTCCTATTTAAATAGGAGAATACTACACTTAAAACTAAAACATTACATAATCATGAATACACTCCAAATACTACAGTCTTATTTATATAGGAGTATACCACACTTAAAACTGAAATATCACATAATTATCAAGACATATAACTTCAAATTCTACAGTTCCATCTACATAGGAGATTTTCTTTTTTTTAAGAAAAACACACACCAGAATTTGTAAGCTTTTAACAAAATAAAAACTTAATAAATATACCGGATGTTTTCTTGTCATTCAGTAATATTGTATGGTAAGTAATGCTATTTATAGATGAAGTGTTCTGACACTGACAAAAAATGGAACTGACCGTACGACACATATTAAGGCGTATGAATTCACATGTAAATGTGTGTTACAGACAATTGTGTTCAACTTCTCTCTGTTCTGCCATAAGATCAGTTTAAATGGTTATCTATTGAGATAGTCAAACTGCACAGAACTCTGTACACCTGAGCCACCATACAATAATGCAAGACCAGAAAGAGTAGACTTACCAGAAACATGACTTGCATGTAGTACAGCTGATTTTTTTGGCTTTAGCTTCCTTTGCTTTCACAATGATAGGACAATTTGGACCGGGACAAAATCTGAGAGCTGGATGACTCTGTAAATATAACATAGTAGATTTATTTAGTTATACATATATAAATAATAACAAAATAATGATTGTAACAACATTTATCTGATATTGCTGAGGAGTGTGGTTATTTTTTACCATTAAACTCCAGTATGACCTTGACCTTTTAGATATCAACATGATTCTCATGCACAGCGTACATGTACCATCTGATAGTTGTGAACAACTGTGACAAGTTATTTAATCCCACAGTCGATGACAAAGATACGGCTCAGACAAACTCACTTGGTATTTTTTTACCTTCAAACTATAAGAATGACCTTGAACTTCGAAGTTCGAGATACTGCCAATTTGGTGATCGGGTAAATTTGTAAAAAAAGATGGCAGTCCCCACCAGCGAGGAGTTACAATCGGTCTACAAATTGGACTCTTAAGTAGAACATATAGTTGTCTTATGACTTGTTACGAAATAAGAACATTTTTGCATATCTTTTGAACGCCCCTCATATATTACATATGTTAGTACTGTAGAATCACATATTTTCTTGGGTATTAAATTTTGTGGATTTTAATAAAAAAGCATTTTTCATGGTGTCGTTAATTCTTGGATAGCACAATGAAATGGTAAACCCATGTTCGATATTTAAGAGGTCAATTAATCGTGGGAATTAGATTTTGTGGTCGAGAGCAACAACGAAATCCACAAAAATTCAACTCCCTCGAAAAATGATGATTTCACAGTATTTTATAAGTTATAAATAATACCTTGACATATTCCAAGAATGAGAATTGAGAGTAGCGATCACGTAGATCAGGTTTACTGAGAACACTGTAGAGGAAATCTTCTGGCACTATCACCTCACAGTCCTTGGCCATACATGATATACCTGCAACAAAATATAACATTAAGTCATTTCTTGTATATTTAAAATAACATTCATGTATCTACGTATTGTAGTATCACCGTATTTAAAATTTGTTCATTGATTTGAACAGAGCAGAAGAGACCTTTTTTAATCCCTGTCATAATTATATGCAACATAGGTATTTTAATGTGATAGCAAAATTAGTATTTGCAAATTAATTCAGATTAAAACTTTACCACATCAGAAGATTAGACATTCTTCAAAACAAAACATTGGCTAAAAATTTGTCAGACTGAAAAACTGCTGTCTGGCCCACTGGCACCAGAACACCAAACTGTGATTTAAATGTTATCAAAATAAGTTTTAAACCAAATCAAACTCAAAAACGCAGATTATTGACAGGGCCCGTTCGTAGTTCGTCTATATATTACACATGGTAATGAAGCCGATTCGCGGTACCACTCGTTTTCGTACTCGTATTTTCCATATGCGCCGATAAATCGTCAAAGTTTTTATACAGTTCGACAGATAAATGATTTATCTTTAAGATGCAACCGAAAATCCGGTACAACTTGTCGTATTTATCAAGTAATACTGCTTTTTTCCTTGCCTTTGACGTTTCTGTAATTTTCTTTCACTCTTAACTTCCGGTACAACAACAACAACAACGTAACCTGTTATTTGATTGGTCCAAATTTTCCGCGTAGATTTCCCGCAATATGTCAATTCGTGTAGCCCATTACCATATTGTACAAATTTTGATATCTGAGTAAATTGAGATATTATTTCATTCATGACTTTATGAAACAGTAGCTGTCAGATACCGTGTGAGAAAAAAATCCTAATTAATTGGACTTTTAAATTTCCCTCCCGGTAATCAGTTGGAAATGAGCAGCCAATCAGATCGACCATACAACAATAACCGGAAGTTTACAGTGAAAGATTTTGCAATAATTTTGACAGATCGACAAATCACTCACTTATCAAAGCTGTGGTGAGTCGTAGTCTTTTAAAACAGTTAGATTTTCGATTGCATCTTAAAGATAAATCATTTATCTGTTGAACTGTATTAATACTGAGACGATTTATCGGCGCGTATTGAAAATACGAGTTCAAAAACGAGTGGTACAGCGAATCGGCTTCATTACCATGTGTAATATATAGACAAACTACAAAGGGGCCGTGTCAATAAATCTGCGTTTTTGAGTTTGTGTTTGGCTTGATTAGGTTTAAAACTTATTTTGACATAATTTAAACCACAGTTTGGTGTTCTGGTGCCAGTGGTCTGGCCATAACAGGGATAAATTTATAGACAAAATAAAAGTTGTCAGTCAATCAGATTGATAAAAATTGAAAGTTGTTGGTTAAAATCAGATTTTGGCCAATATGCCAGTCTGAGACTCTAACTGATCGGTTTGGAATTCTGTAGGAATGATATAAGGTTATTGGTAGCATTTAAAATAATACCAGTGGTTCCAATGGCTTCAGAATCTGAAGTGTCATTTTGATACTTTGACAAAAAAATTTATTCTATAGACAAAATACCCATGATTTAAAGATAAAATGACCCTTCAAACCAAAACCTTGAGGATCAAAAGTGGCTAATTGGAAATTTCAGGGTCAAAACTCCTACTCCCAGGTCAAATGGAACCCCCGTAATATATAAATGATTTTGAGTTAGTAGAGCTGTATGTATCTTACCTAGTGTGACACCTTGCTGTATCTGAACCTGACAGTAAGCATCCCAGCATTCACCACAGAACATGTGACCACATGATAAATCATGTAACATTTCACGTGATACTTGATTCAAACATACTAAACATACTGCTGCGGGACCAACTATAGGCTGCTACAATCAAACAAACAAACAGTACACAACATCAGAATAAAACAACTCATCAAATATCAACTAAAGTCTGCTGATGATAACACAAGCCTTTGCTTACAAATAAAAATTAAATGCATCTTTGATGATCATTTTTCTTCAATTGTGAGCTTATTCACTTTTAATACAGTACAACCTCTGTAAAGCAACACCCTTTGGGAGCTGCAAATATTGGTCATTGATTAGAGGTTGTTGCTCAGCAGAGGTTAATTTTATAGTAAATAGTGACTTACTAAAGGGAAAGTTTTAAGGTGTTGTTACACAGAGGTTGTTGAGATACAGAGTACCTCTCTGCAGAGGTTGTACTGTACTCTTTAAATCTACACTGATAACAAGCAGTCAGTCGACGTTACAGGTTTTTTTTTTTATGCACATTTGTTTATTGATAAGTCTAGAATTATCTCCGGTGAACAATAAATATTGTTTTTAGTCCTACTAGTAAACAGTATTTCAGTCATATAGAGATTTCACATTCACATTATACTGACACTAGGTAAACCAGCAGTTACCTGGAATAAACTATGCTGTCACAAAATATAAATCAAAACAACTGAGAAGTAATTGACAGAAGAAAAAGATGAATTATAACACCCGTGCCCTTATCTCGTATCATTCTGTATTATACTTGTCAAGTTTTCATACTGACAATACACATTATTGATCCAGTTGTATAGTGTGCCCACAATAATGAGAAAGGCAGGGACATTTGGTATATTCCGCAAAGGTGGATTAAATCAGATATGCACAATTTATTATTGATACTTTATTACAAAACTGACCATATCTATTTACTTTAGTAATTTGTACAACATATTTAGCAACAGTTGACCAAACCAATTCAGGTTTGTAAATATCACATTATCCTGGGCGCACTTTAGGTATTTATAATATTTTTCACATATTTTAACAATTGACGATACGCCTGATGTTTACTTATGTAAATCAAGAAATGATTGGACCCATCAAAGGAATAGATTTGCTTGATAGACTCTGACAATAACCTTCGACAAACAAGTGGATGGAGCATCCCTTACCCTGGTATCTTGTAAAAATGAATTAGGTTTGTATGTAATGTCTTGTACTTCACTACTTGGTGGTTTGATGTTGTCTGTTTTGTGGCTTTTGATGTCACAACAGTAATATTAAATACATGATACAATGATGAAGGATGGTTCCGAAATATTCTATTATAAGCAATGAACTGAATTTTAGCACTTTTTTAAAATAAATCTAACAGAAAAATACACCTACCTGGAACTTGACTTTTGGAATAATATTGGAATCAATAAGTAATTTTGAAGGATTTTTGGAATGGCTGAAAATAAAGAATATGTCCATCAATAAACAAACTTTGAAAGGATTATAATATAAGGAAATTACAGAATTTAGTTTTATAATATACAAGAGAAATCAGTTAAACATAAATATTACCATGGCAGCCAACTAGTCATTTGTGTCAAACTTAAAGGTCATGACAACCTTGATCTTTGACCTACTGACCTCCAAATCAATAGGGGTCATCAACTGATAATGACCAACCTCTGGGAACTAAGTACAAATTATTCTCGAATTAAGGATAGAAACCGTTTTGCAGTTTAAGCTTAAGCCGAAGTTAAGGTCAATGTTATTGGCATTTGATCTAAGGTATCAACAGGGATCATCTTCTGTTCATCCCCATGGCCAACCTCAATGTAAAGTGTAGAAACCATTTTTGACAACTGTCCTACCAACATACATATTTTTGCATTTGCAAAGGAATAATCCTACATCTATGAGTTTTTAGATTATCATTCAATACATGTGTTGGCACATCATCATAATGTAATATGACAATCATATAAATTAAATATAAATGTAATTAAAAACTTTTTGACATGTTTGTAAATCTTACCACTCAATGACATATTCCTTCTTCCAGTCATGAGCATGGAGCAACATCTTGGCCAACGATGGCACAATCTGAAATAATATGACAGGTCAGAATGGTAAGTTTCACTATCAACAAACCTTTGAATTTAAATATTTACTGATTAAGGTGGTATGCGCACTATCAAATTTCATCCAAAACATCTTAAAATGACAGAACACTCTTCTAGAACAAAATTGAAATCATAAAAATGATATGTCATACAGCAAAGTTTTATATTGCATTTATCAGCAAGCAGAAGGACAAAGCGTCTGTAGCTCAGCAGCAGTATGAATTAAACATGGAAACTGCAATAATTACAGTATGTATATGATTTAACTGCAAAGGAAAGAGATGTTTACCTTCTGTGAGCTACACAGAACCTCAACCTCTTCATTCAGAAACCTCTCAACACCTTCTAACTGTAACAATTCATACTCAAAATATTCTGGATCGTCACTTTTCTTCGGTTTATCTATATCAAGGTCATCTGTATCGTTGTCATAGTAACCACAATAATCATCATCATCATCCATATGGTCTGACTGGTCGTAGTCCGAGTCATGATCCGAATCTTGACTCTTCATATCGTCTGACATTGTTTACTGGTTTAACCTTCCCCAGGGATCCTGTATGGAAAGATGAATACATCTATTATAACAGAACTTATGTACGATAATAGAGAAGTGACTGTCACAGTGTGTAGTGGAACACAATAATCATTAATGGGTATTTCAATCTGACAACTTTCAACTTAAATCATTTTATATTCTCCTTCATCTTTAGAACTTGTGTACAGTAGAGTATTTCAAATCGTGCATAGTTAATTTAACATTAAAGTAATAAATTAAGAATAAGATAAAAATATGTTTGAAATTATTATCATAATCATAAGGTGGGTGCACCAAATATTGTTTGTTTCCCTTCCAGTAATCTAACAGTAAAAATCGCCCCATACGATCGGACATTTTTGAGAAAAACGTTGAGGACAAAATTTGGTAAGCGAATGTTGTGTGATATATCTTCTTGAAAAAGTATGTTAAACAAATAATTTCCCTATCTACCCAACCCAAAATTGCATGGGTCGCGGGAGGGGTTGAATACGAGTTAAAATTCTTTGTTTGGCCCTTATTTTACTGAAAATTTTTATTATGATACATGTGTATTAAATTATGAAAGTGAAAGTAGATTTTTGGAAATTCCCATTAACGAACTGGTATGATTATCTTCTGCAAATTTATAGAATTTGACTCATGTTTGGTTAATGAACTAGTATATGCTAACAATTCTAGGATCAAAAAGATTCAAATGTAACTCCAGTCAAGAGATTATAGAGTATTGTCAATATAGTAAAGTTCAATGATTATTATAAGTGACAGCAACTTAGTTTAAAACTAAAAATAGCCTGTTTTTGCAAATATTCTGATCAATATTATGACACTTTGCACTTTGTGATATGAACCTAAAATTAAAATGAAATCCTTGGTATTTTTGTAATCAGTGTCAGAACTGCCAACTTCCCAGAACGGTCCACTAATAGTAATATGGGCACTAATCAAGATGATCCAGTTATTAAAAAAAATTAAATTGCGAATTGATTCTTACAAAATAAACTGAAAAATTCTGCGGTATAGTTTCTTGGTTGCACTTAACAGCTCAAATATTTATATTATTTGAGTGTAATTATTGTCTGTAAAGTCTGAATTTTGAAAGTGGGCTGTTTAGGTACACCTCAAGTGTGGGCCACTCTGAGATATTCATACTCTGTTGAGTTCTGGTAAGTGAGCTGCTCTGAGCTGATACCATTTTTTGTTGTGTTAATTAACTTTTGTATGTTTGATGTATCATGCAGACTGAATTTAATTTCATTTCAGCAATATTTGTTCTGAACCACTTGTAGCGGTGGCCTAGAGTTGGGCGCACGCTTCAGGATCGAGAGGTCCCGGGTTCAGCCCTGTCTGGATCACTGCTTAATTTAGCTGAGCAAGAATAACCCACATGCTCCACTCGACCAAGGTGTGTTTTGATACCTGTGAGGGCTGTGTCTGAACATGTTCTATAGTCCTGGGTGCCGCAGATCGATGTTGGCTGTACACCCACCAGGAGAGAATATACTCCCCAGGGAGACTCAAACGCATGTTTCCATAGGTAGCCCTATGACCAGGGGAAGTTAAAAATTTCAAAGGGTGACTGAACTGCTAAAAGCAGCCCTCAAAAATTGGTAACTTAACTTGTTTGCCTGCCACGTATTTGTCAGTTTATTCCATTTATGCATCAGTCCATTGAAAACACGGCCCCAGGGCTAACTCTGAGGAAAGATGGGGGAACAGTCCCCTGTTTTAACCTTTTCGATGTCCCCGCACTGCCAGGTGAGTGCGGGGCTTTTTTTCACGCCAATATACTTAATAGCAAGGAAACATATATAGGAGGTGGAAGTCGGGAAACATGTACGTGTACTGTAAAATCATTATTAATAAAAGTTCATGTCATTTCATTTATTGAAAGACACATGAGCACACAATTATGTGTGTCGTGTATGGTTTAACTCAGACTGACTCACCACTGAGGGATCTAAAAACATACTTATGTTCAAGTATGTGAAGACAACGATTTTATACCGGAGATACCCTCATTAGCCTGAACCGTTAAACAACTAAAACGTTTTTAATCAGCTTTTTTGCTGCATTAAGTTGTTAAAAAATTGTTACTATTGGGTAAATAATAGTTTATTTGATTGAAAACAAACAAAAATAGTCCATCATTTCACAAATTTACTCGGTATTTTGGCATGTTGAAAAAGTGCCGCACAACTAGCGAATGCGGGTAGGGTTGGCTAGTCGGTAGTTGTACGCGTCCGTATCCCTTCTGGTTGGCGAGTAGTTTCCGACAGCGAGCAGTATCCGACATTTGATATTTTTCGTATTTAGTGTAGCACTTCAATTAAATTGATGCGTGTAATTAAAGAACTACATCACAGCAACAAGTGTGTGGCAAAAAAGATACAAAAAAACAATATCAAGAAATACACGTAATACAATGATATATCTTCACCTCTTTTGCTGGGGGATCAACTGTTTACGAAAAATGCGCATGCGCAATGAAACAAATAAGTTCATCTATTTATAGCCTTGTGAGTGCCCGAGTTGCCGATAAAGCTAATTTTAGCTTACAACAGGCATCAACGGAATCGGCGACCAAAAACGGAAGTCAGCAAAATAATAATATTGACAAAATACGTCATTATTGACGTCTTACTAATTGACGTCATAGTTTTTTATTAATTGGGAAACGATATGACTATACGACTTCATTCGTCGTCTGCGTGTACTTTAAACTACGATAGACAACTCTAAAACGATATTTACAGTCAATAGGAGTTAATTCCCCTTATTTTAGAGGCTCAATACGGCGAAAATAAAGTATTATTAGTAAATAAATGCGAAATGACGGCTACTGCTACTCTTCATCCAGTTATCTGCCTAAATAGTGACCCCTTTGTGGCCCAAATTACAGTACACCGTGTTACGTTAAAAGTACCAAAAAAGTGACAAATATTTCGGAAATGAGCCCAGGATTATTAAAAGGTAAATTATTTTCTTCAAAACCACATTGTTTCCTTGAAAAAGGGAGAAAACATGCAAAAATTGTCGGATACTGCTCGCCAACCAGTATAGACACTGCAGTGCACTGCCTAGATATGTTAATATTGAAGAGGTCATCGAAAGGAATTTGATAAGTATGTCGGTCACACATAGAATTATTTAAAATAGTATTGGTTTACAGAACATAATAATGTCGAACTCAATGAACTGGCTTAGTTACTTCCCTGTTAATCATGACTAATCCTGACACTTCATTAAATTAAAAAAAACACGTAATAATTCTCATAATTGTATTCAATTGGTTTCCTACAATTGACAATATAATTTAATAATACATCTGAACACATGCGTAAATAAAGCTATCAACAAACTAGACAAAGCAAGACGTAAAAGGCAATGTTTTGACCCTGTTTTGTTGAGTAATTATTCGACCAAAAATATTTTGGTCGTCACAAACGAAAGTGAAAAATACATACAAACCAATGTCCCTCGTATTTCTATCGTCTTAGTTTACTTTCTTAAACACTTGAAAATAAATTTATTTAAAGAAAGAAAAAATCTAAGCTGTTACAAGGAAACTGTCTTTGTGTGTCATCTGTGTATTTGTTAATAGCACAAAGGGGTCATCTGCAGGAAATGACGTTTGTCCTAGTTATTCATTTCCGTGAAAATGGTTAGGTCTAAACACTTACCAATACACCGCATCCGACCGTCTGCTGGTAACGAGCGCGACGAGCGTAATAAAACTAATTGTTAATAATTATGATAAATAAATAACTCTGATATATAAATAGTCAGAGTTATTTATTTATTTATCATAATTATATTCTTTCCTATTGAGAGACAATACAAAATTTATAATTGTTAATAGTTTATACGCATGCTCAACGTCACACATGATTTATCATTATTTCAACTTTCCCAAACTTGTTTTAATTTAATTTAATGACCCATCTGACGATGAAAGTCCTCTTAGATCGACAGGCCCCCATGCATAGGCTACATGATTGCGAATAGGGTATTTAACATAAGTACTGTAACGTTACTATATTAGGTGTACATGCAGATGAGTGTAGAGTGAAACACATTACATGACAACACAATTTATTTTTTTGGTAGTTTAGTCATATTGATGTTGGGCCGACATTATTTCACCCACTTTAAACCAGCATCAAATTGATTTCGGGCCGACATATTTTAATGATAAAGGACCGACACCCAACGCTAATCCAATCAAAAATTTATTTTTGTGTATTTGTATGACATGTTTTTTTTATTATTTCTATACAAATGAATAGGCCTATGTCGGATGGATGTCGCTTTGCGATATAGGACCAATGTAGAAACGGGTTGCAAACGATAGTTTACCCGACGTCGGGCCGATGTAAATGGCAACATCAATTTTACGTCGGGCCGATATATCCATGTTTGCTGGGTAGTATTTACTATTTTGCAGGAATACACTCTAACAAGGTTTACACGCAGTCTACGAAGGGGCTAAGGTTATGTTTTATCAATACAACTATGAGGAGCGTTCAAGTAATTCGTGTAGGCTACTTTGCTTATCTCATAAAATATATCCGATGATTCGTATTGATTTCAAAATTTGACTGAGTGACATTTAATCACAATGTTCTGGGCATGTAAGTAAAATTTCATTAAAATATGTAACGAAGTAAAAATTGGTTTATAAAACCACATGGTTTACGCGTGCGGCGCACAACGACGTCATTATTTAACGTCTTGATATAAACTTTTTTTTCTCATTCTTTAACTATTCCCTGCTGCAAATAATATACTGATTATGGCATTGTACCCATTTCAGGCATACATCAACAAATCATTCACTGTCTAATGAACAATTAAATTATTGTGTAGCATCCATAATTTCGAAAAAAACATGCCTCGAAAATATCTATCCCTAACAAGGACTAGCGTTATCAGTGACGTAGACCTACTCACGGACGCTCTTCTCATTGACCTTTGTACATTTTCATTCTTATGACTCATCGCACTTTATAGCATATGTCTCTTAAAACCCACAGTACAAGACACCAACCATTTCCCTTTTATTCACTTGAAGCACTTTATCGTCGCCTCCACTGAAGTGGAGGCTACTACTGTAATGCTTTTTCTTTTTTGCCATGGAGCTTCTTTTAATGTTCAGTTAAAAGCCGTACATACCGTCACAGCAGTTAGTCGTTAAAAAAGTAGTGCGTCGTTTGTTTAACATTAACATTTTTAATAGATGAAACCATTACATGATAATTGTTCACTAAAACTCATTTTTATAAACATTTTAAAAAGTAATAACGACAACTAGTGTAAATCAATAATTACGTATTTATTATCGTAGTAGCGTATTAATTTTCTTACGTTGTGTTTACTTTGAACGTGTTCCATGTTCTATAAATAGCACAACAATTACCGTTTGATTTTCACGGCCCATGCTTTGAGAATGAAATATTTTTAGCAGCATCGCTGCATTTAGCGTCCCAAATGCATTTATTTACGATAAATATAACCAAAGAATACGATAGATGTGTGTATGAACTTTGATATAACGTAGCAGACGAAATTTCATCGTGTATTTTCGAAAAATCGAAAACGAAAGTGACTCCACGTGAATGTTTACGCACGCGTTAAACGTTGACATTAAAGTCCGTTCCGTCCGGTCCGGACCCGGATTATGAACAAAAAACGTATTCAGGTGACGGAGGAGTTCAAGAATGATAGTTTGTGAAATATTTATGTTAAATTAATATGTTTAAATCATAAAACATTAAAGTCCGTTCCGTCCGGTCCGGACCCGGATTATGAACAAAAAAACGATGTACAACCAATTTCTTTTTAAAAACGTATTCAGGTGATGGAGGAGTTCAGGAATGATAGTTTGTGAAATATTTATGTTAAACTAATATGTTTAAATCATAAATGGTGAGAGAAATAATGCCAATTATGAATGTAAATGTATCCACCACCGGGCCTGCATACAGTCAGTCAACCAGTTTAGATTTACCCAGCAAATTTGTCTTAATCTGAATAATTTCCTTTAGGGTTTGATGTCAATATCAGCACATGTAAAATTAAGAGTACAATTTCATTCTTATTGGAACAGTTTAAGCCAGACGGCTTATCAGTTTTTTGGTAAAAAATGTCAATTAAAGTTCACCTGTGGAGAAATTGTACAAAACCATAAAAAACTGAATGAATATTTCAAAACATAGCCTTTTTTTAATATTGAAAAAGGTTATTTTAAAATAATAAAGCCTTCTACTTCCATAAGGTTAGTACAATACTCGAGTTGTTCAACCAGTTCAGGTTAAATTTTTTCAGCATTTATTGCCCCTAAAAGAATAAAACGGCAGCTATCTTGCTAAAACTTAGAGAAATAATTCCTTTGTCTTAAGAGTACCTTAAAAACACTTTAGTTTGTTTTTATAGTTGCATAGTGTAAAATAAAGAAGAAAAAATCGGAACTGTCGACCAACTGTATAAAAGTATGAACAACACATTCATGAATTACATCTTTTTACTGATACATGTACACATGAATCAACATCTATTTGATACAATTGCCTATTATGGCATGTTTAATGGCATAATAATACCTGTGATTAATTGAAGGCCAGCGGTGGCATAATTGGTGAAAATTTTTGGATGCTATTGCCTCAAAATCTGTCATTTTTCGGTATCATTTAAGTTCCTCAGGACACATAGAATGCTCCACATTGATCCATTTTTTAAAATAAAATTCTGGAGGAGCATGCCTCAACCCCCCCCCTAATTTTTCTTCACCCTGCCCTTTATCACAGCACCCTAGCCTTTTTGTGGTTCTAGAATAATCACTAATCTTATATGCAGAAAATGAGAAGTTACTTGATGAAAACATACCAAGTATTGACTAAGTTATTGTCATTTGAAATTACACAGATAAATTTTAACAATAGAACAATGTTCGAAACAGATCAAAGCTTGGCATGTACAGCGCAACTGCAATTGGTTTGATTTTCAAGGCTGTAGTGAGGTTCAATACAATTGTACATAAATACGAGGGTCAGTCAAGAAAAACTGAGAGTTGGTATTTTAAGCCCTCAACATATGTTTGAAGTTGTACTTTCTATTATTCATCGTCAACTATTATCCCCTGTGGATCTTCTAATGAATTCCGTCATCAGGTAAAGGCTTATAAATACAGTTGCCAAGCAACCAAAGAACATTACTAAGGGGTATGCGTTCGCACCAGCGATAAGAAGATTGAATCTGTTGTAAATTCAATGGTTTAGTTCAACCTTATATACCGTGATTTATTACAACTAACATGTGTATATTGTAGAATAGTATATCTCAAATAATAATGAGCAATTATTTCAGAATGGTCACTAATGTCGTGTTATTTTGTTGCCTAGCAACAATTTTACCCACATTTTATCAATTTTCCCGGCATACGTTCTTTTCGTTGCCATGGTGTTCTAAAACTAATCACTGATTTCACCATTTCTTTTCAATAAGATTGTGAACACATATCAAGGAGTCCAGTAACCGTAATAGAAATAAAATGTATAACTTTGCTTTCTATTCGTTCTTTTGGGTGGGGTAAAATTGTGGTTTTAATACCATCAAATAAAATGACAATTTACATTTTCGTCAAGTATATTTTCTATATGAGTGGAATAAAAAAACTAGAATTAAGTTTATTTGATAGATTAATGTATTACCAAATAAATAATATGTTTGAAAATGTCAGACATATCTTTATGTTTCCATAGCAACACACACTTTAGTTCTATTAACAGCGTGAACGCATGACCTCGAGTTGTCTTCTTTGGTTGCCTAGCAACAAGAATCCAATTGTCATAGACTATAGTAGTATTCGCCATAACATCAGTGAGATACCATATTTCACGGTAACGTATAGAAAATATACGAACTCTTATTTCTCTAAGAATTATTTAGCAACTTTCAGTTTTTCTTGACTGACCCTCGTATATATATTTATTTGGTTAATACCTAAACTTAAAATGGTCTTGGAATTTTTATAGTATAGTTGGATACAACCAGTAGATGACTCATTTATTTTGAAGTCAGAAGTAACATTAGACATTAAAGATTTACCGTTGGTCTACAGACATAAATGTGTTGTCTACATCTAATGTTATGCATTAAAGAGTATTAACATATTTTGAAGTCAGAAGTAACATTTAACATTAAAGATTTATTGTTGGTCTACAGACATACATGTGTTGTCTACATCTAATGTTATGCATTAAAGAGTATTAACATATTTTGAAGTCAGAAGTAACATTTAACATTAAAGATTTATTGTTGGTCTACAGACATACATGTGGTGTCTACGTCTAATGTTATACATTAAAGAGTATTAACATAATTGTATTGGCAAATACAATTCAAATTCTAGCAGTTAACATTATTGGAACAATAAATAAAATTATTTTCAGATACATTTGTATAATTACACCATTCAGAGGCGACCTTTGATGCTTTGCATCAATGGTTTTCTTGTAAGTCTTGGAAGGCAAATTTTGTAGTTCAGAACAAAACTTTAAAACTTCACGCGTTTACAGGCGTTGAGCTGACGTCATTATGATGTTATACAAATTTGGTATCATAGTAAACTATGATTTATTCCCAATTCAATGTCGCGTCTTATATCTCCGTGCGCGATACCATGACGTTACTATGACGTCATGTAGTTACAATGGAAAACGCGTTTGACATCGTTCCGCGGAACGCAACGGAGTCAAGAAATAGCCCATGCAGGGCTTTATTATTACACGTCAGGTAAGTAGTGGGTACCATTCGACGCAATGTGTAATTTCGAATCCGGTCAGGTAACAATATATATACTTAATCCTATAGCGTGCTAACAAAGCGAACAAAACGTCGAGTCTGGCATTTATGAGATTTTAAAAAATTATGACGTTTCGACAAATTGCAAAAATTCCACCCGTCAAAAAATGTTTAGATTTTATTATGTTAATATGTTGCATACCTGTAACGAAATATCAAATTCATAGAAAAATTGACCTCGCGAAACTCGATCAATATAGTTTTAAAGTTGTATAGTGTGAACAGAAATTACGTCATTTTTCACTTTGACAACGTTACATAGCGTCAATTATTTTTTCTGTGTTGCCGTCCACTGAGGGCAATATATAAGAGAAATTAGTCAAGGCTATCGAGAAAATATATAGTGAATTGATTATTCCACACTGATTCGTTACCCTAAAGTATGATCCAAAAAAGGAACCCATTGTATCGCGCGTGTTACTCGATATAAATACATGTATTAAACTTTTTTTCGCCATTCTTTCTGACGATATTCGTTAATCTTTGATAAATAACATTCTATTGTACATGGTTTCAAATAGAGACATTGCCAAGGGGCACCCACATTAGGGACGGTATTTTGAACTATGAGTTCGAACGTAATCGCAGTCTTGTTGAAAAGGAGATAGACGTATGCTATGCTTCCAATACAACTCCCCGGTGTATATATCTGCAGCTCTGACCATCATGTATGAACGGATTTGTATGTATGCAATGCAAACTAAACTCTGAAACAGGACAATATGTTCAAGTTCAATGACCGCTAAATATAGAACGTCCCAATTTAATGGAAACGTACAGTTTTCAGTAAATGTAGTTACATAATGTGAATAATAGAGTCGCCGTTTCGTCCACCCGCTAGTTCTCTGTAAGTAACTAGTGGATGAGTTTCAACGACACTGTATTCGTAACTACCTAACATTAAATTTTTGCACATTCTATTATGTTCCGGTTTTATCTATTTTCTTTAAGTTATTGCACTTGAGTATTTTCACTCATTGTTTTTTTTCACGCTATTTCGGAGCAACTACGTATAATATGAACGGGGTGACTTTTATTACCGCCTCACGGCACAAATAGTACAACTGTAAAATAAACAATATGAACCTAGAGTGAGATTCGAACATATAATATAAGGCGCCATCGCCTTGTAAAAGATAGAGAAGAATTCGACAGTTGTCACATACTTTTGGGCCCCGTTAGGGCACTGATCCTGACCCCTGTGTATAGCCTTATATTCTTTCTGTAGAAAAATAAAAACGATTTGGCGCTAAATGTTGGTAATCGTACCGCAATGGCGGGTAAAACCAGCAAATTCAGTTGTATGAAATCTGCTATCAAAGCCCACTTTAAAGGGGACAAGTGGGCCCAATGTGCACGACATTGGGCCCGTAATATCCTTTAGTCTGGGGTACATGTGTACCCATGTGTACCCATGACAGCAAATTCCCGAATTTTGGCATTTAGGTCGTAAACTACGGAAAGCCGAAATGGCCATCCCGGCGAGTCTGCATTAGTACGCTATGGTAGAGGAAAGGGTATAGCATTTTTTGAAAAATGAATTGTATTCGAATTGACTCTTTATTTGAATACAGGTTCCAATAGCAAGGAGCAATAATCATGCGAATACTGCTAGTACAGACCCCGAGGTGTGTGAGCTCAGAAAGCACACCCGATGCACACTCTTAAGTGTTCTTCACTAAAGTATAACTAGTTTAGATTCTGTCGGTTCAACATTCATTTTCAGTGGAAAATAAATATTTTGGTCAAAGTTTGTGCAATATTATATCTCATTTTATGGTCGAAACAGTGTTGTGTTATTATCGCGTATGCAGTAATACTCTTCCATGTGTAAATCATATACATGTACTTATACATACGAAAAGTGTTAAACTAGATCTACGTGCATGTATTTAAAAGCGCAAAGCCTGTTTGTAAAGTAGTAAAACACGTTTTAATGATAATAATGCTGTACCATGATCAACATTTGCAAAGTTATCCTATACGTAAATAACTGTCCTAGTCGGAAAACTTATCATAGGATTAAAAGTCCGAGACAATTTAACTGCAAGTACGAATGTTTTAAATGCTAGTCCCGCGAGATTAGAGTTTTGTGGTATAACCGGTTTACCAGTTACCGTGGTATCATATTCCCGCGGTACGATACCGCGATACCCGAAATACCGGTACTTGATCATCATTATACCCTGCTTCTGGTTATATTGAAAGCACCTGCTATAACAGCCAGGTTTCATCGTCTACGAAGTCGTGCAAGGCCCTACTTATTCCACACGACGTGTCTGCGATAACCTCACGGAGATCATACGATATCATCCCCTGAATATCGTAATAGCTGCAATCGGGCGCTACGTTGATATGGCTCGAACACGAAACCTAGTAAGATACAATTCAATATTTATTTGTAGTTATATTATTAGATAAAAAACTTAGTTTCTCGTTCAACAATATTTGCAATGGCAAGTGGCAGAATGCATATGTTTGTTCAGAAGATACATTTTAGATGTAAACATGACGAAACGTCATAGTATTTGGATGTCGACTAGGACCAGCCCATGTTACAAGTACGTTTTAAAATGTCATTATTATGTATACCCTTCGTCGCAGCACGTTCATATGCTATATACGAACCAAGGGATGGTGGCAATTTGTTGCTACCCGTTTTTCTTTCTGTAAATTAGTTTTTCATCAACACTGATTGTCCGAGCATTAACTTATCATTCCTAGTAACGTAGGCAATATAATAATGACGTCATTCCTAAAGAACATACCAGCTAACTTCAAAAACGCATTAATTGAGTTTCACGAGGTCAGTTTTTTTAAAATTTGATATGTTGTTACAGGTATGCAAAAATTAAACATTTTTTGACGGGCGGAAATTTTTGCAATTAGTCGAAACGTCAGATTTTTTTGAAAACACCAAAGTGCCATGCACGACGTTTTTCCCACTTAGTTAGCACGTTATTAGATTAAGTGTACATATATTAACATGACTAGATTCACAATTACCTAATGCGTCGAATGATACCAACTAATTACCTGTCGTGTAATTATGAAGCCCTGTGTGTGCTATTTCTTGTCTCCTGTGCCTTCCAAGGAACGACGCCAAAACGCGTTTTCCATGGTAACTTCACGACGTCATAGTAACGTCATGGGAACGTGCGCGGAGATACAAGACGCGACATTGAATTGGGAATAAATCAAAGTTTACTATGATACCAAACTTGTATATGGGTTAGGAACTTTTTTTATAGTGTGGTTCCACATTGACAATGACCTAATGAATTAATATGTAAGGTATACACTGCCTTGCATATGAGTCAATTTCAAAATTCGCAGGTTTTTAGCCTCCCCAATTTCTTAAATATGTGTTGTCAAATATAATATGGTTTTAATTGTACACTGTTATTGTTCAAACTCTTCTTGGACATTTATGTATATAGTTTCGACCCTTAATTAAGACAATATATATGTTTTTCAACTTCATACTTAAAGTCACTTAAGTAAATTGTCTTTGGTGTAACGATCAGGAAATTTAACAATACATTCTTTAGACAAACTGAATTCCTAATTGATCAAATTTAGGAATAAACTTAAGATAAAATGTATTGCAGACTTGTGTGGTGTATTCAGTGCTACCCAATATCTCTATGCAAAAACCGAAAGGATGTCATGTGTTAACAGTCAGGTCGATTTCCTTAAAGAAATTGTCCATGGTGTACTAGCTATATTACATTTATTAGTTTTATTATGAAATACATGTATAAGGACATTCTTATGCTTTTTGCAACACACATCTGCTTTCAAATACGTGTCAATAAAATGCAATCGTAAGCAATTAAAAATGTCAATATTTTTTAACTTAATATTTAATTTACTGACTTTGTCCATGGTGTAACAAATTTAAATTGTTACACCATGGACAGTTACACCACGGACATTTTGAGATGTCATCATCCTAACATACACATCGTTTATAGCACTTCGATACTGACATTACAAAACTACTGTATACATATATCTTAAACCAAAAGTGGAACTATTCTGAAAAATGTGCTTCCGGGCGTATAATAAACAGCGTTACACCACAGACAAAGAAAAAAGTACGGCCAGGGATAAAAACATTGAATTGCCAGAGTCTATAGATTTCCATTTATAAATTAAATTAAAAACCATTCTTCGCTGTTGTGTGAAGGATGAGGAACTCTTTCAAAATAAAGAAGTTATTTTGGTATTTTAGGGGATCATGGTATAAAATTAGGTACCTAATCGATTTCGTTACACCAAAGACACAACGCTATGGGACATGCTTAAACATATTTTTTCAATACTCATTGTATTTGTTTACAATATAATTATATTTGTATTATTCAATATTCACAGTATCAAAATGCACAAAATGCACATACAAGTTTTGTCTCATTACATATGACAACATGAAATACTTGACACGACATCACATGTTAATTTTTGGACTTATTAAACACCAAAAAATGTTGAAGAGCGCGTGCAGCGGATTGTGGTAAAATACGGTTCATTCTAACTTTTCCTCATGTTTATAAACTATCAAATATAAATAAAAAAACCCATTAAAATCGTACATTCATGCAAAAATTATACACATGATGCTGGTAAACATAAATCTGACGGTTAAATTGATAAAGTCGCAAGTAGTACTATTTTTTCGCGGTTGAGAGGCTTGACAGTTTTGTTAATACAAATGTACAAGATGGACCATGTCACTGTAGAAGCTTTCGTGTCTTAAAATCGCCCAACATTGTCGAAACCTACAATAGTAATGTTCATTGGTTTCGCGATTTATATGGCGAATATAACAAAGACAGGAGTATCCACAAAATCGAAGAACTACGGTGAAAGGCGATTTGACAAATGCGCAGCATCCCTGTGAAACAGTCTGCCATTAGAAATAAAAAAAGCATTGACACACTTCTGGTTTTCAAAAAGACGCTTACAACTCACCTGTTTAAAAAGGCATATCAGTGAATTTTCAATTGGATTTTTAAGACACATATTAACTTTCAAGGAATTAGCTTTCGCGTGTACAGCGCTTTAGAGACTTTATTTTTAAAGTGCTATATAAATATGCTCAATTATTATTATAATTATTATGTATGCAACCAGTTTGTACATATCATAGCCGAGAACTGCTTCGCCCTATGACCGTGTCAATATACACAGCATGCTTACAAATTGTGCATAGTATTTGATGCATACTTATGTTAAGGTCGATAAACGGGTGAAAATCCTTGTTAATCTAAATCATACAAAAAATAATAAATAATAAAAGCATGCGTGCATGTTAAAGGTGTGGATAAACGCGCGTGTGTAACCGGACAGATTGTGGTCGTTACGATCGTGCACTACATACAAAGCAACACTGATGACTGGATAACTTGACATAACTTAGACAGTTTTTATGGAATATAATTAGAATATATATTATATATGTTATAATTAAGACGTTTATTGTACATTTTAAACGTAATAACGTTGAATTGTTTCAAGTACGTGAATCGTTCAAGCAAAAGTTGACAACGACAGGCGGTATACGACCGTCTTACAATCGTAAACAAGTTGTGTCTTTATTGTAACGATGTAGGAAACTCACCACAACGTTTTCAGTGACTAAGGACTAAAGTTATACATTTTTATTCTTTTTTCAAAAACAGTGTTGTAAAAAAATTCGACGTACAAGGTACGTGGTTTAAACTATTGTCCGGTTGCATATTGTGGCAAATAATATTTGGTTGCTTTTATTTCTCATATATGCATAAATAATAAAATTAACGAATCTCGTATTGTTTGCTGCTGTGACCGTGTCTTTGTCACAATATACTTATTGCGTTATTTTAAATGGTATGCATTTTCTAACATGCACAATTAATAAGTTAATTACATGTATATGAGGTGAAATATGAGAAATAATATTCAATTCAACGATTTAATGTGCTATTTCTTTCTCGAGTACTTACACAGGCATTTTGAGTGCTGTTGTAACGGAATAAATATTTCTGATTTTACTGGGCTACAATGATTTAATTTCCGTACATGTATATTGATAATTTAAACTTGCGCTTGAACTTGATAAACTCGGCCACGTTTGTATTGTTTGGGAAGCTTTAAAGAGTAACCCTACATGTAAAAAGTATGTTTTGTACGTGTTTCATTTCGGCAGCTTTGTTGGTGTTATTCATGATTGGAAATCACCGTTCACTTTAGCACCGTAATTCTCGGTTGATCATTTTGATGAATTCTTATTATCGTAAGGATTTACTTTTAGTAGTGCTGTATAGAGGACCGAACGTGAGTAGCAGTTGCACATGAATTTGCTTGCGTGAGGTCATTCGCATGTGTCTCATGATGGGTCTCTGGAATACGACCGTGTCACCCTTTCAAATTCTAAACGCTTATTAATGAAATAAGTGAACGATATTTTATGATACAATAATGCCCGGTATGAATCCCGATACACCGCTTCACAGCTCCGTCAGAAAAGTGTTCTATTTTCATATGGCTCTGGCGGAACTGAAAACCAATGTAACGCTCTTACGGAACATTTAAGTTCCGTCAGAGCTTTACATCGGTTTTCAGTTCCGTCAGAGACTATGAAAAGAGAACAATTCTCTGACGGAACTGAGATGCGGTGTATCGGGATACATACAGTGATAATGTGGTAGTGAAGAGTATATACAGAACATAATTACCACGGTATGAATCCCGATATACTGCTTTTCAGTTCCGTGCGAGAATTGTTCTGTTTTCATATGGCTCTGACGGAACTGAAAACCAGTTTAACACTCATGATACATGAAATCTGAGTTCCGTCCGAGCGTTACATCGGGTTTTAGTTCCGTCAGAGCCATATGAAAACAGAATAATTTTCTAACGGAACTAAGAAGCGGATTATCGGGATTCATACCGAGGTTACTATGATAGCATTTCCTTTTCTGTTATCGATGCTTCTATAATCAGTCATCATCCAGTTCTATTCTCTCCACTTGATGAATTCGTAAATATATACCCCTTTTTCATTCACCAGACATATATTTTAGTAAAGACTTGGGCAGTTTATTTTCTCGTTCGGTTATGTGTTTGATATTGTGCCGTGTAATTGTGGTTTGTGTGATGTTTTTATGTTTTCTGTGCTCGGCTGCCTTCCCTATCAAAATTCCTGTTATTTTTTTAATATAGTACATCGTTGCCAACAACACAATGACATGAAAACACATTACACACTGTCATCCAATCAATTAACAGTATAATTAGTATGCATATTTACTGTAATGACACGTAAGTGTATAATTTACAATTTTCCAACGTCAAGTATATTACACAATTTTCGAACTTTTGCACAAATGTAAGAACAACCTATGTACAATACACCGTTGACATGTTTTGTTTTTTAATTAAATGACCTAAACATTTTCGATGTACTTATTCCCAAATTTGTGTTTGTCTTACGTATGTAGTATATCGACTAAATGTTGATTATCTCTACACGTCATTTAGAATTACTAACGACAACCAATATGTCGGGAATAATGCGCTTATGATGACAACTTGACATTTTTTATTGTTATCACTTGTCACAGTTTCGCAACTTTCTGTATTTAAACACTCGCGCTTTTGTCAACATTACATACACAACAATTACCCAGATGGCATTAATTAATGGAAATTTTATGCGTCTACTGTAATATCGCCTTTATATAAAACTTTCACTGAAGATTTTTTAAAAATATTATTTTTATTGTGCATCGATTGTGGAACACGTTATTATAATACTCAACGGCTCTTCGCTTAAGCTGCCTAATGTTACAACGACTCATTCCTTACTAAGTTTTGAGCACAAACTGATTTTGAAATTAGTAAATAGTTAGACTTCAATTAATCACTATCGACACCTCATTCTTGACGATATCAATCGCCATGAGGGTATGCGAGAGAAGCCAGTTTTCCTTTCCATACAGAGCGTATAGCAAGGGAATCACTGGTACCATTCATATTTTGTCTTTGATATAACGCTGACACGTACCGAACATGGTACCTTCACGTACTCGAATAGATAGAGGATATTTGTTTGTTTTGATTGAATATGGCTTATATCTCATCGTGTAGTGATAAAATTTAATATTTTCAAGAGCGCGTAGCGCAAGTGAAAATATTAAAATTGTATCACTACAAGATGAGATATTAACCATATTTAATCAAAACAAACAAATATTCTATTTATTTAATGCTTATCTGGTGTCAAAACTGGTACTATTTATGCCAAATTACCACTGCGGTTAGGCTGCGAATGAATAATGATGGTCCATTCATATTTTTCAATTCAAAATCCGCTATCTTGGATTATGGTGAATATGTGAAAACGTCTTTTTTGAGAATTTTGCTTCAAATCATGCACCGACTTGTAAGAAATGTTCTAACTAAGAATATGAACGCTCACATGACATGTTTCCGTTCAATAATAAAAAAGTTAAGGACAGTTTAGTGTTTTGGGTAAAATTAAAGTAGTCCCTGTGAGGGGGCGGAGCTTATATCAGTCACATTGTAGGTGATAACCAGTGACTGGTGTAGGTTTTATTTCAGTGATAGAACTTTACATCTCATCAGTTAGCATTAAATAAGACGCTGTACCACAACTAAGATAGTCGAGACAGTACCCGTTAGTCTAATATAATAATTATAACAAATATAATATATAGAGGATATTTGTTTGTTTTGATTGAATATGGTTTATATCTCATCGTGTAGTGATAAAATTCAATATTTTCAAGAGCGCGTAGCGCGAGTGAAAATATTAAAATTTTATCACTACAAGATGAGATATTAACCATATTCAATCAAAACAAACAAATATTCTATTTATTTAATGCGTTTATGGTGTCAAAACTGGTACTATTTATGCCAAATTACCACTGTGGTTAGGCTACGTATGAATATGTTATTTCATTCATATTTTTCACTTCAAAATCCGCCATCTTGGATTATGGTGAATAGGTGAAAACGACTTTTTTGAGAATTTTGCATTAAATCATACACCAACTTGTAGGAAATGGTCTATCTAAGAATAAAAACCCCCACATGACATGTTTCCGTTCAGTAATAAAAAAGTTACAGACATTTTAGTGTTGAGATTTTGGTAAATTAAAGTAGTCCTTGTGAGGGGGCGGAGCTTATATCAGTCACATTGTAGGTGATAACCAGTGACTGATATAGGTTTTATTTCACTGATAGAACTCCATATCTCATCAGTTAGCATTAAATAAATAGTAATTGTTTATTATAGTTGTCTCTCGCTTGTTGAAATATCGAGTCACTTTGGCTGATGATATATCTATTTCTGATCACTTCCGATGTTTATCCTACACTATCAAGCATCCGACATGTCGGCATTCAGTAAACATTTAACTAGCTTGTGGCAAAGCAACCAACCAGTCTTATGTGTGTCCCGTAGCTCAGTGGTTATCTAGCGCATGTCGTCTTATCTGGCGACCCGGGTTCAAATACGCGACGAGACACTCAAAATTAATGTCTGACATTTTTTTCAGCTAGACTGGCAAATAAAGGCTATGCTCGGCATATCAGAATAAACACCAGCTGAGCCCCTGTCGGGATTCAAACATTTGACCTACAAGCGTTAACGACTTGTTAATGAACACTGTAATGTGTAACACTTAATCGCTCTTATGATTGTTTTTATCATTTTTATTATTATCATTTCCGTACCTCGATCATGAAACAAATAAATGTCATGAGTGAAAAGTGGTCAATCAACTATTTGTTTCGAATACAATGTATTTATTTATCACGTCGCCATAACGAGTATTAAACTTTATACGAACTGTCTACTGTCGCAGCCTTCAATTCGTCAAATACATTATCGTAATTTTCCAAATAACATCATCATGGCCACATAATCAAGTTTCATTGGCAAACTAGAGCATATTTGTAGTCATGATGCTAATTAACTGTATAAAGTTTCATAAAAATACTGTAGTGCACAGACAATCCAAGGCCACACAGAAACGGCGACAGCACCTAGTCATCCACGCAAGAGTCAGACATAGAACGAACTATATATATCCCCCAAATGTTTTTTCGATTTATATGCTTGTATTTATTTTCGCTACCGAGACCCCCAGAAGTGTTAAGTCACTTTAGTTTTTTGGGTAATAGTGCATGATACAGAAGATGCCCCAGTTCCAGAAGCACGATTCTTTTACGTGCCGATGTAAAGCATCATACACGGGACCTCGCTTAACATCTCGTCTAAAGACTGTTAGTATTTTAGTTATGTTAGGTGGGAAACTCTGAAAAACATTTTTGTTTTTGAAAAAAATGGATAGCCTATATAATATATACTCACCCCGCAATAAATGACACAATGTGGACTTTGAATTTCGTGCATAATTAAACATAAAGGGGAGTAATAGAGTGAACGAAATCTGGAGAAAAGCTGCAAAATAAGCTAGAGCTATCACTCTCTCTTAAAATGCCATTCACAGTAAACCCTGTCGCATGCTGTCAGTCGCTGAGCCAATCACTTTTCTGGAAGTACCCCTATACACTATGAGTCAAAGTCAGGAGTCATATCAGAACCAATTTAGTGACTTTTGTATGTGGCGGCAAGTACTCGAAAACACAGCACTTCCAATCCGGACTCCATGGTTCGAATCACGACCGGGTCACTGGAAATTTCGTTAACGCTTTTGAGTTTTTTCCACCCAACTAGAGGTGAACAGGTTGCCATCAAGACCATAATGGAATAAATTAGACAGTCCTCGGCTTATTCGCATTTAACACACGACGCAGATTCAGTTTTTTGCTCGATAATAAATTCTGATTTTATATTACGAAGTTAAGTATTATGACTTTAAGATAAACCCATTAAATGTACGGACCTCTTTGGTTTAACATTATTTAATGACCATGTAACCTTTTCTAAAAACTTGATTTGTTTGTTTTAAATGACAAAGATGCTTGACAAAAACATTTATTACATTTACATTTAAAGTCGTTACGGAAAACGTAATGAGAAATGGCTAGAGGTTTCGCAGCTGTGAGTTTTTTATGATAAACAATCATCTTTAAATAGTTGGTTACTTAAGATTCATTATGTTTTAATTAGCCAATTTACCACTATGTTGTTTACTTGAACATTGCATTGTCAGTCACCGTACAGCTTGCAAAACTATAACAAGGGCTTTACAACGTAGCAAAGGGCACAAAAAGCACAGTTCTCGATAATAAATTTTAATAAGCACGGATATTCGCGAATTTTGTTTTTGCTCATCCGATTTTGAAGAATTATTTGTGCCTTACTTTATTTGATTTGACATAATTTCTGTCTAACAATTGACAGTTTCCCAAATACTACGTCTATCACTCCTGGGAATAACCATTGTTGTGTACCAGGCCAAAGCACACGCCTTAACTACTTTCTGGAATATAGTAGAAAACTGTACACGTGCTTATTTTCTATATTAATTTATATAAGATCGATTGTGAAACAAGTCTTTTTCAATTTATATTAATCACATTGTAAAAAAGATAATCATTTTGTATAATTTGTATGATCTTAATGTGTCATCTTCTTTAAATAAAGCTATTATTATTATTACTCTCGACACCTCATTCCTGATGTTATCCATCGCCACGAGGATATAAGCGATTATTATTAACACTATTTGTCACTCCGCGCACAACGGTATGGCCCCCACGTGTTATCTGTATTATGAAATGTAACATTCACATGTAACGACAGAAGGGTTGTATCGATTTAATTTACATGTACGTACGTATTATATAAAAGACAATATTCACATCAAATCATATCTCACCACGAAACACTTGGAGCTAAGAGACTGGAGTGCATATTGCACATTGCCAACCTGATGCGTGCAGTAGCTTGAATGCTTGCTACAACAATGTAATATATTAAGCTGGTCATGGCAACTAATTGGCATTATTTTTCTTAAAAGTTTACAGTTTGTTAAATCTTGCTATTAAACGTAATTAACTTACGTAACTCGAGTGATTGGTAAATTAGTATACTACGCGGAAATGTGCCCCACAGAACCTAAATCATTCAAACGAATGTCGTATTTTATACGCTAGACTAACAATGCGCATGCAATAAATGTGCATGAAGATGTATATAATTGTACTAATTGCATACTAAAACAATCAACATGCAAGGTGTTTCAAGCTCACTAATATTAATGACATTATGTTATATAGTGTGGAGTCTGGACGCAAATCATCGTCTATGCATGCTACCTTCACTGAAACCTAATATTCAAGCTAGTTAGCATGGCAGAATAGTTTTTATGCCTACAGCTACCAGCCCATGAGTGATAGTAGTAACAAGAACTGTCTTTAAAAAAGATAAACAGCGTTAAGATAGCAGATAAGTGTACTTGTTTTCATTGAAGATGCGGACGTTATTTGTTTCTAGATTCTACGGTGCGTTATATCCGGCAATTATAGCGATCTTAACTTAGATTTTAATATTTAGCACGCATTATGTCTGAAAAAAAAATTGTAGACGGGACTTACCGTCTGGCCATTAAACGATTCAGAATAAACGAACGCGTAACCAATGTAGCTAATTTCGCAACTAAGAATTTATGCGAGGTATTACCGTAATATATCCACTCCATACTTGACCCGAGAGAAACACGAATAACAGATCTCTGTGTGTATCTACTGTATATTTCATTTACATGTTTAACATAAATGTTTTTTGCGGTATTTTTTGTAATGAGTATAGCATATTGTAACCTATCAGGCTCTTTTAAATATTTACTTCTGATTTATTTGCAAACATTTCATTGGTTTTTAAATTGGTTAAAAGCAGGTCAAATATCGAGCTAGACGGCTAACGCTGAAAAACATTCGCATCTAGAGCACCGGCAAAGACGCATGCCCAGAGCATGTTAATAAGTCACTTGCTCTGGCCATGCATATTCATGTCTCTATTGATAAAAACAACATTCGTTCCATTAGCGTGACATACTGACGTCATTATAACCGTACTGGTGTAGCTCTCGAACTAAGCACTCGGCGTACAAGGCTCATGCCAGGATGTTCGGTTTTGAGACACTCTCATAACTGATGGTTAATGGTTCTACCACAGATAAAGACCAACTATTTAAACCGTACTGGTAAAGTTCAATACATGTAATTGCTTGGCAATCGGCGTATCTATCTGCCCCTAAAATATGTCTTTGTTTTCTACTTGTCTTATTCATTTCGAAACATCGAAATTACTTTTGCACACTACACTGTTAAAATGCAATGATAACAGTAACTAAACAGACCTATTCTTTTTTTGGTAATTTACAGAAATTAATAGCTTGCTTCTATTCGACAGATGATGTCCCCGAAAACAGTGATCGCTGTTGTAGTGTTGTTATTTGCCATACATACAGTGAATGTTGAAAGTCAAGAAAACAAAGTAGAACAAGGAAATCCACCTGATGCGGATGTTGTCAAAACCGACATTGGACAAACAGCAGTACAGTCAGTGGTTACAGAACCCGACCCGGCAACTAATACTGTCGTTAAAACTAAACCTGCGCCACGAAGACAGCCTGGACGGAAACGCAAGCCAACAAACCGGCGTCGGCAGCGAAAAAGACGACCGCGACCACCCAATGCAGGCAAACAGAATGGTACTGCAGGCGGCAAGGTCAACATACCGAGTGTTGAATCTAAACCGGAATTGAAAAATAAAGCAAAGTCAGTCATAAAGCCTGAAGCTGTATCTAATGGGAAGAATGGCAAGAAAAATAAAAAGAAACCAAAGCCAATGGATATGTCATTCGACATGTTATTCTTTGATTTAGATCCGGAGACAACACCCACACCAGTTGACCCTAATGCCCCACCACCGGAATTTACTGTTAATGGTCCACCAAGAGAAAAGATCATGCCTACGCTAGGTCCTTACAAAGATGCATATGACGGCACACGTATGTATGTTACATTCCTTCAGATTTAAATGCTAGTTTATGTACAGTAAAACCTCGGTAAGACAAGCAGCGATGATACGAGCTACCGGCCTATGTCGAGCAAATTTTAAAGTTCCGGCGAATTTGCTCTATGTTGTACATTAAGTTATCCCTCTAAGTCAAGTATTATTTTAACGGGTACCCGGTCTATCTCTAGCGTACATACGTAGAGACAACAGCCTTTTTGTGTTCAGAAGTCAATGGATGTATCAAATATAGCTTCCGAGAATTGATAGCGGCTAAAACAAAATGATCAAAATGGTTGATTGGTATTTGACTGCGAAAGACAGATGGTTTCTAAACCTGGGTAAGCACAAACAAGCAGTCACACATGTTTTACAACCCTACTTGATACACTGAAAACATTTAAATACAAGCCTATTAGTGTGTGGATTGTAAGACTCGTCCACTCCACTGATGAATGTATTATTTATATTCACATGTTGATACTGTAGGGGATTTTACAATTGGTACCATTGTGTACCAAAATGTTGGGTTTTTTGTCTCAAATATTGCAATATTTGAACATAAAAATATAAGTACAGTGTAATCAGAGAAAGTCTAACCATGAGAAAACCGAAATTCGATCAAACTTTTTGGTCCAGATATTTTGAGAATTCCGGAACTTGTGTTATTACCGAACAAACGAACATCCGGACACTAATTTGGTTTACAATTAGTATAATTTAAAAGTTTTAAAACAGTTTTAGTTCTGATTTATATTGTAATGATATTTTTATCTTCAAATATTGGAAAGAATTAAACATTTAACTCTGTTATCCAGCGTGTTTTTGTATTCTACAGCCTGCAACGAAACATACAGACCGCACAATGCAATGAAAACAAAGTATGAGATGAAATACGCCGATGGAAGCTGGCATGCAGTTGGGTGTCCACCAAACCTTGGATCTGGGTTAGTATGGAGACAGGACCAATGCGCATGTGGAGAAGAGGTGATACCATATGATCCAGATGATGGGTGTGGAAATATGGGCTACAATTCGCACCCAACAATGAAGCATAAATACACGCGGGTAAATATATTATAGGATGACACAGTCGTCGAGTGGTAAACGCTCTTAACTACTGGTCCCTGGCTCGAATCTCGGGCACTAGGTCATTTCTAAAACGCTTGTCATTGTTTTCCCACTCAACTCGAGATAGACTAGTTGATAACCCAGAGGTAGTCTCTCGTGGGTCGGTGCTATTGGCATACACTGGACACGTTATAGAACTAAGGCTTCTATTCGGAAAGAGCTAGTGTATCACACCACTGTTTCTTATGCTTGGTGCCCCGTCAGAAAACAAGTTTGGGCCCTGGGTCGCTCACCTGTCGTAATAGAACATTAAAGCCCTTACGGTGACGTAAGTAATCATTTATATTTTATGAATACGATTCAGAATAATTCAGCCACTCTTGTAAGCTTTTTCTAGAATTTTGCAAGATTTGCCCTAATGACCTAGTTTTTGACCCCATATGGCCCAATTTCGAAATTGACCTAGATTTCATAGAGACAAACATTCTGACTAAGTTTCATGAAGATTGGTTTATAATTGTGTCCTCTAATGTGTTCTCAAGCTTTTTCTAAGACTTGACCTTGTGACCTAGTTTTTGACTCCACATGACCCAGTTTCGAACTTGACATATATTTCATAGAGACAAACATTCTGACCAAGTGTGATGAAGATTGGGCCATAACTGTTGCATCTAGGGTGTTCACAAGCAATTGTGGACGAACGGCGGACGACGGACGAAAAGTGATCACAAAAGTCGATACATTCGTAGTTGAACACTCCTCTCCTGGTAACTCGATACGATAAGAATTCGACACTTTATTGTGAATAGTACATGTATTTTTTGCAGAAAGGTGACCAAGTAATTGGTCATGTGTTTCTGAGATTGCTACATGTACCAATGTATTCTACGTCGATTGATAAACATGCTAAGCATCACTCAAGATAGATTGAGTCTGCGCCCTTAATCCCTATCTCTCTCTAAGCTGACATGTTCCCACCATAGGTCATCAAGACGGTTGCACGCCGACCCTTTTTCTATTAATTCCGTTGTTCAAACTGCCTACTATTAATTTATTTCAGAATATTCACGGTGTTGATGCATTGATGGACTGTCCAGGTAGTTTAATATGGTCACAAAAGACGTGTCATTGTATATTTGATCCAGACATGAAGAAAAGGCCAATTGAAAACAGAGGTAATAACTAAATGCATAAACACAAGACGAGACTTGTTCAATATTATATTTCTACTTGTTACAGTTTTCCAATCTTTATCAACATGTATCTAAAAGTAGTTAGTTTGATTTTATCTCAAAATCGTCGGACATAATTTCCGGACGTTTGTTGCCTAAATAAAGCATTCGTAGCGCTTTCCAAGTCATGGTGATACGAGTATTTTCTGAGAAAAAAACATAACAAAGTGCTTTACGTAGCAGGGTTTAAATAGGCAACAGGCTCCATTTCGTAAAAAACAATCTGATGCACATTTACGAATTTTCAGTCACATTTACGTGCAAGACCATTTTACAACTGGAATTTGAAGGTGACCTAAAGAACACGGCAGTAGGTTATCAGGTTGAAACGGTAGATCTTCGAAGGAGAGGAAAATTGCCCAGAATTAGATTTCGACAGATTCCTGGTAAGTAGGAAATTTTATATTATATAACTTAAATGCATCTGTCACTGTTAATATAACGCCATTGAATAGAAATTCAAATAACATTAGACTTAAATGATCTAATTCACAACACTGTTATAAGCACTTTTCTTTAATATTATTTTACATTGATCTAATAAAAAACCAAGTCATTACGACATAATATATTATTTAGTCTAGGAGCTGGTGACCAGCATTTCAATTTTCATTTACCCCATCTGGTAGAAAAAGTCTGTTGGTATTATCTTAGTATGTAAATACATGTACATTTATAAAAGGCAAAAACAATAATCAAATCCCGTTTTTCGTGATATAAAAAAGAATAGGTCCTGTCTTACATCATCATTACTTTATTCCCTTGGCATGTTTATGTTTGTTGTGAAAGTCGGGTGTAATACATTTGTACAATATATTTGTTTTAGGATCAACAAACAAGGCGGCGATGATTGTTAGTCAACCGCTGAAGTTTCTAGCGTTCCGTGGAAACGACTTTCAGAGGCATGTTACGTATGCTCTGGCATTCAAAATCTCACCGAGACATGAGACTAAGACTAACCCTATGATACTTATAACTGATGAATGTATTGGTAACCCTGGGCAACAGAAAGCAGCACGAAAGCCGAGCATTGCGTTTTCATTTGTACCAAACACTAGGACATTTCGTCTACAGTTTAGAACAGAGCAAACAGAGATAGATCAATATATTGAAGGTGGAGACCCGGTAAGTGATTGTCGGTACACTGTACTCGTATTGTCAATTTTACATCCCTTAAAGTCACATTATCTCTCCCAAAACTCTCCCCGATCATCCAGTAAATAGACTAAATACAAAGAATAAGGATGTTTTTCATAAATCAACTATAATTGACGACAGAATGACAGCTACATCTGTCGAAATAGTATGCCAAAAAACACATTTAGTAAAATGTGTGAATGGCAAAATACTAATTTTGCAAGAGATGCTCCCCTTAGACTTTAAATTATACATTTATTGTTTACATTTCGTTATTTTGTTTACAAACCAACTGGAGGCTTAATTTCGCTTTCTACCATCTTATGGTGTTATCCACCTTTGGGACTCAACTAAAGTGCTCCAAATGCATCATTTTGCAGAAAGGTTGCAAGTTATTGCTTTTTGAAAATAGCTATTTAAGGCATAATGGGACTTTAATATAGTCAGTCAATTGGCTTAACGCTTTGACGAAGGTGGCTTGTCGCAAGTAAATACATAGGACCATGTGCTACAATTTAACGTTACGATGTTTATACTAAGTACTTCGCTGCCATCTAGCAAAACGTCAATTGATGCATGTAATGACATTTTAAATATGGTGTTCAGATAGCACATGTGCGTTCAGCAGGGTGTGGTTGATTGGTATTTATTAAACAGTATTCACTAACTGATTCAGACGACCACACTCATGTACTTTACAATATTGTGGGGTTGAAGGATTACAGTAGGTATATCACGCAGTAACTGTTGAAATATGGTACAAAAATAAAAAAATATGTAAATCAAGAAAACTTTAAATATTTATTGTCCGGTTAGCGTATGATGCATTTTGTATCCGACGCGAAATTACCTACTCAAAGAAAACCATTGATCCGACATGTCTAAAACACGGTGTGTCTCTTGTAGATTTTCCAAAAAGTGATAACACAATCAAAAGGCTGGTACAAAGTGGTGATTTATTTCGAAGACCAAACAGTCAACTTGGAATCTAATGGAAAACTTCTATTTACACAGAAAGATGTATTAGGTAAGTAGATGACAAATGTCTCAAACTTGTTTAGATGATATTTTAACACAGACTTTAGCAAAAATGCAACTCTAATAATAAAAAGACTTTATTTTACGAGGAAATTCATTTGACAATAAAAATAAAGACTTTATTTAACGAGGAAACTCATTTGACAATATATATACATTTTTGTATCAATCTTCCATAAGATCCTAAACAATGAACAATGAACTAGAAAAACAACTATGCATAAAGAATATCAAAGTATTCGATCTTTTGGCCCATATGATGTGTCACAATATAATTTGAAAATATTATAGAAGAGTGTCAGTGAAAGGATATGAAAAGACAGAGGTATATATACCTACAAAAACATACAAGTTATGCACATAGAAACTTCGTCAAATATAATTATACAATAAATTATAACCGAAAACACCTTTTTCCATGTGGACACACCGTAAGAGCCAGCCAGCATGCATGTCTGGCAATTAGCCGTTGTGTATAGTGTCAGTTAAAGTTTATGTCGTTTTGGTATGGCGTGGGTTCGTTTTGGTCGTTTTGGTATGGCGTAGGTTTCGATATAGGATTGAAAGGTGTTTCTATTCCAAATATCTCACAAATATTTTTACGCTAAGGGGAAAATATTTGCTTTCCATGAATTATAAGATCTATTTCAGCAGCTGAGCCGCTTTGTCCAGCACCCTTTACATCGATGGAAAAGAATAATATTGAACCAGGTTTCACAGGGTGCTGGAAAAAACGATCTAGCTGCTGACAAATACCTTATATTTTGTTTTCGAAGTGAATCAAATTTCGTCTTGGACCTGTAGCCAAAAGTCACGTTGTATTGGCACACTGGATAAGGCAGTGTAAGGTCAATGTATCACCAAAATCGATTTTTTAAAATGCAATTGAGTTGGAAGCGATATATCATGTTGGAATATATTTACATATTGATAAGTTATATTTATATATTTGCGCTTCAGGGAAAGTTCCACAAAACAAATGTCCATTGTACATTGCTGGGAGAGGGCGTGGTTTTGATAGATCGATGGATTTCTATGGTTATCTAGACAGCGTACGTATATGAACTTATTAATTAGGTCGCGATGCCTTCTTCACCAGTAGAATGAAACATCCGTATAAAGCCAACCGCCTTTTTCCGAGTTGTATGTCCAATAAAACATCGATACTTTGTCTATTCCACCTTACAATCCAGAGTTGGCTATTTATGACTTATTTCTATATTGAAAGTAAATCAATCGTTTACATGGGACCGGCTATGAGTCCAAAAAGCAGCTAAGTTTTCGAATATATTGATCACCACTATTTTTAAGACTAATGGTGAAAATATGAGTATTCAAATATGCATTAAACATTATGGAAGACACGGGTACATAATAGGGAAAATCACTTACATTTTGTATTTATATGCAAAGTGAATGAAAAAATAAGACTATTTTTGCCGTTTTCAAATTTAATTTCAAGTCTAAACACACATACATATCATGTAACACATACATATCATGTAACACATACATATCATATAACACATACATATCATGTAACACATACATATCATATAACACATACATATCATGTAACACATACATATCATGTAACACATACATATCATGTAACACATACATATCATATAACACATACATATCATGTAACACATACATATCATATAACACATACATATCATGTAACACATACATATCATGTAACACATACATATCATGTAACATACATATCATGTAACACATACATATCATATAACACATACATATCATGTAACACATACATATCATATAACACATACACATCATGTAACACATACATATCATGTAACACATACATATCATGTAACACATACATATCATGTAACACATACATATCATGTAACACATACATATCATATAACACATACATATCATGTAACACATACATATCATGTAACATACATATCATGTAACACATACATATCATATAACACATACATATCACATAACACATACATATCATGTAACACATACATATCATGTAACACATACATATCATATAACACATACATATCATATAACACATACATATCATATAACATATCATATAACAGATACATATCATGTAACACATACATATCATATAACATACATATCATGTAACACGTACATATCATGTAACACATACATATCATATAACACATACATATCATGTAACACATACATATCATGTAACACATACATATCATGTAACACATACATATCATGTAACACATGCATATCATGTAACACATTCATATCATATAACACATACACATCATGTAACACAAACATATCATTTAACACATACATATCATGTAACACATACATATCATGTAACACATACATATCATTTAACACATACATATCATGTAACACATACATATCATGTAACATACATATCATGTAACACATACATATCATATAACACATACATATCATGTAACACATACATATCATATAACACATACACATCATGTTACACATACATATCATGTAACACATACATATCATGTAACATACATATCATGTAACACATACATATCATATAACACATACATATCATGTAACACATACATATCATATAACACATACACATCATGTTACACATACATATCATGTAACACATACATATCATGTAACACATACATATCATGTAACACATACGTATCATGTAACACATACATATCATATAACACATACATATCATGTAACACATACATATCATGTAACATACATATCATGTAACACATACATATCATATAACACATACATATCATATAACACATACATATCATGTAACACATACATATCATATAACACATACATATCATGTAACACATACATATCATGTAACACATACATATCATGTAACACATACATATCATGTAACACATACATATCATGTAACACATATATATCATATAACACATACATATCATGTAACACATACATATCATGTAACATACATATCATGTAACACATACATATCATATAACACATACATATCATATAACACATACATATCATGTAACACATACATATCATATAACACATACATATCATGTAACACATACATATCATGTAACACATACATATCATGTGACACATACATATCATGTAACACATACATATCGTATAACACATACATATCATGTAACACATACATATCATATAACACATACATATCATATAACACATACATATCATATAACACATACATATCATGTAACACATACATATCATGTAACACATACATATCATATAACACATACATATCATGTAACACATACATATCATGTAACATACATATCATGTAACACATACATATCATATAACACATACATATCATATAACACATACATATCATGTAACACATACATATCATGTAACACATACATATCATATAACACATACATATCATATAACACATACATATCATATAACATATCATATAACAGATACATATCATGTAACACATACATATCATATAACATACATATCATGTAACACGTACATATCATGTAACACATACATATCATATAACACATACATATCATGTAACACATACATATCATGTAACACATACATATCATGTAACACATACATATCATGTAACACATGCATATCATGTAACACATTCATATCATATAACACATACACATCATGTAACACAAACATATCATTTAACACATACATATCATGTAACACATACATATCATGTAACACATACATATCATTTAACACATACATATCATGTAATACATACATATCATGTAACATACATATCATGTAACACATACATATCATATAACACATACATATCATGTAACACATACATATCATATAACACATACACATCATGTTACACATACATATCATGTAACACATACATATCATGTAACACATACATATCATGTAACACATACATATCATGTAACACATACATATCATATAACACATACATATCATGTAACACATACATATCATGTAACATACATATCATGTAACACATACATATCATATAACACATACATATCATATAACACATACATATCATGTAACACATACATATCATATAACACATACATATCATGTAACACATACATATCATGTAACACATACATATCATGTAACACATACATATCATGTAACACATACATATCATGTAACACATATATATCATATAACACATACATATCATGTAACACATACATATCATGTAACATACATATCATGTAACACATACATATCATATAACACATACATATCATATAACACATACATATCATGTAACACATACATATCATATAACACATACATATCATGTAACACATACATATCATGTAACACATACATATCATGTGACACATACATATCATGTAACACATACATATCATATAACATACATATCATGTAACACGTACATATCATGTAACACATACATATCATATAACACATACATATCATGTAACACATACATATCATGTAACACATACATATCATGTAACACATACATATCATGTATTTCTGGGGAAGTGTGTCTTGCTTTCCTTTGATCTTGTACCTGAATCAAATATGTAATCCTTGTTCTATTTACCAACATATGTTTGATAAGAAACTGCATTACGTTCACCCATAGACTAGTCAGGGTAAGAATACAGTGACGCAGCGGTCGAGTCAACTATTACGGTGTAAAACAAATTAAAAAGGCTTACACATACTGCTATAATTGCAATGCTAAACTAACATACTATATTCGCTCTACCTGTTCAGAAAATGGTTGTAGTATTTTTCTGTACACATAAACAGCAACGTCACTCTCACAATATCCTAACTGAACTGTGTCATCTCCATACTGGTTATTTGAAATCAGTTGTGATCTAGACACACATATACTGTGGCGTATCTTCTTAGAATCCAGTAAATACATGCATGTAAAAATATGTCCGCATTTTGATAAGGTTAATACGGGGGTTCCACTAGCTTGTGAATCTGAAGGGTCATTTTGATACTTTTGACTAAGTTTTACCATTTTATAGGCAAAGTATCCATGATTTTAAGAGAAAATGACCCTTCAAACCAATTTTTTAGAGTCAAAAAGTGGCTTTTCAAGGCTCAAAACCCCTACTCCCTAGTCAAATCGAATCCCTGGGTTAAGTGCAAGATCTAGTTAAACCACCGATTTATCAATTACATTGTGTTTTATATTAATATAATTTAGTACCACACAGTTTTTCGTCAAACATCGTCCTCTAACTCGATAGACGTTCGTCTGACAGTCAAGGTGCACGGATTTCCCAAAATGTAACAAAGCCCACACCAAAAGTGTTGTATTTGGCGTCAGCGTAATACATTTTTGTATTGCATTTTGTGTTACTAAGTATTTCCGATATAAGGGCAAAACAAAAACGTACTGCAACTTAATCTTATTATATTTTCAGATCTACCTGGTTAAGGATTGCAAGTTCCACGAGGCAAACATCAAATTCCTGTGATTGTTCTGCAGAATAAATTGTACATAAATGATAAATTGTGTCATAAATACACCGCGTATAAACCTAATCACTGTATGACTTATTGGGAGACTATACAATTCAACGTGTATGACTTATTGCGATAACCGGAAGTTGACTCGTTTATACACTGTGAAATATATATTGTATATAAAACTGATATCGGAGACCTGTTTTATGCGTCTCGACTGCTTTGACGTATCACTGTTGTTGATTGCAAGAGTTCTTAGATCTTCGTTATACGTTTTCGAGTGTGTTTGTATCGGAGATGTGTGTGTACCTTTAGACGTAACATCAACCGTACATTTACAGATCAATACAGTAGAAGGTGCATTCCACGCGTTATATCATCACTTTGTGAACCTGTTTTATAACCAAACGTTTTTAGGTGTACATTATTTGTTGTGCTGGTGATAACAAAGGATGTTTCAACAGAATTTCAGCATGTTTAATAATCAGTTGTCTCAAACAGGGTACATGTAATGTAGTTTATTTGTTCCAGTCATAATTATATACAAAGGTCAATTTAGCTGAACCGGTTTTCTTGGAAGAAATTATTAACCAGTGCTATCTTCATGGTATGAATCCCGATACACCACTTTTCAGTTTTGTCAGATAAATGTTCGGTTTGCATGCGGCTCTGACGGAACTCAGGATACATGACATTTGTGTTCCATCCGAGCCTAACATCGGTTTTCAGTTCCGCCAGAGCCTTACATCGGTTTTCAGTTCCGTCCGAGCCTAACATCGGTTTTCAGTTCCGTCCGAGCCTAACATCGGTTTTCAGTTCCGTCCGAGCCTAACATCGTTTTCAGTTCCGCCAGAGCCATATAAAAACAGAACGATTCTCTGACGGAACTGAGAAGCGGTGTATCGGGATTCAAACCGTGATCTTGCTCTTCCACTTACAGCGTGACTATTCTCCTTACAAAGATGACATTCAAACCTTAAGCCTATGTCCCGCTTTTTTGCCTCGGCGATATGCTCCTGAATTATATAATGAGTTATCAGGACATCGGGAACAGGTCAGTCGTGGTCTAGGGAAAGCTTGGGGGAAGCCATGAGTCAATTTGGTCGTGACAAATCGGGTGGTATCGGAAGATATCTGGAGAACATCGCCGATGAGGAATGCCTCAGTGGAACCTAGGCTTTAGACAGAGGATATTTTGTAAAGTTTTAATTCATTTCGAAAGGGAATCAAGTGAATAATTATGTAACCGGTGGTTTAGAAAAACATAATGTCGTATGATGTATAAACATGTATGTTATTTTGAATTTTAAATGTCCACTTGTGGTAATTTAGTTTTCAAGCACATTATAACACATTCTACTATCAGTCATGGAATTGATCTTATACGCCCAGTAGAACTCGACCGGGACCATGTTAACGACATTGTAATCAATGACAACACCTCGCACAACCATGTAAGGGAATCAGGTCGCAGATGTATGATGTCGGCCTTCTTTCTTGGAAAAAAACAACAAAATATGGAGCAGCATTTTGCACCCGATCACATGGAAGATCGGGAAACCGAATGTGCCAGTCTCGTTAAATAAAGGCGTTACTTACTTACATACACCAATAACGACAAGAAGGTTTGTTTGTAACGAAGCAGCATACCCATACCCGGTAACATTTCAGCACTGGTTTGCTTCAATGCACTTAAAATGTTCGTTTTCAGTAAGCTGATAAGTTTCAAAGTGTGCCGTCAAAAATTACTACGCGAACATTTTATTGCAGTGTAGCGACTTACTATTACGACTTAGGCAGAAGCTCTGCTCTGAAGACCACAGGGTCGGTTTGAAATGCAAATCTATATATGAGCCAGTCTCCAGGAAAACCTGCTATAATGACATTATGTAATTACCATAATGTAACAAGGTTTGTAAAAGCTATAATATAAGAAAAAATACATATCCATTGATTCTATTTTATGTAGTTTATTCATATAGTACTATACCTTAGCTTTAAATTTTCCCATGAATTATGTCGAAATTACATACTTCGTTGCTATGGTGACCAATTTTGGAAAAGTACACATAGTGAGTTAGAGTTAGTTGTTTAAAACAATAGTAGCCTTTCTTTGAAAGCGAACAATTTTGATTTTGGTAAATATTTTAAAAATTAAAAGATACTGCTAAAATGTGATACCATTTTGAACAATTCATGTAAATAATTGATAAAATGGTGTAATTTTGAAATACGTGTAATAGTTACGTCAATTAACGTTTGAATGACGTTTGCGACGTCACACAAAAAAGCTCCGAAAGGGGACACTACAAAAACAGCTGTAACTTCCTTAAAAAGTTTTAGCAAGATATTAACAAAATTTCTTTCGTATTTTGGTTCATAAAGATTATTCTTTCAAGCTATGGAAAATCTCAAAATATTTTTTTTGTCAAAATAGCAGGTTTTCCTGGAGACTGGCTCATATATAAGACATAATAACAAACATGTAGGTACCAGTTTTTTAATAATAGTTTTGTACAAAATGAAAACATATAATTCCCAAGTTTTTCTTTAAGGCCATTTGGGGTAACCTACTCCTAAAATAGAGGGTTTTTTTGGCAATAGTCACCATACCATATGCTGGCCCATATTTGGCTATGAATCTGTCGCATGAGCCACAAAATGAACCCACGTTTTGTTGATGGCCATAACATTTGCAAACGATCGACTTTTTTATTTAGAAAATAGTCTTTTGGACAGACAGTTTACAATGGCGTGTTTATTGGCCACTCAAAGCAGATAGGATCATCCACACGGAACTTATGTTCCTTATTTTTGCAATACGATTGAGAATTGTGTGAATATCTCCTAATGATTATGCCAACATTGAGCTACTTGCCTTATTGTTTTTGCAACAATTTTGAGGTCGGTGCGGTATTTGAATGGCGTGCACGAGGCACATTTCCAAATGAAATTACACCACTTTTAATTTTTTAAAACTATTAAAACTCATTATATATCCAGCCCAGACATCGTTGTCCACTCAAAGTCTCAGATTTTCAAAATATTTTGCCCCTTTTTTTAGTATACACCTATATAAATGATTTATAGGGTTAAAACATTACTTTCACTACCGTTGCTATGGCAACCGAGGAAATTCAATTTTTACGCTATTTTTCACTTTTTCGATGCAATTTTTAGGCTTTTTAAAGATGAAATCGCGACAAAAATTGTCATGATGCACCCTTACATGTCACTAATTATGTTACATAAACTATTATAGAACTATTTTTCTACAAAACATATGCTTCAAGTGAATTGAGATTTTCATTATACTAATTCTCTTGGGACCAGCTCTCTCAAATTCGTGGTTTACTGGAAAAATGAAAAAGTGTGGTGTTTCAAAATTTATTTAAATGAGTCATGGAGCGGATCCAGATATCACATTAGTATATTTGAAAAAAGTTAATATAGGTGTTCATTGTCTGAAAGTTTTCTTCATGGTGCAAACAAAATCTTTTTGTAAGAAAATGCAAAATAATGGCTTTTATAGATTCCACCATATTCGAAATATTTGGTTGAATTTTTCATAATTTAGCATCGGCGAAGCATTAAAACAAAACAAATGAAACAAGAGGGCACAAAGGCCCCTAGGTCGCTCACCTGTCGTAGTTGCAGATGCACACCCCAATGGTGACCTAGGTAATCATTTACATTTACTGAGTAAGATTCAAGAAAATTCAGCCTCTATTGCAAGTTTTCTTATGACTTGACCATGTGACCTACATTTTGACCCCTGTTGACCCAATATCAAACTTGACCTAGATTTTGTTGAGATGACCATTGTGATCAAGTTTCTTAAAGATTAAGTCAACATTGTGACCTCTAGTGACTACACAGGGTTTTTCTATAATTTGACCTTGTGACCTAGTTTTTGACCCTGGATGACCCAAAATCAAACTTGACCTAGATTTTATTGAGATTATCATTGGGACCAAGTTTCATAAAGATAAAGTCCAAATTGTGACCTCTAGTGACTACACAAGAATTTTCTATGATTTCACCTAGTGACCTAGTTTTTTACCCTGGATGACTTAATATCAAACTTGACCTAGATTGTGTTGGGATGATCATTGTGACCAAGTTTTATAAAGATAAGGTCGAAACTATGACCTCTAGTGACTACACAAGGTTTTTCTATGATTTGACCTTGTGACCTAGTTTTTAACCCTGGATAACCCAATATCGAACTCGACCTAGATTTTGTTGAGATAATCATTGTGACCAAGTTTCATAAAGATTAAGTCAAAATTGTGACCTCTAGTGACTACACAAGGTTTTTGTATGATTTGAACTAGTGACCTAGTTTTTGACCCCAGATGACCCAATATCAAACTTGGCCTAGATTTTGTTGAGATGATCATTGTGACCAAGTTTCATAATGATTAAGTCAAAATTGTGACCTCTAGTGTCTACACAAGCCAATTGTTGACGGACGGACGACGGACGACGGACGACGAGTGATCACAAAAGCTCACTCTGTCACTTTGTGACAGGTGAGCTAAAAATAAAGTGTAAATTTATGATAAATGATTACAACATAAGTGAAAAACGATGTTTAAAAGGAACCCCACCCACTTTTTTAACACTACGCAGGAATTCTTGTGAACACTATTTCCTGTATAAATCGAAATGAAAGTAGTTTATTCGTGTGGTTCTTCATTGCATGTGTCCGATAGACACTCATGTTAAGTTTGTAAAAAAATAATGAATAATCACTTTTCCGTTACTATGGTAACCAAGCAAAATGTTCAAATGAATGTTAACAACTTACAATTAGTGACACCTGTAATTTTGTTGTATATATTATATAACATTGTTTCAAAAACGATAGGGCTACAATTCTGGCTGATGTGTGGCTTGGTTAATCTGGTAGTTGCCGTGGTTACCAAGGATGAAAGAAGGAAAAAGGCAATTTTGAATTTATTTTTACAATTTTCACAAATAATGCTAGATACTAGTAGATATAAGTTATTGATATAGTTTGTTAATCATCCTAATAGAACAGTTTTCTATTTTTTACTGGTGTATGGCCATTTTATTATGGTAGTTACCATGGTTACCTTCTAAGAAGGAAGGCGAAAATCCTGTTAATTATAGTTTTCTTTCAATTATCACAAATAATGCTCCATACTTGTAGATATTTATTATTAATCGAGTGTGTTAATCATCCTTATTGATAAGTGCTTTATATCAAACTGATGAATTACCATGCTATTATGGAAGTTACCATGGTAACCAAGCAAGAATGGAGGAAAGATCCACCCTTTGATCGTATTTTCACAATTTTCATCACGACTGCTGCATACAAGCATATATTTGTTATTGATATAGTTTGGTAATCATCCTGATTAAAGTATGCTCCATTTCTAACTGAGGCATAACTATGTTATTATGGTTGTTACCATGGTAACCTAGCATGAATGAAGGAAACTCCATATTTTGACCGCATTTTCACAATTTTCATCAAGAATGTTGCATACAAGCAGATATATGTTCATAATATAGTTTGGTAATCATCCTTATGATAGAATGTTTTAGTTTTAACTGAGACATGACCACGTTATTATGGTAGTTACCATGGTAACCCAGGTTTTTTACTATATAAGAAAGGTTGGTCAATGTTATTGTATGACAATTGTATGAAAGTTATGACCCTAACAAGCGCCAATTTGACCTTTGACCTTCTACTGTGACATTGACCTTTGATATAGAACCTGGGAGTTGGGCATTACACTCCGCCTCATTGAGGTTAATATCCATGCCAAATATAAGAACAAATGGTCCATGTATGACACAGTTATGGTCCGGACAAGCTTCAATTTGATGTTTGACCTCCAATTGTGACCTTGACCTTTGGGATAATAATCTTGAGGTTGGGCATGACACTCCTCCTCATAGAGGTAAATATTCATGCCAAATATAAGCAAGAGATGACCAAGCATGACAAAGTTATGGTCCGGGCAGTATCGGACGTACGGACACTTGCGCACACATGCACATACACCTAAAGTGACGACTAAGTCTCGCTCACCGCAAGCGGGCTCGACAAAAACCATTTCTGTCCAATAACTTAAGTATGCAAATGCGATGTCAAAAATAATCATGATGAAACCTTTTGTATTATGTTAAAATGCTGCTTTTGATTGAAAGTGTGGCTTGCTTGTGTCAAGGTCATTGTTACTAAAAAAGAAAAAAATATTTCCACTGATTATCTTTTGTTTGAATTGAGATATACTGTTAAACATTGCTGTGTGGGTAACCTGTGTAAAGACACCGCTTGTGATTGAAAGTTGGTCAGGTGAGATCAATGTCACTTTTACTAAACAGCATTGCTGACAAAATAATGCTTGGCTGACATGAAAATCTGGTTTTCGTTGAATATCCACGTCTTGTTTTACTTCATAGAGCTAGAACTCATCCTTTTTCTCCATAAACTACAAACCAATGATGTATCCCCCTTCATCCCTTCACACCTAACCTTAACCCTAAAAACCCTATTAATGAATTATTCCCATAAAAATAAATACTATTCACTTGGATACCAGATCTGTATCAACACAAAGACACCATCAGGGAATAGATCACTCATCATTGAGGATGACTTACTGAACAATTGAAGCAATCCTGGTAAAAATGTAAAAATATGGTAAATAACTGGAGTTTTCCTTCTTTCTTGCTTGGTTACTATAGTAACTACCAAAAACATGGTCATACATCAGCAAGAAATGGAACACTTACCAATACGGATACCAAACTATATCAATAACATAATATCTGCAAGTATGCACCATTATTGATAAAAATTGTGCAAATATGGTCAAACTGTGGATTTTTCGTTCTTTCTTGCTAGGTTACCATGGTCACTTCCATTATAACATGGTTATTCATCAATTAGAAATAAAGCACTTTTTAATTAGGATGACTAGCAAACTATATCAATAACATATATGCAGCATTTTTGATGAAAATTGTGAAAATATGGTCAAAAAGTGGATTTATTCTCCTTTCATGCTTGGTTACTATGGTAACTTCCATAAAAACATGGTCATGCCTCAGTTAGAAATGGAGCACATATCAATAAAGATGATTACCAAACGTTATCAATAACATATACATGTATCTGCTTGTATGCAGCATTATTGATGAAAATTTTGAAAATACGATCAAAAGGTGGATTTCCCCCTTTATTGCTTGGTTACCATGGTAACTTCCATTATAACATGGTTATTCATCAATTAGAAATAAATCACTCATCAATTAGGATGATAAACAAACTAGATCAATGATACATGTCTACTAGAATGGAGCCTTATTGGTGATAATTGAAGGCATACTGTAATTAAGAGAATTTTCGCCTTCCTTCTTTCTAGGTTACCATGGTAACTACTTTAATAATAAAATGGTCGTTCATCAGTAAGAAATGGAGCACTGTTCTAATATGAACTAAGGCATTGCCTAAAGGGGATTCAATCATCCATTGATACTATATCAAAATAACTCATTACAGTTATTAGTGAGGGGCATCTTCACAGTATGGTTGTTCATACAGTTTGTATTTATTCTACATTTCATGAAATTCAGATAGAATTTTAATAACTCAAGGAAAATTGACTAATACAACAAGAGGACCATTGGCTCTAAAGCGCTCACCATATGACCAGCAGTTTAGGCAGAATCACTGACCTGGTGATCTAGTTTTTGACCCCAGATGACCTAGTTACGAACTAGACCTAGATTTCATAAAGCTACACATTGTGGCCCAGTGTCATTAATATAACATAAAAAATGTGACCTCTAGAGCGTAAACAAGGTTTAAAAATGATGTGACCTAGTTTTTGACACAAGATGACCCAGTTACACACTTGACTTAGATTTCAAAGCGACAAACATTGTGTCTAAGTTTCATATAGATTAGGTAAAAATGTGACCTCTAGAGTGCTAACAAGGTTTTTCTTTGATGTGACCTTGTGACCTAGTTTTTGACGCCAGGAGACCCAGTTACCCAGATACCTAGATTTCATGAAGCTACACATTGTGGCCAAGTGTCATTAATATAACATAACAAGAGAGCCCAAAGGGCCCTAGGTCGCTCACCTGTCGAACTTGACCTAGATTTTGTTGAGAAGATCATTGTGACCAAGTTTTATACAGATTAGGCCAATATTGTAACCTCTAGTGATTACACAAGGGTTTTCTATGATTTGACCTTATGACCTAGTTTTTGACCCCAGATAAACCAATATCAAACTTGACCTAGATTTTGTTGAGATCAATATTGTGACCAAGTTTCGTAAAGATCAGGCCAAATATGTGACCTCTAGTGACTACACAAGGTTTTTCTATTATTTGACCTTGTGACCTAGTTTTTGACCCCAGATGACCCATTATCGAACTTGACCTAGATTTTATTGGGATGATCATTGTGACAGAGTTTCATTAAGATTAGACCAAAATTGTGACCTCTAGTGACAACACAAGGTTTTTCTATGATTTGACCTTGTGACCTAGTTTTTGACCTCGGATGACCCAATATCGAACTTGACCTAGATTTTGTTAGGATGATCATTGTGACCAAGTTTCAAAAAGAATAAGTCAAAATTTCGACCTCTAGTGACTACACAAGGTTTTTCTATGATTTGACCTTGTGACCTAGTTTTTGACCTCGGATGACCCAATATCGAACTTGACCTAGATTTTGTGGAGATGATCACTGTGAGCAAGTTTCATAACAATTAAGTCAAAATTGTGGCCTCTAGTGACTACACAAGGTTTTCTATGATTTGACCTTGTGACCTAGTTTTTGACCCCGGATGACCCAATATCGACCTTGACCTAGATTTTGTTAGGATGATCATTGTGACGAAGTTTCATAAAGATTAAGTCAAAATTGTGACCTCTAGTGACTACACAAGGTTTTTCTATTATTTGACCTAGTGACCTAGTTTTTGACCCCAGATGCCCCAATATCGAACTTGGCCTAGATTTGTTAAGATGATCATTGTGACCAAGTTTCATAAAGATTAGGCTAAAATTGTGACCTCTAGTGTGTACACAAGCCAATTGTTGACGGACGGACGGACGACGGACGGACAGACGGACGTACTCATGAGACGGTACTTGTGGGGTTTTCTTTTGTTCTTTCTTTTGTTTGGTTGCAACCCACAAGTAGCATTTTGCACCCCACAAGTGACGGAATGAATGGAATCTAAAAATAGCCTATTGTTCCACACCCCACAACTACCGGTGCATTCGTACGGACAGACGGACAGACGGACGGACGGACGACGGACGACGGACGAAGAGTGATCACAAAAGCTCACTCTGTCACTTTGTGACAGGTGAGCTAAAAAATGTGACCTCTAGAGCGTAGTGATGTACCGATTATCGGATAACATCGATTAGTGGTGTGCAGAAGTCAGCCGATTCCGATGATCGATGTCATTCATCCATAATCGATCATCGGATAAATATAACAAAATGTTAAACAAGACTTATTTAATCAAAAATTGCTAGGAAAATTTCAAAGCATGGAAGTTTGAACCAATTGGATGCCTGTTAGAACCAATTCAAAGAATTTGTTCAAACTCAGATAGTAAAACGTCTACCGAAAATCATTGTTTTTCCCTTTGTCACCTTTTTTCGCGACTTGGGAAGTAGGAAAACATGCATTAGTACACTGCATATTCAGTCCCTGTTCTGCTGATTATTAATCGGGAAAATCGCTTTGGAAGTGCCAGTCGATTCTAGCTGATGATCGATTATGATTTGCAACCGATGTCCCATCACTACTAGAGCGTAAACAAGGTTTTAATTTGATGTGACATAGTTTTTGACCCCAGATGACCCAGTTACGCACTTTACCTAGATTGCAAAGCGACAAACATTGTGACCAAGTTTCATGTAGATTAGGTAAAACATGTTCACGAGTGCTCAGGTGAGCTAAAAACTTGACGGACATCATCACAGTATGAGCGTTCCTATTCATTTTAAGTTTCATGAAATCATACCAGCAGCCAGCTATTTACAAAGAAATGAATCTGAATGGACGGGCAGAGTGAATTATACATTAAATCAAGGGCAATAACTCTAAAGAAAATTGTCCAATAACAAAACTTGACTGGCATCATCTTAGTGTGAGCATTCATTTTCGTTTTAAGTTTCATGTAATTTTACCGGCTAGTTACAAAGAACTGACTAGGAAAGGACGGGCGGAGGTAATTCTTCAATAAATCAAGGGTGACAACTTAAGAAAATTGACACACAGAATGTGTGTTCATATTCATTTTAAGTTACATGAAATTCTTCCAGCTAATTACAAAGAACTGAATGCAAATGGACTGGCGGATGAAAGTTTTCAACAAATCAAGGGCAATAACTCTAAGGAAAATTTACCAATAATGATAACTTGACAGTCATCATCACTGTAATTGGGTGCTCATATTCATTTTATGTTTCTTGAAATTCTACAAGCTAGTTACAAAGAAAGGAATGCGAATGGACGGTCAGAGTGAATTATACTGTAAATCAAGGGTAATAACTCTTAAGGGAAATTGACCAACTTAAACAAACTTGACGGGCATCATGACTTTTTTATTTTAAGTTCTTAAAAATGTACCAGTTAGTAGAAAAATGGCTGCAGACAGAAGGACAGACAGAAATATTTAATAAATCAAGGTAAATGACTGTCAAAGGAAAAACACCTGACAGGCATCATCAAAGTACTGTATAGTTGTTCATATTTATTTTGATTAAGTTCCATGAAATTCTACATGCAAGTTACAGAGAAATGGCTGTTGATGGCGATGCGTCTTTGTAAGCCGTATGGCCAGTCCACACGCACATTACCCCAAGTGCCGGAGTAAAAGTTAAGCATTACATAAGTTCAGTGAGTCACAATGTAACTATATAGACTTCACATAATCTTCCTTTTTTGCAAAAAATAATCGCGATTATTGTACCTAGTTGCTCTATTCGCTTAATGCAGCCACCCCCCTGTCAAAAAGTATTAGATTCAGAATTTCTCGCACATTGCTGTTAAATTAATTCTGTTATACTGGAAAACGGGTTTTATCCTGTAATGTTGATATGGTCAGTGACAAACCGTATCTGCAGTTATAACTGAACTACCTTTTAGGAGACCCCTAAGGAATCAAAATGATAATGAGCCAGAATATGGTTTTAAAAACAGTGTGTTTTTAGCGTTTTCTTGAATGACGACTAGAGCTGTCATTGATACGACCCAAGGCATATTGATGATTCCAATATATAGGAAGACAAGCACCGGCGATACATCGTTATACAGTTACACATATATATAACAGGGTTCTCGGTAGGATTTTGAAGTAGGAGTCCCAGGACTCCTTCTTAGCAAAATGTTGGAGTCCTATAATAGACGAACAAGAAACAGGCCTTTCAGTCAATGATCCCTTTTTAGCCATTCTACACTGTACATGTTGGGTATATATTCAGCTTTGAGATAGCACCTTTGGTTAGAGTTTAGACTTGACCCATTTTTACAATTTGTGAACTTACATTTTAACAGAGGGACTGTTTTGTGCAGAAAAAGGATTTTTCGGTGGTTCCATTCATTTACCCAGGTAGCGGTTCTCAATATCGACATTACTCGGTAATTAAAACCCAATTTTCTGGATCCGGAATTTCACAGTCAGGGGGTTAGCGAGCAATAAGCGGTATAGTGGGAGTGTATATTTTTTTCCTTTTCAACGTTTAAACATGAAAAACATATAAAACAATTATTGCACATTATCATTAAACATCTTAATTTTATAAACTTTAGCAAGAATTATCTGAAAAAATGTTCAATATTTGAAATATTGCATTTTATTCTACACTGTCGCTTTCGAAGCTCGATACCGATGGTGAGAAAATACATGCATTTTTCGAGTTAAACATATTATTGAGGCAAAAATATTGTCAGCGAGGTCGTAAAATAATGTTGTCAATGTGTTCAAGTAAGACTTTATTCAAATTCTTATCTTTTGGCTAAAATAATCGCGATTTTTGTACCTAGTTGCTCTATACGCTATATCAGTTTCCCCCCTGACGTACATTCAGATTATCTCGCACATTATCGCTCAATTAATTCCGTAATCCCAGACAACGGGTTTTAACCAGTAATGTCGATATGGTGAATATTGTAAAATGTGAATCGATAATCGATTGGTTAAAAATATTGTTGATACCGCTTAGGTCAATGACAGCTCTTATGATGGCATCACACCGGAGGTCACATGGCAGCTACATACTGTAATGGACAGTCACAGCAGAGCGACAGATGAATACCGATCAACACGACAGAAACTTTGTTAAACGCGGGTCAACCAACACAGACCTTAACTGGATCTGAGGGTTCTTTGAAGGGTCTTGGGACATCTGTCACTTCTTCGGTCTTGTTATGTCTTTTTTTTCCAAAAAAACTTTCTTATAAATAATCATAAAAGCACTCATGAAGTTACATTGTTTGTATTTTGGTCAATTCTCATATTTTTTCACGGAGATCTGTATTGACAAACCAGCAGAAGACATTTGTGATCAATTAACATGGTCATCTAACACAGAATGATTGTTGATAATTAATTCACAATAAATGGTTGGTTGATTGTTTGTTGTGACAATTTGGGCACGAACAAATTTGGATACGCTTCGTTTATCAAACTTTATGATGCAAATTAGCATCGAAAGTTGATTTCTTTGTTTACCTACTTGATGAATGAAACAACTTCTTCCGTTTGCGAGGGACAGTCTAAAATGCTAACCGACCGCCTTTATCTCGCGCGCTAGCATTCTTACCTCCCCTATCGCGTTCAATGTTGTGTAAGCTAGGGCCTTCGGTTATCTCAAGGAACATTTTTAAACATCATTAGAAAATAAAAGATAATTTATTAACAACAAAAATATTTTTTTATGAGTTTGCCAATTCCATTCACGTCTTCAGAGTACCCCGAAAAAACACTTCCTGTACACACAAATCTCAATCGCACAGGGTGACCAAATTTCGGATGGGTTAAAAACTCGCCACACGTACAATGCCGTCTTGGATTTTCGGCATCTCGATTAGAATCCCTATTAGGTTATTAACAAACTATATCAATAACATATATCTGCTTGATTGCAGCATTATTGGTGAAAATAAGGTCAAAAAGTGCCATTTTCTTTCTTTCATCCTTGGTTACCACGGCAACCACCAGATTAACCAAGCCACACATTAGTCAGAATTGAAGCACTATCCTTTCTGAAACAATGTTATAATATAAACTAAGGCATTGCCTAAAATAGGTGATTCGTTCATCAAAAGATAATAAATTAATAAAGTTACTAATAAGTAGGTATTTTAAAAGGAAAAAATTAGTTACTTTTCATGGGTTATCAGTAAAATTAAGCAATAAAAGACATTGACGAGCATCATCACACAACGAGTGTACATATTTATTTTAACTACAATTAAGTAGTTGATTAATAAGACAATGTATTAGCCCTATTTCTGTACATGTTTAATTCAATGGTACTTGTTCCAATGCGGAAAGGTAGGAGCTTGCTTGTACATTTCTCTTAGTGGTAACGTAATTGCCTATTGGCTCAGGGCGATTTATTCATTGTTTCCAAATCTGAAACGTGCAACAAAGTAAGTCAAACGACCGAACATTAAAAAATCCTTTTTTAACGGTTTTCTCGTTCACAACGCCTCACAATCCAAGATGTTGGATGCTATTTTTAGATTACATTTTATCAGAGAACCTGCGGTCCAGCAGTGCTCTAAAGCCGTGCCGGACCTAGCCTTCAGTACTTCCTGAGTGTACAATAGATACGAAATATCACTGCAGTGTGTTGGTCCGTTGGGCCGTTTAATCCTGTGTTGCTTGTGTAATGCCGTATCTCGCTCGACCTAGCGGTCTCGCAAGATGTGGTTTGGCGCAAGCAACAAGAGGTAATGCAGTTTAACGGATCAACACCTTTTAAACCTTTTATTATATACCCACAAAAGTGGAAAAGCGCTTTAAAAATGCATTTAAAGTGTAATAGTAGAGCAGCAAAGCCACATTCTCAACATTTAAGGTGGACCCAAAAAGTAACAGGAAGAGTAAAATATCAAAGTGTTAGGAACAGTCTGAAGGTTATCAGACTGCCGGCATAAACATTGACGTCATGAACGTCGGCATATTTTCGGCATTGAATATAACGCGACGCGTATACGTCCATTTGGTTAATGTTTATGTCATGACGTCATTGACGTGGGCATATGTTCGGCATATAACACATCAGACAAGCATGATACGTATTCGGAAATCCAGACAAGTATGTTACGGCAAATACAATCTGTCGCGTTGTGTTCCACTGCGCGATTTGGCCTGTATTCGTGTCTATACTTTGCTTGGTATATAATAATGCTTCGATCGGCCCATGATGCCAGGATAATACCAACGTCGTCAGGACGTCGTCTCATTGTTCCGCTACATTTTGGCTGAAACATATCAGTATACAGCACCATTTTGATCATTCTCTAAGGTTATTTGATAAATAGAATGTTACATTCGTGCTCATTACGTATGAGTTCTATTAAACTCGTCGACAAAAACAATATTCATTGTCCACTTATGGAAATACCAGCTTTTCAACTTGAGTTTAGTCAACACGACCTTTTCACATTTTCTAAAAAATAGGTTCATAAGACGTGCCTTGTGATGCATATTTCGAATATGTATGTGTCTAACAAGGTCTTAAGCACTGTCGTGTAACTACGCCGGTGGGAATATTGCGTGCACCGGATGGGACACCCCCCACGATGGCGGCTGTATCAAATGTGAAAAGGCTACGACCATATCCTTCTTAGGCAGCGATATATCATACAACCAGGGGTATCGAATTAAACATATATTGAGTAGTGTATGTTATACATGTCGTCACTGATATTCGAAACTAAGAATCAGTGGACTCGATTTTCGTCGTCTAATCCATGAAGAACGTTCTATCTTTCGAATTACATACCTACTCCTTTGTTTCTTATAGGTCCATATCCTTTAGAAAGACCTGTTTTACCAAAAGAATTTCGTGCGCGGTCTGTTTTACGCTGACCAGGTCTATATTCGAAATAAAATAGACCTGCCCACGTGCACAACTGACCAAAACATACCCGCGCACGTAATTCTTTTAATAATACCGATCTTTCTAAAGGATACGGACATATTCGTGTGTATAGGTGAATTTTCAACTTGGGTAGCTAATTGGTGGGATTTACTGTACAAACTCTATGGTTAAAGTACATAAACATGCATAACCTAGAAATACACCTATAACAGAGTTTATCGTTTGTATAAACACTGTTTATAGTTTACCCTACATCTTTGTCCAATCAAAAGCCAGGGATTTTCAAATTTTTGGCGCTCTAATCTATTTATTTGTACAATGGGCAGAATAACTAGTAAGTGGTTCATGAAGTAAATCCATTTATTAGGACAATGTGGCTGTTTCCATATTTGGAAAACTAGACCCGCCTTCCTTCTAAAATTGTACTGTTATTCCTATACCAGTAATTACCAGCTTATATACGGGGCTGATCAACAAATACAAGGAAAAAAGTCCTAATTTCGTTATTTGTCGTTGTAATTGGATGACATGTTCTATACATGAAGATAAATGTATTTCAAGTTGATTTACCACTGATCATTAATATAAACCAAAGTCAGAACGAATGCGGTTTCCTATGGCAACAGCACTCGACGTTATGCGGCCCAAATTTTGTTGATATTTTCCAACGTTGAACGTAGCAAACGGTGACGTATAATTGGTGCGTTTGTAATTCTCTAAAGGGTGGGTTATGAATAATTATGTATTATATAATGATATAATATTACATTCATGATTTAAAAAATTCCGTTTTAGAACTATTTGCTTCAAAGTCGTTGTCAGAAAATGAGTGCGATACAGAAATCGGCGATGAAGTGACAGTCTTGTTGCGATTGAAACCTCATAACATACTAATGGCAATATTGCACAATGCAACCACTATGCAATGGCATACAAAACAGGCGTATGTTTGGTATAAATATGATATCATATGTAGCCGTTTGAAATCAATGCCGACATGCAAATGGGCTATACGACGTCAATAACAAATCACGTCATCAATATTAATGATCTCCAATAGCTTATACTTATAATTTACATGCAAGTTGGAAAGAACAAAATGACTTTCGGTTTACATGTCTATGAAGTGTATCTAGTTAGGTATTTTTGAGAATTGTTGACTGCAGTCTACATTATGAATTGTGCCACAAATGAGTATGTATACTGTTATATGTAACAACGTCGCGATGACATTGGGCCAGTGTAACCATAGTTACGTTACAGCTTTAATGTTTTTTCGACCAAATATTACCTCCAATTTAATGTTTTATTGTTATGTACATTGTGCATTTGTAATACGTCAATCTTTTATATGACCAATTATTTTAAGTATTGGTCACGTTATAAGGATTTCAAAGCATTTTCCCGCGTATTTGTTGATCATCCCTCGTACATACAATCTTGCCTGATTTTACCCTCATTACTCCTTCAATGGGCATGCTAGTGTTTGCAAACAAAAGCATTGGAAATGACACCAAAAAGTGGGCGGGTAAACTATAAGCCGGTTATAAATCACATATTAGAATTATAAACAAATTAATCATTCTAATATATGATCTATAACCTATACGTAATCGTTACTTGTATGCGTTCGGTGAATTTCGCCAACGTTCATTACAAAAAGCGTAATCAGCCGTTATATAGCAATTAAGCACTTTCGGTACTAAGATAGCACGTGTATTAAAATATACGACATAGTAAAAAATACATGTGTCATATCAATACAAACTTAAAAGGAATGATTTGATGATTTAATTTGTTTCAAATCAGTGTATGACAGCAAAAATATAAATTTCAATTTGAAGAAAAAAACATTTGAAAAACATGCACTATCCAACAATAGAATTTCAGAAAATGAACAGGGGTAATTGAACATTCTGTAAATATAAAACCGTCGAGTATTTTGGTGTTTTGAACCTTACATTTACCATTGCAATAATAATTTAACAATGCAGAAGCTACTTGTTTAATGACTTGTTTAATATTCTGTATTGTTGAGTAATTTTCGCGCGTACAGACGTGTTCCATGAGCGCGATAAATTACGATTACAAATCAAAATACTGCAAGCCATTAAGGGTTATGCGTTGCTAAACCATTGCTATAATATTAGGTTTAGCTTTTAATTTTAGTTAATTATAAACGTTATATTTACTTGTTCCTTACGACACTCTTCACAAAAGTATAATGCCAGTGACATGTCCGACATATCAATTGGTCGTATGGCAAGTAAGTCGGATAACAACCTCGTGCATCGGTCTATCTGTGCAGGACATACCTGGGTACTGTTTTATCAAAGGACTTACGGAAATTGTAAACTTACGATTAAATTTAAATTCTTTATAATTTGTTTACTAATACTGATTCAGTTAATAAACTCCTACAAACCATATTCATCACCAATTTGCAGTTGTTAAAGAATTATAAAGAATTCAAATTTGTGCGTAACTTTCAGATTTTCGTAAGTGCTTTGATAAAACAGTACATTCACGAAACACCTCGAGCGCTACGCGCTCTCTGTGTTCACGTGAAAACCGTGACCAGGTCTGTCCTACCCAGACAGACCTCCCACTCGGTCGATATCCTATACTTACCACAGGTAACTGTATCATTAATAAACAGTACCTAAAAAAAAATTCTTATACAAGGTGTATTTCCATGAATTGACCAGGTATCAAAAACAAGAATTGGCTTTCGATATCTTCATAAAGTAATTATATTCGTAAAAAACATGACTATAACTACTTTCATGCGAAATCCCATCGAAATTGGTCAAGTAGTTAAACAGTTATGCCATAAATACGTAATACGGTATCCACCCGGTCACTGAGGTGGACTAAATAAAAACAAAAAAAACGGAAATATTGAGGAAATCACCAACATATTTCGAATTTACCGTTGTGTAGAAACATAATAATGCGGTAAAATTAAAGAACGAAAAAGTTGGAACAGATTTACCTGGTTGACACATGTTCACTTCAGTGAATGTATACGTGTAAGCCGAAAAACGAATCGTTTGCATATTTAAATGTCAAAATGACTCCATGTTTGTGCGAACGTTCCGAATGATGCGCGTGATTTCCTTTTTGTAACAACGATTTTCATTGGTTGATTTCATTGGGGTTTCCCAGGACTTGGTTACCAGCGTACAAACGATGTATACTACGCCAATGAAAACAACCGTTATAAAATACGTTCGAAATACCCGTCAGACACACTAAAAACCACTACAGCCGTTCCTACAGCGTTTATCGCCCTCGAAAAATAAAATCAAAGTTTAAACAATGAATTATATCGTACGAAGGTAAATTTAAGCATGTTTTCGAATGCTTTCGATTCACAAAGATGTTTTTGATCACCCACAGCTTTAAATAGATGATTAATGCCGTAAATACTTTAAATTATGAAAAAAACATGCGCAATTAGACCACGCCTATTCGTGAACTTCGTGCGATATGCAAATAGCATCCTGTTCTTTTGGTCATCCATGGTTCAACCACAGGTTACTGTTTCATTGATAAAGAGTAAAAAAAATATTATTAATTTTATGTCATCTTAGAGAGGTGCATTTGTACTAAAGGGGTCAGCTTTTCATGGACAACATTGTTAGAACTACCTCCATGCAAAATCCCATCGAATTTGATCAACTATATCGTTGGATGATCCAAATAACTATAGACCAATTTCTATTCTCCCTTCTATTTCTAAAATATTCGAAACTCATGTTTCAAATCAATTACAGGCATTTTTCAAAAATACTAATATCTTACATGAAACTCAGTCTGGTTTTCGAAAGCGGCATTCGTGTCAAACTGCTTTGATTAATTTGATCGAAAATTGGGCTAAAAATATTGATTCGGGTTGCTTAATAGGCACTATTTATTTAGACTTTAGAAAAGCTTTCGACTTTGTCGATCACATAGGGGTCTGTATCGACTCACTGGTTTCTCAATCACTAGATATAGATTAACAGGGACGTAACTCGTATCAAAATTGCGACACCACCAACTTTACAAACAGTCTTGTAACTTTTCCAAAAAGGCAATTAATCACATACTGTTTTCTCCAGTAGCAAGCTTATACATTTATCTTCGAGATACAACCAATCTTATGTCAAAATATATCGCACTTGAGCCGTTACAAATGCATACATGTTGAAAATATACTGAAAAATAAAAACAGGACAAACATGTGGACAGGCCCTTACCATACTATAGGGCTCTTCACGCAGGAGTGTCGACAAAAACAATGCCATGATTGGAAGACTGTATAATAACTAAAACTATAACCAAAATATCACCTCTGAAAAGTAACACAAGCGCTAGTGCGGTCATTCTATCATTTTGAAATCTAAAAATGTTCATCGGACTTCCATGTTTGTAAAGCCGAACACCCGATGATACAAGCCATTTTACTGGATGAACTTTCGAACATGTGACCACTACAAACAGATAATACTAGTTCTCGATATTCTAGCGCAGTTAATACGTATTGGATGCACAACCGGGATCAAGTAGTTTGTAAATAAAAATACTACGTATCGGTCTACAAATTGTGCACGAAAAACTCGTGTTCTGATCCAATTGAGTAAGCAAAGAATGTAGAATGGTTGTAAATATTACTATATTCCACGGAAAAGCGTGCAGCAGTTAAAGGTTTTAAACTAATCAATGAGTCTACTCCCCATTTTAAGAAGCACACGTTAAATGTACATGAGGGATGATTAACACATAAAAAGGAAAATGCTCATAAATTCTTGTTAAGTGACCAATGTTGTTAAAACATATAATATATTGGCTTATTATAAATTATGAACTATACAAAACGTTCATTTTAACACAAACAAACAAACAACTAAACGTTTATGTATTTGGATTATTTTATTTAAAAATTCACGTCATGTGCAATAAGGAGTACAGCACTGAGAATTGGGTCTGATCCTTACCTTTACTGTATACTTGAATATATAACAAGTTCTTGCGTTGAATTTATGAATTTCTGCGATCAAATTGTAAATACCCATACCAGTAACTTGCACGTGCCTATGTTCTTCAGAGTTTTGAATCGGTACTAATCGTTTTAGAAAAAGTTATTTCCGGTTTAGAAAATTGCGGAGTTGAAAGAAGTGAATGGTTGAAAGTATTCAAATTACGAAACTTTTGAGTCCTAACATATTCTTTCATAACGTTTAAGCCTGATTCAAATCATGAAAATTATTGAAAAAATACATATTTATTATTTGCTTTCAATGGATTACGGAGATTTTTCAGTGAAAATAACAGTGAAAATAACAGTGAAATTACCACTTTGTTATTTTCACTGTTTTAGAAGCTGGTTCCAGTATCGTTCAGAAAAAGAAACGTAACGTCAACGGCGCCGGGCTTTAAAATATATGTTACGTCATCATGACGTCACAATTGTCACGTCGTAACTTTATTACACTAGTGTATTATAAAAAATAAATAATGGCTTTATTACGCTGCCGCGACGTCAAACATATGATAAATAGCAAATAAAAGACGAGTGTAAAACTATAATAACTATTTATAGGGAATATCTGTGCAACCCGTCTCTTAGATTGGAAAACACTCTTTTCGAAGTATTTGTTCGCCTGGTTTTCTATGTGGTGCTGCCTGGCAGCCAGAGGCTAGATCTATAGTCTCTGTTGTAGAGCAAACAAATTCCAAAGTCATTTTTTCTTTGATCAGATTATCAAAAAAACCTGATGGGAAATCCCCACTGGATGCAGTGCATTTGTTCATATTACATATAGACAATATATCATCTGTTAATTTATGCTAATAGAATAGGATCGAGTTAAATTCTCTGTACTTTACTACATGTATATTGATACCATATTTATATACAACTACAAAATTTAATGTATATATCAATGCACGATCAAAACCAATCCGTTATCAAAACATGACGTTACAAACGCACGATTGGTACTTGTAAAACAGTTTGCGACACGCAACGTTGGAAACATTAAGCTGTAAGGCCCCGAATTAAGTTACCACAGGAGTTCATGTCTATTCGGACTTTGGTTAATAATAAGAATATATGGTTAAAGAAAGGGTACCTATATATTTAGAACGTTTCATATACTTCCAATAACGAATAAAGTAGATAGGCCTACAGTACTAAATTAGTAACTTTTCCGCATATTTGTTGATCAACCCTCGATCGAATTTCCTAATGTCCTAAGGTATGGTTTGCGACGTCACATGTCCCACCAAAGCGTGTCCAATAAAATGGCTTGTATCATCGGCTATTCGACATTACGTCACGTGACTCAAAATGGAAGTCCGATGAACATTTTTAGATTTCAAAATGATAGAATGACCGCACTAGCGCTTGTGTTACTTTTCAGAGGTGATATTTTGGTTATAGTTTTAGTTATTATACGGTCTTCCAACCATGGCATTGTTTTTGTCGACACTCCTGTGTGAAGAGCCCTATAGTATGGTAAGGGCCTGTCCACATTTTTGTCCTGTTTTTATTTTTCAGTATATTTTCAACATGTATGCATTTGTAACGGCTCAAGTGCGATATATTTTGACATAAGATTGGTTGTATCTCGAAGATAAATGTATAAGCTTGCCTCTGGAGAAAACAGTATGTGATTAATTGCCTTTTTGGAAAAGTTACAAGACTGTTTGTAAAGTTGGTGGTGTCGCAATTTTGATACGAGTTACGTCCCTGTTAATCTAGTGATTGAGAAACCAGTGAGTCGATACAGACCCCTATGGTCGATCATGGACTATTACTTCGTAAGTTAAGACTATATCGTTTCAATACTCAAGCAATCAAGTGGTTTAAATCTTATCTTAAAGATAGACATCAATCAGTTCGAGTTGGAAATTCTCATTCTTCCTTTCGATCAGTTAAATGTGGTGTACCTCAAGGATCTATCCTTGGACCGCTACTTTTTTTGCTCTTTATAAATGACCTTCCGTTATATCTAAATTCAACAGAAATCGATATGTACGCAGATGACACGACTCTTTATACACATGGTAAATCAATAGATAATATCGAACGTTCACTACAAAGTGACCACAACATAGTTTTAAAATGGTGTAAATTAAACAAAATGAATCTCAATCCTCAGAAAACAACATGTATGTTATTAGGCTCAGTCAATTCAATTAACAAAACGAGAAATCTTAATATATCAATAAATAACCAAACCGTGTCATGTGTAACAACACAAAAGGTTGTAGGAATCTTGGTTGACAATAATCTCAAATGGGAACAACAAATATCTAGCGTACATAACAAACGAAATTCAAAACTCTGTCTTTTGAGAAGAATTAAACCATTTTTAAATTCTGATATGAGATTGATGTTTTATAACGCATACTTATTACCATTATTTGATTACGGTGTTGTTTTATGGCACTCATCTTCGATAAAATGTTTAAACAAAATAATCAACATCCAAAAGAGGGCAGTGCGAATGATATCAGACAAATGATATGATTATGATGCAAATATTTTATTTCAAGAACATAATCTAATGCCTTTTTTGTTAAGATGTAAATATCATGTTGCTGTGCTGGTACATAAAACGTTAAATAACTTGTCCTCTATATATATGTATAATATTCTACAATTTTCAACAAATAATGTGTATTCTTTGCGATCTGTAACGAATAATAACATAGTACATCCTGTTTGTAAATCATACTTTACTAAATTAACTTTCCAGTATAAAGCTGTGACAATATGGAACGCTTTGCCCAGTCAAGTTAAAAACACAACGTCAGAGAAAATGTTTAAATCTATATTAAAATCATACTTATCCGCAAATCTAACAAAGATAAATTAAAAAACACTCGGGTTATTGCTGTTTACCAGGATCTTTTAATACAATATTTTAAATGTCAGAATTTACTTTTTTGTATTGTCTGCCATTTTATTGATGCTTTTGAATGTTTGTATATATTTATGCTTGTTTTGTTAGATGACCCCTTGAAAGATAAGCCCTTGGCTTAATGAGTATATCATCGGAAAATAAAGTTATTATTATTAAAAAGTTATACCATGAAATGTATATTAATGTATAATTTAAAACGTGCGAGAGAATTCGAAACCCTTAAAAAAAGGACAACCAAAAGATTTTTGGCGATACTTTAATAACAAAAAAAACGAATAACAGTAAAAATGACGAAGTCCCCTTGTCTGATTTTAGATCATTTTTCGAAAACATGTTTAAAAACAATGTGTTTAACGGACACTGTGATTCTGAGTCATTTTACCAAAACAATGACTTTAATGATAACTCAATATTTCAGGAACTTGATGAAAGCATAACCGTGGAGGAAGTTAAAAGAGCTATTCGATTATTAAAACGTAATAAAGCGTCTGGTGAGGATAAATTACTAAACGAATACTTTATCGAAGCTTGTGATATATTAGCAGGTTATATAACTGATATCTTTAATAACATTTTATCATCAGGTATTTATCCGGATAACTGGACTAGAGGTATAATTATCCCTATATTCAAAAAGGGCCGTAAAGATGAAGCTAGCAGCTACAGGGGCATAACCCTGTTGAGTAATTTTTCAAAACTATTTACCGCAGTGTTAAATAATAGAGTATCTAAATGGTGTGACGAAAATGACAAAATATCTGATGCACAGTTTGGATTCAGGCCGGGTAGATCAACCATTGATGCTGTATTTATACTAAACTCTATAATACAAAAAATATTAAATGAAAACAAGAGACTATATAGTACATTCGTATACCTAAAACAATGTTTCGATACCATTTATAGGAACGGATTATGGTTTAAACTCTATTATTCGGGACTGCAAGGAAAACTATTAAGAAGTGTTCGTAGTATGTATCAGTCGGTAAAATCATGTGTAAAACAGTGTGGAAATTTCTATGATTTCTTTGAAATATCTGTAGGACTAAGACAAGGGGAAATACTTTCACCCATCATGTTTTCGTTATTTGTTGAAGACCTGGAACTTTATTTACAAGGCAGGCATACTTCTGGAATAACGTTAAACGATATTTGTCTCATACTTTTACTGTTCGCAGATGATATGGTTATTCTAGGATTAACACCAGAAGATTTACAAAACTCGATAAATCGCCTATCTGATAATTGCAATAAGTGGGGATTAAAGGTTAATGTTGCTAAGACAAAGGTAGTTGTTTTTAGAAAACGAGGAAGACTTAAACATAATGAGCACTGGTATTTTGAAGGACAGGAACTTGAATCAGTAAACGATTTTAATTATCTCGGGTTACTTTTAATTGCACTGGTAATTTTAACTTAAATGCACAAACCCTACATGGTAAAGGATTGAAGTCGTTAAACGTCTTAATTTCAAATCTAAAGAAATATAATACTAAACCTATAACAGCTATGCAATTATTTGACTCCCTAGTATCATCAACAAACACATACGGTTGTGAAATTTGGGGATTTTCTAAACCAAAATTACTAGAAAATCTGCATACCAAGTTTTGTAAAGTCATTTTAGGAGTCCGACAAAACGCATGTTACGCAGCAGTATATGGTGAACTGGGACGGTACCCGCTTTACATTACGAGATACACCAAAATAATAAAATATTGGTTAAAAGTTATAAACAGTGAAAACATCTTTGTCCAAACAGTTAAACAATTTTCGCTAGAGGATGTAAATAATAGGTTTTGCAATTGGTTTTCCGAGGTGAAACAACTTTTGTCCAGACACGGATTTCTATACATATGGAATAACCCACCTCAAGCTACAAACTCAAATGCATTTGTAGCAAACTTTAAACAACGTTTAATTGGCGAATATTTACAGGAATGGCGGAAAACTTAAATTCAAATAATGTTCTCATACTATATAATGCATTGAAAGAATCATTCGAAATGTCAAGTTATCTGGACACTATATTATCGGCTAAACTCCGATCACAATTAACTAAAATTCGTATATCGGCACAAGAGTACAAACTGGTAGATATGAACGAGAACGTGTTGAAAGAAATAACCGAATTTGTCAAATCTGTGGTACGAATATAGTCGAGGACGAGTATCATTTCATTCTCGAATGTGCAGTTTATCATAATCTGAGAATTAAATACATTAAACCGTACTACAGAACGAGAAAAAGCATGTATAAACTAACACTGTTGCTAAACACTACAAATAAAGCAGAACTTTTGTCATTATGTAAATTTATCAAAGAAGCATTGTCTGTACGTACGCAACGCTTAAACGCCCAATAAGTTTGGGGTAAATAGTAAAAGTCCAAAATTATACATTTATGTAAATTATTGAGCAATCCCGCGACATTCTACGGTAGTAATATGTTACTAGTCAATTGAAAATAATAAATATTGTGTTAATTTTGCGGCAAACCCAGAAAGTTTGTCGAATATGTTTTTTCCATTGTACATGTATATAAAAATCATTGTTATGCCATAATCGTCATTATAATTATATTTGAAATTGTATGTCAAGTTGAAACAATATTTATGAATTTAGAAATTAACTACAGATACTACTTATTCTTATACAAACCATTACAGCTTGAACTGACTGCGTTTGAAATTATATATTTGATTAATACATCTCCATATTTTGTTGTTAAAAGGAACATATTTAATCCATCCATAATATGTTTAAGTGAATGTTTGTTTATTTATATTAAGTACCATAATTAATCGCATACATGTATGTCTTTCCATTCACGTTACATATGCACTATTTGTACCATGTTTATCCATATTTATGATGCATCCTTATTTCACCACGTGTATTTGATGTTGTATATACTTTTGTTTATCATGAGAAACTGTACAGTTTAAATGAATAAACTGTCTATCTATCTATATCACGGTGTCCAGTCAATCACTGAGGTGCATTCAATGAAAACGACAATGCTATTCTAAACAAGAAAAAAAGAAATGATTTCACGCCCTGTGGATTTATTTTCTTATTTATGGACGGATTTTAAAAATATTGATTACAAATTAAAGACGAATCTCTCTAGTTTCTGATTGTGTAAAACTATGTAATACAACACCAGTATTAATGCAATGTTTGTTAAAACAAAATGCACCTCAGTGAATGTATATTCTATAAAAACAATATTTGTTTGTGTACTCTATATTAATGATACAGTTACCTGTGGTTTTACCCACCGATACAAATGCAGCTTTAGAGATGGCGTGTAGTATTAACCATTTATTTGAACGGGGGTATCAATATATTTCACAATTCAAACTTCACCGACTTTATGGTTAAATGCACACATCTTATTGTTAAACACACCTTATAAAATGTAACCGTCTATTTGACCATTAAACGCGTCTCTTTCGTGCCAATTATTGTCCATGGACTGACCGAATTACAGGCACGCGAATCTCGTGCCTCGCTCGCTAAGGTTCAAATCTTTGAAAAAAATATTTAATAAACTCTAACCTAGGCCATACATAGAGCATTTTGGTTAAATAAAGATCACCACTTTTCATCCGGGTATATTTTGAATAAACACTCATCGAGTCGTGAAAGCACTGTACTAGTTTTCGGAGATGAGGTGGGTGCATGTGTACTTAATACACTGCGTTTTACTATAGAAGGATTTCGCGAGGACTCAACTGCAGTGGGATGTAATAGTTCTAGGTCTGTCATTTGAAAGCTCACAGTGATTGCTACACATTAAACTTTGGTCAGTTTTAACTTGATACTCAAAAGCGTTTTTAAGGATAACCCGATAAAGGAAATGTGAATTAAGGTGTGGTTAAATCCTCAAACAGTTCAAGATGTCAGGTAAGTTTTTTTCCTTTAATTAGATAGATCTACTTGTTATTATTTTAGAGGTTGTTGCGATAGCCGAGTGGTTTAATGCGTTTTGTACTCTGCATTGCTATGGGATGGCGCCGTTCAAAAATAGGTTTGAATGCCACCAACTAACAACTTCTTCATTACAGTGGAAATTAACTCTCATCGCTAAGGTGACCAGCGACAGATCTAACCAATGTACTAGCCATGCAGGCATAGAATAATGCGATCCTCGTACTGAAAAATCTTAGTGCATGTTCAAAAAGTAAAATAAATTCAAATTTACAAAATGTAATACACTGATACATATGAATTAACATCAATTTATGTATAAATATAAGGTAAATCTATGCCCTTAATTTTAGTGCATGCATATAAAGGGCCTAAAGGCCCTGTCACACCACAGTGCGTTTTCACCGCGTCAGCCCGGCGTTGTTAAAATTTCCAGAACGCCGTGTGATCGCCGGAATAACTTGATATTTTCGTGTAATTTGACAAGTCATGGCGTTCTCACGGCGACTAATGCGTTGCTACCGAGTTCACTCGGCGTTCCTATGGAGTTCTATTGCGCGCCTACGGAGTTCTTATGCGTGCCTACGGAGTTCTTGTTGCGACTGTCGGCGCTCTCACAGCGCTTCCATTGCGTTCTCTGTGCGTTCAATGCGCCTTCACGGCGTGTATGCTGCGCTCGTACAAGCCCCCACACTGAGTTTAAAGGTATGTTGAAGACGGTTGCAATATATAGTATCTGTAAACCGTCACCATAAAGGATCCCCTGGATAATTCACCACATGCATTATGTTCGGGCACTACACCAACCGTGCTTCCCAATGTATCGACCAGCAGCCAGCCAAGACCATGCGTGAAATTCGACATGAATCACCCAAATCGCAGTCATCTCGCTCCAGCATTCGATCAAACATTCCCATCCAGTCCCAAAAGAAAGCCAAGACTGTTACATACTTGACTATTGACCAAGAGGAGGATATGGCCATATGGTTAAGTGATAACCAACAGTTGTATAACAAAAAGCTAAACGCATACAAGGACATCAGAAAGAACGATGCGCTATGGTATTCCAAAGCAGATAGTTCAGATGTTAAAGACCTGGTACAGGTCTATTCGCACTCGCTTTACCCGCCTTATGCACAGGAAGTCTGGACGTGGCACGACCGAATTGACAAAGCGTGACCATTGGATCCTTTCGAACTTCGATTGGTTGAAATCACATGTCATCGAAGTCAAGAAGAAACCAACAGTCGGTGTAAGTAGATCGAACTTTCTAACGTTTCATTTAATTTGTAAAATGAACTATTCTTAATGTGAAATAGAAATATCGGACTCATTTATGACTTGAGCGATGCAAACGCAACTACAAAACCACGACGTCCCATCCGAAAGTCTCCGCACCAGTCAGTCAAGACGGAGTAATAAGTCCATATCTCGACCAGGGAAGAACAATCCGTCGCTTGCCAGACTAAAGAGTTCGAGCTGCTTGTCCCATCCAGGGCAACAGAGAGGACACGTTACGCCGATTGGGCAAATGAGGTAAAGATGAGCCTACATCCATCCCTTTGGCTATGTTTCAATGATCGCAGTGACAACTCCGTAGAGTCGTTGTGAGAGCGCATTAAAATAAAATACACTCCATACAAGCGCCGTAGACGCGCACAAGAGTCGCAGTGACATCTCATAGAACGCCGTGAAGTCTCTGTGCAAACGCCAAGTACCACTGCGGCGTTCTCGCTGCGATCTCTCTGCGCTACCACCGAGTTCCCGTGGCGCTGATAGAGATCGTATTGCGCTTCAACGGCGACCCTACCGCGCGCTTTTCAGAGCGCCGACCGACGGCGATTGTTTTGAGCATACCCAAAATGCGCGCCGTCACTAGGCGTTCTACGCGATCCCACCGCGTCCACTTGCGATGCCACTGCGATGTTGCGGCGATGCTTGCGATCGTACTGCGCTGCGCCGGCGTTCTGAAAATATTTTGGACGCCGTACGGTCGCCGCGAGGACGCCGCCCTGGTGTGACAGGGGTTTTAGTTCAAACTTATTTGATTTCTAATCAGTTATGAATGGATTATTTGACCATGGTACTCCGAGTAAAGGAGACTAGTCTCAACAATATTTATACCAACATAATTCTTCCAGCATCAATGAGCATACATGTCTTTGATAATATTGCTGAATTGTTGTAAAAAATACTATTTAGTCAGACAGGGAAGGCATCACTCAACTTAACCAGTAGAGCAGAGAACAAATAAAAACATACAAAGCACAATGCCCAACTGAACCAGCCGAGCAGGCAACATAAAAAAACATACAAGACACAATGCCCAACTGAACCAGCCGAACATAGGAAACATTAAAACATACAAGTCCTGCGAAAATCAATTTCTTTTTCTGATTGTGTTAACTCGACTGTGACTTCCTGACAGTTATAGTCCGTTAGCGACTAGGCTGAACCCCATAAACCTTAAATGTCTTTGAGAGTACTTATGCAATTTGGTTGCAATTTGGTATGGTACACTGAATTACCTTTACCAACTCTTGTGTTTAAATTTCAGAATTTTTTACTAACTCATTAATTTTTCCCCTTTGTGTCTAATGTATTGAATTTTGTATTTTTATTAACAAAAGGACAGGGAGTAAAATAAGCCATTACGATCAGGTAGTTAGACTAATGCTATTGAATTTGTAATAACTGTAACGGGACATATACGGATAACTTTGACCTACATTTGACTGGTCATCAATGTGTATATAGTTGAGGCCCACCTTCTGATTGTAATGCTCATTTGTATAAACAGAATGTTGAGTCTTGAGGTGAGCTTAAACATCAAACACATACACTTCGATGTATGGGCCTTATTTTATAATTGCAATCGTCACTGGTGTGTTACCTAATGTACAGTTATATTGGACCAATGTGCTTACCTTTGCTGTTCCAGTCACTTCAATCACCCATACGCATTTAGCCTGTTTTAGACTTACAATTTTACATTACAAGTAAATGCAAAGTTCACTTTTCTGTGGACCACAAATTCTGTTTTAATTTATGAGAGTTGATAAGGTTGATTTATGAAGATATACCGTCAATTTTTATTCTAATTGGCATTGTACTTTTTAAGATATTTAAGGTTTATGGGGGTCCAGCCTAGTCGCTAACGGACTATACACTGTATTAGTCCCATAAATAAGACTCTACGTACGTTCCACAGTACTATAGAGTCTCATAGTTTTGAACTTAGGTGTCCATAGCAAAAATTTATTTCCGAATTGAACGACTCATTCGGGATTAAACAGTTACATCGACCGTAGTAAAGCTTATTTCAATCATAAAGTACAAACACAGCGTTAAACATACCTTTACACAACCAATATTAGATGAAATGTTTGTCTGACATCTGTCGCGATTCACTTCCGTTTTAAAACCGAAAGTTACCTACAGTTGACAAATTCGTCTTAGACGATATAATTATTCGATACGGAGTAGTCGTTCTTGACCGACTATAATGTAGGCCTTAGTACGGATACCGGTTACACCGGGTTTCTTTTCTTTTCTTCTTGAACTTTCCGACTGTTAGATCGTGGCACTCTCGTATGAAGACTCGTCAGCCGAGATAATTTCTTTCATAGTCCATACAATGAATAAAAATCGGTGTGTAAAAAATAAAGAACTCATGCGCATGCCTTACAACCCATATTCAGTTCATGTCAGTGTTTATGTAAAACAAATCAGTATGTATATATCGCTCAGACTGTCATAAAATCTATAGATTTAAATATCAATATTTATAAGTCATATCCTTATAATTTGAATATAATAGTTAAAAATACTATTATTATTTATTTCTACGCGAGTGGTTTGTATTTATGGGGTTAGCTAGGGGGATCAGTTGTAAGTAATCGCACTCTGGTCATATGGAGATGATGTATGAAACCTTCTTTGACAAGTAAACAGCCGACTTGATACTATGGTGGGTACAGTCAAGATTCATCTGCAGAGGCTTTTTCTCTCTAGTGACCAGCGAGAATCCCTCTGGATGGATGTCATACAATATGCATGCCATCATCTGTAGCCCTTTTCTTCGCGGTTCTTCCAGCGACCTGCATAGTAGTAGGAAGTGGTACATTGTCTCATCATTTTCTCTGCACATGAGACATGTGCCATTAACCTTCGCTTTGTTGAACTTGGCCGTGTTCGTCTGGAGTACGTACGTGCCTGTTATAATTCAGCTTGTCTAACTTCATGGTCAATAGGTTGTATGGACTTCCATATGTCATGTGCGATCTTAGTAGGTTTGTCTTGAATCTGTAGGTATTTCAGTGGCGATAAAGATAAGATTTCTGCCCCCCCCCCATTTATGTCGCCAATAATTATTCATTGCATCGTTGACCATTGATTTCCATCTATATTTACGTAATGGATTATTGAAAAGGCTTCGTGCATCTGGTAGTTGGTACTTTTCTAGAACTTTCTTCACTGTTGTAGCTAAGGAATGGCTACTGTTGCACGCCATTGATAGCTGTCTTGATAGTATCATATGCTCTGCACTATGTTCGAGCCTGGCAATATTCATGAAGTGGGAAAGATGTCTGCGATCTAATGCTGTCTCTATAGGTTCTGTACCCATGAGAATATAAACTCCTGTTGTGGCTGTGCGTATAGGCAGGCCCTGAAAATGTTTCAGCATGGCTCTCTGTTGTGTCTCGAGACGATCTGTATCGGCCTTGTAGACTTTCAAAACTTCTGACCCATATTATGATCTGGGGAGGGCATGACTTTGCCACATTTTCAATGCCACAAGTGGTGATAGACCACGTCGTGCATGGAGACCCGGGCCGAGGAGGGCATATATAGTCTTATTGGCAGTCTTCAACCTGTCTTGTGTGTTGAGCCCATTCTTCGCAGTTCTTACCACACCAAGATGTTTTATTTCTGTAGTCTGTTTGACAACTGTGTCGCCAAGATGGACAGGGCTAGTTGGTTTGCCTTTGATAATGAGGACCTCCGATTTCTCCGGATTTATTGTCACTTTGTCCTTTGTGGAGCAGAAATGAACAATGTCCATCATTGCTTGCAGGTCGTGCTCTGGTGGATGTTGCTAACAAAGCAGTGTCGTCTGCACAGGTAGGGGCTGCCCTGACTTCACCAAGATTTGCGCCTAGGTTACTTCTTGAGAGTGCACCTAGTGTACTGTTGTGGTAGCACTTGTATAGCGTAGGGCTGAGCTTCGCACCTTGCTTCGTGCCTTGTCAGATATCAGGTTATTCCATTTGACCCTCACCGCTGCATTTCAGTATAGGTTTCTAAGGAGGACCCAGAGATGTTCTTAGATACCAAAATGATATAGTTTGTTAAAAAGGACCTGATGATCAACAGTATCAAACGCCTTTTGGGCATCTAGGCTTGCCATATACAATTTGTCATTATATTTTGATTCATAGATTGTTTCAGTTTAGAAACGCTGCGTTGACCGAAGAACTGTTGTAAAGCCTTTCTGCATAGGATTTTGTTGTTTTTCAAATTTTATGTCAATTCGTGATTTCAGAACGCTTTCAAGTACCTTCATAGTATTTGTAACGACAATTCCCCTGTAGTTCCCGGGTAGATTTTCACTTTTCCTCTTTTTATGTACAGGTGTTAAGATCCCATCCTTTAAGTGTTCTGGTACATCCAAGTCAGTGAAGATAGTGTTAATGATGTCTGTAATGACTGGAACAAGCTCGATTTTCGCAATTTTCAGATGTTCCGCTGATATGCAATCATGATCTGATGACTTTCCATTGTTGAGGTTGACAATCGCCTCTTCTATTTCTACAGTAGTCGCCTTCTCTATGGCAGTTCCTCTAGAAGTCTCTTTCTCTGTGATCAGATCATTCTGCAGATCAATTAGGCTCTAATCTTCGTCATTGATGGGTGTAGGCGTTACAAGCCCTTCAAAGTGTGACTTTCATACGACAAGTACTTCTTCAGGACTTGAGCTCTCCTTGCCATCTACCATTAACGTGACATTTTGGTCAGATTTGCCAGTATTTCTCTGTGATTTTACCATCTGGTGGAACGTCTCACCGGGTCGCAAGTACATGTATGTAGCAGTTTGCGACACAATTCTTTGTCGCTGTTTGGTGACCGATTATGAGCCCTAAAAAGCAATACGAAGTAAAGGCACACCACACGTAGCTTCATTAATGCCTTTTCTATCATTGAAAACGAATGATTGCAAGAACACTAACCTCATTGATACATACATTATTCCTGTCATTTCACTTCTAAATTTACTGAAATGCCCTTATTAACGCCATTGAAGCCGTCCAACAGAGCCGATGTATTCCGAATGTTGTTGTTCTGACATTTGTACGAATTTTGATTAGACGAATAATAGCTATAACTAAAACCTAACGTAATGTAATGAAATGAAATGATACGTTTGGTCTCGGTTGGGACTAACACTGTATGAGCTTCTGGTGTCGGCGCTGATCTGGTCGGAATGTAAGATATAGATAGAGGACACGAGGTTATCTAATTGAGTCTGAAGATACAGGTGTTTGATCTCTATTTGGTTTGTGTCAACTGAGTGAGTGATTAGTGAGGTGCCAAAAAGATAAACTGCATATGGCAATAAGAACACTTTTACATCGTAACTATATTGAAGAATTGTCAATCCCCAGACGGTTTAAAGGACGCGAGATGATTGATCTTAATCGCATGACTTCTAATTCTTAAACCTCCGACAACTGTCTTATAATTAAAACGAACCGTTGAACAAACCCACAAGCTGCAATGTCGATTATTAGTGCTCATGGTGAGCTTTTGTGATTAGTCTGTATCCGTCGTCAACAATTCATTAAACCAATTTCTCCTCATAAAATACCAATTTTGGTGAAACTTTATTTGAATGATGCTAGAAAGGTCCTCTTTCAGATTTCTATTTTTTTTATCAGGATTCAATAAAAAATACCATGGCCACCAAGGGTGATGGGGCTTGTTTTTACAATAAGAACTTTGAAAATCTTCGCGGGTGACATGGTTGTCGAGTGGATAACGCACTTGACTTTTGCACCCAATTGTATAAACGTTGGTTAAAGTTAACCAGGTTGGATAACTTATCCATGGTTAACTTTAACCAAATTGGTTAAGTTATCCAAGTTGGTTAACGATTTGTATAAAACCATTTATCCACTTGGATAAGCTCTCCAAAGTTGGTTAAAGTTAACCAAAAGTTATCCTGTTCTGGATAAATAATAATTTAGTTGACTTTAACCTAACCATCCATAAATATTGCATCTTTCAGACTAAAAGTAATTAAAATTCATTCCTAATGACTAAAAAATACGTTTTGATGTCTTAGGAATATTAACAAATATACATAATTGCGCATTTTGATAATAAAAATATATTTTGATTTAGATTCATCAATTACTTGCCGAATTTTGGTCATTAAAATCATTTAATTTGGCAACATTCACCAATAGCTGTACATCTGTACATGCTGAGCATACTAAGCCTTTATTTACCAGTGCAGCTTTCAGCTGAAATATGGCAGGCATATGCACGAGTGCCTTCATCTGTATTTGAACTCAGGTTGCCTGATTAGACGGCAAGCACGCTAACCAAGATATTTAAGTAACAGTCATCAAACGTCAAAATAATATTAGTCAACACGTGTAATTGCGAAACTAGGAATTTGACTGAGGTCCATCCAGTACTATTTAAAGTGAGTCATGGAATGATGAAATATACCTTGATTGTACGAGCTCCGTTCAAGTTGATTTTGGACAAATCATACGGTATCCGTGTGAAGCCCATATAGACTCACATATTTTTTATTGATGTTCCGTTCGGTCACACTAAAAAAGCCTGTGTCAGATCAGCCTTGCGACAGTCGTACACCTGTCTATAATCACTTAATAAGGCACCTTATGGGAAAATCGCTGATATTTCATGTGACAACCATAAGCCCATCAAAATTCTCGATATTCCAACTTTTTCTGTGTATTGTTTTTAATAATAATAATATCTTTATTTAGAGAAGGTAACATGTACAGACATATGCAATAGACGAATCACATACATCTTAATTTAAACAAGGCCTCCTATAAAACAAACAACAACAAAACGTGTTATTTTGACAATCACTCAAAGTACACACATACTATAAGTAAACAATTTAAATATTCATTTTCGTTATTTCCAACATAGAAAATTGAAGTCATACATATATGGTATTAATATTTTTGTTTGTGTATTAAGAAATGTTTTACTGATTTTTTAAACGAATTAAGTGATGTAAGCAGACGAATGTTTGTTGGGGTTACATTCCACATATATGCAGACAAATATGAGAAGTACATTTTCATGTAGTTTATGTTGTGTTTAGGTGTCACTAAGTCATTGTTACTAACTGATCTAAGGGTGTATATATTATTACTGGAAAATGTCAATACATTTGAAAGATAATTAGGAGCAAGATTCTTATGGACTTTGTAAACCATTACAACTGTATGATAATGACATCGATTAGTAAAGGATAGCCATTCGAGCTCATTTAGTAACTCTGGGCCATGTTTTTTTGAATCCTTAGTAATGATCAATTTCGCCATTCTTGTCTGTAATTCTGTAGATTTTTGCTCTTAGTGCCTGTTCCCCATACCGTGCAGCAATAATCTAGAATCGACAAAATGTATGCGTTATAAAACATCTTTTTCATATCTTCGTTTAGAAAATAACTTATTTTCTTAAACAGGGCAATCTTATTATTTAGTTTAGAACATACTTTTTTAAGCTGTAAATTCCATGACAGCACATTGTCTACATAGATTCCTAGTATCTTTTGAACAGCTACATTTTTTATATATGAGTCCCCTATTTTCAATTTCAGATGTAAGTTTGGTTGATTTTTTTTATCTTTGTTTGGTAGTTATTATCATACAGTTTGTTTTTGTTGGATGAAGTGACATATTGTTTGTTTGACACCAGTTAGTAACAGCGGTTAAGTTTCTTTGAAGTTTGTTTTGTAGGAGATGTATGTCATTGTCCGATTCATAGAGAGTAGAATCGTCAGCATATAAATCAATATTGCATGTTTCAGATTCAAATGTAATGTCGTTTATATAAAGGAGAAATAAAAGTGGTCCAAGTATAGAGCCCTGAGGAACTCCTGATATAATTTTGAGTTTCTTCGAAGTCTGATTATCAGATTTGATTACTTGAAATCTATTCGATAAATAAGATTCAAATAGTTTGATAGATTGACTAGAAAAATGATACAGTTCAAGTTTATGTAAAAGGATTTTATGATCAACCAGGTCAAATGCTTTCCTTAAATCCAAAAAAACAGCACCGACGTATTTCCCAGTATATCATTCAGCCACGTATCGATTAGATTAATTAGGGCAGTATGACATGAATGTTTCGGACGGAAACCCGACTGGGTTGAATGAATTATGTCAGTTGACTTGAAATAATTTTGAGCACCAATGTGCCGTTCAAATATTTTAGACAGAGTTGGTAAAATAGATATTGGTCGATAATTATTGGGATCTTTTCTATTTGTGATTTACCTTTACAGAAATGTTTCTACTACAATCATACCGTACAGACATCGCAGGACAGCTTTGCGATATCTGTGATCTGTCTGTATGTCTGCGATTTTGTCTGAGGCCTGAATGATATTTTAATTTTATTTTTGGAAGTAATAAATCATGTGTCCAAAACGTGTGCGGCTGGTGTGACACGGGCTTATATGTACTGTATAATTCACCCTATGATACCCGTACGAGCTCCGTACAAGTTGATTTTGGCTATAGTACGGAGAATTTGACATGGCTCCCGACCTTCTATTAGCATAATTTAACACCTATTGTCTATATTTATAACTCCGATTGCATGTTTTCATAAGCCGAAAGTATCACGATGATACTCGAGGTGTTAAATATACCAACACAAATCTAACGGACCGATATTGCAAGATTTACTTGCGGAAATTTATATATTCAAAACAAGAACCTTGTAATACATTCATGCATAAAGGTAAGGATCATGTCATCAAATTTCCCAAGCTATAAATCATTCGGTACTGTATGTCCACGGTTACGAAACAATGGCTGTCATGGGCTGGGCTTGTACATGTTTACATAGGTAGACATGTTACTCAGGTGGGCGATCTATGTCCATCATTGCCCTCTTTTTATTCCTTTAGTATTTCGGTAATCAATTTAATATTTGTTTCAATATCGCACAGCACTTTGCGCAAATGTCACATATTACATAATCTTGATAGAAAATTTCAAATTGGGAAAAATCGATATCCGATTTATCGTGTATCACTACCATGTTCGTTCATATTAGTCCATTTTGAAACCATGGTAACACGCACCCGGCGCAGCCCACCATTAAACTTTAGTTGTACGGGCCCAAGTCCTTTTTATTTTTGAACGTCCTTCGTATACAGTGTTATAGCCGAACCATGGGAACACCTAAAACTACTAGAAGTTGGTAATGTCTGTATGTTTTTTAATCACCATAGTAACAAAAAGATTGAGTATTACCGATAAATCGTCATTCGATTGTGATGATATTGTAGCTCTACTATGGTACACAACTAACAGTCGAAACTGTAAAATTGTGATAAAAATACAAAATCGCGATTTTGTGCCAACATAATATTTACTTTAATCATTAGCATTTAGCGATTTCAGTTTTTCGCAATTTCAACATACTAAGTATATTTATTAACAATGTCGCGAATGATATTATGCAAATCAAGCTAAAATGCGGTTTCAATTACTAAAAAATACAATGCTTTGACAATGTTTTGTTAGATTTTCAGGAAGTCGTCATGGTTCAAATTTCATTTTTTGCAATATTTAAGCTTCATTTTACCTCGTGTAACCGTCTGTATTTCTCATCTTCAATTGCGAAAGACCAGTAATGTCATTGCAATTTTTAAATAAGTCACAATTGCATCTTTATAAATTCGGGATTTCACCTTCATGAAGACGTTCATAGTCATGAAGTTGGATTGACAATTAAAGCTTCGCGAACTCAATTGGACAAAATATTCCATTAAGTTCAGATCGTGAATTCATGAAGCTAAAATATCAATCTAAAAATACATCACACATGCAAACTTCTTTTTGTTGCACGCTGACCTCTGTATTGTCTGTGGCTCTTACACTGTCTAGTCGGATGTACGTACGGATGCACAGAACACATGGTATGGGAGGCTGCTCGGCTGAATAACCAACCCTATAAAAAATGAAATATGTCACATTACACACAATATAAAAGAAACCCTAGATTACACTGGTCTAGCAGTAGATAAAGGGAAAATCACCCTTCATACATTTGAAAGGGAATAGAAAGCCATTTACAAGTAGTGTATGTTTCAAATCGTGATGTAGTTACATGTACACGTATCATTATGCTCTAAAATTACACTATGACACATACCCTGGCGATTTCGGGTAGTCGCTCTTAACATTTTTTGGTCAAAATTAAAGTCTTTTAACTACCATACCATTTATAAACCTGGGAGACGTACACAACAGACAACTAGTCATAAACAAGTCATGTTTAGCGATTATATTAATTATAAGTGCTAATAATGACAGTGGTCAGTAAACCTAGCAAATAAGCCAGTCCGATCAATGACTTACTGTAGATGTCCATATTTCTGCGGCTCCTGAAGTTCGCGAATTCTGAATTATAGACATTTCGCCGAACGGCAATATTAGCGATTTGTTAAATTCTTAGTAAAGTTCTATTGTACCTGATGAAATCTATTAGTGAGTTTCCAATTGTTGTACTATAAATCCAATACTGAAAGACAGTTCCTCAAACTATATTAAGAATATACAATTTCACTGAGTTTGTACTTATACATAGTATGAAATGTTCGCCAACAATCACTAGTACTTGATTCGTTTTACGAATTTGTAAACTTCCAATGCGACCGACGCGCAATTCATCGTCAATGCGTATTTTAGTGTTACAATAAAAAATTAAATGACTAAAACCGACCACATTGAAGACTTTTTGGCAATATGCTTTTATTATTTTCTAGGTAACTGTTCTTTGAGTTATTTAAGCATTCATAGATTAGTTTAAATGATCGAAATTGTAGGGAATGACCTTTTAAGGTAATCGATATGTTGGCTGTACTGTAACGAAATGTATCATTTGTATTACAGGTAAAAGGTTCATACAACAGAAGTATGCGACAGTATTCCTAATTATAGGATTGTTTCTAACATACATCAGCGAAAAGGGAGCATTTGGAGAGATACCCAGTAGTGAGTCAATGAGTAGTACCGCATCCACTAAGTCAATGAGTAGTACCGCATCCACTGAGTCAATGAGTAGTGCTGCATCCACTGAGTCAATGAGTAGTACCGCATCCACTGAGTCAATGAGAAGTACCGCATCCACTGAGCCAATGAGTAGTGCTGCATCCAATGAGTCAACCAGTACTGCTACACCCAGTGAGTCAACCAGTACTGCTACACCAAGTGAGTCAACCAGTACTGCTACACCCAGTGAGTCAACCAGTACTGCTACACCCAGTGAGTCAACCAGTACAGCTACACCCAGTGAGTCAACCAGTACTGCTACACCCAGTGAGTCAACCAGTACTGCTACACCCAGTGAGTCAACCAGTACTGCTACACCAAGTGATTCAACCAGTACTGCTACACCCAGTGAGTCAATGAGTACTGCTACACCAAGTGAGTCAACCAGTACTACTACACCCATTGAGTCAACCAGTACTGCTACACCCAGTGAGTCAACCAGTACTGCTACACCCAGTGAATCAACCAGTACTGCTACACCCAGTGAGACAACCAGTACTGCTACACTCAGTGAGTCAACCAGTACTGCTACACACAGTGAGTCAACCAGTACTGCTACACACAGTGAGTCAACCAGTACTGCTACACCCAGTGAATCAACCAGTACTGCTACACCCAGTGAGTCAACTAGTACTGCTACACCCAGTGAGTCAACCAGTACTGCTACACCCTGTCAGTCAACCAGTACTGCTACACCCAGTGAGTCAACCAGTACTGCTACACCCAGTGAATCAACCAGTACTGCTACACCCAGTGAGTCAACCAGTACTGCTACACCCAGTGAGTCAACTAGTACTGCTACACCCAGTGAGTCAACCAGTACTGCTACACCCTGTCAGTCAACCAGTACTGCTACACCCAGTGAGTCAACCAGTACTGCTACACCCAGTGAATCAACCAGTACTGCTACACCCAGTGAGTCAACCAGTACTGCTACACCCAGTGAGTCAACCAGTACTGCTACACCAAGTGAATCAACCAGTACTGCTACATCCAGTGAGTCAACCAGTACTGCTACACCCTGTGAATCAACCAGTACTGCTACATCCAGTGAGTCAACCAGTACTGCTACACACAGTGAATCAACTAGTACTGCTACACCCAGTGAGTCAACCAGTACTGCTACACCCAGTGAGTCAACCAGTACTGCTACACACAGTGAGTCAACCAGTACTGCTACACCCAGTGACTCAACCAGTACTGCTACACCCAGTGAGTCAACCAGTACTGCTACACCCAGTGAGTCAACCAGTACTGCTACACCCAGTGAGTCAACCAGTACTGCTACACTAATTGAGTCAATCAGTTCTGCTACACCCAGTGAGTCAACCAGTACTGCGACACCAAGTGAGTCAACCAGTACTGCTACACCCAGTGAGTCAACCAGTACTGCTTCACTAAGTGAGTCAACCAGTACTGCTACACCCAGTGAGTCATCCAGTACTGCTACATCAAGTGAGTCAACCAGTACTGCTACATCAAGTGAGTCAACCAGTACTGCTACACCCAGTGAGTCAACCAGTGCTGGTACGCCCAGTGAGTCAACCAGTACGTCAACCAGTACTGCTACACCCAGTGAGTCAACCAGTACTGCTACACCCAGTGAATCAACCAGTACTGCTACACACAGTGAGTCAACCAGTACTGCTTCACCCATTGAGTCAACCAGTACTGCTACACCCAGTGAATCAACCAGTACTGCTACACCCAGCGAGTCAACCAGTACTGCTACACCCAGTGAATCAACCAGTACTGCTACACCCAGTGAGTCAACCAGTACTGCTACACCCAGTGAGTCAACCAGTACTGCTACATCCAGTGAGTCAACCAGTACTGCTACACCGAGTGAGTCAACCAGTACTGCTACATCCAGTGAGTCAACCAGTACTGCTACACCCAGTGAACCAACCAGTACTGCTACACCAAGTGAGTCAACCAGTACTGCTACACCAAGTGAGTCAACCAGTACTGCTACACCCAGTGAGTCAACCAGTACTGCTACACTAAGTGAGTCAACCAGTACTGCTACACTAAGTGAGTCAACCAGTACTGCTTCACCCAGTGAGTCAACCAGTACTGCTACACCCAGTGAGTCAACCAGTACTGCTACACCAAGTGAGTCAACCAGTACTGCTACACTAAGTGAGTCAACCAGTACTGCGACACCAAGTGAGTCAACCAGTTCTGCTACACCGAGTGAGTCAACCAGTACTGCTACACCCAGTGAGTCAACCAGTACTGCTACACCCAGTGAGTCAACCAGTACTGCTACACCAAGTGAGTCAACCAGTACTGCTACACCCATTGAGTCAACTAGTACTGCTACACCCAGTGAGTCAACCAGTACTGCTACACCCAGTGAGTCAACCAGTACTGCTACACCCAGTGAGTCAACCAGTACTGCTACACCCAGTGAATCAACCAGTACTGCTACACCCAGTGAGTCAACCAGTACTGCTACACCCAGTGAGTCAACCAGTACTGCTACATCCAGTGAGTCAACCAGTACTGCTACACCCAGTGAGTCAACCAGTACTGCTACACCCAGTGAGTCAACCAGTACTGCTACACCCAGTGAGTCAACCAGTACTGCTACACCAAGTGAGTCAACCAGTACTGCTACACCAAGTGAGTCAACCAGTACTGCTACACCCAGTGAGTCAACAAGTACTGCTACACCCAGTGAGTCAACCAGTACTGCTACACCCAGTGATTCAACCAGTACTGCTACACCCAGTGAGTCAACCAGTACTGATACACCCAGTGAGACAACCAGTACTGCTACACCAAGTGAGTCAACCAGTACTGCTACACCCATTGAGTCAACCAGTACTGCTACACCCAGTGAATCAACCAGTACTGCTACACCCAGTGAGTCAACCAGTACTGCTACACCAAGTGAGTCAACCAGTACTGCTACACCAAGTGAGTCAACCAGTACTGCTACACCAAGTGAGTCAACCAGTTCTGCTACACCCAGTGAGTCAACCAGTACTGCTACACCAAGTGAGTCAACCAGTACTGCTACACCCAGTGAGTCAACCAGTACTGCTACACCCAGTGAGTCAACCAGTACTGCTACACCCAGTGCGTCAACCAGTACTGTTACACCCAGTGAGTCAACCAGTACTGCTACACCCAGTGAGTCAACCAGTACTGCTACACCAAGTGAGTCAACCAGTACTGCTACACCCAGTGAGTCAACCAGTACTGCTACACCAAGTGAGTCAACCAGTACTGCTACACCAAGTGAGTCAACCAGTACTGCTACACTAAGTGCGACAACCAGTACTGCTACACCGAGTGAGTCAACCAGTACTGCTACACCCAGTGAGTCAACCAGTACTGCTACACCAAGTGCGTCAACCAGTACTGCTACACCCAGTGAGTCAACCAGTACTGCTTCACCAAGTGATTCAACCAGTACTGCTACACCCAGTGAGTCAACAAGTACTGCTACACCAAGTGAGTCAACCAGTACTGCTACACCCATTGAGTCAACCAGTACTGCTACACCCAGTGAGTCAACCAGTACTGCTACACTAAGTGAGTCAACCAGTACTGCTACACCCAGTGAGTCAACCAGTACTGCTACACCCAGTGAATCAACCAGTACTGCTACACCCAGTGAGTCAACCAGTACTGCTACACCCAGTGAGTCAACCAGTACTGCTACATCCAGTGAGTCAACCAGTACTGCTACACCCAGTGAGTCAACCAGTACTGCTACACCCAGTGAATCAACCAGTACTGCTACACCCAGTGAGTCAACCAGTACTGCTACACCAAGTGAGTCAACCAGTACTGCTACACCAAGTGAGTCAACCAGTACTGCTACACCCAGTGAGTCAACAAGTACTGCTACACCCAGTGAGTCAACCAGTACTGCTACACCCAGTGAGACAACCAGTACTGCTACACCAAGTGAGTCAACCAGTACTGCTACACCCATTGAGTCAACCAGTACTGCTACACCCAGTGAATCAACCAGTACTGCTACACCCAGTGAGTCAACCAGTACTGCTGCACCAAGTGAGTCAACCAGTACTGCTACACCAAGTGAGTCAACCAGTACTGCTACACCAAGTGAGTCAACCAGTTCTGCTACACCCAGTGAGTCAACCAGTACTGCAACACCAAGTGAGTCAACCAGTACTGCTACACCCAGTGAGTCAACCAGTACTGCTACACCCAGTGAGTCAACCAGTACTGTTACACCCAGTGAGTCAACCAGTACTGCTACACCCAGTGAGTCAACCAGTACTGCTACACCAAGTGAGTCAACCAGTACTGCTACACCCAGTGAGTCAACCAGTACTGCTACACCAAGTGAGTCAACCAGTACTGCTACACCAAGTGAGTCAACCAGTACTGCTACACTAAGTGCGACAACCAGTACTGCTACACCGAGTGAGTCAACCAGTACTGCTACACCCAGTGCGTCAACCAGTACTGCTACACCAAGTGCGTCAACCAGTACTGCTACACCCAATGAGTCAACCAGTACTGCTTCACCAAGTGATTCAACCAGTACTGCTACACCCAGTGAGTCAACAAGTACTGCTACACCAAGTGAGTCAACCAGTACTGCTACACCTATTGAGTCAACCAGTACTGCTACACCCAGTGAGTCAACCAGTACTGCTACACTAAGTGAGTCAACCAGTACTGCTACACCAAGTGAGTCAACCAGTTCTGCTACACCCAGTGAGTCAACCAGTACTGCTACACCAAGTGAGTCAACCAGTACTGCTACACCCAGTGAGTCAACCAGTACTGCTACACCCAGTGAGTCAACCAGTACTGCTACACCCAGTGCGTCAACCAGTACTGTTACACCCAGTGAGTCAACCAGTACTGCTACACCCAGTGAGTCAACCAGTACTGCTACACCAAGTGAGTCAACCAGTACTGCTACACCCAGTGAGTCAACCAGTACTGCTACACCAAGTGAGTCAACCAGTACTGCTACACCAAGTGAGTCAACCAGTACTGCTACACTAAGTGCGACAACCAGTACTGCTACACCGAGTGAGTCAACCAGTACTGCTACACCCAGTGCGTCAACCAGTACTGCTACACCAAGTGCGTCAACCAGTACTGCTACACCCAGTGAGTCAACCAGTACTGCTTCACCAAGTGATTCAACCAGTACTGCTACACCCAGTGAGTCAACAAGTACTGCTACACCAAGTGAGTCAACCAGTACTGCTACACCCATTGAGTCAACCAGTACTGCTACACCCAGTGAGTCAACCAGTACTGCTACACTAAGTGAGTCAACCAGTACTGCTACACCCAGTGAGTCAACCAGTACTGCTACACCCAGTGAGTCAACCAGTACTGCTACACTAAGTGATTCAACCAGTACTGCTACACCCAGTGAGTCAACCAGTACTGCTACACCCAGTGAGTCAACCAGTACTGCTACACCCAGTGAGTCAACCAGTACTGCTACACCAAGTGAGTCAACCAGTACTGCTACACCCAGTGAGTCAACCAGTACTGCTACACCAAGTGAGTCAACCAGTACTGCTACACCCAGTGAGTCAACCAGTACTGCTACACCCAGTGAGTCAACCAGTACTGCTACACCTAGTGAGTCAACCAGTACTGCTACTTCGACAAGTACAACTCCCACGGTGTCTTCGACAAGTACAACTTCCACTGTGTCCGCGACTAGTACAACATCTACTGTGTCTTCGACTAGTGCAACTTCCACTGTGTCTTCGACTAGTACCGAAGGTTAGTTTCACTTCAATTTCATTCATATTGTATATGTTCTGCTAAGTGATAGAAACAGTACTAAATTTCTGATTATGGTTATTATACAGTTCAACATGGTAGATAATTTACGCCATGTCGAAGTTTTCCTTTTTTGGCACACGTAATCACTGCGGTAATCCGTACACCGGATATTGCTCGTTAATTTGAGTAATATCATTACTTTTTGCGACATTGGACTGGAAACGAGTTTAATTAATTTCCGCTACGGTATTTTCCAAACGACTGATTCCTTCACGCATCCAAAATGGGTTTAATCATCTTCAGATGTTTATGTAGCAATAGAAGACATCAAACTATAGCAGGTATCCATTCAAGTGCTTGAATTTACTTGATATAAGCGGTTGCTCAAATACGTTTGGAATGATTGTACTACCAAGGTATAATCATTACTAGTATTGTTTTTGAATTGAGTATTTCTTTTGTGATGAGCCAAAATATGTTTAGTTCAAATTTCAAATGACGAAAGTACAAAAAAACTTGCTAAAATAGATACATGTAACTATACAGAGTATTGATTTTTACTGTACCGAGTATTGCCAAGTATCTTGTTTTTGTACGGAGTATTGAGCAATATCATAACTACATTACTCATTTACTCGCAATATCCAATGTATCGGTATACCGCAGTGGTAATTCAAAAGGCAAAAATACGACTTTGTGCTTTCGCATTGGTATGGCGAAAAATGTGTCAAGGACACGATGTTTATAAATATATACGAGGGTTGATCGCGAAAATCGTATAATCATGTTATGAATGGTGTTTTATTGCTCATAAGGAATTATAAATAATATCATCACAATTTTCTATACATTCTATACTCTCTTATAAAAATGATAAAAATATACCAAACAGTTACATAGTTATGTCCACTATGCATGGCACGCCGCACACCAGAAAACTAAACGACGTCACATACCGTCAAACTTTTTTTCTTCATTTGATCTTCTGTGCACTTGAATAGTCCGTGCCAGTGGTAAGTAACTGCCAGACTATACGCTTTTGAATTCTCGCACATTTTCATCATTTCATTGGTTTTTCATAACCCCACTCAATATCTGATAACGCTCCTCAATGCAATGTCCTTGGACGTTATGACGCTGTTTTCCGTTCCATTGACTGTTCAGATAAACACAGTGCTAATTTAATAGTGGATGGGGTAAACAACATTATATTTTTTGGAAATGACCCCATGGCGTTGACGTAATGTGTTACATTCGCGTGGATTTAAGCCGTAAGGAAGTCTTTAAAAATGGCATTGTTCCATGAAAATATAGCACTTTTGGTGTGCAGCGACCAGGTTTTGCAGCGTTGCCAAGGGTACCGTTAATTGTCGCATAAGTTGGCGGATTTTTATTTCGTTCAACAATTCAACCTCAATCAAGTTGATCATCTTGATAGTGAAGTTTCATCAATGTTTACAGGTATCATGTTGATATATTTCGAAATTACTTAAGTAAATCTTTAAACAGTGATAAAGTAGCATGAATTAAACCGCGTGTCATACACCATATTTGTACATGTATTCGGTAATAGTTTTTTCCATCGTCAATAATAACGACTGTTATCAGTTCCTGTCTATCACTAAAATATTTGGACCACGATTACAGTTAACCTGTAACCTGCATGGAAGTTACATTTACGGGATTTGCGCGGGTTGCCGATCCGCGAGTGACTTGTTTTCATGAACATTAGCACATTTTCGACACTACCATATCGCTTCTCGATGGTCCGGGCAAAAGTCTGTATTGTTCCTGTCGATTACCAGGCGAACACTGATCGCAATGTGACGGGCGTGGGTCAATTCGCGGTGCATTCTACAAACAACCGCAGCTTAAACCTCCTACATTCACATTGTACATCACCAGTTGAGACATAGTATCGATAGACGATGTGACTGACCGGACATCGGGCAGGGTATCGGCCCATTATTACTCTCCATATTTTCATGTTACAAAAAAAAATTAATGTAAATGTAGTTATGTGTTCCAGACGCTGGCCAAGTCGGCTTTTGTCTGGCCTGTTCACTCAAACATCGACCGAATTGTAGGCGACGACATTCAGTTATAACCGACGCCAGGATTAAAGCACCAGACGGAACAAGCCGGTAAACACGCCAGAACCTGGGGTTAAAGCCATCTGGGCTGAATTGTGACGGAAAGATTGAATGTGTAATGTAATGTAAATGTGTATTTTGCAGCTCCTGAGACGTGCAGTGTTAATAATGGTAACTGCCAACATGTGTGTGTAACTGATGAACACGGGGTACAATGTTCGTGTGACGACTATTTTGTCTTACAGACAAATGCAAAAGATTGTGCAGGTTTGTATTGGTATCTTCATGTAGACATATCTTGTGATTCGAATTCTTCTTTATAATACGATATTCTTGTACCTGTTACTTCATGCAACCATCTTAGCTTTAAAGATAACGCATCATTTAAAAGCAGTTTGGTAAATGTTCCTGTCCACCAGTCGATTTACCATAATAATTTGATCATTCATAATATAGTTCTATAAATATATTAAGAATACGTCTCCACATGTTTAGCGTTGTTCACGCGAAAGTTGATTCAATGGATACATGTAGATAAAGCTTAAGTATCTATATGGTAATGATTATTAAAAAAGGTGGTTCTTTATTGCCTTTGTGAAGACCACTAGAGGGTCAATGTATATGATTTGTCCTGACAGGCTCTTCCACAAGATGGTCGCACATTTGTCAAAATGCTTGAATACAAAATCTTTAAAATGATTCAAAGTTATATAAATTGGCTAGTATTCACTAAGCATCATAGTTGAAAATTTAAATAATTTGACTTAAAAGTTAAAAATTATTGCCACACATATTTTCTATAAATTGAAGATTAACCCATGTTTTCTTAGTGAGTATCGTACCTCCTAAAACATAATGATTTTAAACCATGCAAAAAGATTAAGCTTACATATTTAAGGAGGTCCGAGCTGCCTTGTGCGCATGCGCGAAATTTAAAAATTGTATTAAATAAGAACAAACATGAATTTTAGTTTCAATGATCGCATATGAATGTTGATTAATGACAATAAACATAATACTATTGCACAAAATAGATATTTTTTAACTTTTTATTTTTTGCATGCATGAAAAGTGGATGGGGAACGGCAAACTTGTGAATAATATGGGTTCACAATAAGTCCCTGCAATGGTACAAATGCATATGCTTATATATAATATGTAGTGCATGGTTAGTTATATGAAGTAGCCACATTTTGAAACATTTTTAATAAAATTTTATTTCATTACAATATGCAAATTATGTTAATTTTATGCAAATTTATTCATAATAAGTACTTTTTGATGAATAGCTCCCAAAAAGGCTGGTGACCCCCTATTTATTATTTGACTAAACTGGTGTTCTATTTAATACTCCACTTATGGCCAATTATAAATTATTTTCGATTGTTAGATATTTTTTGACGTTCATTTGAAAATCACACTTTTTGCACTTGTTTGCAAGTGGGTGGGGTAACTATTTATCATGTTCAAATACTGAATTTGTTCACCAGGCAGCCGGAATTGTGACTAATGTCAATAGGAATGACCATTGAACACAGTGTATAGACTTTCCGTCCAGAAATACTGGTTTCCAGTATTCTTTCATCTCTGTCTCAATTACTTTATAATTGGTTAAGTGTGGCCAGCTCAGCTATCCCCATTTTTTAAGCGATAAACTTGAAATTAATTATACAGGAACTGATATGCCACATTCCATCACCACGTCTGTATCAAGTTACAATGTCTCAAAAAATCAAGAGATGTTTTCAGAGACATGACTGTGCAGTATACAATCCCAATGAATGAGAGGAATCAGAAAAAATATTTATTTAATTATTGTTCAGCTAGGCACTGTCGCTGTCGGTTCGAATCCCACTAACGCCAAGTGTGGGTTCATATATGATTTTTAAATATTTAATGGATAGCTACTGTCCAAGGCATTCATAAAAGCCAAGTGGTGTGTCTGTCTGTGAGGCAAATAAGTAGTTAAAATTATCAGAGATAATTCAATATTTTCCCACCTTATACCTCATGTACTGTAGTGACAGCAACCATATCAGCCTCATTTGAGCAACTTTATTTAGCTCACCTGAGCACGAAGTGCTCAAGGTGAGCTACTGTGATCACCCTTTTGTACGTCGTCCGCCGTCATAAATTGGACTGTTAACACTCTAGAGGGAATAATTTTCACTTAATCTTTTTTAAACTTGGCCACAATGTTTCGTCGGCTTAGGATTATTTTGAGCTATCTACAAAAAATTTTTTGAGATATATTACAACCCTGGATTCCTAATATGTTGAGCTATCTAATGCGCCCAAAATGGAAGCATCCGTTACGAAGTTTGCGCGTCACACCTTGCGCTAACTCAACATTTCACACTCAAAAGTAAGGATTATTTTGAGCTATGTACGTGAGATATCGCACTATATTACTAACACATGTTGAACAACCAATCAAAAAGAAGCATTTCGTCACGTGATTTGACACAAAAATTCTTTAAATGACGTCATTCCTTGTAGATAGCTCAAAAAAGACATGAAAATGATCAACAATGAATGAAACAGTTTCGCATAAAACGTTCTTATTTCAAGTGCTATCTCCTGATAGCTCAGTATAATACTGAAGAAAATCAAAATATTGTTACACTTTAAGAGCTATCTCTAAAATACTTTTTCAATTTTAGAATGAACTGTTGCTAATGGGGTATTAAAATTCATGGTGAAGGTAGCTTATTTTAGTACAAATAATACTATTTTTTGTTTCTTGCAAATCGACCAATGTTGAGTATAATATCTGAATCTTTAAAGCACTTTTTCTCGAAAAGTGAAATTGTGTAGTTTAGCGCAAGATAATACTAAGGTGACGGTTTGTCTCTATGAAATCTAGGTCAAGTTAGCAATTAGGTCATCCGGGGTCAAAAGCTAGGTCACTAGGTCACATCAAAGAAAAACTTGTTAACAAATTAGAGGTCATATTATTGACATTATCTTAATGAAACAATGGTCACAATGTATGTCTCTATGAATACCAGGTCAAGTTAGAAATTGGGTCATCTGGGGTCAAAAACTAGGTCACCAGGTCACATTGAAGAAAAACCTTGTTAACACTTTAGAGGTCACAATTTTTATAAGCCCGTTTGAAAAACGGGACGTATTATGGGAACACCCTTGGTGGGCGGGCATGCGGGCGGCGGCGTCCAGCAGTTTGTCTGTACTCTAATGCTCAGGGTTTTCATCTGATCGTCTTCACACTTTGTGACAATGCTTATGGGCATAATATCTAGGCCAAGTTCGACTAAAGGCCAAATCAGCCTAGGCGTTATTGGGTTATGGGCCTTTAACTACCAAAAAAGCAGTCACAATGTCAAATGACATATTCCTGAGGGTCATGGGTTCAAACCCCACTGGGAGCAAAATCTTTTTCTTATTTTTTAAGTGTTTAGGTAATGTTTTGTCTTTAAAGCATGTATTTGTGCAGTTATATGGAGAACAATATTTTTTCCAAAAGATTTTGTTTAAATTATCGGTCAAATCATAGAAAACCCCAGTTTGTCTGTACTCTAACGCTTAGAGTTTTCATCCGATCGTCTTTAAACTTTGTGACAACGTTTATGGGCATAATATCTAGGCCAAATTTAATTATAGGCCAAATCAGTCAATGCCGTCTTTGGTTATGGTCCTTTAAAAAATGTTTTGGATTGTTTGGTTTTTTCATTGACCTTGCCCGAGACGTGCGTATTTTGTGACATTTTGGTTCTTGGTACCTAATCTTTATGAAACTTGGTCACAATGTATGTCTCTATCAAATCTAGGTCAAGTTCGAAATCAGTTTATCTTGGGTCAAAACTCTAGGTGACAATTTGTACCTAATATGTATGAAACTTGGTCACAATGTTTGTCTCTGTAGCATCTAGTTCGAAATTAGGTCATCTGGAGTAAAAAACTGTCACCTGGTCACATCAAAGAAAACCTTGTTTATATTCTAGAGGTCACATTTTCACCTCGTCTTTATTAAACCTGGCACAAAGTGTGTCACTGTAAAATCTAAATTAAATATTAAGGTCATATCATAACAAATATTGATTCTGCCTAAACTGCTAGGCTAGTCATCAGGTGAGCGTTTTAGGGCCAATGGCCCTCTTGTTTGGAGTTGTTTCGGTGGCGCAGTCGTCGGTATGTCGCGGTCACTTCAGTGCTAGGCGCTGTCCCCGTTGGGGTCGTGGGTTTGAATCCCACGCACGCCGAGTGTGGGTTCATATACGATTTTTAGCTCGCCTGTCACATAGTGACAAGGTGAGCTATTGTGATCACTCTTCGTCCGTCGTCAGTCTGTGCGTCCGTCCGTCCGTCAACAATTCATGCAAACGATATCTCCTCCTAAATCACATGACCAATTTCAACTAAACTTCACAGGTGGTCCTTTCTAAAATGTAATCTATAAATAACTCAAACCAATAGGAAAATCTTTTAAAAAATCATAAAAAATCAACCGCTGGCCAGATTTCAAAATAATTTTACAGAAATAGTTGTTGGGTTGCCCTCTTACAAAATTGACAGTTTTATCAATATTCGTCAAAAAACATGGCCGCCAGTGGGTGGGGCGGTGTTTTTCCTATATATCTATAGTAAAATCTTTAAAAATCTTCTCCTCTAAAAGTACTGGTTGGATGTCAGGACCTTGGATGTCACTATAAATTGGTAAAAACAATTCTTGGGTGGTTCTTTCTTAAAAGAGCTAAAAGAATTATAACCTATGCAGAACTCTGGTTGCCATGGCAACCAATAGGAAAATCTTTTAATAAATCGTAAAAAATCAACTGCTGGCCAGATTTCAAAATAATTTTACTGAAATAGTAGTTGGATGACACTCCTACAAAATTGACATTTATATCGTGATTCGTCAAAAAACATGGCCGCCTGTGGATGGGACCCTGTTTTCCCTATATACTACAGTAAAATCTTTTAAAATCTTCTTCTCTAAAAGTACTGGTCTGTCCTGGTTAACCCAAATTGACAGTTTCTTCTAGCATTATTATGGCTTGCTACAAAGCTTTCATACTTGCATGGATGTTGTATATGAACACTCTCCATACCAACTGTATCACCTGACCCCATTTTGACCTTCACCTTGACCTAATTTTGGACTTAGACTTATTGAAGGGCCAAATTCTTGGTTAACCCAAATTGACTGTTTCTTCTAGCATTATTATGGCTTGCTACAGAGCTTTCATACTTGCATGGTTGTTGTATTTGAACATTGATCTCCACACACCTGTATCACCTAACCTCATTTTGACCTTCACATTGACCTAATTTTGGACTTAGACTTATTAAGCGTTTAATTCTTGGTTAACCCAAATTGATTGACCGTTTCGTTTTACATCATGTTCATCATGGCGTTGCCTTAAAACTTGGCATACTTGTTTACCATCATAAGCCCCTTACATTATCAAAGCCATGTAAAACTATCCAACATTATTACAGAATTATGGTCCCTGATTGACTTAGCTTTTTATGGGCTATGCTTCCATGGGGGCATAAGCGTTTATTGAACACAGTCTTGTTGTATATATTTTTTTGTAAATATGTTTTTGCCATATTTACTTGTTATTTGTAAATGGTCAAAAGCAATGTTCTTTGCTGATTATGCCAATAAACTTTGAACTTTGGTATCCTCTTGTTAAATATATAAGAATTAGTTTGCTTTAAATTGTTTGCCATGAAAATAAAATTGGTTGAAAATACTTCAAACTGATTTTCTGGTACACACCTCTACACAGAAAATATTGAAACATGATCTCCTAATTTTCTCTCACCACAAGTCTTCTCATTTTGGTGATAAGCTACATCATGCTGACAGTCAACCAGGGCAGTAGGCCATTTAATTTAACACTGTGAAGATTAAACAATTACATGCTGGATTAAATACCTACTTTGGAAAGCTAGTTCTCTCCGGAAAGTCTATACACTGAACACATAAAATATCATGCATTGCTTAAAAGTGGTGCCATATAGTAAAATCTGAAAAAGAACATAATGGTGCCATACATGCAGGAAATAGATAAAATGAACAAAATACGATGGTAGGTCATTAGAAAGCCATATATGTCGAAAAAGAACCAGGTGACATATCATTTTTATGATTTCAATGTTGTTCTAGAAGATTGTTCTGTACTTTTAAGATGTTTCAAGGAAAATTCGATCGTTAGATCAAAGGTGCGCGTACCTCCTTAAGGTATTTAAGCTAAGTTTTCTACTACGATGCCTTGTGAATACCAGCCCTGGGGGATTGGCGAAACCCAAATCCACGAATATATGACAAAGCGCTATCGAGTACAATCATGTCAGTTTACCAGATAACATGGCCTACTGTAACAAACATAATGGTGTGATGAAAAAAGGATTTCAAGTGTGTTTCTGTAAGAATTTATTATTCAAACTACAAGCATTTACAGTGGTTTTGAAATACAAGTATTTCATAACGTACTTAGATGGTCATCTGGGGTTCAACACCTTTAAAATACAAAATAATTAAGAGCTTAAAGTTACATTCCCATCAACAAGTTATTGTGTAGCCTTTCCTGTGTGTATATGGCTAAATCAACGTATTGAGTTCCATAGCTTAAATTAGAACGGGACCATTAAAAGTCAGGTGGAGTAATTGTATACATTCTACTTAACGTGAAACATGAGCTTCCTAATGATAATACATATTATTACCACGGAAGTCGGGTAGTTACTGATGCAATAATCGCCTTGCGTGATGTCTGCATTACAAAAGACTATATATCCGCAACACCGCGTGATTAAGTTCCGATTTAACGTGTACTTTTCACTCGTGATATCGTGAGAACCGGATATGATATCCCTGACACAGTTTCATTACAAACCACTTTGTTGCTAAGCCACACTTTTATTTTGCCCCGATGGCCGTCCGATGTTCGACCGGACTTGTCTGGATTTGTGATCGGGGTTTAAACAATATCCCAATCGAGTTAACATTTTGATATACTTTTTACAGCTTCCTGTGCGACAAATCCCTGTCAACATGGCGGTATTTGTACAACAGATTCAACTGCTAGTGAACATATTTGTGAATGTACCATCGGGTTTACTGGAGAAAGATGTGAAACGGGTAATACAAGTTTTCAAGATGTACTGTATTAAAACCTCAATAATAAGACCACCATCGAAACCATTATGATTGATATAAAATAAATCAAACAAATACAGGCAGAATGGACATGAAAAGTTGTAACCTGAAGTTTGGGATAGTCTTTTGACTATATTATTTGAGTGGTTTCAAATAACAAAATAAAACGGTGTTTAAAAAATATAGAATTATCAACAAGCGGCAATTACGGGTATGCTGTATATGACTGTATGGCACATTGTTTAAAATCGGCATAATTATCCTTATTCACTGTGTAATTTTACCTTTTAGTGAATAATTCTTTTAAAAATTCTTTCACATCACCATATCGTTCCAACATCGTTGTCAGACTATTCTACATGTAGTGTTTCTATATACATTGGTTCATTAATGTTATTTCTAAATATTTTCTTAAGGTGATTTAGTGGTCAAAGTCTAGCTATTTCATCACAATACACGTTGATCTAGCTGTACAAAAGGTACCGCCAATATTTTGCTGGCTTAGAATGAGATGGTCGTAAGTGCTTCTTACGATCTTATATGACTCATACATATTTGAAATCTGCATCACAGAGCGCTTCTCGAAAATCGGAACAGGTCATGTTGACCAAACTGAAGTTAAAAAAGCTTGTTTTTTTCATAAATAAAGAGTTGTTTTCAGTCTGTTGTTTTCTTGTTTTCTTTTAATAGCGTACTTACGACCTTTTTCTAAGCCAGCGATTTATGAAGAACATACTATGAAAATAATTGCTGAAAATTAGGAAAGTTTTGCTCGGCGGCATAAGATCAGATCACTGTTGGAATAAAACGGTCCCTGTTCGTATGGCTGATGCATTGACCACTCTGCACTTGGGACGAGTTTATTAAAACTGGTAAAAAGTTTATTATTAATTTACATTTTAGCTACCTGTGATGAGAATCCCTGTCAAAATGGTGGAACCTGTTCTGTTGTAAACAATCAACATACTTGTTCATGTACAGATGATTTCAAAGGGAGAAAGTGTCAGATTAGTAAGTTTTAAAATATTTACATGTATTTGTATATGTTGTTTCTAATTTATATAAACTTTAATACAAAACATGGACGATTAAATACAATAGTGTTGAATCCTGTTTAGTTTAGATGACTTTGTATGGATGTTTAACAGTTCACTATGGAGTATACAGTTACAAACATCGTACCGGTACCGGTACTCGTATATTGTTACAAATACTTAAACTGTAACAAATACGAGTAGATTTACAGCCATTTTATGAATTATGCTAGATACATTATTGCAGATATAACATGTATTACTTAAATAATCTACGAAAATACCAACAATACAGCTATACCTTTTCGTACTTATAAACAATCACAACAGATTCACGTGAACATCGATTTTTAATTCAAATTATGAATGAAATTCCAGTATTTAAAATGACATAATAATAGTCTATTTTGACAATTTAAAGTCATCAAGCTTACTAGTAATTTGATTTCTGTTCTGTATTCAATACGTGTCGTCGTGTATAAAACACGTATCACTTCCATTCTCTTCCTGTTAACCACCTCACTAATTCATACCATTGCCCATATCATTTTTGGAATGTATTCTCGTGTGTTATTATATAACTTGAATTGTTGAATTTTGCTTGAATTGTTGAAGTAGTGCGTTGTTCTACTATGGCTGTTATGATGTTTGCATTGTTGTATTATGTTTATTTTAGAGGTGGCCAGACTTCCCCTACCATACGGACCTGATGCCGGGCATGTACCTATCGAATTTATGAATGGACCAAACGAGTGTTATAGAGTGACAGACCTACCATGTCCAATAAAAGTTGGCGATGTATATCGCGACAGATTTTTTGTAAGTTCAATTAGTGTTCAAAACCATATGTGCATAGACCGGGGGATTTAATATTGATCTCATTTAATTGGAGAATAATGATAGCCAGGCATATCGCCTGTTACTGACCAAGAGTTTGATATGGTGTTTCCTTATCCTTAAATCAAAGAAGATCAATTTTGAATACCATTTCTGGACTATGCAAGTGCATACGACATTGCCGCTGTTATACAAGGCACTCATACACTTAAATACATGAATAATAAAAGATGTTTCGCCTCAGTGACCCTGCTATACAGGGCCCTCATACACGACTCTTCCAAGTTCATTTTGAACAAACTACTCGTACAAAATATTCAAAATAGCTGCCGCCCGCCTCATCACATTCATACCGCGTTACAATTACATCATTCCTGTACTGAATGATCATCATCGGCTACCAGTGCAATACAGAGAGGACAAGGCCTTGCCATGTAAGGTGATCGACGTTTCACGACTGCAGCACCGATGCTCTGAAATGCACTGCCAACAGCATTCAGAGACAGTAATTAAAAACACTGCCATCATTCAAAAAAGCGCTCAACACACTGTTTTACAAAAGCTTATTCTTGCTGAGTATGTGTAACTAAGATTTTACTTCTTCAAGAAAATACTTTATTTCTTTAAAGTATATGGGTCTCTTTAAAGGTAGTTTGCGCAGTTATACCTTTGGAGACGGTTTCTCGTAACAGGGGTATCTGACGCGGTTCTTGAAACACTAATGCATGTAGTAGACATTGTCTAAGCTATAAGAATTGTGTGATGCATGGTCTCAACAAAACAAATGAACCATGTACATTATTTATTTTAACAAATTATTAAAGTATTAGTTTTATCAAATTATTTCATTAGAACATATATAATAAATAGCTTAAATATTTATTCAGATCTGCGAGAATGGTATTGTGACGTTTAATGGCATATACAACGGAAATGCAGTACCTGTGTCTGAAAACGAGCAGAATTACTTCTCTAGCCGAGTCGTGGTAGCCCCATATTTCTCGGACATCGTCTTAAGCGAGGAAGCAAGGATCTATTATCGTCTTTATACAGAAGATGAAATCATTGATGATGACAGTGTGAACGATCCACTTACATCAATTCTAGAAGATGCTGGTTATGGCGCTATGGAGAAGTTTATGTTACTGGTTGTTACTTGGGATAAGGTTACACAATATGGACACTCATCCGATCTTGTAAGTGAAACATCATTCTATTAATAACGATATTAATAATGAATGCATTACAATTATGCCGTACAACGATTATAACCAACATTTCGTCGGTTGGCTCTAACAGTGATCAAAGTGCCAAAATCATGTTTTGGAGAAAATTAGGGTTCAACATTTTGACTTTGTCAAATATCTTTTGTAAACTGATTTTAAAAACGTAGATGTAGTACAATGCCTTCATTCCTTCCGCCTTAACGTTGACATTGATGTGTTAGTTTTGAAAATATGGTTATTAGTTTTGGCATTGAGCAACTTGTGCATATTTTTGTTGCACACCAGGAGTTTGAACAAAATATTACAGTAATACCGTTGGTTTGATCTTGACAACAGGTAGAGGATAATAAGAAACTTAACAATAAACATTTCAGGTAAACACGTCACAAAATAAAGGACGGCAATTGGTCAACTTTATTTATTTTACTGTAAGAAACAGCCGACGATTTACTGTTAATCGTTTATATTCGTCTACACCACGAAATTAAATGCCCACGAATATATTGATGTTACCATTCTTATTTATTTGTCTCGATTTCTTGCAGACTTCAACGTTCCAACTTATTGTTGTTTCGGATGGCATGTCTAGGACGGAAGCATTTTATGCTTACCTTGATGGTGGTATGATGTTTACAACACCCGAGAACTTGATAGGATTTACAACATTAAATGTTCGGGATTATGATATTGGAGTAACCAATCCGGTCTCCAAATACACCGATCTACGTAAATAGTTATCATTGTTTTTAAGCTCCTCGAAACTTCCGAGGGAACATACATTTGCCGCTTTGTCTGTACGTCTATACTTCCGTACGTGTGTCTGTCCGTCCGTCCGTCCGTCCGTCCGTCCGTCCTCTCTTTCTTCCGTCCGTCAGAATTGTTTATTCGACCCTTGGAAGTGTAAATATCGCCATGAAACTTCATAGGTGGATGGATCTCTCAGAGTTTTGTTTGCGAAAACTGCAACTCTGCTTTTTCGTATCATGAGTTATTGTCTTTCAAGTTGACCATTTTTGCCTGTATAATTACTAAAACAATGGTGTATTATCATGAAAATAGAAAGGTGTTGTTCAAAGTTCAAGGTTTATTGTACAAAGGCCTCCGGCCCATTCACATACTATATGATAGCATTCATATATGCAAATTGACATGACAGTGGAAGTATAAATTTTATTCAGCGAAAGTGTTGATGAAAAATATACTCCAACATGACTAAACCCAGTGACACATTGTATAGGCTCATTGTTATAATACCATTTCTCATGATTAGAAAGACGTCCACCATTCTTAAAACACACAATTTTTGTCTTCGTAATATTTACAGACAATTTCCAATTCTGGCAATATTTTGAAGTCCTACAATTGTATCGGATGTTAATGCCACACCATCCGCAAACATTGACATGAAAAGTTCTACCATATCTTGAGTTAGCTGAATGCCTCTAACCCCCTTACTTTTAAAGAAATCATACAGCTCCTAAAAAGTTATAAAAAGTGTAAATAATAATGGACTAAGTGAGCACCCCTGTCGCAATTCTAATGGACATTCTATAAAATCTGTGCGTTCTGTATCACCATTTACTTTTTGACATCGTACTTTTGTTTTAACTGACGCATATATTGAACGTATTGCATTTAACAAGTTTCCGTTACTGTCATGCTTTAGTAGCTTTTCATACACCTTAATTCTAATCACATGGCTTGATTTGGGAGTTATTGATCTTTGTTACTAGAGGCTCACAGGGAAGACATGGCTTGCCAAACTATGTCGCCTCTTAAAATAAAGTCGTTATTATTATTATTATGTTATTATTATTATTAAAACTTGTTAAAGATTTTCACAACTTAATAATTTACCATTTTTATCGCTAGTTAAATATATTTTTGTCATTGTATTTTCTTTGCAACGTGGCTTTAATTTTTAAATCTAATTGACTTATCGCGTTCCATTAAAAATGCGATTCGCCTCAACAGTACTTTTGCTAAACATGATGTGGACGTTTTGGAATGATTTTCTAATGCTATGTATGTGTGTATACAGGACGTAGTGGTTTTGTATGGCGCTCCCTGAACACCGGCTTTGACACTACAATATCCGATTGTAAGTCATGTAGACGATGGGTCAAACAACAAACTGACCAGCTTGATGAATTACATACTAACTGGAACCAAATGGCTACGTGTCCATGTATTCAGGGCACCATACCGGTCACTGGACAATTCAATAGACGCGTATTAAGGAATGAGTTTTCACCCTCTCCGTCAAGTAGATGCTACAGTGTGATGCCTGAGAGAAGACGCAGATACCAAGGTTCAGTGAGTACCTCAATTAGTCACACATTGCAATGTCATAGTATTGTCACATTTAAATAGAAATAAATTTATAACACTATTATATTAAGTTAAACAGTGAAGGCAGCACTCAACTTTACCAGCCGAGCACATAAAACTTAAAAAAAACACAAAGCACAATGCCCAACTGAACCAACCGAGCACAGAAAACATTAAACACATACAAGGCACAATGACAAACTAAACAGGTAAAGATCCGTCCAGTAAAGATCAAAGCAGTCGAAAAGTATAATGAATTATTAGTTTCAGCAGCCAAAAGACTGAATGCCCTAGCTGAATGACCCAGTTTTCACAGTAAAACGACTATAATACCTAGTTTTAGCTGTCAGAAATCCTAAAACGAAGAAGTGCCCAACACACTGTCGAACAGGAAAATTAACCCGAGTTATGTTTCGATCATACGGCCAAACACACCAGGAAAACTCCTAATGCTGTTTTCAAGCGTTAAACTTGGTTATGATATGGAAGCGCTACAATTGATAAGAAATTAAAATGGTGAACTTTCGATTCCTAAACCAAGGCTTGAACTGTATTGCAAGTCCTTGAAATATTCAGGGCCAGCCATTTGAAATGTCACCTTAAATCAAATACGTTCTACAAAAACTATAGCAATTAAAGGGACCGTATTTGCAGTGGATCTACTCTGGATTCACAACATTTACTCGTACATAACATAAAGATAATGAAAAATTGGAGACGAATGGACCTAGTAAAAAGCGCTACATAATGTAAATTTCATTGGAACATTGTATTTCGTGTCATACCATTCTGTTTATGCTTTATTTTCATCGCTTATGTGGACCATCTTTAAAAAATGTACTAGAATTAAATATGTCTTCAACAATAAATAAAGTAATTATAATTTGTTATTATTACATGTAATATTATTAATGGCTTACTGTATCAATTCATAAAGTCTTAATTTGGTTAACATTAGGTCACCCGATTGCCACATCATTGTACATAAACTATATATCTTGTATGTTGTGTATGTTTTTGTTTCAGACATGTTGCTATTCAAAGGCAGACAACTCATACATATCAATATTGCCACATATTGGTATAAGGACAAGATATAATCCATTCCGCAGAAAACATCGTGAGTTCTACAAGGATGAACTTGACCAAAGAGCGATGTGTTGTGGTGTTAGTAACGAGCTCTGTGATCTATACCATACAGTACGACCAAGTAACACTATCTGCTCTATTACCTCGTTTGTTGCTGTTGGTAAGTACAATTATACAATTTATCATTAAAGTCATGTGGTGGCGTATTTATGCTGCCGTAGTATAGTCCTTTTTGACGTGTCAAAATCTGCATAATTACAAGATAGCTGCCCACTATAGGTTAGTAATTCTGACCGAATTATCTATAGTGTCATGAACCTATCATTTATTATCAAGTCAATAAAATTACACAATTGACAGACAGGTAATTAGTACTATAGTGTTTCAATGCGTATGTTCAAGCATGCTGTTAATTTAACTATTGATGGCAACTATCAGAAGTACAGAATTAATTAATTTTAGGACGATCGCCTTTGAGTGTGTTTACCAATAAAGCAATACATCAAAGTACGATGATGAAAACGCGATATCACGAAAGTGCGGTGCCGGAAACACGAAACTACGATAAGGAAAAGTTGGAAGTAAGGTGGCGGAAACGCAAAATTTTGAACGCTAATAAAGAAATAAGATTATAAATTAAGGTCATATTTTAACTTTCATCTTTAGATGTTAGTAATGTAAATTTGTGATTCAGGAGGTGGAACTGGTGACCCTCACATTCTGACTCCTGATGGCAAAGAGTTTACATTCAATGGTCATGGTGAATATACACTTATGAAGCTAAATACACCAAGCGTAGATTTTAAACTACAAGGGAGAACTGCAGCTTATAAAAACGACGATGGTGAAGAAGTTGGAGCGACAGTTTTTTCAGCATTTGCTGCCGCTGATGACGCGGACGGTTCCAAATTTCAGATAGAAATGGCCAGTGATTCAACAAGTAATACGACTGATAAGTTTATTTATTTTAAAGAGTACAAATTAGTTCAAATAATTGTTTGAATTTTAAACAATAAATATATTTTTGTATTGGACCACTATTTTATGTAGTTGTCATACATAACTTATTAGAAATAGAAATGCTTAGCGGTATATCTCTCGCTATTACATCGCTTATTATTCTCCCAACCCATACTAGGTATTTCCATATTTATTCTGGAATCCGTCGTTTGATTTAGTTTAAACAGTATTTATTCGGAAATTATTTTACAACATGTGTATTATAAATTACAATTGTTAAAGGATTGGGAAACAAGTTTTTGAAACTTATATTAATCCCACTCCTTAATCGTCGTTTAATTAACTGATTATTTTGGATTATCATATTGGATTTACAAGTTCTGGCGACTACAGATGTTTCTGCAATGTTTTCATATTTACAATTTCATAGCACAATGTGTTTAATAAAAAGAGCTATCATTGTTTAAGAAACATAAATTATTGTAATTAACTTGCTTGTGACTTACCACTTTACGTACAACATTAACAATATTGTTTCTACATTCAAAATTGATCAAACTTATTTGGGTTCAGTGTATTTCATCGTGTATTGGTATATTCCTCAAGTTTGTTAACATGAGCTGTACAATTGGTTTTACTTTATTAGACTTATATTTCTGATTCCATTTATTCTCCACAGGTCTCTTACTATTAGTAAATGGACAGCTTCTGTCGTCCGAAAACATGAATGCAGAAGATTTTGTGGAGACGTTCGATGATATTACTTTGTCCAAACCAAATACTGATACTCTAGATGTCTTCTTTTCTAACGCAGGTCAGTAAAGCCACGTTACAATTATACCACGATTGCACGTATTGATTAAAATGTCATTGGCTTAAACTAATAAATACAAAAGACGTGGACATTTGTTTTGGAATAGTTTTATACCTTACATTCGATTGAATAATATAGGGCAGATATTGGAATACACATAGATAAAAGTAAAGGTAGCAGTGTTATGTCTAGACATCAGAACAATAATCCTGTCTCTGATTATCATCATCATTTCACATTTCAGGAGTAAAGATATCGGTTGGATTGAGATTCAAATTCCTAACGGTGTCTTTGACAGTCCCTAATACATATACTGGCCTACCTAGGGGCATTTTTGGAAATGTGAACGGAGATCCTGACGATGACTTTATAACACCAGATGAAGAAGTCCTGCCAAAAAATATAAGTGAGCGAGAGATATTTTCGTACGGTCAAAACTGTAAGTTATTTACACTTATTTGATACTTTGCGATTCATATTCATGAGCTTTCGTATATTCATATGAATTATATGATCATGAAAGGAACTGATTTCCATTGTAAACAAATATGTCATCTCATGGTAGCATATAAGCAGAGTCATAAAACTGAAAATGTTTCTGAAATGTATTGCATAGCTTAGTCTTAAGTGCTGTCTTCGTAACGGAGTTCGACTTATCCGGATATGCTTAGGCTTTCTTTGAGTGTTAAATATTGGTATTTCACAGTAAGTTAATCTTGCAAATACATTTGCTTGTTTTATAATATATAATGTTTGTATGATGTCTGTTACTGTTGATATAATTTATATACATTGTTGGAAAAATAGGGATCGTTTCCGGTGCTGATTCTATCTTTGAGTATCCAAATGGGGCAACTTACTTGAACTACCAGAATCTTAATGCCACTGTAAACTTCATTGATGAAGCCATTCCTGAAGAAGTATCTGATGCAGAAGAGTTCTGTGGTATTGGTAACATACCATGCATTTTCGATCGAGTGTTTACAGGCAGCGAGGATATAGCTGCAAACACCAAAGTAGAAGTAGAAAAACAGAATGACACAAGGGAAATATTAGGTAAAAGTTTTGTAAATAGATTAGCAATAAAACATAATTAATAGTATTGAATCACTTTGAGAGCGTCGAGTGCAAAAGATAAAAAAGATCCTAGTTGACCATTATGTAATATCAAATACTTCAAGAGACACGAATAGATGGTTTATGCTATAAAAGTTATATGCGCATGGCAATGGTTTGAACTGAAATGCTGCTCAGACATGTTGTCTATTTAGTACATACTGTATAGAAGAGTCATAAATGTCTTACATTTAGTAAATGTTATCATTTATAATCACCTCCCTGTATAGTAAATTATGCACGGAATTTAAAGTCCACAGTGTGTCATTCAATGCGTGTGTATATATGTTTGTTTGAAATATTCATTATGGGGATATGGATGGTTAGTTCTATGTCTGACTCTTGCGTGGATGGCTTGGGGCTGCCGTCTTTTCGGTGTGACTTTAATTTATCTGTGCGCTACAGTATTTACTAAGCCTTATCGGTATTCTTCAATTTGCAATCGCTAAAGACAATTTCACTTCTACTCACTTTTACGGGACTTACCTGAACGTGTTAATTTGAATATGAATAATTAGAAATGTTATATTTTCTCACACTTCAGCAAATGAAGCTCCAACCGTGGTACTTCACGACAGCACTGGTGAGGCTATTCACGTCAATTTGTCACAGGTATATTCTGTAACAATTCATGGACAAGATGATGGAAATATCACGTACACACGTCTCAGTGGAGACAATGTGGACATTACAGAGGGAACAAGTGACGAATTCAGAAATATTGTATTTAAAATTGATGATGAATCAGACAGTCCAATTAGGTATACTTACCTTGATACTACATGTATGTAAATCGCTGGCTAAGACAAATAAGGTCACAAGTGCTATAAGGCCCGTACATATTCGAAATCTGCATTACAAGGCATATCTTTTTCACATACTTTCATGAATATCACAAGAAGTGATGTTGTACAAAGCACAAGTAGAAACATTTGTTTATCCTGAAGAAAAGAGTATAGTTTTTTTCTAGTTTCTCTAAAAATAACATTTTTGAACTTACGGCCATATTGTTCTAAGCCAGCGAAATATTCAACATAGTGATATGAATATAAAACCATAATTCCCGATCCCTTGAAGTCCCATTGTAGATATACATGGATTTATTATTTTCGTATGTGTGGCTACTTTTGATATGTTCTACGAATGTATTATTTAAATTATGTCATCAGGTTTTGGTACTAGATCTACTTACGTATGTAAACTTTGTTTTCCCGTAGTGTCGCAAGTTAAGCACAGCATATTAATAACCTATATACATCTTCGTAAATAGAAGGACTCTGATATACTAGTAACATAATTATAACGTACCTTGTACTTTTTAAGACTGATAGTCACGTGTGTAATATTAGGGTTTATCCGATTCCGTCCAGGTCTGCATACGTTTTATATCGACTCTAAAAATCTTTTTAATAAAATATTTTAAACATTTTTGGGCTAGTCTGTTACTCCACTCCATCCTTTTTCACTACTCTTTCAATGTCGCAACATTATATTAGCATCTGTTCTATGTTGTTTGTTTTCAGTGTAACAGTTATTGACGATAAGCAAGTTTCTGCACCTGCTTTAGTCCTTGACATCGTTCTATGTACTGGTTGTAGCGGGAATGGTGTTTGTGATTTTAGCAGAACAAGACTATCAGCGAATGGGAACTTTACCATGGCTTTATGTGTTTGTAATGAGTACTATGTAGGTATGTACAGTTAACAATTACATGCATTTTACGACGAAAGGCAAAGTCCTAAACAGCATTTACATTATTTTGGGTGTTTGGTGGAGTTGTGTGCGTGTGACAAAAGGATGAAAACAGCACAGGATCTCCTAGCACAAGATTAAAAGATTACCTCATAAAACTTGTACACTGTACATATATGTCATCTTCGTTAAACATTCAAGTTAATAAACTTATTCATCCTGAAGTACATACCTACTCAAATGTTATTGTATTCGTTCAATGGAAACGGGTTTATTATATTTCGAAACCTATAAAACCGCTTTTTTTAAATTGCAAAAAAACATTCCGCTGTAATATTTAAATGCACTGCTTTTTTAACGTTGCTGTATCAATGTATGCTACTATAATATTTTGTACACACAGGAGACAATTGTGATGCTAACTTTGATGGATGTGAAGGGAATCCATGCTCTAGGGACAGAAATTGTACAGATAACCCTGTAGACGTTCATATGACAATCGGCAAGGCTTATAACTGTTCAGATTGTCCGGAGGGTTTCGTTGTCAGTTCTGATGACGTCTGTGACGGTAACTAAATCTATGTCTTAAATGTTTACAAATGCAATGATGTTCTGAGCTCAAGTTAAAATTGAGGGTATTGAAAAGTGTACTAATGTCATCCAAATAATGTTTAGAATAGAGTGTATGTATAAATGTAACTATGTGTTGAAATGCTTTATTTAGGTCGTTAATTTACATACAAATAATGAAATATCAAAGCAACTTTTTTATTCATTCAGATTTAATCGGAATTAATCAATAACTATTCAATAAACCACTTGTATTATCTGTGTTATTGTGAAAGTACAAGGTTGATTTCCACAATGTTATGTGTCAAGATGACAAATCTAAATATATTATTTGATGGGCATCACAATGATATTTTCCTCGAATCGTTTCTGATCTATTCTTTAACAGATATTAATGAATGCCAAGCAAACCACCTATGTAGTGATATATGTGTGAATACAGTTGGAAGTTACGTCTGTGAATGTGAAACGGGTCATCGGGCAACAAATGAGACAGCATGTGAAGGTATTAAACGCAATATACTTAACTCAGGGTCAATTTCATTCCATTCCAATTCCATGTTGTACAATATCAAAGAGTACCCTATATTTTCATACTATTCATATGAAATAAAAAGTCACTCTAAACATTGTCTTGATTTGTATACTAGGTTGCTTATCTGGAGAGTAGTTTTAAGTCAGAATGATAACAAAGATAGCAAAATAACTGGAAGCTACGTTATGCTTCCAATCAAATAAAATATGCACTTTATTATTTCCTTATACTGTATGGATTGAGATGGTCTACCAAGGCAAATGGTGTAAAAACTGGTCCCGCTCCGGGGTTATCATTCTATCTAAAAAACACAAAACTTTCAGCAATGAAGCCTAGGGCAGTATAGAAGGGGCCAACTGCATAACTCGGAATAATGCTTATTTAGTGACCGTGACTTAAAGTAACATGTTTGTAAATGCTTAGGTTGATTTCTAATATTTTCTATAGATACCGATTGTACAAGATATGCTTAATTCTATTGAATATTTTAGATATAAATGAATGCGAGGAAGGTACACACAATTGCTCACATATTTGTACAAACATAAATGGAGGATTTAACTGTTCCTGTTACGAAGGTTTCGAATATGATAATGGAATTTGCAACCATAGTAAGTAATTTGATTAACATTATGTAGAAACAAATACCTTAGTAGTAGCGTAGCAGAATTAAACGATGTATTATCAGATACTGTATTATGTGTCACTTAAACCAATTGTCTTACATGTTAAACTAAGTCCGTTTTAAATAATCGAGTTTACAAAAGCAAAAACATTACCTTGATTTCCATCCAACTTTATCTCCTTAAAAGTAAGTTCACATGATATTATATTGGTCCAATCAAGTATTGTTGTCGTAACCTGTTGTGCAGAGGATAAATTTGAATAAAACGAAATTTGTTTTCTACTACTCCAATATTGCAAGTCGTGCAATAAAGAAACTTGCTAGTGATATGCCATTGATTTGCAACAAACTTTCGGATTTTCATTGAGATTGATCTTATATGGGCTGTCAGAATTTCACGCTTAACAACCGTCCATATGTTCAGTTATTCGTCTTGGTTTATTTTGCACGCGTGTAATAAAATGTATATTATTTATATTCAGTTGAAATTGAAGATGACCCGTGTGACGCCTTAACCTGTAGCGGAGACCTTGGAGGATGTCGCATTGATAATAATGGAGATTCTGCTTGTTTCTGTAATAATGGATATCATGTAAATGGTAGCGAATGTTCCGGTGAGTTAAACATAAGGAGTATTGCTGCTTCTTACTAATTACATTGAATTGTATAAGGAAATATGTACAAATATTTTTTATGCGGTATGGTTCGGTTTCTAACGATGGTCAAACGTTTAATTTTAAAAGTAAAATAATAATTTTCCATTGTACTAAATCATACAGTGTACTTGTTGTATGCGTTTTGATACATTAATGTACTCATATGTTTTGCAGACGACAATGAATGTGACATAAAATCGTGTTCTCAAGTTTGTGAAAATACGGTTGGTTCATACAAATGTAGCTGTTTTACTGGGTACCAGCTTAATGCCGACCGAACTTCATGTAATGGTAAGAATGCTGATTATGAATTGGAAAGTGTTGTAGAACTATATTTGCTGACTGCACACTAACAGTGTTTTTTAAATGCTTAGATCTATCACTATTCACGAGATTGACTGTTATTTTGAGCCTTCATTTTTAACTAGATAACCAAGAACTGAATTAAATGTTATAAAGTTAAAACCTGTCATAATTGTAAAATGATTTATTTCTGAGTGTAATATTGAATGAGAGACACACGTGACAACAAATGAGTGTTGGGTATAAGATTCTCTTAATATTGATGTTGTATTTCAGAATGCCCTGTTGGAAGCTGGGGTGATGGTTGTACTGAGGAGTGTTCATGTAGTAGTCAGGGATCGGAACGATGCGACAATGTAAAAGGTAAATGGGTGAATTCTAATATGTTGCGTATATTATACGCGTTGAAGGTTGTCTCACTTTGGTCATGCGTTCTGTAATGTGTATAGTTATATTAAATATATATCATCAACAAGTGTACAAGCTCATGCAGTCAAGTGATTTGTAAATCGATAACATACATAACAATTCCTGTTAGATTGTGTTCCCTTAAAATTAGTGAAGATCTCAATGGTGTTTTCTTTGCAAATATTACCCACGTTATATGGTACATCGGTTGTTAAACATGTTGTTTTGGCTAAGTTGAAATGCAGTCTACAATAATGCTCAAGGAAACTAAGAACAAATATACTTATATGCTGTTAATACATTTGGATTTGTTCAGGTTTGTGTAATATTAATCACAGTGAAGAAGGAAAGTAGTTTCCCGAAACATGTATGTGATATAATTAATAAATTTCGAAAGTTGTAACTGATTTTTTATTGAAATTTACAGGTTGTATATGTAAAGCTGGGTGGACAGGCGCTGATTGTTCAGACAATGTCAATGAATGTACAAATGTTTCTATTTGTGAGGATGTCAACACGTATTGCGAAGATACTGTGGGTTCTTACCAATGTCTTTGTAGAGACGGTTATCAGATGAATACAAGCAGCGATCAATGTATTGGTAAGTAGTGTTTAGAACAATTCCTATGTAATACAAGTAAATGTGTTGGGTATTGATGTTGGTCTACTCCATTTTGATCATTTGATAACTAAGTTCTCGGTATGAGTTAGTACGTCATGGAATCCGATGTATACATGTTACCATCTTGTCAATTGTGGAACAGTGCACTAGAAACTAACGTAAAGTATACTTGATGAATATTGCTGACCTCTTCTAATGTCAGACGCTCAATGTATACATGACTAAATTACACAGTGAATTAATGATAACTCATCTAATCCAGATAAACAATAACATATTCACTACTTTATCAGATTTCGATGAATGCAGTAATCCTGATCTAGATATCTGTGAACAAGAATGTGTGAACAATGTGGGAAGTTTTACCTGCACTTGTGAATCTGGATATAATGTTGCCCCAGATAACAGAGCTAGCTGTACTGGTATGTATACATTGTAAAAAGTTGGCTTGTAATTAAAACATTACTAAAGCATGTAGTTCTACATTTACAGGGTACTATAATTCCCAATTTTCTCCTAACTAGGTTGTTGTTCGGTGTCTTCCAGTATTAACATTCAGAACTGAAACATCCTTATAAATCAATACAACACATTGGTAAAACATGTTGATGATGTTTTTATGCAAATAATTATAGATGTGAGAAAACTGTTATATTTATGCGCAATAAAAATATAATGATAGCCTGACACAAAGAAGAACAATCCATTATGTTTTAAACATGGACGATTGTCAGGTTATGTGACAGAAAAAGTGTCATCGGATACAGTAATGACTATATCAGGTGTATACAAGTGCAGAAGTTTCCAGTTGCTTGTTTAAGATCAGTTCAATAGTGTTGAGGACACGAGCGCCTAACTCAGAGTTGAAGGTCACAGGGGGCAAACTAGTCATTATATTCGTATACGTAGTGTAATAATTTATTATAGTGTACATTACACCACCCTTTGCTTACAAAACAACTTTAACCTATTTACTGTATGCATATAATCGAATAATTAACGAATGAGCTATCATTGCGGGACCCCTAATTATTACTCAAGGGAAATATTTGGTTATTTATTTTCTATTTGTTTGAATATAAACAGATATTGATGAGTGCCGCCTTGGAAGTTCTGGATGTCAACAGGATTGTAAAAATACCATCGGCTCATATAATTGTTTGTGTTACTTTGGATACGCCCTGGATGATAACTTGAAAACATGCACTAAAATGTCAGGTATGTATGACATTATGCCAGTAATTTATATTCATGTTTTGTGTTCGGCTGGTTAAGTTGACTGTTGCCTACCTGTCTGACTTAATATTAATGTTGTATGGTCTATATATCCTTTATCACTGACTAATAGCCAAACTTACGAGAGTCATTCAATATAAAACGCAAATTATCAATTATCTCTAAAACCAGTGTGGATAATTCAACGAATTTTTATAATAATTAACTACGTTAATGCTTGTATTGCGTAAAAATTTAAACACGCTGATGCCTAACGCGTGGGTCCAAATCATTTCACGTCAAACCAGCAGAACTTCACTTAGCCATCACTACAAAGTCCATTTCGTTCTTTAATTAAGAAGAATATAACTTGGCGAACGGGAAAAAAGAACAATGTCGGCAGAAAAGGGGAGTTCCATTTGCTGGCTTATATGGGATTGAGCATGCCATATGTAGTTATATGACCACAAGGGAAGCTACTTTGATACTTTGAAGGATTGTGACAAGGTTTGAACAAATAATTTTGTAAGTAAACATTTATGTGATAGTTCGCATTGTATATTGAATGGCCCTCGTACTTACCTTTTTGTGAAAGTATATTCACATCATATATTATTACTACTATTCACCAATACAAGAATTACACCAAGCAGTTTTCACGTTGTTGTATGTCGAGAACAGTTCAACGAAAGTTTTAACAGTAAAATAAAACAATTTCACATGGCAGAAATAGTGGACTTATTTACACTTTATTTGCTAACCTACAAAACTGTTTTTACAGTGGAAGATACTTGCAGTAGTGTGGGTCTAGACTGTACTGGGTTTTGTATCACGAATGAGACATCTGCATACTGTGCTTGTGGACCTGGCTTTGTTCTTGCTGATGACGACAAAATGACTTGTATCGGTAACGTATGATTAGCTCATTGGCTATATTCAGTTCCACGAGTAGTTGACTGTGAAGATTCATATTCACTATAACCCTAAAGAAAGAAAAGGTTATATGAAATTGTGTACAACTTTTAATTACATTATTTCACAGTCCATCCATTCATTTAGATATTGCAATATCATAAGAATGTATATAGGTAGTATTTTTTTTATTGTTTTAAATACTTTAATTAACATCTTATCCACTAGTTCACAGTGTATCAGACTATACACTATTTGTTAAATAGAGAAATACATAACAGAAATTGCTATATTTATATATACCATGTTATGTAAACAAATGATGGACCTGAATAAACGAGTTATACTAGTATTCATTTGTAAACATATTCTCTATTTATACCAAAGGGATTCGACCCGATAAAAATGTAAAGTAATGTGCGTAAATAATGATTTCTCTTCTTTATCGAAGGCCGTTTTCTAGTTTCTGTCTGTGCAGGGTTATGTCATCAATCCGGGTTTTACGCATTTTTTTAAAAATTCTATGCTCGACACAGGCGACATTGTGTACGTGTATTGATAAAAGTTGTATTTTTTATGTATAATATTATATTGTCTTGCAGTGTGCAGTGCAAATTAAATGATTGCGTTCGGCTTGTTTAAAATATTGGCCATAATGTTGAGTTAGGTATATGAGGGCCAGACATAAACTCAGATCCCTGTCTATATATTCATAGTATAGATGTGAAAGATATTTTTATCGGATCGAATCCCTTTGATTTATACACGTACTTGCATTCTATGAAACCAACACATCATTTAAAATATTGAACATTTTTACACTGTGCATTTAGTTTTGTTGTTGGCAGAATCCTTAATTATACGTATTCATTTCTCGATGATTATATCTTTCAGATATTAATGAATGTAATGAGGTCAGTACTAACAAATGTCAAAGACCTGACACTTGTACCAACATTGATGGGGGCTACACGTGTTCTTGTGTCCCTGGCGAGTTCTTGCAAAATGACGGACGGAACTGTACAGGTAAAATGCAAATGAATATTTTAATTATGTGTTGAAGCTGTCCTATCGTATGGAAGATATTAATTAGTGTAAAGTATGAAAAAAAGATCTTGCTTGGACCTTTATTAATGTTTTTATCCTGTGTTGATGCGATCGAATGATTCATTACTCGTTTATAAACTATGTACATACGCATTAAGTAATCGCTGCCGTTCCCTTATGACTATAGCAACTGTCCTTGTTTAATACTGATTGTCTTGTGTTTTTTAGTGTGTGACGCCTACCACTATGGAGATAATTGTGCGTTAGAATGTAATTGTGGGGTGGGTTCTGATACATGTGATCCTGTGTCCGGATGTCAATGTAAAGATGGATGGCTTGGTAAACAGTGTGAGGAAGACATCAATGAATGTAGCACTGAAGATGAGACAATATGTAACGTCAATATGGTCTGTGTGAATAGTCCGGGAAATTTCACTTGCATTTGTAAAGATGGATATTTTAAGAACTCTATAGATGAATGTGAAAGTACGTATTTGCTTATACACATGTACTATATATTACTGCTTGTATGTTATTAAACTAATGATAAATAGTGAAAGTCTTGTGGCGGCTATAAATGTATGTTACCCGTATGTTCCAATCGGTATGCGTTGTGACTAAATCAGTACTTGAAAATTAATTACACAATTATACTGTTGCATGAACTTTGATGCCTCGAACAGCACTTGCCTCGAACACCCTAGATGTCGCGAACTGGTTTATCAGTCTCGGCGAAATCCCTTCTTTGTTCTTCTTGTAAAACAGAAGATGCCTCGAACTATAGATACTTAACTTGTAGATCCATTTAATATTTAATGAAGGCTGGCCAAGAAATTGAACCTTAATTAATTCGCGTTAATAAACTTCAGAAACAACAAGTTAACGGAATAAAATAATCATTTCCAAAGTATGTCAAAGGTTATTGTTTCATTTCCATTTGTTTATTGGGTGTCGAACTTGAAGTTGGATATAAGAACATTACATGACGTGCTGCTTTATAATGGTACGCTATATAACAAGAAACCTTAGTTAGACTTGTGACCATTCGAAGAGCTTGCTTTCAGGTCATGTTACAAACATGAAACACGTGCATTAGTAAAATATGCACATTAAGGATGCATTGATACACGCAATACGAATACACATACCCACATCAGTTCGAACTTAAACCCATACATAATACTTGAATAATATAGATGCTTCGAACAGGTAGATGGCACAAACAATTTCCCTTGTCCGAAGGTAGTTTAAGGCGTCGAAGTTGTACTGTAGTTTGACAAATCAATTTTCACATTGCAAACCCTTTCTTATCTATACCATGAACAATTTACTTTATTAGGCCCCTACCGGTTTTTTACCGGAGGGGACTATAGGTTTGCCCTCCGTCCGTCCGTCAGTCAGTCCGTCCGTAAACTAATCTGGATCCTGACATAACTCAAACAGTTTCCAAGCTAGGTTTATGAAACTTGCTATGTGGATAGAGGGCAATAAGGGGATTATGCACGTCTAAAAGTATTTTGATTCTGACAAAATGTGTGGTTGCTATGGCGACAGAAAGAGTGAAATATGCCCAAATCTGGATCCTTCTATAACTCCAACAGTTTCCAAGCTAACTTTATGAAACTTGGTATGTGAATAGAGGGCAATAAGGGGATTATGCATGTCTAAGAATATTTTGATTCTGACAAATATTGTGGTTGCTATGGCAACAGAAACATTGAAAATGGCTTTAAACTGGTAAGGGACTTCTGTATTGCTTGCAATTCTCAATTACTTGTTTAACCTAATCAACAAACAATAATAGCATCAACTGGTGTCAACTTAAAATAAGTATGACTTGTATAAAGTACATGTATTCATGCTCGGTTCAACTTTTTACTGTTTAGATATGAATGAATGTGACGACCCTCAGAAGAATTCCTGTGACCAAATATGTACTGATACCGTTGGAAGTTATAAATGTAGTTGTCGAGATGGATTTCAAACAAATGGGGATGATTGTGAAGGTATGACCAGTGTTTTTATTATAATTAGATTACAAAGCCCAACAATTTCAGAATAATCGGTATTACACTATATGACAATTTTTCAGTACCTAATTATTTGAAATATGATTGACATTTAAAGATGTAAGTTCAAAGTTAATACCTTAAATATGTATATATGATATATATCAAAGGGTGTTTCTGTTGAAACCAATAACAATGCCAAACATCAGTGGAGTTGAGTATGCAGTTTATTTCATTCAGCTTTTTAATACTGTTATTTACAACTTTTTAGAACTTCTGATAGCTAAAACTAGGTATTTCAGCCATTTTACTGTTGGAACTGGGTCATTCAGCTTGAGCGTTCAGCGTTTTGATTGCTGAAGCTTGTTCGTTCAGCTTTTCGACAGCTTTGACTTGGGCGGATCGTTTGCTTGTTCAGTTGGGCATTACCCCTTGTATGTGTTTTTTGTTTTCTGTGCTCTGCTGGTTCAGTTTATTGCTGCCTTCCCTGTCTGACTTATTATTGTCATCGTGGATGTGCTTATGTAGATGAAACTCCCGATGGAATAACCAATTTATTTCATGACTTCATGTTACATAATTGTTCGTGTTTTACATTCTTTTGTAACCTGTCACTGAGGCGTTTTTGTTAGGATACCTTGCACGGCGGGAAACTCTTTATTTACACTATCCTGTTCTAAAAGGTGGTATATGGGGTAAGTTGAGGTTTGTTGCACTGTAAAACGTGTAACCCCCAGTGACATTTGTCGCTGTCCGTACCAAGGAGGAAGCCCCTTAGTCAACCTTCCGATTTGTATTGTCCACCTTATAAAAATTAGAAAATTGCAAAACTATTTGTCCAAAGTGGTAATATCATTTTTCAGATATAGACGAATGTATAGGACAGAGTCAGTGTGACCAAGTATGTATCAATACTGTTGGTGGATACAGGTGTTCGTGCAATGAAGGATTTTACCTGAATAACGACGATAGAAGAACATGCATCCGTTAGTATATTACAAGAGTAATTTTATAATTGCTCGTACTGTATTCCTACAAACCATGTACAGCCATATGCAACTAGAATCAATATGCTTCTTTAGATATTACTTACATCCCCATTACAACAAACTTCCTCAAGTTATTTGACTTGGGCGGATCTGCGCTTGTTTAGTTGGGCATTGTGCTTTGTGTGTTTTCTGTGCTCGGCTGTTTAAGTTGAGTGCTGCCTTCCCTGTCTGACTTAATATAATCTTTTTCCAATGCCTCAAACAGTTTGTCTTTCCTCAAATACTCTAGAAACAGGTCCTTCGGTACTAGCACTAGTATGATGTACTAGTACACAGCAGATGCATGGACCGGTAGATGGCTTGAACTATATTCAGACCGAGAAAAAAGCTTCTCTGTCGGAATGCAGTTCGATGCATCTTAGTTTATTTTTAGTATATTGTTGTATATAATTTTGTCATTTTGCAGCGAATAACGAGTGCCAAGACGAGACAAAATGTGATACAAACACATCATATTGTTTGTCTGATGCTGGTAATGATACATGTATATGTAAAAAGGGATACGTATTCAATGCTACTGATGAGGATGCATGTATAGGTAAATATATCAAGGTAGAGAGGTTGCGAAAGTCAACGTGTAAAGTGTACATGTGCGTCAATACTATTTTTGAGTATTTCGTCATCAAGTTATGTTTAGTTTCTACAAGTAACCGACGTGTGACAGACTAAAATATAAAGTGTACTATGTCACACAGGTATGCGTATGCACGGGAATTCCAATAACTAATCGCCGTGGTTTCATTGAGTTTATGTAAACACTCATTATCAATTCACGAAGAAATCATGTTTCAAGTGTTATGTGATGTAACTCGCACACGTTTTCGTTCGCAAACAAATTTTTATTGCAACGCGTACGTACACATGTACGGGTAGCTACACGTACACGTAGTCGTACACGTTTGCATCGCAACCTCTCTATTGTCTGAAGTAAGACGTTACACAATAGAAGGCCTTGAAATTGTTGAATTGTTTTAACACAAATGTTTGAGATATTAAGTGTAATTGACGATTTTCCAAATTTAAGCCATGTTGATTTCAGCGTGGTCACTTGTACAAGTTACACTGTAATCAAGTTTACCACCCGATTAGCACAGTTTGTCGAGTCACCCACGAGATGATTTAAAAACGAATACCTGGTTTGACTGGTGATGTCATTCCATGGAATCCACATGTTGTTAAGCAGTTGCAATTCGCAGATGCAGCAGCACGTCAGTACTGACTGCTAAATTATTCCAAGAAAAATTATTAGCGTTTTCTAGTCCAAACATATTACAATATTTAATCCTCATAACCATAACACGTTTCCCTTGAAGTTGTTTCTGTATTTCTTTACAAAGTGACCAATTGCTTACTGTTGTGCTAGATATATAATAATACAATCATGTATATAAAAGTATTGGAGCTGATCCTTCTTTGACCTCCAATAATCTCCCAATGATCTAAATATCGGATTTCATGTGCTCGAAATAAACAGTAGTATAAACATGTATACCTAGTTTTTTGATAGATACGCACATGCGTATTATATAAATCACCATTATATTTTTATAGATGAAAATGAATGCGATCTAAACGAGAATCTTTGTGCTCAGAACTGTACAAATAGCATTGGTGCGTATTTTTGTCGCTGTGAAGCTGGATATAGATTAGCGGAGGATGGACGTAGCTGCCTTGGTAAGAATTGTCAAAATATATATTAATAATCAGAAAAAAGAAAAGTTGCAGTTTTCTCACTGTTACACATGCATATCGTTACAATTACACTGGGGTGGTGTACACACTGCAAAAATTCCCAACGTCTCAAGTATTACTGAATGAAACTTGTTTGACGTTTTGCACAATTCGCCCGAAGTGGGTCGTCTTAAATTTACAAATTATGATCTGCTGACTGGAATGTACATAATATATTTGGTACTGCGCATATTTCATCCATACCTTGTTATATTCTGTTTGAAATAATACCTTTTTTCTTTGTAGAACTTGTCATTTTGACTTTATGCTCTTTTTATTATGTGATCTGAATACAACTTGTGTGTATTCCTCCGCAGTTAAATGATCTAGTTTCAGCAATACAAAAGCTGAAAGCCGCAGCTGAATCACCCACTTTAAACAATTTGAATAATAATACTAGTTTTGTTGAACTTAACATGCGTTCGCCGTTAAGCGCGGTAAATATTTCTTCTGTTCAGCGCTGTAAACATAAATCTTAGGATGATACAGTTTCATCACCTGATAATGACATCAGGAATATTGTCTATCTCGTTTACAAGTTAAATAAATCCGTAAAATGTATTACTGAATTTGTCTAAACTGTCTAAATATGTCAGTCATAGGCCAAAGGTGAATGTTTTAACCAAATGATCAATGTGAATATACATTGTCCCTTGATTGGTTGTCTGAGACATTTTGTATTGTATCAATGAAGTTCATATATTGTCTTAATAATTAGCTGTGAGGTATTATGACATGTATGTTTTCCTTTCCAGTATGTGATGAGTGGAGTTACGGTACAGAATGTGGTGAGGTTTGTCCATGTAACACAGACAATACTGCATCATGTGATCATGTTACTGGAACATGTGACTGTAAACCAGGATGGACCGAGGCTGACTGTACTGAGGATATAAATGAATGCAATAATACCAACCTATATAACTGTGCCGACAACTCTACGTGCATCAATAATCAAGGCTCATATTCGTGTCGTTGTAATGACGGATTTCTGGAAACTGGTTCGGGCACATGCATAGGTACAGTAGATTTGTGTACTCGTCAACGGAGTAAACTGTCAAATGCATAAAAAAAGGTCAATACATTACGCACAATGTTCAATGAAACAGATGGTCCGGTTTATTTAACGTTGATCCAGATGGCTGACATGAAGTTTAAAAAGATCATATTAAATCAGACAGGGAAAGCAGCACTTAACTTGACCAACCGAGCACAGAAAATATCAAACACATACAAGGCACAATGCCCAACTATAAGTAAAGATCCGCCCAAGTTATCGAATGCTGCAAGATTGATTAGTAGAACACCAGTAATAGGAATGTGATGACATTAGCAACGCTGCTTCGTGTAAACGTCTTGGGGACGAAATGCAGCCCGAAACAATAGGTTAGGTAATTGAAGCACCTTGAAACACAAATAAACCCTAATACATCATTTTATCTTTATTCCTAATAAATGGTTTTAACAGTTTTATTCCCAAACCTTAGGTATTGTGCCACGAGTTTATTATTTTTGCTGTTGATGCGTGGCTATTTTACATTGGATTACTAATTGTTCAAAGTAGGTCTATCGGCTAGGGGCATACTTCTTTTTCGCTGTTGAAACGTGGTTATTTTACCTGGGATTACTAATTGTTCAAAGTAGGTCACTCGGCTCGGGGCATAATTCTTTTTTGCTGTTGAGACGTGGTAGTTTTACCTGGGATTACTGTAGGGTTAACGCATGCTTTTTCGTGCTATAACATCTGCAGAGTCCCGAGGGACGGTTGGTGCCCAAGCCCGTTACGTCATAACAGTTTTTGTTATGAGCGTCGACTTCCGGGATCGGCAAATACCAAGATAACATGAATAATGCGGGTTTGTTTAAATTTATTATTTAATTCTTATAGAAAATAAATTAGTAGTTACAAATAAAAGAGGGAATTGCAGTTCATAAGACGCTGTAAAATCTTTTATTTTCGTCGGTGAGGCCCTGAAATGAGCATACGTAAAACTGGACGTTAACAGCGCGTTCTCGCGTGAATCTTTATGTTTACGCATGGTTTTCGTCCCGTTAACGTATGGGCAAAATCACCGTTTTTATGCTATAATAATTGTTCAAAGTAGGTCACTCGGCTAGGGGCATAATTCTTTTTTGCCGTTGAAACGTGGTTATTTTACCTGGGATTACTAATTGTTCAAAGTAGGTCACTCGGCTGGGGCATTCGGCTCATATGTGTTGCTGAAACTAGGTCATTTAGCTGAAACATTGACACTGAGCTTTTCCTTCTTTTGTCTACTTTTTAGGACTACTGACAGCTTAAACTAGGTATTTCAGCCATTTTACTGTTGGAATTAGGTCATTCAGCTTGGGAATTCAGCTTTTTAATTGCTGAAACTGGTTCATTTAGAATTTCGACACCTTGGACATGGGAGGATTATAACTTGTTTAGTTGGGCATTGTGCCTTTTATGTTTTTATGTCTTTTGTGCTCGACTGGTTCAGGTGGGCATTGCAATCAAAACAAACTGCTCATAAACATGTGTAATAACATACTAAATTCAATACGTAATTGTACCTTTCTTGTGCATATACTTCTAGAATGTAACCAAGGATTGTATGGTACACGCTGTTCAGAAGTTTGCCAGTGTAACATGGTGAATGTGATGGAATGTGGAACTGTTGATGGCACATGTCATTGTTTGTCTGGTTGGAACGGAACCACGTGCAATGATGACATTGACGAATGTTCAGATGACAGTATTTGCTCTGAAGATGACAAATCCATATGTGATAACACAAATGGAAGTTACGTATGTCACTGTGACCAAGGATTTGAACTTGACAGTTCTAACAATTGCATTGGTATAATCAGTTTTCCATATTTTCAATTGAAATTCTCACTCAATTGTGTAATATTTAAGGAAATCACATTCATTTAAATGTTTGATAATACTGATGGTCATATCAAAACGTGAAAGCGAAAACGTCTGGCTCTTTCTGTTGAAGAGTATTTTAGTAATGTCAAAGGTTTAGTTAAATTGCATGGTAACTAACGTGCATATTTTATTCAACTGGAGTTTGCAGCACCCGTTCAAACCAATAAAAAGTTTGACCTTGGCTCCGTAATGCAATGCAACATATTGAGATGATATTAAACGTTTAAATAAATTATAAAATAACGGTTGAACCGTTCTTTGGCTAAGATGTTTCATTACGTTTATAGTTGTTTACATTTGCAATAGTGTCCGCCTATAGTGCGAGCAGTATGAATTCGCTTTATGGCTTTAAAATTGTAATATAATATGATAATGAGGGTATTACTGACATATAATGTAATACAAAGACCAATTAACTCAATATGGCACATCTACATAGTGGACAAAAGGACTGTGTATTATTCAATGAAGTATATTTAAACATGGTCACTTTATTATTAAATGCACAAAGTGTTTTAGTATATTGTACGTTTTGTAGATATGAACGAGTGTCAGAGAGGGACAAGTAATTGTACACAGAACTGTACCAACACGGATGGATCGTTCAGTTGTTCTTGTAACACAGGGTACTCAGGCACTGAAAACAACTGTACAAGTAAGTGATATGAATACTACTCGTAATTATACCCCGCACAACGAGTTGTAAGGGGGTATACTGGATTCAGCTTGGCTGTCTGTCCGTAGACGCATTCTTGTGGACGTAACTCCTACTACAGTTTTTGCAGCATTTGCTTCAAACTTGAACAGATGAACAACCTCAACATTTAGATATACATAAAGAAAAGAATTAGCTGCAATGATTTTTGCCACGCGGGGTATATTAGTCTGCCGAATGGCTACAGTTCTAGTTTATAATGATTTCAAAGTTAATGGGGGGTAACAGCAGTTAACTGGATCGTTCAGTTGTTCTTGCAAAGAATGTTACTCTGACACGCACTGAAACAACTGTACAAGTTAGTATAATCACTATAATTATAACAATTTTTGGTAAAATAATTCATAATCATATAAGAATCAAACACATTTGCTAATCCATACCTCGTAGTTCAATCACAGTTTTCAAAGTAATTGTAAAGCGCGTATACAAAAAAACAACTGTGTCAGTTAAAGCCAATTTGGTCCATGTTTAGTTTGTTTACATATTCTTCTCGAAATGATAGGATTATATCGGTAATGCAAATTTGATGAGAGTACTTGACATTCATGACACGTCAGTTTGTGATGAAGATAACGCATCTATAGGCGAAGCCAAAGTGCTGCCATTTATTTATGAGAAAGTGGCATTGGAAAAGAGTGAAACGTTTTCGGAAATAAAGGATTTATTGTATTTTATGCAATAGAAGCGACAACATTGCAAGACATTTGTAATTGTAATATATTTTCATTGTCTGTAATTTGTATTATTTGTGCAGAATGCGACCCAGGAAACTATGGAGCAGATTGCGGGCTTGTGTGCAGGTGTAATGTTTCCAATACAGAAGAAACCGAATGTGATAATGTTGATGGTACATGTCATTGCAAGACTGGCTGGCAAGGAGAGGAATGCGAAGACGATATTAACGAATGTACTGAAGACACATATGATTGCACTGATGACAACAAATCGATATGTGATAATACCATTGGAAGTTATGATTGCCTCTGTGACATCGGACATGAACTGGATAGTGCTAACAATTGTATAGGTACTAAAATAGATTTATAAATTTTGATTTAAGAACAGTTATTTCTCTTCGATAATGAATATTCTATGGTTGCCACCCATTAGTAACACATTAGTAATACATAAAATAACAATTCGAACAGTAAAGGAAGCATTCATCAGAAGCAGCAGACCACCAAAGGCACGACAAAGAACACACACATTACGATACTGTTTTATCAAAGCGCTTACGAAAATATTAAAGTTACGATCATATTAAATTTATTATTCATTAACAAAATTGAAATTCAAATTGATGACGGATATTGTTTGTAGAAGTTACTTTACTGAATCATTATAAGTATCACCACACTTATGATTATAAACAAATATTCTAGAATTTATATTTGATCGTAAGTACAAGCCACAGGAAAAACATTCAAACAAACACGAGAACAATTAAAATCAACATACGGACGCTGTATTCATGTAAACGTATTCAAGAATAGGCTATAAATAACATGAACATTACACAATCCTTTACTGGTGTACGTTCCAATATTTTGACTATTTCAGAATGCTCCAATTTCACTTATGGTAACCAATGCCTAAACAACTGTACGTGTAACATAGACAATGCCGATGGATGTAACCATGTAAATGGAACATGCTCTTGTAAACCAACATGGACAGGTGCAACCTGTGAGGAAGATTTGAATGAATGTGCTTTAAACACAACACATAATTGTACCGGAGAATTTGAGGGTTGTCATGATCTACCAGATGGCAATGGTTTCCAATGTTCTTGCTCTGTAGGTTACGACAGAACGGAGGCCGGAAATTGCGAAGGTTCGTTGTAGACCCCATAAAACGATATTTTACTTATTCAAAAATATATATATTCTTGTTCGTTATACATCTCACCGTAGGAAAATACTGCCCTATTCGTCCTAAAGTATCAAGTTTTGTGTTCCTAATAAGGGATATGTACAGACTACTAATATGACATGGTTGTTGTTTTTTCAGATATCACAGTCCCTGTCACGACCACGCAATTACCTGGTATGTAGTTTCTTATTATAAAGAACATCTTACGTTGAATAAATCACTTTCCAAAACTGATCATTAGTAATACTAAGTAGTCGATGAATGTTTCAACAACGTGAATAAAATACCGACAGTGTAATTTGAACCTCGTATATTTTCAATTTAGTTTCATTGATGATGCACACGTTATTTATGCCGATATTGTTTTTCTTTGCATAAAGAAAACTGCTAGCGATGGTCAGCGGTTTGGTGAAAGTATCATTTTAGGTTACTGAACAATAGCTGCTTTATATTATTTAACAGCATTATATATATAGAGGATATTACATGAGTGTCGTTTCATATTGAATTTATTCAACGAGTTTAATAAATTCAATGTGGAATGTCACAAATGTAATGTTCTTTTTATCACATGTTAGCCTTTTTCCGGCCGAAACATAAAATACCTACTTATTTTCACTATAATAAACGCGCAACTTTGACGACGTCGCCTATACTTTGAATGACGTCGCGCTGACTCACAGATCGGGCTAATTTTTTTGTATGACGTAATTTTTCAACCCGGTAAGCAAGTAAGTATGTAATAGAAAGTCACTGACAGTTGTTTTGTGAAAGATTTGTTGCAAATAAGCAAATTTAAACCACTCTCGATATCGATGTGTTTCCTTTTAAAAATAGCACAGAGTTTCATTCCAACATGGTTTGTAATTAATGCAATTAAAGTTCATGCAATTAAAGTCATAGTAGTATTAATTCTATAAAATATTAATACCCTTTAGAATTTTGGATGAAAAATACGAAATAACTACAAAATGCCGATGTTTCGCAAGTTACTTTAAACGACACTGTGGCTATTTATGGGATATACGGACACCTATACCAATTTTACGTGAATGTTTGACGATTTTATTTTATTTTTGCAATACACCAATATGTGAGACAGCACCTATAAAGCCATAATTGGTTTTATAAACCTGCAATATCTTTTTAATGCTATGGTACCAAACAATGTTATCATCTTGACCACTTTTTGTTGTGAGAGTCTTCTCGTTCTTGTTATAGTTTGTACCTGTTATGACAATACAATGAGAATAATCACTAGACTACGGATATGTTTGTTCAATATTTCCAGTTACAAGGATAGCCGTCTTAGTGGTACTTGAACTGGATTATAATTTGACCAGCAGTGAAGACTTAACTGTTGGTGCTACATATGTTATGTATGAAGCGGAAATTATAATTGCAGTATGTATATATATGTATATCATGACCTTACTGTCTGAAAAACGTGCTTAAAAGAGATGTTTCTTTGGCTAAGACGGCAGAACAGAAACACTTAAAATATTACCGATGTCTTAAAAATTAAGGTAAACGCCAATCAGTGAATTAATCCTGAAATGTTTCATTCACCTATTTCCATAGAAATATAACATGTACTGTAGTTGTATGCATTCGACTTATAACCATAACCATAACATCAGATTAACAGCGAATATGTTTGCAAATAATGCCGAAAAATATTTTCTTTTGTCAATTTTTAACGTCATGCGATGTTTCTGATTTCTTACAGTTGAGAGCAATATACAACCCTACAAACGTATCCACTATTCACATAATCATACATAACATCTGGTGAGTAGGTTTGTACTTGAAAAAATGTTTTTTATTAAATATAAAATACAATAACAAAGTATTAGTAAAATTATAAGTTTGGTTCCAAGTTAGAGCAGGTTATACTATTCCTTATTGAACGGCTGTTGAGATGTTAGCGATGTCGACTACAAATATGTGGATCCCTGGTTCGAATCTCGGCAGGGGCATAGGAAATGTCAGAAACGCTTTCCATTGTTTCTCCCACCAAACTAAAGATGAACTGGTTTGAAACCCAGATGTAGCCTCGCGTGTAGGATCAAGGTTTAAACATTTATTCATTATAGTTTTGTCTATTTCATTGTAGGCCAGGAAGTGTTAATGTTAACTATTCAGTCATTGCTGACAAATCTGATAGTTCGACAATAGCAGCTCAAAGTCTTGACATCGTATCAGGAGATGCATCAGTTGTTTTGTTTGGTACAAACACGCCTGCTATTAGTATGACAGTCGGGGGTTACGAAGGTAAGCGTCATCCTCAGTTTGGATCTTTTTTGTAACTGGATTGGTACTTTATGCGCCTGACAAATAATAAACTATGTTAGTTAGAAATACAAAAATGTACTTCACTTTTCAGTACAGTTACAAAATTGTCAAGATAGAGAAGTTACCAGTTACATTAAGGAAATAGCTTAATAAATATTTGGCAAAGACATAGTTAAGTATAGTCGGACAAACATAAATTGGCCGGGCTAAATTTAGCACTAGTAAATAAACACAACAAAGACTTGGTAGGCATGATAATTCTGCAATCATTTCTCGTACATCGCCATTGGCTCAGTGTTAACGCATCCGCTAATAGATGATGTACCCAACATCATATGTGTGTACGCACGTGATTTGAATCCTCGTTGTGTCTTTATTCTTTATCATCATTATTATTTCGTTTGCTTATCATTTTTAAATTACAAAATAAAAAAGATAGAACAAAAAAACGAAAAAAATAACAGTAAATATATAGATTAAATAAACTTGATCCAAAACGGTTTTTTCTAGCCTAAAAGTCATAAACTGGATTCGAACCCGCGCGTAATAAAAAATGCCTGTGTTGTGATTCGACCTTGCTCTGTACTGACTAAGATATTAGCTATTAGCTAGTAAGTAACGCAAAAAGTTCAAGGTACTTTTGTTCGTGGTGTAGTTAGAAAACGTACATTTGGTTTACGTTCTTGTTTCATCGTTGATCAACTATAATATAGATCGCACCCTTTTTTCTGAATTCCTCTTTCGCTTTCTGGTATAGTGCGGCCAAGATATGATGGCACAATAACATTGTGTAAACGTCACTGGTTGGATTAGCCCATATCAAAACGCGGGTAAGTAAATAAATCACGATCATCTAAGCGCGTGTTCAGTTATTTTAACTTACAAATGTATTTAATTAAGGATGAAGATCGTTGTGCTTACTATATAGTCTAGTGGTAACGTTTCTAATCTCAACGCAGACGGTCTGGGTTCGAATCCCATCCGAATCTTTTTTTATTTTTATTTTGTTTCGCGAATTTCCTTTCCGCACCCTTTTCACAAAACTGTATTTGTGGGTGTATTATCTACAACAAGATAAACTGTGTACGCTGCACATCATTAAATTGAATTATGGCTAAATGTATCGTTTTAACGCAGCAAGGACGATGCATTGTGTCGAATGGATTAGACTTCTGAACACGAGAGGCATCAATAGAACTGCCAGTGATTCCGTTGTCCTGTCTAAGGAAACAAACTACCCCGATGACAGGGGTATCAAAAAGGACGGTTTCACGCATATAGGCGACGAAATTGCACAACGGTGTAAGAAAATCAAGAAGAAACCAAATTTCACTGGATTCTTTTGATGATAATGACATTGATTATGACGAGACGGATGGTGATAGTGATGATAAGTTCGCAGATTTCTAAAATGATTCTGTCACAAACACTGCTGATGAACAATGTTAATTCATATAATCTATATACACATGTATACATACAGAATATTAATTTTCAATCGATTGTTCTAGATAAATATAATAAAATATTATATAATATTATACAGAATAGAGAAAGTATACGAATGAAAACAAATGTAACAAGATAATCAACGTGTAACGGTATATACTAAGAAAAAAGTTTACTAGAACTGAAGAATACAATTCATTACCAAAAATGCACAAGAGTGAGACTCGAACCAGTAACCTCCTTCCATAATATTGTTGTATTTCCAACGCTTTACCGACTGAGCTAGCGAGGCACATGTAAAAGCGACTCTTATATTTGCTCATATTGCGAAAACGTAATACGAGGCAAGCGTTTATTGACCCTGACTGTAAATAAGCACCCCTTTCTGTTGAAAATGAACCCATCGGCTAATTAGCATGTGTAAATGTTATTGTGCCATCATATCTTGGCCGCACTATACAGTGTACCTAAGCATGACCTTCTTCTACATTAACTTACTTAATAAGCGTATCTCTCACTACTATGTATTCCTGTCATATCTACATATAGATTATGATATAAGTAAATATAGTACTATAAAAGTAAACAATTCCATGCAAAATTGAACCTGTATAATTTTAATATGTTATTATGTATCATATGATACTTTATATTTTTATACAGTTGACAATGCAACTGGGGTATGTTATCTAGCAAGAGGAATCGACTACGAGTGTGATATGTGTGTCGTTGTTAATGGGGTACCTGAGTGCAGGTATGAGTTTCTTGAGCAGTGAAAATAGGCAGAATAAATGCACAGATATTTTACACGTACTTGTCGTGTGATTGGGGTCTGTTTTATTTCTGTTTCTGTGGTCGGCTGTTTTAGTTTAGTGCTGCCTTCCCTGCCCGATTTTGCATTGTCTTTTTGGACGCCATTGTATACTTGCCCTATTTTTGACATGATAATGTGTTACTAAAATGTAGATACAATAAGTGTGAATGTCAATCAAGTCCTCACTAATTATACTTAATTAAAAGTTTATATTTTGATTGCCTTCATTGATGCACAACACACATTTTGAAAGTTATAACAATATTTAATGAATTTTGTAAATATGTAAAGAGACATCTATTTAAACCTTTTGCTTTCTGCAATATTAAATTGTATTTTTAACTTTCCTGTATACTGAACCTAAAGTCAAGACATTTTACACTACACGTGTCGTTGTTGAAGTACTAAAGTAAATGTGTATTTACGTACAGTAGTGCTAACATGTTATAACTTTGTCTCTTTTTCAGTAAAGAAGAAAGTGCGGGTAGGTACACCTTGTTAGTCAAGTATTATATATTTATTATTAACTGCATTGCCAATAAACACAAGTACGATGTAGATGCTATGAAAGCCTTTCAGTAAAAATACGCATTTTAAAATGTAATTGTCGTCCTGATAATAGTATTCTATATAAACAGCTCTCATACCTTGCTTGTTCTCGAAATCCCCTAAACAGTCTCAGTTATGGTTACTCGTATATTAGTGCAAATATCTTGGCGAAAACCCGGAGGCATTATTCTCAGTATTTTGTAGTGTTAATCTATATTTAATATATTTAAGAAAAAGCTCACATCACTGAGGGCACTATGGCATTGTATGGCCTGACTAATCAGCCCAAGTGTTGTATATGGGCCGGAGCGAAGTCCATATAATCGCTGGCTTAGAATGAGAAGGTCGTAAGTAGCGACCTTATAAGAATCTATACATATTTTAGGTGCATGCTATGAGCCTATTTTCATGAAAATCGAAACCGGTCATATTGACCAAACTGAAGTTGGAAAAGCTTCTTTTTATCCCCCGCCGAAGGCGAAGGGATATATTAGTAGTATGCGTCCTTCCTTCTGTCCTTCCGACCGTCCATCCGTCCCATATCTTGTCCGGAGCATAACTCTTAAATTATTTGAGGTATTGACTTGAAACTTGGTATGTAAATAGATGGCAACTAGGAGAAGTGCAGTGACCAAGAACCATAACTCTATATGCCCCAGTTTCGAAATAATCTCCCCTTCTTTAAGTTTAAAATATGTTTTTGTCCAGAGCATAACTCAAAAACTATTTGAGGTATTGACTTGAAACTTGATATGTGAATAGACAGCAACTAGGAGAGGTGCAGTGACCAAGAACCATAACTCTATATGGTCAAGTTTTGAAATTATCTCCCTTTGTTTAAATATGAAATAATTTTGACATATTCCTGAGGGTCGTGGGTTCAAACCCCACTGCGACCATATCATACAAAATGTTATATCTTGATAATTTCAAGGTGAACCTGTATTTTATTCGGTCTAAGTATGTGCATAACTGTAAGAAAATGTTTGGGTAATTGATAGTGATATATGCTCATTGATTGGAGTTTTATTAAGGAATTTAGACATTATATATTTTGTAGAATGAAACAATATTACAACTACGTTGGTAATATATATGAACATTACTATCTTAAATCCATCTTCTGCTTGTTATTGATTTTGTTTTTATTAATATAACTATTAGGCACATGGGAAATCATTTCATTTTAAAAAATAATTAAATTTGATGATTTATAAACATTTTTGTCAGTATAGTCCTCACATGTTTTCGACAAATTGCAATTATGGGGGTGATCAACCAAAACATTTTCCTTTCTATTGAACTCTGCCTGGTTCCATTTCATGAATTAACTCCTTATTTATTTTCCCTAAGATCTCCTCCCTTCTTTTTATATCTAGTCCTGTTTCTATTTAACGCCCATTAGTGAAAATCATATACGGCGGGGGATGGCCATGTGATCATGGCTCTTGTTCCATAAGTAAAGAGTAGTTTTCAGACAGTTTTTTCTTATTTTCTCATATCGATTTTGTACTGTCGACATGCTCATTCTAAACCAGCGAAATGCAGTAGGGCCCTCAGTGATGTGAAATATTTCTTAACTATTACTAGGACAACAACGTCTATCAGAAAGTATTTTGGAGTTGCAGTGCATGTTTAGACTGTTGCATTACATTTTGCAGATCTGTCAATGATTCTTGGACTTTGTATTGGAATATTTATGTTTATCATAATGGTAATCATCATAATATTGACCGTTATTTGGTGTCGAAGAAAGAATTCGGCGTACTTGGAGAGGTAATGTCTTTATTCTTCTAAGATTAAAGGATACCCCCTACACAATGCTGTATTCGAACGATAAATATTAATCGATCGATATTTGATGAACTATACATATTTCGTGTTCCAGTCTTTTTCTGTGAATACCTTATCATTGTTACCAGCTTTGCGATGTCCAAAACCATCTCCCCAATAAAACATGTCGCTTGTGTACTTCATTCAAATCGGACAATGTCCATTTCTGATTATACCTGATGAAAAGAATGATACAATGTTCAATAATGTTTTGCTTTTCAAAAGTACTTATGATATGATATATTTTCGACACACTTATCTGTACCTCCTACTCTCTTCTTGTTATCAGTTGGCTACATCAAATAGGCTTCATCAACTTTACTTGTATGTTTTCTGTGCTCGGCTGGTTAAGTTGAGCGCTGACTTTCCTGTACGACTTAATATTATCTTTTTGAGCCAGTCTCGACGAAAACATCATATTTAGATTTTACGTAATTGTGTGAAGTAAGTGTTTAATAGCACTAAAATAAGAAAATTTGACATATTTGAAATAAATCATATAATGAAGTATTATATCTTTGATATAAAATAGTTGTTGACTTATGTTGTAATAACTTCCTGCGTTACGATAGTGACCTTTTTCTGAAAAGTACTCCTAATAAGAAAAAACGAGAAGTTGCTTAAAACAATAGTATCCTTTCACTTAATGCGAACATTTACGATTTAATTGCAAAGTTTAAAAAAATAAAAAATATTCTACTTTTAAAAAGATAATGTCAAGGATTTATCAAATAATGGATGTATGAAAATGTTGTTACAATTACGGTCAAATAACGTATGTTTGCCACCCCTCGGTCGTATAAAAAACACTTCTCACTGACGGCCGGGTATTCGAGGGTTCAGTTGGTTTTAAACTGCTTGAGTGGTGAGGTTTTCGTTAAATATGATGTATTTTATATGTATGACGATGAAATAAGGACTATTTGGGATATTTGATCCACTTAAGACGAGAAAACAACAGGACGGTAGCAAAACAGTTTCGATGGGGTTTTCCCGAATGTTAGAAAAAACTACAAGTGCTATGAATATTTTCATGCATCACGATCAAGGGACATTTATTGTAGGTCATCCTTGATAATTCCCAATTTCATAGATTTAAAATTAAAAGAATGGTGAAGCAAAACATTACCTTGACACTCCTAACGATCCACCCTTCTCTCATTGCTCCGTCGTGTTCGATCTCCATGCCCGAAAATACGCTTAGACAGGGTGACTACTATATAAACACGAAATGTTGATACTTTTAAGAAAACACTGGGATTATAGTGCAACGGGTTTGAAATGGCGACAACACAACTTAACACAACTGCATGTGAAGAGAGAGCATGATTTCATGAGACCTGCTTTCAGTCCATTCTATGTAAGTTTTAGAGTTCGTCTTTCTTCTTTGATTTGCTATTTTATGAGTTTGATGAAATCTTATCGAGAAGAAAACTTTGGTTTAAACTGTATTTATTTCAAGTCATACAAACTTTCCAATATTACAAAACATGAAGTCACTTTGGAAAATTGATACTAATTCCTGTCTAAGATATATCACGATAAGAAACAGCAAATAAAGGAAACTTTGTTAACTAAATTATACGAGTACATACACGTTGTACCATTTGTCTGAAATAGGTTTTACAGTATATACATTTGCGTATATCAGTATGTTTAATGAATAACTTGTAACATTACCCCAAAGGAGGATGTCGATGGATCAAGTGAATCGAGTGGTGGTTCTACTGTGCTAAGGCGAGGCGTGTACCTACCTTCAAGTACGGCACATGCAAACTATGTTATGGATGGTGACAGAAGAATATACCAAAGGAATTTGGAAACGATGAATAATGAGATGGACAGACCTATGCGACTCGAGGGAAAGGTTAGACTTATTATTCATACGTTTGTAAAAACGTCATAGTCATTACAAGAGTAATTAAAAGCATTGCATTTTAAATTTATTTTTAATACACAAACGCTGCAACGATACATTTGAATTCGAAATTAAATTAAAATACCAAAAATGTGCTATCTCTATCTGAGAACAAAATTTGAATATGTTTACTAAGTGACATTTCCATACAACATAATATAAGAAACACGACTACGATAATGTGCTGGGCAGGTTATGATATGCCGTGCAATTGGCCACTTTTCTAGGAAGAAAAGTTTTTGCTTCATATGACAATATCACCCCGAGTATATCAGAATACATGAAGCCAATAATTAAACAATGTATAAACTATTCGAATAAGAGTTAACGCGTTGAAAACGTTATGGTGATATGGAAGCTAGGAGGTGCAAGGAAAAACATTATGTGATATATAAGCTAGTAGGTGCAATGGAAACCCTAAATGTGAACATTAAAGGTGCTGTCTCACAGATTGGGCTAACATATTTGTATATCGTGATTTTCCAGCCTAACCAAGTATTTATGTAATAGAAAGCCACTGACGGTTGCTTTATGAAAGATTTGGTGCAAATAAGAAATTTTAAGTACTCTCGATATCGCACACTGAGTATTTTTTCTTGAAAAAAAACCCGCTAAGTTTCCTTCCAACATGCTTTGTGAATTATGTAATTCACACGTGATCGAACTGTAACATCAACTAGGGTATTTATACCCTATACAATTTTTGATGTTAAAATACTAAATAACTACAAAATGCCGAAGTTTCTCAAGTTATTTTAGATGTCTGAGTGCTTGTTTATTGGATATAAAGGCAACTATACCAAAATTACGCGAATATTTTATTTAATTTGTGCAATTCACCAATATGTGAGGCAGTCCCTGTAAAGCTAGTTTTACAACGAAAATCGTTATGGGAATATGGTAGCTGTATGTACAATGTAATCCTTTATGGGAACATGGAAGCTGTATGTACAATGCAATCATTTATGGGAACATGGAAGCTGTATGTACAATGTAATCCTTTATGGGAACATGGAAGCTGTATGTCCAATGTAATCATTTATGGGAACATGGAAGCTGTATGTACAATGTAATCCTTTATGGGAACATGGAAGCTGTATGTACAATGTAATCATTTATGGGAACATGGAAGCTGTATGTACAATGTAATCATTTATGAGAACATGGAAGCTGTATGTACAATGTAATCATTTATGAGAACATGGAAGCTGTATGTACAATGTAATCATTTATGGGAACATGGAAGCTGTATGTACAATGTAATCATTTATGAGAACATGGAAGCTGTATGTACAATGTTATCATTTATGGGAACATGGAAGCTGTATGTACAATGTAATCATTTATGAGAACATGGAAGCTGTATGTACAATGTAATCATTTATGAGAACATGGAAGCTGTATGTACAATGTAATCATTTATGAGAACATGGAAGCTGTATGTACAATGTAATCCTTTATGGGAACATGGAAGCTGTATGTACAATGTAATCCTTTATGGGAACATGGAAGCTGTATGTACAATGTAATTATTTATGAGAACATGGAAGCTGTATGTACAATGTAATCATTTATGAGAACATGGAAGCTGTATGTACAATGTAATCTTTTATGGGAACATGGAAGCTGTATGTACAATGTAATCCTTTATGGGAACATGGAAGCTGAATGTACAATATAAACCTTCATGTGAGGGAAAATGGAAGCTAGAATGTGAAATGAAACCATTTATGTGATTAAAGCTAGGAAGTACAATGAAACTCCTTATGATAGTATTAAAATTAGAAATTAGTTTACGATGATCAAATATATAAGATCTATTTAGAAAAACCTTTGGTCAAAACGCTCATATGTATTTATTGCAGTTTACTATACCAAGACCTGTTTATGATACAAATGCCACTTCATTGCACCGGAACCTTGCTGAGGTAAGTAACGCCTTCAAATGCAAAACGCAATTGGTAAATAGCAATCATATTGTAACCAGACGACTTACCAAAAGTTAAAAGGAATTACACAAACATTTAGTTTTTATAGTTGTAATTTTATCACACACAATGAACTACCCTTTGGTTACTGTTCCAAAGGTTTACAGTATTTAATGATGCACTGTGTCTATTTCTAATATGTGAACTATTCTCCGTTAAGGTAACTGCAGCCGTCTCTTAGTTATTTTGGCTCCTATTTTGTGTGTTCATATGACGTGGACTTAATTCCCATTGTATATAGCACTGACGAAGATAGCTATTCGAATTAAACCGTTATGCAATAATAGTAAGTTCTCTGCTCGATGGGTTTCAGTCTGCATGTACTTCAACAAACAATGCCGTAGAATGTGGCATTATAACCCTAACAACATGGTAGGTTATTATTCTTAACGTTTTCTTTCAATGCTTTCAGGAACACAGACATCGTGCACCACCATACTAATGGTTTGGTATATTCACGTCAGTTCTAACAACATGCTATCGTTTCGCCAGTTGACTAATGCAGTGCGGACTTATTTTATCACTGAAATACAACTGGGTTTGTGATATGTGAAATTAAGTTGACCTGCCCTATGTTTTTTTTATATTGAACAATTATGTATTGACACGTATGTATGAATATATATATAGAGAAATGACATTTCATGATGCATGTATTGAGTGCAATGAATTGACTGTCACATTGTGTTACAATTGTTGTTTTCCAAAGCGCTTTCAACAAAATAATATATTCGGTTCATGCATCTTCCGTTTACAAGTAGTTACTAGCGGATTTTGGGTGATTACCATTCATATTGTGTGAGAAACATATTATTTATGTTCACTTCAATCAGGTATAAATGTGTAACCAGTGTAGCAATACCAATTGACTTCGGTTGTTTGTTGGGCATTGTGCCTTGTATGTTTTCTGTGCTCGGCTGGTTAAGTTGAGTGCTGCCTTCCCTGTCCGACTGAAAAGTATCTTTTTGGCTACAGGTCGAAGACGTAATTTGATTCATTTCGAAAACAAAAATTGCCATAAGTGTTTTATTTCTTCACCGATTTCTATTATGAAATATAAACCACGCCAAAGGGAAAAGTATCTGCTTTCCATGAAATATAAGATCTATTTAGATGTGCCGTTTTGTTCGGCACCCAGTGAAATTTTGCAAAAGAAGAGGCTTGAAACAGTATTAAAAGTAATGTCCAGATAAGGTTGTAATTATGGGGCAATTAATCATTTATGCAATATAAAATTGGCTGTTAAAGTATTTGCCATACTATAGTATAATTTGCGATAAAATACACGGCCCTGTCTGACGCTGAAAACTTTTTAAGCATTATGTTGCAGGATTTTATTTTGCATGACACCCTGTGATGCTTTAATTTTCAGCATGATGCATGGTTGTCAATTTATGACCCTAATCGTACGTTCGTCATACGTACGTAAATTGATCAACCTAATTATATTATTGTAATCCTATTTATATTTGTAATTCTAACACGATCCGCGGATTAATCCTATAAACATAGTGCAGACAAGAGCATGTTTTATTACCCCCATAAAACATACCTCTCAAATTGACTGTTACTTTTTACGCCCAGTATCACGTGACACATTTATGAATGAATGAACGTAAACTTTATCGTAAACCTTCTACGAGTCGCGATGGCAAGGCAAGTTGCACGAGAGCTATGACGCATCTATTTTTAGAAAATCCAATATACTCTCGAAACTAAGTTTCATTAAAACTTCTGATAATCAATTCATTTATATTTTTCATTTCATGAAATGGATACCCTATACTCGTGTTATTAAAATTGTTTCAATGTTTAAAATGTGGTATTTCCGTCAGAAAATTACGTAGATTGTTTTCATTAACGAGGGAGGTAATTGTACCAGCTAATTAACCACTCAATTTCAGCGTGGAATTATGTTCAATGTCAAATGGGTGAAAATGGAATGCGAGCAGTTAAATAGTGCGGGATATTATCGTATTTAGAATCGAAATAAAAACTCTGTTCTTGTATTTTGTCGGTGAATAAAACATGGGCACTCGTTCGGATGCCTACGCATTCGTGATTTAATTTTTCCGCATCCGAACTCCTGCCCATGTTTATTCACCGACAATATACGCGAACAGATTTTTATTTCTTAAATACAATGTAGTGAATGCTTTTACAACTTCAGTATGCTCAGTAAATGTTCCAAATGATGTGCATATATGCTGCTTCGTTTCTTTCAGTGTTTCTGTTAAGTATTGCCTCGTGTGCTGTCTTAGTAATGTATGCCCGACCTTTTGATTCCTTCGAGTCTGACGACTGTTGGTCCGGGTTTTGTATTTTGTAGTTGTTCTGTCTTTCGTACTCTACTATTACTGTTGGGTACTACCTTCCCTTTTCGATGTAGTTTTCATTTTGATATAATGTGTTCATGATTACGTCACCGCCTTGATAGTAAATAATAATCACAACATTGTGCGTTTTAACCTGTTAATGTATTATCATCATACATGCTCAATATTCATTTAACGTTTTGTTAAACTATATCATTAATGAAGAACTTTTATAGAATGTATATTATATTTCCTTTACATGCATTGTATTTTTGTACTTAGATTGTGTCGTTAATGTATCTACTGTTTATAAAAATAAAAACGTGTTACATGTTACAGCTTATTATGTACAATCCTTAACATTGATGGGTAAGAAATCGCAAACCATAACTATGTTTTACCTAATCGATCAATTGACATACTCCTAAACAGAAAATATTGGGCCACATGACTGCCACCAGATCTTGCTCGAATTGTATAGTGTACCTCAGGGCTGTGTGCATGGTCCGAAGAACTGTTTCATGTACACGTGAGCGAAAAATACAGACAGCATCAACTGTACCAACTTATTTCTACGTTAAAGACTCCCAATTAATATGGCGTTCAAACGAAAGGATTTGTTATGCTTCACTCGATGAGACGCTGCAACGTCTGAGGGATATATTGCACTGAATAAAGACAAAACATAGGTTTTTCTGTTTGTACTGTACCCAAATAAAATATCCGTACGATCGAGTATCTAATAATGAAAGTTGGTGACGCTATGGTCAAATCATTACTGATCACTGTGGACATACCACGTGACCAAATGCTAAGGTGGTGAGCCCAAAACGGGAGAAAATCGCTCGACTCAGGTAACATTTTTCCTTTTTATTTTTTAATACTGGATGAATTTTCATGAAACAAAGACAAGAGTCGTCTCCTAGCGAGATACACATTGTGCAGTTTCAAACATGTACCAAAATCCCTTTATTTTGTCAGAAAGTGCAACCGAGCTTTTCCAAAACTGAAAATGTAATGCTTTGTTGGTGAGACAAACACAAAAACATGTCAAAATATGCAGTTGTTTGTCGTTTCTAGTGATTCTGTGGATAAACTTTAAACTTTGCATAATAATATAGACACTTTCAGTAGGAGCAAACTGTATTTGATAAGTTAAGTGTATTTTCATCTTACTGTTCAAAATAAGAATAATCCTGGAAACACAATATAATGCAAATGACACAAAACCCGAAATTCTTACAATCCGACTTTTCATCAGGCCAGGAAACCGGTCTGTTTTACAGGGAGTTTACTCTAACGTTACATATGAATGTAAGTTTAATTTTCAAAATTGAATGTGTTGATCATGTATTAAATGCTTTTCTACATCAGCTAGTACGACTGCTCCGCTTATACGATAAAAATGCTGCTCAATAGTCGCCAACCAACAAATGACAACTTCATGTCACCGCGGCCTTGCTGGATTTGGCCGTGAGTTCGAGCCTAAACAGGGGAATTTCGTATTTTTATTTATTTATTATTATTAATTACTTCATTTTTATTACTGAACAGAACAGAACATAACCTTTATTTTTAGCACAGATTACATTGTAATAGCAAGTGCACAAAGTATATACAAAATGATATACATGGATAATGGCGTTAATAGAATTAAACAACAATGAGAACAAACTTCATGATGGAACAAAAATACAGTAATAAATATGCACCAACAGGTGGGGAAAGCAGTTATGGCTCGCAATAGTATACAAATATGATTTTATGACAAGAACAATTTTATTCAAGTTTAAATTGTACCATGTTTATTTTGGCAGGGACGGTATATAGTTATGGGGTGATGTGGTGACACAATTGGATTTTTTTTTAGAAAAGATATAATTATCTAGTATTGTATATAATACAAAAAGAGTTGATAAAAATCATCAGGATTCATTGATGATTAAACATGGGTGAAGAGAACTACATACAAGTTAACAACATGGATGAAATACGTACAATTTAAGGAAATACATGTATAGTCCAGTCAGGATAAAAATCAAGTGACGCGGCGGTCTAGTCCACTATAACGGTGTAAACCCAATTACAAAGGCTTATACTGCACAAACAACTATAATTTCAATGCTAAACTAACATACTAAACTTCGTTCTACCTGTTTAGACAATGGCTTTGATTTTTTGCGTACACATAAACTGCAACGTCACTGTCACAATATCCTAACTGGATTATAAATGCAAATTAACGATCTATACTACAGAATCAAACATGAATGAGATATATGTACAAATGACTATTTACTCAATCGCGACGAATGTTGGACAGTGTACACGGTAGATTTATCAATTAGTGTTTACTCATGTGGAACAAAATATTTTTCGACTAACATGTGGTTTACGGTACTGTATGTGGCCACGCACGCTATAAACCTTCGTGATGCGGCCTTATTATTTATATACTTAATTTATGATATATAGATGGTAACGATTCCAATTTGGATAATACTTGGATATTTTCACAAAATACAGTAAGCAGCTTAAATTCATGCATGATTATGTTCAATGGGAAGATGATGCGATAATTATAAATAATTATATAAAAACAACAACAACAAAAACAAAAAACACTCTGAACATAGTGTAACAAGGATTTTACCGATGTAATTGTATATCAAAATTCCTTGAAAAGAGACTCATGACAAAATTAACGTACAAACTAAGCTTTTTAGTGTTACTGGATCCTTAACTACCAGAAGCTGTTTAAATTTAAACAAACTTGGTCTGTAAGAGAATTTACTTGGTATAAGTTGCTGGCGTTTGTCGTTGAAATATGGGCAAATTAGGAGATAATGAAATTCGTCTCCCCGTCGCTCGGCTAAGTTGCATAGGTTGCACTTTCTTTGATCTACATGCGTGAAAGAATTAGCCCAGCGACCGTGTTCTATTGGGAGTCGGTGGTTCGCTGTGCGAAAGTGAAGGAGATGTAATCTGAAGTTTATTGGTAAAATGACGAGATAATTCTCAAATTCAACGTTTTGCTTGAATGAACTGTAAGTTTCACCTTTACTAGAATTGCTAATATCTTGCATTTATTCATAAACAGCATAGTTTGTTGTATAACAGGGGTAATATATTTATGGATAATATACGTTTAAAAAGGCCTAAAACATAGATAAAATATATACATGTAGTGAGGGTTAATCTTACTTAATTTTAAGTTTTCATTTACTTCATATTTTACACATTTGAAACACAATATGTGCTTAAGACTGTTTGTTTCAAGAACATGTATTATGTTTAGTATGTGACTTCTGATTCAATTACATGTTGCTATATGCCTAAAGATGTCAATCTTCTAGCTCTTATATAAACGTTCTAATATACCACATACACTCAACCACTTTTCTAATTGGTCACTTTTTAAACCCTAAATACGTTTAACTGTGATCGTAATTTTTGACAATGCACACAAACGTGTTATGCTATAATCCTAACACTCAAATCATTAAAAATCAAAATCACGCACCAAAGTATGCGTGGTCATTCATGCGATAAATTTTGAAATTTCGCCATCAAATAATATGTTCACAATTAAAGGTATTTCGGGTTTGAAAAGTGACCAATTAGAAAAGTGGTTGAGTGTAGTCATTTTAGTTTCCTTTCGTAAATAAGTGTAATTGTGAAACATACCATTCGATAAGGAACTACCAGCCTATATTACGGTCTGGTCAACTTGCAGTGTACTATGCGGAATACGGCCATTTTATACTTAAGAACTAAAAATCTGTTCGCGTATTTTATCGGTGAATAAAACACGGGGAGGAGTTTGGATGCGGAAAAATTAAATCACGAGTGCGTAGCACGAGTGATTTAATTTTCCGCATCCGAACTAGCGCCCATGTTTTATTCACCGACAAAATACAAGAACAGAGTTTTTATTTCGATTCTAAATACGATAATATCCCGCACTATTTAACTGCGCGCATTCCATTTTCACCCATTTGACATTTGACATTTAACATAATTCCACGCTGAAATTGAGTTGCTTATTAGCTGATACAATTACCTCCCTCATTAATGAAAACGCCCTTCGTAATTTCCTGAAGGAAATAACGCATTTTAAACATTGAAACAATTTTTATAACACGAGTATAGTGTATCTATTTCATGAAATGAAAAATATAAATTAATTGATTATCAGAATTTTTTATGAATCTTTATTTCGAGAGTTTATTAGAGTTTCTAAAAATAGATGCGTCATAGCTGTAACACTGGATACTCGTGGAACTCGTGGACCGTCAAAGTTTTACTATAAAGTTTACGTTCATTCATTCATAAATAGGTCACGTGATACGGGGCGTTAATAGTAACAGCCAGTTTGATACCGTGTTTTATTGCGGTAATAATAAATGGCTTGGTCTGCTCTATGTTTAATGGATTAATCCGCAGATCGTGTTAGAACCGTATATAGTCTTGTTTTACAAAATATTTGAATTTCCTTTTATAAATAAGTTCTTAACAATATTTAAGATTGAGTTATACTTATGTTATGTTTTTTACAAAACAAATTAATTTGAATTCGTAAAAACGTTCTTAATTGTTTTAGGACTCAATTATATTGTATATATAACAAATTTTAAAACTGAACCCAAACATATTCTAGTTAAATGAAATTGCATTGTACTTTATAGGGAATACGGCCGATTTTCAGCCTCGTATTATTAATTTGAATTTACCGGGAATATATCATTTGAATTTTCTGCTTGAAAAAAGCTACGTATGTTTCATTTGACTGAATAACATATTTGAAAAACAATCAAACATTTACACCTGGTACATGCTTATTCTTGACAAAAAAGTTGCCGATATTTTTCTTGAACACTGTTTTTCTTTTGGATATTTGTTACTTGTGGAAGGGCGGTCTGGAGTTCCTCCTCCCGGAAATGTTGTATTGTACATTTTTTAAGGAATAATTTTTCGTGATATAAAGGGTGTAAAGAAAGTTCGTTCCGGTTTTTGAAAAGCTTAATTTTGTACACAAAACAAATACATATATTTGCACCAAATTTTGCATTCAGTCTTCCGATACAATGACATCATTATGTGTAACAGTTTTAGCTGATTTTACTGTCAATATTTTGTCAAACGCAATGAATAAATGTGTTGATCTTGTTTCGAAGATGACGTCAACGACGTCGTGGCCGGGTAAAGTTCGAGATACTCCCTTTGTCATCCCCTCACTGTATAGTTTAGTTTGTTTTAAACTTGTAATGAACTAAACTAATATTTAACTTCATATAAGAACAAAATATCATCCAAGTTATGAGGCTGTAAGAGTATTCGTTTCGCAAATAAATGCATTTTGCTTTCCCATATACGTTTTTTTTTCAATATGACATGTTTTTGTCTATTCCGACGTTTCATTATTTTTGTAGTTATTTAGTTACTATTTGTTTGAAAAAATGAGGTATGTTTTCCCCAATGTCTATTGATGTTCGTAGAAGTTGTTCGTGTAATTTTCGGCCGTTAATTTATACACAGTCGTTCATTTTCTTAACCCTACTTTCAATTCTCGCTTCACGTTTACGTCACGTCACGTTCGACGAAATCGATACCATGTACTAGTAAATTCATAGTTGTGCTCTAATTGTATAAGTATCCGTCTATTTCCCATCGATAATTTAAGCGTAAGGTATTGTTTAACAATATGAATGTCTAAAATGCCTAAAGCTGGCTATGTTTCAGTTTTGCAATAATTTCTGTTTGTCGACTCTTCTTTAAATGCCAGTCGACGTAACGTTAACGTAAGTTTACTTCCGCGTTCTATAAATCCATGGCAACGGTGTCTATCAGAACGGAATCCAAGCAAAAATAACCCACGGTTCGTAAATTTAGTATTGTACATTTGTTCCAAATTTCGTAATATTTTGCTTGGTAAAAATAAAAATACACTATACTTTCTGACCGGAACGAACTTTCTTTACACCCTTTAGTTGTGAATAAATCATGGTTTAAAGTTGAATCAATTCTTAAACGTAGAAACTTATCACCAAGGTCGTATACAAGGATTTTCTGATTTCTCTTTGGATAGTCGATTTAATGATGTTTAACTGTTGTCTCAATTTACTATGATGGTCCTTTCCCTTAGCTTTTTTACATTAAGTGTATAATTCATCTCTCCTGTGAATCATTTTAGTTATCTTTTTGGTAACCGAAGAAAAATCACGTCTGAGTTTGGTCATTTTGGTAGTGTTTTTTTTAGTTAGTTCGTTTAGTTTATTTATTAAGCTATCCCATAGTATATTTGGGTTATCAGTTGACAATTGTCAAAGGTGCCTTCAAAGTAATCATAAAGATCTGCCTTGAAAAAATCCCAGTTTGCTTTTTCATATTGTTTGATTTCACGTTTTTCTTGGCGTGGTCTCCCAATTTTATATTCATTTCATGAAAAGCTGTATTATGATCCGACGATCTTAGACTAGGTAACACTTAAGTTGAATGAAACTTAAGGTTGGTTGGTCAAAAGTAGATCAAGTGTATTATTTTCTCTTGTAGATTCCTTGACAATTTGATCAAGATTGAAGTTTGTTAGATTTTCCATAAACTGCTCATACAATGGCTTGAATTTACAGCAGTCCCTTATTGTACCAGTTGGCCAATCTATGTCAGGCATGTTAAGGTCACCTAGGATCCAAATTATGCTATTTTTGGGGTATTTTTGTACCGAATTCCATAGAGATGTTAAGCTCATTTTCCTGGGTTCAACAGAACCCTAATGGTCGGTATCCGTAGGTCCTTTTAACGGTGTCCATATAGCTAGGTCCCTCTAACAGTGTCCGCATCAGACTATGTACAGAAATACATACAAAATAAATACAAATGCGAACCCGCAATATCAATTTATTCAACCGTAAATTACCCATTTCATCATCATTTCTGCCTGTGGAAAGTATTTATGACATTCTTTATTAGCAGGGCCAATCATATATCCCTTACATAATATTATAAAGATTGTACAAATGTATCATATTTGCTATGATATTTCTAAGTCGTTTTTGCGATGACAGCGATATCGATGTTATTCGTCTTCAATTATAAAGTTATTTTCACAGGCGGCGTCTTCAATTATAAAGTTATTTTCATAGGCGGAGTTCCGAATGCTAATTAGGTCCCTCCGGTGGTGGTCATTTTCCCACTACCAACATTTTAATCAACACTCCCCACCCACTGAGCAAACGATATAGACTATGGGGTCATTTAAGAAAACCTACAAACCAAAAGACCAAAATATCAGCGTATATTAGTATATCGTATAATTTAACTTAAAGCACTCAAATATACACAATATAAACAACGCAAAATTACTAAAAGAAAACTAGGCGCGTCTTTAAAACCGGGAACATGCCACCATCTTTGTTGCAGTGGCTTCATCAAGCAATCACACTTAGACTAGTGTTGCTCTATTTGGGGAAATTGCACTAATGACCTCTCAAATGATATGTATAAGTTTCAAGAACGTGCTGCTCGTATTATTTTGGATAAAGATTTTGATACACCAACAGATGAGTTATTTTTACAACTAAACTGGATGAAATTTTCAGGTAGAGTTAACTACAAAAAAGCTATTCTTGTTTACAAGTCACTCAATAACCTTTTCCCAAATTATATGGAGCAGCTATTCACATATTGCGACAACAGGTCATTGAGATCATTTGAACAAAGACTTCTTTCTGTACCAAAACCGAGACTTGAGTTTTTCAGAAAATCATTGGCATACTCGGGTGCTAAATTGTGGAACTTACTTCCATATGATATAAAAGTATCTGAAAGTGTTAACAGATTCAAAAGCAAATATCTAAAGTGGTGGTTCTCTGGTGGTCAACAAACCATTTCTTTCATTTGAAAGATCATTTAGGTCCTGGTCTTAGCTCCAACCGGTTGTATCTATTCCTTATATATATGCATAACAGTACATTTTAAACTAAATTTGTTTTCAGCCAAGTCATAATTTTGTTTTGTTATTGTTGTTATTGTTAATTGTTATCTTCTGTTATTACTGTACATATTATGTAAATGTGTAATGAGGCTCACAGGGGAAGACTGGGTATACCCAACTGTGTTGCCTCTTTAAATAAAGTCTTTCTTCTTATTATTATTATCAAGGCTCCTGATTGGTCAAATCATGGTAGCATTGTTGGTAGGAGTGGGCGATTTGATTGGTCAAATGTTGGTAGCAATCTTGGTAGAAGTGAGCGATTTCATTGGTCAAATCTTGGTAGGATATTAAGTGAGCGATTTCATTGGTCAAATGTTGGTAGCAATCTTGGTAGAAGTGCGCTATATCATTGGTCAAATCTTGGTAGCAATCTTGGTAGAAGTGAGCTATTTCATTGGTCAAATCTTAGTAGAAGTGAGCTATTTTAATTGGTCAAATCTTGGTAGCAGTCTTGGTAGAAGTGAGCTACAATTTTGTATTTCATTGGTCAAATCTTGGTAGAAGTGAGCTGTTTTATTGATCAAATCTTGGTAGAAGTGAGCTATTTCATTTGTGAAATCTCGGTCAAATCTTGTTAGAAGTGAGCTATTTTATTGATCAAATCTTGGTAGAAGTGAGCTATTTCATTGGTCAAATCTTGGTAGAAGTGAACTATTTCATTGGTCAAATCTTGGGTCAAATCTTGGTCAAATCTTGGTAGAAGTGAGCTATTTCAATGGTCAAATCTTGGTAGCAATCTTGGTAGAAGTGAGCTATTTTATTGATCAAATCTTGGTAGAAGTGAGCTATTTCATTGGTCAAATCTTGGGTCAAATCTTGGTAGAAGTGAACTATTTCATTGGTCAAATCTTGGGTCAAATCTTGGTCAAATCTTGGTAGAAGTGAGCTATTTCAATGGTCAAATCTTGGTAGCAATCTTGGTAGAAGTGAGCTATTTTATTGGTCATGTCTTGGTAAAAGTGAGCTTGTGAAGAATTAAAAGCGGTGGTTACAAAATGTAACGTTGGTTAGAATCTGATTTCGTGGGGTCGAACTAGACATTAAGTGCTTTGATCAACAAACAAGCGGTGCACTTTATTATGGTAGTGCCACCTCTTCGAGTGTTCGACGTTCCTATCCAGCGACATACCGAAGTCGTTAAAATGGTACAGGTATATTCCCCTTGTTTGGCGCTCAGCATAATTAGTTCCAGGTAACTTCTTGTTCACTTGATGTCGGTGTACAATATGAAAGGTAAGTCTGCATGGAAACAATACATATACCATTATACGTGCGTCAATAGAAAAATGTCTGATATGAATTCTAGACATTTTCAATGTGCACGTAACTTTGTAAAACTATTAAAATGAAAGTTTTACCAATGTTGTACAGTTGTTATATGTTTCCAAAGTTTCAAACATACTTTTTATGTAAATAAGCGCTAATCTGTTTACTTGGTGATGCAGTGTTGTTTGGCGTGACTTTATATATTAATGGACATCGACCATAAATAAAACAAGACAAACTCCAGAATTGCTCAACGTTTCGACTGTATTCTCAAGTCTTCATCAGGAATAATAATGAATAATAATAATGGACATCGACCAGGTTAGACGTACGTCAGAGAACCTTTATACGGTGTCCCTTGTGTGAGGATGAACCTTGTCCTTCCAAGAAAAGTCCAAGTCTAATGATATATATACAAAGAATACAATACGCTGGCTTAGAATTAGAAGGTCGTACTACTTACGACCTTTTAAGACACAACCTTTTAAGACGCAAGCATATTTGATATCTGCATCTCTTGGCGCTTCTTATGAACCTATTTCATTAGCCATATATTGCTCTTCTTCTTCTTCTTCAAATATTGTGCAGCGCTCCTCTGGAGCATTGTCGCACATGGTGACTATGTACAAATGCGTAAGGGAAAAACGCAGTGAAAGCTGGTTAAAAACGGATAAAAACATGCTGCTCCAGAGTTACGGCATTGGCGCGCCCATCCTAGCCTTGAAGGCTTCTAGTGATGGGGCGGTGATGATTACATCTGGTAGATTGTTCCAGATGCGGATGCCAGAAGGGAAGAAGGAATGTCTGTAGGCGTTGACGCTGGCAAATGGTACCAAGAATCGGTTGGCGTGGCCTCTTGTATGAACTCCTGCTGGGATGAGTAGTTGTTGAGCGTGGACATCCACTAGGTTGTTGACGATTCTGTACATCATGGCAGCCTTGGTGTGTTGGCGCCGGGCCTCTAGTGGTACCCAGCCAAGGTCCTTCATAATGGATGTAACGCTGCTGGTCTGTCTGTAGTCTCCTGTACAGAATCGAGCAGCTCTTCTTTGTACACCCTCGATTTTGTTGATATTGGCCCTAGTATGTGGATCCCATATTGAGGATGCGTACTCCAGTTGTGGTCTAACTAGAGACTTGTAGCAAGTGGCCTTGACATCTCGTGGGCAGGAGCTCAAGTTTCTGCGAAGGAAGGCAGTGGTGTTGTTTACCTTCTTGGCTGTCGCATCAATGTGGCTGTTCCAGGACAGTGTCTTGTCGAATGTGACGCCCAGGAACTTCGCCTTGTTTGTTTCTTGGAGGGTATGGCCGTGTATGGAGTATGATCCGGCGATGATATTCGCTTGTTGGTAATTCGGATCATTTCGCATTTCTGAGGGTTGAAGGCCATCTGCCAGTCCCGCTCCCATTCTTGTAGGTGGTCCAGATCTTCTTGTAGCGACTTGGTGTCTTTGTCCGACTTGATGGTCCTATAGAGAAGGCAGTCATCGGCAAAGAGGCGTGCAGTGGATGAAGTCCTACCTGGCAAGTCATTGATGTATACTAGGAATAGGAGCGGTCCTAGCACGGTCCCCTGTGGCACTCCGGATGTTACTGGAGCTGAACGAGATGTTTTCCCATCCAGTGCGACTTGCTGTTGTCTGTTGGCGAGGAAGCTATCAATCCATCATAGAGTCTTACCCCTGATACCGTAAGTCGTCGATGGGGTACCTTGTCGAACGCCTTCGAGAAGTCTAGTAGGATGGCGTCGATCTGTTGCTTGTGGTTGAGACCTGCTGCTAAGTCCTGGACGGTGTTGATGAGTTGGGACTCACATGACCTCTTCTTCCGAAAGCCATGTTGCTGATCGGAGAGGATGTTATTGTCGTCGAGGAACTTCATAATGTGGCTGTGTATTATGTGCTCCATTAACTTGCAGCAGATAGATGTAAGCGAGACTGGTCTGTAGTTGGCTGGTTTACTCTTGTCGCCTTTCTTGAATATGGGAGTAACTAGTGCATTCTTCCAGTCGTCTGGTACCTGGGATTGGTCGTGGGAGGCTTGGAAAATGAGAGTGAGGGCTGGCGCTATCGAGGGTGCCATCTCCTTGAGGAACTTAGACGAAATCTGGTCTGGTCCTGTTGCCTTGTGTGGGTTGAGGTCCTCAGCAAGTTTTCTGACTCCATTGACGTGGATCGTAAGGGGAGGAGCTGTTGCTGGGGGTTTCTGGCCCATGTCAGGAATGTTTTCAGTATCCTCATGGGTGAAAACTGAGGAGAATTAGTCATTGAGTATCTCCGCTTTGGCGCTAGTTTCAGAGTAGATGATACCCTCTTTCTTCAGTGGTGCAACTCCTGAGCTGTCACTCTTCATGCTCTTAACATATGAGTAGAGCTTTTTGTTCTTGCTGCCTTCCTCACTGACCATGTTTCGTACATAGTCATTCCTGGCGTTGCGGCACTGTTTCTGAGAAGCCTTTCGAATGTGGCTATAGGTGTCCCAGTCGGATGGCTTCTTTGATGTTCGGGCTCTCTTGTAAGCTCTTTTCTTCCGTCTAGATAGGCGTCTGATCGAGCGGTTAATCCATGGTTGACTATATCTGGTGGAACTGAGTTTGGATGGAACAAACTTCACCCGAGCCTTGGCAATGGCAGCCATTATGTCGTTTTGCAGGAATTTGGGAGCTCGGGCCACCCAAGGTACACTCCTGCGAAATAATATTAAAATCGGTGAGCAGTTTCTGAGAAGTTTTTTATATACAGTGTATATACACTGTGGGGAACCCACGTGACCAGATGCTAATGTTCGGAGCCAATTTTGTCAACAACCCGTCTCGATTCAGGTAACATTTTTGCTTGTAACTTTCTTAATAATTGACCGATTTGTATGAAATATAGACGAGCGCCGTCTCCTTTCAAAATCGAATCATCGACGCTCTTACCTAATTGACAATATTGTGTACTTTTTGTTATTTGGGCAACGGCGCATTTCGTATACCGCAATATGCTATGCTACGGTTCGGAGCAATTCACTAAAACATGTCCTTAATAAATTACAGCTTCATTAAACGTTACAATTTAATAGCGATAATGCGGGTCGCAAAATTTAAGACCGACAAGCAAAATATTTCTGATAAATATGAGCAACAGGCAAAATGAGACGACATAAACAAAAATGCTACAGTTTGGAGCTGAAATGAAAATGCTACAGTCCGGAGCTTTTTTCAGAAAATGCTATGGTTCGGGGCTATTTTCAGAAGATGTTACGGCTCAGAGCTAAGACTACGTGTTGTATGTCTTTTTGAATATCAATACTATCAAGGTCATCGACCAAGTATGAATATTCAATTTTTTAACAGTTTCGCGGAACACAAAAACAATAACACATACATGTCGATGCCGGACACCCCTTATAAAATGTATTCCTGTAGGCATCTACCGCACCATTTTGTCATGTGGTGACAAATGTAGAGGCACACAAACAACGCGTTTCTTGGAGTTTGAACTTTGCTCAGTACATCTAAAAACGCAACGTTTTTATTCTCGATTTTTTCTTTTATTGTAAATTCCTGTTACAGATGCGTCCAACCATTTGTAAAGTTTGCTATAGTGCGCTTAGAATAATGAAAGGCGGGAAAATTTGGTACATTCCACAAAGGTGGATTAAACAGATGTGTACGATTTATCAGTGATGTTTAAGTACAACACTGACCTTATCTGTTTACTTTAGTAATTTATAAAACCAATTGTGCAACAGTTGACCAAACCGATTCATATTTGTATATATCACAACAAAAGACAAGTCACGTGTTTCGGAATAAAAATGCCACGATTGTCCAAACATGTGCATATTCACACCATTGGGATGCTTGTACAAAGAAGCCAGTGACCTATGTTTTTTTTTCTTAATATTCTGATGGAGCACATTTTCATCAACATCATTTGCAAAAATAAAAATAATTCTTGGACCAGATTTTTTTATTGGTCAATAATGTATCTTTTTTTTATTTCCGAGCCTTAATTTTGGGCAAATTTTGAAAATTCATTTGTTGTCAAAAATGTGTGAAATTCAATGTTATTAAAGACTTAAAATGTGCAAAGTTATGTTTGAACAATATGTGTTCGTACATCTGAACTTAAAAAAAATGCTGATGAAAAAATACTGATTTTTATTCAAAAAAATCAAAATATTTGAAAATTCATGATTATTTTTTCATTTTTATAGAAAAGTGATGCTGCTAAATCTCATTTTCTGAGAAAACGAGTTGGGCGACCCCTGTCTTTCTTTAGCTAATTGTTTTCAGAATAAAAATTCCCTTAAAAAAGTGAGTTAAAAAAATCTTGGAAGAAAACAAGAGGGCCCAAAGGGCCCTAGGTCGCTCACCTGTCGAATTTAACCTAGATTTTGTTAAGATGATCATTGTGACCAAGTTTTATACAGATTAGGCAAATATTGTGACCTCTAGTGACTACAAAAGGTTTTTATATTTGACCTAATGACCTAGTTTTTGACCCCAGATAAACCAATATCGGACTTGACCTAGATTGTGTTGAGATGATCATTGTGATAAAGTTTCATAAAGATCAGGCCAAAACTGTGACCTCTAGTGACTACACAAGGTTTTTCTATGATTTGACCTTGTGACCTAGTTTTTGACCCCTGATGACCCAATATCGAACTTGACCTAGATTTTGTTAGGATGATCATTGTGATAAAGTTTCATAAAGATTAAGTCAAAATTGTGACCTCTAGTGACTACACAAGGTTTTTCTATGATTTGACCTAGTGACCTAGTTTTTGACCCCAGATGACCCAATATCGAACTTGGCCTAGATTTCGTTGAGATAATCATTGTGACCAAGTTTCATAAAGATTAGGCTAAAATTGTGACCTCTAGTGTCTACACAAGCCAATTGTTGACGGACGACGGACGGACAGACGGACGGACGACGGACGACGGACGAAGAATGATCACAAAGTGACAGAGTGAGCTAAAAAACTGTAGAACATGTCCTTAATTGTCATGGTTTGGTAACGTTGCGTCTTGAGTCACGCTACAAGCACACTGACACCTTTCGCGACCGTCCCTGTTCAGAACTTCAGGTCATCCACGTTTAAAAACTGCCCGACAGGACCAGTAACCCCGCGTGAACATCCTCCGAAACAGGTTCACAACTGCTTCAGACATTGCGAGACAACAAACTTTAACGTGTGAGACTATTGGTTACACACAGCCTGTTTAAAACGAACAGTGCATAGTTGTCTTGGTTAAATATTTATTTTAGTATTTCAAATATAATTATAATCAATTCAATGTTTCTGAAAATATTTATATTTTTTAACATGTACATCATGGTGTATATGCATATCGGAACCGTCTATGCTGGCACTGGGCACTTTTGTGCAAAACGATAGTTTAACAGTCGACTCTGGATCAGAGATGTTAGAAGTTTTTTCCAAATCATAGTTTTTTGCTTATAGCTGTATAGATCACGAGTTGACGCAGGATTTTGTTGTTCTATTAATTTTGTTTCATTGACTGACACAAGTTCAAACTAAGATTGAATGTTTTTACGCGAAAAGTCTTATTTCCGCAAGTCTATACTACCTTGATATCAAATACAGATCGATGTAGAAAATGGATAGAAAACTATGAAGATTCACGGGCCGGGATTTAAAATTTCGTATTACCCACGTCGATTAATTGCCGTACGCGCAAGTTGGCCGAATTTCGATCTCATTGAGTAGGATCTAAAAACTTTTTTGGCATACATTCTTCTTTAAATCGGTGATTCCGTGATATGATACTAATATCGCATGGAAATTACTTTCGTTTTCTGTTAGTGCTAAAACTCGCGCACCGTCCGTCCCGTTGTGCAAGAGAAATTCGATGAGAAAATCGTATTTTTTATGTTTTACATCGTACAATTAAACAGTAAAGGAATGCTGTCAAAAGAATAAACATTTAACTACTATGATGTTAGTGAATTGAAAGAACAATCAGAGTTGATTATTTAAGTGTTGATTATACTACAAGTAGATCAATACTTTGGCATAGGGCATTTGTCTGTTTAAATGTTTTGTGATCATTTAGAAATCTATGCTTCATTTTTTTACAATTTTTTTTTTCCTTTTAATGAAAAGGTATATTTGCTTACTGGAGAAACACCACAATTTCTGTCAGGAAACACAGGAGATGCCATAAGCAGACACTAAAACTTCAAAATTTAGCATTTTATGAAAATAGCTCCGGGCTGTAGCATTTTCATTTTAGCTCCGAACTGTAGCATTTTTGTTTATGTCGTCTCATTTTGCATGTTGCTCATATTTATCAGAACTATTTTGCTTGTCGGTCTTAAATTTTGCGACCCACATTATCGCTTTTAAATTGTAGCTGTAATTTATTAAGGACATGTTTTAGTGAATTGCTCCGAACCGTAGCATAGCATATTGCGGTTTACGAAATGCGCCGTTGCCCAAATAACAAAAAGTACACAATATGGTCGCTTAGGTAAGAGTGTCGATGATTTGCTTTTGAATGGAGACAGCGATCGTCTATATTTCATCCAGATCGATCAATTATTAAGAAAGTTACAAGCAAAAATGTTACCTGAATCGAGGCGGTTTGTTGACAAAATTGGCTCCGAACATTAGCATCTGGTCACGTGGGTTCCCCACAGTGATATATATACATGTATATATCATTGATCAATTTCTAAGGGGAACAACTCTTTACCTCTTCCTAAGGGTCAATTCTATTACCAAGAGGCATTTCTAACGGAGAAAGGGAAACAACTCTATCCTCGTCATATCCAAACTCCTGTGTTCGCGTTACGCGATTCTACTTCAACTACTTCACTTAGTAGGAATTTGCGCCAGATCATGGGCATATTTAAACAGAAATTTTACCTTTAGAAATTAATTATGACAAAATTGCTGCCACTTGACCAGAGACTATAGATCACTTATCTATAGTCTTGGACTAGACCCATAAGAAAGTAATGACAAACATGATTAGGGTTGGGCCGATGCATCGAAATATCGATGCATTGCGATTCCGAGTGTCCCGATAGTATGGATCGATTGTCTCGATCCAATAACTATCGCCGATAGTCAGCTCAACTATCGATAGTTACGATAGTTTCCTTTTTATAAATAAAGGTTATTATTAATTTGAAAAACATCCGTTTTCGCATCAAAACAACCACAACGGACCAATATCGCATTAATTTTAATAATCTATTTCTGGCAAATTCATTTTAAATAATTTCCAAAAATAGCAGATTTGTATGTTGTAAAAAAATGATATCTTACACAGTGCAAAATTTCATTTACAAGTTAATCCCTGGTTTTCAAATCTTGGCAATAACTATTGCAATAGTATCGCAATAGTACTTTCAGCAATAGCAATAGTATTGCAATAGTACTTTCAGCAATAGCTATAGTATTGCAATAGTCAAAACTGGACGCAATAGTCACCCCTAAACATGATACATGTAGGTGTTTCCCCTTGATCATTAGAAATTAATTATGGGAATTTAAGTTATTTCCTTTTTGACCATTAGAAATGCCTGTTGATGAGCGACTTCCCCCTGATCAATGAAGAAGATATACAGAGTACAAACAGAAACTACACACATGTTACGTTTTCTCCATAGGGTGACATGTTAATTAAACTAGTCCTTTTAGTCAGTCTTGACATTTTCATGTACGACGTATATTATAGTATACATATTACATGTATTTTAATAGACATTATGTGTATTAGTATGTAGCTTGGATAAAGTATTGGTTTTCACTTTTTTCTCCAGTTGAAATGTTTGTAAACAAGTGACAGATCTGATTTAATGGACTATATCTCTGCTTTCATTCTTAACTGTATTCACATGTGACTCCGATTTGAAGGTTTTCATAGTTTTTTCTAGGAAATAATGCATTCAGCAATTTTTTCCTAGAATTCTTGGCTGAAAAGGTAAAATTTTGAAAAAGACTACCATAACATTTAATGTATTTACAATCAAATCATCAACCTGATTTCTGTGTGACATTTGATGAAAGCTATAGACTAACAGGTAACCCTATGAGAACATGTAACATGTGCGTTTCTTTATATACCGGGTGTAGTTGGTTCCTTTGACAATTATAAATTATGGTTATTTCCCCTTGCCCATGAAGAAGGCTATTTCCCTTTGACCATTAGATTAATGAGATATTTTATATTTTCTGATGTTTTATGCTATTGTATACATACCTGCCAATAATAAACATCATATTGCCATATAAAAAACACCAGTCTACTTTCATTTATTTTGCAGTTGATTCCACCTCATGGTCTATCTTGGGGGGCATGCCACGCTCTACAGCATAGAACATTTTGAACTAACGGTCACTCACCATACAACCACTACCCACGACGTCATTACTATGCAATGACTATATTTTTAACCAGATGTGGCTCATTATTATATTACTGCTATTAAACACTTGGAATTCATTTCTGCCAGAGATATGTTTCTGAGGGACTGCCAGCCATTCCCATGGGCTACATTTGTGATATGCAACGTATGAACCAATATAAAAAAATCCTCAAATATATTTCGTTGAAGAGATGAAGAAATATACATCGCCAACTTCAAAGCTGTAAGTTAACATTGTTAGGCTTACCTTTTGCATCAATTATACACTTATTTTGAAACAACCTTCATGTATCAAGTGTTAAAAGATACAAATACAAGAATAAACAAGCACAGTTCCATTTTGCAAAAGAAGTATTTTATTGTATTAGAGCAATAACATGAGTACCAAAAAATCCGGCAGCATGTAAAAATCATGCTTTAATCATCATATCATTCTTACATAAACATTTAATAGTAACAAAAAAAAGGAAACAATTTTGCACAAATTCCATGTAGCACTTTCATACATTTGTAGACCTCAAATCTCCTTGGCCCCGTCAATACTAATTTTTCAACTAAAACTTTCATCAACCATAATCTGATTTCACTATATAGAAAGTCTAAGTGTGATAAATTTCCTAAACCTCACAAACCATTTCGCTTGTAAGTGAATTTAACATGATATGCATAACATACATTAACTAATGTTCAAGTTAGTTATGTCTGTAAGTTTTGAAGATATTTACATCAAGCAATCAGTCATTCATGTATTACCAAGCAAGTCCGCTCTCCAAATAACATATAAATAATACATCTATACACAGCAGACGATAGAGTCATAATGCAACTACAAGCTTTGTTTTAATACACTTGATGATATACAACATTGTACGATATAACACTGATAGGGTATCCTGTATACACTGAAGATCAATCAATCAATCAATCATGATCAAAATCAAATAATCAATCAATCAATCAAACAATGGACACGGTTCATGCTCTTCAAAAATCACATAATGTTCTGTATACGACATCAAGGGCGACGACTCCAGTTAACAGAGTACTATACAAAGGGAGATAATCACAGGTTAAATTATGCCAGGCGGTATTGTACGTAAGGTACTTCCACATCCTCTCCTTCCATGTCGTTACAACAAAGTTCCAAAACTAGAGCTTTTACATGGCTGGGTATCTTTTTCTTCGATACTTTCTTTACAACTTCAGACATCCTGAAAATTAGCATTCAACATTATGACATTGCATTTTCATCTAAGTAAGGCAAACGTGGCATTGATGAAATTACATAGAATGCCTAATCTTCAGTCTTGGTTATTATACATAATAGGATCTCCTTTATTGTTCAGAAAACAATAGTATAGGAGAGTTTGTGATCTCCTTTATATTTAAGAAAACATTGCTGTTTAATCAGTGAGAAATAATACAATAAACAGGAGCCCGTTGCCTAACTAATCCTCTATCAAAATGCACTATTGAGCACTTTCCTACGTCTATGTAACGACACTCTACCACTGAGTAATGTTCACTGACAGCATACTGCTTCTCAGGCTTGGCCAGGCGAGTGCTGCGCTTCGTTGAGCAACGGTTTGTAGACTTCCACTTCGGTAGTGCTTAGCTGTGGAGCGTTCTGCAATCCGCAATCGCTAGACGCTAGCATATAACTTTTTCGCTTCGTTGGCTACTTAGTGGTTTTTTGCAGCAAGCTGTTTCCCAGCATAGCACTTAAGAGTGCTCGGTAGCACTTTAGACAATGGAATCCAGGTATATACTTACGGTAATGGCATTCTTTCGGTACGTTTGGCAGGAGGCATGAAGAAGGAATACAACATAGTAACCCCCTGTGATAACATTGTGATCTCTAATTTGTGCTTATTCTGAAACAAAAGACAAATATACAGTATATATTCTGTTTTTCACTGCAATTATGACAAGTGTAGGGTTTAACCGTTTTATTAACTGAACAGGGAAAAACCCTAAACCGGAACCACCTTAAATTACAGTGTAATGTAACCACACAATCAAAGCAGGCCGCAATCTCCTGAAGTATTTCAGTCTGTGCTAAATCTCATCTCAAATATTGTCATGTGCCTCAAAGTTAATTGCCATGGGAGGCTGGACTCAAAATTGGCTCATTATTGTGTTTGTTACAGTAAAATTTCAATTAGAGTTGAGATTTCTTCTTGAGATGCTTCAAGAGACTTGTCAAAATGTATTAAAGATCAACATTTCGACATCTACAAAGCCTTCATCGGGCATAAATTATAATATAAATAGGTTATTTTACAAATGGAAAACACACAGAAAATGAAATCACTCTATGGCTCCCTTCCTGAACATAAAGTGTTAAATATACATGCAAGAAGATATTTTTAGACATACCTGGAAGTAGTCAATGAATTCTTGCAATGACATGTCACCCTGTACCTCAAATCTGTCCCAAAGTGTGAATTCTGTGTCATAGTACTGGAATAAATGATAATAAGAATTATTAACCAAGATAAACAGAAGAAAGAAATGGAGAAAAATCATTGAAACATTTTAAAATACTTCATTTTTATATGTATATTTTATCACTTCAAAAAATAAAGCTCAAATAAGCATTAAACTAGGAAGGTTTTTGACACAAAAACATGTCTCCAATAGAGATCCTTAACTCATCCAACCTAAAATTCTTGACAGTATGCACAACTAAGCTAGGTACTAAGCACTTATGTGAAGTTTTATTAAATCAGACCAGTGGTTGTTGAGAATATGTGCAGACAAACTTTGTGACATCCATCCTGTACAAAAGCAGTATGTCTCCCAAGAAAGTCCACATGCAAAAAAAACAAGACTGCGTTCACTAAACGCTTATGCCCCCTGTGGAAGCCTTGTCCATAAATAAGTCTAAGTCCAAAATTAGGTCAAGGTGAAGGTCAAAATGGGGTTAGGTGGTACAGGCGTGTGGAGAGTGTTCATACACAACATCCATGCAAGTATGAAAGCTTTGTAGCAAGCCATATTAATGCTAGAAGAAACGGTCAATTTGGGTTAACCAGGACGGACGGACGAACGGACGGACAGACGAACGGACAGACAGGTGAATCACTATATGCCTCCCCATCTATCGATAGGGGGGCATAAAAATGTATTAATAACATTAATAATAAGCGTGGTACGGTACAAGTGTAGTTTTGTGCATGGAGATGAAAAAAAGAATAACAAGATTTTTACCTTATTTTTGGTGGGAGCTATAGGTTCTGAGAATGCGAAGAACGGTAGAGCCAGGTTACAGAATCCGTTCTTGAATGATTCCAAGTTTTTATGTCCTTGTACAATCTGAAACAATAAATAATTTATTTACACAAGCTGAACCCATCCTTACAATCATGCATTTTTTCGGCAAGGTATATTATAGTAAGGTATAGTATGGAGATTTCAACCTGATCCTCGTCCTTCTATTAGCATAATTTAATAGCTGATATTGATATATTGAGTATATTTGTAACTGTAATGGATCGTTTATTTGTAACTGTAATGGATCGGGATTACATGTTTTCTTAAGTGGAAAGTATCACGAAGACGTTCGAGATGTAACATAAAACATAAATCTAAAGGACCGATATTGCATGGTTTGCTTGCAGATTTTGATACATTTAAAGCAATATAACCTTATAATATATTCATGCATAAAGGTCAGGATCATTTCATAGATTTTTATTTAATATATTTTAACAACCTAAACTGTCAGTTTTGAGGATCTTTACCAATTTTATAAATAGAAATTCTTCTGAAAATTTGAATCTATAATTGAGTGTAAGTGCTTTGACATAAATTTCGCAATATCTTATCAATTAAAATTTTCAATCATTACTTTCCCTTCTGCTAGCAACTAAAACATTTTCCACATGTGAAGGACAAGACCAAAGCCAATGTCAAGGGAAACCTAACTTGCACAAACCAAGATTGCTCCGGTGTGAGTCTAGACCTCAACCGGCTCTACTAGCTAGGTGCGCTCTCAAAAACTGATACGGTTTTTCAATTTTGTAAGTGAGTGTTTACATACCTTGTACATTTCCAAACACACCAGACCAACTACCATAGCTGTTGTTGTAGCAATAGCAGGAATAATTCTCCCAGCAATCAATTTGCTCTGAAAACAAATATAACCACATTTACAACCTCTCAATTAGGACATCCTTTGTTAAGATAAAGTATTAAAAACATACAACAATATGTTTACATCGTCTAACTTAAATGTTTGATTACGTTTTCATTTGTATATCCAAAACAGATACTTGATTAGGCATTTAAAATATCTATGTCGTAGCAAGCAAGCTATTGATTAGAATGAGATTTAATTTTCAAAAGAACTAGAAAGGTTTTTTACATTAAAACATTTTATCTCCCACAAAGGACCATAACTCTGGCAATATTCATCAGTAAATTTACTTACAATACCCACAAATACACTTGGTGTCAAGTATTCTAGTGCAGTTTCATTAACATGGGTCCAATGAATGGTTATTATTGAGTAGAACATCCACCAAAAGGTAAAGTTTAAAAGTTCGAAAATCCTGAAATCTAAATTCAATTTAAACAGGAAATTTAATGAACAGCTCATTTTTGGGCACTAAAAAGCCTGAAGTTCATGAAAAATTCTGACAATTTTTAATGATGTGAATACATGTAAGTACAAACCTTATGTCTATCAGCTGCTGGAATGTCATAGTTTTCAGCTCGAAGATTTGAGCAGGCAACAATAAAGTCCATATGGAAATTGGTATCGTCATCTTTCTCAAACTCTACAGGCCGTAACTGGAATCCTTTAAACGAGGCCACAGATGGCATCTTCTCTTTCAGTTTGTGTAGGTCATCTGAATCTAATCATGTACAAGAAGAAACCATGTAAGTCAAGGCAATGTTAAAGCATGGCAAGTTTTAGGAGAACATGTTTGTGGGCCAAAAAGCAAATTTTACAGATCTATGGCGTTTGGAAGTAATAGAAATATTTCTTGCAGGTAGGAGTTCTTTGTATGCCAAAATTTATGCTAAAGGAAATTGTAAATAGATTTAATTTGCATAATGAGACAATATTTCCATGGAGCTAGCTTAACTATTTATACAGTATTTCATCCAGGACAGTCATTCGAGTTCAATAGCCCCAAGTAAATGGTTGAAATGACTCAACCTCTTTTACGATATGGAGAAAACAATTTGTGAGAAGTTTTACTTTTAATGAAGATGAATAGTTTCGATTCTAATGTTAAAATAATTTTCCTCTTGCCTGACAAATACAGCAATAAAGTAAGACGACATGAAAAACATACCCAAATTTCCGTTATTAGCACTAGCCTCCATGTCAGCATCAGTGACTGAGATTTTGATTCCTGATTTGGGCTTGAACTCTGGCAAATTGATCTTATCAACTATGGCTTTAATTGCAGCTTTGTCCCTCACTTGTTCTATACCATAAATCTCAGCTTTAAGATTAGCAGCGGCTACAATAAACTCTAAATGTACATCCTGCAATATCAGAAAGAAACATGCTATTAGACATACTAAAAACAGTGGTTTCACCATAATCAGATATATAGACAGTGGTTCCAATTGACTTGCGAGCCTTGAAATTTAAAAAAAGCCATATTTTGACCCTTAAAGTATCAAAATGACCATTCATATTCAAAAGCTAGTGAAATCCTTGTTAAGGCCAATTGTTAAAATCCTGTCTTGGACCAGGTACAACCCCTAACTTATCAACCCGGAAATAAGACATCAATAATGGCAGTTAATAAGAGTCATCTAATATACATTTTACTGCAATCAATGCAAAATATGCACAACTTAAAATCAATGAATTTCATACTTTCATCCACGAAAGTTTTTTTGATTGGCAAGTTAAAACGGGTGTCAGTTCTAATGGAAACTCCTTAATGATCAATAACACAAAAATCCCTCTGCAGTCAAACTATCTTATTGCTTATGATTGCAGTGGACGACAAGACGGGGTCATCCTTGAAGATTATCCAGCATACTGACTAAAGGTTAACAGTTGCATGGTAACAACATATACTTACGTTATTGGAATCAAACTTGAGAGGGTGGGGACATCTCTTTGGCCCAGACCAGAATGGTGCTCCAGAACTTGTTACCTGCAAGTATATTAATCATGCTGAGTAATAATTTTTTATTTGATGGCTAGAACAATTGAACACTGAAGAACATCGTAAATTCATGTCAATGGTACAGAATTTATATATGGGAGATATAATTTAACATAAGTGCCACCTTCAACTGAATTTTAATTGAAGAGTCAAATTTACTTTTACTATTATACAAATCTTCTTGTACTTTTTTTGAAGATTTAAAAAAAATGAGAGTGAGAAGTCATTCAGAGTTTGACTCTTCACTTTTGGAGGCTAGTAAAAACCCTAAAATCTCTTATTGCCTCTGCTGCTGAAGAGCTTACCTGGTCAGCAGGAAAGTTAAACAATAACTGCTGTATCTGATTATCATAGTTCTCCTGCCATACATTTCTAGCGTAGTTCACACAATCATCGAAGTTTGATGGTCTGTTATCAACCAATACTTTTCTCACTGTATCTAGGGTCTCCAGCTGAAATGTACCATGATGAATCATTTCTGAGCGACTGTCATATACATCCAACCTCTCAGTAAGTGGGGTATAATAAGGATATGAATCATTTCTGAGCGACTGTCATATACATCCAACCTCTCAGTAAGTGGGGTATAATAAGGATATGAATCATTTCTGAGCGACTGTCATATACATCCAACCTCTCAGTAAGTGGGGTATAATGAGGATATGAATCATTTCTGAGCGACTGTCATATACATCAAACCTCTCAGTAAGTGGGGTATAATGAGGATATGAATCATTCAAACAAATTAACCTGGTCCTCGACATTTATGCATTAACATATTACAAGCTTCCTGCGCTAAACATATCCTATTTTAGCAAGATAGTCATGCCTTGTGGAAGGTTAAGATGAGAGTGTATATTACACCTCGAACATAATTGTAACACTCTCCACTTGTGAAAATAAAGGCAGCAGTTAAATTATAGCCATGAAATCAACTGTTACATTCAACTAATAGTGGAGGGTTTGAGGATCACGTTAAATTGTTCCCACTATGACACAAAATGCTACTTCAGTAAAGTTAAGTCATTCTCCACATGGAATTGTTTCAGTTCTCCAAGGTAAAACCATCATCAGTAGCATACATGTGTGCAGTAAGTACCATTTACACAAATGAAGGACAAACAAATCTTTGGTACCCCAAGATAAGAAAACTAACATAGCTAACTGTGACCTATAAACAATATTTAGAATAATGGACAGGGAAATCTGACAGATTCTCCAGTTGATATTCGTCAGCAAATTATATTTCAGCATCTCAGAAACAGCTTACATACCATGTTTTACAATTTTGTGGACAGTTAAAAATCAAGATACCATATGTTCCTTTAGCATAACAAGGCTGTACCTTATTTTTTGGCTATAATGGTAGAAACAACGTAGTTGCACCAAAGGGACAACTATCATATTAGCTCTCAGTAGTTTTCAAACATGTGAACTAAATAAAATAAACATACTTTTAAAAGTATTTAAACCAACTACTACTCACAGGCTGTGTTCCCTGAAGTTTTGAAGTTCTTTCCATAAATTTTGGATCGGTAAGATATAGATTAGCTGTCTCAATTGGTCCCTTAAATTCTCCCTCAAACGTGTCTCGAGCCCATTGTAATGTGTGTTCAATGGCATTTGGAAAATTCTTTAATGTACAGATTGGTATAGATTTCTCAGGTGGATCCTGTGATGATGAATATGACTCGGTCAGGTGTGGAATAACAACCTGTAAAGATTAAACATATACTTGTATAATATATATAATCAATATATCATGATGCATAATTGATAACTTTAAAACATAAAACACAGTACAATATGATCTTAAACAGGCAATGGTTATCAAATACATGTAAATTAAATGAAAACCAAGATTTCACAAAAAGGGTCTTAACTCTGCTTAAATAAAACCCTAGGTGCACAATCTCACAAATATTCCCACAGTTTTTTATCATAGCTAAACTAGAAGAAATTTAGACACCAAAACGTTCAACCACAAAGGATGTCTACCACAAAGTGACATAACTTGGCAAAAATTATCATACCAAAAATTCATTTCTAGTAGGTTTGATACAAACTATTCATTTGAAGTTTCAATGAAATCCAACCAATAGTTAAGGAGAGCAAGTAAAGACAAGCTTTGTCACATCCAAACAAGACATCCAGCACAAAATCAATATCTCTCCCGCCCCCAACACACAAAATCTTTTGACATAAATCAATTTCAGCAATATAATTGACTATATGCCATATGTTTTCATATGTAAATGAAGAACCAAGTTGACTAATAATAGGATTTAATTTTGGTTGTAAAAACAGAGGAAATATTGCGCAATGTATGTGTAATTCTATGGATTCACTTGACAACCTTCTACAAACAAACAGGAGGAGAGCAGCCAGGCCTTACTCTACACTGGCATCTGGTCAATTACCAAGTTTTCCATCAGAAAACCTGGTTAAAGACCGTATTATTTGAAAACCTGTATGCGATGGACTCACCTGAACATTTGCCTTTGTACCTAAAGTTCCAGACTCTAACAAAGGTTTACGGTAGTATACACATCTTCTGTCCATATACATACCTAGAAATGAAATGAATGAACATACATTAATAATTCTGAGTAATAAATGTTGTTCATTTATACATAAACAGTAAACACACTACCATCATACACCAAGAAACCAATTATTCATAACCAAATGAAGTTCACTAAAACTGTGCCAATACAAAACAAAGACCAAACCATTTAATATATATGCATGTGACATATCATAAGTCTGAAAAAAGACCTGATTGTTTGTTTGTTTGAGATTGACTCAGACAGTCATAAGTGCATACCGGTAGTCATTCAGTTTTTTGCCTGCCAGAATGGCAAATGACCTCTGACTTAAAGAGAAGAAACAGTTATGTGATACAAGGAATCTGTGTTGGAAAAAATAGCTCTTTCTGAATCGACTCATAGATTCTTTAGTCTACCAGGGACACCTTGGTCTGTAGTCAAAATTGTTATCAAATTGTGCAACAATGATTTGATACTTCATTTTCGGTTACGTATAGTTATCAATCTTTGTTTGTAACCTCATGAACATGGGGAACAGCATAAAGTTACAATGTATACATACGAGCATCAACGTTATCCAGTGCATTAGCTACACCATCTAGAGCCTCGAAGAATTCATCAGTATATATGTTTTCAGTATCAGGCCCTACTCTGTTCTCCTGGGGTATAATCTTAAATGCTGGATTCATGGCTTTTGCTGCATTAGCTGCAGTGATTGACTTGTGCTTCTGTAAATATGAATATGAAAGTGTTACAGTATCTAAAGGGATTACATAGTGGGAAGTAGATGGCTATAAAGGGGCTGAACTATAAACAACCATCAAAATATAAAATACTGTAAAATCATTCAGATTCGTGGTGGATTTAATTTTGTGGATTTCGTGCATGACCTCAACCCCAAAATTAATTCCCCAATGAATAAATATACCAATAAATATGTCATGTTTGCAGTGGCTGCCATACTGGCTTTCAAGTTCAATCATGTATAAGACTGGGTTTTTTTGGGAAGTTTACCTGCATATCAAATAGCAACATGTAATGAAACAATTATTATATCTGTTTGAATTTTGGATGATTTTTGATCATTTGAGTTAATTTTGAGCTTTCCACTTTTCATGAAATTCGAAATCTTGAAATTATGTGCGGGCGAAATAAGTCTTTTTCATGAAAATCACGAAACTCAGCCGCATTGAAATTAAATGATTGTACAGTATTTTAAATCCACTGCAAATAGTATGAAGAATTTTTAAATTATAAGTTCTTAGTGAAACAAAATTAAAATCTCATTTTCCATTACAAAACCAAAATACTGATTTTTTTTTTTTACGAGAAAGGTATTTAAATGTTTAAAATATGCCATATCCATTAAGTAAAATAGTACAACATTTGATCATCATCCACTTACAGATACGTCCCATGGTCTGAAGAGGAATTGTCTGTTCAGATTGGATTTCTCGATGATATCCATGTCAGTGACATACACTTTACCCTCACCACATGACACGCCCATCATAGCCCAGTTCTTCAACATTTCACAACCAATAGCACCAGCTCCAACCTATTGTTCAATAGAATGATAAAGAGTTAAACATCATAACATTGTATTTATTGTCTCGTGAAGGGCTTATCAACATACCCCTGAGTGTTGAAAAAATACATATGGATTTCGAAATAAAATATGTAACATAGCATATAAACAATGTCAAAGGTACCTCATACTTTCAATAATTCACATAATAACTTCATCTTAATTTCATCTTCATTTACTTTAAACTCCTGTGTCTTGACAACAGCTCAATAAAAGCTTACAAACAGGAGTTGGGTCTCAAAGATAGCCATAGTGCAGTCATCAAGATACAGATTACACTTCCTGTTGTAACAGACAAACAAGCCGTCATGGAGACAAAAGTTGAGTTGTACTTGAGTTTAACAGGGAGATATTGAATCTAAATATTCTTATTGAGAAAATCTGTTTCATTATTACATAACAAATACTGAATAATATCAAACAGTATGTAGAACATAACTAAAATAGGTTGGGCCAAAATTGTGTTCTCATCAACTGTAAATGCAAAACGGATCAAAGGGAGATCACAAAAGCTCAACTAGTCATGACCTAAAAATAAGATTGGAAAACAAGTCTGATCTTAAGTTCTATATAGCACTTATACCTAAGAGAAAAAACTTGAAAACTTACCAGAAAGTAGTTAAGATCAGCCAATTTCTGTTGGAAATCTTGACCAAACACTGAAGTCTGACCATCATACCTGTTGTTGTTCTGAAATAATGAAGTTACAATGGTCAAAATTTTACCTCCTTATACATGTATACAGTTTTTGGTCATCTAAACATTGAATAATTGACTATAAGCAAGGTGTTTACATAATTCTGTAAATCTAGACTTGAATCAACCAATGAAAGGATATAATTTTGGGTCTAAAAACATAACAATGCTGGCTTTATACTGCACATATTTGCACACTCCCATTGAGTCATTTGATCATTTCGATTAGGCAGAGCCTTCTCAAAGCTAGTATCTGGTCAATTCCACAGAACTACTATTGTTTCTAGATAACTTCTAAGCAAGACCTACAGTTTTCGCTATCTCGCATGTAAACATACACCACAAAATTGGAAATTTGTCAGTTTGGCAAACATAGTCCATAAAAAGCCCATTCGGACCACATAATAAGCAGTTCTGTGCTTGTTTGCTTGCTTGCATATTGCAATTTACTGTACTGGATTGATACAACAATATTCCCTTTTGTTGCCAAATTCCCTAAAACAAAATGCGAGGTCAAACATTGGCCATTTAGGAAGGAATAAACCAAAGCCAAACACATCTGTGTCAGTCGAACACAAACAAACATGCACCATATTTTTAACCAATTTTGAGCTGAAAAGCAACAGGTACTTTAATAAATCCATGACTCACTGTGTCACTTTGTATGTATATTGTAATTTATCCTACCTGGGAACATTTTTGTTCAGAAAGTTGTGCATCTCTGTTTTCTTCTGATGGTAAACATTCAAAAGCATCAAAGTACAAATACTGGAACACAGGGTTAAACTTTCCCGAACACGCCTGAAATATATCAATATTCAATGCTTCATTGTATTAACGTTTTGCATCTGTGTGATCCAGAAATCTACGAGTGTCCAACAAGCTTCTCAGGAAGGGGTCCAATATAAGGTAACCACATTTCATTTTTGTATGAGATACTCATAAGTATTCTTCGCCAAATGAGCTAACCTGATCACTTGTATTTTTTATTTTGAAATGGGATTCTATTTTGAAGAGGGGGATGCGTTGCCATCACTTCAGTATAATACATGTATAGAGCAACAAGAGGGCCCACAGGGCCCTAGGTCGCTCACCTGTGAACATAGTACCTAATTTTTAGCGTTTTTTTTTTTAAACGTTTTTCCAATCAGTTCTCCTGGCAACCAGTTGTGCATGGATTATAATTCTTTTAGCCATTTTTAGAAAGGATAACCCAAGGAGCATTGTTACCTATTTAACATGAAATCCAACCAGTACTTTTAGAGAAGAAGATTTGTAAAGATTTCACTATAGATAAATAGGGAAAACAGTGCCCCGCCCACTAGTGGCCATGTTTTTGACGAATCATGACAATTTTATAAGAGGGTCACCCAACAACTATTTCTGTAAAATTATTTTGAAATCTGGCCAGCGGTTAATTTTTTATGATTTTTTAGGATTTCCCTATTGGTTGCCATGGCAACCAGAGTTATGCATGGAATGTAATTCTTTTAGCTATTTTAAGAAAGGACTACCCAAGGAAAATTTTACCAATTAATAGTGAAATCCTACCAGTACTTTTAGAGAAGAAGATTTTTAAAGATTTTACTATAGATACATAGGGAAAAACAGCGTCCCACCCACTGGCGGCCATGTTTTTTGTCAAATCAAGACAAAAAGGTCATTTTTATAAGAGGGTCACCCAACAACTATTTCTGTAAAATTATTTTGAAATCTGGGCAGCGGTTGATTTTTTATGATTTTTTAAAGATTTTCCTATCGGTTGCGAGTTCTGCATGGAATGTAATTCTTTTAGCTATTTTTAGAAAGGACCACCCAAGGAACATTCCTGTGACGTTTGGTTGAAATTGGTCAGGTGGTTTAGGAGAAGAAGTCGTTTGAATGAATTGTTGACGCACGGACGGACGCACGCACCGACGACGGACGAAGAGTGATCACAATAGCTCACCTTGTCACTATGTGACGGGTGAGCTAATTATTAAAGGATCGCCTGCTATGATATTCTATGGATTGAATTTCATATTTCTGTGGACTAACATTCAATACAGTGACAAATGTTTGTAAGGATATGAACCTGCCTGATCTGGTAATAAAACCAAGGTCTTATAGGTGACCATTAAGCACTCTAATCACAGATCAAACCAGACATGGTCTACATGCTGTATGTCTCCAGACACGTGATCAGGGCTTAAAAAGTTGAATACCTTCATGACTTCCTGTGCACTGATTCCACCTATCACAGCAGCAATCGGGCACAAATCTCCACGGGCTCCATTAACAAAGTCTCGTAACATATTTTCATCAAAATCTTCACATTTTGCTCCAGAGCTGTCATTGACTTCCTTGAATAGGGTCATGAATTCTGCAAAGTCGTCCTGCAAAAACAAATGAAGTATAAGAACATATACACACGGTTCAAACAAAATTCTCACACCCAAATTCGGGAACTTTTCAAGGTAGAATATTTATATTCAAGGCATTTTTCCAATCACTTACTGAGGTTGAATGGTTCTAAAATCAGGAATCGGCACAGAGGGCGATCTGGGCGAAGAACTCGCCTTAATTAGCCTCATGTCGCCTAATTAGCGCTTCAGGGCGAAATTCAAGGCGCCTTGAATTTTGAGAACGGCGACACACGATTTTTGGATTACAGACAACATTTCATGGTCACGTATTGTAATGAACCAATATATTACCAATTGAAACTAACTAACACCTTCTTAAGTGTCACTATGTTTATTGCTGACCACATGGGGTGTTAATCCTGTTAATTAATCAGTGTCCGATGTTATCAGTAGGCCTGTCATTCTATTTTCGTTTTGTTTACCGGTGGGTCGTATTATTAACACAGGCGTGAAAATCACTTGTAAACAGTACAGAATCAGCTATTCTTCAAATGAGTAATTAAGCACTAAATTGCAATCGCCTTTGATCAATTGTGGATCCATGTAAAAGATGCTTTTGATATAATTTGTTCAGTGTTACTATCGGCAATAACAGTAATTTACTGTAGAGAATAGTCAGAATACTCCCATGTGTATGATTAAACTTCTGTGTAGGGAAGGTGTGAAAACTAAAGTTGCTAATGACATCAGATTACCTTTACCAGTGTTCTTAGACCTGAACCCTATTGAGTAATTTTCTTCAGGTTAAAAATGAGTATGTAGAGTATCATTTGTAGGACTAGATTCTTCCGTAATGCATATCTTTTTAGTTTATTTACTTAAACAACATAATGTAAAAATTAAATTTAATTAAACTTTGTAATTAAACTAAATATAATAAATTTAAACTAAATTAAGTTTATTTCACGACCACCGCTAATAGATGTCTCCTCACTTCTCCCTGTATCTGAAAACTTCTCCCTATTTGCTCTGGAGGGAGAAGTCACTTCTCCCTAAAATTTGGATCTGTGCCGATCCCTGAAAATGCCATGATGCGCTGCCATTTTATACACTATTTCTAGTGACGTCATACACAAGAATACCAGATTGTGCTCAATTCATTAAATACCAATAACATTAATGTACTTTTAATTTTTGATAAAAAGAGAGTTTGTTTCATTTTTTACGCAGATATTAAAAGGGTACACTTTTATCGATATTCAAGGTTGTTTCCCTAAATTCAAGGACTTTTCAAGGCCTGTGCGAACCTGGATACATAGACTATTTCAGTTAAGGTCAACAATTTGAGTTTAAGCTTTAGGTTTTAACAGTATTTCAGTCATACGGGGACTGCCCGGTCAAAGTACCCGAACATTTGACCAACTACTACCAAATGCAGAGTGTCAAAATAGGAGGCATTACCAGTACCATTTTAACGGATTGAAGAATTGAACCCTGCAACCATCCGTTCCAGAGACAGGACGCTCTAGCCACTTAGCTACAGAGGATTTTTAACAAATTTTACAAGATTTCTCAAAATATTTCAGTCATATCACCAGTTATCCTGTTTAGAACTAACTAACTAGCTCTTGCTAACTAACTGACAACTTCTCCACATGAGGTTATGACTGTAGCTTATGTCATTTAAGAGTCTGTGCCTTTGTAGCTTAATGGTTAGTGCACTTGCCGTCTAATCTGGCGAACCGGTAGCAAATACAAGAGGAGGCACTCATAATTATGTCTGCCATATTTCAGCATAAAGCTGACTGGCAAATAAAGGCTAGATGCTTGGCAAGAATACAGCTAACAGCCAGAATAAAATGGGAATCTGACATGTATCTTCTAGTGACAGTTCTCAACCATTTTAGCCAGAGGGGCCAAATAAATATAATCATAATTGTTTCATTTTCAATTTTTCGGTACATTTGTTTAATCATAAGAACTGGATTTAGAATGTTTTACCTTATTCAAACTTCGTGGCAGGTTTGATTTTTTCTTAACATACGCATGGAGAGCCTGGAAGGCTATATGGAGTTGACCTGGACGATCAAATTTGGCGAAGTCGGTCAGAACAAATTCTGGGGCATTCAATGCTTCTTTGACGGATTTCTGGAAACAAACAAAAACATCTGTATTTCATAACCATTCCATTCTTCATCCAAAACTTTGGACCAACAATCCATGATCCCCCTCCCCCTAAACAATCACTTGTAATTTGACCAAATACAAAGTCCTGCACCATCAGAACTCCGACATAAGTCAAATATGCAGTGAATATATTTATAACATTAATTATTTTACAGTCAGTTAAAGAACACAGAAACATTTAACAAATAGTTAAATGATACAATGTGAGGCAGTGATAAAGTGGAACTCCTTTAAAATGATCCAGGAATATACAAGAACATTCATATACATCACTAAAAAACATGTAAGCATTCTATGGAATGTAATGGCAAGTGATACTTACAAATTTGATAGTTTTTGGCATTTTGACTTTGGTTACTATTCCACCTTTCTTATATTTGGTGAATGCTGACACATCACCAATGCTGAATGTGTATGGTCCTGCAAATATAATATGGCATCATAAATCTCCACTCGGGGCGGAATCATAAGGGTGATTTTGATAATTTTGTACTGGATTTTACAATTTAGTCATTATACATTGTAACAATCATGTAAAGGAAAGTTGAAGCTTTAGTCTGCACCCGGAAGGTCAAAATGTGGTGTTTTGAAAATTTTAGGGGTCCAAGGTTAAATTTAAGAGCATGCAGCAAGTGATTAAAACAATATTTTCTTTTGTCCCCAAATTATGACTATAAGTCATTTAAGCCTGCATTGAAGCAAAGGGACATTGAAGCCTGAAACTCTCGCAATCCAGGTCTATCCCACCCTTCTTCCTACATCCCATGAAGCATCAATATAGAAGTGATACATAAACATACCAAGCACTTTGATCTTAAAAGGCTCATGTGAATTAAGTTCATCCATCCCTTGTACTTCAGAAAATTGCACATAGTCTCCATCTTCATACCCGTGTCTTGTTTCATCCAGGCATGTCACTGTACCCTCCTCATCCTGGAATATAATCATTGTACATCATGAATAAATAGTTAGTACCTATATAGTGGGTTCTGTACTGTACAGTGCCAACATGTCAAACATCCTAACATTCTCCAAGCTCAATGATAAATATTTCAATTTCATTATTTAAGGGACATCACTCTGATCACAATTTCCACCAGCTGAATTACAAGCAAATGCACTGACATTTTTAGCTGAATAGAATGGTTGATTAATCTTACCGGTTTTCCAGGAATGTATTCTTAACCAGTACCAACTTAACCTTTAACAAGTAACCAGAATCTTCAACATGTGGAGGAAAATCGGCATTGTTGTGTAGGTATACTTACCACTTCTGCTATCATGTTGCTGATTGGCTGCTCTCCATCAAGATCTGTGACAACAAACTCTTCACCAAAGTCACAGAAAATCATGCTGGAATTAATAGCAGAAATTATTTCACATTCAATGTACAAAGATCAGTTGGGTAACCAAAACATCAGGACACAAAGTATACTTTATACACCTAACATATGATGTATATTCAGCAGCTTTTAATACTAGTAGTCACTTGTAAACAAATGACAACATGATTAATCATGCATTCTATTCTTGTTGAGTCATATGAATAGATAAATGGTACAAATGAATGGGTTTTAGTTCAAGTGTCAATGGTTAATTCTCCTCTGTAAGTGCAGTCTCCGAAATTAGCACTTCTGCCAGAAATATGTATATACAAGTTATAAAGGAAAAAGAGTTCACACAAGTATGATGAAATTATAGACTTACCCAGCTAGACCTCTAGTTTCTGCAATAATCAGCTTGATTCCATTAGCATGACAAATCTCACCTGCTGAGATCTGTTCATCCATACCGCTGTCTGTTAGTACTACACACTGTGGAAATATAAACATACATTCAGTAAAATGAACACTGTCATTTTGTCTGTTACCTCATGCGCTCAAGGAACCACTAATAGCTAGCAGCAGACTTGAGTAGTGCCAGTATTATGTTTGCTGAACAAAATGGTAAAGGTACAGTGGCTTTATTACTGGCATAGAATTGACAGAAATATTTACTCAATGTAATAGGCATTTTGCTGTCATTTTCAGACAAAAATATTATTCTGTAAATACTTCTGTAAAGTCGGTAATTTGGCAACAAAATGGTGGAAAAAACATTGGTACATGACATTAAAACCAACAAAAAGGTCAAATCCACTCACCTGAAAGTTCTTCAAGAATGCTTCATCTAGTTTATCAGTAGAACAGCTACAAGGTACATAACTGTTGAGTTCAGCAAGTCTGGGTAAGGTGACCTCTGCACGATTCTTTCCAATGTCTGCCTCACGCAAGAAAAACTGAAATAATTAATTATCTTTTCTAGTACACATTGTGTTTTGCAACCTCCCTAATAATTAACTTACTAATGTTTTAGAATGAAGGTTTTCACCTGATCTTCGACCTTCTATTAGCATAATTTAACAGCCCATATATTGCTGTATTTATAACTCAAGTTGTATGTTGCCATAAGCGGTGAGTATCACAAAGATGCTCAAGGTGTAATACAAACGCAAATCTAAAAGACTGATATTGCACAATCCTTCGAGGAAATTGATATATTCAATTCAAGAACCTTGTGATATATTCATGTATTAAGGGTATGATCAGGACAATATCTCCGTACTATATTAGATCTTCTGCAATCAACTGATATCTCCAGACCATATTCAATGTCACCGTAGCCTTGTACAGTATGTACCAAGATTATTCTGGAGTACTTGACCAACTCACATTCCACTTTCGTTTAGTCAAAATTTTCCGGAATGTCAAAATAACTTTGGCATAAAGAAAATTTGTGTCATTTTTGTGAATTTTACGGTCATAGACACAGTATAGGTTGGAACAAGTGTTATCATGTATGCAACTGAGTCAAACTGTTATCCTCGGTTGGTGATTTCTGACATTAACATGATGAAGACAACAGATGAAATAGTTGACACAGTGACATAATGTCAACTGGATTAACCTCATTCTGTAAAAAGTTCTAGATTACAGACAAGACCATGTAAGTGAGTTAGAGACAACAAGACAGGGGTTCTACTGAGGCCTTATGCCCAATCCTGAAAATAAGACGCACATATGTTTTGGATGCCATGAGCACACATCCCAACACTAAACCTCTGTTTCAAACATTGTTATATTATCAAAATTTAGCAAATAGAATTTCAAATGACCATAACTTAGTCAATACTTGGTATTTTTTCATCAAATAACTTTCATCTTTTGAAGTAAAGTTCATTCTTTCTAAAGCAGCAAATCCGGAAATCCGGAAGTGTAGAACCCCTGAACATAGTTATATTGTTAAAATACAACACATGAAATGTTAAATGACCAGAACTTTGTCAATACTTTGAATTTTTCATCAAAAAACTATTCTATTGCAGCAAATCCGAATTTACTGATTATTCCGGAACTGTATGAACCCAAGGGGTTCCATTTGACTCAGAAGTGGGAGTTTTGACCCTTCCCATTTCCAAAAAGCCACACTTTGACCAAAAACGTTTTGGTTTGATGGGTCATTTTCTCTTAAAACCATGGGAATGGTAAAATTTAAGTCAAAGGTTTCAAAATGACCCTTCAGATACAGAAGCTAGAAGAACCCCAGGACCCCAGAACAAGAGCCAACTTAGAGCCTACAATACCCACCTGAGATGAGAGATCAATCCATGTAGTATCCTTTGTGTCCTGTATAGTGACAGATTTCACTCCTCCAAGCACGACATTCTTGGCAATCTCCACACCCAGACCATTCATACCAGCTATAAGAACATTGGATGATTGCATTCTCCTCATGGCAGCATGACCCAAAACATACCTGTAAGTAAAGCCATACAACATAACTTTCAAGTCCATTTTCAGTATTTTGATTTTCAATGTTTCCATTTTTATTCAACCTTAACAGGGCTCTTCACAAATTCTAATACAGCCAGTGATTGTGACAAAGTAGTCAGTGGTACTAAGGTGCGTAAAATACAGTTTGTTTGTTTATGTGTTATTCAACCATTAATTTCTTATTACTTTAAACATTGAACTTGTTCAAACTGGTTCAGTTTGAGAAAAGTAGCCGGTAGTAAATCTCTCAGTAGTCTGACAGTGAAATCGCTGACTGCTGGGGCTTGTGGAGAGCTCTGTTTTAATACTAAGACAAACTCAATATGATTTATTATGAATACCAAATCTTTACAGGAGTCCTAAGGGAATCTAATTACATAGGTTTATACAATAACAAAGGGCATTGTTACCTGAATTATTTAGAAATAAAATATGATAATGTAACAGGAGGCTCTATGTTACAACATGCATGGCACTAAACCAATAAATGCTCAATATTTATGTAAATAGATACTACATGGGGAGTATTTAAAATACTATTAGAAGTGACATGTAAAGTACCAATAAATGTAATTATGTTTGTATACAATGGAGGAATATCAGCATGAATTGATTGGTTATAGAATGTAGGTCTAACTACTGAGTATAAAGATAATTAGCAGATTCTGTTACACATGTACACATAACCAGGCATATATTGAGTAAACACCCAATACATAAGTTCTTGCAGCAAGTAATTAAATTACACAATAACAGTTCTCTCATTGAATATCAATAATGCTCTGTCTTATTTGTATAACAGTTCCCTCATTGAATATCAATAATGCTCTGTCTTATTTGCCTGGCATTTGTAAAATATCAATAACGCTCTGTCTTATTTGCCTGGCATTTGTAAAATATCAATAACGCTCTGTCTTATTTGTCTGGCATTTGTAAAATATTAATAATGCCCTGTATTATTTGCCTGACATTTGTAAAATATCAATAATGCCCTGTAGTATTTGCCTGGCATTTGTAAAATATCAATAATGCCCTGTATTATTTGCATGGCATTTGTAAAATATTGGTGACCAAGCACCTAATGTCACACATAGGGATTTCATTTGGACACCTAAGATGACATCTGAAGTTTCCAAAGGCCACAATTTAACTCACGAGAATCAGCTGAAGAGTCAATTTCTCTTGCAATTAATTATAATTATACTGGCTAAAATAGGTAAATTTGGTACAAAATTACTCTTGAAATTCAGCACTAAGCGAATTGCCAATGTCAACTTTTACATCAACTGTCCAAGAACTAAGTATGAACCAGTACAAACTTGTCTTTCACATTAACTTGTAATTTCCCGACAGCAGAAATATAGCCAATGACTCACAGAGAATTGTTTTTTGAAACCAGACCAACTTTACATTGAATAAAGTAATATACTTAAATTATACATACAACTGACGAGAATAGAGTCCTTCATCTATCTCTCCCTCCACACCGTTTTGGTTGTTCTTCGCCATCTCTGCCTGTAACAACAAAATACTTGTAATTAGTTAAACATATCTATAATAAATATAAAGCCAATCCATAGTTACGGGTATGCTTGCTAATTTCCCGACCCATCTGGACACTGGGTAGGCAAGTGAAGTTTGTTTTGTTTTAAACAATACTTCTTCTGATTACTAAACAATACTGCTGAACATGAATCAATAAAGTCATTCAGTGGAGCATTTTAATGATTTTCCAGGCTGTCGGGAAACAGCACCAAAGTATATTCTGTAATATGGTCATGGCTGAGGTTAATAGATTTAACAAGCTACTAGTAGCAATGTGTTAGAATAAACCGGTAGCATTCTATCACAGGCAAGAAAAAGTTACATAAAGTACATGTGAATCAAAATTACTTATATTCATACATGTTAACATAAAGTACACACAAAAGAACTGAAATTCATTTGAACAAAAATGTTGTATGATCAAGATTATTTCTTATTATTCTCATCTTAAAATCGTCTCTCAAAACAAAATCTTCATTATTATCATAAACTGCTTCAACAATGCTGGTATTTCATTTAATTTTCATTAATAGTTAATAAATAAAAGTTAACAAGCTTGTAACCTTTACATTTGAAATATCATTATTAATTATACGTTGCATTTATTTAACTATTATTCACTAACAACTGCGTAACCACGGTAATGAAATAAAGAAATGAATCTTGTTTTGTTTCAAGCACTAGTGAGAAAGTAACAGACAGCTACCATACAGAAAGTTGACCATGTTATATGTATTGGACTGACCTTAAAAAAATCTTTGTTTGGAGTTACCGACCCAGGGATATTTAGGTGGGTAGGTAGGTAGTTTTAAAATTATTTTTTACATAAACTTGTGGTGTAAAAACTAAATGTCTCCTGAAAGGTCAAAAAGTTGATTAACTGGGATATTTGTGAGTAGGTAGGGTTACCTCAAACTTAGAATTTATTAAGGCCAGCCTCGAGAGAATTAAGAAAAGATGAGAAAAGAAGAATGTTGCAATCAAGTATGAGAGTGTATCACATGAACACAATTGCATGCATAAATTAACAAATGATGGCACAACAAAGTTAAACCACAAAATAAAAATTAAAATGTAAATTAAGACATGTAAAATCGTCATCAGCTTATGATTTAACTCTACATCACATGTATTACACTTGTCAACTTGTTCATTAAAATAAAATCCAAACCATATTAGCGAGAAATTTTAGCGAGGTAAAACACAAAGTTCTAACAGCCTAATTAATTAAACTGTACAACTGTACAAGTAACAACAAACATTGCACACAAATCAACCAACAAGAAGACTGATGAAAGTGTCAGTTTTATGCAAATGTGCTTAAAGTCATGTGTATACAAGTTCAGGGCCGTATCCCGAGATGAAAAATCAAGGAGTACATTTCACAATAATTTGAGGTGATTTTTTCTATCAAATGGATGCTTATTTTAATGATTTCTCAATTTTTACCAAGACAAGTGCCTTGTGTGCCTCTGCGTGGCTATGAGTCTGATTTTATAATGTTCATAGAAATAAAAGCAAGCCAGTTGTCCTTATATAATATATATATGCATGTATCTTCACCATGGATATAAGAAGACAATACTAAGCACTGTATCAATTCATTAGGACAGACTGAAACAGTATTTCCATCAAAAAGTGTCCATATTGTCTATTTTCAAGTAAGTTACCTTTCAATCATGATATATATAGTCTGCATGGTAAGTAAGACTGAGGGAGACAATACAGCCCCTTCTTCATTCTGCGAGAAATTACTCACTAATTCAGTTACCTTATAAAACAGAAACGTCATCATAAAAATATAACACAGCCATGAGCCTTCACTAAAATTTAGTCAATATAAAACTGGAAAAAGTGCTAAGTTAATTTTGTGAAAATTTAACTTGCATTTACCCAGTTTAAGAAAATTCATAATATGAAAACACAAGTATTAAACCTATCCCAAAGTTAAGTACAAAACACCTACTGTAGTTAAAACAATTTGGTGAAAATCCAAAATATGCCCACAGGTGAAAATCCAAAATATGCCCACAGAAACAAATCCAATTTGAAAACACCAGATTCAGATCCTACCACTTGCTAAAACCTTCCAAGCTGTCTGTAAGCGTAGGTCTAATTAAAAATTAAAGATCCTATATACGTGTATATACTGCACAGCTCTTATAAATAAATCAAAGCAAATTAATTAGAATCATTGACTGGATTATTTACTGTTAAATCAATAGTGTAGACTACTACTACTAGAGACAGCAGACAGGTGTTATACATACATGCAGCAAGGTCATCTGACAGAAGAAGAGCCTAGACATGCCAGTGTTTCATTAAACAACAGGAAAACTCTTTAGGTTCTTTGATTTTTCGTTACTCGGACCCTCCTGCCCTATTTTTTGGCATTTTCAAAAAAAAAATGGAAATCTAAAATAGTACAAATTTTTTATATCAAATATTTTTATGGTAAGGTTACTATACACCTTGTTTTATTATGTTTTTCACTATTTTACTAATGATAAGTAGGTATAGTGCTCTCATTTACCACTGTGCCATAGGTATCATTGAAAAAATTTCAAACTGAAATTTATTTTAAAACAAATGTACATGTAATTAAATTTCTGTAGATTTGTTTTAAAATTCTTTATCAATGATACAGAAACATGTGCACTGTTTTTGTTATAAGACAAATGTGCTGTAAGAACTAACATTGTTGCTTTCAATGTTGGACCGTCATTGACTACAATCCACCATCAACTACATTTTGGTAGTTTTTATTTTTATTTTTTTCCCTCCTCCTGTGGACTTTTTTCTCAAAAATGTCTGAGTAACAAAAAATTTTAAAAAATCTCTGGCCTTAGTATTAGTATTACCTTACAAACAATTCATTATGATCTCCCTTGTGAGCGTTACCAGTAACAACCATAGGAACATGGCCCCAATATTCAGAAGCATCTCAATTTGAGCTAAATCTCATCTCAAACTCTTTTTAAGTTAATTTCCACAGGAGGCTGGGCTCAAAATTAGCATACAAAACAGAAAACATTAGTTTAAAGCAGTACAATTTCAAGAGCTTGAACTTCAAATTGACCTCAAATCCATACTCCCAATTTTAACAAAATCACAATTTGCGTTGAGATTTTACAAGAGATACTTCAGAGTCGGCACCTGGTTGTGACACAAGAGCAAAACATGCAATAGCGTTTCATAAAGCAAGGGGAACAACTCTGATTAAGTGATTATTACAACAACTTGCAGTCTTGCAACAGAGAGGGGGGAATTTTATTTAAGTTAAAGGCAATTATCCAGGCTCTGGGTATCAAATCCATAGAACTACTAAGAAATACATGCAAGATGTTTAACTAGCGTATTTCATAACATGGGCAATATTCACTTTTGTATGATTTATATGAATTAATATTTCAAAGAGGAATCATTAATGCTTATAATACATGTATATGTATAAACGAAACAACCAATGTAACTTGATATATATAATGTAAGACTAATTTTATTTAGTTAACATTCTCAAACTTATTTATTGAATCTAACTGAAGTTTCATTTTTGTGTTTAATTTAACTGAGACAGTGTTAAGTGAGTGAAGAGTCGAAAGAGAAGCCCTTTCCGAACAGACTCTGAAAGAAAACAACCAAGGACTTGTAATAGTACCCTGAATATTATAAATACCGTATGTATAACATTGTCCCTTCCATTTTACAAACCTATCAGAGCACAGCAAGTGAGATTTGTCAAGTGTGAGAGACTGACAAAATGAATTTATAACTTACTGAATATTTTCTGTACATTGCTTGAGATTCGATTTGTTCAATGGTTGAGACTGTACTCAGTAAACCACTACTGGGAGATGAAGATATACCAGGCTGCATGCATATACATAAACATAAATTAGTATTAAATAAATGTATCATAAACAATGCTCTAATTGTATGGGAAGCATTTCAATCACGCAACATATTCTGTTTATTTGAAAAAAAAGATAATAAATGACTTGTCAGTAACTTATGAATTGGTGAAGACAATAAAATAATTCTGAAATATTTTATAAACAGAAAATACCTGAGAAATCCGATGTCACAATATACTGAATATACCAATCAATTAATTCCTACATTTCACTAATTATGTATACTGGTTTAGAGTCCAAAAAAGTCCATACAAGTTTATTGATACTTTATTCTAACTTACTTATTTAATTTATTTTTATAATTATAACCTGATAACTGTGAATTACCCTGAGGATAAATTCAAACACTGAGAGTATCTTGGACTATTATAATAATTACTTTTCAAAAATGTGGAATTCCGACTAATTTTAAATTGATCTATTTCTGGCCAGTTTGTGATGTCAGTAAGAACGTTCCAGCAGTTAAACACCAGCCATCATTGTGTACGCTGAATACTTAATAAGTTACATTTTGCTAGCAGTAGATCATAACTAAAATTAGAAATTTCACCACATGCTAAAAATAAACATAAATCAATATGCACATACTCAGTTGATATAATTGACATAACCCATGACATTGTTTATTTCTTTGTTTATTATTATTATTATTCCTAATGAAGACTTGAGAATACAGTTGAAACGTTGAGCAAATCTGGAGTTTGTCTTGTTTTATTTTATTTATAGTTGATATAATAAGAAATCAATAAATACACACCACAGTTTATAAAAGACCTCAAAAACATGTCAATGTTCTGCACAGTTACATTTTATTCATGCAGCTACATGTAAGCTAAATCGCGAATGCAGTTTAGCATGAAGTACTGTTTACACTTCTGTCAGAGGGCCGTTCATTTAATACCCGGACGATCGCCATTGCACTTGAATGAAACATGAAATTGTAATAAATATTCGTTTAATAAGACTTTCTCACCGACTTGATTATTTGACAAAATTTGGTATAATTTTATCCAACAGAACAAAAACTGTAGTTACTATAGTAACACAACAAAGGGCTACCCGGCCCAGCCCAGGTTTTTTGTAAACTGTAAGAGTTTTGATTGGGCAGGGTTCATGGTATAGATGCTTTTTTCAACAGAAAACATCAGATAACGTTTTGTCTACATCTACATAATGGCATTAATGCTATATAACGTTTGATGTGGTTTCTGTACTGTTACTGTGCGTGAAGCGTTTAGTGACAACGGGCGTGTTTCCGTCAATATGGCAATGCATTCGAATTTGTTAGAAAAAAATTGACTATGAATAGATTTTCATAACAAGAGGGCCCAAAGGGCCCTTGGTCGTTCACCTGTCGAACTTGACCTAGATTTTGTTGAGATGATCATTGTGACCAAGTTTCATACAAATTAGGCTAATATTGTGACCTTTAATTACTACACAAGGTTTTTATATGATTTCACCTAATGACCTAGTTTTTGACGCGGATGATCCAATATCGAACTTGTCCTAGATTTCGTTAAGATGATCATTGTGACCGAGTTTCATAAAGATTAGACCAAAATTGTGACCTCTAGTGACTACACAAGGTTTTTATATGATTTGACCTTGTGACCTAGTTTTGGACCCTGGATGACCTAATATCGAACTTGGCCTAAATTTTGTTGAGATGATCATTGTGACCAAGTTTCATAAAGATTAAGTCAAAATTGTGACCTCTAGTGACTACACAAGGTTTTTCTATGATTGGACCTGGTGACCTAGTTTTTGACCCCAGATGACCCAATATCAAACTTGGCCTAGATTTTGTTGAGATGATCATTGTGACCAAGTTTCATAAAGATTAGGTTAAAATTGTGACCTCTAGTGCCTACACAAGCGAATTGTTGACGGACGGACGACGGACGAAGAGTGATCTGTCACTTTCAGGGGGGATAAACAAGTGACCATAATTGTAAACAAGATGGCGGCGTAGACGCTGAAATTCGCGTGTTTTGGCTGTTTGTTCAAGGTGAGTAGGGATTTTAAACATCTTACTTACCCCATCATATGGTACTCAAAACGCACTTTCCATCGGTGTATAGTATGCTTGTCTGCTATGTTTACTTTCTGAGAACATAAAGACCAAACTTTTGAATCGAGCGCAAGAAGCGATGGTGTATTTCACGCTATGGATCAATTTTAGTGTTTTTATGACAAATTCGCAGTTATGCGGAGTCTTTAATGCAAATTCTTAATAGAAATAGTTAATAATGTATGTCAGCACAAGTCAGTTGCTCTTATTTATCATATTTACGAGATTTGGCAATTTCACATCAATTGGTGCATCCCACGCCGAATAAAACGATGGTGCATCCCACGTCATTTAAAGATTCTATTATATCGGTTTCGCATAATTGATTTCTCTTTAGCACTGTTTTGTTTGAACAAAGGTAAACTGTTACGCGTTTTTATTTGTTATATGGATATGTTAAATATATTGTACCGGAATGTTCTACAACGGAACAACAATAAAACGTGCAGGTTTTGAGCATATATGAGTAGGCCTAAATAATACACAGGAACTGTATTTCTTAGTATGTGACTGTACCTACATTATTGTTTATAATATTTGTAGTATTTCCTGAATAGAAGACATGGAAACAGCCAGACTATGCAGGGTGTGTGGGAAAATGTTTAGAAGCGCATCAGGTCTAAGAGATCACGAGAGGCGCCACAATGGGGCGGCGCCGTACAGATGTTGTGGTCGCCTGTTTTTCAGCAAGGCTAATGTCAATCGCCACAGTTGATCACATACATTGAAAATGCGCATAACTTACATTGAATTTTTGGGAGGCGTTTAAGCCTCTCATTACTACCATTGTCCATTTCTTAATACAAAATTAACCGCCTTTAGACTGCTATGTGAATCCGCATTCAAGTAGTTCCAGAAACTGTCAACATTCCTAATACTGCTACATATGTTTCCCCAAATGTTTTTACTGATTTAAGCCAATCAGCAAAATTTGTTTATTCTAAGATCAAAAATTATAGTGAAACTGTTCGTTAAATCGATATTTTTGCAAAAAAATCACTACACCGGCCGATACCGAACTTGTTTCACAGTACGAAAATGACGTGTTCATCAAATGTCCCGGCTGTAAAGTTATTTTTAGAAACTTCAGACTACGGTCAAGTGATGGTTTTATCAATGAATCGTATACGGTCTGCAAAGTACTGTTATGCAATCATATGGTGTCGCTGTACTAGCTAGCCGCTTTCTATAGACTGTCTCACGCTGTGAGGGAAGTGATTACAAGACGGTATTGTAGAATCTGATAAATAGGCGCCTAGTATTATTTAAAAGCTACTTTTGATATACGCATTTAATACACGTATTACATATACATTAATATGCACCTTTTAACAATTATTTAGATACCCAACATGCCTATATAGTCACATATGCCTATTTTGACATTCAAGACAAGATCGGCAGTAAGAAAACGAACATTGAACGTGTAAAGTCGGTTTAAGCTTTAGTAGCAGCAACCAGATCGCCTCCCAACTGTACTCTCGGTGCTTTGATTGTTGCAGTATTTGATTTGAGAGTGCTGATGCGAGGCGATCTGATTGCTGCTACTAAAGCTTAAACCGACTTTACACGTTTAATGTGTCTCCAACAGTATTATTTGTTGTGTCGTATTGCGATGGTTTATTATCGGCAAAGCACGACTTAAATATTCCGATCAAGGATATAGTTTTTATCTTGCTTTGGATGTCTAATTTCAATTGCCTCTGGTTCTCTGACAACTTAGTCGGTCGTTTGGCGTCCTTTGGCGTTATTTTCATGTGCTGCCATGTTGTCTTTATACACGTACAATTTATATGAGCAGTACGAATCAATTCCGCAATAAAATAAATATCGGCGTGAAATGCACCATTGTTTTGTGAATAGCGCGTGGGATGCACCATCGTTTTATTCGGCGTGGGATGCACCAATTGATGCGAAATTGCCAAATCTCGTAAATATGATAAATAAGAGCAACTGACTTGTGCTGACATACATTATAAACTATTTCTATTAAGAATTTGCATTAAAGACTCCGCATAACTGCGAATTTGTCATAAAAACACTAAAATTGATCCATAGCGTGAAATACACCATCGCTTCTTGCGCTCGATTCAAAAGTTTGGTCTTAATGTTCTCAGAAAGTAAACATAGCAGACAAGCATACTATACACCGATGGAAAGTGCGTTTTGAGTACCATATGATGGGGTAAGTAAGATGTTTAAAATCCCTACTCACCTTGAACAAACAGTCAAAACACGCGAATTTCAGCGTCTACGCCGCCATCTTGTTTACAATTATGGTCACGTGTTTATCCCCCCTGACTTTGTGACAGGTGAGCTAAAAAGTATTGGTCATAGACCTGTAAAACTGAATAATCTATTTTTTAGAAGCTTTTGGGGAATATTTGAATAGGTGGATTTTTGCTTATAAACGGTTACATGATAACAAGAATCACCAAGCGATGATTCCACTGGGCCAATCAAACGTCAGAAACATGAAAGTGGTGTCGGTTAAACACCTGTTGGACAGTAAACTCTACATAAAGAATAAATACTATAGCAGTGTTCAGTCTAGGCTGCACCATTGACCCCCAAAAAATTGAAATGGCGCAATTTTAGTACCGCCATGGGCCCTACGGGCGCACAAGCATAAATATATGCATCGTCATATTTTCGCTAATTTATCTTTTCGTTATTTGCTTTTCTTGCGCTCCTGATCGATAAATATGACGCAGTCTGTAGCGGTCCTGCCGTTGTTATGGTAATGATGTCAGCCTCCAGTCATTGAAGCATGAATGAAATATCTCAAGTAGTCTTACGCCGATTTTACAAGAAGAACATCTGCATGTCCCAAGTATGTTAATGATGTCAGTAATTTGGCTGAAAACATTTGTTTTAGCGCCAATGTTTCACTTTTACAAATCACGGCCAAGGCATTTCTTAGATTAACAATGCTTTATTCTCATCAATCAATCATAATGATGATTGATGAATTCATAGACTCAAAGATATTGCCTGTCTGTTGGCAGATTGAACAAACTGAGGAGAATTTTATTTCTTAATATTTTTTGTGATTTTGAATTTAGTTGGTATCATTGAGGTTAGCTAAGCCATGCATTGGGCTTTTCAAGCCTGGTATACTTTAATAACTTACATGAAGTATGAATACTGGAATGTTTTGTTATTATTTTAAGGGCCCCTATTTTTCCACAATGGCCCCCTTTTGCATAGTCTTTGGGCACAAATGGCCCCCTGTCACGGTGAGCTAGATTGAACACTGCTATAGTAACAAGTCATTAAGAATTGCAAGCAATACAGAAGTCCTCTACCGGTTTGAAGCCATTTTCAATGTTTCTGTTGCCATAGCAACCACAGTTTTTGTCGGAATTAAATTATTAGACGTGCATAATCTCCTTATTGCACCCTATCCACATAACAAATTTCATAAACCTAGCTTGGAAACTGTTGCAGTTTTGTCAGGATCCAGATATTTGAACCGACGGACGGCAAATCTATAGTCCCCTCCGGTGAAACACTGAGAGGGGACTAATTACTGAATCATGCGAAATTATCGTGGACACAGCATTTAACATCACTACCGAACATCACACAGTGGTAAATGCGTGTGCTCACGTAACTTTATGGCTCGACTTGCGACGACTCGCGTTACATGTAGCCTCTACACCTACAAGTTTGTGCATCTTAGATTTGAAATTGTCGCATCTGCACAACAAGAGGGCCCAAAGGGCCCTAGGTCGCTCACCTGTCGAACTTGACCTGGATTTTGTTGAGAAGATCATTGTGACCAAGTTTTATACAGATTAGGCCAATATTGTGACCTCTAGTACTGATTACACAAGGTTTTTCTATGATTTGACCTTATGACCTAGTTTTTGACCCCAGATAAACCAATATCGATCTTGACCTAGATTTTGTTGAGATCATCATTGTGACCAAGTTTCGTAAAGATCAGGCCAAATATGTGACCTCTAGTGACTACACAAGGTTTTTCTATTATTTGACCTTGTGACCTAGTTTTTGACCCCGGATGACCCAATATCGAACTTGACCTAGATTTTGTTGAGTTGATCATTGTGACCAAGTTTCGTAAAGATTATGCTAACACTGTGACCTCTAGTGACTACAGAAGGTTTTTCTATGATTTGACCTTGTGACCTAGTTTTTGACCCCAGATGACCCATTATCGAACTTGACCTAGACTTTATTGGGATGATCATTATGACAGAGTTTCATTAAGATTAGACCAAAATGGTGACCTCTATTGACAACACAAGATTTTTCTATGATTTGACCTTGTGACCTAGTTTTTGACCCCAGATAACCCATTATCGAACTTGACCTAGATTGTATTGGGATGATCATTGTGACAGAGTTACATAAAGATTAGACCAAAATTGTGACCTCTAGTGACAACACAAGGTTTTTCTATGATTTGACCTTGTGACCTAGTTTTTTACCTCGGATGACCCAATATCGAACTTGACCTAGATTTTGTTAGGATGATCATTGTGACCAAGTTTCATAAAGAATAAGTCAAAATTTCGACCTCTAGTGACTACACAAGGTTTTTCTATGATTTGACCTTGTGACCTAGTTTTTGACCTCGGATGACCCAATATCGAACTTGACCTAGATTTTGTGGAGATGATCATTGTGACCAAGTTTCATAACAATTAAGTCAAAATTGTGACCTCTAGTGACTACACAAGGTTTTTCTATGATTTGACCTTGTGACCTAGTTTTTGACCCCGGATGACCCAATATCGAACTTGACCTAGATTTTGTTGAGTTGATCATTGTGACCAAGTTTCATAAAGATTAAGTCAAAATTGTGACCTCTAGTGACTACACAAGGTTTTTCTATTATTTGACCTAGTGACCTAGTTTTTGACCCCAGATGCCCCAATATCGAACTTGGCCTAGATTTTGTTAAGATGATCATTGTGACCAAGTTTCATAAAGATTAGGCTAAAATTGTGACCTCTAGTGTCTACACAAGCGAATTGTTGACGGACGGACGACGGACGGACGACGGACGGACGACGGACGAAGAGTGATCACAAAAGCTCACTCTGTCACTTTGTGACAGGTGAGCTAAAAACAAATACACTGGGACTAACCATGTGATAAACAATATCAATAATCTGTCTATTAACAAAATTCAAACACAAATTGAATGCCATATTGCAAAAAGTTGAAAAATCGGCCTTAATGTTAGATGCAGTCTCTTAAGATAAACATTTGTGACCTGTAAGTTCGTGCACATAAACTGATGACGTCATTAAGAACGCACGGGAAAGATTTTGCTAATAAAGTTTTGTAACATAAAGTTTAAGCTTTTGTCAGTAAATTAGCACATTTTCCCGTTCGTAAATATACCGCATCTAATGCAAATTATGAGATTAACAAATGTCTCCAGATTTCGCGACCGGAACCGGTGATTATGTAAACAATAAAATCCCTCCTCGGATAAAACTCGCCGTAAACGTAACGAACCCTGTTTTTGTCGATTTTTTTGCATTGTTCGGCTGGATAAATGTTTTGTTAGTAATTTAAAATTAATTTAGGCTTGGAAATGAGATTATTAGCAAAGCAATCTACGTTTTACTAAAATGCACAAACTTGCAGGAATGCACGAAGTTATAGGAATAGAGGCTACTTATTAAACACTAATGTCAGGGATTTCCCCGACGTCAGTGGTAACTGGTTCGCTGTGTTTTACAAAATATTGTATAGAATATGAATTGATTATTCTCCGCTGCGATATCAGCGATCGGAGTTGTTCCGAAGTAAACAAACTTTATCGTTACCCGGATTCCGAAATGACGGCGCGGTCTAAACAAGAGCACTGCCTTGCGGGTGCAGATGCTCATCTGATCATTGTCACTGTAAAAAAGGCCCATTACCCTTGCATAAAGTAGGGCAGTGTTATTGGTCTTGCTTAAAAAAGTGGTTATTGATGGTTAAAAAGTGGCAATAAATCTTGCAAAATGCTAATCAGAGTTATCGGTCTTGCTTGACATGGTCAGGCATTGAAAGTGTTGAAAGTTTCAAAGCAATAGCCCACATAGTGTATGAGAACAGTGGACCTAAACGCAAAACTTAACCACAGAATTTTCTAAGTCCAATAAGGGGCAATGACTCATGCAAAATGCAGATCAGAGTTATCAGTCTTTCTTGACATGGTGAAAAAGTGTTGAAAGTTTCAAAGCAATAACTGTTAGTGTTAGTTTAGGAGAAAAGTGGACCTAAACACAAAACTTAACCAAGGAATTTACTAAGTCCAAGAAGGGGCAATAACTCATGTAAAATGCAGATCAGAGTTATGGGTCTTGCTTGACATGGTCAGGTATTGATGGTAAACAAGTGTTGAAAGTCTCAAAGCAATAGCCCAAATAGTGTATGAGAAAAGTGGACCTAAACACAAAACTTAACCAAGGAATTTTCTAAGTCCAAAAAGGGGCAATACTCATGCAAAATGCAGATCAGAGTTATGAGTCTTGCTTGACATGGTCAGGTATTGATGGTGAACAAGTGTTGAAAGTTTCAAAGCAATAACTCTGATAGTTTAGGAGAGAAGTGGACCTAAACGCAAAACTTAACCTAGTAGGGCATTTTATTTTCTAAGTCCAAAAAGGGGCAATAATTCTTACAAAATGCAGATAAGAGTTATGGGTCTTGCTTGACATGGTCAGGTATTGATGGTGAACAAGTGTTGAAAGTTTCAAAGCAATAACTCTGATAGTTTAGGAGAGAAGTGGACCTAAACGCAAAACTTAACCTAGTAGGGCATTTTATTTTCCAAGTCCAAAAAGGGGCAATAATTCTTACAAAATGCAGATAAGAGTTATGGGTCTTGCTTTACAGGCTCAGGTATTGATGGTGAACAAGTGTTGCAAGTTTCAAAGCAATAGCTTTGATAGTTTATGAAAAAAGTTTACTTAAACACAAAACTTAACCATGCAACGCTGACGACAATCAAGTGATGACAATAACTCATCTTTTTTTCAATAATCAGATGAGCTAAAAAGCAGACGACTAATAGCAATATCGCTGTCGACGCAAAGGTTTCGTACCCAACACAATTCGTACTCTGAAAAATTCGTACCATTCGTGAAAAAGATGGGAACAAAATGACATTGTTAGGGTAGGCATATCGTTGTAGGTAACTCACTAGTCTATGATACATGTACATTATACAAATGTTGAAAACAATGGCACATGAGATTTTGCTATTTTATTTATAAAATTGATCTAGTTTGAAGCAGTAAACTTGACTCAAGCCCTTGGTTTGTTGTTATATTAGTTTTTAGGTTTTCAAAATATCAACAGCCAAAATGCATATCTGCTTTTGAGGGACCCTCAGGCTCAGGGTTTGAATTTTTGGGGTCCCTGGCAAATTTTGTATATATGTATATATATGAATTAGGAATGGTGTGAATGTATTCCTGTAAGTTTTCATCACTAATACTCAGAAGGCTGAGAAGCTGAGACACCATCTTTAACTTTAGGTTTTCTGGAAGTGGAAGAAAGAAAATGGTCATGCTCCACTGGTTTAGTTGTTAAACATTCAGTTGAAAGTGATGCATGCAATTACAAGCTGCAAAAATGCACTTACCGAATTGCTATTGCAATTTTCACTCGGAGAAGTGTCGTCAAGTCGTTGCTTTTTAGCTGGAGGCTCTTTGTCAATGCTACTGGACATCTGCAAAAGAAAGATGGAATGAAGAAAATTAGGTCTCAAGTTGTAATTATCAGAATGTATTGTTAAAAAAGGTAGAAACACAAGAAGAATTGTATGATCTATCGCTAGACCAGTTAAAACGAAGCTAAATGGGGTAAATACCGGAATATTTTAATGAAATATCAGACGAGCTAAAAATTCTGCCGATTCTAAAATCAATATGGCGGCGCCCTACACGTGCGGAAGTAGGGAGAATTTAGAAATGACTCACAAAGGATTCCCGTTTTATTGGTAAATAGGACAAAACTTTTAGGTTTATTCCATCACAATCCAACCAAATATATATGTTACCAAACTTTGCGAAAACAATTCCATGAATCAATACCAACAGCGTAAGCTGTTTCCGAAAATCAAAAGTAGAAAGTCAAATTCCTACGATATGTCATATAAATAAACCCACCAATACACAAAACGTAGCCGGCAACTGTCACAATTCTTTCTTTAAGAATTGAGCCAAACACAATCTTAATATAAGCTGAAACTACTGTAATACGAAAAGTTATTTAGAAAAATTCCTTTTTCCGCAGCGATTACACAGATCTTAATTCAACTAATTGACCAATTTGACGTAAATTGGCGAAGTTTCCCAGAATAATATTTCAACGTTTACTTCCTGTTTCTAAGTTCGTATTGCATTATGGGATGACGTCATGATTAAGCCGCAAATACCGATTCGTAATCTTTATTATTCGTAACTGCGTAATAGCTGACAATATTAATATACCATCTATATTTAAGGATATAATACGCCAAACAATTCACAAAGGAATTGCTAATTCACTGCAGGTGCCAAAATATAAAAATATAGAATCGACAAATGAATTTAATTCTAGATCTACGACTTCTGTATAGATCTACCATTGAACTTTAGTGTAAGGAATTTGTCGTGCAAAGATAATACAATCAAGAAGGCTCTTCCTTTACCGTGTCTGTATCACAATATGAAACTCCACTGAAGTAAGCGCCCGAAGTAAGAAATGAAGGCAGACCTTCGCAATTACTAGATTATTAAATAACAAATCTAATCAAAGCACTGAAAGTATTGCTCTGTAGCGTACTGATGCCACTAAATCCAATATCGAATCCAGGTTGTATCATAATTTTATGTCCCAGTTCTGATAAGCCCACCCTTACTCAAACATTTGTGCTGCAAAAGACACCAAGAGAACCAGCAGTTACCTGGAACTTACTTAAGTAACTATGCTGAGCATCAATGAAGGGATATTTACAAATACCAACGACTTGGAGAATTCGACCAGTGTCCAGATAAGTGACTGTTTATTCTCCGTATGACCACGCATGTTAATTAAATGTATATGACACTCTATGTTAACGTATGTAAAAGGGGTAAACATGGCGTCGCTCACACATATCGATCGGCCGATTAATGCTTTAAAAACAAGTTTTACATTTTATAAAACCTTAAAGTATTAGCTTTTAAAACAAGCTTTAATGAACAAAATCGATCGAATATTAAATTAATAATTGATGATTTTCGACCGTTGATTGAATTTTTATTTGGTATAAAACGGGATATTTTAAACTTACTTTTATGCGGAACGGATTCTTACTCGTCGCCGTGGATTTAATAATTAGGGTATCGTGTTGAATGTTGTCTAAAAGAGAGACATATATCTCTGCTTCATTACAAGCTTTAAATATTCAAAATCGGATAATAGATACGAAAATTATGAGGTCTTATATAAAGCAGGGTAGAAATTGACTATTGCGTTTAACGCTTACCGCGGTAACATTGTTAATCGGCCGATCGATATGTACGTAGAACTATTTCAGTTCCCCCCACCAGCTATTTATAGCATCAATGTTTGTATACAACATAATTAGGTAATCGTCTGCAATGTGCAGCGGCGGAGTGATTTACGTACGTTACAGTATACGATTGAAAACCGTGGGAACTATTTTAGATTCCAGCCACCAGTGAGAACATTCTTTGGTAGTAAAAATATAGTCCGTTGCGGAATGATTTGCTATAAATATCCTCTAAAAATAAAAGTCTGATATAATTGTTGGTCTTAATATAAGTAAATGTTGGTAATGTAAACAAATCAGGTCCAATGATACGTGTAACCTGTGTTGCATGCTTGTAATATTGTTCAAATCATAGAACTATTTATTTGCCGAGGCCTAATGCGTTAAATTGGTCGTAAGCTGAAAAGTGGTAATATCATTGTGTGGCGTTTACGCCACACAAAAACATAATTATTAACTATTTCGCTGCCAACGTCAAAACGTCAAAAATCAATAGGTGCCAAACATGTTTTGACGTCACGTCATTTCCAATTATACGCGTGTGTAAGTGGCGCGTTTGCTTGATTGCCAATTAGTAAACGTCGCCACGTACGCGTTCGCTAGAAACGTTGAATATAATGTTATCAGTGAATTATCTTATTAAATATGAGGCTGTTGAATTGATTAACACGTTATGGTTAAATCTATCTAAGCTGTCACAAACTGCATGTATATATACGAGGGATGTCTGGAAAGATTTGTATTAACCAAACCACGCAAAGGATACATTTGAAACTTTATTTGCTTAGAGATCTATCTATAAGTGACTATCCTGAACTCTTCATAAAGATACCACGAAGGTAACACATACAACAAGCATTCTAAAATGTACAGGTAACAACTAAACTCCGTAGAAGCACGACGTCATGAACTCATGAACGCATTTTAGAGGTTGTTACACTTGTAGCCTTTTCCTCCGCAGAGAGAAGCCCGAGAACGTTTGATAAATTAAGATAGTCGCGTTCATGATAGTATGCACAGCTGTCCATTTTCTTATTACCCGGTCAGATCATTACTGTCATCCGCCAATTGTGATACATGTCTCGCACAGACTAGTTGTTTGAAGTCACTTATCACTGATAGTCTTCATTTCGTCTTTCAGGCGTCTGAATGTCATGCCCGTCACTTACACGCTTAAAGCTAGTGAAATAATAAAACATTCAAACGTATCTAATGTTATGTATTCCGTTCCAAAAAAGGCGAGAGACATACTAGTGCATACACATTGTTTTATCAAAGCGCGTTGCTGCGTGCGTGACGCCAACGTTGAATTTATCCGGTATATATTTTCTTCATCCGTTGACCGTTACTATATTTACCATAAAAATGTAAAATTATTAGCAATGGAGAATAATTTCCGTTTGACGACCCATCGTTTAACTCTTGCCAAATGGCGAGCTATTAATGAATTGTGAAACACGTCAACTTCGAAGTGCTCCGTGAAGCGCTATATTGTAAGAATTAACTAGTTCACAAATTTATCATCCAGATGACAGACGATGTTAATGGGACGGACATCGTCCGGTTATCGGACGGCCACCGACAGATTGTTGTCACTAAACCACGCCTTGATTTTGTTCAACATTACCCGATTTCCATCCGCGGCCCGATTAGTCAAGAAGTACGGCGGCCGATTATCGGACGGCGATCTGTTAGATATGTTACATACATACATAGTTGATTCTGGTAGTAGGTTGAGATCCTCTGACACCAGCTCTGTGTTTTTGTCATAATTCAGGTTAAGTCCGGTCATTATATTAGCATCCTTGTTATAATTTAGGTCTTGAGAGCCCCAGAACTTATCAAGTTTTCTTTCAAACACTAGGTGGTAAGCTATTCCAGACATCAACACATCGATGTGTGAATGAGAATTTAGTAGGTTCAAACGTGCTCTATTTTTATACAGTTTAAAGTTGTGCCCCCTGGTAGTGATACGGTTCGTAACCTTAGTGAAAATATATTCAGCATTATAGTTGTACTTAACAGTAAGGATCTTGAAGCATTCATTCATATCACCCCGCGTTCTACGATAGACTAGCGTAGGTAGTTTTAACGATTTGAGTCTGTTCTCATACGACATCTCATATAAACCCGGCACTAACTTTGTCGCCCTTCTCTGTGCGTTTTCAATCATTTCAATATGTTTCCTTTTGTATGGTGTCCATATCTGATTTGCATATTCTAAGTGCGGTCTCTCTAAGGCTTTGTACAACATAATCAGGGAATCCTTATCCAGGTATTCAAAGGATCTACGAATCAGTCCAAGCATCATGTTCGCCTTGTTTATCTTTTCAGTCATGTGTTCTTCAAAGTTCAATTTATTGTGACCCAGGTAATGTTGAACTAATATTTGTCGCATTTTGAATGCCTATTGCGTAAATGTAATTTATAACGTGAATTAATGAGTTTAAAACTACAAATCATTGAACAAATCATGTTGTTATTTATTATGCGCGCTTAAAATAAAAAAAATATATATTTCTATCGTTGAACGGTTACTTTCAATTACCGTTTGCACTGTGCAAATCTATAAACGGGAATAAACAACTAAAAATCAATCCATTTCGCTGGTTGATGTTGAAATTTGATGTGTCCTAACTGTCATATACATGATTGTATTCTTCTGTGGTACAGACACATGTTCCCCCAATAATACATATTACCCATCCAGTTTTGTATTTAAAGATCTACTGCGATTTTGTAAAAATAAACTAAACTTGAATATAGAATATTTAAAAGCTTCCATTTAATCCACCATATGGCAGAATATTTGCCACAGTACCTGTGCTTGATGCAAAGCATAAAGTGTACGCTACCTAAACATTTCGCAAATGGAACCGGTTGGGCAAGGATTACGTCAAAACGGAGTAGAATTGAAAAGTCTTTCAATCGCGGGGTTTATGCACGCTATCTGACTGAAACAATGGCGTATCAAAGAAGTTATCTAGTGAAAAAACCTTCTTGAGTCGACGCTGTTTTGGGTAGAAAATCGTGCACTGCACCAATTTTGGTCACGTGGTTTCCCCACCGTGAATAAAAAGTAATTAAATGAAACATGAATATAAAATCAGATGGTCCAATATTGGAATATGATATTGGTCTGATATTAAAAATTGATGTTGGTCCAATGACGGTTTAATATAGGTCCAATATCGGCATGATGTCGGAACTGATATATATCGGCCCGATATGACGTCAACTTTGCAAAACTGAAGTTGGGCCGATTTAGATATCTAAATCTGATATTAGGCCGATATTGCAAACAATAGTCAAATGTCGGCCCGATATATAATGCCTGCTGGGATATGTGTTAATATACCAATAAAGGGAATTGAATTGAAAATTTATTTCACTCATTACATTTTTATTGTATTTATTATACCTTAGGATACCTTAGGATCTTCTGTGGACGCAGGTTGTAAAACCTCTATACCCATCTCTTCTTCTTGTGTATTTATCTTGTCGCATCTTGCACTTGTGAATGTAAGATCTACTTTATGGTTGAATTTCAGTTCTTGGTCCCCCAATGATTATCTAATCTAATTTCAAATTGTTTCACTTTATCAGCAGATACTACAGTTTGTGGTAGACTATTCTATGCATCTACGATTCTGTTGGTGAAGTAGAATTTTCTTTTATTGGTTTTAAATTGTTTCTTCTTAAGTTTCAAATTATGTCCTCTTGTATTAGTGTGTATAGCTTGTGTTCTAGAAATCCTTCTGTGACGTTAATATCGTTAATCCCTTTCACTATTTTAACACCTCTATCATACCTCCACTCAGTCTTCTATATTTCAAAGTTGACATCTTCAGTTCATTCAATCTTTCTGTGTATTCAAGGTTACGTAAACCCCGGTATGGATTTGAGGCTCTTCTTTGAACGTTTTTGATGATGCCAATGTCCTTTTCTTTGTATGGTGACCACAATGATTGTGCGTATTCAAGGTTTGGTCTTACTAATATCTGGAACAAGTATTTAAAACTGTGTTCATCCAAATATGTGTACGTTCTTCGAATCAAGCTCATTATTCCATTTGCCTTGTTGACTTTTTGCTGCATGTGGTGTTCAAAGTTCAAGAGACTGTCTACTTCTACGCCAATGTCCTTTTCGCTTTTTGAGATTTCTAATGTAGTTTTCCCCTCATCTGTGGCAGTCATGTGGTAGTCAAATGAGTTCTCATCTTGTGGTTGTTTTTTATTCGCTATTCTTAATACTTTGCATTTGTTTGGATGGAATTTTAGCATCCAGACGTCAGACCATCTTTGTAGTGCATCTAGATCAATTTGGAGCTTATGTCTGTCTTCCTCTGTCTTGACTTCAGTGAATACCTTTGTGTCATCCGCAAACAGGTATGCAGGTGCTGTTACGCAATCTTGCATGTAGTTTATGTATATCACAAACAAAATGGGTCCTAGTACACTGCCTTGTGGGATTCCACTTGTAACATGGTGACATGGTGACTCATGACCATTTACAAGCACTTTTTGTTTGCGATTATTTAGAAAGTGTTCGACCCAAGAAATAATCTGTTCACTGAGACCGTACGAGTGAAGTTTGTTAATCAGTCTTTTGTGTGGCACTTTGTCAAACGCTTTCATAAAGTCCATACAAATTGCATCTATATATCCTCCTCTATCTAAAATGTCCGTCCATTGGTCGATGACTTTCAGCAGTTGAAGAGTAGTGGATCTACCAGATACAAATCCATACTGGTTTTTACTGAATAAATAGTTGGAAATAATATGGTTCACTATTTTCTCTCGTACTAGTTTCTCCATCAGTTTACATGCGACAGTAGTTAGACTGACGTGTCTATAATTTCCAGGGTCAGATACTAGCTTCTCCCTTCTTGAACAATGTTCGGATGTTTCCTAGCTTCCACAAGTCTGGAACTTTATCTGTTTGCAGACATTTGTTGAATATCAATGTCAATGGGCATGTTATCACATCTCTCAGTTCCATTAATGCTTTAGGGTGTAATCCGTCTGGGCCTGGGGATTTATTGGGGTTTAAACCCTTCAACAGTTTATACACTTCATCTTCCGTAAATTGGTGGTCAACAAATTCATTCTCAATTATTTTCGATTCAAGTGGCTGTATGTCTCCATCTGGTTCCTTCGTGAATACACTGGAGAAAAAGTTGGCCAGAACTTCAGCTTTCTCACTATCACCCTTGGTATATATATAGTCTCCACTGTCAGATTTCACTTTCAGTTCTGCTATTCCAGACTTTGTTTTTTTTCTTTTTGAATTTGCGTATTGCCACCAAGTTTAATCAAACGTGCGTGGTATTGCCAGAATCTTTTAGGGTCTTTTTTTATATTTGTTGCTATGTACTTTTCCATTCTCATTTTAGCCTTTTTCACTAGTCCTTTAACCTGGTTGCGCGTCTTTGTATATTCCTGATACTTTATGCGGTCTTTAGTCTCCATATATCTTTGCCAACAGCGATGCTTCTTCTTTATCATTTTTATAGTTTTTGTATCTAGTGGTAAATAGTTGTGTTTCTTAGCCTTATTTGCAATATTTGTCTTACTTTTTGGAATGAATTTCTCTTTGGAACTATCGCATATTTGAAGAAGTATAGTCTAATTTGTATACACAATATTTTAAAAAAAATCAACAAAAGAATCATCGTTAAAAATCTATATTATCTATAGTCTCTGTAAAAATCAACAAACAAATACTTAATTACTTTTCAGTATAAGTGGGGACATTTTCTATACAGTTTACAGTTTGATTGGTATAATCGGCATTTGAAATGCCTTTGACCATTTACATATACAGTGTAAGCATACACAGCATATCAAAAAAGCAGCTACATAATATATGTGTATATATCGATGTTCTAGTCCGTTTATTTGTGCTGACGTGAGGAACTAATCTGCAGACAAGTAAATATATAATTAGAAGGTATGTTGGTACATCAAATTGGAAGTTATGTGTACAACACATTTAGAATCAAGAATATATATTAAAATGGATGGCATGCAGATACATATACAACAAATTTAGAATCAAGAATATGTATTACAAGAGGGCCCAAAGGGCCCTAGGTCGCTCACCTGTCGAACTTGACCTAGATTTTGTAGAGATGATCATTGTGACCAAGTTTTATACAGATAAGGCCAATATTGTGACCTCTAGTGACTTCACAAACTTTTTCTATGATTTGACCTAGTGACCTAGTTTTTGACTCCAGATGACCTAATATCAAACTTGGCCTAGATTTTGTTGAGATAATCATTGTGACCAAGTTTCATAAAGATTAGACCAAAATTGTGACCTCTAGTGACTACACAAGGTTTTTCTATGATTTGACCTTGTGACCTAGTTTTTAACCCCTCATGACCCAATATCGAACTTGACCTAGATTTTGTCGAGATGATCATTGTGACAAAGTTTCATAAAGATTAGACCAAAATTGTGACCTCTAGTGACTAAACAAGGTTTTTCTATGATTTGACCTAGTGACCTAGTTTTTGACCCCAGATGACCCCATATCAAACTTGGCCTAGATTTTGTTGAGATGATCATTGTGACCAAGTTTCATAAAGATAAGACCAAAATTGTGACCTCTAGTGACTACACAAGGTTTTTCTATGATTTGACCTTGTGACCTAGTTTTTAACCCCTCATGACCCAATATCGAACTTGACCTAGATTTTGTCGAGATGATCATTGTGACAAAGTTTCATAAAGATTAAGTCAAAATTGTGACCTCTAGTGACTACACAAGGTTTTTCTATGATTTGACCTTGTGACCTAGTTTTTGACCCCAGATGACCCAATATCGAACTTGACCTAGATTGTGTTGAGATGATCATTGTGACCAAGTTTCATAAAGATTAAGACAAAATTGTGACCTCTAGTGACTACACAAGGTTTTTCTATGATTTGACCTAGTGACCTAGTTTTTAACCCCGGATGACCCAATATCGAACTTGACCTAGATTTTGTCGAGATGATCATTGTGTGCAAGTTTCATAAAGATTAAGTCAAAATTGTGACCTCTAATGACTACACAAGGGTTTTCTATGATTTGACCTAGTGACCTAGTTTTTGACCCCAGATGACCCAATATCGAACTTGACCTAGATTGTGTTGAGATGATCATTGTGACCAAGTTTCATAAAGATTAAGACAAAATTGTGACCTCTAGTGACTACACAAGGTTTTTCTATGATTTGACCTAGTGACCTAGTTTTTGACCTTGGATGACCCAATATCGAACTTGACCTAGATTTTGTTGAGATGATCGTTGTGACCAAGTTTCATAAAGATTAGGCTAAAATTGTGACCTCTAGTGTCTACACAAGCCAATTGTTGACGGACGGACGACGGACGGACGACGGACGACGGACGACGGACGAAGAGTGATCACAAAAGCTCACTCTGTCACTTTGTGACAGGTGAGCTAAAAATGGATGGCATGTAGATACATATACAACAAATTTAGAACCAAGAATACATATTAAATTGGATGGCATGTAGATACATATACAATGGGACAGAAATTCAAGACACACTATATTAGACAATACGTATATACAGATGCTGGTAGACAGGCGAATATGTCCAACAGGAAGATATATTTTCATCAAAAAAACAACAACAAAAAAACATGTAGATACACAAAAGAAAAACACTTGTATATATACACCATAACTTCGAGGCATAATATACACATGGGGACGTTTTCGATATAAATGGTGACGTTTCCGATTTGAAAAAAGGTACTGGGGATGTTTTCGATATTTTTGGGGACGTTCTCGGTATAAATGGGGACGTTTTCGAGTGGTGACGTTTTAACCTGATACCAACCGAAGGCATCCGAAGTTGTTTACGATACAAATTTTCGAGCTAGTGAGTGTTTTTGGACAGAAAAGGTTAACTTTTTTTAAACTATATCTCTTCATAATCGTTGAATATTGTATCATGATTTTATTGGCTATTTTAGAGCAATTATATTTGTTCATAATAGTGAGAATAGCGAGAAAATACTAAGTTGAGTGCAGTTCGGATGCGGTACAACTAAAACACGCATCGGAATTTTTTTACGAACCGGAACGGATCGGACGAATCGGAAATGCAAAATAGGTTTTTAGTGTTTACATGCAAGATAATAAGTAATATATCTTAAGAAACTATTCTAAAATGCTTCAATGACCCAGATAATAGCTTATGACATGTTAGTACATTCAACCAAAAAAAAATATGGTATCATCAACCAAGCCAGACATCATATTAGGGACTGAATCATGGCTCAAATCCAAGCACTTCGATAATGAAGTATTCAACCCTGAGCTTGGCTATACCCCATTTAGACGAGACAGGCAACAGCAAACTGGAGGGGGGGTCTTTATCGCTGTCAGTAACTGTTTGATTGCGCAGGAAGAAACTAACCTTCAAACAGACTGCGAAAACCTATGGGTTAAAATTCAACTCCAAGGATCTAAGCCATTGCTCATTGGGTGCTACTATAAGCCCAAAGAACATGACCCCTATAGTATGGAACAATTCAACAAATCACTAAACATGGCTACACAATCGAATGCAACAGTATGGGTGGGGGGAGATTTCAACATGCCCAAAATGGATTGGCCAAATATTAAACCTGCTCACGACTGCAAACACCAATCATACTACAGGGAATTCATTAACATCCTCTACAACAACAATCTCACACAAACAGTCCTAGAGCCCACACGCGAAAACAACATCCTGGACCTATTCTTAACTAGCAATCCCTCTCTCATAAACAGAACAAGTACCATCCCAGGAATCAGTGATCATGACGCTGTCCTGGTTGAATCCAAAACATCTGCTAGATTAAGACCACAAAAACCCCGAAAAATTCATCTCTACAATAAAGCAGATTGGGATGGGCTTCGCACGCACATCTCCAACCTCCACACATCACTCACAAACTCAAACAAATACGTCACTGACTCTGTAGAAGATCTTTGGCAAACGGTCACACAATCAATTGAGGAAGCGTGCAATCTCTTTATACCTTCCAAATGGTCATCCACAAAAAACAAACTCCCATGGATCAAAGTTGAACTTAAAAGACTGTACAGAAAAAGAGACAAAGCATACAAACAGTACAAGAAAAACAAACAAAACAAACTCAAAGAAACATACCTCACTCTCAAACATAAATGTCGCAAGGAAACAAAAATAGCATACCAAAAGTACCTTGAAGATATATTAAATGTAAACACAGAACATGAACCAGAACAAGCACAGTCCAGGCCAAACACCAAAAAACTCTACTCGCTACTTAAACACTCAAAACAAGACTCAGTTGGAATAGAAACACTCAAAAAACACAACAAACTACACACTGCAGATTCTGACAAAGCAACAATATTAAATGAACAATTCCAGTCTGTCTTTACCCCTAAATCTCCTCTTTCTCTTAAATCCCTTGCTGAATTGAAAGTGCAGGAATCCGCAGATACAGGAAGAGAGAGCTCCCAAACTACGTTTAGCCCACATGATCCCATGCCCGACATTGACATATCTGTAAATGGCGTTGAGAAACTTCTCAGGAACCTGAACCCTCACAAGGCTGCAGGGCCTGACCAAGTAAAGCCAATCATACTGAAAAATACATGTAGAGAAATTGCCCCTATCATAACAGAAATATTCAAGAAATCTCTACAGACAAACACCCTCCCCGAGATCTGGAAAATGGCGAATGTTGCCCCAATATACAAAAAAGGCTCCAGATCAGACCCCTCTAACTATAGACCTATCTCTCTGACCTGTATCTTGTGCAAAACCCTGGAACACATTATCGCATCTAGCATAACAAAACACTTCACTAAATCAAACCTCTTCTACGAACTTCAACATGGTTTTAGAGAAAAAAGGTCATGCCAAACACAACTCCTCATGCTCATAGATGATATCCTTCAGTCAGTAAACCTGAGAAGTCAAGTCGACCTTATACTCCTTGACTTCTCAAAAGCCTTTGATATGGTCAACCATGAAAAATTACTCTACAAACTTCACTATTATGGAATCAGAGGAAATACTCTGAGATGGATCAAAGGCTTTCTAGATAACAGATCACAGTCAGTAGTTGTCAATGGCTCCACATCCAGCACCATACCAGTCTCCTCAGGTGTTCCCCAGGGTTCGGTCCTAGGACCGCTTCTTTTTCTCATTTACATAAATGACCTCCCTGAGTCAGTTCAATCTTCCAAAGTGCGTCTCTTTGCTGACGACACAGCTATCTATCTTGCTCTTTCTGTTGCCTCTCACTCCAGCGTACTCCAACAAGACTTAAACCGGCTCCAACAATGGGAAACAAAGTGGGACATGAAATTTAACCCATCAAAATGCCAAGTCATCCACATCACCAAAAGAAAAACAGTCATCCCAACACAATATACACTACATAACACAATCTTAGAATCAGTAACATCAGCAAAATACCTAGGAATTACAATATCAAATGACCTCACTTGGAACACACACATAAACAACATCACAAAGAAAGCAAATCAAACACTAGGATTTCTCAGAAGAAACATAAAAGTACATTCAGAAAAACTAAAAGCAACAGCATACAAAACACTTGTTAGGCCCCAACTTGAGTACAGCTCTACTGTCTGGTCCCCACATACAGCTACCCTCATTGAGCAACTTGAGGCCATACAGCGTAGAGCTGCTCGTTGGACCAAGCGAGACTATAGTCGTACGTCCAGTGTCACAGACATGATGACTACCCTAAACTGGAGACGCCTTGACCAACGACGTATCGACCAACGACTGACTATGCTACACAACATCTTACATGACCGGGTTGCTATCCCACGTCCAAACTGTCTGATCCCTAGCACCCGGTCCTCACGCACATCACACTCTCAGACATTCCAACAGATACATGCAAAAACAGACTACTATAAATTCTCCTTCCTCCCTAGAACAATAATACACTGGAACTCCCTACCCCCTGACATCATTGACCTTCCCACACCCGAGTTCAGCACGGCTGTTAGCCGTATTGAACATGCCTCTCCCTAAAAAATACCTGCCCTGTTTTTAACCTATTTTTAACCTTTCTTCTTTCTCACATCTTGTATACTTTTATTTCTTATCCTTATTAACACTCTTTGTCAGTTTGACGCGTGTCAAAGCCTAAGTCCCCAGCAGGGGTTTGGCTATCAGGAAGATAGATAGAAGATAGTAATATATCAAATCAACAGAATGATACAAAATTTCAGATATTGATATAAATTTCCGATTCGTAGATAGAAAATTTCCGATTCGTAAAGAGAAGATGTCTGATTCGTAGAGAACAAATGTCCGATTCGTAGTCTAGAATTGTGAATGATAATATAATAGAAAATCAGGTTGCATTTTTTAGTTTAAATTCACGATAACAAGCAATATCTCTTATGAAACTATCCTAACACGTTTGAATATGCCCAGATGATATCTAATGATACATTAATAATATATCAAATGAACAAAATAAAAGAAAATTTCCGATTCGTAGATAGAAAATTTCCGATTCGTGGAGAGATAATTTCCGATTCGTAGTCGAGAATTGTGAATGATGATATATAAGAAAATCTACAACAGGTTTAATGTTATTACTCCAAATTGGCCATTATAAAGATACATATAACATCTCAGATACAATAGTATAGATACTTCTCGAGATGATGGTGAGTTTCTTGTATGCCAACACACGAATTATGGGAATCGTGTATTCCCCGGCCCTATGCTATTTTAAACAAGAAAAAAGTGGTTCTACGGCCGTAGGGGTTTATTTTTTTTTTATTTATTGACGGATTTTTAAAATGTTGATATATCATATTAAAGATGACGCTCTGTAGTTTATAATTATATATAAAAAATGCATATATGAAATATAACGGTTCAAACATCTAAAAAAATCTACATATTTTTGTGTTCGAATTCCACGGCCGTAGGGGTTTATTTTTTTATTTATTAACATGGTTTTATATAATTGATATCAAAATAAAGATGAAGCTCTCTAGTTTTAAAATATGCAAACATATTAAAAATCCGTCCAATAATAACGGCTAATTGAATATAGCACAATTTTCTCGGCGTGAAATTATATTTTTAATGTGTTTCCACGGCCGTGTTAGTGACACGTTTATTTTTTTATTTCCCACTCAATTTTCTATTGTTTTATATCATTATAAAGACGAAGCTCTCTAGTTTCTGAATATGTAAAAACATTGAACATAACGCCAGTATTAATAAAATGACAATGATTAGAAAATTGAGGTATTTCACGGCTGTGATTTTTTTGTCAATATTTGTTAAGGAGATTAACACCAAACCGTATAATCATAGTAACGTTAGATTATAGACATTGAAAGTGTTTCGAAAAAAAGAAAGCTTTATTATTTTATTAATATGTTATATACATATTTGGAAATTTCATGGTTAGCCAAAGTAAGATCGTTTAAATGTGAAACTATGGTTTACCCCAATACGCAGCTTATCTGTAGCTCTGATAAGACTGACATTGGTACTATTGTATGATTGATCATCAATTAACCACTGTACATACGATAATCCCATTACTTTGTATATTGGATAGTTAAAAGCGTGTCGATAATCCAATTAAGTTGTATAATTGTTTGTTAAATAACATCGGTAATCCAATTAAGGTGTACATACCGATATATTTTAGTATGGTCTGTCATCACAATTTTTACTGGCGTTGTTTTCAATATTTTTACATATTTAGAAACTAGAGAGCTTCATTTTTATAATGATATAAAACAATAGAAAATTGAGTGGGAAATAAAAAAATAAACTGGCACGGCCGTGGAATTCGACACATTAAAAATATAATTTCGCCGAGAAAATAGTGCTATATTCAATTAGTCGTTATTTTATAATTAACATGATTTCTATTATTTTTATAGATTTAAAAACTAGAGAGCTTTATCTTTAGTTTGATATCAACATTTTAAAAATCCGTCCATAAATAAAATAATAAAACCCTACGGCCGGAAAATCACTACCAATTTCTCGCTTTAGATCGCATAGGGCCGGGGAATACACACTCTCGAATTATGTATAGAAAGACAAAATATAATGTTTGAATTGATACATGGGTAAATATATGATGTGTGTTACGTAAGTACATAATATACAAAATTTCCGATTCGCCAAAGTACATTAATTAAATGAAAAGACAAACTATATTACATGTAATTGAATTATTAAGAATGTTATATGAGAAAATATATCATTTTTGCACATGTAGTATCATGTACAACTTAGTGAAATAAAGTTATGTTCTGTTATTTGTTAAACTTTGATTATGTATGGTTGATTTATACATTATATATGCTTCATAATGTCAAAAGGTTACACGACGTTGTGTATTCTTTTTTTGACATAACACGCGAATTACATTGTGTTTGCTTAAAACATGTCGCTGTCTTTTGTCGGTACATGTACATCAAAAGATTGTGCGTTCCCTTTACCGGGATTTAATCCAATTTTATTTGAATTTTTCAAATTTTGATTGGATTATAATTATAACCGTTCCTGGATGATCAGCACACTTACATATTAAAGTATAATTATGCGATATTGTATTAGTTGATTGTAATAAAGTGGCTAAGTGTGAAACTAACATCACACTAAATCCCACATACTATTATTTTAGAAGACAATAAAAAACCGAGTTTTAGTAATTAAGATAGTTTACATATTTGATTCAGTTTATCTTTAAATGATAATATTGTACCGTCGGTACATGTATAAATGATGTTAAACTTGTGCTGAATGGTAACTGAAAGCTCTTGAATGATTATATCAATACAATAATTAACACCATAAATTTGCATGGCCTAAAATGTCAACAAATTTGTCATAATCACATTATCTAACCAATGCAATATCTAATTGATTTTCAAAGGTGACATAATCCAATAATTATTTAACGTTACCTTATACCAATTGATGTCAGCCGCAGTAAAAGGTGTTAATGTTGTGAAATTCAATACACGGGAAAGCTGATTGATTCAACATCGTATCTACATACGTATCTACATGAAAAATGTAACTGATATTTATTATCTATTTAATTTAGTGAAATATATATAAGGATTTGGCGCATCAAACTGTATTTATATTTTCTGTGTCTATGTACCGGCGAATCAGACATTTTCTCGGCTACGAATCTGAAATTTACTTGTCTACGATCGGAAATATTCTCTCTATATATAGCTATGTAACGGCGAATCGGAAATTATGTATGCACATTTGCACTAGCAATTTAGATTAATTATATGATATAGTTTGTTTAATTTCTCATACCTCATAATTCAGAGTTCTCGTCTACGAATCGGAAAATTTCTCGTCTACGAATCGGAAATTTTCAGGTCTACGAATCGGAAATGTTCTCTCTCTATATATCCCTATATATCTATGTAACGGGGAATAGGAAATTATGTATGCACCTTAGTACTAGCAATTTAGATTAATTATATGACCGCATAGTTTGTTTAATTTCCCATACCTCATAATTCACAATTCTCGTCTACGAATCGGAAATTTTCTCGTGTACGAATCGGAAATTTGCTCGTCTACGAATCGGAAATTTTCTCTCTATATATATATATATCTATGTAACGGCGAATAGGAAATTATGTATGCACCTTTGTACTAGCAATTAAGATTAATTATATGACATAGTTTGTTTAATTTCCCATACCACATTATTCACAATTCTCGTCTACGAATCGGAAATTTTCTCGTCTACGATTCGGAAATTTGCTCGTCTACGAATCGGAAATTTTCTCTATATATATCTAAGTAACGGCGAATAGGAAATTATGTATGCACCTTTGTACTAGCAATTTAGATTAATTACATGACACAGTTTGTTTAATTTCCCATACCTCATAATTCACAATTCTCGTCTACGAATCGGAAATTTTCTCGTCTACGAATCGGAAATTTGCTCGTCTACGAATCGGAAACTATCTCTCTATCTATGTACAGGCGACTTGGAAACTGTGCATTTACCTTTGCACTAGCAATTTACAGTAATTACATGGCGTTTTTTTAATTCTCATATATCATAATTAACAATTCAGTTAATATACATAGTTGTTCTATTCATAAATCCTACGATTGGTTCATCGGAAATTTTCTACCCATAAGAAGGCAAATTGGAGACTGTTGTATATTTTTATTGATTTGATACATTATTAACTTATCAATATATATCAGCTTTGCACAGTTAACCGTTTTATAACAGTTTCACAAATGTATTGCTCGTTTTTTTCTTTATAAAACATTATAAAATATTTTATATTTCCGATTCGTCCGATCCGTACCGGTTCGTTAAAAAATATTCCGATGCGTAAATTAGTGTGACCCGTTCGGATGAACAGATTTGGCTAAACTGCTAAATGATTAAAATTAAATGTCTTTTAAAGGTTCTGCTTCACGTATTGGTGTATTGCAAAAATAAAATAAAATTGTCAAATATTCGCTTAATGATGGTATAGATGCCTGTTTATTTAGGAAAGGCAGGTACTGTGAGTCACAGTTGATTCTCAAATAGCGGCCCCTATTCAGGATATCGTAGAAAGTCTAAATGTTGGCGAATAAGTCGATGCTGTACTCCTAGATTTTAGTAAGGCATTCAATAAGGTACAACACCAACGACTGCTGGGCAACTTTAAGCATTACAGCGTTCAAGGGAATACATTGAACTGGATTGCTGACTTAATTTCTGCCTGACCGTACTCCTACTTGCCAGTGACTTCAGGCGTCCCCCAGGGCACAGTGCTGGGACCTTTGTTGTTCCTAGTTTATATGAACTACATGCCAGACTGTGTTAATTCAAAGAAGCGCCTCCTAGCTAACTACGGTATACATGCTTTATTGTGTAATTAAAAATAAAACATCCAAAGATTCTGCCATGTTACAAAATTACAACGATCAACTGCAAGCTTGGGAACATCAATGGCAAATTCAGTTCAACCCAGACAAGTGTGAGGTTAATGGCATTACGATCTGTGAGTCAGCACCTCTAAGTTGAGCTTATATGCTTATAGTTTGCGTACAATAAAATATGCATCACTCTATGGTTTCATGGAGTACAACAAATAGTATTATCTTTGAATCAAAACCTAAGTACAGTGCTATTGGGTAATTCTACGCACCTAACAGGTCGTATTATGTTATCGTGTCCGGATGGCGTCAGCTATTCCTTTTCTGCTCTGTAACTCTTGAACCCCTTGAAGGATTTGAAAGGAATCTGACACATATGTTCACCACATCAAGACGACGTGACACATATGTTCACCACATCAAGACGACGTGCAGAACACAATTGTTCTGGATGGGTTGCTTCAAGAATAAATTGTGGTGCTGTTTGAATAGAAATAACATTCATTGGCAAGTGTTAACAATGCAAAAATTCATACAAATTCTAAACTAGGTCAAATGTCGTCGTAAACAAGACATATTTTTTTTCTGGCTATTCTGCGCATGCGGAATTGTGATTTGTAAAATCAGGTCAAAGCTTTGACTGACGAGATTTTTGAACAAAGTATAGAAAGTATAAGCCATGAATACAAAGTTGACAAAAATGGAAAGTTTGTTATCCATTAGAAAACTATTCTTATTCAATCTGTGTGTCATGTAGCCTGTCTAATTTAATGAAATCGCTGTTGGAACTACATGTAATGTTTTTGTCAAATTGTTTTTGAAATACTTATCCGATGCCGTTTATGTGAATGTAAGACTTTTCATAAGTATAACAGATGAATGCACTTAAACAGATGAGGACTGAAGGAAACGGCCCCTTAAAGTGTGTACAAATCTGAAAATTAAGGTGCGCAGAATTACCCGACGCGCAAAATTAGCCTAAACAACTGTATTACTGGGAGAGGCTTTTGTTTAGAAATCTATCTGCCAGTAATGTCAAACCCCTTGTGGGGACGTAGACATAGTACGTAGAAATTTGATCATTGTTAGTTTACCTGTCTTTATGTTTGTGACTTCTCCTGAAATTTGTGCTTGGTTTAATTGAGCTAAAACATATGCGCTAAATTGTTGTTAAAGTAAAATTACACAAATAGTCTGTATCAATTGAGGTACCGGGTACCAGTAGTCAATGTATTAATTGGGGTACCAGTAGTCATTGTATCAATTGAGGTACCGGGTACCAGTAGTCATTTTAGACGACCCATTTATAGGGTACTACTCTAAATTTATTTAGTTTAAGCCCATATTTAAACACATGGGGACCCAATCCCAACCAGTTTTACAGAGGCACGGATTTAATGGTTGCCCGTCAACAAGATTCCGAGCACCGACCTAGACATATAAAAGCTATAATTTTACGTATATTAACGGTACTTTCATAAACCATTATCACAATTCTTGTTTTTATGCCAAGGATGGCACGGTGGTTGAGCGTATAATGCTCTTGGCTACTGTTCGAGAGGTCCCTGGTTCGATTCTCGGCCAGGCACTTGGTCATTTCTGAACGTACCAGGATTCCTTGTATCAGACCTCTGCCTCTTCATTTATTTTATACCTGCCCTTGTCAGACACCTGGAGACCGTTAACATGGGCGAGCAATATGTAGCGCTTTCCGCGGGAGGTAATCCATGCCTTCTATATTTAATTGAACGGGAGGTAACTGAATAAAGGCGTTCAGTAGCGCTTTGCTTAGGCAATAGACCCCTGCCAATAATAATCAGAAAAGCAATTGTCGGCAGTAAAAAGTGAAAGTTATTAGTTAAGTTAATTAAGTGCGCATGCGCGGATGAAATCAGTGTTATTAAATTTAAAATGGAAACCAGAAATCAACTGTTATCCCCAGACCCCTCCTTTTAACAAAAAGCTAGTAGAGCATTTTAATGTTTTTAAAAAGATATTATAATCTTATACTAAATATTTATAAAATGTATTTTTTCTCAGATCTGAGTGCATACATACAGTGACTGGTTACATCTACTGCTATGGATAGCTGATACACAAGAAATGGATCAATACACAATTTTAGGAAGAGTTGGCGAAGGAGCCCATGGTATTGTCCTTAAGGCCAAACATATAGAGGTACAGTACTGTTTAAACTTGACACCCTAGTGCACCTGGGTACTGTTTTATCAAACCACTTACTAAAATCATAAACTTGTGTCCAAAGGACAAGGTTCACTTATGGCTTAATTTGGCCCTGTGATTTTTCAAAAAATAAAAATGCATGTTCCTATAATCTGTCCTATAATTCAAATAACTTAACATTTCCTGTGTGCAAAATAAGCATACATATCCCAATTTCCCTTGTAATTTGTTGACAAAACTGCCATGAATATGACGTACAGTCTAACTTGTATTAAGCGACCACCCTGGGGAAGGTCTGAAAACAGTCGCTTAACGGAACGGTCGTTTAACACAAAATTAATGTAAGAAACATTGAGTGTAATTAACGAATTTCCGAATTTAGGCTGTCTGATTACTTTTGAACTTCAATTGATAAACATTAGTGTGTTAATAAATTTCATGATGATTCTTACTTGTATGTATGGTCTTCATAAGCATTTCAATCATTTTAATAATCTTACTGATATATACACAATGCAATTAATGCAAGTCAGTTTTGCTTGCACTCAAAGAAAAAACCCGGAATAGGCCGGGGTTTAGCCCAATAAATGAACGGAGATAACAAGCTGATTGCAGCAAAAGATACATACAACAATTAATCCGTAATAATGTGTGTAATCGGGTTAAAATCATCTGAATGACATGCCCTACTGACACAATTGTTATTATCAATGGTGTTAATCGGGGCCCAAAGACAAACTCTGAAGTGTGAACAAAAATGATTTATGACGAGGTATCAGGTATATATTAACAACCTGTCACTACAAACGTCCAGTGATTTACAATTTTTTGGTCGCTTAATGCAATTTTACCAATGAATTATAGTGCTTAAACAGTGGTCGCTGGTCGCGTAAGACAAAAGTGGCTTAATACAATAGACATATAGAGCAAATATGGTCTGGAGGATTTGAAAGCGGTCGTTTAAGACAAAGGTCGCTTAATACGCGTGGTCGCTAGTACAAGTTGGACTGTATATGTCATGTTTAGCCCAAAATGTCATTTTTGGCCATTTTCACGACTATTAGCGACGTAAATCCTTCCCAAAAACCACGATGGCACTCTTCACACCGTACAACCCGCTGTGTGTAAGGCAGTTATGTATGTTGAAGGCAGAGACACACGCGTTTTACGCCACTAGAGTGGGGTAAGTATTTGTTATTTTATATGTGTTTTGCGTTGCTTTTGAAAGTGATCACTTACATATATTGTTGACGCAATGAATGAACAATAATTGTATACAATTTATGTGCCCACAAATGCCATATTATTCGAGTAAACAGGGTTTATGTATGCGATGTTTGCCGAAAGTTCGAAACTTTCGCCTTTGACATTGAATTCTCAACTGAATTCGTGGTTTGGAACAATTCTAAAACATTGAATACAAACTTCAATCCTTCCTCAATATATCTGTCGTTGTGCATTTTCTGTGAAGATACAGAGGTTTAAATTGAACGAGGTATGAAAAAAATGCTAACGAAATAGGCAGTTCTGTTTTTCGAATGATAACGACAAAGGCAGAGCATTAAATATTAATGCTAACGCAGAGGCAGAGATAAGAGACTTATCCTAACGACAAAGGCAGAAATTCTAATGACTTGACGGGGCCATAAAACCCCTTTGTACGATTTGTATGTTATAAATATAACCCTGATTCATGTTAGGCTGTATTCCAAAGTCAATTTCACCAAGAATCACGAGTGTTTAGTGGTTATTTTCATCAAGTTGATAAACGGAATATATAACAAACCTGGTGATCGCTGACGCTGGCAATTGTCGGTTGTGAGTGGCCTTTTGTGCCTGTTAATGATGAGTGCATGGCTTTTTGGGGGCGTAAGCTCTTCAGGCACTGTCTTAGAGTTCAGAAACGAATGGTTCTTGTAGTTTTCCATCGATAATATAAGTTAAATGTTAACAAAAGGACAGTGAAATTTGCAGTTTTTGAGAGGCGCAATAAGTCATACAAGTTGAATTTTATAGTCTCCTTATCATTGAAGTCATACAATGACCGGAAATCAAAGGTTGTTGCTCTGTCGAGGAGGTTGTACTTTACATCTTATTCGTGCTGGAGCTTTAATTCTCTAATTAAGTACATGTCCATGCACGTCTGCATATTTAATAAATGTAGATCTATGACAGTTAGGTATAAATACAGCACTTGTTTGTCAGCAGTTTACATGAACTGTAAGTCATCGACACTGGAATTTTTACGTGACACTCTATTAAACTGCTTTATGTAATACCGGTATAGATACTTTTTATTTGTTCCAGAATCGACCAACTATAGTTATATACACACGTTTCTACAAACGACTATACTTTAGTTGATGAAACTACTTTTCTTCCTACACCGCCGCTAGGCAGCGCCACCTTTGCAATAGTAAACCGGCTGATATTGCATAACTCACTACCGACACAGATGTAAACCGTAATGCAAAAAAGTTCCATCAATGGGGAAAAATAGTAAATTATCCCGCCTTACTACTCTCTAAAACTCCACCGGTCCTATCATGCGGATTACTCTGTTTTTATCCCTGTTTTGTTTATTGCACATGGTAGTAATTAGGCTGAAATATTTGCAACATTAATTATCAGATCAAATAATAAATTTGGCTACATGTTATTTACACACCATGGTATATAGATTTTTATGGCCCTAACATATTGTGTAATACAGAAGTGAGAAATTTCATATCTAAAATCAATGATATTTCAGTTAAAAACAAGGATAAAGTCCGAGGATCTCAACTAGTTAGGACCTGTATGCTAATTGGTCTACCTCGGTCTTTATCTTACAAGGGAGATAATTTATATGTCACTTATGTCTCTCATTGCAGCATATATATACTACACGGCTACTTCATATTTCTAAATCTATAGGACAGTTGGATATCCCAATAAATAATTTAAACCTATTTCCAGTATTTCTTTGTATTTACAAAGCAATTACCACTTCTGTTAACTGCCTTCCGTACCTTTTTCGTCGGCATAAGCTGTTACGTAATCATATACTGTGGTACAGAAATAACATACATTTTTGTACAAACAAAACACTGCATTAAGTTCCCTGTCAAGTAATTTGAATTGCTGCATTTCGAACTTACATATTCTATAGAATGCTAAAAAGTATTAGTTTCTTAACTTCATGATAACAAATGGAGCGCTTAATGCCCCCCCCCCAAAAAAACCAGTTCGTCATTTACAGACATAAAGGGCCACTCTCAACCGATAATTGCCAGCGTCAGCGATCACCAGGTTTGTAATATATTCCGTTTATCAACTTGATGAAAATAACCACTAAACACTCGTGATTCTTGGTGAAATGGACTTTGGAATACAGTCTAACATGAATCTGGGTTATATTTATAACATACAAATCGTACAAAGGGGTTTTATGGTCCCGTCAAGTCATTAGAATGTCTGCCGTTGTTGTTAGCATATGTCTCTTATCTCTGCCTCTGCGTGAGCATTAATATTTAACGCTCTGCCTTTGTCGTTATCATTCGAAAAACAGAACTGCCTATTTCGTTAGCATTTTTTTCGTACCTCGTTCAATTTAAACCTCTGTATCTTCACAGAAAATGCATATTTTTCAAAATGGAAACGACAGATATATTGAGGAAGGATTGAAGTTTGTATTCAATGTTTTAGAATTGTTCCAAACCACGAATTCAGTTGAGAATTCAATGTCAAAGGCGAAAGTTTCGAACTTTTGGCAACCATTGCATACCTAAACCCTGTTTACTCTAATAAAATGGCATTTGTGGACACATCAATTGTATATAATTATTGTTCATTCATCGCGTCAACGATATATGTAAGTGATCACTTTCAAAAGCAACGCAAAACACATATAAAATAACAAATACTTACCCCACTCTAGTGGCGTAAAACGCGTGTGTCTCTGCCTTCAACATACATAACTGCCTTACACACAGCGGGTTGTACGGTGTGCTCTTGCGACACTTTTATATTTTCACATAACCAGTGTTCTGCTAGTCTTTATATATGTACAAAATATCAAAGTGTCGCAAGAGTGCCATCATGGTTTTTGGGAAGGTTTTACGCCATAAAAAGCCACGAAAATGGCTAAAAAGGACATTTTTTTGGTAAACTTAACCTATTTCAAGTAGATTTGTCGACATATTACGAGGGAAATTTAGAAAAGTATGCTTAATTTTTTGAAAGACAATGTTAGGCTATTAGAAACATAGGACAGATTTATAGGAAGATGCATTTCTATTTTTCGATAAAACTCAGGGCCAAATTAAGCCACAAGTGAACCTTGTCCTTTATCTTATTTATAATTCTTTATCAACTTCAATGACGGTAAATGGGTTTGCAATATTCACAGTGATTCAGTTAATGAACTCATTTAAACCATATATCTGTCTAAAATTTGTAGTTGTTAGAGCAATATAAGGGATGTAAATTTGAGCGTATGTTTAAGATTTCTATAAATGAAACAGAACCATGGTGTGCATTAGGTTTAAACTTCTAGTGAATGCTATTGGCTGTAATTATATAAAACGATTTGGCATGACATAGTATCACTTTTATTATTGATTTAACATTAAGAATTCATGCGTTTGTAGACCAGGGCAGTAGACACTGTTTATCAAAGCACTAATGGAAATCTTGAACTTGTGTTCAGAAATTGTAAAAACCAATTTGATGCAAACAAAATTTTTATCCATCAAAACAATCAGTTAAGAAATAATTTCCTTGTTAAATATTAAACATGTACCATGGGGGCGGGTTTCATATTTAGTACAGTTACATCAATATTTATTGTTAATTAATTAATTGTTGTGCATTTTTCTTCTTGTAGAGTGGTGAGGTTGTTGCCTTGAAGAAAATTCCTCTAAGAAAATTGGAGGATGGAATTCCTAACACTGCACTTAGGTAATTGTAATTTTATAATGCTCAGCAAAATAAAAAAATGCCTACTCTTCATCAAAGGGATTCGACCCGATAAAAATATCTTTCACATCTATACTATGAATACATAAGACAGGGGTCTTTCTTTATGACTGGCCCTCATATACCCAACTCAACATTATGTCCAATATTTTAAACAAGCCGAACACAATCATTTAATTTGTACTGCACACTTCAAGACAATATAATATTATACATAAAAAATACAACTTTTATCAATACACGTACACAATGTCGCCTGTGTCGAGCATAGAATGTTCACAAAATGCGTAAAACCCGGTTTGACGACATAACCCTGCACAGACAGAAACTAGAAAACGGCCTTCGATAAAGAAGAGAAATCATTATTTACACACGATCTCAGGAAATTAGTATGACGATTTGGTAGAGGAACATATTTGGATTAACTCCCCGACACTAGTCCGTTTCTGTACAGATTAGCTAGACGAAAGCAGCAATTCAACAACATTGACTGAAAACAATTCGCCGACTTTTGCAATTTTGACAGTGACAGCACGGCTTTTGTTACGAGTAATTTGATTGGCCGAAGAGTTGCATGGTATTACCCGAACACCAATCATTTTCTATATTGTCACATGATTCGTCACGTGATACTACAATGGTCGAAATGAATGTAAATATTAGAAATTGAATATCAGTTCTCCCTGAACTCGGATTATCGTCTATTTAAGCGGAACAGAAACATATAGGTGGCGGTAAGTTGCAAAAAATATGTCCCAGTATCAAATCGTCGTACTAATATCCTGAGATTGTGTGTAAATATTGATTTCTCTTCTTTATCGAAGGCCGTTTTCTAGTTTCTGTCTGTGCAGGGTTATGTCGTCAAACCGGGTTTTACGCATTTTGTGAACATTCTATGCTCGACACAGGCGACATTGTGTATGTGTATTGATAAAAGTTGTATTTTTTATGTATAATATTATATTGTCTTGAAGTGTGCAGTACAAATTAAATGATTGTATTCGGCTTGTTTAAAATATTGGACATAATGTTGAGTTGGGTATATGAGGGCCAGTCATAAAGAAAGACCCCTGTCTTATGTATTCATAGTATAGATGTGAAAGATATTTTATCGGGTCGAATCCCTTTGCTCTTCATGTGTTATATTCTATGCTCTAAAAACATAATCAAGTACAAACATTATGACCTTTTAAATGTTCCTGATAATACAATACAGAATTACAGAATGCAAAGGGAAAAAACTCATTTTATACAAACAATATTTGGCTCATTAAACTTCAGGGCCCTCATTTCACCACTTTGGGGACCGAAATAGACCCCCATTCCCCTCCTTTGAATGAATATACATCTCCGCCTATTTTATGAAAAAATCCCCTTCAACTTTTTTTTAAGTCAATGAAGAGCCTCTGTTCAGCAGTTGATGTAGCTGTTGCTATAGCTTGAAATTGGCTTTTTGTTCAGTAAAAAATGTAGTACTAATATGATCTTTGATTTTTATAAAAGACAAAATTCCCCTTTTTCTTCAAATCAACACTTAATTCCCCTACCCGAGGGCCCCAGTCACCAAAAGTTCGGTTAGGACCCTGACCTTTTTTGAGGGTGTATACATACATTAAAACAGGTAATGTTGGTAAAAATGAACTTAAATGCCAAAATACATTTGTATTTCAAATTACCTCCCTTTGAATTAAGAATAAGAGCATTTTTAGCTCCACTATTCATAGAATAAGGGGAGCTATTGCAGTCACCCGAGCTGTTAAAGTTTAGGTACAGGTTTTTTAATCTCATATATAAGTCCTTTAAGATATTGTTTTCATACTTTGCATACTTGTTCGCCATCATGACCCCAACCCATATGCTGGAGTAGGTAACTCTATCAAGCATTTTGGTGAAATTATGCCCCCTTTTTAACTCAAAGTGTTTTCATGCTTGTTCACCGTCATTACCCCAACCCCTACACAGGTTTAGGTAACTCTATCAAGCATTTTGTTGAAATAATGCCCCCTTTTGGACTTGGAAATGCAAAGGTTAAAGTTTAGGTACAGGTTTTTTAACCTATAATATCCTGATTTATTCTGAATTCCGGATTTATCATTCCTGAGAGGGGCAATGGCTTCTGACCAAAATAAAAGTTATTTGAGGAAATATCTCAAGAAATGGCAAAATTATGGTCAATTCAATCTGCTCTGAAAGAATTTCTTTTGTACAAACTGACTTTATAATTATGGAAACAATGTCATTGAAGGCCTCTTGTTTGGCAAAAATTGTTGGCCGCATACAATTTTCCTGATTTTTAATTTAACCCTGTTGACTCCCCTAAATATCTTCAAAGTGCATTGATATATTGCTTTGATACTTTGCATACTTGTTCACCATCATGACCCCAACCCCTACACAGGAGTAGATAACTATTTAGCATTTTATTAAAATTATGCCCCCTTTCGGAATTAGAAATGCTTATTTGTTCACTTTCATGACCCAAAGGACCTTCAAATGATTAGGTAACTGTCCTGCATTTTGTCCAAATTATCTTCCTTTTTAGCTCACCTGAGCACAAAGTGCTCGAAGTGAGCTATTGTGATCACCCTATGTCTGGCGTCAGAGGGTAATGCTGCTGATATGAAGCATCTTGTTTTGAATATATAATTATTATACCATGCTAGTATGGCGCTGCCATTTATTATAGTGGAGCACGCTGTTCATGCACAGCTCTTGTTGCTATTGTTAACTTTTTTCATTTTCTATACAGAGAGATAAAAGCATTGCAAGAAATTGAGGACAACCCATATGTAAGTATCATGTTTGTGTCACCAAATATGGACAAGTCATTTAATGTTTGATGTATTTAACAAGATGGTAAATCATTCCAGTATGCATCGTATAATTGTGGTTGTGGAAATCTTTTGCAATGTTTCCATCCAGCGGTTGTAGGACTTGCTAGTATATATGCATGGTTAAAAGTTGTCAGTATTTTTTAGAAACTTTAGGATTTTTAGTGTCCAAAAATAGGCTGTTTTCTTTATTTTTATGCCCCCGTTATAATATATCGGGAGGCATATAGTGATTCACCTGTCCGTCCGTACTCACCCACTTGTAGTTGTGGGGTGTGAACAAATGGGTATTATTTAGATTCTATTCATTCCGTTGCTTACGGGGTGCAAAATGTTGCTTGTGGGGTTTTAGTTTTTTTATGGGCAAGGCTTCCATGGGGGAATAAGCGTGTATTGAACACAGTCTTATTCCTATATTAATTGCGAAATTTTCAGGATTTTAAAATTTCTAACTTTTACCCCTGCTACACTGTGCTTACAGTAAACATATACATGTACTTACATAGTCACATAAAATATTATTCTGACCAAATAAAGGATAAAACTGTCCTGGAAATTTCTGGATTATAATACATATTATTTCCCAATGTTCTTTCATATTCTCATACTGTATGTACACACCTGAGGGCATAAAGTTCTGTTCTGGACCCATGATGCGGATCTGGTATAATATTGCAATAAATTATCTATACTAAACATTTATTAATTTCTATTCAGAGTTTACACTTTAAACAGTGTTAATGATTGTAGTCTCATTTCTAGGTTGTGAAGCTTCGTGAGGTGTTTCCACATGGAAGCTCTCTGGTGTTGGAGTTTGAATACATGTTTTCTGATCTCTCCGAGGTGATACGTAATTCAGACAAACCATTATCAGAAGCTCAAGTAAAATCCTACATGCTGATGTTGTTAAAGGGCATGGCGTTTTGTCATGAGAACAACATAATGCACAGGGTGGGTATATGATTCATACATCTGGGTAAGGTCAAAATGAAATAGTGTTTGTTTCCCCTTCCTGACCATGGCCAATTTGGGTTGGATAGGTAGGTAGGTAAAATATTTTGTTTTAAAAAAAATTGTTTTGGATGGCAACATTTTTTGTTTTGCCTATCCACTTCACTAGTTTTGCTGTTTTGATTGATTAAGATTTTGAATACATTGGAATTATTTTCACTTTATCCTCTCGTACCCAACTTTTTTATAAAATAAACTCTTTTTTTTCTAAGTTTCAATAAAATATTTTGGAGTGGGGTACTTTTTGTTTTGGAAGGTAGGGAAGCGGAAACAACCAATATTTTTTATAGCCTAAGGTAGAGCAATGTAGATATTTCCTGCTGAGAGTAATAAAGCCACAGATTGGAATCAAACCTAGGACCCTAGACCATTGCTCTCTTCTATTGTGGAATCTTATTTTGCTAAGATTAATATCAAACAGTTTCATACAGTGAATCAGTGTACAGTGTACCCAACCTAAACAATGCTAAATAGTGTGTTCAACTATGAAACCGAAACTTAAAACTCAACATAAAATGTCACCTATAATATCTGTATTAACCATACTTAGCAAACTTGTTTTATGATCATTGTAAAAAAGAAAAGTTAACATAGAGCTGTTCCAAAAATTAAGGTCTGACAGAGAAGCAACAAAAGTGAAGTAAAATCAGTTAGTTGGGGTGTCAGAAGTATTATAATTCTGTGGGTTGGATTACTGGTTGCTCTGTTGTTCTTTCTCCTAAGTTTTGGAATATCACTAAATAAGTTGTTTCATTTAATAATTACTTCACTCATTAATAACTTATAAATACCAGTACCCTTGAAAGCCACTTTTTGAACAATCCTTCAGAACGGAGATACTATATTGCGCCCAGGATAATGTGATATTTACAAACATGACAGTTTGGTCAACTGTTGCAAAGATGGTTTTACAAATCACTAAAGTAAACAGATAAGGTCAGTATTGTACTCAACACATCACTGATAAACTGTGCACATCTGATTAGTCCACCTTTGTGGAATATACCAAATTTTCCCGCGTTTCTCATTATCCTGGGCCCACTATAGTGGTTCAGATCTTGAAATGTTTTCCAAGTCTGATAGTCTAGACATTTTAATCCAAATGTACTTATTTGTTGTAAATTTGTTTTTAAAACTCTTTTCAGGATTTAAAACCTGCCAATTTACTTATCAGTTCAACTGGACATTTGAAGATTGCTGACTTTGGATTGGCCAGAGTGTTTCAAAATAAAGGCAACCGATTGTATAGCCATCAAGTTGCCACAAGGTTATTATTATTCAATACTATGTCACTTTAGACCAGTCAACGAAAACCTTTGTTAAAGCTCTAAGAATGGAAGTCATAGTTTTGACCAAATCTTTATGAAATATGGTCTTAGATATGTCTCTTTAAATCTAGATTGTGGTAACTACTGGAGTTATCTGTAAAGAAAACCAGGTTACTAAGTCAACCAAGAAAAACATTGTTAACCTTCCAGAAATCACAGTAATGAGCTGATCTTCATAGAAAATATTGTTGTTGCATATTCACAATTGACGTTTGTTAATTAAATAATGTTCTCATGAGAACTAGAATAATTAAAAAGAGGATTTTCTAGGTTCAGAAAATGGGTCACCCCTTTGAAAATATTGCTAAATTTACCAACACAACAGTTTAATCTGGTGAATGACATTACACTTGGAGCCATATGACCCTCTTCTTGTGGAATTTACATGTTTCCTGTTAATACAATGTTTTATATTTATAATTATGTATCCTTATTTGTATTATCACATAAATACCATGATCTTCCATGTTAGAACAAATCATAGAACAATTTTCTCCAAAGTGTGTGATAACAAATGCATGATGTCACCAGCTTTTGTGCGCATAAACGTAACATTGCCGTATTAACTCATAATTCTGATATTGTTTTGAATCCGTAGGCATGGTAATGTGATAAAAAGAAATTGCCAATCTTTGTTTTAAAGATCAAGATTTCTTAAACTGGGCGTGAAAACAGAGGCTCACTTAATAACCTTTGTTTTCTAGACTCGTTTAAGAAATGTTGATTTCCAACATAAGTGTGTAATGGTGGTCTAGGAGATTTTTCACAGACAACCCATGAGGGATACTTTATTTGTATAACATCCTTTTACTTTACATTTCAGATGGTACCGTGCACCTGAGCTGTTATATGGGGCTAGAAAATATGATGAAGGAGTCGACTTATGGTGATTACAATCATATTTATTAAGAATGAATTTAAGACAGCTGTCTGAATATGAACTTTATGAAAGCATACTGTATCCCCCCTGTTCAAACGCCCCTGGGGCAATGCATTTTACAAAAGGGGATTTAAGTTTATGTTGATATTGCATTATTGGAGTGGATTTCTGTTATAAGTTACGCCAGTCAGACCTTTGGAGCTGGGGGCATCTATTAGGGGGAGGATTAGGTTTGGGGTCTATGGTATGTAGCTATGATTATATTAATAATTCTAACATGACCGACAATTTTGCCTTTATAGACAAAGAGCAAGAGCAGCGTTGTATAACGCTTGATATACTGATAAAGTGATGTCACAATGTTTTTATGATATCTTGCAGGTAAACAAGTAAAGTAAACAACATACTCTCGCAAAGTAACACTGAGTTAATATATAATTGCACACTTAAATCATGTTAGAATCGAAATAGAGTATTTTTAAAAAAGCTGTAGTTTACCTTTTGTTTAACTGTTATAACAGTTTGTCGTTCTGACACTTTATTATTTGTTATCTGACATATTTTATTTATGTATTCAAAATAACCTGAACAAACATGATTCCGGGTTCCATTCAACTCAGGAGTAGGGATTTTGACCTTTGAAATTTCCAGGAAGCTACATTTTGACCCTCTTTGTTTCTCTAAAAATCATGGGTATTTGCATATAAAAGGGTAAAATTTAGTCAAAAGTATCAAAATGACCATTAAGATTCAGAAGCTAGTGGAACCGCTTATGATATCAATAACAATATTTTCCAGTTGTTTTAAAAATTGACTTTTCCATGTTAATATCTCTCACTTTTAGAATCAATTCAACACAATAATTTTATTTTTTATATATATCACGATTATTGATGATTACTACATGATCTGTGAAAACAATTACAGTAAAATCTTGTTATCTCGAGGACCCATCGGGACAAGCCAAATGCTCGAGTTAAGCCAGGTGCTCGAAATATCTGAAGTCTATGATGAATTGTTGTTATGACTAAGTGTAACTGTGTTTATAATGAAAATGTTTTTGATTCATGTATTTGGTTGTAACTACGAATATTGTCATTGTTTATCAAGTCTATACGCAATTTGAATCATATGTTGACATTTGCCGAATTTAACAAATTGCATATGATAGTCGTAATGAATACTTTTACATTAAATATCAAACTCCATTTAACGGTTGTAATAAAAGTTCGCATCGGCAAAAAGATAACATAACCAAAAGCGCACGATAGATCCTACTTGTGTGAACAACCATTGACGCACAAAATCACCTTCTTCAATTCGATTAAATGACGTGATAAAATAAAACCCAGATGCAAGGTCGATCCAATTTCCAGCACAGGGATACGGCTCAATTAGTAAAAACGTGCACTGTATTATCTATGATAAATTATTTACGGCATGATGTTTAACTGAATGAGTTACATCCCTGTGGTTTCCAGTTAAAATGCGCGCGGTAAATTTGGTACATCAAAGTGCGGCGGTCTTTGGACTGACTTCAAACACACCGCACATCAAAGAAATTGCCGGTAGAGTTAGGAGTAGTGTCACGTCAGAGTTCTATACCGCAGTATGAATTCACCAATCAGCGCATGGTGGTGATTTAATTTGTATCTTACAATTTTAATTTAGTCAGCGAATTTTTGTTTCTTCAGTGTTGTTTTATAAGAATTGGATTTAATCGTGGACTTGATTTTCTTCACTTATTCAGTATTGGACACGTGAAATTGTATGTAAGCCTACATTCGCAGGTTTTCATGAAATAGGCAATCTAAAAGGTTTTTGACGTGATTTTTACTTGCAGTTTAATAACGAACGACGCCTAAATATTTAAGATTCTACATGTACGTCGTCGGTTTATCTTAAGATAATTAAAAGTCTGTGCGAATCAGTACCTTCAAAGCAACGATGGTGCATTTAATAATTCTAGTTTTCGTATGTGTTAAAGTTCCCAATTGTTGTCTATTGAACTTGTTCTTAAGTGCATGTGTTGTTTTAATCACGCCCATCAATAAAATTTCTTCTACCTCGTTTTTAATGTACTGAATCGAGTGTTAGGGATTACGCTACTGTTATAAAATGTGATTATCACAGTGTGTGAAAATTACGGACAGCAACAAGATTAAATCTGGCATTTTTTCGGAGGTGTGAAACCTCGTTGGAAGATTGCCTCGAGATAAAGTAACTCATTGTTGAATATTGTTGAGAGGACTGACACCTGTGCTCGAATTAGACCGGATGCTCGTAATATATTTACTCGAATAAGAGGGATAAATTAAAGTACAATATAGAGTACTGTTACAAATTCCTCGGGACCTTGAAATTTGCTTGAATTAGGCCGGTTGCTCGAATAATCGCTGCTCGTATTACCGAGGTTTTACTGTACTGTGCAACCACTCCAGAGCAGCCCTCTCTTGAGCAACAATCTCTCTTTAGCAGCATTATTATCACTTGTTCCAAAAGTAATTATATACCATTAATGATGTAAGTTTACCTCCCTGTAGCCACAACCTCTGTACAACAGCCAAACTTCATGTTTTTCAACAAGGGTTGCTCTAGAGAGGTTGCATTGTATATCAGGGATGAGAATCTTGTATGCATTCACAAGTATCTGCAGTTTTTGTGTCTGTCATGACCGTTTTTGATACTTTGATGTAAACGTTTAAAACATTTTAATCAATGTAACATCATAATAACTGTTATTAGTGCATAAATAATACACATAAACTGATAAAGAACATTTCTGACCAGTATTGCACTAAGCCCTTGTATTATTATACACTTTGTTATTGTAGGGCTGTTGGTTGTATATTTGGTGAACTATTGAATAACTCTCCGCTATTCCCTGTAAGTACAGAGTCACTTTCTTTTTTCTCTTCAATGTTTAAAACTTTATTAGCTCACCTGCCACGAAGTGGCAAGATGAGCTTTTGTGATTGTTTTTTGTCCATCGTCTTTCCGCGCCCACAACGTAATACTTAGGTGCCTACTTTTTATGGACAAATTAGTTGAAAATAGTAGAATTTTGTTTTATAGGGCTAAAATTAAGGTTTATATGGCTAAAATTATACACATAACTACCTTCATTGCGTAAAGTAGCCACAAGCCGTTCTGTAAGAATGTCTGTCTGTCCGTCCATCCGTTAGACATTTGACCGTTAACACTCTAGTGCTTTCAATTTTGCTTTGATCTTCACCAAACTTGGTCAGTAGTTGTATCTCAATGAAATCTAGGTCAAGTTCAAAGTTGGGTCATGTGGGGTCAAAAGGTCAAATAATAGGAAAACCTTATTAACACACTGGAGGCAACATTTTTACATTAATCTTGAATCTTCATTATAGTTTAGTCAAAACGTTTATCTTGGTGAACTTAAGGTCAAGTTCGAAGTTGGCTCATGTGGGGTTCAAAACTAGGTCAATAGGTCAAATAATAGCAAAACCTTGTTAACACTCTGGAGGCCACATGTTTGTTTTGATCTTCACCAAACTTGAACAGTAGTTGTATCTCAATGAAATCTAGGTCAACTTCGAAGTTGGGTCATTTGAGGTAAAAAAACTAGGTCAATAGATCAAATAATAGCAAAACCTTGTTAACACTCTGGAGGCCACATTTTTGCTTTATTAACTTTTGTCAAGTTAAGTCAAAATGTTATCTTGATGACTTTAAGGACAAGTTCAAAGTTTGATCATGTTTAGCAGGTGAGCGCCACAGGATCTATGATCTGATCATGTTTAGTAGGTGAGGGCCACATGATCTATGATCTGATCATGCTTAGCAGGTGAGCGCCACAGGATCTATGATCTGATCATGTTTAGCAGGTGAGCGCCACAGGATCTATGATCTGATCATGTTTAGCAGGTGAGCGCCACAGAATCTATGATCTGATCATGTTTAGCAGGCGAGCGCCACAGAATCTATGATCTGATCATGTTTAGCAGGCGAGCGCCACAGGATCTACCGTATGATCCTCTGCCAATTATGTCATCCACAGAAATTAAAGTAATATTATTATCATTAATACCGGTAAACAAAGAACACTAGCAACGCCCCTGTTTCTAGTGCAATAATATTCACATGAACGATATAGGACTACCAAGGTCCTCTTTCGTAACACAAACCTTTTATTTATTGTTCATTGAATTTTGAAGATCAATTGAAAGCAGTAATGTTTTTATATGTACTACAGGGAGAAAATGATATCAAACAACTTTGCTGTGTACAAGGTGTGTTGGGGACACCAAATGAGAAAATCTGGCCGGTAGGTTGTATATTTTACCTTCTACGTTCAACTCAGTGTCAGTATTTCAGGGGTGTCAATTTTCCTGATTAATCCGGAATTCAGGATTTATCATTTCTGAAAGAACAATGGCTTTTGACCAAAATAAAAGTTATTTGATGAAAATATCTCAAGAAATGGCAAAGTAATGGTAAATTTCGTCTGCTCTGAAGGATTTTCTTTAATACAAACTGAGTTAAATATGGAAACAAGGTAATTAAAAGGCCTCTTGTTTGGCAAAAATGGTCGGCCGCACACAATTTTCCTGATTTTTAATTTGGCCCTGTTGACACCCCTGGTGTTTATGTGGACATAATTGCTCAATAGTTAGATTCACTTCTATTGATGTAATCTGGAATCATTCATTATGATTAAGATTGTGAGTTTCTTTCTAATTTACATGAGGTACTCGATTGTATTTACTGTAATCCACTGCTAATTATATTGTGATTTAAATAAGCATGCAGTACCGATTTCAATTGTCCATGTAAGAGTATATGTATTGTACAACAATATGGATAACAGTATAATGGAATGAAGATGTTGTTTGTTTTAACTACCTTAAATAGTTTTTTTTTTAAATGCCATAGTGCCTTTATTATTTCATTAATTTGTTTGTTTTAACAACAACAATAAATAGTGATATGTATAAGCTACTACTACTAGACATACATATATTTCCATTTTGGATTCACTATTTTGATTTATTTTAGGGTATGCACGAGTTACCAGATTATAATAAGATAACATTTCCTGACTCTGATCCTATACCATTCGAGGAAGTTGTACCCGATGCATCCAAGGAGGCTGTAGATTTGTTGAAGAAGTTCCTCGTTTATCTATCAAAACACAGAATCTCTGCAAAAGAGGTAAACATGTATACTGTTAAATCATTAGTTTTCATGGGTATTAAATTTTGGAGATTTCATGGATTAAAAATATTGAAATAAAAATCTTTTTATACATAGTTTTATGTCAATTAATCATTGGGATTAAATTTCATGGTTAAGCAAACAATGAAATCAACGAATATTCAAACACCATAAAAATTATCTTTATTTCAGGAATTTTGGTTTCACATATATTACTTTACAGTAGTGGAATAGAGATACATCAATTTTAAACATTGTTTTAAAAACTATTTTGTTTCATTTTAAGTTATGTTGAAGCAAAGTGAAAAAAAATTAGATAATAAATTTGATTTCGTAACTTTGTAGTCTGGTAATTTTCATTCATACCTAATATTAATTTGTTAAATTGTAAAGTATGATGGAAAATGCCTGAGGTAAAAATGATATGGTCACATATACTACTCAAACTTTGCTAAGGGCCAAGGAATCGATTTTGATGTCCTTCTCACGTTAAATGTACAAAACCGATGAAGAAAACCTTGTTCTATTAATAAAATATCATCTTATCTGCTGCTAAATTTCGAACCTTGATGTCTTACATTTGATACGCATTGCCAAAATGACGTCGTTTTCCAGGTAACTGATAAGCCTATTGGCGGGGACCAAAGTGTCTAGATTAACATGGAAATTTTTATCCCATTTCTATTACCATATCGTGTTAGACATAAAATGCCCAGAGAATGACCACACTCTGTTACTACAGAGGCTTGATTGCAGCACAAACAGTTTAATTGGGTTGGGCTTATCAGCAGACATTAAATTTTACAGTAATCTTCATTGGGTAACAATATTGCAGATGTAGCATTATGTTTCTGAAAATTCTACCAGTCAATCTTTATCAATTTGCAAAATATTCAAATGGAAATTTCTTGGCCCTTATCAAATTATTAGTAGTATATTTTGAAGGTCACATATTTTGAAGGTCACATACTTTGAAGGTCACCTATTTTGAAGGTCATGGTGCAAATACTACACAGACTAATACAAAAGTCTCAAGGGTTTGCAAAAATGTAAGTTTTCTGTTCATGAATTGTTGACCCAATGTCCAGGATATTATCACAGATGAATCTTCATTTAAATACAATATTGAACATTAATATCCCAAAGTGGATGGTGTTTTCATTGATATTATTTGTATACTCAGCGTCAATGAAAAGTTAACACCCTATTGACTCTATTATTTTAAAATTCACGTTACACTGTGTTAAAAGCCGTACACCACTATGTTTTGACCAGCTATCCTATTTAACAATTCAAATGCACACACTATAAAACTTTTGTACCGATAGGTCATATTGTATACAAATGCAGAGGTATATGTAACTTAAGTGGTAACTTTTCAGTGACGCCTAGTATATATAAGTACATGTACCAGTATGATCCTGTGTATCATTTGTTTTCTGTTTTCAGGCTTTGGTTCACCCCTATTTTTTCAATGAGCCTTTACCAGCCCATCATTCTGAGTTACCCATCCCACAACGTAGTCAGCGGGGCTTACAGAGAAGACAAAACGCACATCAATATAATATTGACATTCCTTTAGAAAAGGCTTTAATTGATCCGGAACTGCTTGCACCTCATGTTGTGAAAATAAAATGACTTTCAGTGAAGAAAACGGTTTCTTTGAGTTTTGAGAATCACTGGTTTATAAGGAAATGGAAACAAGCTGTGTGAATGATTTTTTAAGTGAAGATAAAAATGTATGTTAGCCGGGTTACTTATTTGAACAACATTGTAGTGTGTTAAAAAATAGCAAATACGAAATCACTGATATATAGTTACATCTCTGCTTTCTCGTTAAACACACTTTTAAATGACACTTGTTTGTCGTACTAGTATTTTGAGCAATACATTTTCTATGGTCCATACTTTATATTATATCCTTTATATTATGTTAATGAAAAAGATCATGATTATAAGAATGTATCATGAGCTTCTATGTAGGATAAGGATATCTCAACCAAGGGGTCGGATTTTAACCAGGCTCGATGCTGTGTGTACGCCCATGCAAGATAGAGCTATCTTATATTAGCAACGTCGAAGAAATGATATTTTCCAGATGATATTGTGTATTAAAAAAAAAGGATGTGTATAAAAAAGACTAGACTAAATATTTACCATAAGTTGAAGGTAGAAATGTTTGTGTTTAAGGGTATTTTAGGAAATGTATTGTATAGTTTGTAAAAATGAATTTGGTATAGATTGTCTGTGATATTTAATTTATCTTGACTGTAGTTTTTGTAATAAAATGCTCTTTAAATATGATATAGACTTATTTGAATTTGTAGTTTTTCTTGATGTAAATCATCAGTCCTCAGAACTGTTTTTAGTCCCCTACCGGTTTTTGACCGGAGGGGACTATAGGTTTGCCGTCCGTCCGTCAGTCAGTCCGTCAGTCAGTCAGTCTGTTCGTCAAACAATCTGGATCCTGACATAACTCAAACAGTTTTCAAGCTAGGTTTATGAAACTTAATATGTGGATAGGGGGCAATAAGGGGATTATGCACAACTAAAAATATTTTGATTCTGACAAAAATTGTGGTTGCTATGGCAACAGAAAGAGTGAAAATATGCCCAAATCTGGATCCTGCCATAACTCAAACAGTTTCCAAGCTAGGTTTTTGAAACTTGATATGTGGATAGGGGGCAATAAGGGAATTATGCATGTCTAAAAATATTTTGATTCTGACAAAATTTGTGGTTGCTATGGCAACAGAAAGAGTGAAAATATGCCCAAATCTGGATCCTGCCATAACTCAAACAGTTTTCAAGCTAGGTTTATGAAACTTAATATGTGGATAGGGGGCAATAAGGGGATTATGCACAACTAAAAATATTTTGATTCTGACAAAAATTGTGGTATGTGCTATGGCAACAGAAACATTGAAAATGGCCTCAAACCGGTAGGGGACTTCTGTATTGCTTGCAATTCTTAATTACTTGTTTACCATACTGTGACCGTGGCGGAGTGGTTAGGGCGTCCGCCTTGGAAGCGGGAAAAAGAAGGTTCAAATCCCAGTGGAAGCTGGGTTAGAACTGATGCGGTCGGTTGGTGAGCCGCCAGCTAGTTAAAGAATGGTTACCGTAGGCCCATCTCTGCCAGGCGCCAGGCAATACGAGAAGGGATTCGGGAGGTACTGTGCACATGATATGTAGGTGTCTCATAAGTCAAATTGGCTGGCCCTTTCAATAGGGGTGACACTATAATAAACAAAAACTTTACTGTTTTTGTTCAGTATATAAAACTGTTTTGTTCCACATAAAGCTAATCATTCTTGTTCACCAGAGTATTCTTCACCTGTGAGTCTGGGAACTTGACTAACCACTGATGTATGAGGATGAAAGCTTATATAATTATAGCTTCCTTTTCTCTTTTCTTTTTGGTCATATTTTACCCAAACTAAAGATACTTTGGTGCCCGATCGCTCTAAAAGGTCAGGTAAAACTGCTCTGTGGTCAGGGAAAAGTGTATGAGAGGATTTTGTGTCAGAATATTTCTGGGAACCCTGACAAATCCACCTAGCTATAGTATACATAGTATAGCGCTAAACTCTCACCTAGACACAGAAGGGTTTAATTCCTGTTTTGGACTGGTTGTGTACTTCCTCGACTTTTTGGTGAAGTTGTCAATTATTGGTGGAAGAGCAAGTAGCACAATGTGTTGGCACATCATTAGGAGCTATTCATACAATTATCAAGCATATTACAAAAATTATGATGATAAGTATAGCTTTGGTACCCCTATCTGCTTTGAGACGCCAGCACATATGCCCTTGCAAACTGTCCAAAAATAGTTGAAACTAGTTTCCAGATAAAATAGTCAACTGTTTGCTTATGTAATGACCATAAACGAAACACAGGTTCATTTTTCACCCATGTGATCGATCCATAAATAAATATGGGCCAGCAAAGACAGAACAAATGTATGCATTGCAAAACGTACTGTAGAAATGTACACCTTGTTCCATATAAACCAAGTTTCTACCATTAAATTTGTTGTATAAAATGAACAATGGGTAAATGCCAAGCTTAACAAAGGTAAATCCCTTGAGAAATTGAAGAAATACTCTGAATATCGCTGCCAAAACGCATGTTTGAAGGATTGCATGCTATTGCAGAGCAATGGTCCTCCACTTGCAGCAGCCATTAACGCGACTGAGAAGCATGAAGGTTCTTGAGCTTTCTGACCATCCTAATTTGTCAAGTATTGTCCCCTGTGATCTTTATTTGTTTCATACGACTCTTAAAATGCATTGTCGGAAAAAATATCAGGTACGTTTGGCTCATGTCCAGTATATGCACAGTGTACACAGAAATGAATACTGCAATGGGATCAAAGGCTTGTTTCATTAGAATCTATCAAGGATAAATTTTTATGGGCTTCTAAGTTGCATTCCAATTTGAACAACCCTCGTATTAATTTAGCAGTTTCATAACTAAGAAGAAAAAAGGACTGTTAAAATGTTGAGAACCCATATCAGGGTTGTTCCGTCAGAGAATTGTTCTGTTTTCATATATGATTGAGGGACCTGAAAACCGATGTAACTCTCAGATGGAACTTTGATGCAATGTATCCTGAGTTCTGTCAGAGCCTGAGTTCTAAGCGGTGTATCGGGATACATATATACCATTCATATTCTTATACTATATTCTGTCCACTTTCTCTTGTACTGCCCATCATGAAGTGGGTTTGGACAGTTTTATGGTTGTCTAACTTCCTGATTTAAGACATAATATGATAATGTGATGAACTGAAAACAGGGTCCACATGATCATTGAAAAATCTGAGTGAGGGAAAAACATTTTATTTCAAGGTCAGGGAATTTTATAATTAGAGAAATTAATCAAATGTCAGGGAATTCCTATAGCTTTATACATATTGACAAAGAATGATGTTTTTTACAGTAATGCAGCATATTAATACATGATGTGTGTTTATACAATTTCCTAGCTCCTAGTTTTATGCCTTAGGCAATCAGTTACTATGTCCTTTATTTAACTGTTACACAGATTTGTCAGTTTTCGTCTAATTGACCATTTATGGCAATTATTTTATGAGTGAAACAGTTTTCTTATAGCTCACAAAAGTGTCCGCTTACGAAAATAATGTACACTTTTTTAATGGAATCAGTGGGCGTGTCGGAGTATAATATTTGAAATCCTTACTGTTCGATAGTAGCAACTTGTGATCAATGTCAAATGCAAAGGGAAGTAACTGCTGCGAATACTGTAGTCGGCTAATTTGTCAGTTTTTTAGACCGTCTCATCAATGTAAAGGTCAAGGACGGCTTGGTTGACAACAAAAAATGTGATTTGGTTTCATTTTACTTTACAATGGCAGAACGACCTTTACACTGCACGATTAAGAACCCTGTTACTATAAATTTATCTGATTTGAAGTCGGACTTCCACTCAGGTTGTCGAATTATCGACGTATCGTTGTCAAATATCATAAATCCAGAGGTACGTGTCACTGTTCATCTTTGGCCAGTTGGCCTATCATGCCGTATGCTACTATTGTCTTAGTAGGAGAAATATACTTCCAATCTGCTAAGCCTTATGATAGGACTTTGGTCTATTGGTCTACTATACATGCATATGGACATAATGCACTAGTCAATTGAAGCCACGCCCCTCTCCCCGCCAACGAATAGCAAGGAACAGTCCCATGTTTTTCTATTTCCAATGGCTGGAAAATTATATAGCAGGACAATTTGTCGGGATTTTACCAACTGTATGGTCCAGAAGGCATAACGGGCCGTAAGTATGGCCTGGGGATTTTTACTTTTGCTTTTCAAACTCCGGGTAAAATGATCCTAAATGATCCTCGCTATTCCCCGGGGTTCGGGGGGGGGGGGGGGGGGGGGGCGTGCTTTCAATTGACTGGTGCATAGCATGCTCTGTACATCTGAGTCTGCCCTTTTCTCTAAATAAGTATTTTCTTAGGAGCTAGTTACTTGTAGACATACTTTATAATGTGGGAAGAAGTAAAATTAGTTAGCTATAATGCACCAGTCAATATTTAGTCCGCCCAGGGGGCGGCAGGTGACCCAGGGGGAATTAGGATTGTTTCTTTTTTATGTCTAAATCCCCACTTTGGAGACATGCTTACTGTCTAAATCCCCTCCATGGAGCATAGTTTTTTAATTGGGTACTGTTATAAAAACATGAATATATTTAATATATATCTGTTGGCTTTCGTTTTGTTGAAATTCTCGGACCAAAGTGACTATTCCCCGGGACTCAGAGTTGATAAGGTTATCGAATTCCCGCTTGTCGGTAGGATTCGTGTCTAATTCCCCCTGTATCCCCCCAGTTTTTCATGTTGAAAAAATAGTGATTGTATATACACTCGCGCTTAACGTAGCTATTGGCCAATATATCCCTGACCGTTAAATTCCGGAAAACAGGTTTATCTTATAGTGTCGATATTGAGACTATATGTTTATATTATACTGCTGTTATATCCATGAATTAGAAAACACAGTTGTCCCTGAAGTCAGCGAAAAGCAACCCGAAAGATGAGTGTGACGTTGATGTGGTAAGCTGCAAGCACTTGTACACTTGGTGATAATGTAGTCATGTGACTGACTCTTTATATATTGTCGGTGGTTTGTTTCATTATCCTGTGGCCAGCTTACCTGGTGTCTTCCAAAGTTCCATTGTCTAAATAAGGTATTCCATATCTCCGTTTTCATGTTCCATATGCATCTAGCTGTGCTGCATATGTGCAAAATTAGAACAATCCATTTTATATTACACAGATACACAAACATGGAATAGGATCATTCTTATTTTGGATATATGCAGTAGGATGCGAAACACGCTTGCGGAACATGCCCTCAGAGTCATGAAATACCGGCTTTATACGTTAACACTGTACTGTAAAATAATTATTTTCGAGGGTGTTCGTTTTTCATTGATTTCATTGTTAAACTCAACCATGAAATCTAATGCCCAAGATTAATACCAATCCTTCTTAATGTTTTGTAATCCACAAACTAATACGACCCCTTGAAATTTCATTTTTATCAAAATCCACGAAATTTACTGCCCACTAAAATATGTGATTTTACAGTAAGGCCATCATTAATTGATTGTTAGATTGTTATGAAAAAAAATTGTAAAAAATGTAGACAGGGGGGATTTTATTTTCTTAAATGTTGATTTCTTTGGATGATTTTGGAACAGTTTGAATTATTATTCTATTGATTGTAAAAAGTAGGGCTGCATGACGGGAGGGGGATAATAATGTAGGAATTGGTTTATTTTTGCCTTTACTTAGTATTTTAGTATGAAGTTGCACCATTATATGTAATTTTATATAATAGTGATTGTCCTGTCCGTTCGTTCGCTCCATTGAAAATGTCAACCAAAACTTTCAAGTTCTTAAAACTCAAATATTTTCACCAAGGCATAATGCTTTGAAACTTGGCAATAATTACTAAGTTAGTCTTGTTTACCATCATAAATAATTGTCAATGCCACGTCATCGCATAACACTATCCATCATGTCAACAGAATTATGGCCCCTGATTGACTTAGCTAGTTATTATGGACAAGGCTTCCACCAGGGCATAAGCATTTACTAAATGCAGTGACTTAATTGTTTACATTGTATTTTATGAAACATAGTGTATCTTAGAGTCTGAGATATATACTTCGGAGATATTAACTTGATCCTCTTGAATCTGTTGACATTGATAGCAGTGGGTATGCTTGCAGTTATTTCAGAACTTATAGAAACTGATATATTATGGGTCATAGGTTTTAACACCAGCAGTTTCAGTGGCACTGTTTTACACATGATGGAGTATACAAACTGCAGAGCTACAGATAAGCTGCGTATTGGGGTAATTACCCAATTAATTTTCTTGAAAACCCAATAGATTTTGAAAGAAGGGAGTAAGAAAAAGCAAAGACAATCTGAAATACCCGAATAGAAAATGATGTTATAGTGAAAAATAGTACATAAAAGATCATTTACCCTATGAGTTTTATTAAATACCCAATTAAAATTTGACAAAACCCAATTAAAATTGAAACTTGGGGGTAAAATACCCAAAGGACTAAAACCTTATCTGTAGCTCTGCAAACTCCATTGTACATGTAGAGTAACTTAGAGGTTAATTATGAATGTACCTGATGAATGAACCATAGGATCCCTGGAATCATGAATCTACACATAGGCCAAAACAAGACACTATTTATAGTTCTGGTAACCCAGTGAGTTACCAACCTATTATTGCCCTTACTCTAATCATATTATAGTCATTTTGCTGTAATTCACTGCATGCAGATTGTTGATTTTCCAGTATATAAAAGCGATAAAATAATTTAAAAAAATATTTTTCCTACCTATAGATACATGCCTTATTTTGCTCTAAATATTACCAGAATCACCATATCAGTATGTTTTGGCACTATCTAAATACTGCATTGCCAAACATAGTACAGTAGAACTTTGATGCCTTAAACTGCCTTTTGATTTAGAAACAAGTTGGAACCATGCATACTATTATTTTGATGGGAGCGAAGAACTTGTGAGATCTAGGTTTATAATGTTGTTGAGCTAAAACTGTTTGAGGTTTCAAACTTCTATGGAACAATCAGATTCATTAGCCTTATTGCACCTTAGGCCAGAGTTTTTTAATTTTTTGTTACTCGGACATTTTTCAGAAAAAAGTCCACAGGAGGGAAACAATAAAAACTCCCAAAATATACAGGGTGTCCCAAAATACATGTCCGCTTGTTGAATGGTTATAACTTTGCCAAATTAAGTCATACGTTAATGGGAATAGTCTCATTTGAAAGGTAATTATATCAATTGATTAGTGAATATTGTCATGAGATGTCATGGTAACAGATGATGATGTTATGACGTTAGAAATGACGTCATATATTCCAAGATGGCTGAGAGTGCGGAAATAGTTAGATTGTACTGCGAAATGGGTAAATTTCCATCTTTAGTTAGGAGAAAACTTTTTGAATTGTACCCAAATTCACATACACCGTCAAAGAAACAAATACGAAGGCTTGTGCGTAAATTTGAAAACCACGGGACGATCAATGATAGGAGAAAAGATAACACAGGGAGGCCGAGGAGTGCGCGCTCCGATAAACATATTTCTAAAGTCTATCAGGCTATAGAGGTAACCCCGAGGATCTCTGTGAGAAAAGTTCTGGGTGAAATTTCCAACTGTACAAGTAAATCAACTGTCCAGCGAGGTATGACTTAAAATTAACCCCGTACAAAATATCAATGATGCAGCATTTGCGCGATAATGATATTTCATCAAGACTCAAGTTCGCAGAATGGATGCGTGAAAATGACGAAGTGATTAACACTATCTGGTTTTCAGACGAGGCTCACTTCACAATTAATGGACATGTGAATAAATAAAATGTTAGATATTGGGGGTCTTCAAAACCTGACATTCACGATGAAGTACCACTGCACAGTGAAAAGGTAACCGTTTGGGCAGCACTGAGTGTTGATGGAATAATTGGTCCCTTCTTCTATGAAGAGGGTAGGATGACATGTTCTGTTACAGCCGAAAGGTACCTGAAACTTATGCGATCACAATTCATCCCCGCACTAATAAGGAGAGGATTGGACACTAGTAGCTCTTGGTACCAACAGGATGGGGCTGCACCCCACACAGCAAACATGGTGTTTTCATGGTTGAATGACACATTTAGAGACAATCTCATTTCTTTGAAGACCAAGAACGAATGGCCGCCTCGTTCTCCAGACCTCAATCCTTTAGATTTTTTCCTTTGGGGTTATTTAAAGGACAGAGTTTATAATCCCAAACCAAAATCAACAAAGGAACTAAAATGTCAATTCGTAAGGAAATCAGGAAAATTAAACCAGACACATGTGCTAACGTCATTAGAAACTTTCGACGACTTCTTGAGCTAGTTGTGCAAAATAGGGGTAGATCGACATTTTGAACACGTATTATAGAAAATGTATGTATATAATTATATAATTGTTTCATAAATTCTGCATTTCTTGTAATGTTCTTTTATCATCCTATAAATCAAGTATGTACAGCGAGTCATTAAGATATGATAAATCGTCAACAAGCGGACATGTATTTTGGGACACCCTGTAGCTTCCACAAGCTGGTGGTGGTAGAATAGTCAATGATGGTCCCATTTAAAGCAATCAACATTCAACAATAGTGTTAGTTTTCAAAAAAACAATCAATTTATCTTAAGACTAGTACACTGCAGTGAAACACTAATATAATAAAACATATTATTAACAAAATAATGAAATAATAATACAAGGCTGGTCCATTTATCATCAAAACATTATATGCAATTTTGTTTTTTTCCAGTTTACCAAAAAATTGGGCAGGAGGGTCCGAGTAACGAAAAATAAAAGAACTCTGGCCTTAGTGCTTGCTCGACTTTTTTGGCCTATCAGTGGGCTTGATTTCCAGCTTCTTATCCATGAAGAATGTTCTATTTTGCACAATGCTTCTTCACCAAGGAGTACTTTTGAAGTCACTGGGCATGTGCAAGTAGACCATGCCTCTTTGTGTTCAACTTCGTGCAAGCTACATCAGTGAAGAAAACAATTTGTCATTCACACAATTGATTGTTGACCACTCCTATTAAAATGTGATCGTCTATTATGCCATTAAACTAAATTTTTAGCTCCAATTTTCCATGTGTCGACCATTATAGAAGCATTGCAAAACCAGCCCTGCGTTCAAGGAAACATTATGTGATGTAGGTTTTGCTCCTGTTACGCAACTGTTGTTCGTTTAACGGTATGTTTAAAAAAACATGTTTGTCACTTACGACAAGTTTGGCTAACCATACCTGGAGGTTGTGTGCATGTATTTCTTTAATTAAAAAAATGGCGGACAGAGGCAAACAAAAGAATGTGAATTATAAATAAGTAAAATCCGTGCATCCGTACATATTTCAAACTGAGAACGGAAAAACGGGAATAAGTACTTTCAAATTGTATGCCGCAAACGAAGCGTACAACAAAGGATTATATCGACAAAACCCGTGATTGTTAAACATGTTTGCAGGTTACATTCCTTGAACGTAGGGCAGACGTTTCGTTTTGAGTGGAGCAAACACTAAGTCAGTTAGAGTTTCAAACATTTTCTTCAATGCTTAGAAAAAACACTCACTACCAGTATCACTCCCTCATTTTTCTTATTCTTGAAGAGATTGTTAAATTTTAAACTCTAACCTATAGTATATGATTACTGGTAGCTGTCTGTTTTTGTCATATTTACTATTGTATGTGTTTCTGTAATTAAATTTGTACACTTTAAACAAATAATTATAAATTCAAATTTCCAGGTCAAGAAGGTTTGTGTTGTGGTAGTTTTATTTTACCCCCTTGTTCAAAATTCATTACATTCAATAGTAGTGGTATATAAATCCTGCTTTTAGCATAAATAATTATGTATATAGTCCGCCCAGGATAATGTGATGTTTACAAACATGAATCGTTTTGGTCAACTGTGGCAAAATTGGCTTTACAAATCGTTTGAATAAACAGATAAGGTCAGTAATGTACTCAAAACATCACTGATAAATCCTGCACATTATTTTAATCCAGCTTTGTGGAATATACCAAATTTTCCCGCCTTTCACATTATCCTGGGTGCACAATACTAGTATATATTATTTTATTTTTATATCTTTTCTAATTAGAATGTATGTATACTTTATACATACGAATGAACTCATCATAATGTAGGTATATTAAAGGCAACCCAGTTTTATTTATATAAATTGATTGTTTGTGGTATCTGCACCCAGGGCTTTTTTCGAACCTAATGTGCCTTACCTTTAATTAGGGGAAAAATATTTGTATTTTGGTAACATGGGGAATGAGTTTGTTGAGGTAAAGTTATTTTTTGGGGAAAACTGCATGAATTTAAAGACTTATTCAGAGGACAGGACCTTACAATGGCCCCTTTTATATAACAAAAAAAGCCCTCCCAAAGCAATGCTGGTTTTTGTCAAGTATAACATATAATATTAACAATCATATTTTATTTACTCTATTATAGAGAGCTGACATTATTAATAAATGTATGTACAAAATAGAATATAAATGATGTACATGTAACTGTACGCATGATATATTTATTTACTAGTATAAAAATATAACCGCCTCAGATCAGTATTTGTCGGAAGGGCTACAGGGTTTAGGCTAAGGCGGAAACGAAATATAGTAAAGAAATAAAAATCTGTTCACGTTTTTTGTCGGTGAATAAAACACGGGCAGGAGTTCGGATGCGGAAAAATTAAATCACAAGTGCGTAGCACGAGTGCCCGTGTTTTATTTACCGACAAAATACAAGAACAGAGTTTTTATTTCGATTCTAAACACGATAATATCCCGTACTATTTATCTGTGCGCATTCCATTTTCATCCATTTGACATTGAACATAATTCCACGCTGAATTTGAGTGGCTTATTAGCTGGTACAATTACCTCCCTCGTTAATGAAAAAGACCTTGAAGTTCGTAATTTTCTGATAAGAAATAACACATTTTAAACATTGTTACAATTTTAATAACACAGGTATATAAGGTATCTATTTCATGAAATGAAAAATATAAATGAATTGATTATCAGAAGTTTTTATGAAACTTTATTATTATTAAGTTTCGAGATTATATTGGAGTTTTTAAAAATAGATGCGTCATAGCTGTAACACTAGATACTTGTGCAACTTGCCTTGTCATCGCGTCTCATTGAAGTTTTTACTATAAATTTTACGTTTATTCATTCATAAATATGTCACGTGATAAGGGGCGTATATAGTAACAGCCAATTAGATGGGTATGTTTTATGGGGGTAATAATACATGCCCTAGTTTGCTCTATGTGTATATGGATTAATCTGCAGATCGTGTTAGAATCAAAGTTATAACATTAATTACCATAATCCATAGTACACGTGTACACTAAAAACTCATATCACATATACCGGTAATAATTGTAATTAAAAAGAGTTTATTATATAACCTGCGGCCTAGCAATGCAGTCACAAAAGCCGTCCTGAAATATCTCTCGGCACTCCCAGAATGCACTTATGTGCAATAAATATTTAAATAAGCCGGACAAGACGTTAGCCAATCCATGCCTAGATTGGCGTATGACATCATTACACATGTAGTACCAATGTTGTCAAGACCTTATTATATGCTCATTGTACCACTAAATTTTGGTTTAAACCTATGCAGCATACATCATCTCTTTGAATGTTTAAGTGAGCATTCTCAAAGGTTATGGGCTAAATAAGATCTTACATGAGTGCGCATTACATACAAGTTTCAATAAACGCATTGACAAAAACATAATATTACATTTGGCAGAGCCTCATGCAATATTATTTTATCCATTTGTTTAATAAAACTGGTATGTAATTGACTGGTAGAATGACAATATGTCAATCTTCCATATGCTCCTAAACAAGTTGCTAGGGAATCTATTAACAAATCAACATGTATACATGGTCAACATTAAAGGAAATGGCTTCTTCCCTTTCTACGTTTCTATAAAATGATAATATTACATGTATATAGTTTAACAGATCTTGCCTGCAATAGCCTGAGACATTAGCACATTCCCTAACCTTCGTTAATCATTGATTAGTATTTACAATATTACTAGAATGACATATTATAGCAACAGAGGATGGTTATGCAAAATCCCTGCCAAAGTTTACTCTGAGGCTCGGGTTAAAACTGTCAAACTTAATATAGTACAGAGAATTTGACACAACTCTCAACCTTTCATTAGCATAATTTAACAGCCAATATATTGTCTATATTTATAACCTCGGTGGAATCAAAAGCGAGGAGTATCATGAAGACGCTTAATGTGTAATACAAGCACAAATCTAAAGAACCGTCGATGATATTGCATAATTTGCTTGCGAACATTCATATATTCAAGTGCAAGAACCTTCGTAATATATTCATGCATTAAGGTCAGGATCACGTCAAATTCTCCGTGCTATTATAACTATAGGAAATGATATAGGAAGGAAGGTAACTTATAAATAATCTCCTTTTGTCTATACACATTGATTTCCCTTTGACTGGTGTCTCTTGTTGTATAATTATACTAGTATTGCTATTTAGCACTGGTTTTTATGCCCCCATATCGATAGATCGGGAGGCATATAGTGATTCACCTGTCCGTTCGGCCGTCCGTCCGTTCGTCCGTCCTGGTTAACCCAAATTGACTGTTTCTTCTAGCATTAATATGGCTTGCTACAAAGCTTTCATACTTGCATGGATGTTGTATATGAACACTCTCCACGCGCCTGTATCACCTGACCCCATTTTGACCTTCACCTTGACCTAATTTTGGACTTAGACTTATTGAAGGGCCTAATTCTTGGTTAACCCAAATTGACCGTTTCTTCTAGCATTAATATGGCTTGCTACAAAGCTTTCATACTTGCATGGATGTTGTATATGAACACTCTCCACACGCCTGTATCTACTAATCCCATTCTGACCTTCACCTTGACCCAATTTTGGACTTAGACTTATTTATGAACAAGGCTTCCACAGGGGGCATAAGCGTTTATTGAACGCAGTCTTGTTTTTAATGTTCATATCTGCAGAATGATGCATTTTAAGCACTTTATTTGAGTCCCGAAGGTGGAAAACACCATAAGATAGAAGAAAATGAAATACAGCCTCGAGTTGGCTTGTTTTTCAAAATAACCACTTGTAAACAATAAATGCACGATTTTCAGTCTATTGGAAGCAGGACTGGTCTTACAAAATTAGTATTTTGGCATCCATACATTTTACTTAAATCTTAAAATGTGATTTTTGGCATACTGTTTCGACTAATATTATAAGTAACATTCTGTTGTCAATTATTGGTCATTTGTGAAAAACATCCTAATTCCTTTTATTTACTGGATAATCTGAAAAAATGTTCAGGAGAGATAATAGGGCATTAATTGCATACTACTGGGATATTGGAATGAGATTGGATTGTTGTTGGCTCTTTTTTATTCTAAAAGACTGGTTTCTTGTGCCAACCGGTATATATATATTTTATTAATTTTTGATTGTCATTGATAGGTTCATATGAACTTTTTAACCAGGTTTTTAAAAAAAAATCTTGGTTATTGGATTGGCGATTTCGTCGGGCGGGCGGGGTGGGGTCAAGGTCACCGTTACTAAAAATAGAAAAACGGTTTCCACTCAATAACTTAAGTTAGGAATGAGATATTATAATGAAACTTGCTGTGTAGGTAGCTAGTGTGAAGACCCCACTTGGAATTGAAAGTGGGGCTGGTGGGGTCAAGGTCACCGTTACTAAAAATAGAAAAATGGTTTCCGCTCAATAACTTAAGTTAGGAATGAGATATCAATGAAACTTGCTGTATAGGCTAAGCTTTTGTGAAGATGCAGCTTTGGATTGAAAGTGGGACCAGTCAGTGGGGTCAAGGTCACTGTTACTATAAATTGAAAACAGTTATTTTCATCTTAATGAAACTTGCTGTATAGGTAGCTTTTGTGAAGATGCAGATTGGGATTGAAACTGGGACCAGTCAGTGGGGTCAAGGTCACTAAAACTAAAATAGGAAAAACAGTTAAAAGTTAGGAATGAGATATCATGATGAAACTTGCTGTGTTAGTAGCTTATATGAAAACCTTGCTTGGGATTGAAAGTGGTGTCGGTGGGGTCAATGGCACTGTTACTAAAAATAGAATTAGACTTGGCTGCCACAAAACCTGGTTTTCATGGAATTTCCATGTCTTGTATAGATTATGTACAGACGAAAAACTTTACATAGTACATTGTCAGTTAGAAAGATGTACGAGGGGCATTCTGAAAGTTCTGATAACTGAGTGATAACTTTACATTGGTTGGTCAGAATATTTAAAAGTGAACATTTTCTGAAAGATCAATTGTTCAGTGAGACATTCATCACAAATTAATTATTTTAACTCTGAGAATGTCTATTTTAATGGTTACTAATTAACACACTACATGGTTTGGGGTAATGACTGAAATATCTCTTGAATATGCTAGGCAATTGCGTTGTACTGGCCCCATGTATATTTCAGAGCACACTGCTGAAGCATCTGATTCATGTTGATTGAAATAAATGTGATTTATTTTAATTATGCATAACAGCACTTTCCAATAACATTAAGTTATTAAAAAAAAACTTTGAGTAATTGATAAAATAACAGCAATATATACAACCTAATTATTTGACCATTTTACCACACAAAGCCCCTACTTAATTATAGACATGTAATACGTTTATATGGACTATAAGCCACTCAAACAAGTCAAAATGTCTAGATCTGAATGTGTATTTTCATTCAGAGTATACATGTAAATGTATTTTTCGTAAAGTTTGATTTTGGGAGCAAAGTCTTGTATTGTGTCACTTTTGTTGTACATGCAATATCAAATGTTATACAGCACTACTCTTGCTCTTTTGTCTTTAGATATAGGCAATATCATCAGTCATGTTAGAATAAGAACTTTAAGCACACTCCAAGACGGCAGATTTTCACACCACCAAGGGTTTGATGACTGTATATTAAGAAATGTTATAATTAACTCTGTGAACACAGATTTTGCATACCACCCGGGGTCCAAAGACTCACAGTTCAGAGGGCGAAGCGTCGTCATTGGTATGACATGCATCAGGAATTGTTATCTGACTGTAATATTGACCAGTCTAAGTTTTGGAAGTCTATTGGCAAAATAGGTATTGGCCATAGTAAAAAGAAAACAATTCCTGCTGAAGTGTTATTAGATGATGGTACATTGTACTACGTCTTCTAGCACTGATGTAATCTTAGAAAAATGGCGGTCTGATTTTTGTTCTCTTTTTAATAATCCAGATGTAGATTCTACATCTGTACCTAATTGGTCTAACGTAATAGACGATTCTCTGCCATTTAATGACCATATATCTATACAAGAAGTCAAGAAAGCTGAAGATGCTGCCAACCGGGGTAAAGCATGTGGTGTTGATGGGATACCATCTGAAGCTTTAAGAAATGATACGACTGTCATGTTTTTACATATTTTATTCAATATTTGTTTTAGTAATGGCATTATTCCATCTGTATGGGGGAAATGTGTAATTAACCCTATTCCCAAATCTGCAAGTCTAGATGCTAGAAACCCATTATCTTATAGGGGTATTTAATTAGCATCCTCTATATATAAGTAACTGGTCGGAATCAAATAACATCATTTATATTGATGAACAGAACGGTTTTAGACAGAAACGCAGTACGATCGATCAGCTTTCTACACTTACTACTATTATTGATACAAGAAAAAAGCTAAAATGTTCTACCTTTTGCACCTTTATAGATTTTTAAAAAGCATATGACTATATTAATCGTGATTTGCTCTGGAAAAAACTGTGTGATTCGGGTATTAAAGGTAAAATGTTAACAGCCATACAATCATTATATTCATCAGTTTCATCTTGTGTCAGAGTAAACGGTCTATGTACTGATTGGTTCAATGTTAGATCGGGATTGCGTCAGGGTTGTATATTATCTCCCCTTTTGTTTAACCTATTTATCAATGACCTTGCATTATATTTGAAGTCTTTTGATATATTGGAGTGCAGTGTGGAACAGAGAAGATATGTATTTTGTTGTACGCAGACAATATTATTTTACTTGCTGAAAATGATAGAGACTTGCAGTGTTTACTGAATGCTCTACATGATTGGTGTAATATCAATGGTATTTCTATCAACAAAAATAAAAGTCAAATTGTACATTTTCGACCACAGTCTATTGAAAGAACACTTACTAACTTTTACATTGGAAATGATCAGTTAGAGATAGTGGATAGATATACAGTGCCCACCAAAAATAAGTATACAAATGTTATTTCCCCTTTTACTTGTCTGTAATAACACTATTTGTAAAACAGTGAAACAACACTTTTTTTGTTTATTATAATAATTATGTAAAGACCATACATTAATTGGTACCCTAGGTGCAAAATATAAAGTTTCTTTGTCCCGATTGAATGGTAACTTAGTCACAAAAAGATGGAAAATTCAGCAATTTAGATCACATGGGTATTTAAATTCAGAACATATTCATCTTTATTTCTATCTCTGTTTTTACTCATTTAGTAACTGTAGTTTCAGAAACAAGTACAATTGTGACTGTCTCATAAAAGGATATTGAATAATTTAACAAAGTTAAATTTAGCAACAATTATTTACTGTATACTTATTTTTGGTGGGCACTGTAAATACTTAGGTCTTATATTAAGTGAACACTTAGACTATAATATTACAGCCAAGTCAGTAGCTCAAAGTGCAAGTCGTACCCTCGGTCTTGTTATTGCTAAATGCAAGTCTATCGGGGAGTACCGTTTTTACACAACTGTACAATGTATGATTCGGTAGTTACGGTGCCGCTATTTTGGGTCAAACTTCATATTCATGTATTAAAGCAGTACATAATCGTGCGATGTGTTTCTTTTGAGGAGTTGGCAGATATACGCCAAACGCAGCCGTGGCCGGTGAAATGGCATGGACCGCCCCGAATATAAAGCAATGGAAATCCGTTTGCTTATACTGGGCCAGGTTGTCAAACATGAATACTTATCGTATAAATAAGCGAATTGCACTTTGGGCCTCTGCTTTGTCAAGTAGATTATGTTCAAATTGGTTTTATACTGTAAAGAATATGTTGAATAAGTGTGATTTAGAACAGTTCTGTGATATTAATATTGCTATTCATAAACATGTACTTGTTGATAAACTTGCATCTGTTTTACATGTAAAATATTGACTGACTGAAACCATTCAATCAATGATGTCACAGGACCGTCAGGCCATGGGGGCAACAAATTACGTACATACCAATTATTTAAAACTGACTTCTCTGTTGAAACATACTGTAAAATCATTATGCCACCACGACACAGAGCCCCTTTAGCAAATTTCGATGTGGGGTGGCTCCCATACGTATTATAAGAGACTGGCAGGTACGAAGTAGTCCTAAGAAGATTTCATAAGTCATTTCTTAAATATGCACTAGTCATTTCTTAAATATGCACTATAGTGCACGGTAACTCTCAGTATCTTAATAATCTCTTTTTAGCTCACCTGTCACAAAGTGACAGAGTGAGCTTTTGTGATCACTCTTCGTCCGTCGTCCGTCCGTCCGTATGTATGCACCGGTAGTTGTGGGGTGTGGAACAATAGGCTATTTTTAGATTCCATTCATTCCGTCACTAATTGTGGGGTGCTAAATGCTACTTGTGGGTTGCAACCTAACAAAAGAAAGAACAAAAGAAAACCCACAAATACAGTCTCATGAGTCCGTCCGTCCGTCCGTCCGTCGTCCGTCCACAATTACAATCCACAAAAACTAGGTCACAAGGTCAAATCATAGAAAAACCTTGTGTAGTCACTAGATGTCACAATTTAGGCCTAATCTTTATGAAACTTGGTCACAATGATCATCTCAACAAAATCTAGGTCAAGTTCGATATTGGGTCATCTGGGGTCAAAAACTAGGTCACATGGTCAGATAATAGAAAAACCTTGTGTAGTCGTTAGAGGTCACAATTTTGGCCTAATCTTTATGAAACTTGGTCACAATGATCATCTCAACAAAATCTAGGTCAAGTTCGATATTGGGTCATCTTGGGTCAAAAACTAGGTCACAAGGTCAAATCATAGAAAAACCTTGTGCAGTCACTAGAGGTCACAATTTTGGCCTAATGTTTATGAAACTTGGTTACAATGATCATCTCAACAAAATCTAGGTCAAGTTCGATATTGGGTCATCCAGGGTCAAAAACTAGGTCACATGGTCAAATGATAGAAAAACCTTGTGTAGTCACTAGAGGTCACAATTTTAATTTAATCTTTATGAAACTTGGTTACAATGATCATATTAACAAAATCTAGTTCAAGTTCTATATCAGGTCATCAGGGGTCAAAAACTAGGTCACAAGGTCAAATGATAGAAAAACCTTGTGTAGTCGTTAGAGGTCACAATTTTGGCCTAATCATTATGAAACTTGGTCACAATGATCATCTCAACCAAATCTAGGTCAAGTTCTATATTGGGTCATCGGGGGTCAAAAACTAGGTCACAAGGTCAAATCATAGAAAAACATTGTGTAGTCACTAGAGGTCACACTTTTTACCTAATCTTTATGAAACTTGTACACAATGATCATCTCAACAAAATCTAGGTCAAGTTTGATATTGGGTCATCCGGGGTTAAAAGCAAGGTTTCAAGGTCAAATCATAGACAAACCTTGTGTAGTCACTAGAGGTCACAATTTTGGCCGAATATTTATGAAACTTGTTCACAATGATCATCTCAACAAAATCTAGGTCAAGTTCGATATTGGGTCATCCGGGGTCAAAAAAATAGGTCACAAGGTCAAATCATAGAAAAACCTTGTGTAGTCACTAGAGGTCACAATTTTGGTCTAATCTTTATGAAACTTGGTCACAATGATCATCTCAAAAAAATCCAGATCAAGTTCAATATTGGGTCATCCGGGGTCAAAAACTAGGTCACAAGGTCCAATCACTTCAATATATCATTGGGTCTAAATGTGATGTAAACTATAAAGCATAAGACAATATGAAAACCTTGTACAATGCAATAGAGGCTACCATTAGGGGTGCATGAACTACTAGGACAGGTGAGCGACCTATGGCCCTTTGGGCCCTCTTGTTTTAATTTATATTTTAATAAGGATTAACAACTGTTTTTCAGTTTTAAACATATACTATGTAAAAGTGTGTTATATCATATTTTTATATACGTGTACATGTACCTTGTGATAGTTGATATTTTATTATAATGTAGATAATGTCTCTAAATATAACTCTTAATAAGAGTGGCTATATATGGTTTGTGTTTATGTTGTGTGCAATATATGTTGTAAATATAGATGAGACTCAAATAAATAAATATAAGAACAGTACGTATTCAGAAACAGGATTGTTGATTGTCACAAGCTAAAAATACTCAATTAGCATGCTTCATGGTGGCAGATTTTCCACACCACCAGAGGTCCAATCACAGGTAACTGTATCAATGATATCCCAGACTATGATATCACAGGTGAAGAATACTCTGGTGAACGAGAATGAGATATTATAAATTTTATAAAAAAAAAAATTTTGTTTGTTTACTCTTTATTAATGATACAGTTACCTGTGGGTCCAATGACTGTATTTAGAAATCTTATTTTTGAAACAGTAAGGATTGTTGATTGTCACATTAGCACGCTCCATGAGAGCAGATTTTGCATGCCATGGGGTATGGAGCTACTATATTTATATCAATGTTATTACTGTTAGTACTGCATGTTCTAAGATGATGACGTTGCTGCAAAAGTTGTTTACATTACCTTATATGGTTTTTGAGTAGAAACTTAGATGATGCAGTTATTGGCATGTCAATAAAGCCTCTATTGTTCTTACCAATTATATAAAAAGATTGTGATATCAACAAAAATTGAGGGCTGGTAATTATTATAGTATTTTTAGATCGACTTTTCGAAGACAGTGCTCTTGTTTTATATAGAAACAATGTAGGAGTTAAATTGCTAACAACCAAATCTTAGGCTATATTATTTTTGATTTTAATCTCCACTATTCGAAGAATAAGGGGAGTTATTGCAGTCACCCAAGCATTGCGTCTGCATAATGCTTACGTTAAAGTTTACTAGGTACAAGATTTTTAACTTCTAAAAATATCTTCAAAGTGCGTTGACAAATTTCTTTGATATTTTGCATTAACTTGTTCACCATCATGACCCAAATCTGTACACTGGGGTAGGTAACACTGTCAAGCATTTTGTTGAAATTATAATAATTATAATAACTGAAAATATTTATATAGCGCTTATAAAGCAAGTCTCTAAAGCGCTGTACACACGAAAGTTAATTCCTTGAAAGTTGGTAGTGTCTTGAAAATCTAATTACCATTCACTGATCACTGATATGCCATTTTAAACAGGTGAGTTTTTAGTGTCTTTTTAAAAACAAGCAGAGAGTCAATGTTTTTAATTTCTATTGGCAGACTGTTCCACAGTTATGCCCCCTTTTGGACTTAGAAATACAAATGTTAAAGTTTAAATCAAAGTTTTTTAACCTCTTATATCTTCGAAGTGCATTGGCATATTGCTTTGATACGTTGCATACTTGGTCACCATCATGACGCCAAGATCTACATAGAAGTAGGTAACTCTGTCAAGCATGTTGTCCAAATTATCTGCCCATTTTGTCTTAGAAGCCCCAACCTCTGCACAGAAGAGGGTACAATGCTGCTGCTATGAAGCATTTTGTATTGAATGTATAATGATTATACTATCCATGGCACGGAGAATAGTGGAGCGTGCTGTTCATGGACAGCTCTGATGTTACGTTTTTAATTGACCTGCCTAGCCTAAATTATGTTATACAGGTGGTTATGAGTCATCCTGATTATTTATATTTGCTTCTTCTCCAGGTTTTATAAATCTTCTAAGTCTGGTATCAAAATATCGATATCTGATGTTGCTTCTTAAAAAATACAAGAAATAGTGGTTATCAAATCCTCTAGTAGCTGATTTAAATTTTATAAGATTGATATTTGGGCATACAGTTTTACCTGTGACAGATTTTAATTTTATTAGATTGATATTTGGGCATACAGTTTTACCTGTGACAAATTTAAGTTTATTAGATTGATATTTGGGCATATAGTTTTACCTGTGACAGATTTTAATTTTATTATATTAACATTTAGGCATACAGTTTTACCTGTGACAAATTTAATTTTATTAAACTGATACTTGGGCATACAGTTTTACCTGTGGCAGATTTTAATTTTATTATATTAATATTTGGGCATTCAGTTTTATCTGTGACTTATATAATTTTATTACATTTATCTCCTGGCAAACAATTTTATAGCTAATACAACATTTAACATGGCAGTCATAAAAAAGTTTATCACTCTAGGTGATACCATTACGGGTGAATCACTAACGCTGGGAGTTTGTCTTATATGTAATTGCTTTTAAAGACAGCTATAAATAATGAAGCTGTGACAAACGACAGCTTTTCTTCTCTGTCTGTATATATTTATATGTAGATTATTATAGTTACAAAAATGTACGTAATTGATTTGTCCTAATCTTCCTGTTTGTATCTCTTAACATAAACCATAATTATATATTCTCATATATGTATATGAAAACAGCATGCAGAATAGTCAAATAGGCATCCATTTACAAAAATGCATATTATTATTATTATTCTTATTATTATATAGTAAATCTGCATGAGCATTGATTGATTTTATCCTGTTGTTGCATGAATATATTTATGGTTTTGGCTCCAAATTTAAAATGAACGCTAAAGCTATTTTTATAGTTTTGAATTTTTATGCCCCCGTATCGATAGATCGGGAGGCATATCGAGGGTTGCCTGCAAGACTGCAGTACATCCGTCTTTAATAATAAGCAGTTATGACAGTTTTGCGGGCAACCCTCGATATAGTGATTCACCTGTCCATTTGTTCGTCCGTTCGTTCGTCCGTCCGTCCTGGTTAACCCAAATTGACAGTTTCTTCTAGCATTAATATGGCTTGCTACAAAGCTTTCATACTTGCATGGATGTTGTATATGAACACTCTCCATATGCCTGTATCACCTAACCCCATTTTGACCTTCACCTTGACCTAATTTTGGACTTAGTCTTATTTATAGACAAGGCTTCCACAGGGGGCATAAGCGTTTATTGAACGCAGTCTTGTTTACATGACAGCCATGAATATTCATGCTTATCCCTCGTCCAATCAAATTTGTTATTGTAACTAGTTAAAACATTCTAACAGTACAACAGCAAACCACATGAGGATTAATAAGTGCCTGGTCAAATGTTTTCTACTTATAATACTAGAGCTTTATTGATGTTAGTTTATCTGAGTAACTTCCCTTTGTCTACTATTATTCATCTGTTATAAGAATGAATCCAACCGTATTTTAGCTCACCTGGCACAGAGTGTCAAGGTGAGTTTTTAGGTCGAGCTATGTCTGTCATTCGTCGTTGTCCGTCAGTCCATCCTTCATCAACAATTTCTTTATACAACATCTCAGGCTAAACCGCTATCCTTTTTAAGTGATTTTGCATAAAAATGGACATCGGAAAATGCATTTATTTGTAAACAGAGGCCATTGATATCTGACCAACGTACTTATTAGTTTATTTTTATTTTAGATGTAGTTTTCATAAAACACATGGTTTTATCACATGTTTGACGTTGCGGTAGCGTAATAAAGCCATTGTTTATTTTTGATAATACACTAGTGTAATAAAGCTTTGACGTGACGTCATTCAAAGTATAGGCGACGTCGTCAAAGTTGCGCATTTATTATAGTGAAAATAAGCATCTATTTTATGTTTCGGCCGAAATAAAGCTAATATGTGATAAAAAGAACATTACATTTGTGACTTTCCATATTGAATTTTTAAACTCGTTGAATAAAATCGATAAAATGCTCGGCAGAGCCTCGCATTTTATTATTTATTCCACTTGTTTAATAAATTCAATATGAAAAGACACTCATGTACTATCCTCTATATATAATCTGCCTCTGATAACTCTATAACCCTTTATAATACAACTAAAAATATAAAAATTAATGCATTTTAGATGTCCATTTCTGTGCGATCTTATGCATATTATACTAGTAATCACTTTCTTTCAATCTACACTGATAACTGAAGCGGTCAGTCAACTAGTGAGCTATAAAACTGTTTAAAAGTATAATTATTTTATGCCCCTATTCGAAGAAGTGGGGGTATACGACTTTGCATAATGTCAATTTAAAGTAAACTACCATCAAACATGTATTATCTGCTCAGAACATTTAACATGGCATCCTTGAATATCCCTGCTTATCCGTTGTCAAATCAGAGTTGTTATTTTAACTAATTAAAACATTTTAAGGTACAATAACGAAAACACACGAGGATTAATTCACGACAGGTCAAATGTTCTTAAAATACTATAACTGAATAGGCTAGCTGTCAATAGATGGTATTTATAATTATTTTATAAATGTTTCCTGTTAATGTAAAATTCAGTGTTTGTTATATGAACGTATCCAAAAGGAGTTTCTTAAGGTCTACGTGAACTTAAAAATTTGAATAAGGCATTTGAATACATGTAGATTCTATTTAAATTTTCTTCAGATCTCAAAATTTGTGATAAAAGTTTTCTTTATTTCTGTTATAATACTAACAATAGATGAGACTTAAAACTATTATATTGTGTTTAGGTAATGAAAATTCTTGCATTTACTAGCTGGAATCAATTTTTAGCAGTTATTGTTATTTTCATAGCATTTTTTGGTTTGTTGTAATAATTGTCATAAACATATGATTATATTTCCTCAGGTTGGTGAACTTCATTTCAAGAACAATTATACAGCCTACATTACTGTGAAAGCTAAATGTCGGATTGTTGATGGAAAAGATGGTAAGTTGTAGTTGTGGTCACTGCAAGTTTCTCACTTGGTTGTATGTACGAGGGTTGTCCATAAAAGTCGCGAACTTTGTCTCTTATTTTAATACAGTCAGATCTCGTTATAACGACATCCGATATACTGACAAATTCATTATACCGACATCAAATTTGGGGACAAAAGTATTAAAATGCTCTTAGTATCAATTCAGTATACCGACATATTCGTTATAACGACATTTTTCTTCTTGGAAACAAACAGCGTCGTTGTATCGAGATCTGACTGTACTACGCATAATTTTCCAGAAATTCTTTCACATACTATTCATTAGTTATTTCTTTACATGTGAGTGGTATTGAAAATTCATCTCCTTCTTAATTTTGGTAATTATACTTGATTAACTAATGCGGGTTTGGTAGAGTCGGCGCATGCCCTGTTATATTTTGTAAAAACATATCAGCTTTTATTTAACAGCTTAATAATTATGACTTAATAAGTGTTCTTATTTGTGCATTAAAAAATATGCCGATGTCGACACCATAGTTCGCACGTTTTTGTGCAAAATTTAAGGTCAATAATGACAGCAAAACTATGAATTAATTCGCACTGCTCCGGTTTTCGCATCATTAAAAAATGGCGACGTCACGGAAATGTGCGGCGCAACAAATTATTGCCGAACTATGGTCTGACACCAGAATAATCGTCAAACATACAAATAATCGAAGGAATGTATGTAGGACTCTTGTCTACACCTGGTGTAAATGTTTTAAAGGGAATTCGGCGACAAAAAGAAGTCTGCCAAGCCTAAAAGGAAAATCGACCCTAGTTAACAGAGCGAAAAACGTCATCCACTAAGACTGGCGTCAGACGGTAAAATGTGAAGGCTAAACATGGTATGTGTTAAACTGCTGCACATAAAATCTTTCCGGAAAATTAATATACGTGTCAGGGTATCTCTCTGAACTTTAACTGTCATGTTTGATTTACGAGAATGCGTCAAATTTATCCAAAATTGCATCAATCAATGAAGCCAATGTGCTGAAACAAAAGAAACGACGTCATTGACGTCTTAGAGTGTGCGCCGATCGGACCTACTGCAGATGCAATAAAACCATGCAGATTTTTAATACTTTAAGATATCAACATCAAATTGAGCAATTACAATGATAACATATCTCTAAAAAAGACAATGTATGCAAATTGTGAATACAATGGGCGACAATACAATAAAAATCAATGTTCGCGACTTTTACGGACCACTCACTTATATAACAGTTACTTATTTTAAGCTCATCAGTGTCACAAACTGACTCCGTGAGCAATCATGTGACCACTCTTTATTTGTCGTACGTCCGTCGTTATTTTCGTTCACCATGCTCCCAGACAGGCATATTTTGTGACATTTTGTCTTTTGTAATGCGATTAAAATATTCAAAACAATAAAAAGTATTTGTTTGGATATTACATTGTTTGTATACAAGTGACTGACCTAAATTAACTGTATAGTCCAGTCAGGGTAAGAATACAGTGACGCAGCGGTCAGGTCCACTTTTACGGTGTAAAACCAATTATAAAGGCTTCAACAATCAGCCATAATTTCAATACTAAACTAACAAACTATATTCGCACTACCTAAACAGACAATGGTTGTAATCTTCTGTGTACACATAAACGGCTATGTCACTGTCACCAGATCCTAACAGGATTTTACATAGCTGTGGGGAACCCATGTGACTCAAAAGCTAAGGCTTTAATGATTATGTATGATTGCTTTATTAAATAAGCATATCTCACTGAGATGAAACCATATCATACTAGGGAACATTTGAGTCATTTAACCAACAAAATATTTCTTAAAATAGCAGTCTTAGCTAAGCAATAAGTTTTTTCTTGGAATCGGCCCCAGAGCCATGTATCAATAAAAAGCCTCGATTCAGATTACATTTTTGCTTGGAATTGGCCCCAGAGCCATGTATCAATAAAAAGCCTCGATTCAGATTACATTTTTGCTTGTAACTTTCTTAATTATTCATGGATTTCAATAAAAAGAAGACGAGTACCTTCTTCTTTCAAGGACACATATTCTTACATAAATGAAAATATGCTCTGTATGTTACCCCACCAAAGTATGCTTTGTATGCATCCACCAAAGTAATTTGAGGGGCATACAGGTTTGTCCCAAAATGTCGTTTGGTTCGTTACTTGAAAAGTAATTGTGAATGTGATACAATCATCAAACTTTATAGGAATACATTTTTCAGTATGTTTTATTGTGCACCAGTGAATTTTTTTGTGGGATTCCACTAGTATCGGCAAAGTCAGACAAAGTTTAAGCATGTTTAACTGACAGGGTATGATGTAGTGCATATGAATGTACATGCTTCATATTGACAGTTTTGTATGAGGTGATTTACCCATTTGTACATTAATTGATTTATTTCGTTATGGTGGTTGATAAATTTATACCTTTTGATATTTCATTTACAAATATTAATGGCATATGGATATGAAATTTGAAGAGATTATGACAGTCTCTTGTCTAAATTATACTTAACCGAACTGAATGTATTGTCTTCGTACTGAACCGAACCGAACTGAATGTATCATCTTTGTATTGAACCGAACTGAATGTATCGTCTTTGTATTGAACTGAACTGAATGTATCGTCTTTGTACCAAACCAAACTGAATGTATCGTCTTTGTACCGAACCCAACTGAATGTATAGTCCTTGTACCGAACCCAACTGAATGTATCGTGTTTGTAACGAACCCAACTGAATGTATCGTGTTTGTACTGAACCCAACTGAATGTATCATCTTTGTACCGAACCCAACTGAATGTATCATCTTTGTACCGAACCAAACTGAATGTATCATCTTTGTACCAAACCAAACTGAATGTATCGTCTTAAATGTACCGAACTAAACTGAAGGTATGGTCTTTGTACCGAACTGAACTGAATGTTTCGTCTTTGTACCGAACTGAACTGAATGTATCGTCTTTGTACCTATCCGACAGGAAATATGTCAGTACTCTGTGCACCATGATGTCTGTCTGCTCAATATGAGAATTTGTTATTCATATAAAATAATTAATATGTCCTTCCAAGTCATATTCTGGTAGAGAATTATTGCCTCCTGCTGTAGAGGTGCTAATTGATCTTTCTGCAAACGCCCCCATAGTTACGGGGATTGTGAAAATATGTGTTCGAATTTTCGCGAGTACGTAGTTTACTTAATTTGTTTGTTCATTACAAGGATTTTATATATATGACTGAGATGAATATTCCAATTTTCACACATTTTCTAATTTTCGCATCTTTTTGCTATGAACAATGTTAACAAAGAGAAAAAACCGTTGGACACTAAGATTTGAATTTGCCCATCTCATTAAGAATTTATCCCAAAATGGACGGTTACAGGAACATCCAGATGTACCTTACTTCTTTTCTGCATTTGACTGAGACAGTAGTTACTGTAAGTCTGTGGTTATCTAGTTTTTCTCCTGCCTAATTAGCCAATGACTTGCAGCTTTGAGGGAAGAGGCAAACGTGTGTGTGATACAAGGAATTCCGATAAGACTTAGTAACCTACGTGGTTCTTTAATGTGCCTGATGTATAGCACGGATACACATGAGACTACTTAATCTCTATATTTGGGTGGGAAACTGAAATCGTTTAAAAAATGACCAAGTCAGTGCCCAGGGTAGCCGAGATTTGAATCAGGGACTTCTTGAATCCGTAGTCAAGAACATTACCAATTTGACCATCATGCCACCCTGATGTACTCGGTCAAAGATAATAAATGGCATTTAACCTGATTATACAAAAAATAATGAGGAAGATGAAGACTCTCTGTATTTTATATTTCATGGGTATAATGAGGTGCTTATAACAGTGTGGCAATACTTTTTGACTTTTGGCTACAGGTCAAAGACGATATTTGCTTAACATTCGAAAACAAAAATAACCATAACTTCCATAAGTATTTTATTTCTTCATTGATTTCCATGAAATAAATGCCATGCTATTAAAGGGGAAGATTATTTGTTTTCTATGAAATATAAGATCTTTTTCAGCAGCTACAACTGGTTCAATAGGGTGCTGGAAAAAACAGCAGAGCTGCTGAAATAGACCTTATACTTCATGGAAATACTTTTTTGTTTTGTTTTCAAAATAAAATAAGTTTCATCTTGGACCTGTAGCCAAAAGTCACATGGTATTGCAACACTGTATAAATATGTGTAGTACTTCCTGACATCTTTCTATGTATAGCTCGCCGGAGGTGACTCTTGCCTTATCAATAAACAAACATTGATAGTTTAAACACTGCACAGTCAACTGACCGCTTGTAATCAGCGTAGATTGAAAGAGTATATGCATTAAAAGTGATTATGCACATTAGATTGAGCATGATTGAATAATGGACATGGAAAATGCATTTAATTTTTATTTATAAAAAAAGACTAGTACTCACTTCACTTGAGGACTTCAAAAATATCCTACAATTACTGAAATTCAAATATCGCATCAACTATTTTATAATTCTATTGAAACAAATATTTTATGTGTGTTTGAACAGTTTTTTCCTTCATATTCATTCAAATTGGTTTGTTAAGCCATCCCCATCTTCGATGAGGGGTATATTGCTTTTCACATGTCGGTCGGTAGACCAAAATGGTTTCCGTTCAAAAACTTAAGAACGCTTTGCCCTAAGATCTTCAAACTTTACATGGAGGTTGGTCATCAACAGTAGATGTCCCCTATTGATTTTGAGGTCAGTAGGTCAAAGGTCAAGGTCTACTGATTATTTGGCTTCCTTGGGGACATACATGTTTTACAAACATCTCTTGTTATAAAATTCTTCCACAAGGAACTAGTAACTTCTCCACATGTGGTGGAAAAACCAACATTGATTATCGAATTTTCAATGAAGGGTTATAATAACCTGTTTCTACTTGGAATTCAAATCTAGAACATAACCCACTGGTCCACGACCGCGGCTGGTGATTTTTTAGGTAATTTGGGAAGTATTAATTAGTAAGTTTTATTAGGCGAAAAATAAAATATTGCTTATTGTTTGTTTCCCCTTCCAGACACTGGCCAATTAGGGTTGGGTAGATATGTAGAATTTAAAAAAAAAAAAAAAAATTGTCAATAATTTTTGTTTTCATACTCTAGTACCCGACTTTTTTGTATACTATAATTTTTTTTTTCAGTGGGTCAAAAATATATTGGGTAGGGGACTTTGCTTGGGTAAGGTAGAAAAGGGGAAACAAACAATATTTTATTTATGGTCTCTAAGAAGCTTGCGTAACCTTTCAGGTAATGAGATAAGATGGCGTACTTGTGTAAAGAAAATGAAGTTGATGCCCAATCCACATGTTGAAGCCGGTGCGCAGGATTATTTTGTCATCACTAGAAAAATTGTACGTAGTAAATTTTCTGTAGAAACATTGATTTTTGTGGGAATTACATTTCATGAATGTTGAGAAAAATGCTATTTCTTTGGATCATTAATTTATTGTTTACAAAAGATAGGTGGGAACAGTTTGTTAGTTTTTAAGAAATTGTTTCCTAAGAAGAATAAGGTTGTAATACTTAGTGCAAAAATTCTATTTTTTGAAAACAAGGAAAAAGTGTCTGAAAACGTTTTTTTGCTTTGGGTAAAAAGCTTTAAGTAGAACTTATAATTTAATGATTGTGTGTTTGATTTCTTAGCCAAGTTCATCCACAAAGTCTGCATAATAATATTTTACTAGTTACAATGAACTGTTTAACCTAGCTTAGTGCAAGAGCACTAAACACAGCTAAGGTGTGCCTTGCTTACCTCACAAGTATTAATTATAATTATCATGGATGTTGAACATCGCTAAATTCTACTTAGCAGTGTCTAAAATTATAATACCTGTGATTTCAATAAACCGCTGGAGACCTCAGTGGAAAATCTGTTCATCTATTGTGTTAATTGCTGAATGGCTATCATTTCCATCATTATAACCCGCAAACAAGGTTCGGTCAGTCAGTTAGTTGGTCTGTTAGCAAAATTGTGTCCGCTCTGTTACTTCGTCGTTTCTAACTGGATTTTAAAATTGTTTGGTACAAATGTTCACCACATCAAGACAATGTGTCATGCGCAAGACCAGCATCCCTTGCTCAAAGGTCAAGGTCGCCCTTAGAGGTCAAAGGTTAAATAGGCATCCAAGTTGTGTCCGCTCTGTAACTTGGTTGGATTGTCACTTGGCAGACCTGAGCTAGATACCTGTGTTGTCACTTGGCAGACCTGAGCTAGATACCTGTGTTGTCACTTGGCAGACCTAGGCTAGATACCTGTGTTGTCACTTGGCAGACCTGAGCTAGATACCTGTGTTGTCACTTGGCAGACCTGAGCTAGATACCTGTGTTGTCACTTGGCAGACCTGAGCTAGATACCTGTGTTGTCACTTGGCAGACCTGAGCTAGATACCTTGTGTATCACTTGGCAGACCTGTGCTAGATACCTGTGTTGTTACTTGGCAGTCCCTGGCTAGATACATGGGTTATCACTTGGCAGACCTGGGCTAGATACCATGGTTGTAACTTGGCAGGCCTGAGCTAGATACCTGTGTTGTCACTTGGCAGACCTGAGCTAGATACCTGTGTTGTCACTTGGCAGACCTGAGCTAGATACCATGGGTTATCACTTGGCAGACCTAGGCTAGATACCTGTGTTGTTACTTGGCAGACCTGAGCTAGATACCTGTGTTGTCACTTGGCAGACCTGAGCTAGATACCATGGTTGTTACTTGGCAGTCCCTGGCTAGAAACCTGTGTTGTCACTTGGTAGACCTGAGCTAGATACCTGTGTTGTCACTTGGCAGACCTGAGCTAGATACCATGGTTGTTACTTGGCAGACCTGAGCTAGATACCATGGTTGTCACTTGGCAGACCTGAGCTAGATACCATGGTTGTCACTTGGCAGACCTGAGCTAGATACCTTGTGTGTCACTTGGCAGACCTGAGCTAGATACCATGGTTGTTACTTGGCAGACCTGAACTAGATACCATGGTTGTCACTTGGCAGACCTGAGCTAGATACCTGTGTTGTTACTTGGCAGACCTGAGCTAGATACCTGTGTTGTCACTTGGCAGACCTGAGCTAGATACCTAGTTGATACTTGGCAGACCTGAGCTAGATACCATGGTTGTCACTTGGCAGACCTGAGCTAGATACCTTGTGTGTCACTTGGCAGACCTGAGCTAGATACCATGGTTGTCACTTGGCAGACCTGAGCTAGATACCTTGTGTGTCACTTGGCAGACCTGAGCTAGATACCATGGTTGTTACTTGGCAGACCCTGGCTAGATATCTGGGTTGTCACTTGGCAGACCTGAGCTAGATACCTGAGTTGTCACTTGGCAGACCTGAGCTAGATACCTGAGTTGTCACTTGGAAGACCTGACCTAGATACCTGATTTGTCACTTGGCAGACCAAGGCTAGATAACTGAGTTGTCACATGGCAGACCTGAGCTAGATACCTGAGTTGTTACTTGGCAGATCTGAGCTAGATACCTGAGTTGTCACTTGGCAGACTTGAGCTAGATACCTGAGGTGTTACTTGGCAGACCCTGGCTAGATACCTGTGTTGTCACTGGGTAGACCTGGGCTAGATACCTGTGTTGTCACCGGGTAGACCTGGGCTAGATACCTGTGTTGTCACTGGGTAGACCTGGGCTAGATACCTGTGTTGTCACCGGGTAGACCTGGGCTAGATACCTGTGTTGTCACCTGGCAGACCTGGGCTAGATATATGTGTTGTCACCCAGCAGACCTTGGCTAGATATCTGGATTGTCACCTGGCAGACCTGGGCAAGATACCTGTGTTGTCACCTGGCAGACCTGGGCTAGATACCTGTGTTGTCACCTTGCAGACCTAGGCAAGATACCTGTGTTGTCACCGGGCAGACCTAGGCTAGATACCTGTGTTGTCACCGGGCAGATTGGGCTAGATACCTGAGTTGTCACTTGGCAGACCTGGGCAAAATACCTGTGTTGTCACTTGGCAGACCTGGGCAAGATACCTGTGTTGTCACTTGGCGGACCTGGGCAAGATACCTGTGCTGTCACTTGGCAGACCTGGGCAAGATACCTGGGTTGTCACTTGGCAGACCTGAGCTAGATACCTGTGTTGTCACTTGGCATACCTGGGCTAGATACATGTGTTGTCACTTGGCAGACCTAGGCAAGATACCTGTGTTGTCACTTGGCAGACCTAGGCAAGATACCTGTGTTGTCACTTGGCAGACCTAGGCTAGATACCTGTGTTGTCACCTGGCAGACCTGGGCTAGATACCTGTGTTGTCACTTGGCAGACCTCGGCTAGATACCTGTGTTGTTATCTGGCAGACCTAGGCCAGATACCTGTGTTGTCACCTGGCAGACCTAGGCAAGATACCTGTGTTGTCACTTGGCAGACCTGGGCAAGATACCTGTGTTGTCACCGGGCAGACCTGAGCTAGATACCTGTGTTGTCACTTGGCGGACCTGGGCAAGATACCTGTGCTGTCACTTGGCAGACCTGGACAAGATACCTGGGTTGTCACTTGGCAGACCTGAGCTAGATACCTGTGTTGTCACTTGGCAGACCTGGGCTAGATACATGTGTTGTCACTTGGCAGACCTAGGCAAGATACCTGTGTTGTCACTTGGCAGACCTAGGCAAGATACCTGTGTTGTCACTTGGCAGACCTAGGCTAGATACCTGTGTTGTCACCTGGCAGACCTGGGCTAGATACCTGTGTTGTCACTTGGCAGACCTGGGCTAGATACCTGTGTTGTTATCTGGCAGACCTAGGCCAGATACCTGTGTTGTCACTTGGCAGACCTAGGCTAGATACCTGTGTTGTCACCTGGCAGACCTAGGCAAGATACCTGTGTTGTCACTTGGCAGACCTGGGCAAGATACCTGTGTTGTCACTTGGCAGACCTGGGCAAGATACCTGTGTTGTCACTTGGCAGACCTGGGCTAGATACCTGTGTTGTTATCTGGCAGACCTAGGCAAGATACCTGTGTTGTCACTTGGCAGACCTGGGCAAGATACCTGTGTTGTCACCTGGCAGACCTGGGCAAGATACCTGTGTTGTCACTTGGCAGACCTGGGCAAGATACCTGTGTTGTCACTTGGCAGACCTGGGCAAGATACCTGTGTTGTCACTTGGCAGACCTGGGCAAGATACCTGTGTTGTCACCTGTCAGACCTAGGCAAGATACCTGTGTTGTCACTTGGCAGACCTAGGCAAGATACCTGTGTTGTCACCTGGCAGACCTAGGCAAGATACCTGTGTTGTCACCTGGCAGACCTAGGCAAGATACCTGTGTTGTCACTTGGCAGACCTGGGCAAGATACCTGTGTTGTCACTTGGCAGACCTGGGCTAGATACCTGTGTTGTCACTTGGCAGACCTGGGCTACATACCTTGTGTGTCTCTTGGCAGACCTGAGCTAGATACCTGTGTTGTCACTTGGCAGACCTGAGCTAGATACCTGTGTTGTCACTTGGCAGACCTGGGCAAGATACCTGTGTTGTCACTTGGCAGACCTGGGCAAGATACCTGTGTTGTCACTTGGCAGACCTGGACAAGATACCTGTGTTGTCACCGGGCAGACCTAGGCTAGATACCTGTGTTGTCACCGGGCAGATGGGGCTAGATACCTGTGTTGTCACCGGGCAGATGGGGCTAGATACCTGTGTTGTCACCGGGCAGATCGGGCTAGATACCTGTGTTGTCACCGGGCAGATTGGGCTACATACCTGTGTTGTCACCGGGCAGATCGGGCTAGATACCTGTGTTGTCACCGGGCAGATCGGGCTAGATACCTGTGTTGTCACCGGGCAGATCGGGCTAGATACCTGTGTTGTCACCGGGCAGATCGGGCTAGATACCTGTATTGTTACCGGGCAGATCGGGCAAGATACCTGTGTTGTCACCGGGCAGATCGGGCTAGATACCTGTGTTGTCACCGGGCAGATCGGGCTAGAGACCTGTGTTGTCACCGGGCAGATCGGGCTAGATACCTGTGTTGTCACCGGGCAGATCGGGCTAGATAGCTGTGTTGTCACCGGGCAGATCGGGCTAGATACCTGTGTTGTCACCGGGCAGATCGGGCTAGATAGCTGTGTTGTCACCGGGCAGACCTAGGCTAGATACCTGTGTTGTCACCTGGCAGACCTGGGCTAGATACCTGTGTTGTCACTTGGCAGACCTGGGCTAGATACCTGTGTTGTTATCTGGCAGACCTAGGCCAGATACCTGTGTTGTCACTTGGCAGACCTAGGCTAGATACCTGTGTTGTCACCTGGCAGACCTAGGCAAGATACCTGTGTTGTCACTTGGCAGACCTGGGCAAGATACCTGTGTTGTCACTTGGCAGACCTGGGCAAGATACCTGTGTTGTCACTTGGCAGACCTGGGCTAGATACCTGTGTTGTTATCTGGCAGACCTAGGCAAGATACCTGTGTTGTCACTTGGCAGACCTGGGCAAGATACCTGTGTTGTCACCTGGCAGACCTAGGCAAGATACCTGTGTTGTCACTTGGCAGACCTGGGCAAGATACCTGTGTTGTCACTTGGCAGACCTGGGCAAGATACCTGTGTTGTCACTTGGCAGACCTGGGCAAGATACCTGTGTTGTCACCTGTCAGACCTAGGCAAGATACCTGTGTTGTCACTTGGCAGACCTGGGCAAGATACCTGTGTTGTCACCTGGCAGACCTAGGCAAGATACCTGTGTTGTCACTTGGCAGACCTGGGCAAGATACCTGTGTTGTCACTTGGCAGACCTGGGCTGGATACCTGTGTTGTCACTTGGCAGACCTGGGCTACATACCTTGTGTGTCACTTGGCAGACCTGAGCTAGATACCTGTGTTGTCACTTGGCAGACCTGAGCTAGATACCTGTGTTGCCACTTGGCAGACCTGGGCAAGATACCTGTGTTGTCACTTGGCAGACCTGGGCAAGATACCTGTGTTGTCACTTGGCAGACCTGGGCAAGATACCTGTGTTGTCACTGGGCAGACCTAGGCTAGATACCTGTGTTGTCACCGGGCAGATCGGGCTAGATACCTGTGTTGTCACCGGGCAGATCGGGCTAGATACCTGTGTTGTCACCGGGCAGATCGGGCTAGATACCTGTGTTGTCACCGGGCAGATTGGGCTAGATACCTGTGTTGTCACCGGGCAGATCGGGCTAGATACCTGTGTTGTCACCGGGCAGATCGGGCTAGATACCTGTGTTGTCACCGGGCAGATCGGGCTAGATACCTGTGTTGTCACCGGGCAGATCGGGCTAGATACCTGTATTGTCACCGGGCAGATCGGGCAAGATACCTGTGTTGTCACCAGGCAGATCGGGCTAGATACCTGTGTTGTCACCGGGCAGATCGGGCTAGAGACCTGTGTTGTCACCGGGCAGATCGGGCTAGATACCTGTGTTGTCACCGGGCAGATCGGGCTAGATAGCTGTGTTGTCACCGGGCAGATCGGGCTAGATACCTGTATTGTCACCGGGCAGATCGGGCAAGATACCTGTGTTGTCACTGGGCAGATCGGGCTAGATACCTGTGTTGTCACCGGGCAGATCGGGCTAGATAGCTGTGTTGTCACCGGGCAGATCGGGCTAGATACCTGTGTTGTCACCGGGCAGATCGGGCTAGATACCTGTGTTGTCACCGGGCAGATCGGGCTAGATACCTGTGTTGTCACCGGGCAATACTACCACATGACTTTGACAAAACTACATTGCTACACTGTTACCGGTCTTTTAGAATGTGTTTGTATTACACCTTGAGCATCATTGTGATACTTCCCCACTTATGAAAACATACTACCAGGGTCATAAATATAGACAAGTTATGAGCTGTTAAATTATGCTTATAGAAGGTTAAGGGTTTAGTCAAATTCTCTGTACTATAATTTATATGTGTGCTATTTGTTGCCTTATAGATGCAGTTTGAGTTGATCAATGTATCAGCATTAAGAATCATTTTGCAACAACCCTCACCTGTATGGAAGGAATTCAAAATTGAAGATTTAAAAATCTTTAGATCATCTGAGGTAGGTTACGTTAAACCCATTACCACATATAAACAACATTTTATACTTGGGTTCCATATGACTCAGGAGTAGGGGATTTGACCTTTGAAATTTCCAAAAAGCCACATTTTGATCATCAAGATTTTGGTTGGAAGGGTCATTTCCCCTTAACATCATTGGTTATGATTTTGCCTATATTAGCTAGTGGATCCCCAGTTTATATCCCTAATGTATTTATAATTACACAGTATATACTTCAAAGAAGGCTAGCTGGATTTAATCACTGGCTGCTGTATATACTAGTATATACTTATTTAATGCTACCTTTCAGTAGAATAGAAGTTCTATCAGTGAAATAAAACCTATATCAGTTACTGGTTATCACTCACACTATGACTGATATAAGCTCCGCCCCTACAGGGACTACTTTAATTTGACCATATTCAATCAAAACAAACAAATATCCTCTATATAATTATATACATGTATAATGATTGATAGTGAAAAAAACAGGAACTAAAATGCATAAAAATATAGCAACAAATTTTAAAACTGAACAGAAATGTCTACATTTCAGTCAAGCAGACCCAATCCATTACCAGCATGGCTAACAGATTCACCGAGTAAATCAGGGAAGAAAAAAATAGAGGTAAGCTATTCCACTGTTACAGTGGCAATACCAGGTGACTTTGGGCTTCAGATCAAAGGCAAAATCAAAACAAAAATAGCTATTAAGGCCAGAGTTCTTTGATTTTTCGTTACTCGGACCCTCCTGCCTAATTTTTGTCATTTTAAAAAACCCCAAAAACAATGGAAATCTAAAATTGTACCAATGTATAAATTTATTATGACAAATATTTTGATGGTAATGATACTATACACCTTGTTTTATTATATATTTTAATATATACTAATGATAAGTCAGGTTAACTGCTTGTTTAATTGTGTTCTCCTTTACTACTGTGTCATTGAAAAAATAACTGACTGAAATTTATTTTTTAAAAAAATGTTATCTAATTTCTGTAGATTTTTTAAAATTCTTTATCAATGATACAGATACATGTGCACTGTATTTGTTTTAATATAAATTTGCTATTAGAACTAACATTGTTGCTTTTAATAATGGACCGTCATTGACTACAGTCCACCATCAACAACCTGGTTACTCAACATTTTCAGAGTTTTTATTTTTAGCACAAAGTGGCAAGGTGATCTTTTGTGATTGTTTTTTTTCCGTAGTCCATCCGTCTGTCAGTCCGTTAGACAATTCACCGTTAACACTCTAGCACTTTCAATTTTGCTTTGATCTTCACCAAACTTGGTCAGTAGTTGTATCTCAATAAAATATAGGTCAAGTTCGAACTTGGGTCATTTGGGGTCAAAAACTAGGTCAAAAGGTCAAATAATAGCAAAACCTTGTTAACACTCTGGAGGTCACATTTTTGCTTTGATCTTCACCAAACATGGTCAGTAGTTGTATCTCGATGAAATCTAGGTCAAGTTTGAAGTTGGGTCATTTGGGGTCAAAAACTAGGTCAAAAGGTCAAATAATAGGATAACCTTGTTAACACTCTGGTGGCCACATTTTTGCTTTAATCTTCATGAAGTTTGGTCAAAATGTTTATCTTGGTGACCTTAAGGTCAAGTTTGAAGTTGGGTCATGTAGGGTCAAAAACTAGGTCAAAAGGTCAAATAATAGCAAAACCTTGTCAACACTCTGGTGGCCACATTTTTGCTTTAATCTTCATAAAGATTGGTCAAAATGTTTATCTTGGTGACCTTAAGGTCAAGTTCGAAGTTGGGTCATGTTGGGTCAAAAACTAGGTCAAAAGGTCAAATAATAGGAAAAACTTGTTAACACTCTGGTGGCCACATTTTTGCTTCAATCTTCATGAAGTTTGGTCAAAATGTTTATCTTGGTGACCTTAAGGTCAATTTCGAAGTTTGGTCATGTGTGGTCAAAAACTAGGTCAAAAGGTCAAATAATAGGAAAACCGTGTTAACACTCTGGTGGCCACATTTTTGCTTTAATCTTCATGAAGTTTGGTCAAAATGTTTATCTTGGTGACCTTAAGGTCAATTTTGAAGTTTTGTCATGTGTGGTCAAAAACTAGGTCAAAAGGCCAAATAATAGAAAAACCTAATTAACACTCTTGAGGCCATATTTTTGCTTTAATCTTGATCAACTTTGGTCAAAATGTCTATCTTGATGACCTTAATGTCACGTTTGAAGTTGGGTCATGTGGGTAAAAAACTAGGTCAATATGTCAAATAATAGCAAAACCTTTTTAACACTCTGGAGGCTTCAGTTTTGCTGTAACCTTCATCAAGTTTAGTCAATATGTTTAACTTGATGACCCTAAGGTCAAGTTCAAAGTTGGCCATGTTTAGCAGGTGAGCGCCCCAGGATCTTTGATCCTCTTATTATTTTTTTCCCTCCTCCTATGGACTTTTTTCTCAAAAATATCTGAGTAACAATAAATTAAAAAACTCTGGCCTAAGTATTTTATTTCTTCATCGATTTCTATTTAATATTTGCCAGTCTCAGGGAAAAAATACATGCATTCCATGAAGTATAGGTTCTTTTTCAGCTGCTTGGCAGCCATTTTTTTCTAACACCCTGTAAAACCTTCACAGTGTTGAACTACAGTTACAAGTTGTCTTTTTTCCATGGTTTCACAGGTTGCTAGAGTGGCATATGTTTTGGATTTGTAGCCTTTAAAGTGATGTAAAAGTCACATGGTAATGCTACACTGTATACTCCATAAGTGATTCTAAAGTTAGTGTTATCTAAAGACTCTCAGGTTAAGTTTCTTGCTTATGTAATTTAATTTATTATTATTAAGACCATTATTAAAAAGAATTTTCGGCATAACCATACCTAGCTTCATTATAGATTCATGTTATAACCTAATTATTTCAAGAAAAAAATGTATTATTTGAGATTTTTTTCCGTACAAAATAATTTTTGTGAATTTTAACATTTTCCTGTCACTGCTGATTTCAATTCATTTGCTAGGTTGGTTACCTATATAAAAGTTGGTATCTTTGTTTGGTGATCACTGAGTTCCCCATGTGTTACTTACTGTATGATATTAACACATTTAAATAGTGTATAGCTCCCCTGAGCATGAAGTGCTCATGGCAGCCTATTAGGATTGTTGCATGTGCAGTGTCTGAGTCATCGATCCTGTATAGTGTATCAACTCTTAATGCCTCCATCATTACTAAGAAATGGCCGAGGCAAAATTTTAATAGTATGACCCACTTCGGTCCTGTCATTCCATCCTTCTGCCATCATTCAATTTCCACTCATTATCTCAGTTGTGCATTGACATTTTGATTTGAAATTTGGAACGTCAGTTCATCATTAGAATATGCTGGTCAAGTTCTAATTTGGTTCCGGTCAAATAATTTATTGCAAAGTAAGTGGGGAACATTTGTGTTGATAAGACAAATCTTGTTCTAGCAGCTTCTCCTCCAAAACCAGTGAGGTTGATTTTGACCAAGCTAGCTTTACATAAATCATCCTCAGTAATCCTCTGACTTTACAAAAGTTACATAATTATATGGTTCCAGTCTATTGCAAAATATATTACGAGAGCTAAAAATAAATTTTAAATGTGAAAACTTCACATATTATAAGGGCTATTATATATTTGGTATACAGGTGAGTGTTCAATGCCATCTTGGCATTCTTGTTAACAATATTTTGTAAGTAGAATCAATTTGATTGGTCACAACTTTATACTTGACACATTGAAGTTACAATATTATTCCAATGCAAAGTCACTCAGTGTCACTTTGATTTTGAGTGCACACGATCACAGACACTTTTTTCTACCAATTTTATATCATACGTAGTAACTATTGCATGCATTCTTGGATAAGTATACATACAGGGTGATCCGAAAAACATGTCCCACAAACAATGCTTTATAACTTTGCAAACTTTGGTAGTATAGTTATTATTGTTTAGGTTTTGACAGAAAGAATATTGAATCAAGTTTTTGTTGAATATAAAGAATAAAACCATATAATGTCATAGTAACTATGGTAACCACATCAGCAATGCCATCAAATTCTAAGAGTTCCAAGATGGCTGAAAACGCAGAAATTGTAAATTTGTACTATAAAGTCGGCAAATTGCCGCATTTGATAGAAGAGAACTTCAAATTATTAATCCAAAGTCATCAGTATCACATAGAAGGCATGTGTCAAAATTGGAGACACAGTGGACTGTGAGGAACAGGAGAACTTGATGGAATGGTAGACGTCCTAGAGGACATATGGATGAGAATGTTGAGCATATTCATCAAGTTGTAGAGGAAACCCCAATGATATGTAAGAGGTGTTATGAAGGATATGCATTATGTATCTAACACTACAACAGATCTAATGTGTTGAACTAAAATGATGACTGGTGCAAAGATGGTTTCACACAAGCAAAGGATGTCCTAGAAAATTTACGACGGGTATTAGATTTTGATGATGGGTGGTTGCTTGTAAGACAACGCATGCATGGCCTCCACATTCCCCCGCTCTTTTGGACTTCTTCTTATGGCGTTCCTTAAAGGGACTGCCTCACATATTGGTGTATTGCAAAAATAAAATAAAATTGTCAAATATTCACGTAATTTTGGTATAGTTGCCTGTATATTCCATAAACAACCACACTGGCATCTAAAATAACAGAGAAATTTCGGCATTTTTTAGTTATTTAGTATTTTTACATCAAAAATTCTATAGGGTATTAATACCCTATAGAATTAACACTACTATTACTTAAATTGCCTGAAATTTGTTCGCATTTGATGAAAACGAATCCAAAAACGAACAAATACCTCACTGATGTTTACGCTGTAGTTGATGTTACAGTTCGATCAAGTGTGAATTACATAATTCACAAAGCATGTTGGAAGGAAACTTAGTGCTTTTTTTCAAGAATAAAATACTCAGTAGGCGATTTTGAGGGTGGTTAAAATTGTTTATTTGCACCAAATCTTTCATAGAGCAAAAGTCAGTAGCTTTCTATTACATCAATACTAATTTCTTGGTTAGGTTAGAAAATCACGATATTCAAATATTTAGACCTATCTGTGAGGCAGCACCTTTAAAGGAGAAAGTGTGTTATCTCAAACCAACCAATTTACTTAATTTCAAAGAATCAATTACCAGACAAATAGGTTTGATCATTTTAAAAGCATGTAAATTGATGTCATTCAGAACTTTTGATGTCGTCTTACACTGGCATGGAAAAATGTCGGTGTCACTTTGCCCCTCTCTTGTTAAGTTGTTTGTTCAAACTACGGTTAAAAGTTCTGTTTGACAAAATCTTACATGTATGTGCTTTAATTGTGCAAAGTGAAAAGTTAAATATTTTAAACAGTAATTTTTTTATTATTCATTGTTTGTTGGACATGTTTCTTGGATCACCCTGTATCTATCCCATGTATCTGAACAAGTCATGTACCATCATCTGACATCACCTTAGTCATCCAACATTTATCATATCACACTGTACAGTTTGCTATTTGCTCATGTTGTTTAAAATTGTTTGAAACACATTTACCATATTTACATTTTGATATAATTTATGTATAAATCATTCCCACACACAAGGTTTGAGGGAGTTTAGGATCGTTTTTAGCATAATTATGGCCAACTCAGGTAGCCATCTTGGATTTTCTACAAAATGTATGAGATAAATAGAGGATATTACATGAGTATCTTTTCATATTGAATTTACTAAACAAGTTGAATAAAATAATAAGATAAGAGACTCTGCCGAGCATTTTATCGATTAATTCAAAGAGTTTAATAAATTCAATGTGGAAACTCACAAAATTTTAATGTAATGTTCTTTTTATCACATGTTAGCCTTTTCCGGCCGAACCATAAAATAGTTACTTAGTTTCACTATAACAAGTGCGCTACTTTGACGTCGTCGCCTATACTTTGAGTGACGTTGCGTCAAAGCTTTATTTCACTTGTGTATTATCAAAAATAAATAATGGCTTTATTACGCTACCGCGACGTCAAACATGTGATAAATAAGAATATTGCTCACTGCTCAGCGTGTTAATCCATTTTAAGTGATAGCTCTGGTTATGCATATAAGTATATATATATGTTTATTTTTAAGCTAATGATTACCAATGAAATTTATAAAAGTCAATTTCATTTGCATTTTGCTGTTGTCTTGAATGCATATTTGAAGTGCCTTTTACTTCATACTTATATATAAGTTTTTTTTACTGGCTCCCAGCCTGGTGACGACTGGTTACCTCCACCGGTCATCAAAAAGGATCCCGATGTTGTGGTAAGGTTGCTACTAACACTGTTGTATTATGCCTACAGTAACCTGTGATTTGATTGGTTTATATCTGCAGTAACCTCCATTTTGATTGGTTTATTTAACTGTACCTGTATTGTGGTATAATATGTAGCTTTTGTATTGGTTTTGTTTTTGTTTCTTTCTCTGGTGTGCATTTATGGTGAGGGAAATTTAGAAAGGACGGTCAGGGTTGAGGGAAATTTAGAAAGGACGGTCAGGGTTGAGGAAAATAAGAGAGTCCAAAGGTGGTAGAACATTAGCAAAAGTCTAGTCTAGGAGTAAAGGAAATGATAATAAGGCTGAAACAAAATAGTTATGTAGTTCTAGTAACATGGAGTAAAGAATTTAAGGGTCGGTAGGTAGGAAAAACATCTTATTTTTTAAAATTATTTTATTTTTCCTTTTATAACAATATTACAGCACAAACCCATTAACATTTGGTGAAGATCTAAAAAGATAATTACAAATCATGGGAAGGCAGCATTCAAACGGAAGTAGCCTAAAGGCACATAAAGAACACACAAAAATGCAAAAAATGATATTTTATCTCACTATCAAAACTCAATATTCATAAAATCACGGATTCCCCAAAAAATATTTATTTTTTGCAATAAAATGATTAGGGTCAGGCCAACCAATTAGGGTCGTTCGGGTTACTAGAACCACATAATTAATTTGTTTTGGCCTAATCGACCATGGGTTAAGGGATACCGGTACTGTTATCAGTATTAAGTACCTACGGGTTTGTGAAAGATATAAAAAGAAAGGAACAAAAGTTTGTGAAAGGACAAAAGTTTCAAGTGGCTGAAAGAAATGTAAAAAAGTAGGGGAAAAGGAAACATCATTTTCAAATTATCAAAGGATTAACCTATGATTGAGGGAATAAAGGGCCAAGGAATGAAATAGCACAAAAACCTTATCTTTTAACATGCTTGAGTAAAATGTTTGTAGATAATTAATTTATGTATTATATTTGCATACATATTTCAATAACAATGTAGAGTTTGTGTTTATCATAGCATGCCTATTACATAATATTAGAATAAATATATATGAACATTAAAACAGCTCTTTTGCAGCAATCCTATTAATCTTGATATTATGAAGTTATTGTTGATTAGTTTCACAGACAATAATCACGTCATTTGGCAATATCACCAAATAATGTATCGCACATATGTGTATGTCAGTGCTAATATCGCTGTTACTTGTACACCGCTTTTATATAAGTTTGCTTTCAGTGTAGTATTTTCCATGATAATTTTACGGAAGATATTATTCATCCAATGTTGTTTTTTGTCTACCTCTAGTAAATTAACTTTGTAGAGAGATTGTGTGAACTATGTTAAAGAACACAAATCTTGTTTGTACTGGTTGATTTAAACCCAGACACATTAGCTAGATAATATACCTGCTGTATGTGAATGAGACATGCTACTTAATGCAACATCTTCTCTTTGTCTCCTGTTGTACAATTCCTTTATCTTATGTTCATTTCCTTTCTACCTCCTTGCTTTCGCCTTTTCTCATCCTTGTACATCCTTTCCCCTATTTTCTGTCTCCTTTCCCCTTCATCCTGTCTCCTTTTTCTATCCTTTCTGCCTCCTTTCTGTCTCCTTTTTCCATTCTTTCTGGCTCCATTCTGTCTCCTTTTCCCATCCTTCCTGCCTCTTTTCTGTCTCCTTTTCCCATCCTTTCTGCCTCTATTTTGTATCCTTTTCCCATCCTATCTGTTTCCATTCTGTCTCCTTTCCCCATCCTTTCTGCCTCCTTTCCCCTATTTTCTGTCTCCTTTCACCTTCACAAAAGGAGTCAATACTGACAAGGCTGGTAACCCTGTGACCTATATTTATGAGTCATGGTGACGGCCCGTATTTATCATAGAATTTTCACTCACAGATGAGCAAGGGTACTATCAAGTATGAGAAAGTCGACCGTCCAGCGTAGGCGGTGCTCTTGTTAATGGTACAATTCATACAAATTCTATACAATTAAATATTGTTCAGGTACGGACACAGCCAACAGCCAGTGAGAAATAAAATGTTATTTATTTATATAGCTTGAAGTTACCTGTATATGAAATAAGCTGGTCCCATTTAAAGTACCATTATAACGTTTGCAATTAACAAAATATTGCAGTTTAGATTTTGCCATGTGAATATTCAAACTACAATTATAGTAAGATATTCAACGACTATGAATAATTATCGCTGTACAATTAAGTGCATTCATGTATTTTATAATATGCTTGATCTATATGTGCTTGTTTTATAACGTTTGACAAAGGTAGCTCATGTCAGTACTAATTAAGTACATTTACAAGTGCACAATGCTTTTAGATAATGCTTTATCGTATGTATCAAGTTGTACGCTTTCATCAACTAGGCTAAAATTATAATTTGGAACTAATTTGAAAAATTGGGTATGTGTTAGCTTCTTAGAATTTTATGCTATGATGATCTAGTAGGTTAATTGTGCATCAGTTATGTTTGATTTATGTTCTATTTCATGCAGGATGACTGGGATTTGGTAAGGGCTGTAATCAAATACAATGAACAGCACATAAATATTACAAATAAATTTTCGATCATTTTTTTTTTTTTAAGTTTTCGCTTTAATAATTTTGAAAAAAATGAAGTTGTTTTTTTAGCTCAACTTCAATAACCAATGCATATATCGCTGGCTTAGTCTGAATGAGATGGTCGTAAGTGCTACCTCATAAGACTCATGCATATTTGAAATCAGATGCATCACAAGGTGCTTCTTATGAGCCTGTTTGCATGAAAATTGGAACGGATCATGTTGACAAAAATGAAGTAGAAAAAGTTTGTTTATCCATAAGTAAAGAGTAGTTTTCAGACAGTTAATTTTTTCTTGTTTTCTCAAAATATCAATTCTGTACTTACAACCTCCTCATTATAAGCCAGTGATATTGTTTTGAAATCCTTGCCATGTAATTAATCATGTTACATAATTCTTGGTCGAATTTATTTTAAAATTATGATCGTTTTTTACTTAGAAAATTTGGTTTTACATGCAAGTTAGTAGGCATCATCTCGCTTGCTATGGCATTGAAACTCTAATAACTCTATAATGTGACTTTTCTTGGAGTTATGCATCTTTTAACATTGCATTTTCTTGGTTAAAGTTTTAGATGCAAGTTATATTGAGACCATATCTGACTTTCTATTTGGGATATTAATTGCATTGAAACTTGTAAATGTTCCACTTGTTTACCATCATAAGTCAATAGTGCTGTTCAAGGCCCTTTAGGGCAATAACTCTGTTAAGATTTTAATTGGAGTTATTCCCCTTGACATATTCCTAATACTTCCAGTTTATGAAAACATACAGTATTAGATGAATACAAACATGGAGTTTACAGCAGCAAATGTGTTATCAAAGGGAAGATATGAGTTAAACTAAAACTTAAGTCAGAAATTCTAGTATGAAAATCCAATCATAAATTATCCCCCCCCCCCCCTTTCCATTTTAGCCAAAATTTTGGACAAGAATCTATAGCTTAAATATTTAATTGTCTTAATTATTTTAAAGGCATTTAGAAATGTCAGATCATAAATATATTTGTACTTTGTGTTGTTACTGTGTATGTTTTGCCACAAGTAGGATGTTGTTAGCTTGCATGTATGATGGACGTGAATTTACTGCAAGTTAGTAGAGTTTGTGGCTTTTATTATTAGTTTGTGAAGTTCTCTAGGATGCTTGAAAACATTGCGTTTCCATGGTGTCCAAAAACTGTTGTGTTTTCATGGTAACAAAAAATGTTGTTTTCATGGTAATTTTTTCAAAAAATGATATGTTTGAATGTTATGTTATGTAAAATCTTGTTTTCATGGTAAATTATAAAACTATAATTGTGTTTCCATGGTAACATTTTTGCATATGCTAAATAGGTGTATTTGGTAAAATATTGTTGTGAACAATATACATGTAGTATGATAAGTGTTATTATAAGTATAGTTTGTTGATATTAATGTGACCCCCCCCCCTTAATGCAGAAAAATATATTATGGTTGTTTTGCAGAATATTATTGTAACATTTTACTAGCAAATCATGCAAAGCTTGTGATTCAATTTGCTTATAATTTTCTATGTGCGTATTCATTATAGTATGCCTATAATCTGGAGATATTAACTAGATCCTAACCTTTATACATGATCAAATTGTTTACATGGTTATTGCGCAAATATACTAATTTTCTGCAAGAAAACTTAGCATTTTTGCCCCTATAGAGTTAATTGTGGTTGTTGTACACCTTGACCATACTCCAGGGGTCCTACAAATCTGGAATACTCCAGAATTCCGGACTTGCTGCACTATGAAGAATGAACTTTTCTGCTGAAAATAAAAGTTATTTGATGAAAAAATCCAAAGTATTAACAAAGTTTTGGTCATTTGAAGTTTTAAAGCTGAATTTAACAATAGCACAATGTTTGAAACAGTGTTATGGTGTAGGGATGTGTGCAAATGGTACTTGAAACAGACTTATGTCTAATTTTCAGAATTGGGCATTATGCCTTAGTAGGATCCCTGATACTCGTAATTCTTTCCGCTTATGAAAAGATACAATCTGAGTTACAAGAAATCAACTGTTAAAATATACTGATTTACAAGGATCAGGTTAAAATCTCCACACTATACCTCATATACATAGGAGAGATCATGTTTGTTTACAAAGGCATTCATACCACCAGCTAGCTATTGGTGAATGGCAGTTTTTTATTGTTCATTCATCCAATAGATTGCCGGTGGGCATTTTGCATATGAATTCATCCAATAGATTGCTGGTGGGCATTTTGCATATGAATACAGTGATCTCTACTAAAGCCTCTTGACTTGTACTTGTTTTACAGTAAATATTTTTTCGATAAAAGCTATTTAATGCCAACAATGTTTTATTTTACTAAAGTTCAGTAATTTCTCAGTCACTGGCAAAAATTGGTTACAGCTAGAGCAAACAATAAGGTACTAAGAGTTCATGTGACATTTAATTTTACCCTTTAGTGGATCTACTCCATCGGAAAGCAGTATTATTTAATTAACACAACTTCAGACATCACCAAGTGGGAATTACCAGTATGCTAATTATATATAATATAATGACAAAATTTTTCTTTGATGGTCTCTCTTAACAAAATCAGTATGTCTCCCCTACTATATGAATTTTGTGCACAGTTTTTTGCTGAAGCGACATAAAAAATCCACTAGCGAACATGTATATGGTTCAGATAGGAAACATCACGACACATCCATATTTTTGGCCATACAATTAGGGAACAATTAGGGCTTGGGACGTTCAATGAGAAGAATTGAGTCAATGAGAATCATGTACACATTTATCAATCTTCAAGTTTAATTAATTAGCTGGAAAAACTGGAAACGAACCTAGAACTAAACAAAAGAAATTTTCACTATCTTGTGTGCTAAGTGATTATTTCAATCCCAATAGTTGTGATAATGAATTAATTTTCTTCACATACTTACATGATAATAAGAGAGGCCATCAAAGAAAAATTTTGTCTTTATATTATATATAATTAGCATACTGGTAATTAACACTTTGTGAGGTTATACTGTAGATTGATCACTATTAAGCCTAGATAGGGGGGGGGGGTTATTCACAAAGCATACTGAGGGAAATCTGAGAATTATCTTTAAAGCTTATTAGTTGTCCTAACTGTAAGTGTATCAGCTTACTTGGAAAATCAAGATTATCCCATTTTTACATAGTTTAGAATCATTATGTAAAGAGCTACAATAATCACAAAGAAAACATGGGTTATTCTTTGTTTCGAGGGCAATACAGTACATATATGTGCAGCTCAATTTTTTAACTTAAATAAAAATATATCAGATTTCTGTTAGTTTGTGAGTACCTGGCATGGTGCGCATCAGCTGTTGGAAAATCATACATGTATATAAGGTCTGGGATGTGTACCTGTCAGCCTGCTTAATGTTCATATATATATATAATAATAATAAATGTACTCACTTATATTCTGTCTATTAACTAGGGTGTCACTAATTTGGAGACATTATCATCAACTTTGCAACAACTGTGGGCCTTGTCCGAAGAAGTGGCAGCACAGCAAACCAATAGAGCCCTAGGAAGATATGAGGTATGGTGTATAAAGGATTTTGCATGAGTGCTTATTAGTCCCCTACTAGGTTTTGACCGGAGGGGACTATAGGTTTGCCCTCCGTCTGTCTGTCAAAAATTCTGGATCCTGACATAACTGTAACAGTTTCCAAGCTAGGTTTATGAAACTTGGGCAATAAGGGGATTATGCACATCTAAAATTATTTTGATTCCGACTAAAATTGTGGTTGCTATGGCAACAGAAACATTGAAAATGGCTTCAAACCGGTAGGGGACTTCTGTATTGCTTTTTGTTTACATACAAGTTTTATTAAACATGTGTCATATTGTTTTTGTTGGTGAGTTTAATATAATTTGTAAGATATGAGCATGAATGTATTGCAGATTCTATTTATCACATAACCTTAGAGAATGCTTATTTTCATATGTTTCAACCAAAATTTAGTTGTACTATGAGCGTGACATCTTGACAATGCTGGAATTACTATCCTGATGTTATGGGCCTATCAAGGTTTGGATTGGCCAACGTATTAAGTCTAAGAGTCATGTAAGTGCTTTGATAAAACAGCACCCTTAGTCAATTGTGTCTTATAATCCAGTTCGAGACGACCTCCAGTGTATAATTTTGTATAGTTCGCTAACTTTGAATTTCAGGTGGATGGATGTTATGAAATTAATCTATTGTCTTACACATAACATACCGTGACGTATGACCTGCGGCAATGATCCAACATCGAAGTTTTCATGCTGTGCTTACAGTGCAACCTCTTTAAAGCAACCACTCAATAGCAGCCTCTACATAGCAATCACTTCATAGGAACCACCTCATAACAACCTACCCATCAATAACTACTCCATAAACATAAACCTACCCATAACAACCACCCCATAGCCTATAACAACCACTCCATAGCCTATAACAACCACTCCATAAAGACCACTTCATAGCAACCTACCCATCAATAACTACTCCATAAAAACAACTTCATAGCATCCTACCCATCAACAACCACTACATAATGGACCACTTAATAGCAACCTACCCATAACAACCACTCCATAGCAAATTATCCATCACAACCTCTACATAAAAACCACTCCATATATACATAGAATATACATAGCAGATGGCTGTTGTGTAAAGGTTGCACTGCATAAAGATATATGATGTAGATGGTGGACAACAGACATGTTATCTTAACAACAGATTATATAAAAATATTTTTATGCCCCCGAAGGGTGGCTTATTTAAATTGAACCGTTTGTTCTGGCAGTGGCAGTTTTTTTGTATACAATTAATGCTGTTGCATTGAAACTTGGTACATTTATTATTATCATTAGTAAACCCTACCAGACAAATGTTATAACTCTAGGATGTTTTTGTAAGGAGTAACAACCCTTTTTAACTTAGACTTTTTAAAGTACTTGTGACTGTATACTATCAACATCGCATGTCGGGGGCATATGTCCCTTACAATGACAGCTCTAATGTTTCGTATGTGTCAGATGTTGAAATTTGGTCTTCTTCCTTCTTCCGTGTACTGAGTTGGGAACTTGTAGAAAATTAAACATGTTCGTTGTACAGTGCCTTTCATTGGTCTATATACATGTAGTCCATATAATTCATTTGTCGACTGTTTTCAAGAAAACAAGTTCAGACTTTGTTAACTCCAAACATTGCTGTTTGGGATGCTTTTTAACTGCTGATTGTATGTTGCATCGACACCTATTTTTACTTTGTCATATATTCTCCGACTTCCTATGCAATAGATGCTAAAATGTGATGAATTATCTCACTCTTTATGGAATTAATACAGAAAAATGTTATGAATTATCTCCCTTTCTATGGAATTAATGCTGAAGAGTGTAATGCATCTATGGAATGAATGCATGATCAAAATGTGATGAATTATCTCCATTTGTATATAATTTTGTGAACGTATGTGTGATTATATATTTGTTAGAAATTAATACTGATGTTAAAACTAATGTATTAAAGCAGGCAGTGTTTTATCATATTGACATTAGAGAATACAAGTGGAATCTACATGTAACCATGTTAGGCCAAGATAAATCAATTCCTTGATTATTATTCCTGATTCCTAATATTATTCAAGCTGCACAGACTTGTTTTATTTTCTTTAAAACTAGCACTTCTTAAAAAGTTTCATTACTATCAAAGAAAGCTAATCGGTCCTTAAACTTGGGACATTTAACAAAAAATATTTTCCCTTCCCAATTTTAAGAAAGATTTTGTATGGTAATCCAGGAATGATTTAACATGGTCTTAAAAATTTAGCAATGGTCTTAAATGTTTTGTTGCAAATCTAGTATCATTGATTTATTGACGATCGATTAATGTTGATTTATTGACGATCTATTAATGTTGATTTATTGATGATCTATTAATGTTGTTTTATTGACAATATCTAGTATCATTGATGTATTTTTAAATCTATTAATGTTGATTTATTGACGGTAATTAATATCATTGATTTATTGACAATCTTGTGTCATTGATGATCTAGTTATATTGATTTGTTGAATAAACATACTAGTGATATCTGATTACATTTTGTTGTCTATTTGGATATATTGGTCATGTTCACACTGTAACCAACCAAAGCCACAATAGTAAGTTATAGAGGATCTTACACGAGTGTTTTTCTATATTGAATTTATTATACAAGTTGAATAAAATGATAAAACACGAGGCTTAATAAATTAAATCTGGAATGACACGAATGTAAGATTCTTTTTATCAAATAAACTAAATACACAGTAAAAGTGTGTCAAGAATGCACACACTTCCCTTAAGCGAATAAACTCCATAGGAGTAAAGAGGTCCCTTGAATGAGCTAAGAAAATAGTGCAACAAAGTATACTCCCATGTGTTAATTTTTCTGCTTTTGAAAATAATATTTCTCATATTTGACCTACTGACCTCAAAATCAATAGTGGTCATCTACTGTTCATGACCAACCACCATGTAAAGTTTGAAGATCCGAGCGGCAAAGCGCTCTGAACTGTTGTTGAACAGAATCCATTTGGTTGACCGACCAATAGATTGACCAACATGTGCAAAGCAATATACCCCCTCGTCAAAGATTAGATGAGGAGGGCATGACAATTGAGAATTTGAAAGTTAATCCATTTTCTATTTGCTCAGAAATAATGATTTCTATACATGTATGAGCGTTGTCCGCAGTCACGACATTTGTCCCCCATTTCAGTACCAAGTAATCATTTTAGCTCAACTTTTCGAAGAAAAAAAGTTGAGCTATTGGCGTCACTGGATTGTCTGTGTGTGCGTTGGTTAAGTTTATTGGATTGAAATTTACTGTATAGGTAGTTTGTTTGAAGGTGCATCTTGTGAATGAAAATTGGGCTGTCGGTGTCAAGGTCACCTTTACTCAAAACTTTAGTTTAGGAATAAGACTTTGTGATGTTAGCCTTAGGCAGCTTATGTGAAGACCCTGCTTTCAGGAAAAAATGGCAAGGTCAAAAATTCACGCAACTTAGCAGAAATCATACAAACATCAAACATACATGATAATTGTTTTATTACGTGTAAAATTTGGGTAAGTTAAGTTCCTAAAACAAATCTTATACCCGTCTGAACTTGAAAGCAAGTATGGCAGCCGCTGTAAACTTTACATATTAATTGGTATAATTATTCATACAGGATTTGATTTCATGGTTGAGGTCATCCACAAAATTAAATACCCCGCAAGTATAAATGAATTAACAGTATATATATCTTTCTGCAACACAGCATACTTTAGTTAGGTAGGGTCATGACTCGCAAATGATTAAAGGATGGCATAATTACAGTAACTGTGGATATAAAAATATCCATTCTCCAGTATAACTGTTTATACAAAAAGCAAATTCGTTGAATTGATCTCCCCCTCCTAAAGGTTATCAGTATTATTGCGCAGTTTGGATTTGTAAGTTCAGTATTATTGCATAGTTTTGAATGTAAGTTTCCATCGGATAACAAGGTTAAGTATCAAACTATGAATTTTCTGCAGACTAATTATACCCCCACACAACAAGTTGTAAGGGGGGTATACTGGATTCAGCTTGTCCGCCCGTCTGTCTGTCCGTAGACTCATTCTTGTGGACGCAACTCCTACAGTTTTGGCAGGATTTCGCTTAAACTTTCACAGATGAACAACCGCAACATATAGATGTGCAAGAAGAAAGGAATCTGCGCTGCGATGAATTTTGGCAGAATTATGGCCCTTTGCTGGCGGGGGTATATTAGTCTGCCGAATGGCGACAGTTCTAGTTGAAATAAACATTGAACGTTTCAAATCAGGTTGGCTTCGTAAGCTGTATGGCCAGTCGACATGTACAAACTCTACCAGCCTGTAGTATGTTACTCACTATGTTAGTACAATGAGTCACACTGTTTCCTGCTGTATTAGTGTTTCAAGAATAGCAGCACATACCAAAGCTACGAGAAACTGTCTCCAAAGGTATAACTGTACTACCTTTTAGGAGACCCCTAAGATGTTTTGTAATTTTTAGCGTTTTTAGCGTTTTCTTGAATGACTAAACTTCAAGTGGTGTCAACAGAGCCAAATTAAATATCCTGAAAATCATATGTGGCCGACCATTTTTGCCACACAAGAGGCCTTCAACCACTTTGTTTCCATATTTTTATTATTTTTATTGAATAATATCTTTCAGAGCACATTAAATTTACCATAACTTTGCCATTTGTCGACATATTTGCATAAAATAACTTTTATTTTGGTCAGAAATCATAGCTCTTTCAGGATAGACTAATACAGAATTCTGGATTAATCAGGAATATTGACACCCCTGTGTATGGTAGTCTGTTTACACACATCTGTCACTTGTATACAAATATTACAATATCATAACTTTGTATTTGTATTGTTTTAAACATTTTAATTGGAGGTAAAGGCAGTGAAAAACCAATACCTTTTTCACTAAGGTACATTGAATACGGTACATATAGTCTAGCATCTAGAGTTTTTAGTGTGAAAAAAAGGTCCAGAGCATTTCTCAGTTTATTCGTGTAGAGGGATGCTTGAAGTTTAATTTTAGCGAGGGTGGACATCTGAGATCCTGTAGGTTACCATGGAAACCATGATGGCGTCAAAATTTCCCGCCAATTTTTTAGTACACACTCCGTCTTAATCTAACCTTTCTAAATAGTATGTACAAACACATATCAATTTTATTATGTGTAATATTTAAAGTACCGGTATAGAGCTCAGAAATGATATGTGGGTCAAGGTCATTTAATGTCAAGGTCAAGGTCATTTAGATGTCAAAAGACCTAAAAATGGATAAAAAATGTGTTTATACCCCAAATAGTTATTATTCATATGCGCAATTTTGTCCATATACTTCATTAATTCATTTCAACATCGCCTGTTATCAGTTGCACTTACAATAAAATTTATTTCGTGTTGACATGGCGAATAATAATGAAATAAGGAGGAATTTCGTAACCCCACCCCAATTGAAATTGTCCATATATTTTGATAATCATGACAAAACTGTATGCATTGCATTTGCTTCACCAAGTGTAAAAGTGCAAAATGTGCATACATACTACTGTATGTGCAACCTTATTACACAATGATACCTGGCTCAGCATTCGATTTGATATGTTGACCAATGTCACGAAGGTGAAGGTCATTACAAGGTGAAAGTTCAAGACAATAATTCCAGTCACATTTTTATGTTGTTAAAAGTGCAATAGCTTTGGGGTTTTTTTTGCTTCTGCGAGGAGTATTTCCTCCAATCATGTGTTGATTTTGTTTATTTATGTAGGCAGGTGTTTGAAGTTTAATACTAGAGAGGGTGGATAGCTGAAATAAAGTCAGTTACCATGGAAACCAAGATGGCAGCCAATATTACAGCTCATAACCAGTCCAAATTTCATAGTCCGGGCCGTAACCCCGAAAAATTGATCTAACCCTTTCATTGTTTTTTCTTTAATGATTTTAGTTGACAAGACCGTTAAAATGGAATTTCTGACGGGTGCCATTTTGTCACCACTGAGAATTTTGAGAAAAATTCGGTAAAACGTTCCAAAATATAAACGAAACTGCGAATTTCTGGAATCGGCGATCTACAATGTCATTTTCAATCATATTTTGTAATAAATCACACTAAAATGTAATTATCAAGTTTCAGTTGAAGACTGTAAAATTTTAGTGTCTTGTATTTATGGAAAAGGAGTTATTTTTGGGGTTAAAACATTAAAAACTGCACATAAAAATGCGAATTTTTGGAATAAGTCGTCTATAACGTCATTGACCATTTAATTTGATAAATAATCGCTGTGATAGTTTCATAGTGACTTGCGATTAAGATATTAAGCATCTTAAGCTAGATATTTTTTGGGTAAAACATCGAAAATTGTAGTTTTTGGAATCTGTAGACTATGCACAATGACATCGATCATTTTATTTGGTGATTAATATGTCAATGTAAATGGTATAAAACTATAAATAACCCTGCAGTTTAGATATCAAACATCCTAAGATAGGCTATTGTGCAAAATGTGACTATTTGGGATGAAACTAAAATATATACATGTTTTGAGTTGGTTAAAGCAATAACAGTACCAGGCAGAAGTTTGTATCACAAACAACTTGGAATACACATTGTATACCAGGTAGTGTATTGTCTACCTTATATACATGTAGAACCAGGAATACCTTCCATATCAGTGTTAGGTACCATAAAGAGTACAATATGGCTCTCCCATGCAGTGTTTAATATCCTAATAGTCTGGAATGACAATGGCAGTCCCTATAAAACAAGGGATAACTCAGTCAGGTAGAGTCAGAACGTCCCCATAGATCCAGACATATCTGTTTCCAGCAGTACAGTATAAGGTTACCCATACGGTCACACCCCTGGCATTATTGTAGGCAACGGCAATTTATAGAATTGTTTTTCTTGTCGAGTACTAGTGGGTCATACATAGCAATGGCACTACCCTAGGATGTACACTCACAGAGCAACAACGAGTAGTTGCAAACTGTGTTGGGTACCATATAAAGCCAGGAATGGCTGTTTCAGGCCATGCATGTGACAAAATGGAGCAATGAATAGTTACTCCATACCTTGTTTGATACTCTTTAGATTTACGGATGGCTGAATCCAGCAGTATTATGTATTAAGTGAATTCAGGAATGATTCTGTCAGGCATTTATTAACAAGGGAAGACTTTAAAAGTAATTTAGAATCAATCACCGTTTACAGCACCATTAGGGTACCAATGTATGTCATACATAGCTTACAGTGATTGCTCGCCTATAGAGCTAAGCAAGGATATGTAGATATATTACATAGAACAAGAAGGGCAGTCAGGACTGTGCATTGTTGAGTACCATATAAAGTCAGTTTTTGATATCTATCTAAAGCCTATGTTTCACTGAACATGTTTTTTTCTCGGCGATGTACTCTCACCGGTTTATCGTGGTCTAGGTGTAGCTTTGGGGAAGTCATGGGACAATTTGTGATATCGGGAGGGTTCGTGATCAATCGTGAGAAATCGGGATATCTTCCCGACGTTATGCGTCTGTCCCACTGCCTCGGACATGTACTCCTGATGGTAATTTGGTGCTTCGAAAGGCGTCGGGAACATGTTCCCTGATGTCTCAGGGAAGCTCCCCACTTAAGTGTCAGGAACCTTAGACAACATTTCGGTGTCTCATTCGAGGTCTCGAGAGTTATTCCCCGAATGTTCGCTAATACTTATCGGGGGTGATTCGTGTGGTACCAGTAGGCATCATGAGAACTTGATTGATTGAACACATTGGTCCTACTGCCAAGGGAATGTACTCCCGAAATTAATCGGGAGTTTGGGGCGTCGGAGAAAGGTTGAATGTGCAAAATCACCGGGGGCCATCACGAGAAACTATATGTAATTCTTCCTCGTGGATGAGGAATTCCTCAGTGGGACATAGGCTTGATCGAGCAATATAAATTATAGCGAAAAATGCATGTGCCAGAAAGTGTCAGGTGGCAAATGAGGTTCAGGGAATAGTTTATTAGTTCGATTTTGAAGCAAATTCTTAATAATAATATTTAATCTCACTCAGGGCCAAATACTTGGTGTTTCCGTCACTCCAAGGGTATGAGAGAGAAACTAGTAAGGAGCTTAATAGTTGCATTTTGATTCGTTTTTGGTATGACCCGGTCTGGCAGATCGAACCAGGTTCACTCCGCACTCGAAGCGGCCGCTCAACCGCTAGACCATCGAGGTATGACTGTTCTAAGCAGTACATAGTATTTATAGCGCATGGAACGACTGTGTTATGCATTGCTAGGTATTATATAAAGCCAGGAATAGGAAAGACAATTTTAGGTACCACAATCGGTGTCGAAATTGCTGTGTCTGGCAGTGAAAGGTATGTACTCATAGGACATTGAATGGTTGGTCTCATTGGTAGTGTTCGTACCATACAGGGCCTAGCAAGTTTGTTCTCATGGGTTGAACACGTACATTTGCAGTACAACATTTCTGTGTCCCAAATAGCATGCACATTTATAGTGTTCCGAGTACCCGGGTAGTCGATCGGAAGAATGACCGAGTAACCGAGTACCGATTTTAGTACTCGTTGCCATCTCTAGTTCCACTAGCTTCTGAATCACATGGAATCCCAATTACTCAAAGGCCATATATGTGATGCCTGTATTTGGTTCTAATAGGTACTTTATATTTCTGGCTTATAATTAGATGGTCGTATGTACAAAATCAATATTCTGAGAAAAAATTACTCTTTACGTTTGGAAAAACAAGCTTTTTGAACTTTTCGTGAAAATAGGCTCATAAGAAGCGCATTGAGATGCAGATGTCAAATATGCATGATTCTTATAAGTTCGACCTCCTAATTCTAAGCCAGCGATATGATCAAAATATAAGACCGGAATGGCTTTATGTTTATATTCAAAACGCCACACTTATCATATATTTAGTGATGTTGACCCCCAATATATCGAAATTTAGCTCAAAGCATGGTATTAGATAAAGGATAACTTGAACTACTGATGATATGGCAATATTTTAGTCTTACAGTAATTACTACCAAGTAAAATTATTTATGAGAGTGTAGTAGATCGATTCACAAAAAAAGCTAACCTTTCATTTCAATTTTGAATGTTTTATCCTAAAATAACAGATACCCCGAACATATCACATTTTTTTACCATAGCCTAGCTGAAGATGTTTTATATCTTAATCGCAAGTCACTATGAAACTATCACAGTGATTATTTATCAAATTAAATGGCTAATGACGTTATAGACTACTTATTCCGAAAATTCGCACTTTTAGATGCAGTTTTTAATGTTTTAACCCAAAAATAACCCCTTTTGCATAAATACACAACACTAAAAATTTACAGTCTTCAACTGAAACTTAATAATTACATATTTTAGTGTGATTTATTACGAATTATGATGGAAAACGGCATTACAGTTCACAGATTCCAGAAATTCGCAGTTTCGTTTATATTTTGGATCGTTTTACCCCAATTTTCTTAAAATTCTCAATGGTGACAAAATGTCACCCATCAGAAATTCCATTGCAACGGTATTGTCTACTGAACTTATTAAAGAAAAAACAATGAAAGGTTTTCGGCCAGGACTATGAAATTTGGACTGGTTATGAGCTGTAATATTGGCTGCCATCTTGGTTTCCATGGTAACTGACTTTATTTCAGCTATCCACCCTCTCTAGTATTAAACATCAAACACCTGCCTACATAAATAAACAAAACAAACACATGCTTTGAGGAAATACACCTCGCTGAAGCAAAAGAAACCCAAAGCTATTGCACTTTTAACAACATAAAAATGTGACTGGAACAATTGTCTTGAACTTTCACCTTGTAATGACCTTCACCTTCGTGACATTGGTCAACATATCAAATCGAATGCTGAGCCAGGTATCATTGTGTAATAAGGTTGCACATATAGTAGTATGTATGCACATTTTGCACTTTTACACTTGGTGAAGCAAATGCAATGCATACAGTTTTGTCATGATAATCAAAATATATGGACAATTTCAATTGGGGTGGGGTTACGAAATTCCCCCTTATTTCATTTTTATTCGCAATGTCAACACGAAATAAATTTTATTTTAAGTGCAACTGATAACAGGCGATGTTGAAATAAATTGATGAAGTATATGGACAAAATTGCGCATATGAATCATAACTATTTGGGGTAAAAACACATTTTTTAACCATTTTTAGGTCTTTTGACCTCTAAATGACCTTGACCTTGACATTAAATGACCTTGACTCTCATATCATTTCTGAGCTCTATACCGGTACTTTAAATATTACGCATAATAAAATTGTTATGTGTTTGTACATACTAGTTAGAAAGGTTAGATTAAGACGGAGTGTGTACTAAAAAATTGGTGGGAAATTTTGACGCCATCATGGTTTCCATGGTAACCTACAGGATCTCAGATGTCCACCCTCGCTAGAATTAAACTTCAAGCATCCCTCTACACGAATAAACTGAGAAACGCTCTGGACCTTTTTTTCACACTAAAAACTCTAGATGCTAGACTAATACTAATACACATAATATCAATTAAAATAAGACATACATAAGAGTGATTGCAATGTTTGTGTACACAATGTAACGTAAACAAGTGACCAACCTGAATAATTGATTTATACTAAAAATATATAATAATGACTGCATATTCAAGTGTCAACGTAACATGAAAACAAACTGGTAAGTACAGTTGATTGTTTTATTGTGCATGACTTTGAATACATTAATGCATCATTTCAACAATAAATGTATAAAATAATAAAAAATAAGATTTAATATCACTCCTACGAAAAGCACTGAAGTATGTACAAAGGGGGATAAGGAGGTGTGAGCTAAATAGATTTTCACAAGTTAGGCTTATTGTAGAAGAAGACGGTGATTTTAGCAACAATATTAACCCTATATTTAACCCCATAAAAGAATGTAGTTAATAATGAGACATGCAAATAGGTGCACTTATTTGTGAGGTTATAATGACATGGCCACCCCCCTCGAACACCAAAATGTCAGTATCTCACATGTTACCATAAACATTCTAATGACAAACCCAGTCAGTATCTCACATGTTCCTATAAACATTCTATTATTCCAACCATCCAAATGTAAAACTACATGTTTGGATTAGGTCACTACTCCAGAAACCTGCCCTCTCGGGGCGCATTGTTATCATTTCATTACAACACTCGCAACCAGTGCTTAACAAAAATAAACAAACATACAAGATCTATATCAAACAAAACACCTATGGACAAATAAACAGGTTTTGTGTCCTTCATTTTACACAGGAAATTCGCTTATACAATTTTAAGCAAGACATTTAACCCTAGGAATTAAATCAAATACGGATGCATTAATGCAATGGCAGACAGATTATGTAGTCAACTAATGTATCTGGAATTTCCTGACATGATTTCCTTTAAATTCTAACAGCTTTAAGCAAATTCAGAATGAATGACAAAAATTCTGACTATAATAGGAGATGTACCATGACACGGCATTTACAGAGTTCTTGACCATTACTTGATTTTATTGGTCACTTTGTTGTTTGATTTAGGCGAAGAGCAGCCAGGTTTTAGTTTATTGACCAACTAAAGAAATGATAAGAAATGAGTAAATCAACCAATAAGAATTATTATTGAGTAAATGACCAATTTCTAATATGACTTAAGTAACTGTTTAAACTTCACCAAAAGTCGAGTTGAGTTCAAGAATGCTTCAACATAAAGCCATTGGTGTTGTTTCATTTGAAAACGAAATGTAAGTTTTAAACACTAATAGTCATCTCCACGACTCAAAATTTCTTTGCAAGTTGGGCGTAATAATAAGGTATGCTCAAACTGTGCCGTGTAACATCCTTTGATATCACATAGTGGCGGATAAGGGTCCAAAATGCCGACATCACAGAGGTTCTTCAGTCCCATGAGATATTTATTCTCACCAATCCGATCCAACCAACGACGACAGAATGCCAAGGTCCCAAAGTTCTGATTAATGACATTCAACAATTGTTTTGCTCTTTGTAATCTGAAGTATTAAAATCATGTTATTTTATACATATCAAACTAGAAGGTTTTTGGACACAATAACGTTTGTCTCCCACAAAACTCCAGCAGAAATCATCGGACCTGCAATTCCTAGCAATATGCATAACTCCACTTGGTGCTAAGTATTCATGTGAAGTTTCATTGAAACGTGACCAATGGTGATGAAGAACCATCCCAGACCAACCCATACATTCTCAAACAAACCTCATAACTGAAATATGATCTGCCAAACAAGACGGCTAACATGATCTTGGCCCTATATCCCTCACCTTTGTACATTAATCCAGTAGACCCATATTCAAACTGAACCTTGATCTTATCAAAATAAAGTTTTTCCAAATGGTGTCGAGGTAACCAGTATTTTTGCTTTGATTTCAATTATTTTAGCTATTTTTAGAAAGAACCACTCGGAGGAAAATTGTTACCAATTTATAATGAATCCAATCAGTACTTACAGACAAGACGATTTCCAAAGATTCTATTATAGATGTTAGCAACAACAAGAAGTATCAGTGAATGTGATGAATACCCCCAGATATTGCTTGACAGTCACTTAAATGTGCTCTGACAAACAACTAGACTTAGTACGGATCATTGATATCCAACCAATGGTATAATATATAGTTAATAAAGGAAAAGTGTAGACAAAACTTACAAGTGTAAAAAAACAAAGGACCATAACTCCCATAAAATTAATTCTATAAACGTGTGTCGTGGATATGCACAACAAGACTAGTTTTGTTGAAGTACGACTATTGGTAACAGAGAAATAGCGCGGACAAAATTTAAGAGTGTAAAAAAACAAAGGGCCTTAACTCCCTTAAAATTGATCCGACTGGCATTTGCCGACAATTTTGAGAATATTCACAACTAGACTTGGTACTGATGAGTCATGCGTAGTTTCGATGAAATCCGACCAATGGTTACAGAGAAAAGGCGCAGACAAAATTTGCACGGACCAACCAACAGACCAACCACCCAACAGACCAACCTCAAGCATGATTCCAATATAGCCCCCATATACTATGTATCTGGGGGTATAATAAGCCACGCCTTCGGCACAGTTTTATGACAAATCATGACAAAAATGTCTAATTTATACGAGGGTCACACAACACCTTTTTCTGTATAATTATTTTGAAATCTGGCATATGGTTGAATTTTCATGATTTTTTAAGTTAATCAGGAAAGCGTACTTACCTTAAAGGAACGTGTCCGACTTCAAAATTTTTCATGTAATGTGATGTCTCCATATCGTCATGTACTACACCACGACCAGTGCTACCAAATGTCTCGATGGCATAGAATTCCATTTCCTGCAATTAAACATTTGGATAAATACTGTGAAAGTTGATATTACTGTGGGTCAAACAGTGTCACAGCGAATTTAAAATTTTTGCAGTTTGGCATGCGGAAATATTAGCAATTTTAATATTTCTTAGCCTCGTATGTTGTAGGCCAAAATTTACGCTAGAGGAAATGTTAGCAAAGTTTGTAAATTCGTTAAGGTTTCCACATTGTTAAGTTAACCACATTTTAGACTTTGACAACCACTTCATATCTGAGGGTATAAAAATGAGGAAAATTAGAATTTTATAAACGTCCATAATTCTTCCAATATAGGAGCTATAGTAATGTAAATTTTGATGAAATAGAATACTGTTGTTGTGAGCATATGCTTGAAGTTTGAAGTTGATACCTGCAAAGGTTTTCTAGTTATTAAGAAAAACATGAAACATGTGGACAGACGATCAGACGGATGGACAATGTGATACCAATAGGGTACTGCAAAAAAATTAGCGGGCCCTAATAAAAATGCAACTAACCTCCATTTTAGTTTGTTCGCCACCTTTAACAATCGGGACCGTTTTTCCTGCATGTATTCTGTAAGGTCCAATAGAATGACCATTGAGGTTACGTATTGATTTCACTTGGTACGTTTTACCGTCTAATTCTACCTCGTACGACTCCATCACTTCCTGGATTGCTGACCCAATCTCTCCAAGTCTAGCGTCAATACCAGCTTCCTGAATTTATAATACAAATCAGTTGACACTTTACTTTGTAAGGGCTGTGGATCAAACTAGGATTCTTTTATTACAAATGTAAAATAGAGAAAGACGTATATAGACACAATTCAATTTCTTCAGGAATTAAATCACAACATATGTAACGTATGGTTAAAATAAAATCTTTTGCAACTTTTTTTCTGTACATTTTTACTTTCAGTTAGGATATTGTAGTGCACAATACCTCTAACATGCAATGTCATTGCTCAAAATTACCCACTCTTAGTAACTTATTCTTTAGGAAGTTATGTATAAGAATATAACAGATCTTGATCCAACAATCTTGGTTATGACGAATATTTGTACCCAAATTTCTGGCCGAAATCCTGGATTACTCGCAGCAGCTCTTTACTCCATCAATGTATGGTTACCCATTTCCAAAACTTTTTTTTAATTACCCGATTACCAGTCTGGAGGTTATGTGCGTATCTAGCTAATAGAAGCCTCCAAGTAGGATCACGGTATGAATCCCAATACAGCGCTTTTCAGTTCTGTAAGAGAATTGTTCTGTTTTCATATGGCTCTGACGGAACTGAAAACCAATGTAACACTCAGGATACATGAAATCTGAGTTCCGTTCGAGCGTTACATTGGTTTTATGTTCCGTCATAGTCAAAATATCAGGTTGTCCTGGTGACTGGCTCATATGTTTCTAAACACTAACCTTGATTCCTGTGTTTGTTGCTGCCTTCACTGCTTCCAATAACTTATCATACTTTGGATTAAATGTTAAGGTAAAAGCACAGTCTATTATGTGACCTGAAAAACACAATACCAGATATATAGTGTGATTATAGTAATGTTAAACTGGACTAGAATTGTTTATGACACAAAAACTTACGTCTCCCACAAAGGGCAATAACTCTAGCAATATTCATCCTACTCAAACTTCCTGGCAATAAGCACAACTAGGCTTAGTACCAGCTATTCATGTGAAGTTTCATGGAAATCTGGCTAGTGGTCAAGGAGTTTAAGTATAAGCACAGACAAACTTCAAATCTGATTTTTGTAAACTTGGAATGATCACTCAGGTTACCTGTAACCATTTACAATGATTATTTACATAACCTCTGAAATATAAAAATACTGATTTTAGTAAAAAAATGATTGTGTTGTGAAAATTCACAAATTTTGACATAATTATTCTTAAAGTCAGAGTGCAAAGGGTCAACGACCCATTAAATAGTACCGTGATATACCTTTTTTATTTCATATATTAATTCAGCATAAATGTATTCAAATATGTTTGTGCAAATTTTTATGGCGTTATCATTGGGTACAATTTACCGTCTGAAACATCCTTAACTGAAGTATGTGTGTTTACCACAACTTACCATTAATATGTGTTCCAAAGTCAATTTTACATACATCATCATATTGTAAGACTGTAGTGTCCCCGGCATTTGGTGTGTAGTGTGCTGCGCAATGATTGAGTGAGCATCCAGTAGGGAAAGCCAAACCAGCATCTAAACCCTTCTCGCCGATTGTCTTTCTCGATATACCCTCTAACGTCTCACAGATCTCTATCATAGTCATACCTGGCTTTATTATACTCTGCATGTACTGTCTAGTCTGTAAATGATTTAATACAAATAAACTGGTAACAGACACTTGGCACCAAATGTTGAAGACCTAACAGATATATGGTAACATGGTATCCAAATGAAGGAGATTAAAAAACTCACTAGGTGATTAAGTTTCATAAAGATTAGATCAAAATTGCGATCCTCTAGTGACTTCACAAGGTTTCTCTATGATTGGACCTTGTGACCTAGTTTTTTACCCCAGATGACCCAATATCTAACTTGACCAAGATTTTGTTGAGATAATCAATGTGACCAAGCTTTGGAGAAAATTGTGACCTCGAGTGACTACATAAACAAATAGTGGAGAGATTACAAGCGCTCACATTGTCACTTTTGACAGGTGAGCTTAAAAGTTTACCTGTCTGTGTGCTTCAGATGCTTGCCTAACTTCCTGGTACAAATAATTATTTGCTCTATCTAATGCTCGTTTTTCCTCACTTGTAAATCTATCTTTAGCAGTCTGGCTGCAATAGAAAAATACTTCAATTTTAACTTTCCAATTTGACCATTTTAGAACCATTCTGGATTCTGGAAAACAAAAGGGCCACCACTAAAATCAAGAGACTATAAAAGCATTTTCATGAAAATAATAGCAATTTGTTAGTTCCAGCATTTTTATATCAAAACTGTACAAACCTCAGATTGAACTGAGAAGCAGCGTATCGGGATACCTCAGATTGAACTGAGAAGCAGCTTATTGGGATACCTCAGATTGAACTGAGAAGCAGCGTATTGGGATACCTCGATGGAACGGAGAAGCAGCGTATCGGGATACCTCAGATTGAACTGAGAAGCAGTGTATTGGGATACCTCAGATTGAACTGAGAAGCAGCGTATTGGGATACCTCAGATTGAACTGAGAAGCAGTGTATTGGGATACCTCGATGGCACGGAGAAGCAGCAAATTGGGATACCTCGATGGAACGGAGAAGCGGTGTATTGAGATACTTTGGATAGAACTGAGAAGCAGCGTATCGGGATACCTCTGATGGATCTGAGAAGCAGTATATTGGGATACCTCCGATTGAACTGAGAAATGATGTTTCGGGATTCCTTAGACAGAACTGATAAGTAGTGTATACAGGAAAAAGAACAGTGTATGCCAGGCGCACATAGATGTTAATTTAAGCCAGGAGTATGCCTATTGAAGTACGCAATATGTACACTTTTCGTGCGAATGGTGTACGCAGCAATTTTTTCTATGTATTGGGATAACTACCATGTAAGGTGGTGACTAATATTTCTATTAGAGCAGTGCTATACAATGATAACAATAGTACAACAAGTATTTAAGAATTGCAAGCAATACAGAAGTCCCCTACCGGTTTTAAACCATTTTCAATGTTTCTGTTGCCATAGCAACCACAATTTTGGTCGGAATCAAAATATGTTTGGACGTGCATTATCCCCTTATTGCCCCTATCCACATACCAAGTTTCATAAACCTAGCTTGGAAACTGTTTGAGTTATGTCAGGATCCAGATTTTATGACGGATGAACTGACTGACGGCAAACCTATAGTCACCTCCGGTCAAAAACCGGTAGGGGTCTAACAAGATTCAACACATTCAATTGATACTTACTCATTGGCAGCAATAGGATGGTCCATGATCTCACCTTCAGGAAAATTACCATCAGTAAACAACTCAGCTACTGCTATCGATGGAGGAACTGTTTGCTGTTTAGCTGTACAATAATAAGAGTTTTGAAATTTAAACATACAGAACAAGACTACATTTAATAAACGCTTATGCCTCAGTGGAAGCCTTGTCCATTGTTCCCTTTGGAATGTTTGTCAAAGAAAAAATGCTAAAAAAATATGTACATTTGTAAAGGAGAGTAATTGTTCTTTTCCACTGCATTATAACTTAATGAGATTTATTTAACTATGAATTTCAAATTGATATATCCAAAACTGTTATGGCCTGGACAAGAATTAAGTATGAATAATTACAAAGGGGAACAACTCCAAAAAGGCGAATATAGAGTTATGGTTCTTGGGCACTGCACACCCTCTCATTGAGATCTATTCAGCTATAAAGTTTCAAATTGATATCTCTAATACTGTTTGAGTTATTGCCTGGACAAGAATTAAGTGTGAAAAATAAGTAAGGGGATTAACTCGAAAAATATCCATAAAAGAGTTATGGTTCTTGAGCACTGCACATCCCCTCAATGAGATCTTATAATTCACCTAACACTGTTTGAGTAATGACCCAGACAAGAATTTAGTATATAGTTATAGTGCAAATCTCAAGGGACACAACTAAGTGAATAATCAGCGAACCGGAACGTGCCGACGATAGGCGCATCTCCACTTGGTAGTGAAGCTATCCATGGAGTTTTTAAAAATCTGAGGAGTGGTTCTTGAGAAATAGCGTGGACAAGAATTTATAGTGGAAATCTTCCAAGGGGCATAACTGTGTGAATAATCAGGGAACCGGAATGTGCTGACGATATGCGCATCTCCACTTGGTAGTGAAGCTATCCATGAAGTTTTATTAAAATCAGAGCAGTGGTTCTTGAGAAATATCCCGGACAAGAAAGTCAAGTGTGACGGACAGACGGACACTTCGGCGACTATATGCTTCGGGAGCATAAAAACTAGCTAAGTCAATCAGGGGCCATAATTCTGTTGGTCACCAGGGTACAGTCAGGACTCAATATAACGACACACAATATACTGACAAAATCATTATAGTACTGACACCATGTTTTGAGGACTCAAGTATTAATACACTCTTTGTATCAATTCAATATACTGATATGTTGGAAACAAACAGCATCTTTGTATCAAGACAACACTGTAATAAAGACACTATTGACAACCTCTGTTGTAACGAACACATACGTCATTGAAAACAATGTCATTACGTTTTTCTTTGACAAATGTTACAGTGCACAGACAAGAGAGGTCTTGTAAATAAGAAATAGTTTTAAAACTATCGCTAAACATTGGGAGAAGCTAATTAACAAAATGTCTCGCATATAGTTGATATTAAGGATGGCAACGAGTACCAAAATAGGGACTCAGGTTCTCAGACGTTCTATCGATTGAGTGCCAGGCAAACCCAGAATGTACATAATGTAAGTATTGGGCCTAACCTTTAATTAGGGGAAGAATATTGGTATTTCGGTAACATGGGTGGGGAATGATTTTGTAAAGGTTAACTTCATTTTTTGGAAAAACTGCATGATATAAAGGTTTTTTTCAAAGGCATAGGGCCTTATTACGGATGAAAAAGAAAAAGGACTTAAAAACGCATTTGATATTGTATTGTGTAGTGTATCTACACATCACATGACTTTTCAGAACAAGACATACAGTTTCTTGTTGATAAAACAAAATATGTAGTGTCTAAAAAAATTCTTCTGATAAAAGGGTCAGCAACAACTGATATTTTTTTTTTCTGATTACTTGAGAAATGAAAAACATGCCTTTTGCAATAGCCTAGTGGACTTATGTATTTTCATTCGTTGCTGGGCAATGAAGTTGTTCAGTATAGGTTAGAATCCTGCAAAAGGTGCAAACTTAATTACTCCTTTAAACCTTTCACTGGAAACAGAAAGCATGACATACTTCCCTTTCACTGGAAATAGAAAGCATGACGTACTTCCCTTTCACTTGAAACAGAAAGCATGACATACTTTCCTTTCACTGGAAACAGAAAACATGACATACTTCCCTTTCACTGGAAACAGAAAACACGACATACTTCCCTTTCACTGGAAACAGAAAGCATGACATACTTCCCTTCCACTGGAAACAGAAAGCATGACGTATTTCCCTTTCACTCGAAATGGAAAGCATGACTTACTTCCCTTTCACTAAGAACAAACATGACTTACCTCCCTTTCACTGGACTCCCTTTCACTGGAAACAGAAAACATGACTTACTTCCCTTTCACTAAGAACAAACATGACTTACCTCCCTTTCACTGGAAACAGAAAGCATGACTTACTTCCCTTTCACTGGAAAAGGAAAGCATGACTTCCTTCCCTTTCATAAGACCAGACATGACTTCCCTTATACTAAGAACAAACATGAATTACTTCCCTTTCACTGAAAAACTATACTTACTGCCCTTCCAGTGAAGGTGGAAAACATGACTTACTTCCCTTTCACTGAGAAATGGAAAACATCACTTACCTCCCTTTTTCTTTTTCTTCTTTTTCTTCTTCTTTTCTCCATCTTCTCCTTCTGAAATGTTGAGTATTTTGGATACTTGAGTTGGATACATACTAGAAATTTACCATGAACATGTAGTATACAATATGATACATGCACTTTCAGGATTCGTTTATTTGGGTTTAACGCAAACTACTAAACTATTTTTCAGTTATATACGGCTGCCGATTCACCAAACAAGTTTATCTGGACTGTCTTCTAAACAGTTAATATAAATGATAGGATAGGTTACTTGGATTAAGCAAGCATCTAAATCTGCACCTTCTTGTAAGTAAATGATAGGACAGGTTACTTGGATTAAGTGAGCATCCATACCTGCACCCTCTCCATCTCCAGTTTCATTTATTTTCTGTTCTTCAAGCTGTTCTGTAACATTGTCAACATCTGCCTTATCCCCTGTATTATCTTCACCACCACCTACAGGTATACCGAGATAATTAGTAAGTTAGAGACATACTCAATTCAACAGATTATGACGGTCTAAATTAGAGAATGTTCAAAGAGTCAGACTGACGTTGTCGTTACGTCCTAATGACTACACCACAGTTAACAATGACTCAGATGCTTAGCAGTCTCAGTGAAACTACAGTTCCGGGTGGTCGTACGTCATGTACATGTAAGCTGTCACTGGCCTATTTGTTCCTCGTCTTCATGTTTCTCTTGATGAATCTTAGTGAGCTTTTTTTATTTTTTAATTATGTTTATTTGATGAGTCATAATCATATTAGACCAATTTTAAATCTTTTTTTGATACTTAGCATTGAGTGTCAGTTAAAGATGATGTCATGATAAATAGTTGACCTCTTTCTATATACATTTACCTGGATGTAGGACTGTCACATTAGCTTAATGCAATCCTACTCCTAGAAATCCTGGCATTTGTCCAGTTGTCTTAAAGTGGACCATAATAAAAACTGATTAGCCAATTGTGTTAACCACAGAGGATAAAGACGTTATTATTGGGAGGCGTTAAGCCTCTCATTACTACCATTGCCCATTTCTTAATACAAGTAGTTGCAGAAACTGTCAACATTTTCAATATTATTAAATATGTTTCTGCAAATATTTTAACTTTTTTACTTAAATCAGCATGTTTTTTTTATTTTAAGATGAAAAAATATTGTCAAACTGTTCGTTAAATCGATATTTTTGCAAATAATCTTTCCGCTGAGACCATATGGAACTTGTTTCATAATATGAAAATGACGTATTAATCACATGTCTCGGCTGTATAGCTATTTGAATAATTTATGCATGACGTATCCATCAAATGTTCCGACTGCATAGCTATTTTTAGAACTTATATTGAAGGTTCTGTAAGAAGCTATTTTTAGAATATACACTATTGACTAAGCAAAGTAGTTCCGAAGTATTTACATGTAATATAAACGTATTACACCAGCAACCAACTAGAAGACACTGAAATATAGGGCCTATATAAATAAACACTGTGTTAATTTTGACTAATGTAAATAATACAATGTAGACGTAATTGTTTTAACCAAATAACAGTCCAGAAAATTACTACTTCTAGAACAGGGTCACATGATCAATTTGCTATTATGAATGAATAGCTATTACCCTCCTATCGTCTGCAATGCCTGTTATTGGTTATGTAATCTTATAGCGTAGTACTGACCAGATATAAATTAGCGTCTCGGTATCGAAATCCAGCTGCGCTCGGTCAGTGTTTACTATAAGCGTAATGTAGAATCTGATAAATAGGCGCGTATAATTTTTTCTGCCGATTTTGATATTCGCTTAAAAGACATGTTTGCCAAATAAAATGCACCCTTTTTGCAATTGTTTATATATGCAACATGTCTATAAAGTCACATAAGCCTATTTTGATGTTTGACAAGATCTGCAGTTAGAAAACGAACATAAAACGTGTAAAGTAGGTTTGAACTTTAATAGCAGCAACCAGAACGCCTCCCACCAGCACTCTCAGTGCTTTGATTAGTATTGTCAGGATTGAATTGAAGGTCCTATAATCTAAGGTTTCCAATGCTAGCCACCACACTCTTGGCGCCAAGAAATATAAAATAAAGCACCAATGAAATAAAAGAGAAAAAATGTGCAGCAGTCCAATACAAGACTAAAACCGGCAGATTTTGGCTTGCAATTCAAATATTCTACCCTGTTACCAACACTGACTGACCAACTCATATAATAGCCTAATCAATACAGTGGTGTCAGGTAGTTAGATTATTTTATATGTAGTTGTGGTGCTGTTTGAATAGAAACAACCTCCATAGTAAACAATACATATATGCTGAAGTATGTGAAATATCGCCGTAAAACAAGATGGCTGCGTGTTAAGATGACATATTTTTTTCGAATTATTCTGCACATGCGGAATTCTGAATTGTGAGTAAATCAGTAATTTTACTCTGATGATTTGTGAAGCATACATTCTGTTTCAAGGCAAAATTTACGTTTACAAGCTTGGAAATCTCGGTGGTGCTGAACGCCTATATTAGCGACCAAATTAAGGAATTGTGGTTCCTGATTCTGACGTTCGTGTAAAGTGTGTGTATTTAAGGACTAAAGTGTTGATATATCCTGAAAGAAAAATATAGTAGCTACACGCCGATACCCATAATATACCTTTTCAATGAATAATAATCTTACACGGCTAAAAATGTGACAGGCACTTTTATAATCGGCAATTTTGTTAGTAGCCTGTCATAGATAGGAAACAGTGGTAAAATCTGATTTGGCTGGGGAGTATTTGGGTACGTGCTGACTGCCTATGCTATGGACGAAACGACTGTATCACAGACAAAAATTACATATACTTTGCAACAATAACAACAGTATGGGTAAAAGAGAGTAGCATTGTACTGTATTAGGACAACAGATACACACAAATAATATAGAACGTAACTCGTTACTTAATTAGATTGGTAGCCCTAGCTAATGTCCGAAAATGATTGTCCGAAATAAATGCACTTAAGTAAATAAATGAAAAACCTTTCTTCTTCTTCCGTTTCTTTTTCTTCTTCTTTTGTGTTTCTTCACCATCAGGATTTACATCACACGCCTGGTCATTGTCATCCTTACTTTTCTCTTCAAACTCGGTTTCTTTCTCAATTTCAGCCGTTTTTTCCATATTGCATGCCGTTTCCGCAATGATTGTAGCGAAATGACATTTACCGAAACGATCACGAGTATGTTTCACGAAATGGTTGCCCATCCATGTTGTATATTACTTATTCTAATATATTCACGTGGATTTATTTATGATAGTAAACATCTATACATTAGCCAGTCTCCTGGGAAACCTGCTATTTTGACATTATATAATTACTACTTAAATAAGGAAATATGATAGGTCTAGAATGATCGTTTTAATTAACTGTATATTTTGGATTTTACTGATTTACCGTTGTTCTTGGCTGCACATGACTTTAAATATTCAACTTCGATAATACTCGAAATGAGGGATGAAGTTTACTTGGAAGAAGAAGACGAAGAAGATCAACCTATATCCATTCAGATTCAATTTTATGTAATTTATCCATATACCTATATAGTATATCTTAATTAGCTTCAAATTTTCTTATGAACTATATATGTCGATATCGCTTAATTAGATCTAGTTCTTAAGTATGGTAATTAATGTCAGAAAAGTACTCTGATCGAGAAAAAAACCGCGGAGTTAATTGTTTAAAACTGTTACAGTATATTGGATCTAGGAGCCTTACAGTAATGTGACACAGATCTAAAAATCAAATTTCTTTTGCATCATATGCTTCATTTAGCTTACTTTTTTAAATAATAAAAAACCTCATAAACAACTTTTTTGTCAAAATAGCAGGTTTTCCTGGAGACTGGCTCATATCTATAGACACTGCCGAACTTCTCTTCCGAGTATTGATTAGACGTTCGTCATGTGATTAAAGAAACTGAGTAAGAATAAACTTTAAAGAAGAAAATGCTATATATACATGAGCCAGTCTCCAGGAAAACCTGCTATAATGACATTATGTACTTATTATTATGTAACAATGTTTATAAAAGCTCTAAAATAAGAAAAATACATATCTATTGATTCTACTTTAAGTAATTTACCTATATAGTACTATATCTTAGCTTTACAATGTCTCATGAATTATATCGAAACCACATACTTCGTTGCTATGGTGACCTATCCCGAAAATGTGCACCGATTGAGAAAAACGAGGATTTAGTTGTTTAAACAGTAGTAGCCTTTCTCTGAACGAAAACACTTTTAATTTGATAAGTATTTTAAAAATTTAAACATAATTCTAGCACATGATACTACTTTATACAATTTAGGTCAAGAATTGATCATATGGTGTAATTATGAAATTCTTGTTACAGTGACGTCGAATTACGTTCCAATGACGTTTGCGACGTCACACAAAAAGCACCAAAAAGGGACTCTACAAAAATAGCTGTAACTTTCTTAATATACAAGATATTAACAAACTTTCTTTTGCATTGTGCTTCATTAACATTATCCTTCAAGACTATGGAAAATCTCAAAATCAATATTTTTGTCAACATAGCAGGTTTTCCTGGAGACTGGCTTATATATATGTCCCATAATTTTTCACATGTTCATTTTGTAACCTTAAATGTATTCAGAAAGGGAAGTACAATGCAAGGTAGACGGTGGTGTCATCAGCATACAGTCGCGCCCGGGCAGTACATGCAAGGTAGACGGCGGTGTCATCAGCAAACAGTCGCGCCCGGGCAGTACATGCAAGGTAGACGCCGGTGTCATCAGCATACAGTCGCGCCCGGGCAGTAAATGCAAGGTAGACGGCGGTGTCATCAGCAAACAGTCGCGCACGGGCAGTACATGCAAGGTAGACGGCGGTGTCATCAGCATACATATGCGCCCGGGCAGTAAATGCAAGGTAGATGGCGGTGTCATCAGCCGACAGTCGCACCCGGGCAGTAAATGCTAGGTAGACGGCGGTGTCATCAGCAGACAGTCGCGCCCGGGCAGGTCATTCATGTATATACATATAGAAGGAACAGAAGAGGTCCCAGAACACATCTCAGTGGTGCGCCAGAAGTGAAACCATTGATAACCACAGTACTGACTGAGATATCCCAATTAAGAAGGAATGCGGGATCCATGCCACTATATGTCTGGAAACACCATATTACTGAAGCTTGGATAGGAACTTAGAGTGGTTAACTTTGTCAAAGACTTTACTGAACTCAATGAGGTCAAGATCAGTCTGTTTAAATTACCTGTGAACAGATTCTTAGATAGCCCATCAGTAAGCTGAATCAGTTCAGTATCACAATTAAGAACGCCTTTCAGCTCATAGAGAATGGTGTTTGTTGTAAAATGTGTGGATAGACTGGAAGCAATTATGTATTCGAGAGCTTGCATGATATCCAAGTTAGAGATAAGGGCCTGTTTTTTGATATTTCACATTGCCTTTGTCCAATCTGATGTGAGTGGACCAGTGAAAAGTGATCTTTTAACAATACTGTATCAAGGACCACATAACGCAACTCCTTTAGAACAATTGGTTTGATAATTTCTGGACACGCAGCCTTATCCAATTTTAAATTTGGTGCAACTTACAGACACCTTTGAGGTCAACATGGAATTATATCTCACACATGTGATTTAATTCTGTGGAGTCAATGACAATATCTGGTATGATAATTTCTGGACACGCAGCCTTATCCAATTTTAAATTTGGTGCAACTTACAGACACCTTTGAGGTCAACATGGAATTATATCTCACACATGTGATTTAATTCTGTGGAGTCAATGACAATATCTGGTATGACTGGGTATTTTGTTTTCCCATTGGCATTGCCACATAACTGTGACAGTGATAGTGGAAATACTCCTGAGAAAACAGACTAAAATTGTTTAGTCAGAATGTTTGCTTTACCAGCGCTTTCTGAGACAAGTTTGTCATTAGTCTGATCTGTGAGCGAACCAATACTATTTTGCTTTGCATTTGTTTTATAAGTGAGTAAAGTCGTTATGTGTGAAATGGTAAACTAAGTAGTCGCATACAAACAACAGACACATATCTAGAGTACCGTTTAAAATCATTGAAGTTATCTAATCAGATTGGGTGTGTATATATGCTCTTGGGAAAGCTTTGGTATAATAGTTACCTAAATAACTAGAATAATTACTAGATAATAAAACGTTGACAAGTTACATGCAAGATTTTCGTAAGAGCTAAGAACTAGCAGTTGGTAGCAGTAGCATGCATGTTTTCTAGTTAAGATTCTGTTTATTAATTAACATGATATCTACTTACCTAACACATTTAACACTTTATTATCTATAATCTAGATAATATGGTGTTATCTGGTGGAAGAAATATGCAACCATACATACCAAAGCCAACACACATGCATATTTCGAAATTTAGCAGCAGATTAGATAATGTGTTCATATTTCCACAGTGTTTTCTTATTCGGTTTTGTTCAGTTAACGCAAGACGAACATGTATATTGATTTCTTGAACTTTATCAAACTTTGAGTATTTAATCAGAGATATTGTTGCAAAATATCCCAGATATAGTGCGCCCCGGATAATGTGATATTTACAAACATTAATCGGTTTGGTCAACTGTTGCAAAATTGGTTTTACAAATTATAACTCCAACGCGATAAATTGCAGTACAAAAACAAACACAATATTGCCTATATTTGTGTTATGGATTAAAATCAAGGACCGTAACGCTCACCAATGAAAGCATTCAAACATTTGGCACAACATATAAAGTTTTCATGCTCCTAAATATTCAGAAACGATAAATATAGCGGATTTTATGTTTGTTTTTGTATTGCAATTTATCGCGCTAGAGTTATACTAAAGTAAACAGATAAAGTCAGTATTGTAATCAAAACATCACTGATACATCGTGCACACCTGATTAATCCACATTTGTGGAATATACCAATTATCCCGCCCTTCTCATTATCCTGGGCGCATGGTAGTGGATCTCAATAGATATTTGTTGATAATTCACTCTATTCACATATTGAACTACTGAACTATGTTAAATATTAATCTCATTGTTTCTAGATTTAAAGTCTAGCATACGCCAAAAGTTACGTTTTTAAATTTGTACAAGAGTGCATTGTCATCAAATAATTACATTTATCATAGAATAATGTACGTAGAACAATTTACTCTGTGGTATAGGCGAGGATATCACATGAAGAAGACGGAATGATAGGTGAATCAGAGCTTCTAAGTGCTGCGGATTATTATCCACATATGTTGCCTAATGTTTCACTTACTTATCTGAGATTAAGGTTTTATTCCGTCTGTTGTTTTCTACTTCAAATCAATATTTATAAACACTGATCACCATTACAGCTCATTCTCTGTATATATTTGGTCACAATCTCGCACTTTCTTGTTGCTGAGGGACTGGTTTCTCATTAGGAAAATGGAGAAGTTTTTAGTTTTAAGTGTCGCGTTGGTTGCTGTAATGTTACCAGGCAGTGCAAGTGGAGGTACAGTATGATGCTAATTAATTTCCGTGGGTTTATCTGAATGCAAAATGTAATTATAATTATATAATGCTTACTGGTGAGGTATGGAGTTCTATGAGTGAAATAGATCCTTTATTTGTAGCGAGTGATATAAGCTCCGCGCCCAGGGTGACTGCTTTAGTTTATTACCAAAAAGCAATACTTAACTGTCTGTAACTGTTTTATTTCTGAACGAAAATATGTCATGTGGGGGTTCATTTTCTTAGTAAGATAATTTTCTACAAATTGATGTACATGTACTTTTTGTTTTGATGCAAAATTCTAAAAAAGTTACTTTCACATAGTCACCATAAGCCCATTATCCAAGATTGCGGATTTTTGAATTAAAAATAGAATGGAATAATGTATTCATTCGCATTGTAACCACATTGGTAATTTGGCATAAAAAGTACCATTTTTGCAACAAGATAAGCATAAAATAAATAAAATATCTATGTATAAAATGTATATGAATTTCATTGTTACAACATAATTGCTCAAGGTGACTTCACTAATTGATTTTCATAGTAATGCTTTTCTTTATTTTTTGTTTTATAATACTTAATGACATATTATATAAATTTTTACAAAGTGACTAGACATAAGTAATTGAATCCCACTATTAGGATATTAACAAAGTCATTGCAACTGGAAGAAAATATATATTTATATATCGAACAAAGATTGATATCTTATTCTAACACGCTCTGCGGATTAATCCATATACGCATAGTGGAAAGCAAGCTGTATATTATTACCGCAGCAAAATACACCTGGCAAATTGGCTGGTACTATTTACACAAACAGCAAATTGGTCATATTTGTTTGTGCGCTCAAAATCACAGGTAACAGTATCATTGATAAACGAAAACGAAAATTCTTTTGTTTATGTTACGCAGTCGTTATTTAATTGTTCGCATCCGAACTCTTGTCTGTGTTTTATTTACCGACAAAATACAAGAACATATTTTTATTTATTAAATAAAGCCTTCCCAACTCTCATAAAATAAGACGAACTTTTTGATACACATGAAAGTATACTTTGCATTTACTTCAAATGTAAACTTTTAATTCTAAAACAGGGTAAACACGTATGGGTGATTCAAGTGACCACCAGCAACAGTCAGCAAACTGGTTCAATATAACTGTACATTTAGTAACACGCCAGTGATCAGTGCACATATATAAGGAGGCACAGACATCGACGTTTATGTAGTTAATGTTTAAGCTAACCTTTTTATATAAATAACTTGAGAAACTATATTGAAACCCTTATAAGAAAAACATCTAACTACCTGACCGTAATTGATTATTTTACTCCCCGTCCATTCGTTTATTTTACTCCCTGTCCATTCGTTTATTTTACCACCTGTCCATTCGTTGATTAAAATACTAAAAGTAATACATTAGACCCAATGGGAAAATAATTAATGAGTCAGTAAAAAATCTGAAATTGAATGGTAATTCAGTGAAATATGCTTTTTTTAAAATTGCTTTTAAAAATATTAAAGGTTTAAGGGTATCAAACTGATCGCAAACTGCCTTATGACAATAACTAGTTTAATATTCTTCTGAAAAAAGCAGAATGATAAACTTCTCCTGAAAATGTACGGATCATTTATCACAAAAGCTGTTAAACAATTGTAACGGTTTAATTTGGGTTTGGTGCAAAATATTTCTTTTTTCGTACATACGTTGTAACCTGCATTCTCTAGTTATGGTGTTTTAAGCATTTCAAATAAATGATTCGTACACTTTTGGCAATTGGTTCTTTGTATTTTTTTATAAGAATATAAATTATTTATAACATTGTTGTTAAATCGCAATCTTTAGACAAGAAAAGCTACAGATACACCCCTTTAAACATGTTTATAGATGTTAGTTTTTCATCAGGAATGACTATGGGCGGTGGACCATCTATGGGCGGTGGACCAACGATGGGCGGTGGACCAACTATGGGCGGGGGACCAACTATGAACGAGGGAAAGTCACCAAAGATCGGTAAGTCCAGTACATGTATTCACATTGTCTTATTTCAAGTTGTTCTTTTCAACTTTTGTTCAGGCATATACCCGTGTATCGAAACCAGATCAACCGGGGAACTAAATCACTTAACGCCATCCTATAATTCTAAACTTCATAACGAGCAGCACTTGAATGTTGCAAGTTGCCTCCCCTTTGTCGCATCAAATATCAAGAGAAACGTAATGCCACGTTATTTAACTATCTAAACACGTCAGTGTCTGGTTATTTTATTGACATAAGAACATTATTTTTATCACATAAATACCGTGATTTTCCATCTGAGAACAAATAACGGAACAATGTTCTCCAACACGTGTGATAACAAATGCGTGATGTCACCAGCTTTTCGGAGCGAAAACGTAACGTCGTCGGCTTAAATTCGTTATTTCTGACTTTGTTTTGACTCGGTAACGATGGTAACGTAATAAAAATAATCCACCACTCGTTGTCTATGGAATCAACATTTCTTAAACTCGTTACGAAAACATTCATTATTAAGCTCGCCAAAGGCTCGCTTAATAAGCTGTGTTTTCTACACTCGTTTAAGATATGTTGATCTCCAAAGACAACTCATGACGGATCCTATATAATGTTCGTCGCCTAAACAATAGGTAGCAGGCACTATAGATATAATCTGACCATTGAACGTAACCTTTCTGTATGTAGTGTATACAGTCTGTTACTTAAAGTGCAGTCACCGCTCAATACTCGTTATCGATCTATAGATACGACCTGACTACTGATTCATGAGTTTTAATGGAATGATCTGTATAAGCTAATTTCCCCGGAATTAATATTTACGAGGCCCACAGAAGAGGCTAGTCACTTTAGTTTTTGGAGTATAGAAGATGACCCAGTTCCAGAAGCATCCCTGATTCTTTTACGTTCCTGGTGTTGAGCATCATACACGGGCCCTCGATTAAAGTCTCGTCCGAAAGACTGTTACATGTAGTAAGTTTAATTATGTTAGATGGGAACACTGAAAGGCATTTCTGAGGCGGGATCGAACTTACAACCTTCAGATCAGCAGTCAGTAGCTAGCACTACCGGTCCACTTGTCCACCTTACCGACCTCATGTAATTTCATATGCTGGCCCAATTCATGTTAATGGGCGTCTACTCAAAGGGGGCAATGATGTATACTAGCCATTTTCGATCTAACCCCCCCGACTAATAGCAAAACTATATTTTTACCATAAACTATAAAGTTTACGTATTGTCTGCTAATTCTACCTATACGTTGTTTCAGATAAATGTGCTACGGTTCGTTGTGCAAAACCAGCGTGTGACAATGCTAAAATCCCTGACGGACAATGCTGTCCAGTTTGTCCAGAAGGTACGTAAACGTTTAACTCGTTTAATCAGGTCAGTCCTGTTTACATAACATTGTGTAAATAAACATTGTAATTTCTCTTATTAATGTCTTATTTTACAGACAATATGACATTGTGTATTAATATACGGCTTAGTGAACAATGTTTTTGTTTTAACTGTCATTTTCTCCAATTAATATTTTTAAAACAATAGCACTGCAATGTTATTACAATGTTTGTATACAAGTGACAGACCTGAATAAATGGACTGTACATGTTGTACATGTATGCAGATATGAGCGTGCGTGTAGAAAGCATTCGTTCTTTTCCGGGTAATCGTTCAGTATTTACGGAATGACTCGAAACTTTGGATATGTAACTTGTTTTGTATTTTTGGGTGGGTAACGATTTGACACAAGGTCACGACATACTGAATTCGTATAATTATCATACGCACATCGGTAAGTCCAAACTCGTATTTCAGAAAATGGGCAGTGAGAGAAGAATCTCGTAATCTCAGTCGAAAGTTGTTTACGCCAATCCTTTTGTTCTGATAGCACGCACCAATCAAAGCATTCCAACGGCAGCTCAAAATAAGTTGCCATGGAAATTAATTAACCATTTATACACTGTTAGTAAAACTGTGACAATACATGTATTGAGTTGTTTTCGTATCCTAAAAACTTAAAAGTTGCCAGAAATGAGATACGACATTTTCGAAGAACAGCGGTGTTATGGTCGGTTATCGCTGACTTGTTTGGTGCTTTAAACGATAGACACGGGATTGATTGGCCCTTTGTCCGAAGTGTGCGTCTGGGGAAATGAATAATACAAAACAATTGGTTGTATGAACGCGTAGCATTACATCAGGTGTTTCACGTAACAGATCATCAGGTGACGGCCATGTATTTACAAATCTTGTCGAAATCTTTAATTGGCTTCACTGGAAAGTAAATACGTGGGTTGATCGAGAAGTTCGTATAATTATGTTGTGAATCGTGTGTTATTGCTCATAAGGAATAATAAATAATATCATCATAATCTTCTATACATTATCATACTCTCTTATAAAAATGATTAAAATACCTAAAACAGTTACATAGTTGCGTCGATTCCAAAACAGTCACTTTGCGTAGACGCCGCACACCAGAAAACTAAACGACGTCACATAACGATGATAACGTCAAACGCAATTTAGGTCCAATGTATTGAGCATTTTCCCCACATAGTCACCACACGAGGCAACGAATATCTGATTTTTGACATGCCTAGCTCTTTTGTACAGATCCCATGATAAGAAATATATAGTTAAAGGAGAACTATCGAGCTCGTTGACAATCTGTCTAAAGGTTCTACTTCAGTCTTTTCGGATGATTTCTCTCACTTTTCATGTACGCACGGAATCACTGTCGACGGCCAGCCTTCTCTTCTGTTGTCTTCTATTGATCTTCTGTGCACTTTACATCGTTTGTGCCATTTGTAGGTAACTGCCGGACTATACGCCTTTAAATACCCGCACATTTTCATTATTTCATTGGTTTCAGTCAGTGTTTTTCATATTCCCACGCAACATTCTGGTAACGCGCCTCAATTCAATGTTACCCGTGAACGTCGTGACGCTGTTTCCGTTCTATTGACTGTTCAGATGTACACATTGCTAATTTGATAGCGGATGTAGTAAACAACATTATATTTTATGGAAATGACCCCACAGCATTGACGTTCGATGTGATATATTTGCGTGAATTTTAGCCACATAGAAAACTTTAAAAATGACATTATTTCAGATTCTAACACGATCTGCGGATTAATCCATTAAATATAGAGCAGACCTGGCCATTTTTTATTACCCTCATAAATACTGAATATCACTGCAGTGTGTTGATCCGTAGGGCCGTATTACCTCGAGTTGCTTGTGTAATGCCGTATCTCACGAGACCGCTAGGTCGAGTGAGATGCGGTATGGCGCAAGCAACGAGAGGTAATACGGCTTAACGGATTAACACCATTGCAGTGATATTCCTTTTATTATATACCTTCAAAAGTGACAAAAGCGCTTTTACGCGCGAAAATGCGTTTGATGTGTATACATTGACGTCATGAACGTCGGCATATTTTCGGCATATAACGCGACGCCCATTCATAAAAAGGTAATTGTTTACGTCGTGACGTCATTGACGTTGGTATATGTTCGGCATATAACACGTCAGACATGCATGATACGGATTCGGAAAACCAGACATGTATGATACGGAAAATGCAATCTGTCGCGTTGTATTCCACTGCGCGATTTGGCCTGTATACGTGACAATACATTGCTAGGTATATAATAAAACATGGTATCAAATTGGCTGTTACTATTTACGCCCCGTATCACGTGACATATTTATGAATGAATGAACGTAAAATTTATAGTAAATCTTCAACGAAGTGCGATGACAAGGCAAGATGCACGGGTATCCAGTGTTTCAGCTATGACGCATCTATTTTTAGAAACTCCAATATAATCTCGAAACTAAGTTTCATAAAAATTTCTGATAATCAATTCATTTATATTTTTCATTTCATTAAATAGCTACCCTATACTCGTGTTTTTCAAATTGTTTCAATATTTAAAATGTGTTATTTCCTTCAGAAAATTACGAAGGTCGTTTTCATTAACGAGGGAGGTAATTGTACCAGCTAATAAGTCACTCAATTTCAGCGTGGAATTATGTTAAATGTCAAATGGGTGAAAATGGAATGCGCGCAGTTAAATAGTGCGGTATATTATCGTATTTAGAATCGAAATAAAAACTCTGTTCTTGTATTTTGTCGGTGAATAAAACACGGGCACTCGTTCGAATGCATCCGAACTCCTGCCCATGTTTTATTCACCGACAAAATACGCGAACAGATTTTTATTTCTTAAAAAACAAACGATGAAAAATATAGCAATTGTTATGTGCAGCAACCGGGTGTTGCAGCGTTGCCAAGGGTACCGTTAATTGTCACATAAGTTGGCGGATTTTTATTTCCATCTATAATTCAACTGCAATCAAGTTGATAGTGAAGTAGGTTAGTCTTCCGTAGTTCATGATACCTTCTCGAGGCATGGTTGGTGAATCTTTTGGGAGAGGGATGTAGTTTATGAATCATTCTGGAGGCGCAGTTCATGAACCAGATACGAGGGGCATTTCATGAGTTATTTTGGAGTCGCAGTTCATGAATCATTCATGGGAAGCAGTTTATGAATCATTCATGGGAAGCAGTTTATGATCATTCATGGGAAGCAGTTCATGAATCATTTATGGGCAGCAGTTCACTTCCGGCAAAATCTGCCAGTTAACGGGGTGCCGATTAAACATAGCTTTAATCGGTCACCTGGTCATGTGACTAGTGATAATCCGTCACCTTACCACGTGATCTGACAGACTTCTTCTTATATGAGAGTCGCCAGTTGCGATTCCGTGCCCGATGGTGAGGTTTTTCTATCCTTAGAATATAACCTACATTGTGGGGCATTTTCGCGGTTAAATGAAAATTTAATCATTAAAATTTTCTCTTAACAGACTTGACGTCATGCGTTGGCGCGAATTTCTATCGGCCAATCAGAATGCAGAATGTTATATTCTAAGTTAGTTAGAACATATTAAGTAAATTTTAATGACTAAAAAGGACTCGCTTCGCTTCGCTTCGCTCGCTCCGCCCTTTTTAATCATTAAATTTTACTTAATATGTTCTAACTATAACTTAATGAGCTGGTGGTTAATTGGTTATTTTCTTCGACTTACCTGCGTCTACACGTAGTATATCAAGATGTCCGACGTCGTTGTTTATCGTGACGTCACGGAACGAACGTGACGTTGCGCGCTGAGCGTGTTCCATATAAGTTGAGTACGGGCGAGTACGGATTACACCAGGGAACCCGATTAGTTGCGCGCTAGTTAATGCAAGAATAACAATATAGTCCTGAGTTTGATCCCCTTACTGAGCAGATTAAGCGACTGGATAAATAGAATAATAGGTTAGTGCCGTGAATGAAGTAAAAGTTTATCTGGCTCGGCTACGGCTCACCCGATAAATTCCTCCGCCTTGCCAGATAAACTTTAACATACACGGCACTAACCTATTATTCTCTATATAAATGGTTTTACACCGTAATTGTGGACTCGACCACTGTGTCACTCTACTAGTATCCTAACTGGACAGTGGGCCATGTAAGATTGGTTCAACAACACTAAGACCAACACTGAGGTTGCTCTGGTAACATGCTGAAAGAGAATAGTGTAGGTAGGTAGGTAGGTAGGAGGAACAATATTTTATTTCTTAGAATTATCCAATTGATTTATACATACGGAATATTACTGCAGTGTGTTGATCCGCTGGGCCGTATTACCTCGAGTTGCTTGTGTAATGCCGTATCTCACGAGACCTCTAGGTCGAGTGAGATGCGGTATGGCGCAAGCAACGAGAGGTAATACGGCTTAACGGATCAACACCACTGCAGTAATATTCCTTTTATTATATACCTTCAAAAGTGAAAAAAGCGCTTTTACGCGCGAAAATGCGTTTGATGTGTATACATTGACGTCATGAACGTCGGGCTATTTTCAGCGTAATTATAACGCGACGCCCATTCATAAAATGGCAATTGTTTACGTCGTGACGTCATTGTCGTTGGCATATGTTCGGCATATAACACGTGAGACATGCATGATACGGATTCGGAAAACCAGACATGTATGATACGGAAAATGCAATCTGCCGCGTTGTATTCCACTGCGCGATTTGGCCTGTATTCGTGACAATACATTGCTAGGTATATAATAAATTGGAAAACCATCGATCTGTAGTGATTTCTAGAATAATGCCAATAAAATGTTTAGGGTAGGGGCAAAAATAGGGTATGTAGGTGTACTATAAAACAACACTAGTATTTGTTTGGCCACAAGCTAAATAGATCTACAATGCATATTCTGTAACCTGAAAAACAAAGCATTATGTTGGTGTGGTGTAGCTGTTGAAGATACTTTTTTTGAGCATATGTACGGTACTTTCTGTTCAAAAGTTATTGATTTAACCGGAAAACACAATGAGGAGAACACGATCTTGTCCTATTTAGTATTGTATATAAAGCAAATTTATCATAGACTCTTTGACCTTGAGTTACTTGCATTGCATAAACTTTGACATTTGAATTTCTCATTATCTCGAAATTGGTGGCAATTTACACACCTCGTTAGAACTGGCATTGGCAGTTTCCCTGTAACTGCGTTCATTATTACAGTTTTATCACATAACCTGCGGTCCAGGAGTGCCGTAAAGCCGTGCCGTAAATATCGTTCGGCACTCCCAGACTGTGCAATAAATATGTAAATTAGCTTGACGTGACGTTAGCCAATCCATGCATTGATCCGTCAATGACGTCAGGATAATATCAACGTCGCCATGACGTCGCGCTCAATGTACCGCTGAATTTTGGCTGAAACATATGCAGCGTACATCATCCTTTTGAAGAATAATAAGCGTTTTCTAAGGTTATGTGATAAATAGAATCTTACATTCGTGCTCATTACATACGAGTTTTATTAAACTCGTCGACAAAAACAATATGACACTCGGCAAAGCCTCGTGTCATATCATTTTGTCCACTCGTTTAATAAAACTCGTATGTAATGAGCACTCATGCAAGATCCTCTATATACGAAATTATGGATTGTATGTCAACAGTTTGTGAAACTTGGAAAAACATAACGACCAACGTGAATATTTGATATTTCCAAACATGACGCATATTATAATAGACTATACGCCATTCTAACATAGCACGTGCTATTTGCCTTCTTTGCGTATATTGAGCTTACCATTTTTTATTACCGCGATCAAATATAGCTGATTGATGACGTCACGTTTTACGCCATGTAGGGCCTACTATGACAAATGACGTAACGATGACGGTAACGTTCCTAGGAAAGAAAGTAGTTTGACGTCAATCTGTCTTTATCAAATTTGTACTATAAATGGCAGAGCATTGGCGATGTTAGAATCGAAATAATAAATAGGAAGCTGTGCTTTGTTATGTCATAAAATATAGGAACTCGTTTGAATGCGTACATTAAATCACTACGCATCCAAACACGTGCCTATATTTTATTACGAAACAAAACACAGCCATGTATTGATTCTGTACTTTGAATGGATGACATTATTATTATTTAAGTTATTTTGCGAGCTTGAAAAAATGCAAAGTTGATTTTTTCACCAACAAAAAGCACTACTTTGGTGAAAAAGGGGAAAACGTTCGCACGTGACGCACCTCCCCTAGTTACGGTCATGGGAAATAACTCGAACACAGCACGTGTTCCGCATTCAAACGAGTGCCTGTATTTTATAACACAATAAAGCAAAGCTCCTATTTATTATTTCGATGCTAACATCACCACTGCTTTACCATTTATAGCACAGCAAGACAGGTTGACGTCAAACTACTTTATTTCATAGGAACGTTACCGTCACCGTTACGTCATTTGTCATACTATATGACGTCAAACGTGACGTCATCAATCAGCTATATTTTATCGCGGTAATAAAATATGGTAAGCTCTATATGCAAAGAAGGCAAATATCACGTGCTATGTTAGAATATATGAGCCAGTCTCCAGGAAAACCTGCTATATTGACATTATGTAATTACTGCATGTAACAAGCTTTTAAAATAGCTTTCAAATAAGAAAAAATGACACATCAATAGATTCAATTTTAAGTCATTTATCCATTTATTACTATATCTTAGCTTTAAAATTTCTTATGAATAATGTCGTAATCATTTACTTCGTTGCTATGGTGACCAATTTCATAAAAGTACTCTGATTGAGAAAAACGAGGAGTAAGTTGTTTAAAACAGTAGTAGTCTTTCTCTGAATGTGAACATTTACACTTTGGATGTATATTTTAAAACTTAAAACATCATTCTAAAACTTGATATCATTTTGACCAGTTTACGTCAAGAATTGACTAAATGCAGTATTTATAAAGTACTTGTTACAACGACGTCGAATAACGTTTGAATGACACTTGCGAAGTCACGCAAAAAAGGTCTGAATAGGTCCTCAGCTAAACAGCTGTAACTTCCTTAAAAATCATGATATTAACAAAATTTCTTTTGCATTTTGCCTCATTAAGATTACTCTTTAAGATAATAAAAAATCTCAAAATCATATGTTTTGTCAAAATAGCAGGTTTTCCTGGAGACTGGCTCATAATTATGTCATTGCATACAACAAAAATGTAACACACCAATAAATTTAAAGTTCAATACTATACGGATTAAAATAGGGGAGACCGTGGCTAGTCCGGCCTCGGGGCATGTTCGGCATATGTTTGTTTAAAGCGCGTGAACAAAGATATAGAGGTGCCATGCATATTGTTATGCCACTTGTAATGTCTTTATCCATTTAAGTACGAAGATAACCGCCTCGAAATAGTGTGTGTCGGTTTAGGTCCAAAATTTCATTATTTCGATTGTTGAGTAATTGTTTTACATCTACATCAAGTTTTGTTTTTCATGAGATCCATTAAGATTCCAACTAAACTTTGATTCGTGTATCATTCTAGGTGAATGTGCTTCAATATAGTACCATGTAACTATCACCATGCAAGGACGTGACATGTTTGTATCTACTACTCGGGGCTAGTTCGGCCCCTTTAGCCTATAGCGTTAAAATTTGGAATCAAAATGTTTTTTTAATTTGCCAAAAAAAAAAGATTATAATGCTAGACAAAGGAGTCGGAGTCAATGCACTTACAAGACCAAAAATTGGACTCGTTTTTCAAAAAAAACCCTTTTCGTCTATTTTCATCTGGAAAGTGTTTGTAACTTGTGAGTCCAGAATGTTTCTTTGCATAAACGATCAATTTGATTATTAACTACATCAATAAGCATGAATGTGAAATCATGAATACTATGATTATCGACATTAAAGTGACTGACAACTAAAGTGGAAAATGCAGGGTCTGAAAAGTTTGATATATCAAATTTATGGCTATTCATGCGTCGTTATACCGGCTGCATAATTTGTCCAACGTACTGCATACTACATTTATTGCACGTAATAAGATATATAACATCTTTAGACTGATAGTTTGTGTCATGGCGTAAGGAAAACGTTTGTCCTGTAACGGCACTGCTAAATGACGACCCAGAGTTAATACGCTGGCAGTGAGAACAACGTTTCCTGTAACATTTTTCTGCGTTTTATGATTCCGCGTTGTTCCACTTAATATTGGAACTTACTAAGTTGTCACTCAAATTTCTAGCACGTCTATATGCAACTATAGGTTTGTATTTGTCATGTATTACTTTCACATTAGTATTTTTGGCAATGTTTAAACATTAGCCTTACTAAAACGCATGTACCTGTCTTCTAATAAATGACATATCTGCTATACACATATACGAGGGGTGTTCGAAAAGAAATGCAATTCCATGCATTTCTTGGATTTGTAGGGGTTTCGTGCTTCAAACTTGGCATGTGTACCAATTAGACCATTGTCTGCACTTGGGTAAAATTTAATTGAAATCCATGCATTAGTTTGATCATAATGTATGTTTAATAAACACTTACTAATTTATACTAAGCTAAACAACGTTCGAAATACGTATCGTCAAACTGACTGAAATTATGCCTTATATCAAAGAAAGATCTAAACTTAATTTAAGTGATAAATGTATACATAACGAACCTTTTGAGATAGAAGGACATCGTTAGGTGTCTTTTAGCATTGTAACACTTTTATTACATGTTTCAAAGTAGGTCAATAGCATCTAAAAGTCAACAACAATAGTGGCTAACTGAAACAACAACAATCAAACAGAACATTGATAAAAAAGAAGATATTCGTCTCAAAGCTGCAATATTAAAAGTTGGACTGTTAGCGGCTCGTACAAGCTCGAGTTTATCCCAAGTTCACTTCATTTGGAATAAAATTCTTGAAGTTAACAACATTTGTATCCACTGGATATTACGTGGTGCCAAAAACGCCATCTTATTTTAAATGCCATGAAAATATTAAAGTTATACCTCCAGTACTTTCAAAAGAAGTGTTTAGGTAGTATAACAAAGCGTGGAACATACGCTCACTGTCATTAACCAAGAATGAAGCAGACATATCATATATGTGCCACCAAGAATTCTAAGAAATCCGTAATTGTAAAAGTACACACAGTCACTGATTGGAATGGTTAATTTGATTTTCTTTCACAAAGGTCTTGCAATTTAAAAACAACATCCAATGGACAAATATGTTTCAAAAAGGTTCAATATACATTGTGTGCATGAAAAACTTCAGATGACAAAACATACCTTTAATCGTGAATTTAACGGTTAAATTTGTGTTATGTGTAAAGGAGAGTTCGTTGAAGGTTTTCTGTGAGTTTCATTGTAAATGGTTTAGTCAAGAAAAAGTTACAGAGTAAATTGCATTTCGTTTCGAACACCCCTCGTATTAGTGTGTTGGCCCAAAATTCGGAATTTTGGACTAATTTCAAATTGCTGCTCTTAAATGTTTGTTACCACAAACTCTGGACATTGTATTTCGTTTGCATGTTTTTTCATACAAATGTTGGGTCTGGTCTCGCATGAAAATAACCTCTACCTAGTACGACAGTATTACATCCCTAACTTAGCTCATAACATATACAGCAAAACTGCATTACATCGAGGTGTGATCGGGACAGACAAATGCTCGATATAAACCGAGTGCTCGTAATAACCCAATAGTCATTATGTTTGTTCAACTTCTGTTACTGTGGGGCACTTCATCAGTAACTTTCAAGAGCTTTGTACCAGGCATTGTAAATATCCGATTACGATTGTTGAGTTCATTGACGATAGAACAGTTTAAATCGGTCCAGTTGCTCATCATTTATACATAACTAATGAAAACAATCGATGACTTCGATAACATACGGAACGCCATGATCTGTAGACAATGTATGTAACATACAAAACGCCATGATATGTAGACAATGTATGTAACATACAAAACGCCATGATATGTAGACAATGTATGTAACATACAAAACGCCATGATCTGTAGACAACGTATGTAACATACAAAACGCCATGATCTGTAGACAACGTATGTAACATACAAAACGCCATGATCTGTAGACAACGTATGTAACATACAAAACGCCATGATCTGTAGACAATGTATGTAACATACAAAACGCCATGATCTGTAGACAACGTATGTAACATACAAAACGCCATGATATGTAGACAACGTATGTAACATACAAAACGCCTTGATCTGTAGACAATGTATGTAACATACGGAACGCCATGATATGTAGACAACGTATGTACCATACGGAACGCCATGATCTGTAGACAACGTATGTAACATACAAAACGCCATGATCTGTAGACAATGTATGTAACATACAAAACGCCATGATCTGTAGACAACGTATGTAACATACAAAACGCCATGATATGTAGACAATGTATGTAACATACGGAACGCCATGATATGTAGACAACGTATGTACCATACGGAACGCCATGATCTGTAGACAACGTATGTAACATACAAACATTCACCCAGGTATTGCAAGAGTTTGTTTTTTTAGGTTTACGGATAATGCAACCGTTGTTATGCTATGTCACATACAGTTATCTGTTTGAGACTACATCGAGACAAGCCAAACAAGCTAGCTCACAAACTAACACCTGTTTAATATACAGGTTTAGGTTTTTGCAACTTTGGGATTTACCATTTAATGTTATTATTTATTTTTTAGGAATTTTGGCAGCTAAAACTAGGTATTTCTGCTATTTTACAGGTCATTTGGCTTTTTATTACTTAACGTAGGACATTCAGTTTTTTTATAGCCGAAACTAGGTAAATTAGATTTTTGGCAGCTAGGAATTTGGCTTTCGATAATTTGGCGGTTAAGTTTTTTTTCTCGTTCATTATGTATTAGTCATTGTGCCGGGTAACTGTGGTATGCGATGTTTTTATATGTGTTATGTGCTCTGCTGGTTAAGTTGAGTGCTGCCTTCCCTGTCCGATTTTCTATTATCTTTTTCCTTGCTACGTATTGAGTGACGTGCAAAGTTTTAGACGCACTGCCTGGAATTAATATTGTTTGTGCCATGTAAGGGAATTCTTATTTTGACGAGGTGTTGCAATATGGTTGTATCTTAATTGCTTTAGGTCGTAGCCGCCCCGATCTAACGTTTGGAATGACTATGTGAAGCGCAATCGAACATTGTTTTGAATGTTTTGCGCTACATGTATTATAAGTGAATTTGCATTGAGACATTGGGTATTATTGGATGCATTAATTAAGCAATTTGGCTATGGAGGAGCACGGGGAAAACTATCTAACTTGTTATCTATGACGTGCTACTGCAATGAGGCAGCTCCATAATTGAGTTTATAGCTGTACTGAAAAAGCTGTGGAAGTGTCGTAAAACCTAGAATTTGATACTTGCACACAGGATATTACACTTGGCGAATGGTGGTCCTATCATTTATAACTTTCTCAGTTTGTGAAAAAAGCGTATGATTCGGCCACCTGTGGTTGTGACTAGAAATTATTTTGCAGTTATATTATACATTATGTATAAGCTTTAAGTACATGTATAAAAGGTTTAATAAAGAAACGAACACCTAGTGAAGTGTTCAGGATGAACGCAGCATTGGATGGCGAAACAGCTGTGTGCGTTTTAACGTAAGCATTTATGGTCCATTAATTCCACCGTAATGTTGACACGATTACGCGCTAATCTCCATGAAATATCCCAACTGGTGTTTCAAACGTGTCCGTATTGCAATGGTTTCAGTTTTAGAGCACTATGAACAGCAGCGAGATGTACATGTAACAACGCGACAATGACACGTGATGCATGACACGTGACAAATACATGTACATTCTGATATGCATTGCAATATTTTTAACGGAGACTAACGTAAATGGCCGAGCTTTTAAGATTGACATCAAACTCGTACGCAGTTATCTCCCGTACCGCTACTCGGAAAAGTAGCAGCGTAGTAGTCATTCCATGCCTTTACTTGCCCATTACGTCAAGACATGCAATAATACCAATGCCGTCAAGACGCCGCGCTCAATATTCAGCGAATGTCGTCAAGACGTCGCGCTCAATATGCAGCATACATAATCATTTTTAACGATAATGAGCGTGCTCTAAGGTTATGTCATAAATAGCCCCGTGTCATATTATTTTGTTCACTCGTTTAATAAATCTCGTATGTAATGAGCGCTCATGTAACCTCGTATGTAATGAGCACTCATGTAACCTCGTATGTGATTGCACTCGTGTAACCTCGTTTGTAATGAGCACTCATGTAACCTCGTATGTGATTGCACTCGTGTAACCTCGTATGTAATGAGCACTCATGTAACCTCGTATGTAATGAGCACTCATGTAACCTCGTATGTAATGAGCACTCGTGTAATCTCGTATGTAATGCGCACTCATGTAACCTCGTATGTAATGCGCACTCATGTAACCTCGTATGTAATGCGCACTCATGTAACCTCGTATGTAATGAGCACTCATGTAACCTCGTATGTAATGAGCACTCATGTAACCTCGTATGTAATGAGCACTCGTGTAATCTCGTATGTAATGCGCACTCATGTAACCTCGTATGTAATGAGCACTCATGTAACCTCGTATGTAATGAACACTCATGTAACCTCGTATGTAATGAACACTCATGTAACCTCGTATGTAATGAACATTCATGTAACTTCGTATGTAATGAGCACTCGTGTAACCTCGTATGTAATGAGCACTCACTCATGTAACCTCGTATGTAATGAACACTCATATAACCTCGTATGTAATGAGCACTCGTGTAACCTCGTATGCAATGAGCACTCATGTAACCTCGTATGTAATGAGCACTCATGTAACCTCATATGTAATGAACACTCATGTAACCTCGTATGTAATGAACACTCATGTAACCTCGTATGTAATGAGCACTCATGTAACCTCGTATGTAATGAACACTCGTGTAACCTCGTATGTAATGAGCACTCATGCAGGATCCTCTATATGTTATATTATCTTTGTTTTCTGTCTTCAGAACCAGGTGGCACAACTAGTAAGTATAACATTACATATAGTCGGATCTGGAAAACATTGGCCGTAAGGGATATTTCGCTGGCTTAGAATTAGAAGGTCGTAAGTACAAAATCAATATTTTGAGAAAACAAGAAAAAACTATCTGAAAACTACTCTTTACTTAGGGAAAACTAGCTTTTTAAACTTCAGTTTGGTCAACATGACTTTCAATTTTCATTAAAATAGGCTCATAAGAAGCGCCTTGAGATGAATATTTCAAATATGCATGAGTCTTAAGAGGTCGTAAGTAGTACGGTTGTACTTACGACCTTCTTATTCTTAGCCAGCGATTTATACACATAGCGACTGAACTAGACACCCTATATATGTTGTCATCACCTTTTATGATACGGTGTAAATCCAAATTCTTACGAAATCTATACTTCTCGATATCCCATTGTCTGAGATGAAACTATGCCGAAACAAAATTATTTGCTTCCAATTATGTTATGAATTTTCCCAACTCTGAATATTCCCATGATAATTACTGTACAGGATGTTATTCCATTATATTTCTACGAAGTTAAACATACATTTTTCATTCACTCTAAAGTAAAACTACCGCATATTAAAATTTGGTCTAATTAAATTGGTTTAATTAGACATTATTTCAGTATATATGCACGTGGTATATATTTTAAATTTCCCCAATTATTATATCCAGCTCTACTATTACTCGTTACATTAAAAACACTTCAAAGGGACAAGGTTCACAAATGGCTTATTTTGGCTCTGTGATTTTCAAAAAATAAAAATGTTAGTTCCTGTATTTAAATAACCTACTATTTCATTTGTAAAAAATGAGCATACATATCTCAATTTCCCTAGTAATTTGTTGATAAAAACGAAGATTATGTCATGACATTTTTGGCCATTTTCACGATAATTAATAACGTAAAACCTTCCAAAAAAAAACCTAACCACGATGGCACTCGTGCTACACTTTCAAATTTTTACGTAACCAGTGTTTTGCAATTTTTGATATGTACAAAATATCAAAGTGTTATAATGCAAAAATGACATTGTAGTTTTGGGGAAGGTTTCACGTCATGAAAATGGCTAGAAATGACTTTTTGCTAAACATGTCAAATTTTTTCGGCAGGTCTGTTGACATAAATACCAGGGAATTTGGGAAATGCTTAATATGTTTTTTTTACAAAATGCAGAGCAAAATTAAGCCATAAATGAACCTTATGTCTTTGCTTGTGGACATGTCTAAATATGCAATACTTCGGCCATTGGTAATAATGCGATCTCTTTGGTTATAAAATATATACTTTTATATACTTTGCACCCTTGTTCATCATCATGACCCATACCCATACACAGGGGTAGGTTCTCTATCGAGCATTTTGGTGAAATTATGCGCCATTTTTTCTTTTTAGTGCAAATGTTTAAGTTTAGGTACAAGTTTTTTCACCACTAATATCTTTGGGTGCATTCCCATAGTACTTTGCATACTTGTTCTTCATAATGACCCAACCCCTACACAGGGGTAGGTAACTCTATCAAGCATTTTGTTGAAATTTGGCCACTTTTGAACTTTGAAATGCAAATGTTAAATTTTAGGTACAAGTTTTTTAACCTCTAATATATACAAAGTACATTGACATATTGCTTTGATACTTTGTATACTTGTTCACTATCATGACCCCAACCCCTACACTGGGGTAGGTAACCCTGGTAAGCATTTTGTTGAAATAATGCCCCTTATGGACTTGGAAATGCAAATGTTAAAGTTTTGGTACACTGTACAAGTTTTTTAACCTCTGATTTCTTCCAAGTGCATTGACATATTGCTTTGATACTTTGCATACTTCTTCACCATCGTGACACCAATAACTACACATGAGTAGGTAACTCTGTCCTGCATTTTGTCCAAATTATCTCCTTATCGACTTAGTAGTCCAAATATTTACACAGCCGAGGGTAATGCTGCTGATATGAACCAACTACCTTTTCCAGTAGAGCAATAAAGGTATTTGGAAATGGGTTGGTTATCGAATTTTCAAAAATGATTCTAGATGCAATCAACATATGATTGACGACCACCAAAGGAACATCCTGTAAAAGTGCTTTGAAATAGAACAAGCTGTTTTGGAGCAGTTTTTTTCAAATTGATATAAAATTAAATTGAGATAAAAAATAAAACATAATTCTTTTGGTTGCCATGACAACCAGAGTTGAACTAGATTTGAATGTGTTTGACAGGGGGCCATCACAGGTTGACTGCTATATAGTTTCAATACATTTGTCCCAGTTGTTTTAGATGAGCTTGTTTAAGCTAAATGATCACACCACACGACGCACACATGTCACTCCCAATAACGCACACAGGAGAGCTAAAAACGATGGACTCTGAATAATTATGCACGAGGAAAACCGCGTAAGCCTTATAAATAAATACGATCGTGTATACGAGCTAGCGGTCAACCAAGCAGAATAAAATTTTACTGTTGCATTATACCAAAGTACATGAATATGTTCAATGTTCAGGGCAAGCAATGAACTAGAAAGAATAATAAGCTGATTAATGATACAGAACACCGCTCCAGGCCATAAGCTACGTGTAAGAAGTGTCACCCAGTCAATAACCTTTGGTGAGAGTTTTGATGAGATTGGCAGTAAACTCAGGGTTGTAAGAGCCATGAATGTTCACAAGGTGGTAAAAGCACCAAATTTGGCACAGTTGTACTATAAGTCAGTCTGATGAAAGAAATCCAAAGAGACACTCGATCGAAGCTTTATACTCTGGAAATGAGGCCCCATAGGGGTACATTATTTTTAATTTCTTCCCTGGTATAAATACCTGTTTGTTTCACCTAATTGTGAAGCAAAACGTATGCAAACTGAGTATATATCATGATTAATGTTTCTATTTGAATAATATTGCTGTTTGTAATAATTAGACATCGCAAAGAGGCCCCGCTAGTGATTTAAAGAAAAAAAATGAGGCCCTAATTCGGGAAAATAATACCTGAATAATATACTCGGGGTTGTAAGAGCCATGAATGTTCACAAAGTGTATAAAGCACCAAACTTGGCATAATTATACTTCAAGTCATTCTGATTTAAAAAATCCAAAGAGAAACTCATGAGAGGCCCTGTGTCCTACACAAATGAGGCCCCGAAGAGGTACATGCATTTTTACAAACATGGCAGTATATAAAATACATTGTTATTTATCCGTTTATGAAGCAAAGCATATGTGCCCATATTATATATTAAGATGAATGTGAGTATATGAAATATTTTTTTTTGTGATAATAAAAACATGGAAAAGAGGCCCCATTGGTGGTTTCAACAAAAATGAGTCCCGGATTCTGGAAATAGTAAATGAATAAGGAACATGACTTGTATATAAAGCACCAAACTTTGCATATTTTTACTTTAAGTCAGTCTGGCTAAAAGGACGAAAGAATTATAACTAATCAGACAGTATAAATACGTTTTTGAAGATTGTGAAGCAAAACCTATGTGACTATTGCATATATTATTACTAACATGGGCATTTGAAAAATGTTGCTTTTGTAATAATAAAACCTTACACGAAACATTTGTGCGAGCCCCCCCCCCCCCCCCGTTTCCCATGGTCTGTACAAAGGGGAACCAAAGAAATACTTGATTTTTCACAAATTGATCAATATAATATACACATAAGTTATTTCTGAAACGTTAAGCAAAGAAATAATAACTGCATTTTATCTTATGTTTTATTCGTGATTTCCACATTCACAACCTTTTGTAATAATAACTTATAATGAATTATCAAGCAAGTTGCATTGGAAAGTCTAAACAATGTACCTGAATGAAAAAAATTAATTTGATGAAAATAAGGCCATGCTAAGGTAAATTTAAATAAGAAAATCAAGAACATCACCAAAAATATAATAGCAAAGGAACATATCAATCTCTGTCATTTTAAGCAAATCAACTTTAATCCAGTGCAGATTGTATATGGTACATTGTATATACCATGTTAAATGTAAGCATTTGAATTGCACTAAGTTTCATAATTATAAAATTAGGCAATGTGTCTATGCTTGTAATGCGAATTATGTGTATTTGAATCAATAAACACAACTTGAGACCAATAATATAACTTAGTATACATGTAAATTATAATGTGAAAACAGGTAAAACACGTTCAATTACAGCGTTATTCTTTTAATGTATGGCATAATTTATCATGGAAGTTTCACTTATACCTCCAGAAAATGAATTTTAGATACTGTGCATCTGGATAACACAATTGTGCATGACATGTGGATTTGAGACTTTATTGAGGTCCGTAATGGGTTATAACCTATTCATGTTCAGATTGCACAATTAATTTTCTTCTTAAATACATATCCTATATTATCATAAATGGATGTACAAAATCGATTTGCTACATTATTTGAAATCAGTAATTAATATATATTTTACTGTCATAAGTTTTTTTCACATCAGTTAATGAAAACTAACAACTTCTTGGTCCCTTTCACTCCATCTAGTACATGGATAGTACCATCAAGTAAAGCAACCACAGGCCATATAAGATATCCATATAAGGAACAACACCAAAAAGTGAAGTAAAATGGAACGAAAAATTTCAAAATGAGGTTGAACTGAACTGGAAAAAACTATACATGCTACCTAGGCAAAGTACTGGAGATATAACTCTTCAGGATTTCCAGTTTAAGATAAATATAAGAATAATTCCTACAAATGAGCATCTTTATACATGCAAAATTGTTGACTCTAACTTGTGTGATTTCTGTAATTGTCATTTAGAATCCATAGAACATTTATTCTGGGAATGCCATGTTGTTCAACATCTATGGAATCAATTCAATAATTATCTATATTCAAAATCAATAACTTTTCGAGTAAACAAATTAGATGCCATACTAGGAAATACTGAGCTAAAAGTATACACAAAGCAAATAAACTATCTACTGATATTAATGAGAAATTTTATTTACGGAATGAGGTGCAGGAAGATTATTCCAAGGTTCTCAGTATTTAAAAATTATCTTTCATGTAAATTAAAAATTGAGGCTGAAATTGCACTAAATAATAACACATATGAGTCCTACTGCCACAAATGGAACACATTTTCAATTACATAATCGTAAACTGTCATTATGGTACAGTAAATAAACATTAATGCAAAGATAAACAAAAACAAGAAATAAATAATAAAAAACTCTCTGTTTCCTATTTTTGAATATTTTAGTTATGAATATGAGTATGTGTTATTTTGTACTGTCTGTAAATGTATTGGTTTTTTTCTTTTTAATGATAATAGTTAAATGTAAGTATTTGTATAGAACGTAACTGTGTATGATTGTCTGGAATGCATGAGAGTGTGAAAGAGAACGAGTGTGTGAGAAAGAAAATCTTAAAATCACTTTTTGTACATTTTTGTCAAAATTGTTTATATATATGATTATGCATAAATGTATTTAAAGTAATAAAGAATGAGAAAAAAAAGATATCCTGCATCTACGAGTACAACCATTCCAATAAATACGACGTACCCACGATATCCATTCCAGGCCCTTTTGGATACTCATTACTTCAAAGTATAGGTATTTCTGACCCTATGTGGTGCTCCCCTAACCGGTGCCATCCATTCTAGACCCTATGGAGAACTAACCATCTCTGAATAAAGCCACTTCAGCCCTACGAGGAACTTACCACCACTAACTACCTCTATTCATGGTAAAATGCGATACTCATCCTCACGGATTTCACTGACCAGTATTCCAGACCCTATGAGGTACTCATCTCCACCAAGTTTTACCATTCCTTACCTGATAAGGAACAAACCTATAGTAGAAGCTATACCTTATCCTGTGAGGTACTTCCCACTACCTAGTTCAGCCATTATTATCCCTATTAGGGAATACAGCAAGTTTTCATGGGTTTATGTGGTACCTTAAATGACAGACACAATCGTCATACCTGGCTCAAAGAGTACCACACGTAACACTTATTGCAACACACATTACTGTCTATGTAGGTACCTAGGCTAATATTCATTAGAACAACCATTCATTGTTTCATGTGGTATCTGTCACTCCCTGGGTACAGCGGTCGGGCTATATTTGGTCAATATAACTGCATAATTCAGCGAGTGTCCTAGATCTATGGGTACCTAGTATTGGTCCATGTTATAGTTAACACTGTCGAATACAGATATTCCTGGCTATATGGGGATATCTTCAACATAGACATTTCATACGTCGTTGTGGTACCTAACACAGTCACGTACACTCATTTGGGTACCTAACACTACCTACTTAAAATACCATTTCTGATTGCGTGAGTGTTACCTTACCATGTATTGCTGGCTCCATTGAGTACCTATCAAGGTTGGGTACTTCCATTCTTTGCTCTGTATTATAGGCACTTTCAATTATTGTCAAGAAGAGCCATTCTGCGCTCTTATGATACAGGACACAACCATCCATTGTGCCGTACCGACCTCCAGCACACAACAACTTTCATCGGGGCCTTGAAGAGCATACACAGTAATACAAAATTAGCTTGAGCCCCTTCCAGAATAGAAGAGGGGCATGCGGTATCGATGCAATTCATTACTCTTTTACATGTTTTAATTAATCTGACATATTTTTATTGTGCCTTTTTACGGAAATAAGCTTTCGTTTGTACCCCTAATGGAGCCTCATTTACTATTACTTAAGTATTAATTTGTTTAATTCGCACACAAAACAATATTAATCAGAACTACAGATCTTTTGTTATACATTTGAGATATTATTATGTGTTTCAATGATAGAACCGTGAAAATGTTAAATTTATTTACTTTTTCATGATTGAGTTTATCCCAATTAGGGCCTCAAATGACTGATAAGGTGTCTTTTAAAGGCTTAAATTATATTAATGACGTCAGGATATTATTAACGTCCCATGACGTCGCGCTAATTTTACCGCCGAATTTTGGCTGAAATATATGCAGCGAACATCATCCTTTTGAACAATAATGTGCATTTGTTAAGGTTATGTGATAAATAGAATCTTATATTCGTGCTCATTACATACGAGTTTTATCAAACTCGTCGACAAAAACAATATGACACTCGGCAAAGCCTCGTGTCATATCATTTTGTCCACTCGTTTAATAAAACTTGTACGTAATGAGCACTCATGCACGATCCTCTATATTCGTCCATCGATTTTAACGAAATATCCTCGACGCTCAAGCCGAAATTGAGAACAATCCACGCAACTTGATATTTTTATACTAAATGTCCGAAAACGGCTCATATGCCTGGATAGCAGTTGATTCGGTTGAGGGCAAAAACCGTAAACTTTTGCACAAAACTATTGAGTGACATGGATATAATTATATACAAATGTAGTGCACATTTTCTGCTTAAGCGTCCAAAGCCTTTTGTTATAAAGTGTGTCAGATTGTCTTGAATACTTACCGTGTTTACTTTTCACACTATTTCCTCAGTTGTATGTGGCGACGGTGTTTACAATCCTGCCACGGAGATGTGCTGCGAAGAAACAGTACAGAACAAAGGAGGTAGCATGACCCGTTGCTGTGGCACCAAAAGCTACGACGCCACAGAATCCATGTGCTGTAATAGGAAACTGAGTCCAAGATCTGGAACGCTTCCAAAATGCTGTGGAAATGAAGGTTATGACGCCGCGTATGCTATGTGCTGCAAAGGTAACGTAATGAAGAAGACTGGACAACTGCCACAGTGCTGTGGTAATACGGCAATTGACGCTTCCAAACAAATGTGTTGCAAGGGTATGGTACAAAGCAAACAAGGGAAGCTACCTCGATGTTGTGGCGAGGACGCATTCGATGCCTCGGAGCAAGTATGCTGCAGTGGGACACTTCAAGGACAACTTAGCGGCAAGGCTAAGTGTTGTAAGAACGACAGCTATAACCCAATTAGAGAAATGTGTTGTAATGGAGTTGTTGGTCGTAAGAAAGGGGACAAACCTATGTGTTGTAAAGGTGAATCATATGACGCAGTTAAGGAGGTGTGCTGCAAAGGTGCATTGCATCGTCGAGTTGATGGTGACACTAAATGTTGTGGCAATGAGTCGTATGCACAATGCAAGTTTATGTGTTGCCGAGGAAATGTCTTGAAGAAAACAGGACTACTACCTAAATGTTGCGGAGATGAGTTGTATGATGCTGCCTTCCAGTTATGTTGTCGTGGAAACGTTTTCAAGAAAGCAGGAACACATCCGAAATGCTGTAACAATACAATGATTGATGCCACTAAAACACTTTGCTGTAAGGGCGTTGTAAAGAAAATGGAAGGAACAAATAGTAAATGTTGTGAAGACAAAAGGTATGATTCCCTGACACAATTGTGCTGCAATGGAACAATCAAGAATAAGGTCGGAGAAGAACCTAAATGCTGTGGAAAGAAAGTATGCGATGCCACAACCCACTCTTGTTGTGATGGCAAGCTTGTGAAGTCAGAAGGTGCCAAACCAAAATGTTGTGGTACCAAAGCATACGACAGTGCGTTTCAATTATGCTGTGATGGAAAGGTGAAAAATATGAAAGGTGCAATGTCAAAATGTTGTGGGCGAGATGCTTATGACATGGCACACTTCCAATGTTGTGAGGGTAGAATAGAAAAGCGAGAAGGGGCACAGCCAACTTGTTGCGGTAGGAAAGCATACGACGAATCAAAGTTCATGTGTTGCAATGGCAAACTAAAAAATATAAAAAATTTGCTAGTTCCGGTTTGCTGTGACAATGTTCTCATTGATGAAACCAAATCCCTTTGTTGTCAAAATATAACTGTAACAAAGAAAAGCAATTCGTCGGAATGCTGTGGTGCAGAACAATATGACACTGTGACAGAGATGTGCTGCGATGGAGTGGTCAATGAAATACGTGGTTCAAAGCCGTTGTGTTGTGGAACAAAAGCATATGACGCCGCTGCAGAGCTATGCTGTATGGACAAAGTACAGAAACGTATTGGTAATAGTCCCCAATGTTGTGGAACGCAGTCTATTGATGCCGTGATGAGCTTGTGTTGCGATGGCATTGTCCAGCGCAGATTTGGTTTGGAGCCAATGTGTTGTGAGTTTGAAAGTTATGATTCCGCCACACATAGTTGCTGTGTCGATACTATAGTGGAGAAAGCAGGACACATCAGTCCTTCTTGCTGTCGACGAGAAATATACGATACCGCCAAATCCCTTTGTTGCCGTGGAGAAATATTTGAACGTGCAGGAATGGAACCGAAATGTTGCGCTGATACGGCTTATGACAACGCAGTGTCTTTGTGTTGCTCTGGTTTTCTGTTCAATAGAACGGGAATGGATCCTGCGTGTTGTGACAACGAGATCTTTGACAGGGCGACGCATACTTGCTGCAATGGAATGGTGAAAGAAAATGTTGGTGTTGATACAAGGTGCTGTGGTCCGTATCCCTACAATGGTGAAACTGAGTTGTGCTGCGATGGTAAAATTCAGCTAATGGTCGGCGGTGAGAATACGGACTGTTGCGGATGCAAATCTTTCAACACGGATAAGTCACTTTGCTGCAGTGGTGTAGTCAAGACCAAAGCTGGTGAAGTACCCTCATGCTGCGGCACCAAAATGTTTGATGCTAAAATCTATGAATGTTGTAATGGAAAGTTGAAAAAGAGACCAGCGTAATGGCTATTTATAGAAAAGGAGACCAACGTAATGGCTATTAATAGAAAAGGAGACCAGCGTAATGGCTATTTATAGAAAAGGGAATCATCTTTTAAAATTCGAACAACATGCCAATGCATGCAATGATAAATTTTGTCAAGGTTAAAGTTATATAATGCATTACCTTAACAAATAACGGTATACAGATTATGATTAATTTCTACTGTATGCAACGTTATGAAATATAATATCAATAAAGTAGAATTCTGTCGTTTTGTCTCTCTTTGTGTTCCGTAGCATTGATACAATGTATTTAATTGTATACTAAGCGATATAGAAGTATGTCAACTGTATACAATGTAATTTCAAAATGTAAACAGTTGACTGACCTGATTAGTCGATTTATGCTCACTCATACCTTAAATGTGAAAAAAAAAGAATTTGCAATGTTTGAGCACCTAATGTTATGTTATACAGAGACTGATCTTAATAAACGTGTTGTGTCACTGACTGAATATCACCTTGACATCACTCTGTCGGACACAAATACATGTACTTTATAAACCTATTATTCAGGTCAGGCACGTTTATATTTTGTGAACATGAACAATGCATTTTCTCTTATAAATGTCTTATTTTATAGGTATTAATATGTGTATTAGTATGCAGCTTAGTGAATCAGGTATAGGTTTTCACTGCATTTTTCTACATATAAGATGTATAAAACATAAAAATAAATATTATAATTGTTGCTGTTTTGTATACAAGTGACATACCTGAATAAACGTACAATACAGTTCACTGTTTATTGCTTACATACATATGTAGTCAATTACAAGGGCAATAAATCTGTGATGTAATCGTATAAACCAACGTACATAAAGTTAGTGACCCATACTAACTAGTACATCCATGGTACACTTGATAGTGATAATGTGTATGATGTCCGGTATAAGAGAGTCCTTTAACAAAATGGTATAGTCACTTGAATATACAACACACATTGCAATTATAAAAAACAACGTATTTTTTATTGTTTTAACATTTTAATTGTAGAAAAAGGCAGTGAAAACCAATACCTTATTCACTAAGGTACATACTAATACACATAATGTATATTAAAATAAGATATTAACTGGAGAAATTACAATGTTTATGTACACAATGTTATGTAAACAGGTGACTGACCTGAATAATTGATGTATACTAGTTTCTGCAACGGGAGAACGGAAAAAAACCTCGTTTGCATATTTCTCGTTGTATAAGTCTGGTTCCTGTCCCAAATCTAACAGTTCAATCTGATGTAATGTAAGATTTAGGGACGGGAACCAGATTATAGTTATATATGAAACGGACACCTGTGTGTATTTTTGTACTAATTTATTGAAGGTCCATTGTGAAACAAGTTTTTTTAACTTATATTGATCACTATCGACACCGACCACTAGGCTATCGAGGAAGCGGTGGGTATTTATAAAAGATCCGGTGAAGTCCCTCCTCAGATTGTTTATGCGAATCCACGAGAGCTCCACAAACAACACAACAAACAACAATATACTGACATCAACCACAGCTTTTATTTCACAAAATATCTGAAAACAAATCTAGCTTGCCATCACATTAAATAACATCCAAACCATGAAATATCCAGCATTAGCAACAACAACAACAAACAAACAACAACAACAAAAACTGATCAAAGCAAGAATAAAATCATCAAAACTAATATAAAAATACATGTAATTATAAAAATAGGTCTAATGAACAATGATTGACTCTTAGCATTGTGAAACATTTTGAAATCCATCTTTACTTTTTTAACAAATTAAAAGCATTGTCGTTAATGGATTCGGTTAAATAATCGACCAAGTAACAAATAAAGATATTGATAAAATACTTGTTTTCCTATTCGTCAATATCAAAGACATTTCAAGAACACATGTTTATTTACAGTATTCTTTAATCACACATTGTCCCTCTGAGGACAAACTCCTTGCAGTAGTTACCTCCTCTTGCAAGAACATATCGGCTGGGTTTTGGCGAACTATAGTCTGGTCTGGTTCGATTATCTGCGCATGTCTGGTTACTCAAAGCGCCAAAACCTACATTTGCGTGTAAGTAGTATGGAGATGGTACATAAACAACAAGAATTCTAGCGAACTAACAATGGTTCGGCCATAGTTTAACCACTTTCGCGGTTTTTAGTTAAATATAGTAACCATAGTTAGCATCAAAGCCTAGCCTTGGTTGGTTTGTATTCGAATAAGTGCGTGGTTATTCGGTGTTTGTTTGCCTGACATACTGGTCAATGACCACTGACGACTTTTTGTACCTTACTTTGAATATGAGTTAACTGGAAGGGGATTGACCACTGAGAAAAGTTATGGTCGTATGTATATTGTCTTGCGTTTGAAGGGTGAACAGCAACAACAAAAACGGAAGAATGGTCCTTGGTAACGTACGTATTAGGGACCTACAGCACGCGCAGGGACCACTCACTGATCTAGCGTTCATTGACCAGCTTTACCTACTAGGGAGATTGAGGGTTGAAAAAGTTCTTCTAGCAACATCTGAAATTTGATTAAATTTTAAATCACTAAAAGTGGATAATGGTTTGTAATATTTGGACAAATTCCCCGCATAGTGGAAAAAGAAAATACATGTATAAACTTTATTACTACATTATGCTTCCAATCTCTCACAGAGAACATGTTGACAGTTGATACAGTCGGTGGAGCTAGTTGATACAGTGGGTGGAGCTAGTGAGTAGAATCACCTCTCTCATAGAGAATATGTTTAACCAGTGGGCGGAGCTGGTGAGTAGAACCACCTCTCACAGAGAACATGTTGATAGTTGAAACAGTGGGTGGAGCCAGCGAGTAGAACCACCTCTCTCACAGAGAACATGTTGATAGGTGATACAGTGGGTGGAGCTAGCGAGTAAAACCACCTATCTCACAGAGACCATGTTGATACAGTGGGCGGAGCTAGTTGATACAGTGGGCGGAGCTAATTGATACAGTGGGTGGAGCTATTGAGTAGAACAACCTATCTCACAGAGAACATGTTGATACAGTGGGCGGAGCTAGTTGATATAGTAGGTGGAGCTAGTTGATACAGTGAGTGGAGCTAGTGAGTAGAATCACCTATCTCACAGAGAACATGTTGATACAGTGGGCGGTGCTAGTTGATACAGTGGGTTGAGCTAGTTGATGCAGTGAGTGGAGCTAGTGAGTAGAACCACCTATCTCACAGAGAACATGTTGATACAGTGGGCGGAGCTAGTTGATGCAGTGAGTGGAACTAGTTGATACAGTGAGTGGAGCTAGTTGATACAGTGGACGGAGCTAGTGAGTAGAACCACCTCTCTCACAGAGGAAATGTTGAAAGTTGATACAGTGGGTGGAACTAGTAAGTAGAACCACCTCTCTCACAGAGAACATGTTGAAAGATGAAACAGTGGGTGGAGCTAGTTGAAACAATGGGTGGAGCTAGTTGATACAGTGGGTGGAGCTAGTGAGTTGAACCACCTCTCTCACAGAGAACGTGTTGTAAGTTGATACAGTGGATGGAGCTAGTGAGTAGAACCACCTCTCTCACAGAGAACATGTTGAAAGTTGATACAGTGGGTGGAGCTAGTGAGTAGAACCACCTCTTTCACAAAGAACATGTTGAAAGTTGATACAGTGGGTGGAGCTAGCGAGTAGAACCACCTCTCTCACTGAGATCATGTTGAAAGTTGGCACAATGTGTGGAGCTAGTTGATACAGTAGGTTGAGCTAGAGAGTAGAACGTCGGTTCAGTGAGTAGTCACAAGGAAAAAGAAGGATTGACTCGTTGCTTGCTCTGAACAGACAACAAAACAATACATGTACTAACAATTGCTCATTGTATAGTCTGTTTATTCAGGTCTGTCACTTGTATACACAAATTGCATTATAAATCAGAACATTGTATTTTCATGTGTTTTAAACATTTTAATTTGAGAAAAGAGGCAGTGATAACCAATACCTTATTCAAAAAGCCATATACGTATACACAAAATATATATTATAATAAGACATTAATAAGAAAATTTGCAAAAGTACATAATGATATGCTAACAGATGACTGACCTGATTCAAGAGTTATATCACAACAGTAAAAACTGTTACATTGTTTTATCAGGTTTGAATTTCCAATCTTTTATAACCATCGGGGCAGCATTATATAAAACATCAGTTATGAAATTGCTGCGCGGCCTTTTTATGTAACCAAAAGAACTAAAATGCAATGGGCACATATTCAATATTACATTCTAAAAGAGGCAAATGGTGTTTATAAATATGATTATCACACAGACATTATTTAAAAATCCGAAAACACACTAATAGCATTACTAACAACTTTTGACTCGCCATTGTATGCTCCGATGGGGTTAACCGCCTACCGAATACGTATTAATACAAAAATACTGACACAGAAAGAACACACATTCAAATGGGAATTGTGTGAGAGGACGTTAAAGAATTTATTGAGTTCTTGAAACAAAATATACTAGTACCTTATGGTGTTCGTGGTGATTACATTAGGGGCAAACTCGCCCGAAGAGGATTAGGTAGGTAGGTATACTGATGTAACGTTATTAGCTTTTACTTTGAAAAACAGTTCATGACATGGGCGGTAATTGTCGTATTTATATGAACATGACTGCACTGAGAATATCTATTCACAAACTTCGTATGTCATATTATATATAATTTGTTAGTGATATTCCCATGTGATTGAAACAGTGTATTATTACGCAAGATTAATTTAATGACCTTCATTTAAATCATAACATACATTGTACGTATATCGATTCAGCAAAGAGTAATGTTAGTGAACCTGTAATGGCATTTAAAATTGTTATGAAGCGTTCATAAATATTTGATGAATTTGTTAAGGCAGCCAGTTGGGTATAAATAGCTGAAAACGAATGGAACAGCTCATTTTTAGATTGAAGCATTACATCGGCGTTTACGCGATTTTTTTAAAAAATGTTGTTTAATTTAGTTTTAGCATATTTTATCGCCTGTATGTGCCTCGTACACAGTTGAGTAGTCAACTTGTCTGATATATAGAATTTAAATTTGATTTGTTGCCGTAATAGTACTTGTTCGAACCTAAACCATTTGCTAATACATGTATCGCACTGGGTCTTAGTTAGCCTCAGTATTTCACACCGGGGAGTCATGTACTCCTTAGCAACTTGCGTTATATAGAATTGAATATATTTGTTTGTTTTACCAGAGACCCGAACTATCGCACTTTGGAATGCCATTTCAACAAGTACTTGGTTGAACTATGATACAAGATAGACAGAAAACATATTCAATCAGAAACATCGTATAAGATGTTTAAGTCCTGCTATTCAAAAGGTTCATATACGTCTTCACGTATTATAAGAATGGTAAAACAAATCCACGATACTTTAAAAAGTGAACAATTATTGAGCCTATATTGATGTATCGGACGAAAGGAATCTCTTTTCCGCTATCACATTTTTCTGATAACAGTGTGCGAGAGTCATAAAAAATAAACAGGACTATTGTCCTGAAAAACGCATGGTTAAACAAAATAAATCAAAATATGCATCATCAGAATGCAGAACTCTTTTTCTACATACATTACAATTATGAACAAAAACTAATACATGTTCCGAGAGTTACAGGGTCTGAATAAGGTCATTAACGCCGACCCTGCGCACAAAATGACGTCAATGACATCACTCTGTTTTACTCGGCATATAAGCTTCTCATAGGGCTATGACATACTATGTTTATAGTGACAATGGTGATGAATACATTGCTGTACTACACATGTAAATCGTGTGTGAGAATCGCATGTATTTTTCCGGATTTTACATCGAACATATGAGCAAGAACTCTTACCATTAAATGTTGGTTTTTTGAAAAGGTCTCAGCAACTGACGTCATAAACGTTCGTGTGATTTTCTTTTATACTGCCCGGTCTTTCAAATCTGAACAAACATCCCTAAAGCGTTTATATCATTCTAAAACTAACGGGTGACTTGAAGAAGTATTTCGCATTGTAGTTACGATAAGTTCACACGATGCCGAGGGCATGTCAACTTGCTGTTTATAGAATTCGGTGTTTGCCAGTTTTTCCTTACGGTCAACGTCTGTTTATGTCGGCACCTTACTTTCAAATGCCGCCATTTTTGCTGACAACGCCCAACATGTAATGTTTAGGTGATGTTTCAAAACTAATGATGGGATATTATTAAAGATATGACTGATTACGTCGTCGACATCAATGGTTATTGATGGGCTGTGCCGGATGGATGTTACCATGGTTTTAAAACAACTTATTAGGTTACAGTTTAATTGGTATATTCGGCATTTGAAAAGAACGGACATGATAGTGTTACACGACTAATCGAACATCGATATTTCGCAATTAAATTCCGATTCAATATTATGTAATACTATTTGTATCATATTAAAAACTGTATCCGTGAGCGCCCCAGTCCTGTTTATTTTTGAAGGTTTCTCATATATAGCGGATGCACGCCGTCATATCAATCTATATAATTATATAGGTACAAGTACGCATTTCATTCATTCAGCAGATGGCGGCATGCAGTCTTTGTAATCTATATATATATATGTACTTGGACGCATTTCATTCCTTCAGCATACGTCGTATAGTTAGTCATATTCAGTATGTACTTACATAACTAAAGCTTTTCAATAAAAAACTGACACGAGGAGGACACTATCGTACCCAACGTCAACCCGGTAACTGTAGGTCTGTAATTCACTATGACCCCTTGTACTTGTGTTCCCTTACAAGTATGTTCATTTTGGTCTGTTTTCTATTGCACGAGCAAGTCACTTTGCTGCAGTGGTGTGGTCAAGGCAAAACCTGGTGAAATACCAAGCTAGCCCAACCTTTTTTTTCTTTTTCTATTGCTGTTGAGGTGCTATCGGAAGTTACACAAGACTAGTCTTTTTTCTACTGCTTTAAATGAGTCTGGAAAGTGCAATGCTATACAACTGATCTCCCCACCTCTGCATGATCACTTTTATATAAAATGGTCGGCACATCGAACAACCCGTTGTGTGTAAGGCAGCTCAGTTTGTGTAAGGCAGCTCATTTTGTGAAAGGCAGCTCAAAACGCGTTCACTTCATTTTATCGTTGAAAGCGATCAATAAACAATTATTATATACAATATATGTACCCACAAATGCAAGGGTAATCGGGAAAACAGTTTTTAGGTATTGCGATGTTTGCACAAAAGCGCGAAACTGTCACCTTTACATTGAATTCTCGACTTAATTCGTTGGTTGCACGGTTTGTACACGCAACGGGTTGTTCAGTGTGATCAATACATGTATTTGATCATGCATTTTATAACAATGGTAGAATGTTAGAACTTCACAGACACGATTGTCACAATTTAATACAATAGTTCCCAAGTCATTGGCAGTGATTACACTGATAAATACAATATTTCAAATATTCAACATTGCATACAAATCATTTATCTTTTAGAGTAATTCACAAACAAAAAATGGATTCCAAATAACTGTTATTGATAATATATGTACTCAGTAATATTAACGGACGCTTGTTGTTTTCATTTCTCCGCATCCATGTGTTCCCATTCACAAATCTCTCATTTTATTCGTCTTTCCAATCACAGCATTGAGGTACAAAAACTCATTTAATCAACAGAAATGTTATAAACACATTTTTTTTTGTACATTTAAAGTGGGTACTTATTTTATTTGACAGTTATCTGTGTTAAAAACAGTCATTGAGGTCCATAGATGTGGTAAATAATACCATTATCATCAAAGTGTAAGTTCAAGGTGCATTTATATATTGATTTCATACTTTGCACTCTTGTTCATCATCATGACCCATACTCATACACAGGGGTAGGTTCTCTATCGAGCTTTTGGTGAAATTATGCGCCCTTTTTTCCTTTTTAGTGCAAATGTTAAAGTTTAGGTACAAGTTATTTCACCACTAATATCTTCAGGGTACATTCACATATTGCTTTGCATACTTGTTCTTCGTCATGACCACAACCCATACACATGGGTAGGTAACTCTATCAAGCTTTTAGTTGAAATTTTGGCCCTTTTGAACTTAAATTTTAGGTACAAGTTTTTTTAACCTCTAATATCTTCAAAGCGCATTGCCATATTGCTTTGATACTTTGTATACTTGTTCACTATCATGACCCCAAGCCTAAACTAGGTAATCCTGGTAAGCATTTTGTTGAAATAATGTCCCTTATGGACTTGGAAATACAAATGTTAAAGTTTAGGTACAAGGACACGTTTTTTAACCTCTGATATCTTCATAGTGCATTGATATATTGCTTTGATACATTGCATGCTACTTCACCATCGTGGCTTCAAGACCTACACATGAGTAGGTAACTCTGTCCTGCATTTTGTCCAAATTATCTCCTTATCGACCAAACCCCTACACAGCAGTGGGTAATGCTGCTGATATGAAACATTTTGTTTGAATATAAAATGATCATACTATCCTAGCATGGCACTGCGAATAGTGGAGCGCACTGTTTGTGGACAGCTCTTGTTATAGCTGAAACTAGGCATTTCAGCTTTTTGGGACTTGGACATTTGTCTTTTTGAGTCTGACAGCTGAAACCTTTTTCAGAAATCCATTTTTTTGTTAAGTTTTATATCGAATAATGTACCGTGTAATTGTGGTGTGGGTGGTTTTTATGGTGTTTGTGCTCGGTTGGTTAAGTTGATCGAGTATTGTCTTCCCTGGTTGATTATATATTATCTTTATGCTACGCTGCAAACTACGGGTTACTTGACTGGCTTAGAAGAATAAGGTCGTACGTGCATATTTATGTTCATGCTTCCTGAGGAAAACAAGAAAAAACTGTCCAAAAACTATTCTATTTCTTTGTATTTTTTTCTACTCCATTTTGGTCAACATGAACTTTCCGATTTTGTTATTAATCGTTGTGATTGAATGAATATACGTCAAATGTTATTCGTGTTTGGTAGTTATATTTTATTTTTGATATACCGATTTTCAAGAAAATAGCGTCATAAGATGCACATTGCAACCTTATTCGGGGATGGGAATATTGTGTTCTTCAGTCAGATTTGTCCAATGTGGAGGAACCATTTTGCCAACTACCTCTTCAAGTACTAGTAAAGCAATAAAGGTATTTGGAAATGGGTTGGTTTTCGAATTTTCGATAATGATTCTAGATGCAATCAACATTAGATTAACGACCACCAAAGGAACATCCTGTAAAAGTGCTTTGAAATAGAACAAGCCGTTTTGTAGTAGTATTTTTTTCAAATTGATATTAAATTAAATTGAGATAAAAAATAAAACATAATTCTTTTGGTTGCCATGACATCCAGAGTTGAACTAGATTTGAATGTGTTTGACAGGGGACCATAAAGGTTGACTGCTATACAGTTTCAATACATTTGTCCCAGTTGTTTTAGATGATGTTGTTTAAGCTATATGATCACAGCACACGACGCACACATGTCACTCCCTATAACGCATACAGGAGAGCTAAAAACGATGGACTCTGAATAATTATGCACAAGGAAAACCGCATAAGCCTTATAAGTAAATACGATCGTGTATACGAGCTAGCGGTCAACCAAGCAGAATAAAATTATACTGTTGCATTATACCAAAGTACATGACTATGTTCAATGTTCAGGGCAAGCAATGAACTAGAAAGAATGCTAAGCTGATTAATGTTACAGAACACCGCTCCAGGCCATAAGCTGCGTGGTAGAAGTGTCACCCAGTCAATAACCTTTGGTGAGAGTTTTGATGAGATCAGCAGTAGTGTAAAAAGTACATCATTCTATATTGTGATATCATAAATGATATTGAAACATGTCTGAGATTTAGAGCACTTTAGGCAGGTTTGATAGTCATATTGTAGTACAATCATAATGCATTTTATTTATATCTATATCAGTGTGAACAAACCACGTGGTATGTGAATTAATTTGTGGCTTAGAACGCAAGTAGAAATCTGTCATCAAAAAGAAGTTAAATACAACCTAAGTTTTTTATTCGTTCATCGATTTTAACGAACTATCCTCGACGCCCAAGCCGAAAATGAGTACAATACACGCAACTTGATATGTTTATACTAAATGTCCGAAAACGGCTCATATGCCTGGATAGCAGTTGATTCGGTTGAGGGCAAAAACCGTAAACTTTTGCACAAAAATATTGAGTGACATGGATATAATTATATAGTACATATTTTCTGCTTAAGCGTCCAAAGCCTTTTGTTATAAATTGCGTCAGATTGTTTTGAATATTTTCCGTGTTTACTTTTCACACTATTCCCTCAGTTGTATGTGGCGATGGTGTTTACAATCCTGCCACGGAGATGTGCTGCGAAGAAACAGTACAGAACAAAGAAGGTAGCATGACCCGTTGCTGTGGCACCAAAAGCTACGACGCAACAGAATCCATGTGCTGTAATAGGAAACTGAGTCCAAGATCTGGAACGCTTCCAAAATGCTGTGGAGATCAAGTTTATAACGCCGCGTATGCTATGTGCTGCAAAGGTAACGTAATGAAGAAGACTGGACAAATGCCACAGTGCTGTGGTAATACGACCATTGACACATCCAAACAAATGTGTTGCAAGGGTATAGTACAAGGCAAACAAGGGAAGCTACCTCGATGTTGTGGTGAGGACGCATTCGATGCCTCAGAGCAAGTATGCTGCAGTGGGACACTTCAAGGACAACTTAAGAACGACAGCTATAACCTAATTAGAGAAATGTGTTGTAACGGAGTTGTTAGTCGTAAGAAAGGGGACAAACCTATGTGTTGTAAAGGTGAATCATATGACGCAGTTAAGGAGGTGTGCTGCAAAGGTGCATTGCATCGTCGAGTTGATGGTGACACCTAATGTTGTGGCAATGAGTCGTATGTACAATGCAAGTTTATGTGTTGCCGAGGAAATGTCTTGAAGAAAACAGGACTGCTACCTCAACGTTGCGGAGATGAGTCGTATGATGCTGCCTTCCAGTTATTTTGTCGTGGAAACGTTTTCAAGAAAGCTGGAACACATCCGAAATGCTGTAACAATACAATGATTGATGCCACTAAAATACTTTGCTGTAAGGGCGTTGTTAGGAAAATGGAAGGAACAAATAGTAAATGCTGTGAAGACAAAAGGTATGATTCCCTGACACAATTGTGCTGCAATGGGACAATCAAGAATAAGGTCGGAGAAGAACCTAAATGCTGTGGAAAGAAAGTATGCGATGCCACAACCCACTCTTGTTGTGATGGCAAGCTTGTGAAGTCAGAAGGTGACAAACCAAAATGTTGTGGTACCAAAGCATACGACAGTGCGTTTCAATTATGTTGTGATGGAAAGGTGAAAAATATGAAAGGTGCAATGTCAAAATGTTGTGGGCGAGATGCTTATGACATGGCACACTTCCAATGTTGTGAAGGTAGAATAGAAAAGCGAGAAGGGGCACAGCCAACTTGTTGCAGTAGGAAAGCATACGACGAATCCAATTTCATGTGTTGCAATGGCAAACTAAAAGGTATAAAAAAAGTCCTTGTTCCAGTTCGCTGTGACAATGTTCTCATTGATGAAACCAAATCCCTTTGTTGTCAAAATATAACTGTAACCAAGAAAAGCATTTCGTCGCACTGCTGTGGTGCAGAACAATACGACACTGTGACAGAGATATGCTGCGATGGAGTAGTCAATGCAGTACGTGGTTCAAAGCCGTTGTGTTGTGGAACAAAAGCATATGACGCCGCTGCAGAGTTATGTTGCATGGACAAAGTACAGAAGCGTATTGGTAATAGTCCACAATGTTGTGGAACGCAGTCTATTGATGCCGTGATGAACTTTTGTGAAAACCAATACATTATTCACTAAGGTAATACTAATACACATAATGTATATTAAAATAAGATATTAACTAGAGAAATTACAATGTTTATGTACACAATGTTATGTAAACAGGTGACTGACCAGATCAATTAATTTATACTAGTTTCTGCAACGGACGAACGGAAAAAACCTCGTTTGCATATTTCTCGTTGTATAAGTCTGGTTCCTGTCCCAAATCTAACAGTCCAATCTAATGTAAATGTAAGATTTGGGGACGGGAACCAGATTATAGTTATATATGAAACGGACACATGTGCGTATTTTTGTACTAATTTATTGAAGGTCCATTGTGAAACAAGTTTTTTCAACTTATATTAATCACTAGTTATCGACACCGACCACTAGGCTATCGAGGAGGTGGTGGGTATTTATAAACGACCCGGTGAAGTCCCTCCTCAGATTATTTATGTGAATCTTGTTTGAGGACCCATTCGGGTAACCCCGTTTATTTCTATATTTGTATACGTAAATGACATTGTACAAATGTAATACATACAATCATAATGTGACAAAAATATAAGTTGTACTAAAATATCGTTAGGTGTTGTTTTCTATTAGTTTTATTTTATGTATTATGAATAGGGTTGCCCAAAATGTGACACTTTTTGGTTGAAACTTTTTAAATTAGATGCTACAAAGTAAAAGTATATTAAACTGAGATAACCAAATTGTTATTTAAAAAGTTTCTTTTATTATGTTCTGTCTACACGTGTGTGTATGTGTGTGTAGGTGCATAAGCGTATTTTAGTAGAGCAAGAATGAGAAACAAGTAGGTGGGACAAGAGAAAGAGAGAGGGAGAGAGAGAGAGACAGAGAAAACATTTCCTGATCATGTTACTTTGTTGTATATGCTTATCAAATTCCATTTCTTATAGTGTGATGGTAGTTTTCCTTTCATCAAAGCTATATGTTTTTCAGTATTTTTCCGACCTTGTAGAAACTGAATGAATTTAGGAAACAATGGAAGTGAATTTTCCAGTTTGCATTTGAATAAAAAGTATTTTCCAAGAATAATTAGATAGTTAAGAATACTATTAATATTTGATGGTTCATTATATCCTAATGATACTATTTGGTAATTTAGACGTACATTTATATTATTTTGCTGTAGAAATAAAGCGCATCTATTCCAAAATACTTGGACTTCGTGGCACTCCCAGAACAAATGTTTAACTGTTTCAACAAACATGTTACAAAATGAACATGTACTTGATTCCACATAACCACATTTAAGAAGGAATTGATTTGTTGGTACAATATTTTTTAGATATTTATACTGAAATTCACGTAGTTTTGATTCGATTGTTGATCGGATTGGTAGTAAATATGTGTATTTCCAGTCAATATTTTCAAAGTTATTGTTCCATTTAAGTTCAGCTTATTTTGTTGAGCGTACTTCAGACAAGTGTTATATATTAAACGAGTGGGCTTTTTGCAAAATTTAAGTCTGTTTACTAGTGCTTCTGGTTCGTTTTCTTCGTTTTCGGAACTATTTATGTTGAAATTTTCTTTCCAGTGTGTTGGTATACTCCTTACCAGTGTTACATATTTAAGAAGATCATAATTCGGTATATCATATTTATCTTGTATTTCTTCAAAAGTATAAAATCTATTTTCCTCTGTTTTGTACACATGTTTTAAATATTTAATTCCATTTCTGTACCAATTTTTGTAAAATAGTGTGTTATTGTTTGTGGTAATCAGTTGGTTATTCCAGAGGATTTCTACGAGAGCTCCACTAAACAACACCACAAACAACAAAACACTGACGTCTACCACAGCTTTTATTTCACAAAATATCTGAAAACAAATCTAGTTTGCCATCTCATTAAATAACATTCAAACCATGAAATAATCAGCATTAATAACAACAACAAACAAACAACAACAACAACAAAAACTGATCAAAGCATGAATAAAATCATCAAAACTAATATAAAAAATACATGTAAGTATAAAAATAGATCTAATGAACCATGATTGACTCTTAGCATTGTGAAACATTTTGAAATCCATCTTTACTTTTTTAACATATTAAAAGCATTGTCGTTAATGGATTCTGTTAAATATTCGACCAAGTAATAAATAAAGATATTGATAAAATACTTGTTTTCCTTTTCGTCAAGATCACAGACATTTCAAGAACACATGTTTATTTACATGGTCCCTCTGAGGACAAACTCATTGCAGTAGTTACCTCCCCTTGCAGGAACATATGGGCTGGGTTTTGCGAACTATAGTCTGGCCTAGTTCGATATATGCGCATGTCTGGTTTCTCCAGGCGCCAAAACCCATATTTACGTGTAAGTAGTATGGAGATGGTGCATATAAAACAAGAATACAAGCGAACTAACAATGGGCGGCCATAGTTTAACCACTTAACGATTTCGCGGTCTTTAGTTAAATATAGTAACCATAGTTAGCATCAAAACCTAGCCTTGGTCGGTTTGCATTCGAGGGAAAATATCGTAAGTGCGTGGTTTTTCGGTGTTTGTTGGCCTGACATACTGGTCAATGATCACCGACGACTTTTTGTACCTTACTTTGAATATGAGTTAACTGGAAGGGGATTGACCACTGAAAAGTTATGATTGGATGTACATGTATATTGTCTTGCGTTTGAAGGGTGAACGGCAACAACAAAAACGGAAGAATGGTCATTGGCACTGTACGCATTAGGGACCTACAGCACGTGCATTGACCTCTCACTGATCCAGCGTTCTGTGACTAGCTTTAACTTCTAGGGTAATTAGGGGTTGAACAAATTCTTGTAACAACATCTTAAATTTGATTAAATAAAGTTTTAAATCACTAAAAGTGGATAATGGTTTGTAATATTTTGACAAATTCCCCATATAACATGTTGCTATATGATACAATATGTGGAGCTAGTTGATACAGTGGGTGGAGCTAGTTGGTAGAATCACCTCTCTCATAGAGAACATGTTGAAACAGTGGGTGGAGCTGGTGAGCAGAACGGCCTCTCACAGAGAACATGTTGATAGTTGATACAGTGGGTGGAGCTAGGGAGTAGAACCACCTATCTCACAGAGACCATGTTGTTACAGTGAGCGGAGGTAGTTGATACAGTGGGCGGAGGTAGTTGATACAGTGGGCGGAGCTATATGATACAGTGGGTGGATCTAGTGAGTAGAACCACCTATCTCACAGAGAACATGTTGATACAGTGACTGGAGCTAGTTGATACAGTGAGTGGAGCTAGTTGATACAATGAGTGGAGCTAGTGAGTAGAACCACCAATCTCACAGAGAACATGTTGAAAAATGGGCAGAGCTATTTTTGATACAGTGAGTGGAGCTAGTTGATACAGTGAGTGGAGCTAGTAGATACAGTGAGTGGAGCTAGTGAGTAGAACTCCAATCTCACAGAGAACATGTTGGTAAAATGGGCGGAGCTATTTTTGATACAGTGAGTGGAGCTAGTTGATACATTGGGTGGAACTAGTTGATACAGTAAGTGGAGTTAGTGAGTAGAACCACATTTCTCACAGAGAACATGTTGAAAAGTGATACAGTGGGTGGAGCTAGTTGAAACAGTGGATGGAGCTAGTTGATACAGTGGGTGGAGCTAGTTGATACAGTGGGTGGAGCTAGTGGGTAGAACCACCTCTCTCACAGAGAACATGTTGAAAGTTAATATAGTGGGTGGAGCTAGTTGAATCAGTGGGTTGAGCTAGAGAGTAGAACGTCGGTTCAGTGAGTAGTCACAAGAAAAAGGAGGATTGACACGTTGCTTGCTCATAACAGACTACAAAACAAGACATGTACTAACAAATGCTCATTGTATAGTCTGTTTATTCAGGTCTGTCACTTGTATACACACATTGCATTATAAATCAGAACATTGTATTTTTATTGTTTTAAACATTTTAATTTGAGAAAAGAGGCAGTGAAAACCAATACCTTATTCACAAAGCCATATACTTACACACAAAATTTCTATTATAATAAGACATTTATAGCAAAGTTTGCAAAAAGTTCATAATGATATGCCAACAGATGACTGTCCTGATTCAACGAGTTATATCACAATAGTAAAAACTGTTACATTGTTTTATAAATTTTGAATTTCCAATCTTTTATAACCACCGGGGCAGCATTATATAAAACATCCGTTATGCAATTGCAGCGCTGTCTTTTTATGTAACCAAAAGAACTAAAATGTAATGGGCACATATTCAATATTACATTCTAAAAGAGGCCAATACGTTTTATAAATATGATTATCACACTAAAAGATTTGATGGTAGAATAAGATTAGACATTATTTAAAAATCCAAAAAAACACTAATAACATTACTAACAACTTTTGACTCGCCATTGTATGCTACAATGGGGGTACACCGCCTACCGAAAACGTATTCATACACAAATATTGACACAGAAAGAACACAAACATACACATGGGAATTGTGTGAGAGGATGTTAAAGAATTTATTGAGTTCTTGAAACAAAATATACTAGTACCATGATGATACTTATGGTGTTCGTGGTGATTACATGAGGGACAAACTGACCCGAAGAGGATAAGGTAGGTAGGTATACTGATGTAACGTTATACGCTTTTACTTTGAAAAACAGTTCATGACATGGGTGGTAATTGTCGTATTTATATGAATGAGAAGATCTATTCACAAACCTCGTATGTCATATTATATGAATCGTATTTTGGGTCAATCGGGATATTTCGGATGTTACTGGCGTTACACTGATAATCGGCATCGACGGAATGTGTTAGTGATATTCCCATGTGACTGAAACAGTGTATTATTACGCAAGATTGATTTAATGACCTCCATTTAAAATCATAACATACAGTGTACGTATATCGATTCAGCAAAGAGTAATGTCAGTGAACCGGTAATGGCATTTAAAATTGTTATGAAGCGTTCATAAATATTTGATGAATTTGTTAAGGCAGCCAGTTGGGTATAAATAGCTGAAAACGAATGGAACGACTCGTGTCTAGATAGAAGTTTCTCATTACATCGGCGTTTACGCGATTTGTTTTTAAAAATATTGTTTAATTTAGTTTTAGCATATTTTATCGCCATACACCATTATTTCGAACAGGGAATCGTTATATTGTCAAATAGCTACACCAGAGAACTGCGCTGGATGTGCCTCGTACACAATTGAATAGTGAATTTGCGTGATATATAGAATTTAAATTTGAATTGTTGACGTAATAATACTTGTTCGAACATGAACCATTAGCCAATACATGTTGTGCAATACATGTATCGAACTGGGTCTTAGTTAGCCTCAGTATTTCACACCGGGGAGTCATGTACTTATTAGCAACTTGCGTTATATAGGATTGAATATATTTGTTTGTTTTACCAGAGACCCGAACTATCGCACTGGGGAATGCCATTTCAACACGTATTTGGTTGAACTATGATACAAGATAGACAGAAAACATATTCAATCAGAAACATCGTATAAGATGTTTAAGTCCTGCTATTCAAAAGGTTCATATACGTCTTCACGTATTATAAGAATGGTAAAACAAATCCACGATACTTTAAAAAGTGAACAATTATTGAGCCTATATTGATGTATCGGACGAAAGGAATCTCTTTTACGCTATCACATTTTTCTGATAACAGTGTGCGAGAGTCATAAAAAATAAACAGAACTATTGTCCTGAAAAACGCATGGTTAAACAAAATAAATCAAAATATGCATCATCAGAATGCAGAACTCTTATTCTAGATTCATTAGAATTATGAACAAAAACAAATACATGTTCCGAGAGTTACAGGGTCTGAATAAGGTCATTAACGCCGACCCTGCGCACAAAATGACGTCAATGACATCACTCTGTTTTGCTCGGCGTAAGAGCTTCTCATAGGGCTATGACATACTATGTTTATAGTGACAATGGTGATGAATACATTGCTGTACTACACATGTAAATCGTTTGTGAGAATCGCATGTATTTTTCCGGATTTTACATCGAACATAGGGGCAAGAACTCTTACCATTAAATGTTGGTATTTTGAAAAGGTCTCAGTTACTGACGTCATAAACGTTCGTGTGATTTTCATTTATACTGCCCGGTCTTTCAAATCTGAACAAACATCCCCAGAGCGTTTATATCATTCTAAAACTAACGGGTAACTTGAAGAAGTATTTCGCATTGTAGTTAAGATAAGTTCACACGATGCCGAGGGCATGTCAACTTGCTGTTTATAGAATTCGGTGTTTGCCAGTTTTTCCTTTCAGTCAAAGTCTGTTTATGTCGGCACCTTACTTTCAAATGCCAAATTCAATGTAATGTTTAGGTGATGTTTCAAAACTAATGATGGGATTTTATTAAAGATATGACCCATTACGTCGTCGACATTATACTGTTATTGACTTGTGTTGAGGTGAATATGGTGTTTTGTTGACCTGAAAAAAGTGATATTGACCGATGACGAAGTCAGAGTTCAATATCCCTTTTTAAGGTCAACAATATACTGTGAGGTGAATATGATGTTTTGTTGACCTAAAAAAAGTGATATTGACCGATGGCTTTTTGAAGGTCAACTAAACATCATATTCATCGAAACATTAGTCGACAACTGTTATATTGTATACCATCCCGTAAGTCAAGAAAATAACACCTATTGACTCTTTTTAAATTATAATAACTTCTTCAGGAAAGTGTATGTAATAGAAACAAAAGACGACTCTTCAAATGTTCTAGCTAACAATACCCTTCCTATGTATATGTATGAGAGAGTTTTCATGTATTTATTAACGGCATTTATCATTTATGGCTAGGTTAGAGCCTATAAATATGTATGAGCAGCTGTAGGCCAAATAACACGGGAAATAACGTTACGTTACGGAACGTTAAGTCGCAGGAAATGACGTCACGTCATAAAAAAAGTTATATCCACCCCAGCCTCGCTTTCGGGAGATGTATATTTAGCAAACAGATCGCAGTTTTGCGTGATATACCGGTGAATAGATCACGGTTTAGAGTTCATATGCGTAGGAATTAATCACGAAGGCCGTAGGCCTGAGTGATTAATAACTATAATATTTGTATCATATTCAAAACTGTATCCGTGAGCGCCCCAGTCCTGTTTTTTTTTGAAGTTCCCTCGTATATAGCGGATGCATGCCGTCATTGCAATCTATATAATTATATAGGTACTTGTACGCATTTCATTTATTCAGCAGATGGCGGCATGCCGTCATTGTAATCTATATATATATACTCGTATATATATATATATATAGGTACTTGGACGCATTTCTTTCATTCAACAGGTGGCAACATGCCGTTTTATCTATAAATATAGGTACATATACGCAGTTCATTTATTTAGCAGGTGGCGACATGACGTCTTATCTATAAATATAGGTACATATACGCATTTCATTCATTCAGCAGGTGGTGGCATGCCGTCATTGTAATCTATAGGTTTATACCCCGGTGTTATTACGGACTGGTAAGTCGGAGGTGGCGGCACGGATTTGTCTATATCATAAGGCGGAGGTGCGACGGTCATTTCATAAGGCGGTGGCATAGGAGCAGTAGGCGACACAGGAAAACCAGGCGTAGGTCCTGTCGATTGTGGATAATACAAAGGTGGCTGTACGCCATGCATCTGCATATTGCCAACATACGCTTGGTTGTAGTGAGCATTCGGTTGTCGTGATCTGGGATGTGGTATTCGGCCTTGTCGTCGGAGTGGAACAGCGACGGGAATCGGTTGACCTAAAATGAAATCAAGTTTCACATATATTCCGCCTAAATTGTTTCATTTGATATAAAAATGTATCAACATTGTGTACTAGTATTTCAGTTCTATATAATACTTTCATTAGGGTCGCAGTCATGCTGGTTTTTTAACTAATGTTCAGACATAATGACTAATGTACGTCGTAAAGTTGGTCATACTCAGTAAGCACTTATATAACTCAAGCTTTTTTAATAAAAACCTGACACCTTCCGCACACGAGAAGGACACTATCGTACCCAATGTCAACCCGAAAACTAGAGGGCTGTAAATCACTTTGATCCCTTGTACGTGTGTACCCTTACAAGTATGTTTCTTTTGGTCTGTTTTCTATTGCACGAGCAAGTCACTTTGCTGCAGTGGTGTGGTCAAGGCCAAATCTGGTGAAATATCAAGCTAGCCCAAGCTTGTTCTTTTTATTCCTGTTTCTATTGCTGTTAAGATGCTATCGGAAGTAACACAAGACTAGTCTTTTTTCTACTGCTTTAAATGAGTCTGGAAAGTGCAATGCTATACAACTGATCTCCCCAGCTCTGCATGATCACTTTTATATAAAATAGTCAACACATTGTACAACCCTTTGTGTGTAAGGCAGCTCTGTTTGTAGAAGGCAGCTCAAAACGCGTTTTGCGCTACTTCAGTATGGTACGTATTTGTGATTTTTTATGTGTTTGTCGTTACTTTTGAGAGTAGTCACTTACACTTAACCGATTTAAAAACGCAACAGTGGTTTTTTATGCATTTTACCCGGTTAAGGTGCTTCAATTTTATTGAAATTTTTCTCTTATGTAATTTAGTAAATGAAGTAAAACTTGTGCACATTTTATTGTAATCAACGTTTAATTGGTCACAAACGACGTCACGACAAGTATTGAGCGACAATGTCAAATTCACAAAATTTAAAATGCATTTATGGTTTACAACTTGCTATGCAAACCAGGCATCTTGACCTCATCATTGGGAAAATATGGGGCTGTGGATGTTCTTCCACACCTCTATAAGGAAAACACGTATATCTCTAAACGCGTTGAAGTTTCTAGTAGATGATCTGCACTCCTTGATTGTCATCTGTGTCTTCCTACAAATTTAGCTTCACCAGAAAAATGCAATTGCCTCAACAGCGGTAGCATAAGTTTTTATCCATCTAGCACATGCTGCATTGTGTCCTATGGTTAAGATTATACATTTCCTAAGTCTACACCATCTAAAACCCGTAAACGAAGACATTTATGGAATTCGTTAGGATAAATAAGAAGACAGAAAAAATAGCGATTTTAAAATTGGGTTACAATAAGAATTAACCAAACTGTTATGGAATGTATATTTTAGCGAAATTACGCAATCGTATGCATCATTGTCTTCAAACTGTTGGTATATCAGTAAAATTTTCTGACCGGAAGTAGAGTCGTACAAAAAATTATTCGTTTTGTGCCATCATATTTACGTACTTGTATCGTCAACTAGCCTGACGCTTACAATCGTAGGTGTAAACAGCTTCTAGAAATCAATGTGCAAGTCTAAATATCGTCGACAGGCGACAGTTATACTATATTGCCATGACAAACGTCACATATCTGATGAAAGCACGTCAATTATGCACCAGTCTGTTCTGTATCATGAAAGTGTGGCGCTTTATACAACGCACTTCAAAAGTCAATGGATGTTTGTTGGTCGGGGTATCGTTGCCCTATAATTTGTCGGTCAAATCGTCACGCCCAGTGGTTTTGTTTGCGCGTCACGTGTATATCATAAAAATGACGCCAATATGGAGTAATGGGTTAAATTGAAATATATTTTCGTTAACATGTTTACCATGCGTACGAATATTGCCATATGTATTGATTTATACTCCAATAATAAATTTATACAAAAATTACCAACCCCCAAAATAGTTGCGTTTGTACATATATTGTTGAAAGCGATGAATAAATAGAGGATCTTGCATGAGTGCTCATTACATACGAGTTTTATTAAACGAGTGGACAAAATGATATGACACGGGGCTTTGCCGAGTGTCATATTGTTTTTGTCGACGAGTTTAATAAAACTCGTATGTAATGAGCACGAATGTAGGATTCTATTTATCACATAACCTCAGCAAACGCTCATTATTGTTCAAAAGGATGATGTACGCTGCATATGTTTCAGCCAAAATTCAGCGTGACGTCATGGCGACGTTGATATTATCCTGACGTCATTAACGGACCAATGCATGGATTGGCTAACGTCACGTCAAGCTAATTTTAATATTTATTGCACAGTCTGGGAGTGCCGAACGATATTTACGTAACGGCTTTACGGCCCTCCTGGACCGCAAGTTATGTGATAAACAATTATCACATACACTTTATGTACCCACAAATGCCATGTTTATCGAGAAACAGTTTTTTAGGTATTGCAATGTTTGCAAAAAGCTCGAAACTATCGCCTTTCATTTATTTCTCGACTTAATTCGTGGTTTGTACGGTTTCTACACACAACGGGTTGTACGGTGTGGTCAATACATGTATTTGATCATGCATTTGATAACAATGGTAGAATGTTAGAACTTCACAGACACGAGTGTCACAACTTAATACAATAGTTCCCAAGTCATTGGCAGTGTTTACACTGATAAATACAATATTTCAAACATTCAACATTGCATACAAATCAATTATCTTTTAGAGTAATTCACAGACAAAATATGGATTCCAAATAACTGTTATTGATAATATATTTACTCAGTAATATTTACGGACGCTTATTGTTTGAACACGTATTCGGGTTATTTTGTCATTTGAATTTAGAAAATTGCTCTTACGTTAGCGGAAGAAGTGCAGTTAATAGTTTCTGTTCCTATACACAGGTCATTGATTTTTTTATTGTAAAATTTATATATCTAAATTATAAATCAATTTCTGTAAACAAAAACGCCTCACAAATGATACATTTACATGTGTTCTCATATAGTCTAGAGTCGCACATGTTTCCGAAACGGAATACCGTCATACGTTACTTAACATTTGTTCCTAGGGAAAGTCTATTACAACTTAAATATGTTTGCAATAAATTGGTATAAAAAATTACTCTTCTCAAACGAATAAACAACTACCTAACTAAGGACATGAAACAAATTTATTTTAATTCCAACATACTATCAACTATGGATTACTTTTGCGTTATCGTGAGCACATGTAGTAAAACAAATATCTCCAAAATAAAAATTCTACAAAAGCGCTGTGCGAAAATAATACTTCGAAAACCTAATCGCACTCCTTCCATTGAACTTTTTCAAGAATTAGAATGTTTACCGTTTGAAAACCGATGTAAATACCTTTCTGCAAATACCATATAAAAGCTTACTGTCGATTCAAAGATATCTGTCAAAACCGCCAGAATGTTCCATTTCGTAATAGGTAAATGTATGTATTGACCAATCAGCACTCATATTTTACTCATAACGTCTTTGACCATAGCTTTATGTATTAAACTAATCGTAATATATTTCATTAGTATTCTAATCGTAGTGCGTTAAATGCATGGTATCAGCATAAATCATTGGCGAAATCCAAGTAAAGGTTCGAATCCAATCTGATACGCTTTTTCTTTGTTATGCTTTTTATAATATTTTTTTCTGATGTTTTTATATGGACAAATTGATTTTATCTTACTTTCCTTTGCGAAAAAGTTTGATATAGATACGCTATGGTTTCTTTTAATATTTACTAGTACATTAAATGCAAAATTGCAGAAGTTTCCAGCTTCGTATGATGAACTCAATCCTGGTGTGCTGGAATACAAATGCGAACAGATCTAGTTTATTTGATAGATAGAACTTCAAATCCTGTGGTTAATTTATGTAAAACCATGTAATCACCGGAACGAGCAAAAGCTTTAATAAACATAATTTAAGCAAAATAAAAAAATCTAGGCATTGTTGAATTTGAACTCGCAGTAAAGTGTATACATTTTCAAAATAAGACTCACAAAACCATAGCTGTTAACAACTCGGCTACAGGGCGGTTATAGTTTTGATCATTTAAATGTACTAATGATGTTAGAACTTAGTCCTGATACACCCGTAATAATCGATCGTGTTGATTGTTTGTTTACGCGGTTGTTACAGATAACTTTGAATCAACAGTACATGGTCTCACTTCTCCATGATTACAAAAAATCTTACATTTTGATAGCAATACTTCATACACATTGAGATCCAGCACTCATAGAGATATAAAAGAAAGATTATATTAAGTCAGACAGGGAAGGCAGCACTGAACTTAACCAGCCGAGCACAGAAAACATTAAAAACACACAAAGCACAATGCCCAACTGAACCAACCGAGCACAGGAAACACATACACATGCGTCCTGATCATAAATACTAGTTATGGTCAAACAATCTTTTCCTGTGTACATATAGATAGTAAACTTTATACTGTATGGTGTTTGCGTCAAACGTACACGCCCTGCGAGGTGGAATGACTCTGAATGTTATATTAACAGATGGAAAACACCTACTGAATGCAGTAAGTTGTTTAAAGTTCATGCGTGGCTAGAAGGCAAGAGTCGTAATGTTAAATTAATTAACAGTTACATACGAAAATTCATTATCAGGAAATGAATCAAAAGTATATGCGTGGTGGGGTGCACAAATTACAAATGTCAATTAACAGAGAGTCAACTCTACGTACTCAAAACAAAGTATCTATGTATATTATACACTATGGTGAAATGGCTTAACATGTTAAGAAAGCGTTTGGTCAGGCGGAAATCTGTATCATATAGCTTTAGGCATTGTTAATATTAGAACTGATGTCCTCAACAATTGTACATATACTGATGTTTGTGGCACGAAAACAGTTCATTTGCCCTAAATCAGATTGTTTTAAAAGCATAATGCTGTTTAGCAAAATCATTTATTTACCTTTGTGTTCAGTAAGGCAGTGTTGCCTTCCCTGAAATTCTCAAATAGTGTCGACCGAACAATAGTTCTAATATTTCTTCATTAGGCATTGTCATATAAACACATGAAAAGCGGATACTTATTATTTTGCTTTTAGTACAAAATACAAAAAATGCCAAATACTGGACTGATTCGGGGTTGAACACCTATCAGTCCGTATCAGAAGTTTCCCGACAGTGTGACATATATGTTTCCGATAGTACGTATTGAGCGCATAGCTCGTTCATATTATTTTGATTATCGCAACAGTAGTGATGTGTTCGAAGACTGGAAGGTGGAGCTAATTCAACTGTGATTGACACATGTTAATATATCCCTGACATCGGAACTTGACATTTCTGAAATATTTATAATAGTTCCCGCTATATCTGGCCGTGTGGTCTGCAAAGTATCTTGAAGTGCCAGAAAGCTGTGTATCGGTGCTATACACCGGGCACATTAAAGAACCAGGCTGTCTATTCGAAATAAGAGCTAGGCGCACTTCTGCAGCGCCGGACATGCCTATATCTAATGTCTCTCTCTCCCTTCAGGGACATTCTCTCAGTTTGTCCCTCTGGTAAGATCATGCTGTATCTGCACTGGTAGAGGATGCACCTGCGCCCTTGTGGCTGCAACACAATAATGTAAAGTGCTTTGAACGTGCGTTCGCATGAAAAGGGCGCTATATAAATCTGGTATAGTTACGTATATAGACCGTTCCAAGACTAGTCTACTACTACATCACATCATACCCATACCTGTGACCGGATCCGTCGGTGGTGGTCCTGTAGATTGTGTATTGTTAGAACGCCGCATCCCTAATCTCCCTAGAATGCCCGTCCCAGTCCCGGGTTGTCGTTTCTGTTTTTTCTTACAACAAAATATAGCCACGCCGATGATTACTCCGATAACAATCAAGCCACCTGTCGAAACAATGGAAACTGACTAAGTATAGTTTATTACAAAAGTGTAGTAAAAAGTGTATACTCTGTATATTTAATAGCGAGAAAAACAAATTGCCAAACTTGGACCAAAAAGATAATATTAAGTCAGACAAGGAAGGCAGCACTCAGCTCAACCAGCCAAGCACAGAAAACATTAAAAACACACAAGGTACAATGCCCAGCTGAACCAACCGAGCACAGAATACACAAAACCTATAGAAGGCACAATGCCCAACTAAATAAGCAAAGACTACGTTACGCGTTGAGCACTACTTTAACCAATGAGGATAGCAGCACGGGAGTTACTGGCGTATGACTTTGGCTTTAATAAAAGCCCATTAACAACATTTTTTGTTAGTTATTTCTTTTGTCTTACACTCTTTACAAACTCTCAACTCTCATAATAAGATCACTCGATGGCCAAAAAACAAATATTGAATCAACTTTTATATAATATTTAAGGTAAGATAACTTGGTTTTTGAGTCTGAAATGTCTTCTTGTTGACATAATTATAGACTATCTGTTGTTGACTACTGAATGTGATCCTTTAAGAACATGTATGAAAGTACACTTCACACCATTCCCAATTTAAATAAAACTAAACTCTGCCAAGTTCGAAAATTTAGAAAATCTCACGTCACAGAAATTCTAAACCATTGCCAATGGTCATGAAAAATTCATACTTTTGCTTTGATGCCTAAAACTAACCACTGTAACTTTTGTCATATGTCACATCAAACAAAAATAAAATTGTTAAATGTAAAATAGCATGCACTTTCGTTCCGTTTGAACTGATTGTTTGTAGGAATACGTAGAACATAGACCAACTGTTTAGGAGCCCCTTAATTATGTAACATACGGGCAATTATTAAAAGTACATGTTTTTGTTTAGATTTATTTGTTACTTTTTACGAAAAAATACAACTGGCTTGGTTTGTTCTTTATACTTGCAATGAATATCAGGTCCTTGCAATGTGTATTGGTTGATGCTCACATATTAGAAATGTTACGTATGTCATGAATTACGCAATGGAGTATGGATTGTCCGTTCTCTTACGAATGAAAATGATACACTTGTACATGTCCTCATATAATAATTCTAATATTTTTATTTCATGTTTTTTTAATGATATTTTCTAAAAGTGTAGCTACATGTTTCAACTAATCATTAAGTATCTGAAAATTAATATTTTTCCATAAGAACGATTGATTCTATTGTTATATTAATAAATATAAATAGTACGGTACTTGTCCCGAATCTTTTCAAAGGCCCTCGTATCTCATACTTGCACAAGCTATGGAAAACGAGAATGTGTGAAATTGGAATACGTATTTACTTTCCACCAGAGCTATCGATATTAATACTACTACAATGAATACGATGTAACTAGACACTAAATATATAATCTGAATAATTTAAATACTGATGTTATCATAACCAGCCCTGCGTTCAAGGATTTTTCCCTGAACGCAGGGCTGAATAATGTAAATTGAAAAAAATGTCGCAACAAAAGTTCTTTATACTGGAACAAGATAAAGAATTGTCATGCTTCCATAACGGCATAGACATCGAATTGAGGATCATGTGCTCAGTGGTATTTAAACAAAGGAATGTAATAACCTAGTCAATACACGTGTCACAACTAGTTTCATTGTTAGTTCACTGTTAAAAAGCATCGACATTTGTATAATATAACAGGTCGTTTGCGAGATAACAAATCGTATCAGTTTTAAATATCTTTAAATAGTATCATCAGATGTCGGTCAAAATTGAAATGGCAAATTGATTACACCCTACCTACTATCATTTCAATGTTCATATGTTTTAATTAATTATTAAGAAAAGTGTGTCCTTTGTTATATATTGAAATAAATGATTTTTGATCGATGATATGGAATTTGCTTCCTTTCATCCGTACGATCAACATCGAAAGGTCCGTACACATACATAAAGCGTTTGTAAATGTATGAATTTTGCACTTTACGTGAAGAAGAACACTGACTGTATGATGTACATTATTATGTACGTGCAGTCACGTATCGAAATGCTGAAATTGATCATTCGGTCCACAGCAGAATTGGTATTGATTTTCAACATTAGATATATCTATTTATTTGAATAATTTAACATGTCTGAAGTAAAGTGTTCATGCGCGAAGTTTAATAAGGGTCATATCGTAAGAATTCCAACTCAAGAATGGACTCAAGAAAGGAGTGAGCTTACGACTTGGTGATAATACTGCAGAATCATTTAATTTCAATGGGAACAAATCGTGGTTTTGATGAGAATGACCATTTCGTGGGGATGAATATTCAAGGATTTCGGATTTCATGAAAACTGGCAAGGTCAAAATTCACACAAATTCAAACTTTAAATATCCAGCAGATATAATAGTCGTTTAATTACATAAACTTCCATTAAACCCAGTAGTATACCTGCCCTGTGTTCAGGGAAAAATAACGTGACGCACGTATCGTACCGAAACGTGCGTCACGTGATTTTTCCTTGAACGCAGGGCTGACTGAACTTAAAGGATGTACGACAGCTGTAGTAAACTTGACATATTTATTGGTATACTTATTCAGTGAAGATTTAATTTCGTGGTTAAGTTTACGCACGAAATCAAATCCAAACGAACAGATGATTTTACAGGAAATGCTTTCAAATTTTCATTTTCCGTTACCAAAGGTTAACAGCTTTCAAAAATTGCCAACTTATCTTTTAAGGGGGACCACTCCTGACGATTTTGCGTCGTCTGCGCATCATTTCGCGCAGCTGGTTTACGGATGTTGCGACGATTCTGAGAACGATTTTTACGCTGCCTGACTGCGTGTTTTGCTTTAAATATATCTTAAATTGAATTGTTCAAGCGAGGTTCGTCAATTGCAAGGGAAATAACCGCTGTGGGAGTTTGATTCGTTATTTTTTTATATTTACGACACCGGACTCCTTTACGACACGTAAACATTTTCACGAAAATGAAACTAATGACCGTGATAAAAAGCTGTTTTAAATCAACTGTGTGCGCGAATAGACTCGGTAATAATGTCGTAGTACATGTGGGCCACTAATACATGACCAGGTCCGATCGTTTAACGTACATCATGGCAGAAGACACGAAACTCGGGTCGTCAGGGACGACTCTCACAGATCTGACCTTCAAGTCATGAAGTTGTGTCAACATTATTCGAATTCGACAATTCAGATCGTCATTGACCGTGAGCATAAAGTCAATTTGGTTACGTGTGTGTTTCCTAATACTGCCTTACAACATGTTCTATCCTTACTGGTAGGACACATGCTTGATCTAGATAATGGGACTCTGTGTAGACTCTAGTCCAGTGTAGCCACAAATGACCTGGTTGGTGTACCCAATGTTTAGGCTTAGTGTACATGCTGGGTGCAGATCGATTATCATCATAAGTCCTGGGCAAAGGGTGACAGGCTACTGTCCACTTTTGTACGATGACTCGCTGGCCAACATCAGGAGCCCTTTGCCTTACCAAACTGCCACCGAGCGCTGGATTGTGGTATGCTAGAAAACAGCTTGCTTCAGAAAAGCATGACATAGCAAATAAAATATATGCTACTGGCGAGCGCTCTCAGATAGCAGACCGTTGCACAGCAAAGTGCTACCGAAGCGGTCTGTTGCATAAGAAGGCACTTGGTAGCGCTCACCTAGCAAAGTGCTGAGAAACAGTATGCTATTGACAAACACTTGTTGCTGGCTGGTTGCATGTAGTTGCAAAGACACAGTAAAGCGCTCGATTGCGGTATTTGGTAGCGCTTTGGTTAGGCAACAGGCTCCAAATGGTCACCAACAAAGGTCTAGGGCACATTTTGATTATATCAGTCAGACTCTAAGCCCCGATGGCTGGCCCCTGGCCTGATTAGCCAAATTGTATGCTGGCCGATCCTTCAGTCTGCGATTGAAACAAGACTCAATTTATGATATTTTTTCATAATAACATAAATTTATGGAATAAAATATGTAGCCCCTATACATGCGCAACTATCTCCTATATAAGTATAACCAGTTCTTCTCAAGTTGGGTGGGAAACACGGAAAAGTGTTCCTAAAATTTTTAGTGGCCCACCTGGTATTCAAACCTTGGACCTCCACATCATTATTCAGTATTTGGTAGTGTCTGGAGCTTAATAACTTACTAAGTTTGCTTGACTTCCATAGGTCACGCATTCAGAATATATTCAAATTATTATTATAAATTACCTATAAAAGTTAGTATAATACCAAAATGTCTATAGATATACAGGAGTTCCATTTGACTCAGGAGTAGGGGTTTTGACCCTTGAAATTTCCAAAAAGCCACATTTTGACCCTGAATATTTTGGTTTAAAGGGTCCTTAAGCTTTTCTCTTAAAATCATGGTTATTTTGTCTATGAAATATGGTAAAATTTAGTCAAATGTATCAAAATGACCCTTCTGTTCAGATTCAGAAGCTAGTGGAACCCCTGGATCTATATAGTGATTTTTTTATTTCATTGTTAGAACTTTGTATCAGTATAGAACTATAAAAAGATGTGACCTATTGTAACAATTGTCTGAGATTCATTTGGATTTCTAATTTCAGATTATGCTGGACCAGTGTAAAAGCAGACATTAAACAACACAGTCTGAAAGAACGTCTACCGTACTATTTGTACTATTGTGAAAATCTCAAGGCATGGTTGCATTCAGTCTGGCTATAGTACCTGCAAGCAGGGTAATAACTTTTAAACTTTGTTGTATATAATATATGTAAAATCTTGTTTATGATCCGGTTTAACATGTTTAACAATTTTTCGGTTATATGCGGCAGCTGTCTTAAAAAGTCTGGTTTCCTGGATGGTATTCTTACTTGTTCTTAATTACCCTTCCACAAGGATCCAACAACTTCTCCACATGTGGAGGAAAAATCAAATTTACCTACATGGACTAACAATAGAATCTGGATGAACAAGCCCACTAACCAAGATTTAACCTCAGCTACATTTTTACATCATTTATAAAAAGTAAAGAGTGAAAATGCCTCTGACATCATGTATAGCTTATATGGAATGACAATTGTGTAAAAAGAAGTTTTTCCATTGTAACAATCTTAGTAACCACCTGAAGTTGCACAATTATTATCATTTGTGTGTATTATTTGAATCTTGTGTATAATATGCAGTTTTTAAAAAAAATTATAAGTTTTTAAATCTTGATACCAATATTAAATTATATTGCTATAGTATATTAAGTGCACTTGACTTATTTGCACTTAATAAATCTCACTGAATGTTGCATACACAAAGTGTTACATTTATTTACAATGTCCCTTTTGTATCAAATGTTTTAATAATAAAATTTTATTTTATTTGTTTTCAGTGTCCTAGACTATTGTTCATGTACTTCCTGCTGTCTGAAGACACCCAGTGACCAAGATGTGATGCATTACTAAAAAGATAATGAAGACACTCATATAAGAAATTCAAAAGTGTTCTGTGTTAAACAAGGCCAATGAATCAGTATACCAAGTGCAAATTAGTGCATACAAATTATACAACATTAATGCATGCTTTTAAAGTTTGATTGAAATAGACATTATTCGTGTTCACAGGATGTTTAAATTGTTTATAGATATTTACCAATATTTTCTGACTTCAAATAGTATTGAAAATCATACATGCTCGAGTATTGATACATTATAGTCAGAGTTTAGTGTTGACCTACATATTTAGGTAGCACTATGAAATAGTATACATGTATATTAGATTAATTGTTACTAGGTTGCTTACAGTCAAACTTGTGTTAAAGACCACCTGTGAACAAAAATCAATATTATAAAACCTGTCTATAAAGACCACCTTTTTACACAGTGTATAAACAAGTCAATTTCCGGTTATCGCAATATAGTCTTGCAATAAGTCATACAGTGATAGGAAATCACCAGATGTTTCAATCACAATTAGTCATACAAGTTGAATTGTATAGTATCCCAATAAGTCATACATTGATTTGGTTTATATGCTGTGTTAAATGTCTCATCAGATCACTTTTCATTGATATTTGGCCTGTTTTGAGAAGATACCCATCAGCAGGAACTACATTTTACTATCTGTTTTAGTGTTACCATGGGTCATCTTTCTACACAAAACTGACTTTAATTCCAGTTGATAATTGCCAGAAATCATATACAGTACATTGTATACTGATATTATTGAGTATACTATGTCAATAATGTCACTGCGGTCGAACTACTTTTTCATGTCAGCTATGGGTGTTCTTACTCACACGATTGGTTGCATGTGCAGATCCAAAAGGTGTGGTACAAGGGATCAAAATGGTTTTATTATCCCCCGCTGAAGGCGAAGGGATATAGTAATAGTATTTGTCTGTCCATCCCATATTTTTTCCATAGCATAACTCTAAAACTATTTGAGGTATTGACTTGAAACTTGATATATGAATAGATGGCAACTATGAGACGTGCAGTGACCAAGAACCATAACTCAATGTAGTCCAGTTCTGAAATTATCTCCTTTTGTATAATTTTTCCAGAGCATAACTTCATAACTATTCAATTGATTGACTTGAAACTTTAAATATTAAGTAGATGGCATCTAGGAGAAGTTCAGTGACTAAGAAACATAACTCTAGCTGGTACCATTATTGAATTATTTCCCTTTAACCAAAGTTATGATATTCCCCTTGATGTTATTTACTAACATTTTAACAGAATAAGGGACCCTGATTGACTTAGGTTATGGACAAGGCTTCCATGGGGCCTTAAGCGTTTATTGAACGCAGTCTTGTTCTATCTAGTCCTGTTTCTATTTAATACCCGTTGGTAGAAAACATATATGGTGGGGATGGCCATGTGAACATAACTATTGTTGTAGATAACATTGTTGCTAATTAGTCTTGAAAATGGGATGCAAATAATGCATTTCATGTTTAAAGAATAATGGCTTGGTATAAATTGCATGGCTTACAGTATCCATACTCTTTGTTATGCAAATAAACTGATATTTTTATGAAATATTCTTGTTTGTATTTCCTAGAAACAGTATGTGCTTTTGAAATGCATTGTCATGGGTGAAAGTTGTCAGTATAAATATAGATTACAGTATTTTGATAAACAATTGCACTATGTAATTTACATGAAAAAAATCTATGAACAATCTTCAGTATTTGAGATTATTTTTTCAGTATTTTGAACAATTTTAATTTTCACCCATGGATAGTGTTATAAATAATTCATCCAAGACCTGTGAACAAATACCTACAAGTTTGTAGTTATATATGACAGCAGTTGGTGTAACTGGTTTTACAGGAATCAAACATGCAATGCTCCGCCAACGTACTATCCTGATACATAACTGGACAAGTTGATCTGAACCACACTAAGTTTTTTCTGTATGACAATGCACACTCTGTCTCAATCATAGTCTCTTGCCATTGTTGAATGATCAGTTCTATGAGTTTCATGAAGTAGTATGACACAGTTCTCAAATTACAGTATACATGTAATTATCAACACAATGTCAAAATTTGGTGGATATGCACCATGATAAGACTTTGTGTTGCGCCTCAAACTGCAGTCAAAGGTCAAGGATGGAGATCAAATGCTAAAAAATGCACATTATACTTAGTCTGTACATTAATTTCCTCTTATGTATTTCATACAGACTCTAGTATACATGTTAATAAGTGAATTTATAATAAATGTGAAGCATAAACACAATTCCAACGACATAAACACCAATATCTGCATGTCATAGGGACCACTGCCTTGTTTTCCTTATTTCTGGAGAATCGTTGCCATGGCAACAGTTTCAAATAAAAAAAGTGTATCGTACTTTGTTGTGAGCTGAATCAAGTAGTTTTAAAGATTCCTAGCAATTTATGACCAAACAGCAGCTTTATTATGTGAGAAGTTGTAATGACCCATTTGTGTTGAAAAAAGTGGGTGGGGTAATTTGACATGGTTTTAAGCCAATTTGGTGTATTCTGAACGTAATATCTGAACAAATTCATTAAATAACAATGCCAAATAAATGGTATCGTATGTACAGTGGCGATCCAGTTGATTAAACATCATATGTTGATTTAAAATTAATTTATTTAACAAATATTTGGATTTTGCCTCTTTCAAACTGGGTAAGGTTACACATTTCGCGTTATAACTCTCTTAAATGCACATTAGCATATGTTTTTGAAGTTTTCTATTCAAACACAATATATTTTTCTTTCATTTTACCATGGTCACAAAAAATCGTAGTTATTATTTCAACAAGAATTTTTAGGTTTAAATATTGAATTAAACTTCATTTTGGCGCCATTTTTAAAAGAATTTATATGTCCTTGAAACTCCCATAAAACTAACATTCTGGTCGTATTTGCCATACTTTTAATCTTTTTATCATTTGTATTGTTAGTATATCGATTATTGCCTAGATTCTGATGTACTTATGACAATTTTGGTTCATATTTATTTAATTACCGGTCATTTCTTAACCCCTACCCCCTTTTTAATAGCTTTAGATGCTAAAATTGCCGTTTTGAGGTGTGTTATTTCGATTTGATATTACAAAAAAAGTAAGTCATTAACCTATGTTTTTCTACTCAAAAACGAACTTCGCATAGGTTGAACTTGGCAAAAAACATGGTTTCAAAAAATCGTAGTTATTTTGATTTCAGGAGTGGGCCCCCTTAAGTAAGTTTTTAATCTACACTAATACTCTAGTATATGATAAAATACTTAGTTCTCGTAACTACTTGACTTATCTTGACTATAGATGTCAATATATTGTTTGTGAGATTTTATGTTATGAATATAGGAGCGAGATGTTCGACTTTTTGGCAGTTGACATTTGGACTTTCAGTGGTTAAGTTCATTTTCTTGTTTAGTTGTGTGTTTTGCGTTGTGCTGTGAGATTGTGGTGTGTGTGTTTGCGTTGTGCTGTGAGATTGTGATGTGTGTTTTGCGTTGTGCTGTGAGATTGTGGTGTGTGTTTTGCGATGTGCTGTGAGATTGTGGTGTGTGTTTTGCGTTGTGGTGTGTGATTGTGGTGTGTGATTGTGGTGTGTGATTGTGGTGTGTGATTGTGGTGTGTGATTGTGGTGTGTGATTTTGGTGTGTGATTGTGGTGTGTGATTGTGGTGTGTGATTGTGGTGTGTGATTGTGTTGTGTGATTGTGGTGTGTGATTGTGGTGTGTGATTGTGGTGTGTGATTGTGGTGTGTGATTGTGATGTGTGATTGTGGTGTGTGATTGTGGTGTGTGATTGTGCTGTGTGATTGTGGTGTGTGATTGTGGTGTGTGATTGTGGTGTGTGATTGTGGTGTGTAATTGTGGTGTGTGATTGTGGTGTGTGATTGTGGTGTGTGATTGTGGTGTGTGATTGTGGTGTGTGATTGTGGTGTGTGATTGTGGTGTGTGATTGTGGTGTGTGATTGTGGTGTGTGATTGTGGTGTGTGATTGTGGTGTGTGATTGTGGTGTGTGTTTTGCGTTGTGCTGTGTGATTGTGGTGTGTGATTGTGGTGTGTGATTGTGGTGTGTGTTTTGCGTTGTGGTGTGTGATTGTGGTGTGTGATTGTGGTGTGTGATTGTGGTGTGTGATTGTGGTGTGTGATTGTGGTGTGTGATTGTGATGTGTGATTGTGGTGTGTGATTGTGGTGTGTGATTGTGGTGTGTGATTGTGATGTGTGATTGTGGTGTGTGTTATTTCTGTTTTATTTGCCGTTTTAGTTGAGTGCTGCCTTCCTTGTCCGATTTTTTTATTATACGTTTGTCATGAAAAAAGACTAAACAGCAATGGTTTGATAAACACAACACATTTGTATTACATTTGTCAGCAGAAAATAAATAAATATGCGTGCTCATTTTTTTAAAAGGCAGTGTAAAGTTATTAGAAATAAGGGCTGATTTATAGGAACCTGCATATTTATTTTTTGGAAAAAACACAAGGCTAAATTCAGTTCGTCTTGCCTCCTCTATCACGTTGCTAGTTGTATTATTTGCAACAACTATTGTATTTAAACAAGAGATGTTTATAAAACACGTATGCCCAGTGGTAGCCCAATAGTAAGAAATGGTAAAGGTCACAGTGACGAAGTGACGTCAAAATGCATAGGGGTCGTCTAATTTTGATGATCAAAAGTATGAAGATCCTAGGATAAAAAATAGTAAAAGTCACATTGACCTTGACCTTTAACCTACCGACCTCACAATAAATAGGGGTCATTTACTTGCGATGACCAACTTCCATGTAAAGTTTGAAGGCCATAGGGCAAAGCGTTTTTGAGTTATTGAACGGAAACCATTTGAATAGTCAAACATGGTAAAAGTCACAGTGACCTTGACCTTTAACCTTCTCACCTCAAATTAAAATTAATAGGTTTCATCTACATGTGATGACTAACTTCCATGTGAAGTATAAAGATCTTAGGGCAAAGCGTTCTCGCGTTATTGAACGGAAATCATATGAATAGTCAAATATGGTAAAAGTCACAGTGACCTTGACATTTAACCTACTGACCTCAAATTAAAATTAATAGGGTTCATCTACATGTGGTGACTAAAATCCATGTGCAATTTAAAGATCAAAGCGTTCTCGAGTTATTAAACGGAAAGCATTTGGTCTGCCGACTAACCGACCGTCATATACAAAGCATTATACCCTCCATCAAAATTCAACAGATGAGGGGCATAAACTTATATTTTGAATCTAAGTCACGTAATTATGCAACGTACAGAGATAATTTCAGCTGCAATTTTATCACAATGTTTCTATTTACGGATGTTTAAGCCAATATGACCAAATATGGATTTGATTTGTTCAGATGAGCATATATCTTATATAACTATAGTCCGCATTTTAAGGTCGGTCACTTATATACAAACATTGCAATACCATAACATTTTAATTTTATTGTTTTTTTTTAAAACATTTTAGTTTGAGAAATAGGCAGTGCAAACCACTTCTTCATTCCTTAAACCGCATACAAATACACAAAACATATATTAAAATAAGTTAATATACACAATGTTATGTTCACAGGTGACTAACCTGATTAAACGAGTTATATAAACGAAACATAATTATGCATGGTATTGCTTACCTATGACGGAGCCAATAATCTGTGTGGTGATCTGGCAACAATATTCTCGATATTTTTCTCCACAGCAACCATGGTCACATTGAAACGTTTTTGGATATTCATTAGAATTGTAGCAATTCTTCCCATACACCACTTAAAATGAAACATAAAACAACAATTTACGCAACGGATTTATTATATAAAAAGGCTACACTGTACAAATTACTGTAATATCATTCTTTTTCGTGGGAGTTGAATTTCCGTTGACTTCGTTGTTGCACCCGTGCTTGGGTGGCATGGTGGTCGAGTGGATAACGCACTTGACTTCTGATCGAGATGTCCCTGGTTCGAATCTCGGCCGGGACACTTGGCAATTTCTGAGACACTTTTAGGTGTTTCCCACCCAACTAGAGATGAACTGGTTGGAAACCCAGAGGTAGCCTCGCATGTATCTGTGCTATACACCGGGCACGTGAAAGAACCGGCGAGTCTATTCGGAACGAGCTAGGGTAACGCACCCGGATTTCTTATATCACAACTCTTTCTCTTCTACTTAATGTCCCTTCACCAAAACACCGGACCCCATATAAGTGCTTGCACTTTCATGGGTTATCTTTGACCGAAAGGCGTAAATAATTACATACGTATAGGAAAACTAATCCCCACAATTATTCGACCTCTAAAATATCGAGCATCGAACATCGTAATACCAAATAATACCCTATAGAATTTTGGATCTAGAAATACGAAATAAATAGAATATGCCGATGTTTCGCAAGTTAAATATTAGGGCGCTTGTTTAAGGGACAATTCACTCGTCGCAGACGTTGTCCGGTTCAACAACATCAGAGCGCACTTCCAACGTCTACATGGATGATAATGCAACGTCAAGTTTTAGCATATGTCTATTTTCAACATTTATAAAATACGTAACTAAGTTTTGGAACTTTTGGCTCGATCTCCCTATACCCATGTATACCATACACACACGTATATTTTGTATGATAGAAATAGTATGTATTAATTGGTAAATAAAATATGTTTAGAATGCAGTGTTTTCACTTACAGCATGAGACTGTATAATATGAATGAATTAACAGTCAATAAAAGTGTCAAAGTAAGAACATGTAGACATTACCGTCTAAGAACAAGAAGAGCAGAGGTCCAAGTAGTCCGTTAATGTCTGAATTCATTGTTTTTCCTCTTCAATAAATAAGAAAATATCACATATTAAAGGGCGTTTGTCTAACGGCCATTTTATTCTCTCTTTCATAACCGTTACTTTATCGTTCTGAGAACGCTTTAACGGGTAGAATCGATGGACTTTCAATATACCAATCAATAATTTACTGGTTTTATCCCAGCATTATGAAATCCATAAAGTTAGAAATATTCCAATAATGGAAAACAGTTTCAAACCAATGGCGCTATTTGGCACTACGCCAAATGATCAGGCTCTATGTAACATAACCATGGCTTGTTAAAATGAGTATCCGGAAAAGCAGTAAGGGTATGAAGTGTAAACTAATTTTATGACGTAGTTGATATATTACAACACGTTCAAATTGACTTCGTTTGTAAATGATATTGTTAAACAGGAAAGTCTTCGGTAAATAAAACCAGCCTATGATAGGTTAATATCAAGTGTTGTCACGTTCAAAATGTTCATTTAGTACGCTGTTTGGACACATGGACGCCACTAAAATTCGATCGAAGTTTTGTTTAGTTTATATTTGTTATTTTCACTGCGCAATAAGTTATTTCAATATTAAGATTAAGCATATTCTCAGCTAGGCTGCGTCATAGGGTTACTAGTTACAACCCAATGTACGTAACCACCCACTTTCTCTGAAATGAGTTTCAAACGTCGTTTTAAATTATGTACATGACGCTGTTGCATGAAGCTAGGTAACTAGTCTCTTTTTCTGACGAATCGAATGTTTTATTTCATTGGACATATCCAACAATATTCCTTCTTGAAGGCACATGTGTATTTGGACACACTTTGCAAGTTTTCGTTTCACTAAAATCGCAGATTTTCCTAATTCATAATGAAGTTTGGAAATACTCAAATTTATTACGTCATCGATGACTACATAACATCAATTTGACGTCAAAATGCCAAATCTTTTTTTCATTTCAGCAGAAAATGTTATTTATTACCTTTTCAACAATACCAAATTTGTATGTGTAAGTAAAGAAATAGTCAGGATTAATTTCAATCAAAATTCAATCCATTTTATTTCGGCTCGATCATGCACGGGTTTTATTGTATTACTTTATTAATATTACTCATGAGTGTAGTTTTTATCGTCACTACACACCAGGCCAATCGACCGTTACAATTTATACTGCTCATCCAATGTAGACTTTTGTGACGTATACAGGCACCCTTTATAAGCGCTTGTAACCGGGTTTTCGGCCTCATTCTGCTAACAAACGCTTCAGCTAAACCTACGAGTTAGATGTTTTACAACTGTGCACACCTTGGACGGCGAGATTTCGAGGTCAAATGAATGTGGGATGGCGAATTTGAACACAAATATTGCTGTGAGACATTGAAGATGGTAGAAAAGATAAGTAATGTGTTTATTGTTTTTGTAGTCATTGCATGACACGTGGAACAGGTCATATATTCAAAAGGTATCAAAGAAACGAAGAAATGTGACAAGTAATTAATTTGAATTCATGCAGCACGCTTTTTTACTTGACTCACAGTTTTGTGCCTTACGTAATGAGTTGAATTTATATTGCTTTGGTAAATATCGAACATTCATGATAGTTTTGTCATGAGTCTGTAATGAATATGTTCATGTAATGATAGCTGTGGCACGAGCCTGTTCATAGCACAAGTTTTGGCATATCTATATAAACACATGAGTTGGGTTTTAGTCTGAACCTGTCGTGTCGCACGGTGGTTGTGTATGTTCTGTTTGTTATTTCAACACTTCTGCATTGACAAGTGATGTATATTGATTTTAATAAATTATTGGAGTTAATCGTGAAGCGGACCATGCACTTACATTAGTACTCTTGGTTTGTCGCCTAAACGCCACGTGGTAAAAAGTTACTGGTACCATTTTTATTTTGTCTTCAGTACAACAGTACAGCTAAGTGCGTTTGTCTCGGAAAGGAAATGTTTTATTGTTTTCGTTTATAGCTAAGAACGTTTAACTTTGAACATCCGTCCATTGTCTTCATTTTAACTTATCGAAACCTGCTATGCTTGGGTAGCGAAAACACACGACGATTAATTAGCGACAGGTCAAATGCTGTCTGCTATACTTCTTATAGCACAGGGTAAAGCCACGTGGTGAAATTTTATTTTGTTTTACTACTTGGTGGCTTATAGTTAGCGACCCGGGCGAATATCTGGTGTACTGGTATGATTTTGTAATACCTGGCAGGTGAATTAATTAGCAGACTTGATTAACAATTGTAAACTTTGATCATTTACATTTGTAGTTTGCCACTGTGACGTTTGACTGATTCGACACTTGGTTTGTAAAGATAAAAATTGTTTTGGTTACATTGTATTATGTTTATACTGATATGCTCTAGGGTGTAACTCCAGCGCGATAAATTGCAATACAAAAACTAATACAAATTCCGCTATATTTATCGATTCTGAATATTTAGGAGCATGAAAACTTTATATGTTGTGCCAAATGTTAGAATGCTTTCATTGGTTAGTGTTACGGTCCTTGATTTTAATCCATAACAAAAATATAGGCCGTATTGTGTTTGTTTTTGTACTGCAATTTATCGCGTTGGAGTTATAGTAGAGTACGCTTGTTGTACCACGGAATTCACGTGCATTTCTGGCGTACTTTAAGATCGGCGAATGTGTCATTATGTTTAGTGTTTAACAGCGGCCGGTGTTTTTATAAATCACCTACAGTTGAGCACGAGATTGTAACTAGTACTTTGTTATGCCAATCAACGGCACGACTTTCTTCTAACTTTTTAGTAGCGGATGACTGATCACTGTTTTTTCAAATCTAGGCTTTAAGGTTAACAATAAGGATAGTCCGGCGAGTTTGATATGCCCCTCGAACTTTCATTAGTATAATTTAACAGTTGATTATGCTGTTTATATCTATAGTGTCGTTGGTATGTTTTCATGGGCTGGAAGTGTCAGAGGACGCTTAGGTGCGATGCAAACACAAATCTAGGTGACCGATACTGCTAGTTTGCTCGCGGAAATTTATATATTCAACGCAATAACCTTACGGTTTGTTTGTGCATAGGGGCCGGGATCATGTCAATTTATCCCAGCTGTAGCAAGATTCAAAACTTACTCGTGGTACAGTAAGCATTTTAAGTAGGTTTATCCACGGTGTTCAATTAACACATACTTGCATTATACTACCAGTGGTCTATATTGAAATAGAATCTAGGATCATGTGGTCCTGGGCAGACTACACTATTAGGGTCTTTAAGAGAAGGAATTATGTATATTTTGTATAATTATCACGATTAGTTAAAATTATCAAGTGAAGACACTGTTTATTACACTTCTATATGTTTTATTGTAGTTGTAATATGATTAAAGAGAAACTGGAATGTTGCAGGAGCTAGGAAAAGGATTGACGTCAACGGAAGGCATTGTTTCTGATTCCACTTCTTTAAAAGGGCATCCGATCAAAACTGCAGTTTAGTTTCAGGTACTTTGGTTGTGGTTATTTATACATGCGATATGTATATTAGTTTATTGTTAACATCTGAGACGATTGAAACAGGAAACTAAATACTACGTGTTAGGGAAAAAGAAAACAATCTTTTAAAATACAATGATGAGTTCATTCAGAGCATAAATATTCCCCTGTTAGGTAATTGACCGGTAATGATACATTATATATTTTCGGTATTGCTTTGTTGACGTACAATCGAGAGGGAAAGGCTTAGTATGAATAAAATTGTAATTTCGGAATTTTTGACAGCTGGAATTTAGTCTTTCAATTTTTTACTTGGATTCAATCCCTTACTTGGTTGGACAGAGGGTAATATTCAGAAACATACGAGATTTAAAGCTGTGCCCAACTTCCGGTCTTATTAAGGGTCCCACATACTACACTCGGGGAAAACGAGGTGATCTTTATCGAATATTTCTTAAACCATGTTTGAAATGATGTGAATGTTTTATCAAACGTATACATTTTAAAACTGATGCATGAAGCATCGAATATTTGTCTGGGGCCTTTTCCGGAGTCATGTTTCATTTGAATTGAGATACTTGAGATAATTTCATGGTGGTAGAGGAATGTTATAACAAAGCTATTGAAAAGAAGATAATTAATCAATTTGGGCCTAAACATATTCAAAATTAAAACAATTACATTTTAACAGTAGATATAGATATTACAACGACTGGATTCCACAGGGCCGACGGGTGCTACATTTCAAGACCGAATTAGATAGCTCTAGAAAATTATTGTCGAAAATAGTATAGGAATTTTGGGGAAATAAAATCATTATTTTATTTTGTGGCGGAAAATTCTTCAATTTAGGAGCGATCGGGGGTGTACATGGGTCTAATCAATGTGGATAGAATAACTTTTATACATTGACTACATTGCATGCTTATAATCGCTTTATTCCACAGTGAAAAATGTGGGGTGAACAGCGAGTAATAAGCTTCTAAAACTAATCTACGGGCTTGGGTTAAATAAGCATTAAAGAACTGGCCAGATAGCTTTGACTAGGCGCTCTTTAATAGCTTTCTTTTGAGTAGGATCTTTGCTCGCCAAGCGGCGATGGTTTATTTGTTGCACTGGTTTATTTATGTACAAGCGTACTTATTGCTCGGCATGCGCCGATTATTGCTCGCCATGCGGCGAATACTAGTATTGGAATATTGCTCGGCATGCGCCGATTCTTGCTCGCCATGCGGCGAATACTAGTATTGGAATATTGCTCGGCATGCGCCGATTATTGCTCGCCATGCGGCGAATATTGCTCGGCATGCGCCGATTATTGCTCGCCATGCGGCGATTATTCACTTGGGTACAGGCGGGTACCTTGCGGACTGACTGGTTTTATTGCACGCCAGGCGGCGTTTATAATAGTTAAAATGGTAGGCCATGCGGCCATGGTTCGTTTGAATGCCATGCGGCATTCATGTATATTCTTCATACGCCAGGCGGCGTCAACATAATGAGAGTTACCGTGCAACATGGGAAGGGTTTTCGGATTTCAAAAATGTCGCCCCTGATCGCTCCAAGTAAATTCATTAATAGCATATCTTTCTCCGCAGTGTATAAATGCGGAGGAATTCGTCATATGTGTAACTCCGTAGTGTTTAAATACGGAGTGATTACTTGTTTTAATTCTACGCTGCCATGACCATATCTGCCAACATACACATTAATCCGTCTGTTATACGTATATATTTGAAATATATTATCATAACAATTGGTTATATAGAAGTACCAAATGCTAGAATTATACAGTATGAATCATACAAAGTGGTTGTCGTTATTGATCATAATAGTTTGGCAACACCGAACGGGCACTCATTGGTCCTCTCGTATTTATAATTGTGTAATAACAACTACACACCGTAAGCGCGTATTGAATGGTGACAATACCAAATCCAATAGGATAATGGAGGGGCGCGGAAGAATGAGTGCCGGTTGGGGTTTTTGTCGGGCTAAGAGTCCTGAAATAATGAAGTTGTAGCCATTTACGAATGTGGGGAATTAATGGATCTCCCTGATATCAAATTATCTGAGTGTTCCCTACGTATATCAAATTATCTAAGTGTTCCATATGTATATCAAAGTATCTGAGTGTACCATATGTATATCAAAGTATCTGTGTGTACCATATGTATATCAAAGTATCTGTGTGTACCATATGTATATCAAAGTATCTGTGTGTTCCATATGTATATCAAAGTATCTGTGTGTACCATATGTATATCAAAGTATCTATGTGTAACATATGTATATCAAAGTATCTGTGTGAACCATATGTATATCAAAGTATCTGTGTGTACCATATGTATATCAAAGTATCTGTGTGTACCATATATATATATCAAAGTATCTGAGTGTACCATATGTATATCAAAGTATCTGTGTGTACCATATGTATATCAAAGTATCTGTGTGTACCATATGTATATCAAAGTATCTGTGTGTACCATATGTATATCAAAGTATCTGTGTGTTCCATATGTATATCAAAGTATCTGTGTGTACCATATGTATATCAAAGTATCTATGTGTAACATATGTATATCAAAGTATCTGTGTGAACCATATGTATATCAAAGTATCTGTGTGTACCATATGTATATCAAAGTATCTGTGTGTACCATATATATATATCAAAGTATCTGAGTGTACCATATGTATATCAAAGTATCTGTGTGTACCATATGTATATCAAAGTATCTGTGTGTACCATATATATATATCAAAGTATCTATGTGTACCATATGTATATCAAAGTATCTGTGTGTACCATATGTATATCAAAGTATCTGTGTGTACCATATGTATATCAAAGTATCTGTGTGTACCATATGTATATCAAAGTATCTGTGTGCACCATATGTATATTAAAGTATCTGTGTGTACCATATATATATCAAAGTATCTGAGGGGAACCATATGTATATCAAAGTATCTGTGTGTACCATATGTATATCAAAGTATCTGAGTGTACCATATGTATATTAAAGTATCTGTGTGTACCATATATATATATCAAAGTATCTGAGAGTACCATATGTATATTAAAGTATCTGTGTGTACCATATGTATATCAAAGTATCTGTGTGTACCATAAATATATCAAAGTATCTGAGGGGAACCATATGTATATCAAAGTATCTGAGTGTACCATATGTATATCAAAGTATCTGAGTGTACCATATGTATGTCAAAGTATATGTGTGTACCATATGTATGTCAAAGTATATGTGTGTACCATATGTATATCAAAGTATCTGTGTGTACCATATGTATATCAAAGTATCTGTGTGTACCATATATATATCAAAGTATCTGAGGGGAGCCATATGTATATCAAAGTATCTGTGTGTACCATATGTATATCAAAGTATCTGAGTGTACCATATGTATGTCAAAGTATATGTGTGTACCATATGTATATTAAAGTATCTGTGTGTACCATATGTATATCAAAGTATCTGTGTGTACCATATGTATATCATGGTAGCTGTGTGTACTATATATATATATATCAAAGTATCTGAGGGTAACCATATGTATATCAAAGTATCTGAGGGGAACCATATGTATATCAAAGTATCTGTGTGTACCATATGTATATCAAAGTATCTGAGTGTACCATATGTATATTAAAGTATCTGTGTGTACCATATGTATATCAAAGTATCTGTGTGTACCATTAATATATCAAAGTATCTGAGGGAACCATATGTATATCAAAGTATCTGTGTGTACCATATGTATATCAAAGTATCTGAGTGTACCATATATGTATATCAAAGTATCTGAGTGTACCATATATATATCAAAGTATATTTGTGTACCATATGTATATCAAAGTATCTTAGTGTACCATATGTATGTCAAAGTATATGTGTGTACCATATGTATATCAAAGTATCTGTGTGTTCCATATGTATATCAAAGTATATGTGTGTACCATATGTATATCAAAGTATCTGTGTGTACCATATATATATCAAAGTATCTGAGGGGAACCATATGTATATCAAAGTATCTGAGTGTACCATATGTATGTCAAAGTATATGTGTGTACCATATGTATATTAAAGTATCTGTGTGTACCATATGTATATCAAAGTATCTATGTGTACCATATGTATATCATGGTAGCTGCGTGTACTATATATATATATATCAAAGTATCTGAGGGTAACCATATGTATATCAAAGTTTTTGTGTGTACCATATGTATATCAAATTATCTGAATGAACCCTAATTCATGTCAAAATTTCTGAGTGTACCCTATGTATATCAAATTATCTGAGTGTACCCTAACCCTATGTATACATAATAATTATCTGAGTGTACCCTATGTATATCAAATTATCGGAGTCACGGTGTCTTTTCTATATAGGGTACACTCAGACAATTTAAAACCATGTGCATATGTACATAGTATCTGTTATAGTCAGTCAGATCCGTGAAAAAATTATGGGTTTGACGATAAAAGCATGAAACTTGGTATGATGATAGTATATGCTATTCTAAAAATATTAGATATGGACCCACTTTGTCCAAACAAAATGGCGGCATTTTTTCAAGGTGGCGGCCGTCTTACTACTTTTCACAGATATATATTGAGTTAGAAGTAAGTAGATCTACCCTCTTTTCTCCCTATTGCTTTCATATTGTTTAAAATACATCTAATTGATATTGCAACACATTATTATCGGCTTTTTACATATTCTATCCATCCATGGCACAACGGTTTTGAGTATTGATGGCGTCACTTATTCCAATGAACTTTCCAACAAAATAACGCCTGTAATTGGCGAAATATAGAACCTTTTTACCAATACAGGCATGTAATGTAAATTTATAGAGTTTATGGATATGCATGAAACAGTGTTAAATCTGATTCGATTGTATACGGATTGATAGCTTTTTAATGAAATGTCATATAAGTTCGCGACTCGGAAATAAAACAGTGAAGTTTGTCAGAGGTTCCCATAGTGCTTACCACGCATATATCACCATTAAAACGGAAGATGCAATGCTAGACTTAACAAAACATTACTTTGTTTGCAATATACAGTATTTTATGATAAATACCACAACCGTCAAATGAAATATAATTTGTTTATCGAAAATTGTCAAGCAAATAGCTATGATTGTACTCTTCTTAACATGAAGGGAATGACTGTGTAAATATATAGTCTTCAAAGATATGTCACAAACTGTAAAACTAGCTATTCCTGGCAAATCTACATCTTCGTCTTTAAACTTTGACTGGAGAAAATGTGTATTTTGCCAAGTCACCACGTAAGAAGAATTACAATGTCCTGCTAATTCGAAACGAACTGATCCAGAAGTTGGCGCGGGTTACAATAGTCTTCAAGCGCAAATTGAAAGATGAGAATCGCTACAATGGTTTCCTACGCCCATTCCATTAGATTTGTTGAATAAATCATGTCGAAACAAATTTTCCAATCTAAATCTCTTAAGGTATGAAACTCGTAAGAGGAAAGAATCCGGAGTGGAGAAATCTGCCGAACCGAACAAGGTTACATGAAAAAGTGTTTGGTCGTCAACAATGAAAATGACGAACTATTTTTTTTTGTGGCCAAACATCTGGGAAGCTACATGAAAAATCTACATTTAATATTGACACAAAAGTTAGGAAGTGTGCATTAGATCTGCTGGACACGGTCCTTCTTGCAAAATTAAGTGTTGATGATATGATTTCCCAGGAAGGTAAAGATTACAGGAAGTGGTTCAAATAGTCAAATACATGGTAAAGTACTTGCAGAATTGGTTGCATATATTGAGGAATCACGCGGTGAGACAGATGTTAAACTTATATTCAAACTGGTTGATCTTACAAGAATGTACATTTCCCGTCTTGAACAATTTTGGGTCGTAAATAGTAGTAGAATACATTCCTCTGATTTGAAAAATCAGTTATTAGCAGCTATACCAGATTTACAAATATATAAACAGGGGAGATAAGTTATTCTTATCTTCAATGACGATATTGGCAATGCTCTAAGACAGTCAACATGCATAAATTATGATCATGATGCATTGGTGCTTTTAAAGGCAGCACATATTGTCCGACAGGAGATGTTCAACACCAAACATAATTTCAACTGAACATTTCAGATTGACTGTCAACATGATTCTGTTCCACAGTCTTTAAAGTCGTTGATAACCATAATACTTGGAGGTCCAAATATTCAAACTCAATCTGGTAATTTTATCAAAACACAAAGTACTCTCACAATAGCACAATTACTTTAGTTTAATTGCACCAATCGCAGAGAGAAAGATTCAACATACTCATCTTTTCATATTACGTGACAGGGAACCACCACTTCCAGTGTATCTTGGTCTTTTTATTCATGCCGAAACTAGAAAACGTGGCCTGATCGAAAAGCTTAATAGTCTTGGGATGTCAATTTCATATGACAGAGTAGTGCAACTTTCCACAGCTTTAAGCAATTCAATATGTGACCAATATGCCGCCGACAATGGCGTTTGTGCAGCTAAACTTAGACATGGTATAGTTACAACAGCTGCAGTTGATAATATAGACCACAATCCCAGCTCTTCTACAAACCAAGGCTCGCTGCATGGTACAGCAATTTCGCTATTCCAGAATCCTTCAAAGGAGCGACCAATACATTGACAATATATATGAACATTTAAAACCATTACCAGAGTCATATTCAGTCGTACCGCCTGCAGTTCTACCACACGAGCGATCTGAAATGCCACTTGTCCATGGCCCCCTAACGAGTTATTGTTCCCACATGACAAATGATTTGAGTTTAAAAACGAGGTACGTAAAAACTATGGAAATAGTTTCATTCAACACACATATTATTCTGTTTGCCTATTAGCTATATGCGTTATATACGTATATGGCGCCCGAAAAGTGAAGTTAATGCTAGTACATGCATGCTTAAGGTTCAATATACATACATAATCTTAATTCTCGATCATGTACTAGATTGGATTTACTGTCAAATTGCTGTTGGAATTGTACATATACCCATTAAAATAGATACAGCAATTATTTCTAAAATTAGAATGGATTTATGTATCACCATTCCTTTTTATGAGGTGGCCTTCAACAGACTTGTACGTATGTAGACATTACATTGCTTGAACTAGTACTCAGCATGGTACACGATGATAATATCTATAATACTAATCGTACACTTACTAATCTGTTAGCGAATAACATAAACATGAATGTTATTAGTAAAGTGTTAACAAATTGTGATTTATCACATAACCCGCGGTCCAGCAGTGCCGTCAAGCCGTGCCGTAAATATCGTTCGGCACTCCCAGACCGTGCAATAAATATTTAAATTAGTCTGACGCGACGTAAGCCAATCCATGCCTTGATCGGCCCATGACGTCAGGATAATAACAACGTCGCCATGACGTCGCGCTCTTTCTACCGCTTAATTTTGTCTGAAACCCATGCAGCGTGTATCATCATTTTGAATGATATGGAGCGTTTTCTTAGGTTATGTGATAAATAGAATCCTACATTCGGGGTCATTACATACAGATTTTATAAAACTTGTCGACAAAAACAATATGACACTCGGCAAAGCCTCGTGTCATATCATTTTGTCCACTCGTTTAGTAAAACTGGTATGTAATGAGCACTCATGCAAGATCCTCTATTTATAATACGAATTCATTGAATATACTTTATAATCAATCGTCGCAAGGGCATGCCAGGCTTGAAATTAGATGATGGGGGTTTGTTTACGAGAAAAACACCTTCATGTCGATGTGTAATTTCGACAAGGAGGTCGCCATGTTTGCTCCCTCCTGTCACCGCAGTAAACATAATCGATTGCCAGATCGAATAATGAACTTTATTGCGTTCATAATATATCAACTTAACAAACGATCATACGATAATAAAATAGAAATCCAAGCATTTATTACAGTTGTCATCTCGTTTGTTTACGAATTTCGTGCTGTGTAGCAAATTTATATTCATGCGCCAAAGATAGTGCGACAGTGTGTCGACGAAACCATTATGATGGCCATGCGGTGTTCATAATGTGTCGTTCATAACGAATGATGACATCGAATACAATAAATTACTTACGGTTTAATTTTAGTCTTATTCTAACACGATCCGTGGATTAATCCTATAAACATAGTGCAAAAAAGAGCATGTTTTATTACCCCCATAAAACATACCTCTCAAATTGTCTGTTACTATTTACCCCCGTATCACGTGACATATTTATGAATGAATTAACGTAAACTTTATAGTAAACCTTCAAAGAGTCGCGATGGCAAGGCAAGTTGCACGAGAATCCAGTGTTACAGCTATGACGCATCTATTTTTAGAAAATCCAATATACCCTCGAAACTAAGTTTCATTAAAACTTCTGATAATCAATTCATTTACATTTTTCTTTTCATGAAATGGATACCCTATACTCTTGTTATTAAAATTGTTTCAATGTTTAAAATGTGTTATTTCCTTCAGAAAATTACGTAGATCGTTTTTTCATTAACAAGGGAGGTAATTGTACCAGCTAATAAGCCACTCAATTTCAGCGGGGAATTATGTTCAATGTCAAATGGTTGAAAATGGGATGCGCGCAGTTAAATAGTGCGGGATGTTATCGTATTTAGAATCGAAATAAAAACTCTGTTCTTGTATTTTGTCGGTGAATAAAACACGGGCACTCGTTCGGATGCGGAAAATTAAATCACTCGTGCTACGCACTCGTGATTTAATTTTTCCGCATCCGAACTCCTGCCCATGTTTTATTCACCGATAATATACGCGAACAGATTTTTATTTCTTAAATGAAACATCAATATCACCAATTATTAACTTTTATTCCTCCATTTTCTGAAGAGTTATAATACAATCAAACATACATCACTATACAAGATTACAAAATACAAAACTGAATGGCAAATATAATGACATAGTAGACAATAACACATGGAATCACTTCTAAATAGGATTACACAACCTGATACGCAGACATGCACGCACACATGCATGCACATCTAAACACATTCAAGCACAAACATATACACGCATACTGGGCTATGTAGTAGATTGAGGACACAAACCTAGAGTAGCCCACTGGGGACTCACTTTTTTAAGAGAGCCAGAGTCATCAAATTTTAACACAAAAGTCTGCTTCGTTTAAGATTTAAATTTCTGTAGTCTAAATTTGCCTATCCCTCTATGACTTTCAACAAGCAAATAAGGACATAGTTGCACACATGTAAGTGAGGACATCAAACGCACACATGAAAATGAGGACACTCTACGCACACATATAAATGAGGACATCATACGCACACATATAAATGAGGACATCATACGCACACACATAAATGGGGACATCATACGCACACACATAAATGAGGACATCATACGCACACACATAAATGGGGACATCATACGCACACACATAAATGAGGACATCATACGCACACACATAAATGGGGACATCATACGCACACACATAAATGAGGACATCATACGCACACACATGAATGGGGACATCATACGCAAAGCGCACACATGAAACTGAGGTCATTGTATAATGCACACATGTAAATGAGGACATGATTGACAAAGTGTATATCCATCTGAATTTAATCCTAAATAAAGCTAATATACTAGTATCTGATTCGCATCTTGCCTGGGCTTCGTTCGTTCGTTCGTTCGTTCGTTCGTTCGTTCGTTCGTTCGTTCGTTCGTTCGTTCGTTCGTTCGTTCGTTCGTTCGTTCGTTCGTTCGTTCGTTCGTTCGTTCGTTCGTTCGTTCGTCATTTTGAATTTGAAATCGGAGACATATTCGGGAAATGCCGTTATTTTTTCTTTTTCGCCTGATTTGTCCCACGCGCGTCACATAACGTTGAAAAAATAAAACATGGAATTTTGGCGATAATTTTATACCTTTTAAGGCAAAAAGAACCGCAAAAGAAAAGAATGCCAGAATACGTTTTTATCGTTCATTACATCTGTAATTTTAATTTTGAGATTGGAGACATACTGGACGAATGCCGCTATTTTTTCTTTGTCCACTGATTTGTCCTACATGCTTGACAACTCAAAATAATTAATGTTATTACAATTTGATTTGTCTGATTAATATACTTTTAGATAACTTACCATAACAAAATTTGTATCTGGGGCGGTATATTGATCAATACACACATATATGTATTTGTTATTTAATTTAAAACGAAAATACAATAAACTTTATTAATTTAACACGCGAGCACTAAATTGGTATTCATGAAACGACACTTGAGTTTAGCTGGAGTCACGCTCAAGTGGCCGTTTCTCTCCCTCGAAAAATCGCGACTCAGTCGAGTAAACTCCAGCTATCCTCACCCTCGTGAATATATACCAATTTCTAGTTAGGTCGATTACTTACTCAAACGCATGGACTAATCGGCAATTAAAATTGGATTAATACCTAGGTCACAAATCACCCGGACGCCGGACGATGTCCGTGTATCCGATGTGTACCCGATCTCTATGTATAGGCCGGACGCCGGTCGATGTCGTTCGATCATCGGCAAATCACCGGTCGATGATCGTACAATGCCCGTCAGCCGTCCTGCGGACATCGACCGGTCATCGGATGGTCACCGACAAATCGCTTTGTCGCTAAATCAGGCCTTGATTTTGTCCGACAATGCCCCCATGACCCGCCGACGTCCGTCCGTCCGATGTCCGTCCGTCCGTCCTCCAGCCCGATTAGCCAAAAGTACGCCGGCCGATCATCGGACGGCGATCGGATTGGATTTGTGACCTTAGTATAACTCAGTGAGTATGAGTGGAGGAGCTGTTGTGAATATGGGACTTTAGATATGATAAGTCCATGTAAAGCCTACTGGTAAGAAAACTATTATTTTTTATCCGTCTTACAATCTTCGATCCGCACTCAAAATCATCATACCTGTCAGTGTCAAACAGAGTTAAGTGTATTAAAGGATACTGTCTCGACGTTGCAGTCGGATGTACTACTTGTGAAGCAGTCGTCTGCACTCAAAAAAATGCGTTCGGATCAAATAAATATCGTATGTAGCAGTGTGCAAAATATTAAACAAGACATCGCCAACTGTGTGCAAAGCGTAAATGAATGTTTCACCATAAATAATTAAATATGAATGATCATTTACCTCCTCGTAGTCTGTACACAAGAATTTGGAACTCAATATAAAACATGTCCCCAACAGACTAGCTGAGTTAGAAAAAATCGTTGACAGTGCCGAAGTCGTTTCGATATCTTGTCGGAATGGATTTTCAGTGCACGAACCCACACCTGGTCCATCTGAAGAGACCGAGGCTTGCAACGAAAACGTTATGTTAACCAATGAACAAACAGAGGTAGATACATCGCTGTTGAGTAAAACCAGACAATATAGATCAACACAGTTCTGCTCCTACTGTACAGGCGTCTACGAACATGACAAAATCTACCATTACTGAATCACCAATGTCAGATATCCATCATATTACAATTGTAATTGGACGTGGCAAATACTCAGTACGAAATAACTCAAATACTACACCGTATTGAACGGGAATCAACAAACCTACATCACGACCGAGAGAACGTGGACACGTGTTGATGCTCCGACTGTGAACAGTACTTACAGATACAGACTGTTAAACTCAGAGTGAACATGACTGGCCTCAATATTAATGTTATGACGTGAAATGCGACTGGTATATTTTCCAGCTCTTCTTATCTTAGCAATATGCTAATGAACTATAAAATTGATATATGTGGTATTTCAGAACATTTGCAGCAGAACATTGGCTTTATAATCACAACTTACATTTTATGAATTGTCTAAAAAACCTACATGTACGTGTATTACAATTGCCATGCTGTTGCGGACTTTAAATTATCACGGCCATGCCAACGAAAAGTCGGTAAAGGTGATGTTGCAATTTAATAGCACAAAACGTTATGTATTGAAGATGATCGTTTAATTGGTATCCAATTACAAATACAACCACGATTATATGTTTTGTCTTCCATGTATATGTACCATGATTGTGCAAATCATCCTATTGACTCATTTCGTGATTATATAGACAAATTATACATTATATAGTACATGTATGCAGAGATCGGCATTCCGATCTTTATTGGTGATTTCAATGTTAATTTGCTTAATAACCATGGTGACATACGGGGGCCTTTGTTTAGAAAATTTATGAATGATACCAATATGGTGGCTGTTAACATGTTAGATAACTGTTTGGGCGCAAAATTGTATCGTATGGAAATTGTTATGAAACATTACTTGACTTTATTTGTATGCCGACCGAATATATTGACTGTTCAGTCAAATGTGAAATCGTTGATGATATTTGTTTATAATGAATTCAAATTACCCAAAGTGAGTTATGCACAAACCATTAACTGGAGCAAGGTTAGAGAATGTGACAAACAGCAGTTTAACAGATGATATAATGTCAAAAAGTATGATGTGTTCGTCGCTTGACAAGGGGGGTATTGATAAAACCTACCAGGATCTTATCGACGTAATTCAGTCAGCATCTGCAAGTCTACCAGTGTCTAAATTTAAACCGTACTTTAAGCCATACTTGAACACTGAAACTCTATGAAAGATAAACGCACCATTTGGTTAAAGGAAGGTCGTCCCCGCTCAACTTCTAACGTAGCATATATCAACTACAAAGATGCGAAACCAATATTTCGTCGTGTACACAGACAGTGTGTTGTGATTATTTACTGAAGCTGGACAATGAAATTGATAAAACTGCAGAAATTAACTCAAAGCATTCTGGAAATTGGTTAGCGGAAGAATAAAACAAATTCATCAAAATAAAATTCAATGGACAAATATTCAGAGACCAACAAGAATTGATCGAACAGTTGGGGAAGTACTTTAAAGGACTATACACACCTACTGAGAATCCAGAATAGGCACAATACATATTAAATCGTTTATTTTTATGATACATGTAGTTTATAAACAGCTCCATTACATTTGGTTTGTATTGAGTCAAAGGTTCCAAACAAAATATCAAAATATAGGGGTTAATAAACAGTGTGATCAATACAATACAGCTGTAATTCAATCAAGTTGTTCAATGGATGTAAGTATTATACCATCTTCAAAGATGTTCAATAAACGAATGTGTTCAGTATTGCATGGAGCTCGTAGGAAGACTAAAATGTCGCTAATTTCCCTAACCTGAGATACTCTAACGCTGTCAACCAATTTAGTTATACAAATAAAATCAAACTTTGAAATAATTTATTATACAAGTGTAAATAAGTTATATTATACAAATGTTAATTGTATTGTCAATATATTTGAAAACAAATACACATGCCTCTATATACTTAACACCAACCATGGGACAAGAATGAACAACCTGAGAGACATCCTATGCCCATTTTTGATAATGTTGTTCACTTTAACAATAAGAAGCCAAACTGTCACAAAATGCTCCCGTACTAGGCTAATTTCAAATCAAGAGCCATAATCCAAGAATGCCTGTGGCGATAATCGAACTTGGCCGGGGTATTATGCCCATAAACATTGTCAAAAGTTCAATCCAAGATGAAAACGAGTGTGAACACTTCACCGGACGCCGCCGCCCGCACGCCATGATGGGCGTATGAAAATGAAAAATATGTTGCATATAGTTGTAACATGAATAAATATGCCTTATTGCAGAATAAACTAGTTGTGTATAATGTTGAATTTGGCGAAAAATATATACTTATATTATTAACATATTAATAAACTGAGCACAGCATGTAACTGGTTTTGTAACGTAATAACTTAACTCAGTGCAATATTTAGATCACGCTATTTTATCATTAAAATAGTTCAGCCAATGAAACCATAAAAAGGGATTAAATCAATAAATAAAATTTTGGACAAGATAAGTAGGGGACTGTATATACGAGGGGCAATCCAAAAGTTCGTGGACAAGTTTAATATTTTCTTTAGTTTACATGGTACACTTATCATTTTTGGTTTGCAAAAATATATATTTATTTCGAGTTTATGTGAAAAGGTTTGCTTATGTAACTCATGGCGTTCGTCTTATATAGTTGTTATGGCAACACGAGTAAACGCCAAGTGCCGCAGCTCAAAAATACAAAGTTATTGTTATGTTTCCATGTCAAAATAATAATAATTTCCATAGTTTTACGCGCACAAACGTCATTTGCGCAATTTGGCGTCATTTTCGCGCAAGTACGTTATTTAAATTTAAAATATCACGCTCACATTAAGTATTTGCATTGCAAATTGCGCTAACACCAAACAAACGTTAGAGCGAAAAATGACACCTGAAGACAAGTTGAAAATGCGGGCATATACACTTTTGCGTAAATCTACAGCAGACGCCATCAGAAACAATCAAAATGCTGGCAGCGGCTTCCAGAAAAACTCGTATAGCAAGATCACTTGTTTACAAACGGCATAAGAGATTTAGGTGGAGGAAGAGAAACAGCTTCGGACGATGATAAATGCGGGCGACCAATATAACGAATACACGAACATGCAACGTCACGGCTGTTAATGCGATAATCGGAGACAGGCAGTCCACAATTAACGACATTTCCAAGGAAATATACTTGGTTTACGGCACTTTTCAGTGAATTCTTACCCTGGACATTTTTCAACTTTGGGCAGAGAAACACCACCGTTTTGACGCTTCAGGCGGCGTCTGCATTGAAAATGAATGACATTTTCGCCTGGGTAAAAATGACGTTACGCGTTTGAGCTGCGGCACCCGTGCGTATATGACCATTTTGTTAATGTAATAATTTTGTTATTATGTAAGCTATCTCGCTAATATTTTTCATGCGCATGCAGATATAGCGGGATACATCATATGGTTATTTTCACATCGATATTGCGTTTGATTTTGATTTTATTAAGTTTGTCCACGAACTTTTGGATTGCCCCTCGTATTTAGAGAACAAATTACGTTCGACCTATGAGCTGAATAAACAGCAGAGATGGATGATAAAGCACGATACTAAATATAATCTCAAATGAAAACACAACTTTTTCATTGCTAATTGTCACGGTATATACCCCGATACACCACTTCTCAGTTCCGTCAGAGATTTGTACGGTTTTCATACAGCTCTGACGGAACTGAAAATCAGCATAACGCTCTGGCGGAACTGAGATGTGGTGTATCCTGATGTCCATCAGAGCGTTATGGCGTTTTAGTTATATGAAAACCGTACAAACCTCTGACGGAACTGAGAAGCGGTGTATCGGGGTATATACCGAGATTGTGTCCTCCTTTCATTAAAACCAATCACAAAAACAAACGCAATTTATAATAAGAACTCTACACGTGAAATTGTTATAATTACACTGCTACCTGTCTGAGACATACCCGTAGTGTTCTCTAATTAATGGCGCTTGTTGATTCATTTTATACATTTCCAAACTGGTAACAAAGTTTGATGTTTTAATCAGTTGACGCTTTGACGAGTAAGTAATTGTGTTCTATGATTTATTCGTAATATTGCAAGCACGGATGCCGTTCAAAATCTTACATGCAAACGTCAAAGCGTCACTGAAAAAACGTACAAAGTCTCATCCCAGTATCCCAGGCCGCGTTATACCAAAGACTAAATAAACATGGTACTAGTAATTCCCTTGCTAGATGCTCAGCATAAAAGGGACAACTATACCATCAGGAATGAGGTGTTGAGAGTGAGTTATACAGTATAAGTTGTAAGAACTTGTTTCACAATCGACCTAAATTAAATTACAATGTAGTATAAATTAATTAAATACTTAGCAAATGTTTGTTGTTGTAAAACTGAGAGTAGTCAAATTGAGATGTAGTAGGTCATTGGTTCGTTCGTGGTACTGGTGATGGTACGGTTCAGGAAAACAAGCCCCGTATATAATAGTAACTGAAATAGTGTTTAAAAAACGGCGTAAATCCCAATCAAACAAACAAATGAGCGTTTAAGCGACTAGGGCATTCGTACCACTAAGATAACTGGTGTAATATTCCCACATCATTATTCATGTGGTCGTTTTTATATGTACATTGTATAATGTTTGTGTATAAATCGATGAGGGATCTGCCAATGTCACACCTATATTGTGTTTTTTGTTTTACATGTATTAACAATTATTATACATGGTAAATAATATATGTCATTTATATCAGACCATGGTGAAACTATTCACCCAGACGATGAGAGTTAAAAGCTCTGCAACAATTTTACAATATTTATGGAGCATTTTGGCTATATCGTGCATGTGAAATAGATACAACAGTCGCCGAATATTGACGTTTACTTAGAAAACAAGTATGCGTCCGCGGGGAATCATGTAAGAATGAACACTAAGTCGACTTTCAGGCTTTTACCATCAATCGGGTAAAGAATCGACACATGCCGTGGATACCCTAGCTATAGACGCATACTCTGCGATACTAGATCTTTTTTCTGAAATATCTCGCTAAATCATGATAATACTGAAAAGTACATGTTTTTTATGTAAAACTTGCCCGCGTGGAATCATTAGCATGCGACGATGTGACGTACCCGGTAGTAGCCTATCATTGTATTATTTTGTTAAACCTTTTGAAACACCGTTTCCTCGTGCTGCACATGGTTTTCATATGTGGCACACCAATAGATTGAAAAACACGACATTTATCGATTTGAAACTGAAAGCTAACATGCATACTGAACCAAAAAAGAAATGCATGGTGCTATAGAACGGGTTGTTCGAAAACAATGAAAATTGATCAAGCAATTGTTGTCTTATGTTACATTTTACTTGGTCCTTCAAGCATCATGTGTTTGCAAACCCATGGCTTACTTCCGGTGAGAGCAAAAACGCACAAATCTCGTACATAGCCGTGTTGTGGCATTAAATTAATTTCACAGCTCGTCACACAATTGTGTTCATAGAGGCAATATTAGTTTCTTGCTTTTATCGTATACAAAACTGAAGTGCTGAGGGCCACGAATTTGCAAAGCTAATGCAATTTCAAAGCAATTAACCATGCTTATAATTATACTGAAACGAAAAAGAAACGCAGGGTAACATTATTTGCAATATCTTGCGAACGCGTTGTTCAAAAACAATGAAAATCGGTCAAGCATTAGTCTATGTTATAATGCACATGGTCCGCCATTTACGGTAGCATGATGTGATAGCGAACCGCTAACTTCCGGCGAAAGCAAAAACGCAAAAATCTCGTGCACAGCCGTTTTGTGGCACTAAATTACACAGCTCGTCACACAATTAGGTAGTCTTTATAGAGACAAATCAGTTTCCGATATTTATTTCTTGCTTTCATTTTATTCAACAATGGCGCAGCTGACTGAAGTTCAGAGAGTCAAGCCTTTGCGATGCTTATATAAGTCAAAGGCTAATCCCGGCATCAAGGGGTTTAGTTGTACTTGTTAGCACTTTAGAACGACTTGCTATAAATCTAAGACAAACTTAGTGAATAAATGAAAGACCTAGGTCTGATCGTTCACGCGTGACGTCAGGACATGTTTATTCGTCTCAAACATTGCGCAATCGTCACCTTAATGCCACTGAATCCGCCTATTATACAAAAGGTACTCGTAATCACCACATCCCTGCCAAAATTGTAAGGAATCGGTAGCGAGATGATGACCCCGAGTGCACATCGCCTGCATGTAGGTCCGCCACTGACCGTTGCCTGTCGTCAGCGCGGTATGGCTTTGGTGGCGACTTTCCAGCTAAAAGCAACATCCACTCACTTGATTGACCCCCAAACAACCCGGTCTGTCTCCTTTTGAGCATTCATAGGACCATTTGAAGAGATGGATTCGACGATGCTATTCCGGCTCATCTGAGAGTAACCCTCTAGAAGAAAGTGCCTGATTCGCAAAAAGGAAGATTAACTCACTCATGAACTATCTGCCTAGAAGGATCAATACTATGCAGATGGCAAATGATGACATACGCTGTTTTTGACGAGCCACTTATCACAATCAGCCAATTTTGATTTCACATTATAGGGGTCCCCTTCTATTCCCTTTTAAATCACTTACCAGCCACAACCAGTTACTATTGCAGTTTGTTCTCAATGGATTAATATCCATTCTTACATAAAGATATTAAACATAATATTTGACGTCTTATCTGGAATCATCCTCAAACTCCACACTGCGTTTCTTTTTCGTTTCAGTATATATAGCTCGCCGGCGGTAACTCTAGCCTTGTATATAAACAGAAATTGATAATATCAACACTGCACGGTCGACTGGCCCCTTATCAGTGTAGATTGAAAGAGAATATGCATTAAAAGTGATTACGCAGGAGATAGAACAAAAGTCTACGTCAGAAATGCATTTGATTGTCAATTTATATTTGTAAACAAGGCTAGTGTTATCGTCGACGGACTATACTACTAAACATTTGATAAGGGTCGACAAAATTTCCTTGCCGCGAGTTTGCAAATTTGATAAGATTGACTAATGGAATTTATATCTGCAAGTTTGTAATTGAATAAAGATTGCTTCAAAACTTGATGTCTAAGTTGATAAGCCCAGACTCACTCAAATGTGTGTGCCGCATCCGAGCATCTGTGATAACAGAACGCGGTCCGGATCTTTTGTATTAGTAATTAGTAATGTATTAGCCCTTTATACAGCCGGTACATATAATTACCATAATTTTAAGCCGTTATTGAATGGAATCTATTTTGGGATGAATGCACTTCTCCCGTATGTAGGTCCGCCCCTGACCATCGCCCTTCGTCGGCGCAGTATAGTCAAGTCACGAAGTTTTCCCATATTAAACAACTCACTAGATTGACTGCCTTACAGCCTGGTACGTCTTTAGAGCATTTATGGGACCATTTGGACAGATTCAATATTGCCAGCCACCTGCTGCTATTCAGGTTACATCACCAACAATTTCAAAACGACAAATTAATAATATGTAAATTTTTATTCAGAACATCATTTCATTTTGCTCATAATTTTATAGATTTCATAAGCGTATAGGGAATATTACTTCAGTGTTTTGTTTAAACATGCCGGATCACGTCGAATAGATTGTGTAAAATAAAGTTATTATTACAGCAGCCTAAATCACACAAGGTATGTAAACGACATGATCAGCCACATCAGAACAAACATTTTAGCAATTTCCTTCAATTCTTATTTTCAACAATTTTCAATGATATCTATCAATATGTATCTACATTTACAGGAACATCAAACAAATGGCAATAACTGCGAAGTGCACTTACTGATAGATGGTACTTGACATATGTTTGCCACTGTAACATAAATGTTCAGTCTATAAATGGCAAGCAGGATTTTAGTAGACAGCATCTTGTTCTCTCACTTATTATTCAAGACATAACCTACAAGCTATTTATGTTTTTAAACACCCAAAAGGAAAACCAAATAAAGAGCAATATATTATAAAAGAATGTAGCTTGAGTTATGGTTCAAGGGTTTAGCACAAGAGACATAAGTTTTAAGTCAACAGCTTAAAGGACAATAACTGTCTGGACAAACAAAAAAGAACAATTCAATAAGAGCAATAACTCAAATAAGAGGGCCCTAGGTGGTCACTTGAAGTAGCGGAACCAGTGACCTAGTTCTTGAATACAAATGACAAATATTTGAACTCTATCTAGATTTAGAAAACATTCTGACCAACTTTCAGTAAGATCCTATGAAAAATCCAGCCTCTATTGCATACACAAGGTTTTTTCTATGATTTGACCTAGTGACCTAGTTATTGATCCAAGATGACCCATATTCAAACTTGGCCTAGAATTTATGTAGACAAACATATCTCATATTTATGTCGACTGTATTATTGCCTAATTGATTGATTGAATGATTGATTGAATGCTTTGTTGTTTGATTGATTGATAGATTGATTGAGCGAATGAAAGGACGAACGTACAAATTAAAGGGTGAGGTAAATGGATTTATACCTATTTTCACATTTTAAAACGTATATACTTTTATAACCAATGTATCTCGTTAAAATGTGTATCTCATTTTGTATACTTTGTTTTCGAGTACTTCTTTCATTGAAGGCCTTGTTGTAAATAAGATATGGATTGATTTATTTCATTTATATGTCTTAACATGTTACCTTCAGAAAATGAAGATTTTATTATTATTATTGTGACCAAGTTTCATAAAGATTAGGCTAAATTTGTGACTTCTAATGTGTTTACAAGGTTTTCCTTTGATTTGACCTAGTGTTCACCCCAGATGTTTTGACCCCAGATGACAAAACATCGAACTTGACCTATATTGTATAGAGATGATCACTGTGACCAAGTTTCATAAAGATTAGACTAAAAGTGTGACCTCTAAAGGCTCTAATGTGTTCACAAGGTTTTCCTTTGACTTGGCCTAGTGACCCACATGACCCAATATCAAACTTGACCTAGATTTTATAGAGATGATCATTGTGACCAAGTGTCATAATGATTAGGCCAAAATTGTGAGCTCTAGTGTGTTCACAAGCAATTGTGAACGGACGGACGATCACAGAAGCTCACCTTGCCACTACATGACAAATGAGCTAAAAATAAAGTAGCAAGAGTTCTTGCACTCTGTACATTAATCCACATGTGAAGTTTCTAGTCAATAGCTTAAATATAAAACATTACCAAAGGTTTGTTGTTGAGTCAGAAATAATTATGTCTGGCTAAAACTGACATTTGGATTGTGGCACAGAAACACAAAATTGTACACAATTCTGAAGATCTTTGTGCAAATCTAAAAAATTCTTTTATAATTTCCGAGATATTGACATTAGAGGTTGACAAGTGATTAATTAGACTTGAAGATACATTGTGACATCAAGATAAAAGTTGATATATTTACATATGATTAACAGTCAATTAGATTATTTAGTATCTACTGTTACAATGCTTCCAGCATAAATTTATGAAAACTGAAATTATTTTCTTTCTTTTTGACCAAATAGGGACCAACTAAAATAGTTTTTGCCACAAAAACTTGTCTCCAAACTTTTTTGAATCGCTCTTAGAGCCATAACTTTAGCAAAAATCATCTCATGTGAAGTTTCATTGAAATATGACCAGCGGTTAAGGAGAACTTTGTGGCAGAGTGAGACATACATCCAGCACAAAAACAATTTGGGGGAGACATAAAAAACTACCTTGGTCAGATTTTAATTTACACCTCTGTTCTTTTGAGCATATCCATAGCAACAGCAAAATGCAAAGGTAAAAATAATCCATGAATATAATGAGCATTTATACAAAAAAATCAATTACATCTTAGGTTTATGAAAAACGCTTGATTTTACTTAAGGTCTTTAAGCCCGGTCTACCATAGCATATCACATTTATATATGTAAAATGTATTTTTTATTAATTTAAGACTCTTATTCTATAACTACATAGTATACTTCTGAATGAGGACACAATAAAAGACAAGTGAGGACAGTGTTAACATATCAATGAGGACTAAAACACACATCAATAAACTAATGAAGTGCAGGTTTAATGCTAATGGAAATTACTTGATCTGTAAACTACATGCTATAAGCATTGGTTAAACAGGAGGCCCATGACGACCCCCAAATCGCCCGATTGTTCCACTGCCAAGGATTCATAAAGAACAGATGGACAAAACAGTAACTATATGTTCCCCTTTCACGGAGCATAAAAAGATGTTTTTTGAGCTCCCTTAAGCTTTCTCTTTTTTGCTTGGATGATGTTGTGCACACAGTATTTGAGTTTGGTCCAGTTGAATTTTGACAGAATCTGCTCTTTCTTCTGAGCATTAACAATTGCTTGTTTCCCTGGCACCTTGAACAGATTTATATGACTTTCAAAAGACTTTTGAACAACACTTCTTTCAAATTCACTCATGTACTCTCTTCCTGCAAAAAAATAATATACATATTAGTGAGAAGGAAACATTTTACTAATGATGAAATATGGACATTGAGCAGTCACAAATCTCACCTTGAGCCTTTGGCTAAGTGTTATTGAATATTATCATATATAATAGTTTTCAATACAGCTTTTCAATCCCAAGCTACCTATACAGCAAGTTTCATAACAATATCTCATTTCTAACTGAAGTTATTGAGTGGAAACTGATTTTCTATTTTTAGTAACAGTGACCTCGACCCCACCTGCCCCAATTACAATCCCAAGCGGCGTCTTCACCCAAGCTACCTATATACCAAGTTTCATAACGATATCTCATTCCTAACTAAACTTATTGTCCGGAAACCAAAAATTGACAGACCGTTAGACAAGCTCACTCCTATATACCCCCAAACTTCGTTTTGTGGAGGTATAATTAGGCATGTATAATTTCCTTATTGGCATCTATCCGCATACCAAGTTGCATAAACCTAGCCTGGACACTTTTAAAGTTATGCGAGGATCCAGATTTTTGACAAACGGACTGACGATGGCAATCTATAGTCCCCTCCGGTTGAAAAGGACTAATAAATATAACAATAAAATGTACCTGACTATCAGATGTCATAACTGATTTCAAGCAATTTTTCAAGAGGTGAAATCGATGTAATCTTAACAGTTCCTAGCACAAGACTTCAGTAAACATTTGTTTAACTTGCCTTTCTGTTTCTTCACTCCTGGTTGTGCATCATCACACTCATCATCTTCATCGGAGGTATCAGATAAAACTGTAAGAAAGTAATTTAAATTTGAACTTGATCTAGTACAAGTACTCCAAGCAGCAGAAAGTCAACTGGGTGTCTTTTCATTTGTGGCCCTACCAGTCTAATTAAAATTATACCCTAAAACCCGCTACGCATTAGGGCATAACAGTAACAATGGGTGGGTGTTAAGCGGCCTAAATGTTTTATCCGGATTTTATTGTGTTTATCAAAACAATTGCCGATTTAGTATCACAATCGAACCGAGACTCATTCATTTTCGTGTGTTTTAATTATTGTATTGAATGTTTTGATTTGTTAAAATAACAAATCTGAGAGGACCACGGATAAGCACGAAATATTTATGAGTGTCGATGGCTCATTTATAAATAAATATTAACAGCGAAACTGGAAAGTCCAATTTCTGAGAATAGAAACACGTATTGGTGGACATCAGATCTAACAGTCAGGTATATAGATCAGTACTTTAGTCAGATTGTGGCCCTACAAAACTTTTGATAAGAGAGCTTTTAAAGTTGTCCTATCTGATGATCTCCGTATGTAAATGTCTTAAAAACATGGAATTTATTGAGAACATATCAACATTAGGTTTCAGTTGAGAGACGTAGGAAATATACTTTTTATCATTGAAGAAACAGAATCTAGGGGTAATGAATCTTCAAGAAGTTGATTGAAATAAGTCCATGTATGCAAAGAATCTAAAGTTTTACTGGAACAACCCTCATTAAGATAAATCTGAGCTTAAACCACTGCAGTTGGTTACCTTGTGCCTTTGACCTTTTTGTTTTTGGTGGCTCCCAATCTCTATCTTTGACATCATCATCAAGTTCTTCAAGTTCATCTTTGTAACTTGTTGAAACATTTCTTTTTCCTGAATAATTAATACCTCAACTAGTTAACTTTTGTAAATTCTATGTAAACCTTGATATACATGTACATAATTTACATTTCTCAGACTTTCAAGCACAATGCGGCCAAAAAATAGGATTATTTTTGTCAAAACTTTCTATACTATAACTTAGTGTTTAGTACAGACATTTTGGTATTATCAGACTAAGCTTTCTGTCATCTGCTACTTGATATGTCTTCACTGATTATAAATGTGAGTGTAGCAAGCCAGAAAAATATGCATATTTTATATTGAAAGAGCATAGGTAATTCAGGCCTGTTTAATTTTTATCAGCTTCTTGATAATATTTTGAGAGACTGAAGTTATTGCACGAGCACAGCAAGTGTCAGAGAAAAAAAGCTATAAGTTCAGACAGAAATTACCAAACAAGGAGACAAACTGTCACAAAATACGCCCGGACTAGGCCAATTTCCAATCAAGGGCCATAATCCAGGAAGACCTTGGGCGATATGGCCCATAATCAAACTTGGCCGAGGTATTATGCCCATACACATTGTCAGCAAGTTTTAAAACAATCCGATTAAAACTGTTTGAACTAGTACTGTCACAGAGTGACGAATAATACCCCCACAATACCGCCTTGTCACAGAAGTATGGCATTCCCGCAAGCCACAACCTTAAGAAAATAATAAAAATCAGATGGCTGCAATTCCAGTTGACCATCTTGGATTTTAACAGGGAAACAAGACTGCGTTCAATAAACGCTTATGCCCCCTGTGGAAGCCTTGTCCATAAATAAGTCTAAGTCCAAAATTAGGTCAAGGTGAAGGTCAAAATGGGGTCAGGTGATACAGGTGTGTGGAGAGTGTTCATATACAACATCCATGCAAGTTTGGAAGCTTTGTAGCAAGCCATAATGACGCTAGAAGAAACGGTCAATTTGGGTTAACCAGGACGGACGGACGGACGGACGAACGGACGGACGGACGGACGGACAGGTGAATCACTATATGCCTCCCGATCTATCGATACGGGGGCATAAAAATATATCATATAGTAGGCATCATGTTGAACAACTATATAAAGTTTGATGAGAATTGGACAATAACTGTAGAAGTAGTTCCCTCCAAAAAATAAAATCCAAGATGGCCGCCAGTCGGCCATTTTGAATTTCATTGGCGAAAAAAATATGTCACACACTACTAGGCCTTATGTTGAACAATTGTATGAAGTTTCATGAAATTTGAACGAAAACTGTAGAAGAAGTTCGCTCCACAAAATGTTAACAGACCAACTGCCCGACTCCTGTATACTCCCCCAAACTTCGTTAGAGAGCGGACACTTAACTGGACGCCGCCTGCCCGTCATGGGTGTTCACATGATACGTCCCGTCTAAAATGACGGGCGTATAAAAATAGGGATAATTTAAAAAAAGGAATTTTAGGGATGTCTGAAGGAATTTTGAATGCCTGAATTAGATTATGCGTAAATATTTTGACAATTCTTGCATTCTCATAGACTTTACTGGTGTTACTGTGTTTTCTACAGATATGATGAAAATCAGAATTCCATGTCTGACACATCCATATGAAGCCAGTCACAGTAGTTTCAGATGACATGTTCAATGCAGTTGTTTGTTTATTTGGGGTTAAAGGCGCACACAGTATAGGTCATATGGCGCCTAACAGGAAAGATTTATAACCTCGGTCCCACATGTTAATTGATTTGAGATAAAAAATATAACAGAACACACGAAATCAAAACCATCCCACCTGCTGGAGTTGCAAAGACTCCAAATGTTACGACCCATTAAGTCTACTGTTATGATGAACGCAAGGGCAAGACGGTGGTGCTATTCTCTTCCCTTTGAAGGGAGGACCCCAATCACAGGGGTTGAAGCAGTTGTCAAGCAGAATTTGTTTAATTTGAGCATCACTGTGCAGGTCATTTACACGAGTTTGACATTCAGAGACACATTCAGTCTTCCACGACATTGTCCTCTTAAAGGACCAGTGTAAATCCTATATTCCATAAAGAAGCCTTCTTTCTCAGAGAATGAAATTGCTTTGATGGGTCAAATCCACCTTTTCAGCTAAGTAGACTCTTGGAATTAACATACATATTGGAACTCCTTTCATCTCAAATCAGATGAAAATAGAATCGAATAGTTGTGAAAATCCTGAATTTTTTAAAAAGTTACTATTTTAATATTTTTATGGATAGATCTAGAAACCTTCTATCACTTGATTATCTACAAAAACTAGAAACTTACGAGTGAAATTGCCTTTCTGTTGAGGTTGAAGATCTGCTGCCTCAGTATTTCTGACACTCTCTTCATCAGATTCATCACTGTCTTGCTCCATTTCTACAACAGAAAAAGTTCGCACCAAATCAATAACATTAAGGTGGGTTCAATCTGATTTTACCAAGTCAAATATCCAATTGTCTTGCATTTAAATAGACCATGATATGAAAATACATAATAAAGATACACCATGTTCCACTGTATACCAAGTTTTATTGAGTACCTAGTACAGCGTATAAGAAATTTATACTCTAAGATAGAAACTTGCCGAAAAACATTACGTGAGTAGACGCTGGGGGTAGTACAATAGCTCTCATTATTCTTCGAGTAATCGAGCTAAAAATTAGATTAAGTAGGAATATCACTCCTTAATTTGCCTAAAACAACTACTGATCAATCACCGATGGCTCTGTGTAACTGGGGTGTAAGGTAAAGTTATGGTTCTTTGACACTGCACTTCCCTTGGTCTCTATCATTATGTGTAGTTTCAATCAAATGTCATCAATTCTTTTCAAGTTATGCTCGGGACAAAAATGTGACGGACGGTCCAACAAAGCGGTGACTATCTGCTCACCCAATATGTTCGTCGTAAGTAAGAGCTAATCCTATCAAACATCAACTTTAATCTGAAAATTCTTTTTTCTGGAGGTATCATTAATGAGCTAAACGAGGATACATAGATTTGCAATGTTGTGTTTAGTTTACTTACCAACATCTTCATGTACATCAACATGATTCCAGTCTTTGTCAGCTGCTTCTGATATTTTTCCAGTGTTGATCATGTGTAGGACTTTGGACACCTTTGCTACTTCTAAAGCACTTTGTGGCAACCTGTAATATTCCCTATGGATTCTAATGTCATGTCCCATGAATCTTGCAAGAATATCCTGACTATTCTCATTTAGACTAAACACCTGGCACATAGTAGCCAGTTGTTTTCTGAGATTCGTTGAAGTAATTCTATTGGGATCTTTCAAGTCAGCTTCTTTTGAAATTTCTTTAAGGACTTTCGAACCCCTATATGGAATCTGATAATTAATTGGAACAAAAATGTTCTCAGGATTCCACCCTTCTACCTCTTTTTGCATTTTAATAAGAAGTTCTGTATTATTTTTCATTTCATTCGTGAACAGAACTGCTACTTTCCTTCCACGTTTTCCCCTGATTTCTACCCTGTTGTGTGATTCACATAATTTCTGTTCGAATTTTGTCAGTGATTCTTTCACGGCATCATCAATGTCTGGATTTTTTAACCCCTTACTGAAGCTTTCCTTTGATATTCTTGATGCCTCCCCTGATCTCTTTCTATTGAACAAGATCACTTGAGCTAATATCAATTTACATAGACGTGTGTACTGTTCCCTCCCTTTTCCATCTTTTAATTGACTTTTTACTTTTTCAATTTCAAACTTGATGAAGTCTGATAGTTTTACAACATCTTCAGCCAGAGGAAGCAACTGTGGACAATTGTATTTCTTCCCATTCAAGCAGTCTCTAGCAGGTCCATCAATTCTCTCACCATACTCATCTTCATAATTTTCTAGAAACTTTATGCACATTTCCCTGATTCGTTCATCTCCACGTTCATTGGCAAGATTTCTAAGAATTTTCGCACATTTTTTTAGACTATGCCCACACTTTACAGCAAAGGAAGGACTATTATAAGATTGTGTACTCTCACTGAAACCTGCTTCAATTCTTACAGCCTTCAGGACTGTTGCCCACTTTAAAGGATTGATGCAGTCAGATAACTCTTTCAGTGAAGTATCTAATGTCTTAGCTCGAATTAAAAACCTGCTTAATTCTCTCAGTCTTTGAGAAATATGTGAATGAGTATGATGATACTTTCCAGTTTTGTCGTACCTTCTTTGTCCGAATTCAAGTATAAGGGAATCGGATTTGATTTTTGCAGCAACTGGATCATCGCGTAATTTGGAAATTACATCTTTGAACAGCTGGTCTGAGCATGGTTTTGGTAGCAATAGTCTTGAATTTCTGACGGGCCCATCACTCACTGCAACTTCTGGTTTGGCTACACATGTCTTATGATGTTTCCATAAATCCCGATCTACAATGAAAGCTGTGCAGTATTCGCATGGGAGGTACTTTGTTTCTTCATTGGCTTGAGATGGTCTATACTTTGGTATGATAACGCCAAAGCCTTGACTTTTTACTTTACTGTTATGTGAATAGTTTCCTTTAGCAGCAAGCTTAATCAAAGCCTTTCTTCGCTCCGAAGAACCTTTTTTCATGTTTGTTATGATTGCAACCTCGTGTTCCTCCGAATGTTTGTTTATCATATGTCTTGAAATTTTTTTATCAAGTTTTCCACAATACACACATGCCTGGAATTTCTGACTCCTACTATTTTTAAAACTGCTTTTAGATAGTTGCACACGAATCCTCTTACTGAAAGGAAATGGATCAAGTTCTATAACTGCAGATCTTTCCTCTTCACTGTCACTACAGTAACAAACGACTTGTCTTGGGATAGGTTTTACTACCCCTTCAACAATGCAAGTAAACAGCCACTCTTTTCCCACACATTGATCTGAAATTAACATAACCAACATTGTTATGGACATGAAAAATAGTAAATATCAGGCCGACATTAAAAATATGTTTGACCAGAAATTGAGGTAGCAAATGCCTTTAACAAACAAGAGCTGTCACAAGAGAGGGCGCTTGACTATTTGCAGCCATTTGCCAGTGAATTTAGTTGACTGCATGGCCAGGAAAGCTTAAATAAACTCCAATACATCTACATACAATAGTTGTCGAGGCATACTTGAATATGAAACTTGAACCAAGAAAGGTTTAAGTTCTAAAGGGGCATTACTCCTACTAAAATCATAATACAGTTACTGCCCTTGGTCAGTAGCATTGTCTTACAATGGTAAGCAAATGGTGCAAGTATCAATGCCATAGCATGGATAGTAGGTGAGATGTGGCATTGATAGTATTTTTAAGTCAAGAAGGGTCTTAATTTGCAATAAATTCAATCAAAGGTTTATATATCTAACTTGGTTGATTAATGTAAAGGAAGGCTAGAATAAAGTTGTAATCCAATACATGTTGGTTGTTGAAATATGACTTTCATTGTATCTTGCATGCAAACTAACCAAGAAAAGTCAAATATTAATGGGTCATAACTCTAATTTTTGGGGAACTAGGGACAGTCGGGTGACTACAGATACACACATTTATTCTATTCTTTTTTAATCTTGACCTGTTTTGCTTGGTCCTTAGTAATGAAAATAAACGGTAGATTAGTTTGGTAGCCTAGCAGCGTGTGCAGTTAGTTTAGTCCCTACTTCCTGTCTGACATCACGTTAAAAAAATGCACATGGTTGGTAGCATTGACTAATGATGCTTAGCAAGTGAAGTTAGTTTCACTGCAATAACATGACATTAAGTGAGATCTTGTCTTAATGTAACTTGCATGCAAAACTTTAGCCAAAACAAGTACTTTTTGACTAATGATGGTAAACAAGCATTAAAAGTTTCAATGAAATATCATGGATAGTAGGTGAGATATAGTCTGAATGTTACTTGCATGTAAAACTTAAACAAAGAAATAAACAGTGTACCTGATGTATGGATTTCATCATCAGCACATAAAATTATCGTTTCTGGACCAATATTCATGGTTTCGATGCCACCTATCTTCAGTAGCATGTCTCTGATATCTTCTGAAAACAATCATATTAACAAAGTTATAACTTACAAAACATGCCCTTAATTATTTTAATATGGCTATTAAACTGAAAAAATAATGTTAAGTGTTCTGTGCTACACATTGAGGACAGACAAAACGTGAAATTGAGGACATTTTAAGTGTCAAATGAGGACTTAACACACTTGAAATTTTGTTACAAATGTATTTGAATTTAGGAACGGTTTTCAAATGATGTAGTCAAATAGTCTAAGATCAGCAATTACAATATAATTATGGAAGTTGTGCTTCAAATAGTGATAATATTCCATATTTATTTTCTTGAGTGCATTGACTGAGGATATCCTTATCCTATATCCTTATCCAACATACACGCTTATGATGAATTCTTATATTCATTGATATTATTCAGTAAATTATTTTACATGAATTGCAAAGGTTTGAAAGAAGAATGACAGCTGATTGCAATAGGAAAGGGCGTACAGCAAATAGGGTGCAGCATCCTGCTCTGTTGAGCAACCTAAGTACAGCCTTCGTAGTATTTATACTGTCAGATCTGTTATCTTCAGAAAGCTTTAAACCATACCTTCTTTAATATCGTTCCACTTCTTTCCCCTTATCTGAAACTCGAATTTCTCGAATCCTTCTGTTTTCCTGACTTCTCCATAGTCGGATACAGACTTGACAAGATAATGGTCCTAAAGATACAAGTATATCCATCAATTAAGGTAAATAATATCTCAACAAGGTGTTTGTCAGAGCAGGCGTATGGCCAGATTTTAAATCTGCATTTCTCTATAATAGAAAGTAATCTTTATGCCTGTGTGTGTTTTCTTTTGTTGTTTCAGCAACAATATTTCATTTAACCTTTCGCCGACACAGGTGGTAGTACAACAGCTCTCATTATTCTTTGAATACTAGTAGTTTAACTAATAAAAGCTTGTGAGTCAGATGTGTCGCCTGTCTATGTGAAATATGAGCATTGATGTTGTAAAGTGCACTTAACCTTGCTTTTACTGCAATAATATAGGATCCGTCATGAGTTGTCTATGGAGATGTAGATCTCAAAGACAACGGGTGGCGCATTCTTTTTATCATATTATCATAGTTACCGGGTAGAGTTATGGTTCTTGCGCACTGCACTTCGACTAATTGCACGAAACATGCATAGCAAGTTTTGAGTCATTCAAACCAATGGTTAAATGTTATGCTCCGGACAAGGAAAATCAATCAAAGGGGAATAATTCAAAAACGGTGCAAGGTAGAGTTATGGTTCTTGTGCACTGCACTTTATGTCATTGCAAGAAACATGCATAGCAAGTTTTGAATCATTCAAACCAATGGTGACAAAGTTATGCTCCGGAAAAGAAATGCTGTAATAAAATCAATCAAAGGGAAATAATTCAAAAACAACGCAAGGTAGAGTTATGGTTCTTGCGCACTGCACTTCAGACTAATTGCAAGAAACATGCATAGCAAGTTTTGAGTCATTCAAACCAATGGTTACAAAGTTATGCTCCGGAAAAGCAAAATGGGACGCCGCCGGTGACCAAAGTAATTCTTATATGTCGCCTAGTCAGGCGACACAAAAATTAGAAACATTCCCTTTAATGTTCATATGCTTCTAAAAATGTTCAATTAATGCAGTTGAAATTTACTGTACTTAGATTTAATCATGCCTAATCAAAATTTACACAGGCAATCCTGTTTAAATTAGCACATTTTATGAAAAAATCAGACAGCTTCTTTTAGCATATGTAAGGGACCATTTAACTCTACTTACTATGTCCTGCACCTTTCCAAGACGTATTGAATCTTTGGTCCAATTGTAGCTTACTACATTTTTTCTTCCAAGCAAACATTTGAAGACTTTTATTGTAGAATTCTTTGTGTGTCCATTACTTGCTGAAAAATGTAATAGTAAATGGCATTTTGAAAATGAACGTTGTGCCCAAAGACTGAGATACATCAAGTACAGTCAGGTCTCGATACAACGACGCGGTTTGTTCCCAAGCAAAATGTCGTTGTAACGAATATGTCGGTATACTGAATTGATACAAAGAGCGTTTTAAAGCATTTGTCCCCATAAAATGATGTCAGTATATGAATTTGTCAGTATATCGGGTGTCGTTATATCGAGACATGACTGTACAAAAATTAATACAGTAAAATAAAACAAGTAGCCGCAATTGAGAGAATGCCAAAGCTGGTCTGTTTTACAATGTTGAAAGGGGCATAACTAAAAAATTCATTAACACAACCTACAACGTGATAACACAACACAACAAGATAACATGACACCAGATCAGACTATGACACACTCATTAGAGAATGCCTTTGTACTGATGTTAATATTTTCAATTTGGTCTATACATAATGTGAATGATTTCTACCAGGCTTTGATGATAGAAAGAGGTATCCAAACAAATTTATCCCAATTAAAAGGACCACCAAATAAGCTACGCTCCCTACAGCGCTTTCATTCCACTACCGTTACATTTCTCACGCTGCCTTATTTACCAGCATATTTTGATATGTAAACTTATTGTCGCTGTAAACAAAATCTCTGCTTTACCCGATACGCGGTTTTCATTGGTCAGGTGAAATTCAAACATAGACAGTGTACTATTCACAGTGTAGAGAGTAATCATACAGAATGGAACAAAGTTTTGACCGGTTTAAATCAGTTAGTGTACGCCCTATGCATTTGATCAGTCTATATAGCATTACGTTTATCCATTTCAAAGTCCTACAGGATAATCAGATATGATTTAATAATATAAATATTCATTCATAATGATGGACTGTAGTGGGGTGTTTTACCATAACACACTATTAAACCCGTACTTAACTCTCTGTCTAAAAATAGATACAGTAGTAAACACAGGTGCCCCTATGCCTATCATAGCAAGCAAATACGCTCAATATAGCAGAGTCTGATTCAATATATAATACTGTAGTCAGAGGAAGCTATGGGAGAGTACAAATAAGCACACATTTGGCTAAACCATGGTCAAATTTTCATTGTTTTGGATATTGAACCTAGGTATTTTTCTTATTTCTGGGGCAAGAAGCATCAGACAAAAGGTGATATATTTATATAATAAGTTGTAGTTGTTTTATTGTATTGGCAAAAGTGGAGTAAATCATTATCCATTATTCCTTTTTGAAACAAAAAATATATGGTTCTTTTTTATTTACTGGTTTTTTTGTTGTTGTTTTTTTTTAATTGGGCTTAAATTCGCACCAACACAATCCAGGTCACATGGCGACTTTCCAGCTTTGATGGTGGAGGAAGACCCCAAAGGGCCCAGGCACCTGGGTAGAACCACCGACCTTCCGTAAGCCAGCTGGATGGCTTCCTCACATGAATTCGGCCCGAACATTGAAGTGATTTGAAGTCGGCGGCCTTAACCACTCGGCCACTGAGTTTTACTGTACTACATTATAAATTAATTTACCGGTTGTCGTAGCTGTTATAAGAACAGTAAACAGTATCTAATGCGAGTGCTGATAAATCACTTACAGGCTGGGACTACAAGAACACTGGTGTCATCAATACTCGCCGCTATCTTGAAGGTTGTGAACAATTTAAAGAAGCCCTGAAATGAATAATGATTTGCTTAATCAACTTTTTTACACTGATATTGAAACGATTTCATAACAGCAAGTACAGGACAAAAAACCATGTGTTTCAGACAGAGTGTCCTCATTTGAACATAACACTGTCCTCAATTGCATGCTTGGTTAGTCCTCAGTGTTCAACATAAACACACTATTTTCTGTTATTGTAAGGAATCTAATTGTGCTGATATCAGCAATAATAATACTACTATGGAGACAACTTTGAAAGTGGCTGCTAATAAGTGATATACTTAGGATAAATTCCAATAAAACAACTATGAACAGTGCTAATATTAAAAGAAGATTCCTAGTTTTTGACTGCACACCCAGTCTCGAACCTAGCTATCATTAAGATAAACTTTCTGACCAACTTGAAAAAAGGTCCAATGAAAAATATGACCTATAGAGCGGTCACAAGCAAAAGTTTACACACTGATGGATGCTGCGTGATCACTGGTGAGCTAAAACATACTATTTGAAAGGGGTGAGTTAAAAAAAAATAGCCTGATGGTGTATTCTGGATTTAGATAATTCAAAACCAAATACGTTTATACATTGTACGTATAGATTTGGTTTTATTCCTTTTTAAAAGACAGTTCTAACAAGGTACTTACGTAATTTACCAGAACTCCACTAAATAAAATTCCATGGACTGTTAAAGATTTATCTGTAACAGAATTATCTTATTATTCAACATGCCTCGATCTGCTATTTGATCTTTAAGCAAACGTCCATTGCAGAATGCAGATACTAAAAACAGATTCTTTTGTCTATGTTTGAATAGTGAATGGTGAGCACATTTTACATGTACCTTATTTATAGCCCCATTATTTCTCGAAGTCAGATATATGTTGTTCACAAAATTAATGTCTGATCGTGTGTATATGATGTTTTTACAGTTGAAGTCATGATCAACTACACAACAATAAGTTAGTTACCTACTATCTAAAAACCTGATAGTTTCTTACTTCACCTGAATATGTAAACACTGGCAGTATTTTTTCATTAAAACAAGAGGGTCATGGGCCATAAAGCGCTGACCTGAGTACAATGCTATGTTGGCACATTGATTGAGTAAGGTTTTTATATCATGACCTTGTTTTTGACCATAGATGACCCAGTTGCAAACTTGGCCTAGATTTTACAGAGACACACATTGTGGTAAGGTTTCATAAAGATTAGGTTAAAAATTTGACCTCTAGAGTGTTAACAAGGTTTTTCTCTGATTAAGCCTGGTGACCTTGTTTTTGACCCCAGATGACCCAGTTGCAAACTTGACCTAGATATCACTAGGTACAAACATTGTGACCTGGTTTCAAAAAAAAAGCTAAAACATGAGACCCCTAGAGTGTTAAAAGGTTATTCTTTGATTTGGCCTGGTGACCTAGTTGTTCTACCCCAGATGACCCAGTTGTGAACTTGACCTAGATTATATAGTAACACACATTGTGACCAAAAAATAATAAAGATTAGACAAAAATGTTACCTCTAGAATGTTAACAAGGTTTTCTTTGATTCAGCCTGGTGACCTTGTTTTTGGCCCCAATTGACTCAGTTGCAAAAATAGCCTAGATTGTACAGTGACACACATTGTGACCAGGTTTCATAAAAATTAGGTTACAAATGTAACCTCTCGAGTGTTAACAAGGTTTTTCTCTGATTAAGCATGGTGACCTAGTTTTTGATCCCATATAACCCAGCTGCAAACTTGACCTTGACTATACAGCAACACACATTGCGACTAGGTTTCAATAAAATTAGCTCAAAAATGTGACCTCTAGAGTGTTAAAAATGTTTTTCTTTGATCTGGCCTGGTGACCTAGTTTTTAAGTCCAGATGACCCAGTTGTAAACTTGACCTAGATTTTACAGAGACACGCATTGTAAACATGTTTCATTAAGATAGGTAAAAATACTGCAGTAATTTAAGTAAACAAAAATATGTATTGGTAAAAAAAATCAACCTGGGACTCATTTAATTTCGTGTGCTTTGATTATTGTACTGTAAGAATGTTTCGATTTGTTAAAATAACAAATCTGATATGATAGGACAGTGGATAATCATGGAATATTTAAAGTGTCCGGTCGATTGTGTTTACCAAATTGAATATAGAATTATCAGGATTTTAGATGGCAGGTCATAATTCAATCTATTGATGTGCGGTTGAATAGGACTAATGTAAGATCATATACATACGACCAGTTATTAATTTTGTGCACTAGAAATATTTGATCTTAAGCAATAATAGGACTTTAAGTAAACCATTACCTTACGATGTTTAATTAAGATTGCTTAACTAATAAAACTTCTTAAATGTGCAGATTTAGCAAATGTTGACAGACGACACACAACAATGAACACGTAACAATAGCAAACTTCTTGAGTGTTCAGATTTAGCAAATGTTGACAGACGACACACAACAATGAACACGTAACAATAGCTCATCTTGAGTAATTCGGATGAGCTCAAAAAGATATTGCCAACCTTTTTCATATAAAGAGACATGATGCTTAGTGGATTTGTTTGTTTGTTTGATTGGGTTTTACGCCATTTTTCAACAGTATTTCAGTTATATACGGCGGCCGGTTTTCCATGTGGAGGAAAATCATCATTTTTGTCAAATGTTATGACCTGCTGCGACAGAGATTTGAACCCAGACCGGATGCTTAGTGGAAGGGCTCAAACACGGAACCATGTTGTCAATGAGAGGGCAGACGTCTGAAGTCAAATCAGACATAGGTCTGAAGTCAAATCAGACATAGATCCCTTACAATAAGAAGAAATAGTTTGATCAATTAGCATAAAAAACATGCTAGTTTTATTACCGGTTTCTGACTGGTTCACCAGAGGGCAAACTTCCGAACTTGAATCCATCACCACACCATTGTATTCTGTCTGGTCCATATTCTGACAGACCATATCATCAGGCTGTGTCACAACAGGCTCATTATCTTTTATCCCTGCATAAAGTTTGATGAAGGTTGGATGATAAATGTTGAAGATATAAGACATAAACAAAACTTAAACAAAGAGAGATAATTAAAAAATGAAGCAAAGAAGAATTATAGGCCTAGCACAATGCTGTTCTTCTTAATGTGTTCTATCAAGTATGAAGTTTGATTTTTGTCAAATTTTCATGGAATGGTATGACCTGCCGCGACAGAGATTTGAACCCAGACCGGATGCTTAGTGGAAGGGCTCAAACACGGAACCATGCTGTCAATGAGAGGGCAGACGTCTGAAGTCAAATCAGACATAGGTCTGAAGTCAAATCAGACATAGATCCCTTACAATAAGAAGAAATAGTTTGATCAATTAGCATAAAAAACATGCTAGTTTTATTACCGGTTTCTGACTGGTTCACCAGAGGGCAAACTTCCGAACTTGAATCCATCACCACACCATTGTATTCTGTCTTGTCCATATTCTGACAGACCATATCATCAGGCTGTGTCACATCAGGCTCATTATCTTTTATCCCTGCATAAAGTTTGATGAATATTGGATGATAAATGTTGAAGATATAAGACAAAAACAAAACTTAAACAAAGAGAGATAATTAAAAAAATGAAGTAAAGAAGAATTCTGGGTCTTGCACCATGCTGTTCTTCTTAATGTGTTCTATCAAGTATGAAGTTTGATTTTTGTCAAATTTTCATGGAATGGTATGACCTGCCGCGACAGAGATTTGAACCCAGACCGGATGCTTAGTGGAAGGGCTCAAACACGGAACCATGCTGTCAATGAGAGGGCAGACGTCTGAATTCAAATCAGACATAGATCCCTTACTTTAAGAAGAAATAGTTTGATCAATTAGCATAAAAAACATGCTAGTTTTATTACCGGTTTCTGACTGGTTCACCAGAGGGCAAACTTCCGAACTTGAATCCATCACCACACCATTGTATTCTGTCTTGTCCATATTCTGACAGACCATATCATCAGGCTGTGTCACAACAGGCTCATTATCTTTTATCCCTGCATAAAGTTTGATGAATATTGGATGATAAATGTTGAAGATATAAGACATAAACAAAACTTAAACAAAGAGAGATAATTAAAAAATGAAGCAAAGAAGAATTATGGGCCTAGCACAATGCTGTTCTTCTTAATGTGTTCTATCAAGTATGAAGTTTGATTTTTGTCAAATTTTCATGGAATGGTATGACCTGCCGCGACAGAGATTTGAACCCAGACCGGATGCTTAGTGGAAGGGCTCAAACACGGAACCATGCTGTCAATGAGAGGGCAGACGTCTGAAGTCAAATCAGACATAGGTCTGAAGTCAAATCAGACATAGATCCCTTACAATAAGAAGAAATAGTTTGATCAATTAGCATAAAAAACATGCTAGTTTTATTACCGGTTTCTGACTGGTTCACCAGAGGGCAAACTTCCGAACTTGAATCCATCACCACACCATTGTATTCTGTCTTGTCCATATTCTGACAGACCATATCATCAGGCTGTGTCACATCAGGCTCATTATCTTTTATCCCTGCATAAAGTTTGATGAATATTGGATGATAAATGTTGAAGATATAAGACAAAAACAAAACTTAAACAAAGAGAGATAATTAAAAAAATGAAGTAAAGAAGAATTCTGGGTCTTGCACCATGCTGTTCTTCTTAATGTGTTCTATCAAGTATGAAGTTTGATTTTTGTCAAATTTTCATGGAATGGTATGACCTGCCGCGACAGAGATTTGAACCCAGACCGGATGCTTAGTGGAAGGGCTCAAACACGGAACCATGCTGTCAATGAGAGGGCAGACGTCTGAATTCAAATCAGACATAGATCCCTTACTTTAAGAAGAAATAGTTTGATCAATTAGCATAAAAAACATGCTAGTTTTATTACCGGTTTCTGACTGGTTGACCAGAGGGCAAACTTCCGAACTTGAATCCATCACCACACCATTGTATTCTGTCTTGTCCATATTCTGACAGACCATATCATCAGGCTGTGTCACATCAGGCTCATTATCTTTTATCCCTGCATAAAGTTTGATGAATATTGGATGATAAATGTTGAAGATATAAGACAAAAACCAAACTTAAACAAAGGGAGATAATTAAAAAATGAAGCAAAGAAGAATTCTGGGTCTTGCACAATGCTGTTCTTAATGTGTTCTATCAAGTATGAAGTTTGATTTTTGTCAAATTTTCATGGAATGGTATGACCTGCAGCGACAGAGATTTGAACCCAGACCGGATGCTTAGTGGAAGGGCTCAAACACGGAACCATACTGTCAATGAGAGGGCAGACGTCTGAAGTCAAATCAGACATAGGTCTGAAGTAAAATCAGACATAGATCCCTTACAATTAGACAATAGTTTGATCAATAAGCATAAAAAACATGCTAGTTTTATTACCGGTTTCTGACTGGTTCACCAGAGGGCAAACTTCCGAACTTGAATCCATCACCACACCATTGTATTCTGTCTTGTCCATATTCTGACAGACCATATCATCAGGCTGTGTCACATCAGGCTCATTATCTTTTATCCCTGCATAAAGTTTGATGAATATTGGATGATAAATGTTGAAGATATAAGACAAAAACAAAACTTAAACAAAGAGAGATAATTAAAAAAATGAAGTAAAGAAGAATTCTGGGTCTTGCACCATGCTGTTCTTCTTAATGTGTTCTATCAAGTATGAAGTTTGATTTTTGTCAAATTTTCATGGAATGGTATGACCTGCCGCGACAGAGATTTGAACCCAGACCGGATGCTTAGTGGAAGGGCTCAAACACGGAACCATGCTGTCAATGAGAGGGCAGACGTCTGAATTCAAATCAGACATAGATCCCTTACTTTAAGAAGAAATAGTTTGATCAATTAGCATAAAAAACATGCTAGTTTTATTACCGGTTTCTGACTGGTTGACCAGAGGGCAAACTTCCGAACTTGAATCCATCACCACACCATTGTATTCTGTCTTGTCCATATTCTGACAGACCATATCATCAGGCTGTGTCACATCAGGCTCATTATCTTTTATCCCTGCATAAAGTTTGATGAATATTGGATGATAAATGTTGAAGATATAAGACAAAAACCAAACTTAAACAAAGGGAGATAATTAAAAAATGAAGCAAAGAAGAATTCTGGGTCTTGCACAATGCTGTTCTTAATGTGTTCTATCAAGTATGAAGTTTGATTTTTGTCAAATTTTCATGGAATGGTATGACCTGCAGCGACAGAGATTTGAACCCAGACCGGATGCTTAGTGGAAGGGCTCAAACACGGAACCATACTGTCAATGAGAGGGCAGACGTCTGAAGTAAAATCAGACATAGGTCTGAAGTAAAATCAGACATAGATCCCTTACAATAAGAAGAAATAGTTTGATCAATTAGCATAAAAAACATGCTAGTTTTATTACCGGTTTCTGACTGGTTCACCAGAGGGCAAACTTCCGAACTTGAATCCATCACCACACCATTGTATTCTGTCTTGTCCATATTCTGACAGACCATATCATCAGGCTGTGTCACATCAGGCTCATTATCTTTTATCCCTGCATAAAGTTTGATGAATATTGGATGATAAATGTTGAAGATATAAGACAAAAACAAAACTTAAACAAAGAGAGATAATTAAAAAATGAAGTAAAGAAGAATTCTGGGTCTTGCACAATGCTGTTCTTAATGTGTTCTATCAAGTATGAAGTTTGATTTTTGTCAAATTTTCATGGAATGGTATGACCTGCAGCGACAGAGATTTGAACCCAGACCGGATGCTTAGTGGAAGGGCTCAAACACTGAACCATACTGTCAATGAGAGGGCAGACGTCTGAAGTCAAATCAGACATAGGTCTGAAGTAAAATGAAGTCAAATCAGACATAGATCCCTTACAATAAGAAGAAATAGTTTGATCAATTAGCATAAAAAACATGCTAGTTTTATTACCGGTTTCTGACTGGTTCACCAGAGGGCAAACTTCCGAACTTGAATCCATCACCACACCATTGTATTCTGTCTTGTCCATATTCTGACAGACCATATCATCAGGCTGTGTCACAACAGGCTCATTATCTTTTATCCCTGCATAAAGTTTGTTGAATATTGGATGATAAATGTTGAAGATATAAGACAAAAACAAAACTTAAACAAAGAGAGATAATTAAAAAATGAAGCAAAGTCTTGCACAATGTTGTTCTTAATGTGTTCTATCAAGTATGAAGTTTGATTTTTGTCAAATTTTCATGGAATGGTATGACCTGCAGTGACAGAGATTTGAACCCAGACCAAATGCTTAGTGGAAGGGCTCAAACACGGAACCATACTGTCAATGAGAGGGCAGACGTCTGAAGTAAAATCAGACATAGGTCTGAAGTCAAATCAGACATAGATCCCTTACAATAAGAAGAAATAGTTTGATCAATTAGCATAAAAAACATGCTAGTTTTATTACCGGTTTCTGACTGGTTCACCAGAGGGCAAACTTCCGAACTTGAATCCATCACCACACCATTGTATTCTGTCTTGTCCATATTCTGACAGACCATATCATCAGGCTGTGTCACATCAGGCTCATTATCTTTTATCCCTGCATAAAGTTTGATGAATATTGGATGATAAATGTTGAAGATATAAGACAAAAACAAAACTTAAACAAAGAGAGATAATTAAAAAATGAAGCAAAGAAGAATTCTGGGTCTTGCACAATGCAGTTCTTCTTAATGTGTTCTATCAATGTATGCAGTTTGATGGAGATTGGATAATAAGTGTTGAAGATATGAGGCAAAAACAAAACTTTAACACTAACCAACCGCCCGCCCGGACTTCGCCAATCTATAAGCCGATTTTTTTCTTCGAAAAATCGAGCTAAAAATACAACATTGTGTTTAAAAATACAACTACCAACTGACAGACATCTGCAAAACAAAAATGTAGGAGCATAGTGAGCATACATTCAATGCCACAGTTTGAAAACTTCAAAAAGGTATAAGGTAAATAAAAATCTGAAAGAACTTAAACACTAAGGCTGTCACGGTTTAAGTGTTCAAACTGCCTCAATTAGGTTACAGTCAATAAACGTTTACATTTTACATTTTCAGTAAACATGTACACATAACTTGTCTTGTACTAGAGCAGTCAACAAAGGCATTTCCATTCTGTGGCCTAAATGGACTACACAATAATAGCAACCGCTAGTTTCATCTCATTAACCAAATTTCAAATGACTATATACCAAGCATTTGCTTAGATGGTAAAACAGCTTGTCATTCAATAGCGCATGTTTCAAGGTAGGGGTGGGCACCGGTTCTTGGGAACTGGAAAGTACCGGATCTTAGTTTTGAAAAGTTCCGGAATCGCTTCATTTCGTGGTAACTGGTTCTAATTAATTAAAGTTATTAAAATATTTAAAAAAATCGGCAGCCTTATATTCCTTTATACAGACATAATCTCGTTACTTGCGGTCACGGCCTAATTAAATGGTGACAATAATAATCAAAATGATCAAGCAAGCAATAAATTTGCCAAATACTGTCCAATTTCAGGTGTCTATGTGATTACAAAGTTCAAACACGCCGCCGATCAGCACAGCATGTGTTTGTTTACGCATGATATGCGCTAAATTGTCACACGTGGGGACATTTAATCCAAACCATTTAACTGCATTGATTAGCCAATATGTAAGTATACTCCGCCTACCAGTACCAATACATTTCATTAGGTGGGCGGAGTCTTCCGACTAATAAAGTATTTCACCCGTATCGATTTAGTTTTGGGAGTGCCCCAGAGCGACGATAAATAAAACCAATTAAGTTGTAGATCAAAATTTATTTTACAAGTATTTTACGACGTTCAAGTAAAATTGGGCTACCCTTATTAAACGATAATTTCGTGTAAGTAAACAAAAACATCGAAATTGATACTTATTGCCTTCAGTAGTGACTAAAATCATGACGATTTCAAATGTAATATATTTTCGCGACTTTGACATTTCGTTCAGTAATTCGAAATTAGAATTAAATTAGAATTATTTAGAGTAACATTGACATTTAAATACACCAAGAAGGGTATACCATAAAAAATTTTAATCATTAATATCACGTGTTAATATCGACATGTTGGAGAAGGACTCGGATTTTAGAAAAGGACCCTCCAACATTTTGAGTGAAGGGTCCTGGGACTCTTGGGTTTTCAGGTCTAGTGAAACCCCTATTTTAGTAACAATAAATTAAAGTATTTTTGTTATGTACTACATAAAATACAGATAACAAATTGCGGTCAAACTGCACATGAGTGCGGCCAAACTGTGGTCAAGTTTGCGACCAAACGTATAAATGCCGCATGTGCTTTTGTATTGTTTATTTTTGTTTTATGTGTATTTTAATGTTGCATTTTAATATATGTTATGTGTTAGCAACAATAGATTGAAGTATTTGAGGTGTTTGTTACAAAAATATTGCGGCTAAAAGTATAACTCTAGCTTGTCTTGTTTTATTGTTGGTAGCATGAATTTAATGTTACGTACCGCGGGCAATACAGCCTAATTGGGCATGTTTTTTGACAGAATTTTTTCAGAGGAATCAATTCGGCATCGGAATCGGTTAAATTCTAAAGGTGCCCACCCCTTTTTCAAGGACAAATTTGGGTTTATTAACAGTCATTTACGGTGCCATTCATGCTTCAAATCATCCATGAACAACTGCATGGAAAGATAGGTTGTTAAGTTCTTTATATTGATGTTTAAACGAAACCGTTTCGATTAATCCAAGACGTGTACATGTTTACAGACGTGACAGCCTTATTAAACACTGATAATAACTCAAAAGCATAATCAAAACGAATATATATATCCAATAAAAATTTAAAATCATATACCTATATGTGGATCCTTCTGTCAAAATATTAGTTCCAGCAATGTAGCTATACTCTTTATACATGTATATTTATACAATGAAAGGAATTTTCTGAAACTCCTCATGTCTTGACCCAGGAGCCCGTTGCCTAACCAAGGCGCTTCAAAAAGGCGCTACGTATTGCTTTCCTACATCTACGCAACGACCTGCTACAAGCTAGCAGTATATTTTGCTATTGGCAAGGGCTTTTTTGAAGCAAACCGTTTCTTAGTACGTTGCAATGTGATAAAGACTGAGGTGATTCGAAGTTGCTACTTCCTGCTCGATCTCGCTTTGCTATGAAACGGTATGCTACAAAAAAGCGCTTCGCTTCGTCTGCTACGTAGCGCTTTTTTGAAGCAACCCGTTTCTTAGTAAAGCGCCACGTAGCGCTTTAGTTAGGCAACAGGCTCCTGGTATTGACATCTATTCAAGCGACTTAATTGCTGTGTTTTCTCATTAATGACTAAATTTCATAATGAGAGGAATTGATGATGTAATAACAGATACCACACAATTTCTAGTACAACACATGTTTAGTACACACAGTTATTCATCATATGAGTAGATATCACAAAGTTAAACAAGGCACAGGTGAATGTTGCAAGCAACATATAAGTCCCCTACCGGTTTGGGCATAGCAACCACAATGTTCATGCGATGGAAAAAAAATGCTGTGCATAATCTGCACATTGCCACCTGTTCACGTACCAAGTTTCATCAAGCTGGCTTGTTCAGTTATTGAGTTATCTGTTTTGACAACATTTTGACTATTTCTGTTACCATAGTAACCACAATTGTCATGTGATGGCAAAACATAATAATGTTGTGCATAATATGCACATTACCACCTGTTCACATACAAAGATTCATCAAGCTGGCTTGTTCAGTGATTGAGTTATCTGTTTTGGCAACATTTTGACTATTTCCGTTACCATAGCAACCACAATTTTCATACGTCGATAAAAAATGCTGTGCATGATCTGCACATTGCCACCTGTTCACATACCAAGTCTCATCAAGCTGGCTTGTTCAGTTATTGAGTTATCTGTTTTGGCAACATTTTGATTAATTCTGTTACCATAGCAACCACAATTTTCATGTGACGGTGAAAAATAAATGTTGTGCATAATCTGCACATTGCCACCTGTTCGCATACCAAGTCTCATCAAGCTGGCTTGTTCAGTTATTGAGTTATCTGTTTTGGCAACATTTTGATTAATTCTGTTACCATAGCAACCACAATTTTCATGTGACGGTGAAAAATAAATGTTGCGCATAATCTGCACATTGCCACCTGTTCGCATACCAAGTCTCATCAAGCTGGCTTGTTCAGTTATTGAGTTATCTGTTTTGGTCATCTATACATCGAGGTTGTTAATCTGTGAAAGTTTGAAGAAATTCCACCGAACAGTTTATGAGGAGTTCAACACACAAGAATTTTCATAATGGGGTATATAGTAAAAGTAACAAGGCAGTCGAAACGACGGCTTAACCCCCCGCCGAATTAATGGATAGTGAACTGTGACCTTGACCATATGCCAGCATGGTTGGAACTTCTTCATTAGTTACACATTTGCAATAAGTTTCATGTAATTCGGCCGTATTAGCGTTAACAAGTTTTGATGCGGACACTGCATGTAAGGCTGAAACCTCCGACATTGAACTGTGACCTTGACCTTGAGCCGGCACAGTTGGAACGTGGGTTCTGCACATCGTCTTCATTAGTTACACATTTGCTATAAATTTCAAGTAATTTGGCCCAGGCGTTCAAAAGTTATGCCGCGGACACGAAATGTAAGGCTCAAACCTTTGACATTAAGCTGTGACCTTGACCTTGAGCCTGCATTGTTGGAACGTGGGTTCTGCACGTCGTCTTCATTAGTTACACATTTATTGTAAGTTTCATGTAATTTGGCCCAGGCGTTCAAAAGTTATGGAGCGGACATGAAATGCAAGGCTCAAACCTTTGACATTGAACTGTGACCTTGAGCCGGCACGGTTGGAACGTGGGTTCTGCACGTCGTCTTCATTAGTTACACATTTGCTATAAATTTCAAGGAATTCGGCCCAGGCATTCAAAAGTTATGGCGCGGACACGAAATGTAAGGCTCAAACCTTTGACATTGAGCTGTGACCTTGACCCGGCACAGTTGGAACGAGGGTTCTGCACGTCGTCTTCATCAGTTACACATTTGCTATAAGTTTCATGTAATTCAGCCCAGGTGTTGACAAGTCTATAACAAGTTTCAACTCAATACCTTTGATAGTATTCAAGATATTGGACTTTTTGAAAAACTTTAACCAACGCCAATGCCGACGAAAAAGTGAAGGTAAAAGCTCTCCTTTCTCCGAAAAGTCGAGCTAAAAATTAGCAGTGTTTAAGGATGGTCAGTGCATCGTAAACTTGCTATATTTTTTAAAACAAGCCAACACACTTGTTCAGTATTTCAGCTACTGTGCATTCTTGCGTTTTTGACATAATATTTTCCTGAATAACTGAAATTCCTATCAAGTCTCTTTTATGACCTGCTCAAGTGTCGAGTAATATCTGACAATGTGGTTGAGTAATATCTGACAATGTGCTCATTAAGACATTAAGAGGGTGGGATTCTCCAATGTGATATAACAGGTTACATCAATTTGATCCTTGTGTAACTTTTAACTAATTTAAAAAATAACATCAGATACCTAAAATATAACATGACATATATACAGTAAAACTTCGATATGACGAGCATCGATATTTCGAGCACTCGGCCTATGTCGAGCAAATTTTGAAGTCCCGACGAATTTGTTCGATGTTGTATATTAATTTACACCTTTATGACGAGCATCTTTATTACGAGCACCCGGTTTATGTCTAGCACAGGTGATGGTCCCGTTCACTGATTTCAATCGATAATTACCTGATTTATCCCGAGGTTATCATCCGAGCGAAATTTCTCACCTCCGAAAAAAATGTCAGATTATCGCCTCGGCGTAGTCCGTGTTTATGACACGTTGTGACAATAGCCTTTTGTCACAATACTTAAATTGTTTATTTTATATTTGTAACAAAAACAAGGGTATCGACGGGTAATTGATGTAACATATATTTTAGTTTTTAGTGATAGATCGACTCGACACTGCCGATTTTATTGGCTACAATCACGTTCCGCCACGGGATACGGATGGTATTGATTTTAGCCAATCCACTGACAAGGTTAAGGTCATTTGGTTTTGTTTTGTCGCAATTAAGTTATAATGTACCTGCTGTCCGTAACAGTGCATAAGCGTATTGAAATTTGAACACTCGCATCAGTGAAAGTATGTTTCAAGTTGTGTGCTACTCTTTTAAGTTGAGCGGAAACGAACGTTCATGCTTTTTTGGACAAGTAAAAAACAGAAACTGATGTTTAATTGACATATTTTAATAATCACAAATAAACACACGTATCATATCAAAGTATGTTTTTATGCTTTAACTCATGTAATCGACACCCGTAGCAAAGTTGAACCAAATTTTGTTTGTACAATCAATTACAATTACACTTTGGTTATTACGAGCACACCGTTTATCTCGAGCATTTTACCTGTCCCGATCACTCCTCGAAATAACGAAATTTTACTGTATATGTATGGCTTCAACAACGCAAGTAATAACTGTAAACAAGAACTAAAAGATGAACTGAAAAAAACTATAACTGTAACAGAGTAACGAATAATACCCACAAAATACCGCCTTGTCACGGAAGTATGGCAAGCAGCAACCGTGAGAAAATAATTAGTGTTATTTCTAGAGCAACGCATCGGGGCGCCCCACCCTTTTTAAGTGCCGCCACGCTGCCCTTATTTGTCCTAAACCCCTGACTGTGTAAAGTGTACTAGACTGATTTTATCTATCAACGATGCGTAGAGTATCATACAAAATGCTAACAGACCGACTGACCAACAGAGTGACTCCAGTATACCCCCCCAAACTTCGTTTTTTGGGGTATAATTAACGTAAAAGTATAAAACCTGTTTAACAGTTTAACATATCTACATACCAGGTGGTGCATACAGAATTTTTGGTACAGCATTTTTCTATAAATAAATGAAACTATGACAAATGTTTCAAAAAATGGTTTCATACACATTACAGAGATCCTACTAAGGTATCAAAAAAAGTATAGAAGCTAAAGGTTAATTCAAAGTAAAAGTAAACATGTTAATTGTCCCCCTGTCAGATTATCGACTTGTGAAATGCATCCCTGGCAAGCAAGACCATTAGTTTCCATCCCTGTCTATGTCATTACCCTTTTAATGGGGAAGGAAGAGAGGCATAAGAATAACATACCTTTCTCCAGTGGGCATGCGAATCACCATAGTCATATCTTATTTCGACCCCCTCACTAATGTCTTTAAGGGCATATACTGCCAGTACATGTTTTCCTTTAATAACTTCAAGTTTCACTTTAGAGTTGGGTTTCTTATGGTCATCGTTTATAAATTTTCCTACACCAAAGGAATGTGTACCATCCATGCTGAAATACACAAAAAATCACATGTGGGACATATAGTAATACAGTAACCCAAGACTTGCCGACTCTGTTTTCCACAGCTTGTTGTTACAGTACAGGCCCCGATTCCACGAAAAAACTTAAGTTATTGCTCAGCTGAGACTGTTATTTTGAATTTATTATATGACTACAAGTATAGTCTTGTGATGTAGATTGCTACCAGAAACTGTGTATTTATGGCTAAATAATGATATAGTAGGTGCTTTTTGTATGTAATGCTCAAGGAAATCCAACAGTAATGAATAATAAAGAACGTCATACTTGAGCCTGTTATAACAGACTTAAGTTTTCGCTTTAGATGTTTATAACTGTAAAACACTATTGTCTGTAAAAATTGGACTTATTATGTATTGTTCTATTAACCCATTCCCCCACAGACATATAGCCATATATGGTAGTTCATTCATATAGTGTTATCAGTAGATGGCTTATCAGTAACCTATAGATAAACCATCAGTTTAACACACTGTCCTTATATGGGTTTATTGGAAAACTTGATAATCACTATACATACATGGTTTAAACTAGATTTACAGTAAGAAATCATTAATTAATCACTTTTTGACCAATGTTAAGTATGTAGAAAATTAAATTTTCTTCCTAATGGTACCAAATATGTACATATTCTTGATTAAATAAAAATAATTTTGAGTTTCAAACACAACAACACATGTTTCAGTAATAATCCTTTAGATTTATAACATACTGATAGAAGTCTTACTAATCAGTATAAATGCAAAAAAAATATTGCCATGAAACTACTGGCAAGTAAGGGCCTGGTTTCACAACAAAGTCTTCTCTATCTTCAACTCAATGAAATATTGGACTCTCCATGAAAACAATAAAGGATCCAAATATTAATTGCTTACATATTGCCATCTAATTTAGTAAGTAGATTGAAGACACACATTATTATTCTCAATGAAAAACTATTTGAGCTAATGATTTTAGTGAATCATACTTGTAGCTCTAAGTCTGTGTCAATAGATCATTTGACCTATCAATGAACCAGGGGAACATCAACCTCATACACAAATTAAATTTATAGATGTAATTAAAACTGTGAATACAGAAGCTGTCGAAGTTCTAACACAAACTGATTGAAATCTAGCAATTTTTCACAGCGGCCGGGTCGTGGCGTTTTAAGTACGGTATTGTTTTAATTTGTAATGAACAACTTCAATTTCAATTAACAATTACATAATCTTACGTAACATGTCATCACTGTCTGGGTCAGTTTGGTTTTATTACCCCAATCAGGGTGTAAAGATTTTATGGCACAATAGACACAGCTTGATACAATCATTGTTTTGATTGAACACTCGAGAGGGAATTCTCTTCAAATCAACATGTGTTATATGGGAAAACCCTGCGTGATCAATGAATGCGTGGAATTTCATTGGTTGTTATTTATTCTTCAAACTGACCTTGACTGGTAAATTTCCAGTTCAATGCAGTAAAAACCACAAATTCTCGGACATTATTGATTAATTTAGCAACATGTGTGACCTGGAGTTTAGATGTAAATATTATTGAAACTGATGAAGTTTAATCGTATTTTGTGACATTTTATAAAGTAGCATACTATTATTTTTTTGGTTAAAATATATTAGAAGTGTTTAAACTTTACATATAAATTAAAGTTGGGACCCGATTTTGGGTTTAAATTAATAAATTTATAATTTTACTATTAGAGTCTAAAAAACGCGTATTCATACGGCATTAGCTACAGGCGTAGATTATCGTAATTAGGGAGCCTTAGATAGGGGCGTTAAAAGGGGTAATTAGGGAGCCATAGATAGAGGCGTTAAAAGGGGTAATTAGGGGGAAATGGGTTAAATAAGCATCTAACTGTGATGAAACAGTATATACAAGTATACATGAAAGTCATTTAACCAACAAAATATGTTTTTAAAATAGCAGTCTCAGCTGAGCAATAACTTAAGTTTTTTCGTGGAATTGGGGCCAGGGCATAATATACATTGTACTTTTCTGAACCTGAACATGCTAACTTTATTTCATATCTTTCATACCATTTTTTATTTAATATTGTTCACTCATTTAAATGTGAGAAATTGTCATTCACTCTTTGCGTTTGAAGAAAATTAGTCTAACTAGAATTAACATTTCTCTAAAACTATTATAGATATCCTTTTGAAACTTAGAATACCAGTTTTGTTATTTTTCATTTCTCAAAAATTGGAATCAAAATTGAAATTGAAGACTGTGAAGGTTTTATTATAAATTTAAAGAGGGGTTTTCCACCGCACTTTACCATGTTTATAATAAGTATCAGTCTCATTCCAAAAATGGGAGTTTTGCAAAATGATTTAGTTTGTAGATCAAAAGTTTGTGTTCAATGTAGGCTCAGGGATAAAATTTTTTGCTAGTGCCATTTTTTTCCACTAGCAAAATGTTGGGTTCCACTAGCAGTTACATGGGCAGATCCAAAAGTAATGTCACTAGTGCTGTAAAATCGTGCATAATTTAAATAAAACAACGCAATTTTACACACCGCTACATTAATCTATTTCCAATATAATCGCCAAATTTCATAATAATGCAATTATTTGTTTTTGAGATATACGTGTACATAGGAAGCCTACTAACGGACATCGCCGCAAGCAAATGACGTTATCGACGTCGTAAACAAAATTTGACGTTTCTTACATCGTTCCTTTTCAAGGTATCGCCATTGATGTTCTATACAGCGCTCATGTCTGTTGGCCTATTTTTTAAACACATTTAAATACCAGAGTCTTTATGTAGTGGGGAAAACACATTGTTACAGGCCTGTCTTGATCCAGGGTCATAGAAATACACCCATGTCTCATCAACTGTAATTATACGCTGGCAAAATAACGTCATTTTCGTGTGCGGCGACGTGACATCAGTGGTATATTTTGAATTTTTATATAATGCTATTTTAATATTCAAACAATATGACACAAATGATATTAATCAGAATTGAATTATTTCACATTTTGATATAAATTTTATTGACGTACGCCAACAAATAAACTCACCAGTGGAACAGTGACATTACTTTTGGATCTACCCACGTATTTAAAGGCTGTTTACTAACCAAATTTTATAATGCACAGTAAAAACAAAGGGCCTACTTGAAGGAAATAAAATTATAAATAAAACTCGAAAAAGTCGATGTATTTTTACGCTGGGTTGAAAATGGTCGGGGACGAATAATCAATCATGAAAAACGTAAAATTACTTGTTTTAATGACTAAAATCGAACATGCATCTATAGCTATCAGTTATTTATTAATGAATTAACATGAATCGTTCAAATAATACGCAATAAATCGCCAACAAGTGTTATTATTCAATCGCCAAAACTCTAAATTTGCGACAAATTCTCCCAACATCATCCATCTATACGGAGTACTCTTGAGGTTTTCGAATGTTTTAATTGTGATCACGCGTCGATCATGCAGTTTGTCACATTGGATGGTTATTTTTGGAAACTAATAATAGCAGCATGGGAATTCCAGAGACTAAAATTGGGAAATCATTCTACAAGCGGTCATGGTGATTATCGGTAAAGTTGAGCGAATTTGTAGATTTTCGAACACGGTCGCAACAATATTCGAGTGCCAATATTTCCTACTTGCATTCGTTGATTCTTACTCGAATTTCGCGATCCCTGATGCTGTTCCATGCCCCCCTTCTCTAACATCCAATGGCCAATATTAACAAAGTGTAAGACCTCCAGATAAGAAATTGGTGTAATTAGTATTTTACTTTGCGAAATTTACTCAATTAGTAATCAGAAAATTCACACATTTTTCTGACAGTTTGACACCCAAATATTTCTTAAATTTCAATTCAGCATCCAGCACAGCACGTTCAATAATATCATTATTATGATGATTAACAACATAACGAGTAATGTTGGGAAAAATTTCACTTCCTTTCTTGTAACATAGTTCAGCATAAATAGAGTGGCAGTATTGCCTATTCGCTGCACACATCCTATTCTTGACTTAGTTTACAATTTTTACAAAACATCTGAGAATCATTCATTCGGGAATCATTCGAAACACTTGGTTGTTATAAGGAACACTCTATTATTGTTACCTTCTTTTTCTTAGTAAATGTGAAATTGGTGTTTCATAAAACTACAAAGCCGTGAAAATAGCAATACAAGAGGGCCATGATGTCCCTATATCGCTCACCTGAGTACATTGGTGAATAAATCAACTTGGTTTGCAGGAATTTGGGACAGGGTCACCCAAGGAACATTCCTGTAAAATTACTCACAAATCGGCCAAGTAGTTTAGGAGAAGAATTTCTATATAGCCATATAGAGGAAATTAGCCCCGCTCCTGGCAGCCATGTTTTTGACGAATCATGAAAAAATTGTCAGTTTTGCAAGAGGGTCTTGATTTTTTATAAATCTAAAAAATAATCCAATTGGTTGTCATGGCAACCATGTTCTGCATTGATTTCATTTATTTAAGCTATTTTTAGAAAGGACCACCCAAGGAACATTCCTGTGCAGTTTAATTGAAATTGGCCTGGTGGTTTCAGAGGAGATGTCGTTTGAATGAATTGTTGACGGACGAACGCACAGACTGACGATGGACGAAAAGCGATCCCAAAAGCTCACTTAGTCACATAGTCACTATGTGACAGGAACGTTACCTAAAAAGATGGATGTAACACACATGTGGACTTTGGAGGCAAAAAAATGCAAAAAAGATGCTAGATTTGCAAGAGGCTGTGATTTAAAATGGAACATACCTAATTGCCATACAACCACTGATAACCATAGAGTCTGTCCCATGTAACTGAGATATTATATATTAATCTATACAAGAAAAATAATTCCACAACAATTAATATAGTCAAAATAAGAAGTAATCCCAAACATATAATAATAACTAGTGAGGATGCCTCCATTTTGAATATTGCATGATAAACAAAATGACATCACTTCCTGTTCTATAAAAACACGGTCCTCAAAATGTATGACAGTGTGTACAATATACTCTGCAATCTGGTCCTCAGAAATACTTTTTTTTGTGTTTAGTTTTCAACCAATAGTGAAAGGCTATATGGTACTCTTGAAAATTATGAACTTCCCAATTTTGTCAAACAAGCAACAGTTTCTGAGAAAAGAAACTTAAGCTAGAATGGGTTTTTGACACAAAAGGTATGTCTCCCACAAACTGATTTTTGACCATCAAAGGGTCATAACTCTGGCAAAAAAACCCTGACAATATGCACAACTATAGGCATGGTACCAACTAGTCGTATAACTGTTGTATTACTTATACTTCACACCTTTATTTGGTCACATAATGGACTGTTCAACACCTACATTGTAATCAGAGGATAAAATTATATATTCAAACTTTGTTTAAAAGACAATATGTAAATAATAGCAAGTAATGGAACACTACTAAAAATAGCTCCATTACCCATTACATTCCATTACTGTAAAAATAATAATACCCATTACCATTACCCATTGCCCCATCCCTGCACCCAAGGAACATTTGTGCCAAATTATTTTCAAATCATGCCAGTGGTTTCTGAGAAGATTTTTAAAGTTTTTTCTTTTAGCAACCAGAGTTCCATATGTATCACCAAGATATGAAGGAATTTAATAGAGGACCATGCAAGGATCACTGCTGTAAAGTTTCAAAACAATTGGCCCAGTGGTTTCAGAGGAGATGTTGTTTAAATGAATTGTTGACGGACGCAGGGAAGCATGACGGACGAAGAGCGATCACAAAAGCTCACCTTGTCACTATGTGACAGGTGAGCTAAAAAGATGTGTCACATTCTAGAAAATACCCTACAGCAGTATTTAAACTAGATGGAAGAGATCTTGGCTGAAAAAATTAAAACAGGACTTACCAAAGCTTTTTACCATCTTTCTTGTAAAAAAACAAGTAACAGCCCGGCTGTGAATTCCTTTCCAGTCGCTTTAAACCCTCCTCTTCACTGACGTTTTCCCCCGAGTAGACACATATAAACGTTCCTTTTTTGATGTTCAATTTCGCATAAACACCAGAGCCTTAAAAAAAGTTACACATGAATTAACATCTGCACTTTCATATCTGAGGCGACTGTATTAGGCCAACCTTAAAAAAGTGTTTGTTTGCAGTAGCCGACCCAGGGTTGTAGGTAGTGGGTCGGTAGGTCGGCATTTTTTAATTATTTTTTTTACACGCTGAGTCAATCAATCATCAACTTAATTTTTAACAGCTGGTCTTTTACGCGAGAATATTGACAACAAATATCAAGTTCAGGCACGTGCTATATCACAAACTAGCTTACGTAACACGCTGTAAGAGTGCGACTTCGCCTCGTAAATGTCGCGATTAGAGAAGTATTCAGCAGATGGGCGGGTGTTTACTGATACCATATATGGAATGTTACAGCGTATGACGTCAGAGCTACCATGAGTCAGTCTGTTGACATGTCGGTGTCTTTGATATCGCTACTGACATGATTTGTGCACGCGATTCAACTAGATTACGGGCATGCTAATATATTTGTTTGTTTGGTTCTGGCGAGATGTTGTGCATTATTTAAACAGTAAGCAACAAGCCTCAGAGCAACGCAGATCTAATTTAACCCAATCTATAGAGAATTGGAATAAAAACAAGACTGCGTTCAATAAACGCTTATGCCCCCTGTGGAAGCCTTGTCCATAAATCAGTCTAAGTCCAAAATTATGTCAAGGTGAAGGTCAAAATGGGGTCAGGTGATACAGGTGTGTGGAGAGTGTTCATATACAACATCCATGCAAGTTTGGAAGCTTTGTAGCAAGCCATAATGATGCTAGAAGAAACGGTCAATTTGGGTTAACCAGGACGGACGGACGAACGGACGAACAGACGAACGGACGGACAGGTGAATCACTATATGCCTCCCGATCTATCGATACGGGGGCATAAAAACCTGATTTAATTTTCGTAAAAAAAAACTCCGGACATTTTCGTCGGGTTTTTTAAGGTTGGCCCCATCAGAAATGCGGGGATAATTTGTTGTAATTACTTCATTATTGTTACTGTTATCGCTTCCTACCGAATCTGCAGTTCTAGACGCGCTAGATTGACTAAAATAACTAAGTATTATTCTCGAAAGCTTTCGTTTAGATTCTTCAGAAGCCATTTTTAATGTGGCCGTAGAATGAGATACAACGCTTATCGATTGGCTAGCATCACTCGAACAACCAATGAAAAACGCTGTTTCATCACTGTACTAACATCACTTAGCAATGACAAGACTGCACTCGATTCTTGGTAAAATACAATGCTTAATTCATTAACTTCCGGCTCCGCCCGGCGGTGACTGCGCATCTGTTACGAAATTTACGGGACAATTATAAAATATGTGTGTAAATCCCGCAATGACGCATCCTTGGCAGAACACTGTTGCATGAAAACAAGTTTTCAAAGGAACTCACCAATGTATGCATTAATAAATTTCACTTCTACAAGACCTTGATCTTCCAGACTTGTGTCTTGTTTAGTGCAGGTGGTTTTCTTTCGTGTTTTCATGATGACTACCTGAAAATATAAAATAGTACTTTGTTTTTTAAGAGTGATAGTACAATTTTACATTAAACAGACGTTACAATGTGTTTTAGATTCAAACTTTCTACAGTGAACTGATCTGTTTACTTCTCCAATCAATTGACATAGATTTCTGACACCAGCAGATTTGCCACAAGTGTCCATTCTAGATCCCAAACGGACGAGAATCCCCGAATGGCTGAGAATAAGGCATATAAGTGGAAAAATATCAAACTTCAAAGGGAAATAACTCCTTAAAAATTGATCTGACCATTGTGTGCCGACACTTCATGTTGCACAACAGATGAGTCATGCTAAGTTGCGTTGAAATTTGATGATATGTGCAACAGCAACTGCTATTAAAATAGTGATTTCAAATGTGCTTAATAGCAGTGCTTTACACTGCCAAAAGTTAGTTTCATAATTGGCTGTAAACGTTTTAATTTTTTTTTCATTTTTTGAGGAATAATTTAGTTATTGGTTCCCCATAACATCAGGGTCCCATTGCCCAGGGCTCGACACTAACGTTTTTTCCATGGTTGCCCAAAGGATCAGCAGCTTTTGGAACCTTCTGGTCCGACAGAATCTCGCGAGAATATTGACAACAATTATCAAGTTCATAGGTGGTTCATTAGGCATGTGCTATATCACGCCCTTGCTAACTTTATTATGAGCACGACTCCACCCCTTCGTGAGTCGTTATGACTTGACAGCTGGAAATTGGCATTATATATATATAATATATAGGGACAACTGAACACCGGGGCAGGGACACTTTTGACCCAGGGCCATAATTTGAACAATCTTGATAGAGGACCACATGTGACATGATGAAGTTACATGAAAAATATCAAAGCTGTCTAGGCCTAATGGTTTCAGAGAAGATTTTTAAAGTTTTTCACTTTTAAAATCATTTTTAGCTCCTGTGACCTCATTATGCAATGAACCGGAACGATTTGAACAATTTTGAAAGAGGACCACCCAAAGAACAGAATCAGGGTCAGAACGGCCCACTTACCAGAACGGCCCAGTAACCAGAACGGCCCAATAACCAAGAAGGACCAGTTATTAAATAAAGTTTATAATGCACATTATATAACATCAGCAGTTGCATTAGCGTGCGTACGGGCGTATATTACGCCAGAAAATCGGCCGTGTACACCGGAAATCAAACTCTCGTTCGTACAGCGTACGTCAATAAAATAAGTTATACGCCGATAATCAATACGCAGGACGTCCTGTTGTGTAAACTTCAGACGATGAAAGCCGCATCAGACTGATTTCATTAATCACGCTAGATCATTGGCCAATCGATAAACGTTCGCTCCGCCCACCGATTGTCAGCTAATTTGATTGACGGCCTGATCATGGGTACTGTACAAAATAATGTACGCGATCGCTGCGGTAATCAAATTCACCAAAGGTGTGTAAAACGCGTCGCGCTAATAATCTCGTGTAGAGACAGATAATTGTGTAGTTACAAACCGTTACGTAAACACGTATGCTTTAATTGATTTGATTGAATTATCGATTTGATTTTATAAATTTGTCGTACGTTGGGTAAGTGTAATTCTTAGTTGTACGCATAATTAAAAAAAGACATGAGTCAAAACGTATGTTCTGCAAATATCGAGTTTAAAAAGAATATTTACCTTGTAATTCATATTCCGCGCATTTACATAAATACCAGACACAAAATATCACAACTCTAACATACTTTTGCCAACGTTCGGTCGGCAGTTTCATCAAACGAGCGTGCGGCAATTCAATGTCTACGTTAAGGACGTTTGATGTGACTGACGCGCTTCCCTTCAAAGGTGCAGGTAGTGCCTCGGCGGTCTTTGATCGTGCGGCATGCGAATTTACCTCGTAAACTGTATGCGATACACGTGTGTTAAATTTGAGGAACTTATTGATTGACGCAGCGAATTTTTTTCTGAATTTGCAGAGCGCGAACATTAAAATCGTGTTCATGAATGTAATCTGAACTTAGTAGCAATGGTTGGACAATCCAAAATACTGTTGGATGGCACTACATTACTGAATGTACACGCAGAGTTGATGTTCGAAACTTGGGACTTCCGTAAAATCATACTGGGACTTCCCAAATCAAAGGTCAGGAAGTCAGGACTTCCTGAAATTTAGCCTTAATGCAGGGCCTGTAACATGTTTAATTACCTATGTGTGTTTGTTTAAATTGTTATTTATATCTCCTTACTAGTATTATAGAATTCGAGTAATGACCGCTTATTGTACACCATCTTTGTTACTGTTAGCATCACGGGACCCCTAGCTTACATTATTCGCAGTTTCTTATAATGTTAAACTAATATTTATCTAACTCTTCAAATCGCTATTCCAATGATGTATTCTTTGGGATAAACTAAAAAATATTGCGTTATCGTTCGTTGTCTGCATTTAACATATATTATTCGTACATAGATCGAATTGTCTGTAAACATTGACTTTTGATAGTGGGCCGTTCTGGTACACCTTAATTACTGGGCCATTCTGGTTCATTTATACTTGGCCGTTCTGGTAAGTGGGCCTTTCTGACCCGATACCAAAGAACATTCCTGTGAAGTTTGGTTGAAATTGGCCTAGTGGTTTAGGAGAAGTTGTTGTAATGAATTGTTGACGACGGACGGATGACGGACACAAGGCGGTCAAAATAGCTACATAACGCTTTTTATCAGTTACCTCACGTTCAATTAAAATATAGTGGGCATGGATGACCTCCTACGAAGCGCTTTTCTTAGGCAACAGACCCCAATATGAGCATGTCAGATCTAACAAAAAATTAACAGCCACTTACAGTTCTCTAAAAGTATTTTTGATGAAACACTTTTTTATCTTTTAACATCAGAACACACAGGATCCAAGACTCAATATTTTTGAATGATACAATATAACAATTGTCATATATATGAACACAGGTGTTGTTTTTTTCTTCTGCAGTCATAAAATCACGTATAAGATCCAAATCTTGTTGAAAAATCACATATATTGACGGACCTTTCTGGTGACACTCACTGCATCCCATTTTCTAACTATATTTTAGTAAATTACTGTAGGTACGCATTTCATAATTGAAAGATAACTAAAAACCACGTGTCTGCCAAGTACTGGACAGATAAGTGAATAGTCGAGTTTGTGTGCATCATCCGAGGGTCAAAACAGGTCGAATAAAATGCGTTTAGATGTATTAATTAAAAAAATGTAACAATAAATGTGCAAACATTCGAGAACTGCAGAAACACAATCTCAACTTACCGATTTAGCGAGTTCTCGCGGCCATTGTTACCGAAATTTCCATTCGGATTACTCCGGGCATATACGCTACGCTACCGAGCAACGACAAAATGCGAGTTTTCCGACTACTGGCTATGCATATTCATGAGCATACACACACTTTTATGGGGGGCTGATAAAAATGTGTAACAATTGGGTTTAACAGACTTGAATTACTGTCTTTCTGAGGACTTCATTTTTTTTGCTTTTTCTAGTAGAAGTCCTCATCGTGACTGCATATATAGCAAAACAACTCGAGGACTGAATTTAGCTGAATTGTCCGAGATATTGTCCCGGATTTGGTCAGCCTCAGTCTTCTACATGAGAATGCGGAAAGCGAAAACACATTTTGACGATATTTGGTTACAAAACGATGGTTTGTTGCCATTTTGAAATTAAATCAATTCAACTCTTATTTTTATAATTAAATAAGTCATTTGAGATAGATTATGAAATGTATTAGTCAGTTAATCGATTTTTTATACGTGGTACGCTTAGTCTGAAAATGGTACGCTTGTGTAGTGGTACGCTAATTTCATCCGCCACTTTATCCAACCTAGCTAGGCCACCTTACAGACATTTTTTGCATGAAATAAATGCAAAATTATTTCCAGATGTATACATGTTATTAAACATATGAATACAATTTATCAATTATAAACATTAATCAATCGTTTTAGCCAACCTTACGCCACTTTACGTACTTTAGGGGTTCCGCTAATGCATTTATTTCTGAATAAATGTTCTGTTCTGTTCTGGTACGCTTAGTTGTTCAGGTAAGAAACCACCAAATGCATAAGCGGCCCAAATGGTGATACACTCAAAGAGTCCGGAAAGAAACATTGGATTGACTGGAAATGGTGGAAATTGAGTTTAAAGTCATTGTACACATGTATGTGATGTAGTGAAACTGTTTGATCTTGAATTTTTTGACATTTTGACCTAAATATGAAAGTGAAAGTAGAGGGTTAACCGGTCTGGGATCAATCCGCGCGTAAGTGAAAATATGTTTTCCATCTTTGATGAACAAAATCTTTCTTAGAAGATACATGACCCCCCTTTTTTATTGGATTATTTTAAAGCCTAAAGCCACTTCTTTAAAATGGTGTATGTGTGCCAGGTGGCCATAGACTATAACATGTTAAAATTTGGGGTTGACATTTGTCACATTTGTCACTTTACATTGAACTAAAGAACAAATCTAATTGGTGGTTTGTAACCTTCATGTATGGTAGGCCTATATTTGTGAATAAATGTTCTGTTCTGGTACGCTTAGTCCTGCACCCTTGTCTGCACCTGTTAGACAATTTGCAATAATGCTCTGAGAAAGCGATACAAATTACCTGCCAATAAAAAATTGATATACTCTAGGAGTCCTCCTACTCGAAAAAGGGTTCGGCAGCCCTATCCAAAAGTGTTCGGAATTTTTCAATATCCGGAGGTAGGTACACTTTAACCAATTGCACAAAGTTTAAATCGACTTGCCAAAATGCTAAAACTTTGATTGGAATAAAATTGAAATAATTTTTCTTCTTAACATGACAGATATATAGGACGTTATTTGGTCTAAAACGTAGCTGCTCCGACCGAGAATGTTCACCACATGACTTTATCAGTTTATTTGTACGGCGCCCATTTTGTATGTCTAGCTCAAACAAACGAAACATATTCTTATCTCATAAACGGACTACAGTTACTAGTGTACGCATGATGGCAAATTATTATTAAGTATCAAAATGAGTACTGACTTACCGTTTTAAAAAAATGGCGGACACCCGAGTTCGACCTCCAACTTCATCAGAGTGTTTGCGCATGCGTGGACGGAAGCGTGTTTGCGAAAGTTCAATGTCAACGGAATAGAAAAAAAGAAGTCGCTACGCACTAAGCAAACACAGCTTGGAAAACGCAGGCGAATGGGACGTACCGTTTTTATCATTTTAGACCAAAATATGTCGAAAAATAAGCGAATTTACGTGGTTTTGCCTAAGTGACGACTGAGACGGTCCCCAGTCTTCCCAACTGTCCTCAATTGCTGCTGTGTTACCTAACGTGTGTCCTCAATTGCATACGTACGTAAACACACGCCCATTAACATATACATTCATACACGTTATCAAACACGCGCACACACACGTACAGTCGCTCACCTTAACACATTCATGCACATTCATATATACCTCCAACCACGCATACATCCAAACACCTACACACGTACGCACGCACACCTAAACACCTTGATGAAGCACACGCATTATATACATCGACACACATGCGTTCATACACGTACACACATCCAAACACACACGTACATAACATCATGTATGCTCATATCTGTATGCAACTTCCACCATCAGAAGATTACCTAGACAACGAAACGAAATAGCTAGATTATAATCAAGGATGGACGTTGCTAGTTCATGTATGTAATGTATGTATTTTCCCATTCAACACATGCTCCACATGTTAGCGAATTGATAATCTGATATGTGTTACGAGGCTTTCTGTCAAACTTTATTTTAGCTAAATTACAAAAGTAATATGTGTTTTTAAATAATCCGTATGTTAATTATGCTGGTATAATCATTGCTAACACTTGTTTGGATCGTTTCTCGATCACCTTCAGTTTTTGTAAAATCGGTCATTACACACCTGTCAAAAATATTTCAATCCACACGAATACTAGTAGTCCGTGCAAATGTTACAACGTGGTAGATAAATTTACGTATGGTGTGAGGTTACTGCCATGCTATATTATCGTCTGCAAGTAGTTTTTTGAGTAATATTTAACCATCTTAACTCACAAACTGACCAAATACAGCAGTTTTTCCCATGTCAAAAGAAACGGGCTAACGGACGGAATAAAAATTAACAGGCACCAGTACGACTAAAGATAAATAAGCAATTTCTTTGGTATATAACCAAATAAAACACAGTGGAAAGGAATATCTTACTAAAATATGTTTATAATTGAAAGACATATGTAGTATACTAAAGGTTTAATTAATTTTCCATAAACCTGTTTCAGTTCTTTCGTGGTAACTTGAAACTCCAAATAACCAAGTTTTAAGTCTTATAGACCCGATAAAATCGGTTATGGACAAACCAACAACTATCAGGTCCACCAGGCCCACCGTACCCTAAAATATTTAGGATTTATTAAAAGTAGTCCTCCACACATACACATGTGATAGATTTTAATTCATGTTGATGTATTTTATTGTTAAAAATCAATGCATTTTGACTGCTTTTATTTAAATAAATGGACAGGCATGACCTTGATCAAATATTTGACAACCTCAATTTCTAATGTTTCTAACATTTTGTTACCAAATAAATGAGACTGACATTTTGAAAAATATATACCTATTATGAAATTAACTTTGTATAAATACATTTTTGTAACAAGTGAATATAACAAAACACTCGTTGATATATATTAGTTGAACCTTTAGCTACAACATGATGTATGAGACTAATATGCTATTATGCAAAAAGGGTTTTAATTCACTGAAGAAAAATACACATTTTCGCCCCTTAGAATGAACCTTAAGCGATGTGCTTCAATCAGAGAACATTGATGATGTCATTGTATCCTGATCTGCTTTTTATTCAAATCGGATAGAAACAACCGAATCTAAACTTCTGGATATTTCTTCTCTATTGCCATTATTCTATGAGGAGGCTAAATCTACTGTGATGATACGTCATGCGATGAACATAGCTAAACAATGTGTGACTTTTCTCAATTATGGACAGGTACCTTTATTGGCCTGCGACCAACCATTCTATGCTTTAGCTAAATCATTTCCATGGAACTGGCCGGAAAACTTCTCCGGGAGTCATGTTGTAATCCTTTTCGGTGGACTTAATATTGAACTTGCTGCGATGAGATCAATTGGTGACTGGGTAGATAATAATGGTTGGACAAGTGCTTTAATGCAAGCTAATGTAGCTTCAGTAGGAACCGCTGACTCATTCCTAAAGGCTTCACATGTGTCTAGAACTATCCATGCACACCAGGTTACAGCTTGTGCGTTAAACATACGGATGAGGAGATCTTACGACGACAATGATCAAGATCTTCAGGGAACTGACATTAGCTTTGAAGAGTGGTGACAACAGAGATAATCTGAGAATCCATTGTTTCACTTCTGGTCTGTTACCTTAAGATTTCAATTAACTATTCTTATGTTCGTTCAGTCACTATGTGAAGCCCATTTTGCGCTTTACAAAGACTCCCTTACTGCATTGATTCCTTGTTTTTTTGCACTTGACCATCCAAATTATACTAGATTGCTTCGTGTTCTTACTCGTGACATTATAAATTTGCAAAATACGGCTCCAAGTGTGGAAACTGAAGTCATTAAGGGCAATTTTGTCACACGCAAGATGAATTTGCAAAATACGGCTCCAAGTGTGGAAACTGAAGTCATTAAGGGCAATTTTGTCACTCGCAAAACAAATAGTAAGTTTTCGTGCATTTGCGATTGATCATGCGCACGAACAAAACAACAAACTTGTGAACGGTGAAGGAGGTGCTATTGGGTTGACCGAAAACATGTCACATTACTACGTTGGATGGTTTCTGGTCCTGAAATGGCTCGTGTGTTAAATGAGTTTGAGCTATCGCAAGAGGCTATTAAGTTCAATCAATGCAAAGAACTTGAAGTAAATAAAAAAGGGCGGATATGTTATGTACAGCTTTATGCAAATATGGTGGTGGTTGTGACCGAGATTAAACGTAGACTTACGCAAGTTATCCGCCATTTTGAATATTATAACAGCATCATATAATATTTGAATTGTCAAATGTACTGTAGACATGTAGTTAGTAACATTTGAACACTAATATACTCAAAATAACCTTCTCCTATATTTATTAGTCGTTGATTGACATATTTTTATAGTACCAGATTTGTCATTTCGAGTGTGTCCGCCATCTTGGATAGTTTTGAAGGTGGGTCCATATCTAATTTTGACTCGTATACATCCAACTATCATCATACCAAGTTTCATGCTTTTATCACCAAACCCACAATTTTGGTAAAAAATGTAACGAAACTGCCGGACTATTATGGATTGTCTTTGTGATGTATGTTGTCCGTTTGTTATATTTTTGTCTTCTTGCTCTTACTCCGGTTTAGTTTGACTGACCGAAGTGGCAGACTTTCGGTGTGTGATGTCGTAATTTTGTAGAACTATTGTCTGTGCCTTTTTGTTATAAAATCGATTTTTTTGTAGTGTTGGGAATTGTGTCATGAAATTGTGGTATGTGGTGTTTTTATGTTTTCTGTGCTCGGCTGTTTAGAGTGCTGCCTATCCGATTATATATGATCCTTTTTCTTGAACACATCAAATACCATATCACCTTAGATTGGAAGCCGTTGATCCCACAGGGTATTAACGCATATTATTTTATGTGTGTGCGACCACCTTATATCCCACATACAAATATTTGTATATGGTCGATACCCTGTGGTTGATTCTATATTCATGTTGTTATATGTTACTTTCAATATCGTGACTTTGCGAAATTCGAAACAAAACTGCGACTGATTTTATAATGTTCCATTGTACATCTCCCACCAAGAACATAGTTCTTTCAATTATCACCTGGGTGTGTTCCATTTTACATCTCCCGCCAAAAACATAGTTCTTTCAATTATCACCTGGGTGTGTTACATTTTTTATGACAAAAATATTAACCAAACATGTCTTGTGCGTGTCGCACCTATCCAACCTTGACTTAAATAAATAGCGTATTCCTCGCCCTAAATATACAATATGGCCAAGTGGCACTATCAAGTTCACCTGAGTACGAGAACGTACTTAAACTACCTTTCATTTTACATTCTCGTACACCAGAGTTTTCTTCACCTTTGGTAATCTGGGAACTTGCCTAACGATGACATTTTAGTACTTCAGGGTCTAGTATTGACCTGATTACACACAAGCTAAACAGACACAACCCTGCTGCCAGTAGAGATCCATTATAGGAGATAACGATGGATAGGATATGTACTCTCCAGGGTTGCAATGAGATGGACTATTGCTGGACATCGGAGACGCCGCGGACAAGCAAGAGAAACTGGAGATTATCGATGGAAAAGGAGATGGAAGGCAATAAATTGAGCTTGTGTCAATCACACGGGATAGGGACAGGCTGTATAGGTAGGATCTGATGAAGGCATTGTGTGCTACACAGCACGTACGAAGATGACAAAATAAGCAAGTGTGGTTGTCTACCAACAACCAAGCAATCAATAGTTTCAATATATAAGGTTGCTTAAAAAAGTTTCGTCCTTGTTTACTCACTTTGAATAGCCTATAGCTCTGTGTTTTGTTAACAATGTTGTCTTTCTTCCTCTTAAAGCGTAGGGTCATATATCTCTGTCATACTTGAACTGGATGGCTGACGGGTGTCTGTGGGAGTCACACAAATAATTTGGATGCCTGTTGAACTAAGTGATGCCTCAACATGCATACTATTCTTCGTGTGTAATCGTATATGGTCATTATCTCAAATCGTTTTAAGATACGCTTTTAGCAATGTCATTGTAAACCCTATGACAATTTGACAAAATCAGATCTAATTTATTTGTCTAATATTTCATAGCTATACAGTTGTTCGGGACAAAGGATAAACTTATCTTTTATTTAGAAGAATGCGATGAAGTAATACTGAACATTTTTAAATCCAATACTTTTAGATATCTGATGTAGTTGTGCTGTTGTGGAATGCGGTTACAGTGTGTTTGCATGTGTATCATGGTGTTACATGAAACGTCAAATTTATATAATTTTAATTTGAAATTTGAGACAGGTGACAAGTATTCAGTGATTGTAACAACAAATTGCAGACATACAGGCACCTGTCAGGTTATCTGTAAATATCAATTATACCAATATGACAAGGTTACCGAGACAACATTGGTGTATAATTGGAATTACATTTTTCAGAACACTCATCGACTCAAAATTTAGTAAACTGCATTAGTAAAATTAGGTAACGCAACTTTTATTTAACAGCAACAATAATGTTTTAATATGCCTACTGTTATTGTTTAACCTTTTAGAACTTCAGACAGCTAAAAATAGGTTGTAACTAGGTCATCCAGTCTGTGCATTCAGCTTTTTGATAGCTGAAACTAGTTCATTCAGCTTTTTGGTAGCTGGGAATTTGGCGGAAACTACATTGAAGTTCATTCAGCTTTTTGATAGCTGGGCATTGGGTGGATCATATCTCGTTCGGTTGTGTGTCGGACATTGTATGTTTTCTGTACTCGGCTGGTTAAGTTGAGATTTGTCTTCCCTGTCCGACTTAGTATTATCTTTCATATACTGAATCATATCAAGTTATATAGTATTCAGTTCCATTTCGAGCAGCAGTACACTGTCTATTTAATGGAAATTTATTTATCCAAGTAATGATCTTGATTTTTATGCAAAGAAAATTAGTGCTACTGGATAAATGATTGTCTACTAAGTAATTTTTCAACATTAACTCTTTAAATAGTAACCCCATTTATTCTCCCCATCTATTGATTTTATGATGATCGACGAATGATCAACCACAAACCTTACACTATTATATCTTAACAAGTACGTACATGTGAATAATCAAACAAGTAAATAATACACTTATCTTCGTACACATTAATGTAAGATTTTTTGGGATAATAAAAGGGACTGGGACCTTTTTTCGTTAAAGAGTGACGGATATTCGGAGAGAAGAATAAAAATGCTGTCTTATATATATAGTGATGCTATTTCTTTTTGGACGTTATTATTTGTATGTCACAGAAGTTAAACATTTACTCTTGTTTACACACGTAATATATCTGTATTTGGCTAAATATTAAATTTAATAAATCAATTAAAGTTACGATCTTGAAATATATATTATCAAAAGATGATTGTAACTAAGTACATACATATTATATTAAAATTGAAACATCTGTGTTCACAAGGTTTGCTTTTGATTTGTCCTAGTGACATAGTTATAGAACTTCACATACTTATACTAATAAGCATTGTCGACCTTGTATCATAATGCTCTGGTCAAAGCTCTCACACATAAAGTCATTGTGGAAAGACGGAGCGACGAAAAGCTCACAGTGTCAATACAATTTGTTTGCGATCATAAATGCAAACCTACTAAATCCCCGTTTATCAATCACTTTCTCGGTTTATTTTTATTTTTCACATTTTCAATGACTAATTCTTAATTTTATATGGTGCACAGTTTATTGTATGCGCTTATAAAACTCGTTTTCATTAATGGTATTAAAACCTAGAATTCGAGAACGGTGGATGTCCTATCGACGACACTTGATCTGATCCTCTCATAGGCACATTGTTTCAAATTATCGGAGTGTACCCTAAATATAGAGAAGGTAGTCCATCGGTCATGTTTAGCCGCAGCGGATGTTACGATACGAAAGCTGGTACCCAGTTTTTCTACAGTTGTCACAGCAAACACGGATACCAGTTCCTGTGACATCATATCCGTTGCGACATGATCAAACATGGACACTGCACTACCTTCTTTCTATATAGGGTGCACTCAGATAATTTGAAACCATATGCATACTGAGATAAGCGTTCCGCAAAAAAAACGCGGATTCGTCATCACTAGCAATAACTGTACTTAAAGATATTTGTCATTTCTAATAGACAGTACAATGAGATCTGCTTATGTTGGCATTATTATACATGTACGCTATCTTACGGAAACAGTATCACTTTTTCAATATTTTGGCACGGCATATCGACGACGTTATATTGCCTTTTGAGAGTTAGTTCAATACATGAAAGCTGACTTTTGTTGATCAGTGTAGGTGCACGTTTGACTACCTCGTTTTCGTACAAACTTGAACGGACGCTAAACTAAATAAATTACTAGTCAATGATATAACACATAACAGTCGCAATTTGTGTGATGGCAATTCTATAATTGAGGACCGTTGCATATTTTGATCATTTTCTTAATATTATACCTAGAAATTAGAGGGTTATAAAGTGGTTAGAAATTATGTTTCATTCAATTAGTTTAAATGTTTTACTTATGTTGTTTGCAACAATATCGCAAGGATTTACTCGTGAGCCCGCGTGTTCAAAATTTCACTACGAAGAAAAACTGTTAGAAAAGATGATCAGACAAGAAGTAAAAGTTGAAGCAATGGAAATTGAAATAAAGAAGACGTTGAAGTCGATACCGACATTCATGGAAAGTATCGAACAGAAAATGGACAACACTGTCGTTGACATGAACAACGAGATTAAATTAAGCCTGGACAAGGTCTCCGTGTTTGTTGACAACGTGAAACAGAAGATGAACAGTTTGGCTGACGATATGACGGATAAAACAACTGACCTGCAGCATCTTGCAGGTAATAACTGCATTGCTTTAATATTGTAGACTCTATGATTTAAATTAGGCATATACCCAATGCCTTTGAAGGGAAATGTCAAAGATCATTTTTGACTATATTAAATTGTCTATATTCGTATCAAAATATTTTCAGCCGACAATAGAATTCCTTTATAAAATCTAGTTGTATACTAAAAGAGTATATTAAGTCAGACAGTTTGGTATAACGACGTTGAATTGTGATCGAGTATATGTTGCTACGATGTAATTTGTTTCTACTTGCAGACAATGCCGACATCCCAAGAGTCGCTTTCAATGTGTACAACGTGAAAGATGTCAAAGTTGTCACGAAAGGACAAATATTTATATTTACAACAATTCTACTGAACGAAGGAAACGGATATGATTCAAGCACAGGGATATTTACGGCGTCAGTGGCTGGACTTTATTATTTCACCGCACACGTGTGTAACCATGCTGGTAAACACGTATTATATGGTATAATAATTGATGATCAAACGGTAGCTGCTAGTGTACAGCATGAGAAATCTTATTATAGCTGTAGCTCCGTAAGCACAGTCAATGTTTTGAAAATAGGCAGTACTGTGAGCGTTCAAAGTACGTACAATAACCGAAACAACCTTTTATACCAAGATGATGATTACAGACACGTATCATTTAATGGCGCACTGCTTCATGGATAATGGTGTAAAGCAACGACTATAATATCGTGTATGTACACCCAATGATGTAGAAACTGAAAGATACTGTATTCTCGAGAAGGAATCTGATATCTTTTTCACACAAACAGTGATGTGTTTCCTATCTTAATGTCATGCGTTGAATATTATTGCAAATTAAACTACTTTTAAATGTTCAACTTCTAATTTAAATGAAAATAATCGTATGCATTACAGACTGATACATATTGTTTTGATTATATAAACAACAAATTACGTTTCTCCATTTAATGTATGTTAACTATTTTCGTTGATATAATAATGGAAAAACTATTTGCATCATCTTTATTTGACCATAATAAGGGATAGACTCTTACACTAAGACTGGAAGTTTATTTATGTATACACTTTTTAAATGTTTGTATATTGCATGCATTATATTTCAGTATTCCCTTGTTATAAAATATACTATTTCTATTCTACAAACATGTATACTCAAATGCAAAATAAACTGTGCATGGGGTTTAACTTATTTTTTCTGTGTGAGCGAAGTGAGGCCAAAATTATTCATTGTCGGTCTGAGCAGCATGCCACACCAGCAAAGTTTCTATTTGATATTATCATATTCATTGATAAACTGCTTGCGCAAGCGTACTGAGCTAGAAAATGTTTTACTTGATGACATTCATTGAATATATTCTTAATGCAATCGAAACGAGCTAGAAAAATACTTAATTCCTCCTTGATAGCATTCATTGAATATATCTATCGTGGTAGCGTAGAAACTCAGAAAACAACTTATCATTTGAACAGTTCACCCTACAAACCCAATTCCTCCTTGAAAACATTCACTGAATATATTTATAGCGCGAGCGCAGAAAAAAATAATATGTTAAAATCTAATCATCAGATTTCACCCTAACTCCCATTCCATGTCTCATATTTTTCATTAATTTTTAAGGAAGTTGTGTTTATTATTGTATATTGAAATCAAATGATTTTAGACCTCTTATAACGTAGGGAGGGTATCTAATCTAGCATTCCGTTGATGATGAACTATCATTTATTTACCATTATACGGTTTGTATGGTGGCATATTTCTGCCACCAGATAACTACTTAATTATTTAGATAATTAAGTGGTTAACGCGTTAGGTAACTAGATAACAACTTAATTATCTCGATATTTATGTGGTTAATGCGTTAGGTAACTAGATAATATTTCAAGTAAAATAAATATCTGAACAGAGAAAAAATGCATGATAGTGCCAGTAACTGCCACTACTTAAACCATTTCAACATGTACCTGCTAAGTTATTAACGTGTTACGTATCTAGTTATCATGATAATTATCTAGAAAAATAAATGGTTATCTTATTAACGCGTTACGTATCTAGTTAACCAGATAATTATGTGATTATCTAGATAAATAACGCGTTAACCAGATAATTATCTAGATAGTTAAGTAGTTATCTTATCAACGCGTTACGTATCTAGTTAGCGTGATAATTATCTAGATATTTATCTGGTTAACTAGATAAATAACGCGTTAACCTGATAATTATCTAGATAGTTAAGTAGTTATCTTATCAACGCGTTACGTATCTAGTTAGCGTGATAATTATCTAGATATTTATCTGGTTAACTAGATAAATAACGCGTTAACCTGATAATTATCTAGATAGTTAAGTAGTTATCTTATCAACGCGTTACGTATCTAGTTAGCATGATAATTATCGAGATATTTATCTGGTTAACTAGATAAATAACGCGTTAACCACTTATCTATAAATAGACGTTCATTCGGAAAACCTCGCGCATGTCTTTTGTTTGGAATATAGGAATGTTCAGTCGCTCAAACACGGAACACAGTACATTTAATAAAGAAGTGTTGATGGCTGCCTTTCCCCAAAATATTCATAAATTCTTTGTGAGAATAGTTCTATGACCGATACCAGTATCAGTTGTGAACTTTAACTTTAAATACAATGTAGTGTATTTTATCATCACGTTTAATTTGACATGTTTAAGTACATATGTTGATTCAAGGAATTCAAGAGAGGAGATGTAACATGATACTCTAGCCTGTCATATATACATACTCTACTCTGTCTATTTTTATGTTAGCTCGTTCTTAGTGATTTACAATAAATAGTTAGAATGCATTGCTTGTCATTCATATACTCCTGGATAGAACAGTTAATATTACTGTCCCCAAATTTGCATCGTAGACCCGTCGCACGTCCGTCGTACGACAATTGTGAAAGGCGTTTAACGTTAATTTTTCATAATCTTTACATATCAGAGTACAACTGAAACATTTATACAACAATACAGAATGATAAAACATAGCCTATAGTCTATTTTGATATACTGTTATATTTACAACACCCCAACCTAAGATAAGAAAAGCTAAGATGAGAAAAGCTGTCTGCTTTTTGATAAACACAGTGAAATATGAAACCTGACTCTTAATTCTGGTAATTTGTTGTTGAACAACACACTGTTCATGGAAACAATGGTACTGACGTTACGCACATTGTTGTAACATGACGTTGACGTTAATTTACGTGACACACATTTTTTTAATCCTAACGGTTTTTGTTCATTCGTAGCGTGTGGTCACAACTCGTGTGTACCCCGTACGATTTTAAAGAATGCAGTCGTGCGATATCCGTACGGGCATCGTTTTATATTAAATAAGGTATCGCTCTGTCTGATACATTCCCCCCGCTATTCTTTTCCCGTGAATTGACTAGATGGTAGTTATTTCGCAATGTCTATTTATAGATAAGTGGTTAACGCGTTATTTATCTAGTTAGTAACTTAACTACATATCTTTCTATATAGTTATCTGCTTAACTAGTTACTTAACGCGTTAATAAGATAATCACATAATTATCTAGATAATTATCTGATTAACTAGTTACTTATCTAGTTAGCAACATAACTATGTAGCTATTTATCTGGTTAACTAGATACCTAACGCGTTTATATCATAACAACTTAATTTTCTAGATAATTAAGTGGTTAACGCGTTATGTAACTAGATAACAACTTAATTATCTAGTTAATTATCATGCTAACTAGATACATAACACGTTGACAAGTTAACACTTTCCTAAAGAGGTAAGAACTGGCAGTTGGTGGCAGTATCATGTGTTTTTTTCTAGATAAGATACTGTTTATGAATTAACTTATTATCTAGTTACCTAACGTGTTAACCACTTAATTATCTAGATAAGTATGCTGCTATCTGTTGGCAGAAATATGCCACCATAGGTTTGGTATTTACATGCTTTCATCCGTACGATCAACATCGCAAGGCCCGTAAACCTACATAAAACGTTAGTAAATGCATGAATTTGAATATGTGGAGATGATATCAATATGTTGTAATACTAATGTAAATGCATTGAATACCAGGAGGGGCCTCGTGTTTTATAAATACCACTTTGACGAAACTGATAAATTTATTTAATTTTACCGTTTTATGTATCACATGACAGTAAAAAAGACTATTGCATGTATCGAATATTCTGAATTGATTTTTGATTGTAAAATGTAAATTTATTTCTGTGTTGTCTTGGCGCTTATGATGTGCATGTAATGTTAAGTCTAAGTTCCTCCGGCAATGCAGTTCATTTATGCTACAATAAATATACTAACAAGAGGGCCCAAAGGGCCATAGGTCGCTCACCTGTCCTAGTAGTTCATGCACCCCTAATGGTAGCCTCTATTGCATATACAAGATTTTCATATTGTCTTATGCTTTATAATTTACATCACATTTAGACCCAATGACATATTGAAGTGATTTGACATTGTGACCTAGTTTTTGATCCCGGATGACCCAATATTGAACTTGACCTTTCTTTTTTTGTGAGATGATCATTGTGACCAAGTTTCATAAAGATTAGACCAAAATTGTGACCTCTAGTGACTTCACAAGGTTTTGTCTATGATTTGACCTTGTGACCTAGTTTTTGACCCCGTATAACCCAATATCGAACTTGACCTAGATTTTGTTGAGATGATCATTGTGAACAAGTTTCATAAATATTCAGCCAAAATTGTGACCTCTAGTGACTACACAAGGTTGTTTTTCTATGATTTGACCTTGTGACCTAGTTTTTGACCCCGGATGACCAAATATCGAACTTGACCTAGATTTTGTTGAGATGATCATTGTGAGTAAGTTTCATAAAGATTAGGCAAAAATTGTGACCTCTAGTGACTATACAAGGTTTTTCTATTATTTGACCTTGTAACCTTGTTTTTGACCCCGGATGACCCAATATCGAACTTGACCTAGATGTTGTTGAGATGATGATTGTGTACAAGATTTATAAAGATTAGGTCAAAATTGTGACCTCTAGTGACTACACAGGGTTTTTCTATGATTTGACCTTGTGACCTAGTTTTTGACCCCGGATGACCCAATATCAAACTTGACCTATATTTTGTTGAGATGATCATTGTGACCAAGTTTCATAATGCTTAACCTAAAACTGTGACCTCTAGTGTCTACACAAGTAATTGTGGACGGACGACGGACGGACGGACGGACGACGGACGGACGGACGGACGGACGGACGGACGGACGAAGAGTGATCACAAAAGCTCACTCTGTCACTTTGTGACAGGTGAGCTAAAAACACACCAACACCAAAGTGGATTGAATGTGTCTGACAATGTCAGAAGTTTTATTGAAAACATGATAAGGTTATGTAAGCAAATTATGACATAATGTAAAATATGCATCTAATACTAAAGGTTATGCATTTTCATAACCATTGAAGCATCATAACAATCATATTTAAATTATTCATGCTAAAACAAAGATTTTATAGGACAATGGAACTTATCTGTGAATGAAATATTGTCAACAAAGAACTGCTGAGAATCATTTGAAAGTAACCCCTAGGGTCCAAAGTGTCCACAAGCAACCCCAGTGTTGCCATACAAATACACAATGTACATAAAACATATGGTATGGACCAACAACATAAACTACTGTATATTATTTCACCCATAAAGTGCATTTTTCTTATAAAAAATTATATAACTTATGGAAAACAACTTTTTTTAAAATCATTTATACCAGGTACTGCTGAGATTAGTATGTTAAGTAGGTAGAAATATTTTATTTAGTCATCCAAAATTTCATACCTGTACATTCACTAGATACTGGGCAATCTTTATTTTTACATGATTTGTTTTACACAAACAAGCTTTAATAATTGAATAATGTTTTATAGATACTATAATATACAATGTCCTTCTAAACAAGTAACAATCAAATAATCCAATCCGCATTGGCAGAAATTTCTGTCATTAGAATCAATGCGATACAGGTGCAGCTGAAAATATATTTCTTTGCTACAATATTACGGAATTACTTAACTTTTAAAAGATTGAAGTTTGTTATTAAATTTATTGAACTTGTGTCATGTACTCATGCGACTTTCATCTGCAAGTTTATCCAATAGGTTCTAATTTAAAGCCAATGCGATTAAAAAAATATATGAAATGTGTACGACTACGTGGATACGGGTAGCTACACATACAGGTAAATGTAGACGTTTGTTTTGCAACCTCTCTTATCATAGCCAGGACAACTAAGAAAAACAAATTAAAGTACATTTCTGGTATCTATGTGGAAGGTTATTAGCAAATCATACACATCTGACTAAATATGGCAAGAAAAGCATTATGTTAATGTAAGAATAAAGCTACATTGTTAATAAAAGCAGGACTATTACTGGAACTTTGTTTACTTCTAGCAAATTTTGTGGTTGTGTTAATTAACAGCAATTGTGTTAGACTTTAAACACTCCTTTAACTTTAAGTAGTATTTAAGTTTTGCAAAATGTTAGTCAACAGAAAAAGTGACAACGGGGGATGAGATTGACACATAAAGTTTGAACAAGGATGGATATTGCAGTATTTCAAATATACCCATATGTTACCCTATTGACATTTTAGTACTTAAGGGTCTAGTATTGACCTGATTACACACAAGGTAAACGGCAAAACCCTGCTGTCAGTAGAGATCCATTATAGGAGATGACGATGAATAGGATATGCACTCTCCAGGGTTGCAATGATATGGACTCTTGCTAAACATGGGAGACGCGGACAACCAAGAGAACCTAGAGCTTATCGGTTGAAAAGGAGATGGAAGGCAATAAATGGGGCTTGTGTCTCGCACACGGGCTAGGGACAGGCTGTATTGGTAGAATCTGTTGAATAAATAGCACGAAAAGAACTAAATAAGCAAGTGTGTTTGTCTGCCAACAACTGACCAATATGATTCGAAGAGGGCTTTCAATGTCATACAGGGAAGCAATCAATAGTTTCAACATATATAACGTTGCTTAAAAAAGTTTCGCCCTTATTTACTCACTTTGAATAGCCTATATCTCTGTGTTTTTTTAAACTGTTGTCTTTCGTCCTCGTAAAGCATAGGGTCATATATCTATGTCATACGAGAACTGGATGGTTGACGGGTGTCTGTGGGAGTCACACAAATAATTTGGATGCCTGTTGAACTAAGTGATGCCTCAACATGCATACGATTCTTCGTGTGTAGTCGTAAATGGTCATTATCTCAAATCGTTTTAAGATACGCTTTAAGAAATGTCATTGTAAACCCTATGACAATTTGACAAAATCAGATCTATTTTATTTGTCTAATATTTCATAGCTATACAGTTGTTCGGGACAAAGGATAAACTTATCTTTTATTTAGAAGAATGCGATGAAGTAATACTGAACATTTTTAAATCCAATACTTTTAGATATCTGATGTAGTTGTGCTGTTGTGGAATGCGGTGACAGTGTGTTTGCATGTGTATCATGGTGTTACATGAAACGTCAAATTTATATAATTTTAATTTGAAATTTGAGACAGGTGACAAGTATTCAGAGATTGTAACAACAAATTGCAGACATACAGGCACCTGTCAGGTTATCTGTAAATATCAATTATATCAATATGACAAGGTTACCGAGACAACATTGGTGTATAATTGGAATTACATTTTTCAGAACACTCATCGACTCAAAATTTAGTAAACTGCATTAGTAAAATTAGGTAACGCAACTTTTATTTAACAGCAACAATAATGTTTTAATATGCCTACTGTTATTGTTTAACCTTTTAGAACTTCAGACAGCTAAAACTAGGTTGTAACTAGGTCATCCAGTCTGTGCATTCAGCTTTTTGATAGCTGAAACTAGTTCATTCAGCTTTTTGGTAGCTGGGAATTTGGCGGAAACTACATTGAAGTTCATTCAGCTTTTTGATAGCTGGGAATTGGGTGGATCATATCTCGTTCGGTTGTGTGTCGGACATTGTATGTTTTCTGTACTCGGCTGGTTAAGTTGAGATCTAACTTCCCTGTCCGACTTAGTATTATCTTTCATATACTGAATCATATCAAGTTATATATTATTCAGTTCCATTTCGAGCAGCAGTACACTGTCTATTTAATGGAAATGTATTTATCTAAGTAATGGTCTTGATTTTTATGCAAAGAAAATTAGTGCTACTGGATTAATGATTGTCTACTAATTAAATTTTCAACATTAACTCTTTAAATAGTAACCCCATTTATTCTCCCCATCTATTGATTTTATGATGATCGACGAATGATCAACCACAAACCTTACACTATTACATCTTAACAAGTACGTACATGTGAATAATCAAACAAGTAAATAATACACTTATCTTCGTACACATTAATGTAAGATATTTTGGGATAATAAAAGGGACTGGGACCTTTTTTCGTTAAAGAGTGACGGATATTCGGAGAGAAGAATAAAATTGCTGTCTTATATATATAGTGATGCTATTTCTTTTTGGACGTTATTATTTGTATGTCAAAGAAGTTAAACATTTACTCTTGTTTACACTCGTAATATATCTGTATATGGCTAAATATTAAAATTAATACAGCAATTAAAGTTACGAACTTGAAATATATATTATCAAAAGATGATTGTAACTAAGTATCATATTTATTATATTAAAATTGAAACATCTGTGTTCACAAGGTTTGCTTTTGATTTGTCCTAGTGACATAGTTATAGAACTTCACATACTTATACTAATATGCATTTTCGACCTTGTATCATAAAGTCATTGTGGAAAGACGGAGCGACGAAAAGCTCACAGTGTCACTACAATTTGTTTGCGATCATAAATGCAAAACTACTAAATCCCCGTTTATCAATCACTTTCTCGGTTTATTATTATTTTTCACATTTTCAATAACTAATTCTTAATTTTATATGGTGCACAGTTTATTGTATGCGCTTATAAAACTCGTTTTCATTAATGGTATTAAAACCTAGAATTCGAGAACGGTGGATGTGCTATCGACGACACTTGACCTGATCTTCTCATAGGCACATTGTTTCAAATTATCGGAGTGTACCCTAAATATAGAGAAGGTAGTCCATCGGCCATGTTTAGCCGCAGCGGATGTAACGCTACAAAAGCTGGTACCCAGTATTTCTACAGTTTTCACAGCAAACACGGATACTAGTTCCTGTGAAATCATATCCGTTGCGACTAAACATGATCAAACATGCACACTGCACGACCTTCTTTCTATATAGGGTGCACTCAGATAATTTGAAACCATATGCATACGGAGATAAGCGTTCCGCATAAAAAACGCGGATTCGACATCACTAGCAATAACTGTACTTAAAGATATTTGTTATTTCTAATAGACAGTACAATGAGATCTGCTTATGTTGGCATTATTATACATGTACGTTATCTTACTTAAACGGAAACAGTATCACTTTTTCAATATTTTGGCACGGCATATCGACGACGTTAAATTGCCTTTTCAGAGTTAGTTCAATACATGAAAACTGACTTTTGTTGATCAGTGTAGGTGCACGTTTGACTACCTCGTTTTCGTACAAACTTGAACGGACGCTAAACTAAATAAATTACTAGTCAATGATATAACACATAACAGTCGCAATTTTAGTGATGGCAATTCTATAAATTGCGTACCGTTGCAAATTTTGATCATTTTCTTAATGATATACCTAGAAATTAGAGGGTTATAAAGTGGTTAGAAATTATGTTTCATTCAATTAAGTTAAAAGTTTTACTTATGTTGTTTGCAACAATATCGCAAGGATTTACTCGTGAGCCTGCGTGTTCAAAATTTCACTACGAAGAACAACTGTTAGAAAAGATGATCAGACAAGAAGTAAAAGTTGAAGCAATGGAAATTGAAATAAAGAAGACGTTGAAGTCGATAACGACATTCATGGAAAGTATCGAACAGAAAATGGACAACACTGTCGTTGACATGAACAACGAGATTAAATTAAGCATGGACAAGGTCTCCGTGTTTGTTGACAACGTTAATCAGAAGATGGACAGTTTCGCTGACGATATGACGGATAAAACAACTGAGCTGCAACATCTTGCAGGTAATAACTGCATTGCTGTAATATTGTAGACTCTATGATTTAAATTAGGCATAGACCCAATGCCTTTGAAGGGAAATGTCAAAGATCATTTTTGACTATGTTAAATTGTCTATATTCGTACCAAAATATTTTCAGCCGACAATGGAATTCCTTTATAAGATCTAGTTGTATACTAAGTTTGGTATAACGACGTTGAATTGTGATCGAGTATCTGTTGCTACGATGTAATTTGTTTCTACTTGCAGACAATGCCGACATCCCAAGAGTAGCTTTCAATGTGTACAACGTGAAAGATGTCAATGTTGTCACGGAAGGACAAGTTTTTATATTTACAACAATTCTACTGAACGAAGGGAACGGATATGATTCAAGCACAGGGATATTTACGGCGTCAGTGGCTGGACTTTATTATTTCACCGCACACGTGTGTAACCATGCTGGTAAACACGTAGTATACGGTATAATAATTGATGATCAAACGGTAGCTGCTAGTGTACAGCATGAGAAATCTTATTATAGCTGTAGCTCCGTAAGCACAGTCAATGTTTTGAAAACAGGCAGTACTGTGAGCGTTCAAAGTACGTACAATAACCCAAACAACATTTTATACCAAAATGATTACAGACACGTATCATTTAATGGTGCATTGCTTCATCAATAATGGTGTAAAGTAACGACCACAGGGTATTGACGCTTATTATTTTATGCGTGTGCGACCGCCTTATATCTCATATACGAATATGAGATATAAGGCGGTCGCACACGCATAGAATAGTATGCGTCAATACCCTGGGGTAACGACTATAGCATCGTGTATGTACACCCAATGATGTAGAAACTGGAAGATACTGTATTCTCGAGAAGGAATCTGATACCTTTTTCACACAAACAGTGATGTGTTTCCTATCTCAATCTCATTCGTTGAATATTATTGCAAATTAAACTACTTTTAAATGTTCAACTTCTTATTTAAATGAAAATAATCGTATGCATTACAGACTGATTTGCATAATCTTCATTTGACCATAATGAGGGATATACTCTTACACTAAGACTGAAAGTTTATTTATTTATACACTATTTAAATGTTTGTATATTGCATGCATTATATTTCAGTATTCCCTTGTTATAAAATATACTATTTCTATTCTACAAACATGTATACTCAAATGCAAAATAAACTGTGCATGGGGTTTAACTTATTTTTTCAGACATCCTTAAAAGAAAGTATATGGTGTTTGGTGTTTTCAATTACTGTATAGATCAGTATAATAAGCACAGGTGTGAAAATAATAAACAAACACCATTAGGAAAATGGCTCTTCAAATTATCTTCTTCCATTTACATGAACTCCCGCGTGCTCCTTTCTTTCTTCTTAGTACAAACAATACTAATAATAATAGAATTTAAATCTGTCTGGATTAATGCATGTAACAATATAGTATTTGCATAAACAGTACAGTGCTCAATACCACATGATTTTGACATCACTAAAGGCTACAAATCCAAGACGAAATTTGCTGTGTGAGCGAAGTGAGGCCAAAATTATTCATGGTCGGTCTGAGCAGCATGCCACACTAACAAAGTTTCTATTTGATAATATCATATTCACTGATAAACTGCTTGCGCGAGTGTACTGAGCTAGAAAAGTCCATTGTTTCTCTGAACAGCTCTTCCAACAAACTCAATTCCTCCTTAATAACATTCACTGAATATATCTATGATGGGAGCGTAGAAACTCAGAAAACAACTTATTATTTGAACAGTTCACCCAACAAAATCAATTCCTTCTTGATAACAATTCACTGAATATATTTATAGTGCGAGTGCAGCAAATATCTTAAAATCTAATCATCAGATTTCACCCTAACTCCCATTCCAAGCTTCATATGTTTCATTAATTATTAAGGAAGTTGTGTTCATTGTTGTATATTGAAATTAAATGATTTTAGACCTCTTATAACGCAGGGAAGGAATCTAATCTAGCATTCCGTTGATGATGAACTATCATTTATTTACCATTATACCGTTACTGTATTTACATGCTTTAATCCGTACGATCAACATAGCAAGGCACGTGCACCTACATAAAACGTTAGTAAATGCATGAATTTGAATATTTGGAGATGATATCACTATGTTGTATTACTAATGTAAATGCATTGAATACCAGGAGGGGCCTCGTATGTTATAAATACCACGGATATAAATGTATTTTTTTTAATACCACTTTGAAGAAACTGATAATTTTACCGTTTTATATATCACATGACAGTAAAATAGGCCATTGCATGTATCGGATGTTCTGAATTGATTTTTGATTGTAAAATGTAAATTATGTCTGTGTTGTCCTGGCACTTATGAAGTGCATGCAATATTAAGTCCAAGTTTCTCTGGCAATGCAGTTCATTTATGCCATGTTATATACTAAAAATACACTAATACCAAATTGGATTGAACGTGTCCGACAATGTCAGAAGTTTTATTGATAACATGATAAGGTTATGTAAGCAAAGTATGACATAAAGTAAAATATGCATCTAATACTAAACGTTATGCATTCTCATAACCATTGAAGCATCATAACAATCATAATTAAATAATTAATGTTAAAACAAAGATTTCAAAGGAACTTATCTGTAAATGAAATTTTGTCAACAAAGAACGGCTGACAACGTGTTTTGAGAATCATCTGAAAGTAACCCCAAGGGTCCAAAGTAATATAACTGAAACAAAGTGTCCACCAGCAGCCCCTGTTGGCATATAAATAAACAATGTACATAAAATCATATGGTATGGGCCAACAACATAAACTACTGTACACGGTTTTCTAATATAGAACCACGCACGTGAAATAACTTATTGAAAAATAATTGTTTTTAAAATCATTTATAGCGGGTACTGCTGAGATTAGTAGGTAGATGTATTTTATTTAGTCATGCAAAATTTCATACCTGTGCATTCACTAGATACTGAGCAATCTTCATTTTTACACGATTTGTTTTACACAAACGAGCTATAATAAATGAATAATGTTTTATATAATCTATATTTTACAATGTCCTTCTAAACAAATATAGTGCAGAGAATTTGACACGATCCTGACCTTTATGCATGAATATATTATAAATCGATAACGCAGTATATATAAATTTCCGTACGAGTATCGTGGGTCAGCGGTATACTTCGGGCTAAACCGTAACTTTTAACTTCTATGGACAGTTTTCATAACACAATTTAAACTATTCAAAGCACGACAACCCCCATAGGCGAATGGTTAGCGAGCCATACTACAGTATAGAAGTTGTGGGTTCGAATCTCTGGTGAAGTAATTTTTCAATTTAAAAAACATGTGTGTATTGCATTAAAACAAGCACGAGCATCATGATAATATCGCTTTACATATACATGTACGGTGGTTGAATTGTGTATTTATAGGGTTTCACTTCGATTTGTATCAGTTTGAAAATGTCGGACATATTACAGAACAGTCGATTTCTTGGTTCATAATAAAAAGAAATTAGATACAACATGTCTGAGCCGTTTTTGAAATGTGATAATAAACAGGGTATATCATATTTGTCCAGAAATGCAGATGTTGCTGGTATATACGAGGTGTGTCCAAAAAGTTCGTAGACACTTGTGATAAAATGAAACCAAAACAACATATCCACATCAAACTTCAGTATTACAAAATACTTTCCATTTACATATAACACAGAAAATTTCAGTGAAATGCGTGGAGTAATCATTTTTCTACATTAATTAAAGTGTTCTCACTCTTACCCGAGCGGCGCAGGTGGTGACGTCAGTAACGTCCGCAACGTAAATTAACAACGTTAAAATTGTCACAATTTTTCAAAGTAGCAGCCACCGTTATCAATGTTTTCGCCTGCCTCTGTCGAAATCTGTCAACCTTGGTACCCATACCTTGTTTGTATACCTAACTGCTGCTTAAGTATGTTATTTACTGTCCCACAGCTAAATTCAGACTCACGAATGCTCACACGTCTATCCATATTGACGATCTCTTCTATAGACGTCACAGTAACGTCGTTTATAATTCTCGGTCGTCCGCTACTACCGTCTGCTTTCTTAGTCGTTTTTCATTCTGAATATCGCATGCGCCGCTTGTAAACAAGTGCTCTACACACGGAATCCTAGCATGTTACAGACCGAAGTGTTTTAATGGGTTGAACCGGTGTTTTGTCCAATGATACACACACATAGTCCGTTGTTCTTCGACGTCAAATGACGTCATTTTCGTTTCAAATAATTCCTTAGGTCCTCATGATAAAAGTTTATTTTTTCAACGTACAGGTGTTCTATTGTTATGATACTTGGCGGACGTGACATCAACATAATCTCATGGCACGTTGACAAACTTCAATATAATCGCGCCAAAATTACACCATTGCCATGACATTATATTAAACGTACTAACTAACGAACTTGACCTGCGCCGCTTAGCAAAACCATGATATATAAAATGTCATATCTTGTTTTTATTTTTATGGTATATTTAGTCAAATTACTACAGAATATGTATTTTGTAATAAAGTATACAGATCTGGTGAAAAAGAATTTGTCATTACGCCGAATATCTTTTAAATTAGGATGTCTACGAACTTTTTGGACACACCTCGTACAAATTCTATATCAAACTATTTTGAAATAAATAATAATGATACTCTATAGAAAAGGTGAAAGGACAAAAAGAAATCAAACCCATCAATAACAGATCAATCACAAACACACTTATACGACATGTAACAGATAAAGCATATATATTTCCTGTAAAACATGAAATAAAAAACCCATCATAAGATGCTCGCAGGGGTTGAACCCTGTACGCCAAGATTAGTATGGTGAAACACCCGAGTACGCTACCGACTGAGCCAAGTATCAACATATATTTGGACTTTATTGTATCGTTAGAAGTCAATTTAAATAATGTGGTATACACAAACAACCACGTGAATTTCCGTTATAATCAATACGATTACAGTCGAAGTTAAACTTAGATATTTAATCTACCGTGAAATTATGCTAATAGCGGGTCGAGAGTCGTGTCAATATCTCTGCACTATAACAATCAAATAATCCAAACTGCATTGGCAAAATTTTCTGTAATAAGAATCATTGCGATACAAATGCAGCTGAAAATATATTTCTTTGTTACAATATTACTGAATTTCTTTACTTTTAGAAAATTGAAGTTTGTTATTAAATTTATTGAAGTTGTGTCATGTTCTAATGCGACTTTCATCTGCAATTTTATCACAATGGTTCTAATTTTTAGCCAATGCAATCAAATAAATATTAAATAGTTTTGTTGTTACTTGTTCAGATAAACATACTTTATATTTACAAAAGATGCAGGGCAATCACAAAATAATAAAGGTTGTGAACAGAAAATGAAATGTGTATGACTATGTGGATACGGGTAGCTACACATACAGGTACTTGTTAGTTTCACAACGTATCTTATCATAGATAGGACAACTAAGAAAAATAAATTAAAGTACATGTTCTGGTATCTATGTGGAAGGTTACGAGAGGTGCCCCACTTATATTTGAACACCATGGAAAATCCAATATTTTTATGCTGACGCGCTATATTAGAAATGCCTCTATACAGCCATGTATATTAATGTGTCGACAATTAAACGTATGCACTCACTGTTTTTATATTTTGCAGTTTATTTAGACCCCAAATCAACAATTTTGTAGGGGTATCGAATTGAGCTTTTTTAAGACAGAAAATCCCAATTGATGGTGTAAACATAGATCGAGTGTAGTCAATGCTGCTTTATCGTTAAGATTCCAAACTTTATGAATACAGGATCGTAAGACTTCGGCATTCACTATTCTGGTGTATTATACTTGGAATTCGTGTTCCTAGGGTATCCAATAGCGTGATTGTGGTGTGGTATGAAGCTGAGTCTTGACCAAAATACAATGTTCCAAGTATTGTCGTCGGGAACGAGATGTGGCAAACATTTAGTCCAAATACTATTTTAAACATTAGGAGCGTAGTACCGCGGACTTACTTTTCCATTTGTAAAATAAATATGAGTTATATTTTATAAGTTTTAACAAACAACAGCACAAGTCATGCAACCGGTTAGGAACTCACGTTGCTTAACGAATGTTAACTTTTTGATAGTCTCGTAGACATTTCTCAAATAGCAATCTGTTGTGTTACCGTAAATATCTCAATGATAAAGCATTATCTCAACAGAGAGGACAAAGTTATCGAAATTACCGTTCCGCTGTAGCATTTGCGGGAGTTTAAGACGATTGTCTCCCTTGGAATTTTTGGTCAAATCGCTGGTGAACACCGACCGTTTTTCAGACTTTGGCATTTGTCATTTATGAAATTACTTGGTAAATAGTTCAAAAGGATACCCCTACCTTCATTGCAATCCCCATTTCGGTTATTAAATTTATCCTAGTTATCATAATTATAACCAATGGGTACGATTTTTGAAGGAATCGTCACTTTTTGGCATTTTTTAATATTTTGTGTCATTTCACATAATAGAGCAACAGAACGTAAAGCACCCTCCTAGGGACGAACATTACTGAAAGTCTCATTACAGAAACGGCATTTCCATGATCTATTAACACCTTCTTGGTGCTTCTTAAGGAGCATTCGGTCTTCAAAAAGCCGAACGCCACACCCTCTACAGAATTGCCGATTACGGCTCGAATCACATTGCAAACAAACCAAACAGCAAATGCACATTTTACCTGACACATTATTTTACAAGGTTCAAAAGAGTTATTTCATTTATGTTATAGTTAGAACATATTAAGTAAATTTTAATGATTAAAAAGGGCGGAGCGAGCGAAGCGAAGCGAGTCCTTTTTAGTCATTAAAATTTACTTAATATGTTCTAACTAACTTAGAATATAACATTCTGCATTCTGATTGGCCGATAGAAAGTAGCGCCAACGCATGACGTAAAGTCTGTGAAGAGAAAATTTTAATGATTAAATTTTCAGTTAACCGCCAAAATGCGGCGTTTTCATTGGCTCATAATGTAGGTTATATTCTAAATTGGGTTAAAATGAAATTATCGGATATTCAACGGTATTCAGATATAAGTGGGGCACCTCTCGTATTAGCAAATCATACAAACCTGACTAAATATGGCAAGAAAAGCAGTATGTAAATGTAAGAACAAAGCTACATTGTTAATAAAAGCAGGACTATTACTGGAACTATGTTTAAATTTAGCAAATTTGTGGTTGGGTTAATTACTAGCAAGGGTACTAGACTTTAAACACTCCTTTAACTTTAAGCGGTATTTAAGTTTTGCAAAATGTTAGTCAACATGGGATGAGATTGAAACATAAAGTTTGAACAGGGATGGATATTGTATTATTTCAAATATACCCATATGTTACTCTATTGACATTTTAGTACTTAAGGGTCTAGTCTTGACCTGATTACACACAAGGTAAACAGGCAAAACCCTGCTGTCAGTAGAGATCCATTACAGGAGATGACGATGAATAGGATATGCACTCTCCAGGGTTGCAATGATATGGACTCTTGCTAAACATGGGAGACGCGGACAACCAAGAGAACCTAGAGCTTATCGGTTGAAAAGGAGATGGAAGGCAATAAATCGGGCTTGTGTCTCGCACACGGGCTAGGGACAGGCTGTATTGGTAGAATCTGTTGAATAAATAGCACGAAAAGAACTAAATAAGCAAGTGTGTTTGTCTGCCAACAACTGACCAATATGATTCGAAGAGGGCTTTCAATGTCATACAGGGAAGCAATCAATAGTTACAACATATATAACGTTGCTTAAAAAAGTTTCGCCCTTATTTACTCACTTTGAATAGCCTATATCTCTGTGTTATTTTAAACTGTTGTCTTTCGTCCTCGTAAAGCATAGGGTCATATATCTCTGTCATACGAGAACTGGATGGTTGACGGGTGTCTGTGGGAGTCACACAAATAATTTGGATGCCTGTTGAACTAAGTGATGCCTCAACATGCATACGATTCTTCGTGTGTAGTCGTAAATGGTCATTATCTCAAATCGTTTTAAGATACGCTTTTAGAAATGTCATTGTAAACCCTATGACAATTTGACAAAATCAGATCTATTTTATTTGTCTAATATTTCATAGCTATACAGTTGTTCGGGACAAAGGATAAACTTATCTTTTATTTAGAAGAATGCGATGAAGTAATACTGAACATTTTTAAATCCAATACTTTTAGATATCTGATGTAGTTGTGCTGTTGTGGAATGCGGTGACAGTGTGTTTGCATGTGTATCATGGTGTTACATGAAACGTCAAATTTATATAATTTTAATTTGAAATTTGAGACAGGTGACAAGTATTCAGAGATTGTAACAACAAATTGCAGACATACAGGCACCTGTCAGGTTATCTGTAAATATCAATTATATCAATATGACAAGGTTACCGAGACAACATTGATGTATAATTGGAATTACATTTTTCAGAACACTCATCGACTCAAAATTTAGTAAACTGCATTAGTAAAATTAGGTAACGCAACTTTTATTTAACAGCAACAATAATGTTTTAATATGCCTACTGTTATTGTTTAACCTTTTAGAACTTCAGACAGCTAAAACTAGGTTGTAACTGGGTCATCCAGTCTGTGCATTCAGCTTTTTGATAGCTGAAACTAGTTCATTCAGCTTTTTGGTAGCTGGGAATTTGGCGGAAACTACATTGAAGTTCATTCAGCTTTTTGATAGCTGGGAATTGGGTGGATCATATCTCGTTCGGTTGTGTGTCGGACATTGTATGTTTTCTGTACTCGGCTGGTTAAGTTGAGATCTAACTTCCCTGTCCGACTTAGTATTATCTTTCATATACTGAATCATATCAAGTTATATATTATTCAGTTCCATTTCGAGCAGCAGTACACTGTCTATTTAATGGAAATTTATTTATCTAAGTAATGGTCTTGATTTTTATGCAAAGAAAATTAGTGCTACTGGATTAATGATTGTCTACTAATTAAATTTTCAACATTAACTCTTTAAATAGTAACCCCATTTATTCTCCCCATCTATTGATTTTATGATGATCGACGAATGATCAACCACAAACCTTACACTATTACATCTTAACAAGTACGTACATGTGAATAATCAAACAAGTAAATAATACACTTATCTTCGTACACATTAATGTAAGATATTTTGGGATAATAAAAGGGACTGGGTCCTTTTTTCGTTAAAGAGTGACGGATATTCGGAGAGAAGAATAAAATTGCTGTCTTATATATATAGTGATGCTATTTCTTTTTGGACGTTATTATTTGTATGTCAAAGAAGTTTAACATTTACTCTTGTTTACACACGTAATATTTCTGTATATGGCTAAATATTAAAATTAATACAGCAATTAAAGTTACGAACTTGAAATATATATTATCAAAAGATGATTGTAACTAAGTATCATATTTATTATATTAAAATTGAAACATCTGTGTTCACAAGATTTGCTTTTGATTTGTCCTAGTGACATAGTTATAGAACTTCACATACTTATACTAATATGCATTTTCGACCTTGTATCATAAAGTCATTGTGGAAAGACGGAGCGACGAAAAGCTCACAGTGTCACTACAATTTGTTTGCGATCATAAATGCAAAACTACTAAATCCCCGTTTATCAATCACTTTCTCGGTTTATTTTTATTTTTCACATTTTCAATAACTAATTCTTAATTTTATATGGTGCACAGTTTATTGTATGCGCTTATAAAACTCGTTTTCATTAATGGTATTAAAACCTAGAATTCGAGAACGGTGGATGTGCTATCGACGACACTTGACCTGATCTTCTCATAGGCACATTGTTTCAAATTATCGGAGTGTACCCTAAATATAGAGAAGGTAGTCCATCGGCCATGTTTAGCCGCAGCGGATGTAACGCTACAAAAGCTGGTACCCAGTATTTCTACAGTTGTCACAGCAAACACGGATACTAGTTCCTGTGAAATCATATCCGTTGCGACTAAACATGATCAAACATGCACACTGCACGACCTTCTTTCTATATAGGGTGCACTCAGATAATTTGAAACCATATGCATACGGAGATAAGCGTTCCGCATAAAAAACGCGGATTCGACATCACTAGCAATAACTGTACTTAAAGATATTTGTTATTTCTAATAGACAGTACAATGAGATCTGCTTATGTTGGCATTATTATACATGTACGTTATCTTACTTAAACGGAAACAGTATCACTTTTTCAATATTTCGGCACGGCATATCGACGACGTTATATTGCCTTTTGAGAGTTAGTTCAATACATGAAAACTGACTTTTGTTGATCAGTGTAGGTGCACGTTTGACTACCTCGTTTTCGTACAAACTTGAACGGACGCTAAACTAAATAAATTACTAGTCAATGATATAACACATAACAGTCGCAATTTGAGTGATGGCAATTCTATAAATTGCGTACCGTTGCAAATTTTGATCATTTTCTTAATGATATACCTAGAAATTAGAGGGTTATAAAGTGGTTAGAAATTATGTTTCATTCAATTAAGTTAAAAGTTTTACTTATGTTGTTTGCAACAATATCGCAAGGATTTACTCGTGAGCCTGCGTGTTCAAAATTTCACTACGAAGAACAACTGTTAGAAAAGATGATCAGACAAGAAGTAAAAGTTGAAGCAATGGAAATTGAAATAAAGAAGACGTTGAAGTCGATAACGACATTCATGGAAAGTATCGAACAGAAAATGGACAACAATGTCGTTGACATGAACAACGAGATTAAATTAAGCATGGACAAGGTCTCCGTGTTTGTTGACAACGTTAATCAGAAGATGGACAGTTTCGCTGACGATATGACGGATAAAACAACTGAGCTGCAACATCTTGCAGGTAATAACTGCATTGCTTTAATATTGTAGACTCTATGATTTAAATTAGGCATAGACCCAATGCCTTTGAAGGGAAATGTCAAAGATCATTTTTGACTATGTTAAATTGTCTATATTCGTATCAAAATATTTTCAGCCGACAATGGAATTCCTTTATAAGATCTAGTTGTATACTAAGTTTGGTATAACGACGTTGAATTGTGATCGAGTATCTGTTGCTACGATGTAATTTGTTTCTACTTGCAGACAATGCCGACATCCCAAGAGTCGCTTTCAATGTGTACAACGTGAAAGATGTCAATGTTGTCACGGAAGGACAAGTTTTTATATTTACAACAATTCTACTGAACGAAGGGAACGGATATGATTCAAGCACAGGGATATTTACGGCGTCAGTGGCTGGACTTTATTTTTTCACCGCACACGCGTGTAACCATGCTGGTAAACACGCATTCTTTGGTATAATAATTGATGATCAAACGGTAGCTGCTAGTGTACAGCATGAGAAATCTTATTATAGCTGTAGCTCCGTAAGCACAGTCAATGTTTTGAAAATAGGCAGTACTGTGAGCGTTCAAAGTACGTACACTAGCCCAAACAACATTTTATACCAATACAATGGTAACAGACGTGTATCATTTAGTGGTGCACTGCTTCATCGATAATGGTGTAAAGCAACAACTATAATATCGTGTATGTACACCCAATGATGAAGAAACTGAAAGATACCGTATTCTCGAGAAGAAATCTGATATCTTTTTCACACAAACAATGATGTGTTTCTTATCTCAATCTCATTCGTTGAATAGTATTGCAAATTAAACTACTTTTAAATGTTCAACGTCTTATTTAAATGAAATAATCGTATGCATTACAGACTGATGCATATTGCTTTTGATTATATAGACAACAAATAACCTTTCTCCACTTTTCTCCATTTAATGTATGTTTACTAATTTCGTTGATATAATAATGGAAAAACTATTTGCATAATCTTCATTTGACCATAATTAGGGATATACTCCTACTCTAAGACTGAAATTTTATTTATGTATACACTGTTTAAATGTTTTTATTTTGCATGCATTATATTTCAGTATTCCCTTGTTATAAAATATACTATTTCTATTCTACAAACATGTATACTCAAATGCAAAATAAACTGTACATGGGGTTTAACTTATTTTTTCAGACATCCTTAAAAGAAAGTACATGTATATGGTGTTTAGTGTTTCAATTATTGTATAGGTCAATATAATAAGCACATGTGTGAAAATAATAAACAAACACCATCAGGAAAATGGCTCTTCAAATTATCTTCTTCCATTTACACCCGCGTGCTCCTTTTTTTCGTCTTAGTACAAAAGATACTTATAATAATAGAATTTAAATCCGTCTTGATTAATGCATGTAACAATATAGTATTTGCATAAACATTGCAGTGCTCAATACCACGTGATTTTGCCATCACTAAAGGCTACAAATCCAAGACGAAATTTGCTGTGTGAGCGATGTGAGTCCAAAATTATTTATTGTCGGTCTGAGCAGCATGCCACACCAGCAAAGTTTCTATTTGATAATATCATATTCACTGATAAACTGCTTGCGCAAGCGTATTGAGCTAGAATTTTTTTTACTTGATAACATTCATTGAATATAATCTTAATGCAATCGAACGAGCTAGAAAAATACTTAATTCCTCCTTGATAGCATTCATTGAATATATCTATCATGGGAGCGTAGAAACTCAGAAAACAACTTATCATTTGAACAGTTCACCCTACAAACTCAATTCCTCCTTGAAAACATTCACTGAATATATTTATAGCGCGAGCTCAGCAAATATTTTAAAATCTAATCATCAGATTTCACCCTAACACCCATTCCATGTCTCATATTTTTCATTTATTTTTAAGGAAGTTGTGTTCATTGTTGTATATTGAAATCAAATGATTTTTGACCTCTTACAAAGACCTAAATATACAAAGATTGGAAAATCTACCAAATCCCACAATATCTCGCGGCAGTCTTCTGAAATCTCGCGAAATCTCATTTTTCTTTAATTCCTTATATCTCATGTTTGCGTGTACATAGGAAAAAACTAATAGGTTTATGCAATAGATTTATTATTCTGCTTTAAAATGAAACCTAATTTATTGATATCAGTCTAGAAATAAAACATTATACCTCAAAGAGCCAGACCTATACTCTCATTTTAATTGAAATTCCAATTTTATCAGAAAATACCAAAATTGCCTCATTCAAACAATAATTTTCTGAATTCTGTAAGAGATAGAACAAAATAAGTTACCGTCACATAGTAGACGAAACCTAGCTCTTCAAAAAATGAGATATTGGTCATTAAAAAAGGATGACAAACAAAAGCGTTCATGCAAAATATCAGCATCTGCTGCATGCCATTTTGCATTTTCTCCCCGTTTTCAATTAAGTGTCCAATCTGTGTATATTTAGGTCTTTGCCTCTTATAACGCAGGGAGGGAATCTAATCTAGCATTCCGTTGATGATGAACTATCATTTATTTACCATTATACGGTATGGTATTTACATGCTTTCATCCGTACGATCAACATCGCAAGGCCCGTACACCTACATAAAACGTTAGTAAATGCATGAATTTGAATATGTGGAGATGATATCAATATGTTGTAATACTAATGTAAATGCATAGAATACCAGGAGAGGCCTCGTATTTTATAAATACCACTTTGAAGAAACTGATAAATTTATTTAAATTTACCGTTTTATGTATCACATGACAGTAAAATATGCTATTGGATGTATCGGATGTTCTGAATTGATTTTGGATTGTAAAATGTAAATTTATTTCTGTGTTGTCTTGGCACTTATGAAGGCATTTATGAAGTGCAATATTAAGTCCAAGTTCCTATGGCAATGCAGTTCATTTAATGCCATAATGAATATACTAAAACACACTAACACCAAAGTGGATTGAATGTGTCTGACAATGTCAGCAGTTTTATTGATAACATGATAAGGTTATGTAAGCAAATTATGACATAAGTAAAATATGCATCCAATACTAAAGGTTAAGTATTCTCATAACCATTGAAGCATCATAACAATCATAATTAAATAATGTATGCTAAAACAAAGATTTCATAGGACAATGGAACTTATCTGTGAATGAAATATTGTCAACAAAGAACTGCTGACAACGTGTTTTGAGAATCGTCTGAAAGTAACCCCAAGGGTCCAAAGTAATATAACTGAAACAAAGTGTCCACCAGCAACCCCTGTTGGCATATAAATAAACAATGTACATAAAATCATATGGTATGGACCCACAACATAAAACTACTGTACAGTTTTCTAATATAGAACCACGCACGTGAAAGAACTTATTGAAAAAAAACTTTTTTTTAAATCATTTATACCTGGTACTGCTGTGATTAGTAGGTAGATGTATTTTATTTAGTCATGCAAAATTTCATACCTGTGCATTCACTAGATACTGAGCAATCTTTATTTTACACAATTTGTTTTACACAAACAAGCTTTAATAATTGAATAATGTTTTATATAATCTATTAACAAACAAATAACAATAAAATAATCCAATCCGCATTGGCAAAATGTTCTGTAATTAGAATCATTGCGATACAAGTGCAGCTGAAAATATATTTCTTTGTTACAATATTACTGCATTTCTTAACTTTTAGAAAATTGAAGTTTACTATTAAATTTATTGAAGTTGTGTCATGTTCTAATGCGACTTTCATCTGCAATTTTATCATTTTAGCCAATTGAATAAAAAAAATATTAAATATTTTTGTTTTTATTTGTTCAGATAAACATACTTTATATTTACAATGTACAGCCATGTATATTAATGTGTCGACAAACGTATGCACTCACTGTTTTTATATTTTGCAGTTTAGTTAGACCCCAAATCAACAATTCTGTAGGGGTATCGAATTGAGCTTTTTTAAGACAGAAAACCCCAATTGATGGTGTAAACATTGATCGAGTGTAGTCAATGCTGCTTTATCGTTAAGATTCCAAACTTTATGAATACATGATTGTAAGACTTCGGCATTCACTATTCTGGTGTAATATACTTGGAATTCGTGTTCCTAAGGTATCCAATAGCGTGATTGTGGTGTGGTATGAAGCTGAGTCTTGACCAAAATACAATGTTCCAAGTATTGTCGTCGGGAACGAGATGTGGCAAACATTTAGTCCAAAAACTATTTTAAACATTAGGAGCATAGTACCGTGGACTTATTTTTCCCTTTGTAGAATAAATATGAGTTATATTTTATTTGTTTTAACAAACAACAGCACAAGTCATGCAACCGGTTAGGAACTCACGTTGCTTAACGAATGTTAACCTTTTGATAGTCTCGTAGACATTTCTCAAATAGCAATCTGTTGTGTTACCGTACATATCTCAATGATAAAGCATTATCTCAACAGAGAGGACAAAGTTATCGAAATTACCGTTCCGCTGTAGCATTTGTGGGAGTTGAAGACGATTGTCTCCCTTGGAATTTTTGGTCAAATCGCTGGTGAACACCGACCGTTTTTCAGACTTTGGCATTTGCCATTTATGAAATTACTTGGTTAATAGTTCCGAAGGATACCCCTACCTTCATTGCAATACCCATTTCCGTTATTGGATTTATCCTAGTTATCATATAACCAATGGGTACGATTTTTGAAGGAATCGTCACTTTTTGGCATTTTTTAATATTTTGTGTCATTTCACATAATAGAGCAACAGAACGTAAAGCACCCTCCTATGGACGAACATTACTGAAAGTCTCATTACAGAAACGGTATATCAATGATCTATTATCACCTTCTTGGTGCTTCTTAAGGAGCATTCGGTCTTCAAAAAGCCAAACGCCACACCCTCTACACAATTGCTGATTTCGGCTCGAATCACATTGCAAACAAACCAAACAGCAAATGCACATTTTACCTGACACATTTTTTTACAAGGTTCAAAAGAGTTATTTCATTTATATTGGGTTAAAATGAAATTGTCGGATTTTCAACGGTGTTCAAATATAAGTAGGGCACCTCTCGTATTAGCAAATCATACACACCTGACTAAATATGGCAAGAAAAGCATTATGTAAATGTAAGAAGAAAGCTTCATTGGTAATAAAAGCAGGACTATTACTGGAACTGTGTTTAAATTTAGCAAATTTGTGGTTGGGTTAATTAACAGCAAGGGTGCTAGACTTTAAACACTCCTTTAACTTTAAGTAGTATTTAAGTTTTGCAAAATGTTAGTCAACAGAAAAAGTTACAACATGGGATGAGATTGACACATAAAGTTTGAACAGGGATGGATATTGTAGTATTTCAAATATACCCATATGTTACTCTATTGACATTTTAGTACTTAAGGGTCTAGTATTGACCTGATTACACACAAGGTAAACAGGCAAAACCCTGCTGTCAGTAGAGATCCATTATAGGAGATGACGATGGATAGGATATGCACTCTCCAGGGTTGCAATGAGATGGACTCTTGCTAAACATGGGAGACGCGGACAATCAAGAGAACCTGGAGCTTATCGGTGGAAAAGGAGATGGAAGGCAATAAATGGAGCTTGTGTCAAGCACACTGGCTAGGGACAGGCTGTATTGGTAGAATCTGATGAATAAATAGCACGAAGAGGACTAAATAAGACATGTTACTGTATTGACAAGTCATTCCCATCGATAGGGGCAGTGTCAACCATACTAATATGCTTTTAATACCTTGATTCAACATTGAACAACCACAGGGCTCAATACTAATTCCACATATCAGAGACAGATATGGGTGAAAGAGTTTTTAAGAAGATTTAAACATTTCTTATCTGGGTCTATAGAAAACATGTTATCCACAGGGCAGGATCAGTTTTGGTCACAGGACCTTGATTCAAACAATCTTGGCTGATGAATGCAAGATGATGTTTCATATCAAATAGAAGCATATGGGTCTTGTAGTTTTAGAGAATTTCACCAATGTCCTTTAATTGAAAACATGTGCTCATATTGAAGCCAGGGAGAATAATTTGTTTTGGTTGGACTTTTTAAATGTTATCAACACATAATGGGAAAATGATTTTGACTCCATATATTATTTATCGAGATAAAATATATAGTACATGGAACCAAAGCAAAAAGCTGTATTCACTTACATTTGAAATAATGCATACATGTATTTTCAATATGTTGTTTTATATGTATTGAATTAATACAAAATGCACAAGATGATTTAAATGCAATAATGGAAAGAAAAAACCCTGGTCATTCAAAATGAAACAGAAAAGAAAAATATCAACACCATTAAAATGTTTGTAAAAACGAAAAAAAACAGCAATTTTAAATACTAAATATAAACAGTCCAGACCACTCAAATGCAAAAAATAAAAAAGGACACAGAAGAGAAAGACAAGAACAAGGACATTATAATTGAAAAACGGACAAAAAGCACATAAAGGTAAGACCAAAAAGTAACACAAAAATCATAATTAGAATATGGGTCTATAGATATATTGTAATATTACCGGTATTAAAGGTACTGTAGTTACAAGATTTGCATTTTTCAAATTCTGTGATAAAAGGCATAATGTTGAATAGTAACAAATTACTATGTATTAGTACAAACCCAGATCTGGTGATGTCATATTTACAATTAATTCACATCAATAATAATTTAATAACAAGAGGGCCATGATGGCCCAATATCGCTCACCTGATTATACATGAAACCCTGCACAGTTTTCACCCAAGGGAATAATTTGAACATCTTGGTAGAAAACCCACAAGATGATGCTACATACCAATTATCAAAGCTCTATGCAGTGTAGTTTTAGACAAGAAGATTTTTATATGTTTTCCCTATATAAGTCTATGTAAAACGGTAACCCCCGGGCTGGGGCCAATTTTGACCCCAGGGGAATTATTTGAGCAATCTTGGTAGGGGACCACTAGATGATGATTCATACCAAATATCAAAGCTCTAGGCATTGTAGTTTTTGACAAGAAGATTTTTATATGTTTTCCCTATATAAGTCTTTGTAAAACGGTGACCCCGGGGCGAGCCAATTTTGACCCCAGGGGCAAAATTTGAACAATCTTGGTAGGGGACCACTAGATTATGCTTCATACCAAATATCAAAAGCTTTAGGTATTGTAATTTTTGACAAGAAGATTTTTATATGTTTTCCATATATAAGTCTTTGTAAAACGGTGACCCCGGGGCGGGGCCAATTTTGACCCCAGGGGCAAAATTTGCACAATCTTGGTAGGGGACCACTAGATGATGCTACATACCAAATATCAAAGCGTAGGCATTGTAGTTTTTGTCAATAAGACTTTAAAACTGGTGACCCCCGGGGCAAGGCCAATTTTGACCCCAGTGGCATAATTTGAACAATCTTGGTAGGGGACCACTAGATGATGCTACATACCAAATATCAAAGCTCTAGGCATTGTAGTTTTAGACAAGAAGATTTTTATATGTTTTCCCTATATAAGTCTATGTAAAATGGTGACCCCCACGGCGGGGCCAATTTTGACCCGAGGGGAATAATTTGAACAATCTTCGTAGAGGACCTCTACATACCAAATATGAAAGCCCTGGGCCAAGCCGTTTCGGAGAAGAAGATTTTTTAAGGTTTTCCCTTTATAACTCTATGTAAAACTAAGGGCCCCCGGGGCGGGGCCAATTTTGACACCAGGGACATAATTTGAACAATCTTTGTAGAGGACCTCAAGGTGATGCTACATACCAAATATGAAAGCTCTAGGCCGTACGGTTTCAGAGAAGAAGTTTTTTGAAGTTTCCTTTTTGAAAATCTATTTTTAGCCCGTGTGACCTAGTTATGCAACGGACCAGCAATTTTTTAACAACTTTGGTAGAGGTGCACCCGAGGAACATTCCTGTAAAGTGTTATCAAATTTTGCGAAGCAGTTTAGGAGGAGAAGTCGTTTGAAGAAATTGTTGACGGACGGACGACTGACGACGGACATCTATGTATGACAAAACCTCACCATGACCACTTTGTGGTCAGGTGAGCTAAAAACATAATTAGAAATGTGTATCCATGTATTCAATGCATATTCATAATGTTTAAAAATATGTTCACAATGTTTAATTATGAATATCTTATTATGCAGCATTTTACCAGTCAAAATTTACATAATTACATGGTAGCTACACACATACGAGGGTTGTTCAAATTGGAATGCAAGTGATGCTATATCTTTCTTGTATCAATGATTTTTTAAGAATAGTTAGCTGTATATCGAAGAACATTGAATTAGCGTTAAATTGATACCTCACATTTTACAATCCGTTCAGTGTAGCTGTAACAATAGGTCGATTAACACTGTCTACTCGTGTATACTATTGCTTAAATTATTGGGAAAATGTCACTTTTTTCTGGCCAAATTCGGTCCTATCTAAGAATCGTTGTTTCTTTAATGCGGGAGCAAATACAATATTTTACATAACATTTTTGGTGAAATGGCGGCATGTTATGTCTTTTTCATCAACTACTTGATAGTTTACGCAATTTAAAAGTGGTGTTATTTTATTTGGAAAGGAACCCCATTAACGCCATACGAATACCGCAATATACTCTAAAAGGGTTGCGAAAATCATATTTGTTTTGGAAACTGGTGGAATGTTTACAATTAGGCAAGTAGCTCAATGTGTTGGCACATCATTAGGAGCTATTCATACAATTATCAAACATATTACAAAAATTAGGACGATAAGTATACTTTGGATACCCCTATCTGCTTAGAGACGCAAGCACATATGCCCTTGCAAACTATCCACAAAATAGTTGAAACCAGTTTCTAGATAAAAAAAGTCGACCGTTTACAAATGTAATGACCATAAACGAGACACGGGTACAATTTTTCACCCATGCGACAGATCCTTAAACAAATATGGGCCAGCAAAGACAGAACAAAAGTATGCATTGCAAAACGGACCACGTGCGCCAGTAGAAATGTACACTTTTTTCTTTATAAACCAAGTTTCTACCATTAAATTTGATGTATAAAATAGACAATGGGTAAATGTCAAGCTTGAAAAAGGAAAATTCCTTCAGAAATTGAGGAAATACTCCGACAATCGCTCTCAAACCACATGTTTGAAGGATAACATGCTATTGCAGAGCAATGGGCCTTCACCTGCAGCAGCCATTAACGCGACTTTCTGAGAAGCGTGAAGGTTCTTGAGCTTTCCAACCATCCTGATTTGTCAAGCAATGTCCATTGTGATTTTTATTTGTTTCAAACGACTCTAAAATTGCAAAGTCGGAAGAAATATCATATACGTTAAGATCTCGGTTTGGCACGTGTCCAGTATATGCACAGTGACCCTATGAATGATAATAAAATCGCACTTTAAAAATGGAATATCTGAATGAAACTTCGCGTATATACCAGAGATGAATACTGCAATAGGATCAAAGGCTAGTTTCAATAGAATATATTAAGGAAAAAAATGTATGGGCTTAGTTGCATTCCAATTTGAACAGCCCTCGTAATAGTTTAGTAATCCTTACACACTTATCTATAGTGTACATGCATATAAATCAGGGGTGTCAACAGAGCCAAATTTAAAATCCTGAAAATCATATGCGGCAGACCATTTTTGACAAACTAGAGGCCGTCAACCATATAAAACTCAGTTTTTCAAACTTTTTATTGAAGAAAATCCTTCAGAGCAGATATAATTGACCATAACTTAGATATTTCTTGAGTTATTTTCATCAAATAACTTTTGTTTTGATCAGAAAGCATAGCTCTTCAATAAAAGACAAATCCGGAATTCCGGATAAATCCTGAAAATTGACACCCCTGATAAATGTATACCGCAACCACTTGATGGCCATAACATCTATTTATTGACAGGTCAATGTAACAGTCACACTATACAGTGCCCACCAAAAATAAGTATACAGTTGCAATATTAAACTCGGTTAAAATATTCAATATATGTTTATTAGACGATCACGATTATACTAGTTTCTGAAACTACAGTTATTAAATGAGGCAAAAAGGAAATAAAAATAAAGATGAAAATGTTCTGAATTAAAAAATCATGTGATCAAATACCGGTAGGTTGAATTTTCCATCTTTTTATGATGAAGTTACTTTCTTAGCCAGTCAAAAAAAAATTTTCAATCAATGTATTGACAAAATTGTTCATTGCCTTCAAAAATATTGTTGCTTCACTGTTCTGCAAATAATGTTATTACAAATGAGTATATATTCAGATATTAACACTATGATATCACAACATAGGGTAGAAATAAATAACATAAGACTCACTAGAAGGTTTTTGACACAAAAAACGTATGTCTTCCACAAAGGGCGATTACTCCAGTAACAAGAGCTGTCCTCGAACAGCACACTTCACTATTCTCAGTGTGATGCTTAGATAGTATAATCAAAGCAACAAAAGTAGGTATTGTAAGAAATACCTTCTCCTGTGTAGTAGTTGGGGTCATGATGGTGAACAAGTATGCAACTTACAAAGCAATGCATTAATGCACTTTGAAAATATTTGAGGTTGTCCTAAACTTTAACATGGATTTCTAAGTACAAAAGGGCAGATAATTTGGACAAATTCTTGATAGAGTTACCTACTCCTGTGTATGGGTTGAGTTCATGATCGTGAATAGGTATGCAAAGTATCAAAGCAATATGTCAATGCACTTTGAAGATATTAGGTTATAACTAGAAATGACCATATGGCATTTTTTAAAATGTAAACAGCCATAGATCATTGATATCAACTTCATGTCAAACAACAATTTGTCATGATTCATCACCAGTCATCATATGATTCATCACCAGTCATCCATTTTTGCATGAATGTCTTAATAATAAATATAGGAAATCGGCAAAGAATCTCCTGCAAAACTTCTTAATAAATGAATTACTGTTAGTTTATCAAACCAGCCAGCTGGGACTCTAATACTTTCACATTTATTGAGAAGCATTTTCATTGTTTTGACAGTCCAACAAACACATAGCACTGTTTATAGATAAATGCACTTCACACACATAGCACTGTATGTAGGTTATTGCACTTAACACACATAGCACTGTATGTAGGTTACCGCACTTCACACACATAGCATTGTAGGTGGGGACCCTGCTTCACGCACGTAAGACTATATGTGTGGTACCCTGGTTTACATATAAAGGGCTCGGTGCGAAACTATGGTAACTACATCAATTTATATAGGCATGTACAATAGTTTTGCACTGAGCCTTCGATATAATGTATAGCACCATATCACTACAATGGGTGAAACCCAGGAATACTTGAAAACGCTTCACTAGCTGCAAAACAAAAACAACATATCATATTAAACTTTTATCAAATAACTGACAGGAAGAATGGTCATATGGGTGGATACAGCTGAATTGATAATGTTAAAATGGTGGAATACAACAACTAGACTCGGTAACAATACCTAATGTAAACTAGAAATTGTGTCCATGGGACAATGTAAACTAGAAATTGTGTCCATGGGACAATGGAACTAGAAATTGTGTCCATAGGACAATGTAAACTAGAAATTGTATCCATGGGCCACGGCTGCCCCCATTATAGCACATATCATTTTCAATGGGGAAGGAGAGGGGCAAAAGAAGGTTGAGGTAACATTATCATTCAATTTCGCTAGCCTTGTGGACAATAATTATAGTAAAAAGAACAACAGGCCATAACTCTAGTAAAAATTGACGCAGCAAAAATTCCATCCTTTGCGGTCATCTATACATTGAGGTTGTTATTCTGCGAAAGTTTGAAGAAATTCCATCCAAGACAAAAGATTTGTGTTACATACGAACGTCCGGATGTTTGTACGGACGGCCAGACGGACGGACAGCACCAATGCTATATGCCCCCCATTTATAAATAAGTGTAAGGGACACAAACAGCAACTATATGTATTTACATTGCCTTTGAAAAAAATTTATACATAATTTTACACTATTCATCTAACCTAAAATTCCTGACACTATGCTCAACTACCAAGTTGTCTTGGTACCAACTATTCAAGTGATGTTTCATCAAAATCCATCAAGTATTTTTAAGCAGAGTACAAGCGCACAAACTTGAAACATCTATGCAGACCTCCAGCACAAAATCAATAAGTCTCCCCATTACAAAATTAACCTTTACAAAAAGGTGAGACATAATAAATAAAAGTGTTTCTTACAAAGAAGGTTTTCAGGGACTCTGAGAATACTGTCTGTGTGATGAATGTTGACCGCATCATCATCTAACCAATCTGGGGATGACCATTGGTGCCACTGACAATAAAGTTTGAAACATTACTAACTGACAAAAGGGTTTGTTAAACAAGATAAATTTAACAACTACAAAAGATATTAGTAAAACATGTATACCACCATGGCAGCCAAATAGTCAGAAATAGTTAAGGTCACTGTGACCTTGACCTTTGACCTACTGACCTCAAAATCAATAGGGGTCATCTACTAAAGCAAAACGTTCTTGAGTTATTGAACGGAAACCAATTTGGTCTACCAACAGACAGACCGACATGTGCAAAGCAATATACCCCCTCATCAAAGATTGGGGGCATAATAATTTATGTGCTAACATGATGAAAATGTTGTGGTTGGTAAACATTTCTTAATTTAAACAAGAGCCATGTTCACATGGCCATCCCAGCAGTATATATGTTCCCTACTAACAAGTGTTTAATAGAAACAGGGCTAGATATAGTTTATTATTCTTGATCTACGCTTAAACGAGGGTTGTCTGGAAAGTTTTGAGACTGTGTCTATAGCTCAAAATGTATCAGAAACAAACCATGAAATAGTATACAGCATTTATTAACTATTCATGAGTCTTCTGTGTAAAAATGAAATTATTCTAGTTGATACTTTGCACAAGAATCGTTGCCTAGACAATCCATGCGCTTCATGGAGCAAGTCAGAATTGATGTGTTTCACAATTCATAAATAACTCGCCATTTGAATATTTGGCACCCATATGTACAGTTAAATGTCGGAAATCACAAGATCATAAGCTGCATCTCTGCTAAAAATGTAACTGTTGTATTATGGTAAACAAGTTTATAATGGTCAACGGAAGAAGACAAGGGGCCTGAAAAAAACAGACGTTGACATCTCGCACAGAGCAGCGCGCCGTGATAAAAATACGGTCCCAGTATGACTCCTGCAGACACATAAACCACACTTTTCTATTTCTGGCAAGGAATGAATAAAACTTGACAAGTTTAAATGCAGTGTTATTTCTCCAGCTTCAAGTGACAAGTATGAAGATTTGTACGACTGAAAGCCAAACTGAACAAGTTTAATGATGAGGGAATGCAAGCAGCTATCAGAGTGGGATATGTATCAAGATTGGCAGATGAAAGTAAGGGTTTGTGACACAGTTATGCAAAAACAGACAGCTGTGCATACTATCATATGTACTACCGCCATGATTTATCAAAGGTTAGAGCATGGTTTGTTCCCAGGCAGCTCTCTATGGAGGAAAATGCTATATGTGTGACAACCTCTATTAGGTGCTCCGTTAGTGGTTACCTGTACTTTGTTTGTGGTATTTTTTCCTTTCGTGGCATATTAATTAAATTTTCTGGAATAGTCTACATTATATCAGCTGGTAACATTTGAAATATATCCTCTCAGTGGTTTAGTTTATATTAATGAATTCTCAAAACTTTCCAGACATCCCTCGTATAACTCTAAGTAACCATCTATAAGTATGTTTAAGCTTTAAGCTTATCCTATGTATAGTATATGGAGTTGCTCTGGATAAAATAGAAGAAAATAGATTCTAAGGAAATTAAGGGAGATAATTAATAAAATAGAACCAGCTGAGTTACTGTTCTTTGAGTCACTGCACATCCGTAGATGTCATGTGCTTATATTTTGCTCAATAACTCATAGTTTCGGAGTTCAAAAGAAGGAAATATTTACACAAGCTACATCATTGGTATAGCACAGAGAATTTGACATGATCCTGACCTTTATGCATGAATATATTACAAGGTTCTTGCGCTGAATATATAAATTTCCACGAGCAAATCGTGCAATATCGGTCCTCTAGATTTGTGTTGATATTACACCTGGAGCGTTCCCGTAATACTTCCCGCCTATGAAATCATAAGACCGGGTTAAAAATATAGACATTATATCAGCTGTTAAATTATGCTAATTAAAGGTCGAGAGTCATGTCAAATTCTCTGGACTATAGTATATAAGATATGGTCTGAATGAAACTTGTATGACAAACTTTAACCAAGAAAAATCCAAGTTAAACAGGGACAAAACTCAAATATAATCTTGTAATCCTTTATAGTACCCAGTATATGAGATATTATGGTCTGAATAAAACTTGTATGCCAAACTTTAACCAAAAAGTCTTCATTAAAAAGCGGCATAACTCCAATTAAAATCACAATGGAGTAATCACACTTAACCAGTACTGTTGGCAAATGATTGTTAACAGGTATTTTAAGTTCAAATGCAATAGCATGCGTTCTAGAAGAGATATGGCCTTACATGTACAAGTACCTTGCATGAAAAATCAAAATGCAAACAGACCGACAGACCTATACAGACCATTATAGTGACTCCAGTATACCCCTTCAAACTTAGTTGTATTCTTAGTTGTACTCTAAGTTGTACATTGTTATACCTGATTATTTTTCTCTGCTACCACTACAGATACAGGGACCCTGAGATCATACACATCACCATTAACAAGCACCACATTTATCAACACTTCATAAAAACACTGAAACAAACACAAAGAATTAAAACATATTGTAATCTATAGAAATATTTGTAATAAAGAATTATTTGTTAGTATCAGTCTGTGAACATGGATTTTTTTTTCCTTTTTTCTTTTGAAATTGTTTCACTCAATCACATTAACCTGGCCTGAAGAGCTAAATTAGCATAAATTATGAGTTGATTTCTCGTCTTTATTTAACCTTTGGTCATAATGTTCATAAGGGCAAAATACACTGAGTAAAAATTACAAGAGATGTCCACGAACAGCGCACTCCACAATTTTCTGTACCATGCTCAGATAGTATAACCATTAAATATTCAAAACAAAATGCTCCATAGCGGCAGCATTATCGTCTTCTGTGTAGAGGTTTTAATGGGTCTTCTAAGTCGTAAAAGGGCAGATAATTTAGACAAAATGCTTGACAGAGTTACCTTCTCCTGTGTAGGGGTTGTAACCATGATATCACAACATAGAGTAGAAATAAATAACATAACACTAACTAGAAAGTTTTTGACACAAAAAACGTATGTCTGCCACAAAGGGCCATTACTCCAGTAACAAGAGCTGTCCTCATGTGCTGGCTTGTGTAATTTTAACATATATGCCTTTGTAATGGCTAGCTATCCGCCTCCTCGATAGCCTAGTGGTTGAGCGTGCGCTTCGAGTGCAGGAGGTCTCAGGTTAGATCCCTGGCCATTTCATACCAAAGACGAAATAAAAATGGTACCAGAAATTCCCTAGCTAGACGCTCAGCATAAAAGGGAAACTGGCTTCTCTTCTATCATACCCTCATGGATATGGATAACATCAGGAATGAGGTGTCGAGAGTGATAAATATAAGTTTGAAAAACTTGTTTCACAATCAACCTTAAAAACAAGACTGCGTTCAATAAACGCTTATGCCCCCTGTGGAAGCCTTGCCTATAAATAAGTCTAAGTCCAATGTTAGGTCAAGGTGAAGGTCAAAATGGGGTTAGGTGATACAGGCATGTGGAGAGTGTTCATATACAACATCCATGCAAGTATGGAAGCTTTGTAGCAAGCCATAATGATGCTAGAAGAAACGGTCAATTTGGGTTAACCAGACGGACGGACGAACGGACGGACGAACGAACGGACAGGTGAATTACTATATGCCTCCCGATCTATCGATACGGGGGCATAAAAATTGGTATAAACTAAGGGCTAGAGTACGATATATTTTGATATAAAATTCATTATATCTTGAGATAAATGTTTTAACTTGCTACTGGAGAAAACAATACTAGTAAACTATGTGATTAACTTCTATTTTGTAAAAGTTACAGGGCTGTAAAACTGGTGGTGTCGCGATCTCGCCATGAGTTCTTTCCCTGAATATTATATTAATGAATGAGAGATTGGGAGTCGATATCATAAAGACCCCTATGGTAACTATTAGCTTTGTAATAACATTCTTCTAAAGGGGAAATTCATAGCTTCGTTTGTTCAGACTTATATTTGTTTAGAAATTTTGATTTAGTTGTGTAGTTACTATCTAAGTAACATGAATACTCTTACGAAAAATAAATAATTCAGTAATGCCTATTGTGCTCGAATGTTCAGATCTATAAATTCATATATGTTTCAAAACCAAATATTTTTGAGTACCTACCCCACCCCATCACCCTTGCAAAAACACAATTTTTTAGCAGGTTAAATTAAATCTGAGCAATTTTGTTTCAAATATTTTCAACACTGAATCATACCGTCCATAATATCAACTTACTATCACATGTTCACCTCGTACAGAAGGACAAATAGCTCTGTGTTTATCATCCTTCAATGGTATTTGGATATTATCTAGTCCCCTGAAAGACAAATCAACCCTTTACTTCTTGAGACTAATATATTTTTTGAAACAGCACCAGGAAGCTTGAGCGTTTAAGAGATTATATTCAAACGTAACAAGAGCACTGCCTACGATGTAAGGAACCACTAAATACGTGGGTAGATTCAAAAGTAATGTCACTGTTCCACTGGTGAGTTTATTTGTTGGCGTACGTCAATAAAATTTATATCAAAATGGGAAGTAATTCAATTCTGGTTAATATCATTTGTGTCATATTGTTTGAATATTAAAATAGCATTATATAGACATTCAAAATATACCACTGACGTCACGTCGCCGCACACAAAAATGACGTTATTTTGCCAGTGTATAATTACAGTTGATGAGACATGGGTGTATTTCTATGACCCTGGATCAAGACAGGCCTGTCTTTTCCTTACTACATAAAGACTCTGGTATGTAAATGTGTTCAAAAAATGGGTGAACAGACATGAGCGCTGTATAGACATAAATGACGATACTTTGAAAAGGAATGATGTAAGAAATGTCAAATTTTGTTTACGACGTCGATAACGTGATTTGCTTGCGGGGATGTCCGTTTGTAGGCTTCCTATGTACACGTATATCTCAATAACAAGTAATTGCATTATTATGAAATTTGGCGATTATATTGGAAATAGATTTATATAGCTGTGTGTTAAATTGCGTTGTTTTATTTAAATTATGCACGATTTTACAGCACCAGTGACATTACTTTTGGATCTGCCCACGTACATAAGCGACCCAAAGGGTGATACACTTAAAGTGTCCTGAAAGAAACATTGGATTGACTGGAAATTGGTGGTATGGATTGACAAGTCTGCTTTGAAATTATGAAATGGAGTTTAAATTTATTGTGCTCATGTATTGGATGTAGTGACTGTTTAATCTTGAATTTTGTGACATTTTGACCTAAATATGAAAGTGAAAGTAGATTAAGGGTTAACTGGTCAGTGATCAATCTGCGTGATAGCTAAAATATGTCTCCATCTTTGATGATAAAATCTTTCTTAGAAGATACTTGACCCCACTTTTTTATTGTATTATTTTGAAGCTTACATATGCTAATATGTGCGCCAGGTGGCCATAGACTAAATCTTGTTGAAATTTGAGGCCGGCCATTGTCACTTTACATTGAGATAAAGAACCAATCTATTTGGTGGTTTCTAACCTACGAGTGCTGGACGCTCGACTTTTTCATACTTGATAGTACCCCTGCTCATCTGTAAGTGAAAAATCTACGAGTAACAAGGGCAGATAACTCATTAATATAGGTCACAGGGTAACCAGCCTTGTCAGTATTGACTCCCCTTGTGATGGTAAATACCTATGTTGTCAGAAAAGGGGAATAACTCTTATAAAATGCTGGATAGACTTGTATTCTCAAGTCAGTAGATGTAAGTCATCACATTCAACAAATGTTTTGAGTTTCAAGTTGAAAGCTTAGTGTTTGAGAAAATTCAGTTTATGTGTAAAGTTTGCCATTATTTCTATGTACTTAGTCGAAATAAGGGCAGATAACACCATAAATATAGGTCAAAGAGTTACCAGTTTTGTCAGCATGGACTCCCCTTTTGATGGCGAATAACTATATTGCGTTTCAAATGGATACCTTTGATTGTCTTTGAATAAATGACTCTGACAATAAACTTAACCAACGCACACACAGTCACGACAATAGCTCACCTTTTTTTCTTTGAAAAGTCCAGCTAATAATGTTGAGAAACTTAGGGAATTCTGCTTTTTTATAGCCAAAACTAAGTCAATCATTTTTTTGACAGCTGGGACATGGGCTTTCCATGTTTTGACAGCTGAAACTTGGGCTTCAAGTTCACTTTCTCATTCTGTTATGTGTAACGGGCATTGTGCCATTGTGGTATGTGGTGTTTTTATGTGTGCTGTGCTTCAAGCGGGTTTAAAGTTGAGTGCTGCATTCTCTGTCTGATTTTCTATTATCTTTTTGTGTACTGTATTTTTCTTTTGCTATAAGTTCCTCTTTGTGCCTTTCTTGCTCTGCTGTTTCTGTCATGTGCTGCCTTCCCTGTCCCATTTTATATTTTGTTGTTGGCATTAAAATTCTGACATAGTATAGTGTAACATACAATAAGACAATAAACCCGTCGTTACCATATTCTCTTTGCTGCAATGTTGCTAGTGCAACAATAGATAAAGACACAAGGCCCTGGGTACTGTTTTATCAAAGCACTAACAGAAATCGTAAACTTACATTCAAATTTGAATTCTTTATAATTCTTTAACCTGCTATCAAAGACTATATCTATAGTCTCAGCTGTAACAAATTATGGTAAAGGGATATTAACAATGATTCAGTTAATCATCTCCTACAAACAATATTGTCCTCTATTTAAAGTTATAAAAAATTATAAGGGATATAAATTTGAGTGTAAAATTAAGACTTTTGTAAGTACTTTGATAAAACATTACCCTGATCACCCTATGCATCTCAATATGAGATCAACCTCAGCTCAAATATTGTCACATATACTTTTGATTTCCTTGCAGGGACCAAAACTCAAGGGGTACATGTATCACAAAACAGAAACATTGTTCTGGAGTCCATTACAGCAAAATTTCAAGAGCAACCAAACTTTTGATTAGTCTCAAAGTCTAGATTGAGGTTTGAGTAAAATCTCCATCTGAGATGAGATTTGTACCTGAGATGCCTTAAAGTTTGGAGACCGAGGCCTGTAAAACAGCACAAACAATGTTGGCACAAACTTCAACAAATACAGTCCTGAATGTCATCCCGAAAATGTTTTGAAATTGCTGTGCAGGACAATTACTTACTCCGGGAATCGAGTCACGTTTATGGTCATTTCTTTGCCAACCTTTTTTCTGTTTTGAACTTCAATTATAGTTTTGTCTTCATCCACATCCAGATTTCTTGGTCTCTGAGTGAATGTTAGAGTTCGTTCAAGCTGCAATATTAATTATAATATGCCTGAAATACACTGCCAACAAGGTTAGCGTGTTTGGTAGAGCATAAGACTGACATCAAGTAGATACAGGTTGGATTAACCACTTGATTATACAGACTAAATTTGTTGATGCTTGGACATTATCTCTACAGAATTTATGAAATTTGGATGACAAATCTAAGTTTAACAAACAATGGTGTCTTTCTGTTTACATATTTTTTATATGGCTATCATACTGTATATCTAAGAATCATAGCTTCCAAGAAGTGTCTTAACAAACATTCCTGACAATAAGCACATATAAGATTGGTACCAAAAATTCATGTGGAGATTCTTTCAAATCCAACAAATGGTTAAGGAGAAAAATGCCAAGCATAGCCTATGTTTGCCTGTCACAGTGGTCCTATTGACACACAATCCTGATTATAAGATGTGTGTCTGGTTTAGGTGCCATTAGCACAAATCCCTACACCAAACCTCACTTCATTCTATCTAGTGCAGCAAATCCAGATTTCCGGATTATTCCAGAATTGTAGAACCCTGGCAGTCAGCTTTCTGCTAAAATATGGCAGGCATATGATTGCCTTCAACTGAATTTGAACAAGAGTAGCCAGATTAAACGGCAGCACGCTAACCATTGAGCTACGGAGGCACAAGTATAACAAACTTTATGACATCCATCTATCCATCCAGACAGATGTCAAGGACAAAATCAAAGAATTTCGCCCACTATAGCACACATCAATCCTTATATTTTACCTGTATCTTTAAAGCTTGTACATGTGAAGTATGGTTGTTAGAGATGATAACACGGAGCTTCACATTATCTCCAGATCTATGTATGTGATCATGTAGTCTGCAATCAATCAATAGTAGTAATCAGACATTTATTTGTTTTACCACCCGAAGAAGGCTTATTATTAAAACAAAACAATAATCCAAAACAATAAGGTGCATTTTTTGCTTATGTGGGGCATCGGGGACATGTTCTGCAAACCATTGGGATGATCAAGAGCTATCAGGAAAAACTATGTATAATTCGTATTTCAAAATCGCCGATGAGAAATTCCTCAGTGGGACCTAGACTTAATCAAATGAAACAATTTGGTATTTTCAATGATACTAGGGGTGATATTAGGTATTATAGGAACAGTTACTCAAGCTGGAACTTTTATGTTGAATTGTTCATATCATTCAATGCAGTCCTTCAAATCCTGTTACACTGATACATCAGTCCTACGTTCAAGGAAAGTAACCTGTAAACATGTTTAACAATCCAAGGTTTTTGTCGATATAATCCTTTGTTGCAAGCTTCGTTTGCGGCATGCAATTTGAAAGTTCTAATTCCCGTTTTTTCCGTTCTCAGTTCGAAATATGTACGGATGCAAGGATTTTACTATTCACATTATTTTGTTTGCCTCTGTCCGCCATTTTGTTTAATTAAACAAATACATGCACACCACCTCGGGATATGGTTAGCCAAACTTGGTGTACGTGACAAACATGTTTTTTAAACATACCGTTCAACGAATAACAGGTGCGTACCAGATGCCAAACGTACGTCACATAATGTTTCCTTGAACGCAAGGCAGTAGATGCTGGGGCATAAAAACTAGAGTTTGATGAAAGTATAAAAGTAAATCAATCTAAGTCTCCTCACTTAATCGATGTTAATTAACATTAAAACAGTTATCTTACCTTGCAGTGACTTCAATATTTCTTCTAAAGATCAACAAGAAACTGGTTGGACATGTGATACTGGTGGCAACCGGAGGAATGCGGTAGGTAAAATGTGAAGAAAGTGGTTGACGTATATGTATAGCCTCGCTCTTCTGAAATAACAATATACATACAATGTACTGCATATATATGAGTAACTAGGGCTGGAACCACCAAGAAAAAGAACCTTGGGTATGCAACAGGTTTCCCAAATACCAAGGTATACCCACAGGTACATTTGTAAATGTATCATTGATAAACAGTAAAAAGAATATTTTAATTGATATACATTTGTATTTTTTTCTTTTTACATAGCAACGACAGAAGTTATTTCAAAATAATTCATGAGAAAAAACAAGTAATTAAGAATTGCAAGCAATACAGAAGTCCCCTACCGGTTTTAAGCCATTTTCAATGTTTCTGTTGCCATAGCAACCACAATTTTTGTCAGAATCAAAATATCTTTAGACGTGCATAATTCCCTTATTGCCCCCTATCCACATACCATTTCATTAACCTTGCTTGGAAACTGTTTGAGTTATGTCAGGATCCAGATTTTTTGACGAATGGACTGACTGACTGATGGACGGAGGGCAAACCTATAGTCCCCTCCGGTTAAAAACCGGTAGGGGACTAATAAACCTAAGAGATAGTACTATGTTATACAAGTACTTAAAATTAAATCAAAGAGCATGACTTTATCTCATTCAAGAGCCTTTTCAAAACCGTGATCATTAAATAATTGCTACATAATGTCGCTAAGCCTGGTTTTCCTGGAGAACTCCTCATATATATGGCTGTAAATAAGAGTAACAGAAACCTGGTATACAAATCAATAATCATATTGGTGATATTTTCACTTTATATCAACTAGAAGCAATGACTCAACTGACTCCCGCTATCATGATATAGTCATGTGCCATACCCTGTTTACAGTAAACAAGTCTAAATGTCCCCTACATAGCTGTCTCCCACAATGAGAATCAAGCAAAACTAGAACTATCACAGGAGTGATAAATCATACCCCCGCAGCACTGCTTGACACAGGAATATTATTTAAATTTATAGTTACTTTTATCTTTTAAAATCCAGTAAGAAACACAACATGCATAACTATATAACCTTTGACCTCTAAGTGACCTTGACCTTTGAGCTAGGAACCTAGGTCTTCTGCAAAAAAAACTACAAAAAGAAAGAAATGGAAAAAAATCCAGTATTATAAATATCCATAAAGAAATGACAAAGTTACAGAGCAGACAGGATTTTGTTCCTTTTAACCTTTGACCTCCAAATGACACACCCTCTATAAATGGTGAACATTTGTACCAAGTATTATAACTATCCAATAAGAAATGACATAGTTACAGAGCGGACACAATTTTGTGCCTTTTAACCTCCAAGTGTGACCTTTGAGCTAGGGACCTGGGTCTTGTTCATGACACACCCTCTTGATGCGGTTAACATTTCTACCAAGTAATATAAATATCTAATAGGAAGTGATATAGTTACAGAGCGGACACGATTCACATGCCTATTTGAGCCTATTAATATTTGACCTCTAAGTATGACCTTTGAGGTAGAGACCTGGGTCTTGCGCATGACACACCGTCTTTATGTGGTGAACATTTTTACCAAACAATTGTAAAATGCATTAAAACCAACAAAGTTACAGAGCGGACACGACTTGGATGCCTATATAACCATTGACCTCTAAGTGTGACCTTAACCTCTGAGCTAGTGACCTGGGTCTTGCGCATGACACATCGTCTTGATGTGGTGAACATTTGTACCAAGCGATTTTAAAATCCAGTAAGAAACGACAAAGTTACCAAGCGGACACGATTTTGCTAACAGACCGACCAACTGACCAACCGACACAGTGACTCCAGTATATCCCCTTTAAACTTCGTTTGCGAGGGTATAATTAATTACATGTGCATCTAACAGTACAAATTCCGACATAAACAGGAATGTGAAAACTGAAATTGTCAAATACATGAGCCAACTATTACTGTGCTGGATTTGGGTCACAGCAGGTCATACCCTTTCCATGCAAATTGGACAATAATGTCAATTTTCCTCCACATGTGGAGAAATTGCTGGTTCCATGCTGATATGTTAATACAGATTAATATAGAACAGTTGGTAAAGAGAAACTGCCGCCATACATAACCTGTTTAGAAACTGTGTTAAACTCAAATAAACAAACCAATAGGTATACTTGGTATGGTTTAATTCTACCTTTAACTGACCAGCCGATATCACTTTTACATTGAGACTGTATTCAACTCTAGCATTCCAGGTTATAACATCATCTCTTTTGGACATCTGGAAAGTTCCTACAGAAAAAAATTGTTTATTACAAACTATTTCAGTGGAAAATACAGAGGCTGTTTTAAAACTATGTAGAAAGAAAATTTCTATTTCAAAACTGAACAGAAAAAAGCAATTTAAAAGACATTTTAGTATCTTCCCATAAAACGGAATCATGTTCAGAATAATGTACTTTTCACACCTGTGATTTTTAACTCAGTGGGAGATACCATAGCTCACATTTTACAAAATCATACAAGTTTGAACTAACAATGTTGAAACTTGAGAGATTTGTGTGTTAATATCTGTATTCACTTTCGATGCCAATAAAGCTGCATCTTGATAAACAGACCTACATCTGTCAGCAGGGCACTATGTGTTAATATCTATATTAACAAAAGCTGGCACTGTAAGGGACATTTTTTTAAACATTGCCCTCTGAAGTGTGATGTTGAGAGTAAATACAAGTACTTTAAGTTACCAAAATTAAAAGTTAAAACATGGTCATAAAGCATTACAAAATAATCCTTTAGTTATATGACTTGTCTAGTAATGTTGACTTATGATGTTAAGTATGACTACCAAGTTTCAATTCAATAGCAATGACCGTAAACAAAATATTGATTTAAAAAAAAACTTAACCAAAATGTCTAGTTCAGTGAACTTTACTGTGTTTTAATCATAAATATCCCTTATGGATCTATATCAGTGACAAAATGTCTAAGCTAAAAAGAGACATAACTCCTTACAAAATCATCCTACAGTTATGCCACTTGTCTAGTAGGGTTATCTAGAGACAATAAATAAGTGTGTCAGTAGCTTGATTGAAAACAAAATATTGAGCTTTTAAAAAAAAATTCAACCGAAATGTCTAAGTTAAAAATGGCCATAACAACTTTCAAAATCATGCTAGAGTTATGTCACTTGTCTAGTAGAGTTGACTTATGATAGTAAGTGTGCAAAGTTTAATGCAATATCATCAATAGTAAACAAACGATTGAACTTTTTAAAATCTTGAATCGATTATGTTGATTACTATGTTTGAAAAACATGTTGCTGTACGTTTACTGCGGTGACAGGAGGGAGCAAACATGGCGACCTCCTTGCCGAAATTACACATCGACATGAAGGTGTTTTTCTCCTAAACAAAACACCAGCATCTAATTTCAAGCCTGGCATGCCCTTGCGACGATTGATTATAATGTATATTCCATGAATTCGTATCATAAAATACAATAATGATAACGTTTGACATTTTGAAAAAAAGGCTGTATTTTTCATTCAAAAATCGCCTTTATTTTAGTGTTAGCATTTGAATTAGGCAACTATATGGCACATTTTACATCACGCGCAAGTGCTACAATGGTTTCCTATTATATATGATAAAATCAGATGGCATACGCTGTTAGAAATAGTTTTGTTCAAGTGTGTGTTTTTCAAGCATTTTCAAGGCTTAGGATGAACGTTCACCTGAATGCCCTGACGAAACGGACACCCCCACGTAAACAACCAAACAAACAATCATTACCTGGTATTTCCATAGGCAGTGATATCTTGAATGGGAATAAAGAACTGCACATACATAATGGTTCTGAAACATACAAACATAACAATATCAAGGACTTATATAATGTCACTTCATAATACATGTATATTACAACACCTAGAACACACTTTAACACCATCTCAATAACAAGACAATTTTGCTTTCTAAAATGTCTTGCACATATTTGCATATAAATTCAACCTCAATAAAAGACCATCTCTTAGTGTACAAGTGAATATTACTGCAGGGTAAAGTCACAGGTTACTGTATCATTGATTTTATTTTTTTTATAAAATTGATGTACAGTATAACTTGTATTAAGCGACCACCCTAGGGAAGGTCTGAAAACGGTTGCTTAACGGAACAGTCGTTTAACACAAATGTAAGAAACATTGAGTGTAATTAACGAATTTCCGATTTTAGGCTGTCTGATTACTTTTGAACTTCAATTGTAAAACATTAGTGTGTAAATCAATTTTATGATGATTCTTACTTGTATGCATTGTTTTCATAAGCATTTCAATTTATCATTTTAATAATCTTACTGATATTACACAATGCAATTAATGTAAGTCAGTTTTGCTTGCACTCGAAGAAAAAAACCCAGAAAAGTCCGGGGTTTAGCCCAATCTAAATGAACGGAGACAACAAGTTGATTGCAGCAAAAGATACAACAATTAATCCGTAATAATGTTTGTAATCGGATTAAAATCATCTGAATGACATGCCCTAGGGACACAATTGTGATTATCAATGGTGTTAATTGGGGCCCAATTAACAAAAGACAAACTCTGAAGTGTGAACAAACAATGATTTATGACGAGGTATCAGGTATAAATTAACAAACTGTCACTACAGACGACCAGTTATTTACGCTTAATGCAATTTTACTACTGAATTATAGTGCTTAAACAGTGGTCGCTGGTCGCGTAAGACAAAAGTCGCTTAATACAATAGACAAATAGCGCAAATATGGTCGGGAGGATTTGAAACCGGTCGTTTAAGACAAAGGTCGCTTAATATGTGTGGTCGCTAGTACAAGTTGGACTGTATTCTAAGAAAACATAAATTTTATAAAGAATATATATATTTTACTCTTTATCAACGACACAGTTACCTGTGGTTAAAGTTAGCATATTTTTAAGTTCAGACATTTAGTCTGCTGAAATAAATGCGAAATTTCTTTGCAGCATTCTTTGCAGGCCTAAGTAACTTAAAATCTGCAATTTGATATTGAGCTGTATAAAAGAAATTTCCTCTAAGTAGAACCACTGAAACTTGCATAATTTAAAAAAAAATGAAAAAAAAATGTTTTCTGTAGATCTATTAAAATATATTTATTGATACTGGCTCTACAGTAGGCCAAGTGAAAAAAAAATCCAAAAAAAAAAATTCAATTTCAATTTTTTTTTTAAGTTATGCAAGTTCCTGTGGTAGAACTGACAAGTTCTATGCTAATTGCTAGATTATCTATCTATTATCAATATTTCTAAAATCCAATGAGAAGCATGTATCAGTGTTTTTAAACGTGTTTCAGTCACTTCAATAGCTTTTTGGGAATTAGAAACCAGTTTTAACTTCCTGTAGCTCAAATGGTAGAGATTTCACCCTATCTGCAAAGGGTTTCATGTATGAGTACTGATCAGGTTGCACATTATTCTCACACTGTGACATAATTATGGTGCCCAACATAAAACAATGCATAATATGAACTAAGGCACAGCCTATTTTAGCGAATTTTATCTTAAATATTAAATTGTTCATTTTCATAATTTTTTTCAATTCTCATAGCTCGCTGCTACATGTAAGTATTGAAACACAGCAGTAGACACTGATGTCCTTAATTATTAGTAACATGATCATCAAGTACAGAATGATTGCTGATCATATGATTCATATATGTTAAGTCAGTAGAAAATTTGTGACATTTTTGGGTACGAAGTAACGAAGGACGATAGTCGATAGGAACCTGCTTTCGTTTTTAAGTTCACTGTATAACTACCTTGATTATGTGTATAATAATACGACTTTCCTGGTTTAGAACAAATACTTTTATGGCGTAATCAGTTGATCAATTACTGATTCTATGCAGGCAGTCACATTCTGTGTTTTCTCTCTGTTTTCCCAGCGTTCCAAGATGGCGGTCGATCAAAGTGCTATACGAAGCAACAGAGTATTTATCTCCCTTATTAAAATGTGTTCTAGATGGGCCTACTGAGTTTTTGTCATACTGAGTTTTTGTCATTAAAATATAAAAGAAAATTTATGAGCTACAGAATAACGCATTTTAGGTAACTTTTGTTATTCTATTGGCGGCCATTTTTCAGTATCTTTCTGTCCCTGCGAGACCGTAACACAAATTTTCAGATCCAATAGTGAATTCAAACTCTGACCAAACCACGTGACACGTTGACTTAATGCGAAATTTATTCTGGCGCTTTGCCCCCGAAAATTCGCTATTACACTTTTAGAACATTCCAAAGAGGTTCTGCATACCTCAGGAATTTGAGACTGAATTCTTTGAAGGAGGAGTTCACGCAGTATTGTACATAGAATTTGATTACTGATAGGGGAGGAACTTGATTGGAGGCCGGATAGGTCAGTTGGTAGAGCATTCCCCTTGTAAGCGAATAGTCCTGGGTTGAGCACATTTCCTCGCCCCAGCTGTTACATTTAATGTGCCTGTTGCCTATTGTTTAAGGCGACAAACATAAATAATATTCTTATGCCAATAAAATAAACTGAAAATGAACTGAAAAAAAAAATTTATAGTTAAAGTTGAAGTCTAGGACTACAAAGACCAAGCTATAAAACATACCTTCAGACTGGTAAAGGATTTCATTGCAGTCAATGTAATATCTCCGATCTGTATAGTGTTCTTGTTCTTCCGCTAATGAACCAGTCTTATGTTCATATTCAACTGCATAAACAAAACACACATATATTGTTTGGTGTCTGTACAGATTCAGAGGTTCCATTTGCCTAGGGAGTAAGGGGTTTTGACCCTTGAAAGTTCCGAAAAGCCACATTTTGACCCTCAAAATTTTGGTTTGAAGGGATATTCTCTTTTAAAATCATGGGTATTCTGACTGTAAAATTTAGTCAAAAGTATCAAAATGACCCTTTAGATTCAGGAGCTAGTGGAACTCCTGTGATTGTACCTAAACAGGTACCTAAAATACAGTTACATGTAGTCTTTACTTGACTGTCATACTGCGTTCATTTTTAAAGTGCCCTTTTCCACAATTTTTCAGTCATTAACAGCAGTAAGTTGACACCATGTAGAGAACATGACCACAGCTGAAGTGCAAAGATGGACTCACAAAAGGACAACACCATTTCAATATTTGAATAATCCCTCTCATGACTTCATCAGTGACTGTGAGGATATATAAACTCAAATTCTTTTCAAGACATCAAACACAAATGTCCCAGGTGATGGTCACTTGTCAGTCCACTATTAAACAATAAGTTAGCTTTCTGTAACCTACAAGTTGCATGATTGGTCAGAACATGTATACATATTGTAGGAATTTACTTTTCATAACAACATCCCACTGGATAACTTTTTTACAGGAAATTTAACCATTAAAATAAATGGTTCAGGCATAATAATTTAAATATTCAGAAGCTCACAACTACTTACATTTTTCATATCCACGAAAGCAAACTTCAATTCCTCGGCCTTTTGTAGGAGTTACAATTCTTAAGTAAACACAACTGAAAAAAATCCTGATTAATTGAAATGGCTAATGAACCATTGTTATCTCAAGTGGGCTAATGACTGATAAATTCCGTTTTAAATGACGAACTTTAGCTTGACTTGTCCAAGATATTGTCTATGATTTGGTCAACCTTGACCTTCTATGTGTGAATACAGAAACCAAAGAATTTATTAATGATATAAGATTACTACAAAGTGATGGCTCATTTCTGTATTTCAATAAACTCAAAATGAACACAATATTCAACTGTTGTTTAATTCATCGTCTATATTAAGTATAATATTTAACCTCAGTACAACTGAATCTGAACTATTTTGTTTCAAAGATTTTATAGGCCTACATAGTGAATAAATTATTACACAGCAGACTTCTGGAAAACCATCCGATCAACGGACCTGACCAATAAATTTTGACCAGGTACGTCGGACAAAATCTTTCTAACAGTCTGTCTGTCCTGTCTGTCCGTCTGTCCTGTCTGTCTGTCCTGTCTGTCCATCCTGTCTGTCCGTCCGTCTGTCTGTCCAAAACTCTTTTTAAGCCTAACTTGTAAATGTGTAATTTAATGTATGAGTTTACTCACTTTACATAACTTTACTACGCATGATTGAAACAACGCGCATGTGACAAAAATAATTGAAGTGGACAATAAACATGGCACCTGTAATCAGGTAATTACCATGTGAAACTGGTTGTAAATATTTCAAACTGATTTATGTTTCATTGTATATGACTAGTCGTATATTATACAGGTCTACATGTCAATTCACTGCAAATTACATGTAAGTATCATAAACTGACAATTTTTTTAGGACAGAGTTTTATTTTAATAGTCTTGTCAGACCAAAATTTAATGCTCAATCAATTTATTTCAACTTTTAGGAAGACTGCAGTAAATAGAAATTTACCATTCGCATTGCAAACATTAGTTGCATGTCTTCAATGATAATAATAACGTCTTTATTTTCTGTGGATAACATAATTGGCATAATGACTCATAATTATGATTACATTTGATAAATCTATGTAACATCAAAAGGTCGATGTCAGTATGAATAAAGAACATTTAGTTGTATCCTGGATAATCCAGAACTAATCCTGATCATTCTCAATATCGACATTGCAAGAAAAAAACATGTTTCTATGGATTCGAAATTTCACGGTCAGGGGGTAGCAAGTAATAGGCCGTATAGCGGGAGTGTATATAAAAAATCTTTTTTTTAACGTTTAAACATGAAAAATATATAAAAAAATTATTGCACATTAATTTATCATTAAACATCTTTGGTTTTAAACTTTAGCAAGAATTATCATAAAATATGCTTTATATTTGAAATATTGAATTATATTCTACACTGCCACTTCCGTAGCGCGATACCGATGACTAGAAAATATACGCATTTTTCAAGTTAAACATATTATTTACGCAAAAATGTTGTCAGCGAGGTAGTCAAATAGTGTTGTCATTGTGTTCAAGAAGGACTTTTTACGAATTCTTATTATTTGGCTAAAATAATTCCGATTATTGTAGGTCTGGTTGCTCTATACGCTATATGCTTCGACCACCCTGATGTATATTCGGAATATCTCGCACATTGCCGCTCAATTAATTTCGTAATTCCGGAAAACAAGTTTTAACCAGTAATGTCGATATGGTGAATAAACAGATAAGCTGTCTGCAAGTATCTGCTTTTAAATTCTGACGGTCCAGCCACTACAGGCATCATTGTATAGATTGCGTCGAAATGGTTTGACTACTATCAGTTGATCAGGGCGTTTTATTCATGTCGCGGAAACACATGATAATGTGAATTTTACGATCAACATCAACATACCCGTATATTTCCTCCCCGCTACAATATTCACTTTTATTTGTTCTTAACCATATCTCATTTTCCATATTTTGCAATGCATACTTTTATCAGAACAAGTAAAAGGTACTTTTAAGTTTTTACAAACATTAGGCAACACACCCTTATAATGTAGGAAGGACAGACTAAACAACTTGGAGTTGAATGGTAGTGTCTAATCTACTGACACATTCTACTAACAACATAGATATAGAGGGATTTCACTTATGGATTTACTGACAAGTTAAAAATGGAGTGTGGAAGATGTATACTGGGTCCTGCAGCGCGGGAAGGATGAGACAGGTGGTTAAGTGAACATGGTTTATAAAAATAAATAGATGTAGATCAGGCAAATATTTTGTAACACTTTGTTACTTCAAGATCTCACAACAAATCATTCATAGAACTCCGAGCCAATTACGAACCATATAAAAACAGCTTCCTGCAACATACGATCTCTGCAGAAGTACACGGCCTAGACAGTGCCCTGGGTTTTATGTTTTTAAAATGTAAATATATAGATTCTATTATGCTCACATTTGAGCTTTTAAAACCTTGTGATGAAGTCAATAGCCCGTGATGCGTTTACCCCAGGGCAGTAACTAAATAGAACTAGAATAATTGATTATGGAAGATGAACAATAAAAATAAGAAAACAATATATTTAAATTCAGCCAAAATAAAGGTGGCCCAAATATAAAGATCGGGACTGATACAAAATATCTTTACAATAATACCAACGTTATATACTCACATATATATCATTTTATTTGATGCTTATCCCCTTCCGACAAGGAGTAATCCTGGGGTAGTTGCTATCAATACCATATCGATCGTACCCTATGCAAAGAACGGATTTTCACGGAACTCCTTATCTTACATTTTATTTGGGATACTTTTTGAAGTCAAAGTCTACAGGTCTTCTGAATACAATAGCAACCAAAATAGCTGGTCCACCATTAAATAATGACCTTGTAAAACTGGGAAAAGAGTTGCGAAAAGCCAGAAAAATAGCGAAAAAAGGCGGGCCTCTTGTCGATGAAGACTATTTCATTCAGAAAAAGAGTGAAGGAAAATCAACAGGAACACGACCAGCCAACCACATGTATAACAATACATGTACCCAATCACGCTTCACTCCAGATGATATATCTTCAATCAGCTCAGACTATTCTGAGAACACATCTGTTGATGAGGAACAAACGGAACCAAAATGTGTTAGTACATCTAGACTCAGCTTCACAGAAACTGACATTGAAAAGGAAACAAAAATAGAACCAGCTACCCAAAACCTTCAGACAACAGAAATTTTACAACTGCATCAAAAGAACGAAGAACTTACAAAACAAAACATCCAGCTCATGTCCGAAAATAAGAAACTTCATTCAATAAAAGACGACCAACATAAAAAGTTATCTGATCTCGCAGACAAAACAGAGAAGCTTAAAAAGACACTTGGCAATACCCAAGCAAAGGCCAATGAACAAGCTAAGCAGATAACATCACTATCAGGGAACTTGAAAATCACAGAGGAAAAATTACAATTCCTCACCACAACATCATCACAAAATACAGAAATAGGAAAAGCTGAAACAGCAATGAAAGAAGAAATTTCATCCCTCAGGTCTGACTTCAATGAACTAAAAAAACAACTGACATGCAACAATCCACCATCAAAACAAATCTCAGAACCAGCAGCTCCGCAATCATCCACATCAATTACAGAAACCCAGCAACTCAAAGAAAAACCGAAGGTTCTGATCATGGGAGACTCAGTCACACGTGTACTGAAAACATCCGTGTTGGCTGAGGATACTATGGATGTTACGATAAAGACACATCCTGGTGCCAAATTGACCAACATCAATGATAGCTTAATCTCTCTACAAGAACAGCACAACAACTTGCATACATTTGATTCCATCGTCATTCATGCCGGAATTAATGACATTTCAAGCGCCGAAGAACCAAAAGCTATTCTTCAACACTTCCAGGAACTAGTTAAAAATATAAAACATCATCATAAACAACCAAACATTATTATATCATCAATACTACCGAAGAAATATGACAGACTCTCTACAACTAACATCCAAATTCTCAACAATTCACTCCAGACGTACTGCACAGAGGAAGAAGGCCTGACATTCATAGACAACACAACACACTTCATGTTCAATGATAAAGCTGCAGACAGAACTCTCTACCGAGATGAAGTTCATTTATCTTGGAAAGGTGCTGCAGTCCTCTCGAATCAAATAAAAACAACTCTACATAATACATACAACATACTACAGAAACAACAACCTGCTATAAATTTTCATCGGGACCAGGACCAGAAATGGACCAAATATCAGCGCTATCCACGACAACAATACCGAAGATAGATACATGTATTACCACCGACGACTCATTAGTGATAATGGACACCAATGAAACAATAAAACAATCTCCATTTAAAATACTCGAACAACCACAACATATTAAAAATCAGAACCCAGTCATTCAAGAGACTACTTGTATAAAGAAATTTTCAAATTCTAAAAACTGTAACCAAATACACAATGACACCAATTCACCTGATGACGTGTTCTTCCATAAACAAGGACTCAACTTTTCCCACCTTAATATTCATTATCTGTGTCCAAAATTTGATGAACTGAAAATATTATTGGCTGATCATGATGAAATCGACATATTGTGTCTCTGTGAAACATTCCTGAACAAGCAATTTGATGATAATGAATTTCAATTGAATAACTACAACCTCTTTCGACTTGATAGACCAACTAATGGAGGAGGTCTGGTAACTAATGTCAGCTGCAAATACCAATGTGAACAGAGACTCGATCTGGACCGAGAACAGATAGAAGCAATATGGCTAGAAATTAAGGTCTCAAAACAGAAACTATTCATTTTCGGGTATATCTACCGTCCACCATCATCAAGTACCAATTGGAATGATGAACTTGAAATCATTTTGGAACACTTATATGGTGAAAACAAAGAAATTATCTTGTCAGGAGACTTTAATTATAACATTGTGGACTCTGAAATTGTTAATAATTCATGGAAAAATATAACTGATGCATTCAACTTGAAACAACTGGTTGATGAACCCACCAGAGTAACTCCAAATACTTCAACCATCATCGATCACATATACACGAATACACCGTGCAATATTGTTGATGTTAAAATACGTAAAGTTGCATTGAGCGACCACTACCCTGTATGTTTTACGCGTAAAACGTCATCTAATAATAGCAATGGTCCAATCCATAAAATTATAACTTACAGAAATATGAACAAATTTAATGAAAATGACTTTCTGCAGTCATTAGTCACCCTACCTTGGTCAGTCATAGAAATATATGATGATCCTGATGACACATTGGATTGTTCATTGACCTTTTTACAAATACTCTAAATTCATATGCTCCAATTAAACAAAAACGTGTGAAGAATGTTAATTTGCCGGACTGGTTTAATCCTGACATTGCTGAGGGAATAAAGAAACGAGATAGTGCTAAGGTATCAAATGATACAGTCAACTACGAATACTGGCACAATAAAGTAAAACTCTGTATATCCAATGCAAAAAAAATCATTCTATAACACTACAATTAATGAAAATAAAAATAATCCCAAGAAACTTTGGAGAAATCTGAAAGACTTATCAGGAAAATCAGCCAAGCACCAAACCAACTTTATAAAAGACACAGTAGGCAATCCAATTCAGGACCCACAAACAACAGCTGGAATTTTCAACAACTTCTTTACTAACATCTTCAAAATGGCTCCAAATGAATGATGCAACATTACACAAAGGGACAAAACTGCACTAAAAGAATTTGTTACCAGTCACACAAACGCATCTACAAATTTCAATATTCCCTACATTACTCAAGAGTTTGTCACAAAAAAACTACAATCACTTGACATAAGTAAAACAACAGGTCTAGATGGATTGGGGGCTAAATTTCTTAAGATGAGTGCAGATATCATATCTAAACCTATAACTTACATCTTTAACCAAAGTATTTCAAAATCCAGTTTTCCACAACTTTTCGAGAGAGCAAAAGTCATTCCAACCTATAAAAGGGAAGTAAATCTGATACAAATAACTACCGTCCTATCTCTATTCTTCCTGTACTGTCAAAAATCCTTGAAACCCATGTGAGTGATCATTTGAAAATATACCTTGACAAGACCCAATCATGATTTCGCTCTAACCACTCCTGTGAAACTGCGTTATACATGGATAAATGCCATAAATGATAAACCATACACTATTATTTGATAAAATGGTAGAATACCGCATCTCAAGTCCATCACTTCAGTTGTTTCAATCTTACTTGTCAGGCCGATCCCACAACAAGTGTCTATTCAAGGCAAGCTTTCCACTTCTCTTGAAATAACATCAGGAGTACCCCAAGGATCTGTCCTTGGGCCCATACTATTTATCCTTTATATAAATGATCTACCTCTGCATGTACAAAATTCTTCTACTGACATGTTTGCCGATGACACTACTATATCTGCACTTGGGTCATCCATTAATACTGTCTGCCACACTTTACAAATTAGCCTTGATACAGTAGATGAATGGTGTCAAAGGAATTCAATGATACCAAATCCTCAAAAGACTAAAGCAATGATGATCTCACCTTCAAACACTATTTACACGACACTAAATACACACACTCATCACAACCTGCTTTTACAAAACCAGAACCTAGATTTCACTGAAGTTGAAAAGTTGCTAGGTGTCCATGTTGACCACAAGTTAAGCTGGATTATTCAAGTTGAACACATACTTAAGAAGTGTAATTCTCTGTTGTATCTGCTTTTAAGAATAAAGCAGTATCTCAGTATTCACATGAGAAATTTTTCTTCAATGCTTATATCTTGCCACACCTTGATTATTGCTGCACTATCTGGGGCAATTGCAGTGATGGATTATTAAATAAGTTGCATAAATTCCAGAAAAGAGCAGCTAGAATAATTCTAGACAAGCCTTATGATGAACCAACGCAAACCTTATTCAATGATCTGAAATGGATGAAAATACAAGACCGTATATCTTATAAAAAAGCTGTGTTTGTCTATAAATCCTTAAATAATTTATTTCCTGAGTACATGTCTAACCTATTTACTGAAACTAATAATGCATCCTTAAGATCCCATTCAAACAGTACTCTCTACATTCCAAAACCGAGACTAGAATTCTGCAGAAAATCTCTTGCATACTCTGGTCCAAAAATCTGGAACATAATACCCCTAAACATACGTCAGTCAAGTTCACTAAATATCTTCAAAAACACATATCTCACATGGATTTACTCTGGTGGACATAATGATGTTTCTTTGTGAATACTGTCACAATTAATACTATTTTGCTCTGTGAATAGTATCACATAATTATATTGTTTTATGTCGATTAGTGAATATTTTCACATGTTTATTATTAAAAATGTATTATCAAAATGTTTATGTTTTTTCTTTTCGGGAGTATATTATCATTAATATATGTTTTTTCGCTTACTCTTGTAAACATGTACATGTACAAATCATTCGTCATAGAGGCTCACAGGGAAGACTGGGCTTGCCCAACTGTGTTGCCTCTTTAAATAAAGTCGTTATTATTATTATTATATCATCAATATATATAGTGTTTTGTTATTTGCTTGGTGGAAGCAGTGAATACAGCGAACGTTGAAATCTAGATTAAATGTACATGTGCAAAGCGATGTTTTTGCAACATGGAATGGTGACTACACATTGTCCATCAATGCCGACACCAACTTTATACCGTAAAATGGCGAAGAATTTCAATTGCAGAAAGAACACACTTACAGGTGCTGCCTCACAGATTGGGCTATTGTTTGTATATCGTGATTTTCCTACCTAACCAAGTATTGATGTAATAGAAAGCCACTGACGGTTGATTTCTGAAAGATTTGGTGTAAATAAACAATTTTAACCACTCTCGATATCACCCTCTGACTATTTTTGTCTTGAAAAAAAGCGTTAAGTTTCCTTCCACTATGCTTTGTGAATTATGTAATTCACACGTGATCGAACTGTAACATCAACAAATTACAGCGTAAACGTCAGTGAGGTATTTGGTTTGATTTTCGATTCGTTTTCATCAAATGCGAACAATTTTCAGGCAATTTAAGTAATAGAATTGTTAATTCTATAGGGTATTAATACCCTATAGAATTTTTTATGTAAAACTACTAAATAACTACCAAATGCCGAAGTTTCTCAAGTTATTTTAGATGTCAGTGTGGTTGTTTATGGAATATACAGCCAACTATACCAAACTTACGCGAATATTGGCAATTTTATTTTATTTTTGCAATACACTAATATGTGAGGCAGTCCCTTTAACAAATCTTATAAGTGTGCATGTATATATTTACCCATAACTCGGTCAAAAAGTGTTTGATCTTCTTGAAATGTTCAACATATACACGTAGCTTGAATACGTGGAATTACAATCCAATTGATTTTATTACAATCTGATAATAATTTTACAAACAGAGTAAACCAATGATGACATCAGCCAAAACTGATGTCACGGATTTTTGTCGTGTGTTCATCGGGTGTTTATCAGTTTGTTAATGAAGCTATGTTTCTTCTTTGCTGATCAATGTTGTGTTCAAGTCTATGTTCTTATCACGGAGACAGAAATACAGAAAACAATGATAAGAATAAAGCCCAATTTAGGTTTATTCAACCCAAAACGCAATTTCGGAAGAGTTACCTCCCTTTGACCACAAAATTCAAACTGTATTTTTAAAAGTTAAAAAACACCATATTGTTGAGTGAAAACTTGCATAAGTTTGTGTTTTTTCAATGTAACGATATATCTTAAATTCTAATTCACGATAAATAAAAATAATTTTCGCCTACGCGTAAATTTCTCGTGCATTTTACGTGTTTCGTTGTTTAATGATTCAGTGATCCGTTGTTTTTAATTTTGAAGTAAAAACTTAATTAATATGATTTCGGTTTAGTTAATCGCATATACACAAAATTGCATGCAAAAATATTTATAGATAAAAAAGTGATACATGAAAAACACTTGCACACTTTTAAGATTTGTTCAACAATTCTTGTTTCTAGAGTTAACATACGAAACTAATTTTTTCTATCATTATCAGAGTATTTACAATTGAAGAGGTTATGAAAATTCGTTCTGACGTAAGTGAAAATCTGGACGGATATCAAAATAATTCTCGAGCTTGTGATCTGTTTTATAAATTCTTTAATTAAGACATTTAGTTGATTCATTTACATCACTAACTAACAGCATACTAATATTTTAAGCACTATACGACTATTCGCTTATTTATGGGATTGATAACGAGGAAACGTCCTAAATCACCAGATACAATTGTATGGAGGGTACCTTTTTAACATGTTAAATATGTTTAAGAAAATATGTATGAACTATTTCAATCATTGATAAGTTACTAAAACCCCACAACCGTATTGTTAGTATGAATACAATAGTACACTTAACAAAGTATGCATGTATTATTTGCCCATAAATAACTTTTAAGTCAATACATGTTTGATATTGTTCAAATTTTTAACATATGTAGCTTTGATATGTGGAATTACAATTAAATTAATTTTAAAGTTTTTGAGTTTATTTATTATTTTTTTATTTTTTTTAATTTCAAATTCTTATCTAAATTAGCATCGGGAAATGTAGGTTCAAATTTTCATCATCAGTACGATATATTTGCCCAACAAGATCAGCTTCATTAATCTTAAAGTCAAAGCATATTATAAAAAAATCAAACAAAGACGATTGCTAGGACATGTTCTAAGATTGTCACGACAACGCATTGTTAAAACAGCATTACATGTATGTTGGACTTCATATAGAATGAGGGGTTACTATTTGATGGGGTATTGTTATTTACATTGTCCTGTTCCATTATGTTGTCTCTGTGGTGAAGTTTTGCGCTCCGTAAAATGTTTAATCTCCCACTGGCATTTGTCACTGTTCGTACTGCGGTAGCCTTACAGCAAACATTATTTTATGTTAACATTGTCCACTATATATAGTTAAATAGAATAAAGAAAAAGAAAAGTTGTTTTTTTCCCATTGTGCCTTTTGTTTCACTGTTCATTTTCTAAGCGCCGTTTTGCTACTTCGTAGTCCAGACTGCATATACAGAACAGAACAGATATTTATTCAGATTTGTACATAGTACATCATCAATACATATAACATATAAACATATATACATACATAAAGTTATCACATGTTTATTTTGTTAGTAAATAAATTGACAGTCGAGGATAAACTATAGTATGCGTTGTTAGTTCATATTATTCAAAATATTATTTCTAATTATTACAGCTTTCTTATAATATATTGCTAATTTATATAACTGGGTTTTATTTATAGAGTTCAATAGTTCCAAAAAATTAAACATACTTGGTCTAACGTAGTAGTATTTTTTAATATATATTTTTCTCAGATCATCAAAATACGGGCAAATTATAATAAAATGATATTCGTCTTCAATATCTCTTAAATGACAACATTGGCATACTCGCTCATTTCTTTCTAGTCTATTTCTTGAATATCTTCCAGTATGTATTCTTAATGAATGTGCCGAAATTCTTAATTTTGTAATGACATGACGTAATGAAAATGTTAAAATGTCTAAATAAAAAGTAAATATTCTTCATAATAAAAATTTAATTTAATATGATTGTAAAGGTTAAGCACTCCACTTGTTACTTTATATGTACGCCAGTTTTGAATAAAACAATCTATGACACGTTGCTTATAAACACTCAAAAACATATTTACATTTAAAGATTCGGGATACTCCCATACATCAACAAAACCATAAGTAGATAACATGTTTTCTATATTTGCCACCCAATTTGAAACGCCATTTTTACAATCTGCTAGTGCTTGGTTATATACTCTGTCTAAGATTATGTTGTCTGTATTTAATAATTTAAACCAATATTTTAGTATGCGTAAAAATCTTGAAATATACAATGGATACCTGCCAAGCTCCCCATACACTCCTGTCGCGCAAGTAGAAGTCCTTACATTTAAAATACGTTTACAAAATTTGAGATGAATCCTTTCAAGTTCTTAATTTTTACTAAAGCCCCATATTTTTGAAGACTAATTAAGTATAGAACCAACAAAAGAATCGAACAATTGGCAAAGTATTTTAGGTTTTAACTTGAATTTCTTACAATTAACTAAAAGTGTATTTAAAGCCTTCAATGCATTGCCTACTACATATTGCTGATTTAGATTAAATGACCCCGTATAATTAAACACTGTACCCAAATAGTTGAAATTATCTACAGCTTCAATATTCACGCCATTATAAATCCAATTTTCATTATTAAATAGTCTACCCCTTTTACGGAATACTACGATTTTTGTTTTATTTGTGTTAACCTCTAATCCCCATTGATTACAATAATCGCACAGTAGATCTAAACTATTTTGCAATTCTTCCGGATTTTTACCAAGAATTACCATGTCATCAGCAAAAAGCAATATAATTAAAACGATATCATCTATAGTAGTATACATACATATACTTGTATAAGGCTTCTTCTTTTCTTCCAAAAATGCATGTATATTGTTTCTTCAGGTGATATATTGGCTTACAAACTTAATTAATGAAGAATTATTTCAATCTCCATTTGAGGTACATCTTTTATATGAAATGACTTTTCTGAAAAAAATTGTCTTTGAATTGCTTTGCTATTATAAAACAATTATGAAACAAAGCAACATCACATAACCCTTATCGTGCTAGATTCCCAGTGGGCCTATCAGCTGACCAGTGCTGAATTATATTAGCAGTCTACTTGAGATAAAAATCTCATCTGATAGTGACTCTGTTTAGTATCTAATTAATGGTATTAATTTATAAAATACTGATATAAACCCTATACTTTATACAAAGACGATAACATAAGTTACACATTGATATAATTTTGATAATTATTGGTATTTCACACATTATGATATTCAGCAGTATGTTAATGCAATGTGAAATATTTCCATGCACTTCATACATAACGCTATGCTAAATATTATGAAGTAGGCCAATAATAAATACCAATCGCAGAATTGAATATTCCGACTAAATCTGTCAGAATATAATGATGCATTTATTTCAATTATTAATATTTCAAATTTCGTTGAAAAAATGCATTTCATGTTAATTATTCTTATATATTCATTCTAAAACATCTTGCGCATTCCTAGCCGATCGTCAGCCATTTTAGTTTCGGAATTTCCAACAAATGTTAGACGGTAATTTTAACGTATTTGGTAGTTGATTGGCTGATATTATTTTTACAAATAGTTTCGTAATTTACTACTGAATAAATTATAGTTAAATTTTATTCATGAATACTACAAGCAAGGTGAAACGAGGCTTAAACGCCAAACCCACTAGCGCAACTGTATAGCGCGACTCACAGTCGCGCTCAGCAGTGGTGGAAAGTATCGTGTAGCGCGACTCTGAGTCGCGCTAAGCACGATAAGGGATAAAGACCACCCCAATAATGAGACGAACTCAAAATTAGGACTGCAATTTGTGGGTACGTTTCATCTGTTTGCTCATTATTCAATCTCAATATTACGACCAACTGAATAAAAAACCTTGTTTTAAGGGTCTAAGGGGTGGTCTGCTTATTGAGGTTTCACTGTTTAGGTAATACAGCTAATCTGGATTGTTCCCTGTTCACAAAGAGTATCCAGTTTTTATATAATTTATAAATGTATGGTTCTCCTTTTGCATATGACTGATCGAGCTATTTAAAATTAACACTTTATGGAGTAGTGAGAATAACATTGTTAAGTACACTGCACAAGAAATAAAAGCAGCATTTATAGTTTAACAGCTTATTCTGAAAAGGGAACATTTACGTCTTTTAATGGTTCTTTTTAACAATTAACCTCTATAAAGAAATACAATGAAATGGACATATAATGTCATACAGTCGTATACATATGATGTCTTTTTACGCAAACAATTTAAATTTTGCTACAAATGAATTCAATTAGGTATACTAATATAACACAAATAAAAAATATATGCATTTTGACTTTTTCTAGGAAAACAAATGGCGATAAGGCTAAATAATGTTACACCAGAAGAACATAATAAAAAACGGACCGGGAAATGTAAAAAGTCAATTTAGTCTTAATGATATGAGCCGTTCTCCAGGAAAACCGGGCTTAGTGACATTGTATAAGTATTTATGTAAAAAGGATAAGAAAACTCTCTTAAATGACAAAAAAGGTCATACTCTTTGATTTAAGTTTAAGTTCTTAGATAATATAGAACTATGACTAAGATTTATCTTTTCTCATGATTCATTTTAAAATATCTTCTCTCGTTGCTATGATGACCAATTTCTGAAGAGTATCCATATTGAGAAAACGAGGGGTTAGTGGTTGAAAGCAGTAGCTACGTTTCTCTAAAGCTATAATTCACGATTAAGATATGTTTTATTGAAAAAGCAATTTAATTCTAAAATGTGATACAATTTTGAAAAGTTTACGTCAAGAACTCATCAAATACTGGTTTTATGAACTTTTTGTTAACGTCACTAACAAAGTAGGGGGGAGTGGTTAGTTTTAAAAGTCTATAACTTTGTAATTTAATTTTATATTTTGCTCAAATTTTCAGAAACTGTTCAAAAGAGTCTTGTCTTTCAAATGCTAAATTATTCATATTTTTGTCACTAAGCCCGGTTTTCCTGGAGAACGGGTCATATACATTTTCATTGTTAGATGACGATCTTTGTTTAAAGAGTTTTGAATTTTTGAGTCTGATAGGTAACTATGTATTTTACAGTCGTCAAATACCAGGCGTCTACAACCTAGTATACATGTATAATTGAACTGTTTAACAGCATGCAAGTTTGTAATTTTATTTATTGCTGACTGTCATTTAGAACGTGGCATTTATATATATTACTTTACTTAAAAACTCGAATCATACGTTAATTAATTAATTTTAATTGAAAATATTTATATAGCGCCTTATAAAACAAGTCTCTAAAGCGCTGTACACGCGAAAGTTAATTTATTGAAAATTGGTAAGTGTCTTGAAAATCTAACATCCACTGATCACTGATATGCCATTTTAAACATGTGCGTTTTTAGTGTCTTTTTGAAAACCAGCAGAGAGCCAATGTTTTTTATTTCTATTGACAGACTGTTCCACAGGGTGGCTGCACATTTGTCAAAACGCCTTTCACCGTAGGTCTTAGTTTTTGTTCTCGGAACGTTTAACAATTTGGCTGAGTCTGATCTCAGGGATCTTGTTGGGTGGTACTCAGTTACCAACTCATTCATGTAAACAGGAGCAAGTTCATGTTTGATCTTAAATCTGTATATAATGACCTTGTACTGTACTCTGTATGGCACCGGAAGCCAGTGCAGTGAATGCAGGATCGGTGTAATGTGTTCACGCTTTTTTGTAAGTGTGATCAAACGAGCAGCAGTGTTCTGGATACGCTGCAGTTTGCCTACGTGCCCTTGATAATGTAACATATTCCTCACCTTTTCTAATTTTTCTATAGATTTGTCGTTTTTTTGTTAATTGTCTAATGTCTGTATACAGAACTGACAAATTACGTAAGCAAAGTCACCCTGATTTCATAGCAAAAAGATTATATTAAGTCAGACAGGGAAGGCAGTACTCAACTTAACCAGACGAGCACAGAAAACAATAAAAACACACAAGCACAATGCCCAACTTAACCAACCGAGCACAGGAAACATAAAACACAGAAAGACACAATGCCCAACTAAACAGGCGCAGATCTAAGTCCAAGCTGTCGAAAAGTATTATAAATTATAACTAGCTGAATGACCCAGTTTCCACAGCAAAATGTCTAGTTTTGCTGTCAGAAATCTCAAAACGAAGAAGTGCCCAACACACTACCGACCAAGAAAATTAAACATCCCTTGTCCCACTGTTTAAAACATGAACAGAAAAAATTCCTCAAACAAAAGGCGGAATGCCTACGCTGAATGACCTAGTTACAACAGTAAAAACCTAGTTAAAACAGTAAAACTGCTGAACTACTCAGCGATTGACGTCAATCACTAATTTGACAAAAACAAAAGTTGTCACACGAAGCACTCTTTCGCATATTGTTGTTCATAAGTTGACAATCAAAATATTGAATGAATGTCATTGGTTTCGTTACTATTTGTGCTTGTCCGTCACCATCCCGTGTACCCCGACAATATGTGCTAGCCTGAACACTGCTCTGTTAGCCTGCGGCAAAAATTTCAACATTCAAGAGGTTAGGTATTTTGTGTCTGTTTCATTTATTTCGTGTCTACACCAGTAAAACGAAGAACATGTAAGTGTACAGTGGTTCCTCCTCGACATGGAGATGTGTTTTTTTCGATCACAAACGTCACATTGTATTTCAAACTTGATAAATGTGTAAAAAAAGTCAGCAGTTTGTTCTTAAAAATAATTAAAAATACTTAAATAGCCCGCGGAGAAATCTCAAATTTCACGAATATGTAGTGAAATAATAGTAGCACATTTATTCGCAATGATGAATGCACTGGCATCGGTATCTTTCTAAAAATGACAGGTTTTCTGCGCTTGGTGACATACAATGGATAATGAACGAGTTATACCGTAGGTACTGCACATGTCCAATGTAAAACAATTATGAAACTGCCTGTGTTGTCTGTTTTAATACTTGTTTCATGGATAAATGCAGGTATGGGATTGATAATTTAACATTTTCTTGGGATGAAATTCACATTGTTCTTACTCGAGATAATTATATAATAATATTGTACTGCATCATAGTTACCAGTAGAATCACAGGTGCCAGTATCGTACTGCAAGCAATTACATAAATCGAGTAAAAAGCGCAATGAGCTACCTGTTATCACCCTGAGAGTTGAAGATATGAGAAGCCAGATTTTTCAATCTATGCTGAGCGTCTGCTTGATTCGCTCATGCGTACCCAAATAGCACGTTTCGTTATTACTTTCCACGTCACTTTACTTGCGAGTAGGTTCCTACGTGTATTTTGATACCACTTGTCCCCTAGAAATAATAACCCCTACTAACAAAGCTCTCCCAAAATGTAAAAGAGAAGCCCCGCTGTATGTTGTCTTGAAGTACTATCAATTCCACTATTGAACAATGCCTATTGGTCTACCATCTACACATTTATTCGCATAGCTATTGATAATATTATATTAAACATTGAATACATGTGTCCGGCCTATTCCGTCAACAAGAATGCGGAAACACTGCATACAGTACACCGGCTATTGCTAGCATAGGGGTCTGTATCGACTCACTGGTCTCTCAATCACTAGATATAGATTAACAGGGACGTAACTGGTATCAAAATTGCGACACCACCAACTTTACAAACAGTCTTGTAACTTTTCCAAAAAGGCAATTAATCACATACTGTTTTCTCCAGTAGCAAGCTTATACATTTATCTTCGAGATACAACCAATCTTATGTCAAAATATATCGCACTCGAGCCGTTACAAATGCATACATGTTGAAAATATACTGAAAAATAAAAACAGGACAAAATTGTGGACAGGCCCTTACCATACTATAGGGCTCTTCACACAGGAGTGTCGACAAAAACAATGCCATGGTTGGATGAGCGTATAATAACTAAACTATAACCAAAATATCACCTCTGAAAAGTAACACAAGCGCTGGTGCGGTCATTCTATCATTTTGAAATCTAAAAATGTTCATCGGACTTCCATTTTGAGTCACGTGACGTAATGTCGAATACCCGATGATACAAGCCATTTTATTGGACACGCTTTGGTGGAACATGTGACGTCACAAACCATACCTTTGGACATTAGGAAATTCGATCGAGGGTTGATCAACAAATATGCGGAAAAGTTACTAATTTAGTACTGTAGGCCTATCTACTTTATTCGTCATTGGAAGTCTATGAAACGTTCTAAATATATAGGTACCCTTTCTTTAACCATATATTCTTATTATTAACCAAAGTCCGAATAGACATGATCTCCTGTGGTAACATCGTTCGACGCCTTACAGCTTAATGTTTCCAACGTTGCGTGTCGCAAACTGTCAATCGTGCGTTTGTAACGTCATGTTTTGATAACGGGTTGGTTTTTATCGTGCATTGATATATACATTTGTAGTTGTATACATATATGGTATCAATATACATGTAGTCAAGTATAACTCCAACGCGATAAATTGCAGTACAAAAACAAACACAAATTGCCATTATTTTTGTTATGGATTAAAATCAAGGACCGTAACACTAAGCAATGAAAGCATTCAAACAGTTGGCACAACATATTAAGTTTTCATGCTCCTAAATATTCAGAAACGATAAATATAACGGATTTTGTGTTTGTTTTTGTACTGCAATTTATCGCGTTGGAGTTATACAGAGAATTTAACTTGATTCTTTTCTATTAGCATAAATTAACAGATGATATATTGTCTATATGTAATATAAACAAATGCACTGCATCCAGAGGGGATTTCCCATCAGGTTTATTTGATAATCTGATCGAAGAAAAAAATGACTTTGGAATTTGTTTGCTCTACAACAGAGACTATAGATCTAGCCTCTGGCTGCCAGGCAGCACCACATAGAAAACCAGGCGAACAAATACTTCGAAAAGAGTGTTTTCCAATCTAAGAGACGTGTTGCACAGATATTCCCTATAAATAGTTATTATAGTTTTACACTCGTCTTTTATTTGCTATTTATCATGTGTTTGACGTCGCGGCAGCACAATAAAGCCATTATTTATTTTTGAAAATAGACTTGTGTAATAAAGTTTTGACGTGACGTCACTCAAAGCATAGGCGATGTCGTCAAAGTTGCGCGTTTATTATAGTGAAAAAAAGTAGCTATACATATGATAAAAAGAACATTATATTTGTGACTTTCCACATTGAATTTATTAAACTCGTTGAATAAAATCGATAAAATGCTCGACAGAGCCTCACATTTTATTATTTTATTAAACTCGTTTAATAAATTCAATATGAAAAGACACTCATGTAATATCCTCTATTTATATTTCAATTCAACATAATTTTATTCACAAGTTGGCGCGCTATGTCGTGCGACGACGTCGCGTTAACGTGCGATGACGTCGCGTTAAATGATGTGACGTCAATTCAGACGTCGCCATATTGTTTTATTTACGTTGGATTAAATAAGATGTGGATTTTTTCAATAATTTACATGATTTGAATCAGGCTTAACGTTATGAAAGAATATGTTAGGACTCAAAAGTTTCGCAATTTGAATACTTTCAACCATTCACTTCTTTCGACTCCGCAATTTTCTAAACCGGAAATAACTTTTTCTAAAACGATTAGTACCGATTCAAAACTCTGAAGAACATAGGCACGTGCGTGTTACTGGTATGGGTATTTACAATTTGTTCGCAGAAATTCATAAATTCAACGCAAGAACTTGTTATATATTCAAGTATACAGTAAAGGTAAGGATCACACCCAATTCTCAGTGCTGTACTCCTTATTACACATGACGTGAATTTTTAAATAAAATAATCCAAATACATAAACGTTAAGTTGTTTGTTTGTTTGTGTTAAAATGAACGTTTTTTATAGTCCATTATTATAATAAGCAAATATATTATATGTTTAAACAACATTGGTCACTTAACAATAATTTATGAGCATTTTCATTTTTATGTGTTGATCATCCCTCATGTACATTTAACGTGTGCTTCTTAAAATGGGGAGTAGACTCATTGATTAGTTTAAAACCTTTAACTGCTGCACGCTTTTCAGTGGAATATAGTAATATTTACAACCATTCTACATTCCTTGCTTACTCACTTGGATCAGAACACGAGTTTTTCGTGCACAATTTGTAGACCGATACGTAGTATCTTTTTTACAAACTACTTGATCCCGGTTGTGCATCCAATACGTATTACCTGCGCTAGAATATCGAGAACTAGTATATCTGTTTGCAGTGGTCACATGTTCGAAAGTTTATCTAGTAAAATAGCTTGTATCATCGGGTGTTCGGCTTTACAAACATGGAAGTCCGATGAACATTTTTAGATTTCAAAATGATAGAATGACCGCACCAGCGCTTGTGTTACTTTTCAGAGGTGATAATTTGGTTATAGTTTTAGTTATTATACGCTCATCCAACCATGGCATTGTTTTTGTCGACACTCCTGTGTGAAGAGCCCTATAGTATGGTAAGGGCCTGTCCACAATTTTGTCCTGTTTTTATTTTTCAGTATAGTTTCAACATGTATGCATTTGTAACGGCTCGAGTGCGATATATTTTGACATAAGATTGGTTGTATCTCGAAGATAAATGTATAAGCTTGCTACTGGAGAAAACAGTATGTGATTAATTGCCTTTTTGGAAAAGTTACAAGACTGTTTGTAAAGTTGGTGGTGTCGCAATTTTGATACCAGTTACGTCCCTGTTAATCTATATCTAGTGATTGAGAGACCAGTGAGTCGATACAGACCCCTATGATTGCTAGTAAGGTGAGTAATGTTATCCATTTTCGCAACCATCAAGTGCACAACAGGGTTAGTTCAGTGACACCGATTTGTCTTTCTGAGTGTGTTGAATGTAAATTTTATACAAAAGTATCTACTTCAATAATTTTCCTAGTCCCTGAAAACCGGCAAACGACCAGGGAGTCCTTAAAAGGGTATTTAAAAGACCGAACTCGTATCGTTCCTCATGCAAAAAATATGGTCAGTCTGTCAAATAAAGATGTTTTTGTTTATATTCCTCGTTAAACTACACAACTTAAATCAAGTTTATGTTGTTAATGTTTTCCATGAACGGAGTCATAAATAACGGTGCATTTTGAGAATAGATAAAATGTTAGTGTGTGTAATAGATACAGTACTAGTTATTCGTCAAAAGTGTCTTCCTACAAGGGTTATTGTACAGTTTTGTGAGGACAAAGAACATAATTGTCCGAGGCGAAGCCGAGGATAATTTGTTGTTTGTCCTCACAAAACTGTACAATAACCCTTGTAAGAAGACACTTTTGACGAATAACTAGTACTATATCTGACTTATACTCCGACAAAAACAAAACGATCACCAGAGTGACAATGATTATCAAAATATATTCTGGCACAATTCCAGAACAGAAGATGTTTTGCTTTTTAGAAAATATAATTCTAATGTTTAAAATAAGCTTGGCCTAGTGATCCTTAGGGATTATCTAACTGTCCATTCATACAGTGCTGAGCATTTATTAGCATGTGAACATTTATTGAGTAAACATCAAGTGTGCCCATATGTTATTACACCCACCACATAAAAGAATACACATCTATAGGTTTCCACATTGGTGACTGATGATACAGGCTTGATGCACAAAGGTACATATCTGTGCATATTATTTGTCTTTTATTTTGTATTTAAAAATAGACAAACCATGAAAATATTTTCAAACAGGTTCATATAAAAAGCTTCTAATAGATTGTAAACTGTTTTGAGAATGTTAAGACAATGTCATTGATTTATACTTGAAAAAACCGATTGTATTATGATATGATCCTTAACATAATGACATATTTTCTAGTTTAAACATACATTTTTCACATGGATTTATTTATTGATATAATGTTGTATTGAAGTGATACTTAATGGCATCACCAATTCTCATGAAAAAATGGAAAAAAGGTTGTAGCCACTAATCGGTTAATGTACTACATGTAGTATATAATTCCGGTTTCGTGCAGTTGATTGTCAATTTGCACAATATATGTTTCAATCTTGCAAATAGTTTGTAGTTCTGTTTCAATTGCTACCGATAATAATACTGTAAAATCATTCAATTTAGAGGAGTTTTACTCTGGGGATTATAAAAAATAAGCCATTATTGTATAGTTGTTTGGGTGTAGATAAATTGTGAGGATGGAATTTTATAATATAGATCAACCAAGACATTGAATTAAATTTAACACCACAAACTTGATGTTTTTTACAGTAATGCAGCATATTAAAACATGATGTGTGTTTATACAATTTCCTAGCTCCTAGTTTTATGCTTTAGGCAATCAGTTACTATGTCCTTTATTTAACTGTTACACAGATTTGTCAGTTTTCATCTTATTGACCATTTAATTATTTTATGAGTGAAACAGTTTTCTTATAGCTCACAAAAGTGTCCGCTTACGAAAATAATGTACACTTTTTGAATGGAATCAGTGGGCGTGTCGGAGTATAAAGAGTATTGCTGTACAGAGTACGGAGTATTGCTCACGGAAATTTAGTAAATGCGAGGTATAACCAGAGATATTTTGTAAATATTGCTTATTGTGTCTATATCTGTTGAAAAGTGGAGAGTGTAAAAACTACATGTACTTTACACATGCTGGAATGACGAATCCTGAGGTGGGTCCGAGCATCCCTCAAGATTTTAAATGTAATACTGTATATGTATTAGGTACACCAGTTTGAGAAATAATTAATTTAACTATAGTATGGACGCTTTTATGCATTGTTCAAAATTACAACCAATACTTACACTCAGCATTCAAATATTCAAATTCACTCATTTGAGGTTCATAAAGAATAGTTATAATGTTAAATTGGTACTAAATCATATGTTTGGCTGATTTCGTAGTTTGATAAGAGTGAGCTAATATGCAATACTCTGTACAGTAAGCATCAATACGCTGTACACGCACTTATCTACATTTGAATGTTTCGTGTATCTTTGTTGCACTACGATCAATGTTTTCTGAAATTTTGACTTGATACATTTAGGTTCAGTACAAACAGAATGCCCAGTTCAAAAATATGTCTGGGTAATACGCTCATTCCAAACGCATTTCAAGTGTTGTGGACAACGTTTGCGAGTGAGCAGCGGACAAGTACTGAGTAATTTGAACACTTCTACGAAAATCCCTGTTATAATATGACGTTCTATAAAGTTATGAAAATATCCTAATACGTTAAAATCTAGTTGAGATGATGTAAGTAGTCAGTAATTTGGAAATTATTGTCTCTGAACTAATCCTTGTGTACACTATAATGTCGCAAAAATCGATAACATTAATCACCTTCATTAGCAATATCCGGTTAACGATATACCGCGGTATACCGTATATAATTATATAATAGCACTTACATTACATTTGTCTCATAATCAGATATTTTTGCAAATGGCAGATTTTGATACAACGGAGATAACATTAGGCACTCAACAAGAGGATAATTAAAAGGATAAATCCCGTTTGTTGCGTGTTGTGTTTTGTTGTTGTCTGTAACGTTACGTTTAGTTACCAGTTTTCGAGGGCCGCCTTCAGCAATTCAGCTTCCCTTCGACATTCAACTTCCCCTAGTCATTGGGCAACCTAAGGAAACCTGCGCTCGAGTCCTAAAATGGGGACTACTTATCTCCTGATTTGTGTGCAGACAAAATCTAGATGCGATGACCAAGACTATCGAACATGATGAGATACCGCCCTCACAGGCACCAATTCACAGCTTGGTCGAGTTGAACATTATTGGTTAATGTTGCTCCGAGAAAACGAGCAGTTGCGCAGACGGAAATCGAACCCGGACCTATATACCCCAAAGCGCGTGTCGCACCTGAAGGCACCCACAGTGATTTTCGTGCTCAGCTGTTTCTGTTTAGTCCTGCATTCCCTGTCCGGTTTGTCATTATCTTATGGAAAAGATCCGCAGTACACTGAAGGTAGCCTCACGGCATTTGTTTTCTGGAATCCAGTTTGATGTATAGTCACCCCGTGTACCCCGTCAAGACGTGCTAGCCTAAATACTGCAAATATTTCCACATTCAAGAGGTTAGGTACTTTGTGCCTGTTTCATTTATTTCGTGTTTACACCAGTAAAACGAAGAACATGTACGTGTGCAGTGGTTCTTCATCGACACGCAGATGTGTGTTTCTTTCGATCAGAAACGTCACATTATATTTTAAACTTGATAAATGTGTCAAAAAGTCAGCAGTTTGGTCTTTAAAATATAATAAAAAAACTTATAGACCGCAGAGAAATCTCAAATTTCGTGAATATATAGTGAAATAATAGTAGCATATTTATTCGCATTGATGTATGCACTGGTATCATTATCTTTCTTGAAAATGACAGGTTTTCAACGCTTGGTGGCATAAAATGGATAATGGACGAGTTATACGGTGAAATTGTCCAGATACTGCCCGAGTCGTAGACTGATACTGCCCTTGTTGCTCATAGTTTTAATGTTTTAGGACTGAAAACAGCATTTTCACGACACAATTTTCATACACCAACTCTTGTCTATCTATATTAAACATGTATTTAGCTTTAATTGCACTGATCTGCTGAATTTAATATAAATCACTACATAATATACTGTCTAAAACCCGTGTACCATTTTCTCAGTTACACGACACATATACCAAGGTATCTTCGCATGGACGTACATCTAATGCGTTCGTTCTTTGCTTTTTATTTCACAGAAGCGCTATTTGTGAGTTTTCCGTTTATGTAATGAATGTTTCTTCATCCATTTACCATTTATTTAAAGCAAATAGGCATATTTATAAACATACCTTTAACCATTCACATAAATCAGAAAAATATGGCCTGTGTAAACATAGACACATAAATATAGCAACATTGTGAATAAGAGTACCGGTGTGGTGTAATGCAGTCACATTGATCCTGATAACGCAACCTTGTTAGGGGTTGTTACAATAGCTGAGTGGTCTAATAAGTTAGTACGTCGCATGATAACAAGTGGTTTGAAGTTTGAACCTTATATTTTAAAAGCACAAAGACGAAATAGAATCCAACAAGTAGTTTTCATAACTATGAATTAACAAATATAAAGAAAGCATTATCGTGGGGGTAGATCGCATCGTATCTGTTGAAGCGTTTATGAGAAAGTCGTAAACGCCTAATATTTATATGTACGTCCATGTGAATATAGCTTGGTATATGTGTGGTGTAACTGAGAAAATGGTACACGGGATTTAGACAGAATATTATATTGGGATTTATATTAAATTCAGCAGATCAGTGCAATTAAAGCTGAATACATGTTTAATATAGATAGACAAGAGTTGTAGTATAAAAATTGAGTCGTGAATATGTTTTTTTCAGTCCTAAAAACATTAAAACTATGAGCAACAAGGACGGTATCCGTCTACGACTCGGGCAGTATCTAGACAATTTCATCGTATAACTCGTGCATTATCCATTTTAGGCCACCCAGCGCGGAACACCTGTCATTTTCAAGATATATAATATTACCAGTGCATACATCAATGCGAATAAATGTGCTACTATTATTTCACTACACATTCACGAAATTTGAGCTTTCTCCGCGGTCTATAAGTATTTTAAATTATTTTTTAAAGACCACACTGCTGACTCATTGACACATTTGTCAAGTTTAAAATATAATGTGACTTTTGTGATCGAAAAAACACATGTACGTGTCGAGGAAGAACCACTGCACACGTACATGTTCTTGTTTTACTGGTGTAGACACGAAATAAATGAAACAGGCACAAAATACCTAACCTCTTGAATGTTGAAATATTTGCTGTAGGCTAACACAGCTGTATTCAGGCTAGCACGTATTGTCGGGTTACACGGGGTGGTCACCCAATAAGATTTCTTATTTTAATCAGTCAAAACATTCTTATGGCACAATAACGAAAAACTCGCGACAATGAATAAGTTCCTGATAAACGGTTTTCTACAATGACCCAATTTTTATTAAATACAGGCTCACAATAATACCCACCTTAGGAAAAAGGGATATGTGTCATTCCATTAGTTTTATATAGACTGAGCAGGCAAATTTGTTAATATGCGCCGAGGATATGGTGATATTGTGATGTTTATATTATTCAATTTTGCCAACTGTTGCAAAGGGTTTGGTTTTATAGAATACTAAAGGAAACATATATGGTCAGTTTTATACTAAAATCATTACTTGCGTACACTAATAAAGGGAGTAAGTGGAACTACACGACTAAACAACGGAGGTGTTTAACACTTTATTATTACCGACGTTTGGGCATAACACTTAAGCCTTTCATCAGGGTAAATACATGACAAATACAACAAAATGCTGCCCTAAGTACTAAAACGTTTTTTGTCAAATTCGTGCGTATTTGATTAAGGAGGTACGCGCACCTTTGATCCAACGATCGAATTTTTCTTGAAACATCTTAAAATGACAGAACCGTATTCTAGAACAACATTGAAATCATAAAAATGATATGTCACCAGGCTCGTTTTCGACATACATGGCTTTCTAATGACCTACCATTGTATTTTGTTCATTTTTATCTATTTCTTGCATTTATGGCACCATTATGTTCTTTTTAAGATTATTACTATAAGAAACCACTTTTAAGCAATGCATGATATTGTGTGTGTTCAATGGTCATTCCTATTGACATTAGTCACAATTCCGGCTGCCTGATGAACAAATTCAGTATTTGAACATGATAAATAGTTACCCCACCCACTTGCAAAAAAATGTGATTTTCAAACGATTGCAAATGAACGTCAAAAATACCTAATGATAAAAAATGATTTAGAATTGGCCCTAAGTTAAGTATCAAATAGAACACCAGTTTAGTCAAATAAAAAGTAGGGGTCACCAGCCTTTTTGGGAGCTATGCATAAAAAAGTACTCATTATGAATAAATTTGCATAAAATTAACCTAATTTGCATATTGTAATGAAATATTTTTTTAATAAAAATAGTTCAAAGTGTGGCTACCTCTTATAACTAAACCATGCACTACATATTATATATAAGCATATGCATTTGAACAATTGTAGGGACTTATTGTGAACCCATATTATTCACAATTTTGCCGTTCCCCACCCACTTTTCATACATGCAAAAAAATAAAAAGTTAAAAATATCTAATTTGTGCAATAATATTATGTTTATTATCATTAATCAACATTCATATGCCATCATTGAAACTAAAATTCATGTTTGTTCTTATCTAATACGATTTTGAAATTTCGCGCATGCGCATCGTACCTCCTTAATCAACCTTTGTGGATTATACCAAATTTTCCCGACTTTCTCATTTTAATGGGTGCACTGTAGTGCGAAGTTTTTACTGAGAATGTGTTTTAAAGATACACATGTAGATTTATAGATGCTCGAAGTGTGATCGAGTAATGGTTGGCAGTTCAGACCGAACAGATTATTGCAGAAAACTTTAGTAAGTTTGAAAAGGAAAACTGCTGTTGCCCATTCTAGAAATAAATGCACTCCGATGGAAGTATCATTTTTGAAGTTTCTGCTGCTGTTTGATAGGTTTGTATAACTCATTATCACACCGATGATGAATGTGAATACAATTCCGTCAGTTGTTGCCGATTTATTTATTGAATAGATTGATTAGCTTTGTTAGACAATTCCTCCAGCTTTCATGTTGACCTAATCGACAGTTTAATAATACAATGTATATATAAAAAAACACTCATATACTCTCTACAAGAATTTATTAAATAAGTTTTCCTTTTTTATTTTTAACAGAACAACTACTAGTTAAGTACATAATTATCACAGATGTAAGGGAAAATACAAACAATATTGGGTTGATAATAGTAAACTGCAGTTTTCTTAAATAAAGGAAGTATAAACATTTATAGGAACAAGTGCAAGTACAGACAAAATGAATTCATAAAATATTCCTAAAATGTGCTTCCTGGATCACGAAATAACTTACGTTTGTAATAAAAAATTGGATTTTCAAATTAGTAGTTATCTTCAATCAAGTAATTAATATTCAGTTATACCAATCTCCTCTTTATTTTGCCACTATAGAATGTATTATTTATTTATTTATTTATTTATCTTCATCAATTAGGTATCTAGAAAATATTAAAATGGATTTATTTACTCTCAAACTATTAGAGTTCTTTAATCTTGAATTGTGAGGAATTAAGGATGTGTACTAACAAGTAACTAAAGACTGCTACTTAAGGCAATCAAATTTGTCTATCGTAAAACTCTATCGTAGTCCAAAAATAATTAAAAGAAATCTTAAGCCAAGTTGAGTACAAACTTCACCTGTTTGGTGATCATAGTGTCTAATGCAAGAACAATTCATAACAGAAAATAAATAAAACTTACACCGAATCGAAAACTATTTGTTTTTGGGAAACAACACAAATCTAAACACAAAAACACATGAAAAAGTCATGTCATGATTCGCTGCCTTGTTTCAAATATTGATAGCAAGCATAAATCCAACTGATATTTACAAAAACAGACTATAGAACGACCAATATAAGAGTATCACTGTTATTGAACTATAGATGCATGTTTTAGGTATATGTATATACCTGATTTCAGGTTTTCAAATGTGCCAAAAAGTGAGACTTTTTTTTCACTATATGAATTGACTTTATCAGAATTTCAAGTTTTTTTTATAATTTTCATCAATGTTGACGCCATATTAAATCAAATACTCGATTAAAATCTATTCCGTTCTAAAACGAGAAGGGGCGGCTTTATTTGCACTTTCTGGATTCCATTGAGGCGATTTTCCGTTCTCAGGCATGGGAATCGCTCGACTTTTATTAGGTCATAGCGCATTCAGTAATAAAGGAGTTAACAGAATATTTTATTCAGTAAACACATTCACACCATCTTTCGTTTCTTTATCATATTTCTCAGAACGTCAGAGTGGTATGCTCATGATATTTCGGGGGTGGAGCATGGGTGGTAATGTAGGATTTTTTTATTCTGGCTTCTGAAGTATACAAAGTATATATAACACAAACTTTGAGGTCCAAGAGCGTTAAATGCTTTCAGTAACTGTCTTAGAGACCATGTAGCCGACCAATTAAAGTCATTGTTAGCATTGACAATTACTGTAAGGAAAATAAACATGTTTTATGTTGAATACATTTAATTAAAGATACAATTAAATCATATTTCATATTTAATTGAAAATCAGAGTTGCTTTAAACATACATATCCTTAACGAATTGAATTATTGTCTATTCTAAGTACTTTCGAATAACAGAAGTGGTTATATTTAACAAAAACTAAACAGTTTTGGCAAAACGTAACATACACACTGAGAGCTAAGTTGAAACTTTGAATTAAACTTTAAAAAAGAAACATTATCACTACTATGCCAAGAAAGAGACGTCACATCAACAACCCTGGAAAAAATATACAAACGTCTTTTTCACTTTAAGGATCAAACTGTTAATGACAATTCCAAAATATGCATATTTACAGTTTGCTCACATTATACAATAGTTCATCTACATTTCAATTAATATACTTTTTTGTACATAATTATAAACATTTAACACCAGTTTCTGTCTTCTATGGAAACAAAGTAACAATTTCATTTTTTTGTCAATACTGTTTTTCGATGCTGAACTTATTCCTCCACCAGATGATTTATGTCCAATCCAGACTCTGTATGTTGTTAAAGAATATTCCTTTATAATTTACTGAAAATAGTAAATAAAATACAATTGTAAATATGAATTGATGAATTTCCAAGTTGGGTTACAACATAATGGTACAAATTTTAATAACCACTTCATTCAAAAACTACTAACATATACATGGTAAGTTATAAAAAATGATAAAATCAGGACAGGGAAGGCAGCATTCACCAGAAACAGTAGAGCACGAAAGAATAAACAAGTGGATAAAACCAAGTCAAGGTTTAGTCTGCAATATCGGTATATATTAGGATCGATATGTACGCAAACAATGCTCTACAATCTAGCTGACACTTATGACGTTTTCCCATGTACATATATGCAGCAAAACGCTGTATTAAATTCTGGTTACACATATTGTCAATGACTTCTTTAAGATATGTTCGATTATGTTATAACATGCTTGTACATTATGATGCTTTGGTTACCACATCTGGCCTACAAATCTCTGTGAGAATAGGTTTGGCTGTGTTTGGGAGTGTTTGGCTGTGAATAGTTTGTAGTAATTTATTTTTAAAGAAGGACAAACGAAATTTAATTAGAATATTCATGTATTTGCAATAATGAAAATGACTTCGTCGATGTTCCCCGTCAATGTCGGCACCGTGTCACTTAATACTGACAATGTTCCCAAAAAAAACAAAATACTAAGGCCATATCTCTAAAGTTGAAAAGCGACCCGACATGTATGTTTGATTAGGCCAAACAGTAGAACATAAATATTTTTGTGGTTATAGTAAACCCTACCAAAATGTTTTTCTGCCCTTATCCTAAACATTTGATTGTCATTCAGCTAGAAATAACACTGGATTGTTGATGTTTCAGTGAGTAAATTTTTTAATAGAAATGTTTTTTTCTGTTTTTTTTTCAGAATGCTACCAGAAACATAATAGGTTTTTGGCCTTAATTATATGTCCTACCTCCTGATGCACCATTCATGACATAATTCCCAGTCGGAACCACTTGAGTCAAATCAGCATCGTCGGTTTCAGGGACGGAAATAGCGTCTACCCACGTAGCAGATAGTTTGGCGTCGTCCAGTTTGGTCTGCGTAACAGTAGCTACCTTCTCATTTACAGAGTCAATCATCATTAACGTGAGGCCATCGTTATTGATCGCAAACAATTCTGTAACATCACTGTAGCCTAACAAACTTCCCACTCTACCATCAACTCCTACATTGTAAAAACACAACTGTATAATATACAAATAGTTTTAAAAATACAATAATTATTGGGACAGGGATTCAGCCTTCAACAGATACAGCCGGACACGAAAGGCAGAACAGTTACAAAACCACGACATTCCACTCCGATAGCCTGCTGCTTGAAGTCAGTCAAACACGACATTCCACTCCGATAGCCTGCTGCTTGAAGTCAGTCAAACACAACATTCCACTCCGATAGCCTGCTGCTTGAAGTCAGTCAAACACGACATTCCACCCCGATAGCCTGCTGCTTGAAGTCAGTCAAACACGACATCCAACTCCTATAGCCTGCTGCTTGAAGTCAGTCAAACACGACATTCCACTCCGATAGCCTGCTGCTTGAAGTCACTCAAACACGACATTCCACCCCGATAGCCTGCTGCTTGAAGTCAGTCAAACACGACATTCCACTCCGATAGCCTGCTGCTTGAAGTCAGTCAAACACGACATTCCACTCCGATAGCCTGCTGCTTGAAGTCAGTCAAACACGACATTCCACTCCGATAGCCTGCTGCTTGAAGTCAGTCAAACAAATCTGGAGCATAAGCCAACTGAGAAGAACATATCAAAACGACAACCACACATTACAAGAATAACCCACAGAACAACATTCAACAGAAATTATATAGTGGCCATTGATAAACGCGTTCACAGAATTCATTTCTCCTTTAACGTACTATGGCTATAAAATGGTTACACCCAGACCCTTGATAGTCAACACCAAATGAAACAGTTCAAACATTTGTAATTTATGCATACAAAATGTTATCATATTTAGATACTATTTTTATCACGTAATTACACGGGCAATTTAAAATCAAAATCCAATTAAGAAATATTGTTTTGTTATATTGTCACTCAATGTGTAACAGTGATTCCATAACTGCTTAACCCAGTGTCATAATATATAGTCGGTTCGTTTGGTCTCAGATCATAGAATTTTCAGACGCAAACGGATAGTTAGAACATCGAGCGAATTCCATCTTTACTAGACGTCGCCATTTTCTTTTGCAAAACATGCATTTAAGCCTCTTACAAGAATCGAGCAGAAGAGATGGAAGAACTTTAAAAACAGACAAGCTACAATCGTATATATGGGCAAAGCATGCCCTTACCGCTTTAGATCATAAATAAAACAACGTACGTTTCCAGGTGGTTCCCGCGTCGGCAGTGCAGTAACATTTTCCTCTTGGTTTATTTCTGTAATACACATTAAAGCTAAGTATGTAACTGTCATATATATATACAGTTTGGAGAAAGGGTATATATACAGTATATATTTATATATATATACCCTTTCTCCAAACATACGAGTCTATGAAATAAGAAAAAGATGTTTACAAAAAATCGAACAGGAAAGGCGGCACTCAACTTAAACAGCCGAACATAGAAAACATGTTATATAGTCATTAATGGTCAGGATCTTCAATTTGCCGAATTTAAAAAAGCAAATTGGTTCCATAAACTCGAGTGTTCTGTATCTATTAGTAGGAGATGCCTTAGTCTAAGCAAGAACGGAGCGACCGGCCTCTTACACGCGGTTCGTTAAAGCGTACGTATTTATGTTCTTCAAATTAACATGAATTGTTTAAAACATAACTCACATCAACTGGAATACACACACAAGACCGCACATTTTGACCAAGGAATTAAAAAAATACCATGGAAAATAGGGGTTTTGACGTATCACCAATGTATGTATGAGAAGAAAACAATACATACTTTGTAATGTCCCGATCACAGTAATAAGCTGCTGTTGCTGAGAGTCCGATAAAACTTCGAGTGTAAAAATCTGAAAAGGAGAAGACATTTTATTTCAACATTAAGTTACCAATCCTATACGTACGTACGTGGTCTTTATACAGATCAACTAGTTTGTTAAATAACGGTCAAATTTGTACTGTGTCGGTTGTACAGTGCAAATTAATAAATTTTAGAATAATTAAAAAAAGTATTGCAGATTTAAATGGCCATGGGTTTACATGCTTAATGTGTACAGTATGCATTGTACATGTACATAGAGGTCATAGGTCAGGAGAAATGAAAGCAACTGTTACAAATATTTATCATTTAAATAATGTATATGAATCACATGATGTTTTCATTTTTACATGAATAATGAACAGTTAATAACCCTCAATCATTAATAAAAACAATATGCTTTAAAGTACATGTGCATGTGAATATTTAAAACACGTCAACAAGAGTGCAGTCGATATATATATATATATATATATATATATGTATAGAAGTACAATGTCTCAGCTAGTTTGGTCGGTCTCGCTAATAAGACCGACCCTATAATAAGACCACTTAATGTCGGTCCCAGTGTTGGTCTTAATAGCGGAACTTTACTGTACTTCGTTCCTATGGTGACCAATTCCGGAAAAGTACTACGACTGAGAAAAACAAGGAGATAGTTGTATAAAGCAGTAATAGCCTTTCCCTGAATGCAAACAATTTTTATGTATATTTTCACAAAGTAAAACATAATTCTAGAATATGATACTATTTTGAACAGTTTATGTCAAGAATTGATCAAATGATGTAATTATGAAATTATCGTTGCAGTAACATCGACTAACATTTCAATGACGTCTGCGACGTCACACAAACATCACCAAATAGGGACTGTACAAAAACAGCTGTAACTTCATCAAAACTCAAGATATTTACAAAATTTATTTTGTATTTTGCTTCAATAACATGATCCTGTAAGACTATGGAAAAATCTCAAAATCAATATTTTTGTCAAAATAGCAGGTTTTCCTGGAGACTGGCTCACATACATGTGTCAGTTTTGATTCTATTTTGTTTTTAACAAGTTAAACAAACTCTCTGTTTACAACGCAACTACTTGAAGGCCATAAATGTATTTTATATTAATGGTCGAAATTGTTTATCCTGTATTTGGTCGGATGTACGGACCGGGACGGCAAAATTACTCTATTCTTCTAGTTGTGCCGATGATGAGGACTGTATTTGTATCGTACAGCGATCGATGTTTCATGGCCTGCAGCACCGAAGCTCTGGAATGCACTGCCAACAGCACTTAGAGATAGTAAAACATTACCATCATGCAAGAAAACGCTAAAAACGCACTCTTTTACAAAAGCTTATTCTGGCTGATTATTAGTTTGACTTCTTAGGGGTCTTCTAAAAGGTAGTACATCGATACCTTTGAAGACGGTTTCTGGAAGCAGTGGTATGTGACGCTGTTCTTGAAACACTAGTACATTCGGAAACAGTGTCTTACGTTATATACCGGTAAGTGGTGCATAATCTCGTCGTAAACGAGAGATTGTTGGTTTTCAATGAGATGTTTTGACTCATTTGACTAACGTTATTGCATAACATATAATACCGGCTGGTGAAGTAATGCGCGTGTGGACTGGTCATATAGCTTAAGAATCCAGTCGGATTTAAAGCATTCAATGCTTATACATGTATTTGTTTTAATTACAAGTTGTCTGCTGCAAATCAATATTTTATCCTTAAACTTAAAACTGTATAATATACATTTGTTGTTATGTTTACATTCATATATCTATTTCAAATTGTTTTAACAATGTCTTAAATGTGAGTGTACAGCACTTTGAACGTGTAATTAAATGATAAAAGTGCTATATATAAATATGGTATAATAATAAAAAATAATAATAATAGTTATTTAAAAACCTGCTCCTTCGTACGCATGCACATAGCCATACTAGCTTTTATAAACAAAGGGTCAGACTGTTTTTTGAGATTATTTTATCTTTATTTTATATAATGTGTGTCTGTTTTGATTCTATTTTGCTTTAACAAGCTGCCCAAACTCTCTGTTTACAACGTAACGACTTGATGGCCATAAAATACGCATAACAAAAGTTTTACTTAAGTTAAAATATGTAAATATTTTACTAACACGGGGAGGGGATGTAACCTGGGCAAAAAATTATTTCGTTAGGGGTCAGACAAAGCGATATTGTTTTCGTCTTTGGTATGACGAAGGGAACAAAACCCGACCACAGTTCGCAATGCAATGATCTACTGTCTAATGTCACGCACGTTCATTTGATAATTTCGTGCTATAGTCTATAGAAAATATGCTAAATCAATTACCTGCATGAGAAGGCTGATCATCTACGGCGTCACACGCCTCTGAAATTATAAATTATGAAATTACTAAATTTTGAATTGTTGCTCTCGTGTGTATCAGTTCTGTTAAAAATGTACACATTGTTGTTTTAGATACGGATACAGTATATCAAACGTTTCCTCTAGGAACATGATAATGAATTGTGTTGAGAAGAGATTTTGTTGAAGAGAGGATCATTCCTTTTGTAGTTGTACATAGTACTGCACAAATACCGCATTGTAGTGTTTATACAACTAAAAATATCAACGACTGAACTGTCTAGATTGTTGTGTATGTTCATGCTCAACGCACGTGTTATATCTTTCAGAAATATAGTGCTTGGTACAGATGATACCCCTATTCCAGAAACGTCCCTGGTTCTCTTTGTGCTGATGCAAAGAATCACACATCGGTCACAATGTTAACCAAGTTAGCGATGGTGTAGGAAATCGAACAAGCAACTAATCTTTTACAAATCTAGCGTGTTAATACTATAATGTACTCCAGATATTATAGGCATTGGTTTAAACGTACCTTGGTTAGTAAGACCTGCAGGGTCTGTGGTTGTTTTGCAACCAAATAATTTGAACTGTAAGCCAACCTGAGGCCTGACTAGATTCGATGTGTCATTTAGAATTCTCAGCCTTACGCCTCTTGCCTCTATCCCACTCAAGGTCCGTGTCTCTTCGATGTTCGGAGTGGTTCCCAATGACACCTATAAAAACAAACGCAAATGGGCGATCAATAGAGTTACCATTTTGAAATATCTGTTCTGTTCTTTGACCTGCATAATTATGTGCAATCGCTGTGATGGTCCACAATAAGGCGACGAGTTTTATTATATTTCCAAATGTACATCCTTTCGTTAACAACCATAGACAAAATATATCTCTGACTACATGTACTTGGAACTTGATGAACAGTAATACAAATAACGTTTTGATTAACCTTTCGAAGATATAACAACAGCTTGTTATAATATAAAATTCCTTCTCATTTTCCTAATCTTAATCTCATATACATGTAGAAGTATTTATCACTATTTGACCTGATAATTTTGTTTTATGTTTTAGTTTTGTATTGTTTAACATTATCTGTTCATTTTTTGTAAGTCTATTCTTCACTGAACGGTACCATGACCTCGTAAAAATATCATACAATTACTATATAAAGGCGAATTATGAATCTTATTTTGTTTTCATTCATACATTTGTAAATCAATTATCAATAACAAACAAAATGGCAGATAGGTTAAGCCACAATTTTCAGAATTTGCAACTCGGCCAATTATATACTCACTACTTCAGCTTGGAAAACTGTGTCACCATCGTTTGTGTAGGAAACCTCAACCTCTGTAACCTCGTCCCTGTATCCAGCTACGTTCTTTATTAAGATACTGGTGTACGTATGTAGATGGCCAAAGTATACTTGCACCCACCGCCGTTTGGCCCATTCATTATCACGTATAAACGACACCCAGGCTAAAATTAATGAATTAAATAATATATTATTGACGAAAGTGTAAAATGATAATTACTAATCGGACAGGGTAGGCATCATTCTATATAAGACTCCAGCAACAGAAGGTTCAGGATACGTAGAGTTGTAAGTGATTCGAAACAGCTATAATTATGCTTTCTACCAAACTGATTTAAGATTAATTTTTTCAAGACAACGGGAGTTTGCCAGATCGATTCTGAACTCTTTTATTAAGTTAAACACTGTTTCGGAATAAGTCACTGGTTTTGCACTCGGCGTATGAGCGTATACATTTAAAAATGATAATCCGTGCCCCGTTCTCACAAGGAACTATATTTCAGGATCAGGCTCAAAGTCTCAAGCTCATTTATGTTTTTGCTATTATTTGAGAGTAATTGTCAAATTTGTCAATTTGTTTCCTTAAAGCACAGGTTAACCTTCATTAATTTCATTTGCTTATAAAAATAGATTAATTGTATTTGAACCTGCTCTCAAATATTCAGGATCGAAATCTAAAACCCAGATTTATTTAATTAAGCACAATATTTCGTAAACTAAGAGTAAAAACTGATTCATTTGTCTTCGAATTAAATGAAATTTCAATATATATTTTTCTCCGTGAAAAAGAATGAAATTATCATTCTATTACCATACCGGTATAGTTTGTACATGTGTGTTAGAAATAAAACAATTTCCATCTTGAGCTTGGTCCTGAAAACAATTCGTTGTGAGAACAGGGCCTGGGTGGAGTGACACGACTGGCTAGTCGCAATAATTATGACCAAAATATTATTCGTGAACCATTAAACCTAGTATGAACAAATCCTGACGATGGTGCTGGATATAGAGGATATTTGTTTGTTTTGATTGAATATGGTTTATATCTCATCGTGTAGTGATAAAATTCAATATTTTCAAGAGCGCGTAGCGCGAGAGAAATTATTAAAATTGTATCAATACAAGACGAGATATTAACCATATTCAATCAAAACAAACAAATATTCTATTTATTTAATGCTTTTATGGTGTCAAAACTGGTACAATTTATGCCAAATTACCACTGTGGTTAGGCTACGTATGAATATGTTATTCCATTCATATTTTTCACTTCAAAATCCGCCATCTTGGATTATGGTGAATAGGTGAAAACGACTTTTTTGAGAATTTTGCATTTAATCATACACCAACTTGTAGGAAATGGTCTAAATAAGAATAAAAAACCACACATGGCATGTTTCCGTTCAGTAATAAAAAAGTTACAGACATTTTAATGTTGAGATTTTGGTAAATTAAAGTAGTCCCTGTGATGGGGCGAGCTTATATCAGTCACATTGTAGGTGATAACCAGTGACTGATATAGGTTTTATTTCACTGATAGAACTCCATATCTCATCCGTTAGCATTAAATAAATAAACGTACCTGATGAAGCGCCGTATCTTGCACCCCAGGCCGTTGAACTTGGCATATTTCCAGAACTTGTAAACTGACAATCCCACACAACTGCAGAATTTTCCACACCGATGGTGCTACCACAACCTACAAAATATGGTATAATGGTTTTAACTTTTTAAGGATATACGTACACAGCGCTTTTTTCTAGAAACACTTGATTACAAAGAACATTGTTACAAGAATACTTTGTTACAAAGTACACAAATACAAAATACACATTATAAAGAATACATTGTATTTGGAATTCAAAACACATTTTAGTCAGTGTCTAAATACACAATGTAGATTTACTAGTATAAACAAATGAATTATTCATTTACATTATTAGAGACGCAAACGCTTTTATGAAAGATATCGTTTAAAAATACTAATACTTTTGAAAATATACAATTGCAATTTCGATCAGGGTTAACACAAACATGTATGGAATATAATAAAAAAGTATGCTTTTAGCATGGTTTTGTAACTAAATTTAGAACGGATATACGTATATACACTTAACCACTTTTCTAATTGATCCCTTTTCAAACCCGAAATACCTTAAACTGTGATCATATTGTTTAATGGCGAAAATGCAAAATTTATCGCATGAATGACCACGAATACTTTGGCACGTGATTTTGAATGATTTGAGTGTTAGGACTATTGCATAACACGTTTGTGTGCAACATATCGTCAAAAATTATGATAACAGTTGAACGTATTTAGGGGATTGAAAAGTGACCAATTAGAAAAGTGGTTAAGCGTATATGTAAGAACATTTGTTCCACTATATAGATTGCTCACCAGAAGGTGTGCTTGGTACCGTCAGTGGATAGCTGATCGTGTCTAACTCATCTAACAAATATGGGTACCAATCAGTTGTGTTGTAAGTATTGTACCAATCATTATAATACGTGCCGACCATGGAGAACGCATACGATGGATCTGATGATAATCCCGGAGGGAGGGTAACGCTAGTGTCAAGCTCAATTTCTAATCCATACTCAAACTCGTCGGAGAAAAATAATCTATCACACTGAAAGGTATTTTAAAACAAGAGACGTTTGTAAACATGTATGCTCTTGACAGCCAAACAGTCATTTTTGTTAAAGGCCAAAGTTATCTTGGCACTGATCTACTTATCTTTAGAAAAAAAGAATCGGGTCATGTACAAATGCTTACCGGCAACCATGTGCAAAGCATTATCTCTACTCATCTTCGAAAGGGCATAAAACCTTGTTTATTTACCGACGAAAAGATCAGTTGTACAATTTTCATACATCAATTGTCATTTTAAATAGTTCTTAGAACAAAATAATTCACTGTTGTATTTAATTTGAAAAGAACAGCTATATATTGAAAGCGTTTAATGGATCACAAACAATATTTTAGTCATATTGAACTAGCAAGTCCAGGGTAATCGTTAGATAAGCTGATACGTTCATACGCTCAGTACCAAACCAGTGAGCTACACCGAAACAGTGTTAAAGAGTTTGGAATCAATCTGGTAAACAAGCGTATATGTGTAGTTCTAGGACTTGATGAACTAATGAGTGGGTGGTCTCCATATAACTTAAATAGTGTCAATCGATTATATTTATCCTCCCAAACATCAACACTTACCAATATTTCAACATAATTAGGTTTCGATCCGTCAACAAGGAGATTACAATCGTCCTTGTTGCTGTAAAATGTTGTTGGTGCTTTTTGATAAAATGGTAGAAATATGAAAACGCTGGTGTTGACACCTTCGGCTGTTGACGTGACGTTGTGTGTGAGTGTGCCGTTCAGGAATATCACAGTGCTAAAATAAAGGATAGACTGTTAGATTGGACAGACAGAGTACGTAATGAAGACCTCTAGAAAATCACCAATCAAGAGCCTATCAACATCGAGATAAGAAGACGTAAATGGGGATGGATAGGGCACACGCTACGAAAGCCAAATGCAAACATCACAAAACAGGCCCTAAAATGGAACCCTCAAGGTAAAAGGAACAGGGGACGTACACGTAACACCTGGCGAAGAAACGTCGAGGCAGAAATAAAAGAGAGTGGTAACACCTGGATTCAATCGAACAAACATCAGGAAACAGAGTCAGATGGAGGAAATTAGTCAATGGCCTATAATTAGATGCTCCCCAGCGGAGCAAAGGGCCTAAGTAAGTAAGTGTTGGATTAACGAAAATGGGTGGTCGTTAAACGGTTTTATATTTTAGTCAAAATATAAAATAAATGACTTTCTGGTCAAGCAATTAAATGCACAAAAAGTTTCCACATTGTTGTAGCTGTTATGTATTTTTTTCAATATATTATACACTGACAAGTTTTTATAACCGTTCAGTTGTATTTCTAAAGAAGACCGCAATCTATGTGTATACTGGAAAATAACGATATTCATGTTCAAAATCATTTGAACAGTTTTGTAAGAACGAAAATGCATCCACCGTTTTAGTACGAAGTATAAATAGGCAATATTAGATTACTCTCGTCGTTTTTTTACTGAAATTTCAAACCTCCGAAATTCGTAATTTTGTTATAGAATGGAAAGACTGGTCGGTCAGAACATCCTCTAAAGGAATGGTTAGATATATCACATAATATATCGTGTATATGACATACACTTGATCTAATTAGTTTGCCCCCAAAATACCAATGAACAACGAATTCTTTTGCAAGCAACTGACAATTTAACCACATGTGGAAAACGTCAGAAGTACAACTTTCCACCAGTGAATTATTGGCGGGCGACATTCTTCAAACTAACAGGACTAGCTGCATAATTTTATTGCAGAATGGCCATAAAATGTTTATTTAACGCTAACTGCCTTACGTTCAAGGAAACATTACGTGAGGTACGTTTTGTACCTGGTATGCACCTGTTATTCATTGAACGGTATGTCTAAAAACATGTTTGTCACGTGCGCCAAGTTTTGCAAACCATATCTGGAGGTGGTGTGCGTGTATTGGTGTAATTAAACAAAATGGCGGACAGAGCCAAACAAAAGAATGTGAATAGTAAAACCTACCAGTTCCCTAAAAAGACGTTTTTTGAAAAATATGAATAGAATAACATATTCATACACAGTTTGACCACAGTGGTGATTGGACATAAATGATACCATTTTCGACACCAAATAAGCATAAAATGAATAGAATATGGAATTTTATCACTTCACGATGAGATATAAACCATATTCAATCAAAACAAACAAATATCATCTATTTACTGTGTATTATGTGTCTCTACCCTACATGTTGCCACAACATCATAGTATTATAGCACATCACAATGTATAACGTTATCTTCAGTGAATTGTTTACCTACCTTGAGGAAAGAACATTGTCAACGACCAGAACGTTGTGAAAGTCAGGTAGCTCATTACCAGTCCTGTAACACAAAGATGACAAAAACAATTAACAACTTACAAAACAAAACACGTGACCATGTTATATATATAATAGAATAAGCTGAAGCTGAAACTATATTGAAAAGGACTAAGCAAGAAGGGCGGGTTTTCACAACTTACATTCGCGCTAATTTCAATTTTCACTGCATGTTATATATGGTATATGTATGCGTACAACCTGTTGGTGTAGAAAACAAGAAGGTTATAACTGTCAGGGAAAACACACCTAGTTCTATATTTTATAAATATTGAAAGCTATCGACACCTTTTTCAATAAAGACTAGTTATGGTATTTTTTTTAATTTTAATATATATTTTATTTCTAACACTTTTACACTTAAAATAAAGAAGAGAAACCAGTCCTCTACATTAGGTACATTTGTACTTTGAAAGACGCTGAAATGCTGAACGTTTAGATGTCACGTCACAAGTTTGAGCCATAGGGAGCCAGCACGAACCCTACTATTTTATACTTCCCCAGTCAATTCAATCTTCTCATTGTTTACCTATATTAAGAAAGGCGAATATCGGAAAATTGATTGCGTGTCACATAACTTGTCGTATGTTTTTGTTTGTTCACTCAAATGCTATATTACGGGTATCAGCGTGACACTGTAGCGAATATATTTCACTTTCCGGATATATTAACAGTTCAGTCCTTAAATACACACCCTTAACACAATATAAGTCAGAATCGCGAATTTGGTTTGGTCACCAATTAAGAAGTTCAATATATACACCGGAAACAAACGGAAATGGCCGACCATTCACAATTGAACAACTATGAATGACGCGACACACAGTCTAGCCAATCAAACGATCGCTTCGAAATCTGTTGAGGTCGAAAGTTATCGGAATACTTAAATAGAATTGGCAATTGACGGTGGCAAATTTCGTACATTAGTTTTTAATTATCGATCTATTGAAATATTGCGATGTTTAATTGGCATGTGAGGTAAATTATTTAGTTACACTAAATGAAAGGATGACTACCTAGGCCCGTTTGTGAAGCTTACATTCTGTTTCAAGGCAAAATTTCACGTTTACAAGCGTGGAAATCTGGGTTTTGCTGAACGTCTAAGTTAGCGACCAATTTAAGGAATTGTGTTCTTGATTCTGACTTTCGGTGTGTAAAATGTGTATTTAAGGACTAAAGTGTTGATATAACCTGAAAGTAAAATAAAGTAGCTACACGCTGATACCCGTAATATACCATTTCAATGAATAATAAAACCTACACGGCTACAAACGTAGCATGCACTTTTATAATCGGAAATTCTGTTAGTAGCCTGTCATAGATAGTAAACAGTGGTAAAATCTGATTTGGCTGGGGGAGTGTTTGGGTATGTGCTGACTGCCTATTATGCGTAACGTCGAAAATGCCGTTTGTTTAAGCTTAATATGATGGCAATTTCACGTTTATAACCACATAACGGACGGATTATGACTTGCAACACTTTACATGTATGTTATTATGTGTAGTGACACATTGTTTACCCCTACAAAATCAGAAGTTATTTTTAGGCAAAAAATAATGTTTTTATGATCATCAACAATATACGGAAGTGCGAATTTAGCGAGGAAACTTTTAAAACCACAGTTTTGGACACATGCGGTACACTACACACGTATTTTATATACAAAATGTATGCATGTTTAGCAAGTGATGAAACCCGATATGGTTCAATGTTTATAATTGAAATACAAACATATTTCGCTATTAAACCGCCGAACACAAGAACTGTTCTGGCTGCTTATTAATACGCATGCGCACGGTCTTGTTTATGTTATTTTCTCAATTTAATTTTTATATGTTATTGATCCAGACAAAGAGACTATTTTTATAATAAAATATTGAATATGTGCGTTGAGAAATGATTGGTGTAATTTACATTTCAAATTCTGATCCGTGATTGAAACGCGCCATATTTTGAAATCTCTCCACGCATTTCTGACTTGAAAACAACATTATTTTCAAGTTCCCGTTCCATACTGTAAATTTACGGAAATGCCATCAGTAGTACGTTGTTTGAATATTTTATACGTACAATATTGATGTATTTGGTCACGGATTTATAAGTGGAGAGGCGGTTTTACTTCAACTGCTTGAGAAAATTTGTTACATCTCTACAACGTATTGTGTACGTTTATGCACACTTCGTACGAATTTAACGTGTTTATGACTATTTTTTTAAAAATGGAACATTTACCAATTGGGTAAGAAATGTGTTTCTCTTTAAAATGTTATTCAAATTCATATAGTTTACGCGACGAATCAATGATACAACTACTTTATTTTTAGTTAAAAATTAGCCGTAAAAGTAAAAAAGCTCCAACTTGTGACGCGACGTCTTAGCAAGGTAAACATTGGAACCTCATACATTTTGTCTATGTTGTAACGATATAACGAAGCAATGGAACGAAATTTCTGATGCGATAGTTTCCCTCGAATTGAATTATTTACGAGTGATTATTGTAGCTTTGATTGAAAACTATGTAAAACATTGTCGGTATTAATATTGATATTCGTGTTTAGCAGATACATTAAGGATGATTTTCTGTTCTAGTTTTTAAGAAATATTTTGATTTATATTAAGATACTTTGTGAGTACCACCTTAATCTCCATACACTAAGCAGACTGTAACAAACAGATAATGAACAATCGGACAACACAGGCAACACTCAACAGAAACAGAAAAAACACACAATGCACAACGCAAAAGATGATCGAGAAAATGTAACTAAACCTCTGCAAGTCCTAGTTTCAGCTGTCGGAAAGTCCCAAAAATTTGAAGGTTTAACAAAAAAAAAGTGAAACAATAGGGAATGAAAGGGCACAAAAAGGGATATAGATTGTCAGTATGTTGACTGGAGTCATCCATTTTGTACAATAATCTCGAACATTGTATTATTCAAAATTCAAACACCGTGCACCAAAACTTTAAAACGAATCGCACTAACCTGATTATTTGTACATCGTGATCGTAAATAACAACATAGTCTGAAATCTTCTTGCCGATACTAAGTGCATACATTGTCTCGTTGGCACTGCCACCACAATCCGCCATCTGTATATCAAACTCAACCTGAACATCGTCATCACCAGGTTGAAAGTTGTCACGATCATAGGAGTGACCTGTGGTGAAAATTATACATGCATTTAACTAAAACAAACATTTCCACTAGATTGGCAATAATTAGTATTAATCTGAAACAAACATTCTCCCCGGATTATCAATAATTAGTATTAATCTAAAACAAACTCCCCCCGGATTAGCAAAAATTAGTATTAATCTGAAACAAACATCCCCGGATTAGCATTAATTAGTATTAATCTGAAACAAACATTCCCACCGGATTAGCAATAATAAGTATTAATCTGAAACAAACATTATTAAGATCCATAAAGGATGTACTTCATGACCAGCTCTGCCAGTATTTAACGCCAGACATTTTATTTACTGTAGATGTTCACAGATGTGTGATACTAGTATTCAACAGCGACAAATCGACAAATTCCATCCCAAACATATCCGGTCATTGCGCTCATAATAATGTCAGCAGTTTGTCACTGAAAGACCGTTTCCCATTTTTATTGCCGAGTGTGCTCCAGGTAAGTAAATGAATGGCACCGATTTTATTTTATATCTGAACCGTATACGAAGATTCCAGATATATACCAACAGTTAGCTTAAACGGCTGGGTAATATTAGACCTATCGTTCGAAAATAGACCTTTAGCCTTTAAATGATTGCAAATGCATGTAAAAAGATAATAGGAAATCGGAGCGTGAAGGTAGCACTCAACTTAACCAGTCTGGTCAACATACCTGTATTTGTCACTATTCCCAAATCGACATAAACATAATTCAGCTGACTGCTGTTGAGGACGGATTCAAAGAGTGGGTTGTATACCACTCCTTTACTATTAGCCTCACCTTCAACGCATAAAACGTTTACTCCCACAGACCCTGCAAAATATACAAAGTATAACAGCACCGATTTATTTCAGTTCCGGGGAAACTACAATTTAAAAAAACAGCATATTTGCACTAGAAACATTAATCAAATGGAAACTGAATCAACGTCATATTTCCAACTAATATTTTCAAAGTTGGGCTTCACGTGCATGCTAACTGAGTTAGCCGAAAAAAGCAGTAGCAAAATATTTGAGCGTTGTCATGCTCTTAACTAAGAATAACTTAAAGCATTTATATATTTGTAAAAAAGTTTACAGTTCAATCCTTATCTCCATGGATGGAGATGCATTGACCTCAACTCTATAGAGACATATTGGTCTTATCTACATGGAGACGCATTGACCTTATCTCCAAGGATGGAGACACATTGACCTTATCTCAATGGAGACGCATTGACCTTATCACCATAGAGACGTATTGACCTCATCTCCATCGATGGAGATGCATTGACCTTATCACCATAGAGATGCATTGAACTTATCTCCATAGATTGAGATGCATTGGCCTTATCACCATATAGTTGCATTAAACTTATCTCCATGACAACGCATTGACCTTATCATCATATAGTTGCATTGAACTTATCTCCATGGATGGAGATGCATTGTCCTTATAACCATAGAAATGCATTGTACTTATTTCAATGGATGGAGATGCATTGACCTTATCACCATATAGTTGCATTGAACTTATCTCCATGGAGACACATTGACCTTATCACAATAGAGATGCATTTAACTTATCTCCATGGATGGAGATGCATTGACCTTATCACCATATAGTTACATTGAACTTATCTCCATGGATGGAGATGCATTGACCTTATCACCATATAGTTGCGTTGAACTTATCTCCATGAAAACGCATTGACCTTATCACCATTGAGATGCATTGAACTTATCTCCATGGATTGAGATGCATTGACCTTATCACCATATAGTTGTATTGAACTTATCTCCATTGATGGAGATGCATTGCCCTTATCACCATATAGTTACATTGAGCTTATCTCCATGGATGAAGATACATTGACCTTATCACCATATAGTTGCATTGAACTTATCTCAATGACAACGCATTGACCTTATCACCATTGACATGCATTCAACTTATATCTATGGATCGAGATGCATTGACCTTATCACCATATAGATGCTTTGAACTTATCTCCATGGCAACGCATCGGCCTTATCACCATAGAGATGCATTGAACTTATCTCCATGGATGGAGATGCATTGACCTTATCACCATAGATATGCATTGAACTTATCTCCATGGATTGAGATGCATTGACCTTATCACCATATAGTTGCATTGAACTTATCTCCATGACAACACATTGACCTTATCACCATAAAGATGAATTGAACTTATCTCCATGGATGGAGATGCATTGACCTTATCACCATATAGTTGCATTGAACATATCTCCATGGATAGAGATGCATTGCCCTTATCACCATAAGTTGCATTGAACTTATCTCCATGGATGGAGATGCATTGACCTTATCACTATATGGTTGCATTAAACTTATCTCCATGACAACGCATCAATTGACCTTATCACCATAGAGATGCATTGAACTTATCTCCATGGATGGAGGAAGATGCATTGACCTTATCACCATATAATTGCATTGACCTTATCTCCATGGATGGAGATGCATTGACCTTATCGCCATAGATATGCATTGAACTTATCTCCATGGATTGAGATGCATTGACTTTATCACCATATAGTTGCATTGAACTTATCTCCATGACAACACATTGACCTTATCACCATAAAGATGAATTGAACTTATCTCCATGGATGGAGATGCATTGACCTTATCACCATATAGTTGCATTGAACATATCTCCATGGATAGAGATGCATTGCCCTTATCACCATAAGTTGCATTGAACTTATCTCCATGGATGGAGATGCATTGACCTTATCACTATATAGTTGCATTAAACTTATCTCCATGACAACGCATCAATTGACCTTATCACCATAGAGATGCATTGAACTTATCTCCATGGATGGAGATGCATTGACCTTATCACCATATAGTTGCATTGAACTTATCTCCATGACAACACATTGACCTTTTCACCATAGAGATGCATTGAACTTATCTCCATGGATGGATATGCATTGACCTTATCAACATAGAAATGCATTGAACTTATCTCCATGGATGGAGATGCATATCTCCATGGATGGAGATGCATTGCCCTTATTAACATAGAAATGCATTGAACTTATCTCCATGGATGGAGATGCATTGATCTTATCTCCTTTGAGACGCATTGAGCTTATCTCCATGGGGACGTAATGACCTAATGCCCATGGATGGAATTGCATTGTCCTTATCTCCATGTATTCACTCTATTGTCCATGTAGATGCGTTGCAAGTGACTGCATGATTATATGCTAAAACAATCAATATTGGGATGGTGTATATCATTAGTTTTGAATTACAACTGTGTTAAACTTCCTGAGCTGATGGATTGAAGTGTTAATGCAGTATATCATTCAAACAATGTGTCTGTTTGAAAGATATTGTTTACTATATACGTGACCAAATTGGATATTTTTTTATAAAAGGATATTGGGTATTTAACACAGGTGGTTGGATGCATCTGGCGACCACTAACATAGGTTTGACTTTATGGAAAACTATAAGAATCAATCTTGTAGCAGATGTTTATTTTACCAAGTACTCTCACGCCCGTGACAGTCAGGCAAGCCGAGTCAGTGACCGGTACTTCAACGTCAAACAGAAGCCGGGACACTGAATTTCTTGGAATGGACAAATTTGCTGTTACTGTAAGATTCTCTGCTACACCCATCTGTATGGTACCAGCTTGATCGAGGGAGACCAGAGTTGTATTAGATACCCCAGATTGCACCTGAAGAAGAAAATATATTTTAGTCGGCCTAGACATGGTGCGGACATGAAATATAAGGTTTAAATGTTTTGATCTGCATACGACCGGTCTTGTACATTAGTTATTAATACCTTTGACACTAGAAATAGAAATATTCGAGGGGTGTTCTGGAGAAGTGACGTAATATTTTTATTTCGAAATGTTCTAAAAATGTAGCTGTTTTACCAATTCATTAGATATCCGCATACTAGTATTATTCAATATTGACGAATAATTGTGATGTTGTAGCAACGTTAGGTAAGTTTGAGCGTGCCACTGCCAAGCAAACACACACGTAAAATTGTCTCTAAATATTCACACATTTTATACCAAGATTCAATACTATGTATGAAATAATCAAACAACAAACAAACTTGCATCGATGCTCTCTTTGTCATAAACACACCCATTCAACACAAGGTTGCTGTCTAAACATACTTTATATCTGTACTTCTGTAAGTCGTGTTTTAGGAACTTAGCAGATTGCTTTCAATAAAACTATGAGGGCACAACAATCCGTAATAGTACGCTGAATCTTTTTGGAACTAGGTTCTGTATAGATAAATTATAGCTTCTAATGTAACTTACTAAACGGCGATCTGTGAATAAGGCAGGGTCTGTGACAAAGAAGTCCACATCTACTACGTCAACACTTGTGTTAAATACTGTCACTGATGCTTGCACTGTAACTTTCTCACCAATATTCGGTATATTTTTCGGTACTAGTCGAGCATACACCTCAAACATAACCTGTTAATTGAAACAACGGTCTTAAAGGGACTGCCTCACGTTTTTGTGTATTGTAAAAATAAAATAAAATTGTCAAATATTTGCGTTATTTTGGTATAGTTGCCTGTATATGCCCTAAACAACCTCACTGACATCTAAAATAACTTGCAAAACATCGGCATTTTGTAGTTATCCAGTCTTTTTACATCAAAACTTCTATAGGGTATTAATACCCTATAGAATTAACACTACCATTACTTAAATTGCCTGAAATGTGTTCGCATTTGATGAAAACGAATGGAAAAACGAACCAAATAACTCATTGATGTTTTACGCTGTAGTTTGTTGATGTTACAGTTCGATCACGTGTGAATTACATAATTCACAAAGCATGTTGGAAGGAAACTTAGCGCTTTTTTTCAAGAAAAATATACTTAGTGGGCGATTTTGAGAGTGGGTAAAATTGCTTATTGGCACCAAATATTTTATAAAGCAACCGTCAGTGGGTTTCTATTACATCAGTACTTGGTTAGGTTGGAAAATCACGATATACACATTTTTTAGCCAAATCTGTGAGGCAGCACCTTTAAATACGGGTAACGAATCAGCAATATTGAACACGAAGTCAAGGAGATGAATAAGACTAAGTCTTTCATTCTAATCCTTCTTTCCATAAACTGTGTTAATTAATATGAAATGTATGTAAACTATATATATATTTGGGAAATAAATATGTTTAAACTATCACCAAGTCAACTACCGTAACAGTCATACAATTAACAACAATAAGATTTACACAACATACTTGTTCACTACGGTAATGTTATGAATACAACTAACAAAGAAACAAAACTACATTGCCAACTACCATACATGAAATAGTCGTAAATACAATAAACAACTATATATATATACTACAGTAATACCATGAATACAACTAACAAATCTACACAACCACCTATTTATATAACATTTACAAAACATACGTCTTAACCACGTTAATGTTATGAATACAACTAACATAAAAAATGTTTAATCTACAAAACCAACTTGCTAACTACCGTACATGTAATAGTCATAAATACAGGTTCCAAACCACCAAATAAATTTGTTTTTAACTCAATGTAAAATGACAAATTGCCGACCAAAAATGTCAATTTTTGTCCATGGGGACATCTCAAAATCCACCAATCAATAGAAACAACCTAAAGCCTTAAGAAAATGAAAAAATCAGGGGGTTACGCATCATATAAGAAAAAATTGGTTCGTCAAACACGGTAAACATATTTTCACACACACGCCGACTGATTACAAGACCGTTAGCCTCAACCCTACATTCACTTTCATATTTAAGCCAGAATGTCAAACTTATCTAAATAAAACAGTTTCACTACATAACAAACATGTTTACAAAGCATTTTAAACCCAATTAAATGATTCTAATGCTGATCTGTCAAGACATACAACCGTATCTAGCCAAATCAAAGTTTTTTACAGGACTATTTGAGTATCTGATTTTGGTCCGCGTAGGGATTTGGTGGTTAGTTACCTACAATAAACAACTATAGCATATACAAAACAAACATGTTAACTTCGGTAATGTTATTATGTTATGAAACAAAACCATCCTGTCAACTACAATTATAATCTTAATAACACGATCCATCAAAAGTAATGCACATCTCATACTGCTTACTTAAACAAGAAAATAGACCACACTGTTAATTTAAATAATCATAATTTACGAGCATATTATGCACTGAATATGTGGTCAAAAGGTATACATAAAGGCTGGGTAAGAAATTTAGTCAAAACAGATTTAGGAATAAACTAAATATAGCTCGCCCGAGATAACTTGAACCTTGTGTATAAACAAAACTGGATAATATACACAGTATATGGTTGACGGACCACTTGTTATCAGTGTAGATTGAAAGAGTATATGCATTTAAAAAGTGATTATGCACTAGATTTAACAAAATGGACATCAACAATGCATTTAATATTAATTCTTATTTGTAAACAACATTAGTGTTATCGTCCGCGAACTATACATTTTGTATGATCAATATATTTTTATTTGTATGGTATCAAGTGATTTAAACAAGAATCTTACTGTATTTGCTACGACATCTCCCGGTCTGAGTGGCACACTGCAAACGTATCCGAGGTCAAAATCTGCCTCATCAATAAAAACTCCACTGGTGCTGTAAATACAAAACCATATAAGTTATATATTAGTATAGCTAGACTGGCACGATCAGATTATTCTAACTTCAGCAAATTCCTGTATTCTGATTGGCTGAGACGAGGCGTTTGCTCATGTAGAACTTTTGTAAACTCCCTTGACGAAAGTGATTGGAGTTAGACAACTTCCAAGGCTCATCACACAGTGACGTAATGGACTTATATACAAGCGAAGTTAAGCTTGCATGTCTTAAAATACTTGTATATTTTACTTATCTTAATATTGCCGGGTGCTTATTTAAAATGCTTCTGAAATATTAATATTCATTTATTTAACGAGTTTTACAGCCATATTCATATAAATTTATTCAACGAGTTTTACAGCCGCAGAGAGTATACATATAGTTATATTCGGTGCATGCTGACTCGGAAATTTGATTCGACGTATTCAAATAATGCGCTTATTTTCGCATAAATCAATCTTTAAATAGTTGCCAGTGTTCGGGACCTATGATTATTATCGGATAATTCCGGGTATTCAGACAAATAGTTTCGAATTAACGAGCACCAGCAATATTCTGAATCTCAGTGAAACATTAACACATATGCTTACGTGGAGTATAAGTTTCCGTCCATCGTTGATGGTATACAAGGTAGATTATCCCCCACAGATACAAGCGATGCTTGACATAATTCTACTATCCCTACGAAAGCAGTGGGTACTGTAACTTTTACTCGTAGTCTGTATGTTGAGCCCTCCGGTATTTCTATAACTACTAATATTCGCTTTGATTCGCCGTATGTGATGTCCGTGGTGTTATCAGCACCTGTGATTTCACCAATGCCGATTGTGACGTTAACTGGGTCAGGATTAGGATAAACCTATAAAAAGGAGGTAATATTCAATTGCAATAAAACCTCAATATTAAGACCATCTAGTTATAATTATACTGCATGTACTTCTGAAGTAAGAATCATTTTAAATATCTTTTCCTTTGTCTCTTTTCCGTATGGTTTCTTCATTCCACCTCAATTTTATGACCAAATCAATAAGACCAGTTGCCAAGGGTGTCAGTGTCGATCGGGTTTTAATGATTAAAATCTCCAATGTTTATGGACAAATTATTTAAGTTTGATAGAATCAGTCGGAAGGCGAACTGAATAGGAACGAAAACGGCTTGGATGTCAGCACAGTTTTAAAAGATATAATCACATTGAACTATCACAACAGTTATATTTAGTCACAGTTCAAAGTCTTGTTAAATGCAAATTAAAACAAATGAAAAATATTATTTAATATGGACCTGTACCTATATGATTGAACAGAGAAAGAGATATACCATACCTCGGAAATTGAGCTAGTGTCTGATGTCACCGATGCAAACAAGTTTGAAGAAACTTGACTAGATCTATCCGTGTTTAAGTACGTTGTGGTGGTGAAGGAGGGAGAACCATCAGTCCCAAGAGGATGTGCACGTACAATATACTCAACTACGATAGTGTCATCATCCTCATACGAATTAGCGACCATTGCCACAGCACTATCACCTAAACGTTATAAAGTTTACAGTGTTAAATAATAAAACCGGAGGTTTGTGAATATGATCAACAGCCGATCAAGATTTTTAGGTTGATAGTAAGTAAAGAGTTATAGCTTATATCAGTAACTCTCGACACCCCATATATGATGGTAGACCTATTCTTCGCCACCAGGATATTAGAGTTGTTCTATTATTGTAATTACAGAATAAGTGTATTAGTAAAAGCTTTCTACGTGTCGTCGAGAAGAAACATAATAGCAAATAGCATATATTACCAGATCTTTATGATTACGTTGTATCAGTATGCGATCTTGTCAACCGAAAGATGAAATAAAAAATACCATTTGAATTATGTTGTTTTCTTAAAATATGTTTGTTTTGAGTAAGGTAGAATATGTCCACTGTATCTAGTTTCTAAACCCATTTGTGTGATCTCAAGAATATACTAAAACTAGTTTTCGTATATCGACTCGATAATCATTCCAGTCGAGATCTTCTAAAACTCCTGACTTAACATAGTGTGTACTCTTTCAGCAGTCCAATCATACACGGCAGAGAAAAATGGGCCGTTCATCTGCAAAATGTTGCATGGAAAAATTCTTATTTTACATTGCACAAAAGGAATGACAAAAATATTTAAATAATCAATAAGTAGACTAGACAATAATTGGATTTAGCAGTCTCTGACGCTTTTAGTGCAAACATTGTAGAAGTACAAACTGAAGACAATAACTCATCAGTTAACACAAACCGTAGTTCGTCACAACCCCCATACGTAGTTCTACACTCGACAGGTCATCTTGGTATATTCTGGTAGAGACTTCGTCAGCGACGCAAGGTAGGTTATCACCGGCACGAACAACACGCACTGAACATACTTGTAACCTGGCAGCGTCGTTTGAGGCAACCAAAACTGCTAAATCAGCGGACTGTCCTGTAGGTATTTTGATCAACATCCTATACACATGTGTCATGCCTAGTGGCAGTGGAGAAACGCCGGAATAAAGCTGTGAGAAGACATAACTATTGCCTACCTAGAAACAAAATGATATATATAGTATAGGGTGAACAACAAATGATTATTAGACCTTGATACAGCATTGAATAAATAGAATATTTGCATTTTTCGGCGTAAGATCAAAAGGTAGTTCATCCTAGGACTTCAATTGGCATACATAATTGCACATCTCTCGATGTCGCATTATTCCGTGGCAAAACATAAATAAATAAATGAAACGTTTATATAAGACATACAATATTTTGCAGATTTTGTCACGTAATAATGCAATATTTCTGCTGCATTTTCATCAAAATAGTTCTTCTTATTACCGATGTTTTAGCCAACGTCACTAAAAAAGACTGAATAGATTTTTAAAAGTTCAGATATACATACATTGTATGTAGTATATCTTTAAGGTAAGAAAGTTCCCTTACTGGACTGATGTTCTGGTTCCGTTGTGGATTCACTTGTAAAGTTCCTATCCACATATCAGAATTGGAATACACTAGGCCGAAGCTGACATCTTCGCTCACTCCAGTTTGAAGCTCTGGGCGATCAAGAACCTAGAAGCAGAAGTTAAGTAACTTAACTTATGTATAATTTGTCAATACTTTCATAACTTTTAATATTCACCGAGAAAAGCTGTAAACAATATTTTACGTGATGGTAACTTTAATATTCACGGGGAAGAAACTGTAACCAATATGTGACGTGATCAGCCACTGTAGACATGCTTAAAACAAGCAATTTACTAATTTAAATTCAGTACATGTCATACTATCCTTAAACCATTTTGAAAACATAATAGTAGACCTATAGCTATATTTGAAGAAACATCATATTAAGCTATATTATAAGAAATATTGTAGGTGATTAATACAGTAGAACCTCTGTAGAGCAAAACCCTTTGACCGTTGTTTAGAAGTTGTTGCTATAAAGAGGTTAAATTTATAGAAAATATCGGCCTAGGACAATTTTGAAGGTGTTGTTATATGGAGAGGTTGTTGCTCTACAGAGGGCCGCTCTTGAGAGGTTGTGCTGAATTATGAACTAAGGCATTGCCTAAAATAGGGAATTCATCCATGGATAATAGATCAAAATAAATTATTAAGTTTTGTAAATGGAAAAAAATAGTTACTTTTCACTTGCCACAGCCAAAACAAATTCAATGAACAAATTACAGGTTATCAGTAAAATTTACCAATAAAAGACCTTTACAAGCATCATCACAATCAAATTTTACTTTACCAATATGTCACTGGGATGAAAACCATACACAGACATGACAAGTAATAGTGCATTCTGATTAGTCGAAACACAAGAATCGAATAAAAAACTCAAGGGTAAAGATATAATGAAAAAACTGGTCATTGAAGACAGTCGGGAATAGTCATATTTGTTTGCTGATTTGCAATTAAGTGTATTTGTATGTTCGTTTATGTTCCCTTTTTTATCTAGTTTAGCAGAATGATCAGTATAATGCAAGCAAAAAAACATAAATACAAAGCAAATTATTTTTATACCAAAAAAGCTGTAAAATTTAATACACGGGCCTACACTTACTTGAACATATACAGCATAGCTCGCTTTATCTTCAAGAGGATCTATCTTGTTTTGAACATTACAGACTGTACCAGTAGCAAGCGTTACTCGATCAATCAAATAATTATCGAATCTGAAAAAGAAATTCAAATATGTTATTATAAAGGCGACAGTTCACATGTTCGCGTGAACAGATGGGTGGATGAGAAGACCATACGGACAGATGAGGGGATGAGAAGACCACATGGGTCGTGGACGGATGGGAGATTCTCTGTCTTCTACACCGTTACCATGATTGTTACTAACATCATTCATGTATTTTGTATGCCTACTTGTCATTGTTAATTATGTTCGAGTAAATAAAAATCATGTAGCTGTTGGTTTTAATGAGATGGCGGAAGAATACTTACGAAGAAATATATGTGAATTGCTTGTTGTACCAGTTAGGTGACAGACACGGTAAGTTGGTTCCAACCGACTCAATATGAACTTTACAAATATGGAAATAAGCGTAGTTGTCTGCAAGTTTGGGCATAAGAAATTCTGTTTCAATTTGGTTATATGTTTCTCCCGGGTTTGTTGTCATGCTTATGACAACTTTAGTGGAGCCACCTACGGGTACGTGCACATTAGTAGCAGATAAAGTAAATGTGGGTTGTGTCACATTCTGAAAAAAAGAAGACAAAATATATTACTGTAACACATCGGACAGGGAAAAACACCACTTAGCAGAAACGGCGGAACACATACTATCACACAATGAAGTTAGATGATGAAATAGAACAATGGGAAAATCGTACTCTCGAACAGCCTGCCACGTCAGTCAATCGTCAAATATTACTTACCATGTGACATTTAGGTGACAATATAGCTAAATAATGCAGTAAACGGCGCTTATACTGTATTGCTCGAACATTGTATTCATTGTATCGGGAGTTTGTTGTAACGACGTCATCGTGAACACATTGTATCAGTATAATTATATACACGTAATTTTATTATTTGCTTTCAATGGATTATGGAGTTTTTTCAGTGAAAATAACAGTAAAAATAACAGTGAAATTACCACTTTGTTATTTTCACTGTTTTAGGAGCTGGTTCCAGTATCATGTAGACAAAGAAACATAACGTCAACGGCGCCGGGCTTTAAAATGTGCGTTACGTCATCATGACGTCATAATTATCACGTCGTGACGTTCCAATTTCGACGTCATTCTTTCAATTAAGCCAATTTCGACACATTTTTAAGAGAAATTAAGGCATATAATAAACAGAAATTTGTTGATTTTGGGGGTAAGATTAATTTTATTTCACTCGTAATCACATAAAATTAAATTTTGATTTTTTGTGATCACTTGGTGAACTAAAATTCGATCTTACAACAAAATCAACAAATATCATCTATATCATTAAACAATTAACAAACTATGAAGCACGACGCATTAAATAAAAGTAGGCATGAATGAAGAACGATATTTCAGACTACATTATTTAACTGAGCTTAGACATACCGTTACTGCTACGGACGTCCCTTCAGTAGCAATGGTCACTTCACTTATAGCTAATGTAACAGACTGAGATCCCGTCAATACACCCAGCGTCACGTTGTGTTTTGATCCGATGTAAACGTTGCTGCTATGCTTTAATGGCATAAACGTGGCCGAAACAACAATCTCGTCGTCACCAGTGTCGTTGTATATTCCCAAATTTATCACATGACCTGGAAAACGAACGTTCACGTCACCAACACGTTTCCGTAAACTGGACCCATGTGAATACTCGCTGGATTGACACACATAACAAGCGAACACCTCGCAAAATACATAAATGGTACATGAACAGATCGTAACAGAATAACTAAAACTAGTAACGCCCAAATATTTGTATCGGGTTTTCATACATTTCGCTGGCTTAGAATATCAGACTCATGCATATTTTAAATATGCATCTAATGGCGCTTCTTATGAGCATATTTTCATGAAAATCGAGGTGGTCATATTTATTGACCAAAACGATGTTTAAAAAGCTTGTTTTTCCATATGTAAAGAGTAGATTTCAGACAGTTTTTTCTTGTTTTCTCAAAATATTGATTTTGTACTTACGACCTTTTAATTCTAAGTTAGCGATTTATTTGCTATTTTATTAATATAGTCCGACAAATATGACATGGCTTTGCTTTTTACGACCATGTTACATTCTGTCAAATCGGGTTTTTGTGGATTCTGCCCATGTGTATTAGAATCCACAAAATACGTCTAAATATTTGGATTACTATACTACTCAAAGTTTGATAAGGGCCAGGAAATCAATATACCATGTACAATGTACATTTCATACGAGTATCAAATATCGTATCAATATACTGAAATATTGACTAATCTGCTGTTAAATTTCGAATGTGTTGTATTTTGGTATGCATTGACATAATGTCGTCCTTTTCCTGGTAACAGATAAGCCCTATCGGCAGATACCAAAGTGGCAAGAATAACATAGTAGTTTTGTTTATTTTCTATGCTCATGTTGTGAAAGACTCGAAATGCTAAACGAGGGATCATACTTTATTATCACAGAGGTTTGAATGCAGCACGATCATTTAAGTGAGGCAGGGCTATCGGCACTTACACATCAAAATCTGAAGCAATATTTATGCGTTTGTAAGCAGTAATGTTTTTTTGTCAGTAAATTCCATCAGTCCATCTCATTCAATTTGCATAATATTCACAAGGAGAACATATGGATATGGCCAAAATAGCATTATATATAAAGCCCAAACTTTCCACAATCATCAGAACCCCCTAAACATAGCCAACAACTTTAAAGCTTGTGTGGGTAACACCAATTCAAGCCTGGCTACGACCCAGGAAGAGTCTGTTTGAATGTTTTTAAATATGTATTTTTTGTGACAAGCACTTGTGGTCTGTACTTTTTCTTAGTTGTGCCTATGGTGCTCCGGTCTTTTAGAAGAGCGTTGTCTTTCATCTCCGATTTGTAATTGCCTTTTTGTTTATAAAACACTCTGGGCAACCATGTAGAGTAAATGTTTACTTTTCATTCTATTACTTTTATCTACACTGAGCGGCTTTGAAAACGCAACATTAATGAAAATCAAGATAACTTTTTTATGTATCACTATTTCTCAATGACATTTGGTGTGCGTGTTAGTGGCTACCCATGTTCTTTCCGTCTGAATTAACTTCGATGGTGCATTGAAATATGAAACGGAAAACAACGAAAATGAACGAGGAATTGATGGGTTGATGCTAATTATTTTAATGTACGGTCAATTGGAATAGTCAACCCATCGACAAATTCAAAAAACACAAAATTAGACGGTTTACCATTCTACAAAATAGAGGTATTTAGGTTTTAAAAACGCTTAATAGCAATTTTTCAGAAGTAATTCTGGATAGAGATTGAGTGAATAAAATTCAATTTTCTAAATTTAAATTGAGCTTTATATTTATCTTTGTTTTGCTTTATTTCTGTCTTAATGCTAAGCACGGACACGTGTTCACGAACCTTATCCGAAAAATAAGTACACATCAGCATTTTCAATCTGAAAAACGCAGAAGGCCACACGGCATCAAATATGCTTTTGTTTGTGCCATCATTGTTTTATTGTGGTTGTAAAGGGTCTTATCAGATCTTAATGAAATAAATTTGGTTGTCATGCCACATATCTTAGCTACAAATGTTGAAAACTTTAGCAAAATCAAACGCATATTAGCTGAGCTATGGGTAAATACATACATGCATACATATAAGCTATTTAAATAAAAATGTTGCGTTTTTAAAGCCGCTCAGTGTATTATCTGACAGGGAAGTATTTAACTAGGCCAGCAGACTTACCTAACAATACAACAGCCCTGTCCGGTTCTGTAAAGGCACCGCCAGATCTGGATGAATATTCGGTAAACAAGTCTGCAAGAAGGACACACGACAAACCCCTTCCGACCGATATAACGGTCAACTCACACACGGAAAATTCGGGCACACTACCATCCATTGGCATCAACATCTCCAAAGTATATTCGGACGCTACATCTTGTGTAACGGGTAAGGGGACGGCAATGGTATAATTCATTTCAAATGTTTGCAAAGTGACAGCATCGTCCAAGTTCACATTTAGTGTTGACGATGGTAATCCTACGAAACTGACATCCGTCTAAAACAATATTGATGTATAAATTATATTTATAACAACCAGTGGTTACAGCTATATAAACGTAGAGGAAATCACGGTGTGCAAGAACTGCCGATAAAACACAGCTACGACAGAATAACTTCAAAGTTAACTGCAAATAAGCCTTCCGAGAAAAAAGTGCAGTGGATAATATATTGATCTATTGTCAAATGCAGAATATTGGCTATATAAGAATCGAAATTTTGAATATGTACCTGTGTTTTATCTATAATAAAGCACAGTCACTTGTTCGGATGCGTACCTTTAATCACTCGTGCTACGCAATCGTAATTTAATTGCTACGCATCCGGACACGTGACTGTGCTTTATTCTACGATAAAATTCAGGTACATATTCATTACTTCTTAAATATAGGTTTGATATAATAAATGACTTCCTGCAGTATAATGCACTATATGTTACTGGATCATTCAGCCTTTTGACAGCTGGGACTTGGGCTTCCTTGTTTTGACAGCTGAAACTTGGTATTTCAGTGATTGGGTTCAATTCCTCTTTCAGTTATGTGTTGGACATTGTGCCGTGTAATTGTGGTATGTGATATGTATATGTTTTCTGTGCTCAACAAGTTAAGTTGAGTGGTGCTTTCCCTGTCTGATTTTCTTTTATGTTTCTTTTCGAGCGAAATTTCAGGTCTGTTATATTTTAGTAATGTAACAAAAACGATTTAATCGAATTTACAAAACTATGCATATAATGCATATAACAACTAGCATTTTTGATTAATGATTTACACGCTGTCTAAAATCGAAAGGTGAATGAATCAATACATTGAACCCTAAAGCCCGCACCTAGCCGGGGCATTGGCGAGGTAGAGTATCAGAAACACACTCGAGGAGGATCGAGTTCAATTTCAGAGTCGGACAATTACGTTATCCAAGAACATTTTGGATTGACCATGTAATTGGTATAAAGATAAATTGCATACAAAAAATAATAACGTACGTTGTTACATTCGGAAAAAACTGGTTTGGTCGTATCTATAGTATTACTTCAAAACAGCTTCGGACACCTTTCTTGTAACATGAATTCTCGATTACTCCAGCATGCCGGAATGGCAAAAATAAGAATAATTATGAATAAGTCAATAAATGGCTTACAAGGCCTGTTGTTATTTCTGCGACGACATCGAAACTAGCACCACCTATCCAGACTGTTTGGGTGTCGATTTCAAGGGCAATGCCTAATTCTAGTGTTTGGCCAAGGTATGTAAGTCCTGAGTCAGCATAAAGATGTACAATTGCTTCAATGGCAATCAAATTGTCGCTGACAGTTTGAGAAACATCAAATCCAGCTGAAATTAATAAAGAGTATATTAAATCAATATATGTTATTGGTTCATACAGGATATCATGTGTAACTTCTGACGCGATAGTTCTCATCAAGGCTATATGTAACAGCCCGCCAATATCTGAACAACTTTTATTACAATATTTCATATGAAATAACATTTTAAATACAATAAGTGACTGTGTGACAGGAATTCCATCTGGACTCATACTCTCGGGCTCCAGTTGGGAATTGGCCCTTACTTTGAAGTAAATATACTGTCAGAAACATCGCAGACCATTCCCGTAAATCGGAGTGGATGTCATGTGAACTATGCGTTGTCGATGTTCCATCAAAGTACCAAAAAAAAACGGGAAAGCAAAACCAGGGAAAACGAAAAGCGGACTTAATCCTTTTATGGCATTTAAAGTCATCCAAACATCCGATCAAACGTATTTCTCGTTTGCTGAACTATCCACACTTGTTTGTGTATGCCCACCACGGACCAACCTTTTGTTCCGGCGCAGTTCGTTGAGTGATTCACTTATATACGTAGTTTATAGAGACTTTGAAAGAAATTTTCTGACTTTTGATATATGTTCATACCAATAAAAACTGGACAAGGTCCCTTGTGTTGCCAATAGTAACACAGAGCATTCCGTCTATCCATAGTGGTATAGACACATGATTCTGACGGATGTTTCTGACATCTGCTTGACCGTTAGTATGGTGACCAGCATGTTTCATATACGGGTAACTCTATGTTATATGATATAATTTTAGCAATCACTTGCTGTGTCTGTACACGAACCGTATAATTTTATTGCACAAAACATGTTCCGCACGAAATTACCGTTTTTTAACGACTATGATCTATGATACCTGTTGTATGTCATCGACCTGCCCAATAAATATTCAATGTCAAAATACCTGTGACAGGTTTTAAAAATCTACTTTCTTACAACAAACTGTTCTCCGCATTAATGCGGCGTTCTCATACTAAAGATAAACCAAACATTGCCTTAGTTCCGGACTGCCTTTTACACGAATGTCATTACGACTATAATGTAGTACCTTCCCTTACCCTTACACATGACTCAGATTTCAAGATTTATTAGGATTATTAATAACAATCATGACAATACATAAATTGTGAAATAGCTCAAATATGACCCCAATATCAATATATGATTTTTCTACATAATCGTGTTGTTGTCAAGGTCATATCTCGTACAGACGGAAAAATACTAATGTAATAAGTAAAAGTAGCCTTGTAGGACACAGTTAATATAATCGTTTAAATTTCATATTAAATGTAACCAGATGTGTGATAAACTCAGTGTGACCGTTACTTAAGACTGAATGTAACCGTCCATTGCATGAATGGTTCTCAAGCCAATTTCATTCCATAACGTACCTTTGTTCAGCTTTCTTCCTAAGTCTAATTCAGCAATTGCGTTTCCGACTCCTTGTGGATTCTTCAAAAGGCTTGCATTAACATTGTTCATGTCATTACCACATGCGAAATTACTGCCAGTACCGACTAGCCAAATGCCGCATACTGACATAACACCGACAGTATCAGCAGGTGGAAATACCTGTACAAAAGCAAAAGTAAAGAAGCCAGAATGTATATTTCGTTCAACCGACTTTACATTTACCCCTCCCCCATCATTGTGTCACACGTCGTCTGTTACACTATAGCAGCCACCAGCACTGAGCTTTAGACATTCTCATGTAACCCATTCATACACAAGCTATATATATGCATTGAGTTAGTTTCCTATGCCATTAAGATTGTAAAAGCGTTCAACAAGCGGACATGTATTCGCATTATGGTACACCTTGTATATGTTCGCTGAAGATTAATTTTCGTGGATAACGGGGATAATATATTTTTGCCATGTTACACAAATATACATCTTCGGTTCCATGTGGCGCGATACCACGCTTCCGAGCCGAGTATTTTGAACCCAGCATTTTCCACCAACGTTCAATTGATTTTGTTATTTTGAAATTTTGTGCAACGGCCCCAGGGATAGAAAACATTGGGAGAGTGTTGTTTTGGAAGGGTTTTGTGCGTCTTCTTCACGCATTTAAAGGCATAAGAATAATGCTATTCCTCTATTAAAAACTCGACCTATTGCAGATGATGCATGCAATTATATCGACATCATAATAGAAACACTTTTACTCAACAATTAAGCTTTTATCTATTGTTAATGTTTGTCCACTGTTAAATGTACACAGTGTCCCGTGTCGTATTTTAAAATTAAACCTTTTATTCTCTACAACATTTTAATTGATTTTCACACTGCACTGTCGAGATACTGGTGACGCACGTACATTTATACGCTGGTTCTGATCTTAAACAATGACAATTGTGTTGTTGATAAAAGGTCTTGGTGCGATTCAACAAATGTTTCCATATTTGCTCAACAAACCACCTAAAACTAGTTGAACATTTTAAACAACTTTAAGTCAATACGTCTGTTTAACCTGTTTTGGAATAATAGGAATGAATCGATTGGTAATTGTTAAAAAAATGTTATCTATACACAAATGGTTGGATGACATTTGAACAATAATAAATACTCTTCTCGCATTGAAATAATTCGAAATCGATTTGCACAGGAACAGAGCATTTTCTGAAGTGGTAAAATGTTTAAATGTAAACTAAAAATAATGCTTAGTTAACATCTAGGTATAACGGTGTTAAAATCGATTTAATTGTGAAATAAGTCTTATTAGATCTTATTGTATTACTTATTGATCCACTAAAACACGTTCGCTTCAGTTTCTCTTATGGGAAGAAAGGGCAGCAAAAATGCTAATGGTAAATTTTGTACATAAACACAGTTTCTTGTTACAGCGTAGCCTACCACGTGACTTTGGGCTACAGATCAAAGACGAAATCTGCTTCACTTCGAAATCAAAAATTGCCATAACTATTTTATTTATATACCGGTTTCAATGGAATATACGTCACGCTTAGGGGAAAATTATTTGCTTTCCACGAAATATAAGATATTTTTCTGCAGTTATGTCGTTTTGTCCAGCACCTGGTAAAACCTTGGTAAAAAGAGTTTTAAAACTGTATTCCCATGGCATACAGGTTTCAAGGGGTGCTGGAAAAAACGGCCGATTTTCAAGGGGTGCTGAAAAAACGGCCGATCTGGTAAAAGTCATATGGTATTGCTACACTGTTCTTAGAAACGGAAAAATGAGTGTTCTCTAAAGTTGCGTATCCTAAACACACACGATAACCTACGATTAATATTTGCATGTTGTCTGTTTCTAAAATTATACAATGCCCATATGCAAAGTTTGAACAAGTTCTTTTATTCAGAACATTTTCCCCATAACTCGCAAGAAACTTTCGTGAACGCCCTTAACCGATTTCCTTTCTTTAGATAATTTTGAAGTAAATCTAGTAGGCTTTTCACCATTTTGAAAGATGTAGATCTATGTTTGGACACTTGACAAAAACTGATTTAATGTGATAGATCTATAACTGGCTAGATTCTACGCATTACGATAAGGAAAATACAAAAGTTAATACGAAATATAGAAGGCATTGTTGAACAAAACTTGATAATATCAATGTAAGAAGACACAACTCAAAAATGGGTGTACAAAACGACGCAATTTTTTTAAACAACTTCTTCATGTTTAATACAAAACATCATTGTTTGACGTCATGTCGTCACCAACAATGACGTCATGGCGTAACCAACAATGACGTCATAACGTCAAACAGATTCGTTTCGTTAATATAACTTGATTTATTCCAGGCATAATTATACTTTATGCCACTTTATGATATTGACCTAGATCTACTTTGAAACATGTGTTATAAAAGTGTTACAATGCTAAAAGACATCTTGCGATGTGTAAATTTATCACTTAAATTAAGTTTAGACCTTTCATTAATAAAGGCGTAATTTCAGTCAATTTAGCGATACGTTTTTCGAACTTTTTTTAGCTTAGTGTAAATTAATAGTTGTTTATTAAACCTACATTATGACCATGCTGATTCATGGATTTCAACCACATTTTACACATGCCAAGTTTAAAGCACGAAACGCTTAAAAATACAAAGATATGCATGAAATTGCATTTCTTTTCGAACACCCCTCGTAGTCATGTAGCAGCTGCAGAGTTATATAATTTTTTGTTCATTTTAAAGGGACTGCCTCACATATTATTATATAGCAAAAATAAAATGAAATTGTCAAATATTCACATAATTTTGGTATAGTTGCCTGTATATCCCATAAACAACCACACTGATATCTGAAATTACTCGAGAAACTTCGGCATTTTGTAGTTATCTAGTATTTTTACTTCAAAAATTCTATAGGGTATTAACACTACTATTACTTAAATTGCCTGATCTTTGTTCGCATTTTGATGAAAACAACTCGATAATCGAATCAAATTCACAAACCATGTTGGAAGGAAACTTAGCGCTTTTTTTTCAAGAAAAAATACCCAGTGGGCTACATCGAGAGTGGATAAAATTGCTTTTTTGCACCAAATCTGTCAAAAAGCAACTGTCAGTGGCTTTCTGTTACATCAATACTTGCTTAGGTTGGAAAATTATGATATACAAAAATGTTAGCCCAATCTGTGAGGCAGCACCTTTAATGTTTATCCTTGTGACTTGCACTATCGTGCTCTCCTGTTTGTTCTTTTCATGCCTTCGGTGATCAGCTGTTTCTGCTTTATTCTGCCTTTCCACTCCGATTTGGTTTGTTTCTAAAGGAATGCATTTATGTTCGTATGTGTACGTGTAGTTATTGTCAATAAGAGGGATCCATTTAATCGGCTAGTCTCTAATTGATTGTTATATTGAAAATAAATACTAGTAAAGTACAAATTTAAACATTCCAAATTGCTAATGTAAATACTTCATATTGAGCCCCTTTAGAAGGTTCGTAGTGCCAACTTATCGCTTCATATTTTTCTGTTTGTCAACTAATCATTTTTATATAATTGAAATCAGAAAAGGTGCTAAGAACGACGTATTTCTGATTGTTTGGTACTGTCAGTCCAACAAAGCATATTTAGTGACTTTACACCTTAACACCCGTGTTCCATTCTTTATATTAATATTATTTTGGTTACCTTGACAACGTAGTTTCTGACCGGATACGGTATGTATAAATCTATCCCGATAAGGTGGGTGGCGCCAAGTGCGATAGATGTTGGCATGGTCACGTTGAAAATTGGGTCATCAGTAGACGTCTGTAAAAACAAATGCATAGAATAAGTGTGTGATCTAAACAATTAGAAATCAGAAAATAATAAATACGTACTCAACATTATGTCTAATATCTTAAACAAGACGGGTGTAATCATTTAATTTGAGCAGAAACATAGTACCATACATGAATAAAACACAACTTTTATCAATACCCGTACATAGTGTCGCCAGTGTCGAGCATTGAATGTCCGCAAAATGTTAGTAAAAAACTTACGTCTGTTAAACTGGTATCCCCAATGACTGAAGACTGACCAATCCAGATGTAGTCCTCCATATCATATATGGCCCCAGCGCTTATCCAGTAAGATCCATCCGTGGTCAGATGATTTTCGATCATAACTGCTTCATATTGTATACGGATAACGCTAGTCTCGGCCGTTGTTCCGGCACTGTTGTCAATAGATCCAAGGTCAATGACAGCCCAGTCAGCCTATATAAAACAATCACATTAGCCGTAGTAAATATTGTCATCTTATGATAACATATTTATTAACCTGCGGCTTTGCAGGTTATATTAGATTGCCAAAAGTAAAATGACCATGGAGGGGCAAGTGACATGTTCTCGATGGTTTACGATTTCAAAAAAAATATCAAAAAAAAGGAAGCATTTTGTAAGAATGTCGTGAACCAGACTAATTCCATGATTCCATGCGGATAACATCGGTCTTTATCGCATTACAATAGTTTATTTACCAAAGAAAGCAGAACTATTCCGAAATTTCACTTTGAACGCGAGACCACGAATCTAAACAGCAGGTGTCTGCAGCTGCATAAGATTCCCAGTCAGTAATAAATATAGTGGACAATGCACTACATCCCGTAGAGAACACATCGCTAAATTAACAGAAGCATGGTATTGATACATGATAAAAAAATGTCTAAGTCTTTTGAATTTGTTCATTCGTTCGGCACATACATTTAACACAGCCAAATAATTGGAAGATAATCGGTATTGTCCGATTTTACATGTATTGGAATTATTTTGACAGAAACATTAATTTAAACTTACACCGGAATAAATTCGAATTGCATCCAAACTGCAAAAACCACATCCTAAACAATACAACTAAATTGCAAGGCCGCAGGTAAGCACCCGCAGGAAACTATTTGACTTGTTCTTATAGTATTTCCAGAAATTTATTAATAGATTCATTTATATACCAGATTTATATAGCAATATTTTGATGCGACACACACGTTAAAAGGCACTTCACATATAGTGTTGCAGTCACAATAGCAAACAAGTGCAAGTGATGCGAGGAATAATAAATATTCAAACGCTTGTCGAGTTGAACCATAAATGTGTTTTAATTATATACAATATGACAAGTCTTACGTGTGTCTCATTGCTGTAGCCAGGTTTTGCTCCAAATACAACATTACTAGCTCCCGTTGTTAGGCCTAAAACAAACAATGTGTAATACGTGTACATGCATATTATTAAAAGTAACGATATTAAGATGATATTACTAACATTATAAGGATGTTGCAAAGTAAACGTGTACGACTACGTGTACGTGTTGCTAGTACTACATGTTTATAGGTACACGTTGTAATTTTAATGAGCTTGCGAAACACAATACACCGTGTGCGTGTAAAATCGAATAACAGTTGTAACATGATTTCTTAGTGAATCGATAAAGAGTGCTTTATAAACTCAACGAGTTCACGGGCGATAAAATCTTGGGTTTCCGTGCATACGCATACCTGTGTGACATTGTACAAGTTCTTTTTTGTATGTCACACGTCCGTTACGTCTTGTAGAAACTACACATACCTGTATGACGAAATACCCCCAAAACAGTATTAACGTAGACTAACACGTTACACGTTGCCTTTCTCAACCTCTCTAACGCGTCTTGATCAGTTATTTTATTTGAGAGAGTATAGTAGTAGACGAACTGACAACCACTCCTGTGAAGTGGCTCATTCATGCGGTATGCATGAAATTCAAAAATGTGGTTTAACACGACGCAATGTAAATGGTGATTTGTGTTCATTATTAGAAAGCGGAACCTACTCTCCATATACATTGTATACCCAAATGACAATGTAGAAATACCAAAACCTCATACTCTTGAAAACGTGTAGCATCTAGAATTGGTACCAAAGAAAATTCGCTAAAATTGTACCCAAAACAATGTAAAACATGTACAAGAAGATGGAAATGTTTCACATCCAATATTACGAATGACATAAATGTACTAGATTAACTTTGGTCAAATCAAGAAATCATGAAAGCAAATTATAAAACAAAAATTCAAAATAAAGACGGGTTTGATGAAGAGAACCCACAAAGACCCACACCGGAAAGTATCTCGAAGTAGTTTAAGTATAGGTACCAATAAAGTGGATTAAATTTTTAAAATTTTACCAAAACCCACGGAAAATATATAAGTTATATTATATAAATATTTCAGACATAAATACGGAGGTCCCAGAATGGTATCGTACCTGGTGGTGTAACAAGTTCTGGGCTAATGGACGTTATTTGGACATCACAAAGTACCATAACGTTGACTGTGCTGTCTGGGGCAAACAATTCCACCGTCATGTCTATCACCCTTGCTGGAAATGTTATTTCCAGTGTGTGTATTATTCTCTTGCCAGCCCCAACTGTAGGGTCGGGGGACTCATTGACGAGTAGCAGTTCAAACTCGACTTCGGCTGGAACAACTGCCTGTAATGATATAACCAAAATGTATTTTAGTATAAGTAGCTTACAATCATTTACCGGTACATAGCTCAGAATACGCCATTACCTTTATATCATTGAGTCGTACTACCAGTATTTGCTCTTTACCAATCATCATTTTACAACAGGTCATCTCAATGTTGATACAGTAACAGTTACTGTTTATTATTTGTGCATAAGTTATCTAACTGGAGATATCGAACAAGTGATACATTCAACTAGGCTTACACATATGCCCTAAATGTGATAGAGTGGACATTCGGGCGTCTTCGTCGTTATAGTGGGGAGAGGCGTTTTATGCATGTACCATTATTCATTGTTATTACATTGACTACTTAATGTACAATTAAATATCAAAATAACTACTCGTATCTATTATAGGAACAGCTAGCATGCAATACAACCAGATTGTTTTTTAAATGTTAAATGAACATAAATAACGTTACAGTGTATTGTTAAAGGGACATAACTCCACATTTTCAAATGGCAAAAATCAGTAAATTGTTTTGAAACTTGTGTTTTATTGACAAGATCGATAGAATGCATGAACATGAACAAGTTAAAATGATAACATTATTAACATGCATCGTCAGTTTGCAAATTAACGTGTTAGAACGTCGTGAGATAATTAGACTATTCACATACCCTTTTGTATCTTCTGTGAAGTTCAGGAGTCTGATACCCATCATGATTCTGATCAAATTCGTACATGCGGTCATCATTCCGGACAATAAGTAACCTGGTACTGTCCAAAATGTTGGTCTTTACATTTTTGACAACGACTTCAAGTGGATACATGTCATCATATTCGAAACCACTGATTAGACGTATCTTGCCTGTTTTACTAAAATAGTTAATTAGTAATAGAAAAACTAAAATAGATAATTAGTTATAGAAAGAGATCGCATACGAGATGTTGTCTTATTTTGTCGAGGGCGTAGCCCGAGACTAAATAAGGCTACCAAGCATTATCTTTGTAACTTATAGCATTGGCTGTCTCATTGCATAAGGCGTGTCTAAATAGAACATGACTTGACTGTGTGCGTCTTTCAATGCTGACCAATTAAAATTTCCAATAAAAATAAATAACACGGTGTTGTAGACCCAAGTACAATTCGACCATAGTAAGAAGTTCTTTCCATAAGCTATATAGTTATGTCTTGTTGATTTTTTCAAAATAGGTCTAATAAATAATAGTATTGTACTACGTAAAGCGCCTGATCGGTATATGATAACATGGCGTTATTGACCACCCCTTAGATGGCAATAGGTACTGGTACGGCGTAAAGCGTCTGATATATGGTAATATTGTATCACAAGGCGTACCATGGTAATTTATTATACATGTATCTATTTATCATATATAATTATGTATACATGTCTTGCTAATATGATTACTAGTAACAGTTGGTGACAACTTTAATGATGAAAGTACATTTTATTTGTATAACAATGTACAACCAAATTACCTGTCGATAGAAAACATTTCTTTCACATCCTGTTCGCCCTCTATATTATGTATACTGTATACGAACTGATCACACGGACAGAGCCGTCCATGTGGGTATGTGGTCGAGTTGTATTGCAGTGGTATACCATGAGTCACGTGCCGATCTGTTATTTTAACTTTCGTAGATCGTACGCTGAACTTTGGCGCGTATAGTTCCACTGAAAAGTTCATGATAACATGCGTAAGATATTTGAATAAACCAAATTAAGGCATTAGGGTATGTTTTTTATTGTATTGTTTTCTAGACTCGTTAAAGAAATATTGATCCCCAAAGCCAACAGATACCCTATTTATCGCTGGCAAAAGCAGTGTTCGTGATAGCTAAAAAGAGATAACGAAAAACAAATCGGACAGGGAATGCAGTACTCAACAGTCAATCGAACCGAGGTAACTCAGGCCACAGGCACACGGCACAATGCCCACGACACATGAAACTAAACGATGTCGAGAGCAAGTCCGATGTAGTAAACTGTGGTCGGTGTCGTAGTGACGTCATAGAAAATTTATAATTTCTGTTCAAATTCTAAAAAAAGAAAATGTAATTCGATGGTATAATCGCATGATCATCATGAGTCACTTTCATTTCTAGCCGGGGTTGGTTTTTCTTAACAAACTAAACACATGTTCATCTTACCGAGTTTGTCTTAAACCTATTAGGTAAATATTGGACTGAAATATTTATGATATTTTTTCATTGATTTAGGGTTTCCAATAGTGTGCATTAGTGATAAATGCTAAATGCGTTCATTCAAACTGCGTTAAAGGAATCCAATTGCATATATACAAGAGAATAGATAAAACATATCGCTGCAATTGTAGAAAATCTCATTAAAAATATCAGGAAAGAAACAAAATTACGTCACTCGTCCCGAAACTTTCCGGACATCCCACGTACATACACATTGATGCCTTATTATGGTTTTCAGACGCAGACATTTTAAAGAACATTTCACTTGATAGCGTTGCTAGGTAATGAATGATAAGTTTATATGTGAATATAAGTGTATAGGTTAATACATACGTGATTCATTGCAGTATTTTCCAATTATGCAAGATTCTGCGCATGCGCAGTCAGTTCCAAAGCTGCCGTCTGCACGACGTCCCTTCCTGAATAAAGGCGCAACATATCCAAACATTATTACAGGTCAATTAAATTGCTGTTAGTAAGATGTATCAGCGCAGTTCAAGTTATATGACGCCTAACAGGAATATATATTTGGTACTAAGAATATAAAACAAAACATCAGGTACTGTTTTATCAAAGGACTTACGAAATCGTAAACTTACGATCAATTTTAAATTCTTAATAATTTGTTTACAATTATAAAGTGTGGTAAATGGAGCTGCAATACTAATACTGATTTAGTTAATACACTCCTACAAACCATATCCATCACCAATTTGCAGTTGTTAAAGAATTATAAATAATTTAAATATGAGCGTAACTCAAGATTTTCGTAAGTGCTTTGATAAAACAGTACCCTGGAACCAGACAACTAGTGTAACCCTTTAAAACTTGTTTTATAGAAATAGCGTCAATAAAGAGGCTGATTGGAGTAAAATAGACAATTGGACTTGCAATATTTTTGGTTGGTTAAAGTTATTTGTCCTCTTAACTTACTACTAAAATATAATATACGATCTCAACGAGTCCTGAGCAATGTTAAGTGTTATACTCTAATGATACATGAGTGTGGCGTTTCACTTACTTCAAGCCATGATCAGTTGGAAGTCCAGTCCCACTTGCCTCGTCTGTTTCGATGTCATTACCTGAAAAACGAGATGCACATCAGTTAAAATATTCCACAATCAATGTGATCTATCTGATTTACTTGTCCGTGAACTTTCACACTGGCCTGATGATTATGAAGATGAGATATAAGGGGATGATCAAGAGATACCTGGATTCTTTCTACACTGCACCCCTCGTATAGAACTTTGACAACTGTTATTGGCATAATACTAGATGGCCAAAAGCCCAAAGTGGCAACATTTTAGTTCAATACAATCAGGTAAATACTTTAGCTGCTAATAACTAATATAGTATCTTTACATGTATACGGTGTTAAATATGTGGAATTAAATTATATTGGACATATTGCCGCATGGGTCTTTGACCATCTGATTGTTTGAAATAAACTATAAAACTGTATATGCGAATATGCCCAAAAATTACAATATATTTATAAACCATCTTATACGAACAAATAAAATACATACTATCTCACTGTGTAATTATACAGTGAAGGGATCAGATAGAGGTCATATAGACTTCATTACATCGAACTTTCGCATTTGTGTCAATTATACTACTGAAAATATGATAATGGTCAATATATTTTTCTTCGCTTCAAAATGTGATGTCTTAGTGCTGATGAGCACAATCCCTCTAAAATATGTGTGCTGTAAATGCACACTTACACACTTTGATACATGGTTTAAAAATTAAAGCACTATTATTAAGCATGGTACTATTTAACAGTTTGTTTAAAAAAATGATCAAATACTGTATTCATGAAACACACTTTTATCAAACAGTTACGTCAAATAACAGTTTGAATGACGTTCTCGACGTCACACAATCAGACTCTTTAAAACAGCTGCAAAAAATATTAACAAAACTTCTTTTGAATTTTGCTTCATTACGATTTTACTTTTAAATATGGAAACTCTTAAAATTAGAATGTTCTGCCAAAAAACCCAACAGATATTCCTGGAGACTGGCTTATACGTATCAGCTTCACACGAAACTTATGGATAAATACACTTGTTTCCCATTCATGTAGGTGATCAATGACTATAAACCGATATCTGAAACATCTTTGCACTCGTTGAAACAGTGCAATACAGAGTTTATTGACCACCGTAATGTTTTCATTACGATCGTGCTAACAAGAAGAATGCCTTTTTTGTCGTTAATATCAATTACGTTGACATACTGGGTTGCCTAAGCCCTTGATCCGATTTCTGATAAAACTATGACAATTATGATTAATATTTATAAAGTAAATAAGTTCGTCAAGGTAATTATGACGTCAAATGTCTTAATAATAACTTGGTCAGAAATACTTCAATTTATGATCATATACTAGCTTTGCATGACTATTGTAGTATTGTATAGACTAATGTTTTGTAACAAATATATATATATATTTTATCTTCGGGTTTACACCATAACCCTGTGCATGTACCTGTTGTCAGACTCAATTTATATCAACTATTTAAGTTAAGTTTACGTATTGTTTCGTTCATCTCATGTTTGGCTTGTTCCAACGTCATAATAAGAAACAGACAATACGTAAAGTATCAAAATGTCTTTATAATTATATCAAATGAGTTAATTTTTCATCGCGTTTGTGATACAATGTCTATATTATGTCCTAAATACTGTATTAGGTCGTAATACAGTATTTAGGACATAATATAGACATTGTATCACAAACGCAATGAAAAATTAACTCATTTGATATAATTATAAAGACATTTTGATAATGTTCTTGATACTATGGAACCCATTTTAATCAATACTGTTCACATTCCTCTTAAACCTTTATTGCACATCGACGTCCAAGTTTTCCATCTATATTCATATAATATATATATATATATATATATATATATATTATATGAATATCGATGGAGAACTTTTATATATAATCAATATATCAATATATTAAATACATCATACACTATGAATGTATACTATATTGTATTTTTCGATTTGCGAGACATATGAGCTGGATAAATTATTGACTTAAGTCAAAATATTTAAGTTTTCACTTAAGATGCTTTGTGAATACCAGCCCAGAAGTATGATATATAATAAATAAAATAAACTGTATGACAGGGGACACGATTAACAACATCATCAACAGCAACAACAGCAATGTCAGCAGCAGTAGCGACACCAGCAGCAACAACAACAACAGCAGCAGCATCAACAGCAGCAACAACAACAACAGCAGTAGCATCAACAACAACAACAACAACAGCAACAGCAACAACAACAACAACATCAGCAGCATCAACAGCAGCAACAACAACAACAGTAAGCTATTTCATTTCTAGCTATATAAATAATTGACCAAAGCAATAGGAATGCCATTAGGCATGACGTATTTTCTCCTAAAGGATGGGATTACGAACTCTCAGCAGAGGATTCCATTCTCGGTCCGCATTGAGGTTTTTATTATATTGAAAGACTTAAGGCCCTTGGCCGCAATTATTGTCACCGCACCATTTTGATTACGTGCTCATATCTCAATATTTGTTTGCCGTTCTATATTCTATATATAAATTTAAATGCTTCAGATAATGGGGGCATCCTGTAAAATTTTACTTAAAAGGATAAAACAAAAATCAATTGTTTCCGGTATTCGTCAGGAATGGAGACCGACGTATCAGCCCTCTGTTGGCGACAAGTCGATAAATGCATTAACAAGTTGTATGGGTAGTCGTCATAAAGTCTAAGCATGTACCACCGAGCTTTTATAAATTTGCTTGTTTCTATAATATTTTCCCAATAAAACAACACGCCCGGTATCAATCATTGTTTCATATCGGTTTAACCAATCCAATATAAACTATTGATTAATATATCTACAGGAAATCAATTGTCAAACCGGAAGTCGTGTACTTGCGGTCTCTCTATATCACTGACTCGTTGACAACCAAGCGTTCCTTGATGAACACGTGATTTGTTCCATAAAATAAAACACTTTCTTAAATAAGTCGAGAAATTCGTGTTTAAATTTCAGTGAAATTCGAACACTCCTATGAATTTGAAATTATAAAGATATTGGTAATTGAAAAAGGTAAACATTCTTAAATTTAGAAAAGACATCAGTGTTTTATTTTACGTGGACGGGGTTGCTATTCTTTTTAGATATTCTTATAATAATGGTACCATTGGAAACTAGAAACTATTTGCAATTCAATGGTACATCTAATATAACGTTGGCGTTGTTAATAACGTTGCCATGACGTCGGGAATGTTATCACTTTGAATTCTTTTCAGTACGGGCTGGTCACAAATTGATGTATGGCCTATAAGTTTTTATTATTACATACAAATCTATGTGTGTAAAAACGTGGATTTTGCTGACGTCAGTGAAGGAGACGTTAAAAGGCCATAGTCCACTTCTTTGAATTTTCGACCAAAAAATTAACACTTCAGACCAAACACCTTGGACAGTATGGCATTCCTAAAACATAGTATATTGCAAATATCACATAGGCTTGACTGGACTAAATGTTACTTAGTATGTAGGAATGGGATGTCTGATATTATATTCAAGAGATATTTATACTGAAATTCTGTAAGTTTCGTATCGATTGTAATAATATATCATTATGTGATAATTTTATCCCATTCCACATCTTCAATTGCGATGTTAATTTAGTCCGGAGAGTTTGACACGACTCTCGAACTTTCATTGGCATAATTTAACAGCTGATATAATGACTGTCTATAGTTATACCCCCAGATGTATGTTTTCATAAGTGGGAGGTATCACGAAGACGTTCGATGTGTGACACCAACACAAATCTAAAGAATCGATGTTGGACGATTTACTCGCGAAAATGTATATATTCAACGCAATAACCTTGTAATATATTCATGCATAAAGGCCAGGATCATGTCAAATTCTCTGAGCGATACTCCATCTTCTTCTCTTTTTTTCGTTCTCTGTCTACACGACCACATTGCGATAAAGGAAGCAGTCCTCTTGAGGTCATCCCTCTTGTCATGAGCTTCTTTAACGTATCTAGGGTGATTTAAACTGACATATATGTTTTCTTGTTGGTTCATACAGTGGCACTGCTGGAGTATGTGCTCTGTCTGTCACATCACATTAGCACTGATGGTATTTCAGACTTATTCAGTTTTTGGGCATTGAGTCTGTTGTGTCCTGTACGAAGTCTGAATATTGTCACTTGTTCCCACCTTTTAAGTAGATGATAAATTTCTACTCAATCCTTGATATGTGTAAATGAATGTTTATTATGTGTTTTTCAAACAAATAAAGCTTGTTTAAACTAAGTACATGGTAGTCTTCTTTTGGTAAATGTGCAATTGCCTTGATTAGTGTGAGCTTATCTTTATGCGAGATGTTATTCATCCTTTCGTTGCCTTGCTCTCCTTGTTTAGCCAGTATGTCTGCTGTCTCATTATCAGGAATATCACAGTGTGATGGTATATTCGTTTCTTTCCAAAACTGAGTAGTTCTTTGCCAAATGAAGATAGTTTGGCACTTGTTATGTCATCAAGGTTAGATTAAGCATCAATCAGTATGACCATATGCTGACAGTACTCTTCTGACTCTTCAATAGTTTGAGTTGCCTGTACGATGGCATCCACTTTAACCTTGTTCTTCTTTGTTAGTATGATTACTGTCTCGGACACATTTTCATACACATTTGTACATGTTTTCTTAAATATTATTTCATCTCAAAATATCTATATCATCGACTATTTTGAAAGTTTTAGATAAGCGTGATGAAATCATATAAATCACTTTCAGGTTATTTTTAACCGAACGATTTAAGGCCATCACCTTACTTATTATTTTTTATTGTGTATTACCATCAGAAATTATTTATGCGGCTGCAGGTGTTTTACTCTATGAACTATAGTGGGCATTATGCCGTGTTGTTTTTGTGTTTTCTGTGCTCGGCTGTATAAGTTGAGTGCTGCTTTCCGTCCGACTTTTTATTATGTTGATGCTTCGTTTTGATTTTGAACTACGTTTTCCAATTGCCAAAATGTGCACTTGGTTCATTGTAAAAACCAATGGGCGGTTCGTTTGGGTTAACCGAAGCCCATCCATAATTTAGGGAGTTCTTCCTATTCTTCCGGTTTAGACGGGTCGCTTCTTTTTTAGCAACACATCGCAGCTTTCTTTGATATTTAGAAGAGGATGGAAGAGCTAAGCTGATATCTGTAAACAAAATGGCGACGTCCAGTAATGTAGCATTCGTCTTCCGGTCGATGCTGAAAATACTCTTCTCTGCATGGTAGAGATTAAACGAACCCGCCACAATAAACGTTCAACTATGCTAGTAAAAGTTACTAAAAGTTTAGAAAAGTTGAACTCTGACGAACTTCAGGTTCGTTGATATTTTTAACACGCAAAAACTTTGTCGACGTTGCAAACGTTCATGAACGCTGAATAAAGTTGTACTAAGTTTCCTTAAGTTAAACTACGTCGGCAATGCTGAAACGCTGATGGTGTCTGTGAATTTAGCCAAAGACGTTTCTTACGGACACCAATGGGTTTCCGACGCAATTAACGCGATGGTTACCCAAGGGCTAGAGTAAGCGAACTTTCACTAGCTTAACTGAACGCTTGTCAAAAGTAGGTCAACGGGTTTCGGACGCAGGGGGTAAGCACAGGCGGACTTTCCATAACGTTTCTTTAGCTTAGATTAACTTGTACTACGGATCCTTACCATAGTCAACTTGTTCGTCTAAGTTGTTCTAAGTTTGAGACCGCTGCAAGTACGTTAACCTGCGTTGGCAAAAGTTCACATGCGCTAATAGAAGTAACTACAACGCATGCAAACGTTGTCAAGCGCAAGTGACCGCTGCCAAACGCAGTGAAGCGCTAGAAAACGTTCGCAAAAGTTTACGTGCGCCAGATACACAACGCTGAAAATTCATATTTTGATCCTTAACTGTAAATATATGTGTTGTTATGTTTGCATGCGTATATCTATTTCAACTCGTGTCAACCTTGTCATAACTGTGTGAAAACAGCACTTTTGAACGTGTAATTACATGTTAAAAGTTCTATATAAATATGGTATAATAATAATAAAATATGTTTAATCTGACCGGGCTTTCCTGACATATAATATATGTATAGTGCCGCACCTTACGAGATTTGTGACATTAAGAGCATATCCAAAGGTAATAACTTTATTCATCTCGTTATAAAAAGTGTACGCAACCACTGCCTTAAGGTCAAACTAATTCTGAAAGGCCATCGATAAAGTACTCATCCACCACTTTAAGGTCAAACTAATTCTAATAGGGCCATCGATAAAGTACTCATCCATCACCTTAAGGTAAAACTAATTCTGAACGGACCATCAAAAAAGTACTCATCCACCACCTTAAGGTAAAAATAATTCTGAAAGGGCCATCAATAAAGTACTCATCCACCACCTTAAGGTAAAATGATTCTGAGAGGGTCGTCAATAAAGTACTCATCCACCACCTTAAGGCAAAAACAATTCTGAAATGACCATCAAAAAGTACTCATCCACCACCTTAAGGCAATAATAATTCTGAAAGGGCCATCGATAAAGTACTCATATTTTACCATACACTCGATAAATTCACCATGATGGTAAACACTTTGCATTTGAAATTAACAATCGTTATGTGCTTTGATCTGTCATAAAGTTTCTTGTTAAAACAAAAAAAAAATAACAACAAATATTTGCTGCTACTTTTACATTTGAAATCATACTGCTAATGTAAACAGATAAATACACAAACGTTTTACCGTCGTTCTATTAGGATTTGTAGTGTATGGGTGTGTATTTGTATTACTTTATTTCCAGAGGTCAGATTGTGATAGAAGAGCATACTTGCATTCTGTGCTATCCATTTTAAAGTCCTTCGATTATGAAGTTATCAGTTCATTTACAAAGAACTAACCCATGCTGGTTAATAAATAGTTCAAGGCAAACTGGTTAGGACAGTTGATTGACAATTATGTTGCCTAGAAGACATGAAAAATCAAAAGCCGACATGGCTGGTTGGCTCTTATGGCCAGTACATATTATCCGGAGGCCCAACGGGCATCAGCCGGTCATTGGAGCACGGTCGGACAAAACCAAGACGCGCCTAGGAGACAAAGAGATCTGCCGGTGCTTCTCCGATTACAGTGCGATGTCCGCCTATCTTCCGATCATCAACCAATGCACGCGTCTATCACCATTTGTCATAGACCTCGGTCACGGGATCCACGGACATCGCCCAGTGTCTGGGTGATTTCTTAATCTGCTATCTAAATTAACGACCAATAATAAATTGTCAGTAAACCCCCGATGATAATAAAGCATACTCTTTCAAAACTATATTTCTATATGATTTAACCATTCTGACTACTTTATTACTAGAGAGAATAAGTGTATGTACTTGTTCAATACAAAGGCTATTATTCCATCAAATGTGATTGAAACACAAAATCCTCAACTGAAATTATGCACTTTAAGTTTAGTTAAAATCCTTAAGAAATAAAGGAGATGTCCTTTTGCAACTTTAAAGTCCATCATAAGGCTGGTTAGTTTATTGCTAATTGGCATTAACGTTGCACTGTTTCCGTTGGGTGTTGTTTTCAATGCTTTGTAGGTTTGAGAGAGTTGGCTTAACAATATTATTTCATTCGCGAGTTTTGTAATTATAAACATATTAATATTATTGTTGATTAAATTATTTCAAATTAAAATTGTCATTAAAAAAGAGATTAATTGTACCCAGCATTATGGATTTTGAGAATACTAAGTATTATATTTTTTGAAACCTTGCATTTGGCGTTTATAATACTGAAAACGGCATTGATGCCATGGGGAATTTGCTTTCAACGGCAAGGATTTGTACCACTACACGGAAACCGAAAACATTCTACGATAGTTTAATTTTGCGGACTAAATTTCTTGCCCTTTTTATACTTTGTTTCTCTTTTTGTGCCTTGTTGTCATTTTTGTGCTATGTTGCTCTTTCTTGCTTTTTTGTGCGTTGTTGCCATTTTTATGCTTTGTTTCTCTTTTTGTGCTTTGTTGCTCTTTGGTGCCTTTTGGTGCTTTGTTGCTCTTTGTTGCCATTTGTGTGCTTTGTTGCCATTTGTTGCACTTTTTGTTATTTGTTGCCCTTTGTTGTACCTGTCTTTCTAATATAGCGGTTTGTTCTCATCAACTCATCTACTTAAGTATTTACACTGAAAAAATTGAAGGTATATACATTTACAGTTATTTGCCTAGTTTACTTGTCCTTATGATGAAGAAAATATCTTCCATTATGATTAACAGACTCAGTCAACCAAATTGTCAATTAGACAAATTAACAGTCAGACAAATTAACAGTCAACCAAATTGACAGATAGACAAATTAACAGTCAGCCATAATGAATGTCTTCCAAAAGGAACATTCTACGATAGTTTAATTTTGCGGACTAAATTTCTGCGAGACAGTCATGAACCGCAGAAAACGCAGTTATAAAACCCACACAATTAACCCGCTATACAGTAACTTAATGACAAAGTAACGTTAAAACATATTTTTAGAATCTACTTGTGTATGTATAATTACAACATGCCATATTTCAAGCGAGATACGAACAGGCATTTTAATTTGTGATTGACGGTTTTAATGGATTCCCTTTTCGTTTGCTACAAAAGATAAAAAACAAATTTGGAAAACAAAACCTCTTGCGACTGTTTTTTGGTTCTGTAAATTGACAATGAAGGATCAAGTAACGACGTTTTGACGTTATGATTATACACAACGACGTCATTTGACGTATTTATCTTTTACACGCAAATTATGACGCATACCCAAATATGTTTACCCAAACATTGACTTACGTCCTAGGGGACAGTCTTATCAAAACACTAACAGTAATCTTACGTCCAAATTTAAATTTATTACATTCCATACTCAAAATTGTGGCAATGGGCCTTCATAATAGAACAAATGATTCGGTTAATGAACTCTTATAAACCATCCTAGTCCCCTATTTGTAATTGTAAAATGGGTATAAGATATATAGGTTTATTTAAAACTTCAGTAAGCCGTAGGCTCATGCGAACATACAAAAAATACAATACAATTTCCAAATGACAGTCACAAGTGGCAAAATAGACTTCATTTATTACATGTTAATTAAAGTAGAGAGACAGTCGGTTTGGATAATGATGTGAGTATTATAAATGTTAGAGGAAAACAAGTCTTAGAAAGTCAGAAAGGAAAGTTTTTGGCGGAGAAGGTGTGCAGAGTATGAAACATACTTATTTTATTTACATTATTCAACATAATCACTTTACGTATTATTTCAGACATAAACAATAAACGAACACAAAGAAGACATAACTTTTATATTTACATTTATCAACTTATACGTAAGTTTAAGTTTTCCGTAAAGTTCTATTTTGATTACCAGAATTAAGGCGACGGGCTTAGAATAATTATAGAAACACAATTATACTAGTAACATTAACAAACACTTAAAAACTAACGTTGATAAACACTAATAAGTCAGGTACAACACCAACATTTCCTTACATTATAAGATAATATATGATATACGAACTTACCATATGTGAAAATTACGAAAAGGACGCACAAAAAACACAGTGAAGACACCACGTTTTGAAATGTCCCCATATCTCTCGAAAAAATATATTTGGAAACTGTTTATTCGTTGTTAAATTCCAGTCACACGCAAAAATATTAAAAATTATTTATATGATATTATATAAAGTCACCGTGAAATATATGGCAATTCGTTGACCGTGTTTCTGTGTCTCTGATACCCGTTCTAGCGCCCGGACACAAGATTCGTGCGCGATAATCAATATCGGATCGTTGACTCTAGATTGGCATTCAATGATAGGTGTTACAGGAATGTATTTATAGCATATTACATTTCAATCTTTGGTACCGTTTTTGTCGAGGGAATGTGTACAAAGCCCAGAGTCTCTGTACAAGAATTGATTTTCATAAAATAAAAGCCCTCTTATAATGATCAAATAAAAATTGAAAGCGCTTGTTCTAAAGTCTGCAAAATACTGCCCGATTCAACACATCCTTTCGTCTCAAACAATTAAAACTGTATCAAGATTATATCAATACGCAATAAAATGTAGTCCGTTACATTGGTAGCAATTTGATAGCGTATGGATATTATTGCTGATGATTATAGATAAAATGTCAGCCATGGCACACGTGGTGAACTTGTTTGCATTATTGGAAGATATGAGTTTTATAACAATATTTTTTTCAGGACAATGTTCGATCTTGTTTTCCTATGTTACTGTGACAACAGACATATAAGAAGAGAATAATTCACCCATTACGTGACAAAACTGAATGCATTTCGCAAAAAACGTTGGCAATATTTGAAAGACATGCTAGCTTATAAGCTACATTTATAATCAAATGAGATTGACTTTAAAAAAGTGAACCTTTTATCGTCAAATTGGCTTAGATTTCTTGAGCGGCTGGTAGCAATATTTTCCAATTACATCTTCTAAATGAAATACCACCGTACGGTACTTCTATACGGGTTAGCTGATCATCAACATGTTGGTATATTGTTCTGTGGCTTGTACCTGTTTTACTTTTTTCTGATGCAGAACCTATTTATGTTATGTTGGGTAGAGAGGCACTTTGTTGTGATTCGTTAGACGAATTATGCAGTTTATACTAATTGATTTAAGGTTGATTATGAAACAAGTTTTTCCAACTTAGAAGCCGAGACCTCCCGCACTCGAAGCGAACGCTCAACAACTAGGCTATCGAGGAGACGGACGAATTAAGCTGTTATGTGTTTGACATAAAGGTGCTTATATTGGAATTGACATGCTAGTATTCTGTCGTTTGAACAGAATTCTATGACAAGCCACGTGGTGATATACACTTTGATGTTTTGTCATCTTGTGATTTATTCCATACGTGTAATCCACTTGCATTTCTTTATTTGTATCCTCAGTTTTTTATGTTTTCTGTGCTCGGCTGGTTAAGTTAAGTGCTGCCTCCCTGTCCGACTTAATAATATTTGTTTGATTTACATTTCCGTGTTTTGCTTTTCATGTTAACTGTTTACTCGTTTGCTTTTGGATTAGACGTATGCAGTTTTGTTTAGAATGTTGTCTACTCTGTTGTTCCTAGCTGCACGAACTCATATGTCTTTTGTCCTTCTTCATTATTGTCTGCTATGTTGCCCTTTTTATGCTTTGTTTCTCTTTTTGTGCCTTGTTGTCATTTTTGTGCTATGTTGCTCTTTCTTGCTTTTTTGTGCGTTGTTGTCATTTTTATGCTTTGTTTCTCTTTTTGTGTGCTTTGTTGCTCTTTGGTGCCTTTTTGTGCTTTGTTGCTCTTTGTTGCCATTTTGTGCTTTGTTGCCATTGTTGAACTTAAGTATTAGCACTGCCAAATTGAAGGTAATATACATTTACAGTTATTTGCATGGTTTACTTGTCCTTATGATGAAGAAAATATCTTCCATTATGATTTACAGACTGTCAGTCAACCAAATTGTCTGTTAGACAAATTAACAGTCAGACAAATTAACAGTCAACCAAATTGACAGATAGACAAATTAACAGTCAACCAAATTCACAGTTAGACAAATTGACAGTCAGCCAAAATGAATGTCTTCCAAAAGGAACTATCAGCCTTTTAATTTCATATGCTGGTAGTTCCTCGTGGTTGTCAATGGGCAATAAGCTGTTCATATTAGAAAGCATGTTAGCACAATCATAGGATATATACATGTTGGCTTTAAACAAAAATACCTTATTTACCTAACCCCACATTATCGGCAGAGATCAGAATAATAACACGTTCAGATTAGCTGACTTCCTGAAATGTCATTAGTTAGAATGACTTTTATAATAATAAGTTTCATTACATGTTGAAGAAAATCCATACTGCTCCGTGTCAACAAAATTAGTGAAATAATCAATGTTTGACGTCATAGCCTCGGTTTCATTAACTACTGACGGAAGCAATGTTTTCGTTAGTATGTCCACAGTGCTGGTAGATTTTTTAAAAATTCGAACCATGTGACCGAAAAGATGAAGTACGAGCCCTGCATTTGTGAAACGTAAGCTTATGGTTTCAGCCATTATTAGACATTTATCAGTTAATCCGAAACCGAATCCGAACTCAGAATCCGACAAAAAGACGATGTAACGCGGGGTTATATCAAAACAAACTTGATTTAGGACGTGCTAATTCAATAATTGGTTTTCGGGACACATATCCATGAATACTTACCATGTTTTACTTTCTATACACAATATAATTTTTTTTTTTTTTTTAGTCAATGGGTATTTTGTACGTAGTTCTTGAAAACGGCATCGCATTTTGTTTACGAAAGCCGACACGTACACTAGTAACGGAATAACTCTGCACTGTACAGTGAATAATGAGACACCAATGTGATAATTTGTGTTTTTTATTCGGGTTTAGAATAATTTCTCATCAATTTGACAGTTACATACGACGGCAGGTTGACCTAACCATTTTACTGGACTGTATTCTAACCAGCACTAACATAGTTAACGTATCATAAGGAACCAGCTTGTCCAAGTGTGGAGGAATATCGGCAGTGTAACAATTGTTGAATGCAATGATATGACTTGCCGCAAACAGGAATCGAACGTTGCATAACGTATTAATTGTACAAGGGGTAAACTTCGCCTAGGTGGAATTTCCAATGTCGTCATCGTTAGGAGCGCTGTCTCGCAATGCTTCGAAAACTGTGACGATGGTTGTGACATCGTTATCGTCATTATGTCGTTATGTGTCCTTGATGTGAACATATCGCAGGTCTCCGTTTTATATGATTATATCAGGCTACATCAAACGTGTTTTTCTTTGCCATTTTGGTCGTCGAAGAAATGTGTCTCGAAACCCGTTTCAGACGTTAACACACGAGCTATTTTGTTTGGTCTATACATTCTTACAGCCTAAGACCACAAGGATCTCGTGCACGCTTTACAACAACAAGTATACGATAATAAAGTTGATGTAACAGGATCTTTTCAAACTTAATATATGATTGCAAGATTGAATGGTATAGTATGTATAAATCTTAAAATCAATTCCAATGAACATAGAGCTAAAATGTACGGATCTATATAATTATACAAAAAACATACAGCCGTGAATGTAGGCCTACGAAAAATAAACATATTCACACGATAGGTGGCATGGTGGCCTGTAAATGCAGAGGGTACCGATTGGAATCTCGACTGAGGCAATGGAAAACCCACAACCGCTTTCTCGGCGTTTCCCACCCAACAAGAGATAAACTGTTTGGTAACCCAGAGGTTGCCTCGCGTGTATCGGTGCTGTTCCACAGGCACGTAAACGAACACAGTAGTCTATTCGGAACTTGAGAGCTAGGGCATCGAACCCGGATGCCTTGTATCACACAACTGTCTGCAGCTTTTACAGGAGATTACGAATTTATAGTATGCAGCTATCGTGTTATCATACATATTTTTGTAAATAACATGCACTATATCAATAACCTACTGCACTTTGTTCAGAAGAGTAGATATACAATAAGTACATCACAAGTGTAACATAAAGTAAGTTGGTAAAGAAAAGAATGTTGATACCCCCTCCTTAATTATACGAGAAAGTTATGGTTGACAAATGAGTCGTTATTGTATTCATATAAAACATTTTGAAATTGTCCCTACGTAAACCACCAAGTAGCATTCGGATTCGGATTAACTGATAAATGTCTATTAGGGCGATGGTCAATACTCAACTCCTAAACTTCTATTGGGTCAAGTAAACATCGCACATCGTCACAATCTGTCCCATAAGACAGCTTGTTTGTTTAAGACATTGTGTTGGTTTTCTTCATTTTACTTCTTTTACACTAGTTTTAAAATCAATCATAAACGATGGTGACATGATCACACCAGTTTTCATGGAATCCATTCAAACCCAGTACTGGTCTACTCTTTCATGGTCCACTAACGGAGAAAGCTTGAGTAGCGCATCCGGAGTTTTTGTATCACAAAACAATTTGTGTTGTTTGCCTCGAAGTCTGATGTCATTGGCAATTATTGCTGGGAAAAAACTAAATGACCATGAACTTACGACTGTTCAACTTTGGAATCAAATTAATGTAGGCAGTCCAAGTGTAGCAATACCACGTACTCTGACATTACTATGTTAAAGGCTTCATACAATATTTCAAAACTATATATGTCAACATTTGCTCTGAGTACGTCGAAATCTTAATTTCTTCGATTTATATTTACCATTCGCCAGTCTATGGCAAAATTTATGCTTTCCATAAACTATAAGATCCCAAAAGCAGCTGGGTCGTATTTATATCCCTACTACACCGGTACCATTGGTTGACTCGTCTACTGAAAAGGGGATACATGCTTCCAAGGTGAGACTCTGTTGCAACTGTAAAATCAATTTGTTTATTTAGTATACTTCTAATCAGATATATAGGGTCCGTCATGAGTTGTCCTTGGAGATCAACGAGTCTCAAACTCACAGGTTATTAATATTAATTATTACTAATTTGTTTTCGGGAAGAGTTGAATAAATGTTGATGATCCCAAAGACAACGAGTGGTGGATTTTTTTATCACATTACCATAGGTACCTAGTCAAATCAACGACAGAAATAACTAATTGAAGACGACAATGTCACGTTTTCGCGCCGAAAAGCTGTGCCTTGACGCATTTGTTATCTCACACGTTGGAGAACTTTGTTCCGTCGTTTGTTCTCACATGGCATATCATTGTATTTATGTGATAAAAGTCCAAAGTACAAAACATGCACAGCCTAGACATTTACTTATATAAGTTGCATGCTGCGGCAATGTTGATACATACATATAGATATTATTATATACTAAATATACATACACTAATTACTGAGACGCGTCACGATTTTGTGTACAGTACGTAGTTCTGAATTTCACGACTGTATATTATTCTTCTGTGACATTATGTACTGATGCACTCCGTTCTGTTAGGGAACTTATATCATGGCTACGACAATTTACATTGATGTTAACTGAGGCGGTGTGGCTAAATCCGATGATAATTGATGGGGTGTGTCTTAATTTTCAAAGGAATGAGTGCAATTACTACAGTGCAGGATAATATTATCCTGCACTGTATACATACAACTCCATTGTACTTTACTTCGGTCAACGTGACCTCTATCGATTTTCGTGGTCGAGTCATATTGGAGTCCACAACTTTAAAATCACAACACCGTGCTATTGATTTTCATTGGACATGTTAATCGGTCAGCATTGTAAAAAATTGGACACGCCTTATGTTTACAAAGTGACAGCCAATGATATAAGTCAGAAAGAAAACGCTTAACGCTTGGTTGTTTATTTTGTCTCGGGCTAAGCCCTCGACAAAATAAGACAACCTCGCGTCTGCGTTCTCTTTCTATAACATGTCTGTTGCTAGCGGGCAGGAACGTCATAAAAGTCCTTAGATAACAACATAATCCTGATCTTAACGCACGCATTAGTTAATGTATGGATATTAATTGTACAGAATACGTCATTTTTTGCGAGAAAATCATGCATATTGCCGGTCCTTCAGATATTCCCTAGCCATTGTTGTTTGCCTATTGTTTCGTTACGGTGACGTGTGGTACCTAGCCATTGCTGTTTGCCTTTTGTTTCGTTGCGGTGACTAGTCGTACCTAGCCATTGCTGTTTGTCTTTTGCTTCGTTACGGTGACGTGTGGTACCTAGCCATTGCTGTTTGTCTTTTGTTTCGTTACGGTGACGTGTGGTACCTAGCCATTGCTATTTGTCTTTTGTTTCGTTGCAGTGACTAGTGGTACCTAGCCATTGCTGTTTGTCTTTTGTTTCGTTACGGTGACGTGTGGTACCTAGCCATTGCTGTTTGCCTTTTGTTTCGTTGCGGTGACTAGTCGTACCTAGCCATTGCTGTTTGTCTTATATTTCGTTACGGTGACGTGTGGTACCTAGCCATTGCTGTTTGTCTTTTGTTTCGTTACGGTGACGTGTGGTCCCTAGCCATTGCTGTTTGTCTTTTGTTTCGTTACGGTGACTTAGGGTACCTAGCCATTGCCGTGTGTCTTTTGTTTCGTTACGGTGACGTGTGGTACCTAGCCATTGCTGTTTGCCTTTTGTTTGCCTTTGGTTTCGTTACGGTGACTAGTGGTACCTAGCCATTGCTGTGTGTCTTTTGTTTCGGTACGGTGACCTGTGGTACCTTACCATTGCTGTTTGCCTTTTGTTTGTCTTTTGTTTCGTTTCTGTGACGTGTGGTACCTAGCCATTGCTGTTTGCCTTTTGTTTGCCGTTTGTTTCGTTACGGTGACGTGTGATACCTAGCTATTACTGTTTGCCTTTTGTTTCGTTACGGTGACGTGTAGTACCTATCCATTGCTGTTTGCCTTTTGTTTCGTTACGGTGACGTGTGGTACCTAGCCATTGTTGTTTGTCTTTTGTTTCGTTGCGGTGACTAGTGGTACCTAGCCAATGCTGTTTGCCTTTTGTTTCGTTGCGGTGACTAGTGGTACCTAGCCATTGCTGTTTGTCTTTTGTTTCGTTACGGTGACGTGTGGTACCTAGCCATTGCTGTTTGTCTTTTGTTTCGTTACGGTGACGTGTGGTACCTAGCCATTGCTGTTTGTCTTTTGTTTCGTTACGTTGACGTGTGGTACCTAGCCATTACTGTTTGCCTTTTGTTTCGTTACGGTGACGTGTAGTTCCTATCCATTGTTGTTCGCCTTTTGTTTCGTTACGGTGACGTGTAGTACCTAGACATTGCTGTTTGCCTTTTGTTCCGTTACGGTGACGTGTGGTTACTAGCCATTGCTGTTTGTCTTTTGTTTCGTTACGGTGACGTGTGGTACCTAGCCATTGCTGTTTGCCTTTTGTTTTCGTTCCGGTCGTGTTTTGAGTTCCGTTCGTACGTGAACCACCAGTTCCGTTTCATGGCCCATTTTTCAATTGCACTAACTTCGCAATTCAGCGCAATTCGATATGAAAACCAGTTTAATTGGTAAAACCTCTAATCAGCTCGTAACCATGAGCAAACATTAAAACCTTATAGAATTCAACTGTTGTTTGGCTTTATGTAGAAATCGATCAGCAGTAATATATCAAACAATTAAATAATTAATTGAATGTTGATCAAAGTCAACATATCGACTTCTTATTCTTTATCAAAGTAAAAATATCTAGCATTTAAGCCAAGCCGAGCAATTAGTTAAAACTTGGGTTCGTACGCACCGGGACCTTATTTTGTCTATTTATTTTGAAATTTCATCGATGAGACTTATAACGACCAACTAATGAGTGTCTAATTTAAATATATAGTTGAAACATTGAATACTTTAATCAATCCAGTAAATTGGCAGCACAAACAGTTATAAAAAGATAATCTATGTTTATAATCTCGGTCGCAATCCTGTTTCACCGACTGTTTCGTTGGAGGTTTAGGTAGCTTTCATATTGCGATGACCAGTGTAGCAATACCACGTGACTTTTACATCAATTAAGGCTACAAATCCAAGATCGAAACATAAAATTAAATAAGAGAAATTGCTCAAAATGTTGAATACACGTAATCATCTTTATCACAGATATGCACATTTTCCTGAAGAGAGTCTGAACATTGTTATTTGTAAAAGGGAAGTTTATTTCTGAGAAAGACACCTAACGAACTGTTATCTTAAATGGCTGTGTTCCAGGCACTGTTTAGAGATGTTCTTTTGTCAAAACCCTATAATGCATTTCAATCATATACCAACATCAAAGTCATTTAATTCTATTTTTTGTAGACCACGGGTATTGTATATAATATAACAGCTGTCGAGTTATGGTTCGTTGATTTGATGAATACTAACAAGTATGATGTTTAGTTGACCTGCAAAAAGGCACCATATTCACCTAAACAATTCCATAACTGCATCATAACATCGACTTCTAACCGCTGTTGGCATGATATACAAATTTAGTATAAACCTAATGTTGTATTGTCACGAATACAAGCCAAAAAGCACATTGGTTTCACTACCAAATCCAAGTCTTGATACCATAAAAGGAAACATGATCGTTATTCCATGATGTTATGTTATAAATACGCGCCAATTAAGATCTAACTATGAGTTATGTTGGAAATACGTCAGTTTCTTGTAGTCGTTAATGATTTACACTCAAACTGTAAATTTTAAAAGTGTGTTAGTATGGTCAAGTCACAGATTGTAAGATATTTGTGTGATATTTTTGTCACTTGTTAAACAAAGGTTACAGCTCGGAGGTCATATTCTGTCCAAAATCTAACTATGAGTTATGCCGATCTTAATACGACCTTGCTACGTTCTTGCGCCGATTCGTTTTAACCACGATCCCGCTACACTTGTTTTGAACATGCTTCCCGACCTGCGCGTTTCCACCACGACTCTACCACGTTCACAAAGACCCCCCCCCCCCGATTGACCACGACTGTCCCACGATCGGTCACGATTTGTACCAATTTTAAATCGTAGTAGAAGCGGGGCCCCAGTGTGAACGCCCTATAACCCGTATAGAAGTACCGTACGGCGGTATTTCATTTAGAAGAAATCAACAAGAAATCTAACACAATTTGACGATAAAAGATTCACTTTTTTAAAGTCAATCTCATTTAATTATAAATGTAGCTTATATAGCTTGCATTTCTTTCAAATATTGCCAACGTTTTTTGCGTAATGCATTCACTACCAAATCCAAGCTTTGATACCATAAAAGGAAACATATTTGTTATTCCATGATGTTATGTTATAAATACGCGCCAATTAAGATCTAGCTATGAGTTATGTTGGAAATACGTCCGTTTCTTGTAGTCGTTAATGATTTACACTCAAACTGTAAATTTAAAAATTCTGTTAGTATGGTCAAGTCACAGATTGTAAGATATTTGTGTGACATTTTTGTCACTTGTTAAACAAAGGTTACAGCTCGGAGGTCATATTCTGTCCATACATTCGTACGTAATAACAAACACATTTAACACAACAATTAAACTCAGTACACTACCATTCAATCTTGAATTTTAAGAGAAGTATGACAACCATATGATATCCTGATTATCATAATTTCATAATATATAGTACTTTAAGATGGCTATTATATTACAATAGTATCCCCCGACATATGTTAAATAAATGAGTATAAACTGCTTAATTCGTCTAACAAAGTGGCTCTTTACCCAACATAGCATAAATAGGTTCTGCATCAACAGGTACAAGCCACAGAACAATATACCAACATGTTAATGATCAGCTAAGACCCCGTTCACACTGGGCTACGCTCTTACTACGATCATGCCGATCTGTCCCGACCTGACTAAAAGTATGAATCGGGACGAGATCGGCGTCAAAACCAAGCACATATAAAAAAAAATCTTCACCGGAACGTCTGATCGACGCTTGTGCTACGATTTCGCTTCGATCACAGCGTTTCCGATACGATACTTGCACGCTTACACCACGTTTCCAACGCGATCAATGCTGATCATAAACGATGTCGCAACGCTCTGCAAGACCCTAGTACGTTGGTAGACAGATCTAAAAGACTGTAACACGATGTTGCGCCGCTCATGCCGACAATACTACGATATTGACGTGATCATAGTACGCTTTGGTATGATGCGTACACTTATCAATGAGTTTGGGTCATTTTTTTCACACCACTCATTGCCTGAAAGAGGCATTGAATACATTGGATGATGTTTTATGTTAACAATGAACAACTTTTTCTACATAGGTGTTGTATGCTGAACGAGTTCATGTTGTTCAAATGTTCATGTACTTTCCCAATATCTCGACAATTTTTGGTTAAAATACTTATGTTTTTCCACATAATAATTAGCTTTGGTCTATGTCCAACTGTTGTAAAGGAAAATGACTATCATATATACCGATATTGTAACGCGATTTTACGTATTTCAATAGAAAACATATTAAATTTGATGCCGATTGTACCACGATGTTATTACGATCATGCATATCCCGACTATATGCTTCCCCGATGTTTCTACGATTATGCCGTTCTTAATACGACCTTGCTACGTTCTTGCGCCGATTCGTTTTAGCCACGATACCGCTACGCTTGTTTTGAACATGTTCAAAATAAGCGTAGTAAGGTCGGGGAGCTTCCCGACCTACGCGTGTCCACCACGTCTCTACCACGTTCACAAAGATCCTCCCCCGATTGACCACGACTGTCCCACGATCGGTCACGATTTGTACCAATTTAAATCGAAGTAGAAGCGGGGCCCCAGTGTGAACGCCCTATAACCCGTATAGAAGTACCGTACGGCGGTATTTCATTTAAAAGTAATCAACAAGAAATCTAACACAATTTGACGATAAAAGGTTCACTTTTTTAAAGTCAATCTCATTTAATTATAAATGTAGCTTATATAGCTTGCATTTCTTTCAAATATTGCCAACGTTTTTTGCGTAATGCATTCACTACCAAATCCAAGTTTTGATACCATAAAAGGAAACGTGTTAGTTATTCAATGATGTTATGTTATAAATACGCGCCAATTAAGATCTAACTATGAGTTATGTTGGACATACGTCAGTTTCTTGTAGTCATTAATGATTTACAGTCAAACTGTAAATTTAAAAATTGTACTGGTCAAGTCACAGATTGTAAGATATTTGTGTGATATTTTTGTCACTTGTATACAAACAAAGGTTACAGCTCAGACGTCATATTCTGTCCATACATTCGTACGTAATAACAAACACATTTAACACAACAATTAATCTCAGTACACTACCATTCAATCTTAAATTTTAAGAGTCAAGTCAGTCAAGTCAAATACCTTTTATTCTCTCATTTCATGTTTACTTGAAAAAATGAGGTTAACAAAATGTAAAGAAATTATCGAGGCTCATAAATATGGTTCTACACACATGAAAAAGAAGTACACAAAAAACAACATTGAGTTAGTTACAAATAAATATAAGTATGTTATTAATATTATAACCAAGTGTGGTTATTTGTGGAGAGTCACATATATAATATGATGTTACATGTTTTTTGACGATTCTGTTAATAGATAAACATTTAAGAAGCTAAAGAGAGAGGGGAATAACAATACACTCTTTCTTTGTTAGTCCTTAATAACAAAAGAAAAATATCTAGCCTTTGCTGCTTGTGTATCCATTTAAACTCGGTTACTTTATATTTATCATGCAAGTAATACCTATATATAGAACATATTAAACATGTATGTACACAAAATAATATAACGGTTACATATATTTATATATATACGCACGCACGCACGCACGCACGCACGCACGCACGCACGCACGCACGCACGCACGCACGCACGCACGCACGCACGCACGCACGCACGCACGCACGCACGCACGCACGCACGCACGCACGCACGCACGCACGCACGCACGCACGCACGCACGCACGCACGCACGCACGCACGCACGCACGCAAGCACGCACGCACGCACGCACGCAAGCACGCACGCACGCACGCACGCAAGCACGCACGCAGTTTGACAATCATATGATATCCTGATTATCATAATTTCATTATATCTAGTACTTTAAGATGGCTATTATATTACAATAGTATCCCCCTACATGTGTTAAACTGAGAGACTGTCGTTAATGCGTTGTATTAAAATACTGCTAATTAATGCGTGGTGTCAAAACAAGTAACACACCGTCCTATCCACTATATCGCACACCTAATCGGCGATTTCCGACTTTTACGGAGTGGCACTGTCTGAGAATCTGGTTATTTAAAAATAAATATAGTTAAACAAATATAGTTAAACATTTATCTGAGAATACATGTTCATGTTTTAATATTTCGGATATTATATAAGATAACGCTTTCAAATTGGTATGCATTTAAATTTATTACCTAGCACTCTATATAACGAGTAATTCGTTATTTTTGACTGTTTCATGTCTTAATGTTTATTTTTAGATTCAGGTATGAAACAGTTCATTGCCAGGAGGGCAACAGTTTTGACTGTTACACCCCTGGATGAACTGTTACCTGCGCATTACGATGCGCAATATAAATTCCTGCAAAAACACCCTGCTAGATCTATAGCGTATTTTTAATATAACTCTGGAACAATGTTTTGTCCCTTTTTGCTTTATTACATGCCGATTTTATTTGTTTGATAATAAAATCATGGGGATAATGACAGTCTTGAATTGATAACAAAAAATATCCGCTATTAGTATGACAAAATGTCTTAGAAATATCCTTTTTGTTTGTTGTATAAGTAGAACTTTACTGTAGTTATATAGAGTATTAGGTAATAAAACAGTTACCGTATTTCATATCTGTTTTGGGTTAACAGTCAAAACTATTGTCCCTCGGTATCGGGGAAGACATTTTGAACCTATCGGCCTCGTGCAACAGTTCAAAAGTCTTCCCCAATACCTCGGGACAATAGTTTTGACTGTTAACCAAACAGACATGAAATAAGTGTATACTATTTTACACTTGGAGGCTCTTATAATTATGCATGTAAACACTAATCTGACTAATCTCAGTATTTCAGTGTAGCAATACCACGTGGCTTTTGGCTACAGTTACAAGTAGAAATTTGTAAACATTGGAACACAAATATAGCCATAAGTATTTTATTTCTTCATCCATTTCTATAAAATACATGTATACGCCACGCTAAGGGGAAAAGTATTTGCTTTCCGTGAAATGTAAGATATTTTTGAGCAGTTTTACCGATTTTTCCATTACCCTGTGAAACATACACGTTCCACGGTTTTACAAGGTAATGGACAAAACGGCACATCCGCGTTAAAAAGAATTTATATTTCATGGAAAGCAAATAATTTGGTTTACTCTTTATTAATGATACCGTTAACTGTGGACCTATCCTCATTTTATTAAACCAGTGGACAAAATAATATATAAATTATGTATAATATATATATATATGACACGTGATTTCACACTTGATAAATGAAGTAAAATGCATCGGCTTCGATTAAACATTATAACTTGACTAATCAATACAATGTTTGTGTATATAAGCTGAAAGTGTAGGATCGAAAAAGAGTTAGAAGCCGTCCTGTCCCGACATTGATTCTAACAAGTTTCATTATCCCCGTATTGTTCACATTATTGATATAATTTTCTGTGACAATACCAAACGACGCAGGCTTCAATCATCGATAAAGTCACTGTAAGTCATTGGCTTATTGATTGAGCAGTATTATTGCGTGGAACGACAGCAGCAACAACAGCAATGAAAACAACAACATAAAGTATGAAAACTCATTTAAATAATCAGAAACAATAAAACTATAACAATGAAGAGTGTGACTATACCAAGAAAAGTACTAGTACAACCAATTTTACCCGATAATAAAGCCAGACAAACATGTTGTCCTAAAAGCGGAATGGGCTTGTTAGCGGAGTATTGTTGTTTTGGCTGTTTAACAAAAATTCAAAATCCAAAACAACCTTCACATATGTTTTGACATTTTAAGTTCTTGCCCAATTCTAGGATTGATCTTCCATGATCTTCTGTGAGGGTCTCTCTATGTCTTGAAGTCTATATCGATTTATTGTTTCAATTTTGTTTTTAAATATCCAGTCTTGTTCCGATAATCTGTATGCGTGGTCTGATCACAGGTCACTGCATCATAGATAACGAGTAAACATAAATATGTATTTTAATAAAATTTATGAGATGTTGTTCATGCCAAGTAGAGGGGGCATTTACTTAATTACAAATCACAATTCGAGGAACCATTTTACCGTATACGTAGCGTAACACTTCAAACACACAAGTAACTTTACATCATTGATAAAGAGTTTATTCTGTATAATGTTTTATCAGTTTCAGTTACAGTTTATTTTATTTGCATAAAAACATTATTCATGTTCTTCGCCTTAAACAAACAGGTATTTATAGTATCCATTTAGATATCAATGATACAGTTACCTATGGGTTTGATGTGATACGCTACGTATAAAATGCGAGTTCCTCGGATTGTGATTTTTAAAGTACGCTAAAGCCCCCTCCCCGTGGCATATGCCACTGTTACCTTCATTTACGTGTGTATTGTCTAATTAAGTTACATAGTTCCAAAGAATACAGAAAATTACTAAAATGTTATTTTCCCTGTTCATTTTTGTGTGTTTTATACGTGCCCGTTAGAAACTTTGAAGTCCAGCATAGGTTGTTTCATTTCTTTTAAGGAGGCATGTATACCGTTTCTGTTAGATGATGCTTTGTTGGTGGGATTCATAAGTTTTTTAGCAACCATTATTTTTTACGGTGTACATAAAGGGGTAGAGCCACGAAGGGTAAACAATGGCCCCATGTCCAAATCCTGTGAAAATGATAAATTTATACCATCAGTTTAAGAATTTTACAAAAAAGGCAATTTTTAAGAAATTTTGTTGTAACTGTTAGCATGGTAACGGGTATAATATTTTGCCAAAAAATGGGAAAAAGCTTCTAGTTCCAAAATAGTGAATCGGAATGTAAGTGGGCATCCATAGAGTAATATTAAGAATTGAAACTTATCTTTATTACGAATGTTCAATTTGGTTGCCATGGTAACAGCTTCAAAAATACCCAAAATGCACATTTATGACTCCACATTAAATAAATTGTTTTTATGGAACATTTTCAATTGAATATCGTTCGAAATATATCACACAATTTTCTAATGGGTTTTAAGAATTGAAGCTGTTCATTGGAACTGTTACCATAGCAACGAAAATATTTTTTTGCCGAAATATTAAAACATATTGAAACCAATTAGATCTATATTTTTAATTATTGAAGAAACATGTTTGTATGATCAGAATGTTCATACATACATAATTATATATATAAAACAAGAACATTTACAATTATTTGATTAAGTTACCATGACAATAGATTTGAAAAAAATACACAAAAAACTCATTTAAGCCTCAACTTCAAAAACAACGTCGCTACGGAGCAGTTTTTACATATATACGAGTACTATATATGTATATGTACTCCAACATTTAACACTTGATTTCCTTTCTAAAATTGAAGTTCGGTCTTTTATAGCTTCATGAGAGAGATAGCTCCTAAGGGTAATGCCATGGCATGATGCTCATTAGTGCTTACTGACGTAGCACAGGGTGGTGTAGTCCTTGAGCCTCCTCCATACCATCAGTTGTAAAGTACCAAGTATACTTTCATGAACTTTTATTCATATGTTGTCATTTAAGCTCTACTTAGTATGTACATGTATACCCATAAATAAAGTAAAACAAGACGAACTCCAGAATTGCTCAACGTTTCGACTGTAATTACAACTTTGTGTTTTTTTTCACATAAATGCTGCATTCTGATTGGATGAAACGATCATTTGACCTGTCGTTCATATCCCGATGAAGCAGCTCCGTAATCGACGGACATTTTTTTCATTCATTCTAAATCTAGCTTCGTTCATCAGCTGGGACATGTTGATGTACTTTAGCGTCAAATGAGCTGTAATTCCAACTAAATAGGGGAGACCGGGGCTAGTCCGGCCTCGGGGCATGTTCGGCATATGGTTATATATGGCGCGAAAATCAAGGTAAAGAGCCATGATCAATTTTGTGATGTCACTTATGACGTGTTTATCTGCGTCATCACAACAATGACTGTCTTATGAATATTTGCGTCGTTTTGGATCCGAAAGTTTGTTTTTTCGATTGGTGAGTAAAATTTTGACATTCATTTTAGTTTTTATTATTATTGAGTCCCGTTAAGATTCTGATCAAAACGATATTCGTGTTTTAAGATATATGGACAGAATTTCATATAAAACTGTTTCGATGTCATTGTCTGCACGATGCAAGGAGGTAGCACGTGATGTTTATGTACACACTGCTTGGGGCTAGTTCGGCTTTTTATGACGGGACATGTTCGGCCAGGGGCCGAACTTACCCCGCACTAAAACATATATCGATCGACATCGTCTTATTGCTTATCTCGTCTTCATTACATTATTGAAGCATTTATTTTCAGATTCATTGCGTTAAAAGAATATCTGATATGAATATATGTGGATATGCTTTATAGTGTCAATCAGATCCATAGTCATGTATGATGAGAATTGTCGTTCTAATTATTTCTAGTCTTTGAAACAGTCCATACAATTTCTATTGGATTTAATGTATGACATGATTTTTCTTTTTTCCCCAGAATATCACCATGGTACGTATTTACAAGAGGAAGAGGGCCGACACCACGCCCAATGATGTAATGAGAAATGCGTTGGACCACTATAATAGTACGTCTGATGGGTACAAGAAAACATGTCAGATGTTTGGTATACCACGCTCAACGTTGCAAGACTATGTAAGGAAATTTAACAGGCTTCCCGAATCACATAAATCAACAAGTAATATAACATTCGGATACCAGAGACATACGTAGACATACGTAGACAGGTGTTCACCGATTACCAGGAGCATACACTAGTGGCCTACATAAAGCATGCAGCATCAATCTATTTTGGTCTTTGCCCCAGGGAAATAAGGCAGTTAGCCTATCAATGCGCTAAACAATTTAACATTAAAATGCCAGAATCGTGGGTCGACAAGGACATAGCTGGCGCTGATTGGTTCTCGGTGTTCTTGAAACGTCATTCTGGACTTTCCTTGAGAACCCCAGAGGCCACAAGCATTGGTAGAGCAACATCATTCAATAGGACCAATGTGTCGAAATTGGCAGAAGTAATCGACAGACTCGTGGTTGATGCATGTAGCATTTGGAATGTAGACGACACCGGAGTCGTAACAGTGGTTAAACCAAAGAACATCGTAGCGAGTACGGGTTCGTTAACATCAGCTGAACGAGGCCAACTTGTCTCACTATGTGTGACAATTCTGCCAGCGGAAACAGTATTCTACCGTTCCTGGTCTATCCATGTGTCAATTTCAAGAATTACTTTCTGAACGGAGCATCTGCTGGTTCTAATGGAACCGCCCATCAATCTGGATGGATGACAGCTCCGAACTTTCTTTTATTTATGCAACACTTTGTACAACATGTTAAACCCACTAAAGATAAGCCTGTGGTCATATTGCTAGATAATCACGACTCGCATCTCTCTATAGATGTTCTTGACTATGCCAAGGAAAATGGTATAGTAATGTTATCTGTCCCTCCCCACTGCTGACATCGCTTGCAGCCACCGGACTTGTCAGTGTTTGGACCTCTGAAAAGAAAACTGTCTGTGTCACAAAGTAATTGGCTACGCAATCATCCAGGGAGGCCAATATCCATCTATGACATTGCAGATATTTTATGTGAACCTTGGAAGGAAACTATGTCTAACATATGTAGCGGATTCCAGAAGGCTGGGATTGTCCCATTTAACAATGACTTTTTATTTTTTATTGTAATTATAAGAAATGAATACACATTTTCTGCAGTTCATCGGTGTATGAACTGTCGGGAAAATCACGCGTAATTTAAATAAACGCCGTAGGCGTTTATGTAAAAAATTAGGCGTGGTTTTTTCCGACAGTTCATACACCGATGAACTGCAGAAAATGTGTATTCATTTCTTAGCCACTTCTGTGCCACGGGGCCTATTTGGCATATTATTGTTTACTACGTTGAGTGCCAACGGGCCTATTTGGCCTATTTTTATATGGACTTAAGGGACCTTGAAATATTACATCTGAACATCGTACGAAAGGGTTAAGATGTAAACAAGTAAGGGTCAAAACATTATGACGTCATTTCCGGTGGAATTCGGACATGACGTCATGCGTCTGACGACGTTAATATTGGCGCCATTTCGCGGATCGCGCATCAAAAGTGACCACCGAAAAAGTGATTAATTATGCAGTTTATAGACGGTTGCACACAAATAAACTATTTACAATAGTTGAAAAATGATAACTCTTCAGTCTGATTACAAAAGTAATTAAATATTCGTGTTTAATACTCAGTAATTATGTTACGAAATTTGTGTGATTTTCACAATATTTTGACACGGGCTATCGTTTATTACGCATAAACTATGGATATAATCATGATCTATATAGCTTAGTTTTCTACCACTGAAAATTTAGTACCATTCCATTGAATAATTAGCAAATGAATGTATATTTTGTAACACTTGTATACATACAAGACGTGTTAATTTTCTACGCAACGTTGTATGACGTCAAACCAATTAATGAAGCAAACTCGACATCTTTAATGATATATAGGACTCGATATTGTTGAAATGTATGTTGCAAATTTCCTGCTATCATACATGTTCTATAAACACTGCACACCTTTATCACGAACTTGACCCGCGGGCAAAATAACACACAGGAAGGCCCAACCATAGCGTTTCCAGGGACCAATAATACAGTTGAGCACATTTATGAATAAAATTATATCTGTCCTCACATACTTCGTCATATTTTCTTCCAAAACTTCAGGCACCGGGTTAGAAGTTCAATGTGGTACATTTCATTCAATAAATAAAATAAAACAAAATATATTGGACAACATCCGTATAGATCCACGTCTTTGTAACGAGACCCGAACATAATGAAACAATCTACCATATTTTTAAACACACGTAAATCCATTAACCATTTACTGACAGTCCCAAATAAGAAACAAACAACTGAACTGAAGATGTCGACCCCCGTGATAATAATACCTGGGTCACACATCTAATCAGACCGCTGTTCGATGATCGGCCTGTGTAGTTCTTGACTGACAGGGCCGGTCGGGGGTGGACATAGGGCATTGTCGGACAAAATCAATACGCGGTTTAGCGACACATATATTTGTCGGTGACCGTCCGATGACCGGGCGATTTTCGCCCGATATGTGACGGACATCGAAAGATCAGCAACCAATGCCCAACCGACATCCATCAAACAGGATTCAATACTGGCGTAGGGCGGGTGAACGATGCTTAGACATCGGGTGTACATCAGATGGGTACACTGACATCGTCCAGCGTCCGGGTGGACATCATCCGTCATCCGGATGATGTGTGACCCAGTGGCACAGTCAAAGAAAACTAGTCGTTCACTGTATATGACTGAAAATGTTGTACATTCCAATTTAACAAAAATACACATATTTGCATACATGCAGTAGTCATTTCATAATGAATAATTAGAACTTAGCAGATCACGACATTTTACAAGTTGGTTTTCGCACCATCCTCAATATACCGAACCACAACTGGCCTCTATCTTGAGAAACAACCAAACATATTTACTCTGTCCCTAACCTGTATATGTCTAAATAAAATAAAACAGGACAAACTCCAGAATCATTCATGGATGTTCCATAATGATGCCGTCCAATTAGTATATAGCCGAAATTATACGACCTGTGTAGCTAGGCTGTTTTGTTTCAGATCACCTGTTAATATATCTGGACAACGATATATATGTGTATAAAGATGACTTATGCACCAGTCAATTGAACCCCCCAACCCGGGGGAAAGCCAGGCAACAGTACCATGTTTTTACCTTTCCGATGTCCCCACACTGCTGGGTGAGTGCTTTGGTTTTAGTTTCGCGCAAAAATATCGGGGAAATATAGCCGTGAGGCATAGGGCAGGACAATTTATTGGGTTTCAACATCTATATGGCCCTGGGGTAGGGATTTTACCCGAGGTTTGCAAAATGCAAAAGTAAAAATCCCATCTATTTCTCAGGGTGCGGGGCCTTGGCTTCAAAAGACTGGTTCATTATATCACAGAATAAGTTTGGAATTAAAATTAGTATAGTTTGTACATGTATTTCACGGCCTACACGGTGTAGACCTCCGATGGAAAGGTCAACCTCCGGTAATTTAGCATGCTAGAAATCACACTTGCAGTGTGTAATTTGATGACAGTCAGTGGCAATCAAATAGATCTGTGTGTTACTTCAAAGCTACAATTTTAAAAATAATGATACTGGCCTGTTTCTTCAGATATAATGGAAAACCGAATACATTTATTATAGTTTTCCAAAATCACACTAGATCTTTAAATACAAAGCATATAACATGTGTACTGGATGGATGCATTGGGTGGTGTAATCTGTATTGTTAGGGGAACGTCTGTCTGAATCACAGAATAATACAAGTATATGGCAAATAGGACACATTCAATTTTTTGCTGCTTTTTATGTTTTTTACATTTGATTACACAAAATGTATTTTGTAGTCGCAAAAACAGCGAATTGTGTCGAGTGTTTTAGTTGTTTATTCCCGTTTATAGAATTGTACAATGCAAACGGTAATTCAAATTAACCGTTCAACGATTGAAATATATTTTATGTTTTAATTTAAATGCATAAATAAACAACATGATTTGTTTTAATGATTTGTACTTTTAAACTGATTAATTTCCATGTTATAAATTACATTTATGCAATAGGAATTCAAAATGCGACAAATAATTTTTCAAGTTTCCTCCAAATATCGAGAAGATGTCGACTCCCTGTGGCAATAATACCTGGCTCACTTATCCAATCAGATCGCTTTCCGATGATCGGCGGTGTACTCCTTGACTTCTCGGACCGGATGGAAATCGGGTAATATTGGACAAAATCAAGGCGTGGTTTAGTGACAACAGTTTGTCGGTGACCATCCGATAACCGGTCGATGTTCACTCCATTAACACTGTCCGTCATCTGGATGATTTGTGAACGAGATGATTCTTACAATACCGCCAAGGAAAGCTGGACAACCCATATAGCGCTCCATGAAGCACTTCGACATTGACGTGCTTCACAATTCATTAATAGCTCGCCATTAAATTTTGTGTATTCGGCAAGAGTTAACGATATGTCATCAAACTGAAATTCTTCCCCATTGCTTATAATTTTAAATTATTATGTTTTTATGGTAAACATAGTAACGGTCAACCGTTGAAGAAAATATAACTATACCGGATTAAATCAACGTTGACGTCACGCACACATCAACGTTTTGATAAAAAATGTGTATACACTATATATATGTGTCACACGCTTTTATTGTTTTGGAATACATAAAATAATAAAATTAGATAGGTATTCAATGTTTATAATTTCACTAGCCGTGTAATTGGCGGGTATGAACATTCAGACGACTTAAAGACGAACTGAAGACCATCAATGATACGTGACTGCAAACTACTAGTGTGTACGGGACATGTATCACAATTGGCGGACGACCTGTTTATACGAAAACGGACAGCTGTGCATACTATCATGAAATACCGCGACGATCTTAATTCATCAAAGGTAAGAGCCCGATGGGTTCCCGGGCTTATCTCTACGGAAGAAAAGGCTACAAGTGTAACAACCTCTAAAATGCGTTCAAGCGAATGCATGACGTTGTGCGTCTACGGAGTTTAGTGGTTATTTGTACTGTGTAGAATGCTTGTTGTGTGTGTTTCCTTCGTGATTTCTTCATGAAACTTTCAGGAATTGCCACAAATAGATAAATCTTTAAGCTAATAAATTTTCAAATGTATCCTTTGAGTGGTTTTGGTTAATACGAAATCTTTCCGGACATCCCTGGTACATACATGCAGTTTGTGACAGCTTAGATAGATTTAACCATAACGTGCTAATCAATTCAACCGCATCATATTTAATAAAATAATTCACTGATAACATTTTATTCAATATTTCTAGTGTAAGCGTACGTGACGACGTTTACTAATTGACAATCAAACAAACGCGCCACTTACACACGCGTATCATCGGAAATGACGTGACGTCAAAACATGTTTGGCACCAGCTGATTTTTGACGTTTTGACTTTGGCAGCGAAAGGGTTAAGTATTGTCTTCATCAGGAACAATAATAAACAAAGAAATAAACAACGTCATGGGTTATGACGTCATAACAGATGACGTTACGTTTGGCGTAAAAAACGTAACAAACGTTTTGGCGTAAAAAATTAAAGTCAATAAATACAGATCAAAAAGATTCAAAATCACTGTGAAAAATGTTAATAAGACAAATTAAGACAAAAACAGTGATAACTGTTTTATTTGACATTAAGAAAACCTCTGTCTGGTGTTACATTGCAGAAAAATATAATGAAATGAAGAGGCGTATTAAGAAGAATTATACATTGTTTTAGCATTCAAGCCTTTAGGAAAAACTGTGTCAAGTTTATGAATCCAATATGTTTCTTTAAAGAGCCTCTTCATGTCATCATGGACAACATCAATAGGCATAAAACTAAAGTCGTTTAGATTATGTCCGTCCTCGTTGAAGTGAGTAGCTACATGACCAGAGAATGCAGGATAAGTAAAACTAGTAATGTCAAAACAATGGTTGTTCATACGCCTAGAAACGGCGTTGGCTAGTTTGACCTACATATTGCATACTACACTTAGTACATGTTATTATAGTCCGTTTGCGGCGAAAAAAATCGTCTGAAATGAAGATTTCTCAGTATTTACTGCACGTACAAGTATGAGATTTTTCACGAGTAAATGAAATGTATCTACCTAATATACAATTAAATCTAAGCAACATCGGACATGTGTGAAAAAAGTTATGTTCATAAGTTCTATGTAATAATTTGTAGTTTACAATGAAACTTCATGTTAGAAGACTCGAGACACACAACAGCCAATTTGCTGGTCACGTGACACGTCTAACGGTAGATTTACGTATTTGTAACCTATTTAATATAGCATATACGAGGCCCGTCTGTACATCTGTACTATCCATGTGTATAATATTTTCGGGTCTAAACGTAAAAATGTCTTGCGCCTAGCAGCCTCCTTCTCGAACTATAAAAACAAAGGCTTTACAGCGTCTTTAACGACTTTGACTGCTTAATATTAGGCATTCTTCAAACGTGTTCATGAATGTCGATTTCAGACCTATTCTAAAGGTTTGGGTAGATGTATATTACTCAATTATTTAGGACTGGTTCAGCCATAAGACTACATGTCATTGCGCACATAAACATTACAATGCTTTTATTAAGTTCTTAATTTAACATTTTTATATACGTGTATGTCCATGTATAAGTATATACTGAGCTTATGTAGCTTAGTGAATAAGGGGTTGGTTTTCACTGCTTTTCTGTGATATTACATGTTACTAATACATAATATGTTTACACACAAGCGACATACCTAAATAAATCGACTTATATGGGCCTCATAAATTTCGCTTTCATCACAGCAATGTTAATCTCGCTGATCACGGATTATAACAGTTAATAAAAAGACAGTTAATCATCAATGGAATACCATATATCCTCCCTGCGTTAAAGTGTTCAAATGCAAGTAATATCAATATACAATAAAGAATAAACTTGTTTAAATAAGTAATTAAAATTATGAAATTTAAAATGGGAGTAGGTAGAATGTAATTATGATTCTACGTAATTTTTTATCAACATCTGATGAATAGATTTTTAACCATTCAAAATTTCGACGATTGTTTTCGCTGCAAACGGGCTATAAATATATGACATCTGCACTTTTGCAGTTGACATTACTCTTAAGTTTGAAAGTACCATTACATTGAGAACTTTTGAAATGATCACTTTCAGTAATATGAGAACAGTGCGAACATCTAGAACGATTACATTTTGATGAAGTAAAGTTAACATCAGACATCTGAAAGTTAGTTTTTACTAAAATGTCCTTAATATTCGTAGGACGTTTAAAAGCCATTGTAGGCTTATAGGAATGTAACGTTTTAACAGCTGTATTGTCGGACAATTGAAGTAAATCCCAATATTTACACAGCATGAAAAAACGGGTTTAAGTGCAAATAATATTTTATTATATTTACTTTTATTTGGAATTTCACAAAGACGTCAAATTTAAGTCGATTTATTTTCCGTATATAGACTAAATTTAATTTGTAAATTTAATCACAAATAATAATATATTATCTTTCCGTTTATTTGGAATTTCACAAAAACGTCCATATTCAATTCGATTTATTTTCCGTATATTAACTAAATTTTAGTCATATATATAATCACAAATAATACAAGTACAGACATCCAACTAGATTCGCGTTAAGTTCACATGTAGATCTACACATTTTATTTCACAAATTTTAAAATTATAAGAATTTCCATAATTGTTTAATTATCTCCCTTGAATAAAAATATGAGTAAAATGTGTATATATCTTTTCCTTGTCGTTAAATATACTTTAAATACGAATTTTATCATTAAGTAGTTTCAAAGTGAACTAGTGCATGTGTAACATCTTTAAATTCTACCTCATGGTTGTTCATGGACATTGAAATATAAAAGCAGTACATATAAAATAATAATTTATTATAAGTCAGACAAAGTATGGTCTAACTATATAAATCGTACGATACAGAAATGTTTCTATTGGTAAGAACCAGGTTACAAACTGCTGAGTGGTTTGTTGTCTTATTTGTACAATATGTGCAGAATAAATTTTATGAAAAAAAGATATTTAATCACCTATAAATGCAAATTAAATTTCAAATTTAAGCGCATTTAATTTTGCGTTTATATTGCATAAACGTGCATTTAATTTCATTTATATTCTATATTTAATCACCTTTAAATGCAACTTAAATGTGACTTAAACTTGTAGGAATAATTCGACTTAAATGTAGTATTAAACTTAACTTAAATATGGAATTTAATGGCTACTTTTTTCTGATTAAATGTATTTAAATTACGAATATAATTACATTTACGTTACGTTTAATAGAAAATTAAACGCAACTTTTCATGCTGTGTTATTAATGATGTTGCCAATATTAGGTAGATATGTGTTGGATTCAACAACAAAGGGTATTAATAAGCTTTTCATGCTTTATAGAGTTTTTGAGGGCATCGTCTTCAAACTCTTTACTTTATCAAAAGCCGTATTGATAACAGATTCTGGGTAGTTTCTTACCAGAAAGTGTTGACGAAGCTGTTCAATATTAGAACAAAACGTATTCTCATTAGAACAAATACGGCGATAGCGCTTAGCTTGACTGTAAGGTATACCATCCTTACATGGTTTAGGGTGACAAGAACTGTATGTATATTATGCTCCTCATCTATACTGACATCAACATCTAAAAATGAGACTTCTGGCTCAGATATGTTATATGTGAACTTAATAATATGATGAACTGAGTTCAACAACTCAATAACTTTCTTATGATCATTTAAAGAATGACTCCAGATCATGAAAATATCATCCAAGAATCTAAGCCATACATCTGGTGTATATTCACAGCTGTTAAGGAAAGTTTGTTCTAATTTTCCCATGAATAATGAAGCAAATGACGGTGCCATAGGACTACCCATAACTGTCCTAGTAAATAATTAGTATTATTAAACTGGAAGAAATTATTTTCTAAAACAGTTCGGATAAGCTTACATATACTGTCCACAGACAGTTTACCATTATAAATGCCAGTTTCTAAGAATTATTGCATGCTACAATACCTTCAGTGTGAGGGATATTTGTATACAAAGAGCTAACATCCAAGGTAACAAGAAATGTCTTACCATTGCTAAGTTTATGTTGCTTAAGCTTTGTTATAAAAGCATTTGTATCTCTAATATATGATGGGAGGGACTGCATAAATGGTTGCAGAATATAGTCAATATATTTAGATATATGATCCGTGCATGAATCATATGCAGACACAATAAGTCGGCCAGTGTACCCAAAAGGTAGATTTTCATCACAGTTTTTATGTATTTTAGGTAGGACATAAAATTGAGGAGTTCTCAAATTGTCTGGGAAAACATCAAATTCATCCCTAATGAAAGGTTCAATATTTTCAATATCTGCTACACATTTGCTTACATTTTTAACAGCTGTAGGTAAGTAATCAGTTACAACTTTCTGATAATATTTATCATTATCCAGTTGGCGTTGTACTCCATTGACATAGTCTTCTCTGTTCATAACATCTACTGAACCGGATTTGTCAGCGTTCTTAATAATGATACTTTGGTCATGAGACAGACCCTTTAAACATGCAAGTTCATCTCTGGAAATATTAGTATGTTTATGTTAATTAGAAACTGAACTTAAAATTTCTTGAGTAATGGCTTCAATATAGAAGTCCAAGTATTGGTCACGACAATGCTTGGAAGTGAAAGTAGACTTCCTTGTCGAAAAAAGCCGTATCTCTATAACTATTGTGCATATCATTACAACTACCATCTTGACTATCATCATCAGACAGGTCATAGAAAAACTCTTTAAGGCGTAAGCGCCGTGTAAATCTAAAAGTCTGTTCAGCAAGCTTGATCTTGTCATGGTTTTTTAATTTAGGACAAGAAGTCAAACCTTTCCCTAAAAGTCTGTATTCTGTGTCTGTAAGTTTCCGACTTGAATGATTCACTACTGTCTTTTTCCCCCTCGCCACTTCCTGTTGATGTTTCCTGTGCGTTTTCCATTTACGCCTGTTTTCGATTCGCACAAGTATTGAAGATATATATATTGAATTTTATCACTACACGATGAGATATAAACCATATTCAATCAAAACAAACAAATATCCTATATATTTATATATTCGCTTCGGTCCATATGTATACACAACTTGGGCTGACTAGCCAGTCCATATAATGCCATAGGGCCCTCAGTGATGTGAACTATTTCGTATCTGGATGCATCAGCTTGAATTACCTCGTTTCTTAACCTGCAATTTAAAAACAAATCCCCGATTAGATACGAAATTTCAATCGTAGCGGAAAGTAAATAAATAAGGTAAGGATATCAGAATGTCTGTTGCTAGATAACGGATTTTGTTTAAAAAGTTTTCAATTAAGGTGATTCCCAACTCTTCAGTTAAGCGGGAATTTAGAAATCGGTGTAAATAAGACGTATTGAAAGCTTCTGACTACCTTGATGAAATAGTACGAAAACGTAAAATTGATGTGTGAGCATGTTCTCATGTTTTAAAATCCCGAATTTACTGTATAGTTATTACTATATTATACTATAATAAGCTTGCAGCGTAAAGCTATAGCTGAAATTTTATGTGCCATTGATTCCAAACGTTGAAACACCAACACTCGCGAATACTAGCTACAACGTACGTGAAACGTAATATAATGCGCCTACACAAAATTTTATCCAAGTATTAACATTTGTTTAGCAAGCATCCCGACTACTTTAGAGGAAGGTTATTTTGCATTTATTCCGTAAGAATATAGACTAGCTAATGTAAAAGAGCATGGGCTCATCTTTAAATATACAAATTTTCAAAAACAAATCATCGCGAAAACTGGATACACCGTATTCAAAACGTTGATGTATTTTGTAAACTCTCCTGGTTTTCGACATTTCCGAAATCACTAAAGTGTCAATTTAAAAAAATCTAGCCGAGCAACTGCCATGAAATTTGGGACCAAACTTCTATAATAGTTATTCTACTGGTTGCATGTACGAAAACAGTATGTTGTTCAACGATTATTTTCGTATAACTTAAAAATGAAAATCACATATTTTAAAACATCATTTAAAAATACGTTATCGTGTGATTCCGTATATACTAAATTTCGTGCATGCCAAGTTTCTGGTAATTAAATGTCAAACTTTTTCGGTGCAATGCAAGTATCAGTTTTTAGGGGGGTTCCCCAAAATGTAAAAAAATCTTGAAAACTAGCCGAGCAAAACTGTTATGGGTTTGCACAATCACTATCATGAGTGTGTTCTTCAAAAAATCAGGTGTTTGATACCTCTTGTACAAAAATAATTCAGAGTTGGGAATCACCTTAACGATTTAGCTGGGAGTGACAACAAAAATAGGTGTAACCGATGAAGAGCGTTGTGTAAATACTAAAATACCATTCAGTCCGCTGCTAAAATTCGCAAAAGTCATGCGATTTATTTGGCATTACATTGGTGCACTTTCCGATTAACCGATTTATTGGCCCAAAAGCGGCTTATTTAAGGAGTAGGTGACAACCCAAGTAGAACAAGCAATGTTATATACCAAAATATTCGCCTATGTTTGTACTGTATGGAACTGCCGGTATAAATTGTCAACGCGTGGTGCGGACCCGGAAACCAAAGTTGGCGTCCAAGATGGCCAACTAGCTATGGCTTATGTGGCTAGAATAACGTTGTAATATTTTGTTACTTTTTAATTATTTTTGTGAAAGAACAAACCGCTAAAATTAGGACCACATAATTAAATAAAAATGATTTAAATCAGCTAAAAATAGAGTGAGGCTGAGCTTATCAGCATTTAGACATCAACTTTTGAAGCAATCGTTATTCGTTTAAAATGTTGCACATGTAACATTAAAGTTCTGAAAGTTTCAAGTCCTACACATTCGTTTGCGAACTACATGCAGTACACTAAACTTTCACTTGTACCTATGCAATATCTCTCAGTCAGCACTCTGTATATGTGGACAAATGTAATCAAATTATCATTTCTTCTTCGAAGAAGAATGTCGACTTCAACGAGAGAGGTTCTCGTGACACTCTCTTAAACCAACTAGAAAATTATGAAATTAGTCTAGATCTTCTTCGTTTGGGTGATACGACCCTCTCCTATCAAGACAATACATTCATCTTTAGTATTATTACATTCGCAAAATATATGCGAATAGTATTGGTTGACCCTTATCATAGTTTGAGTAGTATAAATGTACTAGTTTATGTCTAAGTATACGAGGCTTACTAGTAATTTTGTGATATATTCCAGTTTACAAGTTGTTTACTTCATGCTATACTGGTTTGTTGTATTGTTCACAACTTACACATTTCCCTATATTGAATTTATCAAGTATAGTATATGTATATTTATCAAGTTCAATACATCGAATCGTTTCATAGATTACGTCTTACTGTGCTTCATAATGTACCCTTGACGCACGAGCTGCCATCAATCAGGCGCTTGACAAAGCCTCTTACATTCTATAACTTCTTCAGGATCGATACGACGCATTTTGTCCTGTTTACATCCGTCTAGCAATGTAAATAGCTTTGACTTGGGGGTCTTAATCTCCATAGAGACGAACCCTGGGCCATTTTTTATGACAGCCGTTTATAGTTGATGAGGTTTTCCATGGGTCTATTTCTTAAATATTGACGAATACGACCAGTGTATTTGTAAACGCCATCTTTTAATGCTTTGAATGGAATCTTGGTAAGTTACTACAGGTTTAAAAGAACATAATATGTAGGGATCTGCTTACTTGGGAATTATACATACAATACAATACGTTTATTAATGATTCAGGCCACCAGCCCATAACATATCATATATTTACAATTATTATACATATGTTATTTAACATGTGTAGGTACATAGGTCATCATTAGAAGTAACATGCTAGCAACAAAACATAGCAGTCTCATAATTATACATATATTTATAGACATGTGGTTTTGTTGTTTTGAATCAGTCTCAACAAAAAACATTATAAATCAAGTATCATTCTTTTACGCAAGGATGCAAAGTGAATATAGGAAGCAACATTTTCATGAGATTCTCATTTCTACTCGACAATAATATATGCAGCTTATTAATCGAAGTTTTAATATAGAACTTCTGTGGAATGTATAAGTAATACCCCAATCACACGAATCTCGAATCAGACGGAATTGGCCCGAATGAGTCGGAATGGAGATATAATAAAAATTCGAAACACATTCCGAATGATAATTCGAATTGAACAAAATTATTGTAGCCTTGTCAAAAAGCCATTGGAATACTTCGAAAACGATTCGAATACAATTCAAACACAATTCGAATATACTTCGAATATAACTCGAATACACTTCGAATCCGTCTGGAATGATAGCGGAGAACGTACACGCGTGTGTTTTCACACTACGGTACACACAGTCATCGGACCGTTTTGCACGGAATTTAGCACGGGCAGCAACGATAGAATTACTTCTTCTACTGTCTCTGACACGGGTGGTGTGTTGAATAACAGTACGTATAGTGGTTTTAAGTAATGTTTCGAATGTAGTCAGAATAGGCTGCTAGGCCGCCAACTTCACGCTGCTAGGCCGCTAGGCCGCTAGGCCGCCAACTTCACGCTGTTAGGCCGCTAGGCCGCTAGCCTGCCAACTTCACGAACATTAAGAATATTTAAAATGTAATCAGAATGTATGAAGAATACATTTCGATAGCCGTTCGATTTTTCGCCGATTTCGAATCGATCTCGATAGTTTTGAACATGCGCAAAACATTCGAAGTGGCCGCAAGAATAGGCCGGACTATATGGAATGTACTACGAATACAAACAGAATATGACGAAATATGTTAAGAATGTACTCCGATTACGCCGGAATACACCTCAAATTATACATTTTGGTGACATTCCGGCTATTCAGATGGCATGCGATCTGGAATATTTGAATTGATATACATTTTAGGTTTAGATCATTTGAAAACATTCGAAATGACCAGTATAGATTATTATTAGACAGGATGTACTCGGAATACAGACGGAATACACTTCGAACATACAAGAATGTACCCCTAATCGCTATTCCTACGGCATTCCGGCTCATTCCGACCCTTGTGTGATTGGGGCATTACGTAAATCAACATAAACGGGGCAAACGAGGAGAAAGTGATATGCATCAAGATGAGGCAGAACAGTTCTTAGTTGAGCATAACTATGTTTAAATTGTCTTACATTCAATTCTGAAAGATAATTATGGTTCTTTGGAAAAATATTGTTTAATACTCTCATTCACGTTAAATGAGGCTGGAGATTCTAATGTGCTTAACCAGGTTTGAAGGTATTTGTCTTTCAATCTTAAGGTAAACGATTCAATAAATAATAACTCATTTTATACCCCTTGATTTAACCGGACATTGCCGAATCTATTGCTGCATAGGAGGTGTTCAATTTCATTTGCCCAATTAAAATACTTAGTGTAGGACGAGCTTACATTTTCTAACATATCTTGTGTTTGGAATTTTGAGAATTTTCAACCAATATTTGGTTATGTATATTCAATATGTATAGGGTAGCGACCACAAACTCCTAGTGCAACAGCAGTTCAAGAAGTTTTGTTAACACACATAAATCGTTTGCTGAGCGTAGTACGATTTCGCTACATTCTCTAGACTGGAAGCCCCACAGTTTTAAGCCGTATAACACGACAGACAAGATTTTCGTATCAAACAATTTGAAACATACATAGTATTGTAATTGTCCAAACTGATAAAGTGAAGACAGCATAGAAAATAATACTCGTTTAACTTTCAGTGCAAGGTCATTTGCCATTATGTTTAAGGACATATTTGAAGTAAATGTGACCAACATATGTAAAAATATTCACAATATCTAACCTCTTATTATCATAAAAGAATTGCGACAGTTTACTACCTTCTTTGAAACCATAACTTTGGTTGTTGAAGTATTTACATCCATGCCGTTTTGATCACAGAATGTATTTTATACGCCAAATTGGTATTGAAGTCCGTTTACTGTGTCCGCCATCAGTTGCCATAGGGACATTTCGTTAGTCATGATTTGCATACCATTTACAATTTCATCATTATTCATCATAACTGCTAATTCATTTATAAATAGAGAAAATAGTTTTGGAGAGGCTAGACAACCTTGCTTTAGACCTACTGGGCAATCGAAATAACCAGACAATTCATTATTTGCGCGTACACAGGATTGGACATGGTTGTACATCCCAACAATAGCGTTTTAGATTTTTCCCCGCATATCAGCTTCATACAATACTGACCATAGTTTACTACGGAATACAGAGTCAAATGTATTTTTAAAATCGATAAATGCCACATACATTTTCCCTCTCTTTTTGGAGAGTATCTTTGAAATTAGTGTTTGAAGAACCAATGCATTGTCAACTGTAGAATGGTTAGCTCTAAAGCCTGATTGAGATTTGTCGATCTTTTCATAGATATTGGCAAAATATTACAGCCTTCTGTTTATGATACTGGTACAGATTTTCTAAGGATAACTAATAACGATTTCCACGATAAATTTCTTGTAAATAGGAATTATTATAGCACTGCTCCGTGCATCGGGAAATTCGCCATGGTCAAAGATCCTATTGAAGAGATTAACCATTAATAGCATTAATAAATTGTAAGTATGTTTGAAAAAAAAAGAGGTGAGATTTCGTCTTAACCAGGTCCTTTGGACGAGTCCATTGAACAAATACTCATAATAATTTCCTCCTCGGTTATTTCATCATTGAAAATACCATCCTGGACCTCAGATATGTTTTCCTCGTCATCGACTACTATATTGATATCTGGATCTACTGCCACATTACCCTGGAGGAGATTTTCAAAATGCAATTTCGATGCCTCTATAGAAATAGTATTATTTACATTTCTCGGAGACGTAAAATATTTAAGTCTCTTCCAAAGCGACTTAGGAAATACAAAACATTATTAACCGTGTAACGGCATTTGATACACTTAACAAATATTATAAGTATGCATGTATATATTTACCCATAACTCGGTCAAAAAGTTTCAACATATGTACCTTGGATACGTTGAATTACAATTCAATTGGTTTTATTACAATCTGATAATAATTTTTACAAACAGAGTAAACTAATGATGACATCAGCAAAAGCTAATGTCACGGGTTTTTGTCGTGTGTTCATCGGGTGTTTATCAGTTTGTTAATGAAGCTTTGTATCCTCTTTGCTGATCAATTTTGTGTTCAAGTCTATGTTCTTATCACGGAGACAGAAATAAAGAAAACAATGATAAGAATAAAGCCCAATGTAGGTTTATAACTACCCACTTTTTTTACTGAAATGCAATTTTGGAAGAGTTACCTCACTTTGACCACAAAATTCAAACTGCATTTTTAAAAATTAAAAAGCACGATATTGTTGAGTGAAAAATTAAATTATTTTGTGGGTTTTTTTATGTGACGATATATCTAAAATTCTAATTCACGAATAGAAATAATTTGCGCCTACGCGTAAATTTCTCGAGCATTTTACGTGTTTCGTTGTTTCATGATTCAGTGATCCGTTGTTTTTAATTTTGAAGTACAAACTTTGTTTATATAATCTTGTTTTAGTTAATCGCGTATACACAAAATTTCATGCAAAAATATTTATAAATAAAAAAAGTTATACGTGAAAAACACGTGCACACTTATAAGACTTGTTAAGTGTATGCTCAGAGTATGGCCAGAATACCTTACCGAAAATGCTTAAAATATTGTAACATTTGGACCAAATTGGTCTGCCAAAACAACAGGAATTGTGTATATGTGGTAGAATGTAAGTTAGGCATGTATTTCGCTTACGATATTGCTGCAGTGTTGTTAAAACACATTCCAAAACGTACAACGAAGGCGAAACGTTTATTTATCATTTAACCCAGATAAGAACCGTAATTTAGTGTCAGGTATGTCACTTGTATACAACAAGGTAATATGGAAACAAATTTTTATTGTTTAAAACATTTGAATCGAATAAAACAGCAGTGAAAACCAATACCTCATGGATGGTGGCATATTTCTGCCACCAGATAACGACATTTTCATCTAGATAATTAAGTGGTTCACGCGATAGGCAACTAGATAATATGTGAAGTCAAAAACAGTATATTAACACGGGTCAAACTTTGGGGGGAGATGCCAGTAACCTACATTAGAGGGTGCAGTTCCTCACCACATCCAAACTAAACTAAAAGATGTAAACGCCATAAAAGATGGAGTGAAGAGGAGCCAAACATGTACAGATCTGAATGCAGCTAACCCGGGTAGAAGTACTTTAAAATAAAACGCCTTGAGTTTTGGAAGCAAGGTAAGAAAGAAATCAGTGTCCCTTTAAATATAAATTCAAATGCAAAAACCATTTTTTTCCAACTGATGAAGATTTCAGATAGTCTTCAGCAGCCATTGTCGTTAATTCCAATTTGAACGGATTAAAAGGGACAGTGATTTCTTTTATTTTTATTTTTATTTTCATCAACCAGTTTTTCAAGATTCGATCTCATGCATTTTCACATTATAATTTGCACATAGGCAGTCAGCACGTACTCAATGTGGACCTGATACACTCCCCTAGCCAAATCGGGTTTTACCAGAATACAGAATACAGAAAAGTTTATTCGGCTTAAGCATAGCACATCTTATCACCGTGAAACAACATCATAAATATTTACATACATGCATACAATCATCAACGTTAGAAATACATGTCAAATCAATACATGAAAATTTGTCTAGGGACAACACAGTTTATAAATATATATCAGATATGCAATTATCATAGTACATGTAATAATGAAATCAATATAAAATCGCACGTCGTAGGTCAAGGGCTTTGTTGATAAAAGTACCAAGTTTGTGAAGTTCCTTTGCATTGGTTGAGGACAAAAACTGTACAAATTTAAACATGCTTGGATTTCTCCGGTAGTACAGTTTTATAAATATGTTTCTCAAATCCGTATATACCGGACATATAATGATGAGATGGTACTCATCTTCAATGTCATTTTTTTCACATAAAACACATTTACGCTCTTCTCTAGGTATGTTAGTATATTTGCCAGTCTCAATAGCTAGAGGGTGTGATGACAACCGTATTCTAGATAAGGCAGAACGTATTTTCACATTTGTTATTGTGTTTAAATATTCTGATAAAACAAAATTATATTTTATATGACTATATAATACAAGAGTTCTACTGTTCCTAATCACTTCGTACCATTGTGAAATATAAATGTCTTTGAGTCTTATCATCAATACATTAATGAAACATTTGTGGTTCAAAGATTCCGGGAATGTCCAAACATCATTAAAGCCAGTCTCTTGCAATATAAGTTTTACTCTGTTCGCCCAGTTATTGTTTGTTTCAGAATTTTGTAATAACATATTATATATTTGTTTTAATATAATATAATCACAATCATTAGAGTTAATTCGTAACCAGTATTTCACAATGCGTAGTTTTCTCGTCAATAATAATGGATAACGTCCACACTCGCCGTACAAGGCATAATTATTTGTCGATTGTTTAACATGCAATAGTCTTTTACAGTATTTCCTATGAATGCGCTCCAAAGTCTCTCCGCTAATAGCACCCCAAACTTCGCATGCATAGTTTAATAATGAATTGACATAGGAATCAAACAAATTGAATGAAATATGAATGGGCGTTCTATATTGTTTGTGAGAGACAATAGCGCTCCCATAGAACGAGTTGCTCTGTCTGCCAGTACTTTGGTTCCCGGTATAAACGACCCACCACGTGAGAACGTAAATCCGAGGTAATTGAAATTATTTACAAGTTCAATAACTTGTCCCCTATACGTACATTGTTCGTCTCTTTTTTTCCTCCCTTTTGAAATACAACTATTTTTGTTTTTTCGACGTTAACTGTTAGTTCCTATTTTTCACAATAATTGGCTAGTTAATCCAATGATCGTTGTAATCCGTCACGTGACTCACTTAGTATAACAGCGTCATCCGCGAACATCAATAGGTATATGGATAGTTGTTCTACAGTTAATCCGTCTGCTATATTTTCTTGGAGTGATTGTTCAATGTCATTTAAGAATAGTGAAAATAGTATTCTCCTTGTAATAATCCAATTTCGCTGTTGAAAAAATCGGATAAATTTCCAATGTGTTTTACAGCTGACTTTACATTTGAATACATAGATCTCATTAATTTCAAAATCTTTCCATCGACACCAGATTTTATAAGTTTGTACCACATGTACGATCTGTTAATATGTCAAATGCACGCTTAAAATCCACAAACGCGGCGTACAACTTTTTCTTCTGGTTAATATGGGTTTCGATCAATGAATTGAAAATAAACATTGCGTCTATGGTTTTGTTTAAATCCAAATTGTGCATCAGTTATAATATCGTTATTTGTCGCCCACAGTTTTATTCGATTATGGATAACTGTCGATAGTAGTTTACCAAAACAACTAACAAGTGTAATTCCACGGTAATTTGTTGGTGAAGACTTTACCACTCTTTACCTATTTATATAAGGCAAAGAAGTAATTGCCGATTATAAAAGTGCCTGTCACATTTGTAACCGTGTATGTATATTACTCATTCAAATGGTATATTACGGATATCAGCGTGTAGTTAAGATATTTTACTTCAAATACGACGAATGGGACAGGCACTACAGTTTCCGTCATTCGCCTTTCTTAATATACTAGTAGGTAAATAACGAGAAGGTCAATTGACTGGGGAAGTAGTAGGGTACGTTCTGGCTGCCTATGAATTTGCGGGGTTTTTTTGTGTGGCGTAAACGCCACACAATGATATTACCACTTTTCAGCTTACGACCAATTTAACGCATTAGGCCTCGGCAAATAAATAGTTCTATGATTTGAACAATATTACAAGCATGCAACACAGGTTACACGTATCATTGGACCTGATTTGTTTACATTACCAACATTTACTTATATTAAGACCAACAATTATATCAGACTTTTATTTTTAGAGGATATTTATAGCATATCATTCCGCAACGGACTATATTTTTACTACCAAAGAATGTTCTCACTGGTGGCGGGAATCTAAAATAGTTCCCACGGTTTTCAATCGTATACTATAACGTATGTAAATCACTCCGCCGCTGCACATTGCAGATGATTACCTAATTATGTTGTATACAAACATTGATGCTATATATAGCTGGTGGGGGGAAATAGTTCTACGTAAATATCGATCGGCCGATTAACAATGTTACCGCGGTAAGCGTTAAACGCACTAGTCAATTTCTACCCTGCTTTATATCAGACCTAATTATTTTCGTATCTATTATCCGATTTTGAATATTTAAAGCTTGTAATGAAGCGGAGATATATGTCTCTCTTTTAGACAACATTCAACACGATACCCTAATTATTAAATCCACGGCGACGAGTAAGAATCCGTTCCGCGTAAAAGTAAGTTTAAAATATCCCGTTTTGTACCAAATAAAAATTCAATCAACGGTCGAAAATCATCAATTATTAATTTAATATTCGATCGATTTTGTTCATTAAAGCTTGTTTTAAAAGCTAATACTTTAAGGTTTTATAAAATGTAAAACTTGTTTTTAAAGCATTAATCGGCCGATCGATATGTGTGAGCGACGCCATGTTTACCCCTTTTACATACGTTAATATAGAGTGTCATATACATTTAATTAACATGCGTGGTCATACGGAGAATAAACAGTCACTTATCTTGACACTAGTCGAATTCTCCAAGTCGTTAAAATGGTATTTGTAAATATCCCTTCATTGATGCTCAGCATAGTTACTTAAGTAAGTTCCAGGTAACTGCTGGTTCTCTTGGTGTCTTTAGCAGCACAAATGTTTGAGTAAGGGTGGGCTTATCAGAACTGGGACATAAAATTATGATACAACCTGGATTCGATATTGGATTTAGTGGCATCAGTACGCCACACAACAATACTTTCAGTGCTTTGATTATAACATGTTGTCCCCATATGGTATTTCTACTTCGATCTTTGTAAAAACTGAAGAATTCCCATCACCAAAAATGTTGATCTAACTTCCATCGTTTCAGTCTTTTTAAAGACTTCAATTATTATGTCAGCTACCATAGCTTGGCTAGACTGACTCCACGAAGTGCGTTATAGGAATGTTTGTAGGGGCGCTTACTCCAGCCTCCGTCACATAATTTCTATGACTGTAATAGCCGGAACACATGTAATTGAATGTATGTTTTTTATGGTATGTTATACTTCTGTGAAGTTTAGATTAAATTCCTGCAATGGTTAGGGAAAAATTGTGCAGATGAAAAATGAAATCAAAGTACCGAAGTACTTGGGGGATATCGCAATTCTTGGTAATAATATATCATTCAGTGCTCACCAAACGGACCCATAAAGGCAATCCATCTATAAAAAGCCAAATGAACTAGTTTCAACTGTAAAAGGGGGACTGAACAGCCTAGTTTTAGCTAAGAAAAGGTATTAAAAATAAAAAGATAAAGAATAACAGTAAATGGTAATATCATGCAGCTGCACAAATAATGTTTGACGATAGTAAACAAAAATAATATAAGTAGATCTAATTGGATAACGAATGAATGGGCGCAAAAAACATATGAAAAATAGCACCAAAACTACACTTAGTCGTAATTCCATAACTCTACAGCTGCATTATAAACGAACCGCATAGGGTGTGGATTGCGCGAAAGAATCAGATAGGGGATGAAAGAAAAATTGACAGACATGGTCTCGAATCTGGATGGGAAATTTGTATGGAAAGGGTTGTTTTAACGATATACGCACTCTTTAGCTGAATATATGTCACAGTGGTAACTTAATTGAAACAACGTCGATCGAAACTATTAACATGAGGCGCTAGAAAATAAAAAAAACCAGCAACTAAAACTACACAAAATCCAAATTCCATATACTTAAACTCTAGCTCCATAAAAATTGGATATGGTACGAGTAGCGCGAACGATTCAGATTGGGGAAGAAGCACTTATAACCGTATGGTCTCGATCTCGGCTGGAAATGTGTAAACAACAGGGCTTGGAACAGTGATATTCTAAAAATAGACGCAAACTATTTAGCTGAAGATCTGAGGTAACTTAATTGATTCAAAACGTCAAAAAATACTATTTAACAAATGCAAAATATTGTAAATAGTGAAAATAAGCACACATTATAGTAGAAGTTTTAGTTAAACTGTTATATGAACATTATGAAACCAAACAGTGAAAATTTCGTCTGCTCAACCGTTTACTTTAACAGTGACATTTTTATCACCCCTAAAAATTAATTAGTCATTTTATAGCGCGTAGGAATTTATTTGCACAGATAAATTAACTCACAAAAACAAACATTCCAAATTATCTCGTACAAAGAAATAAAAAAATAATTCAATTGCTAGGGACAAATATTCTTAAAAATGATTGAAAATTATTATTATGGTTAAAATTGGCTGGAACTCGTTTCTTGCTCGGATGAATTGGTTGTGGAGAAATTACATGGTTAAAATCGTAGTGATTTCTGAATTGTATGTATAAGCAATACTTGAGGGGAAATCTGCCAAGTAAAAAGGGGCAATGACTCAAACAATTAACAGAGTATAATACCCTAATGGCATACATGCACAATCAACAAATAGTTAAAGAGAGGAAAAATGAACCCGAGCATTATATCAAGTAACACCTATATGTAATAATTAAACTGAGGTGATTGGGTGGTTAGGTCTGTCGTTTGAGGTATGCTTGTTGGGCAATGTTTGATCAAATTTAGTAAACATATGAAATAAGAAGAACGCAATTACCATTATGAAAACTTCTATTCTGTATAGCAAAACGATAATAGAAAATCCGACAGGGCAGGCAGCACTCAACTGAACCAGCCTAGCACAGAAACCATAAAAAACATCATATACCTCAATTACACGGCACAATGCCAAACACATAACTGAACGAGAAGATGAACTGCCCAAATACCAGCTATCAAAAAGCTAAATGAACTCGTTTCAGCAATACGAAGTTTGAATGGCCAAGTTTCCTCGAGGTCCTTCTCCACTGTATCCTTCCTGATTATAAGTGCAATGACAGAAACTGACTTGCTACAAGTCCTGGTGTATCCATCAACGTCAACAGTTTATTTAGGTGACACTAGCCTTTCCGTGTTACTTGTGTTAATGTCAATGAGCCGTTCTCCAGGAAAACCGGGCTTAGTGACATTGTATTAGTATTTATGTAATAAGGTTAACAAAACCCTCTTAAATGAGAAAAAAGGCATGCTCTTTGATTTTAGTTTAAGTTCTTGGATAATATAGAACTATGTCTTAGATTAATTTTTTCTCGTGAATGATGTTAAAATATCTTCTGTCGTTGCTATGGTGACCGATTTCTGAAAAGTATCCATATTGAGAAAACGAGGCGTTAGTAGTTAAAAACAGTAGCTACATTTCTCTAAAAGATAAAATTCACGATATAGATATGTTTTATTAAAAAGGGAATATAATACAATTCATAATACAAATGTGTTACAATTTTGAAAAGTTTACGTCTAGGACTCAGCAAATACTGGATTTATGAACTTCTTGTTAACGTAACGTCAAATAACGTTTGAATGACGTTTGCGACGTCACTAACAAATTAGACGGGAGTGGTTAGTTTTAAAGGTCTGTGACTTTTAAATTTGATGTTATATTTTGCTCAACTTTTCAGAAACTGTTCGCAAGAGTATTTCCTTTCTAATGCTATACTGTATTACCATGATTTTCATAATTTTGTCACTAAGCCCGGTTTTCCTGGAGAACGGCTCAAATATAAGTGCACATACAAAGTACAAAGTCGGTAAATAGAGGAAAACTATGGATCGGTTTCGAAAATTGTGCCTTGTAAATTTCAAGTCTGTTCGTGTATAACTTGATGTCTAATAATCAGTATGACGTCCCTAGTTTACATTAAATATAGTTTCAACGCTCTACATAATTATATTTTACTAGTAAATACTAATTTAAGACCGTTAAAGCATATTTTATGAAACTAGATACTAGTATTCCGTCATTACGCTTTAAATTGCATACTGTACATTATATTCTGGAAATAATTATAAACACGGCGTTGCCAATGTTGGATAAAAGCGTTAATTCTACGCTGTTAGCATCATAAAGCGGGTGCTTATTCCATTTGGAAAGATGAAGTCGATGTTCGATTTGTTTCTGATACACATTACAAAACACTGAACAATACTTTCAGTCGAGTATCATTTAAGTTATATTATTAACGAGTCCAATTCTACCATTCGTAACATTGTTTCACTATATGGCGACGTTTCTGTACATCCCATATAACCTTTTAGTTTACGAAAGTGTGTTTATCTGTACCAATTTGACAATGTACACCTTTTGAGTTGCAAGTAAATTGCCAATCCTATATGACAACACATCATAACAGTTGCTATTAGTCACAACGCCTTCCCGTCATGTAATTATCACATTCCCGAGCAGAATGCTATATAAACACCACAAACAGCTCGACATACAGCATATAAAGTATCAAGAATAAATTTCTTAAGAATTCATAAACAGATATGATTGGAATATTTTCATGGAAAGAGAGATCGGCAGAGATTTTTAGGATAATTTCGGATCAGTTGAACATGCCTAATAAACACAATGAAGATGATGATGTTGAAGATGATTTTGATGATATTAAAACAGCAGATCGCACCGCTTTTGAGGAGTCATCCCTCCAGCGACAGAAATCGTTAAAACTCTACCCAGAGCTTGACTTGCGTCTACAAAAATGGCGAGAACTTACAAATATTGAAACAACTCCGACACTGCCATCGAGACGAACCGCATCATTTTCAGCTCAATGTTTATTAAACCAACAATTTACTACGCTAAACGAATCGTCAAGATTGCAACTGAAACACAAAGAACAAATAAAGAAAGATGTGGTTTTTCAGCAAAAAGATGGATGCATCTTTTCGTTCAAAGTTCAGTATCTAATAATTACAGAGAGACTAAAAGTAACTATTTCACATGCGACTAATATATTTAAGGACCAAAAAAACGAATCGAATATTGTTGCCAACGCTAAGGTGTGCCTGATGCCAGGGAAAACACAACAGCAATGCACGTCCATCGTCAAAGGAACAAAAAACCCTACATTCGACACAGTGTTTTATTTCAACGGATATTCGCTGCATGAAATTCATCAAATGTGTTTGCGAGTGAAGTTGAACGGTAGGCAAGGAAAATTCGGTTCGTTAAAAACTCTTAGTGAGGTTTACGTCTGCATGGACGATATCGACTTAATAAGTGAATCACACTTTGACAACAAACTAAAATGCAGAACAAAACACCGAAAAACAATCCCATAACAGTTGTTGTTATTTCTTGCTTTTCCGACAATCTCTATGAACGGATCATTGACAAGAACCTTGTGAAAATAGTAAAACTGTATTTTACGCATAATACAGATTATAGTAAGAACTGTATAAGTATGTATATAACTAAAATTGTTTTTAGCTTATTATAAAATAAAGTCAATATAAATTATTTTCATTCTTGTTTCTGGAACTTTTTCCAATATGTCCGTTAACGCAGATTCTGGTTCGTTCGAATATTGAAACACATTACACAGTGTTTGATGGTATTTGGACATTGTTTGTGTTGCCAGGAAGGGAAGGAATATTTCAGAGACAAACAAAGAGAGAGAGAGAGAGAGAGAGAGAGAGAGAGAGAGAGAGAGAGAGGGAGAGGGAGAGGGGGAGGGGGAGGGGGAGGGGGAGGGAGAGGGAGAGAGAGAGAGAGAGAGAGAGAGAGAGAGAGAGAGAGAGAGAGAGAGAGAGAGAGAGAGAGAGAGAGAGAGAGAGAGAGAGAGAGAGAGAGAGAGAGAGAGAGAGAGAGAGAGAGAGTTCCCATTGTATCTAGCAAAGATAAACTACCATCTGATGTTATGATCAAGTTGGGACTACTTTCCAAGCAATCTACAGAGGTGAATGACAATGCTGTGTAGTGTTAGAGATTGTCAAGAGGAGCGGGTACTATTTCAATACCTCGGCGAACACTGTTTCAAAACATTTAACAAATTCGTCTTATGGTAAACGTATTTCTTTTCTGTGTAATAAATAGTATTCACAAACATGCTTTCCTGTCTCTTAATACTGACTTACGTCTCTTACGAATATCATTACCCGAAATAAATGTTGTTTGTTTATATTGATATTATCATTGATATACCGACATTCGTTTGCATTGAATTTTTGAATAAACACTAATTCAACGTTAAACAATGCTTTTTTAATGTAGTATAGCTGGATACTGTTGCGTTGTCTAGGACGGGCGCATACTTATGTGTGAGATCATTTTGTCTGATTCTACGAGGGGTGTCAATGCATATCTGACAAATGCTCTAATTTCTTTGTATTTTAATTTGATTCATCATTGATCCTCGTTATTGACCGAAGTTCGAACGTTCGTGGTGTCATATGACAACACCAATCGACGTCGAGCCGCCCATATTTTGTACGTAGAAAACTATAACATACTGTACGTTCGTTGTTACTACGTGGGAAGATCCAAAAGTAATGTCACGGGTGCTGTAAAATCGCACATACTGTAAATAAAACAATGCAATTTTACACGAAGCTACATTAATCTATTTCCAATATAATGACCAAATTGCATGATAATGCAATTATTTGTTATTGAGATACAAGTGTACATAGGAAGCCAACTAATGGACATCGCCGCAAGCCAATGACGTCAACGACGTCGCAAACAAAAGTTGATGTTACTTACATCATCCCTTTTCAAAGTATCATCATTGAAGTTCTATACAGCGACCATATCTGTTCACTCACTTTTTAAACACATTGACATACTTTAGTCTTTATGTAGTGAGGAAAACACATTGTTACGGGCCTATCTTGATTCAGGGTCATACAAATACACCCATGTCTCATCAACTGTAATTATACGCTGGGAAAATAACGTCATTTTCGTTTGCGGCGACATGACGTCAGTGGTATATTTTGAATGTCTTTATAATGCTAGTTTAATATTCTAACAATATGACACAAATGATATTAATCTGAATTGAATTACTTAACATTTTGATATAAATTTTATTTACGTACGCCAACAAATAAACTCACCAACGGAACAGTGACATTACTTTTGGATCTACCCACGTATAAATGGGATTAAATGCACAAATATAATTATAAAATCAATTACTATCTATGATTTCAAACAATGAACTAGACTCCAAAATCCCGTTTAAAATCATTTGAATCTTCCCTTCCAAGTCACATACCACGTTTCTCTATATAGTGGGTTATCATATATGGTGTGAGTTCATATGTGTTATCAACAATATAAGAAACAACTAAAACAGTGCATGTGTGAACATGTCATTTAATTTTCTAAATGACGAATTTAGCCAAAAATAAAACACATACAACATAAACGACCAGAAAGAAATTTTAGCACAACCTAAAATAATGTTTGCAAAACACATAGGTAGGCTACCTTAACCGCCTGGGCTACCTTAACCGCCCTCATACAAAACAACAGTATCATAGGAAGTTAAAACTTAACTACAAAACAAACATATCCTAACAAGTACTAATGGAAAAAAACACAGTGTATTAAAAGTTCTTACAAATTACATGCATGAAACATTCTTGATACTTAAATATCAATGTAAAACTTAGATGTACAAACACCGAAAAAATACAACATATTATTTAATGCTAACTGATGAGATATGGAGTTTTATCAGTGAAATAAAACCTATATCAGTCACTGGTTATCACCTACAATGTGACTGATATAAGCTCCGCCCCCTCACAGGGACTACTTTAATTTACCAAAAGCTCAACACTAAAATGTCTGTAACTTTTTTATTACTGAACGGAAACATGTCATGTGGGGGTTTTTATTCTTAGTTAGACCATTTCCTACAAGTTGGTGTATGATTTAATGCAAAATTCTCAGAAAAGTCGTTTTCATCTATTCATCATAATCCAAGATGGCGGATTTTGAAGTGAAAAATATGAATGGAATAACATATTCATACGTAGCCTAACCACAGTGGTAATTTGACATAAATAGTACCAGTTTTGACACCATAAAAGCATTAAATAAATAGAATATTTGTTTATTTTGATTGAATATGGTTAATATCTCATCTTGTAGTGATAAAATTTTAATATTTTCACTCGCGCTACGCGCTCTTGAAAATATTGAATTTTATCACTACACGATGAGATATAAACCATATTCAATCAAAACAAACAAATATCCTCTATATATCTTAGCTGGTATGGGAGGTGGATGGGGAATGTTGGCGAAAAGGTTTTCCTTGGAACACTGAGCAAGTTTCTTTGTCCGAAGGACAATGGCGACTGATAAAATCCGCGATGCGGGGATGTCTCAAAATGTATAAAACAACTAAGAGCAGAGGGTGCTACTCAAATATGTTTAACTGCGTTAAATAATAGAAATGAACATTGGGACCAAGTTTCATAAAGATGAAGTCAAAAATGTTAACAAGGTTTATGTTGATTTGACTTAGAGACATTTGACCCCAGATGACCCAGTTACGAATTTGGCCTAGTTATCTCAGAGACAAACATTATAACATTATAACCAAGTTCCGAAATGGTTAAGTGAAAATTCTGAACTCTATAATGTTAACAGTGCAATTGTTGACGACGGAAGATGCACGACGGACAAAAGGGCGATCAAAATAGCTCAGCTTGAGCATACGTGCTCAGGTGAGCTAATAACACCACGCGATTGCACCACTCCAACATCCGATTCTCGTTATGTATTGTCAACCGATGCGTATATTCCAGAAATAAGGTGGCTTTTGAGTTTTCGAGCTCTGTTTGAAGGCATAATTACGACATTAAACATTGGTAATTGGGTGAGAATGACAAAAAAGAACGAATGCACATGCACTTCATTAAAACAAGTAGTCCGATTATACAAGTCAATGTGTAAATAGCATTTGAAAGCAATAGCTTGTATAATTCACTGATGAAATATGTGTACATGTTTACAAAGAAAAGTTGCTAAGTATACATACACGTAGTATTATGTATGTGAAAGGGTTGAAACGGGTGCGTTATGTGTCACAATCTTTTCTGTAACCAATCGGTTGAATGTTTATAGCAAGGATGGTCAGGGCTTTTTTATAATTGCGCAGGAGAGTTCGTCCCTGAATCATAACATATCAGTCGAAAATGTATATCGAGGGGTTACAGCCAAAACCTTCTATCTGATAAACTTGGCCAAATTGACTTTTTTAGTTAAATGAGTTCCGTATCACCATTGTTATTTATTCTCAAAATTATTTCAAAATATCGAACTTAATTAATTAAATATTGATAATAGTCATTTTGAGCTATCGTGTATCTACAGAACTGACTGGAGGCAAAACCAGTTTTAAATCAATGGCCTCTTAATATTTTCGTAGATGTAGCATTAACATCTGTTAGAATGAATCAAATCTGTATATCAATCTCTACCAATAACATTTGTGTGTCTTAATATAATATTTGTCCCGCTCAACTGTTCCATATAAAACAATGACATTTTGGTTAAATGACATCAGCCTTGATTTGTCAATTTATATAAGTCAACAACAAGGCACCAGGTGCTGGTCTGTAGTACGTACAATTTCATCGCTGTAAGTTAAATGTCAAACCACAGTTGTTGTTTATATTGCTGTATAATAATAGCAGCTTCACTCGAATAAGATGTCAAAGTGTGACTAAAATGGATTGTATACATTTAGCTATGTGTGATTGAAACAGGAATACCTTATACAGAGAGAAAAATGTAGTTTTGGCGAAAATTATTTTGACTACTAGTATTCCTTATGAATTTAAATGTTGTGCGTTTAGAAACACATTAAATTGCTTTCATTTATTTAATCTTTTTGTAAATGAGAAGCTCTTCTAATAATCTTAAATATATATATATCTTTATTGACTCCATTTTCTGAAGATATACAATGAACTAAATTCATGTGGTAATATAGATATAAACGGTTTTCAAGTACAATGTAAAGTATGCAATGACATACATCCGCACACCCGCACGACACACACACATACACACACACACACTCAGAACCACATAATACACCCTTTTAGGCTAAATTAGCACATAGAATAGAATATAGTTGATTTGCAAATTTAGTCCTGAAGAGGACTTTTTACAAAGCAACACTAATACAATGACATAACATAAATACCATGGTGATATATGACGGGGAAGTATGCGATATGATATTATACCAAATTAGAAGAATCTTTTATATATGTAACAGATGTATACATGTATGAGACGAATTAAGCCCGGATTCGGGAGAGACGTTTTTCGTTGTTGAAAATTTACAGTTTATGTACTGATATTATATGCTCAGCACAACCTCTCTTATTATCCGAGAGATTGTACATTACATACAATATAATTGTACAAAGAAACATAGCTCATGAATTACAAGTGTAAAGTGTTTCCATTTTAAAGTTTACCTTGTCGAAACGAAATACAAGGCATACTTAATGGTGTAAGGTTACATTTATAAATGATTTAAATAACATATTTGAAATAAAACTAAGATAACATAATTATATACATACATACAAACATAATTATAAACAGAACACATAAATAAAGAAAGCTCGCATACATCAACATTCACTCTCAAGTCACACACACGCATGGTCACAGAACTTATTCGTATAGAGTCATTTGGTACATCAATTAAGCAATAAACAAGCTGTTCACAAAATCAGCACATTTTATGAGGAAATCTGCATATTGCTCATAAGAGATCATTGATTGCAGTTCGTAGTCAATGCCACCGAGAAGGTAACTGATAAGTACATTATTATTAACGTTCGTGAGAAGCACACACACGTTCTCGTTCAGTCCATATACAGTCTGATTCACGAATAAATGTTTTCTGTGTTGTACAATGACGGATTCACACGAGAACAGAGTGTGATACAATTGATAACCAGTGAAGTTTCGGAGACACAAATGACACTGTGTTGGCTGGGTCACCGGAACGGCACAACACCATTTGGCCAATATCTTCATTAGTGAAAGACAATGTGGTCGTAATTTCGCAACTCTCCAAATGTTAGACACTGTTATAGAATTGTGCACTTGCGAGAATATTTCGAAGTCCGGGGATAATCTCATTCGGGTGTTCAGGTTAGTTTGTTCATGAGTATTGATGGCTTTCTTGACACATTTATTCCAGGTTTGTTTATTTGGAAAACTACCATCAGCCATGAATATCTCTATGTTGTGTGTGAGGTTGTATTTCGCCAGGATGCGAACAATGTCTGGAATAAAACCATGGTATGATTGCGATACACTAGCCTCGTGTTGAAATAGTCGATGTGTGAAAAGTTTGCTGATATGGTCGCCAGATTTGCAACGACATAAAGTACCGAAAAACAGTAACTTTTGAAGATCAATATATCCCTCGATTGATGTGAAACCTAGTAGACTCGTCACCATATCGGATCTGCTAGGGTTCGGTAGACCTTGTGCATGTTTAAGACACAGATGGTGGGTGTGTTCGAGTTTCCTCAAGTTAGTCCGAGATATTGAATTCCACAGCTCGCAACCGAACAGAGCACGCGGTAGTACACACGTTTGGTATACCTTTGATACGGTCATGGGATTAGTTCCGACACTATTTGATAGGTAACTAGACATCGAAAAGAATGTCGAACGAATTGACTGTCTAGTATCGTCGATGTTATACGGCTGACGTCCACAGGTAGACTGGGTCAATCCTAAATGTACGTAACTGTCGGTTTCGGTGATGATTTGATTGCCATATCGAATACTGATAGAGTTTTGAGTTCTATGCGATTTACGATCCATTACCATTGATGCACATTTAGATGGGTTGTAACTGTATCTCCAGTTATTCGCATATTCTTGGCAGATGTCTAAAAGTTTTTGGATGCCATGTCTAGATGTTGAAAGAAGAACGATGTCATCTGCTTGCGTTGGTGCTCCCAAAGACATATCACCAATATGTAGACCATAGTCTGAATTTTCTAGTTCATTTAACAGATTGTTCAAGAAGACAGTGTAGAAGAATGGCGCACAAATACTGCCCTGTCTGGTTCCCTGCTCGATGTTGTAAGGTTCTGATAATTTTCCATTGAATACTATACGGCTGGTTGAATTTCTCAGCATATTGTTTATGATTCGTAGAGGTTTTCCTTGAATACCGACATCGTTAAGTTGGTAAAGCAGTCCTGATATCCAGACTTTATCGAAAGCCGACTTTGCGTCCAAGAAACACGTGTACAACGGACTTCCACGTTCACAGCAGTAGTTCCTGGATTCTTGCAGTAGGAATGACACCATTTTGCAGCTTTTGCCTTTTTGGAATCCGTATTGAAGCTTATTTAGCGTAACACTGTTTGGTTTGTTCTCGATTCTAGTCAATAGTAACTTTTCAAATATTTTGGAGATCACTGGTAATAAGGATATTGCACGATAATTGTTCGGGTCTGACAGGGGCTTGCCCTTTCCCTTATGCAGGGTCACAGTTAAACCTGTCTTGAATTTATCAGGTATGTACTCAGAGTCTATTATCCGGTTGAAAAGTTGCACGAGTGCACGAATTAAAGATGCTCCGCCATATTTCAAGTGTTCGTAAGTAACGTTGTCCAAAGAACCACTTTTGTTATTTGGGAGGGATTTGACAATGTCATGTATTTCATTGTGGTTAACAGCTGATTCAAATACGTCACACGTTTCTAAGACTCGATTGTTTGTCTGTAAGTATTCATTAACACATGATTCAATGCGAGTTCTGAAGGTGTCATTAAAATCGGGTTCTTCTGAGACAGAATACAGTTTTTCAAAATACAGTCGCCAATTGGATAGTATTTCATTGTCATGCCTTACACAAGTACCGTTAAAATTCAATTCTCTTCCTTGTCGCTTACGTGATTTATTTTTTCTACTCTTTAGAAGTTTCCATAGACTGGTTTGATCTAATTCCGATAGACGATTTATGCGGTCCGACTCTTCTTGTTCGTAACAATGTGCTGCCTTGCGAAGCTCTTTTCTAAATATACGTTTCACAGATTTGTATTTGTCACGTGCTTCACCGCAAAGACTCTTTCCGCTCGATTTCCATTCGAGATGCGAAGTTCGTAACTGTTTATGTCGCTTTTTGAGACTGTCTGACCAATATGGCTTCAGAAATGAGTTGAATTTACGAGTTGAGATGGTGGCATTTGCTGCTGACGTTAAGGTTGATACAATCTGGTTATACGTAGAGTCTATTGAATGAGTTTCCATGTTGTCAAGGTAACCATGTAAATTTTGTGACACAAGTTTTTCGTATTCGATACGTTCGTGTTGTTTTGTCCATTTGAAACATTGTTTCTGAAACTGCTGGAATGGTGTAGGCATTTCCCCTGACTCGTCTATATTCAATGATAAGAACACTGGCAGGTGACGTGATATATTCAAGGGGGCATCGTCAAGTACACAACACTTAGTTACATGCATTGTCAGATTTTCATCTGTCAAAATGTGGTCGATACGAGATGGACTTGAGTTGTTATATGGCAGGAAGGTAAACTTTGGACCTTCGCACATTGGTAAGTTCGTGGTTACATTCATTTTACATAATGAAGCGAATTTAGAGATATATGCGTCACGGGGTCGTTGAGCAGAAGAGTCTATATCAAATCTGGCATTAAAATCACCCATCAAGATGATGTTGTTTTCAGTAGCATATTGCGCGCACACATCTGCCAGCACGTCGACAACACTTTTATGATAATTGGTATCGTGGTTTGACGAGGGTAGGTAAACTTGTATGAAAACTAATGATATGTTCGGTAAGCACAGTTTGACGGCGATTAGCCTATCGCTATCAATGTCTATTGGTTCCATATAAGTGTCAAGAGTTTTGTTCCATAGCAACGAAACTCCTCCTTTACCAATCGTTCTTCCATTAAAAGTGGCAGGAGAATAACACGTCACAGAATGAGAAGTATAGTTCTTATCGATACTATCAAGTATATGCACATTATAAGGTAGAAGCCAGTGCTCAGATAATCCGCACACAGATATGTTCTTGTTGTTCAGCAAGTTTGACAAGTATGGTATTGCAGTCATCACACCGGTTGCATTATAAGAGACTATGTTAAGTTTCATGATTGGTTATTTAAATTATATTCATTTAGGTTGTCTTGGTTGCTGCCGTTGTCATTATATCGATTATATCGGGCTTTGTAGTTAGAGTATTTCATCCACGGCCGACAGTAGATACCGGGAGGCCATGTGTCCTGGCATTCGATGATATCAGCGTGTTCTTCATCCACTACGATTTGTGCAGAATGGCAGTTTGTGCGACGAGTATACACAAATTTAGCAGACTTGTACGGTACGTCCAATTCTGTCAGAAAATCACAGAGACCGTCCTCGGTACTTTGAAGATCAATTCCCGTTAGCAGATACGTTTTTGCCCGTTTTCTCAGAACACCAGTGAAGTGCTTATTATGACGACCTGATGTGCCACGTTCAAAGTTCATAAATAGTTCACCCTGATTATTTTCGGGATTTATTGGTAATCACAGATGTTTGTTGTTCTTGATACTGGAGGTTACAGTTTGCGCTGATCGCTTGCTGTTCAGAATAATTAGAACGTGTACATGTACATGCTGTCAGATTTTCATCGTTTTGTTGATCACGTGCAGTTCGGTTAAGTATTGATGATGTAACATTTTCTAAGGATTCAACCATAGTGTGACACAATGTATCAAATTTTGCACTTAGTTCATTTGTAAGAGCACTAAACGCCTTATCACAGTTGGGTGGATTATTGTTTTTTTCACTTGCATGTTTCACTTCAGTTAATTTTATTTTGTCATTGACAGTTTTGAGAGCAGACTCAATGCGCACAATTTTGTCACGATCAGTATTTGCCTTGATAATGTTTTCGTTGAGATCATCTTTAATTTCGTTTAATTGTTGCTTTCTGTTGTTCTTGTCACATGTTTCGGAGTCGTTCAAACGTTCAATATTATATGCGTTGTCCCTGACTGAACTCCGTAGATCAGATAAGTCACTAATTAGCGCGTTTTTAGTAGAGTCAATTCTAGCCACAAGTTTTGATAATATGAGTAGTGAATTTGGCAGCGTTTGTTGCTCTGAATCTTTAACTAAGGAAATGTTCGAGGCTATCACCTCTGAACAAGTTTGTATTTCCTTTTGTACTGAAACTATATCAGATTTCAGTTCATTATACAGTTTATCTAGTCTTTGATTGTCTTCGATAGATTTTCGCTTAAGCAACAAAACGTCAGCTCTCAATAAAGCCACTATTTCTTTTACATTTACAAGTTCATTTGAGTCGTGCATATTCTGTGACATCTGTGAATTATCGATGACCGCTGGTGTTGACGGGACTTTTCGATATAGATCGTCGACATCGGAGGTATTGTTATTAAGAAACTGCTGAAGATGGAAGCAATCCAGAGCGAACTTTTGTGACAACGTAGCAGTTTTAGTTTTTCTCTTGTCCTTAAGAATACCAGTCGGTGCATTGGGTCTGTCATCGCACTTTGCACGTGTAGACAATTCGGTACGATACAATGCTATCGTTTCCTCTGAGGAGTCCGTACTCGTAAGGAGAGTTCTAATGTATACTTCTTTTGGAAGCCCTTGTAGTTCGTTATCCAAACGATCTAACACAACTCTATCTACGATATATACTGAACTTTGTGATTCTAAGCGCTGATCATGTCGTGTTTGTCCGCATTGTAGATCCCCTCGCGTATCTACCTGTGGAGAAGAGAGATAACTGTCGGTATCATGTAATTCATTGTTAGCTCCCTTTGTACTGGATACCTCTTCATTGTTCATAAATACAGATTTCAGAAATGTCTCATCGGATTCAATCGGATTACTCAGTTCATACAATGGTGTGTTGTTATTGGTCACTAGTTCGGTTTCATAAGTAGATAACTCGTGGTCGGTGATGTAGGACATTGTTAATTCAACGTAGTTAAGTCAAGCGTGACGATTTTCGGGTCATGACCCTCTTCAGGTGGCGGGAACAGCAATTATGTACCCCACCCACAGTACAATGCACGTCAACGAAGAATGTCCCAAATCACAACAAGTTCACAATAAGAAGACAACTCACAAATAGCATACATAGAAGAAGTCCACTTAAACACTTTAGTTCAATTTCTGCACCTTAGAACACACTTGGTCCTTGATAGAAATAATTTTCTTTGTAAGTAAGTAAGAATTGTAATACATGTACATGAAAAACAGAAAAAAAACTTTTAAACACTTAAGCCACTACGTAAGCAAACTTAAGGAAGGTGCTAGTATGCATTAACTTGGCATCAAGTAGTGGTCAAGCGTTATTAATTAACTTTTCTAAGGTAGAACAGAAATGACCACAATCACAGCGTTAAAACCTAATCACTGTATGACTTATTGGGATATTATACAATGCAAAGTATGTGCCTTATTGTGAGTAAAAGCACTTGTGATTTCCCGTCACTGTATGATTCATTGGTAGACTATACAATTCAACGTGTATGACTTATTGCGATAACTGGAAGTTGATTCATTTATACTCTTAGACAAATACGTGTATCAGGAAAATATACATCTCTTATGACAATATCTTCCAACACTACTGTATATGCAAAAGATTGTTATAGCTTTATGTATTATCTCAATAAAAAATACCACATGGAATGACACGTGGTCCAGTTGTTGCAAGTGATATATATTATATATCATAGTGGAACGGTGGTCGAGTGCTTAGCTCGCTCAACTACTAATCTGGAATTTCAAGGTTTGAATCTCTGTCTGGACACAGGAAGTCTAGTCAGAATGACTGGACTAGGACATCCCGTCTGAATTCCTTGTATCACGCAAGCAGCAACCTATCTCTTCTCCTTGAGGTCATTTGCCAATTAGGCATAGATAAAACAGCACTACAACTGTCTGTCGAAAGCAAAAAAGATAAATCATACATTTCAAAGATATTGAAGTTTTCAATTTCTGTAGTACATATCTAAGTTGCTGTGTCAATCCTAAAACATATTTTCATTTTAAACATATTCTGTATTTTATTACCCAGTTAATATTTTAAATGTTCATACCTGCTTGTAATTCAAACATACCAACACATTTTAAATTTTAATTTACAAGCCGTAAATATTAAAGTTTTTAATGAATTTATAAATTTATGAAAACTGTATTAATTACGACATGACATTTATAAATTCATTAAAAACTATTAATTACGGCATGTAATTCTAATTGTATATGAATACAGTGATGGATATCACAGTGAACACTGACTTTCGTAATTAATTTTAAAGGTTTCGTAGCTTGTGGCCATGGTGAACTGCAATTATAGTACATAACCGTATTGGTCATTATCCTATATACGTGTATTAACAATCGCAATTGCATAATTTTTATGTTTTCAAGTCACATTTCCTTTACATTTTATATGCCAAAATGCTACATCTGTTACGGAAGCAATTTGAGCATTGAATGATATTCTGATTTACACTGACATTTAAGCTTAATCAGACCATGAACCATATAATATTTTCTTGATGTTTTTTGTTAGTCCACAAACATCAATTTATATGATACCAGAGGATTTCATCACTGAATATGATAAAAAGTTCCTAAAATTTTCATCACATGGACGTTTATCGTAAACTCCATATACATATATATGACAATAATATGGTTTGACATTTTAAATGTTTTGGTATCAGGAGGAAAGTGGATTTGCCTACCGGTCTAGTGTAAATAAGCGTGGTATAGTGTGGACAGGTTTCCCATTATTTTATCATCAGCTGCTTGCCACATATATATATCGTATTACATTTGGATCTGGCAAATGTCAAATTGTATCATTGAGTGAGGGTTTGAAAACCCAAAAATATTTTGGCATTTAAATCACATTATTCCTTACAATGTTCACAAATATTTCATATTAGGGTTTAAAGTATTCAACTGTCTACATAATTTAACAGTTTAACTTTAACAATAACCACATCTTAACAAATGGTTATTAAAAACTGCTCTGCTGAAAACATAAGGAAATAGCACATAGCAGGATTTGGCTCTAACCCCTCGATATAATAGTAATAGACACATCCCCTGTCCAAACTGGAATCCCGAAGCCATTGCTAACAAAATAAGAAGCAGTCACAGACCTCCGAAGTGAAAATAATTGTGTCAAAAAGTATTGAATACAAACAATAGTTTCAACATATTTAATTATGTGAAAGTTGGTTTCAATCCCATGAGAAATGTTTCAAATACACAATTTTTAACATTTTTCTCTATATGCAAATTTATTACATACACAATTAACAAAGTCAACACGAAGCAGATATTTCACATAAACTATATAAACTGCAAGTTTTACAATGATATGTTATTCCTAACAAACGTTATTAATTGAAAACGTTTTTTTCTCTACTTTTTATAACCGTGACCTTGACCCTACTTTTAATCCCAAGTGTTGTCTCTTCACAAAAGCTACCTACAAAGCTAGCAAATTTCACCATGTTATATCCATCCTTACAAAACAAATGAGCATACATGCTTTTTCCATTTTAAGTAACAGTGGCCTTGACCCCGGTGGCCCCACTTCAAATTGCAAGTGCCGTCTGCACACAAGCTACATACACAGCAAGTTTGATTATGATTTGTGATAGCTCATTCCGAACTGAAGTTATCCATCAAAATTGTTTTCTCTACAGCTTACACATATACAAAATAAAAAAGGGCCATAATTCTGTCAAAAATAAAAAACCATGATAATATGCGCTATTGAACCTCATGAAGGTACATCACCTTTGAGTTTCATCAACATTCGTGAAGAAATGTAAGAGAAGTTGCACGCAGAATAATTTTCCTCTACATCCTACAAAGGTACACAATAAACATAGGGCCATAATTCTGCCAAAAATTAAATGAAAAAGCCTTACAACATAGGCTAGGCCCCCTCATAACTGTACTTCTGTACACGCTTTGACTAAATTCCTTGAGAAAATCAAGAAGAGAGGTATTTGTAAAAGATCAACAAAAAGCCACAACTCCGTCAAAAAGAGTAAAATAACAAAATCCTGACAATATGCGCCGGGGGGACATCTTAGAAGTATTTCTTAAAAAGTTTCTTTAAAAGCCCTTAAGAAATGTAGGAGAAGTTGCAAACAGAAGAGTGTGTATGTAAACAATCAACAAGGTGACATAACTCCGTAAAACATGGTCGAATAAATAATCCTGACAAAATGCGCTGGGACATCATAGCAGTAATTCTGTAAAAGTATCAGTAAAATCCCTTAAGAAATGTAGGAGGAGTTGCACACAGAATAGTTTATATGTAAAATTCAACAAAGGGCCATAACTCCGTCAAAAATGGGAGAAATTGCACACGGACTGACGGACGGACGTCATTTCCATTTCGCCTTCGGCGGGGAATAATAAAAACACATCAAGTTAGCTCATTCGTCGATAAATGCACCCCATCCATTCCATGATCTTAATATTTGCTTGATCTTACGAGAAATATTCATGATTTATTTCTTCTTCTGCGTTTCATCTTCTACGGTCGTTTATATCTTCAGTTCGGGTGTGGTGATGAGCTGTTACATCGTCTTCTGTAGGTTGCTGGCATCTCCTCACAGCTTGGTATCGAAGAACGTGCCTGCAGACAAAACTTCCTGTCGCCCACCCACCCCCCCCCCCCCTTCGGATTGGGTCAGATTGGTTGTATATGGAATCCGAGTCTTGACGAAAATCCAGACAAGTCTGGCCTCATGTATACGACCAAAAGTAATCCGTCTAGCGATATATTGAGACGATTGTGTGCACCTAAAAGAAATTATTTATAGTAAAAATCTTCCACTGAGCTTAGGATGGTGGTAAGCAGTTTACTGAACTTAGACACAGAACATTAACTTATTGCATACATACGTTCTAGAACAGGAAGTAGTATTCAGAACGATGGAAATTGTGCCTAGCTCCTCTAAGGCAAACAAGTCTTAATCGGATCGAAAATAACACGGTAGTCCGATACATATACAAACGGGGCACCAAGTATCTAAGGCTGTGAAATTTAGCAAAAGAGAGAGACAATGCATTTTTCCCTTTACCACAATTCGACGTTGCAATCAGCTCATTTCAACGACAGGTTGAACATTCTGACATACATTTGTTAATGGGGTGACAGACTTGTTTGCAACAAAGGAGAATCGTCGGTGCACCGCGTTGTTTTCTGCTCCGTAATACAGTTTTGTCAAATCACTTACGGAAATCGTTAACAAGTTACTCTCGAATAAAAACTCCTTATAATGAATTTACATCTACACATATGGGACAGATTAACTGAACCATTGTCAATATGTATCAGTACAGAATGCTCTTTCAATCAGTTGGCAGAATCTATACTTGAATGTCTTCCCATCTATATTTACTACTAAGAGTATTGACTCGCGTGTTAAATAATCAACTTGCTCCCATAAGGTAACAGTCTCACAAGTATCGGTATCCGTAAGCGCTGAACTGCAAAGATGCTATCAACATAATGTTTAAAACAAAAATGCTTTTTTGAGATCCTATATTTCGTGTTTACTCTTAGACTGACATAAGATTCGTAGAAAATGATAATGAATAATGAGACGGTAGAGAATTGCCTTTTTCCTATAAATGTCGTATAAACCGTACCGATTGTCTTCGCGGTAATCGTAACTATACGGATCTTTCCGTCATCGGCCGAAGTTCTGCGAAACCACTATTTCATAAAAAACAATGTATTTCCGGTTTCGTCAGTATTCGGGAATGACGTACGAGGACAAGTTAATTAAATATTGACAAATTGTACATAGCGCATAAATTTACTTCTGTTTTTTAAGGTTATTTAAAATACTGAGGATCTAAATTTATGCATAACAAATAAATTGTTAAAAACAGGTCCGGAGCGATAGCCAGGAAACAGGGGAAGTAACTCAATTTGCTGCGTGATTTTATTCGTATGAGAAGCCGATATTCAGTGAAATAACTGCCTACACGAAAATCGTCTTTAATACTCGCAATTAACATACTTATACAATAAAATCAACATCCGATGCCGTGTCAGAGCTTTCGTAAGTATAAGTTTCTGTCGTATCCGTTCCTATTCGTACCTAGGACCGAAAGAGATATTCTGAATATATGTGAGGGTGGTACCATGTACAATAATCGCGATTATTGAAGGCAAAAGATAAGAATTTGTAAAAAGTCTTACTAGAACACAATGACAACATTATTTTACGACCTATAATATGTTAAGCTTGAAAAATGCGTATATTTTCTCGCTATTTTAGATATATATTTCAAATATAAAGCTTTATTTAGGATAATTTTTTCTAAGTTTAAACACAAAGACGTTTAATGATGATATGCAATAGTTGTTTTACGTATAGGTTTTACATATTTAAACGTTGAAAAAAGAATAATTACATACACTCCCTCTATAAGGCCTAAGGTTTACCCCCCCCCCCCCCTGACAGTTAAATTTTGGTTCCGGACAAACGGGTATTATCCTAATGTCGATATTTAGAATGAATTATGTACAGAGAAGTACATGTGTAATTTCAAAATATAAAGGAGCCATGACTAACTCTGACTTTTAAAATGTTTGAAATTATTTGTTACTACATGTAGCATCATTCAAGTGAGAGTTATATAGGATCCGTCATGAGTTGTCTTTGGAGATCAACATTTCTTAAACGAGTCTAGAAAACACAGGTTATTAAGCGAGCCTTTGGCGAGTTAACGAAGTGTTGATCCAAAAGAAACCGAGTGGTGGATTCTTTTTATCACATTACCATAGTTACCGACTCGAAACAACATCAGAATAACGAATTTAAGCCGACGACGTTACGTTTTTGCGCCGAAAAGCTGGTGACTCACGCATGTGTTATCACACGTGTGGGAGAACATTGTTCCGTCATTTGTTCTCACATGGAAAACCACGGTATTTATGTGATAAAAGAATTTCCCTAAAAATATATTAAAAGTGTCAGGCTGTAGGATTCCTGGAGCCAGTATAGGATTTAATTGCTGGTAAGCTCTTAGCTAACTCGGTGGAGCATTTGCTCTTCTTAGCAAATTGTTCCGGGTTTGAGCCCTGGTCCGGCTTCATACTTTTCTAACCCTGTTACGTTATTAACGTTCCCGAAGATGGTACCGAGTACTACTCTGTATAAACTGTTACATATAGTCGGTTAGGTTACATTAATCGGTCAGGGCTGTAGCCAGCGATACTGACGTACGCACGTGTGTTACATTAAATATAAAATATAAGTCCCAAATTTTCACAAATCGTGAAACCATAATTCGAGGCGCGTGTGTCAATTCAAGCCTGGCTACCTGTCGTAGTGAAGTCCGAGTCACGTTGTATTGCAACACCGTATTATTCATCGCTAAAACAATGTGATTATTTTTTAACAGATCTTTACAGTTTGCAATGCAGTATTAACATGTTTAGCTAGATATATATAGCTAATTACAATGTACCTGAATAGGTAATACATACAGTACATATGTACTAGGTTTTGATCAAAAGTGTCTTCGAAGACCTGCCGTCCACTAGACCCCGATGCTATGCGGAAGGGTAGCCGGTTACAGTTTGCTAGTTTCGAACGCGAAGGAACTTGTCGACAGTTCAGGAGTTTGCCCCCAATGTTTCCCGATCGTGCGGAAAGGTTGTGTTTTCATTGTGGAATATGCGGAAGTGTTTACGAATCGATGCCGATAGAATGCTGAAAGATTGCCGATGTATATTAACTTTTAAAATTAGCTCACCTTGAGCCCTTCGAGCTCACCTATAGCTTACCTTGAGCCCTTCGACCTCAGGTGAGCTAAAAACCTACAATTAAGGGACAATGCTCAGCCGAAGGAGAAAATGATCCACCCAAATCCCAGCTGTCAAAACTCTGAATGAAACAGTTTTAGAAATCAAAAGGCTGAATGCCCACTCTGAATGACATAGTTTCAACAGTAAAAAGGCGGAAAGTTTCAGCAACAACAAAAACGAAAGCCCCGGCCGTATGACTTCGTTCTAATTGTGAAAGTTCGTCTATTTCCGTTTGTCTCCGGTAAATATTGCAATGCATAAAGCCGATGTGATCAGAATGGCATACATGTACATTCGAACAACCTCGGGGCTTTCAGCGCTTTGATTCCTTTTTACCCTTAAGTACATGTAGTTAATATGTATGCATGTTTCTTTATGTACGCTGTAAATACATAGATACATAGAATTTATATTTAATTATTATCGAAAGAAAACTCTCCTTTAAAGGCCATGCCTTTGTTCATATTATACTTACGGCCATTTTTTATTTCGAAGTTGGACAAATGTTGACGTAGTTCTTCTTAGGTGTGATACCTTTAGTGATATCCGAGTCACGTTGTATTGCAACACTGTATTATTCATCGCTAAAACAATGTGATTATTATTTAACAGATCTTTACAGAGTTTGCAATGCAGTATTTACATGTTTAGCTAGATATATATTGCTAATTACAATGTACCGGAATAGGTAATACATACAGTACATATGTACTAGGTTTTGATCAAAAGTGTCTGCCGTCCACTAGACCTCGATGCTATGCGGAAGGGTAACCGGTTACAGTTTGCTAGTTTCGAACGCGAAGGAACTTGTATTGAACGTATTATGTCTATAATTAAGTAGGGGCTTTGTGTGGTAAAATGGTCAAATTATTAGTTTGTATATATTGCTGTTATTTTTATCAATAACTCAAAGTTTTTTAATAACTTAATGTTATTCGAATGTGCTGTTATGCCTATTTCAAAAACTATCATATTTATTTCAATCAACATAAATGATGCTTCAGCAGTGCGCTCTGAAATATACATGGGGCCAATACAACGCAATTGCCTAGCGTATTCAAGAGATATTTCAGGCATTGCCTGAAACAATGTAGTGTTTAAATACCATTAAAAGATACATTCTCAGAGTTAAATAATAAATTTGCTAAAAATGTCTCGCTGAAAGATTGATCTTTCAGAAAATGTTCACTTTTAATTATTCTGACCAACTAATGTAAAGTATCCACTTTATAGTAAAAATACAAAAATATTTCGCCTTTGTGCCTTTTTGTTGAACTTTGTTCATTTTGTATGTGCCATTCTGCAGTTTCGTTGTCCAGCACAAGGCTGCTTCGTATCTTTCAAAATTGCATGTACACTGTATATGTACTAGTCTGTTGTGGATTGTTCTTGTGGTGTGTGGTGTCCGGTTGTTGTTTTCTCGTCACATGGCTCTCGTTCCGTTTTGGTTTGACTGGCTTAGTCGGCAGACTTTCGGGACGGAATGCCGTGTTTGTATTGCTTTGTGTGTTCGTAATGTTTTCTGTGCTCGGCTGGTTAAGTTGAGTGTTGCCTTCCCTGTCTGACTTAATATAATCTTTATCACTCAGTTATCAGAACTTTCAGAATGCCCCTCGTACAACCCTCGTAAGAAATCACTTTGATCTGACACGAGTACGGTAACTGACTTACACGTCGACAAATAGCTAAATAATCACAAGAGAGAAGATGATTATCACATCTATTTTGCTTGGAAATTTCACAAAGAAAACTCGTTCGGTAGTGTATTGGAATTTTGCCTTGTATGTTTTTAATGTTTTCTGTGCTCGGCTGATTATGTTGAGTGCTGCCTTCCCTGTCTGAATTAATATTATCTTTTTGTTACACATTTTCCAAAATATCAAGCTAATGTAAAATAACCTTTGTCTAACGCTATCAAGAGGTTAAGTAACTGCCAATGACTCACCATTCGACTGCCCATTCGTAACTTTTGTCCATGTAAGTATATATACAGGGTGATTTATAATATATGTTACAGTTTCAAACTATTATAACTTTTCGTTCCTGTAAAAGATACATATAAATCATATATCATTTGTAAGCTTATAAGATAAAGTTTTTTCTTATATAAATAACAAGAATGGTGTTAGCATCATGGTGTCATAAACGACGTCATAAAAAGATGTGTGATTTCCAAAGCATAAATTAAGACAGTTCAGTTGCGATTAGCTGTGTATTGAACTATTTATAACCATCACAACAATGAAAATACAGTATTCTGGTTATGATTCACTGTCTAGAAGACACGTCAAGGGCTTGTTAGATGGTTTCAGCAAATTGTATTGATAGAAGATGACTAGCTTTTGAGGCAAATAAAACACACAAACCATTGACGCCAACATAAAACAAAATTGACGTCACATTGAAAAGGTGACACAAAATAAAATTCCGCCTTTAGACTAAAACATACATACAGATCTCCATAAGGATGAGGGCCTTTTCTGTAATCAACCCCAAAAATAGATCTATACAGATATATTATACCAGTAAATACACACTGCAAAATTGCACACTACGATTTATCACATGTGTGCCAAGTGATACTTTAACTTGAAATGATCCGAAAGTCAAGTATATGGTATATTTTGTAAACAAATCCGCTTTCCCGAAATTTAAATATGGGTCATGTTTGTAAAATAACCATCTTATTGACAGATGCCCCTCGTACAACCCTTGTAAGAAATCACTTTGATCTGACACGAGTACGGTAACTGACTTACACTTCGACAAATAGCTAAATAATCACAAGAGAGAAGATGATTATCACATCTATTTTGCTTGGAAATTTCACAAAGAAAACTCGTTCGGTAGTGTATTGGAATTTTGCCTTGTATGTTTTTAATGTTTTCTGTGCTCGGCTGATTATGTTGAGTGCTGCCTTCCCTGTCTGAATTAATATTATCTTTTTGTTACACATTTTCCAAAATATCAAGCTAATGTAAAAATAACATTTGTCTAACGCTATCAAGAGGTTAAGTAACTGCCAATGACTCACCATTCGACTGCCCATTCGTAACTTTTGTCCATGTAAGTATATATACAGGGTGATTTATAATATATGTTACAGTTTCAAACTATTATAACTTTTCGTTCCTGTAAAAGATACATATAAAACATATATCATTTGTAAGCTTATAAGATAAAGTTTTTTCTTATATAAATAACAAGAATGGTGTTGGCATCATGGTGTCATAAACGACGTCATAAAAAGATGTGTGATTTCCAAAGCATAAATTAAGACAGTTCAGTTGCGATTAGCTGTGTATTGAACTATTTATAACCATCACAACAATGAAAATACAGTATTCTGGTTATGATTCACTGTCTAGAAGACACGTCAAGGGCTTGTTAGATGGTTTCAGCAAATTGTATTGATAGAAGATGACTAGCTTTTGAGGCAAATAAAACACACAAACCATTGACGCCAACATAAAACAAAATTGACGTCACATTGAAAAGGTGACACAAAATAAAATTCCGCCTTTAGACTAAAACATACATACAAATCTCCATAAGGATGAGGGCCTTTTCTATAATCAACCCCAAAAATAGATCTATATAGATATATTATACCAGTAAATACACACTGCAAAATTGCACACTACGATTTATCACATGTGTGCCAAGTGATACTTTAACTTGAAATGATCCGAAAGTCAAGTATATAGTATATTTTGTAAACAAATCCGCTTTCCCGAAATTTAAATATGGGTCATTATTGTAAAATAACCATCTTATTGACAGATGCAAAATTTGTTACTTTTATGCGAACGTAGCTAGGACTTATAACTCAGGCGAATCATATTGGTGTATAACTACAGTTAGACACGAGGTTTATTTACCGGAGACGAACGGAAATGGCCGAGCTTTCACGATTGTTTTGAACCGCGTAGAATAATGTATCTGGTATCATATGCACTCACTGTTTGTTTGCAACATTATTCGAACCGAAATCTGCAATTTTATAGAGGGTATTGATTTTGGCTTTTCGAAGTTTAAATGCTCCTTAATTAAGAAGCACCAAGAATGTGTTAATATATCATGGTTATATCGTTTCTGTAAAGAGTATCCGTATTTGTCGTCACTAGAAGGTCGTTTTACGTCCTGTTGCTCTAATATGTGAAATTACACAAAATATTTTAAAATGCCAAAAAGTGACAATTCCTTCAACATTAGTATCCATCGGTTGTATGATAAGCAGGTTAAATTCAATAATTAAAATGGATATTTCAATGAAGGAAGGAGTATCCTTCGGAACTATCACTCAAGTAATTTCGAAAATGGTGAATGCAAAACTCTGAAAAAAATCGTTGTTCACCAGCAATTTTACCAAAAAAATACAAGGGAGACAATCGTCTGTATCCCCTGTATATGCTATAACAAAACAATAGTTTCGATAACTTTTCACCTCGGATGAGATCATGCTATATATTTGGGATGTTTGCGGTAAACACATCATTTTTACCTTTTTAGACTATCCTGGTATCAATATTCTTTATTTGGCCAGGTTACGTTTGTTACATCATACAATATCAACTGTGCTTGTAACGTGGTGTCATTGCGTCAATAAAATATAACCTGTATCTCATACAACCAAGTTTGACATTTCACACTTTTTCATATTTTGAAGACGTTTCTAGCAAGATATTGAACCTTATAACGTCTGGAATATTGAAACAATGTGTTATTTCACACCTTTATCAAATATACAATATTTCTGATGTCATGAACCATTTTATGACATAGATGTAAAACCACTAATGTCAAACCAAAGAGGGGGTCGAACAGTCTTCATCTACCTAAAGTAAATCCGATCATCTTTTCTAATATACAACATTACACAATCACTGTGCCCAAAAATGCGCTGTGGATTTAAGATGGCGGACGACAAACGCGAGCAAAGTAAGTGTCTTTTGTTTTCGACCCAATCTTTTTAAATATGACAACCTTCATTGTGAATGAATTATGAAACGAAAGAGCTTAAATTGGCAATTCACAAGGGACTATCCGTTTTTGATGAAATGCCAACGTATTTCTGTAAAGTTTAACTGAACACGATGTTTTGTGAAAAGTGAATCGATTGCCAAGAAGAAAATTGACGATATTTTCCCCATTAAGAATACCAGTATATAAATAATCACGTAAATCAGTAGAAATGGTCCTACCCGTCACACGTACCCATTGTTTTCTGATAAAAAATCACTTAGAAAGATGTTTAAAAGGTTTGGAATTTTGGCTACTGTACTGTGCTGTGCAAAACGTGAACAAAAACAAACATACCACTGTATAGCACTGCGAATGCTTTTTCTGTATAGCGCTTTGCTGCAGAACTGGTCAAAAATATGTACAGCGCGTTGCATTTTGAACTGATTGAGCTGATGGTGAAAGTTCTTTCTTTTCTTTCGGTTTAACATTCAGATGCCAATTAATTTTTATGTCATAATCATATTGTTAAAACGTAAGAGTGACATCATGTTTTCTTTTTATTCTACAGATTTTTGATGCGCAGTCAAAGGCATACGTTGTAGAAAATGATGGCAGAGCAGGTTGATGCAAAAACGTACATCAATGCTCGTAATTGTGAATATCATTATTTGTGCAAAATACACATGTTTGAGTAGCGACAATAAATATATATACGAGAATGGCAACGTCAGAAGAGGAAAGCACCCGTAGAACAACAGTTCAATTTATAATTATGTCCGATATTACGTCGAAATATAGTTTAATACCCTACAATGCCCTGGCAGCAATAATTATCAATATGCCTAGAACACATGTTAATAGGGGACAAGGACGATTTAACGATGGTTGTATCATCAGCAGGTTGTACAACCACCTTATCTACAGCGCCAAAGCAATACATGTTTTCTTTTTTCTCGCAGTTTAATGCATATGCTGGGGTCAGGTATTTCCCACGACGAGGGTTGTTGTGTCGGTTTTACATCGTTTTCATGGTGCAATTGTCTGTGACTGGTTCGTGTATGTGTATAAGAAAAGGGTTCAATACCGTCGTATGCGTATTGAATACAACGGACAATACTTTAAGTGGACAAACAAGTTTCGTGGTATGACTTTCTTACCTTCGCGTCACTTTGCGCCGCACTTGCATACCATGTGTATTAAAAATGTAAACATAAAATTAATTTCATGACACATTTTCATGAAATTCTGGATACCTGCTAAAAACATTTTCATTAATAATCAGTGAAAATTTGAAACTAAACGTCTGAATACATTTGGTGTAATAAGCAAAGTACACGATTTACTGGGACAACCCTCGTATAAACATGTATGAGAGCACAGAATAAATCATACTTTAGAAGTTGTCGGTATTGTATAGAATCAAAGCACTGAGAGTGCTGGTGGGAGGCGATCTGGTTGCTGCTACTAAAGCTTAAACCGACTTTACACGTTTAATGTTCGTTTTCTTACTGCCGATCCTATCTTGAATGTCAAAATAGGCATATGTGACTATAAAGGCATGTTGGGTATCTAAATGATTGCAAAAAGATGCATACTCATTATTATGTAATACGTGTATTGAATGCGTATATCAAAAGTGGCTTTAAAATAATACTATGCGTTTATTTATCAGATTCTACAGTACCGTCTTGTAATCACTTCCCTCACAGCGTGAGAGATTTCTAGAAAGCGGCTAGTATAGCCACACCATATGATTGCATAACAGTACTTTGCAGACGATATACGATTCATTGATAAAACTATCACGTAACCCCTTGTCTAAAGGTTCTAAAAATGGCTATACCGCCGGGACATTTGATGAACACGTCATTTGAAATCATATTACGAAACAAGGTCGATATCGCCTCGGCGGCGTGATTATCGTTAAATCGATTCGTAATATGAAAAAATATGTTTCGTTCCTTTACGAAACATCGAATATCAGCATGTTCGATTTAAAAGTAGTTCAGTGAAAATACATATCACGTGACATATTTATGTATAAATCAACGTAAAGTTTGTAGTAAACACTACAACGAGTTGCGAATAAGGCAAGCTGCAGGAGTATCCAGTGTTACAGCCAAGACGCATCTATTCTTAGAAACTCCAATATACTCTCGACACTAACTTTCATAAAAACTGCTGATTATCAATTGATCATTTCATGCAATACCTTATACTCGTGTTATTAAAATTGTGTCAATGTGTAAATGTGTTCTTTCCTTCAGAAAATTACGTTTTGATTATTGAGGGAGGTAATTGTTCCTGCTAATAAGCCATGATGTCACTCTTACGTTTTAACAATATAATTATGATATGATAAGAAATTTGCATCTGAATTCGCGATCAGCTCAATCAGTTCAAAATTGCACAGCGCTGTACAGATTTTTAGCTAGTTCTGCAGCACAGTGCTATACAGAAATAGCATTCTCAGCGCTATACAGTGGTGTGTTTGTTATTGTTTATGTTTTGCACAGCACAGTACAGTAGCCAAAATTTCAAACCTTTTAAACATCTTTTTTAGTGATTTTTTATCAGAAAACAATGGGTACGTGTGACGGGTAGGACCATTTCTACTGATTTGGGTGATTGTTGTTGTACTGGTATTCTTACTGGGGAAATCATCGTCACTTTTCTTCTTGTCTCTCGATTCACTTTTCAACTTTCACAAAACATCGTGTTCAGTTAAACTTTACAGAAATACGTTGGCATTTCATTACAAACGGATAGTCCCTTTTGAATCGCAAGGTTAGGCTCTTTCATTTCATAATACATTTACAATGTAGGTCGTCATATTTAAAAAGATTGGGTCAAAAACAAAAGACACTTACTTTGATCGCGTTTGTCGTCCGCCATCTTGAATTTAAAGCGCATTTTTGGGCATACGGGCTACCACACAGTGTACACGCTCCATCTCACATTCTAACTCACTCACACAAATACATATAGCCTCTACACCTACAAGTTCGTGCATCTTAGATTTGATATGGGCGCATCTGCCCAAAAACAAATACACTGGAACCAACCATGTGATAAACAATATCAATTGTCTGTTACTTAACAAAATTCAAACACAAATTGAATGCCAAACTGCAAAAAGTTAAAAAAATCGGCCTCAATGTTAGATGCAGGCTGCAGTCTTGAGATTAACATTTGTGACCTGTAAGTTCGTGCGCATAAACTGATGACGTCATTAAGAACGCACGGGAAAGATTTTGCTAATAAAAAGTTTTGTAACATAAAGTTTGATCTTTTGTCAGTAAATTAGCACCTTTTCCCGTGCGTAAATATATCGCATCTAATGCAAATTATGAGATTAACAAATGTCTCTAGATTTCGCGACCGGAACCGGTGATTATGTAAACAGTAAAATCCCTCCTCGGACAAAACTCGCCGTAAACGTAACGAACCCTGTTTTGTCGATTTTTGTGCATTGTTCGGCTGGATAAATGTCTTGTTAGTAATTTAAAATTAATTTAGGCTTGGAAATGAGATTATTAGCAAAGCAATCTACGTTTTACTAAAATGCACGAACTTGTAGAAATCCACGAAGTTATAGGAACAGAGGCTAGCATTCACAAGCATGCGTACACACAGGCACACATGCACGCACACATACGTACACCCACGCACGCACACCCACACGCACACATACACGCTCGCACAAACACACACATACACGCTTGCAAGCACATCAACAACCACACACACACGCACACATACACACATACACATAAGGGGCATTTTAGCAAGAAATAAAATTTGTCTTCTAATGATTGACATGTTTTGCATTTGCGTTCTGATCTTGATATTTTTTCTGGTCTGTGCCATCTACCTAATTCTATTTCAAGACTATGTGATGAAAGTCTTATTTTTGTTAACCAGTGTCTAAATTTCTTATCTGTTATAAAATCGAGATATTCTTTAAAACCAAAATTTGAAAATAATTTAAAACTAGTTGCTTTTGAAATATTATTAATTTCTTCATATCAATTCTGTATAAAACAGTCATGTATTCTTTGTTTAAACAGAGATAAAAAATTTGGTTTACTCCCGACCCCTTGCGTAATCCATACATCAATAAATCCCATTATTTGTAAAATATTTCTAACATTAAACGCCCAGTTCGGTTTATTCGGGTTTGTTTGTATGTCGTTTAACATTATATTATATACCTTTTTAATATACTTTCCTTCATCGCTAGTTACTATTTTCAGCCAGAACCTAATAATGTTAATCATGCGATACGAGTAAAGACATCTTCGGCCAGTTTCGCCGTATATAAAATAGTTAGGTGTAGATGTTTTGACACCAAGAACATTTTTAAGAAATTTTAAATGTATTTTTTTCTAAGTTATCTCCCTTTGCAAATCCCCAACTTTCCGATCTGTAGTTTAGGATTGGCATTATTAATTTATCGAACAGGTTTAATGTGTGACTTACACTGACATTAGTAAATTTTAATAGGTACCCCTTCAACTTATAAATAGCTTTTAAAGCTTTACCGCCTAAAGTTTCAAACGTTTTTATAAACGAACTACCGCTAGTAAAGGTAATGCCCACGTACGTGAAAGAACTAACAATTTCTATTTCATTTTCATTGTATAAAAACTTTAACCTACGATTTAACCTGCCACCTTTTCTGAAAATCATGACTTTTGTTTTATAGGTATTGACCGTCAACTTCCATCTATCACAGTAATTTTTTAGGACGTCTAAGTCATCCTGTAAGCCCTTTTCACTTTCGGAAAAGATCACTATATCATCCGCGTATAGTAATAGCATTAACTTTAAGGTTCCTATATCAACCCCCAAAAACCCGTTTAATATGAAGTTTTCTTCGATATCGTTTACGTACATAGCGAAAATAAAAGATGACAAATAGTCCCCTTGTCTAGTGCCTAGGTAACAATCAAAACTATCACTTAGGGAGTTTTTACGTTTTACCCGTGGTTTAACAATATTGTACAAAGATCTTACTTATAGTTACTGCTTTTCCCCTGCTTTAATATACTTTAATTTTTTATTGAAAAGTACCATTTAAACCATAATATATTTTTCTTATCAATTCTTGCAAGAGAAATATGTTGGTTTCAAGCGTATTCTTTAAAATACAAGTTAAACTGGAAAGTTTTGATATTTTTGTAAAAACGGATGGTAATTTGTTAACGATAATTCCCCGTTTAAACATCAAAATAATCTAAACATTTTTTCATTAATAAAAGGATTATAAACGGCAGTTTTTAAATCACCCTGGAGACATTAAATCGTTTAAACAATAAAACAGTTGTGACAAAATAACTACACTGGTCCCTCTACATTATATAGTGTCGACGATAGCCATTTTGAGCGATTTTGTGCTAATCGGATAGACGATATTGTTGTACATGACTAATTGACCTTCATGTACACTCTTGTTACCCTGATAAAACAACATGATTGGATAATCGCAACATGATTGAACAATGGCCGACATGAAAAATGTGGTAAGTGCATTGTTTTTGCAATATTTTCCATATAAACTATCCAGATTGTTTATTTCAATATTACATAATCAACATATGAAGAAAATGTACTATTTGCACTAAACAATTTGCATATAGGTAATATTTTTCACTATGTAAAGCCTTAAAGAATGTGTGGATTTTGCATTTGAGAATGAGTTTTGTACTTAAAAACGTTGTAAAACTCATTTATTGGACTCTATGTAATGGATATCATTTAAGAAGTATCTGCAGTTGTATAAACTATGATTTGGACGTTTCAATTTTTTAAAATCTTAGATAAATTAACGCTCACCAACAAAAATTCAAACATGTATAGCATTTTTTGGATACTGATCGACGTGATTGTTAAATTTACTAAAGCTTAAACGACTTTACACGTTTAATGTTCGTTTTCTTACTTCCGATCTTGTCTTGAATGTCAAAATAGGCATATGTGACTATATAGGCATGTTGGGTATCTAAATAATTGTAAAAAGGGGCATATTGATGTATATGTCATACGTGTATTGAATGCGTATATCAAAAGTGGCTTTAAAATAATACTACGCGCCTATATATCAGATTCTACAGTACCGTCTTGTAATCACTTCCATCACAGCGTGAGAAATCTCTAGAAAGCGGCTAGTATAGCCACACCATATGATTGCGTAACATAACAATATACGATTCATTGATAAAACCATCACGTGACCCTGGTCTGAAGTTTCTAAAAATAGCTATACGGCTTGGACATTTGATGAACACGTCATTTTCATATTACGAAACAAGTTCGATATCTCCCCGGCTGAGTGATTATCTGCAAAAATATCAATTCAACGAACAGTTTCACAATAATTGTTGATCGTAGAATAAACGATTGTTGCTGATTGAATTAAATAAGTTTAAAAATTTGAGGAAACATATGTTGCAGTATTGGGAATGTTGACAGTTTCTGGAACTACTTGAATGCGGATTCACATAGCAGCCTAAAGGCGGTCCATGTTGCATTAAGAAATGGGCAATGGTAGTATAGAGAGGCTTACGCCTACCAAAAATGGGTACAAATGTTCACCACATCAAGACAATGTGTCATGCACAAAACCCAGGTCCCTAACTTAAAGGGCAAGGTCACACTTAGAGATCAAAAGTTAAAATTCACAAATAGGCATGTGATTCATGTCCGCTCTGTAACTATGTCATTTCTTATTGGATATTTACAACACTTGGTACAAATGTTCACCACATCGAGACGGCGTGTTATGCGCAAGACCTAGGCCCCTTGCTCAAAGGTAAAGGTCACACTTAGAGATCGAAGGTAAAAAGGCTCAAATAGGCATGTGATTCATGTCAGCTCTGTAACTATGTCATTTCTTATTTTATATTAATATTACTTGCCACAAATGTTCACATCATCAAGACGAGGTGTCATGCGCAAGACCCAGGTCCCTAACTCAAAGGTAAAGGTCACACTTAGAGATCGAAGGTAAAAAGGCTCAAATAGGCATGTGATTCATGTCAGCTCTGTAACTATGTCATTTCTTATTTTATATTTATATTACTTGCAATGTTCACAATATCAAGACGAGGTGACATGCGCGAAACCCAGGTCCCTAACGCAAAGGTCAAGGTCATACTTAGAGATTAAAAGTTAAAAGGCACAAGTATACGGTTCTTGTCTGCTTTGTTTTTTTGTTATTTCGATCTGGATTTTATAATTACTTGGTTACATTCGCATTTACACCCTGACTCAAATGTAAAGGTCACACTGACAGACCCAGCTCTTGTTTGCTGTTCAATGTCACATTTAAGCAATTACAAACTTGTTTCAAGTTATTCCATTTGCATAGCTTTATACTTAGGTGTCTGATGACAGCTTTTAGCGGGTGCATCCGTGTCCTGTGGACATATTTCTAGTTAAATACTTTTTTCTGCTATATGTTGGTAGACAGGTATATTTAACACATGTGTCTAAATGACGTGTGCAAAATTTACCGGGAATAGGAACAGTGAATTATGGGGACCAGGCTAAACGCTGTGAGCATGTCTTGAATGGTGCAAAATTGCATTTCTAATTTAAAAAAGGGGACATAATTTCAACATATATTTGATAGAGTTGCCTATTCATGTGGAGGTAATGGCGTCATGATGATGATAAAGTATGCAAAGTATCAAAGATACATGTCTTAGAGTTTAAAATTGTGTACATAAATAGTAAACTTTTTTATTTCTAAGTACATTAGTCCAAATGGGGCATAACATTCAACAACATGCTTGATAGAGTGCAGATGTTGTTGTCAAGACGGTTGACAAGTATGCAAAGTATCACAGCAATATGAACATGCACTTAGATATTATAGGTTAATACCTTGAACGTAAACTTACAAATTTGCACGAAGTTGAAAAAAGGGACATATTTTCCGATAAATACTTCATAGAGTTATCTACTCCTACGTACGTGTTGGGGTCATCCCATTATTCTTCCAATAGTGAAGCTACATATTCAATTCGCACTGCAGTGCATCAATGAAAATTCAATGTTGGTCAGTATCCACTTTAAAAGATAAACCATGTTGATCTTTATCCTCAATCATGTTGGTTTTTATCCATTTTTCACACATGTGTTACTTTAAATAGTTATCACGTAGAAACGGCAAATGTAAATAACTTACTCTAAACTAAGTCTGATAGTGAAATGAATGAGCTGTATAAACAAAAGATCTTAACCCAAAATAAACAACAATATATATGTTTTATATACTGTCAAATAAATCCAACACTTTTTTCTAACTTTTTAACGTATTGTGTATCACATTCACAAACATACGGATAAATAGTTTTAGTTTCATGGAAGGAATGTACAAGTTTATCTTCATACAGCATCAAAAGGTGGTTAAACCCGTAGATTTTGAAGAATTGGCCGAAAATGCAATGAATATGTAAACATACATCCGCCATTTTTCAATCATGTTGCGAATATCCAATCATGTTGTTTTATCAGGGTAACAAGGGTGATGTAGTACAACGGAAGACGGACATTCATGTATCCAAAAAGCATACCATGAGCCATCGGCTCAGGTGAGCTAAAATAGGAAAACTATTTTGAATATGAATGGCAATATCATTTTTTGCATGCGTTACTAAATTTAAAATAAAATTAGCGTTGTACCCGACCTAATAAATGACCATACAGCTTAAGGGTGGTCGAAACTTCAACTATTGACATTTCCAAGGACACATTAAAAAGTATTTGCAAACACGATCAATGTAGTCTGTCTCGATAATATGTATCTCTTAAGTTGTAAATTAATAATCGGTTATATACATGAGAACTCATTTAAAATCAACGACGAATGCATACCGACTTCACACCATTTCAATTAGCACATTTCCGAACACAATACTATATAACTACCAGCATTAGTGTTCAGTATACGCAGTGTTTAGATGTTTGCAGATCGCCAAAGCATATATTAGACGTCTGAATTTCTTAAGATTTCATAACAACTATGATTGGAATATTTTCATGGAAAGAGAGGTCGGCAGAGATTTTCAGGATAATTTCGGATCAGTTGAACATGCCTAGTAAACATGATGAAGATGATGATGCTGAAGATGATTGTGATGATATTAAAACAGCAGATCGCACCGCTTTTGATGAGTCATCCCTCCTGCGACAGAAATCGTTAAAACTTCACCCAGAGCACGACTTGCGACTACAAAAATGGAGAGATCTTACAAATATTGAAACAACCCCGACACTTCCACCGAAAAGAACCAAGTCATTCAATCATTCCGCTCAGCGTTTATTAAACCAACGCTTTACTACACCGCCTTACAGATCGAAAAGTTTTAACCTCGAACATTATGGAATGCTACAACAAGATGTTGTTCTGCAACAACACGATGGATGTATTTTTTCGTTCAAATTTCAATATCTAATCGTTACCGAGAGACTAAAAGTAACCATTTCACACGCTACAAATATCTTTAAGGACCCAAAATACGAATCGAAGATTGTGGCCAACGCTAAGGTATGCCTGATGCCAGGGAAAACACAACAGCAATTTACGAGCACCGTGAAGGGGACAAAGAATCCTTCCTTCAACACCGTATGCTACTTCAATGGATTTTCGCTACATCAAATCCACCAGATGTGTTTGCGTGTGAAGTTAAATGGCAGACAGGGAAGATTCGGCTCCTTAAAATCTCTTGGTGAGGTTTACGTCTGCCTGAACAATTTTGATTTAATAAGTGAAACCCAACTAGAAGAAAGGTTGAATACCAGAATTACACCCAAAACTTAGAGGTATTGACGATATCGCGGTAACATGCAATGAAACCGAGAACTGTATTTCAAAGCGATCAACTTACTGATTTTGAATTGATCTTTTTGTATTCCTAGTCTTTGCCTTGTTTTTATGTTATGATATATTTCTTTTTTCTTTTTTTGTGATTTTTACTTGTAATGCATGTGTTCTTTTTTGTACATTTCGTGCTCTGCTGTCACGGTCTATTGAAGGGGGCATCCCCTGTCCGCTACGTTATTATCCGTTTTTATTATATTATTCACAAACATTTATTCATGTTTAAGTTCAATTTTGGACCCTGAGCCATGACCTATCCGACAAGTCCCTTTTGGTGGGTAGACTATGATTTATTACGTTCGGCTGTCATTATTTAATTTTTACAGTTATCCGCTTGTAATCGAATTACAGTTTAGTGCAATCGATAACGTTCAGAATTTCTAACCCAGAATTCGGTGGTTCGAATCCCCAATGTGCTCATTGTTTTTTTAAATTCATTGTTTTATCTTATTATAAATAAACACATTTTAAAAAATTAATCCATGAAAATGTGACGATTCAATATATTATCAATTTTACTTATTGCGATCGTTTATGTATTCCAAGCTATTTTAATATAATATATTAAGTTGATTAGCAGTCAAAACGTTCTACAATATACATACAACAAATATGGTTTGTCACATATACTAGTATTACACGGATTTTGCAAGTTGTATACATTTAAAAAATATAAAATAAAAATGAAAAAATACTTTGTTGTGATTCCAACTTGCCCTTGTCTGACAAAGGTTAGTTTAATTTGTATCAAGCGCTAAAATTACTTTACCTTAATTGTATTACATATCTTAATGGTTAAATCTATACCAACCTATATTGATTAACGGTTGAAACATTTAAAGTGCAGTCACGGCTCAATGCTCGAAATCGAACTATTCATTGATTTGCATACTATTCGGTAATAAACAATGCAGTATTCATTATTGAAATTGAGTCTTTTTATGTACTATTGCCAGGCACGCATGTTGGCCTGGACACATGTATTAATTTTGCTGATTGAGTAGTTTTCGGCCGAATTATGTTGTATTGTTCAGCCATTTAGGACCATTTTGCCTAATTATTTATGACTAATTCCACAAAATACATGCATTTATTTAATGCTAACTGATGAGATATGGAGTTCTATCAGTGAAATAAAACCTATTCACCTATAATGTGACTGATATAAGCTTCGCCCTCTCACAGGGACTACTTTAATTTTACCCAAAACTCAACTTTAAACTGTCCGTTACTTTTTTATTACTGAACGGAAACATGTCATGTGGGGGTTCATATTCTTGGTTAGGTTAGACCATTTCTGTATGATTTGATGCAAAATTCTAATGCTTTCACATATTCACCATAAAACAAGATGGCGTATTTTCAATTGAAAAATGTGAATGGAATAACATAGTCATACTCAGCATACCCGCAGTGGTAATTTGGCATAAATAGTACCAGTTTTGACACCAGATAAGCATTAAATAAATAGAATATTAGTTTGTTTTGATTGAATATTGTTAAAATCTCATCTTGTATTGATAAATTTTGATATTTTCAAGCGCGCAGCGCTCTTGAAAATATTGAATTTTATCACTGCACGATGAGATATAAACCATATTGATCAATCAAAACAAACAAAACTCCTCTATGTAGTATAACTGATATTCTCACACGATCTGCGGATTAATCCATTAAATATAGAGCGGACCTGGCCATGTTTAATTACCCCCATAAAACATGGTATCAAATTGGCTGTTACTATTTACGTATCACGTGACATATTTATGAATGAATGAACGTAAAATTTATAGTAAATCTTCAACGAAACGCGATGACAAGGCAAGATGCACGGGTATCCAGTGCTACAGCTATGACCCATCTATTTTAAGAAACTCCAGTATAATCTCGAAACTAGGTTTCATAAAAACTTCTGATAATCAATTCATTTATATTTTTCATTTCATTAAATAGCTACCCTATACTCGTGTTATTAAAATTGTTTCAATGTTTAAAATGTGATATTTCCTTCAGAAAATTACGAAGGTCGTTTTCATTAACGAGGGTGGTAATTGTACCAGCTAATAAGCCACTCAATTTCAGCGTGGAATTATGTTAAATGTCAAATGGGTGAAAATGGAATGCGCACAGTTAAATAGTGCGGGATATTATCGTGTTTAGAATCGAAATAAAAACTCTGTTCTTGTATTTTGTCGGTGAATAAAACACGGGCACTAGTTCGGATGCACTCGTGATTTAATTTTTCCGCACCCGAACTCCTGCCCATGTTTTATTCACCGACAAAATACGCGAACAGATTTTTATTTCTTAATTGACACTATTCGCTAACATGATAAACACAATCATAAACAGTATATCTTCATTGTAAGCGATGGGAAATTTAAATAACAACAAAAACACTATCACATTGGTAAAACATTTATTACAAAACTTTCTACTATTGCGTCAAATTACAACAATATGCCAATCCACAACGATGAAGCACATTCCATAAATGTTTTACACATGACCAAACATAAAACAAAATGTTGGCCGAGGGAAACATTCACTTACATATTAAATGGTAATACTGTTCAATGAGATTTGGTTTCTTGGAAATCTACGAAATTTAATCCCCCATGAATATTAATAAGTTTACAGTGTATGGTAAAGTATGTATGACCAGTCAAAATACGAACAATTACACTGTAGCTGCGCACGAAGGTTTTGTTTTAAAAATGCTTTTAATAATATCGTAGTTCTGTGCGTTAAACTTCATTACAAGACTGTTTTTGACCTATATAGATGACCAATTCCATATTCACAACATTACCAGTTACTCTTAAATGCGCAATAAAAGTAAGAATCTCACTATACAGAACATCACTATTTACCGAGATCAGTGTCTTGAAAAAGTGTAAAAGAAATATTATTGAAGCAAAATTGCTAAGCATTAACAACTACGCAGTTTCTATTGTTTAGATATTCATGCGAGAATAAGCAATACCTCACTCGTTTCCATGGCAAGGGAGAAAACTGCGAAGGAGTTTGGATCATTCTTAGTCTGGATAACCTCCCCTATTACTACATTTAGACGAAATGACTGCCATGTTGTTTACAATGCAATCTCGTTTACTTTGTGAGAAAGCGATTTAAACTTCCTGGTTACGAAGGTCATGTTAATATTTGGTGATCACGTTGTTGAAGCAAAAGTTACACTCAACACTCCGAAATGTGGAGCGAGCGGTCTTATTTGTTTTCAAAATATTGTTTGCCAAAACATTAGTGCTAGCAAGGTAATCGCTTGTTTACTAATACTTAAACTAAATAGGCGAGTTAATCATGACAAATACATTAACCCTTCAACTACTTATATCTAAGGTTAACATAACTGGGAACTGCAGCTGGTGGTAAAAGAAAACCTGTATTTTCTAAAAAAACGGAGATACAGGGGGAATAAGACAGACGAATCTTCCCGACAGGCGGGAATTAGACGACCTTATCGACTCCGAGTCCCGGGGAATAAGCTTTCGTCAGGGAATTTCGACACCGCGAAAGACGACAGTGATACTTTTATTCGTATTTTTATGAAAGTATCCGGATGTAAAACTGTGTACCACGGTGGGGATTTAGACAGTAAGCATTGTCTCCTGGGTGGGGATTTAGACATCAAAAAATTGGAAATGTCTACCCCCCCCCCCCTGGGTCGCCCGTCGCCCCTCCCCCTCGGGCGGGCAAAATATTGACTGGTGCATTATTGCACATAAATCAGAGAGAAAAAGAAAAGAAAACATAAAATCACAGACCATAATTATACGACACAATGCCCAACATACAACTGAACGAGAAAATAAACTTAACTGCTGAAAGTCCAAGTTTCAGCTGTCAGAAAGGTGAAAGTCCGGGTCCCGGACTACCAGCTGTCAAAAAGCTGAAATTCCTTGTTTGTTTCAGCAATAAAAAAGCTGAATGACACAGTTTCAGTTGTAATGAACAAGGTTCAGCTGTAAAGCATCCCCAACTTTTCAGGTCATTTTGAGGATGGTTACCGTTCGTGATTGTCCATTAAATAAAGCCGACGTTGTATAGTGGTTGTTTCCCTTTTACTTCGACCTTTCTATATTGTGTCATCCGCTGGGTTTATTACTGCATGTCTACGTAATTGTGACAGTGTGGTATTGCTAATATCATAATGACCCCCAACTAAGAATGTCGCTTATGTAATAAACGACATTCGGGTCGATGTGCTTGCTCAGTCTTCTACACACCGTACAACCCGCTGTGTGTAAGGCAGTTCTGTATGTCGAAGGCAGAGACACACGCGTTTTGTGCCACTCGAGTGGGGTAAGTATTTGCTATTTTATATTTGTTTTGCGTTGCTTGTGAGAGTGATCACTTACATATATCGTTGACGCGATGAATGAACAATAAGTATATACTATTTATGTGCACACAAATGCCATATTAATCGAGTAAACAGGTTTTAGGTATGCGATGTTTGCCAAAAGTTCGAAACTATCGCCTTTGACATTGTATTCCCGACTTAATTCGTGGTTTGGAGCAATTCTAAAACATTGAATACAAATGCAAACTTTAATCCTTCCTCAATATATCTGTCGTTTCCGTTTTGGAAAATGTGCATTATCTGTTAAGATACAGAGGTTTAAATTTAACGAGGTACAAAAAAATGCTAACGAAATAGGCAGTTCTGTTTTTCGAATGATAACGACTAAGGCAGAGCGTTAACTATTAATGCTAACGTTGAGGCAGAGATAAGAGACTTATGCTAACGACAAAGGCAGAAATTATAATTATTTGACAGGGCCATGAAACCTCTTTGTACGATATGTATGTTATAAATATAACCCAGATTCATGTAAGGCTGTATTCCAAAGTTCACTTCACCCAGAATCACGAGTGTTTAGTGGTCATTTTCGTCCAGTTGATTAACGGAATATAGTAAATACCTTGTGATCGCTGACGCTGGCAATTATCGGTTGTGAGTGGCCCTTTATGTCTGTTAATGACGAACTGGGGTTAACATTCATGTGTATGGCTGTTTGGGGTTATTAAATGCACTGTTTTGTTTCCTTATGTAAAAATTTGAGATGTGTCTCTGCAAAACATAAAACGGTAATACAATCAAGCAGATTACCGTTTGTATAGTTTGGTTTATTTCTTATTCTCCTTCTATTTTATGTTGTTGTAGGTCGTTGGCCGATATCCGTCAATATTTTGTCATTGCCACTGTTTTGACGAAATATCAATAGAGCTTCCCATGTATCATCTGGACCTGGTTCCGGAATTACAACCAATACTTGCACTCAAATATTGCAAATGTAATTATAATGAGCTCTTATTTGTCGTAGATTGCAAATCTAGATGTGGGAAAAGTATAAAATTATTATATGAGAGTTGAAAACAGCATTTGATACATTTTACATGTCACTGTGTACTTTTAATGAGGTATAGATGTAATTATTGAATCGGAGTTCCACACTCAGCACTCAGACTGATAAAATACCATTATAGCTCACAAATACACTAATTACACTAAGTAGTAAGCCAAAAACAATATGTACCACTTTAACATTATAGCAACTTATTGCTCTCACAATTGTCGGTATGAATCTCAAAAGAGTGAACTTCAATACATGTACTTGAGTGTTTGAGTGCAGAGTGTAAGTATTGGCTGTAATTCCGTGCCCAGGTTTTGGCTCCACAGCAACAGCTACACACAGCTCAGCATTAAAAGAGCAGTACTTGCCAATTCTTAAAGAAAAGACATTTGGAATCGTTCATAACACAAAACAAGGGACTGTATCGCTGCGATATTTAATGATAACTGTAGTGGCCGTTCACTCCCCTATACTAATATCCAAGCTTTTCGAGAGGTGTGTAAGTATGTATAAAATGTACCTATGACAGATATAAGTAACGAATAATTTGATCCCCTCTAAGTATTCTTCTTCAACAGCGACGTTTCAGTCTTATTATCCAGTTTTTAAATACTTGTTCGATATCATGACTATGTATGTTGTTCATATATATACTGGAAAGGCCAAACCGATATCTTAACGTGCTTTATATTTGCCACAATCTATTTATTCTTAGTAATCAATCGGACAGGGAAGGCAGCACTCAACTGAAACAGCCAAGCACAGAAAACATAAAATAAACACAGACGAAAATTACACAATTTTATTTAGGCACAAAATCCTCAAGAGCATTGTCTGGCAAATACGGAGGATTTGGGAGACCAATAACCTTTTCCTTTCTCAAGAAATCGCGTTTAAGGTTTTTGGGTGGTCAATGATCTACCTGTACATTTTTGTAATGTATATCAAAACTGTTATATTTATGAAGAACACATTTATTGTAATGATTTTGAAAGTTCCTAACAGTTTTACTAGGCTAGTTTGTTTTATTTTGGGGAACACCTCTAAAAACTGAATTTGCATTTTCCCGAAAACAGCATATTAAATCTTGGTACACACGAAACTTCGCATATTAGGACTCATAAAGTAAAGTTTATTTTAGACTGTGCAAGTTACGTATAAGTTACTGCACGAATTTTAATCAACGTGCGTGGTTACTGGTCTGTGAAAGTTAAAATATTTCATTATATTTAAAGCAATTAACTTTTGTTACATGTAAACATGACATTAATGCATGTTCCATTATATGCATCAATGTAAATAGTAGGACTATGATTTATAAAGAATGACATACGTACTACAGGTGCTCATGGTGCGTTTTTCAGTACAATAGTTTGGTCTGTCTTTGATGACCAATATTTGGTTATTGATATGTCGCATGTGTTACAACATTAACCAACGTTTCGATCGTGGTCATTGTTATGCAAAAGGTCAACATATGGTTTGAGTAAGTGGTCACCACTATCGTTGGAAGGCGCACTTCCGAATGAAATAACACCACTTGTAAATTTATTAAACTATCAAGTAGTTAATGGATAAGGCATTCCATTATCAAAAGTCATCTCAGGAGTTCCACAGGCATGGCTTCTGGATCTGCATGTACTTTTGTACATTATTTATGTCAAACATATTCACAATTGGGTCCAGGCTATATCCAGGTTACCTTTCTTTTGATGTGAGGTCAAACGTCAGTTCAACCTTGTGATTTTATCCTGATGTTGGTGCTGATTTGCTGTAATAAGTACTTTCTACTTCTAATATATCTTACAAATCAAACGACTCTTACATAGGCCTATTATCGATGAACTGTTAATTTGGATATGTCTTCGCCTTTTACCTTTTGCTACTTACTATGTTTTCATGTTGATTGCCCTCAACAATATTCATAGTTTTGCTGTGTTATAACTGTTTATGATCAGTTTAAATGTTGTCGGCTTCCTTTTGTTTAGCAAACTCATCACTTTCTCCCATTTTCACTAAGTTTCACCACTAGATCTACAAGGTTCTGCGATTGTTCCAATTATTTCATCATCTCTTTAATTAACTTCAAAGCCCCGATCGTTTTCTCAAAATGAACGCTCAGACACCAGTGTCTTTCTATTGGTGTCATTTTCAAGATGCGTCAGCAAAAATAACATATAATGACGTCACTTCATCTATTATCAAGTAGCAGTTTTACAAAACGGTGATTTCTTCCATGAACCCTCACAATATTTACAGCAGTCACATCCGTTAAATATGTTTAAAGGGCTTTAGGTAGGTCTCCAGTTTTTTTGACAGCCTGTAAATGTTCAGAGGACTGAATTTTCAAGATTATGTTATGGTTTGTTTTCCAAAATTCAATATTTATGCCTTTTCGTTTACACTAGAGGACATTTCCACTTTGCTCACTAAACCATTTATAAGTGTTGCTGACAATAGGACAACCTTACAACACGTCCGTAAAATAGAGAAAGCACGATGTCAATCCCCTGACTTGTGAACTCACGATAACGTCATGTCCTTGTATACTCAAGGAATGATGTATCTTATACCACAACATTTACTTAGATGACAAATGACATTGTTCAATGAACCTGGTACTTTAAAATGCAAACAAGCGTTCCTCATTTGACGTCCCATTTCGACGTAAAGATCAACCCAAAATTACAACGGCGAATATTATTTCTTTGTTAGTCATCTTCGTGTACTTCGAAACATAAGGCTGATGTCAGCTTTATCCATTTTGGTCTGTCCATGGCTCTCTTTTCTGCTTCCTTCCAAGTTAGTTCCATCTCTTTTGAATCTCTACCCACCATTCTCCTCGAGGTTTCCTTTGGTCTTCCTTTCTTTCGTCTGTCATCTGGGGTCCATCTTAGAGTGACATTTGTTGGATTAGTCTTTTTAGTCCCCAACCGGCTTTTGACCGGAGGGGACTATAAGTTTGCCGTCCGTCAGTCAGTCAAAACTATAGGTATGCCGTCCGTCCGTCAGTTAGTCGGTCCATACGCGCCCACTTGACGTTGTTGGGTGCGGAACAATAGGCTATATATTTAGATTCTATTCATTCCGTTGCTTACCGGGTGCAAAATGTTGCTTATGGGGTTTTACAAACAAAAGAAAGAACAAAATAACCCCACAACGTCAAGTCAATGAGTCCGTTCGTCCGTCAAAAAATCTGGATCCTGACATGACTGAAACGGTTTCCAAGATAGGTTTAGGAAACTTGGTATGTCGATGGGGACAATAAGGGGATTATGCACGTCTAAAAATATTTTGTTTCTGACAAAAATTGTAGATGCTATGGCAACAGAAACATTGAAAATGGCTTCAACCCGGTAGGGGACTTCTGTATTGCTTGCAATTCTTAATGACTTGTTCATGCTGATTACATGGCCAATCCATCTCCATACTATATATTTTATACATGTATATTCTTTATTTCAAGCAATAACATATACTTTAACGAACGCCAAGTCATATAAAGTTCGTATCTATTAAGGTATTTGGTTTTCAAATTAATAATTTGCCTGAAATTACCATATACTATGAATGTTAATAAGACGATCGTGGGTAAGTAATAATAAATGATAGACAAAAGAGATAAAGTTACCGTAGAGAACAGTAGAAAACAGTACGTATATAAAAAAAACCAAGGAAGACATATCGAGAGGAATAGAAGACATAACTGATTAAAGAAGTATAGATAATCTTATGTGCGATATCGAACTGAAATCAATACGGTAGGAATGCATCATTTATGGTTTCGATTTTTGGACAAGTGTGCGAAATCAACATTATATATATAGCGGACAGCGAACATAGACACTATTCTACTGCACTGCATGCACTGAAAACATATTCAAACTAGATATCCTATATATTTTGCCATAACTTTTTAAATATGAATCTGATTATAAGGAAACATTACGTGGAGATGCCGAAACATTTTGTTTGTAAAAAAAATCTTTGACAATCGTATAAATTGTCATTGTGTAAGTACATCTGAGAATCAATTCACGAAATTTAAAAAAAAACAGGACAACTTTGAAGTTTCGCTTAATTATTTCATCGAGAACACTTCTCGTTTTGTCGAGTAAACTTTGCCTAAAAATATTGACAAAGGTATTGGCTGATGTATCGTAGTAAACTAATGTGTTTTGTTTATAATTTTAGTGTTTTGATAACTTTGAAATAATAAAACTTTTTGTAATTGATTACTTATCACCCTATATCCTTACCAAAAACGAAAACCGGTCACGTATATTCTCGTATATTTAGTATTTTTTATGATGTGTGGGTAAAAAAAATAAAGTTCTACAAGGTTTGTAGTCGCGAATATGTCCACGTTTAAGTAAATTGGTTTACAGTATACATGAAAATTGTGCTTTAGCTACTGATTAACGGTTCCGCAAAGTTTAATTCAATTCTAGAAACTAATAAGAAAATGATCTCAATTTGAAAAATGTGTTGTCACTGTTCATGTTTATACCACATGTATTCAGCTTCTTAGCAACAATTTCGCTTCTAGCCTGCATGTTTGTTGTACAACTGTGAATAACGTCAGTATTACTATCTAACAACCAATGATCAACCCCTTCACATCCATATCATTATCACATTCCCGGACAGAAGACCTTATATCAAATGACAAGACATTTTAGTATCGACGTTTTCATTGTACTCAGTGTAGTAGCTACTAACATGTCGACATTTCATAAGAATTCATCAAATTCATCAAAACTATGATTGGAATATTTTCATGGAAAGAGAGATCGGCTGACATTTTTAGGATAATTTCGGATGAGTTGAACTTGCCTAATAAACATGATGAAGATGATAATGTTGAAGATGATTTTGATGATATTAAAACAGCAGATCGCACCGCTTTTGAGGAGTCTTCTCTCCTGCGACAGAAATCGTTAAAACTCCACCCAGAGCTCGACTTGCGTCTACAAAAATGGAGAGAACTTACAGATATTGAAACATCTCCGATGCTTCCACCTAGAAGAACCAAGTCATGCAATAATCAAACGAAACCCTTACGGAAACAATGCTTTGCTAGACCAAAGACTTCATTGCCATGTCTGCATCTTCTACATTCAGAAAAACATTTGGTATTGCAACAATACCATGGATGTATTATTGCGTTTAAAGTTCAATATTTGATCTTTACCGAGAGACTAAAAGTGACCATTTTACACGCTACGAATATCTTTAAAGACACAAAAGACGAATCGAGTATCGTGGCCAACGCTCTGGTATGCCTGATGCCAGGGAAAAAGCAGAGGCAATATTCGAGCACCGTGAAAGGGACAAAGAACCCTACCTTCAACACCGTATGCTACTTCAACGGATATTCGCGACATGAAACTGAACAGATGTGTTTGCGAGTGAAGTTAAACGGCAGAGACGGAATATTTGGTCCGTTAAAGAATCTTGGTTGTGTTAATGTCTGTCTGGACAATTTCGATTTAATGACTGAAACACACGTAGAAGAAGCTGTAAATGCCAAAAGCATGAAGCGCTAAAGCTGTTGCCACTGATATTATATTATTCACAAACGAACGTTTTCCAAACGAGAAGACGTGTTTGTTTGTATTTAACTGCTCTTCATTCTCGTTCTCGAGTATTCTTCGTCCGAAACATAGTCTGGGAACTTAACTAATCACTGATGTATGAGGATGCTGCTCTTTGGTCATGTTTAAAAAAGGATTCTAAAATACGTATGACTTTTCTTTCATATTGACATAATAATGTTCATATTTATATGAATTTTGTCCCCCGCCGAAGGCGAAGGGATATAGTAACAGCATGCGTTCGTCCGTCCTTCCGCCCGTATGTCCTTCCGTCCGGTCGTCCGTCTGTCCCATGTTTTGTCCGGAGTATAACTATTTGAGGTATTGACTTGAAACTGTGTATGTGAATAGATGGCAACTAGGAGAAGTGCAGTGACCAAGAACCATAACTCTATATGGTCCAGTTTTTAAAATTATCTCCCCTTGTTTAATTTTGAAATATTGGTTTTTCCAGAGCATAACTCTTTATGGCCCAGTTTTAATATTAATTCCCTTTGTTTAATTTTGAAATAATTGGGACATATTCCTGAGGGTCGTGGGTTCAAACCCCACTGGGAGCATGTCTTTTTTATTGATTTTTTAAATATTTACTAGTATGTAATGTTTTGTATTTAAATCATGCATTTATGCAGTTATATGGTGGAAAATATTTTAGATTATAGGAATTGATAAATATTTATAAAGCATGAAATACGGTGGATCGGGTCATATAAATGTTATATCTTGATTATTTCAAAGTGAACCTGTATTTTATTTGGTCTAAATATGTGCATAACTGTATAAAGAAAATGTTTGGGCAATTGAAAGTGATATATGCCCATAGATTGGAGTTCTATTTAGGAATTTAGTCATAATATATTTTGTAGAATGAAAAACATCCACGAAATTTTACAACTATGTTGGTAATATATATGAACATAACTGTATCTTAGATCGCATCTTCTGATTGTTATTGGTTTTGTTTTTATTAATATAACTATTAGGCACATGGGAAATCATTTCATTTTAAAAATTAAATTGAATTGGATGATTTTATAGACATTTTTGTCAGTATAGTCCTCACATTTTTTGACAAATTGCAATTATGGGGACGATCAACCAAAACATTTTTTTCAAACCCTAGTGGTTAGATTGTTTTTATATTTCACATAATGCTTGCTTAGTAAGTGAAGTAATAGAAAAATTGATAAAGCAACAACATTTGAAGATACCTGTATTACAATCCCGCTGCCTTAACCAAATGTAATTTCCTAACATTGTCTCTTCTATTGAACTCTGCCTGGTTCCATTTAATTAATTATCTCTTTATTTATTTTCTATCTATTCCTGTTTTTATTTAACACCCATTAGCATATACGGCGGGGATGGTCATGTGATCATGGCTCTTGTCCAAAACAGAAGACGTAGTTGTTGGTGTTGTACTGCTATTGTGTCATGTACATTCGTTTGTATACTCTATGCTAATAAATGTTATTCAACATTAAATTGCTTTACGTCATATTATTATATGTAACATGGCTGGGCTCTGTACCGTTGTCTCTGGCTGGTATTCCCAATGCATCTTAAAGGAAAACTTAAATATTTTGATGAAGTTAAAAAATTGAGCTGCACATTCTTCCCAAGAAACGACGAATAACCCATGTGTTCTTTGTGAATATTGTAGCTCTTAACATAATGCTTCTAAACTATGTGAAAAATGATCATATTAATTTTCCTGTTTAGCTGGTACACTTCAGGAAATTGTAAGATAATGAGAAAATGCGAAGTTCTCCCTTAAGATGCTTTGTGAATACCAATCCATGACAATCGCAACAGTTTAACAGTTTGGTGTCCGTATAATTACTGTATACACCACTTCCCACACTGATTAAGTCATTTGACCATTTGATCTAACATTTTTTGTGGCATCAAGTATAAGAATAGTTATTTAATTAACCAATCATGGGTCATATAAAATGACATGTGTATCACAATGATATTTAAACACGATGGCAAGTTTTAACACAATAGACAAATATAGAAGTAAAACAAGGAGATCCAAGCTCTAGTTTACTTTTTCTATTTGTTGTTAATGATATAGTTTCACATTTTAATAACGACATTGATTGATTATTTACCATTAACGAATTAAAACTGTTTATTCTATCATTTGCTGATGACGCGGATCTATTTGCCCATACACCAGAAGCGTTACAACCCTTACTCAATGATCTTCAGGACTACTGTAATACCTGGAAGTTAAACGTCAATACTAGCAAAACGAATGTAATGATTTTTGAAAACGGTCGCCATACAACATATAACTTCACATTCAATAGCACTATATTTGAGATGGTTAAAACCTTCAAATATCTCGGACTATGTTTATTCAAGAATGGACAGTTGGGTCGAACACAAAATAAACTTGTGTGGTGTCCGGTTGTTGTTTTCTCGTCACATGGCTCTCGTTCCGTTTTAGTTTGACTGGCTGATGCGGCAGACTTTCAGGACGGGTTGTCGTGTTTTCAGTGCTTTGTGTGTTTTGGGGGTTTTCTGTGCTCGGATGGTTGAGTTGAGTGCTGCCTTCCCTGTCTGACTTGGTGTGGTATTTTTGCTCAAAAATCGTTATTCGCTCTACATAATTTATTCATCGTTTTTAACCATTTTTTTAGAAAATTGGGGTAAAACGTTCCAAAATTTAAACGAAACTGCGAATTTCTGGAATCGGTGAACTACAATGTCATTTTCAATCATATTTTGTAAAAAATCACGCTAAAATGTAATTATTAAGTTTCAGTTGAAGACTGTAAAATTTTAGTGTCGTGTATTTATGCAAAAGAGGTTATTTTGGGGTTAAAACATTAAAAACTGCATCTAAAAGTGCGAATTTTCGAAATAAGTAGTCTATAACGTCATTGGCCATTTAATTTGATAAATAAAGATTATGTTATGTTATATGAACTGACGCTTAATTGGTATTGTTCAAAACACACATAACAAAGGTTAAACACATAATAATAATAATAAACTTAATAAAAAAACTGATTACTGAAGACTTACGATGTAACAAAAAATTCAGCACCAGAATCTACCAGGTGATACCATTATAAAATGGAATGTAAACTGTCTGACCGGGACCAGACTACTAGTATAACCCGCTACACGAAACAGCCCAGTCGGAAAGGCCCAATGATAAAGATTTTGATTTAAATATCTCAAATATATATTCATGTGTGTATCAATTTTACGCAACAACATTATTCTTTATTAATGATGCCGTTACCTGTGGTGATAATTAAGCATCCAAAACGATACAATGTAGTAATAAATCCGACACTGAGTTAAAGGCGGCAAACATTAACGAATCGCAAATCAAAAGATAATGTAAATTCGGACAGCCCTGGAAAACAGCACTCAAATTAACCAGATGAGCACAGAAAACATTAAAAGAATCACATACCACAATGACGAGGCACAATGCCCGACAAAAAACCGAACAAGAAAATGAATTGCCTAAGTCCCAGCTGTCAAAACCCGGAAAGAACTAGTTTCAGCAATCAAACGCTGAATTCCCTGGCTGAATGACCTAATTTCAACAGTAAAACAGCTGAAATACCTAGTTTTAGTTGCCTGAAGTCCTAAGAACTAAACAAGAGCTGTCCACGAGCAGCGCACTCCGCTATTCGCAGTGCCATGCTAGGATAGTATAATCATTATATATTCAAAACAAAAATGCTTCATATCAGCAGCATTACTCTCTGCTGTATAGAGGTTTGGGCTTATAAGTCGATAAGGAGATAATTTGGACAAAACACAGGACATAGTTACATACTCATGTGTAGGTCTTGGAGTCACGATGGTGAACAAGTATGCAAGTATCAAAGGAATATGACCATGCACTTTGAAGATATTAGAGGTTAAAAAACGTATACCTTAACTTACACATTTGCATTCCTAAGTCAAAAGGGGGCATCATTTCAACACAATGTTTGATACAGTTACCTCACCCTGTGTAGGGGATGGGTCATGATAGTGAACACGTATACAAAGTATCAAAGCAATATATCAATGCACTTTGAAGAAACTAGAGGTTAAAAACTTGTACCTAAACTTGAACATTTTCATTTCCAAGTGCAAAAGGGGCAAATTTCCAAAATAATGCTTGATAGAGTTACCTACCCCTGTGTATGGGTTAGGGTCATGATGAAGATCAAGTATGCAAAGCAATATGTGAATGCACTCTGAAGATATAATTGGTGAAAACGTGTACCCAAAGCAATATGTCAATGCACTTTGAAGATATTGGAGGTTACAAAACCTATACCTAAACTTTACATTTGCACTTTGTGCACTAGGAGAAAATGGGGGCATAATTTCAACAAAATGTCTAATAGAGTTACCTACTCCTGTATATGGGTTGGTGTCATGATGGCAAGGTATGCAACGTATGAAAGTACTTTGAAAATATAATATGTTATATAAAAATCTGTACCTAAACTTTAACAAAAGTGTTACGCCGACGCAAACGCCGACGCTATTCTACCAATAGCGGAGCTAAAATAACAGTTATAAAAAGCTGAATGCAACAGTTACAACTGAATGACCTAGTTTCAGTAATAAAAAACCCTTAAAGACCAAGCCGCATGACCTAGTTTCAAACCACATATACAAACCTGAGAAACGAAGCTGAGACGTCACGAATGTTCACAAACAATAAGAAACAATATCAAATAAAATATTTCCAAGCCACAGGCATCGGTAAAGCACATATACATGCCACACATACGAGGGATGATCCCGAATAATCCGGACTGTTTCGATTATTATCATGCCGTTTCTTGCAGACTTTAAATGAAGGTTGGTCAGCAATAGCAGATTATCCCTATTTATTTTAACGCGCGACTCGGTACTTACTATCATGCTGTGAACCATCGTTCAAATCGTCGAAAGATTATGAGTAATTTAAGGCGCAAAATGAGTTGACAATTGCAAAGTTTATCTTTGTGTTATTAAAGCATAGAGAAATGGGGCCGTAGAGGAATAACGTAGTTTTTTAATTTTACAAAATGTATATCACCTTCATTCAACAAATGTTTGTGTGATTAGTGGATGGATCTGGATATATAACGATAATATAAATATATCCAGGCGCGAAGCAAGTGTCTGTGAGAGAACCACACAATGTGTGCGTCTATTCTAAAACATCACATTGTTTATACCTATACTCAGAACCGTGAAACTAGTGATGCAGTTTACATCGGCATATGAGGAGTCGCGGTTAGGTCTCCTTAATGTCAAGCCATGCATATTTTTTCGCATATTAAAGGACGCTGATTCTTTAAAAAGTTTCAGTTATAAACGGCGGCCGATTTATCTGATCAGATTTTTGCCTCCTTTAAATATTTGGGGACATATATATTTGCCCTTGTCCGTACTTGAGTCAGTCCGTACTCACACACTTGTAGTTGTGGGGTGTGGAACAATAGGCTATATTTATATTCTATTCATTCCGTTGCTTACGGGGTGCAAAATGTTGCTTATGGGGTTCTACAAACAAAAGGATGAATAAAAGAAAACCCCAAAATGTCAAGTCAGTGAGAACGTCCGCCAGTCTTTCCGTCCGTTCCCAAATGTCGTGTCGTCTGTAACTTGAAAGATTATTGTGCTGCTGCCTTCAAACTTCATAGGAACATTAGTCAGCATGATTTGTTGTACTTCTATGTATTGTAATTGGATCGGACCAGTATGTATTAGTACAAGTTTGCATTTTTACACTTTACATGTATATCTGTACAATTATAATGGCTTAAAATTTACTCTACATATCAAAGATCGATGCCATACATCTACTGCGAATTATTTTTTAAATTATATCAGACCTTCACCAAAATTCTTTCAGGTACTCTTAGCATTTACTGTGAAGATTTCTTTGACTGTATCTATATATTGCCGGCAATTTATATTTACCATTCTCTATAGTGACCTCAATTTTTCGCTATGATTTCGTGATATTGTTATTCCTACTTGTATAGTAACTGATTAGTCTACTGCTACTTCATATAGTTGGGAGTCCATCAGCACAAAAGTCGCTTATTTTTCATGGTCCATGGCATTTTTTAGTAGAAGTGTTTCAATACCATATTTGAATTGCCCAATACCAGTTGTATATGGTTTGGGTGGATGACACGCGCAAAATCGTCTGTGAAGGTCATAAATGAGGTCAAAGGTCAATTAAGTGCATATAACATACATCAACTTGAAATTGCACCATATCTTGGCCAATTCTACAGGTAGAATGCTAAAACTGGTATCAAAATGAATCTAATGAATTGGTTCTTCATTTGCAATGATTTTATGCAAATTATCACATTTGCATACTCATGAATATTAATAAGGAAGTCAAAAATTGGTAAATTTTCGTTAAAAATCTACTAGTATAGTTGACAAATGTATGCCATATCTTCCTTATTTCTATTTTTTTAAAGATCCAAATTGTACTAAAATCATTAGAAGACATAGGGCGTTCGTTAAATGTATATTTTTATAGATAAATATAACTTAATTCTACCGAGAATAACCGCCAAAGGTGAGTGGGGTAAATTTAAACCAGAACGTAAAAATCTCAATACAGTCAGAATCAACATTCAACACTCATAAAACATATTCCTTATATCCAAATATGATTTATTCGTGGAAATTGATTTTGACTTAATTAAATAATATGCTTATTGACTCATTTGCATATTTATGAATATTGATAATGTATTGAATATGTATGAAAAATAGCGTCCAAATAAGGATCTATATCTGAGTGATAAACAAGCAGTGCCTTTTAATAATTATACAAAATGTAATACATAATTCTCATTACACAATATATAGATTTGTACATGACGTTTAGAACTGTATTTTTTATTATTATAACCATGGGCAAACCACAGTAGTTTCTACCGTTATTATACAAATTATACCAATTCCAATCAAAGAAAACATGTAGTGCCGTCAACGTAAAATGTCGCCTGGTATATTAACCTCTTAATTAATAAGTTGATATTTGTTAACAAACTACCGGGTATACGTATGTTCTTTTAGTTGCAAAACGTTATTCTTAGCCAATTGCAGTTCACTTCTTTCGTAACCTGACTTGTCCGTTCTTTCATAATGTTTATAAAGCCTTAGTTAATATAGTTCGTTGCTATTTTAATCAGTAGCAATGTGTAGTAAGTAATGGTGATTAGGACGGTATTGAATGCACATATGAGTAATTTCCGTTTTGAACGTTTCTATTGTGACTTTACAAATCGTAAGCTTATCAATAAAGACTACACAACTTGGATTCAAACGGGGTAGAAAAAGTTGTCCGATGCGTCGAATTATATCTGGTCCTAATACTAGTATGCCCATGCCACAATCAAACGATTACATCTTGCTAATGAGTAAAACCAAAGTCGATACTCGCTAAATTACTTTTCTTTAGTTTGCGAACAAGGTAAGAGACGTTACTAAGAAAGAACGAGATTGTTGTAAGAGAAATCTACCACAATGTACAGAAGACAACGAAAAGACGCGAAGTATGCAAAATGTCATCAAAAGATGCGAGGGTCATGTTTATGCTTTGGGTACTTCAGGCGAAGGATGCCTTACTTATTTATCATTCAGTTTTCTTCATTAATTCTGTTTTTCCTCAGGTTCGGCCTCTACTGTTCCTACTGCGTATGTCTTTGTCTAGGGGATGAACTCCCAATAGAGATTCGGGAGGCATCGTAAACAGGTTGCTCGTGGTCTAGGGGGAAGTATTGGGGAGGTCATCAGACAAGTTGTGACATCAGAAGGAATCATGTGTATCGGGATGCATTGCAAAAACTCTCGATGTGCTCCAGACGTTATGCGCCAATTCCTCTTACTCGGGGATGTACTTCCGATGGATTTAAGAGCTTAGCAGGCGTCTATGATCCCATTTATCTCAGAGAGGGCATCCAGTGTCTCGGGACAGCTTCATGAACGTTTTGAGGAATCTTAAGACATCTTGTGATAACGCGAGTACATGCACATACGACAGGGAAATTCAATGCATGCATATGTTTACCCGATGTATTCGCGCTGTCATGTCGGGAATAACCCGGGAAGGCATCCCAGAAGCACCAGAGACGCGGGAATACCAGTTACCATGTAAACTTATGCGCCAGGCATCCCAGTGATATTTTGGGGGAAACATTCGCGGTCTCGGGATTGCAATTCTGAAAGGAAACATCGGGTAAGTCATGAGACATTTTGGGTCATCGTGAGTAATCGGGGTGGGGTTATCGGTAGACATCGGATGACTCCCGATGTGGTCCTGAAGTTATACGTCTGTCCCACTGCCTCGATGATTTACTCCCGATGGAAATTAGGGACTTCGGGAGGTGTTGGGATCAGGTTCTGCAAGAAGATCGGTAGTACCGAGAGACATAAACAAATGTGTAATTCCTTATCGCTGATAAGTTCGCATCGTGTACCTTGGCATAGCCCCGACTTATGTTCTGGGGAATTGTCCCAGTTACCGGAAGCCTACGTCTGATAATAGTTGAATGAGACAGGTAGAATTTGTCAAGATATAATATGTTAAAAATATTTGGGCCAAAATATTTTTCAGATTTGTCGTAGGTAGCCGTTGTGGAAATTTGACAGCTCATGAGTATGTTCATGTTAGCTTAAATTTGCTTGATAGATTCGCAACTTAGTTGTTTGGTTGAACTGTTTGGATTTTCCAAATTTGACGTATTCTATATAATGCTGATCAAAAAAGGTTTGCTATGTTTGTCTATTAAGTGTTATAATGTTGTCAACCTGATCAATGTCTAAGCCTTCAGCAAAGGTCTGAAGTATGACTTGTGTCTCTCTGGTGTTGATTTGTAGTCAAACCTAGTTTGCATACTTGCTAAAGAAGAGTATGAAGGGTATTAAAATAATTATCGGATGGCATGATATAGATGTACATGTATATAGAATCACCATCTGGGGCAATTAATATTCAAGTCTGTACGAAAGTTGTGCCATCAAAGAAAACCCAACTGTGTACTATACATATAATTCTCAGAACATGTCCCCAAACGACTACCGTATCATTGTTGGGTTTCTCTCTTTGACGGGATGTGAAACTATTCTTCTGCTTGAAAAGATATGACCTTCTGTTGGATATTAGAAGGGACGTACATTCAGATGAGACAGAGAGTTGTACAAACTTGTTAATGACTCCTGTTTGTTAAAGCTCTATAAAACAAGGCTTGAAATACTTCCGCCAAGAAGTTAAAAAAGAAGCTAAGTTACTAATATTCGAGAGCTGCTTTCAGCAGTTCAGCTGTTCAGCCACACGTTGACATTTTATCTTCCCTGGTCATTGGGCCGCCTAAGGAACCCTGCGTTCGAGTTTCCCTGGGGAGACTACTTCTCTCCTGATGAGTGCGCAGCCAACATCTATCTGCAGCGCCCAGAACTATCGAACGTGTACAGACATCGTCCTAATAGGCACCAATTCACACCTTAGTTGAGTGGAGCATGTGGGTTATTCATGCTCTGAGAAATTTGAGCAGTGGTCGAGAAGGGGATTGAACCCGGAACCTTTCGACCCGAAGCGCGCCTCCCTACCTCTAGGTCACTGCTCCCCCGGTGATGTGAAGTGATGCGCTCGAACTGCATACCGCAAGAGCAAACTACCAACCAGGCACTTGTATACGGATACAAGCCGATGCATCCATAATGAATACAGAAATCAAGACGTGATCTACTAATTTTTCATACTGCTTGCATCGAACTGAGAAGGTGTTTGTAAATTCACAGGCAAATATATCCACAAAAAATGTTCACAATCAATCTCAAACTAAACAGCGACATTGTAACTTGTCTTATTTGTACTTATCTACACGATTATTTCATGAATGATTTGTAGCGTTTTCTGTGTAGATTCATAGTTTTTAATTGCCAAGAACATTATTGTCTTAAGCACTTATGGGGGTATTATGCGCCTTGTGTTTAATGATCAAAGCTCCCACGGACGGGCATTGGTGCCTGCTGTTTCTCGGTACTCTGTTGATAGTATAACATGAAAAGCATGTTTAACTTTATATTCATTCTAATTTAAACAAGACATGAATTAAAATATCAATCTGGTGCGGTATGGAAATATATTATTATGTAACAGTATTCATGCTTTAAAATGAACCATTCCCCACCTTTTTTGAGCTTTTACAAAGTAAAAGTGTATGAACAATTTGCAATATCATTTTGATTATCATCATCTTTTTCTATTCCTATAGTATAATTTGAACCTAATTTTATGTTTGTTCTTATTTATCATACTAAACTCGAAATTACTATTCGCAGCTCACGTGTATGCCTATGTGTAGGTAGCTCATTACTCCTTAAACGAATGTTGACATATTTTAAATGAATTGGTACATTTCAAAACCAATATAATAGTTGTTACTTGTAAACCCATTTAAATCAATGCAAACATAATATTACTTATTTATAATACTTTTGACGCTATTATGTTAGTTTGGGTTCATGTGTCATTTTACCCCCACCCACTTTAAGCAAACGTGTACCCTTAAATCAACGAGAAGGTAAGTGACAAGTTAATTTATCAATAGCTTAGTATCTCACCATTAAATAAGAAGCATTTAGGCTTTCAAATAGCAAAAATGACAACATTATAACAAATATATGGTTCATACACGTCGAATTTTTATGAAAAATATTGCTAATTTTAGGTGTTCTCATCAATATTCATGAGTATACAAATGCATGAATTTATATAACTTAAATGCACTCATTTGACCTTTGACCTAATTCTGAGAAAACGAGGCAAAATCACGGATGGCATCCGGCCGTTTCAGATTACACACATATCAAAGATAACATATAGCATGGATGCCACATTCTACTCTCCGATGCCATGGCTCGTCATATTTTCTCCGTATGGACTCCCGACTAATAAGTGTAGGACAAAATATTCACTGCTCAATATTGTACACGTACAGGTTGACAAAATTCCCATCCTTGATATTGTAAAAAGTACCAAATCCTCATCCTTGATATTGTAAAAAGTACCAAATCCCCATCCTTGATATTGTAAAAAGGACCAAATCCCCATCCTTGATATTATAAAAAGTACCAAATCCTCATTCTTAACATTTTAAAAAGTTTCAAATCCCCATCCTAACCTTGATATTGTAAAAAGTACCATATCCCCATCATTGATGTTGTATAAAGTACCAACTCCCCAGCATTAATGTTGTATAAAGTACCAAATCCCCATCATTGATATTGTATATAGTACCAACTTGATCCCCATCATTGATGTTGTATAAAGTACCAAATCCTCATCCTTGATATTGTAAAAAGTACCAAATCCCCATCCTTGATATTGTAAAAAGGACCAAATCCCCATCATTGATATTGTAAAAAGTACCTAATCCCCAACCTTGATATTGTAAAGTACCTAATCCAAATCATTATAATTGATTTCCCCAATTTTTAATTGGCATGGTGCCTGTGTGTGTATCTTTTGGGTTTCTATTCAATGTAGTTTTGCACCTGATAACTGGACCGCATATTGTGCACAATTAGTCGTCGTCTTAACATCATCGGGATTGGAATGACATTTCTCACGATGTGTTGAAAATATGAGTGACCACAATAATGGCTGCCAATGAAGAAAATCTGCCTCAGGAACCCGGAAAAAGTAGGAAAAAAGACGAAAACAAGGAAGACAACAGTCAGAATTCACAATATGCGTATAATATGTATGAACAGCAACCAGATATGCAGTATAGAAATATGCGAGAGTATGCACAGACCTTGCACTGTTGGTTGTTACAATACAGAATGATGGCAATGTTTAGTTCATTTCAATCGCAAATGATGTCTTCTGTTCCATATAACATGAACTTCAACCCGGTCAACGCTGCTTCGAGACCACATCAATCAGCAAGTGGTAACGTCGCTCATGGTTTCCATCCTCGGCACAATGGATCAGTACCACTACCAGCGGGTTCTACAGCCAGTACAGGTATGCTTTTGACCGAGACAGTCGTAAGACTTAAGTATGTGCATGTTCAATCTTTTGTCCCTGATTAATTTGACAATGACCTTTGGTTTTGAGGGAAAAGTTAGAAATTTTATGAATAATCGCATCAATACATGTACAGTATTATACGCTAAAATTGATTAAAATTAAGGCAGTGGCTAGCCATCCGGCGCCGGACGACTAGACAGCGAAATTGGTCGTTCGGCATTAAAAATAGAAGTAGTAATGGAACATAGAAAGTTTCAATTACAGTATTATGAGGATGGGGATAGTATATGACTTCACTTCATGCTGAAAAAATGAAATTGCTGTGTTAGGTAATTGACAGTTTGGAATGTCACTGGTTATAATAGCGTGAAAACAATGTTACCGTTTATGAATCGTATCATGGTAGGTCCTATTCTAAACTCCCTGATTGTATATTGTATTTAAAATTTACAAAAAAATACAATTGTAATTGTATTGTTTTGTATATATGTGCTATTAAAACTGCGAATGAAAAGTAACTAATTGCCATAGCTTTGTTTGTGTTACTTCGGCAAATTAACGTGCATACTTTGTTTGTTTTCTAATATGGCGGACATTATACGGAGATACATGGCCGGTCACAAAATGGATGCAGATAAATGCACTAACTTGTCTTGCTTAATTCGTAGTTTATTACAAGGTAGAAACATATGTGATACTTATCACAAGAAAATAACTGAAATTATGGATGCCTAATGCATAGAAATAGAATGACAGTAACCTAGCCAATGCATGTATCGTTTGCTAGTCGTCCGATGACGGACGACTAATTTCGCTGTCTAGTCGTCCGGTGCCGGACGGCAATCCACTGCCTAAAATTAAACACACTTGTCTTGTTAGAATTTATGCTAATAAATATTACACGTCACGCGACTACTCCTGTTCTGTAAGTATGATGTGTGTAGTTTTTATGATTGCAAATAGTTATGCCGATGAAAGCACTGGTATATAATACTACAACTTCTTAAGACATTCTACGTGTATTTAACGAATCTATAACTAGTATAACTATAAGAGTTTAAATGCATTAATAATGGCAAATGTCGAAAATACGAAGTCAGTTAAAATTTGACTTGCGTAATTTCAAATATTTACTTATTATGGGATAAGTTTGTTTTAGGTGGAATATTGGCTATTTTGTGGCAAATAAGCATGACTACGAGTCTTAAATCTTGACGTTCATTGTTAAGAAAGTATGATATGTCAGCTGTTAGACACAAAAGTGTCCCGAGGTAGCCTACAAAAATAACAATATATATGTTGAACAACAATAACAGTACATGTAAATATATGGCTCACACACAGTACAGTATTATACTAATCTTAAATTACTATTGACATATTGAATTTAATTGTAGACAAAACATACACTTATAAATGATTATCCTTAAGGTTGCGATTTGACCGATTAAGCATTTTGACATTTTGGGGTCACATGTCATTGTGACTCTTTTTTGGGTCAAGAGTCATGACTCTTGGGTTTTGAAACCTAGTGAAAGCCCTGAATTTATGCAATGTAACTTTGTAAGTAAAACAGTACCCTGGTTAATACCACTGACACATGCGAGACTACAAACCATTTCATCTCTAGTTGGTTGGGAAACATTGACCCGTGTTTCTGAAATTGTCTAGATCGGAAGTCGAGGAAATATCTGCTTGACACTGTGCCACCCAATGCTTGAAATCCAAGCACTTTTTGGCAGTTTATTCTGCTCAGAAATTTCTGTCTGCTAGTATATTATGATAATGACATTTTTCCTTTATTTTCATTGCAGGCACACAATACAAGATACCAATGTTATGGCGAAGAGTTGTCGCAGAGTTTCTAGACTTTGTGTTGTTAATCTATACAAAAATTCTGGTTACAGTTGCTGTGCTTAAACAAATGGGGTACATGTATGTTTCATTTATAATGTCTAAGTAGCAATTTGGGTACACCATACCTTGTGTCACACCATTGTCTCTTCTACTTGCTATTCCTTCCAAAAATACAACAACACTGTCAAAGGACCCACATTTAAATAAGGCCTTGCACTTTTATGGTTTACCCTTTACTCGTCAGGGTGTAATGGTTGCAAGTTATGACTGTTTGTAACCCATTTAAGTTATTGCTGATTCATTCCAGAGACTATAGATGACATTTGTAATTAATAGTCTCTGTTTGCTCATAACTTTATATTTCAGCAAATCATAAAATAAAGTTATAAAGTCTCCAGTGCCAATTCCTCATGTTAAATGAGATTAATGCAATTATTTCTGAATCCTTGAACTGTTATCTTTCTAGCTATGCCTGCAGTTAATGTTTTTATACAAGGCTGATAAAATTAAGTTAAGAATAAATGTCTTAAAGCTATAAAACTCATTAACATGATGGTCATCCTATTATGATTATCAGGTAATGATCAGACTAAAAGAGAATTGGATTAAATGCAGTGTGCTGCCTATTTCACTTTAAAGGTGTATTTGTGGCAACAGCTGAAAGGCTTTTTGTCAATGTGAATAATATTCGTGGGGCAAAAATATGTTATAACTAACATATACCGGTAGGTTACATAATGCTTGAATTATGTTGACAAAACTTGAATATTTGATTACAGTTACACTGGACTGTTAAATGGTCAAAATATTAAAAAAAATTGACTGGATTTTTGTGTAAACGTATCGTTCTTTTTCTGGTGTTATATTTTAGCTCAATTACATTACTTATAATTTCAGGGAAGAAAATATTTTAGATCTGGAAGCACAGTTCCCAATCCTCTCCGAGTTTGGAGAGTTAGATTATGATAAAATGTTCAGTCTAACATCAGAACTGATTGCACTTGAAGTCGTTAACAGATTATTAATTACATTGGTAGAGGTATGTTGCACAGTTCCTCAGATTTTTATATTGTTTTTTGAAGGGTTTAACGCCATTTCTCAACCATTTTAAGCTCACCTGTCACAAAGTGACAGAGTGAGCTTTTGTGATCACTCTTCGTCGTCCGTCCGTCAACAATTTGCTTGTGTAGACACTTGAAGTTGCAATTTTGGCATAATCTTCATGAAACTGGTCACAATGATCATCTCAACATAATCTAGATCAAGTTCGATTTTGAGTCATCCCGGGTCAAAAACAAGGTCACAAGGTCAAATCATAGAAAAAGCTTGTGTAGTTACTAGAGGTCACAATTTTTACCTAATCTTTAAAAAACTTGGTCACAATGATCATCTTAACAAAATCTAGGTCAAGCTCGATATTGGGTAATTTGGGGTAAAAACTAGGTCACAAGGTCAAATCATAGAAAATTTTTGTGTAGTCATAATTTTGACCTAATCTGCATGAAACTTGTTCACAATGATCATCTCAACAAAATCTAGGTCAAGTTCGATATTGGGTCATTTGGGGTAAAAAAATTGGTTGCAAGGTCAAATTAAAGAAAAACCTTGTATAGTCACAATTATACCCTAATCTTTTTGAAACTTCGTCACAATAATCATTTCAGCACAATCTAGGTCAATCGAGATATTGGGTCATCTGGGGCCGAAATCTAGGTCACTAGGTCAGATCACAGGGCTTGCATGCACTACTACAACAGGCGTGCCCCCTAGGGCCCAAAGGGGCCCTCTTGTTCAGTTATATACAGCAGCAGATTCACCTAATTAGTTTACCTGGACTGTATCCTAAATTCTTAACCATTACATACTTACTCTTCTACATTTAGGAACCAGTTTTAACATTGTTATCAAATGTTCATGGAAGGGTATTACCAACCGCCACCGGGAGTACTATTTAAATTACTATTAGTAGAGCTCTGTCAGGATTTAAACATTTCAGCATGCTTCCCAACCTTGTTTAGCTCTTAAGAGGGGTTTTCATAATTTGTAAGTGGGAGTCTGAAGTGGGAGGTTTTTCGCGGCACTATTTTCTGCTGAGCGCGCTTAAGGACGTTTGTTTTTTTGTTTTTAAATGATACCAAAAAATAGGCACACTTTTAGTTTAATATATACTGAAGCAATATATGAAATAAAAAAGGTATGTAGCGGTACTATTTAAGGGGTAATGGGCCCTTTTGCAACATCACTTTTCAAGAAAATGACCAAAATTTCTGATATTTCGCAATGTATTCATTTTTGCATTAAAATCAATATTTTTTCTTGTTTAAATTATATCCATGGGTTCGTATGAACAAACACGTATTATTCAAACATTCCTATACACTTTTGGTATTGATAAGAAAATTCACAAATTTTTGACAAAAAAAGAATTGTCAAAATATCCGAAAAATGACTGCTGAAAAAGAAAAAAAATACACAAAATCGGCCGTAGCTCAAAAACGACCTTGATGACAAAGATATTTTTTATTGCTAATTTTGTTGATAAAAGTGTACTCAATCCAAATATTAAATAAAAAAGATAGGTCACGGGACTACTTTTTGCGCTATGACGTCATTATTGTCCCCCTATATCATAAAAACCTTAGTGAAATTGCGTAAAAACGACGCAATATCTACGCGTAAAAAATATTCTTATACCAAAAGAGTACTAACATTTGCATATTATGTACATGAAAGTATAGTAAATATAAACTTAGAAGAAATTGGCGTGTAACAAGAATTATTTTAGCTGCAGTTACGTCGTAATTGTGTCTCTTTGCAATGAAAATTGCGGTATAATGGCGGTAAAATGGCGCAAAAATGGCCAAATTAGTACATTTTGCATATATGTTTTTCTCATAATTTCTAGTCTTGTCATAATTTATTCTTGGCTAAGAATGTTGATTAAAGTGTACTTTATCTAAAAATTTAAATAAAACATAGGTTTTCACGCTACACTTTGTGCTATTATGACTGAATTATCTCCCCTTTTTCCCAATTTGTCTGTGACGTCGCATTCCATATAGCAAGGGGGCAAAAATGGGCCCTGAATCGCTCACTTGAATAATCTTCACAATTTTAGTCTAGATATAATTAATTCATTCCCTATATATCAGTAAAAGGGGATCTGTGTAGTCCCAGCCAATACAAACACTCATTATAAATTGGTACAGGTAACCCAAGTAATAATTTCTAATTTCACAAAAAATGAATGAAAATGTAACCGCTATTTCACGCAGAGTGTGTTCATATTATTTGCTCGGTGAAATTAATTTTTACCCCAAAATATCCATATTTATACTGACCCTAGATAGTATCATGACAAACATTTTGCCAAATTTTCATGACGATCCAGTGCCAAACGCGGCCTCTATCCCCGTTTAAGGTATATGCGCAGAAATGATGCGCATAAACAACTGTATCAAACGTCCTTAATACAATTAATGGTTTTTTTACTTAGTTTATCTTTAGTGTATTTATCAAAACAATCATATCGTAACAAAATATAGCATTTAAGACATGTTTTTTGTGCATAATGTATTATTATGTTATGTTAAATTTATCATTTTCTCTTATAATGGGACACTTCGATTGTGTACACAGGTCAGTGTTTACATCCCCAAGGCTGATTTCACTACACATAAAATTGGAGAATCTTTTAATCAGGTTTTTAGAATATCATCCGTGAGTTGGGGGCCTCAATAAAATAAATCCCGATCCAGTTTGGAAGGTTGGACAGCATGCATTTGACACATGAGTCATAAACACTCGGCCACATGATACAGTAATTAGTCCCTACCTTTTTTCAACGGAGGGGACTACAGGTTTGCCGTCAGTCAGTCTGTCTGTCAATAAATATTTAATTTCATGGATTAATACCACTCGCTAACTTCAATTGTGTAGAAATGATTTGTTGGGTTACAGTATTTTCTCAAATTATAAATTCTGTGAACACTCCCAGATATAATACCAATTGTACAGAGAATTTGACATGAGTCTTGACCTTTGATCTATTAGCATAATTAAACTGCTGATATATTGTCTGTATTTGTAATCTTTTGTTGTATGTTTTCACTAGTGGGAAGTATTATGAAGATGCACAAGATGCAATACCACCACAAATCTAACGCACAATTTGCTTGCGGAAATTTATATATTCAATGCATAAAGGTCAGGATCTGGTCAAATTCTCCATGCTATAACTAAACTTACTGGTATTAGCTTGACATATTGTAAAGTGTGTCCAATTGTTGGTAAATTGGTAGATAGAGTAGTTTCTGATCCATAACTAAAGATAGGTTTGGCCTTTGATTATCAAACTTGAAATGTAGGCTATTCATGACCAATAGATAATCCCAATTGATTTTGATGTCAGTAGGTGAAAGGACTATTTCCAAATTGGGCTGTCATGGTTGGTATATATATTGAACATATATCATGTTCTATATTCAGGCAATGTGTTTAAGGCGGGGCTATGCAGGATCTATAGGTGGAGCTACGCCAGGAAAAAAGATAATGCAGCTAAAAGTAATTTCATTTTCTGAAGTGCGAGATGCTAGAAATGGTAACATTACAGTTGTTGGGGCCAGTAATCCAGGCTTTATTAAGTAAGTGTTGTTTATTTACCTTATTCAAGTATAATTCAGTAGTTCCAGTTGTTGATGAATCTTAAAGGCCAGTTAACCTTTTGACAGGTGTAAAGAGAAAATTCTTTTGACCAATGAAATACTCTAATTTTGGTTTTAAAAACTTTGAAAACTTTTGCACATGTATGTCTATTTAAAATTTCGGAACCAATAAATTTATTGCAAACTTCACAAATTTAAGTTGAGAGTTTTGCCGCATGTTTCTATTGACTTTTGTTTCTCTTTGCTTTGATGTCAATGACATCTTGTGGTTTTATTTTCAGTGCACTTATAAGATCTGTTATCAAGAACTTCAGTTTAGCATTTTTCTTTCCGGCCTGCTTCACAGCCTTCTTTTTTCGATTTAATCGTGCAGCATACGATGTGTTGGCACAGACTGTAGTAGTGGAAGTTGAAAATAGACGTCCTGAAAACTGAGAGACAGTGGGAAGATTATTTCTGCCTGTTCTGGAATACTGTCCACCCACCCGAAGCAGCCTATCAAGGAATTTCCATACATATAGTGCTTCTATTTAAAAAGGTGACTGTTAGATAAAGTGTATTTGTTGTAAAAGAATTTGTCACCTTGGGGTTCAATAACGCTATTAGTATCTATTGAAGACTGGGTAGCTGTTGAAATCTGGTGGCCACTTATATATATGTCTTATACCAGTTTGACTGTATTTTTCATCTATATATTATTTGGTTTAATGACTACTACTCTAACATGAAGAAAACATTCTCATGTAATGAAATCACCAGAACTGAGAACAGAATCATCACCAGAACTGAGAACAGAATCATCACCAGAACTGAGAACAGAATCATCACCAGAACTGAGAACAGAATCATCACCAGAACTGAGAACAGAATCATCACCAGAACTGAGAACAGAATCATCACCAGAACTGAGAACAGAATCATCACCAGAACTGAGAACAGAATCATCACCAGAACTGAGAACAGAATCATCACCAGAACTGAGAATTATATGAATAACTAGTTGATAGCGGAGACTAAAATTAAATCAGTAGACCAGTAGAGTTGGTTTACGCTGCTTAAGTTTTTATCAAAATAATTCTAAAAAACAAAATTGGTATTTTTAAGAAAAAAAGTATCCTTATCCTACATTGACAGTCTCACAATGGATTATTTTTCTCAGATGTAATTTGAGAAAATAGGAGTTTATAACATTATTTAGCTTTCATTACCTCATCATAACATGCTGTTTTCCGTACGTTCTTATTTATAATAATCATTATAGAAATGTAAATAAAGCGTATGCTGTTATGTTATGTTTAAGAAAATGTTTTTTAAATAGTATAGAGCTTATTGATGTTTGTCTTGTTAGCTTAATATCGTCAGTAATACATAAATCCCGAAACTAAATTACGCCGCTGTATGTCGTGTGTAGTGTGTACGTTCATGTAGGATAGTTTTCTTCCATTTGCAACGGCCTATCTCTCATTAGAAACAACAGAGAAAAAAGTATCCATGTCAGAAACTTATTTTTGTGGTATGATAAAACTTGGAACTGTCATCAATTATTAATCGGTAATGGTAAAGCAGCTGAAATAAGTTCATTTCATAGTAAATGATAAAATTTCAGATTCAAATTTTTAAAAAAAATAGTTTATAAAGAGTCCTATTTTACAACCTTTTTTCAATGTATATAGTTATTATGGTTTTTTGTATGTCTATCTGATTAAAATTGTTTCCTCAATAATGCTTCGTATGAGTAGCCGACGTCAACCAGTAGCAGTTAACGTGCTTTCAGTGACCTGTCCCTTTGCCAAGCTTTCTTATATTCAAAAGTAGATGTAGAAAAATTAAAACCCTTTTGATTGAGTTGCAATCCTCCAGCTAATAAAAGTCGATTTTTCAACCTGTCGCAGATTTTTTTAAATTGAATATTCATTGGACGGGGTGATATAAAACAGGTATCACAGTTGTTACATTTACTACAGTAAATTTTGTACAAATGATGTTTTGTACAATACATTACAATACAATTTTGAATTATTGGGGTATGAGTACAGTCCGTGACTGCTAAAATGTTATTATATATGTATAGCATTAGATTTCTACCCATATGTGAAAAAGTCTAGCCTCATTACTAACAGTCAAACAGATGAGCCTGAGACAGATAAGAAAAAAACTACTACTTTCTCAGTATGTTTTAAGCTTCAAACTGTTGCTGAAGTCAGCTATCATTGTTTAAACTCATGCAATTATTGACTGAGCTTGAATTGATACAATGTAAAATTCCATGTTGACGAATACGGATTTCAGTATGTTAACATCAGGTCTTGCTTATAGGAAGGTTGTGCATAACTCAAGCATGATTAATTACAATACAAAAACAAACGCAAAACTGGCTTTATTTATCATTCCTGACTATTTAGGAGCATGTACATTGTAAACTTAAGATGTTGTGTCAAATGTTTGAATACTTTTACATTTTGTAAACTTTACAACCCACAATTTTATTCCATAACTAAAATATAGGCACTTTTGTGTTTGTTTTTGTACTTCAATTTATAGCACTATAGTTATACTAGGCAAACTCTGTTCATGTCTGTAAATATTTTCTTTAGTTGTGTGAAAAATATGCATTCTCATGCATGCTGACAGAAACTGTTATTGATTTTATATTATATAAGTTGTTGCTCTAAAAACCTATTTCAATAATACAACTAAAATTGACCTTTCTGCCGATTTTGATTGACAGGTGGGCGTTAGCCAATCAGAGTGCAGCATTTGGGCAACGATTTATCGCCGCCATCTTGTTAGACAACCTGGACATTAGACAAGCTAATATCAATGTAAATTGTGCAATATTCAATTAAGCCTTATTTCATTAATATTGACCACATTTTAAAATTCTGGTATGTTTCAAAACTAGAGAACTTCAACTTTAATTTGGTAGCAATGTCATGAAAGTGAATTAATTTATTAAATCCATAAGGCCTCGGAAGTAGTAGCTATATATGTATATTTTGTCTCAAATATAGTCTGATTTAAAAGTTATATCATCGATATTTACATTAATATAATTTGAAATAATTACATGTTGTAAAACTAAAAAGCTTCGTCCTTTTTTAATTTGATATGAATGTTGTTAAAAATATATATACTTTAAACCATAGACTCGTGAAATTATTTTATTATTTGATATCACGCATGTTAATTATGTTGATATAGAATAAGAACGCATAACCCCCAAATAACGAGAATGTGTGTATTTCCCATCAAAGATGAGTGTGAAGTGTTTTAATAATATTGAACATTATGTTGTTTTGGTCTATGTAATAGTTAAACCGCTTTTTAGTTGATACCCTTGTGGTGCTAAATGCATTCAATCTCCAAAGCTTATAAAAATTATCTTTTTAAATATATTTAGGCTACTGTATGGTCCGGACAGCTATTGTAAATCATGATAGATATATACATGTACAAGTTTATTTCAAAGTATCTATAGGTCAGAGACCTGTCGGATATATCTACACATTACTACAAATCATTTATAGCAATTATGTATAAATCTAACTGACCCCATACTGTTCCCCTGTCCTGGCTAACCGCTATGTGTCACATTGATTATTGACAATTAACAAGACACCGCGGTATATCACTAGTCCCCGACTGATGTCCGAGATACGAATCTAAACGAGATCATCAAAGTATATAACACATTGGAATTTTAACTAACTTATAATCTAGGGCTTATTTATTTCTTGTATTCTAGATGTGTTGTAAATTTATTACTAACAGTCTCTTATAAATCAAACATGATTGGTCACATTCTTGTATTATTGCATTTATATAATTTCTTTGTATAATTGTATTTTATATATGTAATGTGAATGAGACTTGAATAAAAATAATTGAATTGAATTGAATTGTATGATGGTGCATATGAAATATGTGTAGCACTTATTGCACTTGACCAGACAGTTTTAACGTTATGTTAGAAAACGATATTTTTTTACTTAATAACGCGTGATTGTACATTTTTTGTTGATATGCTGCATGACTGTCAATGACAAACCATGTATTACGTAGCGATGTGGGATTTCAAAGATTCACATTCATCTATGTTAACGTAGCGCTATTTTTTTGCGGAAGTTGCAATCAAATACAGCCTCAGTCGTAAGTAATCAACAAAATGTATGACCCCGCTATAAGCGGTAGATCACACGGAAGACATCAATAAAAACCTGACGCAGAAAATCTTGCAGAGGTCTTGTAACTTTACTTAAATAATTTTTACGCACATTTAAATTCGATTATTTATTAAACACACGATCATACGAACGTATACGGAAGATGAAATGCTATAGTGTATGGAAATTTCCATTATACCGTGTATATGTAAATATATGTATTAACCCTTAATTATTTCTTTGTTACAATAAAGGGTGTATCTTTCAAGCTAGGTCATTCCCGATTGGCGCAAAAACTATACATAAATAGCTATTTGGATAAAAAGAAACATTCTGATTGAGCGGCAAAATTAAGCTTGTGCGTGTCTGCTTATTCGGACACTGCTTGGCTCTGATTTAGTAACTGTTTACGTAAAATTCTTCGATTAAAAACCATCCATTTGCAAGTTTTAAGAAGGCACGTAATTATGTTTCACAAAATGTTCAAAACATTGACTAAAAGCGAAATATTTAACGGAATTATAGCAAGAGCATCAGACGACATCTTCATATTAGACGCCATTTTAATGCAAGCTTGTCTTGCGTAGCAACAACGAATACCCGTAACTATAGGGGGCGTGGCTACGAAGCGTCTGCAGAAAGGTCAATTGTGTTGTATAACTCTCACCTTTCTGCTGTGCATGTACTTTCAATGTCACAGTTACTAAAATAGATAAATTGTTTTTGCCCAATAACATTAGTAAGGAATGTGATATCATGATGAATCTTGCTATGTAGGTAGCTTTTGTAAAGACAACAATAGGGATTGAAAGTGGGACTGATTGTACCAAGGTCGCTGTTAACCTGGTTTTCATGTAATGACTGCTTCTTGTTGACTTGTTTATTTTGAATGTAATACATTTGGATATTGAGAAAAATCTTTTGTGCATTTCTCATGGGATTGAAACCAAACTTTAACATAACTTATCTTCATAAAAATATTATTTGTATTCAATAAGTTTTGGCACAATTATTTTCTCTTTGACAGGACATATGTCTGTTATGTATGGTATGTGACTGCTTCTTGTTCAACTTCAAATATTCTCACTACCGGTAACTAAAATTGTATAACTTGTACTATGCGTGATAAATAGTTTTTAGGATGACATTTGAATGCTTGACAGTTATTTCCTTGATTCACAGTTTGTTCCATGTGAGAAATTCATTTACACTTTTCAATGCCAATGTTTGTCTTAAATATTTATTTCTGGAGCATTAACCTATCTGCTTCATGTCAAGTCAAGTCAAATATCTTTTATTCTCTCATTTCATGTTTACATGAAAAAATGAGGTTTACGAAATGTAACATTATCAAGGCTCATAAATATGGGTTTACACACATGAAAATACAAATACACAAAAACAACATTGAGTTAGTTACCAATAAATATAAATATGTTATTAATATCATAACCAAGTGTGGTTATTTGTAGCGACTCGCATATATAATATGATGTTACATAATTTATTGACGATTCTGTTAATAACAAATAACAACAAATAAATTTAAAGTTAATAGAGAAACATTGAAGAAGATAATGAGAGAGGCGAATAACAATACACTCTTTCTTTGTTAGATCTTAATAAGAAAAGAAAAAATATCTAGGTAGTCATATAGATGACCTTTTTACTTGTTCTTTGTTCTTTATATAGTCCGCCCAGGATAATGTGATATTTACAAAAAACTTTGGCAAAATTGGTTTAACAAATCACTTAAATAAACAGATAAGGTCAGTATTGTACTTAAAACATCACTGATAATCGTGCACATAATTGTAATGCACCTTTGTGGAATATACCAAATTTTCCCGCCTATCACATTATCCTGGGCGCACTATATAACATTGACTGTTATCCTCATATTTACATGTTATGCATGAATTGAGCATAATAAACGGTTGTTGTTGTTGTTGTTGTTACTCATTACATGTATTTCTTTATAATTGCGTAACCAGTATGACTATAGTGTAGTAGATTTTATTCAATATTTCTTAGAAATGGAATGGGGGGATTGTGAAACATTTTATAATTATTCCTGCACATCTTCCTTACAATGAATAGATTCATGTTTTGAAGCTGAAAAGAAACTCAGAACTTAATGGGTTATAATAGATATATTTTTTTAAGCAAAAAATGTAAGGGCTGTATGAATAATAGAGATCACGTAGGAATGATAGTTCAGGATTGTTAGGACTGTATGAATGATAGGAAGCTCTTAAGTATGTTGTTAGGACTGTATGAATGATAGGAAGCTCATAGGTATGTTGTTAGGACTGTATGAATGATAGGAAGCTCTTAAGTATGTTGTTAGGACTGTATGAATGATAGGAAGCTCATAAGTATGTTGTTAGGACTGTATGAATGATAGGAAGCTCATAGGTATGTTGTTAGGACTGTATGAATGATAGGAAGCTCATAAGTATGTTGTTAGGACTGTATGAATGATAGGAAGCTCATACGTATGCTGTTAGGACTGTATGAATGATAGGAAGCTCATAGGTATGTTGTTAGGACTGTATGAATGATGGGAAGCTCATACGTATGCTGTTAGGACTGTATGAATGATAGGAAGCTCATTGGTAGGACTGTACGAATAATAGGGAGCATATAGGGAAGATTATCCAGGATTCTATTACAGGGGCCTGTTCCCGAATGCTGCACTGGAAAGATTGAACTTTCCTGCAAACAATAAAAGTTGGTAAAAATATTCTAATTACAGTATTGACTAAGTTCTGGTTATTTTGATTTCCATAAGCTGAATTTCATAGAAGAACAATGTTTGAAACAAAGTGTATCCCTTGGAATGTGTGCCAATGGCACCCTGAACAGATTTGCGTCTGATTTTCAGGATTGGGCATAATGCCTCAATAGGATTCATGAATTTATTTTGGCCTTTATTTATTATTTGAAGCATATTTTTGTTATTGGTTCGAAATCTAGTCTAGATTATGGAGACAATTTCCGGAATATATATCCATTGTAACTATGGCAACAGATTGTCACTATGGCAACAGATTGACACAATGACTACAGATTGTCACTATGGCAACAGATTGTCACAATTGCTACAGATTTTCACAATGGCAACAGATTGTCATTATGACTACAGATTGTCACTATGGCGACAGAATATCTAAGTTTGGTATAATTACTGTTTTTATAGTATTTCTCTTGTGAAATATAATTTATAGTTTATTATTGTTTTATGGTGTGGATATTTTTGTGATGATATTGTATTTGTGATAATTATTTATGTGTAACATTATTTGCAGAAATGAAAATACAATTAATACAATAATAATGTTTTTGTTTTGTCTTTACCTGTCTGAGTCACAGGTAACTTAGAAAAGTAAATTTGTACTAAAGTGGTCAGATTTCCATGGTATCAAAAACAAAAATTGACTTTGGATATCTTCATAAAGTAATTACATTCGAAGACAACATCATTAGAACTGTAACCTCCATGCAAAATCCAATCGAAATTGATCAACTAGTTAAAAAGTTATACCATGACATGTATACCATGGTGACCAGTCAATCACTGAGGTGCATTCAATAGAAACGACAATGCTATTCTAAACAAGAAAAAAGAAAGTCATTTCACACGCCATGGGTTAATTTTCTTATTAATATGCTGATTTTTTTGTTCACCTGCCACAAAGTGGCAAGGTGAACTTTTGTGATTTTAAGGGCTCGCGCTGTCGCGGGCCAATGGCCCGAAGAAATCAAAATTGGCCCGAAAAAAAATCAAATTGGCCCGAACCATCGAAAAGTATGACTTTACAAATATTGGAAAATCCAGTTACTAAAAATAGCACGCTTGAGATTTTACCTAGACTGGTTTTACGATCAACTGTTACGGGCGACGCTAAATGAACGAAAACTGGTAGAATCAAGAAGGTGGTAAAGTTCGAAGTTGGCTTATGTGGGGTCAAAAACTAGGTCAAAAGGTAAAATAATAGGGTAACCTTGTTAACACTCTGGTGGCCACATTTTTAGCTCCACTATTCGTAGAATCAGGGAAGCTAATGCAGTCACCCGAGCATCGGCGTAACACTTTTGTTATAGTTTAGGTACAGGTTTTTTAACCTCTTATATTCTCTAAGTCCTTTGAGATGTTGCTTTCATACTTTGCATACTTGTTGGCCATCATGACCCCCAGCCATATGCAGGAGTAGGTAACTCTGTCAGGCATTTTGTTGAAATTATGCCCCCTTTTTCTACTTAGTGCAAATGTTAAAGTTTAGGTACAGGTTTTTAACCTCTAATATCTTAATGCATTGACATATTGCTTTGATATGTGGCATACTTGTTTACCATCATGACCTCAACCCATACACAGGGGTAGATAACTCAATTAAGCATTTTGGTGAAATTATGCCCCCTTTTTCAACTTAGTGCAAATGTTAAAGTTTAGGTACAGGTTGTTTCACCTCTAATATTTTCAAAGTGCATTAACATATTGCTTTACATACTTGTTCACCATCATGACCCCAGCCCATACACAGGGGTAGGTAACTCTATCAAGCATTTTGTTGGATTATGCCCCCTGTTGGACTTGGAAATGCAAATGTTAAAGTTTAGGTACAGGTTTTTTAACCTCTAATATCTTCAAAGTGCATTGACATATTGTTTTCATACTTAGCAGACTTGTTCACCATCAAGACCCCAACCTATAAACAGGGGTAGGTAACTCTATTAAGCATTTTGGTGAAATTATGCCCCCTTTTTCAACTTAGTGCAAATGTTATAGTTTAGGTACAGGTTTTTTAACCTCTGATATTCTCTAAGTCCTTTGAGATGTTGCTTTCATACTTTGCATACTTGTAGGTAAATTTTTTTCATAAACTATCAAAGCTATTTCTTTGAAACTTGCAACACTTGTTCACCATCAATACCTGAGCCTGTAAAGCAAGACCCATAACTCTGATCTGCATTTTATAAGAATTATTGCCCCTTTTTGGACTTAGAAAATAAAATGCCTTGGTTATAAGGTCCACTTTTTTCCTAAACTATCAGAGGTATTGCTTTTAAACTTTCAACACTTGTTCACAATCAATACCTGACCATGTCAAGCAAGACTCATAACTCTGATCTGCATTTTGCATGAGTTATTGGGCTTTGAAAACTCCTTGGTTAAGTTTTGTGTTTAGGTCCACTTTTCTCATACACTATGTGGGCTATTGCTTTGAAACTTTCAGCACTTATTCATGATCAATACCCGACCATGTCAAGCAAGAACCATTACTCTGATCTTCATTTTACGAGAGTTATTGCCCCTTTTGGACTCAGAAAATTCCTTGGTTAAGTTTTGTGTTTAGGTCCACTTTTCTACTAAACTATCTGAGTTATTGCTTTGAAACTATCAACACTTTTTCACCATCAAAACCTGACCATGTCAAGCAAGACCCATAACTCTGATCTGCATTTGGCAAGAGTTATTGCCCCTTTTTGGACTTAAAAGTAATAGAACATTCCTTGGTTAAGTTTTGCGTTTAGGTCCACTTTTCTCATACACTATGTGGACTATTGCTTTAAAACTTTCAACCCGTATTCAACATCAATACCTGACCATGTCAAGCATGACCCATAACTCTGATCAGCATTTTGCACGAGTTATTGCCCCTTTTTCACCATCAATACCTCACTTTTTTAAGCAAGACTCATAACACTTTATGCAAGGGTAATGGGCCTATATTACAGTGACAATGATCAGATGAGCGTCTGAACCCGCAAGGCGGTGCTTTTGTTAAAATTCTTGTCTAGGCCATTGAACTCAAATTGTATTGGAGGTATTTCTTTTAGGGGAAATGCAGTGCCCAAGAACCATAACTCTTTATTGTATATTTTGCGTACAATAATGGAGATACTTTTTGAAACTTCACACAGGTTAATATATCTGATTGAGGGGAAGTACATGTAGTTTTTAAGAACACTAAATCTGTTTGGATATTTTTACTCTTAGTCTGTACACTGTCCGTCAACAACTGACCTTTATGCAGATGCATCGTAGCCACGCCCACCAGTTATGGTTATTCGTTGTAACTATGCAAGACAAGCTTTCATCAAAATGGCGTCTAACACGGGAATGCCGTATGATGTTCTTGATACAATACCGTTAAATATTTTGCTTTTAGTCAATGTATTGAAGATATTGTAATACATAATTATGTGCATACTTAAAACTTGCATATAGACGGGATTTAATCATCGTAATTACGTAAACAGTTACTAAAACAGTCTTCGACTTTGATCCAGGGGAGTTTGTTTTTAGTAGATGACCATTTGAAAGATTTAACAATAAATATGTTTGTCAATATTCAGGACATTTTCATATGTGCGCCATCACAAACCACTATAAAAATCCCAAAGAGTGACCTGGTCCTCTGGGTGACAAGTGCCCATTATCGAAAGCTGGTGGGCTTAATGTTCTACACAACAGTAAGGCTGTTAGAGTCATTACACTATTAATGGTAGATAAGTCTGTATTTTACAAAGGGAAACTGCTTCGTATCAAATAAAGAGGTTCATCAAAAAACCTGTACCTACAGTACTCTCCGGTTGATGTGGTAAGGGGAGGTAATCCGGACAATTATTATGGACCGTATAAATATGTAAATATTGACGTAGTATAAACATTTTTTCAAATGCACGCGCGCTTCGAGTACGCATGCGCACTATCCTCGTTACGAACATATACAAAGATGTCTGCCGTCAGCACGTCAAGACCGAAAAAGTCGGATGTAAGTCGAATTTCCTGCGATTTCGTTTATTATATGTCATTCATTCGGTTAAAATTAGATTATTATTTGTATTTCATAAAGGATCTAACATAAAGTTCACATGAATTGTCTTAATATTTTCAGCCATTGAGCAAGAAAGTGCCCGAAAATCCAAAATACAAACATGTCAGAGCGACTGTTGACACCGGTGAGTAATATTCCTCACTGTTTGTCAGTATTGTATAACCAGTATTGTTTGGTTTAGAGGTTTCGAGAATTTTTGAGTTGTTTTGTTCTCACATAGGCTAAATTCATGTGAGAATTATGCTGGCATCTTGCCTGATGATAACAATACTCAATATGAGATTGAGGAATGAAGAAGAAGAAGAAGAAGAGTTTATTTACAAAGTTGAAGCACAGGGAATGAGGGATATATATGGATCATCTGAGGATTCAGGGTCAACTCAGATAGAATACAAACTAGGCACTGTGTTCTTCGGCTGGAATACTAACTGCCTGTGAAACTCGGCCGGAATTCCTAATCAGCAAGCTTCAACTTAGCCGGAATTGTATGAGAGTGATATATGCTCAACTCAATATGGTCATGAGTCAACTAGGCCGGTATTCTTCTGCTGGACAAACCCAGCCGGATCAAAGGATTGTTGTTTTTTCTGGCAAAATGTATTTAAAATGTGTCTTTTTATGTATCCTCTTTTCCTATGGTTTCAGCCACTTAAGAATCAACATCCTATGTTTGCCCAAATATATTTTTGCAAGCTTGAAAAATGTTTAGAGTGTTATAGTTAGTCTTTTATCAATACAAATTGACCAAATTATTTGGTCTACATAGTCTTTTTGTAAAAATATAGCTATTTAACTGACCAGGGGTAGGTTTGTCTTAATTGTATAGTGTTTCCTATGGTTTCGGCCACTCTAGTTGAACATCCAAGAAATTATATTTTTTGAAGGATTCAAAGTGAAATATTTTTAGGTAATGTACATCAACATGTCAACTAATGTTTTACATAAATTTATTTACACTCAATGCCTGCAGAGAGTGAAGCACCCTATTTTTTTTCTAGAGGCCCACTAAAAAAGTCACATTTTAATGATTTTTTCTTCTTTTTGTTACAAAATCACTTAAAACGGCTTAATTTCCTAAAAATTTATTCTTGAACAATATTGGGAAGTGTATTCTAGTTTTTGCATGCAATCCACATAATTGAGTAAAAAAATCCACTCTTTGAGCTATATTTTTCAAAATAAGGGGGTGGCTGAAACCATAGGAAAGGATGAAACCATAGGAAAGAAGGATACACATTTCATGACATTTGTATATCCCCGTGGTATTGGAAATGGTGCACTTAACAGTTTACGTCATTATTTTGTTATAAATATAAAACGTTCATAATTAAAGTGATTGAGCAATGATAGGGCAATTCAATGGGAACATGTTGACACTAAATATCAATAGTCAATTCCATCAATGCATGTTGTATGACCATTACAATGAAAGACACGCTCAGCTTATTATGTCAAGTCCGCATGATATGAAATGGCGCACCTATCCTGTAGGTCCCTAGTGGTAAAAAAATAAAAGGATTCATGTTGTAGTTGTTTCCAATTTTATTTTATGGCTATATAGTCCATTTTTATATATTAGTTAGCTTACTTTGTTTACTTCTCAGATAATAAATCAATAATTAGTATCGAGACAGAATTGCACTGGTTACTAATTGCCATTATACTTTTTGAGTCACCAAGACAACTTGAAGATGTCCAAACAAGTGTTAAATCATCTATTACTTTCATGTAAGAATCATTCATGACATTTGCATAGTTTGATCTGTCACCAACTTGACTTGGGAATGCCGAAAATATCAATGACAGTTAATATTAACAAAATTTTCAAAACATATTATTTCAGATTTTGACTAGCTTTTTCAGTTTTTCTTAATAAGAAAAATACATCCTTCTGGACACCATTTCCTGTGTTTGACAGTGTGTAGGACATTTTAATCATGTTACATGGTGTTAACATGGATGCCAGTGCTCTTTACAAAAAAAATTTGAAGTTAAAATTTCATTTTACAAATTTGTGGGATTACGATATTTGAGGAATAAAGTGTCATAAGAAATTCCAACAAATATGGGTACAGCATACCTTTCGAGTTCTAAAAGCACCAAATTTTACTTTGAACATTGTTTATTTGCATTACAGACCAAAACCATACATCCTTCCAAAAATATACTGGAAATGTATGTAATTTTGGGTCTTAAACTCAAGAAAAGACCACTAATCTCAGGTGCGCCATTTCTGATACCGCGCCACAACCCATACCACCACGATACTGCTTTCTCGTTGAGTCGATCCCCTAAGAGATAAAAACCTTACATGTACACTTTGAAACGTTTGGTCTTTAATTTTGTTTTATTTACTGACTTAGAAATTACTGAGCTATGATAAAATGGAACATTTGTGACATAAAAAATATTTTATCATAAATTCACATGCACCCCAATAGTCTCCGCCCCATTCATGCCAACTCGGACTTCTTCAAGTTTTCCTTCTTTCCCCATACCACAATCCTGTGGAATAGGTTACCTTCCCACATCGCGACCCTGACTGATCTTGAATTATTTAAGCAGTCAGTAGCCAGGATTTATCAGTGATACCCGGCAGTTGTTTTTATCTTATCTTTTACCTTTTACTATTTTAACCATGTCTAGCTGGATGCTTTCGCTTCCAGTTTTTATCTTCACTCTTTAACTTTTAACTATCCGACGTGCACCCTGCCAGTGATACTCGGAAGAGGCGCTAGGCAGTAAAGAAAGATAGATAGTGTAAAGCAAGTACCAGTCAAGAGCCTCTGTCATTTGGAAACTTTCTCATCGACCTGATCCTTCTGATTGGTCAGTCTATAATTAAACCAAAGACAGTTAGACTAATTTTTTATATGAAATACAGTTTTTTAACATAAAGTTTGTTCATCATTGATACTATTTACAGACTTTAATAAATGTGGACGAGTATGTTGACAAAAATTTGAACAAGAACAAAAACCCATGGTAACAAGCTTAGGTGTTACTCTCACCAAAAACCCTGTAATTCATGTTCTGCGAGTAGAATGTCAGAAATAACAAACATATTCGACAGAAATATCGAATAAAGACAAACAAAAGACAGTCATACCATCGACAGGGCTTGCCGACGAGTAAATTGACGTACGGTACAGGACAGGTTTTATTGTCTAATTGCGATTACAGTGATTTTTTTCCTTATTAGGGTCCGGTAAACGGACCCTTTCCCAATTGCAAATAGGCTATAATTTTCCCAAATTTGAATGGGGAAATTCCCAATTTACAATTTAAAATTTTTTTTTCAAAATCGGACATAAAATGATAAAGTTATGAACATTTTTGACAAGAGGTCAAGCATAAAAGTTCAAAGAAACAGTAAACATTCACATGTCATTAACATGTAATCTGTTTTATTTGGCCTTTATGCTTCATGGAATTTCCCAATTTCAAGTTGTCACTACGCGAAAATTCCCAATCTGAACGGACCCGAACCCTTTCCCAAAGAGGAAAAAAAATCGCTGGATTATCACAACGTGTGATTTTTACGGCGCCTAATTTTATTTCCGGTTCATTCAGTGTTCCATTTCAAAACGTTGTTTTGACTGGAAATGGTGGTTGGTCTTTATAAATCTGCATTAGAATCATGAAATTGTGTTTAAATGCTTCGTACACACGTATGTGATGTAGTCGAAATTGATTTATTCAGAAAGTAGGGTATTGGCTATTAACGGACTTTCGGTCAATCTATGCATGTCGGAAAATATGTTCACCACGTTTGAGGTACCACACATTTCTTACATAATACATGATCCCCTGTTTTTTTTTTATTTTCTTGCAGTTGTAAGGTATTTCAACTGATTAATTGATTTTGATAGGGCCCTATGGACGAAAAGGTTGACATTTTTGGTCACTTTACATTGAGTTAAAGCACACATCTATTCGGTGGTTTTGACCGACATGTGTGTAAAATCGTCTTTGATCATCATTAATAAAGGGTTAAACAACACTAAAATTGCATGTTAAACAGTTTTAAGCAATGGTAATTGCCGCGACAAATGCGATTTTGTAGTCCTTGAAAATGGGAAAAAAGTACTTGAATTTTGTTTTGAAAGTTCTGTATGAACCATGTTACTGTTTACATATTTGCGAAATCCGGATACAGTCCGATTCAAAGCAATCAAACTGTGTTAGTTTTAAAAAAAACCAGCCAATTTATTTAGACTTAGTATACAAGGGTTCTGTTTGACTCGGGAATAGAAGTTTTGACCCTTGAAATTTAAAAAAACCCACATTTTGACCCTGAAGATTTTTTATTGAAGGGTCATTTTCTCATCAAATCATGGGTATTTTGCCTATAAATTGGTAAAATTTAATAAAGAGTATCAAAATGACCCTTCAGATTTAGAAGCTTGTGGAACCCCTGTGTAAGGTATACTGCACTGAAGCACTTATAATTCCAGCTTACCATTAACAAAATAATGAAATAATTAAACAAGGTGAAACATTATTATTATAAACATTTAAATTAAATTTCGGTTTTTCGTGTTTTTTTTTTAAAATGGGCAGGAGGGTCTGAGTAACGAAAAATCTAAGAACTCTGGCCATCGTGGCATTTAGTTCATCAATGACTTGTAATAACCTTTGTAGGAAATATTTGGACTATCCTTGACTGTTCAACCGGTTGATAGTTCTGCCCCAAGCTAGCTTCATTGTTTGAAAGTTCAATTAATTAATAAATAAAAGTTCGAAGCATTAAAGTACTGAACAAAATAGCTAAGTAAGTCTTAGATATTCAGAAACAATAATATTATGAGTCCAGAGATCAAACAATTTCCCCCATTATGAAAATGCACAAAACCTGGTACTGGTAAATTGTTGGTTTGTAATATGCTGTCAGTAAAAAGCATATATTAATGCACGCATATTTTTTTACACTGAAGTTTATCTGGAATTTCCAGTGCCTCGGCTGAGGTTTCGAACCAGGGTCCTTAGGCATGGCAGTGACTAGAGCATTATAATCACTTGGTCTCTATGTATATACTATTAGTTATGACATTTAGTGGCTATTCTTGTTTAATAAAATGTATGTTTGACTCTTACATAGTTTTATTATATTGTAGGTGCCAGTATCACGAAATATATGGAAAAAATTGAAGATATCAAAAAATGTAAGTGAATTCTAGTGAGTTTTACACTGTACAGTGTGTTTTTCCTTCTGTGAGACTGAGAGTTATTCTTTGTCAATGTCATCTGACCCGAACCCAAGTATCCTTCCACCATACCAGTTGTATATTTCTCAATAGGATGTGACATTCCAAAATTCACCAGTCTGAAGGACAGGTCAGGATGACTTTGATTCAGGGGTGGGACTGACAGGTGTTTATCCACAACTGTCATTTATCCAAATGGTGTTGTGTATTTTGATGATGCACAAGCTTGTAAGACGATTTTAACCAACTGCAGTGTTAACACACAGAGTGTTAAAAAAAGAGAAAACAAGTTTATACACGATTGCAATTAAATTTACCCCTTCTCGTCACATCACAACTTGAAAATGCCCCTTTGGTCATTACCACCCTGCCCTTTTCAAATCCTTGCTGGAGCACTGGCCCTTAAATGTCAGACTGAATGTCCAACTATTTTTGTACTTTAGTCTACACCATTTGGCTATGTAACAAGAAAGACCAATCTATGTATTTGTGAATTGTGATTGACCCCTTTAAAGATTCTGACGGTTATTCTTGAAAAATGTTTTGGTGAAGATTTTGGAAAGTATATATGCACTACATGTATTTAATATTTTGTTATGCATACAGAATAGTTCTGCAGTGTGTTGATCCGTTGGGCTGTATTACCTCGAGTTGTTTGTTTTATGCCGTATCTCGCAAGCAACGAGGTAATACGGCTTAACAAATCAACACAACTGCTGTAATATTCCTTTTATTATATACTTAAAAAAGTGAAAAAGGCACTTTTACATGTGAAAATGCGTTTAATGTGTATACATTGGCGTCATGAACGTCAGCATATTTTTGGCATATAACTCGACATCCATTTGTAAAAAGGTTAATGTTTACGCCATGACGTCATTTAAGTTGGGCATATTGTTCGGCATATAACATGTCAGACATGTAATTGATATGGATTCGGAAAACCATACATGTATGATACGGAAATGCTATCTGTCGCCTTGTATTCCATTGTGCGATTTGGCTTGTATTTGTGGCAATATATTGCTAGGTATTATATAATAAAATAAGTTATCGTGTGTTTGGTTTGCAGTGAAAATCCCTTAAATCTGTTTGATGCTACTTTCAGCTTACATGAGTTTTTAGGATGGATGGCTGTCAGTGTCTGCTGATTTGCCTTTCTGAAATTTTCAGTGCCTTGGCTGAGATTTGAACCAGTAAATTTACCTGACCTCCGAATAGGTAGAGGAGAGCGCTTACCACTCAACCACGATTCCACCGAAGGTCGCGATAAAGTTAAACTCATTAATTTTACGTCTCCCCCATATAAATGTAAAATAATAATTGCCAGAGTTACGACCTTGGTGGTAAATATATTCTTTTGTCTCAAAAACCCTTCGAAGTTCTAGTTGCTATTTGTTTTACCTTAATATTCATATTGAAAGTAATGGCATACTGTTCCTTATTAATTGTCCACAACAATCAATACTTATTTACATCAACAAGTTTATTGTGGTTTAGAGGAAATAAGGTTGCTATATCTTCAATGTAACAATACATTGATATTCATCTTGTTGATTCATCAATAGTAGATACAGAATATTCCATCAATGAGCCAGAGACCTTAGGAAAATCTCTGATTTAATGTTGGTAGATTAAAGATTGGATAACAATTCTCAGTCTTGTGTGATGTTTGCTTGACCAAATAGACACGGGAGCAAGTTTTCAGGTATAAACCCGAAAAGAAAAATAGTCTAGCTATTGTCGTGAAGGGACCATGTGCATCTGCGTGTGCAATGGTTAAGTTTATTGTCAGAGTCATTTTCTCAAAGACTATCTAAGGTATCAACTTGAAACTCAACAAAGTTATTCACCATCACTAGGGGAGTCCATACGGACAAGGCTGATAGCCATGTGACCTATATTTATGGAGTTATCTGCCCTTGTTTTGACATAGTACATAGAAACACTGGCAAATTTTACACATAAACTGAATTTTCTCAAACACTATCTAAGCTTCCAAATTGAAAGTCAATACACTTGTGGAATGTGATGGCCTACATCTACTGACAAGAGGAAACAAATCTATCCTGTATTTTATAAGAGTAATTCCCCTTTTCTGACTTTGAATCTTTATACAAAAATGTCAATTACACAAAGACTATCAAAGGAAATCACTTGAAATTCAACATAGTTATTCATGATAACAAGGGGAGTTCATACAAGGCTGGTAACCTTGTGACCTATTATATTTATTAGTTATCTGCATTGTTACTCTTGGAATTTTGATTCACAGATGAACAAGGTTACTATCAAATACGAGAAAGTCGAGCGTCAAGCACTCGTAGGCGGTGCTCTTGTTCTTTGTTTATACTTTATGAGTTTATGTATCATTTAATTAGAATCTATTGTTTGATAGAATTTTCAGGTATGGTGCTTTGAATCAATTCATATTGTTTAGTTTGCTTTTAATACAAGGGAAACAACTCATGGTATCATAAAGTAGTACTTTCTTGAATTGTCTCCCCTGTCATCAAGTAGCTTATAGATACAAACCAAATGAATCATTATTCATATATGTATTTGTTGTAGTACCATGGACGAAAGTTTTCAGGATAAATACTGAATTTCAGGATTTCGAGTGTTAAAGAATTATCTGTTTTCTTTGAAGAAAAAAAGTTGAGCTGTTGTTGTGACGGGACCTTGTGTGTCTGCATCCATGTGTGCGTTGATTAAGTTTATTGTTATAGTTATTTTCTCAAAGACTAACAAAGATATCCACTTGAAACTCAAAACAGTTATACACCATCACAAGGGGAATCCAAACTGACAAGGCTGGTAACCCTGTGACCTATATTTATGGAGTTATCCGCCCTTGTTTTGACATAGTACATAAAAACAGTGCCAAATTTTACACATAAACTGAATTTTCTCAAACACTAGTGACTATCTAAGCTTTCAACTTGAAAGTCAATACACTTGTGGAATGTGGTGACTGACAAGAGGAAACAAATCTATCCTGCATTTTATAAGAGTTTTTCCCCTTTTCAGACTGAATGTTTACACAAAAATGTCAACTAATAAAGGTATCCACTTGAAACTCAACAAAGTTATTTCCATCACAAGGGGAGTCCATACTGACAAGGCCTGTAACCTTGTGGCCTATATTTATACAAATCTTTTTGCAATATTTTAATGACTAAAAATTGAGTCAGGAATCTTTTTGACTTCACTTTTGGAGGCTGAAAACTCTAACTTCCAATCATACAGTCAACTGCAGATACAGTGTGATCTGACCAGAGAGACAGACTGAGAGAGTCCCTGAAGGGAGTGAGAGATATTAGATACAGTCATGCCTGGTGCTGCAGAAGTGTGCCTAGCTCTTATTTTGAATAGACAGCCTGTTCTTTCAAATGTGCCCAGTAATTAAAGCACTATTTCACAGCCACCTGGCACCTTTAACCAGATACTTTGCAGTTCACACTAACATATTTCTATAAAGTTGTAAATTAGCTCATTAAATATGAATAGGGTATCAAGTTTCTGATATTCATGTATTAAGTTTTTGTTGAATCGAGCAAGTATTGACACATTTTCAAGCATGCCTGTCATTCAGTTTTAAATCATCAAGTTCATATTATTTATATATTGATTAGTCAAATCAACCTTGTTAAGATTTAAGTCTGCAATAATTCCACTGTTGAGAGGTACTTCAATGAATACCAATCTGACCTATACCCTGCTTAAATGGCAGCCATTTAATTTAAGCTTATTGCCAACATACTACAGATAATCCCGATAGAATTGTGTTAAATATTTGATCCCCTGAGTAACTGTATATTATAACTCCTTGTTTGACGCTTATTTCATTATTCTTGTGTGTGTGTTTTAAATAAAAGCTCCTGATATTTTCTTTTGACAGTTAATAATGTTTGAGTATTTTGTTATTGTGTAAATACACACCTTAAAATTAAGTTGCGTTAAGTGATTAGTATTTTAGGCCATGAAGCTGTATATACTCTTGTTGGCAAATATTTACTCTGTATATAAAGTACCCAGTTTATAAATTGTATTCTTCATGTTTTACAATATAGATCCAAAGTGTTAGGTTAAATGTTAAATTAATAGTTATAATACAGGTCTAATATTTGTAGCGTTGAAAACCACGCCTTGTATGAATACTAAAAATGATATAGAGACTTGATTAAACTTAATGTACTGCAAAACCTGTCCATGGATACATAGGAACTAAATATATCCTTAATCTTACAAAAAGTTTGAAAAGAAATAAACATTTTATCAGCATATAGTATATTACATTGCATGCTTAGCCGAATATATTGTACTAGATAAAGCACTTACTGATAAGCATGCATGATAAAGTAGACTGACTGCAACCACTTCTTGATCGTCATGTGTTCTTTTTAAATACAAAAAAATCTTAACTTTAAATGTGCTCTGGGGTTTCTTTTGTTTTTTATTTACTTTACAAAACATGCAGAGTGATAAAGGTACTGGATTATAGCTGTTGATATGTGACAACCTGTTAAAGTGTGGAATTCAATTGTGTTCGATATTATCGCACTGTGAATTTGTTTAACGATATTTTATGTTCATACATGGAAAGATAAAAAGCTTATTCATTTTTAGACTGAGAAATTTCAATGACTGTTTTGAATGCCTTGGTGTTTTGACCACTTAGTAGATAAATATTAGTAAAATTAGTCATTTATTATAAGATTAACTGTTTCCATATGCGATATACTGAAAACAGAATATAGATTTTTGATTGATTATTGATCTGTTGAACACACTGACCTCAGGTTGAATGTATTAGAAGTGCTGTGGTCAAATGTAAAAGGAATTACTAAGTAATTAGGTGCTGTACATATGTTTATTCATTTCGATATTTTATAGATATCCGACACGGTAAATGTTATTGAAACGGAAACAGTTTGTATAATGAGATATTGTAGAAGTGTTTGGAAGGGGTATTCATTGATATTTGATTGTTAATTGATTTTCAGTCTCAATAAAGGACAGATAAAATTCTATTGTTTGAAAGTTTAACTGAAGTTGTGGTATCTACAAAATTGAGGAACTTGTGAATTTAAATATTAAGGAGTAGGAAAACTATTTTTTCGTAGCACAGAGCTTGTAATTATAAGTGTCATTTGGTGAAAGTTGAATGTTTAATATCACTTTATCTTGACGGTGGTTTAGTTGGCAAGTTTATATTGTGAGAAATGCCAAAGAAAGGAAATCCTACGCATAGCGACAGTAACTTTAAAGAACCAAAACCTGTTCCAAGGATTAAATTATTTAAGGAGGACCGACATGATTTATTTGATATACTCAAAGATGTTACTAAAGGTGCATTTGCTAAAGGTGAGTTGCTGAATGGAAAATTTAAACTTCATTTTCAGATTTTGGGAATTTTAGTTCCTGAAAATGTGTCAGACATTTGCACTGACAATTAAAGCCTCTGAAGATTTCCTCTGTTACAAGGGATTCAAGAAGATATTCTAGAACAGTTCTTGAATGAAATTCTAAGATTTTCTGGACAATTATAATTTGTTCATGAACATTGTTTTAACATTACTAGCTATATATAGTAGAATAACCCAGTGTGGTGTAGGATAATGTGTGCTACTAACAGCACCAGAAACAGTCTAAATATATTACAAAATGGCACCTTATTATGAGGACTGGCAGTATCAGGGGGAGGTGGGTTATTATTCTGCTGCAAATTCATACACTAGTCCAGAACTGTTCTTGAACATAATGTTTTTAACAGTATGTTTAAGTATGGGATTTTTTCTTAAAAATATTTAAAAACTGGTAAAAGGGAGGTAATTATACTCAAATACAATTATACTGCTAAATATAAACATGACTTAATCTGTTTTGTTAGACTAAGTTTAAGCCATTAAAAAAGCATCAGTTGTTTTTTTTTGTATGTGGAAAGGTAATTATTCTTCGTTGGCCATCTTGGCACTTCCCTCTGCCCAGGTTTAGTACAGATTATGTACAGGATTGGCCCAATATTTCCATAAATCTTTGATGAGGGGGTATATTGCTTAGCACATGTCTGTCGGTCGTTCGGTCAGTCTGTACGTCTGTCGTATAAAACGGTTTCTGTTCAATAACTCAGGAACGCTTTGACCTAGGATCTTCATACTATACATGGAGGTTGGTCAGCATTGGTAGATGACCCCTATTGATTTTGAGGTCAGTAGGTCAAAGGTCAAGTAGAATCATTGCAATTAGAAAAAATATATTCTGGTAAACTGTGTGGTACTAGAACTGTAAGTTGAACAAAGCCTATCTAAGATCAAATTAATGGTTGTGAATTTGTGCTCCATATTGAGATGTGGTTAAATGCAATGCAAACTTTGAGTGGATTTAAAACGAATGACTTAGGTAATATAACAGTGCCAGGCCAGTGTCTTCCCCACATTTTTTTCTGGGGTAATTAAGTTTCAGACAGGGAAAAAACGGACTGTGTTACATAGGTTTAAGTAACTGTTCATGACATAATTAAGGGTAAGTATTAATTAACTTTTGAGAATGATAATACAGGTATTTGTTGTACAAATGTTATATAACAAAATTTTACTTGATGGAAAAAAGTAAACTTAAAAGTTTGAACTTAAGTGTGTAGTTACACTTTATTTGCTATTAGGCTTCTGACTGTTATAAACATCTTACAGCTATCAACATAAGCACTCGGATCTTTATACGATTGTTAAAATTTGTTACACTCAGATAGTATATGTCAGGGTATTTAACAACTGCTATTGTATATCATATTCATAAAATGTAAAGCTGTTTAAGAATGGATCCATTTCTGATGAATACCAAATAAAGGCATATTGGTACAATTTGTAGTATTTTATAAATTTTTATCTGTATGTGTTAATAGTTTAAAGTTTTTGCATGAAGGAAGATAATCTGATTGTCTTGTCTGGGTTTTTTAATGGTATATAACAGCTTATTTCCTTATGTCTAGTATACGACACAGTCTTCGTCTGAAATCAGTTAAAGGAATTACCTGTCATGTTCGTAGAAGGAAGCACTTTTATCACAAAGAAAGAAAAATGATAACCAGTGCATAAGCTAGCTGAAATTGTAACCTCTGACCTGGCCCTGATTTCCTGAAGCATCTCAAGTAGAAATCTTGTCTCAAATTGAGATTTTGCTCAAATCAAAGTCAAAATTTAGATCAATTTGCGGTTCAAATCTTTAAATTTTACTGTAATTATTAAAACTAAGAATAATGTTTTCTGTTTTGTGATACAAATTTTGAGTCCAGTCTCCCAGGGAAATTATCTAGAAGACACAGTCATGGCATTATATTAGAGATGAGATTATGTAGCTCAGATCGAGATGTTATCGAGAGATTCAGGGCCTCAGGTTTAAACTGAATCACCCATTTATTTTATTTGGTCTGAAGTTTTATGAAACCAGTGGTCCTTCATATAAATAATAGTCTGTTATCCAACCTGCTCATGAGTGTATAAGAATGTATAAAAATGTTATTTTAATAAAATGCCCTATATTAATATAGATCTAAGATCAATTACATGAAATCGACAATATTTATTCAGCCTACAATGGACTGTTACACAGTTAAGTCTGATTAAAAATCAATCAGTAAAGGACATAATCCACCTTGGCGCATAGGGTTTTACAATGATAATCCATATCTTAAAACGTTATAGTGTGATATTTCGATTCTAATATACTGTAAACCAAAAAATTATTTCACGACACTTAAGTTCGAGGAATTCACGAGTGGACGAATTTGTAGAATGAATATCTGTGAACATGACTGTTCTAAACTTCAAAAACACAAAAATGTCTTTTTGGTGATTAATAAAGACTTGAAACGTGAAGATTTGTGGCACTCAGAAAAACGCGACAATTTGTATACGCAGACTTAAGTGGGTTTACAGTATCTCTTTCTTATGAAAAAAGAAAGTAGAATTATGATTCCAATTAGTATGTACCATTCTCGACCTGGCTTTTCTCCCATTGACATGGTTAGAATAACATGTACAGGTTCTTTATATTAATATTTTTGGTGTTTCAAGTTTTACATATTTTGTTTGAACTGTCCATGCTTTACCTAATTTTTGCATACTTAAGTATAAGACAGTCTTTAATTCGAGGCCCAATAAATACCAAGTGGAGTAAGATTGGAGTCTTGAATGTGGAGCCAGTATGCAACTTGTCGTTGTCATGGAAATGAGTTGAATTAGCATAAATCCAGACAAGTAAGGGTTGCTTGCACATGCAGGAATAATCCGAATTATGTACCGGTATTATGTTGAACTCTCAAATTTTGCTGATCAGGCATTATTAAAGAACCTGCAGCTAGTGTAATGGTAATTATTCTAGAAGCTACAATGGACTACATGTTACTAATCAATAGAACTTTGATGCTTTAAATTGCTTTCAGACCAGGAAAATAGATAACCAAAGCCCCCTTCTTCCTGTTTGACGCATCTACATACTGTTTGAGGCTCTGCAGTTCTTTGATTTCAAGTTTCAACTTTTAGCTTAACATTCTCCTAAACTTGCAACACTAATGTTAACCATTTATACCTGACTCAGTAAAGCAAGACCTATATAACTCTGTCCTGTTTTTTGAAAGAATTACTGCCTTTTTGGACTTAGAAAATGGGATATGCTGGTTAAGTTTCGTGTTTTTGGTCATAGTTTTAATGGGACATAGTCTAATCAACTAGTGTCTGCACCAGCTTAGACTAAGGCAGTGCTCTTGTTAATCAAACTTTACTCTTATGCTATTATTATAGCCTTCAAACCACCTTGAACTTTCTGTTTATTGATTATGACTAAATATAGTAAATAAGTCAGATTTATAGAATAAATATCGGTCTAATTGCCTACTTAAACTATGTTGAGAAAAAATCTTTTTAATAATTGGTGTAATCAATTACATTTGAAATGTTACACCTATAATTATGGCCAAAAGATCGACAGACATTTTGATTTACTCATGGTGAAGTTGTTGCTGAATTACACCAGACAGCAAAATCTGTTTTATACATTTATTACCTATAGCTCTTTAAATTAAGGCGGAAGTTTTTTAATTTTTTGTTACTGACAGACCTCAGTGAGTGAAATGTTTGCTGAAGGACGAAAAATACAGAGCTGCCCTGATTTATCCGGAATTCTGGATTTATCATTCCTTAAAGAGCAATGGCTTCTGACCAAATAAAAGTTATTTGATGATAATATCTCAAGAAATGGCAAAGTAATGGTAAATTTGATCTGCTCTGAAGGATTTTCTTTAAGTTAAATATGGAAACAAGGTAATTGAAGGCCTCTTGTTAGGCAAAAATGGTCGGTAATAATTCTGGCCCTGTTGACACCCCTGTTTTCAAGAAAGCGGCCAATTTATCTTAAGACTCTCATAAGTACACCGCACTTATAATACCAGCTAATCATTAACAAAATAATGAAATAATAAAACAATGCAGGTACGTAATAATACCTTAAAAAATACTACAGGCAATTATGGTGGTTTTTATGCCCCCGTATCGATAGATCGGGAGGCATATAGTGATTCACCTGTCCGTCTGTTCATTCTTTGTTCGTTCGTCCGTCCGTCTGTCCGTCCTGGTTAACCCAAATTGACCGTTTCTTCTAGCATCATTATGGCTTGCTACAAAGCTTCCAAACTTGCATGGATGTTGTATATGAACACTCTCCACACACCTGTATCACCTGACCCCACTTTGACCTTCACCTTGACCTAATTTTGGACTTAGACTTATTTATGGACAAGGCTTCCACAGGGGGCATAAGCGTTTATTGAACGCAGTCTTGTTTTTAGAAAAAATTGGACAGGAGTGTCTGATCAAGTAATGAAAAATCTAAGAACTCGGGCCTTTTAAGTGCTTTGTTTAAACACACTATACTTAAAGTTGCTACAATTGTGCAAGTGGTAGACAAATATTGACTTGCTGTAATAATACCTTGTCAATTTGAATGTATGACTGCTGTTTTGTTTTACATGTATAACATTCAATTTGGCTTATCTAGTTCTGAAATGTGTTAAATAAAACATAGAAGAACTTTGTAGTTTAAATAACCTACCCTGCCTTGAAGACCACCTCAATAATAAGAAAGTAATAATAATAAAAAATTAAGTTCATTTTCATCATTTACAAAATATTTGTGTGAGAAAACAATACAATTCAGGTCTAATTAAGTGTTTACTAGTACCAATTTCTCATAGAAATGTCTGCCTTGGACACCATCTTCACGGCATTCCAGATTAATCCTGAAAGAGCTATCATTTCTGACCTAATGAAAGTTATTTGATGAAAACATCTCAAGAAATGGCAAAGTTATAGTCAATTTAATCTGCTCTTAGGCATTTTATTCAGTAAAAAAAAGTTAAATAAGGAAACATTGTGGTTGAAGGCCTCTTGTTTGGCATAAATGGTTGGCCGCATATTCATGATTTTCAGGATTTTTAATTTGGCTTTGTTGACACCCCTGCATGATCTTGGATTTTCAGGAGTGTTGTGTAAAAGAAAATTTGTAAGCAATGGATCTACTTAATGTTCAATTAAAATTGCACTCAGCTCTTAGGCTATAAGGTGTATAATTAGTTACTGTTATTAGTTGCTATGCTGAGGAACCATCTCTAGGGACTACAGTTACTTAATTCCTGTAGATCTTCCTTCATTAATACTGCATGTATATACTTTAAATTGCCAAGCAGTTATAATAAACATTGCGCTTAAGTAGATATAACTTTGTAGTGTCATGGTTCAACATTTGTGAAATATTTAATATGGCCGTCATGTTTTCGTCTCCAATTTCATTCTGGATTACAAAGGGACAGTTTTAAATAATAGATGATTTTCAAGCATGATGATTGCTGTTTTATTGACAGGATGAGACTGTGAATGTACAAACTGACTTATTTATTTAAGCAGTTGATAGGAAATATCTATATTTAATCAATATAATCTTGTCGGAATGAACTATAATATTTTCAAGTTCTATAGATAATGATTCCTGCCAGCCTTCTAGCTATATAGTTTTCCAGCCTCAGAATTTTATATTTTCCTTGATTATGATATATTGATTATGATATATAATCAATATTTTGTACTGTTAAAAATTAATTAAAGGGCGGAAACCATATACATTAAAATATTCTGATGTTTGTTACCATGGGTGTTCATGCTTTTTCGGGTACTCAATGTTACAGCAGAGTAAAAAAAAAAATTGCGACCTAATGCAAAAAGTGTTTTTCATTGAAACTCCACATTTCTTAATTATTGTTAATATCAATTTGTCTTGGAAACAGTTACAGCCTTTTCAGCTTAAATATAATTTTAGATTTAGGTTATAAAGACTTCATTATGCTCAATATATCGTTTTTTGTACTTTTGACAATCACTGATTTTCTTATACTGAGTAATTAATTAATCAATGACACTACTTGTCGATTAATATTTTTCAAAATTTCAGGTCAAATACACTGTGAGACTGACAATTCTTATATACTTAATATATGCTTCAAATATCAACGGGTTTAATTAGACTTGATTTTACTTTGAATGTGACATGGTGTACATTTAGTATTGAAATCTAGTCTTTTTTTATTATTTTTTTTGACTGCAGGTTGTTACTTTGCTTTTAAAGAGACCTTGAACACTTGGAATTAGGTCACAAACTAACATTGTGATGTCCGATGACACTTGGAATTATGACATGTTGTACTAATTTGGTTGTCAATTTGACATTCTCAGTGTAGCAATACCACATGACTTTTGACTACAGTTACAAGAAGAAATTTGTAAACATTGGAAAATAAAATAGTCATAAATATTTTATTTCTTTATCGATTTCTATGAAATTTACACCACGCTATGGAGACAATTATTTGCTTTCCATGAAATATAAAATCTTTTTCAGCGGCTGTGCCGTTTTGTCAATTACCTTGTGAAACCGAGGAACGTGTAGGTTTCACAGGGTAATTGAAAAATCGGTAATACTCCTGAAAAAGATCTCATATTTCATGGAAAGCAAATGCTTTTCCCCTTAGTGTGGCGTATATTTTAAAGAAATCGATGAAGAAATAAAATACTTATGGCTATATTTGTGTTCCAATGTTTACAAATTTCTACTTGTAACTGTAGTCAAAAGCCACGTGGTATTGCTACACTGATTCTGGTCTCCCTTTTTAGCTCACCTGTCACAAAGTGACAGAGTGAGCTTTTGTGATCACTCTTCGTCCGTCGTCCGTCCGTCGTTCGTCTGTCCGTCCGTCCGTCAACAATTGGCTTGTGTAGACACTAGAGGTCACAATTTTACCCTAATCTTGATGAAACTTGGTCACAATGATCATCTCAACAAAATCTAGGTCAAGTTCGATATTGGGTCATCCGGGGTCAAAAACTAGGTCACTAGGTCAAATCATAGAAAAACCTTGTGTAGTCACTAGAGTTCACAATTTTGACTTAATCTTTATGAAACTTAGTCACAATGATCATCTCGACAAAATCTAGGTAAAGTTCGATATTGGGTCATCCGGGGTAAAAAACTAGGTCACAAGGTCAAATCATACAAAAACCTTGTGTAGTCACTAGAGGTCATAATTTTGACTTAATCTTTATGAAACTTGGTCACAATGATCATCTCGATAAAATCTAGGTCAAGTTCGATATTGGGTCATCTGGGGTCAAAAACTAGGTCACAAGGTCAAATCATAGAAAAACCTTGTGTAGTCACTAGAGGTCACAATTTTGACTTAATCTTTATGAAACTTTGTCACAATGATCATCTCGACAAAATCTAGGTCAAGTTCGATATTGGGTCATCTTGGGTTAAAAACTAGGTCACAAGGTCAAATCATAGAAAAACCTTGTGTAGTCACTAGAGGTCACAATTTTGGTCTAATCTTTATGAAACTTGGTCACAATGATCATCTCCACAAAATCAAGGTCAAGTTTGATATGGGGTCATCTTTGGTCAAAAACTAGGTCACTAGGTCAAATCATAGAAAAACCTTGTGTAGTTACTAGAGGTCACAATGTCGACCTTATCTTTATGAAACTTGGTCACAATGGTCATCTCAACAAAATCTAGGTCAAGTTTGAAATTGGTTTATCTGGGGTCAAAAACTAGGTCATTATGTCAAATCATATAAAAACCTTGTGTAGTCACTAGAGGTCACAATATTGGCTTTATCTGTATGAAACTTGGTCACAATGATCATCTCTACAAAATCTAGGTCAAGTTCGACAGGTGAGCGACCTAGGGCCCTTTGGGCCCTCTTGTTAGAAAGTTCCTGAGTATTAATTTGCATTGTAGTGTACCAGTCTATATATAGACTGCACTTGTTGAATCATTAGCCAGATTGATCAATATGCCAGTTGTTAACATTTCATATTCATATTCGGTCTTATCTGTTTGGAAAACTCTCAATTTGTGTATTTAACTAAACCGTGGTGTAGGCAATAAAACATTGATAATTCTGGCTGTATTAATTATTGAAGAATTGATTCAGCATTTTATAATTACTCAAAAATAAACAATATCATGCTTTAAGTTAAAGCAATCTCGACATGAAGTCCTTATTTAATTAGCTCAACTTTTCGAAGAAAAAAAGTCAAGCTATTGTTGTGACGGGATCTTGTGTGTCGGCGTCTGCGTTCAACTTGGTTAACTTTTTTGACAGAGCCATTTTCTCAACAACAAAAAACTAGACGATGTCCATGTATCTGATGCCGGTACCTGCAGTGTCTTTAATTTATAATTTTAAAGGACTTCCCATTTGTAGTACTAGCTTAATCAGCTTTGTAGTTGACTTAATCCACTTGTTCATATACATTCTTTATATTTAATCTGTCTTTGTGTAGACTGTCAGGCAGGTAAAATTGTACCTTTAATGTTCAGTGACCAATTGCTATCTTAGAATGAAATGGTCGTAAGTACAAAAATATTAATTAATGCTAATTTGAGAAGACGAGAAAAAACTGTCTGAAACTCTAACTCTAGATCTTTGTCTTACAGAAAAACAAGCTATATTTCAACTTCAGTTTTGTCTATAATTGACCTGTTCCGATTTTCATGAAATTAGGCTGAGACATAATATTTGAAGCGCCTTGTGATGCAGATTTCAAATAGGTATGGGTCTTAATTATTTTAAGCCAGCGAAGTATTGAGATACTGTCTGAGTCTAAAAATTTAGTTAACATCGCATGCACATGTGACTAAGTTATATATTATAAAGTTTGTAACTTAAGGATATAGAGGAAATCTACAATGGGAAAGTGCAGCGTTTAATTCTTCCAATAATGGTTTGTTGGATACAATGAGCATAACATATAATGTACTACATTTATCCTTGTTGTTATTATCTACAAAAAATATTCATAACGCAAATTTATTGAAGCATCAATGACAGCATTTTCATTTCAAATCGTGCTTGTTCACAAACACACAAAATTCTTAATTACGATATAAACCGCAGAATACATACTTAAATATTCAATTAAGCATTATCATTTTTACTTCACTATTCGAAGAATATAAGGTGAGCTATTGCAGTCACCAGAGCATCAGTGTTCAGGCGTATTGATTATGTTAAAGTTTGGGTACAAGCTTTTTAATCTCTTTAATATTGTCAAAGTCCATTGACGAAAACTCTACCAAGCATTTAGTTGAAACTATAATGCCCCTTATTCAACTTAGTGTAAATGTTAAAAGTTTAGGAATAGTCCAGAGAATTTGATATGACTCTCAAACTTCTATTAGCATAATTTCACAGCTGATTTATTGGCATTATTTATAACCCCCGCGGGTCGTATGTTTTCATAAGCGGGAGTATCACGAAGACGCTCGAGGTGTGATACCAACACTAATCTGAAGGACCGATATTGCACGATTTGCTGGCGGAAATATATATATTTAACGCAAGAACCTTGTAATATATTCATGCATATAGGTCAGGATCATGTCAAATTCTCTTGTGCTATACAAGTTTTTTTACCCTTTGATATATTCAAATGCATTGACATAATATGATGGCTTTGATACTTTACATATTTGTTCACCATCATTACCCCATCCGTACACAGGAGAATGTAACTCTATCAAGCTTTTAGTTTAAATTATGCCCCTTTTTTAACTTACTTTGTGTAAATGTTAAAGTTAAGGTTCAAGTATTTTTACCCTTTGATATCTTCAAAGTGCATTGACATAATATTATGGCTTTGATACTTTACATATTTGTTCACCATCATGACCCCAACCATACACGGGAGGAGGTAACTATATTTGAAGCATTTTGTTGAAATTATAAATTATAATATGCCCCCTTTTGGATGCTATGGACCATCATGATTTTAAATTTAAAATGTTATCAGGTGAGCACTTTCAAGTGTCTAATATATAGCCCATTTGTTATAGCTGTTGGTTAAATTTCAGATTGTTCAACTTCAACAAAAAGTACAAGCAATTATTTTACAGAATTCTACTAATATCCATATATAATATTGATCTATATTTACCGAACACAGGAGGCAGCTGTTATCTTGCTCAAAATAGAATTATATATTTATTTATTACTTTATACTGTCTACTTTTATTATAATAATTATGAATTATAGCTGACAGATAAAAAATATTTTTATGTAATTTGTAAATCGGCACTTGGTTACATAATGTTTTATACATTGTTTAATATGATTTGTATTATTTACCATTTATATAATACAGGAATACAAAAATAGTACCAGGGTAATATCACAGGTAACTGTAACAATCACTGATTAAGATTTAAAAATTGTTTTTATTTTTTTGTTAAATTTATATATTCATAACTTTATGAATATAAAACATTTACAAAAAATATATATATATATTTGTCTTAATCAATGATACAGCTACCTGTGGGGTATATATATAGAAATATAAATTTATCACTTTCTATATTTGTTTCGTTTAAATCAACCACAGTCACGTTCACCACAGTATACCTTGACAGTAAGGCAATTAATTAGATCCACAGAGACTTGTTATAGAACTCCAAACATACATTACTGATATAATAGTAAAACTATTGGTATAGTGTGGAGATATTAACCTGATCCTAGTCCCTTTATGTATGAATATATTACAAGGTTCTTGCGTTCAATATAATTATCAATTTCCTGAGCAAATCATTCAGATTTATGTTTGTAACCTCAAGCATCATACTTTGTAATACTGAACCCGCTTATGAAAACATATCACTTTAAGGATTATAAATATAAACAAGATATCAGTTGTTATACCCCCAGATATAGTTCGATTTCGAGCATTGAGCCGTGACTGCACTTTTAAGGTTTTAACCATTCGTCGATATAGGTTGGTGTAGATTAGTCAATAAGGTAAGTATTACAATTAGGGTCGGTTATTTTGTGTGTCGGATTGGTCGTGAGGATAAAGCGCTCGATACATTCTAAATTAACTTTTGTCAGACCAGGGTTCGAATCCCACCAAATATTTTTTACAGTTTTTAATTTATAATTTTAAAATGCTTATAACTTGCAAAATGTGTGTAATACTAGTTTATGTGACAAACCATATTTGTTACATGCCTATGTTGTAGAACGTTCTGACGGCTTATCAACGTAATATAAGTTGTCAGTAAGCTCGGAACACACAAACGATCGAAATAAGTAAAAATGTATTATATAAAATATATTGAATCGACACCTTTTAATGCATCATTTAAGAAAACACAAAAACTCGCTTTAACTATAGTCTCTTGAAATAACATAAAAAAATGATATCAAAAAATGAGCGAATTGATGATTCGAACCAGCGATTATTGGGTTAGCAATTCTGTACGTTGCCGACTGTACTAAACTGTAATTCGATTACATTTTAGACATATCTGTAAGAATCATATCATTAAAAAATGCCCTCTGAGCGTAATTAATCATGGTCTACCCGCCAAAATGGACTAGTCAAAAAGGTCATGGCTCAGGGTTTAAAATTGAACTATACAAAGTATGTGGGGGCTATATATATTATTGAGTCATGCTTGAGGTCGGATGGATGGTTGGTCTGAAGGTAATCTAAAGTCTGTCTAATTTTGTCCGAGCTTCTCTGTAACCATAAGATTGGATTTCAACGAAATGTGGCATATCATGGCACACGTTGGTCAAATTATTTTTCATTGAGTTATTGCCCTTTGTTTTTTTACACTTTGTCCTATTTTGTTCAGGCATTTCTCTGTAACCATTGGTCAGATCTTAACTAAACTTGGCATCACTCTTCAATAACAAGCCTAGTTGTGCATATCGTCGGTGCACATTGGTCGGATTATTTATTAATGAGTTATTGCCTTTTGTGTTGTGCACTTATAAATTTGTCCAGGCTTATTTTCTCTGTAACCAATTGGCTTGATTTCATGCAGTACCCGCAAGCCAAATTATTTTTCATTTAGTCATTTCCCTTTGATTTCAACACTAAAAATTTTGTCTCTATAATGAAGCCTATTTCTCTGTTACCATAGGTAGGATTTAAATGAAACTTTAGTACCAAGTTTAGTTCACATTCAGAGGTGATATTTTGGTTCTAGTTTTAGTTGTTATATGCTCATCCAACCATGTCGTTGTTTTTGTTTTTACTCCTGTGTGAAGAGCCCTTTAAGTATGGTAAGGGCCTGTCCATGTTCGTGTCCAGATTTTATTTTTCAGGATATTTTCAACATGTATGTATTTGTAACGGCTCGATCGAGTGCGATATATTTTGAAATAAGATTGGTTGTATCTCGAAGATAAATGTATGAGCTTGCTACTGGAGAAAACAGTATGTGATTAATTGCCATTTTGGAAAAATTACAAGACTGTTTGTAAAGTTGGTGGTGTCGCAATTTCGATACTTAAAGTCATTTCCCTGATATCTATATCTAGTGAATGAGAGACCAGTGAGTCGATGCAGACCCCTATGATCACATTGAGTGATATTTCTTGTTTAATTATGCTAGTCGATGCAGACCCCTATGATCACATTGAGAGATATTTCTTGTTTAATTATGCTAATAGGTGAAGGGTCAAGTTACAATCTCTGTACTATACTGTAATGTGCTATACATTAAAGTTCAGGCATTGATTGTCATTCACGTGTTCATTTTGTGCTGACACAATTCAACAATCAAGGTTATTATAGAGTCTAGCTATTTTCATCATCTTTCTGGTTTAATTTTATCCTAATGTCAGTATGATACCTGATTGGCTCAAACTATACTGGTCGAAGTTTGATAAGGGTCTATAAATCTATATTCATTAGAATATTAACTTAAAGCTAATCTGCTGCTAAATTTCATAAAATTCTTGCATTGCATTGTGTATGCATTGGCATAATGTCATTTTCCCCCCAGGCAACTGATAAGCCATATTGACAGGGACCTGAATGAAGTGGCAAGAATAATATGGATTGTTTTGTGTATGTGCCATCCTCATACTGAGTTGAAATACCCAAAACAGATCACAGGGACTTAAATGCAGCACTAACATTTTAGTGATATTCAAGGCTTATCAGCATTTATATATTTTGAAGCAACCTTGTCTTGTTAAACGCCGTTTACAATATTGCAGATGTAACATTTATAATGTTTCTTAAAATTCAATCAGTCCATCTTATCAAGTTTGCAAAACATTTACAAGGAAAATTTGTTGACCCTTATTAAATTTTGAGTAGTATATGTCTGTGCGTATTTGTAGAAGTCTAGAGGTTTTTAACTGGAGTTTGAATTGTGATGACAATTTTCTGCTTCATTCTAACTTCTTAAGTGAGAGCTGTATCAGTTACATTGATACACGTCATACTCCTGGAAAATGATTTTACTTAAAGTTTGAATTGGCGTCATATCAGATGTGTAATAATTGGTGATATTAGTTAAACGACATTTATGTGACGTCACTAAAAAAAGCTTAAGTCGGCTTGTAATGTGTAATAATTATTGTTGTTGATATAACATTTTTTGTGATGTCATTTAACGAGTTTAAATTCGTTTATAATGTGTAATAATTGTTGATATTACATTCATGTGATGTCACATAAAAGCAAAGCAATGAGGGAATATTTAGTCAGCAGGGAAATGTTTGATTCAAAGGATAAGTTAAAGCATTGTGTAACGCCATGTTGCTCACATCACATGGCTTCATCTGGTCACCTCTGGCTAACACGAGGTAAGTATAATGATAGGGAGTGGTGGCCGAGAGGAAGGGTGTGTGCTTCAGGATTGAGAGGTTCCGTGTTTGATCCAGGATTGAGAGGTTCCGTGTTTGATCCAGGATTGAGAGGTTTCGTGTTTGATTCAGGATTGAGAGGTTCCGTGTTTGATCCAGGATTGAGAGGTTCCGTGTTTGATTCAGGATTGAGAGGTTCCGTGTTTGATCCAGGATTGAGAGGTTCCGTGTTTGATCCAGGATTGAGAGGTTCCGTGTTTGATCCAGGATTGAGAGGTTCCGTGTTTGATCCAGGATTGAGAGGTTCCGTGTTTGATCCCTGTCTACATCACAGTGCTCCACTCAACATACGTGTTACTTGGTACCTGTGAGGGCGGTGTTAGAAAATGTTCGATATTTCTGGGCACCACAGTACCTTGATGTTGGCTGCTCACTAACCAGAAGAGAAATAATCTTTCCTTAGGTAGCCCAATGAATGCCAAATTAAAGGGCTGCTGAATGGATGAATTACTGAAGGCAGCTCTTGAAAATTGGTAACTTAACTTGATGGTAAAATTATATAATGGATGGGTTCAGATAAGGAGTTTATGGATGATGTCTGTTGGTCTTAATGTCCGTCACAAATTTGTTAGCTGACTTGTTCTACTTAAACATTGGTTTGAACTTCACATAAATGCTTAGTTAATGGTACCCTAAAGGCCATGTGCATGCAGGTTATAATTTAACCAAGGTCGGAATATAGATTAGAATATTATATAGTAGTCTGTTTGACTGATAATGCAGACCAACTGATCCCCAAAAAGGTGATAATTCATCACTTGTGACAATTGAAACTAATAATTATGGTTCTTTCTTATATATTTTCAGATTACAGACATTCAAAAGATGAGATCTTCAAACGGATGAAAATTACAACTTTTGTACAGTTGGTAAGTTGCCAAAACATTTTCATATGTGTTTATTTTATGAAACTTAATCATGTTCATTTTTACTTGATCCATGATAAGATAGTCAGGCTAATTCTCTGCTTTTAATAAGTTTGTACAAGTCCTTAATTTGACGAATAAATCAACGAAAACAAAAATCCATTGCAACAATTATGGGTGTTTTATAATGAATGCCAAAAACTAGTCTGTAATAATAGCTAACAGATGTATAGTGCTGGCTTAGAATGAGAAGGTTGTAAGTCAGTCTACTAACGACCTTATAAGACTCATGCATATATGAAATCTGCATCAAGAGGCGCTTCTCAAGAGCCTATTTTCATGAAAATCGGAACTGGACATGTTGACCAAACTGAAGTTTAAAAAGCTTGACTTTTTTCCATTATAAGTAAAGAGTTGTTTTCAAACAGGTTTTTCTTGTTTTCTCCAAATATTGATTTTGTACTTACTATACCTTCTCATTCTAAGCCATCAATATGAGTTCACATGTTGCAAACTTTTTAACAACACTATTCGAAAAATAAGGGGAGCTATTTCACTGTCACCTGAGCGTCGGCGTTAGGTGTAATGCTAATGGTAAAGTTAAGGTACAACCTCAAATATTTTGTAAGTCCATTGATTATTTACAACACTTGTTCACCATCATAACCCCGACCCTTACACAGGGGTACATAACTCTATCACGCATTTTGTCTAAATTATCAGATGCCCTTTTCTACTTAGAAATCCATGTTTAAGTTTAGGTACATGTTGCTACCTCAAATGTTTTCAGGACTGAGGTCCATAATCATATTGCATTGATACTTTGCATACTTGTTCACCATCATGACTTAAAACCCGTATATCAGAGTAGGTAACCCTATCAAGAATTATGTCCAAATGATTGGCCCTTTTCCACTTTATGTTATCCATGGTACCTCTAATATCTTCAAAGTGCATAAATGACTTATTGCTTTGATACTTTGCATACTTGTTCAACATCATGATTGAACTCCTACACAGGACTCTAGATACTAATCTTACAAAGCTTACTTTACTTTTTTCTGATCGAGGACAGCTCTTGTTACACAAACTTCTATGCTGCAGTGATGGAAAATAGTATGTCAATGAACTTGCATAATGTTTCAGATAGGAACCATTGAGATTTATACTGCATTTATTTAGCGAGAATAATTAAATCACAAATTTTAAAAACATCTCTTGTATTTCAGATTGTTCAAGTAGCGGAGTATGATTTGGCCAAAGATGCACCTTATGGTACGTGTTTTGGTTTATATCCTATGTACAAGGGTCCTACAATGTCTGAAGAAAATGAAAGTTATTTCATGAAAACTTCAGAGTATTGACAAAGTTATGGTCATTTGAAATTTCTTATGCTGAATTTTAACAAAAAAACGTTTTGATGCCCCCTGTAACGATAGATTTGGAGGCATATAGTGATTGACCTGTCCATCCTTGGTGAACTCAAATTGACTGTTTTGTCGTACATCAAAACAGCTTTCTACAAAGCTTTCATACTTGCATGGATGTTGTATTTGAACATTCTCCACACACCTATATCACCTGACCTCATTTTGACCTTCACATTGATCTAATTTTGGACTTAGAATTATTGAAGGGCCAAATTCTTTGTTTACCCAAATTGATCGTTTCGTCTTACATCAAGTCCATCAAGGCATTGCTTTCAAACTTGGCATACTTGTTTACCATCATAAACCCCTTACATTGTCAAAGACATATAACAATATCTAACATTTAACAGAATTATGGCCCCTGATTAACTTAGCTTTTTATGAACAAGACTTCCACGGTGGTATAAGCGTTTATTGATTGCATTCTTGTTTGAAATAGAGTTTTGGTACAGGAATGTGTGCTATTGACACCTGAAACAGACTTGCCCCTTATTTTCAGGATTGGGCATTATGTGCCTGAGTAAGGACTCCTGTATCTTCTATTCTCATGTTTAAGTCTTAATGGCGCTGCCTCACAGATTGGGCTAAAATTTTTATATATCGTGATTTTCCAACCTAACCAAGTATTGATGTAATAGAAAGCCACTGACAGTTGCTTTATGATAGATTTGGTTCAAAAAAGCAATTTTATCCATTATCGATGTCGCCCACTGAGTGTTTTTTTCTTGAAAATAAAGCGGCAAGTTTCCTTCCAGCATGCTTGGTGAATTATGTAATTCACTCGTGATCGAACTGTTACCTCAACAAACTACAGCGTAAACATCAGTGAGGTATTTGGTTCGGTTAATGATTCGTTTTCATCAAATGCGAACAAATTTTAGGCAATTTAAGTAATAGTGGTGTTAATTCTATAGGGTATTAATACCCTATAGAATTTTTTATGTAAAAATACTAGATAACTACAAAATGCCGAAGTTTCTCAAGTTATATTAGATGTCAGTGTGGTTGTTTATGGGATATGCAGGCAACTATACCAAAATAACGCTAATATTTGATAATTTTATTTTATTTTTGCAATATACCAATATGTGAGGCAGTCCCTTTAAAAGCTTGTGAATATTAAATCTCATTGTGTTGCAGCTCATGTAAATAACCTATTTGCTAATTTATGATTGTTTATTTAAGATAATGGATCATACAGACCAGATACTACTGATATCGAGGTAGACCACATACAAAGGATGGGAGGTGGTGAAAGATCCCCGGCCCCATCTCTTGCTGTTACTGAAGGCGATTATGGGGCTCCATTAAACAATACTAACAGATCTACACTTCAGGGGTAAGTGTTTGGAGAATAGTAGGTTTGTCAGGATAGTTTTACTGTTTAGTTCAAAACCTATAAAAAAATCTTAATCTGATCTCAAAATTAATATTTTTATTCTTACAAATTTCCCTCGAAGCTGGAGGACGTTGGTCAATCAGACAGAGAAAAAAAATTGAATGGCCAGGCACTTTGAATGTCCGTTTGTAGTGTTAGCCTTGGGAACAAGAGGTTTTAGGTAGTGATTCCATAAGGATCGAGTTAAATTGAATAATCGTTGGCGAGTTTGAGGGTCGGCAATGATCGATTCTCTTTTCAGTAAATCAAAGTCGCAAACAACGTATACAACAATTTTATTTTCATGAATTCATAAACTGGAACCCAAGTTACTGCCCCATTCATTTGGAACAATGGCAGGCAAAACTGCAAATTTGTGAAAAATGAGTTCATTGACATTTATTCCTATAGAGCATTTAATATAATAACTGCAGTACAAGCAGAATAAAAAGCCTCAAACTTGGGACCATGAAAAATGGGTCCTCTTGATTGAGTTTGTCATAAGTTTGAGATGAAATAAACAAACTAAAATAGTCTTACAAGTTGAGTTCTTAATAGTGATGTTGTCTTAGTATTGTGTTGAGGTTTTACAGTACCTCGAATTCCAGAGCAAATAAAATGTGTGTCAAAATAATTTAACCTTCGGAAATTTATAGCTGAACAAGAATGTTTGTTTCATGTTTTAATTTTAATAATACTATTGAAACTGTATCATGTTTGTTAACTTATGTTCATCATCGTTTTTCAACTATTTTTCAGCTAATTCCATCACACAGGTACATCAGCCATAATGTGTACAGACTTTTGAAAATGGTTTTGATTATTTACTGATTTTAATCGATTACATGTGTTCCATTGAACTCTATAATTGATTTTAATTTTGGTCTGATTCTATATCACTAGTTTTAGGTTTTATCCTAGGCCGAAAAGTTGTCAGTAGGAAGCAGAGGGTTTATGTTCTACCCCACACCATACCAAAGTTTTTAAATTTTGTTCTAGTACAGTTCCTTGCTTGACCATCAGCATAGAATAGCTTATATATTATATAATTCATATATTATATAGTTCATACATTATATGGTTCATATATTATATGGTACATATATTATATAGTTCATATATTATATGGTTCATATATTATATACTTCATACATTATATACTTCTTCCACAACTTTTATAACAAAATTCAAGTACTTTTCAGACCTACAGATAAGCTGAACTATATAACGTATGAAGTATATAATGGATGAACCATATTATGTATGATGCATATAATGTATGAACCATATAATGTGTAAAGCATATAATGTGTAAACCATATAATGTATGAACCTTATAATGTATGAACTATATAATGTATGAACCATATAATGTATTAATCATATAATGTATGAACCATATAATGTGTAAAACATATAATGTATGAACCATATAATGTGTAAAACATATAATGTATGAACCATATAATGTGTAAACCATATAATGTATGAACCATATAATGTGTAAACCATATAATGTATAAACCATATAATGTATGAACCATATAATGTATGAAGCATTTAATTTATCTTCAGGGTGATCAAAGGGGAAGGAGAGTTAGATAGACGCTCATCTCATCCTCTACAGAAGAAAATATTAGATGGTTGTCCGTACTTGTTACTGGATGTACGAGACGAGGATTGTTTCAAAGAGTGTCATATCACAACAGGTACTGTAAAATTATATTTAGAGGGAGTAGAGTTTCCGTTGATTTCGTTCCAGAACTCAACCAAGAAATTTAATTCCCAAATACAGAACATTGTCACCTTTCCATGTTTTGTAATCCACATATTAATTAATGATCCCTCGAAAATGCATTTTTATCAAAATCCACAAAATTTGATACCCACAAAAATATGTGATTTTACAGTATACAGTGTCAATGTATTAAAACTGGTGAAGTTTGATTACGTATGTAAATGTAATGATAAAAATTTTGTAGATTTGCAAACAATATTTCGTTATCAAAATGATCTGAAATAGCTGATTCATGAACTTGATCTCGAACATTTCCAATTCATTCTTTGTGATTAAATGGACATATTTACAGATTAGTTTGAATTGATATTTGTGTATGTCGCTATCTCACTGTACAGTGGGAGATTATCACAGTCATTCTATGTTGCTCAATTTGATTAAACTATGCACAAATTCGTACAATGGGTCTCAGCCTTATTTATTACACTCACAGTTTATTCAGTGTTATCACTTATAAATTATGTCTGTACCTTTGTGTGAAATCCTTGGGGTAGATGATTGAATTATGCAATGTTCTATAGCATTATTATATATAAGAAATAATTGTCTGTAAAAACCTTGATAATAGATTAACAAATGGCCTTGAAAAACATGGTGGTCTTCGTTGTAACTATGGTTGGCCAATTGTTGATATGGGGTGATATTCAATATTGATCTTATTTAATTAGAGAATAAGGATAGCCAATCATATTGCCTGTTACTGACCCTGAGTTTAATATGGTGTGATCTGATTGGTTGCCCTTAACCTCAAGTCAAGTAAGATGAATATTGAATACCACCCCTGGTCATAAACTCAAGACATATGAGGGAGGATAAAAAAGCATGCAGAATTTGGCCATAATTGTTTTATTTTCAGCGTTACTCTCATCATACACTGAGTGAATACATTGACATTTTCTTTGACATATTTATAGAAAAGTGATCTTTTGATAACTGTTTCGGACAAAACATGTCAATATCGTTGATTATGTATACCTGAGCAGTGAGCAAGCAGATTATTTGAAACATATTTTACTATACAGTATAACCTCTGTAGAGCGACATCCGGCGGAGGCAGAAAAAACTGTCGCTCTGCGGAGGTGTCGCTCTGTAGAGGTCGACTTTTTCAGAATGTCGTTCATAGACTATCGAGTGTACAGATTCCCGGTAGTCTTAATTGATGTCGTTTGTTTGTTATTAAATCCATAAAATTAGATCTACTCGTAGCCGCGCGTTTTGCGACATAATTCTTAATTATTTAATTAATAAGATCGATGATTAGATACAAAAATGCGTACATTTCACGGGTCTAGCAACTCTCAACATTATAAACCGAATCCATACGCACATGCTTGAATTGTTTACCTTCAAAGTGTTAAAATCTATATTACGTCGTATCGCTCACTACACAATTTGCACACGTGATCGGTAATTTGTTTACCTCTCGCGTGTAACTTGGTCAGTGCATATGCTGAAATTGACAGTTTTAGACGATGTGATTAACCATTAACACGACGTGAACGTGAATGTCCTTTCTTATACTGATTTATAAGCGCGTATTGATATTTCATTTACAATTATTAATTACGACTTTGATTTAAAAAATCGAGTTTTGTGCATATCATCATGTACGGTGTTACTGTGCATATTGTCTAACTGATCACAAAGACAGTCGCTAATTTACTTGCGCCCGTGGCTACCTGATGAGCGATAATTATTATAATCCACGAAGGTGCGAAAAATAGAAAACAGCATCGTATGGAGTTATAGTGTAAACACGTGTAAATATGCCGTTGTACAAACACACCTGTAGCTTCTCAGAGGTAAACCATGCAAAGGTATACAATTTTAACGGCCGTTTGCCGCTCTGCGGAGGTGTCATTCTACAGAGGTTAAAATAAGAGTGGAAACGAACGGGGGGAAATAAAAGTGCCGCTCCTCGGAGGTTGTCGCTTCTCAGAGGTGCCGTTTCGGGAGGTTATACTGTATTTCATAAAAAATAGTTCACCCTATAAAAACTGCCAAAATTTGACTTTTTGATGCATGTGCTATTTTAATTCAATGAAATAAGTCGTTCTGTCATAAATATAGTCATGTTATATTAAAATTTAGACTTATCCGGAGCTGTGGTTTGTGAGTTATGATTTGTTGCTGCATACTTTTTGATCCTCTGTCGTACATGTTTTTGGAATTCATTTCCTTCTTTTATGTGCTACTAGGAAGTCATAAATCGGACTGTAAATATGCTTTAATCTCACATTTTTTTTATTTCAGCCAAACATTTTCCATGTTCAATGTTATCGAGAGCCTGCAACTATGAAACAAAGGAAATGTTAGCTTTTGTATCCTTTCTGGTGTTATATTTTATTCTTACATATAATTATGAAATAAATTAAGACAACCCGTAATATATAGATTATTATACAATGGTTTGGAGTTTTGACGCATAGGAATTAACCACGAAGGCCGTAGACAAAGCGTCTGAATGATAAACTATTGAATAATGGTATGCTACGGCTTTTGAATATTTTATTTCGATTCCAACATGATTAGAATGCGCAATCATAGCTTAAGCCTGTGTTACTTTACAAGAGAATGTTGTTTACTTGACTTGTTTTTATGCATATTGTCATAAATGGAATACCTGCATGGCATGACGTCACTTTCATCGGTATATAGAACATTATATACAATGCTATTCTTGTTCTTTGTCTCTTTTGGCAAAATCGTCGGTCATGTTAGAATGATAAATATTTATAAATATTTTTATTAATTATAGATACATTTGTATCATTCTTGGAACATATTTAAATGATTGTGTATTGTATATTTAGAAACTAACTTTAACAAGAGCTTTTTATAAAACACATGATTTATACCCACTGGCAGCCCAATAATCAGTAATGTTAAAGGTCATGGTGGCTTGACCTAATGACCTCAAAATTAAAATTTGTCATCTACCGCTGTATTATTCATTGATACCTTAACTAACCCACAGAGAAATCAACCTGGTAAAATCATCATAGTATATGATGAGAATGAACAATTAGCTCCCCATTGTGCTACAACACTTATACAACGTGGTTATGATAATTTATTTTTACTGTCTGGAGGTATGTATATTTTTGTACTTATTTTGATTATTTTTCTACCATAGCTCAAAACTTATTTTACAGTTGACCTTGAATAGATTAGTACATATTAAAATGTGGTAACTCCTGCTTACTTCCTAGACTTCGCACTTTTAGATTATTAAGTAGTAATTTAACTTGCACATCATTGTAAGTAACATTATGTAACGCACCCAACTCCTCAACAAAACTCATGAGGTTTCTTTTGAAATTCAAGATTCATAATCTGAATTTAGTATTCTCCATATAGGTAAATGTCGGGCCCCAATCTCTGGAAATAGTCTGAGATGTATGTCAGATTGAGATTTTACCTGAGATAAGTTGATTGTTCTGTTGACGGTACTAGTCCGATTTACCTTGCTGTTTGTTTATGTAGGTTTAACACAATTTCTCAAAAATTGTCATACGGTGGCTGATTCCAGTTTTCCTGGACTGTATTCTAACCAGTTCTTACCGGTATATCCCCTTCTGTCAAGGAACCAACAACTTCTCTGCGTGTCGAGGAAATATCATTATTCACAGTTGTCAATTTGTCATGGATGACTGTGACCTGTCGTGATGTGGAATCGAACCCTGGGTTACAAATCCAGCGCACTGTACATCAAGGCCACGGCTACCCACATACTTTGCTACAAAACAATATCATAACTAGGACTTAATGTCATGTTACATGTTATGTATACCTTGTATATTCTGTTGTAGGTATGAAGGTTGCATATAAATTAATACCTGAAGGTTTATTTACCGGCGTTCCACCAAGATCAGTTTCTGAAACCCCCAGAGCAACTCCGAATAAGGAGCCAAGAAAAACTGAAAATACATTTACTGAGGAAGATATCGAGAAAATAGAAATTTATTTGGACAATGCACTGTGTGATAAAAGTAGTGGAAGTAAGTGATCTATATAAATTATAGCTGTTTAATTGGTTAACCCTAAACGCCATAGCAACTCATTTGACACATTATCAATATTCATTTCATTGCATTTACTGACAGATGTCACATAGTTTGTCTGCGCTTATTCTCCTGAACAATCGGTTGGGTTTCAACGATGTCTCAAAGTTTGGCTGCACTTGTTCTCCCTAACCATCTTTCTGATGTCAATGAGTGCATTGTTCTCCTTAACCATCTGTCTGATTTCAATGAGTGCACTTGTTCTCCTTAACCATCTGTCGGATTTCAATGGTGTCACAAAGTTTGTCTGCACTTGTTCTCCTTACAGGGGTGTCAATTTTTCTGATTTATCTGGAATTCTGGATTTATTATTCCTAAAAGAGCAATGGCTTCTGACTAAAATAAAAGTTATTTGATGAAAACTTCTTCAAGAAATGGCAAAGTTATGGTAACTTAATCTGCACTGAAGGATTTTCTTTAATACTTACTGAGAAGATTACGGAAATAATGTCGTTGAAGGCCTCTTGTTAGGCCAAAATGGTTGGCCTCGTACGATTTTCCTGATTTTTAATTTGACCCTGTTGACACCTCTGGGTCCTTAAAAATCGATTGGGTTTCAATGATGTCACAAAGTATGGCTGCAATTCTTCTTAAGCATTCGTCGACGAATATCAATGATGTCACAAAGTTTGTCTGCACTTGGTAGGATTTCAATAAAACATCACACAAATAGCCATAGTTGTGTGAATATAATCAGCTATTTTAGGTCAGAAGATTATTGCTCTAGTTACGGCCCTTCATGAGAATTATATATTTTTGACTCAAAAATGCACTTTAGCTTAATAACAGTTTGTTTTTCTGATACATTGTTAATTTAAGTCACCTCTCTACGCATGTAAATTCCTATGCATCAGTATCCCAAGCTGTTAATGGTAGACCAAGGTTTTTATGCCCCCGTATTGATAGATCAGGAGGCATATAGTGATTCACCTGTCCGTTTGTTCGTCCGTTTGTCCATCCTGGTTAACCCAAATTGACCGTTTCTTCTAGCATTAATATGGCTTGCTACAAAGCTTTCATACTTGCATGGATGTTGTATATCAACCCTCTCCACATGCCTGTATCATCTGACCCCATTTTGACCTTTACTTTGACCTAATCATTTATTGTCCCAATTTCAGGTCGGTTGTCAAAAGCAAGCACTGCATCGAGTCGAATGAGTAATAGTTATTCATCAGCTTCTAAAGGAGGTTATAAAACACCACAATCAGTGGCTACAGGACGAGCCTCTCATCAAACACCTTTCAAATGATGAAAATCTCAAGGTATGACAAAATCATCATAGTACATGTTTTCAAACTTTTCATACTTGGAAACTTTACAACATTTGAAATTCAGTTGTATGTAGACATATTATTGAGTTAACATAGTATAAAAATGAATACCATGGTATCACTGTATTAGTATGCCCAACAAACATCTCATGTTTTACCACTGATACAGCATACAGTAAAACCTCTATAGTAAGTCCACAATCAGGATCTCTCAGAATTTCAAATGTTGTGTTAAGGTCGACTTTCCAAGAAAAAAGTCAAGCTAATTGTCCTGACGGGATCTTCTGCAACTGTGTTGACGTTGTTTAAGTTTATTGTCAGTCATTTTTCTCAAAGACTATCAATGGTATCCTTTTGCAACTCAACATAGTTATTCACTATCACAAGGGGAGTCCATACTGACAAGGCTGGTAACCCTGTGACCTATATTTATGGAGTTATCTGCTTTTGTTTGACTTTGTACTTAGAAATAGTGTCAGATTTTGCACATACAGTCCAACTTGTACTAGCGACCACGCGTATTAAGCGACCTTTGTCTTAAACGACCGGTTTCAAATCCTCCCGATCATATTTGCTCTATTTGTCTATTGTATTAAGCGACTTTTGTCTTACGCGACCAGCGACCTATGTTTAAGCACTATAATTCATTGGTAAAATTGCATTAAGTGACCAAAAAATAGTAAATCACTGGTCGTCTGTAGTGACAGGTTGTTAGTTTATACCTGATACATCGTCATAAATCAGTGTTTGTTCACACTTCAGAGTTTGTCTTTTGTTAATTGGGCCCCGATTAACACCATTGATAAACACAATTGTGTTCGTAGGGCATGTCATTCAATGATTTTAATCCGATTATACACATTATTACAGATTAATTGTTGTATCTTTTGCTGCAATCAGCTTGTTGTCTCTGTACATTTAGATTGGGCTAAACACTGGTCTATTCCGGGTTTTTTTCTTCGAGTGCAAGCAAGACTGACTTACATTAATTGCATTGTGTAATATATCAGTAAGATTATTAAAATGATAAATTGAAATGCTTATGAAGATGATGCATACGAGTAAGAATCATCATAAAATTTGAAGTTCAAAAGTAATCAGACAGCCTAAAATAGGAAATTCGTTAATTACACTCAATGTTTCTTACATTTGTGTTAAACGACCATTCCGTTAAGCGACCGTTTTCAGACCATCCCCAGGGTGGTCGCTTAATACAAGTTAGACTGTAATATAAATTTTCTCAAACACTATCAAAGCTTTCAGCTTGAAAGTCAATACACTTGTGGAATGTGATGACCTACATCTACTGACAAGAGGAAACAAATATATCTCCCAACATTTACTATTCCCCTTTTCTGACTTCGACTTTTACACAATGTCTGTTTCCCAAAGACTATCAAAAGTATCCACTTGAAACTCAACATAGTTATTCACCACATTTTATTCGCAAATGAGCAATGATACAATCAAGTATGAGAAAGTCGAGCGTCCAGCACTCATGGGCAATGCTCTTGTTTACCATGTCATAGTTTCTCTTAATATTAAATTTGAATAAAAAGCGTAACTGTCGAAATGCACTTAAATTGTGTTCTTAATTTTGAAACAGTTTTATAGTGAGGTTTTACTATAATTGTATACTTTCTTTACTTTTTTGGTTGTAATATTTACTTACATACTTTCAAGAACTCATAACGATTAATAAATCATATGAATAAAGTGACAAATCTTACAATTTAAGTATGATAAAGTTTCTATGTTTAGCATGGAGCTATATTTTCTATTAAAATGACCCTACTTGTATTTCTTTGAACGTTTAAATATTCAATATATTTCTGTTTATACTATAGAAATTGGTTGATCTACCATTGTAAAATGTTTTTATTTATATTTCAGAAAAAAATTGGACCTTTTGTGGTAAGGGAAGCAACTCCAAATGATAATTTGCTCTGGGTGTGAGAGTTACTTCCCTTGATGAACCATATCTTTCAGTGCAAAGCCTCTGTTGAAATGTTCTGATTTTCTTTGATTTAACAGATGAAATATTTCTATGATTGGTTATATGACTGGTGTTACTGCACTGTTACAATTTGACAACTGTTTATAAGCACCATGCTGTTTTACACTTTTTAAAGTTTGCAATGTGTTGGTCAAAGGTTCTTTAAAACATTATATTACTTAAACAAAATAACATGATCTTCAAAGCTTCTATTACCATAATTTAACAGTTGATGTAAAGCCTATTTTTAAATTTGTCATGTTTTTTCATTTGAGGGGAGTATTACAAATGTGGAGGAGATGTACTTTAACCATTAATTAAAAATGACCAGTAAAGCATTGCAACTTTATCGTGGAAATTAATACATTCCGCAGAGGAAGCTTGTAATATATTCCAACATAAAGGTTGAAGATCATGTTATTTTGTTCAAGTCATACACACATTATTATAGTGAAATTGTTTTTACCTGTCAAAATAAATTATGATAGTTATTACACAATAGCTGCACTCTATAGATAAGTAATCCTCACTTTTCAAGAGAAGTTTTAGTTCTTTGATTGTTGAAATAGACAAGATTTTCTAAAAATAGCATGGCGAATGTATACAACAATAGTATATGAGATGACAGTAGACTGTATATCTAGCAGTGAATATTTTGCTAAACTGATAGTATTTATAATATTGTTTGGTGTAATTAAATAAATATCATGTGTCAGCATGTATTACTTTGATATTGTCAACCCTCAAAACATGTCATACACGCTGGCATATATATATTTATATAGTGTGCGGCTACTGTTCATTTATGGTTATTTTGACAGGTAAAAAAACTCATATTCTACCAGGGTTCGTAATAAAATCAACTTTAAAATATACATTATATCGTACAGTTGCACTCATTGTTCTAATGTCACATTACATTATAGTATTATTTATTTTGTTATCATATTAGTGTTCTACTATTGATTGATGATTTATTGTATGATTTGTCTGTGAAGAAAAGTATTGTATGAATGTGTTGTTACCGTGTAAATCTGAGTAAGAATGAAAATTTATAGACAGGAAGCAAAGGAATGGATCCAGAACATACTTTTGAGTAGATCCGGTATCCGTATAGCCTCAATCTATGATATACGAGACACAGGGACATTGCATGTACATGATTCATATACCCCTACAACACATATACCAGATTGACAAGACTCTGGTACGAAACATATGCATACACTATGAGAGCCGGATCTACTCAAAAACTTGTATACCGGATCCATTCTGTTTTCTGTTCCAGAATTAGGAAACGTATTGTGTGATTGTGTTGTTACCATATAAACCTGAGTCAGTATGAACATTTATAGAACAGGAAATAATTTTCAGTAGATTTTTTATTTATGTAGAGTTGAACTAGCTATAAAATTGTAAAATCTTGGACACAATTATCTAAATGACTCAATATTTAAACAAAGGCCACTATTTGTAAAGGTGTTGCTGTACTGTAGTTAAATATCTTCCATATAATTAGATTCTATGGTTTCGTCTGCATTTTGCTGTTATTATATTATATTGCACATTATCAGATATCAAATAGGCATAGGCATTATATTAAAAACATTTTTTATATGATTTGTGAATGAAAAAGTATATGTGGGTATGTGTAGGCGATGAATACATTATTTATTGAACATATGTGTGCTTATGTTATGTGATATGCATCTTTATGTGATATGTGCCGTGTTTAGACAGATCAAATTATCGTTGAGCATTATCTTCTATTTGTGTGGCCTTTACTTTATCTTACTTGTGAAGACTGTACTAGCGACGGCATTCCATTTGGGCTTTATAGCCGTCAACAACAACAACTTTTACCTGTTGACACTTTATGCCGGAATATTTTCATTACTTGTATATCATTCATTATATGATTATCTCAATAAATCCTGACATCACAGTGGTTGAGACTTTAACCCTTTACTCCATGGAGTCGCTAATCTACTTACCTTAGTATGCTGGTATTGCGTACACCATCCCCATACTGGTAATTGAAAAATAATTGTCGATGACACCTGTTATGCAAATTGCATAAAAATGGAATACCTGTATAGTTTATGCATTAAAATACAGTAGTATGTACAGGTAACAGTATAATTAATAAAGAATAAAAAAATTTTTACAAAAATTGATGTATATTTTAAAATGTAAATCCAATTTCTGTAAAAATATTTTTTTATTCTTTATCACTGATTCAGTTAACTGTGGCAGTTTGGCGTTAAAATTTGAGTCTCCATTGAATAAAGGGTTTAATATTTACTGATTTTAAAGCTAACATTATGATGTACATTTACATGAATGTGTTTGAAATTGAGTCGCGATATGCTATGTTAAATGTTGGTCATGCTTCTACCTACCTTCAACCCTGCAGAAAAATTCAAATAAATATTTCTATGTATTTCCTTATGTTGACTTTTTATTTACTGCTCTTTAACATGGGTAAAAGTTGTCAGTCTAAATACTGATTTCAGTATTTTGACAAAAAATTGCACTATGCAATATATAATATAATGTATACCAAAAAACATCTAGTTCAATATGTTGACATGAACATATTAGTATTTTGTCTAAAACAATAGTGATGGGACATTTAAAAGTCAGAACCATGGATTGTAGGACACAGTAGCTATATACTGATGGATAGTAAGGCACCAGTCAATTAAAACCACTGCCCCAACCCTGTGGAATGACAGGAATTTTTACTTTTGATTTTTCAATTCAAAGGTAAAATCCCTGCCCCCCAGGGCCATACAGATGGTAAAAACCCCACAAATGACCCTAAACATCACAGTTATATATATTCCTGTTATTTAGACTTGAAACAAAAGCCCCACACTTGAGAGTGGTGTGTGAGTGTGGGGACATCAGAAAGGTACAAACACAGGACAGTTCCCCTACTTGGGGCAGGGGTCCTTCAATTCTGGAAATCCTGTTATTTAATGAAAAAATTCAAAGAATTGACAAAGTTATGGTCATTTGAAGTTCCATAAGCTGAATTTTAACAGCAGAACAATGTTTGAAACAAAGTCGTGCTGTAGGGATGTGTGCTAAATGGTACCTGCAACAGACTCGCGACTCGTTTTCATGATTGGTTGTTTTGCTTAAGTAGGACCCCCCCCCTGTTAGGACGGGGGGGGGGTCTATTGACTGATTAATAAATTGTTGTCTTGGGGGGGGGTTCTATTGACTGATGAATAAATTGTTGTGATCATGGAGAAAAGGGTTAAACATCTTCATACTGCTTATTGGAAAATTGATTACTTCACATACATTGTATATACTGATGGGACTTTTATAAGACAGAATCATGGTGTAAAGGATTAAAACATGGATGCTGATGGAGTCTGAAAAGGTTTAATCATTGATTAAAGGGTTAAATTTGATAATGCAGTCTATGTTGAGTTTTTCTTGTATGTGGTACTCGGTGTCTGTCCTTTAACAAATTCTTAATAATATCTGCTCAGTAAACCCAGTTCATAGAGTCCTAAACTGGTATCCAGCAAATAGTTCCAGGCCGTAGCCATGCTGAGGCGCACAGAGCACTTGCCTTGGTGATCATTTGAAGAATTGCCACGTTCTGAAGAAATAAATGCCTCAAATATACCATAGACAGTTTTTGCCTGTATGATTACTTGTCTCTTGATATTACCCTGGGTACACTTGTTTGATAACGGGTTAGTCTGGAGTTATCCTTCCATTACAATGTCTATGATCATCTTATCCACATGTGGAGAAGTTGAGATGCTTGCGGAAGTGCACATTATAGCACAGAGAATTTGACATGATCCTGACCTTTATGCATGAATATATTACAAGGTTCTTGCGTTGAATATATAAATTTCCGCGAGCATAACGTGCAATATCGGTCCTATAGATTTGTGTTGGTATTACACATCGAACGTCCTCGTGATACTTCCCGCTTATAAAAACATGCGCCCGGCGTTCTAAATATGGACAATTTATCAGCTGTTAAATTATGCTAATTAAAGGTCGAGAGTCAAGTCAAATTCTCTGGACTATAGTACTGGTTGATTAATTCATTCTAGGGAAAACTGGTTTGGTTCACTTTCTATCTGCAAATATGTGACAGAAAAAAAATGAAACCATAATGAAAAAAAGATCTATTGTGTTATTGCTGGCACTTACAATGTGTTACATACCATCAAAGAATTCCTTTGAAAACACATAAGGATTAACCTTTTGTTTATTATCACTGATTTGCATATAAGGTATTCAGCGTGAGTTTATTACGGCACAGGTTTTCTGGCACCATATTGCAACCGTGAAATAATAACATTTTGATCTACTTTCTTAAGATTACTTTAGATTAGTATTTGATACATTGCATTAATTTCGTTGTGTTATTTAATTAGATTGTATGTGTAACGGCTGTTACAATGTGTCTTATGATACATCTAGTATAGAACATGGTTAATGAAGTCACCTATTCACAAATAGAGAACCAGCTGGGCCAGAATGTAACTTACTAACTGCTATGATACTAGTAATTATGATTTTTTTTCTGGGAGTAATTATACCCCACCTACATTATGAGACTGCCCAGTCACATTATCCCAGCCCTCGATACGGATCACCAAAGGCAGGATCTATTACTGTACCTTTTTAGCTGATGCCCGTATCACTCAGACATTACTGGTAATCGCCAGACCATATTCCTATTATGTTACATGATATTTGGTATTTGTTGGTTATTCAAGTCTTACACTAAGAGGCACTTATAACTGTGCACTTTTCAATTCCTAATAACTTTTTTGTTTGTCAATATTTCTTAACGAAATTTTGTGTAACTGGTTGTTAGTCGACGCACAACGTCATCTAATATTTAAATTTTACGGTTCAATGAATATTGCCCATTGGACTGTGAAAACAACAATTCAACGAATTGCACGAGAAAATCGTGAAACAGCGGGAAATAAAATAACACGTGGTAGTTTTCATTAAATGCATTACCCGTTAACCCAATAAAACACAAAATAAAATATGTGTCTAGAATGACGCCATGACGTCGCGTTTATCAACACAGGCGTCTCAATGTTACTGTTGGAATATAATTAATTTTGGCGTTCCAAAAGTTAAATTATTTGTTATGCAACCATTTAAGCCCCTGTAGATATTTGGAGCCATATTCTACCTGACTGTCTATTTTTTCATTGTTAAAATTTGTCAACGTCATTTCTCTGCAATGGCTGGTCCAATTTCAACGTATCTGGATACGTGCGGCATGTTATGCTTGGACCAACTGTCACGGAGATTGCCCTTCAAATATGACGTCAATGCGACAACATTGCATAAAACGCCCAGAAGGACACGTTGTTAACTGTTGGAAAACTGTGCGCTTTAAACAGGAGCAGATTTCGTGAATTCACAATTTTACGCAACGCTTAATAATGTGCTAGCGTTTCCTAAATCATGTGTGGTATGAAATGAAATGTGCTAAACTATTATCACGCATCTTTTAACTACGCTTACTGCAAATTACAACAAAATATACCCACTAAATACTGAGATAGTGAGATTTGAGTAAGTGCACAGTTATAAGTGCCTCTAAGTGTACACTATACTTAGCCAAACATTACATGACATATTGTGCACCCACCGGTAACTGTATCATTGATTATGAGAGAAAAAATACATGAATATAATAATAACTACATGTATATAAATTTTACCCCAAAAAATTAGTTTTCTCTCTTAATCAATGATACAGCTACCTGTGAGTGCACCCACAATAATGAGAATGGCGGGAGAATTTGGTACGTTCCAAAAAGGTGGATTAATCAGGTGTGCATGATTGTTTCATTTTGGCCTCATCAGAGTACAAGCATTATCATATTGTCCTCTCTCCTGTCATGTATTGTCTATTATGCGTACATGTCTCTAACAGTCCCCATGTCTACTACAATGTACGTGAACAAATTTATGAACTGTCTTTTGTGATTGTGTTTAATTAAACAGATATTTATTGTTTTGAATTGTTACATATACATTTCTAGATATATGGTGTTATAAACGTGCTGGTCATGATGAATAAAACATTTCTGGCTAACATGCATGTTCCTTCTTGTCCTCACCACATGATTATAAATACTCCCGTCTTTCCACGCATGCCTCTGCTTTCAGGTGAATGGCTGAATGGTATGTTTTGAAATTTAGTAATTATTTCTTTGCATAAGTTTTTATGCCACTTTCAGCAAGTCCAATCATACACTATGGCCATGTCACCTAACAAGTTTTCCTTAAATTCGTTAACAGTCATGTCTCCACTGACACATTCACAAAGAAAGCATAACTGCACTGTCATTGAAGAACATAAAAACAGTCCAGGCTCATCAAGGGGAATCGGTGGAGGATCTTCCGTGTGACTCCGGAGTTCTAGCAACTTTATAGGCCACGTCAATAAACTGGAATCGAATGTGTCTGTTTCTTGCTCTACCAGCTTAACATACAGGGTCCGATCCCCGTCCATCAAGGAAATCAAAGGTTGATCATCTGTGTGACAGTCACGAAGCATCCTAAGCATAAACTTAAATATTTTGACTTAAGTTGAAAATTTGTGCAGTTCATATGTACCGCAATTTGAAGAATAATCCACGAGTGATTATTGTAGCTGATGCTTCGTAACTATGTAAACTACATTTGTATTTTAAAATCATCTTGCTTTTCTATCTTGGAATTTGGCTGATGCACATAAGACAATTTATGATTTTGAGAAATTTCTAAGTTTTCAGCTAAGATGCTTTGTGAATGCCATGATTATAAACTTTATAAAGCCTTATCATGCTCAAACTCAAGTATGAAACTTGATAAGCTCCTTTAGAAAGTCCAACAATACAATAATCTTTACTAAATAAGAAAACATTACTCTGTTTTCTTAAAAGCTGTTCATGTAATATAAACGTTTCAATGAATTTAGTAAGAGACATTTTAATTTTAGAAATATTTAAAAGAGCACGAAGTTGAGCAGGAAAAAATCTTAAACGTTTATAATCATGGGGGCCAGGTGACAGTGATAAAAAGTTCAGCACTTCAACATGTACAAAAACAATGACTAGGTGTATATATATGCCATCAATTATTCTTGCCACTTTGGCCCCTGCGAACAGGGCTTCTCAGTTACATGGACAACATGATGGGAAAATACGACATTATGTCAATATATACCAAATGCATCTCATGAAATTCAGGATGGTATTTAAATGATGCATATTTGCACAACGTTTTCTTAATCGGTTCAGTTTTTCTAACTAAAAGACGTGCATAAACATTGATTTCTTGACCCTTATCAAAACTAGAGTAGTATATTTCTGTCACATGAACGTTTGGTTTTGAGTCCACTCGGTGATTGAAAGTCAACACACACACGCACACACTGATGTATCAAGCATAGCACCATAACATACATTTAACTTAATTTTCTTTCAATTCCATACATGTGCCATAGCTGGTCATTTTAAACACGCGGAACATTAATTTTCGTGTGAAAACAAACTTAAATCAGAAATCATTGGCCATGTGTTATTCGGTAATAGAATTACTTGATTAAAACAAGGAATTATTTTGTTGTACAAAATTAGATTGCGCACAACTTATTGTTGCCATAGCAACATTTGAGTTACGTGATTGTATATGTGACTTAATTACTATACTTAAAATCTATGATGTTTTCAAGGATATTTGATAGATTTAATTACTATTTCGGATCGCCATTGATCAGTTGTTAGTGCTACAGTGTATAATAAAGCACAGGCTGAAAATGATCACCATGAATGTTGCATACAGGAAGATAATACTTTGAAAAAAATGTAATTACTTCCAGAAACATCACTTGCGACAGAAAAACAGTTTATTAACTACATATTACCAGAAAGTTTCCTTCCTGTCCGTAATTTGCAGGTTTTCAGATTATATATTCCTTACTTCTGATGTTGGTAGTCGAGAAACTACGAGGGGTGATCAACAAATACATGAATCGCCATCATTTTACGCGTATTCGTCATTGCAGGTATTTTGTACTTTCAGGATATGTAGAAGGTACATTTATGTCAAATTGATTCCCGATTGATCGTTGGTATTGTCTGATTCCTTTATTTCAAACGTTGCGATTTAAAACAATAGCTATGACCCATTCGTGCGTTAGTACGATGATGTCCTAATAAGTGTATTTAAATGGACAAAGGTAAAACGTTACATCCATGATGTCAAACGAACAATTTGAACCCAAAAGCCTAACTCAAAATGCGTAGGAAAACGAACTTTGGCAATGAACTTACTAGGGGGAACCCTCGGTTTTCCCATTACATACAATCTCAGAAATCACTACAATTGTAACTGTGTAATTTCTCCACAACCAATTCATCCGAGCAAGAAACAAGTGCCAGCAAATCTCGTAATTTTTAACAATTTTTAAGAAACTTTGTTTATAACAATTGAATTATCTTTTATTTGTTTGTATTGTTTGAACTTTTTGAAAAAAATGTCGATGGATAATGTATTTGTGCAAATAAATTCCTACGCGCTCTAAAATGACTAATGATTTTTGACGGTCGATAAAAATGTCACTGTTAAAAGTAACCCGTTGAGCAGAAGAAGTTTACACAATTCATGGTTTTAACATTCATATTACAGTTTAGCTAAAACTTCTTATCTAACGTGTGCTAATTTTTCATTATTTACAATATTTATTATTTGAATATTTTGTGTCTACCGTTAGAACGACCCTTTTTCCAGCGCTGTTATATAAATTCTTATATAAGCGTCTCCAAGTTATAATTATGACATGCAACAAACAACATGACACCAAGTTGGTTGGAAAGGTCTGGCATGTCACACGTATACCAGACGTTTAATTTTCAAAGTACAAACACAAATTAAATGTTATCAAAATATAGCATGGCATAAAGTTGGGCTATCATAGTCCACAAACAAATACAGTAACAAAATTCAAATCTCAAAGGTACAATGTTTATAAAATAGAAAATTCCAAAATGTTTCCTAAATCTAAAATTTTGTAAACATCTCTTAAATGCAATACAAAAAAGTTAATGAATAATGATTTACATCCCTCCCAGAACCTATAGAATACCAATGTGAATGTCACAAAACAAATTTAACGGAGGGTGGTGGGGAAGGCATGAGGATACAAATGTAAAGTAAACTCGGAACCAAAACAGTTGGTAGATACCCAAAATCCTCTGCGATGATGGGTATGATATAAATTGAAACCAAAATAAAGATGTACCGGAATGGGTACATCGGTTTAGGTAAAAAGTCAAACAAAATAGTGCCAACGCAAATGTAAACTACTTTATACTGTTACACTAATTGTTCGAGCTATTCGTACTCTATCCAGTTCGTATGCAGGTAGAGTTATGGAAAAAAGACTCTTTGTAGTTTTCAGTTAATAGGTTTTTTTATTTTCTTGCGCCCATGTTAATAGTATTGATTGAACAATTTAAACTGAATAATTGAAGACTTTTGATCCGTTAAACTACCACAGATTATCAGCAAAAAATAGGCGTCTGACGTTAGAACAACTGTTTTTTCCGAGCGCTGAGCTGAGTATACAATTTGTACATTTGTGTTTCGACCCCTCTTGCATTCGTTCTCGCTAATCGTACCCTATCGGGGTGGTTTATAAGTTATATATGCAGCCGAAGGATTGTGGAATTAAGACTTATTGTATTTTTTAGACGCTGGATTTTTTCATTTTCTTGCGACCATTCATTTCCTATCCGATTTCTTACATTATTTATGTTTACAACTAAATAATTAGCGTGGAAACGTTTTAACAAATGTTTGTATTCTATTTATTACGCGAGTCTGACCTGCAATACTGTATACCAGGACCGGTATGTCTTGTTGTCCATAGGCACATTCGATGTTTGATAATTCATATAAAGAGCATCTTATGAAGTAATGTGAGTGAAAAACGGAAAATACGGGGAATCGAACTCACAATGTGGCATATTATTTAGAACTACAGTAGGTGCATTGCCTTCATGAGCTCTGTAATTGTGATAGGTCCGTTGTGGTGTGATTTAAATGAGTCAGCTGCTATCGCGTCTCTGAGACCTTGTCACAATAATTTACATTTTTTTAAAAATCCATTACCATTAAAGATGAAACCCAATATAACCAAGATTGTAATTCCCCCCAGTAACAATACTTCAGTACTTTGATTTATTTCTGCTGAGAAATGATTCGGTTGGTGTACTGGTGTTTTTAAAGAGGTCCGTTTATAGAGTCCCAGACGGTCGCAAGCGGCAGATCCGGTTTCGAAAACGTCAATTACACAGGCTGGATGGTTTATGCTAATATGTGACAATAACTACAATTAATCGAGGGGTTGGGAGCGTCAGTTACTTGAGGAAGATCAAGGGTATGTCAGGACTGGTCATTTAATTTCAATGGGTCAAAAGTTCGTGCAATTAGTGAAAGCAACCAATTCCAACAATTTCGAAGGGACGTAATTTCAAAGATTTCGGTTTTCATGAAAAATGGGAAGGTCAAAATTCACGCAAATTATCCGCAAAAATTAAAAAATCAAACAGATATAATAATTGTTACTAGTAAATACTAATATCATATACTAGTCAACTTCACAAAAATCCAGTCTTATACATGTACCTGACTGGACATGGAAGCAAGTATGGCATCCACAAACTTATTTAGAGGTAAAATTATTCATTTGCGGAAATCCACGAAATAAAATCCCCTACGAATATTAGAGATTTTACAATATGGCTTTGAAAAGTATAAAACGCCAAAAACCTGATTGAAAATCCCGTTTGCTTGTGCATCACTCCAAGTTGGCAAGATATAGCAAGTACTTTATACATGAACGTATTAAGGTGAATACTGAATCATATGATTGATTTTTGATTAAGCTCAACAGCTTGCGTACAATTGTAGTCAATAACTTGGATACGCGGCTCAGTGAGTCGCATTAACACCAAGAGCGGATTACGTATGCAAGGCCTTCTCACCTTAATTTATGGAAATCGACTTTATGACTACCATGATTGAATATTAATAAGGTTTTCTAAAGTGAAACTGAATTTTCAATGCCTCGTTTCGACATGCATTTTACCCTATATACCCATTGAAATTGTTGGAGAGTTCATATCTAATGTATGGTTTAAACATGTCCTGGTGACCACTGGGGCTTGTCCAATGACTTCGGGCGGTATTTAACATGTACATGCAACCCAATTTCAGATTACTACGAGACTATGTGTCTGAAATATGTGCCCCGTATATCGACGCGTATTGATAAACCTAATCACTGTATGACTTACTAGGAGACTATAAAATTCAATATGTATGACTTATTGCGATAACCGGAGGTTAACTCGTTTAAATACTGTGCATATGTCCCACTCTGATTGTAATATCTCCACTTGTTTTTTGCATTAGTGTAAATAGTGTTTATGACCAATTTTGGACGATGTCTTAGTCCCTGTGTGTTTGGTACATATATGTTGAGACGCAATCGAGTTAAAGTGCGGTGTGTTTCTAAAGTACCTAGCCACACAGTGTATAAACATGTCCACTTCCGGTTATCGCAATAAGTTATACGCGTTGAATCGTATAGTATCCCAATATGTCATACAGTGATTTGGTTTATACGCGTTGAACCAACCCGCCCGAACATTTCTATCATATACCTACCGATATACGATCATATGAACACTAGTATATTATAGGCAAAGTCGTTTAATTAATGTGATTCCCAAATTTTAAATTTTTCTGTACAAGAGGTATCAAACACCTGGTTTTTATGAAGAACACACTCATGATAGTGAATGTGCAAACCCATAACAGTTTTGCTCGGCTAGTTTTCAAGATTTTTTTTAGATTTTGGGGAACCCCCCCCCCCCCCCCCCCCCCCTAAAAACTGATACTTGCATTTCACCGAAAAAGTTTGACATTTAATTACATGAAACTTTGCATGCACGAAATTTCGTATATACGGAAACTCACGATAATGTTTGTTTTAGACTATGCATGTTATATGTATTTTAATGATATTTTAAAATATGTGATTTTTTCATTTTTAAGTTATACGAAAAAAATTGTTAAACAACATACTGTTTTCGTTCATGCAACCAGTAGAGTAACTATTATTGAAGTTTTTTCCCAAATTTCATGGCAGTTGCTTGGCTAGATATTTTTAATTGACACTTTAGTGATTTCGGAAATGTCGAAAACCAGGAGAGTTTACAAAATACATCAACGTTTTGAATACGTTGTATCCAGTTTTCGCGATAATTAGTTTTTGAAAATGTGTACATTTAAAGTTGAGCCCATGCTCTTTTGCATTAGCTAGTCTATATTCTTAAGAAATAAATGCAAAAGAACCTTCCTCTAAAGTAGTCGGGATGCTTGCTAAACAAATATTAAAACTTGGATAAAATTTTGTGTGGGCGCATTATATTACGTTTCACATACGTTGTAGCTAGTATTCGCGAGTGTTGATGTTTCAGTGTTTGGAATAAATGGCACATAAAATTTCAGCCATAGCTTTACTCTGCGACCTTATTATAGTATAATATAGTAATAACTATACAGTAAATTCGCGATTTGAAGACATGAGAACATGCTGACACATCAATTTTTTCGTACTATTTCATCATGGTAGTCAGACGCTTTCAATACGTCTTATTTACACCGATTTCTAAAATTCCGCTGAACTGTAGAGTTGGGAATCACCTTAAATAGGAACTATAGAAACTGAAATGTTCACCCTATCGATAATACACAAGTGACAAGTCATTCTAGTTGTGATTGAAGATGAAGATGGTCTACTCTGTATCCATACTGACCAAAACAGCTTACCGGACAGTTTCGTCGTGAAACGTCCGCTATTTCTGTTAAATGTTGCAATGCGTAAATTAGACACGATTATTTTGTGGCGTACTTTGCACTCGGAAGCTTAGTTTCGAACTACTTTTTTCGGAATTACATGTAGTTGAAAATAACATGCTACGAGGGGTGTTCGGAAAATTTCGTACATAGCGTTCTACATGTATATTGTTATTGGTCAATCGTTTGTCATACTTGTTTTGATTGGCTGATAGTTGCTAAGTTTGATTACAATGAACCGTTTGTGTTGATTGGAAAATAATGTTCGTGGATGCACTAATCATGAAGTTTGAAAAGAAAATTTGACATTCACGAATTATTGCCCCACGAACTATTTCCATGTTGCAACCAAAGTCTTGGACTTGCGTGAGTGGCTAAGCCCTGCTGCCGTTTCTGTATAGCTTCGAATCATCGGTGTCTGTGCATGTACATTATGTCTTCATCGGTGTCTGTGCATGTACATTATGTCATCATCGGTGTCTGTGCATGTACACCGAGTCATCATCGGTGTCTGTGCATGTACATTATGCCATCATCGGTGTCTGTGCATGTACATTATGCGATCATCGGTGTCTGTGCATGTACATTGTGTCATCATCGGTGTCTGTGCATATACATTAATGTCATCATCGGTGTCTGTGCATGTACACCGAGTCATCATCGGTGTCTGTGCATGTACATTGTGTCATCATCGGTGTCTGTGCATGTACATTAATGTCATCATCGGTGTCTGTGCATGTACACCGAGTCATCATCGGTGTCTGTGCATGTACATTGTGTCATCATCGGTGTCTGTGCATGTACATTAATGTCATCATCGGTGTCTGTGCATGTACACCGAGCTATCATCGGTGTCTGTGCATGTACATTGTGTCATCATCGGTGTATGTGCATGTACATTAATGTCATCATCGGTGTCTGTGCATGTACACCGAGTCATCATCGGTGTCTGTGCATGTACATTATGTCATCATCGGTGTCTGTGCATGTACACCGAGTCATCATCGGTGTCTGTGCATGTACATTATGTCATCATCGGTGTATGTGTATGTACATTGTGTCATCATCGGTGTATGTGCATGCACATTATGCCATCATCGGTGTCTGTGCATGTACATTGTGTCATCATCGGTGTATGTGCATGTACATTATGCCATCATCGGTGTATGTGTATGTACATTGTGTCATCATCGGTGTCTGTGCATGTACGTTATGTCATTTTATGACTACAAACTAAGTAAATTATTTTACATGCTATGTGAAGAACTATTGGTAAATCAGAAGTTTTGACCTGTTCATGGTGTCAATAAATTATAGTTTCACTATATATATTCGAATCCCGCTGTCTTTTTCATTACCTAGACTCCCATTTCATCTTATGAATACAGACGCCCAGTGGTATACTTGGCCACTGTTGATAAGTGACACAGAAAGTAACCAGAGCAAGACACTAAAATAATACAGGCAATATTGAGATATGAATGGATTTACTCGGAAACCTTATCTTCCATCTACAGTGAAGTTCCGCTAATAAGACCAGTCAAAACGGTGGTCTTAATAGCGAATCGGTCTTATTAGCGGACCTTTTTTGTTCTAAATTTAATACTTTGGGACATTAAACTGGCAAAAATCTGCATGATTTCAAAATAATAAAAGTGGTCTTAATAGCGGAACTTTACTGTACTAGTATAATATGGTAGACGAACACAGACATACGTATACCACCATAGAACCGGTGTCCGCTTCAATAGCGAAATGTCTAGGGTTCGAGACTAGACCCCAATCTCACGAAGCATCTCAAGAAGAAATATCATCTCAAATTGAGATTTTGCTCAAATTAGAATCAGAATTTAAGCTCAACCTGAACGGCAAGCTCCTAAAATTTTACTGTAATAAGCTCATAGTAATGTTACTGTTGTGATGCCAATTTTGAGTCCAGCCTCATATGGATACTAATTCCAAGAACCACGAAATATTTGATCTAAGAATTAGCTCAGATTGAGATGCTTCTGGAGATCGGGGCCAGACTGCGACATAAGTCAATAAATGCCCGGTATAATGTGCATGGTGTACAGCACCGATACAGGCGAGACTACCCCTGCGTTACAAACCATTTCGTCTCAAGTTGGGTGGGTTGGTATAAATATTCATTGGGGATTTAATTTCGTCTTTGAGGCCATCCTCGAAATCCACGAAATTAAATCCCCCACGAATATTAATGATGTTAAAGTAGCATGTTAAATATTGTAGACGAGTACAATTATTAAAAAATGTACAGTTTTTTATTGGCACTCAGAATGAAAAATTAAAAACACTCTGGTTATTGCTGTTTACCTATTAAAGCACGCGAATTTCTGTCTTTTAACACACTATTTTAAATGTTAGGTGTTTTATTTGTATTGTCTGCCATTTTATTGATGCTTTGTATGTTTGTAAGTTTTAATGCTTGTTTTTGTTTGATGATCCCATGGGAAATCATCGGTAAAGTCAGTCAGTCAGTCAGTCAGTCAGTCAGTCAGTCAGTCAGTCAGTCAGTCAGTCAGTCAGTCAGTCAGTCAGTCAGTCAGTCAGTCAGTCAGTCAGTCAGTCAGTCAGTCAGTCAGTCAGTCAGTCAGTCAGTCAGTCAGTCAGTCAGTCAGGCAGGCAGTCAGGCAGTCAGGCAGCCAGGCAGCCAGGCAGCCAGCCAGCCAGCCAGCCAGCCAGCCAGCCAGCCAGCCAGCCAGCCAGCCAGCCAGCCAGCCAGCCAGCCAGCCAGCCAGCCAGCCAGCCAGCCAGCCAGCCAGCCAGCCAGCCAGCCCGCCCGCCCGCCCGCCCGCCCGCCCGCCCGCCCGCCCGCCAGCTATTTCTTTTAATATATTGTATTGATACATAATATAATAATTATTTATTATTACTATTATTATATAGTTCATGGCATGGTTGACTCAGTTTCAGGATAATGTGACTGGTTAGTATCTACATGACTAAATTACATCAAACATCTCACAAAATATCAAAATATTTGGTAATGTTTTGTACATTATTTTCGTCGTTATTCAGATTTTTTCAAATGGCCTGTCTTAAGCTCCTGGGTCACGAAGCAGTACTAACAAGCCCCCCCCCCCCTAAAGTAACGGACAACGTTAATTTTAGAGATGATTTTGAGATTGTCGCAATATCGATGTGGTCTTTGAGTAATTATTTTACTATAGATCTATTTCAATGTGTTGAAACCAAACTTTTCCACTTGTCCGATCACAGCTATCATTCGAGGCACGTTTTCATTTAAAATTCATATATCAACATTCCCTGTTTTCAACGTATCTAATGTATAGTAAAATCTGTATAAATGCTCTATTCACACCCAACGGGTAACGCCGTCTTGGGCACAGCGTGTGAAAATGACGTTTGAAAACTAAACCACAGTTCACAAAAATAGCATCGACACCAAGTTTTAATGAAAACTCAGTAAATTTTAATAAGATGCAACTTGTTCATATTCAGACATTGGTGTGAGGTTTGATGGTGAACTATATGGAGATTATTTCATTTTCTTTGAGTTGTAACTAATATGATGACTTTGAGATTTACTATAATATGATAGCTCAACCGTTTATACACCCAAACGTCCCAGTGTCACATTTTATGCAGGTTGATTCAATGTTTATAAGGTAAGTATTTTAAATGTTTTACATAAATTATAAAGTGTTGTAAATTATTCGCTTTATTCAACATATGGCTCCCTGAGTTTTTGTTGAATATTTTATTTAAATTATTTTAAACTTGCACCAGTGTTATATGTGCAGACTGTCAATTACACTGATTGACACGTTTTCGGTAGTTTCTATGCATCGTTTTGAGTTTTTAACGGAGGAATAAGGTTTACTAAAAACGAATTTTGTTCTACCTGGTAATGTTATAGTTTAAAACAATTTATTTCTGTATTTTGTCTGTTTTTATCATCAGGGTGTCCCATATGTAATAAGTGTTACCATTATCACCGAATGTCATGAGAAAATGCTTGATCTCATCTGGCGTTGTCATATATCAATGAAAAGCTAACATTTCATCAATACGTATAATTATATAGAGCATGACCATATTACTATCAATTTAACATGGGAATCATCAAGATTCTTGCTTTTTTCTTACTTTTTTTCGAACAATGCGTAATAGGAGTCACCTTAATGTACGGTGTCAATTTGCGAAAGAAAAAAATATTTTCAAATTACAATTGAAACACGTGGACTATCCTCATAATAATTATACTTTTTATTAATTATATTTTAGTGTTCTACTTTATGTTTCTATTTCAAAACGTTATATTTGCCTCACAATTACTTTTAAGTTTCGCCCCAATTATCCGAACAACGAGTGACTTGTGTTTTTCGATCTATTTGCCCTGCTAAGAGTTTGTGATACGTCGTTCCATTTGTCCTACTATGAATTTGTTATGTAGTTCCATTTGCAATTCTGTAAGTGTGTGTTATGTCGTTCCATTTTTTCTGCTATTCCATTTGCAAAGCTATGATTTTGGGTTATGTCGTTCCATTTGCCTACCATGTGTTTTTGTTATGTCGTTCCATTTGCAATGCTATGCTTTTGGGTTATATCGTAGCATTTGCAATGCTATAATTTTGGTGTATGTCGTACCATTTACAATGCTATGCGTTTCGATTAACAATATATCGTTCCATTTTCCCTGCTGTGCGTTTGTGTTATGTCGTTCACTTTGCCCTGCTATGAGTTTGTGTTATGTCGTTCTATTTGCAATGCTATGAGTGTGTGTTATTTCGTTAAATTTGTCCTGCTATGAGTTTGTGTTATGTCGTTCCATTTGCCCTGCTATGAGTTTGTGTTATGTCGTTCTATTTGCAATGCTATGAGTGTGTGTTATTTCGTTAAATTTGTCCTGCTATGAGTTTGTGTTATGTCGTTCCATTTGCCCTGCTATGAGTTTGTGTTATGTCGTTCTATTTGCAATGCTATGAGTGTGTGTTATTTCGTTAAATTTGTCCTGCTATGAGTTTGTGTTATGTCGTTCCATTTGCCCTGCTATGAATGTTAATTATGTCGTTACATTAATTTTACCCTGCTATGAGTGTGTGCTATGTCGTTCCATTTGCCCTATGAGTTTTAATTATGTCGTTCCATTTACCCTGCTATGAGTGTGTGCTATGTCGTTCCATTTACCCTGCTATGAGTTTGTGTTATGTCGTTCAATTTATCCTGCTATTAGTGTGTGTTATATCGATACATTTACCCTGCTATGAGTTTGTGTTATGTCGTTCACTTTGCCCTGCAATGAGTTTTATTATGTCGTTCCAAATACTCTGCTATGAGTTTGTGTGATGTCGTTCCATTTGCCCTGCTATGAGTTTGTATTATGTCGTTCCATTTGCCCTGCTATGAGTTTGTGTTATGTCGTTCCATTTGCCCTGCTATGAGTTTGTGTTATGTCGTTCCGTTTGCTCTGCTATGAGTTTGTGTTATGTCATTCCATTTGCCCTGCTATGAGTTTGTGTTATGTCGTTCCATTTGCCCTGCTATGAGTTTGTGTTATGTCGTTCTATTTGCTCTGCTATGAGTTTGTGTTATGTCGTTCCATTTGCAATGATATACGTTTGTGTTATGTCGTTCCATTTGCAATTCTAAGAGTTTAAATTATGTTGTTCCATTTGCCCTGCTAGGAGTTTTATTATGTCGTTCACTTTGCCCTGCAATGAGTTTTATTATGTCGTTCCAAATACTCTGCTATGAGTTTGTGTGATGTCGTTCCATTTGCCCTGCTATGAGTTTGTATTATGTCGTTCCATTTGCCCTGCTATGAGTTTGTGTTATGTCGTTCCGTTTGCTCTGCTATGAGTTTGTGTTATGTCATTCCATTTGCCCTGCTATGAGTTTGTGTTATGTCGTTCTATTTGCTCTGCTATGAGTTTGTGTTATGTCGTTCCATTTGCCCTGCTATGAGTTTGTGTTATGTCGTTCCATTTGCAATGATATACGTTTGTGTTATGTCGTTCCATTTGCAATTCTAAGAGTTTTAATTATGTTGTTCCATTTGCCCTGCAAGGAGTTTGTGTTATGTCGTTCCATTTGCCCTGTTATGAGTGTATGTTATGTCGTTCCATTTGCTCTGCTATTAGATACTGGGGTTTATTGGAAAGGTCGTGTGGTAGTTAAGGTTGAAAATATGACAGTAGGTTATTCTTGCTACTGAAGAAAGTTACCAGACACCGTTTTGGTCAAAACGACTATATAGTGTGCATTCCTGAAAGGTGGTTGGCTCCGACAAGAAGACTCGCCACAAGAACTGCTAAATCTTATATAGGTGTTCCATCGAATACTTACCTGACATTGGCTTATATAATATGTTTTCAAGAAAGCCAACACTTTTCGTTCATACCGTTTTATGTGCTATACTGAAACTTATATAATATTGGTTTACAATTTATTGCAGTAGCTTCATATTTCTTACACATCTGGCTGTTTACGTAAGGTTAGTCTCAACTCTGTATATTATTATTAGTATCATTAAAATACACGGTTATAAAACGATGTCAATATAATGAATAAATTTGCATGTTAATGCTATGATTGAAAGTATTTAATTTGCATTAATTATTATTTAAGTAATTTCCAGTAAATTGTCGAAAGTCTTGATGACTGTATTAGTGTTTGTACCCATCAGAACTGTATTAAAACATCTATGGTTTAATGTTGGTGTGTTAACGTTAGCCTTCGAACAGCAGGTTTAAAACTTCCGTGTCGTCACCACAGGCGCTCGTATAGCTTTGTACAATTTGAGTAATTGAATTGATCGAATGATACCGTGGTAAGTTCCTGGTCATTAGGGGTTTTCTAGAGACTCCTCATTAGGGGTTTCCTAGAGACCCCCTATCACACGAAAGTCGGAATGTCATAGGAATAGCAATTCGAGGTAGGTTCTTGTATGTTCGAAATGTATCCTGTCTGCATTCCGAGTGAATTCCATATAAAAAATATACTAGTCACTTCGAATGCAGTTTTTTTTACAAATTCTGTAAAACTTTGTATATTCACTTAAAATACTCTTTATTTTCTACTTTACTATTTTTCGACGATTGTGAGACAATTATTTGTAACTTATATTAATCACTCGACGCCTCCTTCCTTAGTTATTCATCGCCAGAGAAGCCAAGATCCTATTTATGCTGAGCGTCTAGCAAGAGAATGACTGGTACCATTTTTTTATTTCGTCTATGGTATGGCGCGGTCTGAGATCGAACCAGGGACCTCCCGCACGTCACGAGAATTTTAAACATTCTGCTGCTCGATGTCTAACAAGAGATCAGTGGCATTCTTTTTTATTCAGTAAAACCAACAGCAATCAAATTTAGTATACTCTTTTTAAATGTAATCTTATGAAGTTTATGCGTTAAAACAATGATACATACATAAAAAACATGAAAAAATATCGCGTGTCATTTCATGAATATGCACCGGAACATTCCAGATATCGATATCATTGGATGAAACCTGTATTTATTTTTCGGAAATTCCGGAAAACGGGTTTTATCCTATAATATCAATGATACCAATGATAGCAACTCGTATGATTGTGATAAGGTCTAATCAGGTCTCGATTTATGTTCTCATCTTGTTAAATCTTGTTAATGAAGCCGCCTTGTCCAGTGATTGACTTCAATCAATAACGGCGGCAATCGTTAAAGCTTATAAATAGAAATACTCGCTTAAATTACCAGAGTAAAACTTTCTCTCTCTCATATCCTGTCAATATGAAAGACTGTTTCTGTTTAACACAGCCTGTCTCTATGATTCATCATTCATATTCCTCAGCTATATTCTGCGTTCACTAAAGCATAGCTAAGTTTTTACCTTATTTGGATATAATGCGAATATTGCTATAACCACGGAGTGACTACATGGATAGATGGACTTAAATGACCCCCTTTACAAGTCAGGAACAACCTAGGGAGAACTCAGCGGGTTTTCTTTGCTGTATATTACAGGAACATGGCTATATGAAAAAATCCCATCAACTTAATAACAGTACAGCAACAAAGCGCTTTAGTATTGAAGGTAGTATTGGCACACAAGTAGAATGTAATTAATATTGGGAATAAAATGGATAGAGTTAATATTGATAATCTATATGGGTGGTGTTGTCTTGGAATAAAAAACCACGAAAACACTGAAATAGGTCATTGTCTGTCTTTATAATGATGCATATATAGTTGGACCCCCATTATTTCGCGTACAAATAATCAATCCGAAGTACTTGTATCGTCCGAAATGAAAGTCGTTTCAGAAAAGAATTGTGATGCTGATAGTACGGAATAAAACAGCCTTCTTTGAATACCTGGTGAATTCAAATATTATAATCAGCTGTATAGCTTTGTCCGTCATGATATCTGACTACACGCTGATGCCAATGAATAAACGTTTTTTGTCCCTTTTAAGGCATTACCCGGAAGTGTGTTTTATCACATGTTTGACGTCGCAGCAGCGTAATAAAGCCATCATTTATTTTTGATAATACACTAGTGTAATAAAGCTATCACGCGACGTCATTCAAAGGATAGACGACGTCGTCAAAATTGCGTGTTTATTATAGTGAAAAATAAGTAGCTATTTAATGTTTCGGCCGGAAAAGGCTAACATGTGATAAAAAGAACATTACATTTGTGACTTTCCACATTGAATTTATTAAACTCGTTGAAAAAAATCGATAAAATGCTCGACAGAGCCTCGCATTTTATTATTTTATTCAACTCGTTTAATAAATTCAATATGGAAAGACACTCATGTAATATCCTCTATATAATTCTGTTTCGGCATTCGGAAATATCACACGTACATTATGTGTGACCGTTACGCACGCACATAAATAGCATACTTACGGCCAAACATGACATTAAAGTCAAAATCTGGGTTGTTGTAGTTCGGTTTTCTTACTACAAAATTACACCATTATTATTAGAAATTTGCAAAAATCTACTACGGGAGAGGACATCCCTCCCGACAAATCATACCCACTACAATATCATATTTAAAGTCTGGCTACGTCCCTGGAAGTAGTCTTATTAGCGGAATGTTACTGTACTTCTATATGTTTGTATGACTATCGTACCGGGAAGTACGGGGTTCCATATGTGCTCGAATAAGACCGAGGATATTCCGAACGTTTTGTCATGAGCAAAATAAGAACTCATTACAACAGAACGCCTCCCTCGTGGGAACGCATTTAGTTATAACATTCGCGACATCATGACAATGTCATTCATGACACCAACGCCATGTATAATAGTCTATAAGATGTACCGTTGAATTGCAAATAGCTTCAAGTTTCCAACGGTACCAACCTTTATAAGGATATCTAAAAAACAGTATCCTTCCACCTTAATTAATTTAGTATTCGTTTATAATGGCATCAACCTATTTGAAATGTTCAGCTAATTTGGCTAATGAGGCACCTTTATCATAACTGAAAACTAGCATTAGGTTTGGTTTAAATGTTGAGGTTGAAGAGAAGCGAAACAGTGAAAATGGTCTTTAAAACTTTAATACTCATGGTATTAATATGGTCTTATAATTGATGTGCACCTATATTTGGTGAGGTTTTGTGATTAAGTTAGTCTTTAATTTGATGAGGTTTTATGGTTAAGGTAGTCTTTAATTTGATGAGGTTTTATTGTTAAGGTAGTCTTTAATATGATAAAGTTCTATGATTAAGGTGGTCTCATAGTTAATGAAGTTTTATGATTAAGGTGGTCTCATATTTAATGAGGTTTTATGATTATGACGGTCTTACATTTGATGAAGTTCTATGATTAAGGTAGTCTCATATTTGGTTAGGTATTATGATTAAGGTAGTCTCATATTTATTGAGGTTTTATGATTAAGACAGTTTTATTATTGTGATAGTTATCGTCGCCCTACCAAGGTGTGTTGTATAATGCATTATAACATAATTATTTTTATTACATTTATAATAGAATCTAGTTATCAGTTGAAAAGTAAATGAATATTGGAAACCCTAGAGGCATACATTACGACAACTTATTTATTTTGATTCTGGGTTTTTTCCTAGTGTTGTTTTTGCATATTGACCACATGGGTAACAGCGGGCGGGTACTTGATACACGATTATGAGGATTTGTATGTTTGTCATGGTAGGAAAATGTACAGACTGTTGCCAAATCAATATATTAACATCCGAATCTATGTATTCTTAAAATGGTATTAATATAAATCGGAACGTTATTCGTCTATAGGCGGTGACATATTGCGCCGAACGGTCTCCCAACGATGGATTTAAATCGACGTGCTGAGTGTTGCCAAGTTACTTCCTTCCGATGACCACGTCTTGCGACATCAAAATTCTAGCTTGATGGCTTTGGTGTATGACGGTTGTACCTGAAGCGAGAGTTTCGTTGTAAGTTTTTTTAAATATTATGTTTAATTTTAGTATAGTTTATTTCTGTTAGATGCGTTTGACTTTTTATTATTCCGCTATAAATGTGGTGTTTATTCACAATTCCTTATTGAATGATGTCAGAGTTTTTTTTATTATTGTTTGTGATTATTATTTATTATGCGACTCATCATTATCTTGAAGGAAAAATATCGTCGCATTTACACGTTGTATGAGACCTAGGGCTTCGTGTTGTCTTCAAAAGTAAATTAAACTCATGAATGTGTGTTAATAACTAAAATATATTGTGACTTTCGGGTGATTTTATCATAAATATAGTTTATCGTATAATAAATATTTAATTGTACATGTAGTTGGTATAAGTATACTTTATTCACTGTTCAGAGCAGTGTGTTTAAATAATATATAAATAACAAAAAATAAAATGTGCCTTGTTTAATACATATAGTTCTATGAGCAAATTTGATGAACTTTTAGCGGTATGGTTGATCATAGCAATGTTCTGTTTATAGCACACTTTAATATACTAATAAAGAATTTTTTCATTTGATTTTTTTAATACGTGTAGATCGGTAGTTCGGGTCAGTACATGTATGAATATGTTATTCCATTATTGCTACAGGCGGCATCTAAGTACATGTAAGCATAGAATCATCACATGAACCCATAAAACTGGTCTTTTTAATGAGCTTAAATTTGTAGTCGAAATAAAGAACAATGCGGTGAAACGGACTTGAAGAAATTGTGTTCTTAATTTTACGGTGGTGTTATCATTCAATCTGAGAATAAAATCGAATTTAGGGACAATAATTTCATAAATAAGACTGTTCAATATTCCACTCTGTATTTAAGGTTGTCCGGCTTATGTTGTATCAGTAAAGTTCAGCAAATCACTCTCTTTGAACTATTTCTACATGACATGAGCGTACGATCATTTCACATCAATACGTACTCACCATCCTAGTTTTTTTACGATAAAATAAAATATTTTGATAAATATCCCTGGGTATTTTCATCAAGTTTTTTTGTATTGAATGATCTCTACGTGAATCATGATGTGCTGTCAAATCACTTTGTATAACTTGTAACCATATGCATACTACTATACTCACTGGCGAAATAAACGACATATCGTACTTCAATCTTAAACATTTCTCATACTTACGCGGCAGTGGATACCATCAGGAATGAGGCGTCGAATGTGAAATATATAATTAGTTTTCATTTTGCTGAAGGGACAGCAAGTTAAAGGGAGTCTGGTGGGATACCTTGGCCTGGTTCTTTCCGAATAGACTCCATGGTTCTCTCGGTGTAAAGCAACGCCACACGCGATACATCAAGTTTCAAAATTAACAGAACAGGACTTAATGAACTCCAGGTAAAATCTATTACGCATGAGTACACGATTAAACATGTAATAATTCTGTTTATTCAGGTCTGTCACTTCTATAGAAACATTGCAATATCATAACTTTGTATTATTATTGTTTAAAATATTTTAATTGGAGAAAAAGGCAAAATACGACTTTAATAAGAGAAATAACAATGTTTATTTATACGATGATATGTAAACAAACGACTGACCTGATTAATGCCCAATATAGACATGTGGAAATTGAGTATCATATCAAATGATGGGCCTGAAGGCAAAATGAACTCTCAGTTGATATGTTTCATAAAAACAAGCCGGGGTACCACAATAATAAAAGTTTTAGTTTAAACATATTTTATTACAATCACTGTGCATGGATAAAAGGGTCGAGCCACAAGTTCAAAAACTTATGAAAATAAATTGAGAAAAGACACGCTTTTTTTTGTTGTGTAGTATACATGTAGAATATGTTAGATAATCCAATCTCGTACGGATCCCAGTTCTATTTTCGTCATTAGGTAGTATCTATGAACTGTATTATGTACAGAAAATAACACAATTGTCATCGAACGGTGGATGTATAGCAACTATTGTCGTCTTTTCATTTACCGTTTGCCTAATTTAGATAAGGAGTTAAATTGACATGTCTGATAATAAAGATGGTATCAGACGTTTGTATGCGTGTATTGTGTGATATAACATGGAGATAAAGGTCGCCTTAAGCAAAATACGCTTTGTACATGAAGGAAAATTCAATAAAACAAATCTACGTACGTTAAAACGTCCTTAATTAGAGACGATATCAAAATCGAGTAAATGAGATTTTTTTTCTTTCATCAACATTTCTATTCTATTCTATTACATGTACAGTTCAATTATAACAGTTGACTCACAGTGAGTCGCCTTTGTATCGTGGCATGCTAATACATGTACAAATGTATAGATACAACTGTTCCCATTAAAAAATCGATAAATTAATTAAAATATCGATACAATCTCAATATATTACAATGTTGTGATGAAAATGATAAACTACAAACCAATAAAAAAGTTCTGCGGTCAAATTTTACTATCTTATGCAGAAAATGGCGATTGCTAAATTTTAATTTTACGGTGACGGATACATAATATTCAGTATATTTTGCTAATCGCGTCAACATGACGTCGAGACTTGCCCTGTGGTCACTATGGATACCATCGATAGAACGAGCTCCTCGCATAAACGGCGGGCTTATATACAAAACGTTGGTATATAGACGAATAAAGATGGTGCTTCAGCATACAAATCATTAGATTTGTTTATTTATCTTGCAAAATAAACTGGTAAATTGATTTGTCTATGTATTTTTTAACGACCCTCGTACAAGTATATACACTATGATAATTGATTACCACTTTTCCTTATTGTATTATTGTTACGATTTGTGTTCATGCATGTAGGGCTTGTCAATAAAATGCTGTATGTATCTTCTTTCTATTGCAAAGTTATCAAGAGATTCACCTTAAGATTTGTCTTAAATTAAGAATGAGATTTTGTTAATATCTTAGTTTGAGCTTAGATTTTCAAAATGTATATGCTTCGGGAGATTGAGGAGGGGGGTATCATTTTGCATTTCTTTCTTTAAAGATGACTTGCAGGTATATTCATTCTTAACCTACGTTTTAGTATACTTAATCATGATTCACGAGATGTTCTCAAATACGTTAAATTCCGTTTGATTTTAATAATCCTAAAAAGATTTAAGCTGATTGAGAAAAAATGTGTATAACTTAAATCGACATTAGTTCAAGACTGAATATTAGCTGAATTTGGCGTTCAATAAAATATTCAGGAATCACTGATTTGTGAAATTTCAATTTCATTTTCTTTTAGAAGACTAACGGATGTCGGATTTGAAACTGTAACCAGGTATGTCAAATCTTTTGAATTTGACGCGCGATGCGATACAAAAATTGAATATTGATAGGGTCGGTCTACGTGTTGGTCACGTGGTACGTTTGCAAATCAATAGGACATCATATTAATTTTAACCCTCGTCTATTCAGAGTCTTAACAGTTCAAATATGTCATTTGATGAAGTCTGGGCAAAAATCTTGACTCTGTTCGAACGGTGTATGTATCTTAATGCATGATCAGTCGGATTGAAAAATGAATGATTGATAATGCTGGTGATTTACACGTTTAAACTTTACTTTGGTCTACTTGCACCGGTGTTGGAGTACCTCATTGATCGGGCGAATTTTTAACTTTTCGTTTTCCCGTCATTTCGCATCCATTCCGGTAAGTGACACGTTTTAAGGTGGATGTTATTCTGTTTATTTTTTTTGAAAATAATTCCTGAAATGGATATTTGCGTTATGGTAATGGATATCTTTGTGATTATTTTTTTTACAAAAAAATATATAATTGTTGCAATAAACCTATAGAACGATACAAGTAACGTGAATATATGATATTATGTATTATATTATAATTGCTGTGGTTGATGTGTTGTAGGTGGTATTTAGTATACATTTGTAATTATTTGATTCCATGTAAATATCCGTCTCGTTACATCATGTTTACTGGTATTGAGATTTGCTGGTTTTATAATAGAGATTACATCAATAAGCCTCTATACGTTTTTTTATTCAAATATACACATTAAATTATTAATTGCATGTAATTTTATATTCTATCATTTATAACACAGTTCAGTGTTTCACAAAGTCTTTAATATTTCCCCGAAAAGGCTTTATCAGAATAACTATTATTCATAGTTCATAGTTTTACAGTTTTATTGGTATAATTGGTACTTGAAATGTCTTTGACAAATTACACAATAAGTATTAATCCCGAACCCAGTGACACAATAAAACCACAGGTAGCGGAATCATTGATAAAAATTATTTTTTAATGTTATCTTAGATAACATATAACATACATTTTATTAACATATAACATACATTTTAATAACATATAACATACATTTTATTAACATATAACATACATTTTAATAGCATATAACATACATTTTATTAAAAATATATTTTTTACTCTTTATCAATGATACAGTGACTGTGAATAAAACAAGATATAGTAGATCTAATAATATAAAGTTTATATACAGTACTGTCATTAATAATAAAAAATATAATAAATAAATTATACTTATTTTAATTATTGTAGTCAAAAACATATTATACATTTAATGCGTGAATAATATTATACACTTTATGCGTGAATAATATGCGTATTTTCATTGAAATGTTTATTTCAAAGTTCAAAGTTCAATATTATTGATAATAAGGAGAATACAAATAATTATTATTATATATCATTAATATGAACAAATGCACTGCATCCAGTGGGGAATTTCCCATCAGGTATTTGACTTGCAGAGGAAATAATGACCAAGGACTTTGTTTGCTCCCATTGAGACTTTGGCTCCCAAACAGAACCACGTAGAAGGCACAGCGGAAAAATGCTTAGTCATTTATCATTCTTGCTTTAAAGTTCAGGTGCGAAAACTTTAAAAGCGTTTCAGTCATTCGGACTGGCAGAAATAAAAATGTTGTCAGTCCGAATAAACATTTGTCAGCCAAATCAAAATGAAAAATGTCTGCCTGGGGATAATGCACGTTTTTCAATTTGTTTAATTCTAGGTCTACTTAATTCAGGAGTAACTAATTTTAAAAATGCATACTTAGATATAAACACAGATAACAACTGGTTTTAAATAGGCCTAATTTGATATTTTACCTTTTTATAATGGGTTGCATGAGCATATCAGATAGTACTTTTGTTCAAGAGAAAAGGCTATTTTCATTTTAATTAATCATATTACGAATAAATATCAAACATCTTTGATCTTAATCACCTTTTCTTGTTTAATAAAACCTGTTGCAAATCGTCAAAACATAAAAGTTATTCCGACGGAAAATTCCGGGTTTTATTGTATCCAATAAGAACAACAACAACATGCAATTAGTTTTCGCGACCTTTATCCCGCGAATATTTTTACATTTTTTGACTATTTTGGAGGATTTTTTTCTCGGCGAGGAATGACGAAAATGCATTCGTTTTACTTTCTTTACAATAACCTACAACTATGATTAGGAATTATCACCGTCCGGTCCGGATACGTAAAGACCCGAATCGGACTTTATACTAATTGTATTGCAAAGGGAAGTAACTGTTTTGCAAAGGGAAGTAACCGGAACATGTGTAGTTTTTATTAGATTTTCTTAAGATTGGTTGATATTTCGCATATATGAACGATTCCCGCTCGCCTTACTTTGTAATCTCAAAATAATCATGTGTGTCATAACAGTTTGAAGCATCGTTTATGCACTGAACATATTCAAATTGCCTACCGAAGCGGGCAACAAATGGCTGCCATTTTTGTTTCCCATCTAGGAGACGGGTTGCACAGCAACCACGGCAGACTGATTTTTTTTATTGAAAGGTTTTTTGGCATAATGAATTTATTCTTTAAATATTTAATTATTGTTTTTTATTATTTGCTTTCAATGGATTACGGAGATTTTTCAGTGAAAATAACAGTGAAAATAACTGAAATTACCACTTTGTTATTTTCACTGTTTTATAAGCTGGTTCCAGTATCGTTCAGAAAAAGAAACGTAACGTCAACGGCACCGGGCTTTAAAATGTACGTTACGTCATCATGACGTCACAATTGTCACGTCGTGACGTTCCAATTTCGACGTGAATTTTCCAATTAAGCCAATAACGGTACACTTTTAGGAGAAATTAAAGCATATAATAAACAGAAAATTTGTTGATTTTTGGTGAAAGATCAATTTTATTTCACTCGTGATCACATAAAATTATATTTTCACTCGTGGCTACACCACTCGTGAAAATATTGATTTTCTGTGATCACTCGATGAAATAAAATACGATCTTACACCAAAATCAACAAATATCCTCTATATTCTCGTCTTTTACTATGGTTATTATTTATTTTCCACATTTAATAAATAAAAATAGAATCAAGAATGGTTTTCGATTTTTCGGTATCAAATTCCTTCTACCGGAAGTCGGAAGCGATAGTCCGTCTACCTAGTGACTATAGAGATCCGGTCTGACAAAAAATAACGGCGTTAGCGAATGCAAAACTACAACAACAACAATCGTGCGTTTTCGCAGGTAATCGTTACTGGGGATTTCCCGGTCGCTTTGCGACCTTGGGGAATACCCCTATAAAAAGTATCATATAAGTCAAGAAGGTCAAATACGCGAATTTGGTTTGTAATTTAAAGATTGTGTTCCGGATTTAGTGTCAGTCTCATAGACATTGATTCACAGTATATATTTATTTTGGTAAACTATCGAATTTAATTTAACACGTGATCACAGAAAAATTGAAGTTTCTGAAATCACGTGTGAAAAAAAGTGTTGATCTTTTACCAAAAAATCAACACATTTCCTGTTTATTTTTAGTTTCAGTTCCTCTTAAAGTAGTATAACAGGCTTAGTTTAGAAAATAACGTGTAAATTAGAATTTAGAACATCATAACTACGTCATTTATTATGACGCAATCTATTATTTTTAAGCCCGACGTCAGTCAAGTGTTATTTATTAATTAGATCGATGCATTGTACTTGTAGAATCAGCATCTAACATGACATACTATATACATGTATATAGTATATATGTACATAAACAATATCATAATCCGTAATTATATGAAGAAAGTTGCGTTATCCAAATACATGTAGGCCTACAACGTGTATGACAAAATAAACTGTAAAACTACAATAAGATATGTCAAGTATGTTCCCTCTATAAATAAAGTCTTTATTATTATTATATATATATTACTTTACTATATCTTAGCTTTAAATTTTCTTATAAATTATGTCGAAATCACTGATTTCGTTACTATGGTAACCAATTTCAGAAAAGTATTCTGATTGTGAATAACAAGGAGTTTGTTGTTTAGAACAGAAGTAGCATTTTTCTAAATGTAAACATGTACGATTTTTAATATATAGATTTTAAAAATTAAAACACAACTCTAAAACGTGATACTATTTTGAACAGCTAACAAATGCTGTATTTATTAAATGCGTGTTACAATTACGTCGTAAAACGTTTGAATGACGTTTGTAACGTCTCACAGAAACGGGCCACGAAAATGGCTTCTATGAAACAAATGTAACGTCCTTAACATTCAAGATAAGAACGCTATTTCTTTTGCATTTTACTTCATCATGAAAACATCTCAAAATCAACAATTTTGTCAAAATAGCAGGTTTTCCTGGAGACTAGCGGTGTGCACGAAATACTGTTTGTAAACTTAATTTATTATTTGATTTCAATGGATTATGGAGATTTTTTAGTGAAAATAACAGTGAAAATAACAGTGAAATTACCACTTTGTTATTTTCACTGTTTTAGAAGCTGGTTCCATTATCATGCAGAAAAAGAAACGTAACGTCAACGGCGCCGGGCTTTAAAATATGCGTTACGTCATCATGACGTCATAATTCTCACGTCGTGACGTTCTAATTTCGACGTGATTTTTCCAATTAAGCCAAATACGGCATATATTTAAGTTATAGTTAGAACAAGTAAATTTTAATGATTAAAAAGGGCGGAGCGAGCGAAGCGAAGCGAGTCCTTTTTAGTCATTAAAATTTACTTAATATGTTCTAACTAACTTAGAATATAACATTCTGCATTCCGATTGGCCGATAGAAAGTAGCGCCAACGCATGACGTCAAGTCTATGAAGAGAAAATTTTAATGATTAAATTTTCATTTAAACGCCAAACTTCAGCGTTTTCATTGGCTCATATTGTAAGTTATATTCTAAGAGGAATTGAGGCATATAATAAACAGAAAATTTGTTGATTTTTGGTTTAAGAAATATATATGTAATTACTTAAATAATGATTTTTTTAAAATGCTACGAATCTGTTACCAGCATTAAGAACAAAACGGCGAAGTTTATCAAGATTTGGGTTAGTTAGAGTCGTGTCACAAGTGAACGTCAAAACGTCGTTTCGAAATGACGCTTGGTTTTGAACTAAATAACAATCTGAACTTTATACGATGTAGGGATTGTGTGATTTAGACCATAGTACTATTTGTCTAAATAATGACAATAAACATTTAAGAAACGCCTGTGGTGTGCTTTCGTTTTGAGGTAAAAAACGTGGTCGGAAGGCAGAATGAACGCAGCCCTGATCCAAAAGAAGCCTCTGCATCATTGTACTACTCAGGAATCAGAAACACAGACATGTCATACAGGTTATGCGTTGTTAGGACTATCATAACATGAATTATTAATAAATTTTGGCAACATGGTAAAGTTGAGAAGATGCTTAGAAAGGCCCCCAGCATAATTTAGTGAAAATGGCCATGATCGCCGACTTTTGATGATAGTTAAAGAGAAGAGAAATTGCTTTTATCTGACATTGCAAGTATTACCAACCAGACGAGCAATTAAGTTATCTTTAGACATACTGGTCAGAGAAAATAATTCCGTAAATGTTTTCACAGTTTCTCAGTTCCGTCGGAGAATTGTTCTGTTTTCATATGACTCTGACGGAACTGAAACCCGATGTAACGCTCTGACGGAACTCAACGTCAAGTATCCTGAGTTGCGTCAGAGCATTTCACCGGTTTCAGTTTAGTCGGAGCCATATGAAAACAGAACACATCTCTGACGGAACTGAAACGTAATGTATCGGGATACATACCGTGCAGTTAAGATAAAGATTAAGATTAAGTGACACAGTGGTAGATATAAAAGGCTTATCCAGTCATCTAGAACTGCAATGCCAAACTGCACTACCTTACCAGTTCAGACAATGGCCGTTATCTTTTGTGTACACATAAAATAAAACGTTACTCTTACTTTGTCCTGACTGAACCGTATTTCTCAGCACAACTGGTTACATGTACATATTGTTGATGACAATTGAGAATTTATACCTCTTACATTTTTTGTTTATCGCCATTAGCGTAACAATATCACGTGACTTTTGGCTACATGTCCATGTAGAAAATTGTCAACTTTGGAAAAAATAGTCATAAGTATTTTATTTCTATAAAATATACGCTACACTAAGGGGATAATTATTTGCTTTCCATGAAATATAAGATCCTTTTCAGCATCTTGACCGTTTTTTCCAGTACCCTGTGAAACCGTGGAAAATGCTGGAAAACAATTCACGGTGGTCCTGTGTGGTCTACTAAGTCTAGCATTTGCCTAAATAACGGGATAATGCTGCTTCGTTCAATGACCACAATGATATAATACGTTACATACGTACATACCGTTTATTCAGGTCTGTCACTTACAGACAATCATTATAATATCATTACACAGCATTGTCTTTAGTAGAAGTAGAAAAATGGAAAAGTAAACCTATAATACCTTATCTACTAAATGCATTATTTGTTAAATTATGAATATAATGAGAAGAGTCACACAGTTCATGTAAACATATGACTAACCTGAATTAACGACATTGGTACAACATAAATAAAAATGTTCAAAAGTTGAAAGTTTATTGGCATAACCAGCAACAAACATTGCTCTTTTGGCCATTTACAAATAACAAATAGATATGGCAAAACATATTTATGAAGAAATATATACAACAAGCCTGCGTTGAATATATTAGTGTACTTTCCTTGCATGGCATTCAGAGTGTAATCTGGCCATAACTAGTGCCATGATAATGTGATTGGGTAGTCTCAATATGACTGAATGTTGTCGGTAGGACGTTAACTTACTAGTACAAGTATATCTATAGATACAGCCATACCAACACCAAACGCCAACGCATGATTGATTCTTCTAAATGATCACCAGTCTTAACAAATAATGTTTTTGCCCTGATATGTAAAACTTGTATATTATGGAGGTGGCAAATTAATATTTCTCATTTTCAAGTCAAATTGGTGTTCACCAGTCTCAACAAATAAATAATTGGCGTTATATTTTTGCCCAGATATGTAAAACTTGTATATTATGGAGATGGCAAATGAATACTGCCCATTTTCAAGTCAATTTGGTGTTCCTTGTATATTTTGCTTTATACCTGTTTCTCATACAAAGACACATGTTTCAGTTCTTTTGGGTAAACAGATGTTCATAAATGGTTATTACTAAAATACTAAGAGTTACTCGCTCTCTATGGATGTACAGTATGTACTTTTCTAGAATGGTACCCAAGTCTAGACGGATGTATGGATTTTTCATCAATGGGTTCCCTGTCTAGACGGATGTATGGAATATTCTAGAATGGTCCCCCGTCTTGACGGATGTATGGAATCTTCTAGAATGGTCCCCCGTCTCGACGGATGTATGGAATCTTCTAGAATGGGTCCCCAGTCTCGACGGATGTATGGATTCTTCAACAATGGTTCCTCAGTTCCCCAGTCTGGTCGGATTTCTATGAAAACTTCCAGAATGGTTCCCCGGTTTGAACGGATGCTTGGAATCTTCTAGAATAATTTCCCAGTCTCGATGGACGAATGGACTTTTCTAGAATGGTTTCCAAGTTTAGACAGATAAATGTGCTCGTCTAATCTGCTTCCATCTTTAGACGGATAAATGAAATAACCTGAACTTGTTCACAATCTCAAAGGTAACTGCACAACAAGAACGATAACAATCGATTAACATTGGGCGGAAAAGTCTGGAATGTATGCCATTGACATGGTGAATGGGAATTTGTTCCATTATGACGTCACGTGACTGAACTCTTCTAGAATGTTTCTCCTCATATTTTGATTGTTGCTCAGAAAGCCGTGAATTTACTTGGCGCTCGAGCAGCAATCAAAGACTGTTGGAGATAATCAAATCATCCCAAGTTATACATGGAACTCCTGAATACCGGACATCTAGTCGACACACTTCATATATGGAACTACTGAATACCGGACATCTAGTGGACACACTTCATACATGTAACTCCTGAATACCGGACATCTAGTCGACACACTTCATACATGGAACTCCTGAATACCGGACATCTAGTCGACACACTTCATATATGGAACTACTGAATACCGGACATCTAGTCGACACACGTCATACATGGAACTCCAGAATACCGGACATCTAGTGGACACACTTCATACATGGAACTCCTGAATACCGGGCATATAGTCGACACACTTCATACATGGAACTACTGTATACCGGACATCTAGTGGACACACTTCATACATGGAACTCCTGAATACCGGGCATCTAGTCGACACACTTCATACATGGAACTCCTGAATACCGGACATCTAGTTGACACACTTCATACATGGAACTCCTGAATACCGGACATCTAGTGGACACAATTCATACATGGAACTCCTGAATACCTGACATCTAGTCGACACACTTCATTCATGGAACTCCTGAATACCGGATGTCTAGTCGATTCACACCATGCAGTGAACTCCTGCATACCGGACATCTAGGCGACATACTTTATACATTGAACTCCTGAATACTGGACATCTAGTCGGCACGCTTCATACATGGAACTCCTGAATAAATAAAAATGCATGCTCCTATAAATCTGTCCGATAATTCTAACAGCCCAACAGTTCCTGTGTAAAAGAATGAGCATACATATCCCTATTCACCTTTTTATCTTTGGCAAAACTACTTTATAATACTGAAACTATGCCATTTTTACGACTACAAATGACGTAAAACCTTCCCTAAAATACCACGATGTCAGTGTTCTTTATATTCTATATACATGTACATTGTATGTAAAAAATATGTACGTACGTAAGTGTAGCGTAACTGTCATCGTGGTTTCTGGGAAGATTGTACGTCATTTAATAATAGAAACAACCATCATTAAAAACTTGTAAAACCGACCTTATGTTTCTATCATCCTCATACATCAGTGGTTAGTCAAGTTCCCAGACTATGTTTCGGACGAAGAATACTCTGGTGAACGAGAATGGTTTCTACAGCCATGGGCATTAGTACAGTACAGTAAATAGCATGCAAACACGTAAACATACAAATAACATAAAGCTTACGTAGCAATGCCAGTCCCGACCAAAAAAGCGATTTGGCATTTATATGCTGCTTGCATCTTTTATTACATCAAGTATTTACGAATTTCATTTCAGAATTTAAACCGTTATTTTGATTATCAGTGTCTTCTAATTCTGAAATTGCAAACTAATTATCAAAGCTGTTCAATTTAAATAAACAATTATTAAACACATAGCGCATGCGCAATAGTCGGATCGAGAATTATTCAGATCAGTTGTGGGAAACATCAGTTTACGCAATTAATGTACATGATTGTGAATTAATAAGTTCAAAATGAAAAAATGGACAAGCTTATAACTTAGTAAGAGTAGCTACATACCGCTGGCTTAGAATGAAAAGGTCGTAAGTTCTACTTACGACCTTATGAGACTCATGCATATTTGAAATCTGCATCTCAAGGCGTTTCGTATGAGCCCATTTTCATGAAAAGCGGAAATAGTGATGTTGACCAAAATGAAGTTTTAAAAGCTTGTTTTTCCATATTGAGTCAAGAGTAGTTTTCAGACAGTTTTTTCTTGTTTTCGCAAAATATTGATTTGTATTTACGTCCTTCTAATTCTAAGCCAGCAATTATTTTTTGTTTTAATACTTATATAGGTCGTATAATGTTTATATAGATGAGACTATGATAAAGAAATAAAAAGAAAAATGTCCTGTACCCATTCACCTTCACTTTTAAAAAGTATATCAAAAGGGTATATTGCTTTTTTGCGAATTCAGTGAATCCATTGTTCGTTTAAGGTAATCAGTAGATTACCAATGTACTGTTACTGTTATCCATGTTACACAATATTGGGCCAGATACCAAGACGTGAACAATGATCCGACAAATCAATGGATTATATAGCAGGAGATGAGATATTAGCAGGCACGATTAACAGGCACGACATCTTATATACTGTACCTACTGCACGCGTCAGCTTTAATATTCTAGGCTTGACTGGTATCTTCACACATTCAAGCCTAGAACTTGCGTTCTTAGCAAAATATTGACATCACATACCACGTGGTGTGTCCACACTGTTTGGCATATGATGCAATGTTTGGCTAAGAACGCGAGTTCTAGGCTTGAATGTGTGGAGATACAAGTCAAGCCTAGAATAGTGTGGACATACGACGTGGTATGTGTTGTAATTTTTTGCTAAGAACGCAAGTCGAAATCTGTCAAGAAAAGGTTTAAAACAACCGAAGGTATTTTATTCTTAGCCAATTTTAACGAGATATCATCGACGTTCAAGCTGGGATTGAGTACTATCCACGAAAGTGAATATTTTACAACAAAATGTCACAATATTTTTGTGCAATAGTTTACAGTTTTTGTCCGAAACCTGCTCCAATTCCTGGACAGCACGAGTCGGTTTCGGACAAAAACTGTAAACTATTGCACAAAAATATTACGTGGCACGAATATAACTCATTCTCGACTTTAGCGTCGAGGATGTCTCATTAAAATCGCTCGAATAATAACAAAATATTTACGTTTGTTATTATATTTTTGTTGACAAATATCTGCTTGGGTTCTTAGCAAAATAATACGCCACATACCATGTGGTATAATGTACACTCTGTATATATGATCAATTGTATTTTCTAGAAGCATTGCTGTTTAAAACTGGTATGCTATTTACACTTGCGCATGCCTTTCAAATCGACAAACAAACAAAGCAAATTGTCGTCTCCGACGTGCTTGACCTTGACCAAGCATTGAACGTAGAATGGTATACAACCCAATAAAGCTGCGGCGATAACGCACTGGACTGTCAATCCAATCTAGAGGTCGAGGGTTCAATCCCCGGCATGGGAACGGAACTGGAAATTTCGAAAATTATATTCGTAGTATTTCCCGCTAAATTTGACCGTGTGTAAAGCATCTGGTTAAAGGTGCCATGAAGCTGCGTATCTGTGCTATGAATCGCGCACACTAAATAATCAGGCTGTCTATTCGAAGTAAGAGCTTGGCGCACTCTTGTAGCGCTGGACATGTATGTATCTTATTTCTCTGTCTCCCTTCGAGGGCTTTTTCTCAGTCTGTCCCACTGCACTGGTAGAGGATGCACCTGCGCTCCTGTGGCTGCAACACTGTTCGTAAAGCGCATTTGAACGTGTATGTCGCACGAAAAGGGCGCTATATAAATCTTGTATATTGAATAATTTAAAAATAAGCTTCTATCCTGTGTGCGTTTGTAATGGATAGCCATAATCGACATTGACGTGTTTGTGATTTTCTGACTATTTGACTGCTCATAGCATGTGACGATTTTCCGATGAGGCTAGATGTCTTCATGCTGGAATTTCTAATGCAACTTCTTAGAATGTGAATACCATTGTTCCGTTAACTTCACAAAAACAACTAAAATATACCAACTTAATTGTATCACTATTAACCCCAAGTCTACGTCAGCATATCAATTGTGGTGATCTACTACCCTGGCCCCGATCTCCCGAAACATCTCAGTCTTAGCTGTATCTCATATCAAATATTGCCATGCGTTTTTAGATAAATTCAATGGGGGACTGGACTCAAAATTTGCATCACCAATAGAAAACCTTATTCTTAGTTTATGACAATTTAGAGAGCTCGAGCTTTAACTTTGTCTCAAATTCTAACTCTAATTTGAGCAAAATCTCAATTTGAGATGAGATGTCTACTTGAGATTCTTTGGTAGATTGGGTCTTGGTGTCACGTGGAGATGATGACAAAATACGGAGGACTATGACGTATCCCTAACACATGTCTTAACATAGTCAATCACAGTTCAGACATGTTGATCAAAATCAATAACATTAACAATGCAGATTTATACTGTATTGAAATATATTTATACATATGTGACATATTTTCTGAAAGTTCGAATACCTTGGGGTTTCATGCTGGTATAATGCTTACATCTTTACAAAGAAGGTAAAAACGGCGTATCAATGATGTACACATAAATCGTTTTAACTGGAAGACTGTTGGTTTGCTCACGTTAAAGCCTGTTATATTCGTATTACTGATGAAAACTGTTCACTTGAACGATTCTTTTTAAGACTTAATGAAGTGGCAGGGCTAACATATAATTTAGCACCAGTGAATAATAAAGTCGACGGTGATTGGGTGCGAATCTAGCAATGTAACCGGATTAGTTGTATAGACGCTTGAAAAAAAACTTCTCAATGCAAGCGCCTAGCTGACGTTTGATTGGAAATCGTGTGTGGCAGAATCGCTTGGAAACATGTCGCCCACATGGAATTAGGTAAGGACAAAAGAATAAAGAACACAAACGATTATTGGGGAAAATGTCAATTATTAATGTGCATAATTTAATTTCAAAGCCAATTTCATTGGCCTATACTGTTTACAATAGCGTTTTCGTGCAAAAGTGCAAAATTCAACAGATGCAGCGTCCGTCGTTGTAGTTGTCACAGAATATTTTCTATGTGCATCATGCGCTGTGATTGATTATGGCAACACGTATCATTTCATCAGGTTAAATAGAATCATCAGATAATGGCTCAACTAAAACTTGCAGTTATAAATACATGTAGTCGAAAGTTGAACAGCTTTCCATTCAGGGATATATAGTTTTATCTCCACACAACGAGAGTACAGTACTACACATATACATATACAGTGCACACCAAAAGTACGTATACGTTTGTTGCAAAATGTTCCAATCGTTAGTTTTAACTCTTTCATACACTCCAATTTAAATTTCATATTTGTTTCTGGAAATGAGCAATACTATAGAAGTAAAGATAAATTTCAAATGGTTGAGTCAAAATTACCATTTTTCCAAATTAATGAATTATTCTAACATTTTTGGCAACCTTGCCTGTGCAGTGAACCTTTTTTGTACTTAGATTACCAATCAATCTTGGTGTACGAGTATGTGTAGTCAAACTGAATATTTCATACATAAATGTAAAGTCAAACTTAATAAAACGCTTCAAAAGTGTCTTGCTTCCCTGTGCAATTACGCATTGAAAGTGTTTAAACATATAAGTCAATTTCTAGGAAATAAGCTATGTAAACTTATTTTGGTGAGCAGTGTGAGTACCAAGAGCTTAGCGTAACACTGTCCTTACCTGCCTTTTCAAATTCAACGAGTTACCACAGCCGATTGATTGATTGACCTATGTAGACTTTACTGTAAAATCATTTTTGGAGGTACTTAAATTTCCGTTGATTTCGTTGTTAAACTCGATCACGGAATTAAATGCCCGATATACGATATAACATGGTTTTACCCTTCCATGTTTTTTCATCCACGAATTTACGATCCCACGAAAATGGGTTTTTATCAAAATCGAAATTTGATAACCACGAACATATGCGATTTTACAGTATATACGAATGCAGTAATCGATTGAATGCTACTGTCATGGTTCTTCAATGCAGAGTGGCTGTGCGGCTTGTATTCTTGAATTTCTCATTAGTGATGATATGTCATAAAGTAAAACAATTCACTACAAGATGTCACCATTCGTAAAGATGTCTGTAGGTAAACAAAGTCCGCTCGATGAACATAATACAACATTATTGAGTTGAAATTGAATATTTTACCCACGCCATACTGCACGTCACACATGTTACTAGTATACCCGGTACAGACCGGCTTTGGTTCGGACTCGATAGATACATATTGCACATTGATTTTTTTAGGATAGTTTCTAACATCAGTAGTTTTCAATGTACATTGTACTCTTAATATCTTTTTTTCTTGATTAAATTTACCGAAACGACGTCGACGTACCTAACAATGAGTTTCGTGTCAGTATATAATTAGGTGAATCAAGTAAACGCGTTTTGTATATAGTTACATAGTTATGCCTTTCATATTTGATAAGGGGGCATTTATTATAAATGCTTTGCACATGCCCATCGGTCGGTAGACCAAACGGTTTCCGTTCAATATCTGAAGAACGCTTTGTCCTATCATCTTCAAACTTTACATGGAGGTTTGTCATCAACAGTAGATGATCCCTATTGATTTAGAGGTCACTGTGACCTTTACCGTTTCTAACTATTAGGCTGCTATGGGGGCATACGTGTTTTACAAATATCTTTTTTGTTTTTAATCACTTTTGGTCGTTTTCTTGTCTTGTACACGGCTTACAGTTGACTTATCTTGGCATCGATCTTCCGAAGCACATCTAGCACAAATCTCAACTAGAACTGAGCATTTACAACGGAAGCTGGGTTAGAACTGATGCGGTCGATTGGTGAGCGACCAGCTAGTTACCGAATGGTAATCGTAGGTACATCTCTGCAAGGCGCCCGGCAATAAGAGAAGGGATTTGGGAGGTACTGTGCGCACAAAAAAGGTGTCTCAGAAGTCAAAATAGGTTGGCTCTTACAATATGGGTGATCTCCAAGAAACAAGTCTTTACCTTTTATATGACTATATTTGAGCCGAGATGTAGCTCAGATTGAGATGCTTCGGGGTAACGGGGCAAATTCCCTGAGACGAATTATCAACCTGTATCTGAACATGAGTGTAACCAACGTTATGTTTGACAATATCATTTACATGATCAGTAGCCGAGCATAGTCTTTGACAGCTTTCTGCTGAAATATGGCAGGCATATGAATGCCTCCATACCGCCAGATCAGTAGACGGCAAGCGCGCTAACCACTGAGCTACAGAGACACATGCTGGCATTGACCACGGAACTGACGAGTATCCGTCTCACGCTCTGCCACCGGGCTACTTGCTACGAGTTCAATTTGATTCCCTTGCTAAATATAAGTTCGGTTTGACATTAAAAAGTAAATCGTAGGGTTTCCCCTACTGACAATATGTAGTCTGACATCGAATTTTAAGCCTAGGTGGCCCCACTGAGCATTGTTTGTCTCGGCTATGTACTCCCGATGTACATTAATGAGTTATCAGGACATCGGGAATAGGTTCATCGACTTCTAGGGGAAGCTTCGGGGAAGTCATATAGGAAGGAATCGTGATGAACCGGATGGAATCTGAATATATCGGGAGAACTTGGATAAAGAATTTCTCAGTGGGACCCAGGCTTTAAGTCGTGTATATTTGATGTTACTGTACCTGTATTTAAATACTGACAAAGAACACTAAATAAGTGATATATGATTTTATATCTTCGAATTTATTACATAAAGAAAAATACTAGTACCTTCTTAGATTAATACCAATCTTTGATATTATTTTATATAGGTCAGTGCTGAGATGAATCCACATATACTCCATGTTGTTGTGTTTTTGATGTTAGTTATTATACGTATATAGATAAGGACACTGAAATATACTTAACGGATTTAAAAACGCGACACTGGGGTATATTGTTTTTTAGCAGACAATTCAAGTTTATGCCGGTATTGGAATGGTGCAGATTAAAGGTAAAGGAATTTGCGCCATTTTGGTACTAAGATGATAAAAATGAGATGAGTATTTAAAACCAATATATAGTACAATCAATACGTCGATCCAGAAAACAAAAGTTGCATCCTTACCCAAGTTCTTTACATGGTTACCTCCCCTTGACCATAAAAACATTATGCAGGTCTACGAGACAACGGTGTATGTTTCCTGCAACAATGTGTCCGTGTCATATAGACACATTTTAATAAAAGTTGGATATGTCATTTATTAAATTCAATTTAATTTAGAATTTGTATATAAAATTAAGACTAGCCTTACGTAAACATTCAATCTGTTATATAGTTTGGTATCAAAATGACGACATTGAATTAGGCTTTACGAATATACCAATACATTTTATATGAGAATGTGTTTTCCTAAAATATACCAACATACCCGAGTGTCGCGTTTTTAAATCCGTTAACCATATATGCATCTTCAACGTTATCTCATATTGATACTGGCTTAGAACACGTGACACATTTTCAGTATTGTTAAACCTGTCCTGGTCCGTGGTTCTGGCTGTTTTCAAGGAATTATATTGTGTTTGTCACACAGATGTATACGTTAAATGTACGAGAAGATAACTTGATACGCTCATGGACTTTTTCTATTATTCCGTCATTTCCTCATATGTAAACTGATGGGCAAAATGGCAAAATGTTTCCAAATACACCATCTATAATTACGTTAGTTGATGCACTGGTCGGTTAAAGATTCCAAATTATGATTGTGTATTTTTCATTTTCGTATAATTACGAATATAAACTTTATAGCAAAAGTCGTATGATGTTTTTGAACACCCCTCTGATATATATATTGACCACTATCTGATCTGAGGTATGATCACATTATTTGGTAAGGCTATATCCCTCATGGCTCGGTTACTTCCCACTACTTCCATTGTGTTGGATAGTTCACAGCGTCGGTGTTCGTTCCAGTCTACGCTCACTTGTAGATTCTCCTGAAGAGTCTCATCGGACGGGTAAGGGCTCAACTACGAATATATTGAAATGCATATCAGATACATGTCTAGTTTTATGACTGTTTTACAGTGGTTTTTTCAGAAAGAAAGGCATAATGCCCACAGTTCATGTTTACTGCTTATACGTATACACAACACACATGCACGATTACACGAACGCACGCACCCTCACACACACCAGCATACACATATTATATTAATTGATGAAAAACAATTCACATGCATACTTTCACACGGTGAGAAGGAATGTTACAACTGATTGCGACTATATTTTCTGATAACATGGGACAATGGATAAATTACAAATTTAGCATGAAGGTCGTGGTAAAAAAATGACGATGTATTATAATTAAAATGATCGAAAATTATGATTTTGGTTAGGATTTGCTGGCACTCGTTTCTAACTTGGATAGATTAGTTGGGGAGAAATTACATGTTTAAAATCTTAGGGACTTCAAAATTGGTTTGTTAAAGCAATACTTGGAATGAGAATCAAAATAAGGTGAAGATAAATCGGAAATAACTTTTTATTTTGTCTTTGCAAGGCACTGACAACCTCTCGATATGTGAAGAACATGACTGTGTGGCCAATATTACTTCACAGAAGACATACCCAACTTTCATGTTCGCTGTATTGATAAAATTTATGTTAAACGTAGAAGGGAAGATTTCCTTTTAACGCCTATAATTCCTGAACGGATTGAAATATCAAAACTGTACAATGCACAAAAGTTCATTTACTCTTTATCCGATACTTTGAAAATAGCTTTCCCAATCAGGAAATGGTACCTGGAATTTCCGCTTGCCAGACTAGCAGGCTGTCGTATCTTGGTTCATATTACTAATACACACTTTATGGGGTCTCATTTTCTATCAGTATATTGAGAAATGTGATATACAGGGTGTGTAAAAGTTTGTTCTCTACAATTATTTTTGTAGTCATGCGAAATTATCCGCGCTTTGTACGCTCTTGTACAATTTTAATATATTTCTTTAATAGCTTCATTTAATGCCACATAGATTAGAACAATGGTATAACGCTCTAAAAATTGAGCATGAGAATTTTACATTCTTCTAATGTCAGACAAATAAACTAGTGAAACTTTAACACTGAGAACGAACTTTTTTTAACACCAGGGCTGGTATTCACAAAGCTTCTTAAGTGAAAACTTAAATATTTTGACTTAAGTTAAACATTTGTACAGTTTATATATCCCACAATTTGAAGAAAAATCCATGTTTTCTTAATGATTATAGTAGCTGTTTATATAATGCTTCAAAATTATGTAAAATAGTAGTCATCTTGATTTACTTGCTTAGCAGATACACTTTAGAAAATTTTAAGATTTTAAGAATTTTCTAAGTTTTCTGCTAAGATGCTTTGTGAATACTTCCCCAGGTGTATTTGTATTAATAGAGAGGTTGCGAAAGTCAACGTGTAACGGGGACGTGTACGTGAATACTGTTTTGCGGTATTTCGTCATTCAGGTATGTGTAGTTTCTACAAGTAACGGACGTGTAATAGACGAAAATATAATGTGTACTATGTCACACAGGTATGCGTATGCACGGGAATCACAATATTTCATCGCCCGTGGTGTCATTGAGCTTATGTAAACACTCATTATCGATCCACGAAGAAATCGTGTTACAACTGCCCTGTGATTATACACGCACACGTTGGGTTTCGCAAGCGAATTTTAATTGCGACGTGTACGTATACACGTACGGGTAGCTACACGTACACGTAGTCGTACACGTTCGCATCGCAACCTCTCTATTTTCAGACTACTTACGTCTTGTTTGAGTTGTCGCTGTAGTTTCTCAGAACAATGTTGCATATAGAACTGTTTATCTAGTAATACACAATCAGCACCGTTACTGATCACATTGAAGCTAGGCTGGCCATCTAACATTATATCAGCTAGACCCTGTATGTACAGAAATACTGCCCAGTTAGGATAATGTGAGGCAGACGTACTACTTTAAACTAGGCTTGTCATCTAATATTAAATCAGCTAGACCCTGTATGTACAGAAATACTGTCCAGTTAGGATAATGTGAGAGTGACGTATTACTTTAAACTAGGCTGGTCATCTAACATTAAATCAGCTAGACCCTGTATGTGCAGAAATACTGTCCAGTTAGGATAATGTGAGGGAGACGTATTATCTTAAACTAGGCTGGCCATCTAACATTACATCAGCTAGAATCTGTATGTGCAGAAATACTGTCCAGTTAGGATAATGTGAGAATGACGTATTATTTTAAACTAGGCTGGTCATCTAACATTATTAGCTAGAACCTGCGTGTGCAGAAATACTGTCCAGTTAGGATAATGTGAGGGTGACGTATTATTTTAAACTAGGCTGGTCTTCTAACATTAAATCAGCTAGACCCTGTATGTGCAGAAATACTGTCCAGTTAGGATAATGTGAGAATAACGTATTATTTTAGACTAGGCTGGTCATCTAACATTATATCAGCTAGACCCTGTGTGTACAGAAATACTGTCTTTTAGGATACTATTTCTTAGCACATTTAACTTGTCACCCTTGAATATCCGTGCTTATCGATTGTCCAATCAGAACTGTTATTTTAACCAATCAAAATATTCTTACGGTACAATAACGAAAACACGCTGGGATTAATAAGTGACAAGTCAAATGTTCTCGCCTATAGTAATGTAGAACTAGCTCACGTCCAACTTTACGTCACAATAATTGTACTTATTATACATTAAAAGTCATTTTATTATTGTATATTTATCACTGTGACGTACATGAACTACACAGACAGGTTGGAAGTCAAAATATAAAGCATTTTAGCATTGAAAGCATGGGTGTCTGGATAAGCCTTTATGATTGGTTTACACCATAAAAGTGGGCTCGACCACTGCGTCACAGACCGGACAGAAACTAATATATTACGTCTAGCATACCATTCTAGTCATAGGGGTATGTTACGACAGATAATTAGTAATAGCATACAGTGTGGACACATCATTTTGGTATGAAAACGACTACAAGTACTATCCAGCTAGGACAAGGTGAGAGTGACGTATTATTTTATGTGTGCACCAAAGATTACAACGATCGTCTGAACAGGACTACCGTAAAAGCGGACTCGACCACTGTCTACCTCAAGTAGTATCCTATCTCTGTTTACTTCCACAGCGTTTTTTCCACGTAAATCATTTGAGAAATTGCCTGTTTTCTTCACGTAAATAAGTTGAGCAATTGACTGTTTTCTTATCGTAAATCGTTTGGAGATTGACCGTTCTCTTTACGTAAATCATTTGGGAAATTGACTGTTTTCTTCACGTGAATCATTTAGGAAATTGACTGTTTTCTTCACGTGAATCGTTTGGGAAATTGACTGTTTTCTTCACGTATATCGTTTGGGAAATCGACTGTTTTCTTCAAGTATATCGTTTGGGAAATTGACTTCTTTCTTCACATATATCGTTTGGGAAATTGACTGATTTCTTCAAGTATTTAGTTTGGGAAATTGATTGCTTTCTTCACGTATATCGTTTGGGAAATTGACTGCTTTCTTCACGCGAATTGTTTTGGTTATTGACTGTTTTCTTTAAGTATATAGGTTGGGAAATTGGCTGTTTTCATCAAGTATATCGTTTGGGAAATAATCTGTTTTCTTCACGTGAATAATTTGGGAAACAGACTGGTTTCTTCACGCGAATTATTTGGTAAATTGGCTGTTTTCTTCACGTATATAGTTTGGGAATTGACTGCTTTCTTCACGTATATCGTTTGGGAAATTGACTGCTTTCTTCACGTACATCGTTTGGGAAATTGGCTGTTTTCTTCACGTGAATAATTTCGGGGATATACCGTTTTCTTCACGTGAATCGTTTGGGAAATTGACTGTTTTTTCACGTGAATCGTTTGGGAAATTGACTGGGTTTTTTTCACGTGAATCCTTGGGGAAATTGACTGTTTTCTTCACGTGAATCGTTTGGGAAATTGACTGTTTTCTTCACGTGAATCGTTTGGGAAATTTACTTGTTTTTTTCACGTATATCGTTTGGGAAATTGACGTCTTTCCTCACGTATATCGTTTGGGAAATTGACTGTTTTCTTCAAGTATATCGTTTGGGAAATTGACTGCTTTCTTCACGCGAATCGTTCTGGTTATTGACTGTTTTCTTTAAGTATATAGTTTGGGAATTGACTGCTTTCTTCATGTATATCGTTTGGGAAACTGACTGCTTTCTTCACGTATATTGTTTGGGAAATTGACTGTTTTCTTCATGTGAATAATTTGGAAAATAGACTGGTTTCTTCACTTAAATCATTTGGGAAATTGGCTGATTTCTTCACGTTAATCATTTGGGAAATTGACTGTTTTCTTCACGCGAATCGTTTGGGAAATTGACTGCTTTCTTCACGTGAATCGTTTGGGAAATTGGCTGTTTTCTTCAAGTTTATCGTTTGGGAAATTATCTGTTTTCTTCACGTGAATTTTGGTAAATTGACTGTTTTCTTCATGTGAATAATTTGGGAAATAGACTGGTTTCTTCACGCGAATCATTTGGGAAATTGGCTGTTTTCTTCACGTAAATCATTTGGGAAATTGACTGTTTTCTTCACGCGAATCGTTTGGGAAATTGACTGCTTTCTTCAAGTACATGTATATCGTTTGGGAAATTGACTGTTTTCATCAAGTATATCATTCGGGAAATTGACTGCTTTCTTCACGTATATCGTTTGGGAAATTGACTGCTTTCTTCACGTATATCGTTTGGAAAATTGACTAACAGCTGATGTATATACATGTATTATATAATGATGAGAGACACCTCGTGTAGATGTAAATAACAAAATATGGTGGATTAGTTTTTTTTATCAGGATAGTTAAAGTATATGAAGTGTGTACATACCCATACGTCTCCTTTTATCAGAGTTTGAATATGAACAAACTGTGGATTCAGATCGATATCTGTTAGCTGAAAATAGAATATAATTTACATTTGTATGAATATTAATGAAACACTTGGACACATATTATTCCTGTCTATAGAGATGTGGCCTTTATATGACGCATCTCAGGTGTCTTTAGAACCAGTCTTGCTGAACGTATAGAGAACGGATTAAGATGTTTTTAGTACGGAGATATTGAACTGATCCTGATTATTGGGAATGCATATACTAACAAGATTATTATTATGATTATAAATTTCCTCGTGCAAATCGTGCAATATCGGTCCTTAAAATCTATGTTGTATTACCACTAGAAAGTCTTCGTGAAACTCCCCTCTTATGAAAACATACTACCGGGGTTATAAATATAGATTGGACATCAGCTGTTAAATTATGCTAACAGAAGCTCTAGAACCATGTTACACTCTCCGTACAATACTGTGAACAACGAAGGTAAAATATATTTGGTTCAGGTTCTTATACTAGAACATGTAACCTGATTAATTGGGGGTACAGATCACAGGTAACTGTATCATTGATAAAGAGTAAAACATTCTTTTATGAAATCTATGTTATCTTAGAAAGGTGCATTTGTACTAAAGTGTCAGATTTTCATAGTATCAAAAACAAGAATTGGCTTTCGATATCTTCATAAAGTAATTACATACATAGACAGCATCGTTAGAACTACCTCTATTCAAAATCCCATCGAAATTGATCAGCTAGCTAAAATTTTATATCATGAAATGTATACACTGCGTCCAGTCAATAGAAACGACAATGCTATTCTAAACAAGAAAAAAGAAAGTGATTTCACGCCCCATGGGTTATATTTTCTTATTTATGGATGTATTTTTTTAAATATTGTTGTCAAATTAAAGACGAAGCTCTCTAGTTTCTGATATATGTAAATATATTTAAATAATACCAGTATTAATGAAATGTTAATTAAAAACAAACCGCACCTCAGTGACTGTGTGGTCAATGTCCCGTGTTATGAACCTTTCTAAGATATTATAAATTTTATAATAAAACTTTATTCATGATACAGTAATACTAGTAGTCCGATTTCGATAATCTGAACGTTTGTTAATATACGAAGGCTATATCATAAGCATAATGCATGTGATCCAGCTTTGATAACATGCATACAAACTCTTTATTAGGCTACACAAAGAACAGAATTTTCAATTGTCATCATAGCGCAGTTAGCAGAGCAGATAGTTTCAAATACTTTGTTTGGGAATAACGTTTTAGGTTCGATCCCTTCAATGTTTGTATTTTTGTTAGAACGCATATAAATAATTCGTTGCTAATTACTACTTTGTTTTGTTTAATGGTCTCAGACTGATAGAAAGGTATGAAATTAAAATCATAAAAAGAAGAAAGTTAACTCAGGAAATCGAAACTCACACAAAAAATGTAAAATACATACGAATAAAAGACACACAAATAACGCAACCTACTACTCCACTACACTACGGCGCCTTTGATATTTGGAATTTGCACACTATTTGATATCGAACCCATTTAAAGTCTACCTTACAGACGAGTTTATGTTTATAACGGTTCTCATTTGACTTTCAAAGAACTATACCAGACGGACCAGTTTATAATATTGAATATTGATCAATACATAATCATATGGAATAAAAAAATAACATAACATTTTATATCAATGCAAAGTAAATAAACGACTTCTGCTGGGATTTGAACTCAAAACCAAAGATTTGATACGGCGAATATGTCCACGCCCATATCCACTTAGCCACAGAAGCTACTGAATATAATGACGTTGCTATTCTGATTTTATCTAGTAAATGGTTGCAAATTTTGCTCAAATCCGATAACAAAAAATGCTTCCCTAAACGCTTTGAATGCAATCCATGTTATCGAAATCGGTTTATACCTGTGGTACAGTTTTTATTGACTTGAAATGAGAATATAAGGAAACATAATTTAAAGTCACTTTAAGGACTTTCTCCGAATACACGAGGGCAACTTCTTATATGGAAGGGGGCGGTGCGCAATGATCATCGTCATAAATAAACGATTCCATTATACAATTAGATCATTTACAAAAGGGACATACATTATAGGACCCAAATGCAAGGAGCTAAGCACAGAATACACCACTTTAGTTTAAACATATTTTATTACCCAAACAATGACATACAAATAGATAAATAAATACATATATATACATACATGGGTAAAAGGGTCGAGCCACAAGTTCTACAACTTAGTTACGGCTCTCCCCTTTTACCAATATCAATTACATTATAATAATTCAAGTTACTATATGGCATAGAATTAATTTAAATTAAATACAGATGTTTACCTGAAAGAATAATGTATACATATTTACAAAGGTAATAATCAAACAATTTTTAATTGGAATGACTGGATTGAGTAAGAATAACAGAACAGTAAGAGTAAGGTTTGGAGTAAGAAAAGAATAATGTTGTGGACGTTAGATCTAATCTTTATGCATTGAAACGTTTCGTGTCTTTAATGAACCGATGAACAGCATTTACTATTTTTATATTATTTTCATAAGTTAAATTATGACCACTTGTCAGGGCCGTATCCAATGACAAAAATGCACCGAGGCAAATGTTTTATGACATGTACCTTTTTATAGTTTTCCTTCAAAATCACGCATCTTTTGGTTTATTCGCAAATTTTCACAGAAGCAAGTGTAATGATGTGCCTTTGCGTAGCCGCACAGAGTAAAGGTCGCTATTGAGATCAGCCAACTTTAAGTGATGGTGGATCTTAAAAACGGACCATTCTTGTTCTAAATGTATGACCATGGTTCTTTAAAACTGCGTTTTGATGAAGTGATCTTATTTAGCAGAACTTTACTGTCACTGTCGTATTTTAGGAACAAGACAGTTTTCTATAATATTACCATATCTCCACAATTCACGGCGGCTATCGCTTTAATGCGTTCTTCAAAAACAGTACTCGGTGTTACAGCATCGATGTTGTGATCTGAAAATATACCACTCATATAAGTGTGCACATTTTTTACCGTATGACTTCTTTATTCATTAATATTTATATGTGTATATGCTATTGAATAGTACAAGATTGGATTAATAAATCTGAACCATGAAACATCACAAAACGTAAAATGTACGAGAAATAATTGACGCGTATGGAATTTTAGATATATCGTCAAATTGAAAAAAACACACGAAATAAAGCGGCGGGTTTTCACTTGACAACATGGTGGTTGTGAATTTTTAAACACTTTAGTAGCACATTTTGAAGTGTATGGACAAGGGGAGGTAACCCGTTAGAAATTGCCTTTGTGAGGAAAAAATCGGCAATTATAAACCTTAATTGGGCATTATTTTTATCATTGTTTGCTTATTTCTGTCTGCGTGATAAGTACATACATTTGAACATAAACTTTATCAGCAAAAAGAGAGGGCACATAGCTGAATTAACAATATAACAAACGCCCGTTGAACACACAAAAAAGGTGCTACATTAGCTTTTGCTGATGTCATAATTTATTTATTCTGTTTATGAAAATTTTGATCAGATTGTATTAAATCAATTGAATTGTGATTCTACATATCCAAGCTACATTATTATGTGGAAAAGATCAAACATGTATTGACCGAGCTATGGGTTAATATATACATGTACCTTTATTTGTTATGTGTACTGTTTACTGTCTACACAATCCTCACGCGTCAGTAACAATCGTCACTGGTGATTGTAAATGCTTGGTTCATGACTCGACGAATACCCCACAGAGTGATGAATACACAACAGAGGTAAATATTGATGACGGATAAGTAGTTGCGTAGTGTTTCTTAACAGAATGAGTAAATACACAATGTTAATAGAAAATGATAGAACTATAAGTTTTTTGTCTTCATGAGCTTTTTGAAGCTAGCATAAAGAAGCTTCTGCTTAAAAAGGGTGTGTCATGGATTGCGCCTCCAAACACTAGACAATGTCATAAATGTATGAAAATGTTGCAACATGTTATAGTATACATATCACTGACCTGATGACATGAGAATAGAACGAAGTGAAGTTTGTGAAAAGTCGGATGTCATTGAACATGGGGTGGAACGTGCTTCTGATGCCGGTCTTTGTAAGTCCAAATCTTCGGATGGTGGTGGTCCTCGTACTCCAGCCGTCTTTGGTTTCTTCTGCCCGCTACCCTGTCCCTTTTTGTTCTGACTATTTTGGTAAGTACAATATAAAATGTATGTTAATTAATATACTCAGACAAAACAACTGATTTGGCGAACCACTCATAACGGACAACTGATAGATCAACTTCTAATAAACAACTTATATAACGCAGGATTCATATAACGAACAACTGATATAACTGACACTGATATAACGAGCAACTACTATAACGAACAACTGCTATAACGAACAACTGATATAACGAACAACTGGTATAACGAAAGTGTTGTTCAAATATACTATGTTATTGTGCAGGCCTACATATCAACGGTACATGTCTAAGTTGAAGTTCTTAATGAATAGTTGTTACCGTTTTATACATACGATTTAGGTCTTGATTTATCTCACGACTTTACATATTATAATAATGTACATGTAACTTGTGATAAAACTATTCTACTTACTTGTTATTAGAAATTGTGTATAAAATTTGTTTGTTAATATTTGAGAATGCTGAACCTTTTTCCTCTTCACCAGAAGGTTTATACGACCACAGATTTGGATAGTAATATTTTTGTCTCTTAGAATCAGATTTCTCCAGATGTACTTTGATTTCCGGATGCTAGCGAGAAAAGAAAATTCGTCATGAGGCACAGCTCCGTGAAAAGTGACTTAGGCTATCTACGAGGGGTGTTCCAGAAATAATAGGACTTTTCTCATAACTTCTTACTCAACACTTACATTTTAATAAAATTTATCTCATATGTGTAGAATTTCATTCTCTATATACTGATAACAACATATTTTCGTTGTTGGTGGTGGTGCTTATACAATGCGTTGTCATAGAAACCATGTAACGTATATACTGCTGGCTTAGAATGAGAAGGTCGTGAACAAAAATGTTGTTTTGAGAAAACAAGAATAAACTGCCTGAAAACTACTCGTTTTATTTTTTACTTTAATAGATATAATATATTTTATTTCTAAGGAAACAGGATTGGGCAACAGTCTTAACCCTCGCCTTATGAATTGTTCAAGATATGCGATTTGCAGTCCAAAACTTGGTCGAACGTGTATGGAATGAGGAACAACATAACAAGGTTATGAATTTAAAACGGGCATCTATTAGTGAAATGCCATAAAACCATAACATACAGTTAAATTAATTAATATGTTCTAAAATGACATAACTGGGCGATCCCACTATAAGGTACATGTTTACCGTTACATTAGGAGTGATGTATCGTGATATAAATAGCAAGTGTATTAATTATGTAATTTTATAAAGGAGTATGTATGTTAGACATTTAAGGGTGTCTTCTTAGTTTAAAGAACGCACACATGTATGCTACTATTATATTCTACCTCGAACGGTTTTGGTTTCCCATTAACGCGTTCTTCTGTTTCCTCTAACTCCCCCTTCTTCTGCAGTGATATACGTAACTCAGGTAACACGAACCTGCGCCATGCGTGACGTTCATTCGACCGTTCTCGCTGCTCCTTTTCTGTCAGCGCTTTTATAGCGCTCCCTATAGAGTATAAACCAATGTTATTTTATGTTCTCTGACACGGATGTTTTTGTACGGCAATGAATATTCAAATCTAACAAAAATCTTAGATACCCGATGAATTCCATGAGTTCTCAACTGGACTTAAGAAGTACATACCGTTAGGTACAATGCATATACTTTTTGTTAATGTCGACTGTTTGTTTTTGTAATTTTAAACAGTCGACTTACAGCACTAAAAATATACGGTAAAACGCAGCATCTACCGACTCTTCTCAATTACAGACTCACAGAATAGCCTTGTATTTGTAAGGGGAAGTCACCGCTTTGGGAGGTTTGCTCTACTTCTGTAATATAGGAGTTGTCCCCCTTAGATTAAAATCGATTCTGACTCTTACTATACAAAATAAACACACTTTCATTTCAAAACTCAAAGAAAATTGTTTTGGTTACTTTTTCACAACGTTCAAGATGCCTTTTTATGATGTCGCCATATTTTGTGATATAAGCACGTATAAACACAAGAACACGATTTATACGGAAAAAAACAATCGTGTAAAATGCAAAGAAATAAAACAACAATCATTATTTACTGTTTCTCCATTCAAACGGTCCGACCTTCTTGAGTTTCTTCATCACAGAGACACTTCCTGATTTTACGATAATCAACCATGGTGATCTATGGCTCTCGTCCGTCAGAACTAACCCACGTTTAAAGTAATGAAATCTGCATTCTTTAGGATGATTTTCTAGAATTTTGATTGGCCAACCGCTCAGAAAGTGTAAACTCCTGAAAAGAGAGTACATGTATTAATTTCTTATTATTATTTTTAAAATGTACTATGATGTACATTTTGTATAAAATTAAACAGTGGTAAATGAAAGTAATTATTGTCATCATATGTGATCGAAATTAGAAAAGTAATTTTATACTTGACCTAACTTTTTGTGATCGATTGGCAGTAAATAAATTATATAAGGTACTTCTAAAACAAAATGAAAGTTTGCGAGGTACCTTGGTTCCACCAGAGAATAAAGATAGCATGTTATCTAGAGCCTCTGATTCCACTTAAGTTAAGAAATCAATAATTCTTAATAACAAGAGATGTTTGTAAAACACGTATGCCCCCATGGCAGCCCATTGTCAAAAATGGTAAAGGCCCAGTGACCTTTGACCTACTGACCTCAAATTCAATAGGGGTCATCTACTGTTGATAACCAACCTCCATGTAAAGTTTGAAGATCCTAGGACAAAGTGTTCTTGAGTCAGTATTGAACGAAAACCGTTTGGTCAACCGACAGACCGACCGAAATGTGCAAAGCAATATACCCCCTCATCAAAGATTGGGGCATAATTAAACAAGGCATTGTGTAGTATAATTCCAAAAGACCATAACAAAGTGATAAATAGTAGCATTTAGTTAAAACACGTTTTATTCAAAATAATCTTAAATTGTATAGATATACATTTGTAGTACGCAATAATACATATCGCGTAGAATTAGATCGAATTTACTATTTTATTTAAATAGAGATACTCTGCTTTTGGGCAAAGTTTGTCGAATTAACAACAATATGAACATTACTTACTTTAGAAACATTTCTTGATCAGGATCATTAAGATTCTTCACACCACCTTGCATGAATATATCTTTGTAGTCCTACAAAATCAATTTTACATGTCATACCAAACTGACAAACTGGCATGCATCATTGCATTGCAGCCCCAATGTTTTTTTGTTTTTTTTTAAATCTTAGGTATGCATTTTCTTCACATACACTCGTACTCCTTTCATATATTTAAACTAAAAACTTTAGCGAATGCTTCCATAGCTTAATGGTAAGTGTGCTTGCCTTCTAATCTGGCGACCCGGGTTCAATTATGAATGGAGGCACTCATAATCAAGCCTGCTATGCTCGGCATTAAAATAAAAAACGGCATTGGCAACACAAATTCTTTGAAAAGTGCAACACATGAAGCTCTAGCTGCCATCACTGAACAATACCAGCGTTAGGACAATGTGTGGTATATATCGCCATAACATATATAAGGTAATATCCAAGGAAACATTAAATCGCCATAAGATATATAAAAAATAAGGTAATAATTTAGGAAACATCAAATTGCATGAAATATATAAGGTTATATCCAAGAAGACATCAAATCGCCATAAAATATATAAGGTTATATCCAAGAAAACATCAAATCGCCATAAAATATATAAGGTTATATCCAAGAAAACATCAAATTGCCATAAAATATATAAGGTAATATCCAAGAAAACATCCAATCGCCATAAAAAATATAAGGTAATATCCAAGAAAACATCCAATCGCCATAAAATATATAAGGTAATATCCAAGAAACATCCGATCGCCATAAAATATATCAGGTGAAGCATAAGTTATGGTACTTACCGAGGCGGAAATACTCAAAAACTCACAAGGTTCTTTTGTTACTGCAGTAACTTCACGTACACTATCGGTAACCAACGGGATTTCCTGAATAAGAACAATCACACAACTAATGCGATTAATATGCAGTGAAATTGGTGTGAAAATGTATTTAAAATCAACACAACTTTATGATAATCATAATTATATACAGTGTTACATGGAATAACTGCGCGTTTTTTACACGTGCGTTTTCATTTTACGTTTCTAAATAAACAAATATCAGATGCTAAATATGAATCAAAGAATTGAAAGTATCGTTTGAATGTGAACTTGACATACCAGTATGTCTGCAAGTAGCTTTTCTTGAAAATGATTTTTTGCCATGATGGTCTGGCAAACTCTGACAAACGAGGCGATAAACTCTAGAAGGTATACTGTATAAATAGAGCAGCCACCATCGAAATGCTCATATCAAAAGGCACTGATAAAATAGCTCAACGGTTTGCAACAAACAAAAGAGACACTTTTTAAATGCTACCACTCCTATTGGTTAATTAGAAAAAAACTTTAATTCATGCGCGTAATGTATGAATAAAGAACGTGGTTTTGTCCCCTGAGGTCATTTAACGTAGTTAAGTTTTGTCCCCTGAGGTCATTTAACGTAGTTGTAAGTCCCCTGCCGGTTTTTGACCGGAGGGGACTATTGGTTTGCCATCAGTCCGTCAGTTTTAGTTCTGACTGGAATTATTGTGGTTGCTATGGCAACAGGCACACTGAATATGGCTTTAAACCGGTAGGGGACTTCTGTATTGCTTGCAATTCTTAATGGCTTGTTCATTACGTCATATCTCGATTTGTTCAATTACTTCATTTTACCAATTGAAAGTAGGTCATCCGACTATACGGACCTTTCAACGTTTTAATACTGTTATTTAACTTTTGAGAATAAAGGCTGCTAAAACTATGGAGTTCAGCAGTTTTACTGTTGTAACTAGGTCATTCAGCGTAGGCATTCCGCCTTTTATTTGCTGAATCTTTTCTACTGGGTCATTCAGCTAGTTATAATGTATTATACTTTTTGACAGCTTGGACTTGGGCGGATCTGCGCTTGTTTAGTTGGGCATTGTGCTTTGTGTGTTTTTAATGTTTTCTTGAGTGCTGCCTTCCCTGTCTGACTTAATATAATCTTTTTAGTCTGGTTCTCGATTTGTACAACTTTCGCAGTAAAGATTGAGATCCAGCCTAAAGTTTGTATACCTCAAAATTATCTCCCTTGACATATTCACCGACAGCACTAGCGATTGGACGTTCTGGATCCATCTTCATTGCAACGACTGAATAAAATAATACAAAACCAGTGTATCATTAGCATTCCAGGGTTGGTTAAAAGTTAATTTATTTTTTATTCATTTTATCCTGAAATATGAACAGTTCTCATGCGTAGCTACTAGTAATTATGTCACATAGTAAATAGTGTATAATATTCCTTTTTAGACAACAGAAACAAACAGTCGAAGATAATTATAGATCTATGCGAATAGTTGAATTTGATCCTGAACAACAGACACAAATGGTCCTGTCGTGTGTTCAAGGAAGCATTAGGTAACGAACTGTTTCTGCGATTTGTTGAACGCTATCATATAAAAGCGGGCTTGGCACGTGAGTGAATGTTGGCTAACCATACACCGAGGTGATACGCCACGGATAGTATTCTTTGGATGCGCCTAAATAGGTGTATCGTATCATAATGGCTGACACAGGCAAACAATGGTTCGTGAATAGGTTTTACACGTTCAAATTGTGTGTGCCCTACAGAGCGTTCAACGGAGGACTAAAGCGACAAAACGTAAATGCTGGTAGCTTTCCATGAACGCACAGCTGTATAGAAAATGTTTACACGGAGAAGGTTGATGTTACATACCAGCACCAGACAACATAAAGTAGAAGGCTGCAGCAGGGTGACCCTCTCTTGTTATAACCCTCTTAGAATCATACCTGAAATAAACCGTGCACCAATAGTCATATATGTATAAATCGATTATTTAGGTCAGTCACTTGTTTACATAACATTGTGCACATAAACATTGGAATCAATTTCTCTAATAAATTCCTTATTTAATGGGTATTATAAGTATGAGTATTTACTTGTACCTTGGTGAATAGGTATTGGTTTTCACTTCCCTTTTCTTCGAAAAAAATGTTTAAAACAATAACAAAACAATATTATGATATGCTATTGCAAGTGACAGACCTCAATAAACGGACTATATATAGATTTATTTATTAATGTTTGCTAATAGGAAAATCTGAAACGTTTTACACGGGTGTTGCTGAAAGAGGCGATTAACCAACGAAACATTTTAAAAAAGGGAAAATGAAAATTCCGCTTGAAGATTGTTGTCTCACCACTAGACAAGTTTACTTGATAAATAAGATAATAATTATAAAGTCGAACAGGGAAGGCAGCACCTCAACTTGACCAGCCGAAAACAGAAAACATAAAAACATACAAGGCACAATGCCCAACACACAACCGAACGAGAAAATGATCCACCCCAAAATATTATATTAAGTCAGACAGGGAAGGCAGCACTCAACTTAACCAGCCGAGCACAGAAAACACTAAAAACACACAAAGCACTAAAACACGGCATCCCGTCCCGAAAGTCTGCCGCCTTAGTCAGTCAAACTAAAACGGAACGATAGTCATGTGACGAGAAAACAACAACCGGACACCACAAGGACAATCTACAACATATATATATAGTGTACATGCAATTTTGAAAGATACGAAGCAGCCTTATGCTGGACAACGAAATTGCAGAATGGCACATACAAAATGAACAAAGTTCAACAAAAAGGCACAATGGCGAAATGTTTTTGATTTTTTGTATTTTAATTATAAAGTGGACAATACATACATAGAAGAAGTCCCAACTGTCAAATAGCTGAATGAACTAGTTCAACAATCAAAAATTTAAATGCCCAAGCTGAATGACCTAGATTCAACAGCAAAACGTCTGAAATACCTAGTTTTAGCTGTCTGAAGTCCTAAAAAGTTCAAGAATAACAGTATTAAAAAGCTGAATGTCATGGTTTCAGCTGAATAACCTAATTTCAGCAATAAAAGAGCTAAATGCCATATTTCCAGCTGAATGACATAGTTTCAGCAAAAAAGCAGAAAGCCCCAGCTGGACGACTTGGTTTCAATAATTTTAATGCCTTAGTTGAATGACACAGCCTCAACAAGCCGAACACAACCGCTGAACGACCTGGCTACAATAAGCTGAAAACCCTAGTTCCAATACACGGAATGCCCCCAGCCGAATAACACACCTTAAACAAATAGTATGCCCAATTCTAATAACCACGTTTACGACTGGAAGTGTGATATCATGCTGTTCATGTAGTCTAGTGGTTAGCTGAGAGGGTTGCAATGTGTTAATTGTAGTGGAAAATTTTGTTTAATACGTACGATTCATATTGTCCCACCCTGGCAATCATTCTCTGCATTCTGGCAGGTAACTCAGCAAAACTTCGTATGTTCCTTAACGCAATCTGTGCCTGAAATATCACAATATTCACCAGTTACTGGGCGAAGTTGTCGTAGAGATGTTAGGATATTGTACATATCATTGGCTGTATGCCACTAAAAGATATATTTTTGATTAATTCGCACATTCAAACGTATTTTACGTGAATATTTTTATTTAAGCACAGTTTTGGTATTGGCACAACAACATTGTAGATATGATGTTGAGCCAGTCAAGTATAAACATGACCAATTGGTTCAACATCAACAACATCAACAACATCAACATATAACTCCCTGTCAATCGAATCTGATTATGAACGGGAGGCGCAGTCAGGAGCAGTGAGTTAAAAGGTTAAAAAATGAGAAAATCTTAATAGGTGCAAAGAGTAAAACGAATATTATACAGTACATATAAAGTTGTATATTCTTACACAACCGGTCGTTTCATCTATATACACATAGAGGTAACCAATGTATGCATGAATTACCGTTAAAACACAGCTACGGATAACAACTTACAGCGTTCCGAGATAGAAAATAGTGCAGCAGTACATACTATGTTTTGTCGTGTTGTCAAATGCGGAATATTGACTATGTTAGAATCGAAATAATGAATATGAACCTGTGTTTTATCTATAATAAAGCACGGTCACTTGTTCGCTACGCACTCGTGGTTTAATTACTACGCATCCGGCCGTGCTTTATGAGTCTGCGATAGAACACAGGTACATATTTGATATTTCTTAAGTGTACAGGAATACTAGATTCTACTAACAAGGGTTCGACGCACAGGTATGTATCATTGATAATGAGTAAACATGTTTTTCATAAAATTTATGTAATTTAAGATTACATAAATTTTATTTTAAAAAATGATAACAATGTTACTCTTTATCAATGATACAGTTATTTATACCAGTGGTTCAACGACTAGAGAATTACATGTTTTGAGGCTATTAACCATAATTACTTTAACATGGAAAGAAAATATAATTAATGTAAGAAATATGGTCGCTGTTTGGGTTGAGATAAGTTGATTTATATCAAATTTTCTCTTGGTGGTTAAACGTCGATCACATGATAAAAGTGCACGTGATGTGTACAAGTACGGTTCCAGCTCGGTATTTCTTGACAGCTTGAAGTACTTACTGAATAAACTTCGTTATCATTTCTACTAGATTTGGACTTGCACAATATTCGTTTTGTTTCTTCTGAGACGCGCATCTGTAATAATATGATATACTGGCAATTAAATATTTGAAGTAACTTCTAAACTTGATCTTATCATAATAATCTTAAATAAAAAACATGATATGTTTGTCAAAGGTGAACGTGTATGCCCAAATGACAGCCAAATAACGTTAGTCAGTAATGTTAAAGGTCAATGCGACCTCGACATTTAATGTACTATACGCAAGGGATCAAAAATCTAAAAATCTTTAGAATATAACCTACATTATGAGCCAATGAAAACGCCGCATTTTGGCGGTTAAATGAAAATTTAATCATTAAAATTTTCTCTTCACAGACTTGACGTCATGCATTGGCGCTACTTTCTATCGGCCGATCAGAATGCAGAATGTTATATTCTAAGTTAGTTAGAACATATTAAGTAAATTTTAATGACTAAAAAGGACTCGCTTCGCTTCGCTCGCTCCGCCCTTTTTAATCATTAAAATTTACTTAATATGTTCTAACTATAACAAAAAATAAATAAAAACATAATGTTTGTAAAACATGATGTCACCATGACAGCCAAATAGTCAATAATAATAAATGGCATTACAGCATTGACCTACTGACCACAAATTCAATAGGGATAGGATCATCTTCTGGTGGTGATCAACCTCATTAAAAGATCGTAGGCCCAGCCGTTCATGTGTTATTGATCGGTTTAATAATGCATGTTAAATGTCTAGCGTTTTTGACCATAATTTAATGAAGATGGTCATCAACTGTTGGCTGACCAGCTTCATCTCAAGTTGACCAGCCCCTCCCCTTAAGCTGACCAGCCTCATCTAAAGTTGACCAGCCTCATCTCAAGTTAGATGTTCCTTTGGCTAAGCGATCTTGTATTAATGAACGGAAATCATTTGGTCTACCAATCCACCGACCGAAAGCTACACAGTCTGACCGATCGACCGACCGACCGACCAACATGAGCAAACCCAATCCCAGATAAAGATGAGGGCATATATATTTTTCGACCAACCCACCCACACATATTACCTGGACCACACACCTGGCAACTCATTAAAGCAGGACTGAGAGTTTAGCACGTTTGAACTTTATTAGGGATTAGACATAAAATATATGTTAAAAGGTACCTGTCTATTGGCACTGAACTGTGACCTGTCAAACATTAGGTCCTTTATTTGATCGTTTCTGTAGTCTATGTAGTTCAATGTATTCATATACGGTGTAAGTTCACTTCTTTCTCGAAATCTGTAATGTAATTTTTGCATGAATATAGTACCAACATAGAACAAAATCGCTTTAAATCTTTAAAATATCACTTGAACAATTAATTTGTTTTGGACGTGCGTATTGGCCACAGGAATTTGACTACGTATACGTATAGAGCGATCTTGATTAGATCGATTGCTATGAAATTTTATGGATAGAATTTCAAATGCCTGTGGTATTGGCATGCAATGTTCATTATCACTATTGTCATGGTTTGCCGATGATTTATATCGTTGTAACGAATATCTCGTTTAATGAAAAAGTCGTTATATGAACAATTTAAACACGATTGTGCATTTATAATCCAACCCTTCAAGGTGAACCATCGTGTGTGTATCTATAACTTATCTGTGTAACAGCCGACGACTTGCGACTCAATGGTCGGGGATAAGCACAACGTATATACCAAATCACTGTATGCTTTATTGGGAGTTTACAATTCAACGTGTATGACTTATTGCGAGCAAAGGCATCTGTGACATCCTGTCACTGAACGACTTAAAGAGAGATGATAACATTTAACTTGTATGACTTATTGCGGGTAAAAACACATGTGACTGCCGGTCACTGTATGACTTAATGAGAGATTATAACATTCAACGTGTATGACTTATTGCGAGCAAAAGCACATGTGACTTCCGGTCAATATATGACTTATTGTGAGACTATACAATTCAACGTATATGACTTATTGTGATAACCGGAGATGACTCGTTTATACACTATGGTAAATGTACAATCGACTGAACAGACGGACACATGTCTGAAGAAAAACTTAAATTTGGTACTTTTTTACCTGAAAGAATGGTCCTTCACACATCGTATGCAGAATATGATAATCCTAGCTCTCCTACAAAACCGTTTTCTGACAGCAATCCTCCGTAAAATATCCTGTACCTGTTTCACAGCTTTCCGTCGATTGATCTGACTATTGTAAACAAAATGATAAAGACGATAAGTATATAGCTTAAACACGTATTTACTATAACTGTAAAGAGTCGTTAAGGTTGTCCTCGTCATTTAGGTTGACCTCGTCATTTAGGTTGTCCTCGTTATTAAGGTTGTCCTCTTCATTTAGGTTGTTCTTCTTATATTCTATGAATTTTTTGGACTCATCTCGTATCATACAAACATATTTTAACAATGCGTGGCTAAGTAATGGTCCATCTACCTACACTGTATTTGCATTTTTAACAGTTTAAGATAAGACGAATGAAAATACTAGGCATTTATCAGGTTGCGCATAGTCCGGAGGTTAATTGTTTATATAATATACATTGTATATACCTACCTTAATGCGCGTCCGCCCACCGATATTTTTCGTGGTCTTGTGATCGGTGGAGGAGGCGGTGGTGGCTCTACTGCCTTGTTCTTCCTCATAGCCTTTTGCCAATACGCCGCTGCTTTTCCACGAATTTCTCCGCCATGATCAGATACATCGTCATCATCGTCGCTACTTATTGGATCAAAATCATAAGCTCTTGCATTTGCCTGCGCAACCGATTCCATTAACTCACGCTGTAATCTCCTTCTCAACGCTTCGTTATAATAATCCAAGAACCTACTAACTTTAGACGTGGCTTTAGATGCTACATCTACACCTTTTTCTTCATTTTCCAAATCTAACCCTTCAGGTGTGGAATATCGTCTACCTGCATTATGTGGCGGCGTTTTAGGCAACATTGACAACACACTGTTTCTTCTACTACCATTGCTGCTGCCCCGGCGACTGTTGGGTCCACTTTCACCTTTAACTTCCTTGACAGGTTTCAGAAAACCGCTATCACGATTTGCCGTTACCTTTACTGATGTCTTCGATCTGTATTTATCCATACTTGTTCAAAAGGAAGCAACTTCCAACCAAATCGACTTTTAAAAATGTGATTATTTCGTAATAATCAGTCCTAAATATGTTTAAGCTTGTATCATTACACTTAAAACTAGGAGATGCGCTTGTTAATGAGACAAGTTCCTACCTGTTATATCGCAACAGATACTACACATACCGTTTTCATAGAAATATCGGAGTTTCTTGAATATAAAATACATATTCTCGTTCGTCAAAAATTATATTTCTTTTAAAGCACCATTATTTTCTTATATCCAAGTATATTCATTTAAAAACTTTATTTTCATTATTTCTTTAAACAAAAGGACATACTTTCATATAGACGACGTGATAAAACTTGGTTTTTCGAATTTCGTATTGTTGAATCCTTTTATAAATTTTCTTATTTAGTCACACCCTGTCAGATTAAATTAAACGTGTCTTAAAGCTTGGTCAGAACATTTGTATTTGTGAAAAGAGACCGGCGGAGCAAAAGTTAATTAAACGGATTATTACCCCGATTGTTTTAGAAGCTATTGTATTTACCAAATGTTTTGTTAATTCTATTGTTCTTAGTTATAATACTATCAGTTTGTTAACAATGAATGCAATCACAAACGGTATGTAAACAGTATACGGTACAATTCCGTCCGGTTCAGATAACTTCGCAGTGACGTTTTAGGCGAGTCCAAGTCAGTAGGTAATCGTTATTATCATTATTTTTAGTGGAAGTATTAGTTCGTGGTAGAAAATTAGTACTGGCTGTAAAGCGCAAGGCAGAGAGACTATTGGTTAATATCAGCATGATTTGAAAATGAATACAATAGCTTTAGAAGCACGTCGCATTCGTTTTCAAATAAAACGGGAAAAACTTATTAAAACAGTTGGTGACGCTTCATTGTTTAAATACATATAAGTATCCCCGAAGTGTGCTATTGATAGCACGCAGTTTGAGTTGCAAAGAAATACTTTTGACCTTATAAAGAAATTTGACATTATTAAAGAAGTGCTAACAATATCAAGTTATGAATTTAAAAAGGGCGTAACTCCTTAAACACCCCTGGAGTTATGTAGCTATAGACTAATAGCAGTAATATGCCACTTGTCTAGTCTAGTACAGTTGACGCTTGAATGATGCAGGTAGTTAGTGCGCCAAGTTTCATGGCAATATGAACTAATTGACGCGTTCCTTATAAAATACGTTGTTGGATGTTCTTTCCCTTTCTTTCTTTGCACCCAACAAACGACTTTTGTACATCGTTCCACATACTCGAGACGCGTCTTATACCATACGGACAGACAAACGGACGCACGATTCAATCTTAATATATGTCATCTTTCAAGTTCATAAAAGCGGTAATCAGGACGTCATTAATTTATGAAGATAAGGCATGAACTCTGACAAGATTGCAAGATATGCACACGAGTGTTTTCCCTTTACATGTTATTTTACATGCTTTACATGTAATTTTATTATACTAGAATACGGACTGTAAAACAGTTAGTTCACAGAATGTACTCGTACTAAATGTATTTATATAACTTTTATCTGAAGTAGGTTTTTCTTGTTCACTTTTATGTTTACCCTTGTGACTTGTGTATGTAATAAGTGCGTGCTTGTGTGTGCATTTCGGGCTCGTTGTATTCCCGATCGATTTGTTATGATCATATAAAAATCAGAGATGTGGAATGCGTTTTAAAATACTAGAAGTAACCTTATATAGTCTCGGTACAAAATCATTGAAGATCCTTTGGTGATTCTATAACATTTCGTGCAGTTAATTAAACAATGCGAGACGTTCAATTAAGAAACACTGAAGCGGATTCAACTGTTGAAAAGCAATTATTTTGTGAACACAACATTTGCCAAGTTCTAAATATTTATATTTAAAGAATTTGAGCCATGTCACATAACATTTCACATGTAAATCAATACACCGGAAAAGGTTGTGAATCCATAATCACCATCTAGCTCCGAGTCGTTTTGGTGCCAGTTTTCAACCCACACCGTATCTCCTACAGCCAAACGGATGATGGCAACATTACCTGCCTGGTCATCTTCGTATCCATGAAACCCATCAGTTACACCAGCATTGATCTTGTTCCCGTTATGCATTAGCTCTAACCATACTTGTCCAACACCGCCGTGTCCGAGAAAGTAGGAGAACAAATATACCTGAGATGTTGATTTTTGGTTTCTTAGTATCCATTATAACTCAATGTGTATATACTGTAACCTACATGCATATTACACAAGTCAGTATATATGATTAGTTCTAACCATACTTGACCAACAGCGCCGTGCCCATGAATGTAGGGGGGGCAATATACGAGAAATGTTGACTTTTTAGTTTAGTTTCGTATCCATTGTTACTCTATGTATATACTATAAGCTACATAGGCATATGCCATAAACCGTCCTATGTGAGCATTTGAACCTACACTGAACGGACCAAACCCTATAAATGTGAAGTACGAATGCATGAGACCACCCGGCCATCGCAACAAACCACAAAGAGGTTGCGTAAATAACCAATGTCAATGTCACTACATAACACCACCAGTAATCGGTTAATATGGATAACAACACAGACTCTATGCACGGGGAGATGTTTTACTGTCGCCATGCGTGACATGGCTAAAATAACGCTGTTGTGAAATAAAAAGTTTGCACCTATTACAATATTATTATTCGCATCTATACTGAACGGCGTCATCGCCAAGCAATCTGAAGTACGAACGCATTAGACCACTCGACTGTCGCATCAACCACAAACAATGTTGCAGAAATAACTAGTACTAGTACACAAAACATGCTGAACATTGCCCGTGATTTATTATGGGGAGTACCTTTCAACTATGATATTAACTACTACTTAATATCCGTATTGTCACCTAAGTGTTCATCCGTGATTATTTCATGCCTTAATTGTGGTAAGAACTAAATAGACACATGTTTTTATTGTTTTATAACATGATCAATATTGACATACCCCATCTATTGGTGCAGTGAAAGCACCCGTATGTTGATTGTATCCATTGTTTTCATTGAGTTGTATAGTGTTATATCGGATTGGTTGTTTCAAGCCAATATGATTTACATCTCCAGTAAGTACGACACTGAACGCAACACCTTCTCCATCTATAGCCCTTCTAGATACTGTGAAATACAAGAATATTCAAAATGTGTCAGCGTGATAACTAGATACTAACAATATATGTATATATCAAAGATGAAATATGGGGGTATTATAAAATATTAAAAGTATGTTGCAATAAATATAATAAATCTATGCCTTTATTATATTAATTCAAGAGCATAACAAACATCATGTTATGTTTTTCGATTTTTCATTGCGAAGCTAACACGCCAAAATAAAAACGTAACACAACGAATATGGTATAACCTTTACAATACTAAAAGGCACAAGTTTAATATAGTGCGTATATCAGACACATGTATAGCAGAACAGATAAGAATATGGTATACCTGATTTATCCTGAAGCATCTTTTCAAGGGATTCAATCCTTCGTTCATAGGATTCTACCTGACTCAGTCTACTCTGTAGATCCTCGAATTGTTTGTATGTGACACACTCATTATTTGTATCACCGAAACTAGTATCGATGTTTAACAATAAGAACATACTCAAAACAAACACCGATGTTGTCATGATGGTTTCTAGTGGTGACTATATTGCTAGATTAACATTTGCCTTATTCAATTGTCCAAATTCTTATCTGGTACAATTATATTCTCTTATCTTAAATTTTAGGTTAGTGACGCCAATTAAATTCACTGTTTATCTTACCAACCCTATAAATGAGTCAATATTCTGTAGTAGATATATTTGCAATAAGCTTTTATTTTGTTCAGATTTGCGGACATGATATACATCACCATTAACTGCTACTATCAATTTATTCAGCGAATAATCATCTGTTTTTGTATACATGTAGTTTTTCCCTTTCAATCCTTTAAATCACACGACACTCGACACAGTAATGTTGGCAAACCATTATTTATTGATGGAGCGATTCCATATAATAGTACTACAACTACCACAACAAGTTGTAGCTTCTTTCAATGGCATTTACTATTCAACTATAACAACCATTCCTGAAAACACTAAGCGCCTTCCATACAAATGGACAATGAAAAATATGTAGCCAGATTCATAAAATTTAACAGTGAGGAATTAACTATCATGGACCAAAGTTTCAAAAATATGTAGCCAGGTTCATAAAATTTAACAGTGAGGAATTAACTATCATGGACCAAAGTTTCAATTTCAACTAATCGAGAAACATGTCGTACTACCTCTTATGATTTCATTGGTATGTATGTGCAGCTCTCTTGCAATGGAACTATGGGCTCCACAACTGCAACGTCATTTGCCTGTCTAGAGCTCATAACTATTATCGATGGAATTAGCGATGTCCATCCTGTTCCATGTTGCCAACTCTTTTATAGCAAACAACGAGCTTGAATGTGATCATGATTGATATGTGTTCTAACTGTCCTGTGTGATTTTGTCTTTTAATGCCAGCCAAACAGGTGATCTTAACAGCTGCTTGGCCTTAATAGTGAACCACGTTTACCATGTCAGTTACATATTGTAAACTATTTTTTACTGTTTCTCTCCACAGATGAATCCGAACACATGCATACGCTTTGTTTTAAACAAGAGCTATGAAACATGTAGTTTGTTTCTTTTATATTATTCTAATATATGTATAATGACACATAGAATGTGGTATAACAATACATGTTGTGCACCTGTAGACATGTCGACCAGATCATCGAATAAACCTTGTCCTACTAATCAAGTCCGAGACAGTATTCTTGCAGACCTGCAAATCCTCCACCAAGTCAAGAGTGAACACTTTTACTTTTATTTTCTCATTTAGGATGATCCTGACCAATTACGACAATTCATTCGAAGACATGTGTAGTAAACAATTCAACAACACGCATACTCAAAGAAAACAGTCGTGAATGACATTCACGCTGACAATAAATTATGCGGGCAGAGCATTTGAGAGAATGCACTAATTTAGGCAAAGAAACATTCAATAACCATTTTACTAGATAATGTGGTGTTATCTTTAATGTAATGCATAAATCGTTAAAGCATCCAAGTGAATGTTTAAACATGGTAGGCGTCACAAAAACGTACAAAGGGTCACAAGGCAGCACTCAATATAAACCAAAGAAAGTGAAAGGCGCTAATGCTGCGTTTACAGTCAGCCACGATAGCCACGATGACCACGATTGGAAAGTATCGTGGTGAGCGTGGGGGATCGTCGGAGGTCGTGGAATTGAATTGTAATGATCGTGGGGGAACTTGGTGGGATCGCGAGCATCGTGAGCATCGTATCAAAAATTTTGACAGTCAAAAATTTGACCACGATGGTCCCGATTCAACTTTGATCTTGAGAGAGCGTGATGGAACGTGCTAATCGTAGCGGAGCGCATTACAACTTGTCAGGCCTTAACGTAGCGTGTCAGACCTTGATGCTTCATCATAGGGGATCTTGATGGACTTTGAAACACGATGCGTAAAGTTGCATTACGATTCCACCTCGCTCTATCACTATCTGCTACGTTTCGTCAAGATATGTAGGGTACTATCAGTAATTTAATCACGATGCGACAAGGTCTGGTAAGATATTCCCACTCCCACGCTTTGTGGTGCTCTCCTAAGTCTGGGTAAGTTCCGATGCATTTCAAGCATTGTTGGGCCGCGGTGTGACGATTCGTCGCGTTGATGCAGCCCAAAAACAAAAAAAATAATCTGCTAGGAATTATCAGATTGTCAAACCGTCTTACCAACACCAATAACCGTAAGTGCACGCAGGCAATGGAAAGACCATCTACCCCACCTTCACAAGAGGAATTGGCATATAAGACTACCACTCGGAAAAAAGTCGGGATAGCAACCTCCTTCAGTGACATTCAAGCAGAGAATATCACAGAGTCCCTGAAAGCCAACCTCTTCATCTTTCAATAACACAGAGTCGACAACAATCATGAACATCCGGACCAAGGATATTTTGCGGTTGCACCATGCAAACATAATGGATACAGTTTGTTCATCTGACATATGGCAAATGCCACCAAGTTCAAGCATCTACCAATACCACCGAAGTGGGACATTTACAATACCTAGAGCTACCTATGTGTGCTGGCTTTAGGGAGTTATTATATTGGCCATTCAAAACCCCCTATCGCATGTGATACATTACATCTCTTATTGATTTTGTCTGCAATTAGTTTTCAATCTTTAAAACAAGATAATATATCACCTTTATACATTTTAACAACAGCCTTTCGAACCCCTTGAACAAAATAGAAGAAACGACTATATATGAAGGCATAGTATAGTAAAAGTAATTTATCATAAGTGATAATATGTTTGAGGATGAGTGTCAGCTCCAGTCCATGTGATAGGGGTTCTCATTTAGTACATTTTCTCTCTATGTTTGTTGCTATTCTTTTTATAATATCATCAAATATACGTTTCATCCTATAAAATGATGAAGGTGCTAACATCATCAAGCCTGAATTCTTTGTCGGAAATATTGAACCACTAGGTTATTTCTATTTACACCAAACCATGGTCTACACAGTAGGTCCTAAGCCATCTATTTCTTATTCTCCTTTACTTCCCCTATAGTCTTCCCGGCTACATACCTTGTTGCCACTGTTGAATATTAGCAATGCAGGAACACATAACTATTACGAATTCGACATCGTCATCTCTTGAATGCATAGTTTGTTTCTTTGTGGAATAGTAAGAGAATGGGTCCATCTCCCATTCTATTTATGTATTCAATCACGGCGTACTCAAAACGTGACCAACTTGTCAAGTCGTGGACATTAATCGTAGGAGAGCTCAGCATAACTTGAAGAGCGTAAGAGATCTTAACAGAACGTAATAAGACGTAATAAAACGTGATAGCATATCGTGGTTGTCGCAAGAGAACGTAAGAGAACGCGATGTAATTCGTGGCAGATCTTGACATGAATCGTGTTGGTACCGTAAGAAAGCGCAACCAGTAGTAACACAACGTAACAAAGCGTAGGACAGCGTATTAAAATTAAAGTTGATGCAATTAATCGTGGAGCTCCACGATATTGTTGAATCGCGGACATCGTGGGCATCGTGGCTGACTGTAAACGCAGCATAAAGGAGAATTGTACAAAAAAACTAGCTCTGCATGAAAGTGATTCATGTCAAAATGACGAATTTTGAAAGTTGATGCCTTTAACCCAACAAGCAATAACGAATAAAGACGACAACATCTCACATGGACAATCATCAAAAGAAAAGTCCCAGTAACTAAATATCATTTTGGTAGTTTTCTTGTTTAGCAATTATTATGAAAAAATGGACAATACATTCATAAAAAGACGGTTGACTATAGTGATACCGACTTGCGCATGGTACGGACAGTTCGATCAACATAATTAAGCCAAGTATCACTGTTTGAAAAGTGTGCGCCACTTAGATTTGGTATGTTTATAATAATTAAATGTCAAAAGTAAAATATCAAGCAGTCTTTCAAGTGTTTTCCCTCCACATAATTAAAAATATTAACTCCGAATGTATACGTTTCGAAACCCTGAGCTCATCGAAAACGGCCAACAAGCAACTTGACAAAGACCTGCTCATATTTTACTGATATAAGCAGTGTGTAGACTGCAAAAAGAAATGGTAAATACATGTTAATCGCAATTCTACACAAAGTTATATAGTATTTCACATATAAACCAATACACCAGAAAAGCTTGTCAATCCGAAATTCCCATCAAGGTCAGCGTCATTCTGCCCCCAATTTTCAACCCACTCCAGCAGTCAGACGAACGACGGAAACATTTCCACTTTGGTCATCCTCCCCACCATCAAAGCCATCGGCAACACCAGCGTTGATCTTGTACCCATTATGCATGAGTTCCAACCATACTTGGCCAACAGCCCCGTGCCCGAGAAAGTAAGAGAATAAATATACCTGAAATGTATGTGGCATGGTGCTATTATGAAATCTCTTGAAATCGTGTTAAAGTAGTTCAAACAAATTTCTGAAGAGGACTGTCCAGTTAGGATAAAATTAAAGTGACACAGGGGTCGAGTCGACTTTAACGGTGTACAACCAATTATAAAGGCTTATACAATGCTAACTAAAATACCTTACCTGTTCAGATAATGGTTGTAATATTTTGTGTACACATAAAAAATCGTAACTCTCACATTATCCTAACTGGACGGTAGCATGGTATTGAAAACGAAATACAGATGATCATACAGGCAAACGTAGGGACGTTCCACACAACGTCAGGCCAAATGTGCGAGGGGTTTTCATTTTAACTTATAGCTGTTACGTCTAGCTACAACTCTTAACTTCGACTACATTAGAAATGGTGATAGATATAGTTAACCATATGTAATTGGAATATTCGTGTTTATTTCAAGAGCAAAGACATACTTTCATTCCGGCCTTACCTTTTGAGATATAGCAAAACGCCAATAATTTAACAGACGTCGAAATATGGACAGCGCTGAGTGGTGATTAGTATTTTTAGTTTAGCAATGTATTTTCGTATTGTTTCATGCATTGTTCTGCAAGTGAGTCAGAATTGTTTTAGTTTAATGTGACGTAGTTGGTGTTTCTTTATGCAATGAGAACTAAAATTGTGAACTCAGGCTACGAATTTATTGAATGACACTCGTAGTGTATGCTGCAGCAGATGCCTACATATACATATAACGATAAACCAATATCTTAACGGTCTAACTACCATGTTTTTTACACAATTGTTTTTTTGTTTGATGACGTCATAAGGGGCCTCATTTGACCCCCAGAATAGTCAAATTAGGCTAATTAGGTTGAAAAATGGTCATTAAATGACAAAATGCAATATGAGCACAGGCGTGTTCCAAGACCAAATGTTGTACATGTTTTACAAATCATATTATTCATTAGTACACAAAATATAAAATTGGTACACGCCTGTGCTCATACATAATTTTAATAAAAATAAGAAAATATTAAATGAAAGTGTGAATATTTTGAATCGATGTACTACAATGCCATTAATCAAGGTATTTGATAATAAATCACCATTATGGGTGCAAATTAACATCTAGTTTAATATATTAAAACATCTTGTGTGAGGCTTAAGTGAAAATTACAATTCTTTGGGGTAAAAATGACAGAATATGAATTAAAAGTGTGAATTTTCGGAATCGTTACACTACAATGCCACAAATAATTTTATTTGAAAATTAATCGCTGTTATGGGTGCATAGTAACCCAAAGACTAAGTTATACAAATTCTAGATTCAGACGTGTCTGGTAACAAAATATGAAATAAAAGTGTGAATTTTTGGAATCGGTACAGTACAGTGTCATTAATCATTTTATTTGAAAAATAATCGCTTTGATACGTGCATAGTAAGCCAAAGCATAAGTTACAAAAATTACTACGTAATGATAATTATAATGATGTTTATTTTTTGTTGAAACAATTTCAGAATTAAGAAATATATTGTCAACTGAGATGCTTTGTAAATACCACCTCTATGGTTTACGACTCTAGCGAGGAACGATTTGGCCGGGGATCCGCTCCTTGTTATGATTAAATACACTGAACTCATGATAAAAAATGACATACCCCATCTTTTGGCGCAGTAAAAACACCAGTATACTGATTGTATCCATTGTTTTCATTGAGCTGTATAGAGTTAAATCTGATTGGTTGTTTCAAGCCAAGATGATGCACAGTTCCGGAAAGTATGACACTGAACGCAACACCTTCACCATCAATAGCTCTTCCAGAAACTGTAAAGTAATGTAACCTTTCTATCTCAGGTGTGGGTAAAAACAAACAACATTGCTTAGGTTCAAACTTCTTCTTATTCAACTCTCAACCATTTATATACAACAAAACAAACGATGATACTGATAAGATGATTATAGATGATGGATGAAAAGTTCATGGATGATTAATTAGTGGCTGATTACAATCAATTTATGGAATTGAAATGTTGATCAACCACAATGTTCAAATAAACATATGAAATCCAGTTTTCCAATCAGCAATTATCAATTAAAACTTCATGTCAAAATAACGAAAATATTAAACTGTGACGCGGGAATACAGACTGGGACCCGCCAAAAACTAAATAACCGAAATGAAATGACAGAACCGAAATGGAATAAACCGAAATGGAACGTCAAGCTCAAAACAAACAAACATGTGACACATGACCTGGTTACAGTAAGACAACAAGTATCAAAAGTAAAAGGGTGTCTAAGTGATGAGTTTAACAAACTATAATATTAGATCTTTAATATTACGCCTGAAAGGCTTTATCAAAAATTACAAAGATATTTTCTTTAACTACGTGATTAGCTGGTTTTTACATAAACAGAAAAAAATGGGGCAATTTCAATAAACAGGATAATTTTTATTTTATTGACATTGCGCCATTTTATTATCTTGTCAATGTTGTTAAAATTGAATAAAAAAACCGGCTACAACTTTCGAAATTTATTAATTATATCACATACCGGTACACGGTACATGTTTCGGGACACTGCGTCCCTTCTGAAGTGTGATTGATATACTAACATGTGTAAGACGTAGCCATAGTGACGTTACGAACACTACTTCTCTACTTCTGTGTGATTAATATACTAACATGTGTAGGACGTAGCCATAGTGACATTACGAACACCACTTCCCAACTTCTGTGTGATTAATATAATTATATGTATAAGACGTCGCAAAAGTGACAATGTTGTTAAAACACTAAAGGGTGGGTATGTAATATCTGTATAACAAACTTGAACTGTTGAGCAAACAAGATACCTGGTTTGTCTTGAAGTCGTTTTTCCAGGGATTCTATCCTTTGTTCATGCCTACTTTGTAGTTCCACGAATTGTTTGTATGTGACACACTCATTATTTGTTTCACCGAAACAAGTATCGATCCCTAAAAATAAGAACACACTCAAAACAAACACCGATGTTGTCATGATGGTTTCTAGTGGTGACTGTAATCTAATGTTTATTATTGCTCTACTTGGTCGTCCAAATTCTTATCTGGTCCAAACATATTCTCTTATCTTCAATTTTAGGTTAGTGACACCAATTGAATTTCACTGTGTTGTGTTGCCATATATCTTACCAACCCTACACATGACTCGCAGCCATGGCATGTCGTAGACATGTATGCACTAAGCTTTTATCATGTTCAGATTTACAGACATGGTATACATCACTATGGACTATATCTACAGCAAATAAACATCTGTCTTTGAACAGTTCTTTTTTTACATGACACTCGAGTTGGTCATTTATTCAGTCACCTAGTAAACTTTGCTTTATTAGGTCACCTGGTCATGTGACTTGTGTGATGAACCGTCAACTGACCACGTCATCTGACAGACTACTTCATATATGAGAGTCGCCGGTTCAAATTCTATACGTGAGGGTGAGGTTTTCCTATCCTTAATGAACTGGTGGTTGATTCTTTATTTTCTACGGCATGCCTGCGTCTACATGGCGTCATGAACGTGGCGTAACGCAATGTTTAATGAAAGAGTAACAATATAGAACCGAGTTTGTTCCCGTTATTAAGCAATTCAAGTGACTGGATAACTACAATAATAGGTTAGTGACGTAGATGGAGTAAACGTTTATCCGGCTCAGCTGCGGAATTTATAAATTCCTCCGCATTGGAAGATAAACTTTTTCATCCACGTCACTAACCTATTATTCTCTTTATGTTTGCAATGAGATAATTGAAAATTGGACAGGCAATGCAGTACTCAACTTAACAAGCCGAACACTTAAAAAAAACATCACATACCACAAATACACATCACAATGCCCAACACATAACTGAACGAGAAAATGAATAAAACCGCTAAGCCGAAGTCCCAGTTGTCAAAAAGCTGAATCAGTATACAGAGTGATCCAAAAACATGTCCCATAGACAATGTTTAATAACTACGCGAATAGAGGAAACCCCAATGATATGTTAGAGGTGTTATGAAGGATACATCTAACACTACTGTTACAGCAGACATAGTTATGTATTGAATTGAAAAGATGACAGGTGCAAAGATAGTTTCACACAAAGCGGATATTGTGCCGGACAATTGACGACGGACATTAGATTTTGGTGATCGGTGATTGCTCTTAAGACTGGACATGCATGGCCTCCTTATTTGCATGCTCTAATTCTATTGGACTACTTCTTATAGAGTTCCTTAAAGGAGGACATGTGTTATCCCAAAAAAACCACGTTACTGGTTTTAAAGAATCAATGAGCTGACAAATGGGTTTGATCATTCTACGAGCGTGTACAGTGACGTCATTCAGAACTTTACGTCGTCTTACGCTGGTGTGGAAAATGTGGTGGTCACTTCGCGCATCTCTTGTACAGTTGATTGTTAAAACTACGGTTGAAAGGTTTGTTTGACAAAATCTAGCATGTATGTGCTTTAATTGTGTAAAGTTAAAAATGAAATCTTTAAAACAGTAATTGTTTTATTACGCATTGTTTGTGGGACAGGTTTTTTGGATCACCCTGTACATTGATGGTGCGATTCCATCTAATGGTGGTCATCCTGTAACACGACCAGTTGTAGCTTCGTTCAATGTTATCATCGCGTTTGGTATTCTTTTTCCATCCAATAACCAATCATGAATGCACTAAGCGCTCTCCATACAAATAGACATTGACAAATGTGTAGCTAAATACATGTATGATCGAGGAATTCCGTGTCTGCCATCTTTTGTGTCAGTACTGACCGAGAAACATGTCGTACTTTCTCTTGTTGAGTTCATTGGCATACATGCAGCTCTCTTGCCATGAAACTGTGGGCTCTACAACTACAAGCTATTTTTGCCTTTCTTGAGCTTATAACAATGATACATGGTGTCGACCTTTTATGAGGAAAATTGGGATATGTATGCTTCATTTTTTGAAAGATTTTAAGAAACATGCATTTTTTTCTTTTGACAAAACGCAAGGCCAAATTAAGTCGTAAATGAACCTTGTCCTTTGTTGCGAAACAGAGTTATTGAGAACATACGATGTGCTAAGATATTAATCTTTAATTTTATGAATTTCAAAGAAATCACACTCTATTTCACATATAAATCAATACACCGAAAAATGTAGTGAATCCAAAACTACCATCAAGGTCTGCGTTGTTTTGGTGCCAGCTTTCAACCCACACGGTATCACCAACAGCCAAACGAATGATGGCAACATTTCCTCCCTAATCATTTTCGATTCCATGAAACCCATCAGTTACACCAGCGTTGACCTTGTTCCCGTTATGCATTAGCTCTAACTTCACTTGGCCGACGGCTCTGTGTCCGAGAAAGTAGGAGAACAAATATACCTGGAGTGTTGATTAATATCGTTTTAGTTTCAATTGGTACTCTATGTATATATCATAACCTATATGCATATCACGCAAGTCGTCATATATGATGAGTTCTAAGCATACTTGACCAACAGCGTCGTGCTCGTCAAAGTAACAGAATAAATATACCTGAAATGTAGATTGTTTTTGTTAAATAGTTTAAATTTTTACTATATATACATGTATATATATCATAACCTACATGCATATTACACAAGCCATCATATATGATGAGTTCTAAGCATACTTGACAAACAGCGCCGTGTCCGTGAAAGTAGGAGAACAACATTACAAGAAGAGCTGTTTTATGTTAGTTTAATATCCTTTGTTACTCTATGTATATACTATAAGCTACATGCATAATTATGCCATAAGCCGTCCTATATGGGCATTTGAACCTATATTGAACGGCACCAAACCCTAGAAATATGAATTACGAATGCATTAGACCACCCTGCCATCGCAACAACCCACAAGGAGGTTGCGTAAATAACCAAGTCAATGGGACTACATTACACCACCAGTAATTAGTTGATTTGGATAACAACACGGACTCTATGCACGGGGAGATATTTTACAGTCGCCATGCGTGACATGGCTAAAATAACACTTTTGTGAAATAAAAAATGTGCACCTACAATTACTATGATTCGCATCTATACTGAATGGCGTCACTGGCAAGCAATATGAAGTAAGGACGCATGAGATCACTCGACTGTCGCAACAACCCCAAAAAGATTGCAGAAATAACCAGTACAGTCAGATCTCGATATAACGCCATCCAATATACTGACAAATTCATCATACTGACATCATATTTTGGGGACAAAAGTATTAAAAACTGATGTTTTTTTAAAAAAGGAATTGACACCAATTCCCTTTTTTGGAGCCCAAAATGAGCAAATAGGGGTCACAAATGTCAACCTAAATTGAAAAAAAAAATCAAAACACGTCTACAAATGTAACCCTCAAAAGACAAAATAAGAAACACAGGTTAACATTTTCATACTTTATTTTGCAAATATCATACAAAAATGCAAAAATGTTTGGACGTCCAAACAATTGTATTTCCAGGGTGTGAATATTTTCACAAGATTTATTCAAAATGTTTGGACGTCCAAACATTTTCGTTTCCAGAGTGTGCACAATTTGAGTTGTCCAAACATTTCAGTCAAATATACTCAAAAGCTGTACAACTTTCTGAAAATGAAAATGTTTGGACGTCCAAACATTTGATTTTTTAGATCAATATAGTCAAAATGTGTACATCCTTTAAAACAGAATGTTTGGACGTCCAAACATTTTAGTCAAAAATATTCAACTTTCTGAAAATGAAAATGTTTGGACGTCCAAACATTTGATTATTTCAGATCAATATAGTCAAAATGTGTACATCCTTAAAAACAGAATGTTTGGACGTCCAAACATTTTAGTCAAAAATATTCTAATTGTCAACTTTCTGAAAAAATGAAAATGTTTGGACTTCCAAACATTTTGGTCAAAATATTCAAATTGTCAACTTTCTGAAAATGAAAATGTTTGGACGTCCAAACATTTTGATTATATTAGATCAATATAGTCGGCTGATTACGAAGTTATCAAAAATATTGCACCATGTCCAGTTTATCTCAGCAAAAAAGGGGAATACAAATGTGGAATTACGTATATAGACGGGGAATGGATTACATATTGCTATGGACTAAGTAAAGGTGTTCGGTTTTGTTTAAAGATACCTTTTGGGGGGTCGAAGTTTCAAACAACGCGTTTTTCTTGAAACATTGCACACATTTTCCGTGATTTCTCGAGCAATAAAACTCGGTTTTGCTCAGAATTGTGTGTACTGATACCTCTGTCAAAAGCAATTAGATGTGCACACTTTGTTTTTTTCGGACCCTGCAAAATGATTATAAATACAAGCAATACATGTACTTACTTCCGCTGCCAGCTTATTACGGAGTACAACCGATAACGTATTATCGGGGTGGACGGTGTGGTGATTACTATGGACCGTCCTGTGTGCTTATGTCTTTTAAGACCGATCAAACGGGTAATCCTATCTGCGGCTCGGACTTAATAGTGAACCACGTTTACCATGTCAGTTACATATTGTAAACTTTTTGTTACTGTTTCTCTCCACTAATGAGTCTGAACACATGCAATACGTTTCGTTTTAAACAAGAGAAACATGTAGTTTATCTCTTTTATAATGTCCTTGTACGTGTATACTAACACATAAAATGTGGTATAACAAAACATGGTGTGTACCTGTAGACATGTCGACCAGATCATAGAATAAACCTTGCCCTACTAATCAAGTCCGATCATCGGAGACTGTATTCTTATCAGACTTGCAAATCCTCCACCAAGTCAAAAGGGGACACTTTTGTTTTTATTTTCTCATTTAGGATGATCCTGATCGAATACGACACTTCATTGGAAGACATGTGTAGTAAACAATTCAACAACAAGCATACTTAAAGAAAACAGTCATGTGAATGACATTCTCGCTGGTCAAACATTGATAACTATAAATTATACGGACAAAGCATTTGAGAGAATGGACTAATTTAGGCATATATACGAGAACACTAAAAACCCGTTTTACTGGAGCAATGTGGTGTAATCAATATTCGAATGCATAAGTCAAAAAGCATCCTAGTAAATGTTGAAATAGGTAGAACGACCTTCTTCTCATGGTATTCGTCACAAAAACGTACAAAGAATCACAAGGCAGCACTCAACAGAAACCACAGAACGCGAAAGGCGCAAAAGGCAAAGTGTACAAAATGATCGCTCTGTATGAAAGTGACCCATGTTAAAATGCCGAATTATTTGTTCGCCATCATGAGACTGTGGTTGCTTTTCTTGGTAGTTTTGTTTCGCAAGTTTTGCAAGACCGACGACTGATGTTTGACTGTAGCTGTCTTGTTAGGGTATATATTGGTCCTGCTGAGAGCGCCTGGAGTGCTGACATTGAATATATTATGTCATGTTAGAAAGACAACGTTTTGTCTTGTTTCCCTTAAATCTATTTACACATAACCTCGGTAAAATAATGCGTCGGTCCGATGGAAATTCATATTTCCCACAACTCTCCGGCACTCGTCGGTTTCTGTACCGTGCTTACATTCTATTATCAGAGTCAAACGAGAAGTTTTTTTCAAGTTATTATATTTACATTCAGTTCGTGTATTTGAGGTATCACGAGACTTTGGTGGAAGCGAGTAATTTGATTGGCACAAGCTGTTCACATCATAACCCGAACACCATTCATTTACTATATTGTTACATGGTCGTCACGTATTAATACTTGTTACATGTTTATACAATTTCTGTGAGATCAATCGGTGAATGGGCGTGACGTTTAGTGTTATACTTCCTGTCACATGGGACTGAAACTACCAATCAAGTACTGCGTTATACAACTGAGTGAACGGATAAGAACCAGTATACAGGAGCGTTCACCACACATTCAGATGGGATATGTAGTAATCATTCATGAGTTAGTAGTACATGCGTGCATATATATAGTTTAAATTCTATCGATAATTTTCGATAATTGTTCATTTTCACCATGTATACTCACGATACTGCCTTTACGTTTTCTCCAATTGTTCCTCCACCCTGCTCTAGATCGCTTACCATTCTGCATGACATGTAATGCAGTCAAATATTTGTCTCGACCTTATAGTCTCTTCATTCCTTCCCTTTACACATACTGGGTAGCCTTTGTACATAGTCATTCCCAAAGTTGGGTATGGTGTTTGCGATCTCTTTTCAAAGGCATTGTCCAGTTTGGGATGTGCGTGCACGTGTGCGTGTGTGTGTTTTAACTATTCATAATATAGGATTAAACGACCATTGGTTGACGTTCACTGATGTGTAAACACCCGATCTGAAGCAACACATTGAGTAAAGCCCCGAAGGTGTTTACACATCAGTGAACGTCAACAAATGGTCGATTAATCCTTATAATTCCAAACTGACGTTTAATCACATAAATATCAATGAAAACATTGAATTTATACCCGCGCTTTTTAAAAAAATTAGCTCGATTTAATGACATCGTGTACCTGACGTCGTTTGGTGAATTTCGTTAGCTGAACAAAATGTGTTTAGATGCTCCGTTCCTTACGTAAACACAAAATCAGGGGATGAAAATACAGGTAGGTAATGTTCTATGTCATAATTAAGCTACAAGAGCGTGTACAGCTGTGATGGGCCATTGCAGTCTGCCTTATTCCACACACATTCGTCTAGAAGGTTTACGTCAGTAATGTCCGAGGGTCCCGATTGGTGAAAACAGGGGTTCACGGATGTGTAAACGTCATGTCTTAGCCAATCAGAATGCAGGGATTTGCTGAGTTTGGAATTATCATGAGTTAAATGTACACTTTAAACTCTCGTATCTAATTCACTTTGGACATACCACGTTACCAAAATAATACGCTGGCAGCTAGCACTATTCATTCAGGAACCTTGTTTTTCTTATTGAGGATCGTCACTCAACAAAGACGAGGGTCCTCTCATGAAAAAGAGTTATACATTTCACAGTATGACATTATATTGTCAACGTAATCTGAAAGTGCATTGGCACATTTCGAAACATGACAACGCAATGCTGTGCTGGGGAGCAAAAGACATGTCTTATTACAATTGATGCCAAACACAAGTCACACAAGATGTTCTTGTTAAATATATTTTAATTAATAAAAACGGAATTTCAACCAACGAAAAGTATCACAGGTATTAAATCAATTAGATAGTACAAATATTTATTACCCCTTCAAAATGACTGATATGCCTTGTTTAAGTTCTCTTACAATATTCGGATTTCAACATACAATGCTTACTGAGACTTTAAGTTGTTGAGCCATGTACAGGTTGTAGATTACCTCATGGTGAGTGACAAAGTGGACTATTGTAAGTGAAACAATGCTTAACAGTCGTATCAATAACAGCAGCAACAACAACAGCAATAAATGTTGCAACATCAGTGAACATGGTAACAGCAGTAGCAGCAACATCAGTGAACATGGTAACAGCAGTAGCAGCAACATCAGTGAACATGGTAACAACAGTAGCAGCAACATCAGTGAACATAATAACAACAGTAGCAGCAACATCAGTGAACATAATAACAACAGTAGCAGCAACATTAGTGAACATGGTAACACCAGTAGCAGCAACATAAGTAAGTAACTGTGGCAAATATAGTAGCAATCGCAACAATAGCATGATATGCCTATAACCTGCTAAATAATGCTAGAATGGGCGTCCGGTGTTATTCCTTCACCATAATAAAAAGTTCTAAGTGTTTGTTAATGCCCACGTAACTTAAGGCCGCATTTAAAACAAAACCACAAACGTTAAACCAGTTTACACAGTGAGTTCTCTCTGATGCTGCTTGAACTATCAATTGCGTAAACATGCAATGGTTGCAGTTGGACAGTTCATTTTCTACTTGTTGTGTTTTGGGCATTGTGTCTTGTAATTATGGTATGTGATGTGTTTTATGTTTTCTGTGCTAGGCTGGTTAAGTTGTGTACTGCCTTCTCTGTCCGACTTTATATTATCATTTAGTAATGCACAGGAGTGAATTCAGATATCCATCAGTTATATGGTTAACGTTGACGTTATATTGAACGTCAAATGAAATGTTTCAGTAGGCGAATGATTCCTGTGTTTTAGTTCCCTTTAATGAGGATCTCATGAGGCGTTTGGTTGACACATTCTCCACTGATTCAATCAGCATGGTCTTCTTGTAAGCTTGCCAATCTACGCTGACCTGTAAACGTTCTTGTAGTTCTTCTTCTGTAGGGTATGGACACAGCTGTATAATGTAATAAACATCAGACAATGTATATGTCCTCGGAACTACCATAATAGTACAGTTAAGTTACCGTAAGAATTCTTAAACAGGAAATGTAACGTTAGCTGTGTGGAGTTAGCTCAACATACGACATTCAAAAACCGAATGTCGTGCAGCTCGACATACGGCATTGGACTACATTAAAAAATCGAAAGTCGTGCAGCCCAACATACGACATTGCACGACATACAAATATTTTTTCATAAGTCGAATGTCGTGCAGCGCGACATATACGACATTGGACGATATTCAAAAAATCATCGGAAATCGAATGTCGTGCAGCTCGACATACGACATTGGACGACATTCAAAAAATTGTCTGAAATCGAATGTCGTGCAGCTCGACATACGACATTGGAAGACATACAAAAAATCATCGGAAATCGATTGTCGTGCAGCTCGACATACGACATTGGACGACATTCAAAAGAATGTCTGAAATCGAATGTCGTGCAGCTCGACATACGACATTGGACGACATTAAAAAAATTGGCAGATATCGAATGTCGTGCAGCTGGACATTCATTTTTGAAAACATTTTGAATGTCATCATTTGTTAAAATCGATTAGCTATGAAGATGTCTTTTTGCCTGGTGTTATAAGCAAAACAATACCAACACTTCTGTTGATTGTCAAACAATCTTGTCTATATTTCCACTGCCATACATTTTAGGGTGTTTCATTTTTTGAACTTTTTCTCTGATCACCTAGATAATTAAACCAACTGTTCTTTAGTATAAACAACATTCCCAGACCAAATTTCAGCTCAATCCAAAAATGTCTTGATCCCCCCCTACCGAGTTGAAATTTTGACCCAAAGACGGCATGTAGGCATTTTTACTCCGAAAAGGTTTCTTTAATAGCCAATGCCACCAACATTCTTTTGTTGTATTTGTGTAAGATTAATGATTTGTGGTTGTTTGAACCCATTTATGTCCATATTTTATAATATAAGGATCCAAATTATATACTGGACCAGTTCATTTCATAGCATAAAGGGGTGTTTTTCTGAAAATTAGAGAACATTTGAAATTATCAAATATTCTCAATTTACAAACTTTAAGGGCCCAAATTAAGAACTGCTATGTTTTAAAACACTATAATATACTAATGTGATTTTACATGACTCTATAATTAAACAAAATTAACTATATACATGTACCGTAAATAAACGGCCATAAGTCGTAGCGTTGGCTAAAAAGTCGAGATTTTTGTCAATACTGTACATAGCCTTTCATAAGTCGCCGGTAGATTTTTCAATTTTTTGTGAAAGCTGAATGTTTGTCCCCAGGATCAATGTGCATTCTTTTAGCATATATAATTACTAGTAGCTGAGATAAATAATTGAATCCAATTCACGAATTTTTTTGTTGTATTTACAAGTTATGTCTTAATGTTGGAACTTCAAGACGATATATACTGTTTATCAATCACTCCCCGTTCAGCAACATCATTCGTCATTTTAAGGTTTGTCACAACACCTCGCATTGTTGTGCTTTCGAATATTCTCCACTGATCAGGAACATTGTGACCTGGGCATCATTTATTACCATAACGTAAAAGAGAAACCACGACTCTGGTCCAATAAGCAGATCCATTGGATGATTCGCTGCTATGATACTAGTCAGAAAGTCAGATTTTGTAAGTTTGAGGCCTCTGTGACTTTTAAGTTAAGAGCCATAACTTCCTTGACATCGGGTGCCACAGACTTGCAAAGCAAGAAGAGGAAGATCAAGGGTGTCTTAGAAGGAAAGTTATGCGTGCGATTGGAGCATCAACGGGTGTGTAGCCATCAGGTCCCATAACTCGAAGCCCAATCATGGTGGAATTGCATACATACTGGCTTGAAGGAACCATGTCCATGGAAAGAGAACTTTATTGCATTATTTCTAGTTTGGTGTGAGAGGGCTCATGATTGCTATATTGGGCAGCATAGCAAGCTTCAATAACAATCTGACTGAGTGTAACACACTAGGAGCTTTAATTCCAATGGATCCCAAAGTGCCACAGACCGGTATCTTAAGCAAGCGGTCACCAAGGTACTTGTTTTAAAATAAGTTCGCATAGTTATCGGTGGTTGGTGGTTTCAACGTCAATTTGGGGTAGATGTGGCGCTTAAATGTCACTTGTATCTAGGCTCTTGAGTCTTGCTGGTGAGAGGGGGAGAAACATTCAGGCCTATTCTAATGGGTGAACATGTACCTGAGAGAACCTTTTTTAAATTGCTCAGACTCTGTTGGACATGTTAAGCATAGATACAATCCAATGATTTTCTCAAATCACACCTTATATATAATCGATTTGTGAATGGGTCAGTAACTCTAGATGTCTCCTTGACAGTTTTACAAATACCAAATATACAAGTTGTGGACCAATATAATCAGAATGTCTAAATTGACTGAATTGAAATGGAAAATACAGAGTTTCCAAAATGAAACACTCAGCCCTAAGGCATGCTTTGTAGCTACAGAGCATGAAACCAACGATGACCTAAATATTGAAATAAGTGGAGTTTATCATAAATACTTCTTGGAAAACCACGGAAATGTGAAGATTCGGGTCCTTGAAGGTTGTATGAGAAACATGTTATAATTCGTTGAATGCACTAGCTTGACGCTTGGGTCAATTATTCTGTAAGCACTGGCTTTGGGATTTTCTCTTTGGTCGCTGTCCATATATGTAGGTGGTACTGTCATGATGCTATATGAATAGAAAGTCGCATTTATGTGCCTGTCACTCAACTCATCACTCAATCTATCCCCCTGTCCATTTTTTATTATCATTTATAATAACAGTATATGTATACTGTTATAGAAAGCATGAGTGCATCATTGCCTTCCAAGTTTTAAGAAACGTTCTATTATTATTTATATGGTTGATTTTGTATAAATCAAATTAGTTCATCATAAAGTATTCAAAAGCATGACAGTTCTGACCAGAATTAGATGACTTTTTATAAGAGCAGTGTGATTTGGACCTGGAATGTTTGCTAAGGGAAAAACTTCAAAAATTTCTAATTTTCTCTAATTTTCAGAAAATCACCACTTTTTGCTATAGAATGAACTGATCCAGTATATAATTTGGACCATTCTTTTGTAAAATATGGACAGAAATGGGTTTAAACAACCTCAATCCATTCATCTTACACAATTACAACAATATCATATTGGTGGAATTAGCTATAAAAAAAACCTTGATGGAGTGAAAAATGTCTACATGCAGTCTTTGGGTCAGAATTTCAACTCGGGGGGGGGGGGGATCAAGACATTGATATATTGAGCTGAAATTTGGTCTGGGAATATTGTTTATACTAGAGATCAGTTGGTTTAATTATCTAGGCAATCAAAGAAAAAGTTCAAAAAATGAAACACCCTAATACATTTGTTATCTGCATACATGTGTTGTGTATAGTCGGTTGTAAAAGCTCATCTGAGCTTATGTTATTTATTGTATGGTCTTATCTTATCTCATTTTAGAGCTAAACTTGATATTTTTCATACTAAGATACTAAGGGGTTATGTTATATGCACAGGTGGTCTAAGTGGTAATAAATACATTAACATTGTATAATTATACAACATAACCCCTTAAAGTAGTATTTCAAACATAACGACATGGAACTTATCATTGTCAAATGCTTGCAACACAAAGATAAAACAGTAATGTAGTCAGCGAATTTAAAGTAGTTAGTATCTACTGCAAATAGAGAAATGTTCGCGTGAAAAGGTCATGATTTCATAAAATTTTAAAATCGTGAAACTAACAATGCACTAACAGGACAATATACTTGGAATTGTCGACTATTGTATCGATTATGAAGTTTTTGACTGCGTGTGGTTTTTATGAATTTTCAAGTACTCCGAATAAAGCCTGGCGACACTGACTGGAAATCTGAACAGTGCATATACATTCGGATGCGTCTACTTTCGGATAAATCGGTTCGGTCTAATTCTTACGGCAATTTATGGTAAACATTCAAACTCGTCTTGAATTCGCGTTCGAAATTAAATCTCGAATATAAGCGAAAATAAAAACAGTGCGAACATTTCCCAATTTACGACGATGGTAAGTGGTCATTGGATCGTACCTCTTGTCGCATGTCCCGCAGTAACTTTTCTGACGCGTGCTCCATGTAGAAGTTCTTATTAATCAGCAGACAATCTGCCCCATGACTGACCACAGAGAAACTAGGCTGATCCCCAATAATCAAATCTGTCAATCCCTAAATATAAAGTAGACTATGATGAATATTGCAAGTGTATAGGAGTACGGCGCCGTACCACCAGCCTAGTCAGTCTAGTGATACGGAATATCCGTACATTTAGAAAATACGACGACGTCGTGTTACACAGTCTAACATGGCTTTTAAAAGCATCAAGTTAAGTCAATGATGTATCAAAGACACTTCAATGTAGATCGTTGTTTAAGTATGTTGCATTCAACATATAATTTGTTTATTTCTGATTAATTCGAATTGATCGTTTAAAAACAAATAAAGAAATAGTGTATTGCATTGTACATGTATTGTTTTCAGAAAACATCCAACATTACTTACGAATACTTGGCCTTTTGTCAGTGTTTGTACATGTACAAATTCTGGATTCATATCAGCTGGTTTAGCATCATCGTCCTGTAAGCAATACGGTCAATACAAGTCCAATAAGTTTCTATATGATACAACAACTGCTGTTTATACCTAAGATAAATCTTTAATGAAATTAAACATATGGAGATATCGAGCCATGGATGTATATTACGATTGTGATGTAGATACCAATGAACACTTACCGCAATCATTGTAGTGATATATTTGTTGATATAGTTATGCATAATGCAAACCGTTTAAATTGTATAAATATATGGCACCTGCATGTAAATATATTATAATATGTATATCTTCAATACTGGAGGAATAACAGTAAATGCTGAAAAAATATCATTGCTTGTTTTAACCATCGGACGAAATGTAGTCTATAAAACTACACAGTAACTATCGCCCGGTACATTGACGTATGAACATACCTTTTTATTGATGCCACCATCTATATCTTCCATTATTGTACGTATATGTGGTTGATAACCTAACAGTTCGCGTTCCTCTTCCTCCACTACACTCTTCCTTCTATCTCGTCCCAGCAAATCTGTAAGCATAAACCTCTGGCTGAAACTATGTCAGTTTTTTTATAGCTGAAACTAGGACATTCAGCTTTCTTATAGCTACAACTAGGACATTCAGACGGCTTGGACTTGGACTGTCGATAAATTGACAGCTAAAACTTGGTTCATTTCTTAGTTCAGTTATGTTATGTGTTTAGCATTGTGCCGTGTAATAGTGGTATGTGATATATGTTATGTTTTCTGAATTCGCTAATTAAGTTGAATGCTGCCTTCTCTGTTCAATTGTCTGTTGTCTTTCTACCAGTAACACAATCAACGTTAACGTAGATTTGTCCGAATTTTTACAAATTGTGATTATCAATTTGTAATTACATGAACAAGATTGTTTGCTTATGAAAAAAATGGAAGAGTCATAACATAACATAACAAAACACAATAATATGCATATAACATTATACATGTGACGATGTTTATAACAAACAAAACTCATAAAAGTATCGAGATAAATCTACAGCCACAATGTATATAATATACTGTAGACGTTAACGACCAGCTGTTTGTGATTTCTACTTAGCAAACGCATAAAACGTAAAACATATAGCTTATGACATACTTTGATTAACTGATAGTCTATTATTGAGTCTGCGACCAAACGTGTTGTCTCTCGAACTGTCCCCTGGGTCAGTTTTAGAAACCAGTAATCTTGGTGGAAGCTTGAGGTCCCGGTGATCTTCTAAATAACGACCAGACTCAATCTCGGCTAGATTCACTCTGAAATCAGAATGGATCACAAGTTAACAAGTTTATTCAGGATATTTATGCATACATAAGGATTAAGTCGGTTTTGTTCCTTGAACGAACAACAGTAATCAACAGTAAGGTTGTGGTTTCAAGTGAACATTAAATAAATATTACAATTCGGGTTACGTTTCAGCTTCTTCATTTGCGATACATTTATTGAACACCCTTGATATTTGCCATGTTAACATGTACTGTATCAAATATGGAGGTAATAAAACAGAACGTGCACGTGTACATTAGATTAGTTTTGAGCATTTCGTCATCCAGGTGTATGTTTGTTTTATAGGTAAAGAACGTGTGGAAAAAGAAAGGTCTCGGGTTTTTAAGGGAGGGTACACAGGGTATATGTGGGACGAACCTTTGGGGTATGTGTGGGGTAAATTGTGGTATGTCTGGGGAGGAGCATCGGAGAATGGTAAGCGAGAGAGTATAATTGTGTATTATTAATAAAGGACCTTCCGTTTGGATACCGAAATTGAATAATAATCGTACTTAAACGGCCATAGGTTAGGTATCTGTGGAGCCTTCTTTCCTGATTGTTCAGACCTAGTAGTCTCTGATTCGTCATCTTGTTGATCTGGGTGAATAAAGGGCACTGGTTTCCCGTTACCAAGAAACTCTGTAACATTCTCGGAAGCGCTTCGATTTTGTAGAGGTATCCCTAGTTCCGGAAGTACCCGCCGCCATTCCGTGCGTTTCAAAACAATATCACGTCTTGTACTGTTGGTCAATGGTTCCATTGGTTCTGAAATTGTATTAAAATCTTTCTAATATTCTTGGAATGATTCTAGAATTCCTGAACTCAACTTGTCCAAGGTGATCGTGGTTACAACGTATAAATAGTCGTCCAGCGATAACACTAGCTTTTTACAAATAGAAATTGACAATAAAATGCATTTCTGTTGTCAATTGTTGTTCGATCTCGCGCGTAATCAATGCACACTGCTCTTTCAATCTACACTTGAAACATACAGAGTTTATTTGATAAATTCATACACAAGGCTTCAGCATGAATTGAGTTTGCGAGCTGATCATCTTTTTAATGTTTGATAGGGGCTAACAAAGTTGACCGTCTATCAAAATCTAAACAAACACGAAAATAAAAAGTTGGCGTACAAATGTCACTCGCCCATGTTGCAGCATGTATAGACACTAGGTCACCGTTTTCCAGGTAAGTTTACTGGTAATGACTCTTGTGACCATAACTGACATGAAAACTATCCGTCTCAATTGTATCTCATATTCTCAAAATGCTAAATTGCGGACCAATTTCTGCTAACACAATTGATTAAATACATTTTAATAATGTCAATACTCTTTACAAAGGAACAACCGTTGGTCCAATTTTGAAAAATAATGTGTTGTAGTACATGTATGTATATAATACATGTATACGTGTACTTACGTTTCTTCTTCCATTCAAATGCCTCCACGCGTTTTAACTTCTTCAATACCCGTATACTGCCCTGAAAGTTATATAATTACATTCGTTGATTGGTCTTCCTCTGGTTTTGCACCGGCCGGTTTTCAGTGATATTCATGCATCCATTAACAGTTTAATGATAAATATCAAGAATGGTCTCCCTTGAGGTGTTGTTAAATATATTTTTAGTTACTAGAATGGCTCCCATCCACACGAAACTAATGCTTGTCTAACTTAGTCAATACTCTATTCTTTGTAGATAATAAATATGTCAATAGTTCAACACATTATTATTGTGTATGACCGTCATAATTATATTGCTTTATTTATTAATTTATTACAAACTGCCAAATTATCACTAAATAACAATGGCTGCTTCTATTCAGACAAGTGCCTGTTTAACTCAAAATGTAAAATATATTTAAATTGAAAAGGGGAAACAGCATCTAACAGAATCAGACCACGAAGAAAAACACACATCAAAGGTAATAAGAAAAGAAAAACGAAAAGGCACAATGAACGCATAGGACAATGATTAAGAAAAACTTAAATGGCACAGTAACAAAAGGCCAACTGGTTTCACTGCATACACCATAACCTCCTCTTGATCAACATTATTGCAATTCCCCACCTGGATTAAACGTTGCAATCAACAAAACATTATTATTATTCGTCATTTTGCCCGTGGTAATTTTCACACAGAGGTAGTGCTTTGTACAGTGTTCTCTTTGTGCATACCGTGATCTGCTGTTTCTGTAGAGTGCTGCCTTCCATATCCGATTTGCAACTATATTTTTCAAACAACAACTTACCGACTTGACAATGATGACCCAATCAGAGTAATGGGAGTCCCTAACTATCACTTCACCATTTCTGAAATAATAAAATATGCCGGTGTAATAGTCTAACCTGACAGGCCAATGAAACCATCTACAAGATATATAAATTCAGTTGATGAGTGTAAACTATAATATTTAGCGTTATTCAATCGAATAATATTTTGTTTAAAATGTATTTCAAGCCCAAATGGTCAACTTTATTCCTGTGTACAGTTTTACAGTTTATTCCAATGTGACATGTAGGTCACCGGCCCATACACATTTATACATTTATAAGAAAGGATTAACAGGGTTGGTATTCAATATTGATCTTACTTGTCTTAAGGATAAGGACAACCAATCAGATCACACCATATTGAACTCTAGGTCAGTAACAGGCGATATGATTGGCTATCCTTATTCTCCAATTAGGTACGATCATTATTGAATACCACCCCTGATCATTACATTCAGTCATGTAGGGAGTAGCCAGTCATATTATCCACACACCGGGCGAACCCGCCGTCACTTGGAACTAACTAAGCTAAGCGTCAAGCAAGAGGTATACCATTGCCATTGTACGAGTAATGACTTTGGTCTGTCGTGGCATGGGATCGAACCAAATCATCTACTGCAAAATCTTTATTTTTCGAGGGAGATGAATGTTTGTTGATTTAGCTGTTGAACTCAACCCCCTGAATGTATCGACCTCTCATATTCAGGCACGGGTTTATCCTGTCATGTTCGGTAATCCACGAATATACGACCCCACGAAAATGCATTTTTATCAAAATCCACGAAATATGATACCCTCGAACATATTATAATGTGATTTACAGTACTCGTAACCAATAAATCATTACTTAAATTAGAAGCATTTTGTACTAATCATATCAGCTAATGTTTGTCATAATGTAATAAAGATTCACAAAGTCGTAGATTTGTGATTAACTCTTTATTTAGGGAGGTGCTATAGGGAATGTTCTAGGGAAGAAATCTTACTTGAAGAACAGGAACTGGCACTTATGTAGATGGTGTTGCATTATATGTATTGGCCAGCCAGCAAGACAGTGTAAACTTCTGTAAGTAAAACAGTGATACTAGTATAAGGTATATGTATAAACAGTTCAAACAGACCAAACATCCAATGTATCAACCACAAGTGTGTATACACAAAAAAATTGAACTAGAAGTAGCCAGCAAATATATCAGATTTACAGCCTGTGTTACATCAGCGGCAAGATTGTTTGGTCGCACCATTTGTTATTACCGAAAATAAAAAATAATATTCAAGACACAGACAAAATCTCAGACATCCAGACAGATTAGATCGTAAACATCGCAAGGCTGTCGTACGATGCCAGTGCGGTTATCGTAAGCGTCGCATGCTAGTAGTAGACATATTGTTGTTACGGTAAATCGCAAGGTAAACGCAGAAAATTTGACATATCGAGAATTTGGTTAGCGACGTTGTGTTCATCGAGCGGCGCTAATACTTCGTACGGTCGTCGTAGGATTGTCTTACGACTGTCGCACGAAATACCAGCGTAAAGGAGCATCGAAACGTGATCGTAGACAGGTGTTCTACTGTCGTAAGGCTTAAGCAAATATATTCTGCTTTTGATAATAAATACAGTCTCTATTACAAAATTACTTCACAGGCGGCAAAATTGTCTGGTACCTGTTCGTAAAGTCTTGGAGTGTTTAACCACATTTTAACGAAATAGCACACAACGATTCGGCCGCATGTGGACTATAAACATAGCACCATGATTCTTTACATATAGACATGATCAATCAATCAAAGGACCAATAAAGAATTACATGTATATATAACATGGTCCAAAATGCGTATCCTCTAGAAAAATACACTATGCTGTAATTAATTATAATTATTATAATGTGGCGAGAAACAAATACAAAGCCCATAGATCTATAAAGTTTTAAAGAAATAAGAGAACACGTACTTGAGGAATATTTCTTGATCAGGGTCGTTGATATTTTTCACTCCACCAGCCATAAATATTTTATTGTAATCCTGAAAAGAAACCATAGAAGTGTCACAAAATTATTCAAACATGTTGTCAAGTATAACAGAAACAAACAAGAACATCTTATAAGACAGTTCAAACGTTTTCTCACATGATATTTAGCTCGATCGTAAAACTTTAGAAGACCATTAACATAGGCGAGCACAACGGGCTCGAACATCGCTTTCCATGGGAGGTAATACTTGGCTTTTATATTTAATTGAACGGGAGGTAACTGAATAAAGGTGCTCGGAAGCGCTTTGCTTAGGCAACGGACCCCTGTTTCCGTTTTGTGATACCCTTTTTCAGCTTGGTAACACATAAATTGAAAATATGCGATAAAATTTGAGTTTCAGCAGGTTCTTCAACAAATTTAGTCATACTAAATACAAAATATGTGTTAACAAATACAAGAACATGTGTTAAGAAATACAAAAACATGTGTTAAGAAATACAAAAACATGTGTTAAGAAAGACAAAAACATGTGTTAAGAAAGACAAAAACATGTGTTAAGAAAAAGTTGCTGTTCGTCGTACCTTTTGAGATATTGACATAAATTCGCACGTTTCTTTCGCTATCACAGTTGAGTTTCGCTGCGTACCATTGATTATTGCAAGTTCCTGAAACAAGTACAAAGCAACACATAGTACACATATTTCATAGTAGTTGAACCTGTATTCAGTATGACATCACCTTGTGTTTTGTGACGAACAACCTTCGTCACAATTGGCGAACTCATTTGAATTTGTGTTTGCTATACAGCGGAAACGGACATGGAACAGGTATATTGACTACGAACAAACATTTCATCATGGACTAAGCGTGTGTAGAGTACAGTTTTCCGATAAGCAAGGGTAATATTAGATGCCATTAGAATATAAAAACTATGAACAAATAATATACATTTCGAAAGTTATGACGTCACCGACCACGTGTTATGACAACAATACTAGTGTACGTGATAGTGATCACTATATCAAATCAAGCCTGAGAACTAAACGTGAATATCTCTGGCAATGCTACCCAAATTCTATGATCTGATATGATATGAACACATTCAAAAACAGGACACGAGGGCAGAAACTCGAATTAAGGGGAAAAAAGCACGCGGTGAAAATATAATTATAGAGTGTTAACTATACAACGTTATGTTTACCCCAAATGTTTGACCCTTGTATAGATGTGCCACTGGTCTCGCATATTTACTATCTTCATCCATCACCATGACAACCACTGTAAATATAAACATGAAATAATCTACATGTAGATCTACAAGCGTACATGTCTGTGTATTATTCTATGATAAGCCACAGAAATTCGAAATTCACAAAATCTTAAAATTAAAGGATATGGCGTCTTTATCGTTTTAAGCTGGAGGCTTATGCGTGATGTTTGGTAGGATACCACTTCCCATGGTAGAACATTTCACAACCTACTTTTTATTTTGAGGAGGATGGTTTTGGAGTTGAAAAACGATGGTTGTGAATCTGAGATCAATGTAGGTCATTATCAAAATCGGATATTTTGGTGTTATAAGACAACTTACGTTTTTTCAATGTATTGAACAGGGTAGATACCATTTTGCTCAGGAAAAACAAAACACAAACATTATTAGTGTTGAATATATCACATTATGTGTGTCTTATAACAACGCTACCTTGTGAATCCTATTTTGGGGGGTTAAAACATTAAAAAATATAAACGAAAAGTGCGAATTTCAAATTCCATAAATAAGTCGAGTAGTGTCGGTCCTAATAGTATGTCCATATGATAACAGGTTAGTTCCAAGACTCCAACAAATCCAGTATTTGCTTATCACTCAGAAATCAATGGCTGTGCTAGGATTTGCTTAGCCAAGTTTGACAATGCGATGATGTCAAAAGCACGAACACTGTTGCGGATCACGTGTCAATATGTCATACAAAATGGCGGATAAGAATGGAAATTGATAATTCTTACCAGCTCCGGATAAAATGAAATAAAAAGCTGAGGCTGGGTGACCTTGTCGTACGATGACTCGTTTGGACTCGTACCTGAAATAGCCAGGTACATTAAATATAACAATAGTTCCATTTGCAATGAAAATATTATATAAATTATTACCACAGGACGTAAACTCAAAACAATCTTTGTATTAGTTGTTTTACTATTCATATTCTTTGACATCTTATATATTATATATTAGATTAACATGACTGCGGGTTTTTGTTGAGCTTGCGTGGTCGTCTTTATGGTTCGTTCTTGTCTCCTGGCCTTTGTTCCAATTGTGTTTAACCGACTGTGGCGGCAGGATGACAGAGTACGTTGTCTGTCATCTCAGTTTTACTTTCTCTTGTGTAGTTTTGTGTTTGTTCTTATGACTTGTACTTTTGATATGTGGTTCTTTTGTGTGTGCTCTTTTTATCTCCTTTCGTGTTCTCCTGTTTTTCTGACTGCTGCCTTCACCCTGTCCGATTTAATATACTAAAATATATTTGTACGAATGCATTAAACACAGCTACTAGTGTATAATTATATAAATATGAAAAGACATTTACTTTTCATATAGTCCAACTTCTGCTAATTTATTCTGCATACGCTTTGGATATTCAGCGAAACACTTAATGTTTCTCAGGGCCAAGGTAACCTGCAAAATAGAAACAAATCGTTACACTTATCTTACCTTTGTCACGGCCGCGTCCTTGACCTCCAACCTAGTGAAATCTAAATTATAGGCTAAGTAGCCTAACCTCAAAAAGGGACTTAAATGGGTTCAACCCCTTTCCTGGTAGAACATTTCACAACCTTTTTGTTATTGAAGAGGTATGTCTTGGGAATTGCAAAACGATGTTTGGGATGACAAATATGTCATAAAATTGCCTCTCAAAACACCAAAACACACATAAAAATCGATTTTTCAAAATGATCTACATTGATCTATAACTCACAACAATCGTTTTCCAACTCAACTCTCAAGACCTTCCTATTCAATAAAAATAGGTTGTGAAATGTTCTACCATGGGAAGTGGTATCCGACCAAAAAGCACCCTTTGGCCACTAGCATATCAAGTTCATGCACTGTCATGACAATCCTTTTGGTCAAAAAGATATTTTGCCTGGTGACCAGCGAGTCATATACAGACTAACAACATCATCAGGATGATTATATACATGTTTGTATGTGTTCTTGATAGGTCGCAAACCTTTTGGTTTACCGACGTACAAACACACCGACAAGCGGACGGACAGATGTATGTGTGGCAAGTAACACGACATACCAATCTTCGAAGGGAGGGGCAATAATCACGCACACGCACACCCTTACACCCTTACACCGTTACACACGCACACTGTAGCAACGTTAAATGTCGCATCGACGCTAAATGTCGCACCTGACGTTAAATGTCGCAAGTCTGACGCTAAATGTCGCAACCGACGCTAAATGTCGCAATCCACCCTGACGCTAAATGTCGCATCTGTGACGTTAAATGTCGCAACAAACTGGCCTGACGTTAAATGTCGCAACATTAACGCTAAATGTCGCAATCCTTTATAAACACTCATTTGTAGTATTACTGTTCTAGTTTAAGTCCAGACGTATCCACAGTTCTTAGGGGTTTACCCAAAGGGGTACGACACATAAGCATTTAATGATAAAAAACTGTTTTCAAAAAAAATATTTTTTTTTTACTTCTACTATGTAAATGTATATTGTATGAAATTTACACAGTAGAAATAAAAAAATATTTTTTTTGAAAAAAAAAATAATCACTGCAGGTTCATAACTGTGTCGAACTCGTAAAAATGCCGTGCGGACCTTTCGGATTGATAATCACCCTCGGGCTAAAGCCACTCGGGCGATTATGCTTCCTGCGGGCCGATTATCTAGACCCCGTCCTACATAGCCGTGCATTATCCTCTAAGTAACTCATCGTGCGGGTTTGAATGCTACTTTTCGTAAACACAAATAAATTGATGTCAACAAAATTTCAATTATGATTTACATAATTATTTATTAAGTGTATTTTGCATTGTTCGACAAATACTCGGTAACTGGAACTACACAGACCTTGGTCGTGATGAAACCAGAATAAGTAAGTATAATCCGTAACGAAACGGGTTTCTACCGGGCATATCGTATATAACCATAATTCGGGTATATGCTATGTTCTTCCCTGCCTCCATCGGTATGAAACGCACTTTACTGGGACTCAACCGGTGTAGAGCTAGGGTTCAGCGCAGTCCAAATAATGCCGGTATACCACGGTTTATAAATAAATAAAATACCAGAATAGGTTTGCACCTATAGTGGATATCGAACCCATCCTGTACGACGTCATACGGTCGTAGCAACACGGCTCGTCACGGTTAGGCCGAATCGACTAAGAACTTCACGATGTCTCTAAGGTTCATACAACGGGACAAACCGGGGGTGCCAAACCGGCACAAGGTCTGCTGTCAGCTCAGAACCGGGATACACTGTGGATACCGCGGGATAATCCGTACTGAGACCGGGATGCAACATCGCGGTAGAGCTAATGTGTAGCAACGGTTGTAATCCAGTTTTGACTCCATATTTCGATTCTGTTGAAATTTTGACCATTCCTCCCGGTAGCTCCTGATGACTACATGAGGCTTTAAACATTTTAAAACAATCGGGTCTCTTTTGCCAGTTTGATAAGAGTATCACGGTTCACCATAGTTCGTCTTGCCGATCCAGCGTTGTTACGGTTGTACGACGGTTCACTGAACCGGGTATACCGAGTAAGATTCGGTTCATCCCGTTAAACCTAAAGGGGTTCGACACATAAACGTTCAGTGATTAAAAACTGTTTTCAAAAAAATATTTTTTATTTCTACTGTGTATATTTTATACAACATACATGTACTTAGAAGAAATAAAAACATATTTTTTTTTGAAAACAGTTTTTAATCACTACAGACTTATGTGTCGAACCCCTTTGGGTAAACCCCTAATAACTGTGGATACGTCTGGACTAAAACTAGAACAGTAATACTATAAAAGAGTGTTTATAAAGGATTGCGACATTTAGCGTTAATGTTGCGACATTTAACGTCAGGCCAGTTTGTTGCGACATTTAACGTCACAGATGCGACATTTAGCGTCAGGGGGGATTGCGACATTTAGCGTCGGTTGCGACATTTAGCGTCAGCCTTGCGACATTTAACGTCAGGTGCGACATTAAGCGTCGATGCGACATTTAACGATGCTACACACACCCTTATACACGCACACACGCACATCCTTATACACGCACACCCTTATACACGCACACCCTTATACACGCACACACGCACACCCTTATACACGCACACATGCACACCCTTATACACGCACACACGCACACCCTTACACACGCACACCCACGCACACGCACGCAAATACCAAGTGGCAATAAAACATTTGAAATGTACGCACCGTGTATACTTCTTTCTCTGAACGTTCTGATACCTCCATGGACAATATTCGCTTAGTTTCTTCAGGAATTCGCATCTGGAATAAATCGTGTTCATGAATCGTATGCCAAATATATGTTTGGTTCATGCACTATGATGTAACATGATGGGATGGTAGATTTGAACATATGTCTATTTAATTCCGAGAAGATTGGTTCCAGCACACAATTTATACAAGTTTGTCACATGTTTGACGTCGCTAACCATTGAGGTACGGAGGCACGCATATCATAACATTAATGATAGCATTTTTGTTGTTGCTGTCTTGATGGTACAGTGGGATTTGTCACAATAATTGAGAAGTAATTATTACGTCAACACAAGGCGATGACGTCATAGGGATCTTTAGATCATTCATAAATTTCCAAATTTGCTTGACATTCTAACAGTGTAATGTGTTTTTTAATGAAGTTCAATAAAAAATATTCGGTTTCGCAAAGAACGTTGAAATTCGACGCCACAGTGCAAGATCTAATTACTTGATAATTGAAAAATTTCGCACAAAGTGTGATAGTATCTATTTGGTATTCAATTTGTCATTGAATATCTGGTTTTTCTTTTAAATGTTAAGTCATTGAGTTTAACTATTATATAGCCTAAGAGAAAATTTTCATTCCTGCAGGCGTGTTTTTGAACTGTAGTTTTATGTATTACACAACACATGATAAGGCTAAATTAAAAGTTATAAAATATTATGTGGTTCAGGTGGATTGTAATTCAAGTTCTTACAGCTTATATTAATCACTCTCAACATCTCATTCTTGATGTTATCCATCGCGAAAGAAGGTATGATGCAGATAAGATAAGACTTGCAAGGGAAATACATGTAACGAACAGCCATTGTTGTTTCGTCTTTGATATGACGCGGTAAAGGATCGAACCCGGGATCTCCCGCACTCGAACAGGACGCTCTACCACTAAGCTATCGAAACGGCTTTCCTCGGTTGTAACCATAACCTACCTGACGATTTGCTTTGAACTTGGTCAAGTCAATAAGTAGATCCGAACTGTCCTCTTCGTGAAAATGTAAACGTCTAATGTACGGTGCCAAATCATCGTTCTGTTCATTAATTCTAAAAAAAATAAAACAAAGTCATAAAATCAAATCATGCGAACGACAAACAATATCACCTGTCTATAGCAGTCAGGCAATGGTTATCGGTGTATAACGAATGTCGCTGTTCAAAACAGGTGGTTGGTTAAAGCCTAGGTCCCACTGAGGAATTCCACATCGGCGATGTTCTCCCGATTTCTTCCGATTCTATCCGATTCTTCAAAATTCCTTCCGATATCATACACTGTTCAACGCTTCCCCGAAGCATTTCATGGCTTCCCCGAAGCCTCTCCTACACCACGAGGAACCTGTTCCCGGTGTCCTGATAGCTCATTAGTTTAAATCGGGAGTACATCGCCGAGGCATAAAATGCTCAGTAGGACTTAGGCTAAATAATTTAATAATAACGTTAAGTGATCACCAACACACTTGTCTTATTTGGCTCCACTGATATTAAATTCGCCGCGTATATCACAATACATTTCTAGCATATTAATTTCATTAAACGGAATTCTATGTTGTTATTCTTCACTTAAGATGTAGCGAACAAAACAAGTTCCTTACGATTTATGATACCGTATTATCAAAACACTTACGGAAATCGTAAATTTACCTTGAAATCTGTATAATGCTTTAACTGCTACAAATTGTTGTAAATGGATATGGAATTTTAACAGTGATTCAGTTAAAGATCCCTTACAAACACTATATGTCCCCTATTTGTAGTTGTAATTTAGCATTTTAAGGAATTTAATTTGAGCGTAAGTGCTTTGATTAAACAAAACCCTGTTGCCATGAGAATACCACAGACACACGGTGTCGTCAATTAAAAAAAACTTATACTAGTATAAAAAAAATTCAGAAGGGACTCGGATTTTTTTTAATCGGCGACACCGTGTGTCTGTGGAGAATACGGTCTTTAAACATGTACAAAATGTGTATTGAATATACTTTAACATTAGTCAGTCTCATGGAACGATCGTTTAGAAGCAATTATTCGAAATAAAATAAATGACCATAATGACCGTATCCGTTTACAAAATAGGATATTTAAAATAAAAATAAACTTAATTTAGATATATTGTCAATTATATAACACACTAAACCACTTTATTTTATGACAAAATTTAATGACTACTTAATAAAAGATCAAACGTTCTGCGTGTAAAATGTTCAATAATACAACTTGTTTCTGGGCCTACAACATATTCTTTCAAAATATATATTGATTCCGAGTGCTACCTTCGCTATCGTTTAAATATTTAGAAATATTATTCAAAATGGCAAAACACTCCGTATAATGGAACCCATTAGTATTTAAAATGACTCCATATGTACAAAATAGTCACACAAAATCGATATGCCAGCCAAAATAGCCTTTTTCAAGATATAGAAATAAAATGTTTCAATACTGCTAGTACATAATACGAGTGTTTGTGTATTAGTAATGTCATGTTAGTTGACAATAAAATGAAATCACGGTTTGGATTGACTAAGTCTCAAGGCTCAGTAATGTTTGTGAAGTTGGCAGGCTAGAAGCCCAGTAGCGTGAAGTTGCCAGCCTGACGGCCTAGCAGCCTAGCAGCATGAAGTTGCCAGCCTGACGGCCTAACAGCCTAGCAGCGGGAAGTTGCCAGTCTGACGGCCTAGCAGCCTAGCAGCGGGAAGTTGCCAGCCTGACGGCCTAGCAGCCTGGCAACATGAAGTTGCCAGCCAGTCGGCCTATCAGCCTAGCAGCGGGAAGTTGCCAGTCTGACGGCCTAGCAGCCTAGCAGCGGGAAAATGCCAGCCTGACGGCATAGCAGCCTAGCAACATGAAGTTGCCAGCCAGTCGGCCTATCAGCCTAGCAGCGGGAAGTTCGCAGCCTGGTGGCCTAGCAGCATGAAATTGTCAGCCTGACGGCCTAACGGCCTAGCAGCGTGAAGTTGGCAGCCTGGTGGCCTAGCAGCATGAAGTTGCCAGCCTGACGACCTAACGGCCTAGCAGCGTGAAGTTGGCAGCCTGGTGGCCTATCAGCGTGAAGTTGACAGTCTGACGGCCTAGCAGCGTGAAGTTGGCCATCCGGCAGTCTAGCAGCCTAGGGGAGTGAAGTTGGCAGTCTGACTGCCTAGCAACGTGAGGTTGGCGGCCTAGCAGCATGAAGTATGCAGTCTGACGGCCAAGCAGAGTGAAGTTGGCAACCTGGCGGTCTAGCAGCCTAGGGGAGTGAAGTTGGCAGTCTGACTGCCTAGCAACGTGAAGTTGGCGGCCTAGCAGCATGAAGTATGCAGTCTGACGGCCAAGCAGAGTGAAGTTGGCAACCTGGCGGTCTAGCAGCGTGAAGTTGGCAGTCTGGCGGCCTAGCAGTGTGAAATTGGCCATCCGGCAGTCTAGCAGCCTAGGGGAGTGAAGTTGGCAGTCTGACGGCATAGCAGCGTGAATTTGGCAATCCGGCAGTCTAGCAGCCTAGGAAAGTGAAGTTGGCAGTCTGACGGCCTAGCAGCGTGAATTTGGCAGTCTGGCGGCCTAGCAGAGTAAAGTTGGCGGACTAACCGCCTAGCGACGTAACAGCCTAGTAGAGTGAAGTTGGCAGCCTGGTGGCCTAACAGCGTGAAGTTGGCAACCTGGCGGTCTAGCAGCCTAGCAAAGTCAAGTTGGCAGCCTGGCGGCCTAGCAGAGTGAATTTGGCTGTCTGAGGGCCAAGCAAAGTGAAGATGGCAGCCTGGTGGCCTAGCAGCCTAGCGACCTAGCAGCCTATCAGCGTGAAGTTGGCAGTCTGGCGGCCTAGCAGCCTAGCGACCTAGCAGCCTAGCAGCGTGAAGTTGTAAGTATAGCATGGATCTGAGTAAACCTTAATGGGTAACCGTCATTCAGAACTGGTTGGAAAGGCATTTAGCTGTAAACATTAACCTATGGTTAAAATGATTTAAACCTCGTTGAATATTTTTTAATGCTTTATAAACAACACCTTTTTATTTCCCGGTGATTATAATGTAGTTTGATTTATTTCAATTACGTAAATAAATTTCTTTTTTTAAATCTTCTTTAATGATACTGTAACATGTGATTTGTAGTACCATCGAAACAACTTCTCAGTCCCCACTATAACATAAAATTTCAAGTGAATCATTATAAATCACTCCAAGTGATGACAAGTGCCCGTCTGTGGTCAATAAGTTTTATTATAAAGTTATTAAACAAAATATATAGCTAAATGGAAATCCAGGCCATAAATCTAGACCATCACACGAGATAACAATGACACCACGCGAGAGAGTTATCTAATATTCTAAATCCGTATGATCATATTATCCGATTTGTAAAACACAGGTGTCTGTGTGTTTTGGCTTAGAGAGAGGATAATTACTTAATTTGAATTATCAAAGCACAGCATGCACAGCTTTTGCTAAATACTTTCAGTAGTGGAAAAACCAGGGTCTGGTGCAGTGGCGCCTCCCATAGCGCCTCTCTTAGCGCCTCCCTAGCCGAGAGATATGACGTCACAAGCATGTTATATCAATTTAAGGTATCAATGAGTAAATTTATATTTGCTGCTGCTGCATAAATCAAATATCAAAACCCGGGCTGGGTTCCAAATACGACTTATGACATATATTCGTTGGTGCCTTTAATTTGATATATGGCATGCCTACCTTTAAAAAAGAATCTATTTCGCACTAATGACCCGTCCGACCCCGTGCTGGGTTCTAAATACGATTTTTGACAACTACTCATCGATACCTTTAATTGAAATGACATGCTCGTGACGTCATGATCCGCGCATCTCGGCTAGGGGGCGCTAAGGGAGGCGCAATAGCGCCAGAACACTGGTTTTTCCACTACTACTTTCCAACCACAGGTAACTGTATCATTAATAAACAGTACCTAAAAAAATATTTTTTGTATTTCCCGAAGAATTGATCGTACAGTCACTGGGTGTATTTTGTTTTTTTTCATAATTTAAAGCATTTACGGCATTAATCATCTATTTAAAGCTGTGGGTGATCAAAAACATCTTTGTGAATCGAAAGCATTCGAAAACATGCTTAAATTTACCTTCGTACGATATAATTCATTGTTTAAACTTTGATTTATTTTTCGAGGGCGTAAAACGCTGTAGGGACGGCTGTAGTGGTTTTTAGTGTGTCTGACGGGTATTTCGAACGTATTCTATAACGGTCGTTTTCATTGGCGTAGTATACATCGTTTGTACGCTGGTAACCAAGTCCTGGGAAACCCCAATGAAATCAACCAATAAAAATCGTTGTTACAAAAAGGAAATCACGCGCATCATTCGGAACATTCTGACAAACATGGAGTCGTTTTGACATTTAAATATGCCAACGATTCGTTTTTTCGGCTTACACGTAATATACATTCACTGAAGTGAACATGTGTCAACCAGGTAAATCTGTTCCAACTTTTTCGTTCTTTAATTTTACCGCATTATTATGTTTCTACACAACGGTAAATTCGACATATATTGGTGATTTCCTCAATATTTCCGTTTTTTGTTTTTATTGAGTCCACCCAGTGACCGGGTGGACACCGTGATACGTATTTATGGCATAACTGTTTAACTACTTGACCAATTTCGATGGGATTTCGCATGAAAGTAGTTATAGTCATGTTTTTTACGAATATAATTACTTTATGAAGATATCGAAAGCCAATTCTTGTTTCTGATACCTGGTCAATTCATGGAAATACACCTTGTATAAGAATTCAAAATTTACAAAAAAAAAATTTTTTTTAGGTACTGTTTATTAATGATACAGTTACCTGTGTTTCCAACACGATAGTTTTTCCCGCTATCTGATTATGCTGTTGGCAGCTATCAAAAGGGCATTTGCCATCCTCATGGCCGCATATTATATAGCATGGTACGTGCAACACATTTGAACGGCACATGAAAGATTCACCGTAAAAATATTAGCGTTGTCTTAGATTGACTGAACATTCTATATTGTGTATTTTACCTGTTTGATTAAATGTGTGGTGGATGTGTTGATTTATAAATTTGTCCATTACTGTATAAGTTATGTATATAGTTTTAACCATGTCTAAATCATGATTATACAGAACTTTTGAACGTGTATATACATGAAAAAAGGCTATATAAATATAATATAATAAATAAACACATTTATGTGAGGTACATGTACATGTACCACCCAATAAGCAAACAGTTTCTATCCTAATCAATTTAATTATGGTCGGATAAGTGAATGTATTTGCACGTAAATTTAAACAACTTCTCCACATGTGGAAGACATTACTGTATCCAGTAACCCGGGAATCGAGTCGATATGGCCCCGGGATGACAGGCTAGCACTTTACTTACTACCTTAGTCGCGTAGGTTACATGAGATTTCTCAGAATACAGTTTCGTCAAGGTATTGTTTTTCAGGACTAGTGTTTTGCAAGACTTTAATAATGGAACTGATTCAGATAAATGTAGATACAACCAGATACATTGTACCGGTAACAAAATGATTAAAAAACATGAAAATGATACTTATGATGTTACGTCAACACCCTTAGTAGGCCAAACATGTTTATGACGTCAGAATTGTATTTCCTTCCGTTTCTTTCAAAATCCCAGATTACAATAGAAATGGAACATACCCAACTCGATTGATCACGTGACTCCGTTCCAAATCATCTAAGAAAGCTTAAGAAATGTAAAGTATTCGAAATTGAGTATACACAAATGTAAAATGGCCAATGTTGACTTATTGTTGCCCAAATAAAGAAGGAAACTAAAAATTTACTTACCTGAGACAGTGTTCCTTAAATAGTCGGGAGCAAACGATTGTGAGTCGGACCGCCAATTTGAACTTTGCAATGAGACGTCTCTGAAATCCGAATAAAGATATATGTGAGTTTGTCAGTCTGCGTTTCAAACGCTTTTTATCCTGAACTTTTACGTATAGCAAAGGCAATGCTAAAGTCTCGGCTACTTTGCGCCATAACCTTCGACCTTGACATTCGCCTGACGCGATCGTTTGCTGACGATGTTTGGTCCCGTTCTCGTAGTGAAAACATCTGTTATCCGTTTCCGGTTTTACACAATCTCGTTGTGTTTTAACGTTTCCTAACATAGCCGGTAAAGTCAACGTGCGTCTTGCTTTTTTCCATAAAAGCTTGCCTCTCGATTCAGCAGCCATAGTCGTGCGAGATGTGCCGTGTCCACGTGTGGTCCCACTAGCAGACGACACAAACATTTCAGGCAGCTTTGTCGAACAAATTTCAGAAGACATGTTTATTAAATTTGCTCCACTCCTACAAAAGTACTTTGTAATCGGTTACGAAAGTCAAAATTTAATAAAGAATAACTAAATCTAACGACGTCACATTTACGTGACCAGTACGTATAACGTCACCGCATGCTCATTTACAAAAAAAAGTTCAAGACGTGCATAGTGATTTAAAAGTAAGTTATTCAAATGGTTTTCTATTTTCCGTAATTTCTATCCGTACGTATTTCTTTAAAATTCCAATTTTTCAAATTTTGAAACGGCAAGCATTTTAAAGTACGATTTCAATGTATATTGCATTTTGTTCGATATTTGCGCACTGAGTATTGCTTGGTATTATATTTCACAGAGCCACACGCATCATTTAAACGCGTTAAGCCAAAGTCAATGCACAGGAAAAGTTATATCGACTTAAAATCTGTTCATGAATAGGAAGATGTTGGCGGATGGAGTTAAAGACGATCACGACCGTTATCTACCCGTACACGAATCGATCATCACCACAGCAGGGCATGTTAAAGTTCCGGTAATCCGTAACGATTATAGGTCAATATTGTATATTGGATATATAGTTATAAATTCCATTAATTTGGAAAATTTGACAATATTCAGTACATAGTACTTGACAAGTAAAGTATACTTAAATCATTAAAAGATACCAACATTGACCACCTTATAACCAAACACTCGTCAATTTGAAAAGAGGTTTGTTTTAACTTCGTCGTTATCAAAGTAAGGCTTTTATCAAATAACATGTATCAAGTAGGTTTATACACTTCAAACTACAAGGGTAGAAAAACACATTAAGAAACAGTAGCAAAGTTCGATCACTAAGTGCTTAAAACTGAAACTGGCCAAATACGTGATTGATTGATTGATTGATTGATTGATTGATTGATTGATTGATTGATTGATTGATTGATTGATTGATTGATTGATTGATTGATTGATTGATTGATTGATTGATTGATTGATTGATTGATTGATTGATTGATTGATTGATTGATTGATTGATTGATTGATTGATTGATTGATTGATTGATTGATTGATTGATTGATTGATTGATTGATTGATTGATTGATATGTTGATTGATTGATATGTTGATTGATTGATATGTTGATTGATTGATATGTTGATTGATTGATATGTTGATTGATTGATATGTTGATTGATTGATATGTTGATTGATTGATATGTTGATTGATTGATATGTTGATTGATTGATGTTTTGATTGATTGATATGTTGATTGATTGATATGTTGATTGATTAATTGATCCATTGATTGATTCATTGATTGACCAATTGATTCAATGATTGACCAATAAATCTAATGCTTGATTGATTTATTCATTCATTTTTTAATGTATTCATTCATTGATCCATTGATTGATTCATTGATTAATTGATACATTGATTGATTTATTGATCTAGAAACGTATTGGTTGTTCCGTGTATTGAATTATCAGTCCATGGAATGGTTGATTGAAACAGTATTATTCCAATAAAAAGTGAAACAAAATATCCACCAGTCTTTACATAGAAATAATTTAAAAGACAAACGAAATAGAGGATCTTGCATGAGTGCTCATTACATACGAGTTTTATTAAATGTGTCATATTGTTTTTGTCGACGAGTTTAATAAAACTCGTATGTAACGAGCGCGAATGTTAGATTCTATTTATCTCATAATCTTAGAACACGCTCATTATTGTTCAAAAGGATGATGTACGCAGCATATGTTTCAGCCACAATTCAGCGGTACAATGAGCGCGACGTCATGGCGACGTTGATATTATCCTGACGTCATTGATGGATTGGCTAACGTCACGTCAAGCTAATTTAAATATTTACTGCACAGTCTGGGAGTGCCGAACGATATTAACGGCACGGCTTTACGGCACTCTTGGACCGCAAGTTATGTGATAAAGGCATTTTTATCATGCTGTAAGTTTTAATTGAAAGTTTGTCACCCAGGTTAGTTACATTCAATCTATAAAAACATGTTGTAAGTTATGTAGTTGTAGTTTATGTAAACTCTAATAAAGCGATACAAACCACTTGTTTCATTAAATATCATAATTTAGTTATTTTTTAACCAAGTTCGCGATCTGAAAATAGATTTTAATTTTCTAAACATTTCCTTAAATGCATCAGCTCAACAGAAAAATCAAGGTTATCCATTTTTTACTTTATTTAGAAGCATTTTGTAAAGAGCAACGATAATCACCAGGAAAACATTAGTTATTCTTCGGTTCTTGGAAAATATGTGCTGCTTAATTTTGTTTAATTAAGCCAAATTATTTAAGTTTTCCGTTAAGATGCTTTGTGAATACCAGCTCATGTTATATAACTGAAATGAAATTGAAAAAAGCTTACACAGCTAGTTTTGAATTCAAATGCATATAGGCCTTAACGTTAAAATCATTTTGACGGTCAGTAGAGTATACAGTATATTTGAGCTGTTTTAACTGGTACATGCAGTATGACGGTAGTTGAATTATCACCGCCTAAAAAGTGTATTGTAGCTGTGTTTGTAGTGGACAAGGACAACCCTCAACCTAACAATTTGTGATATTATCAAGTACATGAATCAACCCTCCATTGTTGCTATGTATCAGAAAACTCAAATGTAAAAGTTATAACAAATTGTTTGAAGTTGAAGTACATTTATTAAAACATAAAATACGTTTTTGAAGTAATGTCGATGGTTAGTCTTATACATTGTGTTGTTTAAGAATAGTATTAACCATAACTCTTAAATGGAAAGGTGTTAACCTCTAGTTCAAGACTCTTCAAATATACTGGTCAAAACTACTAACCCGCCAAAACAGAGATAAAGCTCTCGGAAGAAACAAAACAAAACAAAATGTCGAGTCAGTGAATAGCGTTATTATACATTGCATTTTGTGTTTTAATTATATCATTAGGAAGATTATGTTAATGAACATCTCGTACAATGTATACATTTATTCAAATACAAATATATGTACTTTAAGGTTCAAGATAAAATTTTAAATCAGTATGGTAGACTTAAGACTTAATATTTAGGTAGACTAAACTTATGCTACTCAAAATTTGATAAGAGGCAACACACCAATAGCTTGGTCAGTTTCACTTTAAATAAACCTAACAGATGAAGAACATGTTGTTCCAATCTTATACCAACATATTAGGTTCAAAACCACCAAAATAATTATTTCTTTAACTCAATAAGTGACGAATTGCCGAACCAAACATTGTCAATTTGTTTTCACGGGGACCTAGAATAGAAATAGTTTACAGCTTTAAGAAAATGGAATGTCCATCTGATTAATATTTACAAGAAATCTGACGGGAAATTGGTTGTTTCTTACCAACTCTCTTGTTGAAATAACTGTATAAAGCAAAAATTGATTTTCCTGAAATGTGTGTTCTCTCTGAGTTTGTTATCGTGTTGAGCTTGAATAAAGTGAAATAAGTGAAATGAAATAAAATGGTATACTAACTAGTATGTGTTCTTAATTCTGGTTTAGTCTCATTATTGAGATCTATAAAAGAATGATATTGTTAGAACAGTACTAGTACATAATGATAATTATACAATCTAAGTAATTTCATACGACAGTATTACTTGAAGTGCGAGATTTTATGAATCATGTCCACACCTATATGAATCATGTTCACACCTATATGAATCATGTTCACACCTATATTAATCATGTTCACACCTATATGAATCATGTTCACACCTATATGAATCATGTCCACACCTATATGAATCATGTCCACACCTATATGAATCATGTCCACACCTATATGAATCATGTTCACACTTATATGAATCGGTATATTTCTGTAAGCAGATCAGAACCAAGATAAAAATGCCCAATCCATATAATTATCCGGGTTTTTTTCCAAGTATAATACCGTTTCTAATTATCTACTCTTGTTTCACAACGGAGCATCTTTGATTATATTATTCATGTACTGTATTAAGTATTAAGTATTGACTGCCTTAGAGACTGAGAAAATCAAACTACAAATTGTATCATAGAACTTTACGGCGTGGAATGTAGTGCAATTACTACAATAATTATTAATATTGTATCATAGAGTGCACTAACTGCAATACTGAATTGGAAAAGTGCGATCACCGATATACTGCACAAGAAAAGAGTTCACTTACCGTAACAGGCACAGAAAAAAAGGGCAGTAACTAAAATACTGCACAGGAAAAGGGTGTAATAACTGAAATACTGCACAGGAAAAGAGTACGGTAACTGTAATACTGCACAGGAAAATATTACGGTAACTGTTATACTGCACAGAAAAAAAGTGCGGTAACTGTTATACTGCATAGGAAAAGAGTGCAATAAATGTAATACTGCACAAAAAATGAGTGCGATATAACTGCAATACTGCACAGGAAATCAGTGCAATTACTGTAATACTGCACAGGAAAAGAGTGCGATAACTGTAATACAGCACAGGAAAAGAGTCTGATAACTGTAATACTGCACAAGAAATGAGTGCGATAACTGCAATACTGCACAGGAAATCAGTGCGATAATTATATACAGCACAGGAACTGAGTGCAATAACTGTAATACAGCACAGGAACTGAGTGCAATAACTGTAATACAGCACAGGAACTGAGTGCAATAACTGTAATACAGCACAGGAACTGAGTGCAATAACTGTAATACAGCACAGGAACTGAGTGCAATAACTGTAATACAGCACAGGAAATGATTGTCTTAACTGTAATACTGCACCGGAAATTATTGCCTTAACTGTAATACTGCACAAGAAAAGAGTGCTATAACTGTAATACAGCACAGGAAATGAGTGTCTTAACTGTAATACTGCACCGGAAATTATTGTCTTAGCTGTAATACTGCACAAGAAAAGAGTGCTATAACTGTAATACTGCACAGGAAATGAGTGTGATAACCTCAAATATGATACAGATAATGGTACGAATTCTGAACTCTTAGATTGAATCTCATATTTCGTCGATTCAGAACAAACTGTTAATGATGAAATCGCTTGTACACAGAAAACTTTATCATATTCAACTGAGTAATTCAACACAAAAATTCCATTTGACCTTATAGTGACCGAATATTGAGATTTTATAACCTAAAATTAAGGCGTGTGAACATTATTTAGATTATTTCTTATATATAATAAGTCATATTCGTCATGTGGTTACTGTAAAATTATTATTTGAATAGACGGGGTCAGAAAGTTCTTTGATTTTGTAGATGACATTAACCACGGCCTAGACAGTGCCCTGGGTTTTAAGGTTTTTAAACTGTAAATATAAATGCTCACATTAAAGCTTTTGAACCATTGTGATGCCGTCAGTCACTTGCCCGTGATGCGTTTTACGCCCTTTGCAGTAACAGAATGGAACTAGAACCATGCAACCTATTCACCCAGAGTAGCCTATAACAATTACGCATCACTGACTTAAATACATTCTTATTGTTTTAATATTATTTTAAGTCCCACTGGTGTACAGTATTTCAGTCATATGCAGAGTACCTAGTCACATTCTCCTGACACCAGGCAAACCAGCAAGTTATCTGGATCTAGTTATGCTGAGCGTCAAGCAAGGGAGATAAACAAGTACTATTTTAACGATTTTGGTATGGCACGGCCGGAGATCGAACCAGAGATCACTCACATTCGAACCAAATGCTCTACACCAAGTTTATCAAGATCGGTTAAACCTAACTTACGTACCAAACCCGAAGAATAAAGTTGAAGTAAGTATTTCTTGTAAATTAATTTAATCATACAAATAATCATTTAACAATACCTTAAGTTCTATTTCCTCCTCTAGTATTCCGCGCACGGACGAAGTACGGCGTTTAGACCCTCTGTAAGATGGCGGTCTCGAACCTCTAGCAGAGGCTATTGATGCTCTACGATTTGAACCAGGCTCACTTGCGTACCTAATCAACGATTGTGACGTCATTGGCAATGCAAGGAAAGTTTTGTCGTCTGAAACACTAGCAGAGCGTCTCTTTGAAAATACAGACGATCGTCGGCGTTTTTCGTACACGTGTGTAAGTTTTCGTGACGGTGTCGGTGTAAGTGATGCACGTTTATTTAAAAATGTCGTCTTGAGGAAAATTCCAGGAGAGCTAACTAATCCAATCGCCGTCTTCCCTCGTTCCACATGATAACACACAGTCTGACGTCGCCCTGATGACGTCACGCGGTGCCTATTCAAAAAGTTTTTAACTTCTGACAATTCCTGTCTTCTGAAAGATTCCATGTTTTTCCACAGTATAAATACCCCTTAAACTTAGCCAACTATCTGATATAAGATTTTCTAGACTTATGGAATCATTATGCTATCACTAAAATCCATTCTTAAATCAATAGTTTAGATGAAATTCTTTCCAAGTCACGTATCTCTAGGATTTGCCGGCTGACCCTAAATCTAAATCAGTGTCTTAAACAAGCTTACAGTGAGCGGTGTACATCAAACACTGAAAGACAATCTGACGTTTGATGTAAACAAAAATCGACATGAAAAACACTCGAAAAGTATTTTAACGATCAACTTAACCATACCCCATAAACTGGAGAAAATTACACCCAACTTACTTACAATATATTATACTCGGACGAATTTTATAATAATAAAAATAATTATAGCAATTAAGATTTGTAGATAACTGGCATACCAAACGGGTCGCAAAATCGCAATATTGTGACAATTAATAAAAAATATCCTTTGCAAGTGACGCTAATTCAAATATGATATCCGACTTTTCAATGGCCTTGAAATTAAGAATAGAAGAATAGAAGGATATGTAAAATGTTCAGTCTGGTAGAAAATTATATTTATATAAAGATTTCTGTATTTTCTTAATTATAAATGACATCTTGGATTTCCCTTTCTTTGGTTGACATGATACTGTATAAATAATACTTTGGCCAATACTTTCCTTCCAACAATGACTCACATAGGTAACTGTGTCGTTTAAAAAGAAAATAAGATAAATCTCATAGAAATAAAAAATACTCCTTTTTTATCATTGATACAGTTACCTGCGTCACTCACCGGCTAATATAAAAGTAAACTATGATAAAAGTAGTCTTAAAGAACATCTCGATTGTAAGACCACCCTTCAATTACGTACACACAAAAGTCTAATGTATAAGTCATTTTCATTTCTTTGCAACTTGTTTAGTATTAATAGTATGTCTACCAAAATAATTAGTTCAACTGAAAAGTAAAAGCAGTTTTAATCTTTTTATAGACGTTCTAACTTAGTAATACACTACTCAAACTTGGATTAAGGTCAATTACATTAATATATACTTTGGGAATGACAGCGTGTAACGCGTACTCCTAACGTTTGAGTATTTCGTCATCCAGTCACTTAGTGTGTAAAAGTTGACCAATCAATTATAGCGCTCAAATAGAGATCGTTGGTCGCGTAACTCGCGTTAGACAGGAGTCGCTTAATACAATAGGAAAATGGAACAAATATGATCGGGAGGAGTTTAAACCGGTCGTTTAAGACAAAGGTCGCTTAATACTAGGGGTGGGCCGATGCATCGAAATATCGATGCATTGCGATTCCGAGTGTCCCGATAGTATGGATCGATAGTAAAAGTCTCGATCCAATAACTATCGCCGATAGTTAGCTCAACTATCGATAGTTACGATATTTTCCTTTTTATAAATAAAGTTTATTATTAATTTAAAACAACTTCCGTTTTCGTTAAAAAACTACTTGTCAATAACCCCACGCATCAAAACTGCCACAATGGACCAATATCGCTTTAATTTTATTAATCTATTTCTGTCAAATTAATTTTAAATCATTTCCACAAATAGTAGATTTGTGTGTTGTACAACAAAGGGTTACCTTACATAGTGCAAATTTGCATTTACAAGTTAATCTCTGGTTTTTCAAATCTTGGCAATAACTATTGCAATAGTATCGCAATAGTTTCCAGCAATACAATAGTATCGCAATAGTACTTTCAGCAATAGCAATAGTATTGCAATAGTCGAAAGTGGACTCGATAGTCACCCCTACTTAATACACGTGGTCGCTTGTACATGTAAGACTGTATGCAGCATCTTCCGTTCAAGTATATGTTGCCTCAAGCAAACAGCTGTTATGCTTGAACGATTGTCTAACAAAAAATGCACGAGCCAGAGTAGAGACACTGAAAGGCATCTCAATGATCGAAGGATTGACTAACGAAAAATGCACGAGCCAGAGTAGAGACACTGAAAGGCATCTCAGTGATCGAAGGATTGACAGAAGGCATCATCTTAAGCGTTTATCTCAGTGGTGCATCATCGGTTATTGAAGCCATGCCCAACTACCAACATCAGAGCTAGCCAGGTTCATGCAAAATATCAATCGTGAAAGCACGGCCATTTCCGTTTGTCTCCGGCAAATTACCCTCGTGTCTAACTGTAGTTATACACCAATATGATTCGCCTGGGTTATAAGTCCCAGCTACGTTCGCGCGAAAGTAACAAATTATGTATCCGTCAATAAAATGGTTATTTTATCTTTCCCGAACAGTTTTCTTATTGTTATGATCATACGAAGACATATCATAAAAGAAATAACCCATATCTTTAAATATTATTCATAATTTATATTTCCCAAGCACGTGTCGAAAACATCAACAAGCATGACCCATATTTAAGCGGGTTTGTTTACAAAATATACTACTTGACTTTCGGAACATTTCGAGTTAACTTATCGCCTGGCACGCATGTGATTACTAGTAATCGTTGCGTGGAATTTTGTAGTGCGTATTTACTGGTTTAATAGATCTATATATTTGTGTGAACATGTATTGGCATAATGTGTACTGAAGACTGGGGGCTGCCATTTTCTAATCATGTGACTGAAAATAGTTTCAATATGGCGCCTTGTTATGTCAGAGGTCTATTGCAATGCATAAAGGCCGAGGTGATCAGAATGACAAAATATAAGCACCAACCCTGTCATGTGGCACTCCAAAGGATTACAGTCCAGTGCGGAAATGAAGAACGACATTGAAGAAGCAGACCATTTGTCAAAACTTGAAGTTCAATCAGAGAAACCAACAGCACAAGTACGAGTTCATTCGTAAATGTGACATACAAGAAGAACATCACCATCTTCGAATCAATAAAGAAACCAAGACAGGAAGAAGATACACACGATCGCATAACTCGGACAGGACAATTGGCATTTATTGTTAAACCACGCTCAGGGTATAGGTAAACCACAATAAACTGGGACTCGTCAGGCTTGAACGAGCATATGCTCGGAGTCTCGTCCTAATGTGTTCGGACAATACATGAAGCTAAATGATCACATGCACAAGAAAACAGACTAGTACCGTTATGAACATGTCCACACCATGAGCAAGACCAGAACACGTAGCATGTAACATTGTTGACCTCAGACTGGCTACAACTTTCATCGCAGCTGTTTGTCAGTTGGTGCAGGGCGTACGTAAAGTGAATTCAAGAAAACAACTTAACCAATCGCAAACATTAATAATATTACAGTTTTCTTATATTCAAATGTACCGGTACGAAATAGCAAACGAAATACCCTCGTAAACGAATGAACTCAATCTTTCGAGCATCGATTTTTTTCGCAATATTTTCCATCTCTTTTTAATAAATATTCGTTTTAATACTAAATTAAACACTTATACATGAATAAAAGTGACTTTAATGATTATCATAGTGCACTTAAGGTAGATAAACACATTTTGTCACTAAGCATTACCACTTTGTTTGTCCCGAAATGTCTTCAAACAACTCTGATGTTGTCATAAAAATCGAGATTTTATGTCGAGCGATGTTCAGAAATAAAACATTGTAGACATTTTATATATCTCATATATAAGATCAATTTTAGACTGTCATGTCGCTTTGGGAGTTGAAACTTATGCTATAAACAGTGCGGAGTTAATTACCTGATCCTGACATACATTTTGTATTATAAGGTTCTTGTGTTGAATATATCAATTTACGTTTGTAAAATCGTGCAATATCGGTCCTAAAGATTTGTATTTCGTCTCGGGCGTGATATTTACCGATTATGAAATCATACAACCGGGGTTATAAATATAGACAATATATCACCTGCTAAATTGTTTTAATGAAAGGTCGAGGATAAGGTCAAAGTATCAGTACTTTACAATTTTTCATTTTGAGAATACGGATTAATAAGACGGTAAAGGTGCTCTGAATAGCGATGCATTGTGTGACCGCATTCTAACTTTAGAAATTAAAGTACAAACAACATGATTTTATATTATGTATAGAACAATAATTATTGTACACATTTCCACAACCCACTTTTTATGATTCTTACAGTGCTTTGATTTCTGATATCTATTGGTGGGATGCCACTCCACTACCTTTAACCTGCAGACACCGTGCGAAAAAAGAAAAAAACATGGTTTATTCTTCGTATCATGGGAAATAAGTGCAGCTCAATTGTTTTACTTAAGTCAAAGTAATTAAGTCCTCCTTTAAGCAGTGATTTGTTGATACCAGTCATGGGCATACATGTAGTAAGCTCAGCATCAAAATGAGTTAACAGTCTGAAGTAGCAAGGCTTAACTTTTTATTTACCTTATGCATTTGTGCCTTCCGTTTTAACTCCCGTATCATCTTTCTCTTGTCCGTCTCTGTTGCTTTCATGTTTGCTGCTGCCTTCCAAAACTGTTTCATCGATGTCTTTCTCAGTAACGGGTTCTTGTACCTGCTTTCTTCAGCATCAATTTCTGGTATTGACAATCGTCTCTTCGCCTTTGTCATTAACAACGAGAGCTTCCAAATTCTATCCGCATTTCGTTTTTCTTTGACTCCTAAATCGTTCTCACTAAACGAACTTATAAGTGGACGCGGAAAACTTCGAGCTGATTTTGAATGACCGTATAAATCGCTAGTTTTAATTAATCCAGCTAACGAATATAACGCATTACTTCCCTTTCTTCCGCTTGCTCTGCGCTCTTGATCCGCCGCTTGCGACCTCGACGCTAGTCTCGAACCTGAACCTAAATAATGTGGTAACGGCAGGTTTGGCGAAGATACAGTTTTTTTTACATTTCTAGAGTTTGATGCTGACAGGCTTGTCTTCACTGTGACCCAAGTGTTTCGTCTGCTCTTTTTATTCTCTGAATAACTCATTATAGTGTTTTTCGATTTGTTTTCTAATTGATAAGACTTTGTGTATTTACTCTGCAAACACTCCAAAGACTTATGTCAATAAAACATGTTCTTATGAAGAGAGATTTTGCAGCAAGTGCTGAAAGTCAATCACTTGATCTTGTGGGTAATATTTGAGTAGCTGTGACTCTATAGCAAAGGATTGTGAGAAACGGCATGTGGCTGGCTCTTTAAGACCCTTACATAACAACAATGCATGAACAAGTAAATTAGTCAGTAAACGTGTGGATTTATCAATAAATCATTAACATATAAATCAAATCCATCTTGAAGTTAACAAATAAAACGAAACGTCACAAATTCCAGATTTTTTATAATTTAGAATTAAAGCAGTTGCTTTGTCCACTACAATATTGTAAAATTAAACATTTTCTCTAAACGTTTACTAATCACAAGGTTTTCAAAATTGGCTTGAATACAATTATCATACACGAACTTTAAACATTTTAATAATTGTGTGTGTTTTAAAAAATATTTTTATAAGGGGTTAAACTTTAACATTTTAGATAGAAGGCTACGTGTATTTACGTATACTCATTGCATTTAAAAACGAACAAAAAGGGTATGTTCAGTACGTAGTTTTACGGCCTTACATTTGAATGTAAAAATATGGTTTTATAGATTAATGTCTGTGCAACATGTATTATAGAACTGTTTATAGCTTGGAAAAATTGACATGATCCGGACCTTTATGTATGAATATATTACAAGGTTCTTGCGTTGAATACATATATTTTCGCGAGTAAATCTTGCAAAATCGGCCCATTAGATTTATGCTGGTATAACACCCCGAGTATCTTCGTGATACTTTCCGTTTATGAGAACATACACTCGGGGTTATAAATGCAGAAAATACATCGGCTGTTAAATAAGGCTCATAGAAGGTCGAGAGTATCAAATTATCCGTGCTATACCTGTCAAAATTTACATACTTATTGTTGAGGATCTCATGGAAGATTGCCATTTAATTTAATTGTCAAATGCGTTTCCTCGTAAAATAAAGTTTTTATTATTATTATTAATTAGTGAAAAACTGGTTAGGTTAAATGACCGCCAAACATTTGTTTCACATCGCCGCTAAACATGATAAGAACATACCAGCCAAAAGCAACAATCATGGCGTGTAAGATGAACCTCATATCGAGTAAAACCTAAAAACAGTCCGGTCTTCTTAATGATATTTGCATGCAAGACGAATTTACTGTACATGCACACTTATTTAACACGAGCACCGCCAAGGTCACCGAGTAATGTATCAATGGTGAACAGTGTTGCAAGTTTCAAAGCAATAGTTTATAGTTTAGGAGAAAAGTTGATCTAAAAAAACAGACAACAAAGACACCGACACCGGTCATATGATTACAATAACACATTGTTTTTAAAAAGATATGAGCTAATAAAATGAGCACTCCAAAATGAATGCGAGGCACTATCTTTATACATGTTATTGTGAGCGTTTTTAAATGTACTGAGTTTACAATGATATCCAATGATATTCATATAAGAAAGTACATACATGTATAAACAATCGTTTGTAGACACGGGATCATTGTAACAAGTTAATCACACTGGGCTTAATTAGAATTTGTGTAAATATTTATAAACATAAAATGAACCATAAGAATCGAATTTAGGATCTGCGGAAACTTGTGAATACATTATGTTGTGCTTTTGGTTTAAATTCTGGAAGCGAAATGAAAATATTGGGATAATTATTTAATCGAGCAGGTGAACTACTCGGTCAAACTGGCGTAATATGTTCTACATTTAAAACATCTTACTATTTAGGTTGTACTTTTGAAAGTAAAAATTGTGCTTTCTTTTGTAAGAAAGAACAACACACTGTCATATTTTACATAGACAGTACATTTACGTGTTTAGTTGTACTTATATATATTCTGGCTACTTTGGCATGGCTAAAATAATATTTCTATAAATTATTATTATTACATAGGAAGATAGATTATCGTTTATCATACATTACATTTGTGTTGTTCATACTAGGCTCCAAATATTTGACTCTGAATATCGATCACAAATTCGTTTTAATGGAAGTTTGGTCATTTCCGTTTGTCTCCGGTAAATATTGCAATGCATAGAGGCCGACGTTCTCAGAATGGCGTTGAACTACTTTACTCAATCGTAACTACTCGGGTCTTTCCGCCTTGGATCTGGAAGCTCATGTTGCGTCAGTAATGTCCGAGGGATCCGAATATTCAGGTCATATACACAACAGCAACAGTTCAAATAAAACGTACGCATTTTACAAAAAAAAGCATATGAGCTAGTATTTAGGACAGTAGTATTGATTGATTTAAAAGAGTAACTAATGAAATCTTAATGAAACTAAATGCAAAAGAAATTGTGCTATAATTTATTATATATCTTAATTTTTAAGGAAGTTACAGCCATTTTGTGGATGCCCTATTCGGAGCCTTTTGTGTGATGTCGCAAAAGTCATTCACACGTTACTAGTATACGGTTGGGGTCATGATGGCAAACAAGTATGCAAAGTATGAAAGCAACATCTCAAAGGACTTACTGAGAATATAAGAGGTTAAAAAACATGTACCTAAACTTTAACAAAAGTGTTACGCCGACGCCGACGCCGACGCCGACGCCGACGCCGACACCGACGCCGACGCTCGGGTGACTGCAGTAGATCCCCTTATTCTACGAATAGTGGAGGTAAAAATGATTTAGACATAACTATCGATACCGCGATAACGTAGGTAAGTAAGAATCTATGCCGTAAACAACTTGACCCTTACTCGACATGTTCAATTACAATTTTAAATACGCATGCGCAGCACAAAACTATCCCTACCCTAGGAGTTTCTAATCGAATACACCCATTGAGGCGGTATGAATCCCGATACATCGCTTCCGTCAGAATTTATTATTTATTATTATTATACCATATTTATATAGCACTTTTATCACGTAATTACACGTTCAAAAGTGCTTTACAATCACATTTAAGACATGATTAAAACAATTTTACATAGATATATGCATGCAAACATAACAACAAATATAATTATATATTAAAGTTTAAGGCTAAAATCCTCCCTCAAATACCCCCTAAAATGGGTGTTTCAAGAGCAGCGTCACATACCACTGCCACGAGAAACTAACTCCAAAAAACGAGTGATATTTCCTTTAAGGAGGCAGAAAACTGTTCTGTTTTCATACGCCTCTGACAGACCTGAAAACCGATGTAACACTCAAACGGAACTCGGTATACATGACATCTGAGTACCGTTCTAGTGTTACATCGGTTTTCAGTTCCGTCAGAGCCGTATGAAAACAGAACAATTCTCTGACGGAACTTAGAAACGGTGTATCGGGATTCCTGTCGTTATTGGGTTCACTTGAATGTGTGACACGACCTTAATAACACAATTAAACACATGGCAACGTATTGTGGAAAGTATTGATAACAGTGGCTTGTAACAAACAAAGCAGGTTGCATTAAAGTGAGATATACATGCGTATCTTCGATGTCCGTCTCATATTCCTGTCTGGACGTTATTTCTGACACGGTATCACTGTCTGGCGTAGCGCTAGAGTGTGATTAAACCTTGAAACACGATATAGAAGTGTTCGTCATATCAAGGTATGAGCTTTATTAATCTTCTATCAACACACACGAAAACACCAGTATCAAATTTCGTGAAACCTTTTGTAGATATGATACAAAATGATACAAAATATGTATTCTAACATAAACCAGCAGGTTTCTCTATATACATATAGACGAAAAGAAGATGTACATGAATAACCGTTAAAGCACAACTATGGCCAAATTACACAATAGCGTTTCTAGAAAGAAAACAGTGCAACGGCTACCGAGTCTTGTTTTGATGTCAAATGCAGAATATTGGCTATGTTAGATCGAAATGATGCACTACGCACTCGTGATTTAATTAATACGCATCCGAACTCGTGACCGTGCTTTATTCTACGATAAACACATTTACAGGCTGTTAATCAAGACCTGTCCACGAACAGCGCGCTCCACTATTCTCAGTGACATGCTAGGATTGTAAAATCATTAATTATTTAAAACAAAATACTTAATAGCTGCAGCATTATCCTCTCCTGTGTAGAGGTCTGTGCTTCTTAGTCGGAAAGAGCAGATAATTTGAACAAAATGCTTGACAGAGCTACCTACCCCGGTGTAGGTCTTTGGGTCATAATGGTGAATATGTCAGTCCACTTAGAAGATATCAGATGTTGATAAACTTGTACCTAAACTTTTTACATCTGCATTCCTAAGTCCAAAATGGGACATTATTTCAACAAAATGCTTGATAGAGTTACCTACCCCGGTGTAGGGGTTGGGGTCATGATGGTGAACAAGTATGCAAATTATCAAAGCAATATGTAGATGCACTTTGACGGTATTAGAGGTTATAACGTATGTACCTAAATTTCAACATTTGCATTTCTAAGTCCAAAATGGGCCATAATTTCAACAAAATGCTTGATAGAGTTACCTACCCTTGTGGAGGGGCTGGGGTCATGATGGTAAACAAGTATGCAAAGTAGCAAAGCAATATCGCTTGCTTAAAATTAGAAGGTCGTAAGTACTCATGTTTATTTGAAATCTGCACCTCGTGGCTCTTCTTATGAGTTTATTTTCATGAAAATCGGAAGTGGTCATGTTGACCAAACTGAAGTTTAAAAAGCTTGTTTTCCATAAGCAAGGAGTAGTTGTACATGCAGTACATGAGCACACAGCAGGAACCCAAGTAGTCGCCATTTCGACTAATTATATTCCAATTATCAATGTTAATCTAAGTATAATTCTAAAGATATTGTTTTAATAATACAAATGTACGTACACTTAATTGTGTTATTGGTATTGTCTGTCACTTTTAACATGTCATCCATGAATATCCGTGCTTATCCGTTGTCCAATCAGAGTTGTTATTTTAACTAATCAAACCATTCTTACTGTACAATATCGAAAACACCCGAGGATTAATTAGCGACAGGTTAAAAGTGACAGACAATACGTTTACACTATTTCATTCACGTTATTTATACAGACACCATGTATACAACAACAAGTCATTACTTTATTTGATGCTGAAACGGTTAGATAAGATTATTATAAAATATTATTTCAAGAAAGAATGATAAAAAATAAACTATCAAAATTGTGAACACATTTTTAACACCCTGTCGAAAATATCCTTATCATAATTTGGATAAGTAAGAGACATAACTATGTAACTAAATATGACACGTTTGCAAATGTTATCTCCCTTTGGTAAAAAAATAGGTTTCAGAAGATGTCAACAATCTAGGTAGCCTCCCTTGATTAAATTGGTCAGCTTTGATAGAAACGATGTTTCAGAAGATTGCCAATGTGATGTGAAAGTAGCCTCGCTTTATATACTGGGCGTCACTGAAAAGTTACCACTTATATATACCTCTGTATTTTGTTTACAATATGACCTATCGGTACAAATGTTTTATAGTGTGTGCATTTGAATATTGTTAAATAGGATAGCTGACCTGTAACTACACAGTAAGGTCATATCATAGTCGTGCTCGGCTTCTAACACAGTGTAACGTGAATTTTGAAAATATAAGTGTCAATAGGGTGGTAACTTTTCATTGACGCTGAGTATAGAAATGAGCTGATGACGCCACAGTTTTGCGAAAGTAGCCTCCCTTGAGCCTCCCTTGAAGAACGATTACCAACGTTTTTTAAAAGTAGCCACCCTTTGATCAGAAGATTGCCAACGTCTTGTGAAAGTAGCCAGCTTTGATAGAAACGATCGATGTTTCGAAAGATTACCAATACGTTGTAAAAGTAGCCTCGCTTGACAGAAATGAGCTGATGATGCCAACGTTTTGTGAAAATAGCCTACCTTGTTTTTTTGCCAATGTCTCGTGAAAGTAGCCTCCTTTGATTAGAAGATTGCCAACGCGTCGTGAAAGTAGCCTCCTTTGATTAGAAGATTGCCAACGTGTCGTGAAAGTAACCTCCTTTGATTAGAAGATTGCCAACGCGTCGTGAAAGTAGCCTCCTTTGATCAGAAGATTGCCAACGCGTCGTGAATGTTGCTTCCTTTGATCAGAAGATTGCCAACGTCTTGTGAAAGCAGCCTCCCTTGATAGAAACGATGTTTCAGAAGATTGCCAACCGAATTTGGAACTCTAGATTCACTGACATTGAACATGGATCAGTGAATTCTAACAGTGCCAAGCGCAGTTTATACGGCGTTTTGTTCCAAAGACGATGCATTGTGTGTCCTCTTCCCAACACGTCCTCGTTGATTTTGCGTCCAAGTTTTCTATCAAATTTGATCAGTGCTCTTTGAAGATTTACGTAATTCGACACAAGTGTGCTGCTTTATGCACCTAAAATACCACAATACTTTGTCTAACCAGAGGGTTTTCGTAGTGAACTTGTTTCATCCAAGATATGATTCATATAGGTTCCATCTCAGGGTAGTATCCAGGGACAAAAAAGCACAGATACTAATATTTTCTATGGTCTATTTGAGGCATTGTTTCTTCAAAAACATGCTCACTATGGAAATTTCTCAAATTTTGACGAGCCAAGCGCCTCAGTGTGCACCAGTGTGTACAGGTCATTTTGATTAATTACACCATTTTGTGACTAAGTAGCCACGTAATTTAATGTAGACAAGACACGAGGGAAGTAACTGTATGTTGCATTTAACCACCATTATTGAGTTAACTCCCTTTAATACGCATTAAATGAAAAAAAAATGAAAAAGGTTTGGTTACTAGGCCCTGCATATGTAATTATCACAATACATATATTTACTTGTCATACATTTAAACTGGGAAAACTGGACAAACTAGTAAAAATTGTCTCTTATGAAGACTACTGGACTTGCCTTAATTAATGACCGACGAAATATGAGATATGTTGGGTTCTCGAATAGTTCATGATTCTGAAAGATGTCGAGGAAAGCTACCGTGATTAAGGTGATCTACCCACAAATAAGTAAGGCTATCTCTGCTTGAAAGAAAAGGAACATCATACTCGGACAGGGAAAGCACAGAACGGTAGCCTGACACACATCGAACAGAATACAAATTGCTAGCTCTTCACGAAAGTTACCCCGGTAAAATTGACAAATATAGAGCTATGATGACATCAAATTGACAAATAATAATAAAGTTTGATAATTATTATTGATGATGGTTCTGCAGCTAGAAATCAGGGACCCGTTGCCTAAGCAGCCTTTATTCAGTTACCTCCCGTTAACTTAAATATAGAAGGCATGGATTAACTCCCGTGGAAAGCGATGCGTAGCGCTCGCTCATGTTAAACGCCTCCGTGTTTTAGTTATTCATGTTAAAATACGAAACTAGGGAATGAAAGCTCAGAAAGTAGGGCAAAGTGAGATTCCAGTGATGGTCACGCAATCATTTTCAAGCTCCTCACAACCTTGACTTCAATTATCACTTTCAGTAGACGCTACTTTCAAGACATACCACGTGATGATAAAGTCACATGACATTCCAAAATGGAGAAGAAGTCGTTTAATGGTCTCACTGACAAAATAGACGCTATATAAACAGAAAGCTGGCAATATAAAACATCAATCAGTAGAAATCGGATGTGACCCAATTTAATTGAGAATATGGTGCGATGAAGTAAATTCCGAATTTAGATGTTGAAGTTCTTTTTGAAAACCGATTTACTATATAGCACGATAACTACGCAAGGAACTATATTACTGGTGTATTCATTGTTTCTTCGATACCTATGCGACTATATCCCCGTAACGAAATACTTATTCTAATTTCGATATTATTAACGATCGTGAATACAAAAATAACATCAAAGTATGCACAGTGCAAAATAAAAAAAAATCGGTTTATAAAAATAGTGATCGCAGACCAACATGGGGAGGCAACAAGGGGAGGTAACTACTGCGAGGAGTTTGAATGATTATTTATGACAATACTGTAAATTATGACATAGTTATTTACACTATGATGGTAATCTATAACCAGGTACTGGCTACATAGATTTATAGATCGATAGTGATAGTGTGAATCTAGACGCGTGGATGAATGTAACATCACTGGCCTACAGCAATTATAAATGTAACAATATTTATCTACAAACTCTCATGTGATTGAAACCTGGTTCCTGTGTTGTTTAAACAGCGGATCACCTGTTAAAATCTGCGGGATGACGCGTCGAAAACCCGGGGATGTATCAATTTTAACAGAGCAGACCCGGAGCCACGCTGAGGCAAACCGATTGATAAATTAACAAACTAAGCATGTTTTGAAGAAAAAAATGTCCCAAATAGACCATAGAAAGATTTGCCCGTGTTTATTCTTAGATTCGGCCTTGTAGAGACATAAATTAATGCAATCAATGAAACGGCATTGATAGGGTCACGGCTACGGTCATTTCCTCCACATGTGGAGAGAAGTTTGCAGTTGTTTGAGCTACAACAGGGGTGGTATTCACAAAGCATCTTAAGGGAAAACTCAGAATTTTCTAAAAATCTTAAAGTTTCCTTAAGAGCATCAGTTAAACAGGAAAATCAAGATTATCATTTGTTTACATTGTTTAGATGCATTATTTAAAGAACTACAATAACCACAAGTAATATTCTTCGTTTTTTGGGAAATATTTTAACCTGAGTCAAAATATATTTAAGTTTCCCTTAAGATGCTTTGTGAATACCAGCCCAGATTTATGTAAAGTACTACAGTAAAGTTCCGCTATTAAGACCACCACTGGGACCGACATAAAGTGGTCTTATTATAGAGTCGGTCTTATTAGCGAGACCGACCAAAATAGCTGAGACATTGAACTCCTATACATCTAATATACCGACAGCACTGTTGTTGACGCGTTTTAAATATTCATATGTACATGTATCTTAGTGCATATTGCATTTATTAATGATTGAGGATTGTTAACTGTTAATTATTCATGTAAAAATGAAAACGTCATGTGATTCATATATATATATTAAATAAATGATAAGTATTTGTAACAGTTGTTTTCATTTTTCCTGACCTGTGACCTCTATGTACATGTACAATGCATATTGTAAAAATGAAGCATGTATACCCATGGCCATTAAAAGCTGCAATGCTTTTTTTAATTATTCTGAAATTTATTAATTTGCACTGTACAACCGATACAGCACTAGTTTGACCGTTATTTAACAGACTAGTTGATCTGTATAAAGACCACGTACGTACGTGGTGTGGTCTTTATACGGGGTCTTTTTTGTCATGTCTTATTTATAAGAACTACATTAAGTTATGATTTTGTAGCTGTGTAATTTGATGTACAAACGCGCTAGGCTAATTAACAGTTAAAAATAATTATTTACATGAATTAACAACGACGTCCAAAATTACGCATCATCCGAAAACGTGCGACTAACAGCCATCGGTCTTTATTCTCCACAAATCTTTAATTATGGTTGAGTTAATTGTCGCCGATAGTTTCAATCGATCTATTGTCATTGATAAACAATAGAATTTCGTTTTAATCCCTGCGTATACACCAACAAGTGTCAATTTATCAGTATACATGTTTATTGTTTACACCTCGCTGATTGCCGTAAACGAGTCTTCGTGTCGTAAAATTAATTATACAAAATGACACGCGCGGTATGTGGTCTGTTTATCGAGACCTAAAACTGCAATAAATTGGTCGTTGGGTCCCGAAATACTGGTCGTATTACGTAATATCGAGTCGGTCGCATTATCGGGACCTGCGACCATTGAAATATAGAGCAAAATAGTCGGGACCACGAAAAAGTGGTCGTATTACGCGAACGGTCGGATTAACGGACCGGTCGTTAGACGGAACTTTACTGTAGTTGAGGATTGATTCCAGGAATACTAGGGGTTCATCCACAGGCACAGTGTGTCGTCAATTTTAAAAACCTTATACTAGTACGGAAAAAATTGCAAGTACCTTCTTAAATCCCAGAAGGTCGCTCAGCTGACATTTTTTCGAGCGACGGAAGTAGAAATATTCACTCTGTTCGAGCGCATTCGATATGAAGAAAATCAACGTTTTTTTAACACAATTTGTATAAAAAATGGATAAAACCTGTGTATTTGGGATTCGTTAACATTAATCAACCGTCCTCAACGGTCAACAAATTTTGGCGAAATTTGTAAATAGCGCCGAGAAATTTTGTTCAAAGTGGTTCCCGGTGCGTAAGCGTATCGGAACGCGTAGTCGGGGTACCAGTAACAGTCTACAGTGAATATTTCTACTTCCGTTGCTTGAAAAAATGTCAGCTGAGCGACCTTCTGGTAATTAAGAAGGTACTCTGATTATTTTTAAATCGACGACACCGTGTGCCTGTGGGTTCATCAACTGACCAGCGTAGATGTTGCAAAACGTCGTACAAAGACTTAGCCATAAGCAAACAAAACACCTAATTAAGCTATAGATATGAATTGTCTATTGTATTTTATCAGTATGCCAGAGATGATGTTGTGTTACCACGTGACGACCACCTGTACATGCCATATCTTCTATATAGACATTAATTTGGTCACACATACAGCATATATATCCGCTTACATCAATAGTTATTATAATAATAAGCATTGTGCTCATAGAAATCCTTCACGGGCGGTATTGGAAATATGATCGGATATATTGATCATGTATATATATATATATATATATATATATATAACACCAAGTATACATGTATCATGTATATATACAGTATTAGTGCACCTAATTTACCCATTCGAACGACCAACCAACTATCATATTATATTTATGGTAATGAGTGCAAACGGCTTCCATTGCATACATTATGCAAATCTTGATATACATCGCTTACGCTCATGACCTATAGACAAGGTTCGCATTGACATTATCATGCCTTTAGGCAATTCATTGACCATTAAACATCTCTCTCTAACGATGTGGACCCAGTTTATGTATGCAGTATAAAATTACAAATGTACAATCCCATATTTTGTACACACATTTACTACATAGAAATTCGCATCGCTTCTTCCTATATAGTGACCGACTTGTGTTACATAAAGAACGACCAATGTGTGTCCAGGCATGTTTTTGGTTATGGGATTTTGTGTAATAGTACATGGTAGCCGTTTTACTCCTACTGTGAATTTAACAGACTACTTTTGATTAGACTAATTTAACAAATCCGTGTGTTACAAATACATGTCTTGAAGACGATATACTTATATCACGTTCACTGCAGCTTCAGTTTACCACTCATGGTACATGCCCCCCCCCTCCCTCCCCTTCATTGACATGCATTTATATTTTTTAGCTGCTAATGCTCATGCGGACAAAACAATGCATTTGGCATTATTTTCTCATAAAGTAAAAATGATCAAATTGTAGCACTGGAAATGAGCAAAACAAGTTATATGTTCAAATTGAGTTGAGCTTGGAAAATGCTTCATATAATCATAGGGCGTGGTGCACAGGTTCTGAGGACCTCATTTAACGTCAATGTGACCTAACCTGTTAGTTGTTCCTAGATTTTAGAAGAACTTGTGTCGCACAATTGGATATTTCTTTTAATATTCTATAATTTTGGAGAGCCATATTCTTCAATTTTGGAGAGCCGAATTAATGCTTTTTAGTACAAATTATATTTCTCTTGAACGTAAATACTTAAATACTTTTGTTATATTCAATTATAAGGATTACGCACTTGGTTATATTCCTGTTTCAAACCAATCGTGTTTCATTGAGGATTTAACTGTCTATTTATTATTATAAAACATAGGTTTATGTAATGACAATACAAGGCTTATATCTTGATCCTATTACAAATACAATGTATACCATAATATTGTATAAATGACTAAGCAATAGTGCGGTCATAGTTGACAAAATTATATACATGTTTAAACATGTTTAAACACGAGCTTACTCGTCTAAAAACTTAATTTTATAGTTCCATGGTTTTGTTTGATTTGTGTATCATTTTTATATCTATATGTATAAATGTGCTCAAACTAATCATGGTATGTGCTTCAAAAATATTCTGTGAAGTTCCGCTACCGATAATAACGCCACTGCAATATCTTTGATACCACGCATACATGTACAAAGAACAAAACTGGTCCCCAATTCAGACATAGTCGAAAATTCACATTTGCAATCTGATGTATTGCATCGATACACAGCTTCATGGCACCTTTAACCAGATACTCTATAGTCCATACGGTCAGATATAGCGCCGGGAAAATACTACGAATATAATTTCGAAATTGTCCGATTCCCACTCCGGGGAATGAACCCACAGACTCTGAATTGACAGTCCAGTGCCTTACCACTGAGCAATCGACGATATTTAATGTATGCATAATGTGGAAAAGTTAACACTACTTAGGCGTTTATTCATACGAGTTTGAAAAAAAAACCTTATTGAAACGTCGATAAAAATATAATGTCGCTATGCATGCATCTTGCTGATGAATTGTTGGTAGTTTATGTAAGATTGGCATAGATCATTCCTATGTCAAAATCAACAAATTGTTTCCCACCAAATAAGTGAACGTTAGATTTTATAAAGTGCTAAAATGTTGAGCCAAACATTTTTGTAAAATACCGACTTAACCATTGAAGGTCAGTTTCATTAATCGCTTATTCAAACACCGCTAATTCGTTCTTTAAACACCAACTATGGTAGACGCAAGGCTTTGTCCGACCGTCCAAAGAGAAAAGGTCTTAAGTTTGAAACATACCGGTATTTAGGTTTAACATTACATTTTATTTGTTAGAAAGGTCGGTTTTCCGTTGCTATATAACATTTTGTTGTTCCAAGAAGCATATAGGGGTTTTCATTTATAATAAGGCCTACGTGCAGATTTAGTACCAAACATTCCAAATACGAAATATATACATGTAGTATGCATTTAGGTCAACGTCCTATGTGCTTGGCCAGTATAGCGTACAGTGAGAATACCTGTAAACAGCAAGAAAGGAAACAACGAGGAAACAATCAAGAAACTGATTTATTTGAGTGTAGGATAAATCATTATGAAAACTCGAAATCACGATAGTCCGCTGCTCTTGAAGTCAACAACAAACTTGGGAATGCTTAAAATTCCAAGCTTGTTCCTCGATGCTAATTAAAGCGATACATGATTATACAAATCCTGAACTATGATGAAGTTGAACAATTCTGGACCGTGTTTCAAGTTGAGTCCTGTAGACGCAACATGTAGTTGTATTAAAACGTTCCGGTCGACCCTCATCGGACCCGCATATTTGGTAGGAGAGGGTCGCAGAGTATGGTGATGGGGGCGTTAGACATTAGATGCCACTGGGGAATCACGGTATATTTAACTAACCCCGTGAATTCTACCAGTGCCATTCAACGACAAAACGCTTATCTTCATCTCAAACTTCTGGTGTCCTTGATATGTTCGTTTTGTTGTCCTTCGCATTCAGAAATCGCTTCTAGTTGGGTTATTGTTCTAGATCCACCAGCTATCTCCATAATACGAAGTTCTGCTGTCGTAAGTTGATCAAGTGTATCCCGTAATTCTCCAAAAATTAAACCTCAAACAGTTAAGCGAAAGAGAACTGTTTGCTTGACTCGCCAAACCCGCCGCGACAAAAATTTAGTCACGATTAAACTTTAACAGTATGCATTAGATCCGATGTTTTTTTCAATAAAAAGGAAAATAATATCAAAGATCAGAAGTACTTGCGATCAGGCATATACACGAGTCGCATATAAAGTAAAACGTGATACAATTATATGTGCTTCCAAACGTGTTACAAACAAAGAAAGCTGTAAATAAGTAATATATTACAACTTATATAAATATACCGGTATAAACATGATTCGTCATACAATATTCTAACAGAAACCCGCTAACCACTCCTATGAAATCAATACCACCATTATGCCTAATGCTAATTACATAGCAGATCGACATTGAACCGAATAAGTAAATATACATCACTGCAAAAACCGAAAAAAATCCAGCGAACGAGAGCCTTTGCAGATGGCTCTAAGTTGCGGGCCGCCGCAAGTTCCGTTTTAATGTTTTACAAAGTTAGCAGAACATATAGCTAAAAGTCCAAGAATTGAAATAGATACAAAAGTACAATGAAATATTCATGTCCGATTCAATCCGTAATTCCCTGGCTACTGGTCACTGCTATTGTAACCACAGCATAGTATATACTAGTATCCAATGACCAACGACTGACTACTGAATCGTTTCGCGCTGACCACGTTGCAAAAATATCGATATTGTAACGGCTATGACCTAAGTTTCTACATGAAATAGACTGAATGAATAGAAAATCGCCGTAGGCAACCAAGGTTTTGAATACAGCTTTCAATCTATTGTTATATCTACCAATAGAATACAAGTATTTGTGTACGATTTAATACTTGAAAAAAACACAAAGGCTTATGGTAAGACGGCCTTATTTAATTCCAGTACATAATGCCACTTAGTTCAACTGACCATATGAATATAAAGCGTAGTTTTGTACATATTTTAACCATGAGCTAGCTCATTCCTCCTCTGTACACATTTATAACGCTGTAATTTTGGTGGTTATGTCAAAACTTGACAGTTACGTGTCACTGGTCACAGGTATGGTCAGTTTTAACTTAACATGTGACTAAATAGAGACATTAAAGGTGCATTCTCGATTCTCATATCATCTGGTTAAGGTGTTCCTATTGCAAAATACCTGTAACGTAAATGATAAACGACCGTCGTCACGTGAAAACAATTCATAATCACTTGAACAAGAAACCTTGACCATAACTCAGAACAACACAACCACGGCGACCAACCAACAACATTCAAGTTACTGGTTTATGCTAGCAGTGATCACCATTGTTCCTGGTTTTTATTGCAGTATCTATACCATTACGAAGTGCCATCCAGTCTATTATATTCATTCTTTGAAAATGAGTGCATCATGGATGTCTAATCCAAACAAAAGGCACAGAAAGGCAGTACAAGAGCCTGAAGAAATAACACAAAAAAGAAGGAGAACTACGAGTATATTAAATAAAAAAGACAACCAGCAAATCAACAGCATCGATGACGTAGACGGAGTAAATATAATTGCGTACTCACAAAAACAGATTAAATGTGCGTTAGGTGAAGCTTGCAGAAATGAAATGAGAAATGAGGTCGAGCAAGAAATATGCCATGTCGTATATTGAACACAATCACTCAAAAGGTAAAACAAGGTATGCAAGTAATATGTACATACAATAGTGTAAGTAAACAGCAAACTAAAGCCGAAGTAACAAGACCAGATATGATGATAGAAGAGCAGCCATGAGAATTGGTAGTGGTAATTCACCGCTTGGAGTATACCCTGAAATATCGATGACTTGGTGTCATATATTGCTACCCGTATGTTATCGTAGAAAACTACAAATCGTTCAATAATTTATCAACTACGTGTACTAGTAAATGTGTGTATGCGATATACATGTATAGGTATTATGCACTGGTCATGTGATCACAATGGAGGGGGCTAATATATGCTACGCCTGTTGTCTAAGCCTATTTCGTTAGAAATAAAATATTATATTAAATTAGAATGTGCTCAAAGAGGAGCAAAAAAGGTCTTAATAAAATTGATCCACAATATCAAATGTTGTCCATTTGACTAAACTAGATTTCTTGGAATTATCAATCAACCAGTACCAACATATGCTCTTCAACAAAACAATAAAGATATTCTAAACCTCGGACAGAAAGCAGCATTCAACCTAAAGAGTCGATGCACAGAAAACATTAAAACAACACAGAATGCCCACCACACAACGAAACGAAAAAAGGTACATAACCGCTTAAAGTGGAGAGAAGGGGAGAGCGGTTACTAAGTTTTAGAACTTTTGGCTCGACCCTTTTACCCATGTATATAAAATGTATTTATATGTATATTTGTATGACATTGTTTGGGTAATAAAATATGTTTAAACTGTTTAAACTGAAACCGCTAAAACTCCAAGTCCCAGCGGTCGAAAACGTCGAAAGTCCAAGTTTCAGCGGTCGAAAACGTCGAAAGTCCAAGTTTCAGCGGTCGAAAACGTCGAAAGTCCAAGTTTCAGCGGTCGAAAACATCGAAAGTCCAAGTTTCAGCGGTCGAAAACGTCGAAAGTCCAAGTCCCAGATTTCAAAAATATGAAATACCTAGTTTTAGCTTAAAAACTGCATGACCTAGTTTCAGCAATAAAATGCTGAATGGCCTAGGTTTAGCTGTCGACAAAAAGGCCTGAAAAGTTTTAAAACAACAATGGTAAAATCCTGCAGACGCACAACTAATTAGTAATGGTTATAAACAAAAAGAGTATATATTTTAAAAGTCATTGGATAGGTGATGAATGGACGCAAGAAAATAAAAATAAAAAGTCTGCACACTTATGAGAACATGACAGTATCCAGTGTCGCGGAAGAGCATACCATAATCAAATCTTGGGAGCGAACCCACAACTGCTGGCTGACGAGTTATGGTCTGGTTACAGCCTGTGCAGGCAGAACTAGCTACCGACATGCACTGGATACGTATTACTATATATTCAATCATGACTACATTCCTATGAGGAACTAATCATCAAGTATGTGTTTGACTAAAACGGACCTACAAATAACAAAATAAAAAGTTATCCGTGTTAATTTCCATTGACCTAAAATGGTTGCAATATAAATTGATACATTAAATATCTAGAAGTGTTTGAAATAATGTAAGAAATGAATTAAAATTTATTTTCTCTTAGGCGTTTTTTTTTAATTTGACCACACGAATATCAAATAATATTTCTCCATAGAAGCTACATTAGACCATAAGCCTTGGAGTATGTGCGCCAGTCATAAATATAATTCGTTCTTTGTATGAATGGGTGAGAAACCCTAGGGATAGCAAGCAGTGACGCCTTGTTAAGTCATAAAATCGATGGACAGACGCGTAATATCCATTATTTTTTCTTTTAACTTGCGAAAATGACCACAGATCGAAAGAAAACAAAAGTAATCGAATTTAGCGACAAGACTAGACAAGGCACAAAATTACCCAATTATAACACTATTGTGTCCACCCGATAAAATCATCAACGCTATTAGATACTGGTATCCGTAGCGTATATAAATCATACCCCTATAATCATAGTGGATGATCTACAAGCGGCTAAATAGAGACACACACCAACTTAAACGTTCCATGAGGTTTATTTATACATACATGTACATGTATATGTAAAAACATATTCAACAAGAGCCGTCAGTGACGGGTGATGCTCCCCGTGGGATGTTTGTCACAGAAAAAATACTCCAGAAATATGCAAAAGAGAGTTATGGTTCTTTGGCACAGCACTATAACTTTAATGAGATCTATTCACCTATAAAGTTTCAAATTGATATCCCATATACTGTATGAGTTATGGCCCGGACAAGAATTAAGTTTGAAAAATTACAAAGGGGAATAACTAAAAAAATATCAAATAAAGAGGTATGGTTCTTGTGCACTGCACTTCCCCTCACTGAGATCTATTTACATATGAAGTTTCAAATTGATATCCCTCATACTGTATGAGTTATGGGCCCGGACAATAATAAAGTATGAAAAAATACAAAGAGGAATAACTAAAAAAATATGCAATGAAGAGTTATGGTTCTTATGCACTGCACTTCCCTTAATGAGATAAATTTACCTATGAAGTTTCAAATTCATATCTCTTATACTGTATGAGTTATGGCCCGGACAATAATAAAGTATGAAACATTACAAAGGGGAATAACTAAAAAATATGCAATGAAGAGTTATGGTTCTTGTGCACTGCACTTCCAATCGCTGTGATCTATTCACCTATGACGTTTCAAATTGATATCTCTAATACTTTTCAAGTTATGACCCGGACAAAAATATCGGACGGAACGACGGACGGAACGACGGACGGACGGACAAAGCGGCAACTATATGGTCCCCCGAATTTTCGGGGAGCATAATAAAGAGTTAGGGGTACATATCTCGTCAATATGTTACCGTTATCCGAAAATATACAAAAAACGTGTTAAAATGGTATTTCCGGCGTGGGCACTGCATGGGCTGTACCATGACCGTCCCGGTGTCATACGTTGGCTGCATTTGTAACAGCTGTATCAAGGCCGCACGGATGCCATACCGTATGATCGGCCGTAGGAGGGTTGTACAATGCACTTAACGGTACCATACAATGGTCACATTACGGCCGTACCATGACCGTACCGGTACCATACAATGGCCGCATTACGCCTGTACCATGACCGTACCGGTACCATACAATGGCCACATCACGGCCGTACCATGATCAAACTGATGCCATAAAATGGCCACATCACGGCTGTACCATGATCGTACCGATGCAACTCAATGGTCACATCACGGCAGTACCATGATCGTTCAGGTGCCATACAATGGTCAAATCACAGTCGTACCATGAGTATTTCGATGACATAATTATAACGGACGCACTAGAGCTGTACGAATAACCGATCCGGGTGCCATGCAATGGTCGCATTAGATTAGTAGCATGACTGTATTTAGGACAACATTCCCGAACCATGTTGTTGTATCACGAATACAGATTATATTTCTGTAACATTTTACAAGCTTATCAGAAGCATATTTATCAAATTAGAACATTTTCGGAGACCAAATGAAAGTAGTACAGAGGCTGTTGATATAGAAAGGTTGGGAATCGTTAAAGACTACAATAGTGACACTTAAAGAACGCTATTCTGCAGCTATACACTGAACATTAGTATATCTATACACACCCAACATGTATGTCTAATTAAAGGAGACAACTCATCAGTCCACTCTTTTTTCATGAAATTATTTCCATTTCCACCCTCAAACGGCATAAAATAAAATCTAGCTAAAATTGGAAATAAAGTATACGATAATTGATTGATAAAATATACCACTCTAAAAATGAATAACATAGTAATACTACACATCTAGCAGTAAAACAAAGAAAAACGTTTTTTTAAATAAACAAAAAATATTTCCAGATTCTCATACCTGCAGCATTAGTTTTAAAGGGCTTATAAGCTGATTACATACTTTGTCTGCATACGATCAGTACACAGGGGTGATGTGGGTTTTAAGCAACTGATGGTATTTACCATTAATGTAGCGTTCTGTATGGTCAAGCATTGTTGAACGAATCCAGACAGTGTAGATGCATATCTCATGGTTTTAGCGGTTTTTACAAAAATTACATTTATTTGCCATAAGGCGTATTACCATTTCACATACCCCGGTGACTATAATCCGCTTATATGTTCAGATTAACCCCCGTATTTCGACGGAAAAATAAAAACTTCAACATAACCGATTTCATTTATGAAAGCTATTTATATTGAGATTTATAAGAGCTAAGTCCAAATATAAATACACTTAGAGCGAAATAAATGCTTGTATAATAAAACTGGTCATGAGAAACCGTTCACAACAGCTATACAGGTGTGTGGTTCTCCTAGAAAGGGCTTCAAAGTCAAGGATTTAAAAGTTCATTATTAATATTTGGGTTAACCCAAGTACAAAGTAGTCCCTTCACACACAGTCAAGACAGTACAGATGTACTATGAAAAAAAACTATAAAGAATGTATGCGCCCATATTTATTCTATGCTTATTCATTTAGGTCGACGTGAAACATATATTTAATTATTACTATCGACACCTCATTCCTGATGGTATTCATTGTCAGGAGGATACAAGCAGTTGCTTCCATTTAGGTGTACGTATCATGTTCAATATCAAGGACTAGTTCGTCTTTGTTTGTTCATGCTGAACGTGTTTCTATAAACAATTGTTCAGTTACATTTGTATATTCCCCGGCTGATTCACCTAACCGTGCATTGTTTCCTGGACGGTATCCTAACGGTAACAAGTACTAACCTATCCCCTTCATTAGCAACAAGGAACTTCCCGATCATACGTACAGGAAAATCTACATTGGTATCAAATATTCATGGACGGTATGACTTGCTGCGACCGGGAATGGGACCAGGAAAACAGGGTATCAAAAACAGCACACTGACCACTCGTCACCGGCTTTGGTTACAGATATCTCGTCATTGAATGGAACGGTCAAAAAGTGAACCCCCGACTCGCCTTACACTTTAGTTCACTTAACTTGACACATGTGCAGATACCGAGCTGTTCCACACACTTGCGGTGCTAGATACGTGATATAACACAATTTATTTAACATATGTGTTGACCCGTTGACCAGATGACCTATAACCAGTCAGTTAGGTTAACATCGTGCACTTTAAATTGCTCTCCCGCAAATAATGAACATTTCCCCCTAGAAGTTGCCTCCTCAATAGCCTAGTGGTTGAGTGTCCGCTTCGAGGGCGGGAGGTCCCTAGTTCGATCCCAGGCCGCGTCAAAGACGAAATTTTACCAGTAATGCCCTTGCTAGACGCTCAGCGAAAAAGCGAAAATGGCTTCTCTTTTATCATACCCTCATGCCAATGTATACACTCAGGAATGAGGTGTCGAGTGATTAATAGAAGTTGAAAAATCCTTGTTTCACAATCGACCTTAATTAAATAAATAAGTATAAACTTAAGAAGCCGCGACCGTTGCCATCGTTACCAAAAGTTACAGGCCAATCAGGGTATCAAACACCTCTGGTCTACCGGACTAGCGCTCGATTCATTGGATACTCGATAATGCGCGAGGCACGCATGTTCACACGAGGTTTGACTGGAACGAGACTGCGTGAGACTTTGACACTTGTATGGATTTGAAATTGTCAACTTCGATAATTGATATAAGCTGGCCATGAATAGTTTAAAATACTCTTACATAGGGGATTTCTAATGTCCAATACGGGACAGATTACATAGGATTATTTTGTAACTATTGTTATCACGGAGGCATAATTTGGACGGTAATTAGGCAACAAGTTAATTATTCATACGCTAAATATAACAAGCAATAAAGGGATATTGCGAAAGTTTTACGACAGCGGGTGCATTATTTAGCTCAAGGCATATAATTACGTCACCTCAGTGATGAAAAATCAATCTTGTATACAAAGAATCTGCTAATATTGCGCCATATGCGTCGATTGTTCCCATATTGCATACTCTTGCGACCGAATCACGGAATATTGGACTTCGTCCCTTTTTGTTCTGTACCACTAAAATGGATTGAGGGTTGTTACTCGCATCAAGTCAGTTTTTTGTCAATTTAATCCAAAAATACATTAACCGAACTTAAGTTTTGGTGACAGTGTCAAGACACCGTGTCGGTGCCTCAGACATCACTCCGGGACGGAACTAAGATGTACGAATGTTACATCGTTTTAGTTCCGCCAATGTAATGTTAATGAGTACATGTATGTTTTAAATTATTTCTTATCATGGTTGAAGCACAGGACTGGTATTCACAAAGCATTTTAAGTGAAAACTTAAATAGTTTGACTTAAGTCAATAATTTGTGCAGCTCATAACCTGAAATTTAAAAAATAATCCATGTTTTCTTAGTATTATTGAAGCTGTTACATAATGCTTCAAAATTATGTAAAATATTATGCATGCTGATTGTTCTTGCTTAGCTAATACACTTTACAAAAAAATAAGATTTTAAGAATTTTCGAAGTTTTCTGCTAAGATGCTTTGTGAATACCAGCCCAGGTAATTGTATCATTGATTTAATAAGAGTAAAAAAATAGTATTCATAAATTTAACCAAAAAAATAAATATTTTTTTACTTTAAATCAATGATACAGTTACCTGTGATGTCGACCGGGTGACAAATAAGTGCACAATCTACGGTAGTATATAGATCACAGCACAGAACAGAACAGGGCCCGGAATTACAACGAATACTTAAACTCAGCACTCAGCACTCACATATTCAAAATATGATATATTGAGCTACATTTGGCCTTAGATTACTAGTCTAGACGAGGTAAATTTAAATGTAAAACAATGTTCTGAATTTACGCACAGTGTTGCGACTAATGTGGAAATTATGTGAATTGCATATGGGTGAATAACATAACATTTGGCACACTATTAAATTTCATGAGATACAATTATGTAATCAAGGGATAAATTACAAAATAGCTTACATTTACCATTTACCATTTATTCAAATTTTACCATTTTATTACAAATACAAAATAAAAACAAGAAAATACTCAGTACATACATTTGTATATAATAATATTTAGCACCAATTTAAAACTGTCCCAACTTCTTGATCTCAAAAAGTCTATGAGTCTCAAAAAAGTGATTTCGAATATTAGAGTGATGGGTGCTGAGTTAAAGTATTCGTTGTGATTCCCAAATATTCAAAATAACTATTTTGAGGCACATAGACTTTTTGAAACTTTTGTTCACTTTGGTTTATTTAATAGGCGCACATATATGTTTGATACAGTACTTTTTCAAATGGTGATATTTTATAATATTATACCTCACCCTAATTTCATTCAACTGTTTCTTTGTTATTCCAATCAGTCAATATATCCAGCGATAGACTGACTGACTTACATGTTCCAAATACAACAGCCGGTCAATATTATAAAAAATATGGACCGGCAAAATAATATCGACCGGCTGCTGAAATTAACGTCTTGTTTATTGCATGACGTCATGGATACTGTGACGCTACCATAGAGCGTGACGTTGCGCGTACTTTTCTTTTCGTAACGTTTTTTGTTTAAATTTGATTAATGTCCTGCCAACAGTAATCGCATGGATAAATTCATGTGCGGTATTGATACAAAGTTCAGTATGAACTCTAAAGACGCATTAGTTTGCATAAAAATGAACAAAAAGTCGAAATTCCAGGGATGGAGATTTATACTTGAACAACTTAAGTTGTCTATAGATTTATTATAGCAACACGGTTTTTCACATTTCTGGGTTATTTCGATGGGTATGCAGACCTATCAAAATAGATGATAGACCTCCCTATAATAATAAGTAGTTCTTTAGCACATAAACAACTTAAACCCAAATGTATGTAAGGTTTTCTTATTAGAATCTAGATCTAGTTACAAAAGTAGGCCTATAATATCGAAATTGAATGTTCGGTATAATATAAGAAATAGTTCACATCACTTCGGGCCCAATGGCATTATATGGACTGGCTAGTCAGCCCGCGTTGTGTATATGGACCTCAGCTTCGCTTCGGTCCATATACAAAACTTGGGCTGACTAGCCAGTCCATATAATGCCATAGGGCCCTCAGTGATGTGAACTATTTCTTAAAGATAGTTCCGGAATGCGAGTTATATATATTATATCGCAGTAAGTGGTTACTGCGTTTGCAGCTTTGCTATGAGATGAGCGTAATGATCAAGTTTCATAAAACAGTTAATGATTAATCATTTATTAATTGAAATTAATCATTAATTTAAAGTACATTGTGGTACATTGTCTCAACAAAACCACGTGTGCTTGTAAGCCTTAGTCTGGCTTAAAACAGTAGAACGAATGTACATTGCATATGAGATCATATATATATTGTATAAATCTCATTAAATGAGAAATGTGAATAAGTTCGAAACAGTGTAAGATAGTTAACAAATCTTTGGAATGTATATTTATACGACAATGTATATTCGCTCAGTTTGGTATTTCACGAATTCTTTGTTAACCATAAACATGTACACTAGTGTCCATCTCGTACACGCTTGACCTCAAGCCTTTACCGCGTTACAGCGTTCATACCAAATGTAAATATTGACCCGTATGGTCAATAGTGGACAAAGTGACATAATGTATGAATAAATTACTCTATTTGACCAGTGTATATAGTCCACTTAAACCTAAACATAGCAAAGCTTGAAGTTAGATTAGATCAGTCAATAACATACCGACATACAAAATACGATTTCCCAGCGCAAATATGAACAATTCTACATATGAGAAAGATAATATGTTTACAACATAACAGCCTAACCTACATATAGTATTACTGACTTACCTTGAACAAAATGTAATGATGAATTTTCCGTCAATTTTCCATCTTGCCTGTCCCACCTCGCCGTGTGTAATACTTAATGAAATTATATCAACGTCGAATAAATTGACTAGATTGACGGAGTCACGGGTATCCCGCCCCTCCACGTGGAGATGGCATCCATTATTTTGTGGTTATGTCATGACTCCGCACAATGCCTGGCTAATTGGCTTGTCCATTTTGATACAGGTTAAATGGTTTGAGGCGCCCCAAGGGGGTAGATTGTCATCGTTATATTGACCACTGTAGGTTTCTGTCGGTTATAGGCTTGAGAATAAATTCTATCCGATAAAATATGAAAAGTACAGGTACAAAACGTACCTTTAATCTATTGTCAAAAATATTATCTGCGAAGTGGTGAATTACAACAAAAAAATGAAGTAAAACCTGCATACTACGACCACCTCTCAGACATTATCAATCCTGTATAGAATAGTGCTGGTTTAAATAGCAAGCTTGAATAAATAACCAAACCTGAAAAATGATTTGTTTTGTTTTCATTTTGAGCAGGTTTTTAAATGCGGTGGTCTTTAAGTTAGACCATAGGGTGATCACAATAGCTATAATAATAACCCAGGGTAGTAGAACAGATCGACGAAATGTCATGCTGGGTTAAAATGCCAAGCATATAGCCTTAAATGCCAGTCAGCTTTCTGCTGGGATATGGCAGGTATATGAGTGCCCCCACCCGTATTTGAACCCGGGTCGCAAGATGAGACGGTAAGCGCTCCAACCTATAAGCTACGGAGGCTTATTGCTGCAGAAATACTGCATTCAATAAGATGTTAGCCATGGTATATTGGTGTGAGTTATGCATACGTATTCAATGTGCAATATGCAAAATATGCATTCATGTAATTCAGTCATTTAATATTTTAAGCCCTAACCTAATGTCTACGATTATGAAACATTCATAAATTATACTCTATTACTTAGTATATTGCTTACACTTGAGGCACGTTTGTAAGTCTAATGCTTCGATCTGCTATAATCAAATTAGTTTGATTCGTTCGACATTGTAATAATTCTAATATTACACACCAGTGGACAATATAACCCCCGCCAGAACCTCAATTTACGACTTAATTGTTTACATTGTCAATATTCCCCGAGGTCAATGGACAATAAAATCAAATTTAATTTCCATTTTTAATACAAAACATTCTTTACATCTTTGATGAAATAGATAAGATTAATTGAAATAGTTTATATTATTGTTACATTATTATAATTGATTTTTAACCAGTTATCAATATGTTATCTCTTTAAAGGAACATCAAAAACGCCTTAAGGGAATTTTGTATGGTAATAAACAAAAAAAGAACAGAAAATTGAAATGTTCATTTGATGTCTTTATATCAATATGTATTTTGTAAGTCAATGCTGTACAAATTACTACTCGGTAGTGTTTTTAAAAACATGTAATATACACGTGTGTATTTGTTTGTTTAGTTTACGTGTTTTACGCCGTTTTTCCGCATTATGCATGGTCCCTACAACTACTTTGAAACCAGCACTAACTGGCCTCCTCAAAAACCTAGTGGTTGAGCTTCAGTTTCTAGCTTCGAGATGTGTCGGGTTCGATACCTGGCCGCGTCCTACCTAAGAAGAAAAACAAATGGTACCAGTATTTCCCTTGCGCTAGACGCGCAACATAAAAAGGAAACTGGCTTCTCTTCTCTCATACCCTCGTGCACCAGATAGATACAGTATTTTGTTTAAAAAATAGGGGTTGCATGCCCCCTTGAACCCCAGCTTCCGGTGTCCACGCTAATCATACTGCCTTTTTTACAACACTCGGCCCTTTTTCACAGTAACCAGCCCTTTTTCACAGGTACCAGTCTTTCGAGATTACAGAACATTCACTATAGAAAAGACGGTCTGATATTGGTTCAAGTTTTAATTCAGTAGAAACCAAACGTAAGATGCACGAGTTTCACGTGCAATGTGTGAAAACGTTTTTTTACTTTATCGTGAATAAACACCATTAGGTTCAGAAAATCGATAAGACATCTAACCATCCCTTTAAAACGTACGCAGTTGTGTGCCAAAACCTATCGTTTTGTGTTTTGGGGCGTTTAATGCCTGTGTCCAGGATTCCTTGTATCACACAAACTTTCAATCTCTTCCAGCGAAGCCGGAGTTCATTGACCAATTCGCTGGCTTAGAATAAGAAGGTCGCAAAGTACTAATACTTACGACCTTATAAGATTCATGGATATTTGAAATCTGCATCTCAGCCCTGAGCGCTCCTTACGAGCCTATTTTCATGAAAATCGGTAGTGGTCATGTTGACCTAACTGAAGTTTAAAAAGCTTGTTTTTCCATAAGTAAAGAAAGTCTTCAGACAGTTTTTTCTTGTTGTCTCAAAATATTGATTTTGTACTTACGACCTTCTAATTCTAAGCCAGCGAATTAGGCAGGGGTGAAACCGATTGGCCGCGTAGTACAACTGTCTCAGTCCAATCCAAAAAAACAAGGGTTTTGTCAGTAGCACTGTTGGTCAGAGAGACACTATAACTAAAATCCTTGTTCGAAAGTTCATTAAATGTTGTTTTCTTTTTATTCAACTTTCTTATACTAGTATTTCATATATTTTTATATAACTTCAATTCATCACATTTTTACCAAAATACAGAATCACAGTGTATAAACGAGTTCACTTCCGGTTATCTCAAAAAGGAGTACATGCTGAATTATAGAGTATTGTAATAAGTCGTACAGTGATAAGAAATCACCGGATGTTTCAATCACAATAAGTCATACTTGTTTAATTGCATAGTATCCCAATAAGTCGTAGAATGATTTGGTTTATACGCGGTGAGAATGAGCTACAAGATAACATACTGAAAAAATGAACATTTTTCGCACAGCCCTATAATAATTTATTTTATAAATAAACACTATTCCTAAACGATCATTTTAACGCGTTATAAAATACTATGCATACGCATTCTTTTAATAATGAAAAAAAAATATAAAAATTAAGTTCCGATGCCGGGAATCGAACCCGGGCCGCCTGGGTGAAAACCAGGAATCCTAACCACTAGACCACATCGGATCATGTAAATTGTCTCTTCAAATATTGTATAAATAGATTATACTACATTGAGAGCGTCTACTAACCGTCGAACAATTACCATGTGGTCTAAGGGAAACAACTGTGTTAGCACTTAGTATGTAATAAGTTGTCTTTCTTCCTACTTAGTGTTAAATCACCAATAGGTCACAAACCACGTAATAAAATTGTTTTTTAGCTCAAAGTAAAGTGACAATTGTCAGCCCCAGATAATATTATGTTAAAGTCTATGGTCAGTTCACAGACCTATATCATTGAAAAGCAGTATGTTGCAGCTACAACAAAAGACCACGGACGCTGTACGTGTTTGCCAAAATCAACTCGTACGAAGCTCGTAAGGAGCTCGTAGGGCAAATGTGACCTTAGCGTTAGTGTCGCAACGGTGGCTGTACTCGTAGTAATATTGTGGTTATATAGTACATGTATAGAACATGTTCTAGTTCTACATACAACCTTTCAATACAGGTCTGTGAAGTTGGCAGTTTGTGCTAGTTGGTGTAAGTTATTTATTCAGAAGTTAATTCAAAATTTACTATTCGAAGTTTATTCAGAAGTTTATTCGAACTTTAATAAACTTCTGAATAAACTTCGAGACGTTAATTCAAGTAACGTTATTAAATTTCGAAGTAACTCCTTGAATTTACTTCTGTGAGAAGTTCTGAATGAACAACTAACAACTAACTGCCAATTTCACAGACCTTTTCTTTACTAGTATTAAGGGTCAAAGGGTGGTCTTATTAATAATTAATGTGGTCATATTAAATAGAACTGCAGAAAATACATGATAGTTATGCTAGTTAGAAGACGCAAACAATGACTGTTGTTGAAAGGTTGTTGCTCTGCAAATGTTTTAGTCATATTGAATTCGTACCGTATATAGGCTTTGTTTATTAGAGTGTCACCCCTATGATAGGGGTAGCAACAGTATCTCCCGATTCCCATCTCTTATTGCCGGGTGTCTTGTATAGATGGGTCTATGGTAACCATTCTGTAACTAGCTGGCGGCTCACCAACTAACCGCATCGGTTCTAACCAAGCTTCGATCTCCCGTTTCCAAGGCGGACGCCCTATTCACTAGGCCACGGTCGCGGTATATAAGTGAGAGATGTTTGTACTAAAGAGTGTGTCGTTCTAGAGAGGTGTTTATCTTATATATACTTATAGATGGAAAACAGATGAGTGAACACGAACTATGTTCACAATGCTACAAAGTCCTCGTCTACTCACCTGTTTTCAGTGAGTTTAGTATTTCAATAGTATCTAAAGTTTTAAGGTGTTATCATCTTGTATTTAGATATGGTATCTTCTAACGTCCGGTATGTCAACAGTCGCTACAGATAACTTCTGTGACCTTGACATCAGTTCACTCGCTATTTTCACCATGGATGTCTTGGGATACATAACCATAGTAAGTAACAGTTTTCATTAAACTTTGTTTATTAACGCGCATTTTACGTGAACGAAATTTTGTCAATTGAAAAAAACATATCTTGACGAATCGCATAGATAATAATAGACTTTTACGTATCAGGACCGATTTTTCACCGGTATCAGACCATGGATACGGGTTTGTTGACGGGATAGGTCCATATATTTTTTACCCACGGTTGTGCAAGGTTACCCACGGTTGAACCCAACGTTGTTATAGGACTGTAAATTGAAATCTCAATATTTGGTTATTAATATACACAGAATTATTCAAAATACAACCTTGATAACGACTGTCAGCAATTCACTAAGTTCCACAGTAGAAGAACCAGATAAGGTAAAAGTTTTGCTTACCTATCATGCCCCCAAAGTGAATGCCTTTACCATTCGGCCAACTTACAACCATTATGATTGAATCAAACAGGAATTGAAAATGCATTTTTTTTTATTATTTATGATATATGAAATGAGTCTCTATCTGCAGGTGGTTGTGCTGTGTGGACCGTCACTATCGACAGCTACACCCAAGGGATACGTATTGAAGTATGACCTTGGGAAAAACCTCAATGTTTCTGTGGGAAATACACTGGTAAGAACCACAAGTGCAAATACGTTTTATTTGATTATATGTACTGTTATTAATAAGTTATTAGAGAGGTTGCGATTCGAACGTGTACGGCTACGTGTACGTGTAGCTACCCGTACATGTATACGTACGCGTTGCAATTAAAATTGGCTTGCGAAACACAACGTGTGCGTGTAACATCACAGGGCAGTTTTAACATGATTTCTTCGTGAATCGATAATGAGTGTTTATATAAACTCATTGAGACTACCGTCGATAAAATATTGGGTTTCCCGTGCATACGCATACTTGTGTGACGTAGTACACCTTATATTTTCGTCTGTCACACGTCCGTTACTTGTAGAAACTACACATACCTGGATGACGAAATACCCCAAAATAGTATTCACGTACACGTACACGTACACGTACACGTACACGTACACGTACACGTTACACGTTGCCTTTCGTAACCTCTCTAATACGTATTCGCGGTACATGTGGATGAGGAACTCCCTGTAGATAGCCATTGAAGTAGATAATCTGTATGAGGCGCCGTTTAACTATTTTACAGAATATTTTGTGATATCAAGAATTGATTTTTTGATATCAACAATTCGATTTCTTGATATCAAAAATAATTTCTATTACGTTATCGTTCTTATTTTTTTAGATCAGGAATTCGATTTCTTGATATCAGAAATTGAATTCTTGATATCAGAAATTCCTCGTATTTTTAGATAAAGATATCAAAAATCATTTCTAGACAGAAATGAATTATTGATATCAAGAAATAGATTTCTATCCCGAGAATTGAACACAGATATCTCCCCCAGTGAAAGTCTTAGGTTCGTCCAGCTGTGCTTCCCAGAATGGCATATTTATATCTTGCATGGTGTCACGTGTTAAATGCCTAACAAGGTCATTGTTCTCCAACATATTAACCCATCCACATACAAATTAGTTCTTCAAGTTGACTGTATTGCACATCTATTGACATGTTAACGCATTGCATATCATGAACATCAATAAGTATGATAATAATATAATCAATGATATCTTTCAGGATGAGACAGTAAGATTATACATATTATACAAAATGATAATCTTATTTACAATGTGGTACATTAAAATTTATTCAATCATCCATACATACAAACATTCATGAATACATGCAAGAATACTTAATATACCCATATCGACAATAATTAAATATGAACATGTTAACTAATTATTTGTCTGCGAGGCAAATACAATGTCATAACGGAGATAATGCAGTACTATAGTGACAACGCCCATGTCAGCGTCATTTGAGCAACTTGTTTCGAGTTGTTTCGGTATGGTCGAGGTCACTTCAATGCTAGGCGCTATCGCCGTTGCAGTCGTGGTTTCGACTCCCACCAACCAGGTGAAGTTCATGTACGATTTTTAATTATCTGTCATCAAATATGTCCTATATTTTTGTTTAAAACTTCAAATTTCTAACGGAAATGGACATATTTTAATTGGAACGGTTTTGTTGTTTTCCCATTCAGTTGCTCTCTCATACTGCGCAATCCCCAATGGTGTTCGTCGGTGCCGGACAACTCAACTTCCGAGAATTACGAGGAAATTTCTTCGTCAATAACTACATAGAAGACAGAATTGGACTGACATCATTTAGTGTAAATTCTTCCACCAACAATGACGTCATAACCTTCAACTTTGGCAGTGTGGTCAGTGTAAGTAGCATAAAAAATAGTCCGGAAGTTAAATGTGTACACACTTGTCAATATTGTAGACGGTGTTAGAAAATGAGACAGTTGGTACCAGTATAACCAACCGGAACTAAATTGGTGCACACCTGTCCCTATTGTAGACGGTGTCAGAAAATGAGACAGTTGGTACCAGTATAACCAATCGGAAATGAATTGGTGCACACCGGTCACTATTGTAGACGGTGTTAGAAAATGAGACAGTTAGTACCAGTATAACCAACCGGAAATGAATTGGTGCACACCTGTCCCTATTGTAGACGGTGTTAGAAAATGAGACAGTTAGTACCAGTTTAACCAACCGGAAATGAATTGGTGCACACCTGTCACTATTGTAGACGGTGTCAGAAAATGAGACAGTTGGTACCAGTATAACCAATCGGAAATGAATTGGTGCACACCGGTCACTATTGTAGACGGTGTTAGAAAATGAGACAGTTAGTACCAGTATAACCAACCGGAAATGAATTGGTGCACACCTGTCCCTATTGTAGACGGTGTTAGAAAATGAGACAGTTGGTACCAGTATAACCAACCGGAAATGAATTGGTGCACACCGGTCACTATTGTAGACGGTGTTAGAAAATGAGACAATTGGTAGATCTATCAGTATATCAAACTTCATGATCCCGAGGTCAGTCCAGGGGCTATCGAACCATTTAAATACTTTGGTATGCCGTCCTGGCCTGTGATCGAACCCGGCTATCTCAACTAGACCTATAGTGATAGTACATTATTGTTGTTTTAGGAAAAATACCGGTATATTGGTAACATTGGGAACCGAGTGTGGTCATGTAGTTCCCATTTATGGGATATCTGCCTGTTTTCAAAGACATGTTTCTGTCGAAGACGCCTAACAATGACATCTACTATAAAGAATAAAACACACTGAAGTTTGTCAAAGTTACGATGTTAGTGTAGCTACGTATTGTACAGTACATGTATATTACTATATCGTTGGTTCTTAGGCTTTTTCAAAACACCGATGTTGTAAAATTCTACAGTTTGTAGTTCTTGGAACCTGTCAGTTAATCCTTCATTGTATGTTTCTAGGTAACGGTCACACTGCAATCCATGGCTGACCATCCACTGGTACTGTCTGTGAATGTTTTAGACAAGACATGGAATGACTTCTGGTTACGTGTAGTTGCTGATCCCTCGGAACAAGTGTTCGGTCTGGGAGAACAATACTCGTATCTCAACCTAAGAGGCAAAAACTGGCCAATCTGGACCAGAGAACAAGGTCACTAGATGTCTGAGGTTCAATCACCCATGCTTGTTTGACATACTTATTTTACTTTTATTCGCATTTCCACCCTTCCATGTGGCAATGAGAAAAAACCTACAAACTTCGATTTTTATGATAATGTGGTACGGTAAAACTATTAATATTCGCGTCGGATTTCGCTGATGAACTAGATCGCGAAATTAAATCCCCTCGAATAATTGACCACAAAAAACGTAATGAGTGAGAGATCTTTCTTTCAATATTTTTAATCCACGAATATAATAAACCACCATTTTACCAATTATGTGCTTACACTTCATTTTATTTCATCATTTTGAAAACGTGACACAGATTAGGACAGGGGTATTAATATTTAATGTTTAAAACAAAATTAAACTTACACAACAATTAATATTTTGCTGACGTTTACAGGAGTTGGTAGAAACAAAAGCGACATTGTGACGTTTTTGGCAGACGCCTTAGGTGGAGCAGGTGGGGACTACCATACGACATACTTTCCGCAGACGACATTTGTCAGCAACCGGAACTACTACTTCCATTATGGCGGAAGTAATTATGCGGAAGTGAATCTTCAACCTCCTAATTTTCACGAAATATACGTCAACGGAGCGCTTGATAATTTCTATTTCAAAACTGAATCAACGATCAAGAAAGTTGTCCAAGAACTGTCTAAGTATCTCGGATTACAACCGGAACTTCCCGAGTGGGTGTACAGTGGCGCCATCTTGGGAGTACAAGGTGGAACAGATGTGGTAAGTTCTTCTGCTACCATAATCAATTATTAATCATAGTTTATATCAACATATTATAGGTGTAACATAATGTGAATAATGTTACTGCCGTACACATCCATCAGCTTCTGTTATGCATGCGTTTCGAATAATTCCTAAATCCTAAAGGCTAGCCCTGAGACATTTTACAATCATTTGTAACTTGCGTATACATGGCATAAATAACCAACATAAACCTACCTATGAAAAAGGTCTTAAATGTGCACAACCTTTGCAGGGCATGACCCCTTGAGAAACGAACACATTGGCTTTTATTGGCTTTTGCTACGTAATTACGCTGCCCCCAGTAATACGTATACATATATCATTTGTAATGACGCTATTTGCAGAACAATGAAGCAACAATTTGTTTGATGACAAGGAATATTTTTGTTTATTAAATGTAAAATCCATATATTGATTGGTACTCGAGGTGTAAAATATAAAGTTTCTTTGTTAGGCTTGAAAATTAACTTTGTTATAAAAGATCGGAACATTCGGCCTATTGGATCACATGGTTATTTTAATTCAAATCCTCTTCTTCTTTACCTCTATCTCTTTTTGACTCATCTAGTAACTGTAGTTTCAGAAACTAGTCTAGTTGTGACCGTCGGATAAACAGATATTAAATTATTTCACCAAGTTAAATTTGCAACTGTATTCTTTTTTTGTTTGGTACTGTATATGTATGTGAAGCTTTAATTGATATGGGATGGGGGTTGACCGAACTGGAGAGGTAGCACCGGACGCACACATGTCAATGGATAACAACCTTGGTATAACCAATGAAAATGTGATATGACGTCACGTGCTCAATCATTGGTTTATTACAGATGCTAAATCGTTACAAGAATGCTGAGTCGAATGGCGTACCTGTAAGTGGATTATGGATTCAAGACTGGGCTGGTGTCCTCAAAACCTCGTTTGGTTCCCGGCTGTTCTGGGATTGGAAGTGGAATACAACATTGTATCCAGGTACCACATTTTTCTTTCGTTTTTTTTTGGTGTTTTATTTTATTTAATGAGGTATGTTTACAGCATTCGGTAGTAATTCGGTGACAATATCAAACAACGTAACGACCATCGTCTTAAAATGACATATAAACACGTACATGCATTATTATACTAAATACTTTAACCACAAGTTAAGTGTAATGTACTACTCACAATACGAATTGGGTCTCAACGACTACCCAATACAACCGGAGTTTGAGTCTATTCGACAGTACTATGGCTGTCGCGAAGAAGACTGTTGTAATATTTGTATAGGTTTAACCGGGTGAAAATTACTGGATTACTAATCAGACTTTCGGAACCTACATACTGTTTTATCAAAGCACTTACGAAATATTAAACTAAGTATGTTCAAATTTGATTGTTTGTTGTTCATTTAAACCTTTACATTAGTGACGGATATTAACTGCAGGACTTTCTTGTCTGAACAATACTCAGTATTGAGCAATTTGCAGCTGATAACGAGTTATAGAGAATTTAAATTTGGGTGTAAGTTTACGATTTTCGTAAGTAACGTTACTTTGATAAAACAGTACTATTGAGTGGTCTTATTACTGGGTTTCAATTTTAATAAATTTCAGAATTGAATAATGTGACTCAGCAATTAAAGCAAAAAGGAGTGAGAGTTCTTGGTTATATCAATCCAAATCTTAACAATAAGGGAGAGTTGTTTAAACAAGCGGCTCAGAGTAAGTACCTTATCAAGAACAGCACAGGTGATCCGTACCTTACAGACTTTGGGGAATTCTTCTGTGGAATCGTGGACTTAACAAATCCTTCAGCAAGAGATTGGTACAAAGGTTCGTGCATAATATTCTGACAATTCTGTAGATATACTAGTACCCATATATACACCATTCGAAGTAAATGAGTAGTAATATACAGGGTGTCAAAAAAGTATTTTTTCTCAAAATTTAGATTCATACTTAATTTTATCTGAGCCATGTACGTGGTGTGTACAATTTCTTACTCTGAGAGCTACATTTAAAGCCAGAAATAGAACAATGGAAGAACCCGTTCTTTGACGTCTGAAAACATAAGCTATTAAACACATTGAGAATTATTAACTTTTTTAACATTCTGTATATTCTATATACTACTAGTAACATACATTGTTTGTATATGTACGAGTAGTGATATAATGTGCACTTCAAGGCGTTTGATGTAGTATACATTATGATGTTCTCATGTTTCCAGGCGTCACTGTCATAGTAACCACATTTCCAAATGTTAAATTTAATTAATACAGCTTTCCAGATTTTTAATGAACCCATATTTTTTATGTGTTTCGTGCACATTTGTATTCGAATAACAAAACATACATGCATAACCGTACGTATTTCTATGATTTTTATCTTTTAGGCAACCCGTATTTTTCAACTCTATTCTTTTCTATTACTCAATCCATATTTTTAGGTATTTCGACTTTTTATTAACCTATATCTTCAGGTGTTTCAACTTTTAATAACTTTAATTTTCAGACTTTTCAACGTTTATGCACCCATATTTCAGACACTTTAACTTTTAATGAACCCATATTTTCAGACGCTTGAACTTGTTATGAGCCCATATTTTCAAGTGTTGCAACTATTTATGTACCCATCTTTTCAGGTGTTACATTTTTTATGAACCCATATTTTTAGACGTTTCAATATTTTAATACCCTGTATTTTCACGTGTTTTCATCAACTTTTTATGAATCCCTATTTAAGGCGTTTCAACTTTTTATGAAACCATATATTTAGGTGTTTCAACTTGTTATGAACCCATAATTTTAGACTTTTCAACCTTTTATCATTCCATATTTGCACGTGTTTTCATCAACTTTTTATGTAGCCCTACCCATATTTTAGGCGTTTCAACTTTTTAGAAACCCATATTTTTAGGCGTTTCAACTTTTTATGAACGCATATTTTTAGGCGTTTCAACTTTTTATGAACCCATATTTTCAGGGGTTATTCAGACGAACATGATAGATCTGGGTTTGAGTGGATGGATGGCTGACTTCGGTGAATATCTACCACCAGATGGCGCTGTATTTTTCAGTCAACAATCAGGGAGAGAAGTACATAACGCCTGGCCGAGACTCTGGGCCGAGGTGAACCGCATGGCTATCGACGGACGTAACGTCACCGGTGACGTCGTATTTTGGATGCGGGCTGGATCTGCAGGTTTGTTAACTCAATGTATTCGAATGACAATTGTTTGACTAGAATCACATAATCGTCCTAAATTGATTACATTATACATACATACATTATGCAAACTTAACTATGCATCATGCACTATAGTACAGAACAATTATCTGTGACGTCATTGACTGAATGATGCAACTCAGATAACTCCCAATTCTAGTAATTCAATAGCCTGGTCAAAGACCTAAATATACAAAGACCTAAATATACACAGATTGGACACTTAATTGAAAACGGGGAGAAAATACAAAATGGCATGCAGCAGATGCTGATATCTGGCATGAACGCTTTTGTTTGTCATCCTTTTTTAATGACCAATATCTCATTTTGAAGAGCTAGGTTTCTTCTACTGCATGATGTAACTTATTTTTTTTCTATCTCTTATAGAATTCAGAAGATTATTGTTTGAATGAGGCAAATTGGTATTTTCTGATAAAATTAGAATTTCCATTAAAATGAGAATAGGTCTGGCTCTTTGAGGTCTAATGTTTTATTTCTTGACTGATTTCAATAAATTAGGTTTCATTTTAAAGCAGAATAATTAATCTATTGCATAAACTTATTAGTTTTTTCCTATGTTCACGAAAACAGGAGGTATAAGGAATTAAAAACAAACGAGATTTCGCGAGATTTCAGAAGACTGCCGCGAGATATTGCGAGATTTTGTATATTTTTCCAATCTTTGTATATTTAGGTCTATTTAGGTCTTTGGTGTTCTCTAGATGTCGAATACTTATTTTAATTACATGTATTATCGAAAGCAATAGAATATACAATGTAGTTAATTTGCATATTTAGTCATGAAACGGACTTTTTTTACAAAGCAGCACTGATACGATCAAATTAATAAATTATATACTCGTAATGCATGTGCATGAAGTACAATTTAAAAAAAATCACATGGTTACCATTGACAGGATCAGGAAAATATACGACATTGATGTGGGCCGGGTACCAGAATGTAGATTTCAGCTAATCATTTGGTACCTATTGTCATGATCGGGCAAATAAACGACGTTAATGCGGACCGGCGACCAGAATGTAGATTTCCCATTGACAGGATCGGGCAAATATACGGCATTAATGTGGGCCGGGGACCTGAATGTAGATTTAAACTATTCATTTGGTTCCCTTTGACAAATGTACTAGTATACGACACTAATGCGGACCGGGGACTAGAATGTAGAGTTCAGCTAATCATTTAGTTCCTTTGGCAGGATCGGGCAAATATACGACACTGATGTGGGCCGGGGACCAGAATGTAGATTTCAGCTATGGTGATGGACTTCCGTCAACGATCCCAGCAGCCCTTAACCTTGGAATGTCCGGTATAGGGATCACACATTTTGACATTGGAGGCTACACGACAGCGAGTCAGTATAAAGCTATGGGTCAGTCATTGGTCAGAACACAGGAACTGTTACTGAGATCAGCGGAAGCCGCCATTTTCACATCGATGTTCCGTAGTCATGAAGGTATGTTCATCCTGTATGCATTATGACCAGCGGCCAATGCTTACGTATACTTTATAAACTCTCATTTGTTTTAGTTTAGGGTGTTAAAGGTGTCTCAGTGAGTATTTATTCATGTCGATATTACAAAGTCTTAAACTAACCAGTTCTGGGTCCGATCTCTCGAAGTATCTCAAGTATAAATCTCACCTCAAATAGAGATTTTACTCAAACCAGTCTGAGTCTGAGTAAGAGATAAATCTAACGTTTGAGTTCTTGGATTGTTAGTGAAACAAGCTCAGGAATAATGTTTCTGTTTTGTAATGCAAATTTCAATGGAAAATAACCCAAAGGCACATGACAATATTTTAGGTGAGACTCATCTCAGATTGCTTCAGGAGATCGGGGCCTGAACTCCATGTACATGTACCAATACGGACGTAAATGTATGTTCACTTGTAGTTTTATTGTGAGGATTCGCTTTATCTGTATATTGTTGTTTTTTGTTTCTAGGTAACCAACCACAAGCCAATGTCCAGTTTTACAGCAATTCATACGTTGAGCGATGCTTCGGGCGTCTTGCGAGTATATTTGTACATATTTCTAACTATACCATGAATTATGTTCGGGACAACTCTCTATTCGGTACTCCAGTACAGCGCCCTCTATTCATGGAATTCCCAGACGACAATGTTTCATGGACTATATCCTACCAGTATATGTTTGGTGACGATCTACTTGTAGCCCCAGTAATTGAGTCTCATGTTACAAGTATGAGAGTGTATCTACCTGCTGGGCGATGGCGTTCAATCTGGGACAACGCCAACGATTACGGCGGCGGTGACTTTGTTACAGTAGCCGCACCTCTGGGAAAGCCCCCAGCGTTTTACAAGAAGGACTCAACATGGGGTCCAATGTTTGCGGAAATTGAAAAAAAGTTTCCGCTGGTACCCGTTCCAGTGACGGTATCTATGCAAACTTCACTGACAACACAGCCCACTAACGGTGCTGTCAAAGATCCGACGACACTTATTACAGCAGTGTTGATCTGTATACTGTCAGTATTGTTTGTCTAGATTTTATATACTGTTATAACAGGAGTTCCCGTAGCTTTTGAATCTGAGGGGTCATTTTGATACGTTTTACTTAATTTTACCATTTTATTGGCAAAATACCCATTACTTTAACGGAAAAAATACCCTTCAAACCAAAATCTTAAGGATCAAAATGTGGAGAAATTTGGGGTCAAGGGGTTTAAATCCCGAGTCAAATGTAACCCCTGATTGTACAGTCATACATATGTTAAAGACCGCTTATTACAAAACCTGTCTGCAAAAACCAGCCATTTTTATCCACCATTAGACCATTTTGAATTATATTCAACCTGTTAAACATACTACTTGTCAACAATGACCACTTCTGCTGTTCTCATGTGTGGTCTTCAAATACAGGTTTATCTTTCGTGTACCTAGTAATGTTTTCATCGTAGCTCAGTAGCTATTTCTTTTTAACCCTTGATCATAGCATTACTGTATCATTAATAAAGAATAAAAATCCGAAATTTATATATCAATAAATTCTTTATCAATGATACATTAATTGTACCTGTGCATCATAGAACGCTTGCTTGTTTTAGGTAATTAGATGTCCATGCTGTGCTATTGTATACGAGCGTACAAATTGTGTTATACTTACATTGTGTGTAACAGTGTTTTCATTACAATCAGGGACGTTCATCTGTCTGATATTTTAGCGTCAGCTTTGATTTGCATATAATTTTTCCTCGCAAACTTCGAAAATTCGTGCGTAATACACGAGTATGCATTTATTTCATTGTGCCATAGAAAAAAATAAAGCTTGATGTAATTGAAAAGTGTTTGTTTATTATTTTTAAACGGTCATCTAGCTTTGATACCGTAAAAGCTAAATTTTACGTTCTGTTGACATGTCCTGTTAATACTTATGTCACCACTGATCCAGACGACTGGCGGTGACCGTGTATACGATGCATATCTGATGTCTAGGCACCGTGCAGACGCCAGAAGATGAGAAGCAATGTATATGCCAAAAGAGACAAGTGGATACATGCCGTGGTTCGAACCTACAGCATCTCAAAGGTTATTGTCTTTACTTCTAGGCGATGGGAAACGGTTCATAGTAACCATCATCATCATGTAAACATCGAGTTCAACTGGGTCATACTTTATGACCAACAATAATTGATATGTATTTCCATCTTTATTACGATATTTATTATAGGACTACGATAGCTTTAAATATATACAGAAATTATTGTGTTAAGCTAAACGCTCTAAAGTTCTACGTTGAAATAACAACCTAACATAGATACGATCCTCAATAATAACACCTGGTTTCTCCAGTCTATAACAGGAAAAAACATTACATTGGATCAGATTGGAATGACAATCATGTATTGGGTGTTAAAAAGTTCGTTCTCCGTGTTTTAGTTTCAATGGTTTATTTCCCTAATGTCAGAAGAATGTACACTTTTCAGGAGTAATTCCAGAGAGTTCTGTTATTGCTCTGATTTATGGAGCATTTAATAAAGCTATTGTTTACGACGTTGAAATTGTACACTGCTTACATGGTTCAGATAAAATTTAGTATGAGAACAAACTTTTTGAACACCCTGTTCAAGTATGATAATATGATAGTTAGGAATATAGTTTTTATTGGTATACTTTTAATTTCCTACAATATCTTAAGTAACATGTACTAAAGTCATAAAGATGAAATAACTCTTCATAAAAATATAACGTTTAATAAATGGAAGGTAACACTTGTTTATTAAGTAGCTCGTTAAAATATGAACTCACGTCACATCACAAGGAACTGACTGTTTATATATTATATGTTTATATAAATAGTTCAACAAGGTTGACTCTGTGTCAACTAACTAAATCACGATGAACGATAATCCCGGATGACATGTGATTCACGTGACATTGCGCCGTAATACAAAATGGTGTGAAAGTAGTACCCCGAATGATAAAATAGTCCCCATCTCTCTATTTACAAGGCGCATTACCAATTCCAAGTACAGACTTGTAAGCCCCGGTCCCATATTTTCCAACTGAAATTGAACAAAATACAAATGTACAATACAATACATTTGAGTGCAATACATTTTAATCAAAGTCAATTTAATTCAATACAGTGCAATACAAGTCATTATGTAATTTTACGCAATACAATGTGTCCATATAAATGTATGTAAAAATATCTATAATGAAACTATATGTTCAAAGTCATGAGATTATTTTAATATGCATGTATGTATCAGCCAAAGTTTATATCAGACTATTTGTAGCACCATTTCTTCTTAAATTAAACTGTGCAGATAAGAAACGTAATAAATTATACAAAATAGCAGGTTTTCCTGGAGACAGCTGATGCTCATATTCATAGTTGTGACTAAGGAGAAACAAAAATATGACGTGCTATTCGCAGTTGCTTTCGAGATATCCATTCTCGACTAATATATGACATGCTATGATTCGCAGTTGCTTTCGAGATATCCATTCTCGACTAATATATGACATGCTATGATTCGCAGTTGCATTCGAGATATCCATTCTCGACTTATAAAGTTTTAAGTTTGCATCTGTAGCTATGATTTGTGAAGTACAGTTTGGCGTTTTAGAATGCTACACTGTACTCGTATAAGGCATTTTGACAAAGACATAAAACAATGATGTTGAGTAAATACACTGAGCCCATTTAAGGATGATGGTTCGGTTTACAGCAGTGCGCATGCGTCATTTCTCGTAGCACGATATGTGTCTTTAATCAAACTTGTGTGAATTTTTAAAATTAATGTTCTAGCTGTTAAGTTTGGTCAGTTTAGACTTTTAGATACCAATATAAACGGACCGACTACTGGTATACAGTCAGGTGACATGAGTGAGTTTACACCTTCAAAACAATATAAAACAATATTTAAATAAAATTTACCTGAAAAAATTATAAGGTGGAAATGGCAAGCATTTGAATCAAGTTTTACATTAAAATGACAAATTTTACATTGAAGTCATTGGGAACCAAGTTTGTCTTCAATGACTTCGAGAGTTTAAAGTTTGCCATTTGAAAATATGACATCTTAATTACAAATGAAATCATCTCAAATGAATGAAAAGCATTCCTTTATTTTCTTGTATAAAAGAAAAACATAGTTTTGAATATTTGTAACCATGGCAACCAAACATAATGTAGAAATCAATAATTTTCATTGATATCGACTTCAGTAGGATTCTATTAATCATGTCATTAAATTTTAAGTACACATGTACATAAAAACAGTCAAAATGTCCATGTAAGGTGGGAAATCAATTATGTCACCTCACTGTTCATAATTGCATTAAAATATTATTATATATACAGTGCCCACCAAAAATAAGTATACAGTAAATAATTGTTGCAAAATTAATCTTGGTTAAATTATTCAATATCTGTTTATCAGACGGTTACAATTATACTAGTTACTGAAACTACAGTTACTATATCAGTAAAAAAGAGATAGATATAAAGATGAAGTTGTTCTGAATTAAAATAACCATGTGATCCAAAAAGCTGAATTTTCCATCTTTTTGTGACAAAATTACCATTCAAGCGAGACAAAGAAACTTTGTATTATGCACCTAGGGTACCAATCAATGTATGATATTTACATTTAATTAACAAAAATATTCATTTTCTTCAAAATAGTGTTGTTTCACTGTTTTGCAAATAGTGTTATTACAGACAAGTAAATGGGGAAATAACATATGTATACTTATTTTTGCTGGGCAGTGTATATCTTTATTTATGTCTCATCTCTGTACTCATAAACTATACCAGTTACAAAACATATATCACAGTATAAAGCCATTCTAAATAATTATATGAACGTCAGATGGTTACATACTTGACACAAACAGGTAAACATACACATACGACATGCACTATTACGAACATAATTTATTAATTACATTGTACATTTGTACTATAAAATCACATTTTCGTGGGTATTAAATTTCGTGGATTTTGATAAAATACATTTTCGTATGGTCGTGAATTCGTCGATTAAAATACATGAAAGGATAAACCCATGTTCGATATTTGAGGGGTCGGTTAAAGGTGGGCAGTAGTGGTCGAGAGCAACAACGACATCAACGAAAATTCAACTCCCTAAAAAAATAATGATTTTACAGTATACAAGACAATAAAGCCAACAGAATAATTATCATTACGTATTGTAAGGTCCATTTCGAATGTATGTTTGTTTTTACATAAGTGATATGTTCGCAGAATTTTTTTTAAATTTTATATAGATCTAGAACATATCAGACCCTGACTATTTTATTAACTATTTTGCGGGTGTAATATTTTGCGCTATTGTCCTTTATTTATAATACAAACTAAGTAGAGCAAAGGAGTGTAATTTCTAAACAAAACAACTGTTTGACAGTAACGGAAAACTAGATCTATATAAATTAAAATATAATACCTTACATTGCACATCTGTGCTAGAGTTAGCCATGCTAGCTTACGATAAGTGACGTCAGAGTTAGCCATGTTAGCAGACGCTGTGTGACGTCAGGGTTAGCTATGTTAGCAGACGATGAGTGACGTCACGTGACACGTAGATGTACTGCTGGAAAAATACTTACTTGTGCCTATACTTACACTGTGGGGTTTTCGTTTTATCCAGCACCCAATATCGAAACCCTTCACGTGCGCGTTCATTCAGACGTGTCCGCGCTCTGTCACGTTCCCGCGTGTTTCTGTTTTCCATCACGGACCTACTTCCGTTGAAATAATCTGTAACAAACGAAAATAAATTTGAGCTCGGAATCGAAAAATCTTCATTATAATAATAAAAATATTCAAAAAAATCCTTAAGGCGGTTACTGCAGGTTTGGAGTGTTTATTTAATTAGCGCGTGTAACGATTCAGTGCAAATGCTACTAATATCAGAGTGTACTGAACTGGTGATTGCTCGTTTCTGGCCTTTTCTTATGTATCATACTACATGACGTTGTATAGAAAATGTAAATGAAGTAGCACAAATTGTTACTAACGTTATCGCTAATAAAAATCATTGATCTATACGCCAAGTTTGGTTCTTTATACACCCTTGGGAACATTATTGGCCCCTACCCACAACACAGAGTAGGCTAAACCACAAGAGGCAGAAACAAAATTGATATTGTTCAGCATAATTATACCACACGAAACTTACCTACTACAACTCTGTCCGGATTATACCCAATCTTTTTACCATTATAAGAATTCTGATATGATGTTTTCTGAAATAATCAAACATAGTTCATGGGCGTAGGAGAAGGGGGGCAGGGGGGGGCCAGCCCCCCCCCCCCCCAATGTTAGGACAGGGTGGCCAACATATCGTTTGCCCCCCCCCCCCCCAATAATTCAGGCCATATTCATAATTTTCCGCCTAAAGTAGTCTTGTAATAGGTAAATGGTTAAAAAGTATAAAATGTGAATTTTCGTGCTCGCTTCGCTCGCAAAATGATTTTAATCTATGAAATATGTTATCACGTAACTGTTGAAAACAGCTACAAGAACTACAGAAATACATAAAGTTTGCACCAGCTCCTATATTGCTTTTAAACTTTGTTATTGCTATGTTAAATTCCCTTACTATTAAAGCCACTTAAGTTAACTCTCAGAATTCGGGCATCTGTGCAATACTTAGAAAAAATATTTACAAAATAAGGACTTAATTTTGATTGATCTTGTAACGAAACATGTCTTTTTAAATACCAAATAGTTATCTCAGAACGCACCAGATTGATCCAATGTTTTAAAAAATTTCACGGGGGAGCGTGCCCCCGGATCCCCCTACTTACAATAATAATAATAAAGACTTTATTCATTGTGGATTACATATTTGACAGTAATATCAATTTTCAATATGGTCCACTGAAAAAGAGAAACAGATTAACAACAACATAATAATAAACAACAACAACAATATTAGTTTATGATAGGATTCAATTTTATTACCCCGTATTTTGACAAGGAAACAACTTAGTAGATTTACCTTACCTTAGTGATTATAAACACAAACATTCACTATAGGTTATTTTAAAACCCCTAATGTTGAAGACGCTCCTACGCCCATGTAGTTTTAGAACAAACTTGGTTCGGGTTCAACGACGTTTCCCAACAATTTAACCAGTTTTCCAGGAATGTACGAGTAACCAGTACTATATTACCCGTTCCGTAAGGAACCAGCAACTTATCCACGTATGGAGGCATATCGACATTATTGTCAAATATTCATGGAATGGTATTACTGCCACGACCGGGAAACCGATACACTGCTTCTCAGTTCTGTCAGAGAATTGTACTGTATTTATGCGGCTCTGATGGAACTGAAAACCAATGTAACGTTCGGACGTACAATTCAGTCTCTGACGAAACTGAACAGCGATATATCGGAATAAGTACTGTAGGGCATGAAACCCGGATTGTCGGGTTACAAATTCTCCACGATTATAACGTCAGACTTGCCCGTTGACGCATGGTAAAGTGCCCTAAAATAGACAGATAGTAAGCATTGTGTTATGTGTCACTTGGAATGTGTGCAGTTTTTTTAACAGTGTTTCTGCCATGTTTTGTATGAAAATGGACAATTGACCTAGTATAGTCAGTTTTTCTTTCATTAAGTTTCTACCAGTTCCAACTTGTTCTTTGACTGATTATATGACCATACGTATCTATTAAAGTGGTTTATCACGGGGATGAAACTGATAGGGAATATTGTTTTCTACAGTATGTGAAAAGCCATTTACGTTCTTAGGACAAAATTACGTGTATAACACACTCTTTGCAACTCATTCATTTGCTCTTTTTGGAATGAAAAATGGTATGTGACCGCGTGCGTCGCAAATTAAACTATTAATGTTCAGACCACGCCTCCTTTGCAAGGCAACCCTACAGGCATGGAATGAAGTGCTACGTCTTATTTTCCAAATGTCACCCTACATATACATATATAAAATGCTGTGTTAAATCTTATATTCAAATGTTCACCCTACATACATGGAATGCTGTGTTAAATCGTATATTACAAAGGCTCACCCTACAGACATGAAAGGCTGTGTTAAATCGTATATTCAAATGTTCACCCTCCATACATGGAATGCTGTGTTAAATCGTATATTACAAAGGCTCACCCTACAGACATGAAAGGCTGTGTTAAATCGTATATTCAAATGTTCACCCTCCATACATGGAATGCTGTGTTAAATCGTATATTACAAAGGCTCACCCTACAGGCATGGAAGGCTGTGTTAAATCTTATATTACAAAGGCTCGCCCTACAGACATGAAACATGTGTTATATCTCGTATATTATGCTTACCCAAACGTCTCTCATACTTTTAGGTGTTTGTGCCTGGCTGTGTCTGGAGTAAGACCTCAGTCTGTAAATAAAGAACATATATACTTTAAGACTAGTTATATCTTTACCCTGGTTCTTATGAATGGTGCATAGTATGGCGTTATGTCCATTTCGAGTCATCATATCACGTCGCAAGGACACTCGCTAAACTTTTACAAGACCCGATTTAAACTACATATAATGCGATACATACGTCTATGGGTAAAGTGTAAAAAAATATTTTGGATCTCCGCCATGCATATTAAATACTGAACATGCTCAGGCAATTCGAAGCCATACTGTATGTGCGACATTGTCCAGCAACCTACACAAGAGACATACACAGAACGTACCATCCGTATCCCTAAAAACAAGCCTTGCTATTGTTTCCCTTAACATTGTCTCTCGCAATGAATGACACACTACATGGTGTCTTCAATTAGCATATTACATGTACCATAGCGGAGGGGGGGGGGGGGGGGGGGCAATTGCAAATGATGACTACACTGAAATGAATAAACGCGGAGACATTTTATAACTGTTACATGGTACCAATACCAGCAGTAGTTATATGCTGTAAAACAATTATACCTGGAGAGAATTGAATTTTCGTTGATTGTGTTGTTATCTCGACCACGAAATCTTATGCCCACGATTTATAGAACTCCCAAATATATAACATGGTTTTACCCTTCTATGTTATATAATCCACGAATATACGACCCCGAGGAAAATGGATTTGTATCAAAATCCACGGAATTTAATACTCACGAAAAATGTGATTTTACAGTATATGAAATCCTGTTCATGCACAGAACCTAGACGTGGCACAACCATGTGACACCACTATAGTGTTATTTCTCATCAAAACCACCATTACCATGATAGTTATACAAATTAAGCTTATTCAATACTGTGTCAATAAGTAACTTAAGCTTTCTATGCTTATTTCAAGAGCATGCTGGAAAAAAGCGTCCTTTAAAGAAAAGAATAAAACTATTTTAAAAGTCTTGTGTGATTGACTAATACGCATATTATGTTTATTGCTACCCTCATCACACTTCGGGTACTTACTATAGATAAACCACAATAGTTCGGGCGTAACAGTACTTTTAATAATGAAATAATCCAGGTAAAAGCCTAGGGGTGTATTCGGAAAAGAAATATATTATTTGAAATTGTAGCTTACATCGTCCTCCATGGCGCAGTAGGCTAAAACTAAATAGATTTTTTGTCTGGGTTCGAATCCCACCCATTTTGGATATTTTTTAAATTTTGCTAAATAAAACATTCGCGTGCATGTCTATTTTATATATATTTCCAAAATATATCTATTTCCGTGTACATTTTTTCTGTATTTTAATCCTTGAAAACACTCCCACGTCAAGACTGTTGAACAGGGATATCGGTCAACGGTCACCCGAACTGTGCTCCCTGTATTACCTGAGTAAACGCTTATTAATGTTGAAGTTTCTAAAGAATATTCTTAGAGTGGTGATTCCAATTCTAATTCCAGCGAAACCAATGATGAAAATATTTTGTAATTCAACCCGATTGTCATCTGAGCAATAAATACAATATCCAGGGCAGGCTAAAATCGTAAAATAAACGAAACAAAGCAACTTTGTATTTAACGTTAAAGAGGTACGCGCACCTTTTATCTAACGATCGAATTTTACTTGAAACATCTTAAAATGACAGAACAGTCTTTTAGAACAACATTGAAATCATAAAAATGATATGTCACCAGGCTCGTTTTCGACATACATGGCTTTCTAATGACCTACCATTCAGTTTGTTCATTTTATCTATTTCCTGCATTTATGACACTATTATGTTCTTTTTAAGATTATTACTATATGAAATCACTTTTAAGCAATGCATGATAATTTGTGTGTTCAATGGTCATTCCTTTTTACATTAGTCACAATTCCGGCTGCCTGGTGAACAAATTCAGTATTTGAACATGATAAATAGTTACCCCACCCACTTGCAAAAAAGTGTGATTTTCAAACGATTTCTAATGAACGTCAAAAAATACCTAACGATCGAAAATGATTTAAAATTGGCCCTAAGTTAAGTATCAAATAGAACACCAGTTTAGTCAAATAAAAAATAGGGGTCACCAGCCTTTTTTGGGAGCTGTGCATAAAAAAGTACTAATTATGAATAAATTTGCATAAAATTAACCTAATTTGCATATCTTAATGAAATAAATTTTTATTAAAAATATTTCAAAGTGTGGCTACCTCTTATATCTAAACCATGCACTACATATTATATAAGCATGTGCATTTGAACAATTTTTTGGGACTTATTCTAAACCCATATTATTTACAATTTTGCCGTTCCCCACCCACTTTTCATACATGCAAAAAATAAAAAAGTTAAAAATATCTAATTTGTGCAATAATATTATGTTTATTATAATTAATCAACATTCATATACGATCATTGAAACTAAAATTCATGTTTGTTCTCATCTAATACGATTTTGAAATTTCGCGCATGCGCACAAGGCAGCTCGTACCTCCTTAAACATAATTTTATTATTCATTAAGTAATAAAATATATGAAAAAACACTCATGTATTATGATAATAAAATTATTGAAAAAGAGTTTAGCAGCTGACTCGAACCCACAGCCCGTATAAAAAGAATGTTCTGAGTACAGACTAGTTCAGAGTTTAGATCATCTTAATCACTAGGCCACGCTGTCAACTTGAAAGATAACGTGAATTTATAAGATATATTCATAATATATTGGAAAAATAACGGTAAATATCGTTTCAACCTTAGCAAATGAACTCGCCCAAAGGTCATATTTCGAAGGTCGTTGTACATCTATAGTATACTAGTATTGTAAATCAATACCGTTATAACAACAAACATAAATGAGGAAGACAACATAACCAGTTGAGGTTACAGTACAACACAATCACTTGAGGCTAAAACAAAACCATTCAAGGGTAAGTAAACACACTTATTTGAGGCTTAAACACAACCAGTTCAGACTAAGACACAACCAATTGAAAGAAAACAAAATATTGTCAGAAAAATTACAAGGACTACCTATAGCCTTGGATATTATGAATGAAGATATCTGTTTTTGGTATTTGTTGCATGGAGTACTTGTTGCAATCAAGTATTAATTTTGTTACCACTTAATGTTTGTTGTAGGTTTTTTGTTATAAGGTGATTTGTTGCAGGTTGGTTTTTGTTACAAGCATATTTTGTTGGAACATTGTTGTTGAGTATTTTTTACAACATGTTAAGCCGCTTCACAAGGTGTATTGGTACGCGGTGGCTGCAAGGAGTATTTGTTACATAGCTGTATTTGATGCAATCTTGTTACAAGCAGTTTTTGCAAGGAGTTTTTGTTGCAAGGGTGTTTCATTGAGTTTTTGTCATAAGCAGTAGTTGTTAGAACTTGCAAGGGTGTTTCATTGAGTTTTTGTCATAAGCAGTAGTTGTTAGAACCTGCAAGGGTGTTTCAAGGAGTTTTTGTCATAAGCAGTAGTTATTAGAACTCGCAAGGGTGTTTCAAGGAGTTTTTGTCATAAGCAGTAGTTATTAGAACTTGCAAGGGTGTTTCAAGGAGTTTTTGTCATAAGCAGTAGTTATTAGAACTTGCAAGGGTGTTTCAAGGAGTTTTTGTCACAATCAGTAGTTGTTAGAACTTGCAAGGCTGTTTCAAGGAGTATTTGTTTCAAGAAGTAGTTGTTACAACTGACAAGGGTGTTTCAATGAGTTTTTGTAACAAGCAATTTTGCAACATGTATAAGAAGTATTTGTTGCAATGCTGTTACAAGCCGTGTTTTGTTACACAGCAGTATTGGTTGCAAGGGGTAACAGTATGAAAGGAAAATGCGACATTTAGCTGAGGCTCGTTCCATAAAAGTAGTTACATACTCGGAAAGTTAGGACGTTGGCATCATATTATGTTCACACAATCATTCAATGTTATACAGAACTAACAAAAACAAACGTTAGTATATACGAAATTAAATATCACAATAAAACAGTTAAGGGCATGTCCAATGTATACGCAGGAATCGATTAGTGTCACACACATCATTTACAAACCTTTCCATATCAGGAAAACATGACATTGAAGACAACGCCATGATTGTATCCGTAGTTTTATTATTTTTTTATTTTTTATTTAGATAATTATGGTTGGAGTTTATATTCCTGTCACCTGAAATGAATATATACAAGTATTGATACAAATATTGTAGCACTTGTCACACTTTGATATAGATTAGAACTTGGGAGGAATGTAAAAAGATATGAAACCAATAAAATGACATTCAATGCGTGATTTTTATCTTACCACAAACGAACCTTGCCGACATCAGATTTTGAAATGAAAAAGATTTATATTGTTAGGGGATGACATCAGCTCACGTTGTAAGTATGATTTGTTTTACATTTGTAACAACAAGTTTGTACAATTAACTTATAATAAACAGAATACACAATGTTCTAGCAATTTACAATATTATACACGAATCAATGGTGCCTATTTCAAACAAAGAATATTAAAAGAGTATAAGTATTTTGTTCTACCAAGTAGAAAGTACATGGGTTAGTTTTGTCCACCTTAGCAAATGGTGCGAGGAAGACGCTTTCATATCGCTGTATGTCAGTCAACACATTTTTAATACAATCAACTACTTTTCAGTTTTGGTCACTTTTCTTATAAAGTTATTAGCCTTAGAATTCAAACATGATGAACTACAAACACAACCTTTACACGTGATTGTTCTAGAATAATGGGTTCTAGAAAAAGAAAGTTACACGCCAGTTACTACGAGTATTGAAATGAAGGTTGACCATAATTAAAGCTTTCTGTTGAAATATGGCAGGCATATAAGTGTCTCCACACGTTTTTGAACCCGGGACCAGATTAGACGGCAAGCGGGCTAACCATTGAGCTACGGAGACACAAAATGTGAATTGTAACGGCGACGTGAAAATTAAACAGCTGTTTGGAGCGTTTGTTAGGCAAGTACAGAATGAAGGAAGTACAATTCAGATATATGAAAATCAGGTATGATAGCAAAATAACAACTGAACATTCAAAGAAACATTTGAATACTTACAAAAACATACGATCCACGAAATTCCCGTCAACGCATGCCATGATTAAAGAACTTGTAAGCGACGATAAACACAACACAACGCTTCTTAAACGTCAGGTTATGTTGGTCATATTTCGGGTCGGCGGTTTTAAATTAAAACAATCAATCAATTAAAATGTTCTACTGTTTTGAATTGTGAAGTAATACAATGGATAATCACTTTGTGGTACAATAGAATGTACGCGTCTTTGAACGGATATCAAACGCGGGTAGAAGCGAAAAAGTTTCAAATGTTTTTTGTGCTACAAGTCCATCTGACCAGCAGAGTCGATAGATCGCTATCTACATGATCTAGGCCGTCGTTCAGACTTTATCTGTTTATGTTCATTCGGCTGTGATGCCGATTCTAAAAAATTTTTTCAATTAGAAATAGAATCTAGTGACCGATTATATAACCTTACCAGTACGTATTACAACACAGGATGAAAATTCCGGTACATTTATGCTCAAAACAATATAAACTTGACCATTATTGTGAAGAGCTAACGTACAGCCTCTGTAAGAACTCGCCCTCTGTGTGATATAAATTGCTGTGCTCATGAAGTTGTTGCTTAAGATGTTAAATTGGAGGCAATAAAAAATCACTAACTAAAAACAAGGCACGAAAACTTAAGAACATACTATATGAAATTTGCATTTAATATCAAGACCATCTCAATAACACAATTGACAAAACACGAATTTTCACGGAACTTCATTTTCAAGTAGTTTTCTGTGACTTTTGACTTTTTCCTCAATAAGGACACGAGCACTTTTCAAGGATAGTGACTATAGTCTTATTGAGTTTACTGTACTAATGAATAGTCTTTCTCTAGTGTGATTCACGAGTTTGCTAGTTGCTCAAATCACGTATTTACAATGGACATACTTCACGAGAGTGAACAATGTAATGACAAAATTAAAACAAAGCCTTACTTAACGACAAGGTCTTCGTATAATTGTCTATATCAAGCCAAATGACGCTATATAAATCTATTGTCTATGATATCTCTTACTTATATCAGTGTTAGGTTCCCACTGATTCGTGTATCATATTTAATATTGGTAAGGGGTTGATTTAACCCAATTCATTTAGTCATTTTAAAACCTACCGCGATTTAACACTCCTCAATATGTTTACCCTTGTAATTAATATTCCACTCTGGGTATTGAATGTTTGTCTGTGTGTTTTATTACGCTGGTGAGAACACATGTAACTGTATCATTGATAAAGAGTAAAAAGAAAAAAAAAAATTGCAATAATATATAGCATTTTTTTCTTTTTACTTTTTTTTATCAATGATACAGTTACCTGTGGGAATACACATGAGCGCTACAAAGACATTTTCAATCGTCAATTTCCTCGTTTTTTCGCCTTGTATATATAAACATGAACTCTTACTTGTCTGCAAAGACCACAAAAGGAAACAGCAACAATGGTCTTTGTTGGCAGGTGGTTTCTCTTAACATGTTAAATACCATTTGAAATGTTAGATCATATTGGTGGTCTTTGCAGACAGGTTTTGTCGTACATTTGTACAAGTAATAGTATTTGTTTACATGTGGTATTTGCAGGTGGTTTTTGATGACAAGTTTTGTACTTTTGTACTTGACAAATGCGTTCTTTGTTTGCAGATGGTCTTTGAAGACAGGTTTTATACTCGCCAAATGCTTTCTTTGTTTGCATGTAGTCTTTGAGGAAAGATTTTGTACTTGTGTACTTGACAAATGCGTTCTTTGGTTGCAGTTGGTCTTTGAAGACAGATTTGTACTTGACAAATGCGTTCTTTGGTTGCAGTTGGTCTTCGAAGACAGATTTGTACTTGACAAATGCGATGTTGCAGGTTGTCTTTGATGACAGGTTTTGTACTTGTGTACTTGACAAATGCGTTCTTTGTTTGAAGGTGGTCTTTGAAGACAGGTTTTGTAGTTGACAAATGTCTGCTTTGTTTGAAGGTGGTCTTTGCGGACAGATTTTGTAGTTGACAAATGCGTTCTTTGTTTGCAGGTGGTCTTTGCTTAAGTTTCATATTAAAGTGGTCTTTGTTTACATGGTCTGGTTTCATAGTTTTTGACCCCAGACAGACAGCTGCTTACCTGGACAACACACAATGGCTGACATAGGGTATCACAATAGCCAACATTGAGCTGAAAGGTAGGCCACAAAAAATAAAGACAAACATACTTATGGTTCTTTGGGTCACAAACAATAAATACAAACATATCTCGGGTTCTGTGGGTCACAAACATTAAAGACAAACATATCTCTGAATCTGTGGGTCACAAACATTAAAGACAAACATATCTCGGGTTCCGTGGGTCACAAACATTAAAGACAAAAATATCTCTGGTTCCGTGGGTCACCAACAACAAAGACAAACATGTTACTGGTTTTAGGAATTATTTATGTGGGTAACAAGTAAGTAATAAAGACATACATGATTCTGGTTCTAGGAATTGTTTTATTCCTGAAATGTCACATAAAAGAGAAAGAAAATAAAATGATACAGATTTCCATGAATATAATGAAAACATATTTTCTCCATACATGATTGATACATGACAATGCACCGGAACTCAGTAATACACACTTCTGTTACCATAGAGATACAATGTTTACATGACAAACCAATTAGAAGTCTTCTAACATTATGAGACAACCAATCAGAAGTCTTGTCACATCATATTTGAGACAACCAACCAGAAGTCTTGTAATATCATAACACAACCAATCAGAAGTCTTGTACCACCATGAGACAACCAATCAGAAATCTTGTTACATCATGAGCAAAGGGACATAACTCTAGAATTAACAATATTTACATATATAGATCACACACATTAGTTCATGTGATGTACTTGGATAGTTGGTACATATAAATATACAATTTTTTATTTTTAGAAAAAAAATGCACTTTACAAAATAATTGTACAAACATGTCTGTAGATACATGTCACAGATTTCAACATTTCAAAATATGAACGTGAAACAGCTCAATATACTTTCTTAGGTCATAATCAAAGGGATTCGACCCGATAAAATATCTTTCACACCTATACTATGAATACATAAGACAGGGGTCTTTCTTTATGACTGGCCCTCATATACCCAACTCAACATTATGTCCAATATTTTAAACAAGCCGAATACAATCATTTAATTTGTACTGCACACTTCAAGACAATATAATATTATACATAACAAGAGGGCCCAAAGGGCCCTAGGTCGCTCACCTGTCGTACTAGTGCATGCACACACCTATGGTGACCCTACACATTTTCTGAATAAGATTTAAGGAAATTCAGCCTCTATTGCAAGTTTATGATTTGACCATGTTACCTAGCTTTTGACCCCAGATGACTTAATTAATATCAAACTTATACTAGATTGTGTTGAGATGATCATTAGGACCAAATTTCATAAAGATTAAGTCGAAATTGTGACCTCTGGTGACTACACAGTTTTTCTATGATCTGACCTATAATTTAAACAAAATATATTGGAAAAAAATTATTTTCCTCCATATAACTGTACAAATAAATGGTATAAAGACAAAACAATACCTAAATACTTAAAAAAATAAAAATAATAATTATGGTTCCAGTGGGGTTTGAACCCACGACCCTCAGGAAAATGTCAATTGACATTATGACCTTGTTTTTGACCCCAGATGACCCAAAATCGAACTTGGCCTAGATTTTGTTGACATGATCATTGTGACAAAGTTTCGTTAAGATTAAAATGAAATTGTAACCTCTGGTGACTACACAAGGTTTTTCTATGATTTGACCTATAATTTAAACAAAATATTTTGGAAAAAATATTTTTTTCCATATTACTGTACAAATACATGCTATAAAGACAAAACAATACCTAAACAGTTAAAAAAAACCAACGGCCCTCAGGAAAATGTTGGTTGAAATTGTGATTTTTATAGTTGACATTGTGACCTTGTTTTTGATCCCAGATGACCCAAAATCGCACTGGACCTAGATTTTGTTGACATGATTATTGTGACAAAGTTTCATTAAAATTAAGTTGAAATTGTAACCTCTGGTGACTACACAAGGTTTTTCTATATTTTGACCTAGTGACCTAGTTTTTGACCTCAGATGACCCAATATCGCACTTGACCTTGATTTTGTTGAGATGATCATTGTGACCAAGTTTCATAAAGATTAGGCCAAAATTGTGACCTCTAGAGAGGACACAACCCAATTGTTGACGGACGGACGGACGGACAGACGGACGGACGGACAGACGGACGGACGAAGAGTGATCACAAAAGCTCACTCTGTCACTTTGTGACAGGTGAGCTAAAAAATACAACTTTTATCAATACACGTACACAATGTCGCCTGTGTCGAGCATAGAATGTTCACAAAATGCGTAAAACCCGGTTTGACGACATAACCCTGCACAGACAGAAACTAGAAACATCCTTCGATAAAGAAGAAAAATCATTATTTACACACAATCTCAGGATATTAGTACGACGATTTGATAGTGGGACATATTTTTTGCAACTTACCGCCACCTATATGTTTCTGTTCCGCTTAAATAGACGATAATCCGAGTTCAGGGAGAACTGATATTCAATTTCTAATATTTAAATTCATTTCGACCATTGTAGTATCACGTGACGAATCATGTGACAATATAGAAAATGATTGGTGTTCGGGTAATACCATGCAACTCTTCAGCCAATCAAATTACTCGTAACAAAAGCCGTGCTGTCACTGTCAAAATGGCAAAAGTCGGCGAATTGTTTTCAGTCAATGTTGTTGAATTGCTGCTTTCGTCTAGCTAAGCTGTACAGAAACGGACGAGTGTCGGTGAGTTAATCCAAATATGTTCCTCTACCAAATCGTCATACTAATTTCCTGAGATCGTGTGTAAATAATGATTTCTCTTCTTTATCGAAGGCCGTTTTCTAGTTTCTGTCTGTGCAGGGTTATGTCGTCAAACCGGGTTTTACGCATTTTGTGAACATTCTATGCTCGACACAGGCGACATTGTGTACGTGTATTGATAAAAGTTGTATTTTTATGTATAATATTATATTGTCTTGAAGTGTGCAGTACAAATTAAATGATTGTATTCGGCTTGTTTAAAATATTGGACATAATGTTGAGTTGGGTATATGAGGGCCAGTCATAAAGAAAGACGCCTGTCTTATGTATTCATAGTATAGATGTGAAAGATATTTTATCGGGTCGAATCCCTTTGGTTAAGAAATAAAAATCTGTTCGCGTATTTTGTCGGTGAATAAAACATGGGCAGGAGTTCGGATGCGGAAAAATTAAATCACGAGTGCGTAGCACGAGTGATTTAATTTTCCGCATCCGAACGAGTGCCCGTGTTTTATTCACCGACAAAATACAAGAACAGAGTTTTTATTTCGATTCTAAATACGATAATATTCCGCACTATTTAACTGCGCGCATTCCATTTTCACCCATTTGACATTGAACCTAATTCCACGCTGAAATTGAGTGGCTTATTAGCTGGTACAATTACCTCCCTCGTTAATGCAAACGACCTTCGTAATTTTCTGAAGGAAAAAACACATTTTAAACATTGAAACAATTTTAATAACACGAGCATAGTGTATCTATGTCATGAAATGAAAAATATAAATTAATTGATTATCAGAAATTTTTATGAATCTTAATTTCGAGAGTATATTGGAGTTTCTAAAATAGATGCGTCATAACTGTAACACTGGATTCTCGTGAAACTCGCGGTCTGTTAAATATTTACTATGAAGTTTACGTTCATTCATTCATAAATAGGTCATGTGATACGGGGCGTAAATTGTAACAGCCGATTTGTTACCATGTTTTATGGGGGTAATAAAACATGGTCAGGTCTTCTCTTTGTTTAATGGATTAATCCGCAGATCGTGTTAGAATCATAATTAATTAATTGCTGATTATATATAATCCAAATTTTCCTTAACAAATAGAATGGGGGATTTTCAAAACCCAGTTTCACTTTGGATTGATAGCTTTTTTTAATGTTTTAAAACATTTTAAAACAGCGTGAGTGGGAGGGGCACATCAAGCAATCAAATCTTACAATTTATGTTTCCAAAGATCCTATTGCAGCAGGGGTGTAGCCAGCAATACAGAAGTACGCACACGCGTAATATTAATTTGAAATATAAATATGGACAAAATAGCATTAAAGTCAAAATTTCTATAATCATGAGAACCCCAACCATAACCACCAACTTCAAGGCTTGTGTGCGTAACATAAATTAAAGCATGACTACATCCATGTCCAGGTACTTTTTGTTTATTATGACGCTATTTATAAGCAAGTAGATAAAAGTTTAACGTTCATCCTAAGTAATTTAGCACTAATATTATTCCATCCTCAGGTACAACAACTTATTTACATATTCATGCAGTTTGTAACTGACACTAGTAAAATAATCACATGTAATAAGCTTACTATAGTAAGTTCACCCATTCACAGAAAATGCCCTATGATACTACAGTAAAACCTCAATAACAAGACCACCCTAGCGATGTTTAAAACTGAACCTCAATAATACAGGCCAGGTAATTGGCAATTAATCTCAACCCTGAAAATCCCAGTTTCACAGCCTGAAAATCCCAGTTTCACAGCCTGAAAATCCCAGTTTCACAGCCTGAAAACCCCAGTATCACAGCATGAAAAGAATGTTTAGGATTCAAAACCTGAAATCATCCACATGCCATAGAAGTACCAGGCCAGATAATAAGACCACCCTTTTTATTATTGAAAACTAATCAACTTATTGAGTAATTGGGTTGACTTAAAACCATAGGAAGAAAAGTAGTTGATTTTGTGTTGGTCTCAATTATTACAGAGATGATATTTAGCCCAAAGGGATTCGACCCGATAAAATATCTTTCACATCTATACTATGAATACATAAGACAGGGGTCTTTCTTTATGACTGGCCCTCATATACCCAACTCAACATTATGTCCAATATTTTAAACAAGCCGAATACAATCATTTAATTTGTACTGCACACTTCAAGACAATATAATATTATACATAAAAAATACAACTTTTATCAATACACGTACACAATGTCGCCTGTGTCGAGCATAGAATGTTCACAAAATGCGTAAAACCAGGTTTGACGACATAACCCTGCACAGACAGAAACTAGAAAACGGCCTTCGATAAAGAAGAGAAATCATTATTTACACACAATCTCAGTATATTAGTACGACGATTTGATAGTGGGACATATGTTTTGCAACTTACCACCACCTATATGTTTCTGTTCCGCTTAAATAGACGATAATCCGAGTTCAGGGAGAACTGATATTCAATTTCTAATATTTACATTCATTTCGACCGTTGTAGTATCACATGACGAATCATGTGACAATATAGAAAATGATTGGTGTTCGGGTAATACCATGCAACTCTTCAGCCAATCAAATTACTCGTAACAAAAGCCGTGCTGTCACTGTCAAAATGGCAAAAGTCGGCGAATTGTTTTCAGTCAATGTTGTTGAATTGCTGCTTTCGTCTAGCTAAGCTGTACAGAAACGGACGAGTGTCGGTGAGTTAATCCAAATATGTTCCTCTACCAAATCGTCATACTAATTTCCTGAGATCGTGTGTAAATAATGATTTCTCTTCTTTATCGAAGGCCGTTTTCTAGTTTCTGTCTGTGCAGGGTTATGTCGTCAAACCGGGTTTTACGCATTTTGTGAACATTATATGCTCGACACAGGCGACATTGTGTACGTGTATTGATAAAAGTTGTATTTTTTATGTATAATATTATATTGTCTTGAAGTGTGCAGTACAAATTAAATGATTGTATTCGGCTTGTTTAAAATATTGGACATAATGTTGAGTTGGGTATATGAGGGCCAGTCATAAAGAAAGACCCCTGTCTTATGTATTCATAGTATAGATGTGAAAGATATTTTTATCGGGTCGAATCCCTTTGATTTAGCCGAGGTTTTACTGCAAAACAAATTATATGTTAACTTAAGTCTATTATTTAAATCCTGAAAGGATGAACTTCATAGATATAGCGGTTTGGTTTTTCATTTGGTGTTCTTTAAATATGGTACAATGAAGGACTTTAACAATTATACTGTTGATTTTTTAAATCATGTTTAAGTAACATAAACATGTTGCATGCTGATGCAATAATTACATAACTACCAATAAAATTGCATTCTCTAAAAATAATAAGAAAATGAAATATTGCAACATTTTTTAACAACCTTTTCTAGAATAAACTTGATGTTAAATAAGACAAATAATGTTCCAAACAGACAAGTTTCGTTATCATCAAATGCACGTGTCAAATACATTAATCAAACTTTGTTATCTACGACATTCTAAATAGTTCTTAGTAATGATACATGTACAAGTTATTCCAAGTGTGCAAGACATAATAAAGCATTTTTGTTAGACAAAAACTACCTTTCTGAATGTACAATGTCAAGAATTTCATTCATAATGAAAACTTCTACACAATTCTAAAGAAATATCTAGTAAAAAGATAAAATATACACAACAATTTTATGCCTGCATTCAATGTCAACACATGTATATATAACCAGTGCATATAACTATACAATAATAAATGAAGGCTTTTAAGGTCACATGATCAACATACTTCAAATTGACCAATCAATGGCCAGTAAAAAGACACTTTTATCCAATCATGAATTAACAAAATGATCACATGATACAAACTAACCAATGAATGATCATGTGACATCAGTCAATGAAATGTTTGATTACATATCTATCTAATTGTTACAAATAGCATAACTTAAAGATTCAACAAATGTAACAATATTACAGAGCTTGTTCCAAAGCTCCATGTCAAAGAAGCTCTGTTTTTATTTCAATTTCATATTCATTTAAACAATTAATATAACAAAATAACACGTCCATGATTAAAAATGATGAATTTATGATGAAATAAATACATTATAACTGCAAATTATCTAAAACAGATAACGACCCTTAAAATAAACACATGTATGTTATATATATATTTTATCCCTGGTATTTGATATATATATAAATATAATTATATGGTATGAGATAAGTCCGTGAGAAAGGTTTTTTATAATCCACAAGGATTTACAATGCAAAAATCCCTGAGAAAAGGGCTGTTTATATAATATAATCCAGTTTCATACACACACACGCACACATGCAAAGTGACTCAACATTTAATATACAACCAAAGTCATCCTTATTTATACATGTATACAGCAACATGTCTGATAAAGTCAGTGACAGCTAGTTGATTCTAGTTATCTGATTTTTTAGGGGAGGTGGACTGACTTAACAGAAAATTTGATTGAAGCCTCTTTGTCATAACAAGAGTCTAGTATATATTGTATGACAGTGAAGCAAGTAAATTCTGTTATTCTTAGATCATGTTCTGCTCCTTACTGAATGCTGTGAAGTGAAAACATTATAATTCATTGGTTTACATTTGTAACATGTTGAACATAAAAATCTTGTCTGACAGAAAAATGAAAATAGTCCAGAAATTCTAACAAAGACTGAAACAATAAAGACTCATAAAACAAGACTGCGTTCAATAAATACTTACGCCCCGCTGGAAAAACTAGTTAAGTCAATCAAGGGCCATAATTCTGTTAAAATGTACGATAGTGTTACATAGCTTTTGACAATGTAAGGTGTTTATGATGGTAAACAAGTATGCCTAGTTTGAAAGCAATGCCTTGGCGGACAACATCTTGCTAGTTTTGGTTAACATTTTCGGATGGACGAACAAACGAAAAAATGAATGAATGAATAGACAGACGGATGGACAAGACAATCACTATAGCCTTCTACATCACTAGATGTCATGGCATAAAAAGATTGTTAAAACATGTTAAAACATTTCTGTCTGAACCATTCAGAATTACCCTTCGATCCTTTTATAACAGAAACACAGCAATTTCTTACACAAATAATCATATGTTTCCTAATGTGAGATGATTTATATGACTGTACATAGTATTCAAAATGCCCTAGCAATGATATTATGTTATAAAATTCACTCAATTTGGAAAGATGTCAGGAAATGAAAACATAGAATATGGACCAACATAAAATGCACAGACAATAATATGTGGACCAACATAAAATGCACAGATAATATGTGGACCAACATAAAATGTACAGATAATATATGGACCAACATAAAATGTACAGATAATATGTGGACCAACATAAAATGTACAGATAATATGTGGACCAACATAAAATGCACAGATAATATGTGGACCAACATAAAATGTACAGATAATATATGGACCAACATAAAATGTATAGATAATATATGGACCAACATAAAATGTACAGATAATATGTGGACCAACATAAAATGTACAGATAATATGTGGACCAACATAAAATGCACAGACAATAATATGTGGACCAACATAAAATGCACAGATAATATGTGGACCTACATAAAATGTACAGATTATATGTGGACCAACATAAAATGTACAGATAATATGTGGACCAACATAAAATGCACAGACAATATATGGGCCAACATAAAATGTACAGACAATAACATGTGGACCAACATAAAATGTTCAGACAATAATATGTGGACCAACATAAAATGTTCAGACAATAATATGTGAACCAACATAAAATGTTCAGACAATAATATGTGGACCAACATAAAATGCACAGATAATATGTGGACCAACATAAAATGCACATACAATATGTGTACCAACATAAAATACACAGACAATATGTGGACCAACATAAAATGTACAGATATGTGTACCAACATAAAATGTACTGACAAAAATGTGGACCAATATAAAACACACAGACAATATGTGAACTGACATATAACGCACAGACAATACATTGACTAGAAAAGAGACTTAGATAACTTTGAACAAAAACAAAGAAAGTGAATCAAAGGGGGAAAGACACAAGAAAAGAATATTATTATAACAAGTAAAACAAGATGTTAGCAAAATGAACAAATATCTGTATGTGATAGCTCTAGAAATGTTAACTATGTCACTATGAATGCATTATGAAGAATTTAAAACAAACCAACCCAATGAATGAAAAATTGCAAAAAAGACAACCTACAGAACACAAACACACAAAATTAGAATAATGTACTAATACAATAATTTAAAAAGCAAAAATAGACCTATAAAGTATATTTGAGGCAATTTGGTTTTGAAGTAAAAGTAACATATTTCAGTACACAGATACTATTAAACACATATGCACTAAGTCATTTCACATTACTACTTCATAAAGAATCATTTACTTATATATTTTCATTTAAAAGAAGATCTTTTTAGATCAGTGTCTAAACTAATCTATTAGGCTACATGTACATTTTGTATTTCTGAAACCACCGTTTGACAATGATGTCAACAAGCTTACCACAGCCTGTTAATGGTGTCAACATGCTAACCTCAGCGTGTCAATGATGCTTAACACAGCCTGTCAATGGTGTCAACATGCTAACCACAGCATGTCAATGGTGTCAACATGCTTACATCAGCCTGTCAATGGTGCCAACATGAGAACCACATCCTGTCAATGGTGTCAACAATAGAACCACAGCCTGTCAATGGTGTCAACAATAGAACCACATCCTGTCAATGGTGTCAACATGAGAACCACAGCCTGTCCATTGTGACAACATGAGAACCACAGACTGTCCATTGTGACAACATGAGAACCACAGACTGTCAATAGTGTCAACATGAGAACCACAGCCTGTCAATTGTGACAACAAGAGAACCACAGACTTACAATAGTGTCAACATGAGAACCACAGCCTGTCAATAGTGTCAACATGAGAACCACAGCCTGTCAATGGTGTCAACATGAGAACCACAGTCTGTCAATAGTGTCAACATGAGAACCACAGCCTGTCAATGGTGTCAACATCAGAACCACAGCCTGTCAATTGTGACAACATGAGAACCACAGCCTGTCAATGGTGTCAACATGAGAACCACAGCCTGTCCATTGTGACAACTCGAGAACCACAGACTGTCAATAGTGTCAACATGAGAACCACAGACTGTCAATAGTGTCAACATGAGAACCACAGACTGTCAATGGTGTCAACATGAGAACCACAGACTGGCAATAGTGTCAACATGAGAACCACAGCCTGTCAATAGTGTCACCACGAGAACCACAGACTGTCAATTGTGACAACATGAGAACCACAGACTGTCAATAGTGTCAACATGAGAACCACAGACTGTCAATGGTGTCAACATGAGAACCACAGCCTGTCTATGGTGACAACATGAGAACCACATCCAGTCAATAGTGTCAACATGAGAACCACAGCCTGTAAATAGTGTCAACATGAGAACCACAGCCTGTCAATAGTGTCAATATGAGAACCACAGCCTGTCAATAGTGTCAACATGAGAACCACAGCCTGTCAATGATTACACCATGAGTACCAAAGCTTATTTAGTCACTGCAACACATTTGTAAAACAACAAATAGTAATCATGTAATCACTCATTGTAGTCAAAGATATTTATCTACACACATACAAGGGACATGATATAAATGAACATTGGAAAATATATATGCCACGCCCCCTGGAGTGGTGGGGGCACAATAAAGCATCATAAACACAAACTTGTCCATCTTTTTATATGTACAGTTCAACCTCTCCGGAGCAGCCCTCTGTAGAACAACAACCTCTCCAGATAACAACACCTACACAATTTCCATTAACTGAGCAACAACCTTTGTACAATGGCCATATATGCAGCTCCCAAAGGGTGTTGCTCTACAGAGGTTGTACTGTATACACAGGTCTTACATATAGCTTTGTGATAATAACACATCCATGAACATGATGACATCATACTGTGAACTGTTGATCATTCACACTACACTAAACATCATCTAACTTTTGAACACCAAAAATACACTTGAAACCTCTCTACATTAAAGTATAAATTTAACCCTGTTGAACCGTTTTCGACCAAATAAAGCTACAATAAATTATCTTCTACCTAATCAACTACTCGTATATTAACTAATTCACTTCAAACTAAGCCACCGGGCGGAACACGGAAGCAGAATAGTTCATTTTTCAAATGTAAAACATTTTGTAAGAACAGTCATGGTAGTTCTACATCATAATAATACTACACTATCTTAATGCTTCCTTTAGACAAATATACTCAATTACCACAAAAAATTGCATTATAAATGAATGAGGTATTTCACATTATAAGTTCAATCTTCAGTTTTACACCCTGCTTAATAAATCGGCCCCACCACACATTGTACCCGGTAACATAAACAATGTCATGTTTACCACATAATCAAATACCCAAACTTGAACAAGGATAAATTTTACAATATAAATTTTCACAGAGATACTATTTGGTACAATTTCCTGAATAAAAACATTTTATTGTTATCATAATAAATTAAAAAGATGAAAGAATTTCATTTTCTTCACAAATAGGGCTAAAATCAGTTAATCATAAACAAGAGATGTTTGTAAAACATGTATGCCCCCACGGTAGCCCAGAAGTCAGAAATGGTCAGAAACAGTGACCAATACATTTGACCTAATGACCTCAAAACCAATAGGGGCCATCTTCTGTTGAAGACCAAACCACCATGTTAAGTTTGAACATCCTAGAGCAAAGCGTTATTGAACGGAAACCATTTGGTCCATCCACCTACCCACCAACTGACAATATAAAGCACATACTAACAAATATATAAAGAAGACAAATTTAACATTACAAACACATAAGATATAAACGATGGGAGATAGTGTTGTGTGTATACGAAACTATAACATGAGGTACATATACTATGAGGTATATGGGTATTCTCGTGGTCTCTGTTCAAATATTGTCATTGTAACTAAAATATAAACATGCAAACCAATTAGTAAAGTACAATGTATCATTAGGAGTGTCATTGATTGGTATCATACTGGTGTGTCATTGATTGGTATCATACTGGTGTGTCATTGATTGGTATCATACTGGTGTGTCATTGATTGGTATCATACTGGTGTGTCATTGATTGGTATCATACTGGTGTGTCATTGATTGGTGTCATACTGGTGTGTCATTGATTGGTGTCATACTGGTGTGTCATTGATTGGTATCATACTGGTGTGTCATTGATTGGTATCATACTGGTGTGTCATTGATTGGTATCATACTGGTGTGTCATTGATTGGTATCATACTGGTGTGTCATTGATTGGTATCATACTGGTGTGTCATTGATTGGTATCATACTGGTGTGTCGTCAATGCAAATAAGTCCAACACTTTGAACACTTGTTTAGACCAGTTCAATCTTATATATTAGTTTTCTATACTATTATAAATACATATATACATCATCAAACTTGATCCTGACTTGATATATTGATGATGAACCACTATGATCACCAATGACACCCCTAATTGTCGTCAAACAATAAATGTGTACAACATGATCATTTTTAACAAATACTTAATAGATGGGAAGTTCAAACATATTATGTGACAAATCATGTGACACATCATGTGACATATCATGTGACACATCATGTGACATATCATGTGACAAATCATGTGACACATCATGTGACACGTCGTGCATCCATTATACAAATTCAGAAGATTTATAACAGTGAGATAAATATTACAGAAAAAGAAAACAGAACTTAAGATGCAAGAATTTATATTGCTAAAAAGAAAGTTAACCAGACTGGTAAAAGGGAAAGACTTCCATTTTTAGAATTCCAAGAAAGGGGAATATATCACTCTTACTTTAATGTTATATAAATGGTTTTTCTCTAAGCATGTATTCTTTGTTTCATATTTTAAGATACGTCTGATATTTATAAGCTGTTGACATTTAACATGAGCCAATATAGAATCATATTACTGATATATTCAACAACTGGTAAATAAATATTAGTATAAATGCCCCAGAATGACACTCGATCATGCCAGTAACCTTTGCAAGCTTATGATTTGTCAGAAAGTTATGTCCGTGCAAAAAATACTACAGTAACTGTGCTTGTAAATATGGATATGCAAGACACTCATTTTTGTCCATGAAATCGACCTGTCAGGCATACAACAGAGGTTTGAGCACAGATACACAGCCACACCCTTTTTTTCATATTCAGCATCACTGACATCCTAATATAGCATTCTGCTTGTAAGCCTTTATAGTCACAGATAATGATAGTATTAATACACATCAGCACACGATCGTAGAAGTGAACATATAATATATTTTTAATGGGCATTTTTCATAGAAGATTTAAATACATTTAAGAATCATTTTTATAAAGGGTGTAAATATGGACCCTTTCATGTTTGCCTGAGAGAGAAATCCCTAAGAGAGCGGTCCTTTAAATACCCCGGTTTCATTTTGATCATGGTAAAATAAAATCTTAACAATATTTAGTATCTATAATATTTGTCTTGAACGATTCCGCTAACATATCAAGCGTTTAGATCAAATCTTAGTACTGTTAACTATTTCTTTAGATGAAAGTAATTAACACAGTTTGACTTAAACTCCTTGATAGAAAATACTGACAAAAAAAAAGTTGATAAAAATACTACATTAACAGTACGTATTACAAGGACAAGAGCACAAAAATATGCAGAAAGATTTAAATACATAATTAACAATATAAAAACATCATTAACAAAGCTTGAAGCTATTTTATCCTCAAACAAGAGCTTAAAATATTATGCAATAATACATACATTGTATTCCATGAAATGTGCTCCGATAAACTTAGGAGTTATGAACAAAAAATAATTTGGACATGCTTGTTGGGTTTTGTTATGGTTTATGTCTTTTTCAACAATTTATGAAAGAGACTTAACCCGTTATTACTGGATTTATTTATCTACCAGTTCTAACTAGCTCAGCCGCATAAAATTTACCACTTGTCCACATGTGGAGGACTTGACCGAAGCCAAGGTTCACAGTAGAATATAACCTGCCCAACCTGGGAATAAAGGACCTGCATCTGACGTTAAGACAGTCTACAGTCTGGGCTTGTAATCACAAAGCATCATTCTTATGGGAAAACTTGAAAATTTTGACTGAAGTTAAAAAATTGAGCTTCAAATATTTCCCAAGAAATGCAGAATAACCCATGTTTTCTTACTTAGTCCCTTAATTATTATTGTAATAAAAGTATAATGTTTCTGTTTTGTGATACCAATTTAGGGAACAAGTTTTCATTAAAATTATCTCTAATGATAGGTGTAAAAATTTGAGTTGAGATTGAGCTCAGATTGAGATGTTTCGGGAGATTGAGGCCAGATTTTGGGCATGTGACAAATATACATATAAGTTAGCACCAAAGAAGTTTTCAATAATTTGACTATGACAAAATCACTCATTTTAGTTTTCATCGTTCACAATAAAGCATTTTATGTGCATTACAAATGAACAATAACAATACATATTTCAGTGATTTAATTCAATATATAATGTTCCTGTTCAAGAAATGTAAGATATCATCAAATTGTTGCCACGGTGACATTGCATTAAAATGTTTAATACAAATATTTCAATTATTTTTTCAAAAATATATTTTTACAACATAGTAGAACAGTATTTTATACCAAAACATTGCCACATATTAGACGGTCATCTGATCACTCCAAACTATTGTCTCAATTTATCTTAAAAAAGAAATACAAAGGTTATAAAATCGAGAAAATTGAAAAAAATCATCTAAACTTTTTTTGTTCTCCTTGCTTCACTCTGCAGTTCTTAAGACATTTCATGGAAGTTACAAACTAACATAACATAAAGACACAAGAAAACATCTTTACCCTTCAGTATAGGCCGAGCATACAAAACAAACGAGGGCAGTATAGCACAATTGACAAGTAAGTAAACATCGAACCTACGTTTTTTAAAATGACAAATATTTTAAAAAACAATTTTTCTTCACAATAATAATTGTCATAAACATATAAAAAACTGACATACAAATAGCACATGAAATTATTCTATACTCATGCTTGGTTAAACACACAAGTCATTCTTGATTATGCATGAGTTACGCACTATAAATTGGTAAAATATATAATATTATTACCCATATGTCTCTCACAGGGACTAGTGTATATAAACAATCCAGGGGAGGTAACTAGTACTTATATTTTTATATTGAAATGAGACGGCTGCAATAGTCTATGGGAGACTACTATGTCATGGAATGTGAAACACTCACCATATTAGCATTGTTATGATATGAGGGGTGAATGTTTTGCTCAGAATGCCGTTGATCAATTGGCGATTCCCGTTGGTACAACGCTGCTCCCCCAGATGTTGAATAACTTGCATAATCATTATCTCTCTCTTTACTATAAAGTTTTTGCACTTCAGCCAAATCCTGACATGTTCTGTCTATTTCCTCTTTGGGTTCCACTTTCATGTTCAATGCTTCCGATTGGTGATCGGCTGAACTCATTTGCATATCATGGCTCTCTTGTTTAATAATCAAGACTTTTGAATCAGAATAATGTTCTCTATTATGACCACCGTGTTCTACCATGTCACCAAAATGACTGCTTTCACTGACTACACACTCCGAGCTATTATTCCTAGACTGCGGACTAGCCCTATTAGAGCTTACAGAATTAGGTAAAAGGCCTTTAGGGCTACCATTGCTACTAGTCTTAGGACTGAGATCGAGACCTTGGTTACTATAATCCTGTGGAGAGTTGTTGTATGACTCATCACGATAATTCATTGGCTCCATTTCTGAATACCCTGGGCCATCTCTGGAAAATTATATAAGTGTTATATAAATATTTGATCTTGTTTTATCAATATCCTCTATTTACAGGGTTCACACAATTCAAATTCAAGGATTCTTCCAGGACCTTATCAGCTTTTTCAAGGACCTTTTTAGCACATTATATAGGTAGTGTTTCTATGTTACGTGTCCCTATATTAAACCTAATCCCTAAATGTCAATGCGAACAATGATTACCTAAACGCTTGCATAGCCATGTGCAAATTAACGGTGTTACATTTTTTATACATCAAGATTTTTTGTTTATATAATTTAGACATTTTTGTACTTTTGCTGGTGTTTCCAGATTTCGGCTTGTGTTTGCTAAATATGCAGTGTTATATATATCACGGCCGGGAGTGGACTTCATACAAACACAATCATAGACTATAATGAAAGTTGGTCAGCCAATTAAGTCATCCACATAAAATAAAGTTGTTTTTATACTTATAAAACATTGACATACCTTTGAGGTGACTCCGATTTGATAAAGCTATCATTGCTGTTGTTATAACTCTTCATAGAGAGGTCTTCCACACCATTATCAGACATCACACCATTACTCATATGTTGCTGAAATAATATTGGGTTTTGTTCCATTGCAGCCTGAAAAACAAATAGTTCTCACCATTAGTAATATGTTGCTGGAAGTAATACAGGGTTTTGTTCCATTGCAGCCTGAAAAACAAATAAAATAATGACAAATATTAAATTTCCGACATAAAATTGTTGTGTGGAAATAATATGGATTCCTTATTTCTTAGTAGAATTCTAAGTATGCCAAAATTTACTGGTACGCTCGATGAAATGTCATTGATATTTCCCTGTCGCTAAATTAACAACAGTCAAGTCTTGATATAATGACACCCGATATACTGACTTATTCATATACTGACATTATTTTATAGGGGCGAAGGTTTTAAAACACTCTTTGTATCAATTCAGTAAACAGACATACATGTATTCCGTTACAACGACAATTTGCTTGGGAACAAACAAAGCGTTGTTGTACCCAGACCTGACTGTACATACATTCTTATATACAGTGTGTTTAAAGATATTAGTGCATACTTACTCGTATACTAGCATTTATAGGATCACCATAGATGCTGTTGTCTGATGGAAACGAAGCACTACTTACAGATATCGCCCTAAAATTATAACATAAAGTCTGAAACACATTGTAGTATCAGTAACAGAGAACAGGACTTGAGTAGTATCCAAAAAGAATCTTAAGGGAAAACTTAAAATTTTCTTAAAATTAAAAAATTTCCTTATGGGTATCAGCTAAACAGGAAAATCAAGATTATCAATATTTATACATTTTAAAAGCATTAAGTAAAGAGCTACAATAATCACAAAGAAAGCATGGCTTGTCCTTAAAATAATATTTTTACTGCATACAGCTGCCATACTGGGCTTGACATACCACAAATCTGATCAAAAGTGCAAGAGTTGTGCGACATACTATTTAATGTCAATTATATGCATTATCACACTTATAATATACCATATAACTTATAAGAGAAGGTAAAATGCAAATTGAGTGTTTCAATCAGAGTGAATTAACCACAAATATTACATCAATTTAACACTAGGTTAGTAGGACATGAAGACTTTTCATGTCAATCAGTCATTGTCAATGGATGAAACATGGCGGGGGCATAAAAATATATTCAAAACTAAATGAGCCATGATCGTGTTTGATAAAATCTGTCATGCATCATATGATTGGCATCACATGACTTAATTGTCACATGACTACAGGATGTAAATGTAAAATTTGTTTAATAACTTAAGCTATATATTGGTATCCAAAAGTGAAAAAAACATAAACCTTTGCACAAATGAAAGCATGACATGTTTATTAGACATGTAAACTGGCACATGCATTTAAGGTCTTGGGGACTGACCTAACAACCTAAAAATCAATATAGGTCATCTACTGGTCTTGCCCAGCAATCTGCATTACATTTTGATGATCCGCTGTAGGTCAACCTATTCTTTAGTTATTGATGGAAAAAAAATCTATTTCGACAGGGGAGGGAAGGCACATGTATACACATTACCGGTAATGCAATTGGTCTTAAGTATATGATCTAATTCATCTTAAGATTTGATGACATTGTTAAAATTAGTCATTACCTCAAAGAGATTTTTTCCATTATGTCTATTTTTAGCTTCAAATCTGTTAGCCAATTGTTAGTCATAGGGTAATGTTTTAATGTTATAAATGATAAATTATCTGTACAAACCCAGTGAGTTTCTGAGGTCTTCTCTTGTAGAATTCTACTTCATCCACTGTCCACACTGCACCCTTAACGTTCTCTACACGCATAAAACACTTGTGTAAACTGAGATTGTGGCGCACAGCATTCTACAACAACAAAAACATCATCATATAGGAGAGATCATGTTTGTATACAGAGGTATTGATATGCAAATGTCAGAGAGATCATGTTTGTATACAGAGGTATTGATATGCAAATGTCAGAGAGATCATGTTTGTATACAGAGGTATTGATATGCAAATGTCAGAGAGATCATGTTTGTATACAGAGGTATTGATATGCAAATGTCGGAGAGATCATGTTTGTATACAGAAGTACTGATATGCAAATGTCGGAGAGATCATGTTTGTATACAGAGGTACTGATATGCAAATGTCGGAGAGATCATGTTTGTATACAGAAGTACTGATATGCAAATGTCGGAGAGATCATGTTTGTATACAGAGGTACTGATATGCAAATGTCACAACCAGTTAGCTATATAAAAATTTGATAATTTCTCATATTATCACATAAATATTTTGATATTCCATGTGAGAACAAATGACATTTGTAATACAAATGCATGACCTCACCATATTTTCAGTGCAAAAATGTAACATTGTTGGCTTGAATTAATTATTTCTGAAGTTGTTTTGACTAGGTAACTTCAGTAATGTAATTAAAAGAATCCACCACTCGTTGTCTTTGGGATCAACATTTCTCAAACTTATCACAAAAACAAATTTATGAGCTTGTCAAAGGCTCGCTTAATAACCTGCATTTTCTAGATTTGATTAAGAAATGTTGATCTCCAAAAGAAACTCATGACAGATCCTATATGTATAGGGAGCGACGTTTGAGGGACACAGGAACAAGTTTTACTGTATATAAAAGCTTTACAATCAATACCTTCCATGTAGCCTCATTTCTTCTAAAGTAAGCAAATGTATTCTGGAACCATTGGTAAACCTCATTCAATGTTAACTGTTTATTCTCCGATTCAATAATAGCCTACAAATAAAATACCTTACATATTAAGTCAATAAACATGCATACATCATTCGAAAATTGCTACACACATATAGATGACTTTTATATCATTGAATGAATAAGGATTCAAAAATCCATTTTTGGATACTATCTAAACTAAAATTGAACAGTTGTGCATCTCATGTAGAAGTTAACATCTATAGAAAACAAGACAGTCATGGTTGTACCATGTATGCCAGTAGGCAGATAACTTTTTAATTTTCCCTTACGATGCTATGTGAATACCATCCCAGGACAGCTTCTATAGAAGATACGGCAATAAATGCTCTTAGTTGATGGTCTAAGACCGCTGTATAATTCTGAGACACATGTGCATGAAGGAAAGGGGTACTTTACCTGTCGGATCAATGATGCATAAGTAAAGGGAGGCCTAACGTCAGTACTTTTATAAAAGTCACGATTTCTTTGGATTTCTGGAAAAGAAGAAATTTACTTTAATACAATCCAAATATTAGCATTTCTTACAAAATTAAAATAATATTAAACAATAAAGATATTTTAATTAAACAGTTTTAATATAGCAAAATTTTAATATGACCTTCTGAGGTCTCTGACCTAAGTATTTTGAGCGAGATTCAATAAATGTCATACATGCCAGATCTCCTGCATCATGCCTGAGTCTCCTGCATTTGAGACTCTACTCCTGCATGATGGGAGGCCAATTTATCAAATCTCACGCATTTCATGGACAAAGTGAAACCTGACTTTTTTGTTTACATTATGAAAATGATGACAAGTATTAGTTTAAATTGCTACATGAAGCATGCATGGTATTGTCATCAAAGTAAGATAAGTGAAAACAGCATATAAACTTCAATACTTTAAGTCTAAACTTTCAGCAAGGAAAATCTCCTGCATTTTAATGAAATCTCCTGCATTTCCATCACCAATCTCACGCAAAGGGGTCTGCAAAACATGGCATGTATGAAATGTAGACTATATTATTATTCAAATTATTATTATTGTAAATATATGTAAATAAAGAATAAGATATTAAAAACGTTATCATGGAAGTTTATTTGCAGAATAAATAATTAAGTTCAGAAATACAATTAGTTGTTTCTAGGATTGGGAGAGAAAACCACACTTCCAAGGTTGTTGTTTTTTAACTATATATATTGAATGAAGTTAATTGTATGGTTTTTTTTCATTATAATACTACTTCACTTGTTATTTTCCTTTTATTAATTTGTGATGATTTGTAGCTCTTTTTGTATTCCACATTGAGATTATTTATACACATATCAGAAGGATTTTCAACCGTGCAAGATATTCAAATTACTAGAGGTACAGTACAACCTCTGTAGAGCAACATCATTTTATCTGGTTGTTGTGTAGATGTGGTGTGCTCTAAATTTAAAGTTTACCTAAGGGAAATTTTGAAGGTGTTTTTGTAGAGAGGTTGTTGCTGTACAGAGAATCGCTCTGGAGAGGTTTAACTGTACTTATGATCATGTACTTGATATCATGCACTTGATTGGAACTGAGCTTACTTTTAACAAGAGGGCCATAGGTCGCTCACCTGTCCTAGTAGTTCATGCAGACTCCCTAATGGTAGCCTCTATTGCATGTACAAGTTTTTCATATTGTCTTATAAAGCAACCTTGTAATTTACATCACATAGACCCAATGGCATATTGAAGTTTAAGCCAAGTTTTGTCTATGATTTGACCTTACCTAATGACCTAGTTTTTGATGACCCTAGATGACCCAATATTGAACTTGACCTAGATTTTGTTGAGATGATCATTGTGACCAAGTTTCATTATGATTAGGCTAAAACTGTGACCTCTAGTGTCTACCCAATTAAATTGTGGACGGACGGATGGACGACAAGTGATCACAAAAGCTCACTCTTTCACTTTGTGACAGGTGAGCTAACAAGTCAACAATAAATGAGGCAAGGAAGGCAGGGCTAAACAGAAACAGCCAAGCATGATAGACACAAAATGTGACACATGATTGTGTACTAACAAGAATAAGTTCAGTATGTTATACTGGGACAAAAAAATCTAGATTAAAAAAACTTTGTAATATATGATAATGAATATATCAACTAGGCTGCACTAAATTATAGACAAATCAATCAACAATCATCTCACATAATTTCAATGTCACAATAACTTAACTACACACTGCTCACCTTAATTAATATCTAATTAAAATCCTATCAATAAGATTGTCACACTGAATGTCATAACAGGTATTATCATCACACCAGACATAAATGCTCTGACTACAATACCTGTCGAATTATTTGCTTTTAAATCAGGCTGATTGTTCTCATTTGAAAAACAGAAACTTGCATACACATTGAAATATCTATATCATAAATTAATAGCAAGACCTGAACACCCATTCTGATAAAGTCTGTTTTGGATAAACTTATAACTAGACATACATTAAGTAAATGAATTATGGAAAAATGAAGTATTTCAACTTCCATATTTTAAGCGAATTATGCATCATCAGTCATTCAGATTTGTGCTTTTACAGGGTATGAATCCCGATACACCACTTCTCAGTTCCGTCAGAGAATTGTTATTTTTCTCTTTGACGGAACTGAAACCGAATGTAACGCTCGGACGGAACTCAGATGTCACATATCCTGAGTTCCGTCAGAGTGTTACATCGGTTTTCAGTCCTGTCAGAGCCACATGAAAACAGAAAAATTCTCTGACAGAACTGAAAAGCAGTGTATCAGGATTCATACCGTGTTTTACATGTACCTTACACCATGTACCTTCTGACAGAACATATTAATTTTGTAATACTCTCCACATAGGATCAAGTTTATTGTAAGCAAGGTCCATTGTTTATAAAGTGTGCAGGATTTGTACCCTGGTCACCATGGATCATTTCCTGGTGACCTTCAAAGAACATTTTACAACTTAACGAAGATGAGTTTACTCCACATGTGAAGAAATTGCTTGTTTCATTGGAAGGGTAAGTTAGTATTGGTAAGGAAACAATCCAGGAAATCTGGTATGGTGAATCTGCCAGCATATATAACAGAACATTGATTGAGAAAAAGGGTTAAACCAGAGTAAACAAAGGATCAGGTTAATGTGGTCATATAGCACAGAGAATTTAACCTGATCCTGACCATTATGCATGAATATATAACAAGGTTCTTGCATTAAAAATATGAATTTCCGCAAGCAAATCCTCAAGCGTTTTTGTGATACTCTCCGCTTATGAAAACATATAACCGTAGTTATAAATGTAGACCAGATATCAGCTGTTAAATTATGCTAAGAGAAGGTCGAGGATCAAGTCAAATTCTCTGTTCTATACTTCAGGCACATGTATACAGTGGCACACTCACCAGCTGATATTGGAAGATTGCACTTATCTGACACACGTCTTCTCATAGGCCCGAGTCCCCCGGTGGGCGTGGTCGGCTGTGACTGTGATTGAAGACAACCGGGCCCTGAGGGCATGGAGGTCAAACCAGGCTGAGGAGGTATCACAAGAGGGGTGAGACCCGACGATACGGGGCTCATATGAGATAAGGTAGATGGCTTTTTTGGTGTAGGCACAGGTAGTGAGTTGTTTCCTGCGGACGATTTCATGGGACTGACAATGCTGGATGACAGTTTAGGAGATGTTCTCTGCAATATAGAAAATTACAATTTGATTGAATTTATTTATATAACATTATATAATTATATGCAACATTTGCTATTGAATTAGGTTTTATTTTTAATTTGAGGTTGATTGTGAAACAACTTAATATAATATTATCAATCACTCTGAAAACCTCATTGCTGAGAATCTAATTTCATCGCCACGAGGGTTTGATAGACAGTGAGAAGCAAGCCGAGCTTTTATGCCGAGCTGTTTTATCAGCTTAGATAGTTCAAAGTTAAGTACGGGTGCATTTAAATTACTTACAGAAAATCTTGTTATTATATAAAGTCAACTGAGAGAACCAGAAGTGATCTTCAACAACTTTGGAAGTGCCACAATGTAGCAGCCAGTCTGAATTCGACACAACATGAAGTCTAGGTCATTAAGTAGCAAGAGTTACTCCTCTTTGATATTATTGGAACAAGTTCAGCATAATATTAGTTTATTAATTACATGTTTTTCTGAGACTTTATGTTCCGAATGCTCGTGATTTTTCCTCTGAGGTTGTGTATGTAGATGTTGCATCATAGCATGTAGTAATTCCTTCTCTCTCGTTAACTGTAAATATACAACATAAACAATTATCCCTCTTTACCCACATGTAACTGTTTCATTGGTAAAGAGTAAAAAGTAAAAAAAAAATTTTTAATAAAATTATATTATCCAAGATAACATAAATTTTGTAAGAAAATGTTATTCTTTTTTACTCTTTATCAATGATACAGTTACCAGTCCTGTGTCTTTACCAACAGAATAATATAAAGTCAATACGGAATTGTTTTATGTACATATATAAGATAAAGAGGAAGGCAGAGTATATTACATGCTGTCCACAAACTTGTAAATCAGGGTTAATTGAGAATATTTATCAGCAAAACAACCCTGAAAAACTCAGGAAAAAGTATTTGCTTGCAGAAAATGAGACCTGAATATTAATGCAAGGAAACTAAGGGTAGGTTATTTTCAACACTGTATGTGATAGAGATACAGTTGAAGAAAATAGCATAATGTCGTATGAAAAAATACTACAACGAGATGTATTATAAAATACTGTTTACGACATATATCAATAGATGCTCAATGTTCTGCAGTATGAACTTAATTACTTGGAGTATGACACACATAAGGTAAACACGATTCATTCTAGGTCATGCTCAGTCAGGTACAAGACAAATCATCTGAAGTAAAACATATGTTTCCCCGAAACAATTCACTGATTTATACTACAACTAATGGTAATAAATTAATGAAAGCAAACAAAGTCAAATCTATCTTGTGTCGAGTTGAACATTACCATAAGCCAAACTTTAGGCAATTCAATGTATATTTTTTCTAACAGTATAACCTGTGTTAAGCACCCAGTCAAGGGTTACCAGTACATCAACTGTGGCTGTTTTAAACAGGTACAGAGTACTGTAAAATTATGAATATTCATGGGGCATTAAATTTCGTGGATTTCGTGGATGACCTTGTCCATGAAATTAAATCACCAATGATTAATTACACGAAATGGTATTTTTTCACCCTAAACACGAACTTTTGTCACATTGATCGATATATATATACACGATTTTACAGCATATTAAAATGGCCAACTGAGATTTAATAATATTGACTATAAGACATGACGGATGATGGCTTAATTCAGGTGACTTCTAACAAAGGTTTTATCACATCTATGATAACCTCTTAATACAGTAAAACATCATTTAAACCACCTTAATAATAAGAACACCTGAAAATAAAAGCCAACATTCTTAATCAGCATTTTTTCACTGTTCTGATTTCATCTTGCCTCAATATTAAGAACAATTCCATAATGTAATTTATTTTCAACAGTGTTTTTATTGAGGTTGTACAGTATTATATAGATAAGTAATTAGTAATTACAGAATATTAAGGATGAGCCAATAAAAGCTTATTTTGTTTGTTATTTGTACATTAGGAAATCATTAATTTCTATACAATATTGTACATTAATAATTAACATAATTTCTTATGCTTATTAGGACGTAGCTACAGCAAAAGTATGTTTCATTTGAGGCTTTCAATAGTTTTTCTAGTTGTATGTGCAGATAGAATCAGACCTCTGTAAGCCGTAACCTTTGGATATCCTCTATATAAAGTCTTAAAAGCTTAAACTGTAGTCACAGCTTCATATTTGTTTTCGGTCTATGTTAAAATATTTCATGGTATGAAATTTGAGGAACCGGTAAATCAACAATAAAGTTTCAATGACCTACTTTAAGACAACACATCATTAATCAGTATAGACAAACTAAAATCATCAAATGTCAACAAAAAACTTCCTTATTACAGCTTATTTACAATTCAAAGGGCAAGTTGACAGATGATATAAATAAGGTGGGGAATATGACATGTACATCAGGTCATAATGATCCCAGTGAGGAATCTAATGGTTCTCAGGACTTACAAGTATTTTAGTTATAGTAAAGGTCACAGTGACTTCAAAATCAATAGGGGTCATCTACTGTTGATGACAAACATCCATGTAAAGTTTGAAGATCCTAGGGCAAAGTGTTCTCGAGTTATTGAAGGGAAACCATTTGAATAGTAAGGGTAAAGGTCACAGTGACCTTTGACCTACTGACCTCAAAATCAATATGAGTCATCTAATGTTGATGACCAACCTCCATGTAAAGTTTGAAGATCCTAGGGCCAAGCGGTCTTGAGTTATTGAATGGAAACAATTTAAATAGAAATTGTAGAGTCACAGTGATCTTGACCTTTGATCTACTGACCTCAAAATCAATAGGGGTCATCTACTGTTGATGACCAACCTCAATCAAAAGTTTGAAGTTCCTAGGGCAAAGAGTTCTTGAGTTATTGAATGGAAACCATTCAGTCTACCGACCGACAGACCAATCAACTTAGATGTGCACAGCAATATTATAACCCTTCATCAGAGATTAATTACATCCCCACAAAATGATCTATGTCACCAAAACCATGAAATTTTGTCCCATTGATAATAAATAGTTTTACAGTAGTCAGTTACACACTGTATAGATAGAACGATAGAAGATGTATCACTGGGACCCTAAAATCTTTTGTTTTTAAGAAGAAGTTCCTTCAAAGTTAGGGGTGATTTATAATTGTCCCTTAAATTTGTGCATTATCAAAATTAAAACAAAAGGCAGATACATAAATATTGCGTTTACCCCCAGTTCAATGACACTGTCTTATTGTTGTTTTTGTGTGTAAAAACACACAAACAAAACAATTCATTAATTAAGAAAGGTATTTTAACAAACAAAGATTTGCGGGTAAAAAAAGCACAAAAAGTTGATTTTGACGACTTTTTCTACACTTGCTTGACATTTGTAGGATTTTTTGTTTATTAAAATGAATAACGTTAAGACAAGATCTGCACATTTGAGGTGACAACGTGTCAATAATATGCCACAAAAACCTACGACAATGGTCATAGGTCAGGTATTACAATAATGGCACATATGTCACACCTTCAGAAGCAGGAAATATTCATGCACGGAATGCATACGCTGAACCCACAAACAAATTGAAATTTAATTGATTACAATTTAATAGAAAACGGCGTAGTGGAATCACGTTAGTGCATGGTAATGATGAAAGTACATCTGTACATCATTCATTAGTTACATGGACTGCCTTGCCGACAAATTGTTCTGAACTGCTACATATATAGGCCAGTAGGACAATAGCATGTGATAAAAAAGTCATATACGATTGTTTATTCAGTGTTTATGGCACAATGATTTCGATTGTTTGTATGTTTGTGAATGCTGTCTAAGCTCTTTCCTTCATTACATCAAGTTGACATTCGCCAACAAATAAAACTCGCTCAGTGACAAATTAATTGCTACCGTGTTGAATTAAATGCCTACAATGTCTTTCATATGCGAGACATATAAAATTTGTTTAGGGAAATGCCGTCACTCTAAACATGATGAAAGTGGCTTCATTAGGTTGATTTATGGCTAGTATCCATTACATATTACCATATATGACACTTCATACGTGAAATACAACATGTATCTAGCCGACATTAGACAAAAGCTTATTATGCACACAATTAACGACCAGATGTTGAGGCGTTCAATTATTAACAAGTGCACAGATAGACAGTTCTTAGCACTGCTTTTTTAATTGATTTTTAAATGTATTTTGTTTGGGAGGGGAACGGTTATCATAAATGCTCCACTGACAGCAGAACTATAGTATTAATGTGTGTAAATGTGTAAACCTTTTTTTTTTTAAATATTTTATTGTCAATCATTTTGTTTAGCCTATGAACTGTACTAGTTCTGCTGTTTTGATTGATATTAATTTTGAATACATAATGACTATTCACACTTCCTATTTTCATACCCAACTTTTTTAAACAATAAAATTATTTTTTCCTAAATGTCAAAAAATATTTTGGGAAGGGGACTTTTTGGTTGGATAGGTTACTTTCAGGGAAGGGGAAACAAACAATATTTTATTTTTGGCCTGATACTTTCTGCCACAACAAGGTAGCTTATAACAGTAGAACCATTTATATCAAAATTGGTATGCTGCCATCTCGGCGACATTTAACCAAAACTAATCACTAGGCGGGCCCGCGGCTCACCAGTTCATACCCTGCATGGCGCTAACAATTTTTTTGATTATATTCATCCCTAAACACATACAGATAATATGGTCCGAATCATGAAAATATGAGTCACACATCACATGCGGCGAAATCTGACCAATGCACATCCTTTAAATTACATGATCTCAAGTCTTATGAAACTATATAACAAAGCACATACAGACTGTAACACCGCAGGCAGTATATAATTATGGAAATACAACTGATTAAATATTAATGAATTAACAACGTCACACGTTTCATTAGTGGGACACTGAAGTACAATGAACTAAGATGACATGTCTAACACAGACTAAGACTGACATCAACAACTCCCAACATGACACTTTTCCTTCAAGATCATTATTTGTTTTATGATCAAACTTGTGATAGTGGTCATCTTCACTAAGCAACCACAAATATGATACAACCTCTTCAGAGAGGACCTCTGTAGAGCAACAACCTCTGTAAAACGGCCAATATTCACACTGCCAAAGGTTGTTGCTCTACAGAGGTTGTACTAAAATTACATTACTAGAATATTAAAACCACAATGATATGTATGGATGAAAACACTAAGCTCATACTTTACACAGTCTAGCCCATTTGAAGCAGCCAGATGATTGTCCAACTTAAAATTGGTTACTTACGCATGTGGTTACTTAACACAGGTGCAGGCAACATCAATTGGCTAGTTTGAATGTAATCATATTTGCTGTTTAAGGAAGGTGGTTGCAATATTCAGGCATAGTTAGCATAAAATTGTAAATTGGAATTTAATCATATCGATTTAAGACAGTTGGTTGCTTATTTTAGGTAACCAGGTTTGACAATATATTCAGTGCATGGCAAGTGCTTCATTTTAGTTGAGGTAATCGAAATTTTGCTAGATGGCCGATCTATATTTTTTTTTGAAGATCTGCAAGTTGTATTATTAAACGTAAAAGCTAAATTGTTAATTATAATGTCACCCCTATTGAATGGGCCAGCCAATTTGACTTATGAGACACATATCATTCATGCACACTGTACCGCCCTAAACCCATCTCTTATAGCCGGGTGCCTGGCAGAGATGGGCCTAAGGTAACCATTCTTTAACTATCTGGTTGCTCACCAACCGACAGCATCATTTCTAACCCACATTCCGCCAGAATTTGAACCTTTGATGACCTGTTTCTAGACAGACGCCCTTACCACTGGGCCACGACCCCGGTATATATTATGTATGATACTGCAGCACCAGCAAATATTATAACACTTTGTCATCAATTCTTAAACCATCTAGCTAGCCATAGTCTGTCAGGATATTAGAACATACATTTGTCACGAGTCTTAATAAAAACCTCATAAAACTGTTGTCTCGCAGCCTTATTTACCTGACACATACACGACAATACAGAAGAATACAACATTGTGTATACAGATAGGCTTATACAATACAGAGTTCTTGGGGACATAAATAATTATGTAAATATGTTTGACATACTCAAAGTAAGCTTGCCCCTATCAGTGTATGAAGAAATTAGCTGACACAAATTGTATTCTAATTATATAAGGAAGCATCATGAGATCACCTTTTGAACGCACTCATGACAGGGCATCAATTATAATAAATAATGTAAAACTGATGCATAAATAAACTAGTAATTTCTTAGGAAAGCTAGACAGACTTCTAATATATGCATGGTGTCTGAGGCATTGTATTCCATCCCATGCAAATTCCATTATATATGTACTGAACAGTTTGCAAGGCATGCACATTCCATTATAATAAGTACTGAACAGTTTACAACACACACCATATTATGCCTATAAAGCTGAGTTTTAGCTCTTCCAGAAAGTATCAGTACTGTCTTGCAATATGATTGGTTAAAAGAAGTATGATGTCATGTATCATGCATTCTGATTGGTAGACATTAAGATAGCTGTATCATTTTAAATGTGTTATGTATTCTGATTGGTTGACATTCAGATATCAATATAATTTTTAATGTGTCAAGCATTCTGATTGGTTGACATTAAGATATCTGTATCATTTTAAATGTGTTATGTATTCTGATTGGTTGACATTCAGATATCAATATAATTTTTAATGTGTCAAGCATTCTGATTGGTTGACATTAAGATATCTGTATCATTTTAAATGTGTTATGTATTCTGATTGGTTGACATTCAGATATCAATATAATTTTTAATGTGTCAAGCATTCTGATTGGTTGACATTCAGATAATTTTTATGTGTCAAGCATTCTGATTGGTTGACATTCAGATAATTTTTAATAAGTCATGCATTCTGATTGGTTGACATTCAGATATCAATATAATTTTTAATGTATCCTATAGTAACATTCTCACAAACAAGTGCTAAACCAACAGCATCAGGAAAACAAGACTTCATGACGGAAGAAGTTAATTTATTATTAATGTAATTAAGTACTTACTTGAGAAGTAACATAATCATAACAGGAAGTGTTTGAAAAATGACTGTCATGTTTATATAACAACTGATTAAGTATACTATGCATCAAAATGTCAGTCATACAATGCCAGTAATACGTATATAGTAACCCTGAGTTTATTCCTGTAAAGAATTATTACTTTAAACACAATCAGCAGTTTCACCTATATATACACATAGAGGAAACCAAGGTGTGCATGAATTACCACTAAAACACAGCTATGGCAAATAATATCTTAAAAGCGTTCCAAAAAAAGAAAATAGTGCAGCGGTTACAAAGTCTTGATATGTTGTCAAATGCAGTATAAATATTGGCTATGTTAGAATTTAAATTAATAATGAATATGTACCTATGTCTTATATATAATAAACCATGGTCACTTGTTCTGATGCATACATTAAATCACTGGCTACGCAATAGTGATTTAATTTACTATGCATCCAAACTTGTTACCGTTTCTTTATTCTACGATAAAACACAGGTACATATTCATTATTTCTTAAATCATTAAAAATTCACTCAATGACCGTGAAATGACTTTAACACTTGAGTCATATTAATGCTCTTTATAATACCGATAGGACTTCTAAGATTCATATCACGGTTACAAAATGTATATTTCAGAAAACAGTATATCATGACAAAACAGAGAGAGAGTTCAGTTTTGTATGGACTAGCCTCCGTCATCTAGTTAGAAATGAGAAGTTGCGATTGGATCCAAAAACACTATACTGTAGCAGTTAAAATTGCACTAGGAAAGCTCTAATAATTGATGCTCAAAGAGTATATGGGTCGTTCCAGGACAGGTTGGCCTAGGGTCAGGATATTTTCATTTTTCAACTGAGACAGAAGTTATTGCATTGTCATACGTGTTTTTGCTGCATAATTGGCCAAAAACGTTTGGATTCAGTTTCAGGACTATTGCCTGGATAGTTTCCATATGACTGCAATACTGTGCATCGACTTAAAACATACATCAACGATAAGACAAAGAAAGCATTTACCTGTATTTCTAGTTGTGATACAATCTGCATCTGTACTCTAGCTTGAGCCGTATTCTTGTCATCTAATGTATGTTCATTCCCTAAATGCCTACAATACAATATATGCTTGTACTAAACATTGTCAATACAACCTCTCCAGAGCGGCTCTCTATAATCTCTCTAAATTAACAACACCTTCAAAAGTTCCTTTAGCTGATATTTCTATATATTTGACCTCTGCAGAGCAACAACCTATAAACAACAGCCAATATTTGTAGTTCCCAAAGGGTGTTGCTGTAGAGAAGTTGTACTGTATGTTTAAGTATTATCTTACTTGATTAAGAGCCTTATCAGGGTTAGCTGAAAGGGGCCATTATAAGGATAAAGGGGTACAATGCTGGTCTCCTGATCTGTAAGTCATTGTTACAAAATTCACCATAGGAGTTATAGGCAACACTGCCTAAATTTCATCAATTCAAGGGCCATTTAACTCTCATTTACTGTCAAATCATTAATTTTGGCGGGTATTAAATTTCGTGGATTATCGTAAAATGGTAATTTGATGGTGCCTTAAATTTTTGGATTTAAAATATTGCAAGAATAATATAGTTCTATGTATTTTGAGTTGAACTATTTGAGGGGAATTTAATTTGGCAACTAGCTCATTCTTGAAATCCACTGTGAATATTAATAATTTTAACAGTATTTGATCAATCTTAATTAAAAATACCAAGATGCACTTATTGCACTTTACATACTGACTAATATTCCTATGAAGTTTGATTACTCTATCTTAAACCTTCGGTGTCGGCATAAAAATTGCAATTCTTACAAATAAAATCTTTACATCCAATTTATGATATTCAGTTAAATCATGAATTACACAATTAAATCATACAAGAGGGCCCAAAGGGCCCTAGGTCGCTCACCTGTCGAATTTAACCTAGATTTTGTTAAGATGATCATTGTGACCAAGTTTTATACAGATTAGGCAAATATTGTGACCTCTAGTGACTACAAAAGGTTTTTATATTTGACCTAATGACCTAGTTTTTGACCCCAGATAAACTAATATCGGACTTGACCTAGATTGTGTTGAGATGATCATTGTGACCAAGTTTCGTAAAGATCAGGCCAAAACTGTGACCTCTAGTGACTACACAAGGTTTTTCTATTATTTGACCTTGTGACCTAGTTTAGGACCCCAGATGACCCAATATCTAACTTGATCTAGATTTTTTATTTAGATGATCATTGTGACCGAGTTTCATAAAGATTAGACCAAAATTGTGACCTCTAGTGACTACGCAAGGTATTTCTATGATTTGACCTTGTGACCTAGTTTTTGACCCCAGATGACCCATTATCAAACTCGACCTAGATTTTGTTGTTATGATCATTGTGACTAAGTTTCGTAAAGATCAGGCCAAAACTGGGACCTCTAGTGACTACACAAGGTTTTTCTATGATTTGATCTTGTGACCTAGTTTTTGACCCCGGATGACCCAATATCAAACTTGACCTAGATTTGGTTGTGTAGATCATTGTGACAAAGTTTCGTAAAGATTAAGCTAAAACTGTGACCTCTAGTGACTACACAAGGTTTTTCTATGATTTGACCTTGTGACCTAGTTTTTGACCCCAGATGACCCATTATCGAACTTGACCTAGATTTTATTGCGATAATCATTGTGACCAAGTCTCATAAAGATTAGACCAAAATTGTGACCTCTAGTGACTACACAAGGTTTATCTATGATTTGACCTTGTGACCTAGTTTTTGACCCCGGATGACCCAATATCGAACTTGACCTAGATTTTGTTGAGATGATCATTGTGAGCAAGTTTCATAAAGACTAGGTCAAAATTGTGACCTCTAGTGACTACACAAGGTTTTTCTATGATTTGACCTTGTGACCTAGTTTTTGACCCCTGATGACCCAATATCGAACTTGACCTAGATTTTGTTAGGATGATCATTGTGATAAAGTTTCATAAAGATTAAGTCAAAATTGTGACCTCTAGTGACTACACAAGGTTTTTCTATGATTTGACCTAGTGACCTAGTTTTTGACCCCAGATGACCCAATATCGAACTTGGCCTAGATTTTGTTGAGATAATCATTGTGACCAAGTTTCATAAAGATTAGGCTGAAATTGTGACCTCTAGTGTCTACACAAGCCAATTGTTGACGGACGACGGACGGACAGACGGACGACGGACGAAGAGTGATCACAAAAGCTCACTCTGTCACTTTGTGACAGGTGAGCTAAAAATATCATTTCAGATTTGCTGATCAAGTTACAGCCTTAGATACACTATCCTCTATACCACATGTACAACTTGTATTAATTTACATAAATTATCTAAAAGTGCAATATCGTATGTAATAAAACACATAATTATTTCATACTAATTTTATTTTGTTGACAAGATCTATGAGGATATAACACCTGTGTTTTGTAAATTACTTTAATTAGCAATTAAAAAACAGGTATTTATAAAATACGGTCAGGTACAGCTCAAATGTAGAACTAAATGCACGACAAAAACTCATGTTCTTAGGACATCAATGAAAGATTAAAGACAAGCATTTTACCCATTACTTCAAAGACTTCTAATCTAAATATTATTTATGTTAATAAAATTAGTGATTGACACCCTTAACATTTAAGCCTTGAAATTAGGTTAACATGTTAATATGCATCTGCATACAAATATAGGCCTATGTGTTCATGAGTTGCTATACAGTAAAGGGCTGACAGGCCACATTTAAAAGATCTGTGAAGAAATTCTTCTTTTTAATCTAATTGTGAAACTTCACACCGTTAGAGAAAAGTGAAACAAGCAGTTTATGAGGAGTTGTTTGAATGAATTGTTGACTATGGACAGTCAACGAACACAGACCGATCACAATAGCACCCCATGAGCACAACGTGTTCAGGTATGTGAGCTAAAAGGTTTGAAGCCCAGACATTTCAACAGGTGGGTAGGAGGACAGGAAAAGTTCTCACCTAACTTTCATATTTTATCACACAATAATTTATAACTTGATGAGTTATCTTACTTTGTGAAGGCATTCACATCTGAACATTCAGTATCACAACCAGGCCATTTACATACACCATGTCTGTACAACGGATTCAATCCATCCTCAGTCTTCAATGTAACTGCAGGTTGACCAATCATATGACCTGTAACAAAATAACATAACAAGTTTGAACCAATTATTTCACATTTAACAAAATGACATCACAAGTTTGATATCTGACCAATCATATCATATTTAACAAAATGACATCACAAGTTCTGACCAATCATATCATATTTAACAAAATGACATTACAAGTTTGAGATCTGACCAATCATATTGCCTGTATCAAAATAACAAACAACTTCTGACCAATCATATAACATGGAACAAAATCTTCAGCAATGCATCAGAACTTAAGAAAAGAGTTCATCAGATGTTCAAGTGTACTAACTTATTGTTTTCACTGTCATAGAAAACAACAACAGGTACTGGGTGATTTCATTACACCAGACAGCACGGAGTACTACATGTATTATACCAGACAGCATGGAGTACTACATGTATTATACCAGACAGCATGGAGTACTACATGTACTACACCAGACAGCATGGAGTACTACATGTATTATACCAGACAGCATGGAGTACTACATGTATTATACCAGACAGCATGGAGTACTACATGTATTATACCAGACAGCATGGAGTACTACATGTATTATACCAGACAGCATGGAGTACTACATGTATTATACCAGACAGCATGGAGTACTACATGTATTACACCAGACAGCATGGGGTACTACATGTATTATACCAGACAGCATGGAGTACTACATGTATTATACCAGACAGCATGGGGTACTACATGTATTATACCAGACAGCATGGAGTACTACATGTATTATACCAGACAGCATGGAGTACTACATGTATTATACCAGACAGCATGGGGTACTACATGTATTATACCAAACAGCATGGAGTACTACATGTATTATACCAGACAGCATGGGGTACTACATGTATTATACCAGACAGCATGGAGTACTACATGTACTACACCAGACAGCATGGAGTACTACATGTATTATACCAGACAGCATGGGGTACTACATGTACTACACCAGACAGCATGGAGTACTACATGTACTACACCAGACAGCATGGAGTACTACATGTATTATACCAGACAGCATGGAGTACTACATGTATTATACCAGACAGCATGGAGTACTACATGTATTATACCAGACAGCATGGAGTACTACATGTACTACACCAGACAGCATGGAGTACTACATGTATTATACCAGACAGCATGGGGTACTACATGTACTACACCAGACAGCATGGAGTACTACATGTATCATACCAGACAGCATGGAGTACTACATGTATTATACCAGACAGCATGGAGTACTACATGTATTATACCAGACAGCATGGAGTACTACATGTATTATACCAGACAGCATGGAGTACTACATGTATTATACCAGACAGCATGGAGTACTACATGTATTATACCAGACAGCACAGAGTACTACATGTATTATACCAGACAGCATGGAGTACTACATGTATTATACCAGACAGCATGGAGTACTACATGTATTATACCAGACAGCATGGAGTACTACATGTATTATACCAGACAGCACAGAGTACTACATGTATTATACCAGACAGCATGGAGTACTACATGTATTATACCAGACAGCATGGAGTACTACATGTATTATACCAGACAGCATGGAGTACTACATGTATTATACCAGACAGCACAGAGTACTACATGTATTATACCAGACAGCATGGAGTACTACATGTACTACACCAGACAGCATGGAGTACTACATGTATTATACCAGACAGCATGGAGTACTACATGTATTATACCAGACAGCATGGAGTACTACATGTATTATACCAGACAGCATGGAGTACTACATGTATTACACCAGACAGCATGGAGTACTACATGTATTATACCAGACAGCATGGAGTACTACATGTATTACACCAGACAGCACAGAGTACTACATGTATTATACAGTTTGTAACTTTTACTAATTTGCAGCCAGCCTGGGTCACAGTGTCTTTGTTAAAGCGCAGAAATTGTCACCCACTTTGTCAGTAGCGGATTTAATGGGGGTGTGCGCAGCAGAAATATCTGAAGTATAGTTTATCATTTCTTGGGGGTAAAAAATTGCTACTACGCAAATATTTTTGCTCATTTCGATCGCTTACAATCTTACATTTATTGATAGAGTGAGCTAAATGCTGCAGAGTACGAGCTTGTGTGCTATATGCTGTTCAAATAACACCCTCAGCAAAATGTTACAAAATGAAACACACAAATTACTGACTTTCACAAAGTGTTACCTAATGAAAATGTTTCTGGTGTAATGCCATTTGCTCCGAGCATGGATCCTTGTAGCAGGTGGTTCATACCCAAACTAGTTCCATTTAATGCCCCTAAACTGGTCCCATTTGTTACCATAGACTTAAGAGGGTCGTCGTTCGAACCCTGAGATGTTGCCATATCTTTCCATGCTTGATGCATGTCAGTGGGTGACATTACACCTGAAATATACATGTACATGTACAATATTAGAAACGATGGAAGTTTGTAAAACATGATAATGATGTACTATTAATTCTAACTTGGTAATGAATACCATCAGGTATCATAGGACAATTTAACAATCAAGCTAAAATGAAGAATTATTTAACCCCCCAATAAATCATCAAGTCATTTCACATACTTAGAGTGAGTTACCTTAACTTATGACATGATGACCTAAAAATAAAAGCCTGGCCCCGATCTCCCGAAGCATCTCAAGTAGAAATCTCAACTCAAATTGAGATTTTGATAAATTCAAAGTCTGAATTTGTGATAAATACGAATCTAGAACTCTCAAAATTTTGCTGTAATAAACTCAGAATAATGTTTCTGTTTTGTTATAATTTTGCATGGAAACTATCTCAAACGGTAAGTGACAAAATTTGAGTTGAGATTGAGCTCAGATTGAGATGTTTCGGGAGATCGGGGCCAGTTCAACTACAGGTCCAGGTTGTCACTACCAGCAAAGTATGAGAAGCTTCTATAATTCATACCATAATAAATAAAAATGTAAAATCCATATAAATTCTAGAAATCAAAATTATTTCAGAGTGGTCTCCCTTGCACTTGGAATATATTGATACTTTAAGAACAGTATAAATTAAGGGAGGTTGTTATGTCATTGACTGCAAAGCCAAGCAGATTAGTTATACCACTAACTGTTTTAAAGGTCACACAAATTCCAGTCTCTGATTCTAAAAATAGTATCTACCAGCCATACATCTCTGCCATGAACAAACAAATACACAACTCAAACAGATGTTGACTAATCAGCGCAAATAACATAGAGCTATAAATCAATAAATATGACATTTGTTACCGCCTTATGTGATACTTTTATAGGCAATAATACCACATACAATAGGAAAACAACTAAGAATAATCAACTTATGCAGTTTGCTCAGCATGAATAACAGCAAACTAAAATATGTTTTTAAGTTTAATCATTCAAAGAAACTTATGTTTTGCAAGTTACTTCATTAAATTAAGCTTCAGTTGTTCAGTCAAATGACCTAATTAAGCTCAGTTCTGAAATTAACATGAGCTTACTAAGTTAATTAAATCATTAAACAAAACATTAGTTTTGCAAGTTGAAAAATTATCATTGTATTATTTACATACTCCAATACAGTTTAATATTATAACCCATGTGACATTTAAGAAGAACTCACATAATTTATATTATAAATGTTACAAAAAATTTCAAAAGCAAATTGGAGATGAAAATTAAAAAAAAAAAAGATTACGAAAGTTAATTAAAACACTAAAAATAATGTCTAATTTTAAATAGCAGACGCTTTATACAGTTTTACCACTTTCAATCAATGAAACATTATTTACAAAGGCTGGTCACGATAAATATTGATACAAATATTATACATACATTATGTGCATGTATATCATTAAGCTTTTGTAACTGTAAGTTACAGCTAGGTCAAGCTTAGAAAATGGCTTGTTGCATGACATTTTACTTTAATAAGGATCGAAAGTTGAGGCAGTCAGAAGTATACTCAGCTGCTACCCACAGGTAAATGTATCACTGACCTACCCACAGGTAAATGTATCACTGACCTACCCACAGGTAAATGTATCACTGACCTACCCACAGGTAAATGTATCACTGACCTACCCACAGGTAAATGTATCACTGACCTACCCACAGGTAAATGTATCACTGACCTACCCACAGGTAAATGTATCACTGACCTACCCACAGGTAAATGTATCACTGACCTACCCACAGGTAAATGTATCACTGATGAAGACTTTTTTTTACAGATGTTGATATATATAATTTAAAAGATACATTTCCACAAAAGTAGCTACATTTTCAAAGTAAAAATCAAAGTTTAAACAATGAATTAGCGCTGGTTGAGGTAAAATACTGCATGCTTTAAATGCAAAACTGTAATTTTGATCAGTTAGAACCTATTAAAAATAAGTGTATTAATTCACTGATTGAAAAACAACAGCACCTTAGTGTATATGTTTGTCTGGTCAGTTTCCTGGCAAATAAACCTTTCCATTAGATAATATAAATTTTATGTTTTAAAAAAGAAATTAATTCTTTTTCAACCAGGTCAAGTCCATTCAAATTCTTTTTCAACGATACATACAGTTGCCTGTACTCCTACCTGCTTTAAAACTAAACTGGGAGTACTTGATGGATTGTTAGTGGTCTGTTTGTCTATTTGTTTGTTTGCAATACCCAGCTTAAAGTCCTCTTGCTGCATAGATTACTAATGGTTCTTTAACATGCCTTGTGTACAGAACTCCTACAGATGATACAACTAACAATCTGAGGTATAGTCAACCATTTCATCTGTAGGTGGGTGGGTAACACTCTAAAGCATTTCAGAAACCAAGAAGTGCCCTGAGGCCGAAAATCAAACAAGGAACCTCTCAACCCGTAGTAAAGAGCACAACCCGCTTGATCACAGTACGTTACCCCTGCTAGTGGTCAAATGTTTGCAAAAAATAAATAAATTTAAATTTAAAATATGTATTACAATTCTTTGAAAAAATCCTCCTTTTCATATTTTAAGATGGTCAATTCCATGTGTTACCATTAAGGCCACTAGGGTAACTTTTATATGCAAAACAAACAATTTTCTAATTATGGCCTATAAACATATTAGTATTCGACTAAATTTACCGAAGATTTACAATAGGTATGAAATACAAAGCTGTTACAAAAATTATACCAGTCAACTTTCTCTTTTTTCTTAACTAGTTCAACCATAAGCTAAAAATAGCGCTAATCATCTGCATGATTAAACTAAATATGCTATTAAAACAAGTTAGACTGCATTTGAGACTCGTAGGTTTTTTTGTGTTTTTTTTTAAAAAAAACTCCGAGCAAATATGCCTTTATTTGTCTCTCAGCTGGCAGGCATATGAGTGCCTCCACCCGTAATTGAACCCGCATCGCCAGATAAGACAGCAATTGTGTTAACCATTGAGTTACACAAGCACACGACTCTTAGTATTGTTTATACTAATTTATTCTAGATTGATCGTGAACACAAGGTTTTTACAAAATATATCTATCACTCTCGACACCTCACTCATGATTGTATCCATCGCCATGAAGATATGAGACAGGAGAAGACATGTCATGTTTCCCTTTTATGCTAATTTGTTTATAAGCTAATCCAACAGAAACACTCGGGTACCAATTATAGTTCTTCTTTTGTACGACGCATCCACACAGTGTCAACCCCTGGGCCTCCCACACTTTAAGCGGAGGCTTCAATACTTAGTATACCACCTTCTTAGGCTATCAGGTCACTCGAAGTCAACAATACAATACATGTATGAGCTATATCATTTCAAATTTACGCCACTGCATGGTGACTATAGTACAATAAATAAATAAATCATTTAATTAGAACATTAAAGAATTGGAAGTATCATCAATAGTAACGCCATACAAGGTAAATTAAAAGAGCTCTTCAATAGGAGTTTTGTTTTGTACTCAGGATTAGTGTCATGTTGCTTATATCACCACATATTGACATTCATATCAAACTATTTTCAATCAATTCATTAATCTACAGATCAAGAGAAAATATAAGGCCATTACCTTTAAAAGTACTCCCAGGTACACAATGTATCAATCAATGGAGTTAAAAGTAACCTTGAAATTGAGGACACTCAAGTACAACATAATTAAAGGAGAAAATTATGTACATCGATTATGAGATCTCTAATAATATACATTTTTGTATATGCCATTCTGATCGACACATGAGTTTTTATTATGTTTGTTTGAATCATACTTAATTTTATTACACTGCTGGTTTTTTTTTAAATTTCATTCATCAATGAACAGTTAACTAAACTTGATTAGGTCACCATATTTGGCATTTCTTCCTTTCTGGGAACAAATCACCTTTTATGTCCCCGAAAAATGTTTACAGCTTATGACTTGATGAAAACAAGAAGTTCTTTCAACTAATGATCTAAGAAAAGGAAGTGTCATTTTCAAATGACTTATATTTGTGTAAATATATAATACATAATTATATTATATACTTAAAGAAGACAATATCATAATATGATATCATACAATAATGATGACTGTGACTTATTATATGTAGCGGTATGTATATTTTATGAGACAGGTTTGATAAAGACGACTGTCTTCGATGACCTGAAAGCTGACCTATTAACACGGTCAGTCTGGTCATTACAGTACCGGTCATTAGTTTGATTTAGGTGAATATGATTCTAGATAGTAGGGACAATTTGACCTGATCATGACGTTCTTGCATCGAATACAAAAAAAATCGCGAGCAAATTGAATTATGCAGTATCGGTCCTTAAAAAGTAGATTTGTATTTGTATAACACCTCGAGTGCCTTCTTATATTCCTCGCTTCTGAAAACATACAACCAAGTTATAAATATAGACAATATATCAGCTGTTAAATTACACTACTTGAAGGTCGAGGATCGGCTCAAATTCCCTGTACTATACTAGTATTGAATACATTGTAGCTGTGGCATGCTCTTAATGCAGTGACAATATGCTCTTAATTGTGGACAGTAAACCACATGATGATAGACGAAATCTGATGTTAATTATACTCTTATGTTAATTAGTTGATACATAACTTAATTAAGCAATAATTATCTTTACTAGGTGATAATTTAACAACCAAGTCATTATAGAAATTCAGCGATATATTAACAGACTTATTAAGGAATCAAAATCGATCAGGCAACATTATGTCAAATTTTGAGTGTACCATTTATATTAAGTATTTACATACAGAGGTCTGCTGTAATATTTTGCTGAAACATGGTTTATTGATTCATATACCACTGTTTATTATTAGCTAAGATCTTGTTTATTCCAGCCCAGGCCAATCTATAAAGCTCGCACTATTAATACTCTCCCATGTTTACACCAGTTTTTTACAAAATGAAGCATTGTTTACTCAGTTGCGGGTAACCAAGGATTTTGTTTACATCCGTTATTTACAAGAGCTAGGTTTTCGCTTGCAGGGGGAATTCGTAATTGAACTTATATTTATACAACATCACGAAACATAAACAATGCAAAGAAAGACATGAAGAGATAATAAATATATATACAGGCTAAAGTAGAAAACATGTTTGTATGCTCTTACATGAGACATTTGTTTTGGCGGGTAATGTTTAATCTTCGTTATAAGTAATATATTTCAGTGTGCCGTAAGTCAACACTAAACAAGTTTTGTTAATCGACTCTATATTGATGAGAACAGTATTTGTTTGCTAAGTCTGTTCAATTCTTTGATTTAAACAGAAAAGAAATCAACATTTACACTAGTTCAAGAATGGTACAAACAGGTTTTTCTGCTCAACGCAGAATTTTTCTGCTTTAACGTGCAGAAACAAAACAAAATTGTTTGGTTATCAACTAAACGTGCTAAGTAAAACATAATTAACAGTGCAATTATGGGGATACATATGTTTTTTCAGTACGTTGAGATGGGAAAGGGTTTTGTGCAAACAACAAGGATTTTCCTCTAAACTTTTGTTGATACAGCTTACAAGAAAACAAACAAAAACATTTTCTAAAGAGGCAGCTGAACAAATATGTTGCTGTTACAGGGTTTCCCAGCAAGCTTATGTAAGTGCTTAATGCCTGTCTGCTTGTCTTCCATATGTTCTTTTGGTTAGTCCATTCTTTCAGCTGCTTGCAATTCTTGGTCTATTCTGTTTGTCTTTCTTGCCATAAGTATGAAATTATTTCAAAACTGGACATGTGAGTCAATTTTTAAGGTGCTCGGGGGATTTGCAAATAAGAAGATCTTCAAGAATGTCTAAAAGGTTTCAGAAAAGCAAACTACATGATTTTCCATATTTAGACACTGATTTAAAGGGACATGCCCTGGAACTGAAGTGTCTTGAATAGCAATCAAATTGGTATCATTTTAATACCTAAGTCAAATAATAAAAACCCTGTAAAAAAGTTACGAAATATCCCGCTAATTTAAAAAAAATTTTTTTTCAAGAATATCTAAACATTGTTGTTGTCAATAAAAGGCTGACAGCCTTTTATTCAAATCAATATAAAAATATCGAAGCGCGCATTATAGAGTAAATTTTTAAGTCAAATTCTTCTTTGATTTTTAGGTAATAGTTGCTTTTGATAAACGCAATTTTGTTGTATGCAAACAAAGACACTCCAGTTTCTCGGCATGCCCCTTTAAGCACTTTTGTGCGTTATACAACCCATAATCACCTGAATGGCCAAAAATATAAACACCCATAGTGATTTAAAGGAATCCACACTAGGATTTAAGGCTCTGGGGGAAAGCTGATTCTGGTTTTAAGGAGCTGTGGTACGCACGTGTGTTGGATAGCTAAGCCAACATATGAAAACAAAGTAGGGATCTACAGTAACATATATAACATTGTTAGGAGGGGACACGAGAGAATTATGTTGACTAAATACGTATACACATATCACCTTTCACACACTAACATATATATTACATAAAAGTTCACTGTTTCTACCTTAGTTGTCAATACTTATCTGGGTCACACGTTAAAAACCACAAACATAACAAACAAACACAATAGTTGTTTATCTGATTGAAAAAATGTAAAATTGAGCAAAGTAAAAAAGTTAAGTTGATGAAGCATTCATCTGTAAAGCAATAACGTCCAAATATTACACCATTATGACATACTGTGTTTGTTTGCTCAAAGAACCATGTCGTACACTGGTTTCTTAGTATTAATGTATCTACCTCATAAATTTAAAAACGTTCAGAGTCTTAAATTTTGTTTCAGTTGAAAAATCAAATCAAAGGACATGTTGTACTTAACACAAGGTCTTGATAAGCACATATTTTTATAATCTGCAATATTAATATTATAAGAGTATTACTCAGGTGTCACATTGATACTGGTTATTTGTGCAACCTTTTTTTGGGTTGTTGCAATAGCTGAGTGGTTCATACTTGGCATAATGCGCCGTACAATACAGATCTGAATCCCCCTATAGGTGCAAACTATTTGTCCAGCTCAGTTAAATTTTGAGATGACCAATAATAAAACCAGAGTCCCTGTGTTGCACAAATGCTTTAAAAGAACTAATAAACATGCTGCTCTACTGGAAATAAGGCATAAATCGGCATCACACAATAAAATCTTCCCAAATTCTTAAACATTACTTAAGCATTCTCTGTGACGCGTTCCGACTACACAGGAATTACTGGAGGAGACGATAAATAGGCACAAATACATAAAACGGTAAAATTTATATAACTTAAGAAACAACAGAAGAAAATTAATGGCAACAAAAAAATCATCAAACTTTATTTTGGAACTTTACACGAAGATCAGATGATCATCTTTTCACATGACTTTAATTTTAAAAATAAATTTCTTTAATAATTCATGGGAGCAGTATTTAAGTTTCAGCCATTTATGAACTTTCCTCACATGAAAATATTTAATGGTTACCCAAAGGCACACTGGATCATGAATATTTGATATGCATTCACCGGATACAAGCATAAGTATTTTTGACTAAAATACTGCATGGAATAAATTTATAATGCCATGTTTAACAGTGCTAAAATTTGTGAGTTTGTTTCTTCTTGAAATTAAAGGTTTAATACCATATGTTTTAGTCTTATGTTTTATAAGTGTGTTACAGTAACCTTACCAGTTTTGTCCAGATCTTAAACTTGCTAATTTGCAAGACGAATAATGTTATGTAACAGAACTTCCATTACACAAAACAAAGGTGTAAGACAAAATTTTAACGTAGCTTAAAGGGTCTTGTAAATCGTTGTGATAACACATTGGTCACAGCATAAACATGATGCATTTAGAAATGAATAGAAACATGTCAGAAATGTTGTTGTTGGAGTGAAACCATAGTACAAGCACCAAGCAGGCATTCTCCGAAGGAAATTCGGCCATTTATCGGTTTTGATGCTGATCTCGTCATGATAAATACTTTTACATAAGGTCCGGCAGATCGGCGTTATCCTAGTTAAAGATCGTAGATAGTTGTGAGCGGTGTATTAAGGGTCACATTTACTGCATTCATTTGACTTGCTGACAAATCGAACAAACACGGAATCAACGCAATGCATGTACTTAATGCTTGTATCTTTAACAGATATAAACCTTGTTAGACTGTGTCATAACTGAGTCAGAATTATTCATTGATTGGTTTTTGCATGATTAACTCCAATGATAAATCTACTACCACTATGTTAAGTGTTTATGCAAACTACACCATTATCTAAAGGCACATTATATAATCATTATGACTTCCATTAAGTGCATGTAACATAAATAAATAAATTACAAATATGGTAGCGCCCTACAATCCAACGACACACAGAACCTGTGACAGCGCCTAGCCACCCATGCAAGAGTCAGACATACGATCAAGCAGAAAGATGAAACAGGCCAGACGGCCACTCATGGTTGGGGATGCCCCAAAAGGAGATCCTTTGTGAGCTAATGGATACAGAGATTCGCAGAATGCTTTTTATAGACTAGCCAATCAGAATCCCTGATTCACACAGAATTATTTTCACATGACCATGGGGTGAAGGCCACTATATAGAATGGCCACCATTTGGAATTATAACAAGGCTTACTCATCATTTTTTGTTTTAAATATATTAAAGGATATGTTCAGGTATTGAATGACTTCTTCTAAATTATTTTATTGTCAAAACAAGGCACATGTGCACTAATGTTCAGTAATTCAGATTCCCGAATCAACGCGATCACAGCAGCGCATACATTATATAATAAACGTACCTTGTTGTGTAGAGAATGGCTGCATGAGACAGGCTAGAAGAAGCTGGCGTTGTTGTACTTGTATCTGTTGAATCTGTTGCACTATCTGTTGTTGATGAAGCTGAAGCTGAAGGCGTTGTTCTGTATGTTTGCCATTGGTCTTCTTCTCTTGTACCAGTTGAGATTGTTGTAACAGATTTAACTGTAACTGTTCATTTAACTGCACCAATGCTTGCTCTTGTACCTTCTGTTGTTGTTGCTACGGAAACAAAAAACATCAGTATAACTCATTATTATAGTTTGAAATTCAATAAATGCAGAATTCTACACAAGTAGTGATGATCGAATTAAATGGATTTACAATTATGACTTATACACACAGCAGGCCCGCCCAGTAGGCCCACTCTCTGAAGAATTGGACAAAACAATGATTATTGTAAACAAATAATGCAATTGTGACACAATTTGTGATTTTTCATATATTATCTTACAGGTTACCATGGCAACTACTCGAGGCTCCAACTGTATCACATTATCATTATAATTCACTAAGTGTGCTAGGATACCACACTGATATCATCATCATCAACATCTGAGTAGCATTGACACCAGCAGTGACTAACTAAAAGGCTAAACACAGCCACTTATAATACTGCATGCCACCAATTTAATGAATGAGCAGTGCAAGACTATGTCCACTAAGTGTCCTAGCTGACAGTTGAGAGTGATAATACTGACAATAGCAACCCAGCTGACAGTTTAAAAGCATCTGTGCAAACAGCAGCAGTTACCACATATACTAACAGCAGCATATCGGCTATGTTGACATTCAAAGTGACTATAATGATGCTGACAGTAGTAACAGCAGCAGCTGCAGGTTATTATTATTATGCAGAATAGACAGAGCTATGCAAACAGGCATCAATTATGCCATCAATGCAGCATCAACTATGTCAATTAACAGCAGCAACTGTAGAGGCAGCATCAACCATATCAATTAACAACAGCAACTGTAGAGGCAGCATCAACTATATCAATTAACAACAGCAACTGCAGAGGCAGCATCAACTATGTCAATTAACAGCAGCAACTGTAGAGGCAGCATCAACTATATCAATTAACAACAGCAACTGCAGAGGCAGCATCAACTATATCAATTAACAACAGCAACTGCAGAGGCAGCATCAACTATATCAATTAACAACAGCAACTGCAGAGGCAGCATCAACTATATCAATTAACAACAGCCACTGTAGAGGCAGCATTAACTGTGTCAATAATAACAACAGCCACTGTAGAGGCAGCATCAACTATACCAATTAACAACAGCCACTGTAGAGGCAGCATTAACTGTGTCAATAATAACAACAGCCACTGTAGAGGCAGCATCAACTATGCTAATTAATAGCAGCAACTGCAGAGGCAGCATAGTGGGAACTATACCAACTGAGCAGCAACGATGTATGCTCAGTCTGTAGACCATGAGCAGTATTATATTAGTGCATTATAACTCTACATCATTTGATAATCCTCTAAATGTACCATAAGACATTCATTATAATTTGAAGGATATTTCTGACATGTTAGTTGCTATCTGATCCTGATCTATAGCGGATATACAAATATACATACAACTGACGTATAACAATAATTATTTTTACTATTTCTTAACGACATGTTTCAGATAATAATTTTTCACAAAATCCAAAAACCTACACGCAACATAAATTTTACCATTCAAAGAATCAGATATCTCATAATAAACAGTACAAAACACTAGAAATAATAGCATCATAAAAACAACATTAACGGATATTTATATTCACCGACATTTCAAGATCAACAACAAATACAGCATATCAGTACAACAAACAAGGCAGTGAACCACAACTTGATACACATTAGGATATTAAAATCTCATTAATTAACTAAAACAACATCCGCTATCATACAAATCCTATACTCTTGAAATAGCATCTTAAATACTCACACCAGAGAACAGCAGAAAAACCCATCTTTATTTACTGCATTTATGTAACAAAAAATGTGAAGTTATAAGAAGTACACTGCTGTTCTTATCCAGATGTAATCACAGATAAAGTAATAGGATTGAGCAAAGGCCTTTTCTATAGCATTTAAATTGTAACAAATTATTATTATCGGAAGGAAATTAACAACACAATTTTAAAACGATGAATAAATTAATGTATCGGCAATCTGTTAATATTATAATTTATGAAAACCCTATATTGATTTCAATAGGTTATTCATGATAAACATAATTGTTAGCAATTATATATTTTATATGCACACAGATTGACAAATTAACAATAAGCACATTGTTTTATTAGCGATATCGTTAGAGCTTAATTAGGACTGTAGTCAGCAAAAATTAACGTTATACATCATTATGGTATTATCTATGAAGTGTGAAAATTGTAAACAAATTATATAGGTCAAACAGATTGCTGAACAAGATTGCCTCGCATGCAGCCTTTAAAGGGATGAAAAACACATAAATGCCATTACAGATTAATTATAACTCATTTATATTAACAATCGAAAAAAATCTTACCAAATCCATGTCAGTATGTCCCGACAACAACGTTAAATAAAACGAGCATTTTTCTCCCAACCTTATATTGCTTGACTTGGCAAATTCAACTAATCTTCTGGTACAGTTTACTTTGAGATAAAATATTTGTTATAAACATAACAGATAAACAAAGTCTAGAGCTTTCAGCTTTGTTTACACAACATATGAATTTCCGTTTACAGTTTGTGATTACGAATCTCCTGCGAAAATCTTCTTCGCTTATGATTTATAAATCGTTACAGACATTTGCTAAAACTTTTCTCAATATATACTAGTATACCTAAGAATTTAATTAAGTGAATGGGTGCACACACCTAAATAATCTTCAGCAAAAAAAAACGCAGGCTGTAGAAATTTTAAATGTTTCATTAATTATTAATATCCTTTTACAAATTCAATGCATGATCTGAACATAAATTCCTGAATTTATATAAATTCAGTTAAACTTAGAAAATCTCACAAGCGTTACAAACACCCACAACACTGCAAACACACTCATAGTCCCTTTACAATATATATTGAGTTATATAATCGGCAAACACATCTTACATCATAAAACAACATACACAACCGATGATGAAAAACAACATAATCATGTTGAACTGGAAAACAACAGTAAACCATCTGTGAATGCTGAGAATGTCATGTAGACAGTATATTATATTATTTTAGACTCTAGCTGTGCTGCCGAGGATTTGTAAGATCATTTATAAACACATAAAATAGTGTTATTGTTTAGACATATGTAAAAACGATAAACAGAAGTTAAATACATTACAAAGGGTAATTCTTGCATTTACTTAAACTCCCTGAGGACCCTGCAAGGTTCAGAGTGCAACATTTTTAAGCTCTTCAACAGTACAACTCAATTAATTATATAGAACACTGATATGAAATTTAACTTATTTTTCAGTTTTCAACAATTTTCAGTCATAAACAGAATTAATTGCCACAGCCTCAGACACTCAGTTGACCTAGCCTAGCCTGAAGAATGTTTGACTAGTTGCATGTCAGAGACCAGGAGTCATACCTCAGGAGCGGTCCTGGGGGACAGTTTGACTACTCAAAGCACTGATCAACAAACCAGAATGACTCTTAAACTACTTCCCCAATATAACAAGAGATGTTTGTAAAACACAGAACAATTATAGTAATATCATAATTACCTAACCACAAAACAATAAAACCCTATATAATTATGTATGTCAATTAATCCTCAGGCCTCCAGAATAGTTGACCTGGTCAATATGAAATGCTTGCATGGATATTATAAGGACTGTACCTGAACTTGAATTAGATTATCAGGGCTTTTTTCACTGAATTGTGAAGAGGTCCAAGCCCTTTTGTTTTGTGAAAATTTAGTGCGAAAATTCTCAAAATTGTGAAAAAGTAGGCACGGAAACTTGTGAAAATTGTGAAAATCTTAACGCGATAAATCATCAAATTATGATACAAAATTTTTCAGATGTTTAGTTCATTTTTTGTCAACTTTTCCCAAGCATGCATATATCTATGATATAATACTTTATATCAAGTCCTGTACAGGAATATATGACTGTTATCTGTGATTTGTTTGTTTGGTGCTTTGTGGTGAAGTTGATTTTACAAAAAACATGATGCAAATTCTAATTGTGAAGGGGCCTTTTGGGTTTGTGAAAGGGGCCTATAGCAAATCGTGAAGGGGCCTAATATAGGCCCCTTGTATACAGTGAAAAAAAGCCCTGATTATACAGTACAACTTCTCGTGAGCAACACCCTTTGGGAAACACCAAGTTGGGTGTTGTATAGAGTTTGTTCTCTAGAGAGGTTACTATGGTTACTTCTGGAACTAAATAATCATACTGCTTAACAGCGGTTGCTGCTCTATGATTGGCCGGCTACACCAGAGAGCTGGCTGCACCACAGAGGTTGCACTGCACTGTTCAAACGATTTTTGTCATTAAACAACATTGAGACCAGGACTTATACTTCCCCAATTTTAATCCACAAAATGAAAACAAATTAATAAATAGAGGATATTTGTTGACTTTGGTGTAAGATCAAATTTTATTTCACTGAGTGATCACAGAAAATCAAAATTTCAAGAGTGGCATAGCCACGAGTGAAAATTTTATGTTCTGTGATTACAAGTGAAAATCAGTTGATCTTACACCAAAAATCAACAAAGTTTTTGTTTATTATATGCAATTTCTCTTTAAAATGTCCCATAATTGGCTTAATTGGAACGTCACGACCTAAGAAGTATGATGTCATGATGACGTAACGCATATTTTAAAGCCCGGCTTCATTGATGTTACATTTCTTTTTCTTCATGGTACTGGAACCTGAGCTTCTAAATTAGTGAAAATAACAAAGTGGTAATTTCACTGTTATTTTCACTGTTATTTTCACTGAAAAATCTCCATAATCCATTGATAGCAAATAATAAATTAAGACAATAACTAAATATAAACATCTAGTCAGTTTTTTTATCTGTTTTGAAAAAGTGAGTTGGACCTGTTTTGCGCTCAGCCATCGCATTATGGAGCCCAAAATGCAATTATAACCCTGACGTAAAATAACATCAACAATCTTTATTATTTATTAATTTAGTATTAAATGTAGCTGAACTCTCTATATATGGAATAGAAAAAACCCACATTAAATCAAAGTCATACCATAAAATCACAGTTATACAAAACATTTATAAATATTAATGAAAAAAATTCATTATTCAAACAGTTCTGAAATTTGAATAAATGTGAATATTTGTTGAATTTTACATGAGATTTGTTTTGTTCAGATGTGTATGATGCAAACATTGTTATTTACAACCGTTGTATTATAAAACACCTAACAATTGAATCTGTGACTTTCAGATTTACAACATAAAGGAAATGGAAATGTAGAACAGGTTTTGTTCATTCATTTTGTCATTGTAAAGCAACTTGATCATAGTAGTGTATGTAGCCTTAATTGTAACATAATACTCAATACATATAGCAGCACTGCATGGGGGACTCTTTTCGTTTTGTGTTTGTTTGTTTTTGATCAACTGAGACAGTGCATGGTCTATCAATTTTTTCCCTGCCAGCTAGATTAGCCAATAACCTCAGACTTATACTGCATCACCCCTGTTGGGTATTATGTGAAGCATGTCATCCTTGAGGATGTTAAGAGTTCTGCACAGCAGCAACTGCCAGGTACAAGGCTGTATTGACAGTAACACAGCCTCACTTTAGACCTGGTCTGCTCAGGAAGGCCGTTCATGTAGCTTAAAATGAGTATCCTCCCAAGTAGTGACCTTTGGGGTACTCCAGATGTATAATCAATCCTGAGTCAAATATTTCATTTGCTAGAAATTAAAGGCCTTGATCCAGGCAAGTGTGCTACCCCTTATTCCATACTGATGGAGCTTGTATAGCAACTTTGTGGGACTAACCTTGTCAAAAGCCTTACTTAAGTCCAACAGAACATCTGTTTGGAGGCTGTTTGAGCAATTCCTAGCCATGTCTTCCACAAGTTACACCCTTAAACTAACTAAAATCACTAAGTGCTCTAACCAATAAGCTCACTCACAGCTCTGTATTCCATTGAGCTTACTAAATGCACTTCCTTAAAGCTCCCATTATTAATTAGCTTACCAAGACCTGGCCTCAATTCTGACTGCCTTAAATACGGGTTCTACTGATTTTTAGTGAAAAGCCATTTTTGTAAAGAATATAATTCATGCCGGACCATTGTTCTGTCATCCATTTTTCTTCTTTGCTGAAGGATTACAACAGCTCTGAAACATAATTGCATCCTTCCCGACAGGTTTAGGGTTGCTAAATAGCTAGGACAACATTGACATCACCAATAAATCTGTGTCAATTTATTCCATACAGCTCTGTAGCATTTGAAAGCTGTCTACTGATAGTACTATAATGTTTAATTGACAAACATTTATTCACACCAATTATAATATAGCATATACCTCACAATGATCAACAGATGCTATTGTTCATAGAAAAAATAAAAGGATTTCTCATGTCATACACACCTACATTAAATTTAATTTATATAGTACCATTATTAAAATTTATAGTGTATGTTCTATTATTCAAATTTGTTAAATTTAATTTATAGTGTTCATTTATTCAAATTTGTTCAAGTACAAACATCCATGGATCTTATTAAATCATTCTGAAAATAATTTCCTGGGTACCAGTCGAGCCCTAACAATCATTTCTATTTTGACAGCAAGAAAAGGTCAAGGAATGCACATTGTCCGCACCAAAGACCAGATACTAAATGCGCATGTCCTCAGTATAGCAAAATATATATAAGTCATAGATTACACAGAGTCTTTAATCATCATGCAACTGATTTCATACAAGTGCATTTTAACAAGACAAGACACAAGATATTTAGTCAGGGATTGCACAGGGCCCTTACCAAAACAAGATATTTAGTCAGGGATTGCACAGGGCCCTTACCAAGACAAGATATTTAGTCAGGGATTGCACAGGGCCCTTACACAAGACATGATATTTAGACAGGGATTGCACTGTGTCCTTACCCAAGACAGAAGATATTTAGTCAGGGATTGCACAGGGCCTTTAAACAAGACAAGACAGAAGACATTTGGTCAGGGATTGCACAGGGCCTTTAAACAAGACAAGACAGAAGACATTTGGTCAGGGATTGCACAGGGCCTTTAAACAAGACAAGACAGAAGACATTTAGTCAGGGATTGCACAGGGCCCTTACCAAAGAAACGATATTTAGTCAGGGATTGCATAGGGCCCTACAAAAGACAATATATTTAGTCAGGGATCACACAAGGCCCTTACCAAAGACAAGATATTTAGTCAGGGATTGCATAGGGACCTACCAAAGACAAGATATTTAGTCAGGGATCACACAAGGCCCTTACCAAAGACACGATATTTAGTCAGGGATTGCACATGGTCCTTAACCAAGAGAAGACACAATATATATATAGTCAGGGATTGAACAGTAGCCTTTTAACCCCAGACAAGATACAATATATTGAGTCAAGGATTTGCACAGGGTCCTTAACCAAGGCAAGATACAAGATATTTAGTCATGGATTTGAGCAGCAGACTGTCATTGGATTAACCCAAGACAAGATAGAAATATTTAGTCATGGATTGCACAGGGTCCTTGACCAACAAAAGATACAAGATATTTAGTCATGGATTTTTATTCTACTCATGACTAATAGAATGAATACATTGAAATGAAAATGAAAAGAAACCATAAAATGTCAGGTGAGGTTATGTGTCACTGAACTCGGTCTGCAAGCGTCTCATATACATGTGTATCTTCAATTGCATGCACGTCTCTCAATATTATAGAAATACAATATAAATGTTTATGATATTTATTACAAGCTGGTAACACAGCAGAAACAGTATAGCTTTCGTGACAAGCTGCGCAGTGGTAAAGGATAAACAAAGCAACAAATCAAGCATTCAGAAGTACATGTTTTAACATTACATCTAGGGCAGTAAAAACCGTCAATAAATAGACATAATCAAAACAATTATATAGCAGACTGGATAGTAAATTACAGCATCATCTATCAATTAACCAACAACAATACCGCAACAACAATACCGCATGGTAAACAGAGACCTATTTTAAATTACTACCAGCAGCTACCCCATGCTTCAAGGCCAAAAGTAGAGATATTGTTTGTTTCCTCTTCCCTACCATAAAGTGAGCAAAAACTCCCCTACCCGAAATATTTTTTTCCCTCAGGATTTTTTTTTTATTTATTAATAATAAGAAAACGTCAGGTACAAGAGTATGACAACTAAATAATTGACAATAAAAAGATATTTTCAAAAAAAAATTATTTACGTTCGTTCCTACCTACCCAACCATATTTAGCCAGGGTCGGAAAGGGGAAACAAATAATATTTTATTTTTGGCCCAATGTATGTGTGTCATGAGTGTAGACATTACATTGTTTTGTACTATTGTTTTCCTCAAGAAGAAAGTGCCAAACACTAGGGATAAAACATCTCTATACTTAATATACTATAGTGCTTAAAATTGCAGAACTACAACAGTGTCATAACAGAGGGTAATGAAGCAGTATTATCTACCTGAGAAACATCATACTGTCTGTAATATTACATTCTTGCATCACATATTATATGTAATCTAATCAAACTCATTCATACACATAACATATACGATATACGATAACAATTATCATACAAACACACTCAGCATACTACCTCTTCAGAGCAACCACTAACTGGCAGATACATATTTTGGCTGTTGTAGAGCCGTTGTTGCTCTAGAGAGGTGAAATTGATATCAATTATTCATCAGATTAAATTGATAATTGATAGCTAAATTAACTTAATCCTGACCTTTAGGCATGAATTATAATTATTACATTACATAAGGTTCTTATTTAGAATACATGTATATTAATTTTCATGATCACATTGATTCAATTAGTTGGTCATTCTGATCGATGTGTATTTGTGGTGCACCTTGCACCATAAACCAAAGTCAAAATACGGTCATGAACTTAAATGTCAACTGAGGGGTGCTTGTGATCGAGAGGTCTCGGGTTTAATTCCTGTTTGAGTCCAAGCTAAATTTCTCTGAGCAAGACTATAGAACTCACAGTGCCAAGTGTAACAGTCAACTTGTGATTCAATGACTGATCGTCTTATTGACCTGATTCACTACTTATTATAATGGAAGTAAAAGAGACCAGAATTCATAAATATGGCAGTGCACTAAGTTGAATAATACCAGTAATAAGACAACTCAACATGTTTTAGTGCTTACCTCCCTTGTCAGGTAATTACATAATAAAACCTACCCCCCACCCACCCATTGCAGAGTTGTTCATGACACAAATGACAGGTTAAATCAAATTCATGTCATTAAAAGCAACGTAAAGCATACAGAATTAGTATTTATATTTGTATTCTTTTATAAAGCTCTCAAGGAATAAACATTCTTTTTGTTTATCAAATAAAAAGAAAATAAATTATGATTTCTATCAGCTGGGATAAAAAATGTGAAGTTATTTGTCGAAGCAATTAAACCTGAAAATAATGACGATATTATGCCAAAGATTGAAGGACTTATCGATATACATTTCTATCTTTAGAAAAACTAAACTTTACGGGGGTCTTGTGCGCCTAATTTGGTTTCAGTAAATAACAATGTTACCAATGGAGTAGCATAAACAACAAATAAACTTATCAATTATTATCAGTCTGGGCCGAGTATATAATAAAGTGGAAATTAATCATTATTATACAAGGTTTTACACGGCAATAAAAATGTCCAAAATTATAATGTAACGTTCAAAGTACTTAATCACTCAACATAGAAAGACAATTTTTTACGAAGACACCTACGCCTTTAATGTCCCTTGAGTACCTGATACTGCCAAGTGAAGGATATTTCAAAATAGAAGCTTGTATTTACACTAATACAATTCAAATTTCTCTTTTCTTCAAAATAAACATTTCATCAAATTTTATCAGATTGAAAGCTAACAATAAATTACAAGTTGATTGTAAAACTAGCGTAGCTCCCTCCAGACACAGGTAGCGCTAAGGACAGTGTTGCACTTATACCTTTAAATGCACTTGAATACAATTGTAGTAGGCTGAAAATACCCTACAATGATCTCTCATTCTTAATAAAGACTCTCAGGTAAATTATGGTATCACCGTTTGTTGAATTATGACTACAAACGAACTATCCCGCAGTTTATGAAATCTGACTTTACAATGGTTTTAAAAAAAGATGTTTTATATAGAAAAAATCAGCATAGAATGCTTATACTTGAAAAGTCTCATAATGACGTCATCATCACTCGAAGCCTGTCATTCACCCTGCTATCTGTCAAACCAACTGTTCTCTGTCAAAACCTGTTCTCTAACAAACCATCTGTTCTCTAACAAACCCTGCTCTCTGTGAACCTCTGCCAAACCCTCATGCTCTCAGCCAAACCTCGAATGTTCTCCTTTGCCAAACCTATAATGCTCTCCTTTGACAAACCCTACATGCTCTCCTTAGCCGAACCCTGAATGCTCTCTGCCAAACCTTGAATGCTCTCCTTTGTCAAACCCTGAATGCTATCTGTCAAACCTTGAATGCTCTCCTTTGTCAAACCATGCATGCTCTCTGTCAAACCTTGAATGCTCTCCTTTGTCAAACCCTATATGCTCTCTGTCAAACCTTGAATGCTCCCTTTGTAAAACCCTGAATGCTTTCTTTTGTCAAACCCTGAATGCTCTCCTTTGTCAAACCCTGAATGCTCTCTGTCAAACCTTGAATGCTCTCCTTTGTCAAACCCTGAATGCTCTTTGCCAAACCCTGAATGCTCTCTGACAAACTCTGAATGCTCTCCTTGTCAAACCTTATGCTCTCTGTCAAACCTTGAATGCCCTCTGCAAAACACTACATGCTCTCTGTCAAACCTTGAATGCTCCCTTTGTAAAACCCTGCATGCTCTCTGTCAAACATTAAATGCTCTCCTTTGTCAAACTACTTGCTCTCTATCAAACCCATTCACTGTGAAACATAATTGTTCCTTATCAAGCCCCGCTCTCTGCCAAACACTCCTCTCTCATGTTTTTTTTTCTCAATCTCATTTTTAGCACCAACTGACAGAATCAAAGCTGTCACCAATAAAATCAGGCAGAGTAAATAACTGCACACATTGATTTTATAATTAAATCAACGTTGATATAGGTATAGATTCCTACACATAGATCTAAATTATGGATGTTTTATTCATAACTAATAGAAGCTTCATAAGGTAACTAATTAATTTAGTGCAAATTAAAATTAAATTACACGATAATGGAGCCATTCGTTCATTAATTTAGTATGCAGTTCAATGTAATGGTATATTCTCTCACAAAAATTTATGAGAAACATTAAATGAAAACCTAAGCCACTTTCATCATGGCACAGCAGGTTTCCAATCACTGGATGTTATAATTTAAAATTATCGGACAATATTTTCTTCTGAACTCTCTTCAACTCTTGTTGTTGTGGTGGTTGTTGTTGTTTTCACCTAGAACATTGCGCTAAGAGTTCAATATCTTAGAGCATCAACATTTTATAAATCACAGCATATAATAATGGAGTGTTGATGGTTTTGTCACGATGACTTGGTCTGATAAGGCCAGAGTTCTTTGAATATATAAATTGTTACTCAGACTCTCATGTCCAATTTTTTGTCATTTTAAAAAAAACATTGGGGTTGGGGTCATGATGGTGAACAAGTATGCAAAGTATCAAAGAAAAAGGTACATGCGTTTTGAAGATATTTGAGGTTAAAAAACTTGTACCTGAACTTCAACATTTGCATTTCCAAGTCGAAAAGGGGGCATATTTTTAACCAAATGCTTGAAAAAGATTCCTACCCCTGTGTAGGACTCTTGGGAGTCATGATGGTGAACATGGATGCAAAGTATCAAAGCAATAATTATGCCAATGCACTTTTAAGGTATTAAGAGGTTTAAAAACTTAAATTTGTACCGAAACTTTAACATTTGCACTAAGTTGAAAAAGGGGTCATAATTTCAACAAAATGCTTGATAGTGTTACCTACTGAGAGACCTGCTTGTGTGTTTGGGTCATGATACTGAACAGTATACAAAGTATCAAAGCAATATGTCAAAGGACTTTGAAAATATAAGAGGTTAAAAAACCAGTACCTAAAATTTAAAATTTGTACCGAAACTTTAACATTTGCACTAAGTTGAAAAAGGGGTCATAATTTCAACAAAATGCTTGATAGTGTTACCTACTGAGAGACCTGCGTGTGTGTTTGGGTCATAATACTGAACAGTATACAAAGTATCAAAGCAATATGTCAAAAGACTTTGAAAATATAAGAGGTTAAAAAACCAGTACCTAAAATTTAACATAGGCATTACGCCGACGCCAACGCTCGGGTGACTGCAAGACTAAGCTCCCCTTATTCCTCGAATAGTGGAGCTAAAAAGTTAAACACTCTGGCCTTATATGGAATTAAATGTGGAAGATGTGTTTATTTGCTGATACCTTAGGGTTTAATGCTAAGAATTGCTAATACACAGTGGACAGTTGATTTGGTCAGTTTTCCAGGGATTTATTAATAATCTATCTAGTACTGATAATCAAATTGGTGTTTTTATGGTGCTTAAAAACACAGTAACGTTCATCAATATTTCAGTTATATAATTATGGCTAAGACAGCAAATCTATTTCTTGCTCAATGGTTTATAAATCTGCTTTCTTTCAATGTTTTTAAACAAGTGTGTCTTTCAATATTTTTAAAGCAACCTTTACACAAATACATGAAATTGCCATTTTACCAAATAATTCATGAAATGGTATACCATGATCAAAAATAAACATTCTACAGTATACTGATCATAATAAACAACCCTTGAAAAAAAACAGGTCACAAGCATCATCAACATTTTATATAACCTAAAAAGTGTACATCAATTATAATCATACATAATTACTTAATCAAATAGTGTACGTTTAAGCATATTCTATGGTAATGAAAAATTAAGAATTAATAACTTGATTTAAAATACTGAGGGATGAATACAAAAGTAAGGTAACATGGTTTTCTGTGGATACACAGATACAATCGTTCTGCGTCATTTACCCAGCGTTTTAACGGATGTCAGCTTCATACCCTTTATTCCAAATCAGCCATTTCACCACTGTGCCATAAACATTAATATTTTATTACTTTATATGTTTGACAGAGGTAAATCGATAAATAAGCATTAAAACAAAGTCAAACAATGACATAACTTTGAGTTATTACTTGCATTTTGCCAGATATTATTTGGAAATATATCTGTTTACACTTTTCCAGAATACATAATGTACCAGTATTTAAGAAATAATGGATATGCAACTGTGTTTTATCGTATAATAAAGCACGGTCACTTGTTCGGATGGGTAGCAATTAAATCATGAGTACGTACTTAACTAAGGACACTACAGTACAACCTACCTAAAGGGGCCCTCTGTAGAACAACAACCTCTGTGTAACAACACCTTCAAAATTTCCCTATAATTTACTATAAATTTAACCTCTGTAGAGCAACAACCTCTAAACAATGACCAATATTTGTTGCTCTACAGAGGTTGTACTGTATATTAAAAACACCTGTATCAAACAGCCAACCGTGTTAAGCAAACATAATTTTGATAACTTTTTACTGACTGGCAGCTTATGATAAGTTTAATGACATTACTATATCATTAAGCTATGTATATATTTACAATATAAATGAAGATGTATGCAATAAATAAATGGCCGATTCATTCATATATTACAGTACACTGATGGATTAAATATCTTTGAGAGATATTATACATGTTATGATGTCACAGTGGATTTAACATTCTGTTTATTATAATTCCTTAAAGGAATCACACAATATGTAGGAAAACCGAGCTTGAGTTTCAACTAAAAAATGTAGTACATGACATGCAAATACACTTTTTGTGAGAAATTGATGGTATTTACATCATTTTTAGCAAGCGGATGTTCATCAGACAGATAATATGTAAACATGTTATATTCTTTACTCAGGTACCAGGTTTGTTTGTTAAACAAGCAAGCAGTTTATTTTGTTGTAAGTAAAAATGTGCGGGCTTGTTAAGCTGGAGATCTTAACGATGATAGCAAACATTCATTGCATAAACTGATGTGTGGTTCATTTCAACAAAGCCCATATAAAACAGAAGGTTAAAAGTTGCCAGAAATATAATTCATTATATATTGTTAAAATACTTAGTTTAAAGAAATTTTTAAACAGATGGGTTCTTCCGCATACGGAAATTATCATGAAGAACATGTGAATGTAGAAATTATTATGAAGAACATGACTGTGAATGTAGAAATTATTATGAAATTATCAACCAAGAACATGTGAATGTAGAAATTATCATGAAAAACATGTAAATGACTGTGAATGTAGAAATTATTATGAAATTATCATGAAGAACATGTGAATGTAGAAATTATCATGAAGAACAATATTGTAAATGTAGAAATTTAAAAGTACGAAATACATGTGAATGTTGAAATTAGTATGAAAAACATATAAAATCGAACTAATTTCTTAGAGCATAAAACATAAGTTTGGTTTTGTACAGGTAAACACATCTAGAGGGGAAACAGCTGGCCGCCCCCTTCAATATGGTTTGAAAACCAGAAAATAGACTGATGTTTACTTGACCTATATAAAAGCATCATTTTCATATAATTTATGACTATATGTACTTATATTATACCTCAGGTAGGGCATTAGGTATAAAACATTTAAAACTGGGATATTTGAAACAATCGAGGGTATCAAATGTACCCAACAAATACAGGAAATATAATATTATATGACAACGTCATACTCTAGATCTATGGAATCTGCACCATTCAGATTTATGCAAATTATGATGTATCTATGTCACTAAATACCACCACGGAAAAAAAACAAGAATTGTATAATAAACCTAAAGTAGGTCCTGAAACCGGATCATCTAGCTAAATGTATCATTTATTTAATGAAGTGTTAGCACTCTGTCAGCTGTGTCAGCATTCTGTCAGCTATATCAGTACTCTGTCAGCTGTATTAGCACTGTCAGCTGTGTTAGCACTCTGCCAGCTGTGTTAGCACTTTGTCAGCTTTATTAGCACTCTGACGGCTGCATTGGCACTGTGCCAGCTGTGTTGGCACTTTGTCAGCAGTTTTAGCACTTTGCCAGCTATATTAGCATTCTGTCAGCTTAATTAGCACTCTGTCAGCTGTGTTAGCACTCTTTCGGCTGCATTGGCAACTGCATTAGCACTCTGTTGTTAAAGATGGTCAGGAGTTGGGATCTATGCTAGACATTGGTGATCTGAATACCTTCACCATTAGCACACTGTTACATAAAGGGGAGCAAAAAAGTTGAATCAAAATATAAAATTGATTTATTAAGTCTTACCATGACGACAGATTGCTGAGCCTGAAGGAGTTGTTGTACATGAGGGGGCATAGCAGCCCCTTGTTGTGTGATCAACATCTGCTGTAACTGATGAGGTGAGAGACCATGTTGTGCTGCTAACATCAGTAATGACTGGTGCTGACCTAAACTGCTAAGACTGTCCAGTAAATCTAAGGAAGGCTCGTCCATAGACCTTGACTTACGCTTGGATGATCCAGCACTTCCTGTAACCTTCATATCATCATGAGGTGAAGCCTGTCCCTGAATATATATAACAATGCGTTAAACAGAATTATAACTTACCTATTAAATACACGCACTGTCTTTTAACAGCCTGGGAGATGACAAAGAAAGGATGGGCGTGGGGTCAGGTGGAATGTTGGGACACACACAGGAACAATTGTGGTCCTTTGGTGATGGCCTTAGGGGCAAAGCAGCCCAAAGAGGATTAGGTAGTTGGTATGTATTGTTTGTTTTGACCGGACCTGACATCCCAAGTATTAAACCAAGAAATCCATGGTCACTGACAATTAAATCCTCTACAAATTCTTTAGCCAGTCATATTAACCTGACATTGGACAAACCATCGGTTATCTGGAACTGACTGTGCTATGTGTCAACTAAGCAAGGGGATAATATTGTTTCATTTTTAACGATTTTGTCGCGGCTTGGGATCAAACCAGAGACATCCTGCAATTAACCAAAAACCTCATGCAATTGAAGCAGACACTTTACCTCTACAAACTCTCCTTAGACAGCAGCATTACCTAAGCAGCAGTGTCATCAAATTCAAACCAGTAGATATTAACATCAGTATTAACTTTGGTGCTCAATTGCCCTACAGGTTCAGTACCCAAGCAAGATAAGAATATAACCTACATTATGAGCCAATGAAAACGCCGATTTTGGTGGTTAAATGAAAATTTAATCATTAAAATTTTCTCTTCGCTCGCTCTGCCCTTTTTAATCATTAAAATTTACTTAATATGTTCTAACTATAACTTAAATGTTAAACTCTGAAACCCACTATACAACTTAACTGCTGGACTCAATTACTTTTATATTATAATTACCATAAAACAAGCATCCTTGAAGTATTACATCAGTGACTATAGTCCAATCACAGACAAACATGTAAGATTCAGACCGAAGAAATGAATGCTGGGTGAAAGAGAATTACTTCAAATGGAACCAGGAAATCTGTTGGAATTCCTAAATTTAAATGCATCTCTTACATTATCAAAATAATCCTCATTTTTATCACATAAAATCAAAAGTGAAGTATCATATAAAGCACATAATGTTTCTGTCTGCGAAACATACTTACTACTTATTGCATGTGAAGAAAATATTTACTTAGATTTTCAAAATATTGAAAGCAAATCCTCTTACAGACAAACATTAATATTCCATTATAAGACAGTGATCAGTCTGCCTTTAAGGGATTCAGATTGAAACAGAAATCTTACAAGCAGACAAAGGTTCATGATCTATAGTTTCTGTGAGCCTAAATGTACACAATGTACTTAAACATACAGTTCAACATGTCTTCATCATACACCCGTGCAATAAAAAATAATAATAACGCACACTTATATTATGCACAGCATCATCCAATTTTTCTGACCTGTTGCCTGCTGGTCATCTGCTTGACCGTTAGTAATGTGACCAGTCTATTTAAATTTGCATACAGGTAAATTTAAGCTATATATTAAGCTGTGTACGTACCATGCGTACACATACTGTTGAATTGTGCTGTAACAACATAATTTTTACAAAATTTACTGTTATAAATCTAATGACTATTCTACCTTTTTCATATCATCGACCCACCCAATAAACAGGTTGAAAAAATTGACTTACACATGCCTGCCTGCATTCATAATATATAATATGCAAATTATGTCATTTGACATGATTAAATGTTGATCAAGTATAACATGCTTGATTGGTCCTCTAATTCAAACAATAATGTTGTAAGTTTTGTAACCTCTCTTTAAGGGGACCTCTTAAAGAAAAATAAACCTTCATGCAATCCTTAAACCTCTGAGATTTGAACTCTTAGTGGTATTCTAAATGAAGGAACAAGAGCATTCATATATCAGAAACCAATCAGCATAAAACAATTAAGGGAGTCTTCTTTCTGAGCGAGTAATGACTTTTAAATTATCATTGTTTTCAATATTACCTGTAAATCATCATTGCATCGTACTGCATGGTACCTAATTACCAATCGAAAGGAAACACCCAAAACGTCTTCAATTTAAAGTCAATAAACGTTCAAACTAAAAAATTAAATGTGCAAAAACCTAATTTGCACAAACACGACAATTGTCTCAAAGCTAGGGCATCGACAGTCGCCAAAAGACAATTATAAACAAATGTTTTTGTTAAAGGTGAAAGAAATGGCACATTCTAAAATTCATGCCCCATAAAAACAACATCACAGCAGAGCTTACAAGTAGCATTAACATCATTTAATGTTGCTTAACAACAATTTTGCAGAATTAACCTCCTTTGATCATTTATGAGTTAGTAGAACATATTGTGTTGTTTTTCGGCATTAACTTATTGTTGTGTAGTCATGGATCTTGATACTGATAAAAACAATTATAATGCAATGAAATGATGTCATAATTGCAGAAATGTACTATTTAACTGATCTTGACTATATTTTCAACCATGCGTATATGTTTAAAGATTATTTGTACAATGTAACCCAAGGTATGTATATAATATCAGTACTTTACCATCAATTTTATACACATCTTAATTACCTTTCTTCTTAGAAATCAGTATAATCATTCGACCTTTTTCACTTATGTATAACACAGTGACAACGCAAGTTTATATTTTATAAACATGTTGAAAAGATGAAAACAAAATGATAACGTGCAATGATCCTGATAGGCTCAATGTTGCAAATAATCACTTAAAACTTCTAGTAGTAATTTACACAATACTTTTGAAACCCAACCATAAGATTTTTTCATTTCATAAATACTCTCAAATATAAACTTGCAGAACAACTTTAACAAGAGGAGGCATCAACACTAATGCCGGGGTGGGGGGGCACAAACCGCTAAAAATGGCACATCTAGTTTTTCTGTGTTTAATGTTACCACTGAAAACTTTATGCCAGACAAAACAAACTGATCCAATGTGGTTAGCAGACACAATAAACCAGTCTTTGATTCTGCTTTCTCATAATGCATAAACCTGGCAATAATCTTGTTTTCAAAGCATAAAATACATCAACAATGATCTTAGCTTATGTTGTTGTTGCTCACTAAACATTTCAATGTTTTTAGTAAGTTACCGTATTCACCCAAGTACAGCATACAGCTGAGTATTGGAGCCAGGTAAAGAAAGATGTGCTCAGGTGAGCTAAAAAGTCAAATATCAAAAAGAGTGAAAATACGACTAAAGAATATGACTGTTCCTGATTTGCCGATCATAGGGAGACTTTGAAAAGGTCTAAATCAGCGTAAAGGACCTGTCAAATTTTTTAATACATTCTGGGTTGATAAAAAGCATGGGTGAAAGTTGGAAATTCTAAAAAACCTGAAATCCTATGAAATTGACAATTAGTTTTATATAGGAAAATGACAGAAAGAAAATACTTTTTGGTACACTAAAAATCCTGAAGTTCAGGCGTGAGTCTGAAAACTTTTACCAATGTAAAAGCGCGGGCCATACATGGTTGAATACGGTAGCAGGCCTAAATTAATGCAAAGATTGATTTACCTGAGAATGTGTGTCTATGTCACCATTAGCAACACTGGAAGGAGAATTTGTGAGACTGGTTCCTACATCGCTACAATGTTTCCCCTCAGTACTCAGGTTCATAGCAACTTCCTCCTCAGTGGCCATCTTCACATCATACTGAAAATATAAACATATAACTATTGTGGTTATACTGAAATAATATCACATATTCCGTGATAATACTCAAATATGTTTTTACATTAGAGTTTTAATAAACACCGTTTCTGAAACAATTTTTTTTCAGTTATAAAAAAAAGTATGGCGGCTGATTTCCCTAACCAGTTTTCCTGGACTGTTTTCTTATTACCATGCAGCACTAACTTTCTTTTCCACAAGGAACTGGCAACTTCTGCACATGTGGAAGAAAATCAAAATTGTTGTCAAATTTTCATGGAAGGGTTACCTGCTGCAATTGAGAATCAAACCTGGACCACTAATGTTACAAACCTAAATGAAAAAGATGCGAGCTGTATTGTGATAAAACTGAGAAAAAAATACTGTATGTATAATAATAATAATATAATAATAATAATAATTAATGTCAAATTGGTACAAGTATAACAATTATATTTCAAAATATACACAAGATTTACTTTTACTCATAGAATATAATAAAAAATCAAACAATAAAAATGAATGTCCATTGTTTTTAAAACAAAACATCCAAAACCTGCTTACAAAAACAAAGAAATCAGACGATCAATGTTTACAGGTAAATATTAAAAAATATTTCACGGTGTAATATCTTGAATACATTGTTTAGCTGATATGTTAATTTTTTAAACACCTCATGATTTGTGCTTTGTCTGATAATTTTTTATTGGTATCAAATGTCACAGATGAATTTTGTAATTTATGTAATTAAGTTAATTAATTTTAAACAATCTAAAATAACAACGTGACTGTGAGCATGTTTAATAAGTCTTAATTAAATTATAATTGAAAACAGTCTAAAAGATAAACAACACTAAATATGCCACAGAATTATGTCTCATGAAATTATGTTACGTCTTAAAATACTGTGACAAGCAAAGTATTTATATTAATTATTACTTATTTTACAACAAACATAACTTGTGACAAGATGAAAAGAAAATAATTCCTGTAAGAAAATTATATATAATAGAAAATCTGAAGATAAATTGATGTTCTGTCAACTGAGTGTGCCTTGCATGCTCTCAGTGTGTGTGTACTCAACAAGAAAATTAAAACACGGAAATAGAAAGAAATGTGATATGAATATTTTAGATTTAAACTTCTGCGGAAGGCATTACATTGATAATTAACATGACATCTCATTTATATTCTATACATACAGATGTATGTTCAAGATGTATGTATCATACACAATTGTCTTTTCTTCAGAATGAAACATTATTACATATAGGTTGCATGCACACTGTGACTTCAAATTACTAAATAGTAAAATAGAGAACTTTCTTCACGGATAAGAAGATGGAAATAAAGTCTGCTGATTGGTCGAAAAATTCTAACAAACACTAACATAGAGCTTTTAAAGTTTCATATTTATTTTAATTACAATAAAACCTCATTTTAAGACCACCTCAATGACTATAAAGACCTCTGACGTCAGAGTTGCCAAGTAAGTTAATGAAGTTGTCCAGTCCCCATGATGGTTCAGAGGTTTAGGGATTCCAGGGTTTATCTAGTTGTCAAGGTAGGGTCCGCTTGATGGTTTAGAGGTATTGGTGTTTTACTGTATTCAAAACTGTACATGCATGCCTGTATTTTGACAATATTTTGTCCCCACATTTTCAGCCAAGTTAAAACTGCTGATGCACTTCTTCCATGACATACCCAATCAGATACTAAGTAATATCAAAACCAGATTTGACCATATTACAACAGTAAACAATAACAAATGCCACATTTGATAAAAGATTAAAGATTAATACCACGATATTCGGATTAAAACCTCCATTTATTTACCAGTCTTTGTTTTATTTATGTTTACTGTGGCCAAACTCTGGGATTAATCATGTTTAATCTGCTATAACAGTTCTATTTACTGGTCATCTGCCAGCCGACTTACCTGGGGGATTGAAATTACCTCCCTTGTAGCTCTTCACTCTAACATGTCCAATTATCTCCCTTGATCTTGACTTAATTGTTACAAGTACATAAGTTTTTGTGTCCCTATCATGATATTTGATCACTTACAAATAAAAGGAGCACACATGCTTGTAGTCTGCCTGTTTAATAAAGTCAATGAAATATACAATCCCTATTGTCTTACACAAAATGCCTGCTAATTTGTGTCTTTCATGAACATAATGATAATAAACATATTTTGTTATCTGTCATTTGAGGTCAAACTATTGGTTGCGAGTGTATTATATTGAGATATTTAAATCCATTTAAATGACCCGATAGTATGACATGATTGTTCGCATAAAACAGGTCATTATGTAAACCTATAACAATAAGCGAAACAAAAGAGTTCAATGGAAAGAAATTGAATCCCTTTAACATGTGGTATTATAAAGTAAAACAAAAAGTGAAATCCAGGATTTGTATTCAAATGTACAAAAATAAAATAAATCTTAAATTAATGCCGTCAGATCAACCAACACTTAGACACGGCTAAAATATAAAACTATGAACTCTAGGGATCTGTTTTATCAAAGCACTTACAGAAATTTTTAAGTTACATTCAAATTTAAATTCTTAATTACTCTTTAAAACAGGTACACATTGGAGACAGATTATAATTGGCAGTAGCACTTTGTTGGCTGAATACTAATCAGCTTTGAACAAACCTTTACCACAACTTGGTCTGTTAATACAAGAGTAAACTGTTATAGAGTTTGAATTTAAACGTACGTTCACGATTTCCATAAGTGCTTTGATAAAACAGTACCATGATGTTAACAAATTAATCTGTTGTTGAGTACTGGTAAATGAGAACAGAATTAATTTGACATACATTATAATTATTATATACAGGCATACAATGTACAAATAGCTAGGTATACAATGTCATTAGTATGTTGATTTAAGATCGCACAAACTGGGTTGTCCCTACTACATAGTAGCAATTCTGATCCACTTTAGGAGCAGGACAAAAGGTTAGAATCTCAATACAGTGACCATTTGGTAGTGTCAGCTAGTTAGTGAGCCGCTCGCTATTATATAGTAGAAATTAATAGCTAATATTTGGTACTGCGCCAATTGGCGCCTTGGGCTGTGAGTAAATGCCTCAGACAGTCAATGGAGGGTGTTGGGAATTTAAAATTTAAATATCATCAGAAATTAAGGCGACTCATGAACCTAATTAACAGGTCCTTTAAACAGAGTTGACACTAAGTTAAATTAGTACAAAAACATTTTTTATAATTATATCAGAAATTCTGAGAATTAAGAGAGAAGGTAAAATATGATAGTCGATCACTCGGCTCAATTAATTAACTTATATGTATGGACATGATTGAGCATCCATACAATAGTAATAAAATATCAAAGTGTCAATGAAGACTGATCACGTTTGATTCTTTCAGGAAATGTTTTTGTTATCCCTGTAATGAGTTTAAAAGTATCAGTCAAGTGTCAACAAAGATTTATATACTGTGGTGTCTTAATGTCAGTCTGACTCTTTTTAAACATCAACACGAAAATTAAACAAGCTTGTATATAATTATATAAATTATCTTGCAAAGAAAGAAATTTTATGTCGAATAATCAAATACCAATTAGCAAACCTAATGAAAACAATCATAAAAGTAAATAGAGTGCAACCTCTACAGAGCAAATCACTAGAAATGCTTGCTGGTGAGACTGGTTGCTTCTTAAAAAAGGTTGTTCCTTTAAAGAGGGTTGCTCTGGAGAGGTTGTTGCCTTAAAGGGGGTAACTCTAGACATGTACAGGTTGTTGCTCTAAAGAGGGGGTTGCTCTGGAGTGGTCTTGCTTTAAAGAGGGCTGCTCTGAAGAGGTTGTTGCTCTAAAGAGGGTTGCTCTGGAGTGGTTTTGCTATAAAGATGGTTGCTCTGGACCGGTTGTTGCTCTAAAGAGGGTTGCTCTGGAGTGGTTTTGCTTTAAAGATGGTTGCTCTGGACCGGTTGTTGCTCTAAAGAGGATAGCTCTAGACATGTGTAGGTTGTTGCTTTAAAGAGGGCTGCTCTGGAGAGGTTGTTGCTCTAAAGAGGGTAGCTCTAGACATGTGTAGGTTGTTGCTTTAAAGAGGGCTGCTCTGAATAGGTTGTTGCTCTAAAGAGGGTTGCTCTGGAGTGGTTTTGCTTTAAAGAGGGCTGCTCTGGAGAGGTTGTTGCTCTAAAGAGGGTAGCCCTAGACATGTGTAGGTTGTTGCTTTAAGGAGGGCTGCTCTGGACCGGTTGTTGCTCTAAAGAGGGTAGCTCTAGACATGTGTAGGTTGTTGCTTTAAGGAGGGCTGCTCTGGACCGGTTGTTGCTCTAAAGAGGGTAGCTCTAGACATGTGTAGGTTGTTGCTTTAAGGAGGGCTGCTCTGGAGAGATTGTTGCTCTAAAGAGGGTAGCTCTAGACATGTGTAGGTTGTTGCTTTAAGGAGGGCTGCTCTGGAGAGATTGTTGCTCTAAAGAGGGTAGCTCTAGACATGTGTAGGTTGTTGCTTTAAGGAGGGCTGCTCTGGAGAGATTGTTTCTCTATAGAGGGTTGCTCAGCTGTGAGCTGCTATTCAATTGAGAGATCAATGTTCAGCTCTATATCAGCGGTGCTATAGAGAGGTTATACAGTGTGTATGGTAGACTTCTGTGTAGGCTTCTGTGTACACATAGAGGCAGGAGTAATATTTTTTATTTCAACATCCCACAGATAAACAATCTTCTACTGCTGTTCTTCAAAACCATTTAACCTTATATGTGCTGCATTTATTGTCGGTATTACTTGTTAAAATAATCATTTCCTAAATTTAAACAATCATTTGTACAAACTGTCACTTCACACTTGCACATGTATGGGGACTATTAAGTATATAAGTTGAACGAAATGTATGTTAATCTATTAACCTTATGTAATACATATTGCTCTAAATAAGTCAGAAAATCATTGAACCTGCAACTGGAGGTGCAATAAAAATGAATGAGGCTTGTTGTAAACAGGATGTTCGATCAATAAATTTGAAGAAACCCAGTTTCTTAATTACAATATGATATTGCATAATTTAATAACAGTACTGGTGACATATATATGCCATGGCAACCTGCCTCACAGGTCACCTATTCAATTATGAACATGATCATCATGTCCTGGGTACTGTATACTGTTTTATCAAAGCACTTACGGAAAGCTTAAACTTTCGCTCATATTTAAAGTCGGTAAATATTGCTTTTAATACAGTCAGATCTCGTTATAACGACATCCGATATACTGACAAATTCATTATACCGACATCAAATTTGGGGACAAAAGTATTAAAATGCTCTTTGTATCAATTCATTATACCGACATTTTCGTTATAACGACATTTTTCTTGGAAACAAACAGCGTCGTTGTATCGAGATCTGATCATGTATACAAGTTCTACAAATTTAGGACTCACTGGTATCAGGTTTTGTAGGAACGTTACTGAACCGTTGCATATTGCAGATCCACTAACCACAAGTTATAATTTTAAACAAATTATGAAGAATTAAAATTAGAATGTAAGTTTAATTTTTCTGTAAGTGCTTTGATAAAACAGTATTGCTTGGAGTGCATAACGGTGTGGTAAATATTTATAATACTTTTACAACTATAAAGTGGGATCAACAGAGCTGCAATACTTATATGCAGATTCAGTTAATGAACTCCTACAAACAATATACGTCCCCAATTTGCAGTTGTTAAAGAGTTATTAAGAATTTAAATTTGAACATAAGTTTACAATAACCGTAAGTGCTTCGATAAAACAGTACCAACGAGCTTGTCATATATTCATGCATTAAAGTCGAGAATCACGTTTTATTGTTTGAACTTTACCTGATAGCCTAAAAAAATGTGCTAATGAGATGTTTATTGGTATACAGGCACTGTATGACTCTACAGGTTACAGAGGTGCATCTAGGTTATAATAAATTTGTATACTTGCAAGTATTTGGGTTATGTAATGGCACGGTTTCTACATATTCTTTGATCCATCTTATGTATGTGTCATGACTGTCATCATATAATTAACTCTCCCACTTTTGAATCTGCGCGACTTTTACGTCGCTAAAGGCTACAGATCCAAGACGAAAATTGCTTCACGTAGAAAACAAAAATAGGAGCCGTAAGTATTTTATTTCTATACCGTTGCTTTGAAATATAGGCCATACTTTTGAGGGGAAATTTATTTGCTTTCCACGAAATGTAAGATCTTTTTAAGCAGCCAGCACCCTATGAAACCTTGGAAAGAAGAGGCTTGAAACTGTAGTCCGATCCCATACACTGACACTTTTACAGGGTGCTGGCAAAAATGGCCAAGCTGCTGAAAAAGATCTTATATCATGTGGTAAGCGAATAATTTTCCCCTTAGCTACTAGATGTATATTTCATAGAAATCGATGGAGAAATAAAATACTTACGGCTATTTTTGTTTTCTAAGTGAAGCAATTTTCGTCTTGGATCTGTAGCCTCTAGTGACGTAAAAGTCGCGTGGCACAGCTAACACTGAATACTGTAACAGTCAAATGGTCAAAACTGTACAATGTACATGCAGTAACAGAAATCCAACGCACACACAGAAACTAAGCCATCATATAAATATTATGTAAATTCAAATTATTCATTAAATGTCAGAATTTAAAAAAATCTATAATAATGAAAATTGTAACATTTATACCGATTTCATCTATAGGATATTTCGAGACAGATTCTTATCAGTTGTTTCTGCATAATGACATAATTAGGGCCTAACTTGCAGAAAAATAATTGGTATATAATAATATTATTATTGCATATAGCTGTGAGTTACCAGACTTTGATTATTTTAAGCAACTGTTACATCAAATACCGCTTTTTGATTCAAAATAAGTTTCAAATATAAATCAATTGGCTATAATTGAGATTCACATGTAATTAAAATATTATCTGATCACGACAGAATAATGCCTTGAATATAGAACTTAATTCAGGTGTCTATAATGAACAGGTTTGATTATTATATAGTTAATATTTATATAAACATAATATATAAGAATTACTGCTGCTATTTATTAAATACCTGTTTAATTTGAATTATAGGTATCAAGTTGGACAGTACATAATTTTGGTATGTTTTGAAAAAAACGTCGTTTTCACTCACATATTTAAATACAGTGAAATCATTATTTTTCGAGGATGTTGAATTTTCATTGATTTTGTTGTTGAACACGACCACGAAATCTAATCCCCATGATTTATCGACCTCCCAAATACATAACATGGGTTTACCATTTCATGTTTTGTAATCTACAAATTCACAACCCCAGGAAAATGCATTTATCAAAATCCACGAAATGTAATACCCACGAAAATATGTGATTTTACAGTATGCGTGCTGCTTATATAACAGTAGAAGCTAGTTATCATTTATATGACAAACTGCAACATATATTTAATAACAAAACTGTAACAAATGTTATGACAATTACTATTTGAATACAAACAGATGTTATACCATAGGAATAATATATTGCCTCATTTACAAAACACTGAATAAAATATAGTACAGTTACTGTTTACCTGCGAGTTGTAAGGGAATGTTTGTTCGACCTGATTCGACCCAGACGACCTTAACTCCTCTGATGACCTTAATTCCTTGTTAAATGTTGATGAAGTCTGGGTCAGTACAGGTCTCTTAATGATTGAATGTCTCCCATCAAATATGTCATTGTCCATTTGACTATATCTATAGTCATGATGACCATTGGTCAAGCCTCCTGCACTGACGCTAGTGGAACCTGCACTGACCCTTGTGGTACTTGCACTGACCCCAGCGGGCAGTTTGTTGTAAGCTGGCACACCAAGCTCACTCCAGTGAGAGTAATTTCTATTTTTGTTCAAATCATTTTTTAAAGTATTTCCATCCACATTAACATTGGACAGTGCAAAATTAGAACTGTTCATATCTAACCCTAACGTAATATTCTTTGAATTACTAGCACTTTCATGCATAACTCGGTACTTATTGTCTTCACTTTTCACTTGCCGAGTTCTTTTTTCACATACATAGCCTTCCTGTGAATCGCAATAATTAAAAACTTTTTTCATGAACTTGTTTCTAAATTCCTTTTCTCTATCGCCCAATGTTGAATGCTGATAGTATTCCATAGCCAGTGAGCTTGCTTCATCATCTGCAGACATTTTGATGTATTTACTATTCATAACCACAATTTACCTACTGACATAATTATACAATAACCTCTCTGATTTCATGAATAGACAGCCAAACATCTGTCTGTATATAAGTCACTTTGTTATCAGGCTAGTCTTTACCTAAACACTCACTAACACTGCATTAACAACCAACGTTTTTTTTCTTCAGTTTTAATGTTTAGCTTGTTTTTCAATAAACAATGTTTTCAGCTATTTTTCACTTCAAACACACAAGTTCTCTTTTATCAATACCCCCAGTATCGTATTTATCCCCGAACAAACTATATATTTATGATGTATGATGTTGAAAATCCAGCAATGAAAAATAGCCTTATCATGCTATCATCTCAACAATGCTAATGAAAAGCTAAACACACAATGAGATAAACAGTTTAATCCAAACACGATTATTCATAGCATAATTATGCTAGCTAAAAAGTTTATCATAACATTGTCAAAGTGCAACTCCCATATTAAATGTAACTATCATATTTACGTTCAAATATTTTAATAGTCATAGTAACGATTTACTCTAATTTCTCAACCGCTTTATAATCATTTCATTTTGTACAAACATCGTAAAACATTACATAACAGTCTTTATTCAGTTTCCACAGATCTTTAAATAACACTTGCACGATATCGTAGATTATTTATGTTGGTCACAAAACACGACACAACTAGTACAGGAAATATCCTTTTTATCCGCTCTGACAAACATTAAACCCAAATATTAAATAACAATGAATTATGCATTTAAACATAAGCACCGATATAGAATAATATAAGTGTTACTTCCTAAGGTTATAACCATGACTGACAATTTTCTAACTACATGGCCTAATGCCCTCGTTATACACATTGACCTAAATATCGTAATCTGATAACTTAAGCTATGAATTTTTTAGTATTTCAATATATGTAATTAATTAGTGCACTAATTATAGATTTTAAGTACTGATACGGAATTAACTATCTCACTGGGACGCAAACACGTAACTTGAGAACACAGATTTTTTTTTTTTTAGATACGTCATACTACTTTCTGTCAATTTCATGCGACACAATTTCATACCAATGAAATGGCAATTTGTGTACTTTGTGTCATTTAAAAAGCTATAAAAGTTTATTTGCTAAATAAATCATATACAAGACCATTATCGTCTTCCCATTGTATTTAAAAGCACATAAACGAAGACCATGATAATCATGGTAATAATAAGGCCAAAAATAACATGGTGTTTGTTTCCACACCCTACCCTGGCCAATGAGGGTGGGTAGCATGTAAGGTATAGTGATGGGGAAAGATACAATATCTTATTTTTTGCATTATGTTAATTTTTTTAAATACACTTATTTCCTGGCCCCCAACAAAAATCTTAAAGCTTAAATTGCTGCCAAGTTTATGATTTAATGATAATGCTCTTAAATTGAAACAAGTACACCAATATAAAAATACAGTTCATCCCTTTGGTATTTAGTAAGATACAACCTTGTTGCACTAAAGGGGCATACTTATATATAATGTCATTTACACAATATAAGGGACACACAATAATGTTAACGTATCTATTAATGATTTTAATAAATTAAATAACATACATTTCCAACAGCACATTAAAATAATGATCTTATTTCAATGCAGGTGTGTTATGGATGTCAATTATCACCAATTATTTTCCAATGAAGCAATATGGAGATTGGTAACACAAGATCGAAAGTGACATATCAGACATTATGAATACTGTAAGGGATCTTTGGAGTAAAGGGTTAATGTTATGCCTTATTTTATTCTTATTTATTTATTTATAAATTAAACAAGAGGGCCCAAAGGGCCCTAGGTCGCTCACCTGTCGAAATAGTGCAAGATTTGACCTAGTGACCTCTTACTTGACATAGATTTTGTTGAGATGATCATTGAGACCAATTTTCATAAAGAGAAGGCTAAAATGGTGACCTCTAGTGACTACACAAGGATTCCTATGATTTGATCCAGTGACCTAGTTTTTGACCCAGGATGACCCATATCAAACTTGACCTAGATTGCATTTAAATAATCATTGTGACAAAGTTTCAGAAAGATTAGGCCAAAATTGTGACCTCTAGTGACTACACAAGGTTTTCCTATGATTTGACCTTGTGACCTAGTTTTTGACCCGGATGACCCTATATCGAATTTGACTTAGATTTTGTTGAGATGATCATTATGACCAAGTTTCATAATTATTAGGTCAATATTGTGACCTCTATTGACTACACAAGGTTTTTCTTTGATTTGACCTTGTGACCTAGTTTTTGACCCCAAATTACCCAATATCGAACTTGACCTAGATTTTGTTGAGATGATCATTGTGACCAAGTTTCATAAAGATAAGGTCAAAATTGTGACCTCTAATATTAAACTACACAAGATTTTTCTATGATTTGTACTTGTGACCTCGTTTTTGACTCCGGATGACCCAATATCGAACTTGACCTAGATTTTGTTGAGATGATCATTGTGACTAAGTTTCATAAAGATTAGGTCAAAATTATGACCTCTGGTGACTACACAAGGTTTTTCTATGATTAGACCTTGTGACCTAGTTTTTGACCCCGGATGACCCAATATCGAACTTGACCTAGATTTTGTTGAGATGATCATTGTGACCAAGTTTCATAAAGACTAAGTTAAAATTATGACCTCTAGTGACTACACAAGGTTTTCTTATGATTTGACCTTGTGACCTAGTTTTTGACCCCAAATTACCCAATATCGAACTTGACCTAGATTTTGTTGAGATGATCATTGTGACCAAGTTTCATAAAGATTAGGCCAAAATTGTGACCCTCTAGTGTCTACACAAGCAAATTGTTGATGGACGGACGACGGACAACGGACGGACGAAGAGTGATCACAAAAGCTCACTCTGTCACTTTGTGACAGGTGAGCTAAAAACCAGGGTCCAGTATTTGATAAATATGGTGCATGCAATTATGATATGGGGATTATCCTGGCCCAGGCCTCAATGAATCCACTTGTCCGCTCGTCCTGCACAATATCTTCCTTCTTTATTTATATAGCAGGACAAGTAAGATTTTGGGGTTTTCTTCTTTGTCTATATTGCAGGATGAGTGCTTTTAAAAATATTTGTTGAGGCCTGTGGCCATTTAACAAAATATTGGCTAATTAAAAGAGGGCCTTTAATTTGACAACTTTATAGTAACAGACACTTGTGTCTCAGTCCTTTGGGGACAACTAATCAGATCTTGATTAAAATACATTCATCTGATTTTTTTAACAAGAGGGCCCAAAGGGCCCTAGGTCACTCACCTGTCGAACTTGACCTAGATTTTGTTGAGATGGTCATTGTGACCAAGTTTTATACAGATTAGGCCAATATTGTGACCTCTAGTGACTACACAAGGTTTTTATATGATTGACCTAATGACCTACTTTTATACCCCAGATGACCCAATATCGAACTTGACCTAGATTTTGTTGAGATGATCATTGTGACCAAGTTTCTTAAAGATCAAGCCAAAACTGTGACCACTAGTGACTACACAAGGTTTTTCTATTATTTGACCTTGTGACCTAGTTTTTTACCCCGGATGACCCAATATCAAACTTGATCTAGATTTTGTTGAGATGATCATTGTGACCGAGTTTCATAAAGATTAGACCAAAATTGTGACCTCTAGTAACTATGCAAGGTTTTTCTATGATTTGCTATGTGACCTAGTTTTTTACCCAAGATGACCAAATATCGAACTTTACCTAGATTTTGTTGTTATGATCATTGTAAACAAGTTTCGTAAAGATTATGCTAAAACTGTGATCTCTAGTGACTACACAAGGTTTTTCTATGATTTGACCTTGTGACCTAGTTTTTGACCCCGGATGACCCAATATCAAACTTGACCTAGATTTTGTTGAGATGATCATTGTGACCAAGTTTCATAAAGATTAGGCCAAAATTGTGACCTCTAGTGACTACAAAAGGTTTTTCTATGATTTGACATTGTGACCTAGTTTTTGACCTCGGATTACCCAATATCGAACTTGGCCTAGATTTTGTTGAGATGATCATTGTGACCAAGTTTCATAAAGATTATGCTAAAACTGTGATCTCTAGTGACTACACAAGGTTTTTCTATGATTTGACCTTGTGACCTAGTTTTTGACCCCGGATGACCCAATATCGAACTTGACCTAGATTTTGTTAGGATGATCATTGTGACCAAGTTTCATAAATATTAAGTCAAAATTGTGACCTCTAGTGACTACACAAGGTTTTTCTATAATTTGACCTTGTGACCTAGTTTTTGACCCCGGATGACCCAATATCGAACTTGACCTAGATTTTGTTGAGATGATCATTGTGACCAAGTTTCATAAAGATTAGGCCAAAATTGTGACCTCTAGTGACTACACAAGGTTTTTCTATGATTTTACATTGTGACCTAGTTTTTGACCTCGGATGACCCAATATCGAACTTGACCTAGATTTTGTTGAGATGATCATTGTGACCAAGTTTCATAAAGATTAATTCAAAATTTTGACCTCTAGTGACTACACAAGGTTTTTCTATGATTTGACCTTGTGACCTAGTTTTTGATCCCGGATGACCCAATATCGAACTTGACCTAGATTTTGTTAGGATGATCATTGTGACCAAGTTTCATAAATATTAAGTCAAAATTGTGACCTCTAGTGACTACACAAGGTTTTTCTATAATTTGACCTAGTGACCTAGTTTTTGACCCCAGATGACCCAATATCGAACTTGGCTTAGATTTTGTTGAGATGATCATTGTGACCGAGTTTCATAAGGATTAGGCTAAAATTGTGACCTCTAGTGTCTACACAAGCCAATTGTTGACGGACGGACGGACGATGGACGGACGGACGGACTGACGACGGACGACGGACGAAGAGTGATCACAAAAGCTCACTCTGTCACTTTGTGACAGGTGAGCTAAAAAAGTTAGCAAAAGAACCAGTGGATTAAGTAATACGCGTTGCCTTAAGACTATTGAACTTCATATTCTGTGAGCTAGTGCAGTTCATGTTACAAATTAAGGACACATATTCAGCATAGTGTACTCACAGCAACACAATTAGTTCCTACTGTAATATAATGTGACAAGTAGGCATGATACAATAATTAATTAATAATAATTAATTACAATAGATTGCAAGTTCCATAATGACACATCATACACATATATATAGCACAGAGAATTTGACGTGATTCTTGACCTTGTATTAGCATAATTTAACAGCTGATATCTTGTCTATATTCATAACCCCTGTCATATGTTTTCATTAGCGGGGAGTATCACAAAGACACTTGAGGTGTATTACACATACAAATCTAAAGGACCGATATTGCTTGATTTGCTTGCAGTAATTAAGATATTCAAGGCAAGAACCTTGTAATATATTCCAGCATAAAAGTCAGGATCAGGTCAAATTCTCTGTGCTATACTAAATAATACATACTGTATTGTATTACACATACCGTAACTAAAAGAATAAGCATAAGCAAAAATAAGCAATTTTATACCTTTATTATGCACAATGAGTTGAATACACTTATATCTCAATAGTGTTTGTGTAGCGGTATTATAATGATGATCGCAGCACATGATGCTATTACATTTTAGTGCGAAACTCAGGCATAGAATGTACATAGAATACCCAAACAATTCACATAAAAACTGCACAGTATGAGCAAGCTATATATAAGTGGATATCTGTCAGTGGTATATACTAGTTTGAAGCATGATGAATCCTGAAAACTTATTATAAATTATTTACTTTTTGTTGACAAGCATGGGCGTATAATTCATAAGATAAACAACAAGGATGCCACATGGGCCTATATCATAGCTCACCTGAGTATATGCATGCACTCAGGTATAGTACGGAGAATCCTGACCTGATCTTGACCTTAATGCATATAAATATATATAAATCGTGCAAATTATCAGTCCTAATTTCAGATTTGTATTTACAGTACACATTCTTTGTGATACTGCCCGCTTATGAAAACCGAGGTTATAAATACAGACAAGATATCATGATCAGCTATTAAATTATGCTAATAGAAGGTCGAGGATCGCGTCTCATTCTCTGTACTACATATTTACAGTCTACTGATAACAAGATTTATTAATGATGATTTGACAATTAACTTAAGGTGACCCAGTCTCTTGACCAAATAGTGACACACTTTTGAATTAGCAAACTACTAAGCGTGTGGCAGTTTGTTGGCTTGATTTAAAGGTTTCGCAAAGATGCGAGCAAAACAGTAATTAACCTCATGCAATATTTCTCTTTGATTTGGCCGAGTGATCCTTTTAACCATGTCTAGTGTGATAACAACAATCAATCCGGCATTGATATAACACATAATGACCACAACTGCTGGCTCATGCAACTTGTGTACTAACATGTGTTTGTTGATTGGCTCACATGTCACATGTTATGTTAGTAAAAATATTTTAGTTATATACATAAGTAACTTTAAAGATGTAATCCTGTCAGTAACACATACAGCGGACAGTTCCACCTTAAACCAATTTTTCTCCGTGCATGTGAAGGGAAATCAACATTGATGTCAAATCTACATGGAAGAGTATGACCTGCCGCAACCAGTAATCAAACCCACCCGCACCGCCGGGTTTCAAACCCAGCACTCTAACCACTGAACCACGGCCACAGCTTGACAAGCTTTAAGCTCAGGTGAGCTAAAAACAGGTATAGGTACATATCAGCTGTACATTATGTTTAGATAGTAAATCATTTTTTCTCATAGAATAATAAATATTTGAAATTACAAGGAAATAAAATGATCGCATCAAACATAGTCAATCATTCAAAATATACTGAAAATATTACATCCACAAATTTTATTACATTTTCCCACCGATAAACAAAGCAAAACATTTAAACACAAACATGAATCATCTCACAAGGTAGACAAACAACAGATAAGACATCGGTAAATTTGAGAAAACATTTAGAATATGACATACTTTTAGGATCCCAGAATACAAAAATAAAGATACAGTTGAACATCAGTAGTGTGGTCATGATATTTAAATAGTTTGTCATCTGCACAAATGTTGAGTTTTGAATCAATTCTGTTAGGCACAACTACCTAATATTGCAAAAAGTAAGTTATGAAAACAATAATTATTATCTAGTAGATCTGTAATAAGTCCGAGGCTTAAAGTGAGCACATTCAGATTGTGGTGTTGTCCTTGATACTATATGTATTGCATTATATACCTGCATAATACATTGTTAACTCCTAGAGCCTGTTGCCTGACCAAAATGTTACCAAATAGCACTATTGAGCGCTTTACTACATCTATGTAATGACATGCTACCTGAGCGAGCACTACCAGCAAGCAGCGCTTGTTGATAGCGCTTTGCTGTGCAATCATGTCTGCTATTCGCAAGCAGTCGCATTTAGCAAATAAAACTTTCGCTTCATCTGCTTTGTAGCACTTTTTGAAGCAAGTTGTTTCCCAGCCTTTAAGCGCTATTTTGCGCTCAGCAGACAGTCTCCTAGTGTCTGTTCTGATATGGCTGGTTGGTCTCCCACTTTTTAGCTAGGTAAAATGCTGTAACTCTCAGTCTGAGGATCGAGTCTCGGAGCATTAAAGGATAATTAAGTGTTGGAAAGTCATTGTGCTTAAGTAGCACTGACAGTAAGTTAAGGAGTAGCTAGATTCTTAAGCTATAAACTATAGCCAGCACTTTTAAAACCCTTTTAAGTCATGATGGCAATAAGTATCAATCAATATGTAATAACACGAAGGGAGACAATCCAATTACTTAATTAAGGAGACTACTATAATCAAGGGAGATCATTCTTGCATTTTGGCCTCAAAAGCTGCATAATTAGAAGATGTGAACATAATTTCATCAGTCTGATCAGAATAGGATATGGATTATGGAGAAAGCAAGATAAAGAGGTAATTGTGGTGCTGCTATTCACAACAGCAAGGCAAAAATGTACATGCATGATTGTACTCCAAAAAGTACTAGCGTCAACATGTATAGTATACATAATAACTTTAGCACAATTGTCACTCCTTTAAAAACTTTACACTCAACATAGATGGTCAAACAGACTTATATTTAACCAGTGACAAAATATTCTAAATCAAACTAACCTTTCGAAAACAGATTTTTAGACCATTTAAGTGGCTCATAACCAAACTCTCAACACATGAACTTTGCCCATTAATGTTTGAACAAACATGGCTATTGAAATAAGATCACAATAATAACAACATGGCTGTAAAAATGTAAAAGCTTTCAGTAATTTAATCTAAAAGTAAGCAAGCAAGCTTCTAGCGAAAATGAAGTCACTTATTTATTTATTTTCAATGACAAATACAAGCGACTGAGCAGAACAATAGGGACTCAATAATGTCCATGGCCATGTGTTTGTAAGTGATTATTTTCCAATCAATAAACAAATATTAAGCCTAGGTAACTTTAATAAATATTTACTAAATAACCCTCCCAGGGGCAAATATGAAATGTATGCATCTGAAAATAAAGATCACAGGTTTTCATTTCAACAAAAAGCTTGTAGAGCTTCAATAATAAGCCCCGAAACATTTGAAACACAATTGGTTACAGCCGCAAGATGGCAACATAATTGCTACTAGTAAATATCAAAGATCCTCATAGAATAGAATTGACAGATAGCTTAGCTGTTTGTTAGACGAGTAAACATAATTAAGTAATCAGCATTATATTTTTTTTAAATTCAAGTTAACAAGAAAGTATTAATAACTGGTGTCTAAAATAGTTTTTTATCAATTGATTAATACACATTTTTTTCAAGAGGTTTGATATTTGAAACTGTTATGTACACTCACAAAAATAAATGGACTATAAAGAGAAGCTTTTATACTTGTAAAGTGCAAGGATAAATAACATAGGACTGGGTGGTAATGGGTAATTTAATTCTCTGAGTACTATAGCATGTAGTCAGGACAAGTGGAAAGTTTCACACAGACAATTATTGAAATGATCACGACTGTGAGAACAAATCGGGACATCGCTCCTCGGCACATAAACAACAATTAGGTACAATAAATGGACCATAAAAAGCACAGTAAAAGACGATGCAACAACACGTCCAAAAGGACACATATGTCCCTGCTTTTCATTGGCAATGTAAAGGCCCATAACTCAAGTAGACTAGATGAAGCTTATATAATCAAGCCACCAAGGTGTGAAATTAAAAATGTAGACTTATAATAATAATGAAGTTTGATAACTGTAGTTCAAATACTTCTAGAATTATAGGACACACAGAAGCCAAATGTCATCATTTCAAGGGCAATAACTGGATGTATCTGAATTAGGTGCACTGACTACACATGCTGACTTAATTAATATTCCTATAAATTTTTTGACTTTTACTTAGAGTGCAATTGCAGCATGAATGTGAAAAGTAGGTGATAAACTCTATTTTAAGTCTCCCAGTAACATAAGGCATGTTGAACTGCATACAAATTTATTTCAGTCAGTCATCAGACCTATTTATAGTTTTAATTTTCTATATAAGTATGGAGAAGACAGGCACTGTCAATTGAAGGCTTGGAATAGAACTGTTTAATAATTGGTGCGCAGTAAATGTACAATAAAACCGCACCTAAAAGACCGACCTTATAAATACATGTATTAATTGAATACAGTAAAATCAGACAATTTTGGGATGGATTCATTTCGGCTAAATTCTCGAAATTGGAATGTTCGCGCAAAAATTGTTGTTTGTGAACTTAAACAACGGCAGTGTAAAACTACAGAAAGTAGTTCTTTCAGAATTCTAAAAATCGCAAACAATTTTAGGACAATTTTAACCTCATGAACTTCGTAAAATAACAAATTAACATATAATATTGGTCCTTTAACTGTATACCTTTATGATAGTATACTTCTTCAATTTACTAAGCTTAATGAAGTTTTTATATATTATCGTAATATATTATTTTTTTTATTGAGACAGTTACTTATAATTAAACCTGACCAAATTCATGTAAAAATTATAAGAACCTAATTACTCTTTAGGGAACAATAATAGACCAGAATAAATTGATGACAATCAGATTATTCATGACAAATGCAATCCTCAACAGAAGACAATTAACACAGAAATTGCAAAGAAGTGAAATAAATATAGCTGACAAAATTGTTTTAATGAACTTATAATTTATATAATCATGATAGCAAACAATGGAGTGTTAATTATTGCATAAATGGCAGGATTTTAATTCACTACTACCAGTGTTGATTAGTACTTAATGAGAGGCGTTAATCTCACACTTAATTATTATGCATTTCACCATCGTGTATAATACATACAATGATAGCAACTTTAAGTTATCCGTGAGTAATTTGTACTAGTTCATAATTACTGGGTTTTTTTCATGAACTGCATGAAATAATATCTATATTAAGTGTACTTGATAAAATCTAGAACACATTGAAGTGTTACGTGTTAATGGTTCTGGTAGATCGCTTTCTTTGTTCGAGTGTGTATTCAAGAGGCGTAGAAAACAAACAGTTATTTACTCAACCTACTGCAAAGAACATCTATTGGCTTTTAATTGGCTAAAAGCTACGAATTTTTTTCTCTAAAAACACAAATAAATTGTACTGTCAATAAATAAATGCTCTCAACAAAGCTACGTATTGATTCACCAAAAAGCATGATTCAGTAAAAACAAGTAGCGCTTCAGATTAAGCCACATATCATATTCTGATTTTTTTATTTACCTTTCAAAGCCAGATTGTCAACAGATCATGAATAGTTTATTTACAGGAATATTTGTCTACAACTTTGAGGGCCGACATGATCATATGACATAACCACACTAATGTACATAGCAACTGACAAAGGACGGGAAGAATTGCAAAATAAGTCACATGTAGATTTATTATAGAAAGTATCAGAAAGTTGGCCAATAATAATTATTATAATATACTAGCCCTTGTTTACAAACATGGTGGAATGGCGGTGGAATGGCGGTGGAACGGCCGCTTGGATTGCAAGAGGTCTCAGGTTCAATCTCAGGCCACAACATATCCAAGGCTTTAAAAATCACAGCGTATAAACTAAATCACTGTACGACTTATTGAAATACTATACAATTCAATGCGTATGACTTATTGCGAGCAAAAGCATTTTAATTTCCTATCACTGAATGACTTATTGGGAGACTATACAATTCAATGTGTATGCCTTATCGCGATAACAAGAAGAAGACTTGTTTGTACACTATGAAAATGGCACTGGTATATAATTATCTCCTTTGCTTGACACTAACCAAAGTTCAGGTATATTATAGTTCCAAGTACCTGCTAGTTCAGTCCATTTGCGTCAGGATGGCATATGGAATAATTATGTATTTATAAGCTATAGACTTTATATAGTGGTGTACCCAAAGATATTCTATTTATACTGTATGTGTGTAATTTAAATTATTAAACCCAAAAAAATGCAATCACTTATTTCCAATGGGGTCCAGTGGTTTTGCTGAAGGGACAACAAGTAGAAGAGACAGGGGTGGGATACCCTAGCTTTTTCTGAACAGATTCCTTGGTTCTTTAACGTGCACAGTGTATAGCGTCCATCCTGAGTAAGGTGGGAAACACTGAAAAGCGTTTCAGAAATGTCCTGAGTACCCCCGCCGAGGTTCGAACCAGGAACCTCCAGAATGGTAGTCGAGAACGTTAACCACTCAGCCACCTTGCCACCCTAATTAATCTGATAGAACAACAGAAAAGCACGCAATATTCATAAGTGCCTGTCTGAGTCCAAAGTTAAAGCCACACTATATAAAATCTATTGCCGGCCAGCTATACCAAACTGAACAATTTTCATCTAAAAAACAACCATGAAGAGTAAAACTTTCTACTTTTCTTTGAACATATTGTTTTGCCATTAGATATCAAGTAAACTAAACATAATATTATGTAGGTACATTCTTAAACAAACATGGCCATTCTTAGATGTTTATTACATAAAGATGAGCAATGCTTGTTTTCCTTTTAAAACAAATTATGACATGGACACACATTTGTTTCTTACAGACAGAACAAACGAGTAGATGTAACAATGTATCTAAGTTCAAACGAAACTGTAACTGCAAAAATATCATGTCACCTTAGTGGGATGTTCATAAAGTTCAATAAACATCAAGTCAATTCTTGTAACTGTATGGTATGTTCATAAATTACTGTAAATATCAAACAGCCTTTATGGGGTATTCATGAAGTACAGTATGCACAAAGTCAGTACCTTTATGGGCGTTCATAATTTAAAGTAAAGTAAACATCAAGACATCTTTAAGGGGTGCTCATAAAGTACAGTAAACATCAAGACATCTTTAAGGGGTGTTCATAAAGTACAGTAAACATCAAGACATCTTTAAGGGGTGCTCATAAAGTACAATAAACATCAAGACATCTTTAAGGGGTGCTCATAAAGTACAGTAAACATCAAGACATCTTTAAGGGGTGCTCATAAAGTACAGTAAACATCAAGACATCTTTAAGGGGTGCTCATAAAGTACAGTAAACATCAAGACATCTTTAAGGGGTGCTCATAAAGTACAGTAAACATCAAGACATCTTTAAGGGGTGCTCATAAAGTACAGTAAACATCAAGACATCTTTAAGGGGTGCTCATAAAGTACAGTAAACATCAAGACATCTTTAAGGGGTGCTCATAAAGTACAGTAAACATCAAGACATCTTTAAGGGGTGCTCATAAAGTACAGTAAACATCAAGACATCTTTAAGGGGTGCTCATAAAGTACAGTAAACATCAAGACATCTTTAAGGGGTGCTCATAAAGTACAGTAAACATCAAGACATCTTTAAGGGGTGCTCATAAAGTACAGTAAACATCAAGACATCTTTAAGGGGTGCTCATAAAGTACAGTAAACATCAAGTTTTCATATGGTGTTCATAAAGTACAGTAAACATCAAGTTTTCATATGGTGTTCATAAAGTACAGTAAACACCAAGCCATCTTTATCGGGTGTTCATTAAGTACAGTAAACACCAAGCCATCTTTATGGGATGTTCATTAAGTACAGTAAACACCAAGCCATCTTTATGGGATGTTCATTAAGTACAGTAAACACCAAGCCATCTTTAATGGGTGTTCATTACAAGTCACATTTAAAGACCATCTAGTTAATATATAGTATGTATAATTATGACAGACCTTTTTAAATTTTGCTTCTTTGCATTAATAATATTAAATTTATTTATACATAAACAGTGCCCAGAGAACTCTCTAGGGCAGCCGGGCTCGCATATCCAGAATTGATGAATTTTCTTTGTATCTGAATTTATCTAAAAGAATGCAAAGCAGCAACTATAAATAAATTAATACGCTAAAATTTGAGTGGTCATCAAGCGAGGCTTTGCAGCACACTCTATAATGTTGTGTCTATAACATACTTGCATGGTGAACATTTCATGCTCTCTAAGGTTTAAGAACCGATACTTGCAACAAACTTCCCACAAAAAATCAATTAAATTAGAATATACAAGAGGATCATAGATCCTGGGGCGCCCACCTGCTAAACATGGCCAAATTTTGAACTTGACCTTAAGGTCATCAAGATAAACATATTGACTATTTAAACTTGATGAAGGTTAAAGCAAAACTGAGGCCTCCAGAGTGTTAAAAGGGTTTTGCTATTATTTAACAAATTGACCTAGTTTTTTACCAACATGACACAACTTCAAACGTGACCTTAAGGTCATCAAGATAGACATTTTGACCAAAGTTGATCAAGATTAAAGCAAACATATGGCCTCAAGAGTGTTAAATAGGTTTTTCTATTATTTGACCTTTTGACCTAGTTTTTGACCCCACATGCCCCACTTCAAACTTGATCTAGATGTCATTGAGATACAACTACTGACCAAGTTTGGTGAAGATCAAAGCACAAATGTGGCCACCAGAGTGTTAACAAGGTTATCCTATTATTTGACCTTTTGACCTAGTTTTTGACCCCACTTAACCCAACATCAAACTTGCCCTAGATTTCATTGAGATACAACTACTGACCAAGTTTGATGAAGATCAAAGCAAAATTGAAAGTGCTAGAGTGTTAAAGGTGAATTGTCTAACAGACGGACGACGGACAAAAAACAATCACAAAAGCTCACAGGTGAGCTAATAAAACTGGCATAAAGATCAAAATTGTTCAGATAAAAAATGTGTCTGAGGTTAAAATCTAAAGAATTATGTAACATTACCTAATGCAATACGATGTATTAAATATCCAGATAGTTGATTTCTACCCTATCTTATAATTTCAGATTCACCTCATTTTAGATTATGACACCAGCAATTTTACAGAAGGTGTACACATGATTGTACAGTCTGATATATTATTGAGCAATAGCATTGACATTGTTTACTCAATTAATAATAAATAACACAAATAAGAAAGACGTAATTTAAAATCCGAAATTCAATAAACACCCACGAAGCGGACAGCATTCTACGACCAGAAGGACACCCACGAAGCGGACAGCATTCTACGACAAGAAATGATCATTTTCACAGAGAAAGCCTAATAATTATCTTCCATTTAATGGAAATATTCACATGAAACTATCTGAGAATAATTACAAGTTCAACACTCTGCATCAACAACAACAACAACAACAACAATATTAAAGTGCACAAAGTTGAATGAACGTTACAAACAATGTGTTATGTAGTATTCAGATTTAATGAGTTCAAATAAGGCATATATACTGCAGTTAGAAAGCAGTTTAAGCAGTTCAAGCGCCTGAGATTCAAATGTCACCCCTTGTAATTAATTATATATAACACCCTTATTATATCAATACTGTCGAGTCCTTAATTGTTGTCCATAAATGAACAGCCAAAGCAATTATTCTGTTCATTTATTTGGTAACACTCTTAGAGATATTCTACAAATTGTGGAAACTGGACAAATATATGCATAAATAAGTATAAGTTGCCGGATACTAGATTCGGTAAGGTCTTACAAACGGCTGGGCCAAAAGCAAAACTCCCGGACCAAAAATGCGTTTTTACACACAAATTTCTGTCCAATTAAACTAACCAGCAATGTTGTTAGACAACGCCATTTTGAGAAAATTTAATGACAGTTGTGGTTTAGGGCCGGTCAATCTGACCGGTTCCCGATTGAAAACCTGCGGACCATATCAAAATCTTCCAGACTTTTGGGATGTCTGACTCTGAAGTATTAGAGCAATTTTATAGCAATCACCAGAACCCCATCATCCCCTCTAAATCGCCTCTAACTCAGCACCCAATCACCCGCTCTAAATCGCCTCTATCTATCTCAGCACCCCATCTCTCCCTCTAAATCAGCTCTATCTCAGTACCCAATCACCTCCTCTAAATCTCAGCACCCAATCACCCCCTCTAAATCAGCTCTATCTTTCTCAGCACCCAATCACCCCTTTAAATCAGCTCTATCTCTGCACCTCGACAACCCCTCTAAATCAGCTCTATCAATCTTGGCACCCCATCACACCATCCAAATCAGCTCTGTATATCTCAGCACCCAATCACCCCCTCTAAATCAGCTATATCTCAGCACCCAATCACCCCCTCTTAATCACCTCTACCTCAGCACCCTGTCACCCCCTCTTAATCACCTCTATCTCTGCAAGTGGCACCCCCCTCTAAATCAGCTCTATCTCTGCACCCTGTCACCCCCCCCTCTAAATCAGCTCTATCTCTGCACCCTGTCACCCCCCTCTAAACCACCTCTATCTCTGCACCCTGTCACCCCCTCTAAATCACCTCTATATCTGCACCCTGTCACCCCCCACTAAATCAGCTCTATCTCTGCACCCTGTCACCCCCTCTAAATCAGCTCTATCTCTGCACCCTGTCACCCCCCTCTAAATCACCTCTATCTCTGCACCCTGTCACCCCCCCTCTAAATCACCTCTATCTCTGCACCCTGTCACCCCCCTCTAAATCACCTCTATCTCTGCACCCTGTCACCCCCCTCTAAATCACATCTATCTCTGCACCCTGTCACCCCCTCTAAATCAGCTAGATCTCAGCACCCAATCACCCCCTCTAAATCAGCTCTATCTCTGCAGCTCATCCCCCTCTAAGTTAGTTCAATTTCTGTAAGTCATCCTCCTTTATAGCTTTATCTCTACACCAAATTCCACCTGAGAATTAGCTTGATTTCTGCACCAAATCCCCCCTATTAATAAGCTTTATCTCTGCACCGAATCCCCCCTGTGAATAAGCTTTATCACTGCACCAAATCCCCCCTGTGAATAAGCTTTATCTATGCACCAAATCCCCCCCTGTGAATTAGCTTTATCTCTGCACCAACCCCCCCCCCCCCCCCCCCTGTGAATTAGCTTTATCCCTGCACAGAATCCCCCTGTGAACAAGCTTTATCTATGCACCAAATCCCCCCCCCTGTGAATTAGCTTTATCTCTGCACCGAACCCCCCTGTGAACAAGCTTTATCTCTGCACCAAACCCCCCCCCCCTGTGAATTAGCTTTATCTCTGCACCAAATCCCCCCCTGTGAATTAGCTTTATCTCTGCACCGAATCCCCCCTGTGAATAAGCTTTATCTCTGCACCAAATCCCCCCAGTGAATTACCTTTATCTCTGCACCGAATCCCCCCTGTGAATGAGCTTTATCTTTGCACCGAATCCCCCTGTGAAATAGCTTTATCTCTGCACCAAATCCCCCCAGTGAATTACCTTTATCTCTGCACCAAATCCCCCCTGTGAATTAACTTTATCTCTGCTCCTCACCCCCTTTTTTAGCTTAATCTCTACACCTCATCCCCTTAATTAGCTGTATCTTTGCACCTCAACACCACTAAATTAGCTTTATCTCTGCACATTGTCCTCCCGTCTATATTCATTAGCTTTACATATTCTCCTGGACCCACTCTTTGTAAACCCTATCTCTGCACTCAGTGTCTCATCCCTCTCTAAATTAGCTTTACTTCTACACCTCCAAATCCTATCCTCCCCTCATTTTACCAGCGCTATCCCTACCTCTCTACCCCAAATCCCCCTTCCATTCCATTCTAAACCAGCTCCGCTACTGCATTCTCCATCCATAAACAACAATTTCTGTGTTAAATAGATCATCTTGCATTTATAGTACAACATATTTTCCTCTCAGCTGCAACATAGTTAAAGTGCAGTTAAGTGAAAGAACAGCCATAACATTGAGGGAAAATCAATTCTCCTTTTTGCTTCACTGCTTCTCATTCATTGGAGGGCAAACAAACCAAACAAATAAACAACAAAGCTATCACATCTGCTGTGGAGAAAACATCACATCCAATAACACAGCTGAGGTATAGGAGAACTGGCTTGTATAGTTACACTGTAAAATGTTAACAATTCAATCAGGTTTTTTCACAATGTTATTTTTGTTGCTTTTTTGTTCAAATTGCAGAATGGATATTGAAAAACAACGATATTAACTTAACAAAACACAAATTATTAAACCGAGATTGAGAAAAAATTATGAAAGAATGAAAGAGATGGTAACCCCTTTGTTTCAAAACTCATTAAACTACCATTGAAAATATATTGATTGATAATTTCTAAACCGGGAATTATTAACAAAAATGAAATAAATGACTCTCACACATTTCTTGTTCAACAAAAGAATATAAATTAAAGAACAAACGCTTTTATCTTGCTACAAACAACACATTTTCACACCTCAGAGTGCAGAAAAAAGCATCTTAAATTTTGAGATAAATGAAAGGTTACATTGTCAATGCATACAATCATTAACTTTAATCAATTATATTATGACTAATGACATAAAACTGAAATGAAAAGTACAGTATGAAAAACGTTTGAAGAGAAAATCAGCGATCGACACCTGCATAATTTTATAGTGACAAACGTCAAACACCTCAAATAGCAATTAATATTAACTTTTCTAAGTAAAATTCGTAACTTCTTTTCGTATAACCTACTAAGTTCAAATAAACAATACATGTAATTGATGAGTCACTGGAATATACCAAATTGTCAAACCATTTAGATCTCCATACCTTCTAGTATGGTGGATTTTACCTGTAGGACCGAAAATAAACTATTTTTTGTTTCCCCTTTTCTACCAAACCAAGCAAAAATTTGACCCTCTGAAATTTTTTTTATGAAAATGGTCAGGTAGAATCTACATAGTAAAAAACTATTGACAATAAATAAAACATATTTTAACTACCTTAGTAAAATACCCAACCCTAATTGGCCAGGGTCGGAAAGGCCAAAAACAAATTTAATGTTTGGCCTAGTATAAAGTTTCCTATTAATATGGTCATATCTGTTACAAGTTATTTATAATATTACAGTGATTGTAAATCATTTTAGTTTCTCTTAACTATTTCAAAGGTTAATCAACTACAAACCCAGTGTTTCCTGTGTAAATAACCAGGGTGCTCACACCTATGTCACCGTGGGGAACTGTTGGGGTTCATACTTGTGACTTTTTGATCAGGTGAGATCAGGTGCTTAAGACTTTGACCTGAATCCACTTTATCTTTAGTTAGTTAAAGTAGAAACAGTGCAATGGCATATTCCACGAAATGAGTCAAGTGACAGCATCCACAATGGAAGTGGCAGGTCAAAGTTTTAAATCCTGGAACGGACCTTTGATGATATAGCATTCTGGTGAGTATGCAGTGAAATAACTCATAGCTACTGCGTGCCTACCTACTATACATGGTGTCTGACTTGACTATGAGACAAGAATTCAATCTGCTCAGAAACTGTAGCCAAGGTCTGGGTTTTTTAAATATGGCAATCACTTTACTATAATTTACTATATAACTAGCATATTTATATAAATGTTTGATTAAATACACTTTCTTATACCAATACAGTATTTGAAGTTAAAGCAACTAATTAAAAGAGCAACGTACAATACAAAAACAGTTCAATTCAAATTTTTAATTCAATTAATAATATTTTCCAACATAATTTATTTGAACTTGAATGTAATTAAGTAACCTTGCAAAAATGTTAATACAGTTATAGATATAAAGTCACCTATAGTATAGGCATCTACAGATAGAACTTCAAACCTAGTAAATTATTTGTGGGTGCTTGACACAGTAATGTATCAAATGACAACACTTACAAACCAAATTACAAAACTTAGCATAATTACTTAAATCATGAATTATAATCAAATTTAATTTTTATCAGACAACCTCAAAGAATATCCAGGCATTTTAGTCTCCTAAAGTTAAGACATTGGGTTAATTCTTTTAATTATAATACTAGCTTCATAATTATTATATTATATAAACTTGTGTCATAAGCATGAAGGTTAATATAATACAATTTTACATGATGAATTGAAGATTAATTACAATTGATATCCAAGAATTGTAGTATTTTAAATTAATGTACTCATTTATAAACTATTAATTCATCTTAATGGTAAAGATTTTTTCCACATCAAAAATTAATAAAATATTTGATAATATAATAAATAGATGATGCTGAACTTAAAATACCTCTGCATTATCAAAAAGCAAAAAGTTATGTATAATTTACAGCCCAAGTTAAGCCTATTTTGATGAATCACTAACTAAGTACCAAAAACATAAATGCAGCAAAAAACAACAATGTCATGTTTGATTTATGATTATCTAATTAATACAAAAGCTTGCATATATTTAATAAACTAGTTCCCAGTATGCATGTTGCATCATATTTCAGTGCAGGAAATGTACTGGTAGGTACATATAATACATCTTTCAATGTATACAAAAACTACTAAGGCCTAAAATAAAATATTGTTTGTTTCCCCATCCCCTACCTACCCGATTAAAAAGGGCCCTACCCAAAATATTTTATTGCCCAAATTAAAATAACATTTTTTTTATTAAAAATTGGAAGTGAAAATTTTATTTTTTTGTTTACTGGCTTCTTTCTTACGATTAAATTTAGGATTGTTGATTTTCAGTTTCACCTTTGAGTTAATTCTAAATTTCATTATTTTTATGCTTTAACCAATAACTATCATACTGAAACAATTAAAAAAAATATTTACCCTACCTACCTACTCATTCTAAATCTGCTAGGGTCGGGATGGGGAAACAAAGAATATTTTAAGTTCGGCCTAAATATATTCAAATGTGTTTAGATCTTTGACATATTAAACCTAAGCTGTCTGTAAACAAGACCAGAACATTAATGATTGTCTATATATTATATAATTAAAGAACACAACCCTAATTATCATCTGCATTATGACTCAGCTTTTTTAAATAAAATTAAATAAAAATCATTATACACTCACTTAGAAGTTTAGAACACCCCACTCTGATATGTTTCAACAATTATCATTTGAAAATCAGGTCAATTAAAACTTATGTCAGATGTAATCTTACACACATCAATATCTTACATGGATGGGTGGTATGATATGTGTAAGCCAAACAACTTATCTCACCTTATGTTAGATATATAAACATGTGCTACCCAGCTCTCTCTCTATAACTAGATGCATGACCTACATTATATCTGCACTGACACACTAAGCACACTTACTTATATACATTGAGCTTAAGTGCTTTATTTTTTCTAAGATACAATCCATGGGAGTTCAAATTATTAAATATTAATAATAAAACATCCAAAAAAAATGGTTATAGCAATTAATCTACAATCAAGTGCCCTTTTAATTGTCAATTAATCTCATTCACAATATGCACGTGCCAATTAAACATTTCGTATGATAAACTAGAACTGAGAATTAATTTAATCGAGTTAGGTACTATGTTTGATTGACTACAGGAAATGTAACCGACATTCACCTGTTTTTTCAACACAATAATCAAAGTCACCTCGGTCTACTGACTGCACGACCTATATAAACTTAACTGAACAAACTGCCCATTCATAAGATTCCTTCTATTTTCACTTTCGAAGTCAAGTGATGAACATTACGTAACATAACTCACACGGCTTAAGTAAAATGCATTTTCATTCCCAGACCTTTTGTTTTTAACAAAAATAAGCACAACAAAAGACGAATCAAAAGTGGTAAACAAATAAATCAATTGCAATACATGTATAGTAACAGTTTAACCTTTTCATTATGCAAAAAACAGACATAACAGCAGCTTCTGCGAAAATGAAACTGTCGCATGACATGCAAATATACGCATACAGGCGTGTTTTAATTATAACGCTTTAATGAAACAGGTCATTGAGATAAACGCTTACCTTTAAAATATAACAATATCAGGCTGAACAATCCGCATTACATTGGAGTTATTAGCGGCGAAACACAGAAGACAACACTTTGACCGAATCACAAATGTAAATAAACACATATCACTCCGCCGCCTACCGGTTTGTAAATTTTATTTAGTTAGGAAGAAACGTTTACCGTAGTTGGTACATTCAAAATTTGTTTAGCTTTATGAATTTGTTAATGCTAATTAACATAGGAGCGGATTTAGTACAATTGAAGCAGCTTGATGTGTATCTACTTTTTGAGCAGACAGCTTTGTTGTTCTTCTGTGTTATCAGGTTCAATTAAACGTCACAACCTCATCCGTGCGAAAAGTGTAAACAGATTTAAACTACAACCAGGTTCAGTAATGCTTTGCCACTGTGCAAATACCTTAATATTTAGGTCTTTGCACTGTGGTAACTTATCGGTCCGTCCGTGACGACGTCCGTGTCGACGTCCCTTATATACAGCCATTTCGTATGCGCCCTTAAACCCCTCGAAGGAGTTTAAAGAAATTAAGGCTGCCGTTTTCATGTTTGTAAACGCTTTATGTTTAGGATAGACAATTATGATCGCTGGTTATGAGATTTAGTCTGCGAGCTTCAGCGAGCGTCTAATCTCATAACCAGTGATACGAAATGTCTATCCGACTTAGACCACGTGACTAATTTGTACATGTACCGTTACTCAGGCACATTAAAGAAGTTGTACATTGTATTTCTAAGCAGATTATGCAATTTGCTCCCACTGCACTTATTACTCAAAACAACAAAGGTTATTCAGCTTAAAAGTTTTGGATACGGGATTTTGATTTTTTGGTAACATTTTAATAAAAATCATGAAATTTCCTGCGCTCTAACTTTTAAAAAATATTAAAATTCAACGCTAGACACATAAATGTGCGAAAAACATTTTCAGCTTTTATCTTCTAAAACTCATTTGAAATTATTTAAAGTGCATTGTTTCATAATCAGTAATTAATCTACAAACAAGAAAATTAAATCGATCAGTTCACACATTATAGTAGCATAGATCAGTGAATCAAACACAAGTGATCCCCTAAATCATGATCATTAAAACCCTTTACAATCATTTGCACGGAAATACATTAGACGGAATGGCAACTCATTCAACTCCCACTATTTTCCTATATAGGCCGCCATATTGGAATGAAATATCGCGATCGGCTTACTTGTACGAGACTTGACGAGATTCTCAAGTTGGCGCTATTTTTCCCCGCTAGCCGCCGCCATCTTGGATTATTTCACCAATTCAGCCTGATTTGTCAATGAGAAATTTGTTTTCATTTAAAGCAACTCTTCGTCTAAATAAGCAAAGATGGGTGTTTATTTGTTCCGTTGTGTGTTTGGAACGTTTTTAAATAGATAGTCTGGACGGCGTATATCCGTGAGAAATACAAGCAAATTTACTAAGAAAATTATAAGGCCATTTCGTTCAAGGGCTCTTTTTAAGGTCAAGTTCATACACAGGGGTCAAAGGTGATGCTATTTATTTAGTTTACACGATATTACTCTTGCTCTGTATTTATTCTTCCCAGATTGATCTTCATTTTTCACGGATATCCCGGCATGTTAAATGGAATCTAACAACTTAAAGTATATATATATATATACGTTTTCCATTTATTTATAGATTTTCCTGGTACTCACACATATTTGCCTAATGTCGTGACATTTAAAATGACAAATAGGACCATGCTACATGTAACTTCATGCTATTTGTATCTGTACATTGGCCATTGGATAACACCAAAAATACTTTGAAATAAAATTGGCAATTCAGTGTTTTAAAAGAGCGAATCGACTTATTTGGACCATTTTGCTAGTTTGGCACTGGTTTTTGCGTCTACATGATTAACATTGTTAATAAAACGCGACACTGGTCAACGACGCCGGGCGGAATTACGGCACAGTTGTGACGTCATGTAATAGCGGGCGCGCGTGTATAGACAATTAAGACTTTCATTTTCGAATTAAGCCAATTGAAATATCGTTTTCATATAAATTGAAGCTCGAAATAAATTTTTAAAAATGTTGATTTTGACACCCCATGGACGTCCGAAAATAAGTAGGTCATAATGTATATGTTTTACATTTGTATTTGTACTGTTGAAATATTATTTCATGCACGCACGTTAATTAAACTTCGTGTTTAATAAACGTGCGTGGTGTTTCATGTCACTATTTTTGTGGGCCACTCATTGAAATAAAACACTATCAACAATTACGCTCTTTGTAAAGTGTATACATGATAAATTATTGTAATCATTTATTGAACAAGAACTGAAGGCCTTGTATTTCAGAACTTGACAGTAGATTCTATATAAGCAGTAGACGTTTTCATCAGCTTCCGGTCCAGGAATGGTAAATCTTCAACAACATGCTTTTAATTTAGATTTTTTTACTACTCCGTGCTGTATTGTAACTGGGTTTCGCAACGATGCAATAATGTATAAAGCAAAGCTTCAGTTAGGTGCGTTAAATTACTCGAAATCGATATTGATGTTCAAATTACAGCTGGTTGTATGCATAGTGAAGTAGTAACCGGACAGTCTCTTTCGGATACAGGACTGCACAATACATAATCTGCCATGGATTCAAGCCATAATTGCATGCCATTTTCACAACCTGCATTAATACCTTAATAGAAAAAATCTCTGTAAATATGGTTCAACAGAAAATCTGATATCCTATTCAGACAAGGCCTACTTTACTGTAACTTTAGACTATATTCTGCCTTTCTGGTACATTACATGAAGTGTAGGGATTTTGGGTTATTACATAAGCGACCCTAGAGCTCATCGTAAAGGAACTGGCCTTGCTCATCACTGATTGGCTTATGTCACTGGCAAGATATAAGGAGTACAAAAACAGGTCCAAAACAGGTCCGGTACGGCGGTAGACACTTAATTGCCTCGTCCGAGGTCGGTCATCAAGTGTCTACCGCTAATCGTTCTGTCTTGTTTGTTGCTGTTTGGCTAATATCTCTGGTGGCGAAAGATAAAGAGAACGAAAATACTGGTAAGGTAGACCAACCTTGGACGAGGCCAGTTTCTACCCAACCCGTTGCGCTTGTTTGTCGCTGTTTGACTAAAGCCGCTAATATCACTGGCATGAGATAACGAGTACTGGTACGACAAACATTAGGGTCGCTTATGTAGTATACCACCAAAATCACTACAGTAGTTTACTGTATTGATACCTGATTACAGGCATCGCGAAAACCTTCGGTCTGTCGGTCCATTCATAAAGTTGTATAGTGTATTAATTTACCTATTCAAAACCGAAGGTCTGAAAATCAGTAACGTAGCTTACATCACATAGCATACATTATTGAAAACAAAGGTTTCAGACACAAATCCAAATAGAGACCATTCTTATTCAATGTACCCAGCACTATCCTTGACACTGTAGCTCTATTGTAAGATAACCGAATAATTGAATACCTAACGCATAATAAGTTAAACCTATGTAACGTAGCTTACACTCTTAACCATACACACATGATGACGAAGGGTTTCAAGCACTTTTCGGCATAACATTAAAGGTGTCTTCAAAAGATGCATTTTGCATGAGGTACTAGTAATGCTTGTTATGAATATGCAATATATTTGAGAAAATCGGCAAAAACAAATTGATGCATCACCCAGTAAATGTTAGTAACGTAGCTTACTCAATAACAAAACATACATTTAAATGTCTATAGAGGTAAATGAACCATACCTAATAATACTTTAATATAAGCACTCTTATTGGCGACACTCGTTTTATTGCAGTATTTGGCCTTTTGAATCGACAGAAAAAGTCTTATAACTTTCTGAAAATTCCAGTTGTACAGTAAGTACGGTCATTTTACCAAATTTAAATCAACAAAATGAGGTAATACAACTGCAGATATGTATTGTATGTAGGGGAGACACACTTTTATGCGAATTGACTGTGTATTCTGAGAAAAGGTGACATGTCTGAGTGTATTTGATCATTTTTAATGCTATGAGAACTATGATGTACCTTTGTTTTTTCAGGATAAAAATATTCATTGAGAATTTTATGGTGCTAGCAACATGACAGATACAGGCAGTGTGGGGAGTTGGAGCGATGTTGGATCTCTGGACAGGAAGTCTCATTTCTCAATTGAAAAAGACGAGGACGAGGAAGCGTTTCACCAGGAACATCTTCGGTTAGCTGGTATTGTGAAAGGAGTTCATGCTGATCTACGTAGGAAATATAAGAAAAGTACTGGTGAGTGTAGCTTCATTAATTTTAAATTTGATCTTCTTCCGAATAATTTGCATGGCCCACTCTGGGACATTGTCTTTTTTAGATACAGCTGGTTAAAAAGTACATTGATTCACTTTGCTAAAATTACACTAGTCTTCTGTAGCATTATGTGGGGTTAGATGGCCTCCTGGTTAGCTAGAGTGATAGAGAATGCTACTTGTGTCAGGGGACCTGGGTTCATGCCCATCAGACATACAGTTTTCTCCCTTGATTTACTTAAAAAACTATTTGTGGTATAGTATTGACTATTATAATGTCTCCAAAGTCTGTGAGTCTTTGTCGGCTTTGTAATGACATCGTCTAGGTTCTTGTTTACAGTTGGTCACAGGGCTCTCATTTGACCATTTTTGAGGCCGAATATCGGCCTCATTCCCCTCCTTAATGAATATACTTTTTTATAAGAATCCCCTCCAAAAAGAGCCTTTGTAAATGCTGTTCAGCCATTGCTGTATTTGTTGTTATAGATTGAAAGTGGCTTTTTGTTCAGTTAATATGTATTACTTTTATAATAGTATTGATATTTATAAAAGACGAAATTCCCCTTTTTCTTCAAAACGCCGCAAAATTCCCCTACCTGAGGGCCCCTGGCCCCAGTCCCAAAAGTGTAGTGAGAGCCCTCGCTCATGAATTGATGATTTAGTGTGACTGTACTTTTTTCAGGTGAAACTGATTTGGAGAAGATCTGGGACGACCATTGCCAGAATAAACAAATATTGTCACAGTATGCTGATGCCATGCACCACCTTGCTATTGACCATTGGTCAAAGAATAACCATGGTAAGATATCATTCATCCAGGACTATAACTGGACATTAATGACCATTAATTAAGACACAACAATTTCCCCATTTTTGACCTGCCAAACTTGCACAATGTATACTTCGGGTGGACAGGACCTGGTTTTATTCTTTTATTAGGCCAGAGTTTTTTAATTTTTTGTTACTCAGACATTTTTCAGAAAAAAGTCCACAGGAGGAGGAAAAAATAAAAATAAAAACTCCCAAAATATAGCTTCCACGAGCTGCCGGTGGCCGTAGAATAGTCAATGACGGTCCGATTGAAAGCAATCAACACTCAACAACAGTGTTGTGTTCAAGAAAACAGCCAATTTATCTTAAGACTAGGACTCTGTAGTGAAACACTAATTAAACAAGTTATTAAGAATTGCAAGCAATACAGAAGTACCCTACCGGTTTGAAGCCATTTTCAATGTTTCTGTTGCCATAGCAACCACAATTTTTGTGTGAATCAAAATAGTTTTAGACGTGCATAATCCCCTTATTGCCTCCTATCCACATACCAAGTTTCATAAACCTAGCTTGGAAACTGTGTGAGTAATGTCAGGATCCAAATTTTTTGATGGACAAACTGACTCACGGACGGACGGATGGAGGGCTAATCTATAGTCCCCTCCGGTCAAAAACCGGTAGGGGACTAATAAAACTTATTATTAACAAATTAATGAAATGTTAATACAAGGCTGGGCCATTTATCATCAAAACATTATATGCAATTTTGTTTTTTTCCAGTTTTTCAAATTTTTTTTTTTGAAAATGCCAAAAAAATGGACAGGAGGGTCCGAGTAACGAAAAATAAACACTGGCCTTAAGTTGGTAACCATATCCCCAAATATAAGTGGTGGTCATGTATGCACTCAGGTAAAATATGAGAGAGATTCAAAGAAAACAATTTGAAGCAAATCCAGTTAATTTTTGCGAGTATGAGACGCACATTTAACAAAAAGTAGATATGTCTTTTACACATTGCCATGTATATAAAGTTTTTGAGAAAAAATTGCCAACAACAGTTATTGATCCTTTTCAGAAACCAGAATCGACTGGTGTCGGGATGCAGTAATAGAGTACTTTAAACATGATGGACTGAAGAAAGTATTAGAAAAAGAGAAGAGACGGAAAGATAAGCAAAATGAACAAACAAGTACTGTTAACCCTGATGTAGTGAACACTGACATTGTGAACCCTGATGTTTTGAACCCTGGAGTTAAGAATACAAAACCAGTATTAGACTGTAGCAAGGATAATGTTTCACAGGATTTTAGCACTACCAGTGAGGTTTCCGGTAACACTAAACAACAGATACAAGAAAATAAGGGGGCATATCCTGAGACGGTATTAAATGTGGAGTCGAATTCTGTCCATGTAGGCGTGGATGCTGTACATGAAAGATTCGGGGATAAGAATTCTTGTTCGGAAGACAATGAATCTTATTCTAGCTGTCAGGATGTTGAGGTCAATATTGGTGCTACCAAACATTTCATCAAACGGGAATACAATGTCGTGTAAGTATTTAGTGGTTGGTGCATGTGCTCATTGTGCTGAGTTTTAGACTTTTTCTGTGCCTCTGTTGTTTGGGGGGGGGGGGGAGGTGACTCTTGGTAAAATGTTGTCACACTTAGGAAAAAGTATTACAGAACAACCTCTTGTCAGTAAGACCCTTCGGGAGCTGCAATTATTGGCCATTGTTTAGAGGTTGTTGCTCTACAGAGGTTAAATTTATAGTAAGTATTGGCTACCGGGTAATGGAAATGTTGAAGGTGTTATTCTAGAGAGGTTGTTGCTCTAAAGAGGCCAGCTTTACAGAGGTTGTACTGTACTGTAATTACCATGCCCCCCAGTAACTGGCTCATAGTGTCTGGAACAGGTGGTTTAATGGTTTGAGCTTTGCCACAGGAATAGGATGATGTGGGTTTAATCCACTGCACTGGTATACATGTATATATATACAGAGTTATGCCTTTTATTATTGAAAAATGGTCCCTCATCCAAGTTTACGTGCTTGATTAGGGTCATTTTTGGAATAAAGCATGAGTACCCTGACTAAAATGCTTATAAGTCCCCTACCCGTTTTTGACTGGAGGGGACTATAGGTTTGCCCTCCGTCCATCAGTCAGTCCGCGTCCACAAAGGGGTACTTAGGTGGCTACTTTTTATGGACAAACCAGTTGAAAATAGTTAAAACGAAGTCAGTCAGTCAGACCGTAAAAAAATCTGGATCCTGACATTACTCAAACAGCTTCCAAGCTAGATTTATGAAACTTGGTATGTGGCTTGGGGACAATATGGGGTTTATGCACGTCTAAAAATATTTTGATTCTGACAAATATTGTGGTTGCTATGGTGACAGAAAGATTGAAAATATGCCCGAGTCTGGATCCTGCCATAACTCAAACAGTTTCCAAGCTAGGTTTATGAAACTTGATATGTGGATAAGGGGCAATAAGGGGATTAGGCACATCTACATATATTTTGATAGCTATTTTCGTGTTGTCTGCTCTCTAACTACAATATTTAACTTCAGTCCTTACAAAACTGGTAGACAAGGCTTATGGACAGAATTTCTAGTTCAGCTTTGATAACTATAGCCAGAATGCCTAAAGAATGACAGCGTTATGCCCCTTTTGTCATTGAAAAATTACATTTTATGTTGTCAGGTCAGTGCTCTGTAACTTGGGCATTTATTATTCAGTCTAGCCAGATTGCATTAAAACTTCCTGAGTTATGCCCCTTGATTGATTGAAATTGGCATTAGCTGCTCTATAAATTAAGGGTTAAAGCATTTTTCTTCTGCTCAACTTGATTGAAATATTTAAGGACATGAGAGCTGGATTAAGTTCAATAATCAATCAAACAGATCCATGCAATGATGGAATATAAGTAGGAATTATAAAATAATTTCAAATTTACATTGTCTGCTTGGTCGACATGACTTTTACTTTTTGTTAGGCACATTTTGTGACATTTCACACTGCTATGTGTATAATTAGTTTGCACCTGTAGTGAAGTTCAAACCTCTACTGTTTGGCCCAATCACCTAGCAATATGAAGTAAGAATGTGTTAGATGACTCGGCTATTGCAACAACCCCCCCCAAAAAAAGGTTGTGCAAATAATTTGACCAAAAAACCAAATCCATATCATAAATCACCTTCCCACATAATTATGTAACAAAGAGTTTCGCTTCCATTTCTGACAGAAATTGTTATCATGAGACCATGAAACTTAATGCTCTAAAAAATTATTGATTATATTGGCCCTGGAAATTTCAGAAACGCTTGTGTTTCCCACCCAACTAGAGGTGAACTGGTTGGAAACCCAGAGGTAGTCTTGCATGTATTGGTTCTATACACCCGGCATGTCACAAAACCAAGGAATCTATTAGGAAAGAGCTAGCTAGGGCTGTGCACCCGGATTCCTTGTATTTCACACACTTCCTGTCTCTTCCCTCAAAGCCGGAGGTTTTATTGACCAATTAGGCAGAAATAAACCCAATGGCCACGCACTATGACTGTCAGTTGAACGCAAAAAAAAAGATTTTATAGACAGTATATAAAAGCAGGGAACTTTCCCAGGGTTCCCACGGTGAGGGAAAGAAATATAGGTCAGGGAAAAGTAAGGGAATTTTGGAATTAGTCTGAGAAATCTGAAATTTGAGCAAAAGTCGGGGAAAAGTCAGGGAATTCTTTATTATAGCTGCCGATAAGGGTCATTTCCTGTAAAGGAAATGCCATAGACATGAAACAAAATTTCTTACTCGCTGTTCTCGCTAGGGACAATGCTAAATCATTATAACTTATTGTTAATGGTCAGTCTTAAAACTGTTGCCTTACAAATGATATGTCCTATAAGTAATTATAGCTTCCTTTTCTCTATTTTTATTGTCATATTTTGTCCTAACGAAAAGACGCTTTGGTGTCCAATTGCTCTAAAAAGCCCAGGAAAACTGCACTTTAGTCAGTGAAAAGCCAGGGAATTTTGGGTCAGAATATTTGTGGGAACCCTGTTTGAATACCGGTGGTGTGTTGATTTCACTGCAGGTGATAACTGCATATGATCTATGTCTCCTCTGTAAACAAGTTATGCAAAGTCTTCTTCCTATACTCAAGGCCGGAATTATTTTTTCTGCTAGATAATATCACAATATGTTTAGTGTGGTATAACATGTAGCTTTGCAAACAGATATCTTTATTTAGACCAGGTTTATTATTGATTTGTAAGGATTGACAGTCCAGGGAAAGGATTAAATTTTCATCAAGTAGCGAAATCCTATCCACGACATTGATGTTTTTGTTTACTCATTTCGTCTTCCCATGTTTACATTTTATGTTTTGAGATAATTGATTTGTTTACATATCTTCATTGCCATGGTAACACTGGGAATATTGTGAAATCTCATCTGGTTTATAAGGCAGGCAATATTAAGTGTGAACATTTTGAAGTGCCTTGTTGTTTGCTAACTTATTTATTTAAAGAAATCTGTGGGCTTTGAGTTTACTAGTTTTGATTGCCCTTAAATTGTCAATAATGGATTATTGTTAGCATATTATTTTTTCTATTTGTATGCATTAGCTTGATTATTGCCTATTAAATTTATGTTTTTGGTTGTTGACTCATTATTAGTCAATTTTCTGAATCTGAGTACCGCTCACTATTCTGTAGTCTTAACTAGGCTCACTTCCTGAAAGTTTAAAAAATCTGTCGGACATTCAGAGTGATGAGGCCTGAAAACCTGTCTACACTGAAAATAAATCTGTCCAACTGAAAACAAATATATTACCATGCAAAGGTGCCAGACATCTGACTTTTTCGGGTTGAAAATTTGTCAGTCTAAAAATCAGATATAGTCTGCCACGTGCATCAGACGTATGGGTATCAGTGTGTCTGGTACTGCATGCCTGTCTTGTACTCACATTGAACCACAGTAATTTCTATTTCCATAAATAATTTTTTTTCAAAATAATGTAACACCATATTAGACATGCATGAAAAAAGTGTGACATATATATGGCAATCGGTTCTCATGGTTTCTTGTTTTTGCTGACTGGGATCTTTTAATGATGTTGTTACCAATTTTGTTACTGTTATTGGATGTGTTTGTTGACAGTTCTGTCTTGTTTGTCAATCATGTGATATATAGATTGGGTGCAATAGATTGAGATTATCCCGATTTAATTATGTTCTGACTATATGGAGGAAATATATTCTCCAAGATAAACAAACATACCAGGGAAAACCTGATTATTGATATATATTGATCCCATATCTAAACTGATGTAAACTTAGTATGCTGAAGAAGAAATATTATATAGAACAAATTTGTTATGGTGAAACTTTGAGATGAGCTTATTTTAACACAGGTTATGTAATTATGTACAAACTATCTTAGTTTAATCCTTAAATGTATTTACATGTAATTGTATTTTTTGTAACCCGAGGCCCTTCTTTGTATTGCTTTGCACATCCTTTTTTCTTTCCTGTCCTTTAAGTGACAAAGTGGTTTCTGATCAATATAACTAAGGAACTGCATAGGCCTAGTATTCTCATACTCAATAGATTAGTATTGGTCATTTCATTTAGATGACCACTTATTCTTATAATGTGAATGAGTCAAATGTCACGGTCAAATGACCTTCAGTTAAAAATACAGCATGCAAAGTTTTAAACCCATGATGATCATAAGTTGTTCAGCTTAAACAAAGGTTGAGATTGGCTGCTTAATGACCCCTATTGATTGCAAGGTCAAGGTAATAGTCAGGAGACATATGGTTCAGTTTTAACAGCCCAACATAAATGGTACAGTCCCCCAGCGCAGGGTTCCACTAGCTTCTGAATCTGAAGGGGCAATTCTGATACTTTTTACTGAATTTTACCATTTTGTAGGCAAAGTACCCATGAATTTAAGAACAAATGACCTTACAAACCAAAATCTATATTTCAAGGGTCAAACCCCTACTCCCAGGTCAAATGGAACCCCTGACTGCTCAGTGATGAAGCATCCTCTCTTTGACAATGTTGCATATTTAAGTGCTTGGTGCAGCATTGTACCAGCGGTTAAAAATATAACAATATTGAGGTTTGTCTAATGTTTTATGTTTAGCTTATCAGACTTGTTTACCTCAGTGTCAGGTTTACCCAGTTTATATAGACACAACAGGGTGTGGTCTACAGCAGCATCATATACCAGTAAATTATAGTTTATATTTGGTACATCATAAACACCATATCCACTTTCACCAAATGACCTTATCGGTTTATCCATGGATACTCTCCAAATTATAAACTCTCATTGATACATTCTGACAACATATAACTGAACAATGGTTGATTATAAGTATAGATTGTAAACAAGTGAGAAATGAAAGACGATATTTTGTTATATCTGGTATAAACTGATGAATGTTCTGCATCAAATAGTACCTTTGGTGCAACAAGGTTGTATCTCTCTATATAGTATATGGTAAGATACATCCTTGTTGCACCAAAGGGATAAGGTCAATGGAAAGTAGTAAGAAAATCTATATACATTTACATTTGAGCTGTTCTCCAGGAAAATGGGGTTAGTGACATTATAATAGTAATTATGTAATAAAGTTTAGAAAATGTTCTTAAATAAGAAAAAAAGATGCTCTTTAATTTAAAGTACTTGGATAATATAGTCCTATGTCTTAGATTTATTTTTCGCATGAATTATCAATATCTTCTTTCGTTGCTATGGTGACCAATTTCTGAAATGTACCCATATTGAGAAAAACAAGGGGTTAGCGGTTAAAACAGTAGTTACTTAGCTCTAAAAGCATACATTAATGATTTTGATAGGATTTATTAAAAATAAAAATATAATTCTAGTACAGCTGCAGGTTAAAGTTTTTGCCCAAGACTGATGAGCAACTGCTAGTTGAGTGGGTTGCGGGCAACAACTGTGACCTTCTGTTGAAACCTATTTTTTGCATGAGTAGCAAAGTAACTCAGTCTCGACTTGAGCGTCGAAGATGTCTCGTTGAAATCAGTCAAAGAATAAAATACTTATGGTTGTTTTTAACTTTTTGTTGACAGATCTTTACTTGCAGTCTTTGTCAAAAAGTCTTGTGGTATGTCCACATGGTAATTTATTGTAGAAAAGTTAGGTTGGCTCACCCATTGGAAAGAAGTTCTGGTTAAAGTGGTACATCTAAACAATCTCAATAGCTTTTGTATGCACTCAAATGCACTCAAACAGCACTAAAAATGCACTCTAAATGTTTTTAAAATGCATTCAAAAGAGTATTGGTGAGCTTTTGTGATAACTCTTCGTCTGCCGTCGTTCGTCCACAATAAGCTTGTGTAGAGGTCACAATTATAACCTAACTCTTATGAAACGTGGTAACAATGATCATCTTAACAAAATCTAGGTCAAGTCGAAATTGGGTCATCCGGGGTTAAAAACTAGGTCACAAGGTCAAATCATAGAAAAACCTTGTGTGGTCACTATAGATAACAATTTTGGCCTAAGAATTATTATGAAACTCGGTCACAATTATCATCTCCACAAATCTAGGTAAAGTTTGATATTGGGTAATCTGGAGTAAAAAACTAGGTCACAAGGTCAAATCATAGAAAACCTTGTGTAGTCACTAGAGATGACAATTTTCGATAATGTGCCATCCGGGGACAAAAACTAGGTCACAAGGTCAAATAATAGAAAAACCTTGCGTAGTCACTGGAGGTCACAATTATGACCTAATCCTTATGAAACGTGGTAACAATGATCATCTTAAAAAAATCTAGGTCAAGTCGAAATTGGGACAACTGGGGTTAAAAACTAGGTCACAAGGTCAAATCATAGAAAAACCTTGTGAGGTCACTAGAGGTCACTATTTTGACCTAATCTCTTTGAAACTTGGTCACAATGATCGTCTCAACAAAATCCAGGTCAAGTTTGATATTGGGTCATCGGGGTCAACAACTAGGTCACAAGGTCAAATAATAGAAAAACCTTGTGTAGTCACTATATGTCACAATTTTGGCCTAATAATTATGAAACTCGGTCGTAATGATCATCTCAATAAAATCTAGGTCAAGTTCGATATTGGGTCCGCCGGGTTTAAAAACTAGGTCACAAGGTCAAATCATAGACAAAACTCGGCTTGAATTTAAATATGGGTTTATGTGATCGCTTGTTAAGACAATATGAAAACCTTGAACATGCAATTTCTTGGTTACCTTTAAGGGACCTGCATGAACTACTAGGACAGGTGAGCGACCTAGGGCCCTTTGTGCCCTCTTGTTTAAATGTATCTATTAGTTAAGTACCTGGAGGTGAGGTATACTGATCGTCCGTGTCATCGTCACCATTTTGACTGTTAATACACTCAAAGTCAAAGTAACTGTTTTAAAATCTAGGCCAAATTTGCAACTGAGGTCTAAAAATCAAGTTACAAGACCTGTGAGTTTCCCAAGAAGCCCCTTCCATAACAGCTACTAGCCACGTTAGGTACTGGGTCACCACTGAGTCAAAACCTAGTTAATGCCATAAAATCTTACTAATTGTGCCAAATTTGTATGTTCACAGGTGAGCACCCTAGGGCCAATGACCCTCTTGTTGGGCTTGAAATTGTAAGTTTTTAACCAGATTTTCCATCAGAAAAAACTGGTTATTAGATTGGCAATTTCCAAGCGGATTGGGACAGGCATCCATAAGTGGCTTCCAATGGATAACTTCAGAGATATCATGATGAAACAAGTCATGCTTTGTATGTAGCTCGTATTATGAAAAATTTACTTGGGATTTAAAGCGGGCTGGTGGGGTCAAGGTCATTGGTTTATTTCCTGGGATGTGACTGTGTTTATTTCCAGGGATGTGTCTGTGATTTGTCTGTGTTTATTTCCAGGAAAGTGTCTATGTTTATTTCCTAGAATGTGTCTGTGTTTTTATCCAGAGGTTTGTCTGTGTTTATTTCCAGGGATGTGTCTATGTTTTTGTCCAGGGATGTGTCTGCGTTTTTTACCAGAGTTGTGTCTGTGTTTATTTCCAGGGATGTGTCTGTGTTTATTTCCAGAGTTGTGTCTGTGTTTATTTCCAGGGATGTGACTGTGTTTATTTCCAGGGATATGACTGTGTTTATTTCCAGACACTTGTTTGTGTTTATTTCCAGGGACGTGACTGTGTTTATTTCCAGGGACGTGTCTGTGTTTATATACAGGGATGTGTCTGTGTTTATTTCCAGGGATGTGACTGTTTTTATTTCCAGGGATATGACTGTGTTTATTTCCAGACACTTGTTTGTGTTTATTTCCAGGGATGTGACTGTGTTTATTTCCAGGGACGTGTCTGTGTTTATATACAGGGATGTGTCTGTGTTTATATACAGGAATGTGTCTTGTTTTTATTTCCAGAGATGTGTCTGTGTTTTTATCCAGAGACGTGTCTGTGTTTATTTCCAGAGATGTGTCTGTGTTTTTATCCAGAGACGTGTTTGTGTTTATGTCAAGGAATCATTGTATATACCTGATATACTTGTGTGTTTATTTCCAGAGATGTACCTGTTCAATGTCGAATTCGACTCCTTGATGTAGGCAGTTGCTTCAATCCATTTCTTGCCTTCCCAGAGTTTCAGTCTATTGGTATAGATATAAGTCCTGCTGCTGAGGTATGTCTTACTGTCTTCTGCTTAAACTTACATGATCCAGGCCTTTCACCAGAGGCAGAAGGCCCCTGGGTACCACAGTGCCTTATAGCCAGAATTGGGTTCCCCAGCACCTTAAAGCCTATTATCACATGTTTGACGTCGTGGTAATGTAATAAAGCCATTATTTATTTTTGATAATACACTAGTGAAATAAAGCTTTGACGTCACTGAAGTATAGGCGACGTCGTCAAAGTTGTGCCTTTATTATAGTGAAAATAAGCAGCTATCTCATGTTTCGGCCGGAAACGGCTAACATGTGATAAAAAGAACATTACATTTGTAACTTTCCACATTGAACTTATTAAACTCGTTGAATAAAATCGATAAAATGCTCGGCAGAGCCTCGCATTTTATTATTTTATTCAACTCGTTTAATAAATACAATATGAAAAGATACTAATGTAATATCCCCTATGTATGGCATCTTTAAATTACTATCAGTGTTTATATGTTTGGTCAGTATTGTGTAGTATGAGTGGTTAGGACTTTTAGTATGTGAAATAAAAAGTGCTTCAATCAACCTTTGTATTATGGATAACTGTGCAGTTTTCTCCCCTAAAACTGTTGAGCCATTCTCGTGGATGTCTTGAAGCACAAATCCTTGTTTTGCCTCAGCACCTTAGCACATTACAATCAGTCAGTAGACCAAATGGTCTTCGATCAGTAACTGAAGCTCCATAGGATCGTCAAACTTTATAGGATGGTTGGTAATTTTGAGAAGATGACTATGTTTGATTTTAAGGTCACTGTGTCAAAAGTCACCATAACTAGCATAAATGACTATTTGACTGCCACTGTAGCATGTCTTGTTGATAGTTGAGTGTTGATTCCAGCATATCTTGAATAAATCTTTTTCCATTGGTCCTTATCTAATGACAAACTAATTGATTCCCTTTAATGTTACTGTAAAATCATTAATATTCGTCAGGGATTGTATTTCGTTGATATTGTGGTACCTCAACCAGGTAATCAAATCCCTGATGAATAATTATACCAATTAATATGTCAAATTAGCTGTGGCTGCCATACTTAGCTTTCAAGTTCAGTCAGGTATGAGACTTAATTGTTTTGGGAAGTATCTTACATGCAATAAAACAATTATCATATATATGTTTGATGTTTGAATGTTAACTGATGAGTTGTGTGAATTTTGACCTAGCTATATGTTCCTGAAATTCTAAATCCTTGAAATTACGTCCTTTTTACCAAAACAACAAAATTTTGTACCATTAAAGTTAAATGATGTTACAGTATTGATATATTTTACATTCACAGACTGTTTTCCATTGTGATTTCCTTCATCTACGCACCACAGACCCTCTTCAAGTAGCCAACGATACCATGACAACATTTATAAACAACCTGAAAGATCCCGTTGACTGGTTACCAAGGGAATGCTTCCATGTTGTCATATTTTCGTTGCTTTTAGAATATTTTCCGGCTCCGTATCAACGATGGGTTTCCTGCCAGAAGGCTCATGAACTTCTCATGTATAATGGCATCTTAGTGATAGTTACACCAGACTCGTCGCATCAGAATCGAAACGCCGGTATGATGAAAAGTTGGAAAATTGCTATAGAATCTCTTGGTTTTAAACGATGGAGATACGTTAAACTGGAACATTTACACTGTATGGTATTCAGGAAGGTTGTGATTACGGATGAAGAGAAACGGGAGAGTTTTCTAAGGGGGATAACTGCGGATATGTTGTATATACCGCAAGATTTTCACGATATACCGGATGAATGTTCAACCACGAGTGATGTTCATAGTTATAGTTACGAGGATGAACAATTTTACAAGAACTACACGCTTCATGAACTTCCAGTTCTTTTAACAGACTCGGATGAAAATGATGAATAATTTATTTTTAATCTTAGTAGTGTTTTAAATATATTATTTATGATATTCTTCAGTTTTTAAGTAAAATATTTGAAATTTGGATACTTTATTGATACATAACTGGACGACAATATTGTGTAGGCAATTTCTATTGGTCAATATTTTGTGAGACATGTTTTCATTGGCTGTATATTGATCAAAACTTTGTAAGACATGTTTTCATTGGAAGTCTATTAGTCAATGTTTTGTAAGACATGTTTTCATTGGCTGTCTATTGGTCACTGTTTTGAAAGACATTTTTCATTGGCTGTCTCTTGGTCATTACTTATTAAGACATGTTGGCTGACCACCTCTGTGGGGGAATGCATTGAACTGCTTGAACTGCGACATCAGGTTATGCCATTTAAATGTGTCACAAAGTGACAGGGTGAGCTTTCGTGATCACTCTTTGTCCGTCTGTTGTCCTTCTGCCCACAAATTGCTTGTGTAGACACTAGGTCACAGTTTAGACATTATCATTATAGAACTTGGTTGCAAAATCATCACAACAAAATAGGCTTGTCTGTTTGTTCCATTTAAAATGTTAACCAAAACTTTCAAGTTCTTGAAATTCAAATATTTTCGAAGTCCATCAAGGCATTGCTTTCAAACTTAGCATACTTGTTTGCCATTATGAATACCTTACATTGTCAATGCCATGTAACACTAACATTTCTACAGAAGTATGGCCCCTGATTGACTTAGCTAAATATTTTGGACAAGGCTTCCACCGGGGCATAAGCGTGTACTGAAATCAGTCTTGTTTTATACTTTGTTGTTTCTTAAATTCGACTTTGTAGCTGGGCATAAAGTCTTCATAACAGTACTTGTCTCCAACGATGTCAATATTGTTTCAGGTTATTTACTTTGTATTGTGAAATGTGCCTGAGGTCTGGCATAGAGTGATATTGCATGAGCTTGCCATGTATTTACATTATGTCTGGGTATTGATTTCATCCTATTGAACAATAATGAAAACATATTTAGTGCGCCCATGATAATGAGAAAGGCGGGAAATTTTGGTATATTTCAAAGAGGTGGATTATTCACATGTGCCTGATTTATCAGTGATGTTTTAAGTACAAAACTGGACATATCTGTTTACAATAGTCATTTGTAAAACCACTTTTGCAACAATTGGCCAAACTGATTCATGTTAGTAAACTTCACATTATCCTTGGTGCACTATACAATGTACTGGTAAATAAACTGGAGAGCTGATTGTATAGATAAAAATTGAACAAAAATGAACATCAAAAATGTTTTTATTTGTAAACAAAGGCTAGTGTAATCATCGGCAGACTATAGCTGACTACAACAAGAAGTGTAAGCAAAACTAGTTTAAGAAAGAAGAAGTTTGCTTACAAACATTGGCATAAACAACCCTAGGCCCAACCTTGCTTACAAACATTTGGCATAAACAACCCTGTCCCCATCATGCATACAAACATTGGCATAAACAACCCTAGGCCCCATCATGCATACAAACATTGGCATAAACAACCCTAGACCCGGTCATGCATACAACCATTGGCATAAACAACCCTAGGTCCCATCATGCATACAAACATTGGCATAAACAACCCTAGACCCGGTCATGCATACAAATATTGGCATAAACAACCCTAGGCCCCATCATGCATACAACCATTGGCATAAACAACCCTAGGTCCCATCATGCATACAACCATTGGCATAAACAACCCTAGGTCCCATCATGCTTACAGCCATTGGCATAAACAACCCTAGGTCCCATCATGCATACAAACATTGGCATAAACAACCCTAGGTCCCATCATGCATACAACCATTGGCATCAACAACCCTAGGTCCCATCATGCATACAACCATTGGCATCAACAACCCTAGGTCCCATCATGCTTACAGCCATTGGCATAAACAACCCTAGGCCCCATCATGCATACAACCATTGGCATCAACAACCCTAGGCCCCATCATGCATACAACCATTGGCATCAACAACCCTAGGTCCGGTCATGCCTACAACCGTTGGCATCAACAACCCTAGGTCCGGTCATGCATACAACCGTTGGCATCAACAACCCTAGGTCCGGTCATGCCTACAACCGTTAGCATCAACAACCCTAGGTCCGGTCATGCATACAACCGTTGGCATCAACAACCCTAGGTCCGGTCATGCCTACAACCGTTGGCATCAACAACCCTAGGTCCGGTCATGCATACAACCGTTGGCATCAACAACCCTAGGTCCGGTCATGCCTACAACCGTTGGCATCAACAACCCTAGGTCCGGTCATGCATACAAACATTTGGCATCAACAACCCTAGGTCCGGTCATGCATACAACCATTGGCATAAACAACCCTAGGTCCGGTCATGCATACAAACATTTGGCATCAACAACCCTAGGTCCCATCATGCATACAACCATTGGCATAAACAACCCTAGGCCCCATCATGCATACAACCATTGGCATAAACAACCCTAGGTCCGGTCATGCATACAAACATTGGCATAAACAACCCTAGGTCCCATCATGCATACAACCATTGGCATAAACAACCCTAGGCCCCATCATGCATACAACCATTGGCATCAACAACCCTAGGTCCGGTCATGCATACAAACATTTGGCATAAACAACCCTAGGTCCAGTCATGCTTACAACCATTGGCATAAACAACCCTAGGTCCCATCATGCATACAACCATTGGCATAAACAACCCTAGGCCCCATCATGCATACAACCATTGGCATAAACAACCCTAGGTCCGGTCATGCATACAAACATTGGCATAAACAACCCTAGGTCCCATCATGCATACAACCATTGGCATAAACAACCCTAGGCCCCATCATGCATACAACCATTGGCATCAACAACCCTAGGTCCGGTCATGCATACAAACATTTGGCATCAACAACCCTAGGTCCGGTCATGCATACAAACATTTGGCATCAACAACCCTAGGTCCGGTCATGCCTACAACCGTTGGCATCAACAACCCTAGGTCCGGTCATGCCTACAACTGTTGGCATCAACAACCCTAGGTCCGGTCATGCTTACAGCCATTGGCATAAACAACCCTAGGTCCCATCATGCTTACAGCCATTGGCATAAACAACCCTAGGTCCCATCATGCTTACAGCCATTGGCATAAACAACCCTAGGCCCCATCATGCTTACAGCCATTGGCATAAACAACCCTAGGCCCCATCATGCATACAGCCATTTGCATCAACAACCCTAGGTCCCATCATGCATACAACCATGGGCATCAACAACCCTAGGTCCGGTCATGCATACAACCGTTGGCATCAACAACCCTAGGTCCGGTCATGCCTACAACCGTTGGCATCAACAACCCTAGGTCCGGTCATGCATACAACCGTTGGCATCAACAACCCTAGGTCCGGTCATGCCTACAACCGTTGGCATCAACAACCCTAGGTCCGGTCATGCATACAACCGTTGGCATCAACAACCCTAGGTCCGGTCATGCCTACAACCGTTGGCATCAACAACCCTAGGTCCGGTCATGCATACAAACATTTGGCATCAACAACCCTAGGTCCGGTCATGCATACAACCGTTGGCATAAACAACCCTAGGTCCCATCATGCTTACAACCATTGGCATAAACAACCCTAGGTCCAGTCATGCTTACAACCATTGGCATAAACAACCCTAGGTCCCATCATGCATACAACCATTGGCATAAACAACCCTAGGCCCCATCATGCATACAACCATTGGCATAAACAACCCTAGGTCCGGTCATGCATACAAACATTGGCATAAACAACCCTAGGTCCCATCATGCATACAACCATTGGCATAAACAACCCTAGGCCCCATCATGCATACAACCATTGGCATCAACAACCCTAGGTCCGGTCATGCATACAAACATTTGGCATCAACAACCCTAGGTCCGGTCATGCATACAAACATTTGGCATCAACAACCCTAGGTCCGGTCATGCCTACAACCGTTGGCATCAACAACCCTAGGTCCGGTCATGCCTACAACTGTTGGCATCAACAACCCTAGGTCCGGTCATGCTTACAGCCATTGGCATAAACAACCCTAGGTCCCATCATGCTTACAGCCATTGGCATAAACAACCCTAGGTCCCATCATGCTTACAGCCATTGGCATAAACAACCCTAGGCCCCATCATGCTTACAGCCATTGGCATAAACAACCCTAGGCCCCATCATGCATACAGCCATTTGCATCAACAACCCTAGGTCCCATCATGCATACAACCATGGGCATCAACAACCCTAGGTCCGGTCATGCCTACAACCGTTGGCATCAACAACCCTAGGTCTGGTCATGCCTACAACTGTTGGCATCAACAACCCTAGGTCCCATCATGCATACAACCATGGGCATCAACAACCCTAGGTCCGGTCATGCCTACAACCGTTGGCATCAACAACCCTAGGTCCGGTCATGCCTACAACCGTTGGCATCAACAACCCTAGGTCTGGTCATGCCTACAACTGTTGGCATCAACAACCCTAGGCTCGGTCATGCATACAACCGTTGGCATCAACAACCCTGTTTCATTCCAGGAAAACTTGTTACTAGGTAATATTTTACTTTATACATGTATTTAATTCTATGAAAACTTGTTACTAGGTAAAATTATGCTATATACATGTATTTAATTCCTGGATAACTTGTTACTAGGTAATATTATGCTGTATATTTAATTCTATGAAAACTTGTTACTAGGTAATATTATGCTATATATTTAATTCTAGGAAAACTTTATACTAGGTGATATATGCTATATATTTAATTCTAAGAAAACTTGTTACTAATTGATATATGCTATATAATTAAATCCAGGTAAACTTGTTACATGTACTAGTTAAATGTTTGCTCAATATGCCTTAAAAGAAAAAATATAATTAATTTGAGACATATCAATTTGTTGAAATTTTCGATCAATCTTTCTCTTTGTACAGTGCCTTGTCTTCTCACGGATAAACAAATCCTGGTGAAAATTTTAAATTGTTCAAGAAATAAAGGCTTGAAATTTGTATTGTTTTATGTGTTTCATAATTCACTCATTTGTGAAAGGTCTAGAAGGGGTAGAACTTGAGATTTGTTCTCAAGCTTGAATCTCATTTTGTATTTCAACTTGTATTCAAACTTTCAAACTATTACATATTCTGTTTGTTTGTATTTTCATATTACCTTTAGAGCAGTAGGTCGAAGGTTCGAACTCTGGCTGGGCCCGACTAGGGGTTGTTCTGATATGGCCAATGGTGAGCCATCAGCTTGATACATTAATGTGTACGGGTACTTCCATTTTTGTGATATTTTGGAGTTTTGACAATAAGAAATTTTTGCTGGTCCACCTACAGATATCAATCAAGACCTTAGTTCTGTTGTCCATACTACAATATAAATTATATTTTGATTTACCAAACTACAGCAAAGCAGAAATAATGTGACAGTTCAACTAAACTACATGTATATGATTGTGACAGTGATCATACCATTCCAGAAACCTGCTGATCTAGAATGAATGAACTTTTCTTCATAATATAGAAGTTAATTAATAAAAACAATTGAAGTATTGACCAAGTTGTGGTTATGTGAAATTTCATAAGCTTAATGTATCAATAGAACAATGCGTGTAACAGAGTTTAGGTGTAGGGATGTGCATCTTATTTTCAGTATTGGGCATTTTAAGGCCTCAGTTGGACCCCTGGGATGATAGGTGTGAAATTATTCATACATAATGAATGTTATATGATGTATTTTATCACAGTAAAATTTGAGACTACGTTTTAGGCTTCCCAAAGCATAATAACCTGTACAATATAAATGTTATGTTAAGAAGTGATTTAAATTATAAAATAATGTCAAGTAAATTGTGTAAAGACATCATGTTGTCCATCCAGCCAGCATTTGTCTTCATGCCACTTGAAGTTTCAGAAAAGCTTTTCAGTGTTTTCTACCCAACTAGAGATGAACTGATTGGAAACCCAGAGGTAGTCTCATATGTATACAGGCTGTATACTGGGCATGTTAAAGATTCAAGGAGTCTATATGAAAAGAGCTAGGGCAGTGCGCCCGGATTCCTTGTATCACACAAACTTTCTGTCTGTTCCCTCTAAACTAGAAGTCATTGGCAAATTAGGCAAGGATAAAACCAAATGGCCACGCACTACGACTGTCTGAGTCGAACGCAATAAAACACAAAAAACCAAACCTGTCAATCCAGAAATACATTCAATTGAAACTGGTTTAACAGGAGGTGGCTGTTTTATACAGATGTATTTTATTTATTAATATATCAAGTAACACAATTGGCTGCTTAAGACAGCATGTTGCTTAATTCAGGTGACCATTAACACAGGCTTGACTGTTTATCAAATCATACTGTATAATGTGTCTATATGGACATAAGACTATGTTTAAAATCAGTTATTTTCGTGGGTCTTAAATTTGGTGGATTTTGGTAAAAGTCAAATTTCGTGGGGTGGCAATTTCACAATTTACTAAATACAACAATACAAGGGGAACTCTTGTTGCATATTTGGTAGATAGGTTCATAGAGGGTATTAGATTTTGTGGTTAAGTTCAACCTCTAAATCAATGTAAATTTAACCCATACAAAAACCAAAGAATACGATAGATGTGTGTATGATCTTTGCAAAAACTAATTAATTTACGGTATAAGAACCAGTAATTCCATAACTTTACCAGCTTATAACATGATTAATTCATATCTAGGATAGTTTACAGGTAGTTTTCTACAGACTTCTCTTTTTATTTAAGTTTGTCAGCACCAATTAAATTCAAATTAATCAAACTAACAATTATTTTTAATTAAAATAGTATTCAATAAAACCATGGGTTAAAATGTTCTAGATTTCATCTCAAACTATATAAAACATGACCTACTTTATGAAGTATAGACCAAATGTAAAACAAGACGAATCCCAATTTGTCATCTTAATACTTCAAAAAATTGTACAACAAATAAATATCAACTAAAATAGACAAATTCCCCCAGCTTGTAAACATATCCCTGTAAAAAAGTAAACAAACTGGGACTACTTTCTTTTATATAGACATGATTATGAGGACCTCATATGACCTCTCATGTAATGGTTTGTTGATCAAGACTTGGAGGCCAGTCTTCATTTTTTAGCGATAGCTTTTTCTGACCTGTAATATTTTTATGTGCACTTCCTAGTTCTGTATTATACAGGTACCTCTAAGCTATGTAGTGTATGTGTACATCTTAGCTCTGTATTATATGTGTACATCTAAGCTCTATAGTGTATGTGTACATCTAAGCTCTGTATTATATGTGTACATCTAAGTCCTGTATTATATGTGTACATCTAAGCCCTGTATTGTATGTGTACATCTAAGCTCTGTAGTATATGTGTACATCTAAGCTCTGTATTATATGTGCACCTTTAAGCTCTGTATTTTATGTGTACCTCTAAGCTCTGTATTATATGTGTACCTCTATAAAGCTCTGTAATATATGTGTACCTCTCAGCTCTGTATTGTATGGGTACCTCTAAAATTATCTGTATTATATGTGTACCTCTAAGCTCTGCATTATATGCGTACCTCTTAGCTCTGTATTTTATGTGTACCGCTATAAAGCTCTGTATTATATGTGTTCCTCTAAGTTCTGTATTGTATGTGTACCTCTAAGCTCTGTATTGTATGTGTACCTCTGAGCTCTGTATTATATGTGTACATCTAAGCTCTATAGTGTATGTGTACATCTAAGCTCTGTATTATATGTGTACATCTAAGTCCTGTATTATATGTGTACATCTAAGCTCTGTAGTGTATGTGTACCTCTAAGCTCTGTATTATATGTGTACATCTAAGCTCTGTAGTATATGTGTACATCTAAGCTCTGTATTATATGTGCACCTTTAAGCTCTGTATTTTATGTGTACCTCTAAGCTCTGTATTATATGTGTACCTCTATAAAGCTCTGTAATATATGTGTACCTCTCAGCTCTGTATTGTATGGGTACCTCTAAAATTATCTGTATTATATGTGTACCTCTAAGCTCTGCATTATATGCGTACCTCTTAGCTCTGTATTTTATGTGTACCGCTATAAAGCTCTGTATTATATGTGTTCCTCTAAGTTCTGTATTGTATGTGTACCTCTAAGCTCTGTATTGTATGTGTACCTCTGAGCTCTGTATTGTATGTGTACATCTAAGCTCTGAATTATATGTGTTCATCTAAGCTCTGTATTATATATGTACTTCTAAGGTCTGTATTATATGTGTACATCTAAGCTCTGTATTGTATGTGTACATCTAAGCTCTGTATTGTATGTGTACCTCTAAATTCTGTGTTATATGTGTACATCTAAGCTCTGTATTGTATGTGTAGTTGTGTACCTCTTAATTCTGTGTTATATGTGTACCTCTAAGCTCTGTCTTATATGTGTACATATAAGCTCTGCCTTGTATGTGTACATCTAAGCTCTGTATTGTATGTGTACCTCTTAATTCTGTATTATATGTGTACCTCTAAGCTCTGTATTATATGTGTACCTCTAAGCTCTGTATTGTATGTGTACCTCTAAGATCTGTATTTTATGTGTACCTCTAAGCTCTGTATTATATGTGTACCTCTAAGCTCTGTATTGTATGTGTACCTCTAAGATCTGTATTTTATGTGTACCTCTAAGCTCTGTATTATATGTGTACCTCTATAAAGCTCTGTAGTATATGTGTACCTCTAAGCTCTGTATTGTATGTGCACCTCTAAGCTATGTATTATATGTGCACCTCTAAGCTATGTATTGTATGTGCACCTCTAAGCTATGTATTATATATGCACCTCTAAGCTATGTATTATATGTGTACCTCTAAGCTATGTATTATATGTGTACCTCTAAGCTCTGTATTATATATGCACCACTAAGCTATGTATTATATGTGTACCTCTAAGCTATGTATTATATGTGTACCTTTAAGCTATGTATTATATGTGTACCTCTAAGCTATGTATTATATGTGTACCTCTAAGCTATGTATTATATGTGTACCTCTAAGCTATGTATTATATATGCACCTCTAAGCTATGTATTATATGTGTACCTCTAAGCTCTGTATTATATGTGTACCTCTAAGCTATGTATTATATATGCACCTCCAAGCTATGTATTATATGGGTACCTCTAAGCTATGTATTATATATGCACCTCTAAGCTCTGTATTGTATGTGTACCTTCTGCAGGTGGAAAAATCTACTTCAACATATATTATTAGAATTGGTTATATGCAACTACTCAAAAATGATCTTGAACCCCCACACGGGCCTTCTTCTTCCGTCTGTTTGTTTGTGATGGCAGTAATGTGTTCTCAAGCTATTGTTTACTTTTTTCGCTCTGGTAGCTGATAACAGCTGACTTTACGTAAACAAACATTGCTACCGCTACCATAGCAACCAACACAAGGTCTTGTTCCAACAAAAATGTATATATTTAAATTGGTGTTGACTAGAGTATATCTTACAGCTATATTGATTAAATTATTGCTATAAAATAACAAAACAACAGAATTCGAGTGCAAACGCCAGCTTAATGATATTAACATAGACCTCAATAATACAAGATGAGAATTTTCCTTATGCAAATAATGCTTTACCCTGAACTATTTGATGAAATCTGATATTTGCATAATATTTGCAGAGTTAGTTTGTCATGGAGAAACAGACTGAGGTTTATATTATTATACTAGTAGATTCAATAGAGGTCCCTGTCTGTGGCAGACTGAGGTGTTTATTATTATACTAGTAGATTCAATAGAGGTTCCTGTCTGTGACAGACTGAGATGTATATTATTATACTAGTAGATTCAATAGACGTTCCTGTCTATGGCAGACTGAGGTAAATATTATTATACTAGTAGATTCAATAGAGGTCCCTGTCTGTGGCAGACTGAGGTGTTTATTATTATACTAGTAGATTCAATAGAGGTTCCTGTCTGTGGCAGACTGAGGTTTATATTATTATACTAGTAACTTCAATAGAGGTTCCTGTCTGTGGCAGACTGAGATGTATGTTATTATACTAGTAGATTCAATAGAGGTTCCTGTCTGTGGCAGACTGAGATGTATATTATTATACTAGTAGATTCAATAGAGGTTCCTGTCTGTGGCAGACTGAGGTTTATATTATTATACTAGTAGATTCAATAGAGGTTCCTGTCTGTGGCAGACTGAGGTGTATGTTATTATACTAGTAGATTCAATAGAGGTTCCTGTCTGTGTCAGACTGAGGTGTATGTTATTATACTAGTAGATTCAATAGAGGTTCCTGTCTGTGGCAGACTGAGGTTTATATTATTATACTAGTAGATTCAATAGAGGTTCCTGTCTGTGGCAGACTTAGGTTTATATTATTATACTAGTAGATTCAATAGAGGTTCCTGTCTGTGGCAGACTGAGGTGTATGTTATTATACTAGTAGATTCAATAGAGGTTCCTGTCTGTGGCAGACTGAGGTTTATATTATTATACTAGTAGATTCAATAGAGGTTCCTGTCTGTGGCAGACTGAGATGTATATTATTATACTACATGTAGTAGATTCAATAGAAGTTCCTGTCTGTGGCAGACTGAGGTTTATATTATTATACTAGTAGATTCAATAGAGGTTCCTGTCTGTGGCAGACTGAGATGTATGTTATTATACTAGTAGATTCAATAGAGGTTCCTGTCTGTGGCAGACTTAGATGTATGTTATTATACTAGTAGATTCAATAGAGGTTCCTGTCTGTGGCAGACTTAGATGTATATTATTATACTAGTAGATTCAAAAGAGGTTCCTGTCTGTGGAAGACTTAGATGTATATTATTATACTAGTAGATTCAATAGAGGTTCCTGTCTGTGGCAGACTGAGATGTATATTATTATACTAGTAGATTCAATAGAGGTTTCTGTCTGTGGCAGACTGAGATGTATGTTATTATACTACTAGATTCAATAGAGGTGCCTGTCTGTGGCAGACTGAGATGTATATTATTATACTAGTAGATTCAATAGAGGTTCCTGTCTGTGGCAGACTGAGGTTTATATTATTATACTAGTAGATTCAATAGAGGTTCCTGTCTGTGGCAGACTGAGGTATATATTATTATACTAGTAGATTCAATAGAGGTTCCTGTCTTTGGCAGACTGAGATGTATATTATTATGCTAGTAGATTCAATAGAGGTTCCTGTCTGTGGCAGACTGAGGTGTATGTTATTATACTAGTAGATTCAATAGAGGTTCCTGTCTGTGGCAGACTGAGATGTATATTATTATACTAGTAGATTCAATAGAGGTTCCTGTCTGTGGCAGACTGAGATGTATATTATTATACTAGTAGATTCAATAGAGGTTCCTGTCTGTGGCAGACTGAGATGTATATTATTATGCTAGTAGATTCAATAGCGGTTCCTGTCTGTGGCAGACTGAGGTTTATATTATTATACTAGTAGATTCAATAGAGATTCCTGTCTGTGGCAGACTGAGATGTATATTATTATACTAGTAGATTCAATAGAGGTTCCTGTCTGTGGCAGACTGAGGTTTATATTATTATACTAGTAGATTCAATAGAAGTTCCTGTCTGTGGCAGACTGAGATGTATATTATTATACTTATAGATTCAATAGAGGTTCCTGTCTGTGGCAGACTGAGATGTATGTTATTATACTTGTAGATTCAATAGCGGTATCTGTCTGTGGCAGACTGAGGTGTATATTATTATACTAGTAGATTCAATAGAGGTTCCTGTCTGTGGCAGACTGAGGTTTATATTATTATACTTATAGATTCAATAGAGGTTCCTGTCTGTGGCAGACTGAGATGTATGTTATTATACTTGTAGATTCAATAGCGGTACCTGTCTGTGGCAGACTGAGGTGTATATTATTATACTAGTAGATTCAATAGAGGTTCCTGTCTGTGGCAGACTGAGATGTATATTATTATACTTATAGATTCAATAGCGGTTCCTGTCTGTGGCAGACTGAGATGTATGTTATTATACTAGTAGATTCAATAGAAGTTCCTGTCTGTGGCAGACTGAGATGTATATTATTATACTAGTAGATTCAATAGAGGTTCCTGTCTGTAGCAGACTGAGATGTATGTTATTATACTAGTAGATTCAATAGCGGTTCCTGTCTGGGGCAGACTGAGATGTATATTATCATACTAGTAGATTCAATAGCGGTTCCTGTCTGTGGCAGACTGAGATGTATGTAATTATACTAGTAGATTCAATAGAGGTTCCTGTCTGTGTCAGACTGAGATGTATAATATTATACTTATAGATTCAATAGAGGTTCCTGTCTGTGGCAGACTGAGGTGTATGTTATTATACTAGTAGATTCAATAGCGGTTCCTGTCTGTGGCAGACTGAGGTTTATATTATTATACTAGTAGATTCAATAGCGGTTCCTGTCTTGTGCAGACTGAGATGTATGTTATTATACTAGTAGATTCAATAGAGGTTCCTGTCTGTGGCAGACTGAGATGTATATTATTATACTAGTAGATTCAATAGAGGTTCCTGTCTGTGGTAGACTGAGGTTTATATTATTATACTAGTAGATTCAATAGAGGTTCCTGTCTGTGGCAGACTGAGGTGTATGTTATTATACTAGTAGATTCAATAGAGGTTCCTGTCTGTGGCAGACTGAGGTTTATATTATTATACTAGTAGATTCAATAGAGGTTCCTGTCTGTGGCAGACTGAGGTGTATGTTATTATACTAGTAGATTCAATAGAGGTTCCTGTCTGTGGCAGACTTAGGTTTATATTATTATACTAGTAGATTCAATAGAGGTTCCTGTCTGTGGCAGACTGAGGTGTATGTTATTATACTAGTAGATTCAATAGAGGTTCCTGTCTGTGGCAGACTGAGGTTTATATTATTATACTAGTAGATTCAATAGAGGTTCCTGTCTGTGGCAGACTGAGATGTATATTATTATACTACATGTAGTAGATTCAATAGAAGTTCCTGTCTGTGGCAGACTGAGGTTTATATTATTATACTAGTAGATTCAATAGAGGTTCCTGTCTGTGGCAGACTGAGATGTATGTTATTATACTAGTAGATTCAATAGAGGTTCCTGTCTGTGGCAGACTTAGATGTATATTATTATACTAGTATATTCAATAGAGGTTCCTGTCTGTGGTAGACTGAGGTGTATGTTATTATACTAGTAGATTCAATAGAGGTTCCTGTCTGTGGCAGACTTAGATGTATGTTATTATACTAGTAGATTCAATAGAGGTTCCTGTCTGTGGCAGACTTAGATGTTTATTATTATACTAGTAGATTCAAAAGAGGTTCCTGTCTGTGGAAGACTTAGATGAATATTATTATACTAGTAGATTCAATAGAGGTTCCTGTCTGTGGCAGACTGAGATGTATATTATTATACTAGTAGATTCAATAGAGGTTTCTGTCTGTGGCAGACTGAGATGTATATTATTATACTAGTAGATTCAATAGAGGTTCCTGTCTGTGGCAGACTGAGATGTATGTTATTATACTAGTAGATTCAATAGAGGTGCCTGTCTGTGGCAGACTGAGATGTATATTATTATACTAGTAGATTCAATAGAGGTTCCTGTCTGTGGCAGACTGAGGTTTATATTATTATACTAGTAGATTCAATAGAGGTGCCTGTCTGTGGCAGACTGAGGTTTATATTATTATACTAGTAGATTCAATAGAGGTTCCTGTCTGTGGCAGACTGAGGTTTATATTATTATACTAGTAGATTCAATAGAGGTTCCTGTCTGTGGCAGACTGAGGTATATATTATTATACTAGTAGATTCAATAGAGGTTCCTGTCTTTGGCAGACTGAGATGTATATTATTATGCTAGTAGATTCAATAGAGGTTCCTGTCTGTGGCAGACTGAGGTGTATGTTATTATACTAGTAGATTCAATAGAGGTTCCTGTCTGTGGCAGACTGAGATGTATATTATTATACTAGTAGATTCAATAGAGGTTCCTGTCTGTGGCAGACTGAGATGTATATTATTATGCTAGTAGATTCAATAGCGGTTCCTGTCTGTGGCAGACTGAGGTTTATATTATTATACTAGTAGATTCAATAGAGATTCCTGTCTGTGGCAGACTGAGATGTATATTATTATACTAGTAGATTCAATAGAGGTTCCTGTCTGTGGCAGACTGAGATGTATGTTATTATACTTGTAGATTCAATAGCGGTATCTGTCTGTGGCAGACTGAGGTGTATATTATTATACTAGTAGATTCAATAGAGGTTCCTGTCTGTGGCAGACTGAGGTTTATATTATTATACTTATAGATTCAATAGAGGTTCCTGTCTGTGGCAGACTGAGATGTATGTTATTATACTTGTAGATTCAATAGCGGTACCTGTCTGTGGCAGACTGAGGTGTATATTATTATACTAGTAGATTCAATAGAGGTTCCTGTCTGTGGCAGACTGAGATGTATATTATTATACTTATAGATTCAATAGCGGTTCCTGTCTGTGGCAGACTGAGATGTATGTTATTATACTAGTAGATTCAATAGAAGTTCCTGTCTGTGGCAGACTGAGATGTATATTATTATACTAGTAGATTCAATAGAGGTTCCTGTCTGTAGCAGACTGAGGTGTATGTTATTATACTAGTAGATTCAATAGCGGTTCCTGTCTGGGGCAGACTGAGATGTATATTATTATACTAGTAGATTCAATAGCGGTTCCTGTCTGTGGCAGACTGAGATGTATGTTATTATACTAGTAGATTCAATAGAGGTTCCTGTCTGTGTCAGACTGAGATGTATAATATTATGCTTATAGATTCAATAGAGGTTCCTGTCTGTGGCAGACTGAGGTGTATGTTATTATACTAGTAGATTCAATAGCGGTTCCTGTCTGTGGCAGACTGAGGTTTATATTATTATACTAGTAGATTCAATAGCGGTTCCTGTCTGTGGCAGACTGAGATGTATGTTATTATACTAGTAGATTCAATAGAGGTTCCTGTCTGTGGCAGACTGAGATGTATATTATTATACTAGTAGATTCAATAGAGGTTCCTGTCTGTGGCAGACTGAGGTTTATATTATTATACTAGTAGATTCAATAGAGGTTCCTGTCTGTGGCAGACTGAGGTGTATGTTATTATACTAGTAGATTCAATAGAGGTTCCTGTCTGTGGCAGACTGAGGTTTATATTATTATACTAGTAGATTCAATAGAGGTTCCTGTCTATGGCAGACTGAGATGTATGTTATTATACTAGTAGATTCAATAGAGGTTCCTGTCTGTGGCAGACTGAGGTTTATATTATTATACTAGTAGATTCAATAGAGGTTCCTGTCTGTGGCAGACTGAGGTGTATGTTATTATACTAGTAGATTCAATAGAGGTTCCTGTCTGTGGCAGACTGAGGTTTATATTATTATACTAGTAGATTCAATAGAGGTTCCTGTCTGTGGCAGACTGAGATGTTTATTATTATACTACATGTAGTAGATTCAATAGAAGTTCCTGTCTGTGGCAGACTGAGGTTTATATTATTATACTAGTAGATTCAATAGAGGTTCCTGTCTGTGGCAGACTGAGATGTATGTTATTATACTAGTAGATTCAATAGAGGTTCCTGTATGTGGCAGACTTAGATGTATGTTATTATACTAGTAGATTCAATAGAGGTTCCTGTCTGTGGCAGACTTAGATGTATATTATTATACTAGTAGATTCAAAAGAGGTTCCTGTCTGTGGAAGACTTAGATGTATATTATTATACTAGTAGATTCAATAGAGGTTCCTGTCTGTGGCAGACTTAGATGTATATTATTATACTAGTAGATTCAAAAGAGGTTCCTGTCTGTGGAAGACTTAGATGTATATTATTATACTAGTAGATTCAATAGAGGTTCCTGTCTGTTGCAGACTGAGATGTATATTATTATACTAGTAGATTCAATAGAGGTTTCTGTCTGTGGCAGAATGAGATGTATATTATTATACTAGTAGATTCAATAGAGGTTCCTGTCTGTGGCAGACTGAGATGTATGTTATTATACTAGAAGATTCAATAGAGGTGCCTGTCTGTGGCAGACTGAGATGTATATTATTATACTAGTAGATTCAATAGAGGTTCCTGTCTGTGGCAGACTGAGATGTATGTTATTATACTAGAAGATTCAATAGAGGTGCCTGTCTGTGGCAGACTGAGGTTTATATTATTATACTAGTAGATTCAATAGAGGTTCCTGTCTGTGGCAGACTGAGGTTTGTATTATTATACTAGTAGATTCAATAGAGGTTCCTGTCTGTGGCAGACTGAGGTATATATTATTATACTAGTAGATTCAATAGAGGTTCCTGTCTTTGGCAGACTGAGATGTATATTATTATGCTAGTAGATTCAATAGAGGTTCCTGTCTGTGGCAGACTGAGGTGTATGTTATTATACTAGTAGATTCAATAGAGGTTCCTGTCTGTGGCAGACTGAGATGTATATTATTATACTAGTAGATTCAATAGAGGTTCCTGTCTGTGGCAGACTGAGATGTATATTATTATACTAGTAGATTCAATAGAGGTTCCTGTCTGTGGCAGACTGAGATGTATATTATTATGCTAGTAGATTCAATAGCGGTTCCTGTCTGTGGCAGACTGAGGTTTATATTATTATACTAGTAGATTCAATAGAGATTCCTGTCTGTGGCAGACTGAGATGTATATTATTATACTAGTAGATTCAATAGAGGTTCCTGTCTGTGGCAGACTGAGGTTTATATTATCATACTAGTAGATTCAATAGAGGTTCCTGTCTGTGGCAGACTGAGATGTATATTATTATACTTATAGATTCAATAGAGGTTCCTGTCTGTGGCAGACTGAGATGTATGTTATTATACTTGTAGATTCAATAGCGGTATCTGTCTGTTGCAGACTGAGGTGTATATTATTATACTAGTAGATTCAATAGAGGTTCCTGTCTGTGGCAGACTGAGGTTTATATTATTATACTTATATATTCAATAGAGGTTCCTGTCTGTGGCAGACTGAGATGTATGTTATTATACTTGTAGATTCAATAGCGGTACCTGTCTGTGGCAGACTGAGGTGTATATTATGATACTAGTAGATTCAATAGAGGTTCCTGTCTGTGGCAGACTGAGATGTATATTATTATACTTATAGATTCAATAGCGGTTCCTGTCTGTGGCAGACTGAGATGTATGTTATTATACTAGTAGATTCAATAGAGGTTCCTGTCTGTGGCAGACTGAGATGTATATTATTATACTAGTAGATTCAATAGAGGTTCCTGTCTGTGGCAGACTGAGATGTATGTTATTATACTAGTAGATTCAATAGCGGTTCCTGTCTGGGGCAGACTGAGATGTATATTATTATACTAGTAGATTCAATAGCGGTTCCTGTCTGTGGCAGACTGAGATGTATGTTATTATACTAGTAGATTCAATAGAGGTTCCTGTCTGTGTCAGACTGAGATGTATAATATTATACTTATAGATTCAATAGAGGTTCCTGTCTGTGGCAGACTGAGGTGTATGTTATTATACTAGTAGATTCAATAGCGGTTCCTGTCTGTGGCAGACTGAGGTTTATATTATTATACTAGTAGATTCAATAGCGGTTCCTGTCTGTGGTAGACTGAGATGTATATTATTATACTAGTAGATTCAATAGCGGTTCCTGTCTGTGGCAGACTGAGATGTATATTATTATACTTGTAGATTCAATAGAGGTTCCTGTCTGTGGCAGACTGAGATGTATATTATTATACTAGTAGATTCAATAGCGGTTCCTGTCTGTGGCAGACTGAGATGTATATTATTATACTAGTCGATTCAATAGAGGTTCCTGTCTTAGGCAGACTGAGATGTATATTATTATACTAGTAGATTCAATAGAGGTTCCTGTCTGTGGCAGACTGAGGTGTATGTTATTATACTAGTAGATTCAATAGCGGTTCCTGTCTGTGGCAGACTGAGATGTATATTATTATACTAGTAGATTCAATAGCGGTTCCTGTCTGTGTCAGACTGAGATGTATATTATTATACTAGTAGATTCAATAGAGGTTCCTGTCTGTGGCAGACTGAGGTGTATATTATTATACTTATAGATTCAATAGAGGTTCCTGTCTGTGTCAGACTGAGATGTATATTATTATACTAGTAGATTCAATAGCGGTTCCTGTCTGTGGCAGACTGAGATGTATATTATTATACTAGTAGATTCAATAGAGGTTCCTGTCTGTGGCAGACTGAGATGTATATTATTATACTAGTAGATTCAATAGAGGTTCCTGTCTGTGGCAGACTGAGGTGTATGTTATTATACTAGTAGATTCAATAGCGGTTCCTGTCTGTGGCAGACTGAGATGTATATTATTATACTAGTAGATTCAAAAGCGGTTCCTGTCTGTGTCAGACTGAGATGTATATTATTATACTAGTAGATTCAATAGAGGTTCCTGTCTGTGGCAGACTGAGGTGTATATTATTATACTTAAAGATTCAATAGCGGTTCCTGTCTGTGGCAGACTGAGATGTATATTATTATACTAGTAGATTCAATAGCGGTTCCTGTCTGTGTCTCAGGCTCTCACTGCGTTTTAAGGGTCTGGCATAAAATTATTGTGTTAAGAGTATAAACTTTTTGCCTGACCCTAAAAACGTACCAGGAGCCTGTGGTCTGTGGACGGAAGATGGGAGGATAAAAAGAAGTCATTCTATAGACTAGATAATATAATATATTAACTAAATATGTTTGCTATTTTAGCTAGATGTATTTTGGGCTCCATTATCTATATTAGAGGTTACAAAGGGAGATACAACGTAATTTCAACAAACTATCGAAATTAAGTAGGATTTGGAGTTGTCTCCTATATAACATCTACAACATTAAGTATGCAGGTGCCTAGCTAGGCAATGTAGCTAGCTGTATGTGTGGAGACAGGTGAGGTACATTGCTGGATACACCCCTGTAAGATGTATGTGTGGAGACAGGTGAGGTACATTGCTGTATACACCCCTGTAAGATGTATGTGTGGAGGCAGGTGAGGTACATTGCTGTATACACCCCTGTAAGATGTATGTGTGGAGACAGGTGAGGTACATTGCTGTATACATCCCTGTAAGATGTATGTGTGGAGGCAGGTGAGGTACATTGCTGTATACACCCCTGTAAGATGTATGTGTAGAGACAGGCGAGGTACATTGCTGTATACACCCCTGTAAGATGTATGTGTAGAGACAGGTGAGGTACACTGTTGGATACACCCCTGAAAGGGAAGGTGTATGTACGGAGAGAGGTGATATTTCCCACAGCTGTTAAGAATAATTATGTAATTTGTGTTTTATATGCAATGATGATACATAAATCAGGCGTATACCTGTCCAAAGACCTTTATTACAGATATTTGTCTTTCCCGACATAAACAGTTTCACGTGCCAACATCATAATAATTAAACTTCTTCAGGTTTGGAAAGAAAAAAATCTATCACCCCGACCATTAGGGCCTATTGTTTCATGCCAACATGGACCTTTTTCATCCATTATTAATAGCCCCAACTGAGTGTATATAATTAATGTTATTCAAAAAGGGGGCGTAGCGTGGTGCAAATGTGTAGGTCATGTTATTGTAGCGGCTAACATTTGGAACAATTCTGAATAATGCTTGGTCAGTTGACGACAGGTAAAGGTAAGTTATCAGCCTCACTGCATGCATGTCGTTGAAATCACACTGGCAAGTGTTTTCTGGACTGCTCTTTGTCTAAAAATCAACGGAACTTCTAGTTGAGTTCCACACTCCTATAGATCATGATACCTCCTACCCCCATTGATTTTATTGAATCTTTTGGCATTTTTATACAGTGTAAACGAGTTGTAAGGGGGTATACTGGATTCAGCTTGTCTGTCTGTCGGTCTGTCTGTCCGTAGACGCATTCTTGTGGACGTAACTCCTCCTACAGTTTTTGCAGCATTTCCTTCAAACTTAAACAGATGAACAACTCCAACATGTAGATGTGCATAAAGGTAAGAATTTGCGCTGCGACGAATTTTGACAGAATTATGGCCCTTTGTATTTTTATGGACGATACAATATATAGTGAATTCGTTACATGAACAACCTGAATACCGGTATGTAGATGTGCATGAAGCAAAAAATTAACTGCAATGATTTTTGCCACGCGGGTGTATATTAGTCTGCCGAATGGCGACAGTTCTAGTTTTGTTTACTTCTGTGAAAAAGTGTATGGTCTAGATGTAGCTAAGAAGCTACGCCACTGTTGTCCATAATATAATAAAAGTACATTCCTAGATTCGCATGCAACCGTGACGATACTGATTTCTATAAATTCAACGATATGTACATTAAAAAACTAACATATATTATTTAGCAACCAACACATTGAAAAAGTTGCAGCAATAATAATTAATTTAGATCTATAATAGACGAAGGGAAGACACTCGATCATTCATGCTTCTGAGTACTTCTTGTCTCCCTTGGATTGTAAGGTAACCCTTTCGCGGTGAAATATCTAAAAAACACCTTGATCTTATATAAGATAATATTTTACCTGTGCTATCAGTAGGATTTGGCTTGAATTGGGTCCTACTTTAACCTGGCTACCGACATGGAGGCTGTCACCAAACTTGTAGCTACACCTTGACATTTGTACAAGTTGCAATTTAAATTCGCTTGCGAAATAAAACGCAAGGGTCTGCATGTTTTAATCAAATGGAAAGGAACATTATTTCCAGTATGTATAACCACAGGAACTTGCATAACTTTAAAAAAAAATTGAAAAAAAAAATTGAAAAAAAAATGTTTTTTTCTGTAGATCTATTAAAATATAGATAATTTATTATATTTATTGATACTGGCTCTACAGTAGGCCTAGTGAAAAAAAAATTCCAAAAAATTCAATTTTTTTTTAAGTTATGCAAGTTCCTGTGGTATAACACTATTTAGTACCTACAGATTGAACAATGCCTTAATTGTACTGTTAACTGGTAGGGTACCTAGTCAATTGTTTACGTGTTGTACATGTTGTTTACAATTCCAATTGGTGTATCAAACTCGAAGGATCTTTTACACAAAACGTATGTCTCACAGAAGGGACCATAACATCGGCGAACATCATCATACCTAAATATCTTGACAATATGCACAGCAATATCTAAGTAGGCTATGTACCAAGCAATCATATGAAGTTGTATTGTAATAGACATTGATGGGTTAATCCGAATGTTACTTGGTGGTTTACGTAGGGACGATTCCAAACTGTTTTTTAATACAACAACAACTCATTTGTGAAGCATAATTTTTTCGTATTATTAAGGAGGAGGTAGCAACATTTTTCTTTACAAACTTACTTTATGTTATACTTGTGATGTAATTGAATATATATGCAGTTCTGAACAAAGTGCAGTAGGTTATTGCTATGAATTGCCGGGAGTTTCTCTTATTGACAAAAATGTATATGAATACATGGTAGCTGCACACTCAAGATGTGTAATCTTCGTGAAAAGCTGCAGACAGATGTGTGATGCAAGGAACCCGGGTTCGATGCCCTAGCTCTCAAGTTCCGAAAAGACTAAAGTGTTTTTACGTGCCTGAGGTACAGCACCGATAAACGCGAGACTACTTCTGGGTTACCAACCAGTTTGTTTCTAGTTGGGTGTGAAATGCTGAGATTTGAATCGGTACCGTCTGGATTGACAGGCCAACATGCCACCCATCGTGTGATTATGTTCAGTTTTTGTATATTTACCACTATAATTATGTTTTTGTAGTTATAGACCCGTACATTTTAGCTCTATGTTTTTTTTAATTGTTTTTAAGATTTATATACACTTAACCAATCAATCTTGTTATTTTAAAAAAATTAAAAAGATGCCGTTACATCTACTTTAATATCGTATTATCATTGGTGTAAAGCGTGAGTAGTGGAAAAGTATCCTTTCTGGTCCAATGGCGCCACCCATAGCGCGGGAAATGACGTCACGACCGGAAGTCACTGCTGCTGCTGCTGCTGCATAAATAAAATATAACTTTATATAAATATTTTTCGAAAACATTTATTCAGTATATCACTTGCTTACCTTCGATAGAAATTTTTTTTGCACTCCATAACCCCGCTCAACCCCCTCGGGCGGGTAAAATTATTATTATAATTACTTCGAAAAACAAACTATCTTTCTACCGATGAATGATGCTACATCAGAGTCTATCAAAATAAGAGAAAGTAGGAATCTATTGTAGCATGTCTAACAATATAGCATTAAGTTAACTGAATTGAGAATGGCTTTCTTATTTCTTAGTCATAGTACCAATTTTGCAAGTACTTAAACGTGCTTAGAAAGTTTATTTAAGCAGAATAATATGTTTGTGTTTGTCTTGGGTACTTGACAGTTGTAAACATGTTAAACTGTATACAGAAGTCGCACAAAACATAATTTCCGGTGGAAACTGTCACACTTACATATCTTCACAGTGTAATTTCAAAATTCATTTGTTATAACTGCAATCATATGTTAAATTTTTAGTTACAAATTTGCAATTTTATTAACAATACGATTTTACCTGTACGTTAATTTTGTTCGTACCGGTTATCATGCTCATCCAAAATGCCCAAATTACATCTGAATCGAAGTTTATGTCATGTATGATGTGTATGGTAGTCACCATTTGTTTAAGTCAGTTACTGATCTCGTATTCGGTAAACTAGTATCTAAATATAAACACCCCACTACGCGGTCTCAGTGTTCACTTTTTTCAGGTGCTCGGATTGTTCATAGGTGCTCGGATTGTTCATATTCAGGAATACCTATTAAAGGGACTGCCTCGCATATTGGTGTATTGCAAAAATAGAATAAAATTGTCAAAATTAATATTCGTTGCTATTCTGCTTTCATCCAGTAAATTTATGCAATTTTGCTCTAATCCGATAACAAAACACGCTCCCCTAAACGCTTTGAATGCGCTGAACCAAGAAATCCATGTTATCGAAATCGGTTTATACCTCACTGATGTCATTCTCGTTCACCAGAGTAGTCTTCGTCCGAAACATAGTCTGGGAACTTGACTAACCACTGATGTATGAGGATGCACTGATGTTTACGCTGTAGTTAAAGTTTGTTGATGTTACAGTTCAATCATGTGTGAATTACATAATTCACAAAGCATGTTGGAAGGAAACTTAGCGATTTTTTCAAGAAAAGAAAGAATTTGGGCGATATCGAGAGTGCAGTTCTATGACTAGGGTAAGAAAATATACAGATCTGTATAGCACTGATGCGAAACTAATTTGATCTCATTAATCTCACCACTTGGCTAGTGCCCTGTCAGCATGACCCCTAATAAACTGTAACTGGTCAGAGAACATGTGTGCAAAAATCCCCTGATCAACTGATAAGCCAGCATGTGCTGGTATATGATATCTGTACTTGTGTTTTATTACCAATGTTTGAATAGAGGTTAGTCTTACATCACTTAGTTGAATTGATTTTTCTTAAAATTATCAAAAGTAAAATCATCGTATACAATATATAAATCCAAATGATGGGTGATACATGTATAATTGGTCATATGAATCTATTCCATAACTAGCAAAATTTATTGTGTTAAATCTCAAGTTTTTGATTAAGAGTTGCATATCTTTTTATAATTCTACCCCCCCCCCGCCAGAAATGACAGAAAATTGGGGCTTAAAGATATTCATTGATAACTCACTGGATACTCATAGTGTATTGTAGTTTACTTTGTTTACAGTCTGTTGATAATATAAATTGAACATTAACTCAATTTGAGTACAAACTTAAGATTGTTTCATGATTAGATATGGAATAACTCAGCATTTGGTTTCAAGCTGTTGCCACTCATAAATAGATCTATTAATTTTTATAAGTTTAATAAAAAGTAGACCATTAATTTGAACAGCCAATAAGTTTTAAATCATGATCAGCTCCAGAGCGGCCCTCAGTAAAGTAACAACCTGGTTAATCCCCCAAAGCCGCAGACATAAATTAAATCTCTGTAGAGCATCAACCTTTTAACAACGACCATATGTTCAGTATTGAAAGTGTGTTGTTCTACAGAGGTTGTACTAAATACTACCTTAGTTTACAATTATGTTAAAAATATCCGATTTATGCTCATTTCAAGTATTGCAGACCTACTATAATTGATACTATTGAAGTATTACATACGAGGGTCATTCAATATATAATGCAAAATATTGTAGTTCAAAACGGCCTGGACACGTTAGCGTCGCAAGACTAAAGCTGGGTTTCCATGGAGCGTATTTTTGCGGAGCTGATTTTTTCGGCGCGTTATTCCCAAATACGCGCCGAAAAACTGTTTCTATGAAGCTGAAAACAGACGCGTTTTTATCCTTTCATCTATATTTTAAAGAAACATGGGCCTTCTAGGTCATACAAAAAGCCCATTTGAAAGATAATGAGGTGGAGAAGATGGTGGTTGCGTTTTTGGTCATATACTTTTTTTTATGTTTTTCAAAGAGACATGGATACTTCTATGAGCTTCTTGTCAACCTGTTAAACGGAATTCATGCAATTTTAGATGAGTGGCGTCAATATAACATTACTTAAATTGAGGAAACTACGTCAATTTATACCTCAAATGCCATTTTACGCGCGTACATGCGTAAAAATTTGCTACCCAAAGCGAATTTTTCGGCACGTAAAATATTACGCGCTGAAAAACGCGTCAATGGAAACGGCAACATTGACTGAAGCGAAATATATTTATCCGGCGCGTGTTACGTGCCGAATAAATATGCAACGAAAACGCGTAGGTTTTACGCTTTATGGAAATGAGGCTTTACGTAGTAGTTAACATATACATCCAGAAAAAATTGTCTGAAAACTACTCTTTACTTATGGAAATTCAAGCTTTTTCAACTTCCGTTTGGTCAACATGACCACTTCCGATTTTCATAAGAATAATTTTTCTCTCGAGTTTCAGACTGGACTCATAGTCTATACATGATAGTCTCATTAAATAACATTTAAGCCAATATTTCACATGTCATCCCGTGGGCCGCCTACATCGATTAATATTTTATTTAAACAAGGGCACCGCCTTGCGGGGGCAGACGCTCATCTGATAATTGTCACTTTAAAAAAGACCCATTACCATTGCATAACATAGGACAGAGTTATGTGTCTTGCTTAAAAAGTAAGGTATTGATGGTGCAAATGTGTAGCACGTTTCAACAATAGCTTAATATTTTATGGTAAAGTTAACCTAAACAACTTCACCAAGATCTTCTAATCCAAAAAGGGGAAATAACTATTGCAGATCAAGAGTAATGGGTCTAATGCTTGACATGGACAGGTATTGATGATGAACAATTTCAACAGCAATAGCCCCCATAGTGTATGAGAACTGGACCTAAAAACAAACTTAAACTAGGCTTTTCTAAGTCCAAAAAGAGGCAATAACTCCAACAAAATGCAGATCAGAGTCTGGGTCTTGCTTGACATGCTCAGGTATTGATGGTGAACAAGTGTTGAAATTTTCAAAGCAATAGTCCCCTTAGTGTTTCACACAGTTTGAGAAAAGTGGACCTAAACAAAAAACTCAAGGAAGGAATTTACTTAGTCCAAAAAGGGGCAATATCTCTTTCCAAATGCAGATCAGAGTTGTGGGTCTTGTTTGACAGGGCCAGATATTGATGGTAAACATGTGTTGCAAGTTTTGAAGCAATAACTCTGATAGTTTAAGAGAAAGTGGACCTAAACACAAAAATTAACCAAGGCATTTTATTTTCTAAGTTCAACAAGAGATGTCCACGAACAGCGCGCTCCACTATTCGCAGCGCCATGCTGGGATAGTACAATCATTATATAATCAAAACAAAATGCTTCATAACAGCAGCATTACCCTCTGCTGTGTAGAGGTAGGGGCTTCTAAGTCGAAAAAGGGGGATAATTTGGACACATTACGCAGGACCATTACCTACTCATGTGTAGGTCCGCTTGGTCATGAAGGTAAACAAATAAGCATTTCTTAGTCCAAAAGGGGGCATAATTTCAACAAAATGCTAAATATTATCTTCTCCTGAGTAGGGGTTGGGGTCATGATGGTGAACAAGTATGCAAAGTATCAAAGCAACATATCAATGCACTTTGAACATATTAGAGGTTAAAAAAACATGTACCTAAACTTTAACATTTGCATTTCGAAGTCCAAAAGGGGGCATAATTTCCAAAAAATGCTTGATAGAGTTACCTACCCCTGTGTATGGGTTGGGGTCATGATGGTGATGTAAAGCAATATGTGAAGATATTAGAGGTTAAAAACCTGTACCTAAACTTTAACATTTGCACTAAGTAGAAAAAGGGGGCATAATTTCAACAAAATGCCTGATAGAGTTACCTACTCCTGCATATGGGTTGGGCCAATGGTCATGGTGGCAAACAAGTATGCAAAGTGTGAAAGCAATATATCAAAGGACTTAGAGAATATAAGAGGTTAAAAAACCTGTACCTAAACTTTAACAAAAGTGTTACGCCGACGCTCGGGTGACTGCAATAGCTCCCCTTATTCTACGAATAGTGGAGCTAAAAAGGGGCAATAATTCTTGCAAAATACAGATCACAATAATGGGTATTGCTTTACTCAGGCTCAGGTATTGATGTTCAACAAGTATTGCAAGTTTCAAAGCAATAGCTTTGATAGTTTATGAGAAAAGTTTACCTAAACATAAAACTTAATCAGTGCAACGCGCCGACGACGATCAAGTGATAGCAATAACTCATCTTCTTTTCAAAAAATCAGATGAGCTGGAATTGTTTGACTGTTTTATAATTAAATAAAAAACCAGCAAATTGTCAGACACTACACAGTCATGATGTAATTACTACTTTCTCCCAAACTAAAAAGAATAAAGTCTTAGAATAAAGTACTTATTATTTCTTTTATCATGTTTTACCTTGTTCATTAAAGTTAAAATATTCACATATTGAAATATTGTTAAATTTTGATAAATTTTTATCATAGATATCATTTTGTAAAACAATGCTGATTATACATTTATACTCGTAGAAATACATTTCTGTTCTAAAACTCTGTATGTTATCAGATCACTGCAACCTCATCATTTCACACATGTGTTGCTAGTATCACTGACCAGTGTGGTAATATGATAGGGACGACTGCTGGGCGGTAATGTCTATTTTATTGCCCTGTGATCTATAAAAATTATATGCCTCATCGTGGCAATTTGGGATGATTCTCCCCTTTACCCTAGTCATATAACTGAGTGATTAGAATTGCTATCAGCGCCAAATTTTTCATATAGCAACCGTCAGTGGCTTTCTATTACATACTTGGTTAGGTTGGCAAATCACGATATACAAACATTTTAGCCCAATCTGTAAGGCAGCACCTTTAATACTCGGTCAGTATAGCCCGTTTGCAGCGAAAAAAATCATCTAAATTTTGAATGGTTAAAAATCTATTCATCAGATGTTGATACAAATTTACGCAGCATCATAATTACATTCTACCTACTCCCATTTTAAATTTCATAATTTTTAGTTACTTATTTCAACAAGTTTATTCTTTATTGTATATTGATATTACTTGCATTTGAACACTTTAACGCAGGGAGGAAATCTGATATTACATTGATGTTTAACTGTCCTTTTATTTAAGAAATAAAAATCTGTTCGCGTTTATTGTCGGTGAATAAAACATGGGCAGAAGTTCGGATGCGGAAAAATTAAATCACGAGTGCGTATCCGAACGAGTGCCCGTGTTTTATTCACCGACAATATACAAGAACAGAGTTTTTATTTCGATTCTAAATACGATAATATCCCGCACTATTTAACTGCGCGCATTCCATTTTCACCCATTTGACATTGAACATAATTCCACGCTGAAATTGAGTGGCTTATTAGCTGGTACAATTACCTCCCTCGTTAATGAAAACGACCTTCGTAATTTTCTGAAGGAAATACCACATTTTAAACATTGAAACAATTTTAATAACACGAGTATATGGTATCTATTTCATAAAATGAAAAAATATAAATGAATTGATTATCAGAAGCTTTAATAAAACTTGGTTTCTAGAGTATATTGGAGTTTCTAAAAATAGATGCGTCATAGCTGTAACACTGGATTCTCGTGCAACTCGCCTTGTCATCGTGACTCGTAGAAAAGTTTACTATAAAATTTACGTTCATTCATTCATAAATATGTCACGTGATACTGGGCGTAAATAGAAACAGCCAATTTGATAGGTATGTTTTATGGGGGTAATAAAACATTGTTAGGTCCGCTCTATATTTAAACGATTAATCCGCAGATCGTGTTAGAATAACTGTTATAATCCGTGATCAACAAGATTAACATTGCTGTGATGAAAGCGAAATTTATGAGGCCCATACAACAGTGTAGCAATACCACGTGACGTTTGACTACAGTTACAAGAAATTTAAAAACATTGGAAAATAAAATACTAGTAGTCATAAATATTTTATTTCTGAAATCGATTTCTATGATATATACACCACGCTAAGGAGACAATTATTTGCTTTCCATGAAAAATAAAATCTTTTTCAGCGGCTGTGCCGTTTTGTCCATTACCTTGTTAAACCATGGAACGTGTAGGTTTCACAGGGTAATGGAAAAATCGGTAATACTCCTGAAAAATATCTTATATTTCACGGAAAGCAAATGCTTTTCCCCTTAGCGTGGCGTATATTTTATAGAAATCGATGAAGAAATAAAATACTTATGGCTATATTTGTGTTCCAATGTTTACAAATTTCTACTTGTAACTGAAGTCAAAAGCCACGTGTATAAGTCGATTTATTTAGGTATGTCGCTTGTGTGTATACAGACTATGTATAATACCTGTAATATCACGGAAAAGCAGTGAAAACCAAACCCTTATTCACTAAGCTACATAAGCTATGTATATTATACTTATACATTGACATACACATATATAATAATGTTAAATTAAGAACTTAATAAAAGCATTGTAATGTTTATGTGCGCAATGACAAGTAGTCTTATGACTGAACCAGTCCTAAAAAACTGAGTAATATACATCTACCCAAACCTTTAGGATTAGTCTGAAATCGACATTCATGAACACGTTTGAAGAATGCCTAATATTAAGCAGTCAAACTCGTTTAAAGACGCTGTAAAATCCGTGTTTTTATAGTTCGAGAAGGAGGCTGCTAGACGCAAGCCATTTTTACGTCTAGACCCGAAAATATGATACACACAGACAGTACAGATGAACAGACGGGCCTCGTATATGCTATATTAAATAGGTAACAAAACCGTAAATCTACCGTTAGACGTGTCACGTGACCATGAAATTGGCTGTTGTGTGTATCGAGTCTTCTAACATGAAGTTTCATTGTAAACTACAAATATTTTACATAGAACTTATGAACAAAACTTTTTTCACACATGTCCGATGTTGCTTAGATTTATTTGTATATTAGGTAGATACATTTCATTTACTCGTGCAAAATCTCATACTTGTAGGTGCAGTAAATACTGAGAAATCTTCATATTTTGTGGAGCATGTTATAGCCTAGTTCCCGACTCAAGTAAGAGTACTGTACTGTTGGGAACGGAAACCAGACGACAACCTGCTCCACGAAACAGCCCAGTCGAAAAGGCCAATTATATACAGGTTGCAATTAAAATTGGCTTGCAAAACACAGCGTGTGCGTGTAAAAGCACATGATAGTTGTAACATGATTTCTTCGTGAATTAATTATGAGTGTTTAAATAAACTCAATGAGACCACATGCGATGAATATGGTGTTGCCCGTGCATATGTATACCTGTTTGACATAGTACACACTATATTTTCGTCTGTCACGCGTGTGTTAAGCCCCGTTTCCATGAAGCGTAAAACCTACGCGTTTTCAGCGCGTATTTATTCGGCGCGTATTAAATATAATTCGCTTCAGTCTACTAGTATGTTGCATGATGACGTTTCCATTGGCGCGTTTTTCGGCGCGTAAAATAGTACGCGCCGAAAAAATTCGCTTCGGGTAGCGAATTTTTTACGCATGGACGCGCGTAAAATGACTTTTGGGGTATAAATTGATGAAGTTTCCTCGATTCTAGTAATGTTTTATTGACGCTATTCATCTTAAATTGTAATTCTAACACGATCTGCGGATTAATACGTTAAATATGGAGTAGTGCTGGCCATGTTTTATTACCCCCATAAAACATGGTATCAAATTACGCCCCGTATCACGTGACATATTTATGAATGAATGAACGTAAAATTTATAGTAAATCTTCAACGAAGCGCGATGACAAGGCAAGATGCACGGGTATCCAGTGTTACAGCTATGACGGATCTATTTTTAGAAACTCCAATATAATCTCGAAACTAAGTTTCATAAAAACTTCTGATAATCAATTCATTTATATTTTTCTATTTATTAAATAGCTACCCTATACTCGTGCTATTAAAATTGTTTCAATGTTTAAAATGTGTTATTTCCTTCAGAAAATTACGAAGGTCGTTTTCATTAACGAGGGAGGTAATTGTACCAGCTAATAAGCCACTCAATTTCAGCGTGGAATTATGTTAAATGTCAAATGGGTGAAAATGGAATACGCGCAGTTAAATAGTGCGGTATACTATCGTATTTAGAATCGAAATAAAAACTCTGTTCTTGTATTTTGTCGGTGAATAAAACACGGGCACTCGTTCGGATACGCACTCGTGATTTAATTTTTCCGCATCCGAACTTCTGCCCATGTTTTATTCACCGACAAAATACGCGAATAGATTTTTATTTCTTAATTATGCGCCGAAAAAATACGCTCCATGGAAACCCGGCTTAAATTGTAGAAACTACGCATACATTGATGACGTAATACCCAAATCTAGTATTCACGTAGACGTATCTATTACGCATTGCCTTACGTTCAATATTCAATATTTTACGTAATGTAATGCAACTACTTGCGACGGTTAAGTTAAGGAATTTACCTAATAAAAATATGCATAAGTAGACTTACGCGACACTCAAGTTCGCAATGTGAGTGAAAATTATAAACATAATCACTAATAATTAAAGATGGATAAAATTTCACAATTGTTTTACAATGCGTGATTTAATAAGTTAACCACAGTTTTTCGTAAACGTATGTGCCAGGATGAAGTGCCAGTTTTTTGCCTGCTTCCAAGTATGCCCTGACGGACACCTTCTTGCACCAACAACTTTTATCAGCTGCATATAGAATTGAAGCATAAGTTGGATGAACAGTGTTGCAGAATATGATACAATCTTCGACAGTTGCTTTGACGTTCTTGACCTTGCTAACGTTGTTGCCTCGCAGATCGTTTGGATATCGCTTGTAGCAGTTTAAAGACATTGGATTCTCCAGACATGATTCTGAAACAATGCGTGGAAAGATTATTACAAAGTTATCAGAGCCTTCAACTACTCTTATTTCCCGATCTCATGGTACCTAATGGTTCGTATTTCCCGATCACATTGTACCTAATGGTTCATATTTCCCGATCACATTGTACCTAATGGTTCATATTTCCCGATCACATTGTACCTGATGGTTCGTATTTCCCGATCATATGGTACCTAATGGTTTATATTTCCCGATCACATTGGACCTAATGGTTCGTATTTCCCGATCACATTATACCTAATAGTTCATATTTCCCGATCACATGGTACCTAATGGTTCGTATTTCCCGATCACATTGTACCTAATGGTTCATATTTCCCGATCACATTGTACCTAATGGTTCGTATTAAACCTAATGGTTCATATTTCCCGATCACATTTGACCTAATGGTTCGAATTCCCGATCACATGGTACCTAATGGTTCGTATTTCCAGATCACATGGTACCTAATGATTCATATTTCCCGATCACATTGTACCAACTAGTTCATAATTCCCGATCACATGGTACCTAATGGTTCGTATTTCCCGATCACATGGTACCTTATGGTTCGTATTTCCCGATCACATGGTACCTAATGGTTCATATTTCTCGATCACATGGTACTTAATGGTTCGTTTTTCCCGATCACATGATACCTAATGGTTCATATTTCCCGATCACCTGGTACCTAATGGTTCGTATTTTCCGATCAGATGGTACGTATTTCCCGATCACATTGTACCTAATAGTTCAGATTTCCCGATCACATGGCACCTTATCTTTGCTCGTTATAGCACAGCAGTGATGTTTACCACTGTGTTCTTTGATATCAACGTCATGAAACGTCTCCTCGATAGCCTAGTGGTTGAGCGACCGCTTCGAATATGGGAGGTCTTGGGTTCGAGACCAGGCCGCATCATATCAAAGACGAAATAAAAATGGCAACAGTAATTCCTTGTTAGACGCTCAGAAAAAAGGTAAACTGGCGATTAGTATAAGTTGAAAAAACTTGTTTCACAATCGACCTAAAATAAGTAAGTATAAACTATGATCAGGGGCCGGGATTACAACCAATACTTACCACTCAGCACTCTGATCTTACTCTGTCGAGTGCTGAGTGTAAATGTTGGTTGCAATACGGGCCCCAGTTCAATAATATGCCCTCCCGGAGAGGCGGCGGGGATACAGGGGGAATTAGACAGACGAGTTAGACGACCTTATAGACCCCGAGTCCCGGAGAGACATTCGTCCGGGAATTTCGACACCGCGAAAGACGACAGTGATACTTTTATTCGTGTTTTTATTAAAGTACCCGGATTAAAAAATAAGCCCCACGGTGGGGATTTAGACAGTAAGCATTGTTTCCTGGGTGAGGATTTAGACATCAAAATATTGAAAATGGGTAATTCCCCCTTGGTCGCCCGCGGGCGGGCAAAATATTGACTGGTGCATGATAGTTAATGAAGTGTCGCTATTCTGTTCATTTGATCGTGATTTTATCATTTTGTGACCCATAGTTTATCAAAACCTGAAGTGAGATGAAAGTATCCCACTTATAAATCATTGAATACATTCACCTATTTATATCAATAATTCAAAATTACGGGAGACTAAATATGCGACCATTATTAATATAATTATGTCATAAACAAGTTTGCACATGAGTTGGGTCACCAAACCATAACACATAAATCATTGAATACATTCACCTATTTATATCAATAATTCAAAATTACAGGTGATTAAATATGCGACCATTATTATGTCATAAACAAGTTTGCACATCAGTTGGGTCACCAAACCATAACACGGAAATAATAATTCATTGTTGATTTTTTCATTTCATTAAACATGTACATGTCTTCAAAGACCTAAATATACATGTATATTTAGGTCTTTGATGTCTTTAATACCATGGTCTATACTAGTTATAATGCAGGTTTCTAGGGTAAACTGCACAAATGTCATGGACCATTCTTTATTTGGTATATTAAGTGTTCAGTCAACTTAATTGTCTGTAAGTTATGATAGCATAGTTTATAATTTTATAACAGTATTTTGTAATGTAAATATGTTCATCCCAATTATTTAGGGTAGTTTTTTTATAATTATACAGGTGGATAAAAATTATCAAAGGTTGACAAAACCCCTCCGCTCGACCACATGTGTGGTAGACAAACTTTTAGCTCATCCTTTTCAAAGTTAATTTTTTAATATGCGCATGTTTTTCAGTCAGTATCCCCCATAAACTGTTACTTCATATTATATAAGTAACGGGAACTGTCTGTCTTAATACAAAAATGTACAGCGTTTTGTTTGGTATATAAACTAATTAAAACTAATTACATTCGCAAATGTATTGAACAAATACATGTAACAATCACAGACTGTCATTAAACTCAACGCTGTGTATCCTTTTTAAAGATATTTCTTGTTTGTCCTTGTTACCGACTTGTACTTGTATTATTCATGTGCTTTTTTGCCTTTCGTATCCTGCTGGTTCTGAAGATAACTGATTCGCTTTCTATTCCCGTAGTTTCGCGTTTCAACTTTAATTTACTAGGAAACCAATGGTTTAAATATTTATAACCCAGGAGACCGTTAACATGAGCGAGCGCTACGTAGCGCTTTCCACGGGAGGTAATCCATGCCTTCTATATTAAATTGAACGGGAGGTTACTGAATAAAAATGCGCTCGGTAGCGCTTTGCTTAGGCAACGGAACTCCGGTTGTACGTTTTTATAAGCGGGGAGTATCACGAAGACGTTCGATGTGTATTACCAACACAAATCTAAAGGACCGATATTGCGCGATTCTCGCGGAAAATGTATTCAACGCAAGAAACTTGTAATATATTCAAGATCCGGCCAATTTCTCCGTACTATAATATTGTTTCTTACCTGTTTTTATGCAAACGTACAGGTTTTCATTCGGGAAACATTGTTTTCCATCTGCACATGTGTTGTTGTGACAAGGATGATGACTCTGTGTAAACAAGCCACATAAGTTATAAACTCCCAAAGTTTTAAATTCACAATTTCATCACTGGCATAATTTTAAATGCTAATCATGGCAACTTCATAAAATCACTGGCTTAATTTCAAATGCTAATCGATTTCATAAAATCAGTGGCATAATTTTAGATGCTACTCGATTTTATCAAATCGGTGGCATAACTTTAAATGCAAATCAATTTCATATAATCACGGGCATAATTTTAGATGCTACTCGATTTCATAGAATCACTGTCATAATTCTAAATGCACTTGTCAATGTTTTTTCCCCAGAGAGAGGGTGATTATATAGGGGAATTAGGCATTTTTGAAAATTGGTTGTCAAATTTCCCTCCCATGTGCAGATAGTCCTGTCTAATACCTATGGGTGTCCCGGTCCATAAAATACGAACCAAGTCTCATTTCCGCTACATGTGACGACAGGGTTGATCAAATTCCTGTACATCGGGAAAGTCTTTAAGTTTTGTTCCCCGTGCATCCCCGCCGCCCCGTCTGGAGGAAACATTGATAAGTGCAAACTCTATTCGGTTTCATAAAATCACTGACATAATTTTAAAACCTATCCGATTTCGGCATAATTTTAAATGCTAATAGATTTCATAAAATCACTGCCATAATTTTAAATGCTAATGGATTTCAACAAATCACGGGCATAATGGGCTCAGAAACCCTCGTTGGTTTGTTTCAGTGAATAACTCCCAACCATGAAAGTATACTCATTGCATCAGTTATAACTATGGTATGACGCAGCCAGGACCTCGATGCGGATACTCTTGTTACTAGAGATCAGGCCCCAATTCCACGAATAAACTTAAGTTATTGCTCAGCTGAGACTGTTATTTTGAATTTATTATATGACTACAATCATAGTTTGCTACTAGAAACTGTGTATTTATTGCTAAATAATGATTTAGTAAGTGATTTTTTGTATGAAATGCTCATGGAAATCCAACAGTAATGAAAAATTAAGAACTTGAGCTTGTTATAACAGTTACTCAAAATGTTTATAACTTTCAAGCGCTGTTTTCTGTACAAATCAAAACGTATTATGCATTGCTCTATTAAATTGGCATCTCACTGTGATAAAACATTATATACAAGTATACATGAAAGCCTTTTGACCACCAAAATATGTTTTTAAAATAGCAGTCTCAGCTGAGCAATAACTTAAGTTTTTTCGTGTAATTGGGTCCTGGAACAGTAAATAAACATCAAACAGAAAATAACAGTTACAGTCCGTTTATGCAGGTCCAACCAACAATGTAAATTCATAACATTGTACTTTAATTGTTTTAAACATTTTAATTTGAGAAAAGGGCAGCGAAAACCAGTACCTTATTCACTAAGTAAACTCACATACTAATACACATAATAAAGATTCAAAATAATTAAGACTATAATAAGAAAAATTACCATGTTAAACTTTGTGTACACAATTTTATGTAAATGAGTGACGGACCTGAATTAATGATTTATACATACCAATGGCCAGTCCTCAAGATCCGAGTACGCCGATCCTGGCACAGTCAGGAATTCCTCTGTACTGACTGACAAACTGTTCACCCTGTGTATCAAACACGTTTGCTCCTTCCAGTTGTAACTCATCGACAAACACCCATGCCTTACCACACATTTTAAAGCACATTTGTAACTTGATTGACAATTATAATACATAGCCATTGTCTGCGTTGTAAGCTCTTTGTTCATAAGTTCCGGCTTCTGTGCACGATTTGTGCACGATTCTGAACTTGTTGCAACAACACTTACACATATTACAAACGCGTTGGTCAACAAATGCATGCTGACAAGGTACGTGTTCAGTTGCTGTGTCTTGAACGGCTTTGTAAGTTAGGAAGAAAATGATACGGTAAAAGTCCTTCTCTCCTGACGTTTCTCTGTAAACTTTGAGGCATTTGAGTTCTCAAATCATACATAATTCACAAAGAAAACGCATCTCCCCTAAATCATACGGTATAACCCGACGAATACGCCACCGAGTGACGAATCCACGACAGAGGTATACTCTGATGACGGGTGAGTAGTGATGTTATATTTCTTACCAGCAAATCTCGATTTCGAGATTTCTTTTGGATCTAAGGGTTTGTGAATGACCGCGAAGGTTGAAATGTACTATTCAAAGAGTTTTGCATGTTACCTTTGCGGAATAAAGCTGATAGCGCCTGTTTATACACGACATTCAGAAAGTAATGTTCAAATCTCATATTCATTGTCCAAAATTAACCAGTTTGTTATAGTATTGAACTATCTAACCTCACAGATCTAACGATGTCATCTACGAACAATTTTGCCAAGTCCCAACTCTGTCAGTGCTCTTAAACCGATGTTTGAACCTTCCAAAGAGACCCTGGTATGCGCTAAAATGTTGGCGTTTACGGCAGATGAGATTTTATGATGATGACGTTAACGGCAGAGTATGAAAAATATGGTTGACGTTTACGGCTGAGGAATAATTTAATAAAATTGCCATTTTGCCCAGTTTCAATCGTTTTTTTTTCGGTAACGCATGGAATATTTGGAAGAGTACATGTCAATAAGCACGACAATACGTATAAACACGTTTTAATTCACATATGTAACAAAATGCAGGCCATGGTGCAGGTATCAAAATATACAAAACATAACCGCTATTTATGTACATACGAGGGGTGATCAACAAAATTAATACGCGGAAAATTGCTCTGAAATATTTGTTACGTGACCAATACTGAAGAAAATCGGTCAGATAATAGATTGGCATATTACAAATACACAACTATAAAAAAACATTAAACTCAGGTAAAATTTGGTCGAACAATTATAGAAACCGCAACGTCACTATGGCTACACCGGCCCAACGTCATCGCGACGTCGTTACATATTACAGTATACATACTAATTCGTGGCAAAATTCATACTGTATAACGCATTGTATGATTCTTTAAAAAATAGCTGTAAAACCAGATACTCTTCATAGACCTGTCAACCGAAAATTAATATTTTTCTTTTGCAACTTGTATGTAAATTATAATAATTAGCTGCTGGAGAACATTACTATTGATGGCGTAAGTTGACGTTATTGGCGTTGTATAACCCATGCACAAGTCGGCATTGATTTCACATGGCTCTGTATGAGAGAATATGCAAAACCGACACATGTTTTGTGTGCTATTACATATATGTTGCATTTTGCAATATTGACATTGGTATTTTATGACATTTCATTCGCCACACGACTTTTCGTCGCCGTTTTCGGTACCGCACTGATTTTCAGACAACAACTTCAAAGAAAATAACTATAAAACGGAGTTTTGACGTTAAAACAATTTTTGGAAATGAAGAATGTAATGTTATATCATTGTACATTCATAATCCAACCTTTAGAAAAACGCACGAATGATACGCCATCGTTTGCTATGTGTAACGTTGGAAAATATAAAGATTTGGGCCGCATGACGTCGAGTGACGTTGTCATAGGAAACCGCGTTCGTGCCGTCTTTGGTCAATATTATTGATCAGCAGTTAATCAATTTGAAATAACTTTATCTTCATGTTTAGAAAGTTTCATTGACTTATTACGACAAATAAAGAAACTGCAGCACTTTTCCGCGTATTTGTTGATCACCCCTCGTATGTACTTATTTTCTTTTCCAGAACAGAAGAATGAAGACATACACTTGTTATTACTGCGAAGATGACTTCAATTTTTATGCTGAAGTTATTGGTCACCTGGTGAAAGAACATTCAGATCAGTGTCTTAAATACATTGAAATATAACATCACTACTCACCCGTCATCAAGAGTCTACCTCTGTCGTGGATTCGTCACTCGGTGGCGTATTCGTCGGGTTATACCGTGTGTAAATTATGCAAAGCATACAAAAGTCATTAGAAATCTATCGACAGCTTTTAAAATAATAAATCTTACTAGAATTACGGAATTGAAAATGAAACGCTACACTCAATAATGCATAGATCTAATTTCATATCTTTACTTTTAAAACATTGCCTTTTCTATGAGTGTTCCTTTGTGAATTTTGAAGTCCGTCTTCACTGTTTGTGCGAAATTAAATACGTTTTAGTCGCTCCATAATAGTTTGTAAATGCACCTACTACGTCATTATGCACCAATCAATATTTTGCCCGCCGGGTGGGGGAGGGGCGGCGGCTGACACCGGGGTAATTAGAAATTTTCAATTCTTTGATGTCTAAATCCCCATCCTGGTGACAATGTTTACTGTCTAAATCTCCACCCAGGTGATAATGTTTACTGTTTAAATCCCCACCGTAGGGCATAGTTTTTCATCAGGGTACTTTAATATAAACACGAATAGAAGTATCACTGTCGTCTTTCGCGTTGTCGAAATTCCCGGACCAAAGTCTATTCACCGGGACTCGGAGTCGATTTCATAGACATAGACACCAACTACAAGGCAGAAGTGGAAGCCATCATACATGTAATCAAATATATTGAAGAGTCAGTTTAGAAGGTGGTCATACTGACTGACGCTTTATCAATCATTGATGCCCTGACAAGTGCCAAACTCCCTTCACTTGCCAAAGACCTACATAGACTTGGCAAGAAACGAAGGGTGTCTCTACAGTGGATACCTGCACACTGTGGTATCCATGGTAATGAGACAGCAGACAGACTGGCTAAAGAAGGAGCACAAGGCAACCAACCGATGAATACCAGATGCATGAAGAAAAGCTCAGAATGATCAAGACACTTGCAAGAGCACAGTCACCTAGATATGACTACCATCTACTTGAACGATGGGAACAAGTGTTATTATTCAGGCTTCGTACAGGACACAACAGGCTCAATGCCCCTATGTACGAAACACCGAAGCTGTCTAAAACACCAAAGTGCTCATGTGGTGTGGCAGACCAGACAACAGAGCACATACTCCAGCAGTGCCACCTGTATGAACCAACAAGAAAACGTATATGGCCAGTTTCAACCACACTAGCCAAGAAGCTCCATGACAAGAAGGATGACCTCAAGAGGACTGCTTCCTTTATCGCTATGAATGGGGTGGTAGTGTAGACAGTGAACGAAAAGAAGAAGAAGAAGTACTCGGAGTCGATAAGGACGTCTTATTCCCGCCTGTTGGGAAGATTCGTCTGTCTAATTCCCCCTGTATTCCCCCGGCGGGCATAATATTTAACGGATTTAACAACGCGACACTGGAGGTTAGTTGACATAGACCAGGAATACTAACTAATAATAATATTCGATTGGCATACTGTATGAAACATGGTCTTGAAGGCCAGCTTAATGCCGTCATTGTGGTTTCCAAATATCTAAAATAGGACAAGTAGTGAGAGAAATGGCATGTGTAAAAATGTCATTAAGGTAAACTTCAAAAGAACAAAAAATATGACAGCAACAAAACCTCGACACCCCACTCCGACAGCCTGCAACCTCTGTTAGTCGAACGTAACTAGAGTTAGAGTAGGCAGACAACAACAACGATCGTAAATCACAAGGACAACACAAACAGCACCCAGCAGGAGCAGTGCACTTGCCATTTGTAAATACTGTAAAGTCATTTTTCGGTCGGTGTTAAATTTTCGTTGATTTAGTGTGGTTGAATTTGAACGAAATATAATCCCCACAATAAGTCGACCTCCCAAATAAGAAACAGGGGTTTCACTCTTCATGTTGCGCAATCCACAAAAGTTACGATTCCATGAAATTGAACTTTTACCAAAATCCACGAAATGTAATGCCAGCGAAAATAAGTGATTTTACAATAAACGAAACGGCCTTATTACTGTCCTTCAACGCTGCAAAGCCACGAACCATGTATTAAGAAAAGTATGTAGGGGAGATTTTTAAACATTTTTTGGGAACACTGTCTTAATTAATTTAAATATATTAAGCTCACATACCATTTGAATGCTTGATCTTTGCTGGTTACAGCTCTGTATATGAATGTAATGAAATATGGAATATATCAGACTAAAACTAAGGAATTCCGTAAGATCGTCGCCTTTGAAAGCGTCTATCAGAGCACGAAATACATAAAAAAAACAAAGAAGCGAAAATGCCAAAGTAATATCGCACTAAATTTACTGCATGTATAGACAAATAGAGCACATCTCATGCTTCGGCCATACCAAATATCATTCAAATCATAAGTACCTAGATCATTTTACCACACAGGGTACGAGTAACTCATTAAGTCGTGATTTCAGGTAATCTGGGGGATTTTGGACAGTGTCGGCCTCTATGCACGACGACATGCGCTGCGACAAGAAACACAGACCATTGTACCTCTATTGACTTCCAGACTATTATTCCCAGGGGCTAAATGGATAGAGCGCCTAGTCTGTCTTAGAATGACTGATATGTCTAGTAAAGTTTAAATCAGTTTTAAGTAAAACATACAATAATTGTGTTGAAAATGCTCTTCATTACGAGTGAAATACTGTTTTAAAATGTAAGGCGGTGGTGGTGCGAGTTATAGAGTTACAGTCGAAATATACTCATAAGCGCCCGGGCCCATCTTCAGCCGCTTTTTATGATATCATTTATGTGTTTACCATGCCTGTTTATAAATATGAATGTTTGTTTTCGATTTTGAGCGTTTACTAAAATTCTCGGGACCTGTGTACTGTATTCAAAGCGCTTACGGAATCTTAAACGTACGTTCTGGAAATTTATAAATCTTTATTATCCTTTACCAACTGCAAATTGGGGGCAGATATGGTTCAAAGAAGTTCATTAAATGAATTATTATTAGTATAGCAGATCCTCTTACTACATTTTGTAGTTGCAAAGACTTTAATTTTGAACCCAAGTTTAATACTGTCGTAAGTGCTTTAATAACATTGTGATCCAAGACGTACACATGTATAATAATGTATATAGATACTCAATTACAGTAATACCTGGGCCCGGAATTACAACCTATACTTACACTCAGCACTCAAATATTGCAATTCACTTTTTGAGATTCATAGCGACATTTTTTGAGGCTCATAGCGACATTTATTTAGAGCAAGAAGTTGTAATAATGTTAAATTGGCACTAAATATTCTTTTTGGCTTACTTCCAAGAGTAATTTAGTGTATTTGTGAGCTGTAATTGTAATTTACGAGTATGGCACTCCGATTCACAAATTACATTTATACCTCAAAAATGGTAAACAATGACAAAGAAAATGTATCAAATGGTATTTTTAACACTCATATAACAATTTTATACATTTTCCTTATCTAGAAGTGCAATCTAACACAAATAAAAGCTCATTATTTTACTCTTTCAAAATTTGAGTATTGAGTGCTGAGTGTAAACTTAACTTATTGCCCGGTATGCCCTCTGGCATGTAGGGCAACAACAAAGGTCCTCCACCGGAGCCTGTCTTTCACGATCTTCTCAACTGTTCTCAATGAATGGTTTATTTCCTTTAGCTCTACCTCGACTGTGCGTCTCCATGTTGTTTTAGGTCTCCCTCGTTTCCTCTTTCCTTCAGGTGTCCAGTGTAGTGTCACCTTCGTGATGGAATCGTTACCCTTTCTCGTCACATGACCTAACCATTTCCATCTTCTTCTTAAGAGTATTGTACCCATATCTTCTTGTCTGCATTGGTTTAAAAGGTCTACATTGGAGATTGTTCTTGGCCAAAATATTCTCAGTATTCTTCTTAAACTTTTGGTATCAAAGGTTGATAGCTTGTCAAGGTCGTATTCAGTCATCCTCCAACACTCTGAACCGTAAAGTAGGGTGGAAAGTACGCAGCTTTGATATAGTTTCAATTTGGTGTTTTTGCTATATTGAGAAGATTTCCATACGTTGTTGAGTGACATAAAGGTGTTTCTGGCTTTGCAAAATCTGTTTTGTATATCGTCACCAGCTCCGCCATCATTCCTGAGAACAGCGCCCGAGTAGGTAAATTTGTCTGTATTAGGGAGGTTAGTTCCATCAATTTGTATTGGTTGTGGGTTGTTGATGTTAAGTGTCATTACTTCTGTTTTTGCTTGGCTGATGTTCAAGCCTACTAGTTTAGCGGAGTGTTCAAGGTGATGTGTCTTTTCTTGCATGTGCCTGTGTGTATGGGTGAGTAGGGCAAGGTCATCTGCGAAACCCAGGTCTTCTAATATGGTATTCAGCTTCCACCTTAATCCCCTTGGTCTATCTTCAGTGGTTTTCCTCATGACCCAGTCAATGACCAAGTTGAAGAGAACAGATGACATCACACATCCCTGTCTTACGCCAGTTTTTACTTCAAAGTAGATGTTACTGTTATTGACACAACAAGTGAAGTTCTTGTAGAAGCTTTGTATAACGTCGGTAATGTCTTTGGGGATGCCATAGTGTCTCAATATCTTCCATAGGCTTTCTCTGTGGATGCTGTCGAATGCTTTTTGGAAATCTACAAAGTTGATATAAAGTTGCCTTTGCCACTCTGTACATTGTTCGATTATATTTCTGAGAGTAAATATCTGGTCAGTACATCCTTTGCTTCTTCTAAGACCTGCCTGTTCGTCACGTAGTTGTTGATCAACAGCACTTGATATTCTCTGTATGATTATCTTGCAGAGTATTTTGCTGGGAATAGACAATAGTGTTATACCACGCCATTTGTTGCAGTTGCTCAGTGTTCCTTTCTTTGGAATTTTATGATGGTTCCCTTTGACCAGTCTTGTAATATTTCTTTTTCAGTCCATATTGTTTCAAAAAGTGGTTGAAGTATGTTAGCAGCTAGTTCCGGATCTGTTTTAAACAGTTCAGCATTGAGATTGTCTTGTCAAGGAGCTTTTCCGTGTTTTAGTTTCTTAATTGCGTCTATTATTTTATCTTTAGTTGGTGGAGTAGTTGTTACTTGCAGATCATGGTCTGCTTCTGGTATTGTAGCTGTTTCTTCTGGTGATGGTCTATTAAGAACTTCTCGAAAGTGTTCTGCCCAACGTATTTCTTGTTCTTTTTCTGTGGTGAGTAGAGTCCCATCTTTGTCCTTTATAGGGATGTTGTCGTTTCCTCCATTGAACTTGCCACTGGTCGTCCTAGTGAGCATGTATAGCTTTCCCTGTTCTCTTTTTTCAGCTGCTTCTTCAGCCTTGCTTGCTAGGCCATCTACATACTTTCTTTTGTCTTTTCTAGCTAATTTCTTGACATCTTTATCTGCTGTTCTGTATCCATCTTTGTATTTGTCTTTTAACCTTTCTGATTTGGTGGCCATTTCTTTTAATTTGATGTTACGTCTTTTCTCAATTGCTTTCCAGGTATCGGGTGTTATCCATTTTTTCATTTTCCTACCGGATCTAGATCCAACACACTCTTCACTACTGTTTGTATATAGGGTTTTGACAGTGTCCCATTTGTTGTTTACCTCTTGGTCTCCGGTTGTTTCAGTTAAATCTGCAAGTGCTTGGAATCTTTTCTTTAAATGTAGTACGAAGGTGTTCTTAATTCTCTGGTCCTTCAGTTTCTCTATATCGTACCTCTTGATATTTGAAGGTCTTCTGCCAGTGGCTCTCAATTTTATCTTTATGAGAGCTGTAACTAAGAGGTGATCACTTCCCACATCTGCTCCTCTTCTTACTTTTACATCTAGAAGGGACCTTCTCCACATTCCATTTATCATTAGGTGGTCTATCTGATTTTTGTCTCTTCCGTTAGGTGAACTCCAAGTTAATTTGTGAATGAGACGATGTGGGGACAGAGTTCCTCCAATAACTAGGTTGTAGTTGGAGCACAATTCAATTAACCTTTCACCATTGTTATTAATTGTTCCACATCCATGTTTTCCCATTACCCTATCTGCGTGGCTGCTTGAAGTTGTTCATAAAACTGGTCTTTTAGATTTTCTTCGCTATCGTTAGTCGGAGCATAGCATTGAATCATTGACTAGTTGTTTTGGCGGCCTTTAAATCTAGCTGTTATTATTATGTTATTGACTGGCTTCCATTCAATTAATGTTTTCTCCATTCCTTTACTTAATATAATGGCTACTCCTTGGTAATGGTTGTAATCATCACGCCCTGAGTATAACACAGTCTCACCTGATTCAGCTGTGATTTTGCCTGATCCAGTCCAACGACTCTCACTAATACCAAGTATCTGTAAGTTATAGCGCCTCATTTCTGATGTTACTTGCGCTAACTTACCAGTTTCGTACATGGTACGAACATTCCAGAATCCTACTCTGGTTTTGCATTTGGCGCTAAGGACTTCCTTCATGTTCACACCGTACAACCCGCTGTGTGTAAGGCAGTTCTGTATGTTGAAGGCAGAGACACACGCGTTTTACGCCACAAGAGTGGGGTAAGTATTTGTTATTTTATATGTGTTTTGCGTTGCTTTTGAAAGTGATCACTTACATATATCGTTCACGCGATGAATGAACAATAAGTATATACAATGTATGTGCCCACAAATGCCATATTATTCGAGTAAACAGGGTTTAGGTATGCGATGTTTGCCAAAACTTCGAAACTTTCGCCTTTGACATTGAATTCTCAACTTAATTCGTAGTTTGGAACAATTCTAAAACATTGAATACAAACTTCAATCCTTCCTCAATATATCTGTCGTTTCCGTTTTAGAAAATGTGCATTTTCTGTAAAGATACAGAGGTTTAAATTGAACGAGGTACCAAAAAACTGCTAACGAAATAGGCAGTTCTGTTTTTCGAATGATAACGACAAAGACAGAGCGTTAAATATTAATGCTAACGCAGAGGCAGAGATAAGAGACTTATGCTAACGACAAAGGCAGACATTCTAATGACTTGACAGGGCCATAAAACCCCTTTGTACGATTTGTATATTATAAATATAACCCAGACGCATGTTAGGCTGTATTCCAAAGTCCATTTCACCAAGAATCACGAGTGTTTAGTGGTTATTTTCGTCCAGTTGATAAACGGAATAAATTACATACCTTGTGATCGCTGACGCTGGCAATTGTCTGTTGTGATTGGCCTTTTATGCCTGTTAATGATGAGTGCATGGCTTTTTGGGGGCGTAAGCTCTTCAGGCACTGTCTTAGAGTTTAGAAACGAATGGTTCTCGTAGTATTCCATCGATAATATAAGTAAAATGATAACAAAATAACGGTGACATTTGCAGTTTTTGGGAGGGGCAATAAGTCATACAAGTTGAATTTTATAGTCTCCTAATCATTGAAGTCATACAATGGCCGGAAATCAAAGGTTGTTGCTCTGTCGAGGAGGTTGTACTTTACATCTTATTCGTGCTGGAGCTTTCATGTCCATGCACATCTGCATATTTAATAAATGTAGATCTATGACAGTTAAGTATAAATACAGCACTTGTTTGTCAGCAGTTTACATGAACTGTAAGTCATCGACACTGGAATTTTTACGTGACACTCTATTAAACTGCTTTATGTAATATAGATAGAGGATATTTGTTTGTTTAGGTTGAATATGGTTTATATCTCATCGTGTAATGATAAAATTCAATATTTTCAAGAGCTACGCGAGTGAAAATATTAAATTTTATAACTACAAGATGAGATATTAACCATATTCAATCAAAACAAACAAATATTCTATTTATTTAATGCTTATCTGGTGTCAAAACTGGTACTATTTATGCCAAATTAGAATCTACCACTGTGGTTAAGCTGCGTATGAATATGTTATTCCATTCATATTTTTCAATTCAAAATACGCCATCTTTGATTATGGTGAATAGTGAAAACAACTTTTTTGAGAATTTTGCATCCAATCATACACCAACTTCTAACTAAGATTCTAACACGATCTGCGGATTAATCTATATAAACAAATTGCAATCCGGACCATAGTTATTCGGATGCAGAAAATTAAATCACTCGTGCTACGCACTCGTGATTTAATTTTTCCGCATGCGAACTCCTGCCCATGTTTTATTCACCGATAAAATAAGCGAACAGATTTTTATTTCTTAAATAAAAACCCCCGCATGACATGCTTCCGTTCAGTAATAAAAAAGAGTTACAAGACAGTTTAGTGTTAAGTTTTTGGTAAAATTAAAGTAGTTCCTGTGAGGGGGCGGAGCTAATTATATCAGTCACATTGTAGGTGATAACCAGTGACTGATATAGGTTTTATTTCACTGATATCTACTCCATATCTCATCAGTTAGCATTAAATAAATACTATAGTTAAATACACACGTTTTTACAATCAACTACACTTTAGATGATGAAACTACTTTTATTCCTACACCACCGCTAGGCAGCGCCATCTTTGCAATAGTAAACCGGTCAGTTGGTATTGCATAACTACCGATACGGATGTAAACCGTCATGCAAAATAGTTTAAACCTTGCCAGTATTTACAAAGCAATTACCACTTCTGTTAACTGCCTTTCGTACCTTTTTCGTCGGCATTAACTGTTACGTATTATTACGACGGCCTATTAACTGGCGGCAGAAAACTATTTGACTTGTACTTCCTGCATGCATTCATTTCAATCGTGAAAGCTCGGACATTTCCGTTTGTCTCCGGTAAATATTTCAATGCATACACGTCGAGGTGATCAGAATGGTATTCATTCGAACAACTTCTGGCTTTCAGCGCTTTGATTTTATATGAAATGTTATTGATAACAACTACATTTGTACATCGTAAATCCATTTTATACATAAAGAAACTTACGCGTACTTGCGTCTCGTCTTATAAGTATTATGCTACGCCTCGTTGCATAATTATCTGCGGCCCGGATGACGTTAGATGATGTCATTAAGACCAAACAACTTAGCATGGAATAATATGTTACATGATATACGTGATGCTACATGAGCACGTGTTGCCCAACTGTTTTAAGCAGTTAGCCCATAAATAGATGTAAGACCGTATGCTATGTGACTGTTTAAATAACTTAACTGTTTTATTTATAAAATACAGGTAATTTTAATTAACATTGACTGCTTAGAAGATTAATACCAAGATCATATAGATGTTCGACTGCACATGAATAGCAATGTATCGGGGCATTACGATGTTTTACGACATTATGTCTTATGTTCTTCGTGTGAGTTGTTCACGAAAAATAGTCAAATAAAATTTGTAACATACAAATAACATACATTTTTGTACAAACAAACAGTGCATTAAGTTCCCTGTCAAGTAATTTGAATTGCTGCATTTCGAACTTACGACCCCCCCCTAACACACCAGTACGTCATTTACAGACATAAAGGGCGTCAGCGATCACCAGGTATGTAATTTATTCCGTTTATCAACTGGACGAAAATAACCACTAAACACTCGTGATTCTTGGTGAAATGGACTTTGGAATACAGTCTAACATGAATCTGTGTTATATTTATAACATACAAATCGTACAAAGGGGTTTTATGGCCCTGTCAAGTCATTAGAATGTCTGCCTTTGTCGTTTGCATAAGTCTCTTATCTCTGCCTCTGCGTTAGCATTAATATTTAACGCTCTGCCTTTGTCGTTATCATTCGAAAAACAGAACTGCCTATTTCGTTAGCATTTTTTTGGTACATCGTTCAATTCAAACCTCTGTATCTTTACAGAAAATGCACATTTTCCAAAACGGAAACGACAGATATATTGAGGAAGGATTGAAGTTTGTATTCAATGTTTTAGAATTGTTCCAAACTACGAATTAAGTTGAGAATTCAATGTAAAAGGCGAAAGTTTCGAAGTTTTGGCAAACATCGCATACCTAAACCCTGTTTACTCGAATAATATGGCATTTGTGGGCACATACATTGTATCTACTTATTGTTCATTCATCGCGTGAACGATATATGTAAGTGATCACTTTCAAAAGCAACGCAAAACACATATAAAATAACAAATACTTACCCCACTCTAGCGGCGTAAAATGCGTGTGTCTCTGCCTTCAACATACAGAACTGCCTTACACACAGCGGGTTGTACGGTGTGATGTTGGTAGCTTCCTTGCGGCTTTCACCACCAACAGTCATACTGGTTTGAAATCCTCTACGCTCAGGTGCAGGTAAATTCTTTGTTGTTGTTTCCGTAACAAGTTCATTTTTTATTATACTGGGTTGTTAGCCCTGTGATAAACCCCCAACCTGGAGGACCAGGGACATTTTGTTCGAGGTTTCCTTCCTCTAGATTGGATGCCGACCAAGGCTAACGAGTCAGAATCTCCCCGGATTTTGTATCAGAGTTTTCTTCTCCTAGATGAGTAACCAACCAAGGTTGACGACCCTCATCTAGCCGACTATTTTCCCATTGCTGGGGCAAGGTTGGTGAACGTTAGGGCATATCCACTCGCCGGTGGGCATACACACTGCACCTCTAGGGCCCTTGCTGCTCCGAGATCCCACACAGTTTAGCCTGGAAACGAGTGTAACCAGTATCCGTGCGCTGCCACTGGGAGGCACTGTGTAAGTCTTTGTAGTGTAGAGGCTATGTACTGACAGGAGAGACTTACGCGCTCGGCTCTCTTTTCGCTAGATGCTAGTCAGCGGCAGAAGACATGATTGTCAACCACACTAGACGCTTTTCACTACCCTTGTGATACAATCACACAACATACGCTAAGAGGAAGTATTGGTTGTAATTCCGAGTCCAGGATATCATGACAAGCCTTTGGCAGCATTGACCCTTTTTGCAATGTCCCAGTTTTCGGATCATTGACCCTTTTTGCAATGTCCCAGTTTTCATTTATAATGATTATGATATGTTTTGCAATATAATATGTGTAGCCTCATCTGAACGTTTTGAATGTCATTTACCTTATATTTGCACAGAAATTCTACTTTCATATTACCCCACCCACTTTCTGTTTTGTTTACATCTGAGCGATTCCGAACGACTCTCGTATGCGCGCGCAAATCTTTCCCCATTTGGCGCCTTTAAACCAAACGACCTCTAAAAAGTTTCTTAAGATGTTTATTATGCGTTAGAATAGCTTAATTGCAATAAAGAAATCTTAAACAATGGACAAAACCAAGAAATTGTACCGTTTGAAACGTGTATCAGATCCGCGCCATATTTTTTAGTCAATCAAGGGAAATAATCCACTAAATTATCATTTGCAAAAGGTTAGATTAATCTCCACTGATTAAAGAAAATTTTGTATTAGAGGGCCGTAATCATTTACGTGAATATAAAGTTGATGCTATCAATCTCATTTCATGATTATGAAATTGTATACTGATGATAAACTGTACCAAAGTGCTTCTCCGATGGATTGCACTATGTGATAATTGGGTGCACGAGATGGTGTACGGTTCTAGTACGGTACGAGTCGGCAGATAGCCAAACACATTCTGACGATTGACGGGAAATCTAGTAAGGGTTTTTACATTCTTTAAAATAAAAATAGTTAATATTTTAGCTATAAATGTCGTTTAATCGGTCGATAAAGCATCTGTTCGGTTACTGGTATTGTAGACTAACCAATTAGCGCTAAATAGTGACCCTTTTGGAGCCCCTGTTTTGGGATGCATGCACAGACGAGGATGGAGTTGTTCACATTTCTAGAAGGGGGGAAGGCTTAAGTTTATAAAATTGCCGATTATTTTTGTAAACAAACAGTTTTTGGAGACAAATTCAGTGAAAACCTCCATTTTTGTTCGGCTTCTGGTCCGATACCAGTACCATATTTGTGTAACCATGTGGACGCTTTTCTCTGTTATTACGCATTATCTATGCTTAATAGTCCAGTCAAAATAGGCCAAAATGGGCCGAACCCAAACAAACAGAAACAAATTCCTCACCAATGTCAAGTTTAAACCTTGGCAGACTTCAGAAAAAAAGTCCTCAAAAATTTGATAAGGGGAAAGGGGTAAAATCCAAGATGGCGTCCAAGATGGTCGCCATAAATTGCTGAAGCACTAAAAATCTAATTTTTAATGAGGTAGTTTCATATATAGATATACAATGTAATAACAATTATTTTTTTTTCGGGCCCCAGAAGGGTAACCCCAATTATTTTCAAATAAAATAAAAATTATTTGCATGGAAAGTGTTCATGAAGAAATGCGCATCAAATTTTGTGACCACTTTAAGGCCAAGGTCAAGGTCATTTCAAGGTCAAAATACCCAAAAAACGTGAAAAAAATATTTTCTTCTCCACTTTCCATGATATAAGATATATTGTATATTTTATGTGACTGTTAAGGTGAGAAAACAGTTGGCAAGTATATAGTTCATTATTATTAGTAATATTTTTAATTTAGAATATTGGAAGTTGTTGAAAACAGCCAGTTTAATTCTAGTACATGATGTCCAAGAGGACATTCTTAAATGATTCGATCATGATAATTATGATCAGTTATGACATTAGAATTATCAATGGTAGAACTAAATGACTACTTTTATAAATTTAATTAATTTAACAAGGTACTTCAAATTGAAATAAAACGTAGGTCACTTCAAGGTCAAGGTTATTTAAAGGTCAAACAAAACACTACCTGAACATTTGTAACTTCCTCACATTTTTTCGTAATATAAAATATGCTGTACATACACGTTTCTTGCAGCTGTTGTAAGTTTAAGTTCTTAAAAACAATCATACTTTAACTTAACTACGTGTATGTTAAATTTGAGAAATGATAACAACATTATTTAATCAAATGGTGTCTATATAAGTACTATTCTTACGGTGCTCCCCTGTTTTTACCCTGAGATAAGGTGATGTTGTAATGTGACAGACTTATTGTTAGCTGTACACAAAATATACATGTATGTCATTGTTTTTATATGTTGGTATATGTAGTATTCATGATAATTATAGTGTACCTGGTTCCTGCAACCCTAACTAATTAAGGGTCAAGGTCGTTCAAGGTCACAATACGAAATAACCAAACAATGATATTTCCACACAGTATTATTATTTTTAAAGCTTATTTTCTATGGGCTAAATATTTGTCTTGCTGTGTTGCTTAGAATTATATTTAGTACATTTATGTGTTTGTAAAACTTTGTATACATGCTTAGGACATAAGAAGGTACCTCAAAGTACCTAGACTGGTTATTCCCATACTGTTGATTCCCCATAGGGCCGTACATAGGTGAGCATCACATAGGGCCAAACATGGCTGAACCAACACTGACGAATCCCCATTGAGCATTTTCATGGCTGTTCCCATACAGGTGAGTCCCATATATAAGTTTGGATGGCTGTAAGCAACAGTTCTGAATGATCCATTGTGCACTGTATGGCAGCTCTGAGCAGTGTTGATTCCACAATGGGGCTTGTCGTTACTATTACTTTAGTCCTTTATAAATATGGCCGGCTAACAAAACTGGTGTATCCCCAATGACACCTTCAATGACTGTTTCAAATACTGGCGAGTCCCAAGTAGGGTCTATGATAACTATTCCCAATACATACTGATGAGTCTTGGATTGTATGTGCGCTTCACTTTTTCCATAGGACCTACATTATTAGCAGCAACGCTGGTTGGTCCCCGAGTGCCTAGGATGATTGTTCCCTGCGCTGGTGATAATACCATAATACCTTGGATGCCTGTTCCCGACATTGCTGAGTCCACATAAAACCTCGGATGACTGTGTCACATACGGCCTAGGATGACTGTTCTCTGCGTTGGTAAGTCCCCTCAGTACCTAGGATGACAGTTTCAAACATTGTCGAGTCCCCATAAGACCTAGGATGAATGTCCCACATAAGGCCTAGGATGATTGCTCCGAGCTCTGATGAGTCCCCCATATGACATTGGATGGCTGTAGCTTACACTGATGAGTCCTTCATGTACCGTAATATGATTGCTGGTGAGTCCCTGCGAAGGCATTGAATTGTTTCTCTCAGTACTGAAGAATCCCCCATAAGGCTTTCATTGATTGTGTCCATGACATATAAGTCCCCCAGAGGACCTTGGATGACTGCTTACAACACTGATGAGTTCTTAATAGACCCTAATGTGAATGCTGCAAACACTAATAAGTCTCCCATAGGGCCTAAGACAATTGCTATAAACACTGGTGAGTCCTTGAGAGGGCATTGCATGATTTCTCCCAGCCATCATTTATTGTCCCCAACACAAGTGAGTCTACAGCTGGCCTTGGATGACAGCTCCCTACACCGAAGAGTCCCAGATAGGGACTAGGGTGACAGTTCCCAAAGCTAGTGAGTCTTACAAATGGCCTAGTATGATAACTCAATACACTGGTGGGTCACCTTAGGGCCTAGGATGACAGCTCCCAACACTGGTGGTCCCTCTTAGGGCCTAGGATGACAGCACCAAACACTGGTGGATCCCCCTCAGGGCATAGGATGACAGCTCCCAACACTGGTGGTCCCTCTTAGGGCCTAGGATGACAGCACCAAACAACACTGGTGGATCCCCCTTATGGCCTAGGATGACAGCTCCCAACACTGGCAGGTCCCCTTTAGGACCTAGGGTGACAGCATACAACACTGATGGGTCCCCCTTAGGGCCTAAGATGACAACTCACAACATTGGTGGGTTCCCCTTAGGGCCTAGGATGACAGCTTCCAACACTGGTAGGTCCCCTTAGGGCCTAGGATGACAGCACGCAACATTTTGGATGACGTGGGTCCCCTTAGGGCTTAAGATGACAGCTCCCAACACTGGGGGTTCTCCTTAGGGCCTACGATGACTGGTGCTAGCAATGACGATGAGTCCTCAAAGGGCCTATGATGACAGTTCCCAACATTGATGAGTCCCCCATAGGATCTAGGATGGCAGTTCCTACACTGGTGGGTCCCCTATAGGTTTTTATGTTAGCTATATGTACTGCTTTTTATTTCAATGTTCATGAGCAAATATGAAGTAGAATTTAAAGATGTTACGCATACACTAGTTCACTATGAAACTACTTAACGGTATAATTTGTATTTAAAGTATATTTAACGGCAAGGAAATGATATATACAAATTGTACTCATATTTTTAATCAAGGGAGGTAATAAAACAATTATGGAAATTCTTCTAATTTTAAAATTTGTGAAATAAAATTTGGAGATCTACATGTAAACTAAATGCGAATCTAGTTGAATACCTGTATTAGTATTATTTGTGATTATATAAATAAATAAAATTTAGTTAATATACGAAAAATAAATCGACTTAAATATGGACGTTTTTGTGAAATTCCAAATAAACGGAAAGATAATATAGTATTATTTGCGATTAAGTTTACAAATTAAATTTAGTTAATATACGGAAAATAAATCGACTTCAATTTGACGTTTTTATGAAATTCCAAATAAAAGTAAATATAATAAAATTTGCACTTAAATCCGTTTTTTCATGCTGTGTGATCTAGGATGGCAGTTCCCTCCACTGGTGGGCCTTCCGTAGGTTCTAGGATGACAGTTCCCAACATTGATGAGTCATCCAAAGGGTCTAGGACGGCAGTTCCTTCCACTGGTGGGTCCCCCATAGGGACTGGGATGACAATTTCCAACACTAATGAATCCTCCTTTGGGCCTATGACGATGGTACCCAACATTTGTGAGTCCTTCATAAGCTCTACCATGGCCTTTCAAACTGCTTAGTCCCCATAGGCCATTGAGTGAGTATTTCACATAATATATATGTTTGCTATATATGTTTGTAGTAATGTGTGTATATCTGACAGGCCTTTTGCCTATAGATACTTTGAAAATAGACTTACTTACTTACTACTTATATATCACATAATTTTTTATGAGTCTCACATAACATTATACAATAATAGTGGACAATACGCAGGCCGCAAGGCCTGCGGATGTCGTTCCGCTTTACGATAACACGTGTGCACGTGGTTTGGTCAGAGTTTGAATTCACTAATGGATCTAAAAATTTGTGTTAAAATCCCGCACTGAAGCAAAGATACTAGAAAATGGCTGCTAATAGAATAACAAAAAAAATTAAAATGCGATATTCGGCAGCTCATAAATTTTCTTTTATTTTTTAATGATGTTTAAAAATATTCCAAAAACTAGCGTAGGCCCCTGTCTAGAAAAGAAAAGATAATAATTATCAGTCTTCCATGGTTGCTATGCAACCAATCTTTTTATATGGGGAGGGCTATTTCCTAAATGTTTGGACACAAAAAAGGCAGCGATTTTTTTGCCCAATTCGGAAGGAAATTTTAACATTTTCAGTGCATAAACGATGCTACAAACTGTTTTGAGACACATGATTACTCTGAGATAACGAATTAAGTCGAGCGGGAATCGTTCATATGCGCGAAATATCAACCAATCTTAAGAAAATCTAATGAAAAAGACACAAGTTTCGGTTATTTCCCATCGCAAAGTTTGCAATACAATTAATTAAAGTCCGTTTCGGGTATTTACGTATCTAGACCGGACGGTGATAATCCACATCGTTGTTGTAGGTTATTGTAAAGAAAGTAAAACAAATGCATTTTCGTAATTCCTCGCCGAGATGTAATTAAAAAATCCCTCCAAAATCGTCAAAAAATATTCGCGGGATGAAGGTCGCGAAAACTAATTACATGTTGATGTTGTCGTTATTGGATACAATAAAACCCGTAATTTTCCGTCTAAATCTCTTTTATGTTGTGACGATTTGAAGGGTTTATTTAACGAAAAAAGGTGATTAAGATTAAAGATATTTGATATTTAATCGTAATATGATTAATTGAAATGAAAATAGCCTTTTCTTTTGAACAAAAGTACTATCTGGTATGCTCATGCAACCCATTAAAAAAGATAAAACGACTTACGGGGTCCTGGAATTGAAAGTTTTGGTCTTTATGTTGATTCAATAGACATGTAAGTTCGTTGACTGTATAGAGCGTGTCAAGGCGAAAAAAGGATACCAAACACTCAATATCGCCAAAAGTTGCGTTACGGGGTTCTGGAATTAGGATGACGACAGGTCTAGACACCATCTGGTGTGAAACAGCAACACCATATCTGTCTGGAGGTCTTCGTTCTCTTGAAGAACGTCTTGGTAGTGGATGCGGTCTATCGTCTTCATCTGTTTGATCTTGTTCTGGCGTAGCCGGTTCACTCGGTGCTTCTTGTCCATCTTCGCTCTGCGCTTCTGATTCTTCAAGATCATTATCAACCACTGCATCTTCACGATCTTCTGTATGCATATCCTCATCATTTTCTACGATGTGGACTTCGTCAGTCATCTCTATCTACCACAGGTATGGTTACAGTATACGCTTCATCTGTCACAGCAGTTTCTTCTATCCTTTCAGTCGCTGAGGTATGGGCGTCCCCATTCAAATATACAGTATCTGTATGTCCTTCCTCATCACTGTCAGAATCTTCTGTGTCCGCTTCCGTATCAACATATTCGACATGAGAGAGAGCTAGAGAGAAAAGATTACAGTAGAATAACCCTAATACCTGGTTACACTACAACTAGCGTTAATTTTGTGTCCCATCAGCTCCACTCAATATTAAACAAAAAGTAATAAACTGTATTGAAATATTATTTTAAATTCTGTTTAATGAGGGCATCAAACATATTTTCATTATGTTTTTCATTAAATGTTGTTCATTTTGTGCCATATTTGCAAGTATTAAATATATGGTTACCCGGAAAAAACCCATGTCACAAACCTGGTATAAAACGTTAAATATTACACAAAACAGACATCAATTATTAAATCGCATTTATTATTACGTTATCAACACAAGCATTCATGAGTCAATTGAAGTTATCAGCAAAACCAAACACACTTATTTAGACCAAAAACATCTTCTTTTGTTAATTATAATTTGTCCCTGGGTTTTGTATTCCATTCCACGACTTCATATATCTATTAATTGATTGAGTACATGTGTATAAAGAATCAACGTTTTTAATGACGCAATGAATGATGACGTCATGTTAGTTCTCGCGCAAATTGTTTTTCCGCCATCTTAGTGATGCCGACGGCCGGGAGTAACAGTAAAGAATGTAAATTTAAAGCGTACCTTTTCTTCTATTCCACTTCGCATTTAGAATATAACCTACATTATGAGCAAATGAAAACGCCGCATTTTGGCGGTCAACTGAAAATTTAATCATAAAAATTTTCTCTTCACAGACTTTACGTCATGTGTTGGCGCTACTTTCTATCGGCCAATCAGAATGCAGAATGTTATATTCTAAGTTAATTAGAACACAGGCCTAAGAAATTATATCACAAAATACAGAGTTTTGAAATTCCCCATCATCCCGTCATTACTATATATAATAGACAGGTTGGCAACGCATTTTTCTGGCCCCTGTATGATTCCACTATTTAACGCATCACTGGACGGGGAAACGGTTGCAATCGAGTCTAGATGTGAAATACTACACAAAACAATCAATATATCTACCATCGAACGTGTCATAAGTTATATTTCAGGTATTTCATATTTTTATCGATGGTTCTGATTCCATGACTGTCTCGTTGTTTACAAATTTAAAAACAGTCCCGCAGTGAATACCAAACGACACGCTGATTACCGCTGACTTCCCTTACTTATTTGCATATAACAATAAATAATGTTTTAAACTTTTTACAATTTCTTTTAATTAATATTGTAATGTAATAAAATTAAAAGTACAAATTTGAAAATACTTATGTTTATTTATTTATGATAAAATAGGAACATTATTAGACTTTATATTATTTACGCTAATGACACAAAGCCTTACCATTCACTGCGGGACTTAGACTGGTACCATTTGTCATTTTTAGACCCGCTCTACGATAGAAACACGGAATCAGTCTACGGTGAGAAAATTTGTAAACAACCGACAGTCATGGAATCGGAACCATCGATCTAAAAATGAAATACCTGAAATACAACTTATAACAAGTTCAATGGTAGATAAATTGATTGTTTTATGTAGTAAAATACATCTAGACCAGATTGCAACCGTTTCCCGGCCGGATGATGGTTAAATAGTGGATTCCTGTAGGGGCCGGAAAAAAGCGTTGCCAACCTGTCTATTATATATAGTAATGACGGGATGGTGGGGAATTGCAAACTTCTGTATTTTGTGATATAATTTCTTAGGCCTGTGGTTAGAACATATTAAGTAAATTTTAACACAGGCCTAAGAAATTATATCACAAAAAACAGAGTTTTGAAATTCCCCATCTTCCCGTCATTACTATATATAATAGACAGGTTGGCAACGCTTTTTTTCGGCCTCTACAGGAATCCACTATTTAACGCATCACCAGGCCGGGAAACGGTTGCAATCTGGTCTAGATGTATTTTACTACATGAAACAATCAATTTATCTACCATTTAACTTGTCATAAGTTATATTTCAGGTATTTCGTTTTTAGATCGATGGTTCCGATTCCATGACTGTTATTGTTTACACCTAACAAACACGCATCGGAAATATGTTACGAATTGAACGAAAAGGAACGAAACGGAAGTATAAAAGTTAATAATATCCAATGCGCCAACTAGGGACCCTATATATACCGAGATGTATTATGTAATGGTAAAAGTAAGATTTAGATAAATTACCTTTATACATTTGGAGATCCTAAAACTGAAAAATTACTATATAACTATTGATAAATAATAAAATGGTTACTGAACACACGGCGAATAGGCGTATTTTGAATTTAATTTGTTCAAAAAATGCATTAATTAGTATGCATAAAACTATGTCTATCACGAGCAGGGATGTATTATGTAATGGTAAAAATAAGTTCCGTAAGTTGAAAAATGGCCTGTATCGTGGACTAAGAGAGCGATTAGCGTGTTGATCACACCTATTTTAACGAATGGTATTTAACTTGATTTGGATATGTTAATTCCGTCGTTACATTGAATAAAAATGAAAATCCTAAATTCATACTTTCATTTCAGTGCAATTATAATTTTTGAATCTGTTAATAATCGACATATCATTTTTGTGTCTACGATTTCGTGGGATTTTTCAATATCGACAATTCTGTATAGGACAGCTGTGATTGGTCGACAGGTTAGTCACGATTTAACGCATTAAAACACATCCTTGTGTATATATAGGGTCCCTGCGACAATGTACGATTTTTAAGGTGGAAGCGTGGTCCAGTGGTAAAGGCTTCTGACTTCTGAGTTGTGGGTTCGATCCCAAATCCAACCGGATCAAAAACAGAAATGCTTTTGAGTGTTTCCCACCTAACATAACTATTAAGTCTTCCGGACGGGATGTTAAGCGAGGACCCGTGTATGATGCTTTATATCGGCACGTAAAAGAACGAGTCATGCTTCTTGAACTGGGGCATCTTCTGTATCATGCACTATCCCCCATAAACTAAAGTGTGTGATTAACCTCTTCTTGGGGGCCTCGCCCATATGAATTTCCGGTGACCAGGATAAATAAAAGCATATAAATAAAAATGTACGATTTAGGAATAAAACAACTAAGTACTAGTATATTAATTGAATCGTGAATTATGATATTTTGAAATTAAACAAGTTATGTCATGTAATTACTCTAAATAGCTCGGTATATACATAATTTCCGATTCGTCGGTACATAGATAGAGAAAAGTTCCGTTTAGTAGAGAGTAAATGTCCGATTCAAAGTGAAAATTTCAGATTCGCCAATATGTTGATGGAGAACATGTCCAACTTTGGGTCCCATGGTGTGCGACCGATAAGACGCTCAGATCTATATAGAGTTACAGAGTGGAGATTTAGAAAAACGATTATAAATTAATAACCGTTATAACTATCGACTGTACGCAAACGGGGTGATTTAGTTCATCTTTTAAGCAGTCTTAATTTGGAAAAATAAAAGCATGTTGGTCCATTTTAATGTTTTTATTGATACTACCATTCATATAGAATAAAGAAGGAATGGGAAATAGTCGTTACACTGTCAGGTCGTTTACAATTTTAATAAAAATCACATCATCCGTGTGCGAACGGCTTCGTTTATGAAAATATATTATCTGTCCAATGATGTAATGTGAAAGAATTTACTTTAAACAGATTTTGGCCCTTTTTGATGTTTTTGTAAAAAATACTATTTATTATTTCTATTTTTTACCGATACATATCGCATAATATCTCTCTGTAACCTATTTTATTACCCACTGTGAATTCCCAGCATATATTCGTCCTCTTCGCTCGGGTTATTTTATTGCCTACCAAAAACGTTGACCTTTTATAAAACCGCGATATATGCCTTGTTTGTTAGATTTTGTTCAAAGTTCGATGATATTCATGCTGACTTTATTACATATTACAAATATTATATTTGTTTTTATGAAAGAACTTCTTATAGTACTCGCTCAAAAAATCGACTAATATTTAAATTACATGTGTTCGTGTTAATCACAGCAGCTGTTGACAGTATACATGTATATACGGGAAATGTACAATTGTTCATGTTTAATTGGCACACATGTGAAAAATATCATTGAAGAAATTATATGACATTTGTAAGTGAAAAAAATGCCAATACATTTATATAGTATAATACATTTATATTAGAACGATTGGAGGTAAAATGACACGTTAAACATCCCCGTCAAATTAAATGATATGGCAGGTATCATATTAGGGTTGAACCTTAGTTACTTTCTTGCTATATTCAAACAGAAACAATGACATGGCAACGCTGGACGCTTAAAACCGACGGCCGCTTAAATAATACGAATACACGGTACCAGCTGGCCGTATTCTATCACTTATAGGTAAATTTTCAACTCGGGTAGCTAAGCAGGGGGATTTACTGTACAAACTATATGATTGAAGTACAACATGCATAACCTAGAAATACACCTATAGCAATATTGGACGCTTAACACGGATGGTTGTCTAAAAGAGCTAACATTTCACTTTGAAACAACATTATTTATTATTACAAAATAAGTAGTTTTTAATACTTTTAATGAATACTATTCGACATGACTTAATTTGTAAATGAATTATATAAGAGACGGCTTGTTTCAAGTCAGACTTTTTAAAAATGTTGTACACAAATATAGTGACACCGTTATATTTCTTTGTATACACAACAGTTATTATCCTCAGCGATGGTTGATTGTGCAGCATTGCCTGCTCCGCACCAAGCAATTTGATCCTAACAATCGAATGTCATGTGGGGGGTTCATATATAAGGCATGGTTATCGTATATATAATTATGTATTCTTTATTTCGGTCTCATTCACATTATTACACTATACAAATTGTATATTTTTAATTTCATAATTCAAATAATATACTTTGTCATTCCATTCATAAATCGTAATTTGGCGAATTGGAAACTTTTTATCTATAACTATATACCGGCGAATCGAAAATTTTAGAGTAATTAGTACAAATATACAATTTTTGTAATGTAATTTACATTACACAAATTGTATATTTGTATATTTTCTCATGAATCAATTCAAATAATATATTTTCTCTTTCTATTCATAATTTATTTAAATCGTATGTTGGCATATCAGAAATTCTCCGTTAACGTGATGGCGAATCGGTAATATGTACCTGCGAATCGGAAATTTTCTATGCTGGTGCATCGGAGATTTTATATGTATCTTCCTTTTGGCTATTTGGAGTAATTACAGTATACAAATTGTATATTTTCTCATATATCATCATTCACAATTATCTCTACGAATCGGAAATTTACTCTGCGAATCAGAATATAAAAATCCATCATGAGATGTAGGATAAGGATATCTCACCCGAGCGAGGGGTCGAATTTTAACTAGGGACGAGGTATCATTATCCTATATCGACTGTCTCATGATTATTTTTCTCAGACGTAACTTGAGAAAATGGGACATTTGCCGTACGTTCTTTTAACAATTATTTATAACAGCGTAAATAAAGTGTACGCTGTTAAGTTATGAAAATGTTTTTAAACGGTATAGAGCCTATTGATGCTCGACTAGTTAGCTTAATATCGCCAGTTACTTTTAAATCCCAGAACTAAATAGCCGCTCTATGTTGCGTGTAGGCCCATGTAAGAAAGAGCCATTATCCTGTTGTCTCGTACATCCGTGCTTCTTAACAGTATCATCGGCGCATGCGCACTCGCGCATACGAGAGTGCACATACGAGTTCAAAATTTATCTGCAACAACTCAAAGAGCATACACAAAACAAGAACAATGTCAAAATGCTTATGAAAATTCGTAAAATTATAGCTTTTGTGTGTCTAGGTCGGTGCTCTGAATCCTGTTCACTGGTAACCATGAAATCCGTGCCTCCGTATAAATAAGTCATTATTTGGGCACCATGGAGTGAAATTTTGTGTTTAAATTAAGTAAATTTGGAGTACCACTTATCATAATCTGTTTTCAGTTTAAGTGTAATAGACAGTGGTGATAAAATAAAACGCGTAATGAAAATGTTATGCAAAACAATTAAAACCAATTACGAAATAGCCGAAATGGACGGTTACGATTCAGCCTGGTTACGAAATAGCCGCATCCCATTCGTTCCATGCGTATTTTCAAAGAGTGGGAATTATTTTATCAACAAATGGCCGACAGTCATGGAATCGGAACCACCGATATAAAAACGAAATACCTGAAATATAACTTATAACAAGTTAAATGGTAGATAAATGGATTGTTTCATGTAGCAAAATACATCTAGACCAGATTGCAACCGTTTCCCGGCCCGGTGATGCGTTAAATAGTGGATTCCTGTAGAGGCCGCAAAAAAGCGTTGCCAACCTGTCTATTATATATAGTAATGACGGGAAGATGGGGAATTTCAAAACTCTGTTTTTTGTGATATAATTTCTTAGGCCTGTGAATTTAATGACTAAAAATGACTCGCTTCGCTCGCTCCGCCTTTTTAATCATTAAAATTTACTTAATATGTTCTAACTATAGCATAAAATTGTAGTCAAACTATTCTATATATTGACACTCCTTTTATATCTATACTTGTCTCCTTTGTTTATCATTAAATTTGAAAAAGCCCGCCAAAGTAAAGTTCTACATGAATTCACAGTGTAAATTTTCTGTACGGTGACGTTCAATTCCGCGACGATGATTTCTGTCGCGGTATTGACGTTTTCGTCATGGAGTGGAATTTATATTTTATATTTGAATAGTCAGCGTCAAAAAGTGTCAGATCTAGACCAATATGACCACAATTTGAATTATATTATAGACAGTGAAACTGATCAAACTGGTTACAGGCTGAAATACAGTTGTATGTCTCCTGTTATGAACTACCGGAAGTAGATCTAAATGAAAATAAATAAAAGATTTAAGCGAATAATTCGCGAACTATAAGACCATACAAAATAAATTACTTCCAGATAATTTGACCATATGACTATGTATTGATAATACTTTCATGATCATATTTATATTTGTGTTCCCCTTCCAATGCAGTTCGTTTGCGTCGTAGTGAAATACACATACCTGGTTGAAAACAATGAAAGGTAAAGTTCAAACACAGGTATGGAATGAACATGTCTGACAATGTCAGACGATTTATTGAAGTGTAATAAAATAATGTTGTCAAAGTATAAACTATGACGTAAAGTTGGTCACAGCAAAGTCCATACACCAGTCCAACCAAATTGACAGGGGAGCACAGAAAGTTAATGGGAAGCAGGGAGCTGCTCAGCACCCTGATATTGAACAAATCTGTATTAATCACTATATATCATCAATAGAAGTACCACAATACTAGTAGTTGAACCATGTAGTACAAATTTTACACAATATCAACCTTATTATGAGCAGCACGCACAAATAGATGGTAAATGTAATGGCTCAACACCGTAAAATATGGATTTTTAATGAACAAACACCACAAAGCCTAATTGGACTTGTACGAAATAAATCAACGCAAAGGCTTTAACAAGTGCCATTTTGTCAATAATCATAACAGCGAAGTAATACAAGACATGCCACAGTGTCTATCATACAACTAAACAATTTTAAACGAAATTTAATACATACCACAATGCATATCGTTTTATGTCAAATACAGAATGGATTTAAAGCAACAATGAATGTGTCTGCTATCACTTAACATATCAAACATTATGAATGTGTTATTTGTATATAACTTACAAATTGAAAACTCAAGTGAATAAATATGATTTAGTTTTTAATATAACTTCACATAAGTATCAACTTATGAAAAACAGTGAGCACATCAAAATGACTAACAATCATCCATGAATAAGATAGATATACATAATTATGACTCTGTTTGTCAAAACCATCAATCATAACAAATAAACTCATGCATGCCATAATGTCATTGTAGTGCCAAAATACCTAATATCAAAATTGTTTAGTTATTTATCAACACAAATTTACAACATTAAGGATAAACATAATAATGTTTACCCAACTATGAGCGTTGCCCAATAAACAAGAACCATTAAGGAGGACACATCCCAATGTCTACCCTATTATGATTACGAAGATAAACATCTAAACTTTAAAGCTAAAACACAATGTTCTTCATATTGTCAGTATCTTATAAACTGTAAAGCACGAAGGAAGACACACGAACAGTGCCAACCCTAACAAGATAATTATGTAATGAATGTAAATAATGTACTGAGACACATAACAATGTCTACCCTGAAATGATGATTATCGAATAAATGTAACAATTAAGCAGGTCACACTACAATATTGTCTCTAACATGAAATTGAGCTAATAAATGTGAATCATTAAATTTACCTCGTAATGATAGTTATCGAATAAAAGTGAAACAGTAAGGAAGACACACGTACAATGTCTACCCTAAAATGGTTATGTCTTTCCTAAAATGATACTTATCTAACGAATGTAAATAATTAATGAAGACACACAAGCAACGTCTATCCTAAAATGATAAATATCAAATACATGTTAGCTATTAAGGAATACACACAACGACTTCCCTAAAATGAAAATTATCTTATGAATGTAAATAATTAAAGAATATTCACATGTATACAATGCCTACCCTAAAAATAGTTGTCGAATGCATGTTGACTATTAAGGAAGGCATACAATGTCTACACTAAAATGATAATTATCTAATGAAACAAATAATTAATTAAGACACACAAACAATATGTCAATGGTGATTGTGTAATGAATGTAACTCATTAAACTGTATACCATGTAATGAAAATTGCATAACAAATGAGAATTATGATGAATATACACAAAAGGTCTTCCTAATAGCAATTTACCTAACAAATATAACTCCTTAATGCGGGCACTCCACATGGTGGAATTATTTATGAAACATTCATGATAATTGTAAAACATAATAATACAAAGTGTTAACTATAAATAATTAATATACAACACAATTTCTACTACATTAATAGCATTGTGACTGTCAATTAAATGAAATTCATAATATATACGCCACAAAGATTACCATATTAATGAAAAGTATCAAATAAAAGAGTAGCATTAATGAGACACCCCAATGTCTATCATACAAATGAAATGAAACAAACTTTGAAGCTTTAACAAGTAGCAGCACAGTTCATACTGTATAACTGAAACACTTCATCATTAAATTATGTAGAATGTAGTTAACACATCCAAATGTGTACCTATTAAAAATAATAAAGGTTACACCAAAGCACTTTCTAGTATATGTCCACTGATAATGTATATTAATGTACTATATTGAAGTGGTATGTCATTCCACTGAACATCATTTAATTTCCGTTTAGTGCTAGTGGGGAATTTAAACAATAGAAATCTTTAATCTCTCAAATTTATAAATATGGTATCTTGTTGCAAGTACAAATCTTCACAATTGTATAATTTTATGTGGAGCAAATCATCTAAAATGAAAATGTACCTATTACACTAGTAACATAAATATGGCATTGAACGTCATTTTGGTATGTTATTAGCATTTGGCCATTCCGTTATTACGTCTGGTAAGTATGACTGGTCACCGGTCATCTCATTGAGGTACCATTTGCATGTATGATTGCTATGTCATTTCTGAAATGTTAAATACATGATCATTCCTTTACTAAAACGGCCGCAAAATAATATACCTAAAACACGGCATTCACATATATATGAGGAATAAGCTTCAATGCCGAACGTGTTAACACATTCTGGTACCACACACTATATACAATGTGGAACTCTGCTACAAATGCAGAGGAAATAAGCCACATGCAATAGGGATTTCCAAACAAATGTGGGTAAAAACCACACTATGGTAATCCACAAACCATGGTCTGTTCCCTAACAAATAATGCAAAATAATAAACTTAAATGGTAAACCACACAAAATGTGGATTCTGCTATAAATGCTTGAAATTACCATAGGTGTGTGATCCACATACAAAGTGGAACTCCACTACAAATGATGATGAATAATTAATAAATTCATGGTAATTCATACATTTGGTGGAAACACATTCAAATGCTGGAAGTAACTCCAGAAGAGTTTTTTTTTTTTGTAATTATTTATTTCGTTGCTGATATACAACATGGTAAACATAAACACAAACAAAGCATGAGATGTATACATATGGGTGCAAAGCAAATTACAAAGAATAAATAAAATCTTATAGTGTGCCCAGGATAGCGTGAAAGGCGGAAAATCTGGTACACCGCAAAGGAGGATAAATCAGATGTGTACGGTTTACTAGTGAAGTTTTGAGTACAATACTGAACTTATCTTTTTACTCTAGTAATTTGTAAAACCAATTTAGCTGCATCAGATGGCCAAACCGATTCATGTTTGTTGGTATCACATAATCCTGGGTGCAGTATAGTTAGCTTCACTTCACGAATGTATAATAAGTATTGATAAAAGTTTGTCTTGGTGTTCATCACGCCAATGTCAGCAACATAAATTACAAATATAATTTTAACAAAATATTACTGTATGTCTAACAACAACTTTTGAAATAAGGAAAAGAAAACTAGAAAAAAAATTAAAAGGCAAGGGTTAGGTATGGTGTTGTGTTTTCCATTGCTGTTAAAATTGGAAACACACAAAAAAAAACAACATTTAATTCTATTGTAGTACAGTTTGTGTTATTGGTGGTGAGGAGATTAATTTATGAGGGGTCTCCCTCCAGTGCTGCCATGTAACAGTTCCATTTCTTATTGAAATTGTGTGTAGAAAAGGACTTTTTGGCTATGTAAATAGGTTTTGTAATTTGTCAGGTTAGGTATGCACGATTTCATTTTACATGTATAGATATACCTTTTTGCTATTAATAATATAGTATTTAATACGACATTTGTAGCTGTCTGGATATTTGGGCAATCCAGAAGAGTTATTGACATATAGCATGAAACCCCATTACAAATGTGGATAACATAAAAAGACTAAACCACATATAATGTTGAACTCCACTACAAATGCGGAGAAAATTATAAACCTAAAAAGGGTAATTAATCCACACAAGGTGGAATCCGCTACAAATGCGGAAAATAACCAAATAACCACATATAATGTGGAACTCCACTACAAATGTGGAGAAAATTATAAACCCAAAAAGGGTAATCCACAATAAAGATGGAACTCAACTACCTATGCGGGTAAATAATTATCAAAAAGATAACCCACCCATAAGGTGGATTCTGTAATATTTAAATGTTACCGACACATTCTACAAACCCAAGTGATACTTCTGTCCATGGACATAATTATTTCGATATGTATACCTCGTCCACTCCATTATCTGCTGCTGTCATTATCATACAATACAACTTAAACAAGCTCAGGCCTGAAATGTAAAATACATGGTAGTATATCTACACTAAACACTACACTGATCAACACAAAATTATCAGCCTCAATTTCTTCATACCGATGTTACCATGGTAGGTCTATACATATCAGTTGTTAAAATGCACTGTAAATGTGAGACATAACTAACAATGAGTTTATAATAATATTGAATACTTATGCTGATAGATTTTTAGAAGTGTATTGTTTACATTAATCATCTTAGGGTCTGCGTTCTGTTATTGCTGGAAGCCTTATGTTCTATGTTGAAAACCATGCATCCTAGCAATCAATTTAAATGTTAAAAATGAAGATATCTTCACCCAGAATACCAAATCGAATGTATCTAAACCGAATTCTAATTCATGAAACCAGTGGTATCGGTAGAACAGCCGGTCTGTTAACCTGTCACCAATGTATCGGCCACTGTGAAAACCTTTGTGACAAGGCTGAATAGAATAGAATAGAATATAGTTTACTTTCCAAATTCTGGACCCTCTCGGGTATACAATTTTGATATTTACATAAAAGGCAATCCAAAGTTTAAAACAATTTCAAAGTAAAAGAGAAAACATATAAACAAACATGTAAATAATACTGATCAGAAAATAACAAAACAAAATAAAATAATAAATGAGCTGTGAATAACACACGTCTATGAAATAAGATTGGTATGTCACCCCCTCTTTAACTTATATATATTATATATGTTCCCTTTGATTAATCCAAAATCAACTCAGAGCTCTGCTCAAAAATCATAAACCAACTAGAATATTTCTCTCATGCACCAGTTCACTCATTGTTCTTATCCTTGTATGGCCATCCTGAAATACCCCAAAACCATTCCTTATTTACTCAATATACAACCTGAATACTGCCTAATACATCAAATATCCATGGAACGTTGAACCTCTGAACCCTCGTCGGGCAGCGCACACTTGAATATCCATATGTAGGCTGTTAAAGCATATAACGCTACTACATGTTAAATGCTGCTAAATGTGGTTAACCATAATACTGTACCCTACCATCTCTTGTTGGACCTCTGTGGCTATCAATATGCGCATATATGTGTAATCATAAATGGTTCTGAAAAAACTATAATAATAACCGTCTAAATATACAAGAACAAAGTGATTATTCTTAAATTGAAGGTTTAGACTAAAAATTAAAATATATGATAATATTGGCTAGTTGCATCCTCATTTAGTCATTAATTAACCATATTAATAAATTACAAACAACAGTTACATTAATATGATTTGAGATATAATCTAATCTTATATAAATATCGAATACCGGTAGCTTGTCATTATAAGCTCCTAAATTAACTGACTTAAAATATTAAAAATACGCCGGTACGAATAAACTGGGTACGAATGAACTGAGTACGAAACCGTTGTGAAACGATAAGACATGTCGTAGCTACGACATCTTGATAAAACGGCCCCCTGGTTCGGTATATAGTTCTATTGTCAATGCAGTTTGATTTTGAAATGAAAGCTGTTCACATTATGGGAGTTAATAATAAAATTGTTGATTCTATTTCTCGCATGCAGTGGGGCACATTTCGCAGCTTGGCACCGGAAGCGGACGAACTTCCAACCCCAATTCCTCAGGAAGTTTGGAAATATTTGCAAATGAAGTGACAGCCTTAATAAATGTACCCTTATCTGATAATACCACAGTATGTTGACTGACTGAACCCCCCAACCGGAAGTCGCTGGTAACTAGGCGTTCAGTTTCATTTTGGAAAGCTGTCAACAGTAAGTTTTTAATGTTTTTATCAGACTTTTTGAACTGAATATACTTTTTGCATATTTTTTTCGGCGTGAAATAAACGCCTCTTTAACAGAAAGTCCTATACTAGGTATTAGCATTTAGAATGAAAACGTATTCTCTCAAAATAAACAGCTGGTTAAAGCGAAAGATCATTCAATCACGTCAAAATGCCCGTTATTTTGGAAATGCTAAGGAAATACTAGTAATATTCTCTTCTAGGTGTTTCATTATCAATCTATACGTATGAGTTTATACGTGCAATGATATATTTTCCCCCTGAATCGTTGCAATATTGTTTAATCCAGTATGCATTCGATTCATGCACTGAACGCCTATTTGGAAAACGCGAAAATCCATCTGTCCCACTAGTCGCAGTACCACTGTATGCCTATTCAATAAAATATTCAAATATCCAAATACCAAATGCTTGTGCGTATTATCGTTTTCAAGGTACTCATTGAAATGATAAATATCAGTTATGCACTGCATCTTTATTTCGACTGGCATACAGTAAGCTTTTGGTCATTTTCGAATATTCGCCAAACGTTAAAATTCCAACGAAGGTTTCTGACACTTTACCGAAACATCGTCGATGTGTCGGGGAAACCTCTGGGGTGCCTTGCAGAATTCTTTTTATCGCGAAAGCATCCCCGATCATTCCTCGGGGTTCTGGATGCCTCGGGGTGCCTCCACAGGATATTCCCGAGCTTCGGGGATGCCTTCGAGATATTCCCTACATGAAATCGCGAGTTCATCGAGTAAAAATCATTACATGCATTGAAATCTCCCGATGTAATTACAATCTGACTAACTGTCTCAAGACTTCCGAAAGCTTCTCCGAAAGATCGGGGGGCTTCCCTCCGACAATGGCGAACCTCCTGATGTCCATCGGCAATACACCCCGACGCACAAAGTCGGGAATATATCGGGAGTTATCCCTATGCGTCCCGATTCCTCCCGATTCTCAAATTGCCTCGTGACTTTCCCGAAGCTTCCCATTGACCACGAGGACCGATGCCTCTCGAAGCTCATTAATTTCCATCGGGAGTACATCAAGTACCATTTGTACGTATTTATTCCCCTCCTATCTTTGAAGGGGGGTTATTACTTTGCTTATACATGTATGTCTGTCTATCGGTTGGTAGACTAAATTGTTTCCTTCAAAAAGGAAAAAGGCTTAGCCCACGGATCCTGAAACTTTGGATAGTGGTTGGGCATCAAAAATAGATGACCGCTATTGATTATGCGGTCGGTAGGTCAAGGGACTGTATCACTGTGACCTTTAACATGAAAATAGGTCAAATGGTTTCCGTTCAATAACTTTAACGGTCAATAGGTCAAAGTTGTCATTCAACCTTAAACATTCCTGACTATCGGGATGTCATAGGGGCATACGTGTATTACAAGTTTATAAACATCTCTTGCTCCTATTAAGTATTTATATTTTACTGGAACGTCACATAATTACATACAGTAAACAAACACAGTTTTTACAGGGACCAAGTCTATACGTATATTAAACCAAAATTTCATGTTTAAGTTACCCAAGGTTATTACTCGATGCATATATGTCACCGATTCTTCGGGTCTATTAGTCGAAGAAACAGTTTGTTCGACTAAGCGTACAGTCCAGATTTTACAAAATGCGACTAGTGGGTCAGTCATGTTTCAAACATTTTCTTTGAATAAAAATTGCATCAGTAGCATTGATACTGTTCCATGACTAATTTCTACCGTTTGTTAACACATAACAAGGTCAGAGCATTAAATGCAAGGTTGAAAATACGTTTGAACAAACTTATAGTTTTTGCGACTATGCGTACAGTCCAGATTTTACAAAATGCGACTAGTGGGTCAGTCGTGTTTCGACTAGTCGTACAGTGTAATCGGCATACATGTCCCAGAAAAACACATTTTCCTCAAAAAAGTATCCGTTATGATAGAGCATTGTTTGCGCGTATCGATGTGTTATACATTCATTTACAATCCAGAAAAGGTTTCAAGACTTTGTGAACGCTAAATATACTATTTTTCAAAGAATTTGTAGGTTCTTTATAAGCTTTAACAAATATCTAATCGTTATTTAACTTGAAAATTAAGTTTATAAGGGCTTTTATCAGGAATGTTTGGTATCTACGTAAACAGTATTTTATGGACTTCATTGTAACTAAAACAGTGCACTTACTTTATGCGATACTAAGGAATAAACTAAAAAAATCCAAACTATCCGAGACGGTAAACACGATCGATTTATTTTCTGAACGCCTAGTTAACAGCGACTTCCGGTTTGGGGGTACAGTGAGTCAACATACTGTGAATACGAGAAAGATGTATACTCAGGGGCTGGAGTCGTTCATGAAATTTTGCCGTGAATTTGGACTGAATACATAGCCTCCAAATGTTGTCCAGATTACAAATTATATTACATATCTATCTATGAAGGGGTGTTCCTACACATCTGTGAATGTGTACTTATCTGGAATTTCATATTATTTAAAGCTTAATAATTATCATGATTGTACAAAATCATTCATTGTTAACAAAATGGTCGGCGGTTTACGCAGGTCACGTCCGGTAAAAGATGCACGGGCTCCAATAACCATTGAAAAGGTTTAAAGGTTAAAATTGAGCTCATGTAATAATATGAGCTTGTAAGCTCAAATATACATGAATAAAATATGTTCATAAATTGAGCTCATTTATATAACAGCTTAATTTGAGCTCATGAGAATAAAAAAGAGCTTGAAATGAGCCCATAAAATCAAAAGCTTAAAGCTATAATAAAAAAAAACCCAAAACAACAACAACAACATCAACAATGGCATTGACAACAACAATGCTTACAAACAACAGTTACAAGCGACAATTATTAGGCTCAGTGGTGTTATAGGGCGAAATGGTGCGATACGGGGTTTCTGTTTCTTTGCCACAGCAATATCGATGTATTATTTCTGTGGTTTTATTGTGAGACGGCACGCCACCCGCACGTAAACGACAGCCCCCTAACCCATGCATGCCGTTATGCCACATTTAATGCGGTGACACGCCCTCACACAATATTAAGGGTTGATATTTTGTGTTGGGTTTGAGAAGAGGTGTGATCTGAAAGCATTGGCCGGTACAAGGTTGTGAACTAAGTCACTTAGATCCCTTCCCGGCCAAAGTATGAACATTAATCAAATGAGGCTGCACGGATGGGAAGGCTCGGGTGGATGGCCTGCCTTTTTTAACAATTCTCAGTCTACGGCAGAGCTGCCCGCTTTGGGTTGTGGAACCATAGTAAGTGTGGTAAAATAATCGCGGTATAAAAGGAAACACAAGATGACTATAGTATACTATATCCAAATGTATTAACTTTAAACAGCTAACACCCATATAGTCAGTGTTAGCTGTATATGTGTGTTGCCTCAGTAAGTTTGAGATGTTTTGCGATTAACAATTTAGAGCAAGTTTGATTAAGTAATCGCGATATAAAAGGAAATACAATATGAATATAGTATATTATACCCAAAATGCATTAGCTTTAAACAGCTAACACTCATTTAGCTAGTGTTAGCTGTACACATGTATAAGTAGAGTGTCTTTATATTTATGAGGTAAATTGCGATATAAATTGTGCGATATGTCCAATTTAAGTAATCGCAATATTGATTTATGTAATAAAAGCATTTTTGTAGTGCTCTAATAATATAGTTATTATTATATGTGTACACTACTATAATAGTATGCTTAAGATGTATTGGGTTAGGTTAATTAACCCATTATTGAAATTAATTTGATTAAAATAATGTTTACTTTAAAGTAAACTGATAATTATAAGTGTATAATACACTGTATAGTCTATATGAACTACATTGTTTCATGTATATGTTGACAAAAAATACGATGTGTGTATGATCTTTGATGTTGATAAACCTGTATGAGGTTTAATTGTATTTAAGTATTCATTGAAAACTTTCAATGTTTTAAGTATAATGTGTATAGTATTAAGATACTACATATTTGTCACAATGTAGTAGGTTTAAGTATTTAAACCTGTATTAAAATATACTGAACATAATACCCCAATCACACGACTCTCGAATCAGCGGGAATGGGCCCGAATGAGTCGGAATGAAGAAAGAATAAACATTCGAAACACATTCCGAATGATAACTCGAATTGACCAAAATTATTACAGCTTTGTCAAAATGCCGTTGGAATACTTCAAATACCATTCAAATACAATTCTTAAATACTTCGAGTATAACTCGAATACACGTCGAGTCCGCCTGGAATGATAGCGGAAATTGTGCTGGCATATGTTTTCAAAATACGGTAAACATAAGCATCGGACCGTTTTGCACGGGATTATGCACGGGTTGTGCACGGGTAGAGTGTTTTATATCAGTACCTATAATGGCTTTTAGTAATGTTTCGAATATAGCCAGAATGCCGTAAGAATATTTAAAATTTAATCAGAATGTCGGAAGAATACACTTCGGTAGCCGTTCGATATTTCACGCGACTTCGAATGTATCTCGAAAGTTTTGAACATGCGCAAAACATTCGAAGTGGACACAGGAATGGGCCGGAATATATCGAATGCACTACGAATTGACTCAGCATGCAGACAGAATGTTTCGAATACATTTCGATCATGAAGGATTACACCTCGAATTGCTATTCCTACGGCATTCCGGCTCATTCCGACGCCGTGTGATCTGGACAGTATCAATAAATACATGTACAGAGTGTTTTGAATAAAAGTTTATTCGTTTTTAATTTAATATGTATTTTATTTCAAACGAAATAGATTTAGAGCATGTTAAAACATTCAAACTGGCCCGAACATAATTATGGAATGTACTCTGAATGCAGACGGAATACATTTCGAACATACAAGAATGTACCACGAATTGCTATTCCTACGGCATTCCGGCTCATTCCGACTCTCGTGTGATTGGGGTATTATTTATGCTTGATGTTGCACACTATAATGCTGGTGATGCACAGTTATCATTTATAACAATGCAAGAAAGATAACCCCTGCAGGACACCAGGTGTTTCTGGACCAGAGTTGTCTCCCTTTCCACACTCAATTCAGTTGCTCAATGGTCTATTCATAGGGTTAAAAATAAGTCAGTATTATGATTTAATCAATAATTGACTGAATATATACTACTCAAACTTTGCTAAGGGCCAATAAATTGATTTTGAGGTCCGTCTCACGTTAAATGTACAACACCGATGAAACAAACGTTGTGCAAATAATCAAATATCATCTTATCTGCTTCTGAAGTTCAAAGCTTGATGTCTTGCATTTGATTTGTGGAGACCAAAGTGGCTAGATTAATATGGAATTTTTTATCCCGTTTTTATTACCATATCGTGTTAGACCCAAAATGCCAAGAAAATGACCACATTCCGTTACTCTAGACGCTTGAATGCAGCACGACAATTTTAATGGGGTTGGGCTTATCAGCACTTAGACATTAAATTTCGAAGTAATCTTTATTGGTTTACAATTCTGCAGATGTAGCATTATGTTTTTGAAATTCTACCGGTCAATCTTATTCAATTTGCACAATATTCAAATGGAAAATTTCTTGGCCCTTATCAAATTTTGAGTAGTATTCTATAACTACTATCATTTTATACTCAAGTAGACTTGGTTTAAGTCAGAAAAATGTCATTTTATGTACTAAATATGATTTCAATAATAAATCGATCTTTATAATAATACAGTTTTCTGTTATTTTCCCTTATTTACTTGATTTGAGTCCCAAGATAGCACAGGTTATCATACCACACGTAATGAACTTAACCGCCTCCTCGATAGCCTAGTGGTTGAGCGTTCGCTTCGAATGCGGGAGGTCTCGGGTTCGATCCCTGGCCGCGTCATACCAAAGACGAAATAAAAATGGTACCACCAATTCCCTTGCTAGACGCTCAGCAAAAAAGGGAAACTGGCTTCTCTTCTCTCATACCCTCGTGGCAATGGATTACATCAGGAATGAGGTGTCTAGAGTGATTAATATAAGTTGGAAAAAACTTGTTTCACAATCGACCTTAAAATAAATTAGTATAAACTAATGAACTTGTCATTGCTGTGTACAGTTTTAGTGGTTACAATACAGTTTATGTATTGTTTTGACTTAAAATTTGTATATGATACGAAATGGCCAAATTCCAGTATTTCAATTAAAGTATACATTTTATAGATAATACGATATTATATTAATATAATATTCATATTTATTTTTCGAAAATATAAACATTTTATAGATAATACGATATTATATTAATATAATATTCATATTTATTTTTCGAAAATATAAAAACATTTGCATTGTATATGCACACAAACACACGTGTCGAACATATCTCAAGTTGTCTTAACTCGGTTTGTCACAATTCAGAATGTAGAACCAAGCCGACATAATTAATTGACATAATTTGCTTCAATTATGAAAACCATCAATTAAAGATTATCCTTAAATCGATGTTTGATCGGTCCAATCAACATGTAGACCGCTTAAATTCCTCTTTGTAATCCACAATATGTGATAATTAGTTTGAATTGGTGTGTTTATAAACTAATCAATATTATAATTGCAATTAAACAGGTGTTTGATTAGATAAATCAAATAGCAGACCGCTATATTTATGTTAAAACACCGAGTTGTTTTTGCAGCAGCGTGACAATTCATTATTATTCTATTTTCTGAAGAATTAAACAAACTGTAACAAATAGAACCACGTGACCAAATGTTATGTCTGAGAATTAGTTACAGAAAATACGGACATTTATTCACTATTCGCTCTCTGAACTTAAAACAAGTACATTTTACTATCTAACATTGATTCTACTGATCATACTGAAGATTCTAATTTCTATTTTGTTTTGTGTACGGATTGATTCAGGATTTTTGGATTTATTACAAGCAGTGAGTATACATGTACATTACTTTACGTACCCCCCCCCCCCCCCCTACAACTGTAGATGCTGACCAAATTAATTTTGTTAATACTTCAAACCGAACTTACAAAAAATAACGATCAGTCTACTTTACTAAATTACACGGAATGCATTCTCCTCGAGTTTACCATTTTAGACCCCAAAATTATGCTTGTCTACGTCCGTTGTAATTGCAACCTATCCAAATAAATGCCTGATGCCTATATAGGAGATTCAACTTTGAGACATCATTTTCTTCAAGATCATGAATTATTATTTGTAAGTGTATATATCTTCATGTCGAATGTATTTTTTATTTAAATTGTTAAACAATGTGACATTTAATGTTATTTATATTAGAAATATAGTTGAATTAATTTCAATGACAAGCACACCTTGAACATGGAATGTTCCTCTTCCGCGGAATGTCCTCCACCTGTGGATGAGTTGTTAGTAACTTGCGGAACAGGAGGTTATTACTGGTTATTGTTTATAATAATTCTATTTATTGTTTCCCTGTCTTAATATATTATATAATATTTGGTTACTATGCCCAAATTGTATTTAATTTAGTAGATTTTAACATGATTTTATCACCTTTACTAAATAACCAATTAGTAAAGTACATTATGTAATTACTGCATGTAACAAGCTTTTAAAAACGCTCTGAAATAAGAAAAAATGACATATCAATAGATTTAATTTTAAGTCATTTATCCATATATTACTATATCTTAGCTTTAAAATTTCATATGAATAATGTCGTAATAATTTACTTCGTTGCTATGGTGACCAATTTCAGAAAAAGTACTCTGATTGAGAAAAACAAGGAGTTAGTTGTTTAAAACAGTTGTAGTCTTTCTCTAAATGTGAACATTTACAATTTGGATGTATATTTTAAACGAACATCATTCTACAACTTGATACCATTTTGACAAGTTTACGTCAATAATTGATCAAATGCAGTATTTATAAAGTACTTGTTACAACGACGTCGAATAACGTATGAATGACGTTTGCGACGTCACGCAAAAAGGGTCTGAATAGGTCATCAACTAAACAGCTGTAACTTCCTTAAAAATCATGATATTAACACAATTTCTTTTGCATTTTGCTTCATTAAGATTACACTTTTCGATAATAAAAAATCTCAAAATCAAATGTTTTGTCAAAATAGCAGGTTTTCATGGAGACTGGCTCATATCTATGATTCAACTTAACAAGTTATTTAAACATATAGAACCGTATCTTAGATTCCTCATAAATTATGTTAAAATCACCGACATTGCACGGATATTTATATATTCAACGCAATCTTAACCTTGTAATATAATTATGCATAAAGGTTAGGATCAGGTCAAATTCTCCGTGCTATAATTATCGTGTAAATCAATTCAGGAATAATTACTAGTAGTTTTGCATTTCCTATCATTTGTACACAAATTGATAAAAATTTTTTTTGAAGCATGAATATCAAAAAAATAAAAATGAAGTAATTTTAATTAAAATATAGTATAGCCTAATCACACAAAATCGCCTCAATAATAGGACCGCTTCAATAATAGGACCACCTCAATAAAAGGACCGCCTCAATAAAAGGACCGCCTCAATAAAAGGACCGCCTCAGTAATAGGACCGCCTCAATAAAAGGATCACCTCAATAATAGGATCACCTCAATAATAGGATCACCTCAATAATAGGATCACCTCAATAATAGGATCACCTCAATAATAGGATCACCTCAATAATAGGACCTCCTCAATAATAGGACTTTCCCAATAATAGGACTTTCTTAATAATAGGACCACCTTAATAATAGGACCACCTCAATAATAGGACCACCTCAATTATAGGATACTCAGGTCCATTTTCATTATGACGACAAACTCTATAATGGAATCAGTTTGCGATGGTTACAACGATGGTCTCATTATTGGGGTCCTAATAGAAATTGATTAGGACCAAACCATCTAACTAGATCGGGTTCCTCAAACCACGGAAATACATATCCGTGCTCAAACATCAAGCATATAGACTTTAATACATTGACATAGTCTAAACTTTATATTCTGAAAACACCAATTTGAAAGAGGAAATGACTTAATAAGTAAATATATTTGTGTACGTAACTGTGTACATGTTAATAATTGGTACTTATAGCCCGGGTAATACTGTAAGTCCAGGGAAAGGATTTTAAATTTTCATCAAGTAGGGAAATCCAAAGAATACTTCTATATGATCTTTGGGAAATCTCCAAGGATTTTTCACTATATGTATATGCATAATAATCTTACAAAATAATTAAAATATGCATTTCTAACCATTCAATACTGAATAAGAAACATTTGACACTAAGGCACAATAATATGCATGCAATTACATTTACAAGCGATATTTACATACATATATTTCATAATTTGTCCGACCATGATAAACTGGTAGTAATATTTACTCACCCAGATTTGATTCGTTTAAGTGCCAAAACCTGCTGTTATATTTTAAATCGTAGAAATTCTTTTATATGTAGATAGTATGATTTTAGCATGCTTACTGTATTTATGTCCTGTTACACGTAACCCTTTTATGATTTATATGTTTTAACGTGTTATTTTTATTACATATACTATATTACTACATTTTTAATAATAATTAATATATTAAAAATAGGTGTATACATGTATATAAGTGCCTTTTTAAATTGCAATACTGTTGTGAATGTTTATAGTCTCTTATAATTCTATATAAGAATGGTCACATAATAATGTTTATGATATTTAATATGACTGTAACTGTATATATGTGAATGAGACTCAAATAAAGAATATATATATACATATGTAGTCTAAGCGGGTCTGATAATTTGCAATCATTCTCATGCCTAAGAATCCGAGTTTGAAACAATTTTTTTCAATATAAATGAAGAAGGAAAATTCAGGATTAAAAAAACCTGAAATCAGACTCAGGCCTGAAAAATACCAGGCCTGCAGTAAGAGACTGTTATACGTTGGATGTAATAATATAATGTGACGATTGAAAATCATTTCCTGAATAAGGCAATAAAAATTAATTGTTTAATTTAATTTTGATTAATTTAATTTTTTTTAAATTTTGTATTCAATGAATTATGTTATCAATAATTTATCTCTTTTGTTTAATTGTTGTATTTAATATAAATGGTGACACGTAATAATTCACCAATCATCTGAATGCTGTTAATTGATAAAGATACATGTAGTTGGTTAAAGGTGTTGTCATTATACATTTTGACAATTTACAAAATGTGTCTTAAGGCAAATGATTATACAATTAAGGTGTTTAATATCTCTATTGTAAATTTAAAATTTAGGGCGGAGATGTCATCAATTTGGGCGGGCAATTTAGGAAGCAATAAAAAGACAATGAATGTTATCAAAACAATTAATTGATGTATATTAGAGAAAATCTCTCAGCAATTGTCTGACATTTTGTTATATAAGACAGCTTGTGTATTTCTGGTATCATTCCTATGCACAGTTCTTGCTGATAACATTGTCCATCTATACATCCGTCGCAAAACTGCTAAAAAGAATACTCGTCATTCTACGAATCTGGTAAACATTTATTTTATCCATTTCAGAGTAAATAACTTATATTTTATTTAAAAAGGTATTTAATGTAGTGTACCATTTTAAAATTTTTGAGAAAACTTTCTATTTTGTCCGTTTTTAACAATTAAAAACAACATGGTACAGTACTACAGAATTATGTAAAGCAATTTTAATGTTACATCTCCTGAAGGAGACCTCATAAGGTCGAAATATTGAGAAACAAAATGATTTAGTAACAAACAATATAAGGGATTATTTATACCAATATTTATCTGCATGTAATAGTATGAAACCAATTTATACAGTTTTATGTGAATGTACATGTACGATTGTATGTATGCAATACTATATGTATATGTACGTTTGGTATATATCTTAACAAAGACAGTATAAAGTCACTGATCTTATGAAAATAAAAACGTTAAAAACCAAGATTTATCTCCATGTTTCTACATTTTGTTTTGACATACTCAGTAGCCAAAATTGCAATTGAGTTTCAAGCATATGTACATTTGTACTGCTTCGATTCACTCATATAACTATCTGGCTCATTGAAAACTGCATCTTAAAGCGGTTCTGAGTCTATTTTCATAAAAATCGGAACTAGTGATGTTGACCAAACCAAAGTTTAAGAAGCTTGTTTTTCCATTAGTAAAAAGTAGTTTTCAGACAGGTTTTTTTATTGTTTTCTCAAAATATTGATTTTGTTATTACGACCTTCTCACTATAAGTCAGCAAATTATCGTATTATATAAATTTCACGACTGCGAGATCAAATATTTGAATTATTTGATGATACATTATAAAGTTTATATGTATAACTACATTTATGCAAAAGTTCAGTTGAAGCCACAATAAAACGATTTTTTCCATGGGCTGCTGAAAAAAATATTTATTTTTGTATAGAATAAAGAATAATAGGCTTAAACTTAACCGCAAAAATGGACTTGAACATTTAGGGCTCGGAATAACAATAACAACGAATACTTACACTTGAAGCACTATGCACTCAAATAGCTCATTTGATATTAATAGTTAGAATTTTTGAGCACAGAGCAGAACAGAACTGTTCTTAATTTTTGAGGACAAGAAGTTCTGATAATTTTAAATACGTACTGCATATTATAAGCGGTTTATTTTCTTGTGTAAATTAGTGTATTTATCAAAGCGGAAATCTTACGCTCAAATTGAAATTCCACCTACTAGTATTTATAACTGAACATTCTGGACTAATATAATTTTGTAGAAGATCATTAATCATTGATGATATGCAGATATATTTGCTTCAATTTGTATTAAGAATTATAAAGAATTTTAAATTTCCGTTTTTCGTAAGTGCTTTAGTAAAATAGTACCCGGGTATTTCAATCGTTCTATATGGCCACGTGTTTTCTTAAGTTATTTCAGAATGCATTGTATATACATGTATACCGATTTTGCGTTACGATATGATGGTACGTTTTAACTACAGCACACTTAGGTGATAAAACCATTAATGAAAGACGGTAACACGCTTATGGTATAAGCACAAAGCTGTCTGTATCATTGAGTTATTATTTGAGCATTTACTCAAATGTCTAGAGAATCTCTCAACGACCCTACAACACGCGGCAGAATCACAACCAACTTTTCATATCTTAAAGTGTACATTTGTTTTATGTCTTAGATGTATTAACTTTATCAACATTATATAACTATGTATGGCCACATTGTTACAATGTGTATAGTACCATATAGATAGAGTTTATCAAATCAATGATAAATCCGAACGTTCTATGTATCTGCTGTTGTGATATGGTCGTGCCAGAAGCTATCATCATAATTATGTTGAATCTGTCTGGATTCATCTTTCTTCCCACTTGTAACCACATAGCGTACAATAGCACATCGTTGTATAGTCCACGTATCTTTGTGCATTAAATTAATTTTGGGATTTATTTCTGTGACACAACGTTGTCCAAGTGTTTCTGGGCTTCGGGTGCGTCTGTTTATATTAATTTTGGGATTTAATTTTGTGACACAACGTTGTCCAAGTGTTTCTGTGCATCGGGTGCGTCTGTTCATATTAATTTTGTATTTCTGTAAGTGTTTGTGCGTTGTTACTTTTAAAAGTCAGTGACGACGGTTTACTCTCAACAAAGGATTAACATACATTTGTACATGTAAATAAGAGCTTTACCACAGTATATAACTAATGTAGCTACTCGTAGCTATACATACGTGATAAAATAACTAAACAATCATAGTTAACTATATGGTAATCATCTGTTGTTGTCTACTTTCAGAGGAAATCTTGTTCAGAATACTGCTTCTACACCAAAGGTGAGGTCATATTTTTGCTCTGTTGTGTACATAAATATATGTATGCTCTTCTCTTTTCCGCTCTGCAGGCGATGGTGACCAGTATTTCGTATATGAGACGTTTAAGTTTATGTTGTTTCGTTTGCATTCGACTGAGACAGTCGTTACTGCCTGATCATTCCAGTTTTTTCCTTGCCCAGTTGTCTAATGACCACCGACTATAAGATAAGAGAAACAGAAACAATATATGGTAACAGGTGTCCGGATACACTACACTAGCTCTTTCCGAATAGATTCGTCAGTTCTTTTAAAAACGTTCCCGGTGTATAGCACTGTTACACGCCTGACTATCTGAGCTACCAACCAGTTCAGCTATCTCTAACGGTTGATGGGAAACATATCGTTTCAGAAAAAATGACCTAATACACCGACCGAGTTTCGATTCAGGCTCCCCTCGATCCGTAGTAAAGAGCGTTATAACCATTACGTGACACTAAAAAAGATAATATTATTATATATTTAAATACATTAAAAGTTGTATATTACATGTTCTATCCAGAGACTATAGGTTTATCTATCACAGTGATATAACTTTGACATAAACCCTAATCTGTGTAATATTTGTTTTCAGATCGCAATAATGTTGAGATTTACTCCTGGTAAGGATGATGTTGTTGACGATGATGATATAGGTTCTATTATAACACCACCACAAGCTTTCAGACCTACATTGTTGTTTAGAGAGACACCGTCTTCTGTGTCATCTACCGACGCCGACGGATCCTTCACTGAGGTGAGTATTTTTAATTTGTCCAACCAATCAGGTGCTAGGTCGATCTTTCCTGAACTTCAGGATTCTGAGTGTCTAAAACAGCCTATTTTCTTTATTTTTTAAATTAGTTTCCAAGCATTATGTAAAGAGCAACAATAATCACAAAGAAAACATGGGCTATTCTTCGTTTCTTGGGAAATAAGTGCATCTCATTTTACGAATTTTATTTTTTGTACCATCGAACTAGAATTGAATTCGACAAACACCTAATTAAAAATAGTGCTAACGTAGTTTCATAGATTTTATGAGTCACAATTGAATTTAATATGTGTTCCAATTATTATATCGATCTTGTTCGAGGAATTTCTACGTTTATTTAATGCCCCCAGCTTTGATGAGGGGGTATATTACTTTGCACATGTCGGTCGGTCGGTCGGAAGACCAAATGGTTTCCGTTTAATAACTCAAGAATGTTTTGCCCTTGGATCTTAAACCTTTCATGAGGTTGGCAAGCAACTGTAGATGACCCTATTGATTTTGAGTTCACAGGTCAACATCGTTGTTACCTTTAACATTAATGAATTTTCGGCTGCAATTGGAGCATTCATTTATATTTTAGAAACATTTTAGTTGATTCTAATCTTGGTGATCTTTTTCAGATTTCTCGAAAGCCATTTGGACGTTTTCTGTCGTTTGATGTGAAGAGGAGTTTGTTTTCATCCAACAAGCGTCCAGCAGATGAGCAGACGGCGTATGAAGAATCTCCCGCTACCAAGAGATTGAAAGAAGCCGAAGTAGCTATCAGTGCGATCACTTTGAAGGTATTTCTTAATTAGACATAAGTACATGTATACACTATTCTACTGTTTTATCAAAGCTCTTACGAAAATATTAAACTTACGCTCAAAATTAAATTCCCTGTAATGCTTCTACACCTATAGATAGGGGACATACATTGTTTTAGGAGATCATTAACTGAATCATTGCTAAAATTGCATATCCCTTTTTGGAGCAATTTGGAGCTGTCAAATAACAATAAAGAATTCAAATATGAACCTAAATTTACGATTTCCGTACATGCTTTGATAAAACAGTACCTATATCCATGAAGACCGAAACATATTTGGACATTTAAATACCTAATTTACGATTCCAAGTCGTTCTACTTCATTACAACATCAAAGAATAGCACATGGTCATAAACTTACAAGTAGATTTTGATATTTCTATTTTAACGGCGATCTATGAAGATAAATTTAAGTTAAAGACGCGAAAGACCCGCCAATGCCTGCTACTATTTAATTTCTTGTTCGCTGCAACATCTGTCTAAAACATGTAATATCAAAACATTTTTGAGACCAATTTTAAAGACCGTGTTGCACCTGTAGGCATTTATAATACAGAAGCTAGAGCAGAGCCATAGGTGCAAGACTCTGCGCTAGTAGTTGGAGATATTATAAAATAAGCAGGAATATACGACTTAAGCTCTTGACGACACAAAACACATAACAACAAATTGTTTGTTTATTAACGTACATGTAGTTACGAATGCTGCAAAATGTTGTGATAGGTAATACAGCTACGGTCGTCTCAGAACTTTGATATATTCGATTTCTGTTTTACATGTATGCAGGGGTTCTAAATGAGGCATGTAATGCCCAATCCTGAAAATTTGACGAATGTCTGCTTTGAGTGCCATTAGCACATCCCTACACCATTACTCTGTCTCAAACATTGTTCCATGATTCAAATTCAGCATATGAAATTTCAAATAACCCTAACTCAGTCAATAATTTTTTTCCATCAAACAACTTTCATTTTTAGCAGAAAAGTTCCTTCTTTCTAGTGCAGCAAATCCGGATTCCAGCATTATTCCGAATTGTAGTACTCCTGATGTATAGCGATTTCAATTTTTCTTCCATTAAAATATAGACCTATATATACGTGTAGCTTTGTATTTATGTACCCTTTCGTTTCTATTTCAGACTACTGCTAGTGAAAACATCAAATCTATGGTGCAGCGTCTGTCGACAGATGATGACGTCATTGCGGATGGTTCCCGACCGTATACCTTACCAACTGTAACCGGAAAACATTCTGATCTGAAGTCAATCTCACCAGAAACGGTAACTATATACGATACACTTTTCTGCGAGTTCACCATTATTTTCCATTTCAAGTAATTCTAGACTTGGGTCTATTACGTGTAGCTTTGTATCTTGTCGAATGTCCTTCCAGAAAATTAACACCCTGTTTCGTTTATTAGAGCAGAACTATATTGAATACACTTTGTATGTACACATGTAATAAGAATAATTAGATATGTATGAATACGTGTTCGAAAGGGACATTGTTTATACATTATTTCGAATGCGATGCGTCCACCGGAAGTCTACATATACATGTAGCAATAGGACTTTTTTAATCAAACCCACATTAGAAGTAGTTACTATTTCATGTGCAAGTACTACGAAATAGCTTCATTTTTATCAAACAGTCATCTATACTGTTTCTGCTGGTTGTTGCTTCAGTGGGTTGTGGATATGGTGTGTGCCAGCTTGTCCATGTGAATCGTTCTTGGCTCTTGCTCCGGGTATGATTGACTGACTTGAAGAACGATGGCAAGCTGTCGAGTAAATTGTCGTATCTTGTAGCACAAAAACCATAAACAATAATTTATACATGCCTTTTTTCTATTTTACCAGATGAATGACGTAATGGATGGCTGCTATGACAACGAAATTGACCAGGTGACCATCGTTGACTGTAGATACCCGTATGAGTTTGAAGGAGGTCATATAAAGGTATATACTTCACTTTCTTGTAATATATGTCAGTTGGCCAACAAATTGGTAGCGTGTGTGATCCTTCCCCTTTAGGTCGATTTCCTCCTTTTTCCTTTTTGTCTTAAAGTCATCGAAACAAGTAGATGGTCCAGATTCAGTCTGACCATGAAGTTTCGTATTCATACAGAAACATATAAAAATGTGGACATACGTTCAAATATTACATTATGTCACCTTCAGCACGTAACATTCACAGCGTAAAAACCTAATGACTGTATGTCTTATTGGGAGACTATACAATTAAAGGTGTGACTTATTGCGAGCAAAATCATCTGTAATTTTCCCATCACTTTATGACTTATTGGTAGACTATAAAAGTCAATAAATATGACTTATTGCGATAGACGGAAGTTGACTTGTTTATACACTGTAAATGAATAGATAGAGTAATGTGGTTAATATTATTGTTTTTTATTTCCACAGGGTGCTGTGAACTTGTACACACGTGATGCTGTTCATCAGTTTCTGACCAATCATAGTACTGAACATAATTCATCAGGGAGACATGTTGTTATATTCCATTGTGAGTTCTCATCAGAACGTGGACCTAAAATGTAAGTTAACACCTAAATAGAAAAATATCTTAAAAGGTTTAAGTGATAAATGTCACGAATCTTCAGACTGTCCGACAGTTTTATAATAGTATTGTTTCAAATTACTTGAATTACACATGATTGCATTCAAAAGAGAATTGATATTGAACTAGAAGGGGTTTTGACTAAAAATGTATGAATCTTTATGATATTATTCATTAATGTCGTTATGATTTTTGTAGTATATATATAGTGGAGGGGGGAGAGTTATGAGGACAGTCGCTTAGAAGATATGTTGTGGTTGTAGAGAGTGAGAAAGGAAAGTAAGAGAAAGATAATAGGAATTAGTTTCATATTTTTTTTTGGACAAAATTGTTTGTATATTATGTATTGTGTATAGCTATATAATATGTCTTATGAAAATAAAAAATGTTAAAAACGAAAAAAAAAAAAAATGTATGAATCACACAAGGGGCCATAACTCCAGATACAATACCTGACAGTTTCATTGGAATCAGACCAGTGGTTAAGGCTAACAGGTTTGGACTAACTTTGTGACGTCCAACCAGACAACATAAAATCAACATTTCTTACACGCTTTTATTTACTTAGAGACATAATAATTTAACCATACCAATGTTCAGGCTGATTATTAAATTCATTTTTCGCTTATAATTACATGTATGATCTTGTTAAAATTTTCGAATGGCCACACGGTGTCTTGTATTTATAATAAACATACTACATGTTTTCATCAAGTTGGTTAATATTATAACTACTGCAAACTTGTCCTCTAGGTTTCATGCAGTCTTAATATGTAAGTGAAAATGGCTGTTAATATTAACATTGAATCGGCATTTCTGCAACTTGATTCAGCTGTTGTTAGCCTAAGAATTATTTCGAAGCATCCAATATAAGCTTTAGAATTACTCCTAAACATCTGTTCTAACTTGCAAGCTTTCGAAATGGTGCTAAACATTTTGTTGTAGCTTTACAATATCTTAGAAGCATCTGTTGTAAGCTTAAGAATTATTTCTAAGCATTAGAATTATGTCTATACACGTGTTGTATAATGTATTTAATTATTATATTTATAGGTACAGACATTTAAGGAGTGAAGACAGAGCTGTGAACAAAGATCATTACCCACGTCTGAATTTCCCAGAAATCTATCTTCTTGAAGGAGGTTATAAAGCTTTCTACTTTCAACACATGGTTAGTATATATAATTGCATAGTTATTCTTCATTCTGTGGGTTTTAAGTACTAGTAGTAGATTCAGGGAAATCACTAGCCTCCCAAAGTGAAGAGTCAAAACGACTTTTAGCCTCCCAAAGTGAAGAGTCAAAACGACTTTTAGCCTCCCAAAGTGAAGAGTCAAAACGACTTTTAGCCTCCCAAAGTGAAGAGTCAAAACGACTTTTAGCCTCCCAAAGTGAAGAGTCAAAACGACTTTTAGCCTCCCAAAGTGAAGAGTCAAAATGACTTTTAGCCTCCCAAAGTGAAGAGTCAAAACGACTTTTAGCCTCCCAAAGTGAAGAGTCAAAATGACTTCTAGCCTCCAAAAGTGATGAGTCAAAATGACTCCCAGCCTCCCAGAGTTAATAGTCAATATGACTCCTAGCCTCTCAAAGTGAAAAGCCAAATTGACTCTTAGCCTCTTAAAGTGAATAGTCAAATTGACTCCGAGACTCTCAAAGTGAATAGTCAAATTGTCTCTTGACTCTCAATTTTCAAGCCAATAAAACATTGCAAGATGTTTTACTAGTAAACCATTTTGGTAAATTCGACTCTATGGCTTAAATTTTCAAAAGAAAGTCAAGAAGAGTTGAGTCAAAGTGCAAATTGAAAAGTCAAATTATAGCAAGAACACTGCATGAACCGTTCAGTTTTGTATTTGTTTTAACACGGATATACACAGTAATAATGTATTTCCGTGGTTTTAAGTAAATTTAAAAAAATGTTTCTGAAACTTGAATTTATTCCATCTTCACACCTGATGGTATCCATCCCAATATGGGCATGAGAGATGCAAGCCTTTCTTTTTATGCAACATGATTTGTTAAATGATCAATTTTGATGTAAGTGTAAACATTGTAACTTGTATTTTAATGTCATTTTTTTCTCTATTTCAGACTCAGTGTTCACCCCAGACTTACAAACCCATGCTACACAAGGATCACACAGCTGACTTACGCCACTTCCGAGTCAAGTCTAAATCATGGACAGCAGGAGAGAGACCAACATTCACTAGGTCAGCACTGCGGTTTTAGAGCTAATAAACAAATCACTGCGGTTTCAGTGCTCTAATAAACAAATCACTGCGGTTTCAGTGCTCTAATAAACAAATCACTGCAGATTAAGTGGCAATAAGTGCTAATAAACAAATCACTACGGATTTAGTGCTAATAAACAAACCACTGTGGTTTTAGTGGCAATAGACATAGCACTGTGTATTTAGTGCTTATAAACAAAGCACTGCAGATTTAGTGCTTTAAAATAGTGGACTATGCTAGTGATATAAAGCAACAAGCCTATCTGTGATAGATGATTGGTGCTGTGATATGGGGCTGTGATTATAATCGTGTTTTATGTATACATGTGTATAAGGTTGTGTAAATGTCTTCACACTGCTTACATCTCAATGTGGCAGATCTGTGCATATTCATATATCAATGTATTGGGGCAAAGGGGTACAACTCATACACAGAGGGGCATGACTGATGTGTGTGAAGGTGTATAACTGATAGACTGTCCAATGTATGGTGGCAAAGGAGAATAACTCTGGTAGTCCAATTTATTGGTGTATTGGTGTAAAGGGGAGTAACTCAGAGACGGATCATTGTATGGAGGCAAAGGGATATAACTCATGAACTGTCCATTGTCACAATATACACATCATGACATGTCCTAATAATGAATAGTCATATGTCAGAAAACGAGTGTATATATTTGTAAATACTGTTCTAAATTAAATATTGTGTTTTAATTTATTTAACCGTGTGATTTCTTGTGAGTGTTATTGTTCTGTTCTATGAACAGCATCCTCTTTGTTCTGTTCTATGAACAGCAAACTCTTTGTTCTGTTCTATGAACAGCAAACTCTGTGTACATAGTTGTTTAATATGTAAATGCATCATACATGTATGTGTATTGAATAATTTATTAATTTTGTGTTGTTTGATGTTATTATGTGCTTCATGGTTGATTTGTTTTGCATCATGAATTCTTCTCACTTTCAATCTGTCCCCCACCTCTCTCTCTCTCTCCGACAGGCCCTGTTCTCGATCACTGCCACCTCCTCTCTGGCAGGCCCTGTTCTCGATCACTGCCACCCCTTTCTCTCTGTCGGGCCCTCATCTTCCATCTTCTGGGTTTTATTAGAAAAAATAAAGAAAAAATAAAAAAAATATAAAAAAATTGCATCTTCTGTTTGTGTTATTTTGTATTTTCAACTCATTTGTTTTAAATTTGTGGTAAATGTATCTTAACATTTGGACATTGTTTTCTCAAAAATATTCAAATACATCTATAAATCTGATCAAAGGGAAAGTAAATCTAAATACTAATGAATAAAATATTATGAACTGCATTGTATGTGTTGTTGTTTATAATGTATCATCAAGTACGAGGCAAATATGTCATTGCCTTAGAAGTTAAAGGTTGTAAGTGCTATTTATTGTAGACTGATGCATATTCAAAATCTGCATCAGCCTATTTTCAAGAAAATCTGAAGGGGTCATGTGGACCTACTATCCAATTGCCTCACCCGAAAGTGCTGTGTGGTGTGTAATGTTGACCAAGCTAAAGTTGAAAAGGCTTTCTTTCCCTTGAGTAAAGGTTAGTTTTCAAGCTGCTTTGTCTTTTTTTTCTCAAAAAAGCATTTACAACCTTATTCTTCTAAGCGACAATGTTTGAGCTATAAGCTGAAATATATCATCTGTCAAAGTACATGTTCACACACAACTTATGTGATGTAAACGTTATTTACATGTTCACACACAACTTATGTGATGCATATGTCATTTACATGATCACACACAACTTATGTGATGCATATGTCATTTACATGTTCACACACATCTTATGTGATGCATATGTCATTAACGAGTTCACACACATCTTATGTGATGCATATGTCATTTACATGTTCACACACATCTTATGTGATGCATATGTCATTTATATGTTCACACACAACTTATGTGATGCATATGTCATTTATATGTTCACACACAACTTATGTGATGCTTATGTCATTTACATGTTCACACACATCTTATGTGATGCATATGTCATTTACATGTTCACACACATCTTATGTGATGCATATGTCATTTATATGTTCACACACAACTTATGTGATGCATATGTCATTTATATGTTCACACACAACTTATGTGATGCATATGTCATTTACATGTTCACACACATCTTATGTGATGTATACATCATTTACATGTTCACACACATCTTATGTAATGCTTATGTCATTAACGAGTTCACACACATCTTATGTGATACATATGTCATTTACATGCTCACACACAGCTTATGTGACCCATACATCATTAACGAGTTCACACACATCTTATGTGATGTATACGTCATTTATATGTTCACACACAGCTTATGTGATGCATACGTCATTTATATGTTCAAACACAGTTTAAATGGATGAATTTACTAACAAATTTTTAAACAAGAATAAAACAACAGAAATGTAAGGTTTGGATGGTTTTATGAGTGATTATTATAACATGCATTATTTTTTCACACAATGGAAAAGCAACATGTAAAAGGGATGTTCAAAATAATGATGAAAATTTTAAAAACACCATCATAATTATTACCATCAGTACACCAAATTAAGATATATCTGTGACAACCTGTCATAAGATATAACCCCTCGAAAACAGTCACCAACACAATTTATGTACAATGAAATAAACATCAATGATTACCCCTCGAAATAGTCCACCTAACACTCTTCCCTTGTAACCTCAAAATTTCAAATCAGAGAAATTCAGGGGATCCATTCGACTTGGAAGTAAGGTTTTTGACCCTTGAAATTTCCAAAACCCACATTTTTACACTCATTATTTTGGTTTGAAGGGTCATTTTCTCTTGAAATTATGGGTATTTAGTCTATAAAACATTAAAGTTTAGTCAAAAGTATCAAAATGAACCTTCAGATTCAGTAGCTAGTGGAACCCTTGTAAATTCATCAGTTAATTGATTAAATCTAATCATAGTCAAACCTAAACAAAGTCAATTTATTTTTTCTTCATGGTCACCCACTTAAAGAATTCACATCTTGCTTCAGGGTTAGATTTATGTCCTTCACCCCTAGCGCATGTGTAAAACTGTTTCCCTTTATTGGGTCCTGGCTTCTTAACCATTCTCAGAACACACGGTTCATTATGTCCTTTACATACTGGAGCCGGGCCCAGACCACCTAACAAATTTTTCCAAGCACTAGCAGTTTGATTTGAATTTTCTCTAACTATACTTGGAGATGCTTTAGCAGTGTTAATACCATTAGAACTTTCAGATTCACACAATTTCGCTCCATTTTTGTCGTTGAAATATTTACTTGAAGTCTCATTGGATTCAAACTTCTTTGATGAAGCATTGTCTTCCACTGTGATAGAACATTTGGTCTGTTTATGCTCGGAGCCTTTATTGAAAAATGTCATAAGATTAGATTGTTTCACCTCACTGGCTGACTTTTTTAAATCTGTCTTCTGACGTTTCATCGGTTGAGTAGAATTGGTAACTTTATCTGTACGCTTTAAACTCTTTCCCACACTACCAACTGTTTCCTTTTTATAATTCTCTGAATTACAATTAACATTTAATGTTTGGTCAACCTCTTTTTCAATTACCTCCCTTTTTGACAATTTAGTGAAGAAATTTGAGAGTTTCTGTTGTTTTCCACTGAATTCTGGCATAAACTTAGTACACAAAGGCGGACAATTCTTTGCTGGTATACATTTACAGTTTAAATCCACTATGATGGGGCAATGATCAGATCCCTCGAAGTCTTGCATGATGCTAGCATCCTTCAAACATGTTGTAGCTAATTCTATGTCCGCCATTATATAATCTAACCGCCGACCAAAGTTAGTGGCTCTCGCATTTGTCAATGTACACCAGTTAGTAAAGGCACCTTCCTGAAAATGACAATAAAAAAAAATTACTCTCAACTAAAACAGGAATATACAGGTACTTAATTGAAATATATCATAGTAAGGAGAATTTGACACAAATTCAACAGCTGATAAGTTGTCTATATCTGTAACCCCGAGCTCGAGCTGTAATACTAACACACATCTAATGGAGCAATATTGCATGATTTGCTCGCGGAAATTTATCTATTAAACACAAGACTGATGTATTATATTCCTGCATAAAGGTCAGGATCATGTTAAATTCTCTGTGCTTCACCTTCAGTCAGACTTTCAACAGGGGTTGTATTGTTACACAAATACAATTCTTAACACTTTACTCCATTCACCTTATATGATGCATACATGAATATGGTCCCTCTCTAGGGAAAGCCCCCTCTCAACCACACGAGGGCTGAGTAAGTTTGTTGTTTGTTTGATTGCATTTGACTGAGAATGTAGTAAAGTGTGTGGTTATTCCGTTTTTTTCTGGCCAAATTGACGAATGACCTCAGACTTAGAAAGGAAGAGACAGTTGTGTAATACAAGGAAACCGGGAGTAATACCCTAGCCCTTTCTGAATAGACTCCTTCATTCTTTAATTTGTTTACAATGGTGTACATGCTATATAATTATATACAGTGCCCACCAAAAATAAGTATACAGTAAAAAATTGTTGCAAAATTAAACTTTGTCAGTATATCTGGTGTCGTTATATCGAGACCTGACTGTATCATGAACCACCAACTTCTCCACATGTGGAGGAAAATCGAAATTGAGGATGTATAACCTGTGGCCACACTTAATGGATATATTACACAATGTCTTGAAGAGAAGTACACATTGAAGGTTACCTTTTGAGGGTAGAAGTATCGATATGTATCAACAAATTTCCCGCCTACAGTGTAAGGCGTAGCAGCACTAAATTCTTCTCTGTTTATATCCTCGTCTATACCAGGGTCTCTGTCTCTCTGCCATAACATCTGATTAAGCCATCTTCTACTCGGCCTTTTCTGTGATTCCTGAAAATGTCATGTTATTTTTAGAATAATTGCCTCAAATTTCATGAAATACTTCAATAGTCATCAATTCTAGTATAACCAAAATCATGGTAAAAACAATTACTAAGACCACCCTGGAAACCATCGAAAATTGATTTGAAAATCATGTGTTTAATTTTGAGGCATATCATTATACAAATGTAAGTGCATACTAGTATATTATTTCGAAATAAACAAAGCAGTCTTATACACATACTGACAAGCTATGAAGCTTGATAGAACACTTAGTTAATGGGGGTATTGCAGTTCACTGTAAAAGGTCCTATAAGGAAACATAATAGCTTGAAGAGTGGCATGACAAACTGGACAGGAAGGGGGGGGGGGGTACTCTAGGAATGTACTTCATCTTGCCAAAATCTAGCCGAGGTAAGATCTACATGAACTTTTGATATAAAGTTCAAATTAAACAAGAGATGTTTGTAAAACATGGAAACATTTGTCCCCATGGAAGCCCAGTAGTCAGAAATGGTAAAGGTCACAGTGATCTTGACTTTTGACCTTCTGACCACAAAATCAATAGGGGTCATCTACTGTTGATGAACAACCTCTATGTAAAGTGTGAAGATCCAAGGGCAAAGCGTTCTTGAGTTATTGAACGGAAACCATTTGGCCTACCAACCAACCTACCAACAGACTGACTGAAATGTGCAAAGCAATATAACCCGTCATTAAAAATGAGGGACATAACTATTATAGATTCAACAAACAAAGGGCAGGGATTCTATACTGAGGCATAATGCCTAATCCTGAAATTGGCAAAAGTCTGTTTCTACACCATTAACTGTGTTTCAATCAAACATTCATCTATTATTAAAATTCAGCATACAAGATTTACAAGTCAATACTTGGTATATTTTCACCAAGTAACTTTTATTTTCTGCAGAAAAGTCAATATAATTCTTTCTTATGCAACAAATCAAGATTTCAGAATTTTTTGACTCCCGTGCGTTATTAACCTTTCATGCACAAAGATTACATTAAATAGCACATCTGGGAAAAACTACATAATATTATGCGGACTGCAGAATGCGCGTACATAAAACACACACAGGGTCATGATGGAAAACTGTCTTTCATTTCTTCTTGTTTAACAAATGTTACAGTGGTATGTTCTGCATAACATTTTGATATAAACTTACTAGAGCTTGATGAATTTGACCTGATCCTGACCTTTAAGCATAAATATTATATTACAAGGTTCTTGCGTTGAATATATAATTTTCCGAGAGCAAATCATGCAATATCGGTCCTTTAGATTTGTGTTGGTATCACACCTTGAGCGTCTTCGTTACCCTTCTCATTTATGAAAACATAAAACTGGGATTATGGATATAGACAATGTATCAGCTGTTAAATTATGCTAATAGAAGGTCGAGAGTCATGTCAAATTCTCCGGACTGTATATGTTGTATAAACAAGAAATAATTACTAGAAGGATTTGTGATCCAAAACAATGTCTCACAAAAAGGATGATAACTCTGGCCATAATAATTAGACCTAAATTTCTTAATAATACGTAAGAAAAAGGTTGTGTCAGATGTTCTGTACTATACCTCATCTTCTGGATCACAGTGGTCAATGTCTTTATGTGTTGTATTAATGTCACCAAGTATAATAACATGACTGAAATAAACAAGAGATGTAAGTTAAACATGTACTCTAAAATCATCAATATTTGTGGGGGGGGTTAATTTCCTGGATGGCCTTTTATAACCACAAAATAACATCCCCAATGAGAGACATAAGTGACCTATAAATTATCTCCCTTGTAAGATAAAGCCCGAGGTAGACCAATTAGCATACAGGTCCTAACTAGTTGAGATCCTCGGACTTTATCCTTGTTTCTAACAGAAATATCATTGATTTTAGATAAGAAATTTCTCACTTCAGTATTATCTAATATGTTAGGGCCATAAAAATTTATATACCATGGTGTGTAAACAACATGTAGCCAAACTTATTATTTGATCTGATAATTAATGTTGCAAATATTTCAGCCTAATTACTACCATGTACAACAAACAAAACAGGGATAAAAACAGAGTAATCCGCATGATAGGACCTGTAGAATTTTAGAGAGTAGTAAGGGGGGATAATTTACTATTTTCCCCCATTAGTAATTATACCAATAAACATGTCCAGTTTACAGCGGCTGCCATACTTGCTTTCAAGTTCATTCAATTATAAGACTGGATTTTGGAGAAGTTTACTTGCATATATCAACATGTAATAAAACAATTATTATATGTTTGATTTTTGAATGATTTCTGATAATTTGTGTGATTTTTCACCTTGCCATTTTTCAAGAAATCTGAAATCTTTGAAATTACTTCCCAACAAAATGGTCTCTTTCACCAAAACCACAAAATTTTGTCTCATTGAAATTAATTGATTTTACAGTACATCCTCTACTTAAATAGTTGAGCAGAAGTCAAAAGAACATAGCATTCTACAATTGGATCCAAGCATCTCAATCTGGGTAAAACCGCGTCTAAAATATTGCCATGTGTCTTTGGGTTAATTTCCATGGGTGGCTGGACTAAAAGTTGGCGTCAGACAGGGGCGTAGCCAGGCTTGAATGGATGTTACGCACACAAGCCTTGAATTGGGTAGAAGGGATGGTGCCTCATGTTCGTTGAGATCATTGATTACATAGAATATTGAATGATTTGAAGGGTATGACAGGATGGGTACATATATTGTATCGTAGTGGGGTGGATTAGGGAGGGGTGTCCCCTCCCGTAGAAGATTTTTTCAAGTTTTGAATAAAAATGGTGAAATTTCGTGGTAAGAAAATCGAACTTTGGGATATAAAGTACAACTCTCTCAGATTTTGACTTTAATGTCATGTTTTGGCTGCATTTATCTTTTTACTTTTCAAATTGATGTTACGCACGTGCGTAAGTGTGTATGGCTGGCTACGCCCCTGTCAGAAACATCATCATAGGAGTTTATTGCAGTAAAATCTCTACTTTAGACTTTGAGTTGAGATTTCTATTTGAGGCTCAGGCATACTCAATATTTGTTTTACAAAAGAGAAACATTGTTTTAATTGAGTTACTTACTATAATAAACCTTTAAGAGCTTCAACTTCAGATTCGTCTCAAATTTTAGACTCTGATTTGAGTACAATCTCACTTAATGAGTTAAGATTGGTGTCTAAAATGCTAATTAGGCCTGGTATTTTTTAATTGTATAATATCTTAAACTAACCATCCTGCTTTAAGCAATGCCTCAGCTCTGGTCTGAAGTAAAGCATAAAATCTGAGCTTATACAAGTGACGATCATGTCGATCCGGATCAAATCTAGGACAATATACATTGATTATAACCAGATTCTTCTTGGTACCATCTTCTAACCTGAATAAGTATAATCAAGAAAAAATTAATAGAATGATTTGTGACCCAAAACAATGTCTCCCACAAAGGGCTATAACTCTCAGTGGCCATAATAATCAGACCTAAATTTCTTAAGAATACCCACAACTAGGCTAGGTACCAACTATTTGTGTAAAGTTTCATTGATCTTCAACCAGTAATTAAGGAGAACAAACTCGGACAAACATGGTGACATCCAGGCAGACAAGTGTCTAGAACAAATTCAGTATGTCTCACTCACTATAAGTGAATGTCATGGTCTCACTCAATATATATGGCATACATTATTACTGGTAAAAGAATAAAATATACTTTATTACGGAGGTATGCAATTTTCCAACGCTAAGTAAAGATAAGATATAGAAACTTCATTTAAAATTTAAATTAAATAATATTAATTCCTGTGAAAAAATTGGTTTGTATTACACGATGACCCCACACTAAATGTGACTTCATCAGGTATGAGTAAGATTTTTCAAATAAGAAAGGACGTGATGTCATTGGCAATGGAAACATCAACACCATCAACAAGAGGACCTAGACCACCTATACAGCTTGCCTCAGTACATTAATCTGCTTGACCAATATTCAAGCTTGACCTAGATTTCATAAAGACAAACATTCTGACCTACATTCATGAATGCAAAATGATGCCCCTATTACGTAAACAAGTTTTTTTTATGATTTGACCTGGTGTTTAAGTTATTAACCCACGATAATGTATAATTATTTAAACATGATAAAGATTTAATTAAAACAAACATTTTGACAAAGATTCACAAATTCACAATGCAAAATGTAGCCCCTATTGCGTATACATAAGATTTGACCTACACCTAATGACTTTTGATGTAATTTTAGACCCCAGATCTTGACCCTATATTGAGTTTGACATAGATTTTACAGAGATGACTAATGTTGCTAGGTTTCATAAGTACAGACAAAATTGTTGCATCCAATGTGTTTGATACAGAAAATATTCGATACAGCTCAAGGTTATAATAAAATATTATGGCCAAACGGACGAACCCATGATAGCAGTTATATTCTGTATGCTTCCTATAATTGATTTTCATAGCCATTGTTGAGTGTTTATTCTAATTTTAGATGAATTTTTTCAAAACATCTTTTTGCCATTTTATTATTTAATCACCACAGCTCATTGCCAATTATGAAATTTTCATAGCGATTTGAATAAAAAAATCACCAAATAGCAATAAAGGCGGATTGAAGCCGAGCCCTGTGTATTTCTTACATTATCAAGTGTTGTGTAAGAACGGCTCTCCCTTCAGCATCTAAATCTTTCAGTTCATCATCAGTGAAGCTTGTATGGTTGCCATAGTAACCGATACTACCAGTGTCACTCAGGGTCAGTATACCAGACAAACCTTCTTCTGCACACTCTGGGGTCACATTGTCCTTACAATAGTTGGCTGTACCTGAAAGTGTACAAAAAGATAACAGAAAATCAGACAGGGAAGGCGGCACTCAATTTAACCAGCCGAGTACAGAAAACATTAAAACATCACATACCACAATTACATGGCACCAAAGATCATACACCCATAATTCCATGACGGCACAATGCCGAACACATAACTGAACGAAAAAAAAAAATGACCATGACCAGGTACATGCAATTAAAATGTAACAGCATTGATAGTAAACAAAATATAGAACTTTTTTAAAAACTTTAACCAAAATGTCTATGTTAAATTCATCCTAGAGTTATGCCACTTGTCCAGTAGGGTTGACTTACGATATTAGATAAGTGTACTAAGTTTTAATGCAATACCATTGATAGTTAACAATAACAAACTACCGGTATTGAACTTTATTCAAAACTTCAACCTGAATGCCTGGACAAACAAACAAACAAACAAACAATGGACTGATGAAAGGTTAATTTAAAATATATGAATACATGAGGTTTAGCACGGAGAATTTGACATGATCCTGACCTTTATGCATGAATATATTACAAGAGTCTTGCGTTGAATAAAAATCTGCAAGTAAAAAACATATAATCGGAATTACAAATCTAGTCAAGATCTCAGCTGTAAAATAATGCTAATAGAAGGTCTAGATCAGGTAAAATTCTCCGTACTATAGCTAAGGAAGGTATAATAAATTTACCAGAGTATCCGCTTCTCTTCTTGGAGTAACTAAAATAGGAATTATATCCATCAACAATAGCTGTAGGTTCATCTAACATATCACCTGTAACAATAAAATAGGAATTATAAACATTAACAATAGCTGTAGGTTCATCTAACATTATCACCTGTAACAATAAAATAGGAATTATAAACATCAACAATAGCTGTAGGTTCATCTAACATATCACCTGTAACAATAAAATCGGAATTATATCCATCAACAATAGCTGTAGGTTCATCTAACATATCACCTGTAACAATAAAATAGGAATTATAAACATCAACAATAGCTGTAGGTTCATCTAACATATCACCTGTAACAATAAAATAGGAACTATAAACATCAACAAGAGCTGTAGGTTCATCTAACATTATCACCTGTAACAATAAAATAGGAATTATATCCATCAACAATAGCTGTTGGTTCATCTAACATATCACCTGTAACAATAAAATAGGAACTATAAACATCAACAATAGCTGTAGGTTCATCTAACATTATCACCTGTAACAATAAAATAGGAATTATATCCATCAACAATAGCTGTAGGTTCATCTAACATTATCACCTGTAACAATAAAATAGGAATTATATCCATCAACAATAGCTGTAGGTTCATCTAACAATTACATCACCTGTAACAATAAAATAGGAATTATAAACATCAACAATAGCTGTAGGTTCATCTAACATTATCACTTGTAACAATACAAGAGGGCCTAAAGGGCCATAGGTCGCTCACCTGTCCTAGTAGTTTATGCACCCCTAATGGTAGCCTCTACTAGTATTGCATGTACAAGGTTTTCATATTGTCTTATGATTTATAATTTACATCACATGTAGACCCAATGACATATTGAAGTGATTTGACCTTGTGACCTAGTTTTTGACCCTGGATGACCCAAAATTGAACTTGACCTAGATTTTGTTGAGATGATCATTGTGTACAAGTTTCATAAATATTCGACCAAAATTATGACCTCTAGTGACTACACAAGGTTTTTCTATAATTTGACCTTGTGACCTAGTTTTTAACCCCGGATGACCCAATATTGAACTTGACCTAGATTTTGTTGAGATGATCATTGTGTACAAGTTTCATAAAAATTAGGTCAAAATTGTGACCTCTAGTGACTACACAAGGTTTTTCTATGATTTGACCTTGTGACCTTGTTTTTGACCCCGGATGACCCAATATCTAACTTAACCTATATTTTGTTAAGATGATCATTGTGACCAAGTTTCATAAAGATTAGGCCGAAATTGTGACCTCTAGCAACTACACAAGGTTTTTCTATAATTTGACCTTGTGACCTAGTTTTTGACCCTGGATGACCCAATATCGAACTTTACATAGATTTTGTTGAGATGATCATTGTGACCAAGTTTCATAACGGTTAGACCAAAATTGTGACCTCTAGCGACTACACAAGGTTTTTCTATTATCTGACCTTGTGACTTAGTTTTTGACCCCGGATGACCCAATATTGAATTTGACCTAGATTTTGTTGAGATAATCATTGTGACCAAATTTCATATTGATTAAGCTAAAACTGTGACCTCTAGTGTTTACACAAGTAATTGTGGACGGACGACGGACGGATGACGGACGAAGAGTGATCACAAAAGCTCACTCTGTCACTTTGTGACAGGTGAGCTAACAAGAGGGCCCAAAGGGCCCTAGGTCGCTCACCTGTCGACCTTGACCTAGATTTTGTTGAGATGGTCATTGTGACCAAGTTTTATAGAGATTAGGCCAATATTGTGACCTCTAGTGACTACACAAGGTTTTTATATGATTGACCTAATGACCTAATTTTTTACCCCAGATGACCCAATATCAAACTTGACCTAGATTTTGTTGAGATGATCATTGTGACCAAGTTTCTTAAAGATCAAGCCAAAACTGTGACCTCTAGTGACTACACAAGGTTTTTCTATGATTTGACCTTGTGACCTAGTTTTTGACCCCGGATGACCCAATATCAAACTTTACCTAGATTTTGTTGAGATGATCATTGTGACCAAGTTTCATAAATATTAAGTCAAAATTGTGACCTCTAGTGACTACACAAGGTTTTTATATGATTTGACATTGTGACCTAGTTTTTGACCCTGGATGACCCAATATCGAACTTGACCTAGATTTTGTTGAGATGATCATTGTGAACAAGTTTCATAAAGATTAATTCAAAATTTTGACCTCTAGTGACTACACAAGGGTTTTCTATGATTTGACCTTGTGACCTAGTTTTTGACCCCAGAAAAAATATGGAGCAGAGACAAAATGCAAGATTCAATCCTTTGACCTTGAACTGTGACCTTGAGCCAGCATGGTTGGAATGTGGGTTCTGCATGCCATTTTTTAAAAGTGACACATTTGTTATGAGTTCCATCGAATTTGGCTCAGGTGTTAAAGTGATATTCCGGGATAATTTATAGTTTATCTTAATTTATTACTTTCTTTGAGCTGTATCTAAATCTCCTACTTACTAATGAGCATCCAATTTGTAATGGCAATAAAACCCTAATTAACTACCTCCAAGAAGGGTTTAAGGGCGCCGCCATTTTGGCCAGAGATACTCTCTATTTATCAGATAAACCCGTACCTAGTGACATCACAGAGTCAATTGATACAGAATGCCTTGTATACTTTATAGCACGGTATGTAGGAAAAGTGTATAGTTTTGACTGTTGACTGAAATTAATTTTAAAATTCTTTTTTAACACTTTAATTATTGGCCTTCTATAAAGTGTTCTTCAGAAACAATAATAAATCATTATTTTATTTTGAGAGTATAAACAGTTATTAATGTTCAGGGTTTCAGTACTTAGATTATAGATCCATCTTTCACACAGTTGTTAATTTTTTACAGGGTCTGCAAATATACTCATTCCCTGTCCATGTATAACATTGTAACAATTGGCTTTGTGCTGAGGTATTTTTATTGCCAAATTACGTCAAATGATAACACTATTATGTAAAACTATTATATCCCACTACTTTCTTCTCAGAGCCTAACTGACACTGTGACGTAGTACTGCAAAGATACCTGGGTAAAATATGGCGGCTCTCCATGTCAGAGAGAGTTTAATTACCGGTACCCTAGCTAATTAGGGTGTAAATAGGGGGCTATAAACACTGAATTTGAAGATAGTTTGGGGTTCTTTACAACATATCAAAAAATAAAAAAAATGCTTAACTTTCACTTTAACATTGTCATCATGAACAGTCTTAATGTTGTCATCATGAAGGATCTTAACATTGTTATCATGGAAGTCTTAATGTTGTTATCATGAATAAACTTAATGTTGTTATCATGAATGACCTTAATGTTGTTATCATGAACAGTCTTAATGTTGTTATCATGAACTGTCTTAATGTTGTTATCATGAACAGTCTTAATGTTGTTATCATGAGCAGGCTAAATGTTGTTATCTTGAACATCCTTAATGTTGCTACATCATGAATGACTTTAACATTGTTATCATGAACTGTCTTAATGTTGTTATCATGAACAACCTTAATGTTGTTATCTTGAATGACCTTAACAATTGTTATCATGAACTGTCTTAATGTTGTTATCATGAACAGTCTTAATGTTGTAATCATGAGCAGGCTTAATGTTGTTATCATGAACAACCTTAATGTTGTTATCATGAACGACCTTAACATTGTTATCATGAACTGCCTTAATGTTGTTATCATGAATGACCTTAATGTTGTCATCATAAGCTGTCTTAATGTTGTTATCTTGAACAGTCTTAATGTTGTTATCATGAATGACCTTAATGTTGTTATCGTGAACAGTCTGAATGTTGTTATCATGAATGACCTTAATGTTGTTATCATGAATAGTCTTAATGTTGTAATCATGAACAGTCTTAATGTTGTTATCTTGAACATCCTTCATGGTGTTATCATGAACTGTCTTAATGTTATTATCATGAATATCTTAATGTTGTTATCATGAACATTATCCAGACCAAAAGTTAATTAATTAAATATCTATGTGTGGGCCCATGCATAGGCCCTCGATGAGATTTTATGGTCCTGAAAAAAGTATTACTCTTATTAATGACGAGATTTTAAGGTAAAAAAAAGTATTACTCTTATTCATAATTTTTTCGGACCATTATTAAAAGTGATATTGTTTTCCGAAACATAAAATCGCATCGAGGGCCTGTGGGCACATGGGCATGGTCAAATTTTATATATTTTTTTTTTGTTTCAACCCATTTTGTTTTATCTGTGATTTATATGTCATGTTATATGACCCTTGATTGGTAATAAACTTTATCTTATTAAATTTTACCATCATCATGGATTCATCATTCATTAAAAATCATTTGGAGCACCAGTAATGTACCAAGATAAAATGTCGTTTTCGGACTATTAAAATTAAACGAATCTACATATACTCAATTGTGACTGTCATGTAATTGTATTAAACTGTGCGAACGTCTTGTGGGCGATTTATCTGAGGCCGAATAATGCCAACAGTAAAATGACTTACGAGTAACTTTTGTTTCTTGCAAGCATATGACATCGCTATTAAGTGAATCTAGCAGTTTTTTGGTATTTAATTTACTAGCTCTGATCCCATTTATATTCCAGGATAAAATTCTCATGGCTAATCAAATCTCCAAAATGTTTATGTGAATAATTCGTCAGGGAGAGTTTTGTTGTATGCACCGTATAAGGTCGGTAGGAAACGCCAGAATACGGACTCCGGGATTGCTGATACTACGCAGTAACCCCCCTTCCGATCCCGTCTACATCTATACGTTAAACTGTCATAAATTGACATTTCTTTAAAGGTGTGCATGAAAAAGAGAAAAGAAAAGTAAACATAAGAAAATACGGACACATATTTGCCGTTAAAGTTAAAAGAAATGAAGTAATATAAAGTTAGGCACATGTAACTTTCGACCATCAAGACCAAACCAGCTTTCTTGGCGGTACCAGGATGCAAAACCCCGCTCGCATAGCTCAAGCCTATCACTTAGCGGTACTTTGTAACTATGCAGGAGGGCCCCCTTAGAAGGTCATGTTGGATAGCTCATTCTTGAAGGATGCCAAAGACTGAGCCTCAGCAATAGATGCTGATAGTTTGTTCCACAGACCCAGCAAACATATGCCAATATCGGGCCGACGTCAGTTATATATATAAGTCAGGGCTTTCAACATACTGCTACCAATGTTGTTCTGCACACTTCTGTTTTTAGTTTTTCGTTCGAACAACTAGAGTTATTATATACACATTATATCAACAATCAGCCCTAGTTTAGTTGACGAAACTACTTTTCTTCCTACGCCGCCGCTAGGCAGCGCTACCTTAATTTGCAATGGTAAACCGATCAGCCAGTAATATTGCGTAACTACCGACGTGGTTGTAAAACCTTGTCGGTGAATAGTGGAACATTCACCAAGCAGCACAGGGTTCGATCCCTACTCCAGACGGTCAAAAATAGAAATGCTTTTCAGTGTTTCCCACCTAACATAACTAAAATTACTAACAGTCTTTGGACGAGACGTTAAGCGAGGTCCCGTGTATGATGTTTTACATCGGCACGTAAATAAACCAGGGATGCTTCTGGAACTGGGGCATCTTCTGTATCATGCACTATCCCCCCCAAAATTAAAGTGACTAGCCTCTTCTGGGGGGCCTCGCCCATATTGATTCAGGTGGCGAGGATAAATAAAAGCAAATAAAAAAGCAGCGCATTGAAAATGTAACACTGTTTATGAGAAGCCGTTGTTGTGAGTGCACCACGGACAAATCGTGATTCTCACAGACTACTAAACTGTAACTTTGGCATTTGAGACTTAGACTCATTAGTGTCCAGCCAGACACTCGAATTTTGACTGTGGTGGCGGTACAGTCTGTTTTACGAAGGTCAATTGTCTAGCTAGACATTAGAACTTTGCATTATTATGATTTTCATACAGGACACAGGACCCCATTGGAAATAAGCGCTTGCACTTTTATGGGTTAGCCTTGACCGAAAGGCCTAAATAATTACACATACACACATACAGTCTTTTTACGAATGTCGAGCTAGAGGATGGTACAGTCTGTTTTTCGAATGTCGAGATGAATGCCGATTGTCGAGCTAGACATTCGAAATTTGCATAACTGTGATGGCGATATAGTCTGTTTTACGTATGTCGAGATGAATGTCGATTGTCTAGTTAGACGTTTGAATTTTGCATTATTATGACGGCGATATAGTCCTAACTTCAAATGTCGAGATAAATGTCGATTGTCTAGCTAGACATTGGGATTTTGAATAACAACGAGGGCGATAAAGTCTGTTTTTCGAAAGTCGAGATGAATGTCGATTGTCTAGCTAAACATTGTGAATTTGCGTTATTATGTTGGCGATACAGTCCTTATTTCGAATGTCGAGATGAAAGTCGATTGTCTAGCTAGACATTGAATGTCGATTGTCTATTGTCGATTCCTCGCAACTTCACACACATGTATCATGGTACATTGTATATGTTGGTAGCGCAACATAGACTATTGAGCAGAATGTTAAGAGCGCAGTGATACACGTGTTATTCGTGCTTATGGTCATTTTATCTTGTGCTTGTGAAAGTTAAATATAAAAAGACCAATTATGTTACAGTTCATCCATAACAAGAACACATAAAAATATCGTTCAATGTGCCAAATGACAGAGGGTGAAAAATGGCGAAACTAATAAAACAAATCAATAAGTGTAAATTTAGCTATGCTGATGAGAACCAAACAAGCGTCCAAAACGCAAAATAATGCGTTTACTCATTGCCGAGATCTATTAAACCACAAAAATATGAACAACACCAAGTACATTTTGTAAAATTTTATTTCAAATTTACAAAGTAATGGAGGGTGAAGACCAATACAATTTAACACTAATGTTATCCGGGTGAATTAATACATGTAAATGGCTATAAGTACTACCTCATAGGCTTGGAAGCGGGTTGAGCTGCGCCCATGTTTAGCCGCAATGGATAAGACGTTTCGAAAGCTGGTACCCTGTTTTTCAACCGTTGTAACAGTTAACTAGAATACCAGTTCATGTAACGTCATATTCGTTGCGGCTAAACATGGCCGCTGCCCAACCTTCTCTCTCAATAGGGTACACTCAGATAATTTTGACTCAGATCATTTGAAAGCATGTGCCTATGAGGTAAACATTCTCTCTCTATAGGGTACACTCAGGTAATTTTGACTCAGATAATTTGAAACCATGTGCCTATGAACTACCTTAGTAAAACATCACAGAACAAAATATAAAAACAATACATTTTAATAATCTTTAATTATTGCGATTAACCCTAAAGGATATGTTACAGCATCCATTGAAATGATGCTGAAACAAAACGCAGAAATAAAGAGTACACGTGTGGTACATGGGTTTAGGGCAATATTATGTGTGTAGTAAGCTGTTGGTTGTTCTTGGTATAGAAACTGACAGTATATCTTTCACTTAGCATCAGCAATCAACCAGCATTAGGATACATCATACGCACTTCTCCATGCGCTAATAAACATTCTGGGTATAAACTTTACACATGCCTTTCATAGTGAATTAACAATGTTGCAGTTATAACTTTCACAACACAATAATTTACAAAGTATCGTTTGACAGTTTGTAAGTTGTGTCACCTCTTCTCATGTTGACCTGTCTGTGTGTTAACGTGAATGATTTAACGGTTGATGAAGTCCGCCTCCAAATGTATTTATTCCAAGCATAGTCATAATTGTGTCTGATGTATTTTTCTATTGGTTTGAGTTGCAACATCTGAGCATAGTCTGTGAGTTTGGAGGAAAGCACTCCCCTTCGAATGTAGATAGAGCAACCTTGAGAGAGTACAGTGTTAACTTCAACTCGGATTTTCTTGTGTCTTAAAAAATGAGTAGCCCAGTGATACACCCTACGAAAACCAAACTTTGACAACAAATACATCGGGTATTTCCTTGTAGACCTTTTTCCCGGTAGCTGTACAGCGACTTCATATATTGCACGCTGTTTGAATGTGTTGTCAAATATTTGATTTGGCGCGTACCCATTAGTTACTCGTTGCTTGGAATATTTTGATCTGAGCTTGGACTTTGGCATAGATGGAACAACTGCACATTCCCATTTCGTCCATGTTAACTGTCCCAATGGCCCCGTGGTCATACAAGTATCACCAAGCTTTTCTCTCTGAATAAGGTAAAAAAATAATAACTCAAAACAGATTTGTAACCAAAAATGTTGAAGCAATACTGTTTCGTGAAAAATTACATTAAACAACTATCAAATCCCACCCTTCAGGATTATTCATGCCACTTTCATGCTCTTTGATGTGTATTTAATAGTAATACTGTCATATGATCAGACAATCAGAAGGCATACAGAAACGGTAGCAGCGCCTTGCTCTCCACACAAGGCAGCGCATAGCCCTTCACACAATAGACGGACACATAACACACAATCCTTACTCTCAGAAAGGAATATATCAATTAAGCCCATACAGAATACACTGCCCCTCACAGTAAATGGCACACTGCATGACTTCTTAAATGCACTTGTTGTCATAAAAGGGATATAATTGCGAACGGCACTGTATAACTTCAATTTAGCATATACTAGTAAGTACAAAATTAATACATTATAATTCGAAAATTTGTGAAATCTGCATCTCTTAATTTGAATACCAATTAAGAATCTTACCTTTCGTACAATGTTTCTAAGGGTCGTTTCCTTTGTTTTTGTTGCCTTTTTCACACTTTTCTTAGTCTTGGTTTTGCTTTCCAAAGCCTTAGCAGTCTTTGTTAAAGCTTTAACGCCCTTCTTGGCTCTCGTAGTTGTTTTAGCATAATTTGCTTTCCTTTCAGGTGTTGGTTTCTTGGCAACGGCTGCTTTCTTTGCAGCGACTGGTTTCTTCACAACGGCCGCTTTCTTGGCAACGCCTGGTTTTCTTGCAGCTACAAGTTCCTTTGCGTGTATTGTTTTTGATGCAACACCAAACGTTTTTGTCATAGCATTAATATCGTCTGCTATACGTCCTTCCCGGTCCAATATTTCTTGTTGATATATCTGAAATTGTGGGTAATGAACATATTTACATGTATATCGAATCATTCGGCACGGACGTTTGATTGCGATAACAACGACATAATGACTAGAAATGCGGACGATGTTTATACATGTACGCAAGGGTGCAAACATATGTTTATGTGTCAGTCACTTGTAATAATGACATACAAAATGTACATGTATATATATGCTTACCGCAAGCATATCTGGATTAGCCTCCCTGTAGCAAATCATCATAAGGAAGTCAAACATGTTGCTGAACTCCATTAAACTGAGTCTACATCCTCCAGTGATTTTTGCCATCTCTTTGTAGAAGTCATCTGCGAAAGAACGGCCAAGAGCTTGCACAGCGTAGATCTTGACATTCTACAATACAGAAATGTAATGACACAATGCCAGTAATCTTGTATTATATTCGCTTGTGAAAATATGTAGGGTACATGTACTATTCAGTCTATCAAGCATCTCCAAAACGGAACGAATCCCAATATAAACCTACTAAACTAACTAGAAATGACAGTAACAAACTCAAACACTAACCATGTCTCTGAGAAGGTTGCATTCTTCCCTCCAATCAATATAATACGTCCTTCTATTATATTTATACCCAATCGGGTGTGGATTATGGTCGCCAATCATTATCAGTGCGCGTTGACTTCCGGGTGTCCATGTTAACACCTCGCGTGCTCTCTTAAGAACTAGCTCATAACACTCAGGACCATCTCCACCCCTTGTTTTTGACACAGTTCTCACAAAGTCACATATCTCAGGAACGGAAGCTCCAAAATCCACCCACTTAACAATGTAATTGTCTACATCACAATAATCACCATGGGCAATCACAGCAATTCTAATACCTGAAAAATATAATACATGCAATAAGTATATAAGCTTACCAATTGCGGAAACACCGAACTTCTGACGTGACATTCTCAAATACAATTGTCAAGACTTCGAGTAAATACATGGATTGTGCTTACTTTACACTTTATTCGCATTTTGAACAATAAGTACTTCTGTGTACTTATCAGTTTGGTCATCAATCCAGAACCAATTAACAATATTGTGCGGCAGTATTGAAATGGCACTCGTTAATTACTCTTCTTGTGGTTTCGTTATTGTACCGTAAGAATGTTTTGATTTGGTAAAATAACAAGCTTGATAAGACAAAGGATCAACGCAGAATATTTATGAGTTTCCGTTCAATGGGGCAGTAGTACAAAGTATCTTAAACAAACCTGGAATATCGGTTTGAAGTCTTTGTACGAGGTCCTGTACTTTAGCTCTCACTTCTTCTAAACAACCATACATAGACCCTGTTGTATCAAACGAGATAGCAAGTTCCAGAAGTCCACCAGGTGGTAACGGCGCACTGTCAGCGCGATCGTGAGATGTTGAAGCTCCTGAAGTATCAATATCGTCTGCACTGGTGTCTGCAGAAGAACCTTTTCCAGCAACTGATTTCACAGATGAGAGTTTCTTCAAAGCAGACAATGAAGGAACGGATACTAAAGATGACTTAGATCCCTCTTCCGACATATGTGATTTCAGACCACCGACTGCAGTCGTCAGTTCGGTCTCATCTACTGCAGCCACGCGTATTGATTCGGATTTACTCAAAGACTTCTTCGATTTCAATTTTGTATTTGCAGCAGATGTTTCACCCACCACAGACCCAGATCGTAGACCTGATAACCGTGTAACTAGAACACCCTTTTCCACAAAACTGCTTGATTTTTTCGTCAGAGATAATGGTTTTGTTAAAGATTTCTTTGACATCAGTGTTATCATACCCGATGGACCTGTATCATCGTCTGCAGCCAATGTGGAAGCGCGTCGCAGGGCGGGAGGTGTTGGAGAACCTGCATCAAGAGGCGCAGAAGTAGAAACCTAAAATGGATAACAAATTCGATTATGTAACATATTCATAAGTTCACAATCTACATGTATAAGTGTATAACAAGTGATTTGTGATTTATGCTACTATTGAATGAACCCAATATGAACCAACGCAAGTCAAAAATAGTTAAGAAAGAGTGTAAGAATTTGAATAGATTTTGCAACTTTGTCAATAATACGATACAAGTACAGTCACGTTGAATGTTCGTGTAGTTATACTAATGAACGAGTCTTCACAATTAAGAACTGAAAAGCAAATATTGAAGTTCCGGACCTAAATAAACAAGTTTAGATTGAATTTAGAATTTTATGAAAGCTGAATATATTTGTTTATAAAATTGATCGATTTATAGATCTATGCAATTTCAATCACTGAAGCGACCATATTCGGACACTTTTCAATATACTTTAGATTTACTGGATGCATTTACAAAATTATTCATGCAAGATTGAACTTTTAAAAAACATTGTAGTATATGGCTTATGCATTAAAATTTATTAAATCAATTGTTGAATGTCAAACGAACTCCCAAGTAACAAACGTGTTTTAAACAATACATGAATTGATGAATTATGACATGAGATGCAAGTTTAATTATTTTGAATCGTTTAAGTGTTAAAATGACTTCCCTGTAACCCATTGACCTGGATTTTAGAACTCGCGTAGTTTAGGTAGACATTGAAATTCTAACCCAATCGTTATTTGTACACCTATATTTAACAAGCATGTGCTTTAAGAAAACTAATTTGGTTTATTCTTTGAATGGTTGTTTAAGAAAGGGTCATGTGTATTGCAGTGAATTGTTTTTTTCTGTTTTGGTCGGGGACGGATGGAATTTATATTTCATTGTATATATATATTTATGTTTATATACAAGGAGTTCAGTAAGTTTGTTCTCAAAATTTAAAGTCATATGAAGTTTTGTTTGAGCTATGTATGAGGCAGACATTCACACTGCTAATGTCTTCCTCTAATAGTGTCATTTAATGTCAGAGAGATAAGAACCATGGTAAACCCGGCCCTTTGGATTTCAACCTGAACATTTTGCAGTGAAGTCAGAAAAGTAAAATATTGAGAAAAAAAACATTGAGAATGAACTTGTTTAACACCCGGTACGTTAAAACTTACCCTGGTGCTACTTTTGCGTTTGCTAAGTTTCGATTCTTTCTCCTCAGGAAATGCAAACGAGTGTGTTCGTTTTGACCCCGGCATTCTGAAATGTAAACACTAGATTTGCCCTTCACAATACTCGGTACGTATTAAATAATTGATTCCCATTAACATATGCCAAGTTCAGACATGAATTGTCGCATTCAAAAACTCATTCGTCAGCGTTTAATTTCAACGTACACAACATTACACAATTGCGTTTCTATATTTTTTAAATATGATACAAAAATAATCTAATTTGCTATTTTCTAATACAATTAAATGTACCCATAATTTCTAAAAGCAAAAGTACATTTTGTATAATAATGTGTAAGGGTACATACCTTATATGTATTGATATCTATCTTGTGTCCGGTATAGGCATGTATTCCAAGTGACTGTCCGATATAAATATTCACAAATGTTTTATTATTAAGATACATGTATATCTATTTATGTTTATTGTATCAGAACGCCCACTGTTCTGTTCGAATACCCTTGGATTGTCGAGAGTCAATGTTCAAACCAACATGTTCGATCTTGTCGCTCCCCGAGCAACTACGCTCCAAGAGCGCTTCAATTTTCTTTACACCGATACATGTATTTTGTAGCCGGGCAAACACCCAGAGCAGACGACAGCCCGTGATATTTTACCTCCTTACATCGAGGTTACTCGTATAGTATCGATTTGTGCTCAATATGATCAATAGCTGCCATCTATTTATTGTAAATATGTATAGGCAATATACATGTACAAATATTAATGTATTAGGTTAGCGCCAATTCAACCACGGGTGATCGTATCGCGGTGTATAGTATTGTAAATGATATATAGAAAGAAACAATCACCTGTGAGAACTTGATATTTTTTTCAAAGCGTTCCTTTTAAGTTATTCAAGTCAAATACTAGGACAGAGGAACATATATCATATCAATTGTAAACTCTAGGTAGAACACTCACATGCTTGCATCTATAACACATTACAAGGTGGCATTCGAACAACATAAGAAATAACGAATGCTTTGTCTCGTGTTCTAGACAGATTCTGATTATTTGCTCCAAAAGCAAGTCAAGAACCATGCATAATAGAGTCCCAATTGTGGCAAATATTCAATGACGAGCTGATATAGTCTGATTGAGTCAGGTGTTTCACATAACACTGGAATGGCGTATAAAACTGCCATTAACCATTTCAATAGTTTCAGAGCGACATATAGTTAATATCCTCAGAATGGCCAATTCCCATGCAGCAGCTGGTTTTGTATATATTTATATATAGCATTCTGTTATGAGAAGGAATATGCCCCATCTACTATCAAGCTGTACATGTGGTATTTGTTTTGTCCTCTAAGATTAAAGGTTTTAACATCTTTAGATGCGTATTCCCGCTATATAAGAATGTAAAATATGTAATAATGTGGCCTCCGTAGCTCAATGGTTAGCACACTTGTCGTTTAATCTGGTGACCCGGGTTCAAATCCGGGTGGAGGCTCACATATTTCAGTAGATAGCGGACTGGCAATTGCTCGGCATTTTAGAAAAAAAAGAATGTACTTATTATAATTGGGCGCAGTAATGACTTTCTATGTCGAAGTCATAACAAAAATTCATTTGAAAGATTAATTTTAGGGGACAAAGTGTAACATTTAAGTGTGCTACACTTTGTTGTGGCGGAAAATCATAGGCGGCTGTGATGGGATGGTCACGGCAATGGTGACACTCTCAATTTTTTACATTTATTTCTTAAATTATACAATATTTAGCATAGATTTATCCTCTCCATAATATGGCTCAAGGAATGGCTGATTTCCTTGTAATCACCAATTTGGAAGGATATCATCTATTCTTTGCACATTTCTTAAATTTTCATTAGTATACTTTGGGTCTGCTCGGAACCGGTGGGCCTAAAGTCAAGACAATTTTAATGGAGATATTTTACGTATTTACGGATAATTGGGATACAGTTAAAGTATATTGGACGGCTATAATATACTTATTGGGGAATTTGGATAATGTGGGATACAGTATATTGGAGCTATAATATACTTACTGGGAATTTGGATAATATGGAATACAGTATATTGGAGCTAGAATATACTTACTGGGAATTTAGATAATATAGAATACAGTATATTGGAGCGATTACATTTATTCCATATGGCATTTACAAACACTTTTGTCAGTAGTTGATTACCAATGGAACTAAGCTAAGGGCTTCATCAGTGCGGTCAAACTATGCCACTTACTCTTACTTTATTGATGATACTGAAAAATGGATAATGAGGATTGGATTAAATGCACAAATTGGAAATCATAACTTGTGTTGTTAAATATTAAGTTTAGTCTTAAAATAACAACAATGTACATACAATAGTTGCCGCTAGTTTTGGATTTCAATATTACTAGTACATGTACATGTATTTAGAGGTTGTAGGGACGAGTTTCGTCGGCGACAAATGAGACGACCACCAACCCCGCAAAATTTACAGAAACAGACAATTTTTCGGGAAAGGAGGACCATTTCCCAGGTACTGATATGAATTAGATGTGCTCTCGATGGCGCAGAGGTATAAATATATCATAAAAGACATGAAAGGGCATCCAAGACACTTATATATAATCAACATCGAACAAAGAATTATTCTTATGTTATTTCATTGTTATAAACTGTTTAGTAAAATTTACACCCACCTTGGTAATATTTTTCATGGTGTCTTTATAATTTACAGTGATGTTCTTTATTTGAAATTGCTTCCATTTAAAATCAGTCGATTTTGATATAACAATCATAGAAACATCAGTTACATATCGCTGGATTAGAATTAGAAGGTCGTAAGTACAAAATCAATATTTTGAGAAAACAAGAAATAACTGTCTGAAAACTACTCTTTACTTGCGGAAAAACAAGTTATTAAACTTAAGTTTGGTCAACAAGGCCACTTCCGATTTTCATGAAAATAGACTCATAAGAAACGCATTGAGATGCAGATTTCAAATATGCATGAGTCTTATAAGGTCGTAAGTAGTACTTACGACCTTCTTATTCTAAGCCAGCGATATGTATCTAGTAATATGCCAAATTTTAACCAAATCGCACTATAAATAATTTAGAAATAATGAAAATTTTAGGTAAGGAGTGCGATTAATTATTTATGTATATAGATACAGTTTTGTGGTCCGTGTCAGACTGGTAGAAGAATTTGGTTAACGTTTCTCTAGCCTTGTTGTTTACGGACATCGTTTAACAATCTTATATATGTTTCTGAACTATTAGGTGTAATGATATTTAAACCTACGCCATTAGTCAGTCACACTAAAACACCCATGTACCAGTTGTATGTAGCTAGGCACAGACTCCACGAACATTTGCCCTAAATACAATGAGAACAGTGCCAATAAATTCGCCAAGCCGAAATCCTAAATGAATATTAAGTCAACATGTCGGTTCTGTATTAAATAAGTATGCAACATTATTCTTATGCTCGGCAACTAAAGTACTATGTATATTCCATTTAAAATCACCTGCTTCAAAGTGGTGGCATCTACTTCTAAGTGATAACATCCTAAAGCTTCAAGCCTCCATGACTCGAACTATAGTTGGCCCCACTAACAGCTTACACTCAGAGTCATACTTGTGTCATACTTGACCAAGCTACGCCTCTGAAGTAGGACTATGGTTAATGGAATAAAGAATAACCAAAATATACTTGTATGACCAATCCACTTTTATTACGTCCACTTTTTTTTATAAAATACCATTAAAAATCAACCATATAAACAACATAACTATATTATATACAAAAACAAACTCTGATTTTTTCAGTATGTCATATGTTTATGTCAAAGACCTAATTCAAGTCTTTGTTTATGTCGACTACAAAGTTGGCATCTATAAAAAAATACTGTATAAAGCCAAAATCTCGATGATTAATGTGATCAATGAAAAGTATACATATGATTACTAATCATTCCACAAAACAAAATATAATCTAAATCCATTTATACAAATCTCATAAAACTTAACCCTTAACAATTTAAAAAGCAATAACCAGCTATATCAGTATAATCTTTGTCGGCAAAAAATCATTTAACATTTTAGACAGTCAAAAAGCATTCTTTTGTTGATGCATGGGTATGGGCCCTATGTTTGACTTTCAACCAGCCATTTCACTAAAACTATTACAATGCAAAAAACTGTGATAGAAAGATGCTAATTTAAGGTCAACACTAAGTTACATAACGAGCCTCTAAGTGCGTTCTGATTTGTATATAATAAAGGTCAAAATAAACTCTAGGTCGCTAAACTGAACTTGATTTTGAATTATACACATTAAAATATGCAACAAAATGTTTCTTGTCAGTCTTAAATGCTGGTATTCATTGAGCAATAGTGTATGTACTATATGGTAATGTAGTATTTTGATGATAGCTATGATGATAAAGAACTCGATTTAATAGATAATAGATAACTAGAGCTGTCGCTATTTGGCAGACTAATAAATCCCCCTGCAAAGGGCCATAATTCTAGCCAAAATCATTGAAGTGTGAATTAATTTCTTCATGCACATCTACATGTTTAGGTTGTTATCTGTTTAAGTTTGAAGAAAATCCTGCCAAAACTATAGGAGAAGTTGCGTCCACAAGAACTGTTCACTATATATTACAAAGTGCATAAAAGTACAAAGGGCCTTAATTCTTGCAAATATCATCACAGGGCAAATACTTTGCTTTAAGCACATTAACATGTCAAGGTTGTTCATCTGTGAAAGTTTGAAGGAAATCGTGTCAAGTTGAGTTGTTTTCACTAGAACTGTTCACTGTATATTACATAGTGAAAACAAGACTGCGTTCAATAAACGCTTATGCCCCCTGTGGAAGCCTTGTCCATAAATAAGTCTAAGTCCAAAATTAGGTCAAGGTGAAGGTCAAAATGGGGTCAGGTGATACAGGTGTGTGGAGAGTGTTCATATACAACATCCATGCAAGTTTGGAAGCTTTGTAGCAAGCCATAATGATGCTAGAAGAAACGGTCAATTTGGGTTAACCAGGACGGACGGACGAACGGACGGACGGACAGGTGAATCACTATATGCCTCCCAATCTATCGATACGGGGGCATAAAAAGAACAAAGGGCCATAATTCTGACAAAAATCATAGTAAGGCAAATTCTAACTCGCACGTGTATAATGACAATAACTGTTTACAAGCTTAACCTTTAAGGCACTTGTGTCACCCATCTACTTCCAACATAGCAGTTGGGTCAAATTGTGATATGTGACGGTCAGTTCACATGTCCAGTTTTCCTGTAATTAATTATAAACCAGTACTAACTTGCCATTCTGCAAACAACTGACAACATATCCACCTGTGGATGATATGACTGTAGCCAATATGACAGAATCTGGACCTATCCACTATGTAAAACAATTTGGCTGAAAGGTTTGCCTTAAAGACACCTAGAACCACTCCGCCAAAGAAGACTTGGTCGTTATTTTAATACAATAAAGTGTCATAATGATGCTAACTGAAGCAACATAAATTAACATACAGTGTACATTATTACAGGTAAATATCACAGTCGAAATGGATAAACTTCGGAGTACATCACATGTACAGTCAAAATGGATAAACTTCGGAATACATCACATGTACAGTCAAAATGGATAAACTTCGGAGTGCATCACATGTACAGTCAAAATGGATAAACTTCGGAGTGCATCCCATGTACAGTCAAAATAGATAAACTTCGGAGTGCATCACATGTACAGTCAAAATGGATAAATGCAGAGTGCAATGCATCCATTGTATCGCTGGTAAAGCCTTCGTCCCACTGAGGAATCAACATTGGCGATGTTCTACCGATTTCTTCGATACAACCCGAATCATCACATTTACTTCCGATATCAAAAATTGTTTCATGGACACGATGGACATGTTCTCGATGTCCTGATAACTCATTTATTTCAATCAGGAGTACATCGCCGAGGCAAAATATGCTCAGTGGGACCTAGGCTAAAATTTAAGTGATACCAAATTATAAACCCCAAATGACAATTTTTACAACAAAACATTTTACATTTAACAGCAACCTGCTTTAAGCAGCTATATCTGATATGTTCCCTGTCTGACTTTAGACCAGGCGGACAAAAAATTGTTATTATGCTAAACTAGAGTCCATCCAGGATAATGTGATAATGACCAGGTGTGATCAATGAGTAGGTATGCTAGATGTAATGACATTAGAATGACGTTTGGTCAGTCTCGCCATAGTGGTGTAACAATTTCTATATGAGTTTTTACCAAATATTTCTTTGGAGTTGATGGTATTTTAAGTTTGGCATTTGCAATACACCAATCTATTATCTGGCAAGATTACAGCTACATTTTGTATATTGTTTCAGTAATAAACATTTCAGAGCACTTTTGGTAACTTTTTGATCTTCCCTTGTTTGAACGTAAACGTGAAAAGTCAATAATTGGAAAATACATTTAATAGCATTATGGTAATAATTTGCTTACGTCCATTTGCGTACAGTACTTCACATTATCCTGTATGGACTATACTACAGAAGTATAGTCCAGAGAATTTGACACAACTCTCGACCTTCTATTAGCATAATTTCACAGCTGATTTATTATTAATATTTATAACCCTGGTTGTATTTTCATAAGCGGGAAGTATCTCGAAGATGCTCGAGGTGTAATATACCAACACGACCGATATTGCACAATTTGCTTGCGATAATTTATATATTCAACACAAGAACCTTGTAATATATTCATGCATAAAGGTCATGATCATGTCAAATTCTCCATACTATAGTAAGAGAAGATATTGCACATAGTGTTCATCATGGCTATTTCTTCAAATATTCTGGTAAGTTATTGCTAGCACATCGAAATCCGAGATTATGAGCTGAACTGTCTGCTGTGTTCTGACTTCTTGCCTCGCATCTGTATCTGTAGCAATACGACTGAAAAATACAAAAACAAGGTTTAACCAATTTGGTTTGCAGCTATTTCGCAACCAGGCATTACCGTAACCATTTATTTTCTGCTATTTCGTAACCATATTTCGGCTGGTTCGTAACCGACCTCAAAAAAGCTTGAAATATAGCTTGTATTCATTCCGTAAATATTAACGAATTTATAAATACATTGTAAATATCAAACTATTTTAACACCTTTAAATCACATTTCTACGATGATATAAGCCATATATATAATAAACTTATATTAATAAAAGCAATAAATCGGCAGTGGTTACAATTAAGCTTGATTACAAAATGACCTGTATACACCGATTCTTATTCATTTACAGTACAACCTCTCAAGAGCAGTCCTCCATAGAGCAACAACATATCTATAACAACACATTCAAAATTTCCTTAAACCAATATTTACTAAAAATGTAACCTCTGTAGAGCAACAACCTCTGAACAATGGCCAATGTTTTCAGCTCCAAAAGGGTGCTGCTCTACAGAGGTTGTACTGTATTATCCCTTTTTAAACTATTTATACTAGTAGCATTCTTTTCTGAATAAATGACAGGTAAAACTTTTAAATCATGTGTAATTTTCACAAGTTGGATCAATACATTGCCAAAACTATTCCCTAATTGCATGGTATGTAAAATCAGGATTGCATTTGAAATGTTCATGAAATACGAATTAAACCTAGATGTAACTAAAATCAATGGAACCAGCTACGAATAGTATCATTGTTTACATTATGCAGATTAAGTGTATTGCAATAATGCAAACATTGAAATACCATAAAAATTGGGTTTTCAAAGAAGGGACATAACTGTGTTGAAACTTTGCACAAGTCATAACAATCCCACTATTGATAAACATTTGTTACCAGTCCCATGCTCATAGCTTAATTACTTTTAGAGAAATCCTTGGGGCATCTGTAACATTGATTGTGAAACTATCATATTTGAGGATAGAAAAATTCCCCCCATTCAAAAATGTATAGGCATTAACAGTAAAGATTGGCTCATTCTTGTGATTATTTTTCAATAAGCCATGCATGCCGAGCATAGCCTTTATTTGCCAGTCAGCTTTCTGCTGAAATATGGCAGGCGTATGAGTGCCTCCATGCGTATTTGAACCTGGTCGCAAGATTAGGCGCAAGTGCGCTAACCATTGAGCTACGAAGGTACAATTGCTGTAAGATTGACCAGGTGCCCAAAGCATATACATGTATATGCAATATACGTAGAGGCTGAATTCCACTATCTTACACTTAATAAATAGGTTATTCCTTTATACAGTTTGGTTAAGACACAAGTATATATTGTATGATTCAGTAAAAGACAAACCTTATGGCACATAAATGATCCACCTTTCTTCACTTTATCCGTACCTGTAGATGGTCCGCTCTGTGAACAAATACAGCAGGAATATTGATAACTTTTTATCACTCACGAATGTCACATTACTAATCTATTCATGTTACGCTGTTGGTGTTAGTTTGTGTTTTGACAGAGCCAATCATAAGTGCCTTGTCATTTAGTTTTTTCTTTGCAAGATTGGTCAATGACATCTAACTTCAAGGGAAGAGACTGTTGGTGATTGATGCAAGGTATAGAGGTGCAATACCTTAGCAGTTGGTTCTTCAATGTGCTTGGTGAACATCACCGATACACACGAGACTACCTCTGTGTTACCAATCAGTTCATCTCTAATTGGGTGGGAAACACTGAAGAGAGTTTCAGAAATGACCAAATGAATCAAGAAACAAATCAGGGACCTCTTGACATATAGTAAAGAGTTCTACCCACTCCACTATAGTATCACCCACTTCATGTTAGAACAATTACTGTATTCATAAAATACACACACTGGATATGGAAATCTTAAAGCTCTGGTCAATACTGACAGTAACTATATGTAGTGACCGGTACACATTTTCCAGCATTTTCAAATCCCAGCGTATATACTATAGCTATATACAGTAGATGGTAAGTAGTTGAAAATCTGAGCATTCCTTGCAGCCTAATCTAAGTTAGATTATCTAACTATACCCCAACAACCAGTAAGAAAACCTGAAAACAAAGTGAAACAATAAACAGAAACAGTTAGAAACATACAATAACTTACTGGATTTGTTTTAGAATCTTTACTATGTTCTACTTCCCAAATATCTTGTGTCCATTCCCAAACATTGCCAATAATATTCTTCAATCCATACTTATTCTGTTCTGGAAACTCTGTGACCTACAAACACCATTAAAATGCGAATTTCCGACATTTACCATACAGTAAAGATTGATTTACAGTTGACTATTGTAACTATCGCTCAGAACGACTGGTCAACTCTTACTATGAGGGTACACCAGATTTTCAAATAAAATATTCAAAGAATTCACATGACAGTCACAAAGAGTACAAAATATTTTAGTTTAAACGTGTTAAAGACTGGAGCTTGAGTGTAACAGTGTATACATACTGGAGCAGTGCCTGGAAACCCATCATCTGCTGTGTTCTCCTTTGGAAATTCACCATGCCATATATTCATCCAATGTTTGCCTTTGGGATTTTCTGCATTTCCCCAAGCATACAATCTGAAATAACAGTTAATAACTTATTTAACCATTTCCTCCATACATTCATTTCAATGGAAACTACATGTAGTCAGATTAAAGATGAGCTAGACCCATATGCAGCTTTTTTTTAGAAAAGTATCAATAATTGTCTCCCTTGGTAAGTTGCCTTGTAAGTCTATTTCCGTAAGAGATGTTTGTAAAACATGTATGCCCCCATAGCAGCCCAATAGTCAGAAATGGTAACGGTTTACCATAATATTGTATAGATTAAGTAGAATTACCTTCCTTCTAGACCACCTCTACAGGCATACTCCCATTCTGCTTCTGTTGGTAGACGTTTTCCTGCCCACTTACAATATTCAACAGCATCATTCCAAGATATATGTAACACTGGGTGATCCATCCTACAAACATACAATTACATTTTAAGTTACACACCCTAAATGTAGTTATTACTGTTTTAACTGACCTGCCTTTTAGCCTAGGTCCCACTGAGCATTTTTTACTTCGGCAATGTATTCCCGATTGAAATAAATCAGCTATCAAGACATCGGGAACAGGTTCCCCGTTGTACAAGGGGAAGCTTTGGGGAAGTCATGAGGCAATTTGTGCTAAAGGAAGGAATTGTGATGAATTGGGTGGTATCTGAAGAAATCAGGAGATCATCGCTGATGTGGAATTCCTCAGCGTGACCTAGGCTTTAGCTTCACAAAGTTATTCATCAAAACTGTGTACTGTGTGACACAATTGAATTGTGACTCATGATTCTTTTCGTTTTCTTTAATGTACCATAAGAATGCTACAATACACACCTGATAGAACAAGACAGAATTATCAAGAGTCTAGGCCCCGATCTCCCTAAGCATCTGAATCTGAGCAATATTTCATCTTAAATATTGGCATGTGTCTTTAAGATAATTTCCATGTGATTTAAAATTAGCATCAGTAAACAGACATGTTATACTGAGTTTATTACAGTAGAATTCCAAGATCTGGAGCTACAGATTTCTCTCTAATTCCCACTCTGATCTTAGCAAATCTCAATTTGAGATGAGATTTCTTCTTGAGATGCTTCAGGAGATCAAGGCCAGATCAATGTCGCCACAAATTATACAGCAAAATTGTGTAAACAAACACTCAAAATGAATTCTTATTAAGTCAGGGCGTAACCTGATAGAACAACCAATGAACACAAAATTATCATGAGTTCAGATCAATGTCGCCACACTTCACAATTAGTAGACTAATTAACAAAGTTATTCAGCAAAAATGTGTAAACAAACACTCAATACAAATTCTTATTACAGGCAAGTCAAGACTAAAGTTGTATGATGTGAATGAAACATAATAAAACAAATCAATTTTGTACAAGCACTAGAGTGTGAGGTAATCCTCAAAGCCCTTGTCTTGTTCATTATCAGAAAGTTGGCAATTCAGTATGAGTTCAAATCTGAACTAATCAATGCGAAATTATTCTTTCCATTGTGCAGTGTGAAATGAAAATTAGTAACTATTTTTACAATTAACAAGTCATTAATAATTGCAAACAATACTGAAGTTCCCTACCGGTTTAAACCCATAACCTTTAAATTATTTTCAAGGTTTCTGGTGCCATAGCAACCAAAATTTTTGTCAGAATCAAAAAGTAGTTTGATGTGAATAATCTCCTTATTGGCACTTACCCACATACCAAGTTTCATAAACATAGCATAGAAACTGTTTGAGTTATGTCAGGATCCAGATTTTTGATATACAGACAGACGGACTGATGGACGGACGCAGACAGATGGAGGGCAAACCTATAGTCCCCTTCGGTTGAAAACCGGTAGGGGACTAATAAGCTGTTTGTTCTCAACCATTCATATAGTTATTTTTGTACTCATTCATATTGTAATATGTAGGGTACAGTATAATATGCCTAGTCGAGACTGTCGTTGATATTACATAGCTTGAAACTATTGTAGAATCATGATTTTTCGAGGGAGTTAAATTTGAGTTGATTTCGCTGTTGAACTTGACCACGAAATTTTAATCCCCACAATTAATTGACAACCCCAATACAGAGAATAGGTTAACCCTTCCAAGTTTTGTAATCAACAAACTTACGACCCCACGAAAATGCATTTTCATCAAAATCCACGAAATTTAATACCCACAAGAATTTGTGATTTTACAGTACCTCTTAATGTATCTGGAAAACCACAACACCATTACTTGCTTAAGTCAGCTAGGAGTTTTGACAGATGGTATATATTAAAAAATTATAATAATATAATATTCATTTTACCTCTTCTTGATATCTGTGCCTGGTCCTTCAGGATGTTTCCAGTCTGCCCCATCTACAGGTACCCACCATGGGGCTGCTGCAACCTACACATTAAACAGCATAACTATAGTTGACAGTCAAGTACATGTAGTAAGAGATAAATGTAAAACATTGGATTGAAAAAAAATACAAAAGAAATAAATAACATTCTACTTCTGTCCGTCAGAATACACAGTCCGTCTGAATACACAGTCCGTCTGAATACACAGTCCGTCTGAATACACAGTCTGTCTGAATACACAGTCTGTCTGAATACACAGTCTGTCTGAATACACAGTCTGTCTGAATACACAGTCCGTCTGAATACACAGTCCGTCTGAATACACAGTCTGTCTGAATACACAGTCTGTCTGAATACACAGTCCGTCTGAATACACAGTCCGTCTGAATACACAGTCCGTCTGAATACACAGTCTGTCTGAATACACAGTCTGTCTGAATACACAGTCTGTCTGAATACACAGTCTGTCTGAATACACAGTCTGTCTGAATACACAGTCTGTCTGAATACACAGTCTGTCTGAATACACAGTCCGTCTGAATACACAGTCTGTCTGAATACACAATCTGACCTTACCAGGCTTCGCCAAAAGTTTTTCAACTTGTCAGTCCTAATTGATAAAATGAGAGAATGTTTCCTTTTGTCTAATAGATAAATACAGGATTATCTGTCAGTCGGAATCAAAATTTGTCAGTCAGCCTGCCTTACACACAAGTCTGCCAGAATACACAGTCTGATTGAATACATAGTCTGACCTAATTCAAAGTCAATCTGGATACAAAGCCTTACCTGATACACAGTCTGACCTAATTCACAGTCTGACCTAACACAAACTGTATGAATATACAATCTGACGTTACACACAAGTCTTCCAGAATACACAGTCTAACTGAATACACAGTCTGTCTGAATACACAGTCTGACTTCATGATTAATCAATGTACATTATAGCATAAAAACGGTGATTTTGCTCATACGTTAACGGGATGAAAACCATGCGTAAACATAAAGATTCACGCGCTGTTAACGTCCAGTTTTATGTATGCTGATTTCAGGGCCGCGCCGGCAACTATAAACGTTATACTGCGTCATACTAACAGTAATTCTCATTTTATTTCTTAGTAATTATTTCTAAATAATTAGTTTTCTATAGTATTTAAATTATAAATTGCAGCAAGCATGTTATAACATATGCAGAGTCCCTCGGCAGCGTTGGTGCCCTCGCCCTGGCGGGCTAGGGCACCAACCGTCCCTCGGGACTCTGCAGATGTTATAGCCCGAAAAAGCATGCGTTAACCCTACAATCTGTCTGAACATTTGAAAACGTACCGCTTGTGTAATTTTTTCCAAAATTTTTTCATCAACAAATGTCTCCATCACAAAAGAGTTTCCAAAAGACTCTGCCTGAAAAAAAATAGATTGCATCAAATACTATGATATTTCTTATATACCTTATATACATGTATCTTCATTATGTAGGTTATAATAAATGACAGACACAGTCAATCAACTTAAATTGTGTGTTGAATTCTGATTTTCTGTTTTAAAGATTTGTAATTCCATTTACAAGGACTATTTTCTTGCATTTCTATTAGCTTCAATGAAAATACATGTTTTAAAGCTTTGTGTCTACAGTAATTCAATAATATGTGTGCATCAAGGATGCACAGGTGAGGCATACATGCAAGATTTCCAAGATCATTCATGAGTTTCCCGCAAATTGAGAAAATCCCACGCATTCATACAAAACCGAGTAAACATCAAGTTTATATTAAGAGTTTTTTCACTTCGCTCATAAATTTCCGGTGACAAATTGACAATTAATCAACCGTTACATGTCATCACATAACAAAACTTAATGACACCTCAGGAGAGTGGTCACTTCAATATTATAACAATTGATATTTGACCCTAAACAGGTATCATAAATGTTACCATAACGACAACATGTGCAGTCAGCAGTTAGTTTGGTAACTAACAAGTATTTAGACTCTGAGTAAATAAGACATGAACAGTCTTCGAAATTAGCTTTTCAATTGTACTAGCCAGTCGGGCGGGTTACTTGCAGAAAAACACCCGCCCAAATTTAAAAGTACCCGCCCGACAATTTTTCTACAAAATGTACTGATGGGCTCATACATCAATAAACTAGCAAAAAGTTCAAGTTTGGTGACAGATATGGTGTGTAGGAGTTCATTAACTGAATCAGTATTAGTATTGCAGCTCCATTTACTTCAATTTATAACTGTAACCAAATTATAAAGAAATTAAATTTGATCGTAAGTTTACGAAATCCGTAAGTGCTTTGATAAAACAGTACACAGGAGCGCAATACAGACAGAGGGAAGTAAGAGACTGGAACCTTCTACAAACTAGTCCCTCGATGTATTTCAGAGGCCACGACATTTTACTTCAGTATTTGTTTACTTTTTACCGGAAACGAAAAGAAAAGAAATATTTACGAATAGAAATTATTTTTAAAACGGAAAGTCATTCGAATCGACAGAAATGTAGTTACGAAAACCAAGTGTCTGGGGGAGGGCGCCCTCTGGTGGAAACTATTTTTAGACGATACGTCAAATAGCTTGTGATGTTGTTTAGGCTATTTTTAGCCTCGTAAACAGATTCCGGATTTCCGACAAAGATGATGATTTTTCGAGAGTGTAAATATGTATTTTTAAACGTTTTAGGCAAATTGCATTGGTTTTTTTTACTCGCCAAGTCGGGAGACGTTAATGGAGAATGTTACACGCCCGAATCGAAATTCACCCACCATGGCGATCAGGCGAGTCCTAATTTTGAAGACTGATTGAACATACTTGAAGGTGACATTAATATGTTGATTACATAATGAAAATGATCACAAATATTAGTTTAGATCGCATGAATGGTGTAATCATACATGTAAAAGAAGTGAAAACGGCATATAAACTTCATTAGTTTAAGTTGATAGTTTGAGCAAGGAAAATCTCCTTCAAATGGTTCTTCGGAACTTGGCATGTAGGCAAAGTAAAAAAAACCCTGATATCCTTATGGCTAAACTCATTTCTAATCCGCAGCAGAGACTAATCTGGAAATTCTGGAAAACTGACTTTAACCTATAACGTCAATATTGAAAACAGAGCAATAGAATTACCTCAGTTTTATAACCTGTTGCATCCACAAACAATTCAAACTCGGAATTGCTAACTTCATATTTATCAAGGTAGAATTTACTCAATGTTACTTTTCTTGCTGGTCCTTCTCCATCAGCTATGAACACCGGCTTATTTGTTCCCATCAAATAACTACCTTCCGGGATAAGAACCATCTCATTTGTTCTCTCAAATGAACTCTCCATTTGATTAGGAGTTTTTGAGTATTTCTGTTTTTCATGATCATCAGTTTCAGGCGATGTGATAGTTTCAGAGTGTTGTCGGTTCGTTGAACAACCACAAGAGCTTTCCTTTTCCTTTGTATCATCTTTAGAGTCACATTCAGTCGATGACACTTGGTGAATAACTAAGAAACATGTAAAAATGAAAAATAAAACAAATACTTGAAAGGGCGCCGCCATTTTGGACACGTTTACTTTCTCCAAAAGTGAAGAGTAACACAAACGACCTTGACCTTATATGATAAACAATTACACCGGCATTTAGTATTTACAGGTATTTTGTTGCGTTTAACTCGGTTTTAAGTATTACAATAGTTAATTACACAAAAATACGCTTTTATGAGCCTACTGATTGTCTTCGTGAAGCATGTCAAGACGTCCGAACCAAATTTAGACGGCCCAAATAAAAAACGCCCTCCCTACAAACGTCCCCATTTTTAACCAAACCGTCCCCAAATGGAAAATGTTGAAAACGTCCCAACTTATAACCTTACAGTAACATTCCCATTACTGTGCCAGCTAGTGTCTCGTACATATAAATACATGTGTATGAAATTGATTGATGATAAACAGGCGCGTAGCTAGCCCATAATCATGTGGATTCACTATTGAGCTAGGGGGTCGGGGCATGCTCCCTCGGAAATTTTTGAAAACAATGGTGTAGTCTGGTGCATTTGGAGCGTTCCCGAGGTGCTTTATTTAGTTCTATCAACGTAATTTTTAGAATCATCAATTTGTTGATCAACGCTAAAATTGGCCGAGTACTTCTCTGTGTAAAAGAAAGCTAACAAATAAATCAAACAAATGTACATCTATGCGTCCCATTTTCAATAATTATGTTCACATAAGCTTCAGATATGCTCATTAAAGTCTAGTTGCCCGTCCCTTTTCAGGGCAGCAAAGTTCTCTCTGTATGATAACATTGTCAACCAATGTCCATATGACTGTAGCTACTAGTAAGCGAAAATGGCAGTCCAGACCTACGTTCAGTGGTTATGATAGATCGCATATTTATCACATAACTTGCGGTCCAGGAGTGCCGTAAAGCCGTTACGTAAATATCGTTCGGCACTCCCAGACTGTGCAATAAATATTTAAATTAGCTTGACGTTACGTTAGCCAATCCATGCATTGATCCGTCAATGACGTCAGGATAATATCAACGTCGTCATGACGTCGCGCTCATTGTACCGCTGAATTTTGGCTGAAACATATGCAGCGTACATCATCCTTTTGAACAATAATGAGCGTTTGCTGAGGTTATGTGATAAATAGAATCCTACATTCGTGCTCATTACATACGAGTTTTATTAAACTCGTCGACAAAAACAATATGACACTCGGCAAAGCCTCGTGTCATATCATTTTGTCCACTCGTTTAATAAAACTCGTATGTAATGAGCACTCATGCAAGATCCTCTATATTTTACACTTCTTATAATACTAAATCTACCTCTCAGCTTATATATAAAAGGCTCTGGAGACCCGTATGGTGATCAAATCAAAGGAACGGTAAGAACAGTGACCTTTTCTAGATTTCCGAGAGGCGATCGGTGCATGGGAACGATGCCACGGTGTCGTTGATGGCGAGCTGCTTTTGCTTTGAAGGCTCTATATACTGCGATTCAGCCATGGCCAGAGCTTTGCCGTACTTCTCATAGCGGCGCCTTTTATCCTAACATGCGAGGAATCTAGCGCTCCGTAACTGCTTCAACTAAGTCGATGTTTTGCTTCTGTGACAGTTTATTCAGTGGTCACGAACCCAACAGCAACTATGCAAAGAGACGATAAAGGTGAACCTCTGGATGTTATGCCTATAGGTGGAATCGCCTTCTCGCTCTAGATAGCACTTCAGTTGTAGGCTATGTATAGTGGGGTAGCCGTTTTAAAATGGAAGACTGAGTCCGCACGACTGGCCCATCACATAGTCTATGCAGGCGGGATCGGTCCATCATTTCTTCTCTAGCAACCGCGTAGTTTCCTATATTTTCTTGAAAGACGTTTTGCAGATTACCGATTTGCTGCACTGAGTTGAGCAAGTTTCTAACGTGTACTTCTCCGCAGGCGTACACGCATAATCCATTGATTCAAGTTATGGACTTTGTAGTTAACATTGCTTGTGAAACTAGTTGCTGGCACCTTTACCTGGTCACACGTCGTAATGACTCTTAATGAACTTCATAACTTGAGATTCCCTCTTAATTAAACCAAACGAAATCCTATACGCGGTTGTACTGGGGTGATTTGGTTAACGTCAAAGACTACTGCAACAACTACAGTCTAGTATGGTAGGTTGGTAGTGTAAGACACCAGTACAGCTTATAAAAGTAGCAAGAGAAACACAGTCTTGCGTAAATAACCGGTTCGATATGTCTGAGGATATCACAATGTGAATTCTATAGAAATTTGGAATACAGACACGACAAAGAAGGAAAGCGTTTAAAGTGAATTATTTTCCTTAAAAAATATATTTGTCAGAATCATGTGGATTCAGCTGCGTACTCGCGTATAGGTAGCTACGCGCCTGATAAATATCAGTTTCACTTGAACAATTTCTTGACTTTGGGGCATTTATCACTGTTTATTTTTTATGGGTATTTTAAACAACTATGTAACTGTTACCATGGCAACCAAATTGAAAATTCGTATCAAAGATCAGTTTCAATTCTTAATATCATTCTATGGACGCACACTTAATTTCGATTACTATTTTTGAAATAAAAGTTTTTTTCCATTTTTTGGCAAAAAGAAATATCCGTTGCCATGGTTTTAAGCACATTTCGTTAAAAATTGCCGTTTTTGTAAATTACTTAAACTGGTGATATCACATTATTATTTTCACAGGATTTGGTCATGGGCCATTTTTTTACCCTTCGTGGCTCACTATAACTTCAAGTTCAAAAGATTAGTTGCTTAGACAAATAGGGTAGGTATGTCGGAAAATGTTGAGGTATTTTTTGCTTGAGACAGAGTGTCTACGCCTAAAAAGTACCGAGTAATAAAATGCAAGACACATTTAACTCTATCAGCTATCTTTACACAAGAATTATTGCCCTTTTTGAATTCTATGTTTTTGCATAAATTGTGTTTTTTGACTTTGTTACTTATGACAATATTTCCTTTTTATTTGGAAATAAATTCAGATGAGGGACTGTGTTCGACTGAGACTGTCCTATATGTGAGGTCATTTCGACTTTATTTTAAAAAGATACAGCTTAAGGAAAGGGAGATAATTAATTAAAGGAACCGGGGAGACCGGCTTGTCCATCCAAGGTATATATTATGAATCAGTATTTAATTATTTGGGTAGGTAGGTCTGTTTGGTGTTAAAAAACTCAATTTGCTTTGTTGTGGTGTCTCTAGAGTGACTGGAGTCTAAGCCCCCCTTACACCCCATTAGGGGGAACTGCCCCTACAACTCCTGATCACACACTTGCTGTTCCCAGACCCTTGACAGCAATGTGACGCTTACTGTATCCCTCCCCTTTTGACAGGGGACTATAAAAGCATATTATTGAATATTTTGTCTTTCATGGTACAGAGTGTATAATTCATATATATGTGTGTACTCTTCCTGGGGTGTAGCCAGGCTTGAATGGATGATACGCACAAAAACCTTGAAGTGGGTGGTAGGGATGGTGAGTGCCTCATGTTCGACAATCATTGAGATTATGGATTACCTGGAATATTGAATGATTTGAAGGGTATAACAGGATGGCTACATATATTTTATCGCAGTGGGGTGGATTTGGGAGGGGTGTTCCCTTCCGTAAAAGGTTTGTGTTCAATTTTTGAATAAAGATGGTGAAATTTCTTGGTAAGAAAATCTAACTTTGGGATTAAAAGGACAGCACCCCAGATCTTTACTTTAATTTCATTTTTTGACTGTATTTATGTTTTTACATTTTTTATATTGATGTTATGCACTTGCATAAGTGCGAATAGCTGGCTATGTCCCTGACTTCGTTTAATATTATAGGTACTGTAATGAACTATAGATATATAATATTATAATGATATTAAATTTCCTATTTAGGTGTATAAATACCCTACAAAGATCATGTCTACAGCTACTGGAATTTCAAAGGATGGCGGTTCAACTGTTAACAATTGGGGCATGCTAGAAGACTCAGAACAGTATGGTCGTCATGGTGATACAAAACATGATTATAAAGTTATAAGTTACCAAACATCAACTACAGAATACACAGATTATCAGCATGCATCACATGGAATGCTGTTTGCACATAATGACCAAGTGTTGTGGAAACTGTATGCCAACAGAGCTGCTATATTGGTGATCATGTCTTTTATATCTTTTAGGCAATATGATTAATTATTATTCCATTCACTAATAATAAAATGATTCTTTTGACAACAGCATTAAACAGTATCATACATGTATTACCTCCCTTAACAACTACATATACCAGAAATATATTCTATAAATAAGACCATCAGATCTGCAATCATATTTATAACACAATTTTAAAGTCAGTTTTCTCCATTTTGCTGTTTAGACCAAGCTGACCAACCCAGTACTTAAGACGTCTACATGCAACTTGGCTAAAAATGTTTCAGACTTGAACGTATTGACTAAAAGGCACTGTTATTTTATTTAAATATACAGGATATAGTTCGCACAAAGTATTGCTACAATTTGTTAAGATTAATCAGATGGCTGTCACAGGGTTGTTTAGGCCCTTGATTGTCATTAAGCCTTAGGCTTCCAGTTCAGAAAAAAGTAATTTGTTCTTAGTGCAAAATGCTATGGAATTATAATTTCAGATGTCTGTCATTGTGAATTACCGGTATAATTCTCTCACTATACAGATGCAGCTACGTTTTGATGGTATCCTAGGATTTCCTGGTGGACTTGTAGATCCTGGAGAAGATCCAGTGTTTGGGCTGAATCGAGAAATGCAAGAAGAAATAGGACTTGACCTAGACAAATATAGCTTCTCTGACATCAATCATGCTGTGACTTTCTTGCATGAAGAGAAACGTCTAATTCTACATTTTTTCATAAAGGAAGTGACTTTAAGTGAATTCAAATCCATAGAAGAAAGTTGTGTTCATGCACATGAGTATGGTATCGAGGTGTGTATAGGCACAGGTACTTGCATAATTTAAAAAAAAAATTGAAAACAGTTTCATGCCTACCAATAAAATATACTTTAATACAGGCTCTCTGTATTTAATTTTTTTTTTTTTTTAATTTTTGTTCAATTTATTTTCTTTTTTTTTAAATTATGCACGTTCCTGTGGTATAGGTTACAGTTACCGGTACTGCCTATCTGATTTCATATTTAAAATTTTGTTGGGTTTACAAAATAAATGATATATCATATTATAGGCCGACGTGTGACATTCTGTCCTCGGTTTAATTGACAATATCAATATTACACACACAGACATGTGATATTCATATATTAATTGCTGATAAAATATTTTCTGTGTTCTTATGTCACACAAAACATCAATGGTTTGTACATGAAATTACTTGTTTTCTATTTTCAGGCATTGGGATGTATACGACCGCCGTTATTTACAATGGGAGATAATCTAAGAGGATTTCCATTGTTTTTACGCAACCAGTTTGCTGGCAATGCTAGAGAAGAACTTCTATTTGGACTATTACATACTAAACTAATGTCACAAGAAGAAATTAATGTTGCTGTTAATGCTGCAGATAATGTTAAAGCCAAGTTGAAACAAGGACAAAATTTCAAATTTAGTTGAATACTGTACTTCAAAGTTAACATGTCTTGGACCAAAGTTAACATGTCTGGGACCAAAGTTAACATGTCTGGGACCAAAGTTAACATGTCTGGGACAAAATTCAATTTAGTCTATATACTAATTTATTTAAGGTCAATTGTGAATCAAGTTTTTCTAACTTATATTTATCACTCTCGACACCTCATTCCTTATGTTATACATCACCACAAGGGTATTATCAATTTTATTTGAGTAATTCTTAGTAAAATATTGTGATCATCAAAATGTTTCAGTAGTCGTGCACTTTAGATAAAGATTGTGGAAGATACTATGTGGGAATCCTTTTCTCCGCACATGTTTACTCGATAGTATATTTTGTTGAATTCTTCTCATGAACAGTAGGTGGTGTGTTCTATTTGGACTCTGTAAATATAATATGGTAGTTTCAGGTAATTGCTTGTGTTAGGATATTGTGTGACCTTGTGGTCTCCAAATGACTAAAATACTTTTGGTGGGACTCAAGACCCCAAAATATTAAACTTTTCTTAAAATCGTTTTATTGATCAGTCAAGCAGAATTAAACTGCTCAAGATTTTAAAATAAGGTGCTACCTTCATTTTATGAATTTCATGTGATAAAAAGAATCTATAACACCTATCATCAATTCATATAAACGTTTACTGATCTTTTTAAGAAAAAAAACAACCTTTTTCAGAGCTCATTTCATAAAAGTTGATGTGCATTGACAACTTGTGATAGATCCTATATTATATATTTTGTAAAATATTATGTTGACGAACATGTGCCACGTCAGTCTTGGTCAGCCTGGCAGTGTACTCTGGTAATCAATATTGGACCACTGTAAACCTATTGTTCTATCTGGGACCGATGTCTCTTCTCAATGATACACTTCTTAGTTGTATATAGTTATAATTATCACCATGTGATAACAGCTATCATGTTAACTATGCCATTACTTTTATGTTTGTTTTCAGTTTTCCTACTTTTTCCTAGTTTTTGGGGCCCCGGGCAACACTATTGTTTATAGCCACTCCTATTCAACTTTTTTGTTTTATGTTATGTATGTGATTATGTACACATTTCAACCATGTGACCACAGTTATTATGTTAATACTGCCAAGATTGTTATGTTTGTTTTCAGTATATTGTATTCAATATGCATTTTTAGCTTGACTTTTCGAAAAAAAAAGTCAAGCTATTGTAGTGATGGGATCGTGTGTGTCTGCAGCTGCGACTGCATGCACGTTGTTTAAGTTTATTGTCTGAGTCATGTTCTCAAAGTCTATCTAAGGTATCCACTTGAAACTCCACATAGTTATTCACCATCACAAGGGGAGTCCATACTGACAAGGCTGGTAACCCTGTGACTTATATCAATGAGTTATCAGCTCTTGTTACTCTTTAAATTTTCACTCACAGATAAACAATTAAGGGTACTATCAAGTAGGAGAAAGTCGAGCATCACACACCCGTTAAGAGAATCAATAAATAAATATAACGCGTAAAAACTCACGGACATACGTCAATTTATAGACAAACTACATAACTGACAAACTTTAAATGAAAGCTTCCTGTAAAATAATATGTTGTAAAAAGCCATGTGCATCTATTGTACGATTCTATTTGATCACAGTTTATTTATGAGGAAAAGTTATCATCACAGCAGTGATTGGATGTTCACTTGGGAGAAGTTACCTGAAGAACAGAAGAAAAGAAAAGTAGGTGGTTCTCTTGTTAGCTTGACTATAGTCAACTAATAGGAAGAGATGTTACTGACTCCCTTGTGATTTTGATTTGTGTTAGTGTAAGGTACTGTCAAGGTCATATATCTGAAACCTAACGGCTTAAGAGAATTAAAGGTGCTAAATATGTATACTGGGCATCACTGAAAAGTTACCACTTTTCACGCACGTTAATTAAATTTAATTAACGTGCGTGCACTTATATATACCTCTGTATTTTGTATACATAACATAACATAACTTTATTTATGTTATGTATTTTGTATACAATCAGAGGCCTGTTGGTCTCTGGCGGGCACGAACCAAATATGGTAATATTACGGAAGCGTACGGAAGGTGCCGGACGGAAAGTGCCGAAGTGAGCGTATGGATCCGCCATATTGTTTTCTCGATTAGTTTTCTCGATGAAAGAGGCCTACTGATTTGTATCACTCTGAGGTTTATACGAAGTGCGAAGGGTCATCAACGGTGCGTATTGATAAACAAAATATTGAAATGTGCATATTTGAACACGTTTACATTCAGAACTTTGTGTAAATAGTATTGGCGACCCTGAAAAGTGAGGTGATACGCGGGTTGCCAAAGTTTCGAGGAGGCTTATTTTTAAATGTTTTTATCTGGCTGTTTTTAACCAATCCACCCTTAGATATTAAAGAATTTGATGGTAAACTGTGTGTAGTTGTGATATTTGTATATTTAAGGTTCGGTCATTAATTATCCATACTGTACAACAACATAAAGAATACTATTTTTTTCGTCCCCAAAACAGTTCGACCCAGGGTCCCAGGAATATTTATCTGAAATTAAGAGCTCTTTTTTCAACGTTTTACTAGACCTATATTGCTACATATATTCGGCTGTATCAGAATATTGAACAAGCGATACATAAATGCCTCAGAAGTGTGTGCGAGAGTCGTAATCTGTAAAAGTGAGGATGGGACTTCTGGGGATGAGATTTGGAACCTTCAGAAGTGAGTGTAGGGTGATACTTTTTGAACGTGTATATACATGAAAAAAGTGCTATATAAATATGGTATAATATACTGGGAGTTGGAATCTCCAGTTAGGACGCGAGTCTGAACCATCCAAATAGTTGATGGGAGTTGGAACCCTCAGAAGTGAGGTTGGGAGTTGACATCCTCAGGAATGCGGTTTGGTCTTCTAAGGACAGAAGATGGAACCCTCAGAACTTCTACCCTCACCTCAGAAGGTTCTGATTCCTGCTGGAATATAGTATTTATATGGGGAATCTATGCAGCTAGTTCACATGATCATGCAACAGGGAGATGAAACCTAAAAGATGATCAGTCAAAAGTATAATGGTTGTTGTTTGTTTGTTTATTTGCAGACGACAGAAATCATTTGTTTCTTCCCTGCCAGATCGACCAATGACCTCCTACTTTGAGGGAAGGGACAATAGAGTGACCCAAGAAATCCAGGTGAGCTACCCTTTTTCCGAAAAGACTCCTTATTTCTTTAACATGCTCGGTGTATAGCACTGCATGATTCCCAACTAGTTCATCTCTAGTTGAGTGGGTCCAAGAAGGTGTGTCTGAAATTTCCAGTGCTCAAGCTGAGATTTGAACCTGGTACCACCAGATTGATAGCTTAGAGCACTAACCACTCAGCCACCAGGCCTCCCTCAGTATAATGGTAAAAACATGACAGTTTAATAGTGAAAACATGAAACAATAAAAGTAGGATGGTGAGGACATTGAAATGATCATGTTGAGCACATGAAACAATGTCGAATTTTCATTATCATATTTCGTGTTTTCATCATCCTACTTTCAACTTTTCATCATCAGTGTTTTGTGCTTATGACTCCATCATTATAGTTTAGAGATTTCATTGTTTTGAGATACTTCTATGCAGCAATGGCCCTCACATGACACCATGCTTTACAGACTGTGCTAACCGGGCAGCCCTGTCTAACTAGTATCCTACCTTTCTAAGTCTGACATGACTATTGCCGCATACATGTAGGTTATGGGTTTGAGCCCCGACATCCTTCGCATTTCTCCCTTGATTTAACGAAAGTATGATAGTTATTCTAATGATATTTTCAGATGTGACCGAGAATTATGAGTGACAGCAATGTACCTGGTGTACTTGATGTTGTTATCAATCAAAGAAGTCATCATGAATGATGTAGACTCTAACAAAACAGGATGCATGGTATGGACATGGGATTTTTTAGGTTAGAGAAAACATTAAAATTGACTGACCTACTGATCTACACTCAAAGATTGTCTGACACCCACTGATTGATACTCACCAACTGCCTGATACCCACTATCACTAACTAAACAACTGACAGCATAAAACAAACTGTACAACTACCGACAAAGATTGATGTACTGACACACACACACTGACATCCTGCTGACACATGCACTGACATACTGCTGACACATACACTGACATACTGTTGACAGACATACTGCTGACGCATGCACAGACTTACTGCTGACATTGCACTAATATACGGCTAACACATACACTGACATACTGACTGCTGACACATATACTGACATACTGCTGACACATACACTGACAAACTGCTGACACATGTACTGACATACTGTTGACAGGCATACTGCTGACACATGCATTGACATACTGCTGACACATACACTGACATACTGCTGAGGCCTGCACTAAAATAATGTTGACACATACACTGACATACTGCTGACACATACACCGTCATACTGATGACACATACACTGACATACTACTGACACATGCACTGTCATATTGCTGACACATGTACTGACATACTGCTGACTCATGCACTGCCATACTGCTGATACATATAATGACATCCTGCTGACACATGCACTGACATACTGCTGACACATGCACTGACATACTGCTGATACATACACTGACATACTGCTAACACATGCACTGACATATGCACTGACGCACTGTTAACAGACATACTGCTGACACATGCACTGACATACTGCTGACATATGCACTGACATATGCACTAACATACTGCTGATACATACACTGACATACTGCTGACACATGTACTGTCATACTGCTGACACATGCACTGACATACTGCTGACACATGTACTGACATACTGCTGACACATACACTGACATACTGCTGACACATACACTGACATACTACTGACACATGCACTGACATACTGCTAATAGATTCACTGACATACTGCTGCCACATACTGCTGACACATGTTCTGACATATACACTGACATACTGCTGACACATATACTGACAGACATGCTGACACATGCACTGACATACTGCTGACACATACACTGACATACTGCTGACACATACACTGACATACTACTGACACATGCACTGACATACTGCTAATGGATTCACTGACAAACTGCTGACACATGTACTGTCATACTGCTGACACATGCACTGACATACTACTGACACATGTACTGACATACTGCTGACACATGCACTGACATTCTGCTGACACATACACTGACATACTGCTGATACATACACCGACATATTGCTGACACATACACTGACATACTGATGACACATGTACTGACTGACATACTGCTGACACATGCACTGACATACTGCTGACACATACACTGTCATACTGCTGACACATGTACTGACATACTACTGACACATACACTGACATATTGCTGACACATGTACTGACATACTGCTGACACATACACTTACATACTGCTGACACATACACTGACATACTGCTGACACATGCACTGACATATGCACTGACATATGCACTAACATACTGCTGACACATGTACTGACATACTACTGACACATACACTGACATACTGCTGACACATATACTGACAGACATGCTGACACATGCACTGACATACTGCTGACACATACACTGACATATTGCTGACACATGTACTGACATACTGCTGACACATGCACTGCCATACTGCTGATACATATACTGACATACTGCTGACACATACACTGACATACTGCTAACACATGCACTGACATATGCACTGACATATGCACTAACATACTGCTGATACATACACTGACATACTGCTGACACATGTACTGTCATACTGCTGACACATGCACTGATATACTGCTGACACATGTACTGACATACTGCTGACACATGTACTGACATACTGCTGACACATACACTGACATACTGCTGACACATACACTGACATAATGCTGACACATACACTGACATACTGCTGACACATGCACTGACATACTGCTGACACATACACTGACATACTGTTAACAGACATACTGACATACTGCTGACACATGCACTGACATACTGCTGACACATACACTGACATACTGTTGACAGACATACTGCTGGCACATGCACTGACATACACCGACATACTGCTGACGCATGCGCAGACTTACTGCTGACATTGCACTAATATACGGCTGACACATACACTGACATACTGACTGCTGAAACATATACTGACATACTGCTGACACATACACTGACAAACTGCTGACACATGTACTGACATACTGTTGACAGGCATACTGCTGACACATGCATTGACATACTGCTGACACATACACTGACATACTGCTGAGGCATGCACTAAAATAATGTTGACACATACACTGACATACTGCTGACACATGCACTGACATGTGCACTGACATACTGTTAACAGACATACTGACATACTGCTGACACATGCACTGACATATGCACTGACACATACACTGCCATACTGCTGACACATGCCCTGACATACTGCTGACACATGCACTGACATACTGCTGACACATGCACTGACATACTGCTGACATATGCACTGACATACTGTTAACAGACATACTGACATACTGCTGACACATATACTTAAATACTGACAATAGACATACTGCTGACCCATGCACTGTCATACTGATGACATATGTACTGACATACTGCTGACACATGTACTGTCATACATACTGACATAGTGTTGACAGACATATTTACATAATGCTGAAATATGGACTGACATACTGATGACACATGCATTGCTATACATACTGACATACTGTTGACAGACAATTTGACATAATGCTGAAATATGGACTGACATACTGATGACATATGTACTGACATTCTGCTGACACATGCATTGCTATACATACTGACATAGTGTTGACAGACAATTTGACATAATGCTGAAATATGGACTGTCATACTAATGACATATGTACTGAGATACTGCTGACACATGTTCTGACATACATACTGACATAGTGTTGAGAGACATATTGACATAATGCTGAAATATGGACCCACATACTGCTGACACATGTACTGACATAGTGTTGACATACATATTTACATAATGCTGACATATGAATTGACATATGTACTGACATACTGCTGACACATGTTCTGACATACATACTGACATACTGTTGACAGACATATTGACATAATGCTGAAATATGGACTGACATACTGATAACATATGTACTGACATGCTGTTGCCACATGTACTGACATGTATACATACTGCTGACATGTACAACCTGCTGACATGCCCATACTACTGACATGCCCATACTGATGACTTGTATACATACTACTGACATGTACATACTACTGACATGTACATACTACTGATATGTACATACTACTGATATGTACATACTGCTGATATGTAAACATACTACTGACATACTCATTACACATACTGCTGACATGTCGTACTGCTGACTTGTACATATTACTGATATGTACATATGGCTGCCATGTGCATACTACTGCCATGTACATACTATTTACATGTATATATACTAACATTCTCATACTACTGACATGTACATACTACTGATATGTACATATCGCTGACATGTACATACTACTGACATGTACATACTACTGACATGTACATACTACTGACATGTACATACTATTGATATGTACATACTGCTGACATGTACATACTACTAACATGTACATACTACTGATATGTACATACTGCTGACATGTACATACTACTGACATGTACATACTACTGATATGTACATACTGCTGACATGTACATACTAATGGCATGTACATACTAATGACATGTACATACTACTGATATGTACATACTGCTGATATGTACATACTGCTGACATGTACATACTACTGACATGTACATACTACTGATATGTAAATGCTGCTAACATGTACATACTACTGACATGTACATACTACTGACATGTACATACTACTGACATGTACATACTACTGACATGTACATACTACTGACATGTACATACTACTGATATGTACATACTGCTGACATGTACATACTACTGATATGTACATACTACTGATATGTACATACTGCTGATATCTACATACTGCTGACATGTGCATACTACTGACTTGTACATATTACTGACATGCTCATTATACCTACTACTGACATGTACATACTACTGACATGCTCATTATACATACTACTGAGATGCTCATTATACATACTAAGATAAGATAAGATGTCTTTATTTCATTATACCAATACTACTAACATGCTCATTATACATACTACTGACATGCTCATTATACATACTGCTGACATGCTCATTATACATACTGCTGACATGCTCATTATACATACCGCTGACATGCTCATTATACATACTGCTGACATGCTCATTATACATACTGCTGACATGCTCATTATACATACTGCTGACATGCTCATTATACATACTACTGACATGCTCATTATACATACTGCTGACATGTACATACTACTGAGATGTACAAGCTACTGACAAAATGTTTAAATGTTGTTCAGATTATGTTGGTCAGTTGCTCTAGACTCATGTGAACTTGACAGTTAATGGTTACAAAATGATGATTTGGCTAAAGAGAGGCTGTTGCTCTCATGAGGGCTGCCCAGGAGAGGCTTCACTGTTCTGTCAAATATGTAATGTACTCATATATATATCTGTCAGCATAATAAGTTGATTCAATCAATGCAATGATTGTGTAAAAAAAGGTTGATTGTTTCAGATTGTATTACAGGTTACATAACAGGTTTCAGCAACCAGTATAACTGTTCTTTCTTTGTACTGTTATTGTTCTATCTCAACCGGTAAGCAGTTAAAAACAACAGCTTATTAGTCATTTCAAACAAGGAGACATATGGCTCCTGTACATTATGATAGTCGCCTTACTGAATGTGTTTGCAATACTGCTAGTGCATAATATGTCAAAATACTTCATAGTTTCATTATCATTAATTTTTTTTTCATATCAGATCAAGAGGAGAAATTAGATGTATAGCCCAGTCTGACCTTGGAGCTAATTCTACCAAGAAGGATGGAACACCACTGCTTCCTCAATTATTGATTGTGCCAGGTGACTGATGAAAACACTGAATAATGTTAGCATCTATTGTGATCCAGTTCCTTCAATAGATTCTGGACCCTCCATTTCCTATGGGCCATTGGATGATATTTTTGGTGATATAATGTAACAAATACTGAGGAATGGCCAATGGTTGACATAATAGAAAAAGAGCTGACCGCCTATGACTTGGAGCCTGCCATAAGAGTGACCGAAGATCCTTTGAATCAAGATCAGGCAACATTGGTAGCTTATATATAATAGTGAGAGTATATTCTACTCCTGGAGATATTGTTAAGATGTCTTTCCAGTGATAATTTGGACATATTCTTCTCCTTAAAGAAAAATCTCGAGTAACTGTTTGTAGTTATCAAGCATGTGTTGAAGAAGACAAGACTTTTTTTTTTCAACGTGTTAATAACTTAATACCTCTTTCTTCCTTGTTCTTGAGCATAACACTTGGAACAAATATGTTTTCATAGCTCTGGGGTTTTATCTTGAGGCGGTGTAAATGATTTTAAATGCACAGTTCGCACAGGCCTTGAAAAGTCCTTGAATTGGTTCAAACCTTGAAAAGTACTTTAATTTAGTGCTACCTTGAAAAAATGCTAAACGGTATTTTAATTTAGCTGATAATCCTTGAATTAAGATAAATGGCCTTGAATACCCATAAAAGTACATGTATATGGATGTTGTCAAAATGGCACATCATCTGCATCAAAATGAAACAGAAACACTCTTTTTTCTCCTCAAGTATTGAAAGTACAGAAATGTCACTGGAAATTAATTGAAATAAATTGAGCGCAATCGGATATTCTTGTGTATGATGTGACATTTTTAAGGAATTAAGGACCAATGGCCCTCTTGTTACAAAAAATGTTAAATTTTAATTTCCACACATTGTGTTTTCCATGTGTTGATGCATTAAAAGTTTGTTCAGACATTGCATCTTATTACATGTTGCCCCCTGAATATGTGCACGTTTATTAAGTCAATGAGTGTAGTGCCTTGAATATCATGTTTAAATGGTGATTACTCTGACTAAGATGTGTTGTCAAATACAATAAAGTTGAGAATCCAACACCAAAAGTACAGTATAATTGCCACAAATGCGCTGATATCAACTTTTACCTGTATATATTTCCACACTTTTTCTGTAACCATCGGTTTAATTTCAACAAAACTTGGCATGACTTAATTAGTCTAGTTTTACAAATCATCGATCAAAATGGTCGGCTCGGCTTTGCTTATGATTGCTTTTATGAAAAAACATTGAAAGATTTATCAGTACCAAACCATGACAAAGGTGTGTACAATAGCATATTTTGATGCTTTGGTATCTGTGTCAAGCAGTATCTGGGGGTATTCATCATGTCCAGTTAAAATTTCTTGTTGCCTTTTCACTTTTATTGTACAATGTAATTGTTATTTTATCATATTGTAAAATTGTTATTTCATCACATGAATAAATTTGTGAAACATCCAAGTGGATTTATTGTACATCATTATCTGTATACATGTATATTGAATAAACGGGAGCAAATTACCAAGTGAGCTTTTGGAACCTGTTGTGTCAACGCTTTTCCTCTCTGCAGGTTGGTGGTTGCATTTCTGATTCTATTTTAAGCAAGCTTGCACATGATGTGTTGGTTTGTTTGCAGAATTGACGAACAATCTTAACAATCTTTTCCCCTGCATACATGGATGGCGACATCCGGCTTTGAGGGAACAACTTACCATTAGCAAACCTGTGATTCTTCCTCATTTAGGCTGAATTTAGTCCTTTTTGTCTTAAAATCTTTCAAACTGAAGGTTCCAGATTCAGTCTGACATACTTAGAAATAATGTTTTGCAAGGGTACGTGGCGGGGAAGGATAGCAATCACAGTATATGTGTATATTGACGATTCATGCAATCTTATGGATGATGTGGATGCAAGACGCAGGTAAAAAGTAGGAAACAGCAGTTACAACGTCTTAGAACCTCTCCTTAAATGTTATTAATTGGGGGAATGTCAGTATGTCTATTGAAGGTGAAAAAGCACACACAAACTTTTCATGTGAAAACTACTTCGACCACAGGAACGAATTAAATGAGCCCTTAAGGAGATCAAAAGGATGCGAGTTAGAACGCTTTACTATCCCCTCATATCCCTAATTCAATACACAGATCCAGGCATGGTACATGTCCCTCCCTCCGTCTAGACTTAAAATATACTACGCAAAAGGGCCAAGAAATTTTGCAAATTGAATAAGATTGACCGGTAGAATTTTCAAAAACAATGCTGCATCTGCAAAATTGTAAACCAATAAAGATCACTTCGAAATTTAATGTCTAAGTACTGATAAGCCCAACCCCATTAAAATTTTTGTGCTGCATTCAAGCTTCTGGAGTAACGGAATGCGGTCATTTTCTTGGAATTTTGTGTCGTACACGATATGGTAATAAAAACGGGATAAAAATGTCCATATTAATCTAGCCACGTTGGTCTCCGCCAAAAGGGCTTATCAGTTACCTGGAAAACAACCTCATATAGACAATGCGTATCAAATGCAAGTGATCAAGCTTTGAACTTCAGAAGCAGATAAGATGATATTTTATTAATTGCACAACGTTTTTTTCATCGGTGTTGTATATTAAACGCGAGACGGACATCAAAATCAATTTCTTGGCCCTTAGCAAAGTTTGAGTAGTAAACTACGGTTTACCTACAAGTACGCTCAACCAATACAAACTCTACAACCTTACATATTATGTTTCATACAAATGTACTTATCACAAAAAAAGTTCTAAACAGAACAAATTGCTATTCGTTGTGATCTATATATATATACACATACATGTATATGGGCTATTTTCAAAAAAATGGCTAGTTTAGGTTTTTCCACAATAAAATATATTCTAAACAAGTTATTCTTATATCTTGTTACACTAAAACATATCATTCGATGTCATGAAACAGTGTGTGAAGTTTGAAAGAAATTGCTTAACAGAAAAAGAAGTTATGCTGAAAAAACAGGCTAAAAATGTCAGGAGGGAAACAAAAAAGCGTGACAGTTTTCAACAATCACATAAATCAGGACATTCCTGTGATATATATTGCTGAGTTTCAGAGTTACAATTGCTTTTAAGAATAAGTTTAATATATTGCCTTTAAAATGGTGTATAATTTTAAGTATTATTGTCATGTCAACACATAAAAAATAAACGATTACATAAGTGGTTGCTTAGAAAAAAATCACTAAAAAATTTATGAAAAAAGTGTGTATTGAGATACAGCTTCAATAACATTTAAATGATTAATATTATTTGTTGTTCAGAGTTAAGAGAAATATGTCATAATAAAATAGGTAAAATATTTTTCTCATGTTATTAATGTAACTATTGGTTTGCTTCATAGAAAGCAGTTGGCCTGAATCCGTCAGGAGTGAAACATTTGGTATAAAGGGTGTAATAGTAATGCCAAAAACTGTACACATGTACATTTTATATGCTTTTTGTGGAAGTCTGAGTCTGAGAGTTATCACAAATGACAATCATGAGTAAAGGTGTTGCTTGTGTATTGAGCACATGGACATCATGTGATTGTCAGGAGTGAAACACAGTTTCGTGATTTTATGCATGTTCTTTGTTCAGCCTTCTGAAATGCTTAACAGATGTTTTGTGATGTGTTTTAAAGTTATAATAAAGTGTGAATGATAATTGTTTGATCTGGTGCAAATAAGGTAAGCTAAATTTGACAGAAGCCCTTAATTTTTTTTCTATTTTTAATTTAAAATTTATACATTTAAATAAAAAATGCAATTTTCTTTTCAAACTGCTTGCCATTAATCAACAAGTATTGTTTTGCTTTGCTATACAATGTGATAACTATTTAAAAATTGAAATTTATATAAAAGATACCAAGTCGTGCTTCTACCATAACTGTTTACATGTACATATATGTGTTACACTCCTGACCAAAAATGGTAAGAAGTATCATTCATTCATCTTACACAGAACTAATACCAAAACAAGCATGTACAAGCTAGTTGTGAGCATTCCAGCAATTTAAAGGTCATTGAAACATTTGAAAAGTGCCAATATAGATAAGAAAATTGTAACTGCTAGCACATCACCAGAATTGTTAGAAAATACTGTGAAAATTTAAAAAATCACAAGAGCTAAATTTGAAAAAGAGAAAATAAGGAAGAAAACAAACATTACAAGGAACATATACGACAGGACAGACTGTTAAGTGTATGTATAAAAACTTCTTCTTTCATTTTTTGTGTCAAGGGCAGGACCTAACTGATATAAAACGCAACAGTGGATTTTGATACATTTAAGCCAGTTAAGGTGCTTCAAAAGTGCTTGACATTTTGCATAACATGAAGTCAAAGATGTGCAAAAACCATTGTAATCAAGGTTTAGATGGTCACAAAACCAAACCACGAAAAGTATTGATCGGCAATATCAATTCGCAAAATTAATTATGTAATCAGGCTATACAGATCAGGCATCTGTGCATCACTGATGGGAAAATAGTGGGTTGTACAATGTTGTTTCACACATCTATACGGATAACACTCTAAATGCTCTGAAGTTTCTGCTGAATGATGCACATCTTGACGGCCATCTGTGTCTGCCTTCAAATTAAGCTTCATAAGAAAAATTTCAATGATCTCCACAGTCGTTACATGAACTGTCAGTGTTTTTCCCAATCTAGCATATGCTGTATTGTGTCCTATGGTTAAGATAATACCTTTCCAAGGTCTATGGCATCTCAAACCAGTAACCGGAAGTTGATCATTGAATATATACGGGTAAATAAGAAACAAGCGACTTTCGATTTGGGTCAAATAAACATTAAACCAAATTTATCACACAACCTGCGGTCCAGGAGTGCAGTAAAGCCGTGCCGTAAATAACGTTCGGCACTCCCAGACTGTGCAATAAATATTTAAATTAGCTTGACGTGACATAAGCAAATACATGCATTGATACGTCAATGACGTCAGGATAATATCAACGTCGCTATGACGTCGCGCGCATTGTACCGCTGAATTTGGCTGAAACATATGCAGCGTACATCATCCTTTTGAACAATAATGAGCGTTTTCTAAGGTTATGTGATAAATAGAATCTAAAATTCGTGCTCATTACATACGAGTTTTATGAAACTCGTGCAAGATCCTCTATGTTATGTAATGTATAATTTAGCAAAATAACTAAATTGTATACATCATTGCCATCAAACTGTAGATATAGCATCAAAATTTGTTGACAGGAAGTGGTGTCTTCAAATAAAACATTCACATGGTGCCATCATGTTTACGTGCTTCTATTGTCAGCTTACCTGACGCTGACAATTGTAGAGGTAAACTGCTTATTGAAAATACTTTGCAAGTCTGAATATCATCGCCAGACGACAGTGAAACTACTTTGCAGTGACTAAACGTCACATATCTGCTTAAATTATGTCAATAGCGCCAAGATGTTCTGTAGCAAAAAAGCATGGTATTGTATACAATGCACTTCTAAATTTAATTGATGTTTTTTTTTGTTCGGGGTATCGTTGTCCTACATTGTGAAAGTCAAATTGTCATGCCCAGTGGTATCGTTCTTGCAGTGTTTGTAAATCATGAAAATATGACGTGATGGGTTAAATTGAAATATCTTTTCACGGAAAAGCATACCAGGCATACGACTCCCGTCCCATTGGTTGATTTTAACCCTAACAAATTTCAAATCATAATTTATACCCTCAAAATCGTTGCGTTGCTAAATCGTTTAAGTGTAGCAAAATTACAGTAGATTTAGAAATTATTTGATACTTCCAACATTGTAGCTGTTCAGCAACATAAATTTGACCAATAATATATGCATACATGTTGTTTTATCTATATTTCTTAATAAACCTGGTTTACAGGTTTTGAAGGTCGATGGAGATGTAGAGCTAAGGTTATAATAATAATAATAACTTTATTTAAAGAGGCAACACAGTTGGGTATGTACCCAGTCTTCTCTGCGAGCCTCATTATGCTTTTACACTCTGGGATGTGCACCTGGTCCAAGGCTGATGACATATGGCAGTATCCAGATGACCTACTGATGAAATTATCAATGCCAACAATAATGCCTGGTCGTGGATTGAAACTGATGTTTAATCAAAAGGAACTTGAAATTTCTGAAAACCAGAGCTCTTAAAGCTTAAGTTATATGTTTTCGTCAGGAGTGTAACAGTTATGACTAATAATGTGTTATTAATATAAAACAGTTCTTTAGTGTTCATGATTCTAGTAGGATCAATTTAAAATGTGTTACTTTTTAACTGTTTTAGCGTTCAATTGTTAATTGAGACATTCTATAAAGTTTGCTTCAGGTTTTGAGCCAAAGTTGCATGTAAACGCCCGTATTGTTTCAAATTGATTTCTTTAAACATATTCAAATTGGATCGATGTTATTGCCATATTTGTTATAAAATATTACACTGTGTATCAGTTGCTTTGTATTGATAGTTTAGGTGATTGTAACTTGTAAGTGAAAGCCAGTTTATAAGTTACAGCTACATATGTCAGGAGTGTAACATATTTTGACAAAAATTGTACTGTTTTGATGTTGATATTTTGCGCTAAAATCAATAATGCATTTTCTGATTTTTGTTCAGTTTTACTTGTTAGTGTTAAAATTTCATGCAAAAGCCTGTTTTATAAAAATAGTTTCAGCATTTAATCTGAAAATAAAACTTTTATGTGTGGATATTAATTTTATCTGGGAAAAAAGCAAAAAAATTCGAATTTGCATTTTATTTTTGAATGTCGGAGTGATTCAAAAGTTTAATTCTGTATGATGATATAACAATAAGTAAAAATGAACTTTAAAAGTGTAAAGAACCACTTAACTATGAAAATAACAGACTTTGAATGTGTTAATGTACTTTTGTATTTTTTGCCTGTTCACTTCAATTAAAACTTGAATCAAAAAATAGTATTTGTTATTAGTTTTATACCCTACCAATTTTGTTACCTAGAATGGTTGGTCTTAAAATTCAGACCAATTTTTTTGTATTTTATGAAGGTTTAAATTTTGACACTTTGTTAACATTTCTAGCCATTTTTTTGAAAATAGCCCATATGTAATATGACAGGTTGTACACTGATTTGTACGCATTGTCGGGACCTATGACGGGGGTATAATATGTTCAACAGACTCATCAACTTAAGCCTAGTTTCCACTGAGCATTTTCTGCATCGGTGATGCACTCCCTATGTAGATTAATGAGCTTCGGAAACAGGTTCCTCATTCCTAGTGGAAGCTTCAGGAAGTCATGAGACATTTTGTGAAATCAAGAGGAATCGGGAGAACTCTCGATGTTTTCCCGACTTTCATCGTCTTTGTGCGTTGGTCCAACTGCTTCGGATGAAATCAGGAGGTTCCCCGATGTCTGGGGAAAGCTCCCCCGGTGTCTCGATCGGGGGAAGCTTCGGGAAGTCTTGAGACAGTTAGTGACATCGCGAATACATCGGGACAGTTCAATGCATTTATTGAGTTGGCTCTATTTACTCGAGATTTCATGTCGGGAGTATCCCGGGAAGGCATGTCCAAAGCTCGGGAATATCTCGGGAGGCATGACCGAAACACCCATATCCTCAGGGAATGATTGGTGATGTTTCCGCGATAAAAACATACCACACGAGGCACCTCAGAGGCTTCTCCGATAATATCTTCGGTTCAACACATTCGTAGTATTGGGATATAATCGCCGAAGATTCGTTAACATTTATCGGGGATGATCCGGTGTGTTTCCGACGCTATTCGTCGGTCAGACTGCCTCGGGGATGTACTCCCAATGACGATTAGGAGCTTCGGGGATAGGTTCTGCAAAAACATCGGGAGCTATCGGAGGTCATCGGGGAAACTACGTGTACGTTTCTCATCGTCGATGAGGCATTACTCAGTGGGACCTACGCTTTACAGTAGTGGGGCAGGATATTTGTTGAGCGCGTAAAATTCCGTTGTTTTCACACGAACAACGCTTCGATCCCGGGACGGAATTTAATGCGTTCTTAAAGATGATCAAGCGTATGCCCTTTCGAATGCCCTCACTTTCCTCTTTCATTTGCCCTCGAGTTTATTTGGCCCGTTCACATAGAGTAGCGGGTACAGCTAACATCTAGTATCTATATAACGCGTAGAAAGTCTAAATTCCCTTTTCCTCACCTGAAAGACCAATGAGGAAACTTAATGTGCCCCTTGAATAGGACCCGTGTAAGAATGTCCGAATGTCCTACCAGTCCACAGTTATTTTGTCAAGGCTTTTCAGAAACTGGCCACCATATAGTAACTAAGTTAGTTATTGCAACATGATGCATGAGTCTTTTTAATGTACAACGTGTAGTACATGTATATACATACAGATGCATTAAAATTGGATAAAAACATACATGTACATCTATGTCAATTTCTTCTGAGTTGAGAGGTTTTTCGAAACATTATTGTGCACATTCAATTTAAATACTAGTAAGCATTTACATGTAAAATTATAATGTAAAAATGATAGGTTTTCATGGAGGCTGGATCATATTTTTGTATCCTAATAAGTGTTATTACGTTTCATGTACATGTGGTACATCCTGGGACGGTACATCTTTAATATTACATTTGTATATACATATACTGACATTATGAATGTTTTGTACTGAACATACATTTTTGCGAAACAAAACATATTTATTTCGTGTTGAAGCGGAGTTACACGGTGCTGCAACAACATGGAAGCCAGGGGCGTAACTTCCTCTAGGCCAGATGTGGGGATCTGAAAACAAAAGGTGTGATTCGATTGGCTGAACTCGTAAACCATATTCTGTATGTAGAAATTTCCCCCTGTTTCTTCGAGGCACTCGATCATAGAATCGATATGATTAAAAATTTCTTCAAAAAATGATTAAATTAATTCAATTTAACACTGAAAATCAATGTAACGCAACGTATTTACATTATATAATAATGATTAAAATGTCATTTTTTCATATATGTGTCAACTAGGTCTAAGTACACTAAAGTAGTTTAGTTTATAGAGGACCTAGCTTTAAGTGTACTTAAAATGATCTCTTATGAGAAATTTGGGTACACTGTGCTAGTCTTGTTAGGAGACAAGTTCGTAATGCATGGATACGGGAGCGTAAAACATAGTTACGAGCGTAAATCATAGATACGACATTCGTAAACCATAGTTTACGGGCGTGAACATATGTTTACGGTCGAAAATATGGGTTGTAGTTCGTAAACATAGGATTACGCTCGTAAACATGGGATAACGGCCGAAATATATATTTTAATCGAGAAACCTAGTTTTTCAATTACGTTCGTAAACTATGGTTTACGCTAGTTATCCTATGTTTTCTATCGAAAAACCTAGTTTTTCGAACGTGAACATGGGTTTACGTAATTATTGGATAATTTACTTGCAATAACCATATTTTACGAACAACTACCTATGTTTACGGGCGTGAACTTGGGTTTACGAGCGTAAACCATAGTTCACGAACGTAAACCATAGTTCACGAACGTGAACCTATGTTTACGTTCGATAAACTAAGTTTCTCGGACATAACTTTCAATTTCAGTCGTTATCCTATGTTCACGAGTGTGAACCCATGTTAACGCTCGTTAACCCAAACCCATGTTCACGGGCGTAAACCCATGTTTACGGTCGAAAACACAGGTTAATGTTCGTAAACTATGGTTTACGCTCGTGAACCGGGGTTCACGAGCGTAAACATAGGATAATGGCCGTAAACATAGGATAACGGTCGAAATTCATAGTTCAATCGAGAAACCTAGTTTATCGAACGTAAACCCATGTTCACGAGCGTGAACTATGGTTTACGACTGTTATCCTATGTTTTCGCTCGAAAATACAGGTTAATATTCGTAAAACCTGGTTTTACGTTCGTAAAACCTAGTTTATCGACCGTAAAACCTAGTTTTACGACCGTGAACATGGGTTTACGCAATTATTGGACATTTGGCTTGCCATAAGGGTATGGGGTATTAGAGTGTCGAACTCCCTGGAAGCTGAATCGTTCAAGGTTGGCGAATATGAGCGGACGAACGCCACTTCAACACCCATGACAAGGGAATCTACAGCCCTGCCTTAGACATAACTAATCATTTACTATACATTTTGTTCTGTACTAGTATTTATTTTGACGTGTATTGGTATTTCATTAGTCATTACGCTGATCTGTTTTGATGTTCTACAATAAGTCAACCGGTATTCATAAAAGGATGGGTAAACTGCACAGTACGTGCATGTTAGCCGTGTAAATAATACAAAAAGTTATAATAGGGATTAAATTCAGTATACATGTATAACAGTAACTGTTTGAAACCCCGTCAGCAGTAATGATACATATAAACCCGCAAAAATACAAGTCCGAACCGTGGTTGGACACCGTTAAACGTCTGCCGAGATGCCTGTAACCAAGCCGGACACCTGGGAATAGTCTCATTCTTTAGCTATGAAGTTAAGAACCAAACCTATAGATCTATGTCTATATAAACGTTGAAGTTCGAACTTGATTGAAAATCCATTAGTAATGTCGCGAATTACACAAAACTACAAGTTCGAACACTGTGCATCTTTAAATGACCACTGAGATGCCCGTTTGAAAGCCAGGCACATGCCAATATGTGCATTCTGTAGGTAGCAACTATAGCTAAATGACCATGCATGTCAACGATGTATAATTATGTATATGTTGGGGCTGGAACCGGGTTGAAAATCTATTTGTAATGACCAAAATACATGTAACACAAGTTCGAACACGGAGTGTGCACCTTTAAACGTCTGCCGATATACCTGTTCCCCAGTCAGACACCTGACAATGGGTGCATTCTGTATCTAAGAACCATAGCTAAACGATCATATGTAACAATGGTGTATATGTATACGTTGGGACTCGAACAGGGTTGAAAATACATTAGTATAACCAAAATAACGGAATAATACAAGTTTGAACACTGACTATGCACCTTTAAACGTGTGTCGTGAAGTCTGTTTCAATGTCAGACATTTGACAATGGGTGCATTCTGTAGCTAAGAACCATAGCTAAACGATCATGTATGACAATGGTGTATATGCATTAGTAAGGGGTCGAACAGGGTTGAAAACCCATTAGTAATGACCCAAATAACGAAATAATACAAGTTCGAACACTGACTATGCATCTTTAAACGTGTGCCGAGAAGCCTTTATCTAATCCAGACATTTGACAATGGGTGCATTCTGTAGCTAAGAACCATAGCTAAACGATCATGTATGGCAGTGGTGTATATGTATAAGTAAGGGGTCGAACCGGGTTGAAAACCCATTAGTTATGACCATGCATTAATCTATGTGCTGATTTGTAAAAACATGTCTACACATCCAGGTCAACTGTACCACACAAGTAATCATGATGAACAAGATTGTCGACATTGTTGGGGAAGTTAAATCCTACAGCCAGCACAATGTCTTATGTCATTAAAAATCGTCTGTCAATGGACATAGCTTTGAGCTAGAGGCTGGTTTGTGTGTTATTTGCAGGTAGTCCAGCATGTGTCGAATTAGTGGAGTGTGTTTAGCCACTAGTATTGACTCTTTGAAGTAGATGTGTCTGTATTTTTACAAATAATAAAATTTTGATTTAATCTTAAAGCAATTGCTAGTGTATATTTTTATGAATATTAAGCAGAAGAGCATTTCACTAAAAATGTACCGATCATTTATTACACATGCTTTTTATTCAAAAATATAAACGCTGATTGATTAAATACATTTGTAATAAATGACCCATAGTGATACAATTTTAGCTACATGTTCTTCTGCATTTTAGCATAAGCATAACAACTAGTAATTACTGTATTTAAATCACAATATTTAGACATGAAAGATATGGGTACTCCTGCTTTAATCTGACAATATACAATAAAAGATTTTTAGATAACTACAACAAATCTGTACATTTCCCTGATTTATTTATACAACATAATAATTCTGTTTACAACATGAAGTACAATAAAGTGTTTTTATGTAACCACATGAAATAACTTGGTTAATGTTAGCAACTGGTAGATAAAACAAGTCAAAGAAAAAATAAATGATTTTAGATGTTGCTACTCATATAATTGCTGATAAGCCCAAACTAACTCAAATGTTTATGCTGCATTCTAGCATTTGTAATACATGTAAACAGAATGTGGTCCGTTAGTTTGGCATTTTAGGTCCTGCACAATATGATATTAGAAAATGGACAACATTTTCCATGCTTATCAGTTACCTGGAAAAGACATTATGTCAATACATACCAAATGCATCACATGAATATCTTTTTCAAATTTTGCAGCAGATTAGATATTTTAATCTTTATTTAATCAATTGTGTTCACTCAAGAATATCGATTTCTTGACCCTTACCAAATTTTGAGTAGTATTCTTCATCAAATGTTGATTAAGACAATGTCAGATATTCTAATGTTGATAGTTAACATCTGTGATTACCAATCACCCTGACACTGATAATATAACATTACTTAATTTCATAAAGATTTCAAATACCAACATTGTGACAGATGATGTCTACAAATGCACTTGATGACAGACAGACAGACAGACAGGGAAAGAGTGGTCATAAAAGCTAATTTTGTAAATGTGACAGGTTTGCTGAAAATCATGATTAAGGCAACACAGAAAACATGATTTAATATCTTCATATTGCTGTTTTATCTGTGTTTGTAGTATCAGGAATCCACAATCTTCCCAATTGTAAGGCTGTGACATATAAATCTGCAAATAAATTCCAAATACACACATAATGAATTACACAATACTACCTTGTAATAGAAGTAAATGGCAACAAGAAAAACAGAACATGTCAGATTGAGAAAGGTTTTAAGTTTAACTGTTGGTCAGCACAGCAGGTAAGGGTGAAACAAGGACTGGGAATAAACAAAAATTATTTCAAATCCACAAAAATCGATCAATATCTGACTAAATCAGTGAGCGAAGAAAAAACTAGGAAGTGGGTCATTCAATCAGTGAGTATGAACAGGTCAATCAGTATGTGAGCAAGTTAATCATCCAAAATTAAAAGTCAATTCATGGAGTCAGTCAATTAGTAGAGTCAGTCAGTCATTGGAGTTTAGTACTTCCACATATCAGTCACAGTGGAGTCAGACAGAGGATTGAAACAAGTTAGTCAATTAGTGCTAAAAGGAAATCATAGGAGTCAGACAGTAAGTAAATCAGTGGAGTGAAGTTAGACCACATATCAGTGGAGTCAGACAGTAGTCAATCCTTTTTTGGAGTCAGTCAATCAGTAAGGTCAGTCAATCAGTAGAGTCAATTAAGTCAATGAGTGAAACAAGTCAGTAAATCAGTTGAGTAAGTCAGTCAATCAGTTGTGACAGTCCATTATAGGAGTCTTGTCTGACAGGAGTCATTTTTAGAGGCAGTCAATCAGTGGAATAAGACAGTCAATCAGTGGAGTAAGTCAGTCAATATGTGGAGTAAGTCAGTCAATCAGTGGAGTAAGTCAGTCAATCAGTGGAGTAAGTCAGTCAATCAGTGGAGTAAGTCAGTCAATCAGTGGAGTAAGACAGTCAATCAGTGGAGTAAGTCAATCAATATGTGGAGTAAGATAGTCAATCAGTGGAGTAAGTCAGTCAATCAGTGGAGTAAGTCAGTCAATCAGTGGAGTAAGACAGTCAATATGTGGAGTAAGTCAGTCAATCAGTGGAGTAAGACAGTCAATCAGTGGAGTAAGTCAGTCAATATGTGGAGTAAGTCAATCAGTGGAGTAAGACAGTCAATCAGTGGAGTAAGTCAGTCAATCAGTGGAGTAAGACAGTCAATCAGTGGAGTAAGTCAATCAGTGGAGTAAGACAGTCAATCAGTGGAGTAAGTCAGTCAATCAGTGGAGTAAGACTGTCAATCAGTGGAGTAAGTCAGTCAATCAGTGGAGTAAGTCAGTCAATCAGTGGAGTAAGTCAGTCAATCAGTGGAGTAAGTCAGTCAATCAGTGGAGTAAGACAGTCAATCAGTGGAGTAAGTCAGTCAATCAGTGGAGTAAGACTGTCAATCAGTGGAGTAAGTCAGTCAATCAGTGGAGTAAGACAGTCAATCAGTGGAGTAAGTCAGTCAATATGTGGAGTAAGTCAGTCAATATGTGGAGTAAGTCAATCAATCAGTGGAGTAAGTCAATCAATCAGTGGAGTAAGACAGTCAATCAGTGGAGAAAGTCAGTCAATCAGTGGAGTAAGTCAGTCAATCAGTGGAGTAAGACTGTCAATCAGTGGAGTAAGTCAGTCAATCAGTGGAGTAAGACAGTCAATCAGTGGAGTAAGTCAGTCAATCAGTGGAGTAAGTCAATCAGTGGAGTAAGACAGTCAATCAGTGGAGTAAGTCAGTCAATCAGTGGAGTAAGACTGTCAATCAGTGGAGTAAGTCAGTCAATCAGTGGAGTAAGACAGTCAATCAGTGGAGTAAGTCAGTCAATATGTGGAGTAAGTCAGTCAATATGTGGAGTAAGTCAATCAATCAGTGGAGTAAGTCAATCAATCAGTGGAGTAAGACAGTCAATCAGTGGAGAAAGACAGTCGATCAGTGGAGTAAGACAGTCAATCAATGGAGTAAGATAGTCAATCAGTGGAGTAAGACAGTCAATCAGTGGAGTAAGACAGTCAATCAGTGGAGTAAGAAGTCAATCAGTAGAGTAAGTCAATCAATCAGTGGAGTAAGACAGTCAATCAGTGGAGTAAGACAGTCAATCAGTGGAGTAAGACAGTCAATCAGTGGAGTAAGACAGCCAATCAGTGGAGTAAGAAGTCAATCAGTGGAGTAAGTCAGTCAATCAGTGGAGTAAAGACAGTCAATCTGTGGAGTAAGTCAGTCAATCAGTGGAGTAAATCAGTCAATCAGTAGAGTAAAACAATCAATCAGTAGAGTAAGTCAGTGAGTGGATTGAGTCAATGGAGTCAGTCAATCAGTGGAGTCAAGTCAGTCAATGAAGTCAGTTAATCAGTGGAGTCAGAAAAGTCATTCAATTAGTGGAGTCAAGTCAGTCAGCGGAGTGAGCCAATCAGTGTAGTCAGTCAAGCAGTGGAGTCAGTCAATCAGTGAAGTCAGTTTATCGAAGGAGTCTAGTCAGTCAATCAGTTGGGTCACAGTCAGTCAGTATCTGTGGAGTCAATTCATCAAGTCCATCAGTGAAGCAAGTCAGTTAATCAGTGGCATCATTCTATCATTGGGCTCAGTCATTTAGTGTAGTCAAGTAAGTCAGTCATTCAATGAAGCAAGTCAAGTCAGCCATTGTAGTCAGTCAAGCCAGTCAGTGGATTAAGTAAATCAGTGGTGTAAAGTCAGTCAGTGAATCAGTGGATTTAGTCAATCAATAAACAAAGTTATCAGTCAGCAAATGGAGTCTAATTAGTCAGTGGAGTCTAGTCTAGTCAGTCAGCCAACCAGTAGAGCTAATCAGTAAGTTGAATTATTCAACTAGTGGGGTGAATTGATTAGTCAGTCTGTTAATCAGTGGAGTCAGTCAACAGATAATATCATAACCTGTTAAATACTTACATGTAATTAAATCCCCTGAAACAGTTTTGTCTTCCTCCATCTTCCACAAGTATGACAGTAAAACCATTAAATACAACCAACAAACAATTTTCTTCACATTTTGAAACTGAAACATAAATAATAAGAAATTATAAAAATTTACCATACAGTGGTGTGAGTTAGTCAGTGGAGTGAGTTAGTAAGTGGTGTGAGTTAGTCAGTGGAGTTAGGCAGTCAGTGGAGTGAGTCAGTCAGTGGTGTGAGGCAGTCAGTGAAGTGAGTTAGTCAGTGGTGTGAGTTAGTCAGTGGAGTGAGTTAGTAAGTGGTGTGAGTTAGTCAGTGGAGTGAGTTAAATCACTGGTGTGAGCTAGTCAGTGAAGTGAGGCAGACAGTGGAGTGAGTTATTCAGTAGTGTGAGGCAGTCAGTTTAGTGAGTAAGTCAGTGGAGTGAATCAGTCAATGGTGTGAGTTAGTCATTGGAGTGAGTTAGTCAGTGGTGTGAATTAGTCAGTGGAGTGAGTTAGTCAGTGGAGTGAGATAGTCAGTGGAGTGAATTAGTCAGTGGAGTGAGTTAGTCAGTGGAGTGAGTTAAGTCAGTGGAGTGAATTAGTCAGTGGAGTGAATTAGTCAGTGGAGTGAATTAGTCAATGGAGTGAGTTAGTCGATGGTGTGAGGCAGTCAGTGGTGTTAGTCAATGAAGTGAGTTAGTCAGTGGTGTGAGTTAAGTCAGTGGAGTGAGTTAGTCAGTGGTGTGAGTTAAGTCAGTGGAGTGAGTTAGTAAGTGGTGTGAATTAGTCAGTGGAGTTAGGCAGTCAGTGGAGTGAGTTAGTCAGTGGATTGAGTTAGTCAGTGGAGTGTGTTAGTCAGTGGTCTGAGTTAGTCAGTAGTGTGAGTAAGTCAGTGGAGTGAGTTAGTCAGTGGTGTGAGTTAGTCAGTGGAGTGAGTCAGTAAGTGGAGTGGGTTAGTAAGTGGTGTGAGTTAGTCAGTGGAGTGAATTAGTCAATGGTGTGAGTTAGTCAGTAGAGTGAGTTAGTCAGTGGTGTGAGTTAGTCAGTGGATTGAGTAAGTAAGAGGAGTGAGTTAGTCAGTGGAGTGTGTTAGTCAGTGGTGTGAGTATGTCAGTGGAGTGAGTTAGTCAGTAGAATGAGTTAGTCAGTGGTGTGAGTTAGTCAGTGGAGTGAGTAAGTAAGAGGAGTGAGTTAGTCAGTGGAGTGTGTTAGTCAGTGGTGTGAGGCAGTCAGTGGTGTTAGTTAGTCAGTGGAGTGAGTTAGTAAGTGGAGGTAGGCAGTCAGTTGAGTGAGTTAGTCAGTGGAGGGAGTTAATAAGAGGAGTGAGTTAGTCAGTGGAGTGAGATAGTCAGTGGAGTGAGTTAGTCAGTGGAGTGAGTTAGTCAGTGGTGTGAGTATGTCAGTGGAGTGAGTTAGTCAGTAGAATGAGTTAGTCAGTGGTGTGAGTTAGTCAGTGGAGTGAGTAAGTAAGAGGAGTGAGTTAGTCAGTGGAGTGTGTTAGTCAGTGATGTGAGGCAGTCAGTGGTGTTAGTTAGTCAGTGGAGTGAGTTAGTAAGTGGAGGTAGGCAGTCAGTTGAGTGAGTTAGTCAGTGGAGGGAGTTAATAAGAGGAGTGAGTTAGTCAGTGGAGTGAGATAGTCAGTGGAGTGAGTTAGTCAGTGGAGTGAGTTAGTCAGTGGAGTGAGTTAGTCAGTGGTGTGAGTTAGTCAGTGGGAGTTAGTCAGTGCTGTGAGATAGTCAGTGGAGTGAGTTAGTCAGTGGTGTGAGTTAGTCAGTGGAGTGAGTTAGTCAGTGGAGTGAGTTAGTCAGTGGAGTGAGATAGTCAGTGGAGTGAGTTAGTCAGTGGAGTGAGTCAGTCATTGGTGTGAGTTAGTCAATGGTGTGAGTCAGTCAGTGGTGTGAGTTAGTCAGTGGAGTGATTTAGTCAGTGGAGGGAGATAGTCAGTGGAGTGAGTTAGTCAGTGGTATGAGTTAGTCAGTGGAGTGAGATATTCAGTGGAGTGAGTTAGTCAATGGTATTAGTTAGTCAGTGGAGTGAGATAGTCAGTGGAGTGAGTTAGTCAGTGGAGTGAATTAGTCAATGGTGTGAGTTAGTCAGTGGAGTGAGATAGTCAGTGGACTGAGTTAGTCAATGGTATTAGTTAGTCAGTGGAGTGAGATAGTCAGTGGAGTGATTTAGTCAGTTGAGTGAGTCAGTCATTGGTGTGAGTTAGTCAATGGTGTGAGTCAGTCAGTGGTGTGAGTTAGTCAGTGGAGTGAGTTAGTCAGTGGAGTGAATTAGTCAATGGTGTGAGTTAGTCGATGGAGTGAGTTAGTCAGTGGAGTCAGTCAGTCAGTGGAGTGAATCACTAAGTGGAATAAAATAGTCAGTGGAGTGAATATGTCAGCAGAGGGGATCAGTTAGTGAAAACTCTATATGAATCAGTAAGAGTGTACAGTGGAGTGAATCATTCAGTGGAGTTAATAAGTCAGTGAAGTGAATCATTCAGTGGAGTGAATCAGTCAGTGGAGTGAATTATTCAGTGGAGTGAAATATCAGTGGAGTGAATCTGTCAGTGGAGTGATTCAGTCAGTGGAGTGTGGAGTGAATCATTCAGTAGAGTGAATAAGTCAGTGAAGTGAATCATGCAGTGGAGTGAATCATTCAGTGGAGTGAATCTGTCAGTGGAGTGAATCAGTCAGTGGAGTGAGTCAGTCAGTGGAGTGAATCAATCAGTGGAGTAAATCTGTGAGTGGAGTGAATCATTCAGTGGTAGGAATAAGTCAGTGGAGTGAATCAGTCAGTGGAGTGAATCAATCAGTGGAGTTTGGAGTGAATCAGTCAGTGGAGTGAATCAATCAGTGGAGTGAATCAGTCAGTGGAGTGAATCATGCAGTGGAGTGAACCATTCAGTGGAGTGAATCTGTCAGTTGAGTGAATCAGTCATTTGAGTGAATCAATCAGTGGAGTGAATCAATCAGTGGAGTAACTCTGTCAGTGAAGTGAATCATTCAGTGGTAGGAATAAGTCAGTGGAGTGAATCAGTCAGTAGAGTGAATCTGTCAGTTGAGTGAATCAGTCAGTGGAGTGAACCAATCAGTGGAGTGAATCTGTCAGTGGAGTAAATCTGTCAGTGGAGTAAATCTGTCAGTGAAGTGAATCATTCAGTGGTAGGAATAAGTCAGTGGAGTGAATCAGTCAGTGGAGTGAATCTGTCAGTTGAGTGAATCAGTCAGTGGAGTGAATCAATCAGTGGAGTGTGGAGTGAATCAGTCAGTGGAGTGAATATGTCAGTGGAGTGAATCAATCAGTGGAGTGTGGAATGAATCAGTCAGTGGAGTTAATATGTCAGGAGTGAATCATGCAGTGGAGTGAACCATTCAGTGGAGTGAACCATTCAGTGGAGTGAATCTGTCAGTGGAGTGAATCAGTCAGTGGAGTGAATCAATCAGTGGAGTGAATCAATCAGTGGAGTAAATCTGTCAGTGAAGTGAATCATTCAGTGGTAGGAATAAGTCAGTGGAGAGAATCAGTCACTGGAGTGAATCTGTCAGTGGAGTGAATCAGTCAGGAGTGAATCAGTCAGTGGAGTGAATCAGTCAGTGGAGTGAATATCAGTCAGTTGAGTGAATCATTCAGTTGAGTGAATCTATCAGTCGAGTGAATCAGCCAGTGGAGTAAATCATGCAGAGGATTGAATCTGTCAGTGGAGTGTATCAGTGAGGAGTTAATCAGTCAGTGGAGTGAATCATTCAGTGGAGTGAATCTGTCAGTGGGGTGAATCATGCAGTGGAGTGAATCATTCAGTGGAGTGAATCTGTCAGTGGAGTGAATCAGTCAGGAGTTAATCAGTCAGTTGAGTGAATCAGTCAGTTGAGTGAATCAGTCAGTGGAGTGAATCAGTCAGTGGAGTGAATCAGTCAGTTGAGTGAATCAGTCAGTGGAGTGAATCAGTCAGTTGAGTGAATAATTTAGTGGAGTGAACCTATCAGTGAAGTGAATCTGTCAGTTGAATGAGTGACAGCTTCAGAGAAGTCAGTGCTTTAGCTAGTAAATATAGTGTGTATCATTCTTTTCCTTTATTGGGAATAAGAGAACAGACAAGATAACATCAGAACTCAACCTGTTTAAATACTTACTTTTGATATGTTTCTGTTGTACAGACTTTTCGTGTTCTTCCCAGTTATGCAGAGTTCACAGAAAAATCATCAATTGCACCAGATACACATAGTTTTCTTTAACATTTAAAAAACTGAAATATAAATTATTACCATAAGATAACTACAGATGCACAAAAACCTATTTCTTTATCTCAACATACTGCCTGATGTAAATATAGTAAAACCTCATATTACTGGCACACTGCTTAATCAGCTCCATCACCCCATCTGCCAGACAAACCAAGTTATACTGAATAAGTTGTAACAAGGAGAAAATTGTATATATCCCTCTTTATATCGCATATTATTAATAGAAGTGGGGCGGGTGGACGGATAGACAGACAATTTGTAAAGCAAGGGATATCATAACTTTTTTATAAATAAATGATAAAAATAAATAATAATAAACACCGTTCATATATACCATATGTCTGTCACTTTCCAATTGTAAACAATGCCACTTCAATTAAAATCTGTTCCACACCTTGAAAGGTACTGGCATGTTCATCAAAGAGCATTCAGTAATTAGGTCATCAAATGCATCTAGACAAGTGTATCACAACAAGCCTGCCATCCAAGACTGTGATGTTCTTCAAAGTATTTAAACTGAAGAAAAAATGTATACCGTGAACTACAATCAAAGTGCTCAACAAATTTACAAGAAGTCAATAATGCTTGGACACAGGTTCCATAGTTACTTTTTGACAAATTGAAAGATTTAAGTAGCATAAAGAGCACTGTAGGCATAATTGGAGTTAAGAGGTAAAGTGATTATTCAGGTCAGTTCCAATACCCTGGTTGTTGGGTTAACCTTTTAGCGATATGGTGAATGCATGTCATTCAGCCGGACTAAGCTGCAGTCATGACAGGTCCTATACTCTTCCATGAAAATTTGACAACAGTGTTGATTTTTTCTACACATTGTAGAGAAGTTTCTGGTTCTTTGAAAAAGTGAAGTTAGTACCAGTAATAATTAAATTAAGAATACAGTCGCAGAAAACTAGTTACGCACCAGTCAATGGAAACCACAGCTCCTGAGTCAACCCCAGAGAAGGGCGAAGGATAGCGGCCCGGGGGAACAGTCCCGTAATTTTATAACTTACTGATGTCCCTGCACTGCCGTGTTAGTGCAGGGCTTTTGTTTTGCGCACAAAAATAGCGGGGAAATACTGTCATAACTATATGAAGTATAAGGGGGAGGGGCAATTTGTGGGTGTTTACCATCTGCATCGCTCTGGGGGTGCAGTGATTTTACCAGGGGTTTGAATGAAAATACAAAAGTAAAAATCCCTGTCATATGATTCCCTGGGGTTGAACATGGTTTCAATTGACTGATGCATTAGTTTGTATCTGCTGCCATACATAACTGTGATAAGAGTTCGCTTGTTCACCAAAACAGCTTGGGTTTATCATTGGGTCGAAAAGTTTTGAGGACGAATCAGTCAAAGATATTTAGCTTAAATTTATGTGAATAGTTAAGCGCAGAGCTGATCTACGGTTGAGTAGTATAACAAATTCAAACAAAACTTGTATACAAGTCAGGTCTAATAATCGAAGTAATAGTCATGTCACTCATTTGCCATAAATCATGAAATGTAAAATCAGTTCAAAAAGTAGGTCATCACGACGACCTCAGATATTTCAGCTATATAGTAGGCATATAGTAGATAATTACACTACATCACAGTTGTTAAACAATTATCAAACTAAAACACTATATTTAACGATATGTCTTCAAATTAATAAAACTCCGCACAGGTTTTTACAAACAGGTTTCTTTTTAAATTAGACCGCTATATGAACTTCAAAAACTGACTTCGGTTTAAGCGCCGGCGTAGGAAATATACGCAATGCTTCGATATGATACTCACTGTAATTCTTTGTACATCAATAAGCATCAATGTTGCCATATAATATAAGCGATATGTGTCCGAAAAACAATGTGAAAAGTGAAGAAGTTCTAGCCGAATTCCATCGCTTCAAATCCAATATGGCGGATAATTTCGTTGATTTGCCCATCTCCGGTGGTCTCCGGAGACAAACTCGTCACGCATGCGCATTTGGTTTTCTATATTCCAAATATGGTTGTGCCCGCAAAGGACCACCAGCCTAGTGCAATATCACATAGCGATCGGTACAAAAGTTTTATAGTGTGTGCATTTGAATATTTGAATATTGTTAAATAAGATAGCTGTGACTACACAGTAAGGTCAAAACATAGTCGTGTGTAACGTGAATTTTAAAATATAAGAGTCAATAGGGTGGCGCTGAGTACATTTGTAGGAGATTTTTTTCAAAACCTTCGGTTTTGAAAAAACATCTCCGAGACGTCTGAGTTTGGCTTTTTTCCTAAATCAGCAGCCTATAAATGTCGTAGAGGCCGTACCAATTGTCTTCCCGGCAATCGTAACTACTCGGGTCTTTCCGTCATCGGCCGAAGTTTCGCCCCACTAATAGCTGAAAAGGTATGGATTTCCGGTCTCATCGAAGATCCGCAGTGACGTACGAGAGTAGTTATGATTGGTACGAGGATTCAACCATTATTGTAATCTCAAATTAGTTGAAAACTGACAATTCGTAGCTGAACTTCTATATTTTTTAGGTTTTCTGAACATCTGCAGATTACAAATTACGCTTTACAAAATAAATAAATAATAATCCCGGGTCCGGAGCGATAGCCAGGTAACAGGGGAAGTAACTCAACATTCTACGTGATTGCATTCGTCTGAGACGCCGACCATCGATTACACGATGTAAGTACTTGTTAAGCAAGGAAAATCGTCTTTAATACTCGCAATTAGCATACTTATACAATAAAATCAACATCCGATGACGTATGTTGTTATTAAAGGTTTGGTAAGTACAACTTTCTACAAATTCCTGTCGTACCCGTTCCTATTCGTACCTACGACCGAAATTATTCGTCCAAGTTTCATTAGTTTGTACCAAAACAAAATGTAAAATGACTCTTTGACAATGTTCCGTCTGTATCATGTGTATTGTGCTTTGGATAGCAATGTTTATGAGATAATTGTAGTACTGTGTACAGGATTAAATTACTGATAAGGGAGAAATGTATTTGGCCAGCTTGACCAGTTTTCAATTTTTCAACTGAGCCGCTACAGTGTATACTGTACGCGTCCAATACGTTTGACTAATGCCTGGATAGCTCAGTTGGTAAGTGTTCGCTCTGTTAGCATCTTGCCTATAGTCTAACCAACATGATGTGTGTATGCCTTCACAATAACATTGTTAAAACCACAATTGTTTTGTGCATGGTTTTCAGAAGTGGAGGTTGGTGAGTCGGGCTTCGTCATCAGTGCCGATTTAGTTTGGTAGGAATTTCCCGTGCCCCGGCAGAGATTCAAACCAGGGACCTCTGGATCGGTACTAAGTTGAGAGCGCTTATCACTCGGGCCGAACTTATAATATTCTTGGTTTCCCCATCCCGACCCTAGCAGATTTAGAATGGGTAGGTAGGTAGGGTTAAATTTTTTTTTTGGAACCGTTTCAGTATGATAGTTATTGGTTAAGACATACAAATAATGAAATTTAGAATTAACTTTAAGGTGAACACCAACAGTCTTAAATTTAATGGTAAGAAAGAATTAACATTTTCACTTCCAATTTTTAATAAAAAAAAATATTATTTCAATTTGGGCAATAAAATATTTTGGGTAGGACCCTTTTTAGTCGGGTAGGTAGGGGATGGGGAAACAAACAATATTTTATTTTAGGCCTCGACAACTGTTCCACCAAAATGTCTGCCATGAAAAGTGAAATTTGAAGACTGCATCGGCAAAGTTATGATCTACTTATTCCAATTCATATTCACCTTATCGACATTACCGGATAAACATGCATAATTTCAAAATATATAGGAGCCATGACTAAAACCCCTTTCACAATTGTCGTAGGAATGTTTTCGTTGCACGAGGCTTATGGGTCTACATGGAAATGTACCAATTTGCGCCTGGAAAGGGGGGTGCGACAGCTCAACGATGCATTTTTGGGAACTATCGTGCGTCCGCCACACGACAGACAGACGTATGATGGTCATGCGATGGTCGCAGGTCATAACAATTGACGCGCAAAAGCCTTAAAATGAACAGTTGTAGCACGTCCGTCGTACGATAAAAGCATTGTCAAACTATTAGCTGGTTTAAAAAATAAGTTTCAGCAGCTGGGTATAATTAATCAAAACGTCCAACCAAACTCTTTATTTTCAAATAATAATAAATATATGCAAATAGGAACTTGCTAAATGCTAGTATTAAACTGAAATACATGTATGCATGATCAATTTAATTATAAAAATGCATTTTGTGGTCCGATGGTGTCAAACGCGACAAAATTTCTTAAGTTTGTTGTACGACGGACATAGGATATTCCTCAAATTTACATCTAAGACTCGTCGTATGACAATTGTGAAAGGGGTTTAACTTTGATTTTAAAATGTTTGGAAAAATTTATTTGTTACAAGCTTCATTTAAATGAGAGTTAAGAATTTCCCTGAAAAATATGCCAAAAAGGGTCTGTCTGTAGGATGCCTGGAGCTAGTATAGGATTTAATGTTACTGATAAGGAAGAGAACTTTGTAGTAATCCACTTTAGCTCACTCAGTAGAGCATTGAACCTTCTTAATATATAGCAAATGGTTCCAGGTTTGAGCCCTGGTCCGACTACATACTTTTTTAACCTTGTTTCATTATTAACGTTCCCGTAGATGATACCATGTACTATTCTGTATAAACTGTTATATATTTGTCGGTTATGTTACTGGTGTACGCACGTGCGTAACATTAAATATAAATATAAGTCTCAAATTTTCACGAATCGTGAGGACCCCCAACCATAACCACCAACTTCAAGGCTTATGAGTCAATTCAAGTCTGGCTACGCCCCTGTCGTAGTATTCGATATTACACATTTCTGATTATTTGGCTTATTATTCTGACTAATAAATTTAAACATACACCGGAATGGTCATGTAGCGTTGTTGCTCATTTTGGCATACTAATTGGTTAAATTGGGTTGTTTAAATTGGGTCATTCAGCTTGGGCTGTTAAGCTTATTGGAGCTAGGTCATTCTTGGTGACACTCGACTAAGGCTTGTTGCTTGTTGAAACTAAGTCATCCGGCCGGGGCTTTCGGTGTTTATTTATTATTGTATCTTTCCGCCGTTTTACATTTGAAACTAGGTCGTTTTGAGTGGGCCTTTTGATTGCTGAAACTGTTTCATTCAGATTTTTGACAGCTGGGATTTGGGCGGATCATTTTTCTCGCTCGGCTGGGTGTTGGGCATTGTGCCTTGTATATTTTTATGATTTCGGTGCTCGACTGGTTAAGTAGAGTGTAGCCATCCCTGTCCGACTTAATGTTATCTTTTTGCTCAGCATCCTAACTGCAAAAAAACACATCCTAAGCAATACCAGTAAATTTTCTGGCTGCAGAAAACTATTCAACTTCAATATTTTATTTGATGTAAACATATAAAATGTTTATTGCCAATGCAATAATAATAATGTGGCATAATTTGATTTGTTCTTTCCCTGCATGCATTAATTCTTATCGTGAAAGTACGGCCATCTCAGTTTGTCTACTAAATATTGCAATGCATAAAGCCGGTGTGATCAGAATTACATACATTTGAACAACCTCAGGTCTTTCAGCTCTTTGATTCCTGTTTACCCTTAAGTACATGACTGTAGTTAAAATGCATACATGTTTCTTTATGTAAACTGTACATACATAGATACATACAATCTACATTAATTTATTAATTAAGATGTATACATGATTCTTTATGTAAACTGTACATACATAGATACATACAATCTACATTAATTTATTAATTAAGAAAGAAAAAATCTCCGTTAAAGGCCATGCCTTAGTTCATATTATATGTTCTTACTGGATTATAACTTTACTTTGAATGCATTTATAGTACATGTATATTCCATGATATTTTGATATACACCATATTATATAATTATATTATGGCACATATGCATTAGTAAACATGTACATGTATGTAACCACATACAATAAAGCTTACTGTGAATTGCATTTCCCAGGTAAATTGCATATTTTATGTCTTCAAATAAATTACTTACTGTAGAAGTCTCTGTCTACAGTTATTGTATGTAATGCATAATCAATTATTATTAATGTCCTTTTGAGTGCTTAATACAATCTATATGTATACATGCCAAACGTGGGATATGAAAAATAAAACTTAAAATAAGGATTGGTTAGTTAGATTTATTATTTTAAATAGATAAACAGATATTTCAGTGTTAAGGGAGATAACCTCTACGGACAGTTTGCACATGTAATACTGAAATTGCCTCCCCTGAAAAGTCCTATTTTTTTTCTTTTCTTAGAAATTCAAATGAACTTTATTTTTAGATTATAAGGCGGGGGTTTGTTGATCTTTCGTTTCTAGTGCCCTTTGCAATTGAATTAAACAGTTAACTGCAGTAGATCATGTGTAAACGGTGGTGTAGATACTATAGAGCAAACATCTGTGGTGTAAATATGGGTCAGGGCTGAATAATGCGCTTATATAATACATATCATAAACCACACTTGGAGACATATAATGATGCTTAATTTATATTAATTATATCCTTTGGCTAAGACTTAAGCTTGGTTTTTAGCTTACCTGTCACAAAGTGACAGAGTGAGCTTTTGTGATCTTTGTTAGCTTTTTGCTAATCTGTATAAAACTTGGTCACAATGATCATCTCAACAAAATCTAGGTCAAGTTCGACAGGTGAGCGACCTAGGGCCCTTTGGGCCCTCTTGTTATCATTTACTATACAATGTCATTCTTTATTCAAAACTAAAGTTACTTGGTACTCGCTAGACCAATGAGAAGCAAAGTATGACACTATAGTATAACCAGCATCACAAAAAATAATTGAAAGTCAACGCAGTCTGACAAACTACACGTAAAGCCTACGTACCACTAAGGAATTCCATATCGGCGATGTTCTCCCGATTTTTTCCGATATCACCCGATTCATCACAATTACTTCCTTTATCACAATATCAATACATGACTTCCCCTAAGCTTTGATACCATAGACCACGAGGAACCTTTTCCCCGATGTCATAAAAGTGCATGAATTCCAATGGGGACTACTAGGCTTAAACTGATTTTGTAGGAACTATAATAGAATAATCTGTTGAATCATTCAGTAGACATCTACTTCGAGCATTTGTTCTGTTCATCACGGTGCAGCAATAATACCATGTATACTGGTATAATCCGTCACAAAAAAACTTAAATGGTCAAGTGTGACCGCGTCGACGTAAGATGTAAACTAGACATGGAAATTAAGCCGTGTCGTTGTGCAACAAAAGGGTTATATAATGGTTTGGTGAGTCTGAGTAACTTATGCATGCTTTTACTCGGCCTAATAAATCGAAGTCTCGTTATATTACAATACCCGCGTACACTGCAATCTGCATATTTATGATAAACGTTTAACAGGACATGGACACGGAGGGTGTAACATACTAGGACATTGTTAATATAGTAAGTGATTTAAACTTGATATTTATGACATAACTTGATTAGTAGGTTATATGCTTATATTTCTAGGTTGTTTTATAAACTTTATATTCACGATAAATCCAGTTAAATAGGTTTAATAGTAAATAATAGAGCCGTAGGTTTACAAGCAGTACCCGTGTAGTCTATTTTTGTCAATTATAAGTGAGTCACGTGACTTGCTATTCAATATGGTCGCTTTGCAAATATAATTCCAATAGACCATGTAGGCCTAGGTTTAATATGAACCACTCACGGGAATACCAGACAGGTCGGTGTGTGTGACGCATGTATATACATTGTATGATGTACTATCCCAGAGTGAGTAATCTGGGATTCCAACATCACATACATGTACACTACTTGACATAACACTTGTATACAATTTAGATTATGTATATTGTATGTACAATTGTTGCAACATTTTCAAAATGGCCTCTACTTGTTGATCTACTTAACAACTTTAATAACGTGCTAAGCCTTGGTTCCTGTCATTTTTGCCACTGTTGCCCGTATCATACGCAGGCGCGTAGCTACCTATACGCGAGTACGCGGCTGCCGGAATCCACATGATTCTTACAAAAAAAAAATCAGGAAATTTCAAACATAATTCACCTTAAACGCTTTCCTTCTTTGTCGAGTCTGTATTCCGAATTTCTATAGAATTCGCATTGTGATATCCTCAGACATCGAGTCGGTTATTTACGCAAGACTGTTGGGGTTTCTTTTGTTACTTTTCATTTGTACTGGTGTCTGACACTACCAACCTACCATACTAGACTGTAGTTGTTGCAGTAGTCTTTGACGCTAGCAAATTCGTCCCAGTACAACCGCGTATAGGATTTCGTTTGGTTTAATCAAGAGAGAATCTCTAGTTATGATCGAAGTTCATTGAGAGCCATTAAGACATGTGAACAGCAACTAGTTTCACAAGCAATGTTCACTGCAAAGTCCATAACTTGAATCAATGGATTATATGCGGGTACGTCTGCGAAGAAGTACACGTTAGAAACAAACTTGCTCAACTCAGTGCAGCAAATCGGTAATCGGCAAAAGTCTTTCAAGAAGAGAAAGGAAAATACGCTGTTGCTAGAGCAGAAATGATGAACCGATCCCACCTGCATAGTCTATGTGATGAACCAGTCGTGCGGACTCATTCTACACTTTTAAAGCGGATACCCCACTATACATAGCCTACGATCGAAGTGCTATCTAGAGCGAGAAGGCGATTCCACCTACGAACCGTTTATTTTATTTGCTAATCGCCATGCGGGTTCCAGAGCCTGGGCAGAGAGGTAGTTTTTGTATTATAAGAAGTGTAAAATGTATGCGATCTATCATTACCACTGAACTTCGGTCTGGACTGCCATTTTCGCTTACTAGTAGCTTCAGATATATGGACATTAATTGGTTGACAGTTTTTTCATACAGTAAGAACTTTGCAGCCCTGAAAAGGGACGGACAAATAGACTTCTATGGGCATATCTGAAGCTTGTGTCAACATAATCATTGAAAATGGGACTCGTAGATGTACCTTTGTTTGATTTATGTTGAAGCTTTATTTTGAACAGAGAAGTTCTTGGCCAATTTTTCCAGACAGTAATCAACAAATTAATGATCCTAAAAAATACGCTAAATAAAGCACCTCGGGAACGCTCCAAATGCACCAGATTACACCATTGTTTTTAAAAATTTCCGGGGGGAGCATGCCCCCGCCCCACTAGCATATTAGTGAATCCACATGATTATGGGCTAGCTACGCGCCTGATACGGACAGTAACTTTTTAAAATACTTGTAACCAGTGGCGTATACAGGATTTGGTGTTAGGGGGCGTAAATGTTGACACCCCCACCCCAGAAAAAATTATGCGTGCGAAGCGAGCTAGAAAAAATCATTGTTTATCTGAGAAGCATGCCTACAAACCCGTTCATTGGTTGATAATATTCATTTAACCGATTTTGGGCGAGCGAAGCGAGCTAGAAAAAATCAGCAGCATACTACTGTATATAAACACATTCCGTACTTGCCAAATTAAATTGTTTATAAATCAGCAACTATATGGTCCGGGGCCAAACTCTCTTAATTGGTTTGAAAACAATGTCATCTGGTAATGGAAGTGAGTAAGGCTTTGTTACAAAATCAAGTCAATCATAGTCCTTATTTATGAGTTATGAAACTTATTAAAATTGCACATGTATATCGGTATCATTAAATACCAAATTCTAAGCACTTTTATGAGGAGGTGTTTATAGCAAGACAATTGTAGTTAAAGTAGATTTTTGTCTGAGCCACATGCCAGACCAATTGCCTCTTTAATGCTTAGATGCTTAATAGTATATTTGTATTGATTAAAAATTATTTTGCGAGCGTAGCGAGCGCGAAAATACATACTTTATGATGTTTCCACCTAGAACAAAAGACAAAATACCTATGCTTCGACGTTTTTAGGGGAGGTGGGGGGTACGCCCTCTTCCACCCCCTCTAAATCCGCCCTTGGTAATCGATTATTTAAAATTGGATATAAATGCGCATGAACTTGCCTTCATATCATACATAAAGTTGTAAATGTATGAATAGCCAAAGATCTAAAAGCTTGTACTTTTTTAGATCTTTGGAAAAGCTATGATGTATAAAGTTTGTTTAGAAGATACACTGCTGTCGTGATCCATGTACTTTGTTAACTGTTGAGTAAAGCCTAGGCCCAACTTAGCATGTTTTGCTTCGGCGATGTACTCCCGATTGAAATTAATGAGCTATCAGTACATCGGAAACAGGTTCCTCGTGGTCCAGGAGAATCCTCGGGGAAGTCATAAGACAGTTTGTGATGTCGGAAGGAATTGTGGTGAATCGGGTGGTGTCGGAAGAAATCGGGAGAACATTTCCGATGTTGAATTCCTCAGTGGGACCTAGGCTTAACACGTACATTTATAATTCCATGATCGTGAGAACTTGTAATGGCGGTAACATGCCCAGAGTGATCCACCAATAAACAGCAATCTTCACTCCATACCAAACATAACAAAAGCATGTTACAAACAGAAACTGACAGTCTAAAATGATTTGCTCTTGATAGGTTACACTCTATAGTTACTCTGTAGTTAGCCTGTCCGTTTAGCGCAATGGATTAAGAGCTTTCGTCTATCACCCGACGGGTTTCGTAGTGAGTCGGACTTATTTTCGTGATATTTGCTCCGGTTCCTGTCTCCATAAGCTGTCAGATGCTTATGGAAAAGCAAGAGAATTAATTCTAGGAAAACTGGTTACGTATATCTGTGTATATGGATGAACTATTGGTTAAAACAGCGTTAAAGTGTTACCACGAACAAAGAGAACGAAGTGTGCCCATACAATAACAATTGATCTTAGTTTTGTCAAACTACTTGCACATGTAGTTCACCAAGACGGTAAACCGAAGTCGTCTCGTCAGAAGTGTATATATCACTAGGGTTTAAACTTTAAAGCGAGATAATGTTACATGTTGTATGTGCTATTTCAGTCGAAACAGGAAGTTTTGTTTCGCGTTCACAGATTTCATAAAATTTATTATTTTCCGATACAGTGTATGCACATAGCCTTTACTTAAAATGTTTGATTTTGTATTCCGCAAAATTTGTTGAGATCAAGATTCAAATGACCTCTAGCCCATTTTTGCTGTTGGATTTTGGTCAACTGTAACTGCCAATTTCATAATGATAATGTATTGGCTATAGTCCATTTTATACTACAAGTATATTACCAACGTCATAATTAGTAACACATATATAATGATAAAAAGATAATACCGGTAATACATTGGCCATGGACCATATCAGCATTCAACAGTAACAGCAGAATAAACAAAACTCACTGCACAACACACAGGAAAGAAAATAGAGCACGAAAGGTACAGAAACAAACAAACAACAAAAATAGAACAACGCAGATGGCAAACCACAGGGACAACATCTAGGGAACAATGAAATATGAAACTGTATATAGCGATAAAAACACTACACCCACTCCGACAACATACCGCTGCAGTCAGTCAAAAAGTAATGCACCAGTCAATATTTTGCCCGCCCGGGGGGAGGGGGGCTTCGGGCGACCCTGGGAGAATTAGACATTTTCAATTTTTCGATGTCTAAATCGCCACACAGGAGACAATGCTTACTGCCTAAATCCCCACCGTGGGACATAGTTTTTAACCCGGGTAGGCCCTACTTTAATAAAACCACGAATGAATCACTGTTGTCTTTCGCGGTGTCGAAATTCCCGGGCGAAAGTCTATTCCCCGGGACTCGGAGTCGATAAGGTCGTCTTATTCCCGCCTGTCGGGATGATTTGTCTCTCTAATCCCCCTGTATCCCCGCCGCCCCCCGGGCGGGCATAATATTGACTGGTGCAAAACATACAACCACAAACCAACAGGACGATAAAACATCACAAGGTCGACCCATAAATCAACACACAACAGAAACAGTGCACACATGTATGTCTTCTTGAAATAAACAAAGAAACCTTGTAATGGACTTGGAAAACGTTGCAAAAAGACACGTTTATCTTGGACTTTCTCCTTAACAACAATCCGTACATGGTCACTGGCGGATACAGGATTTGGTGTTAGGGGGCGTAAATGTTGACAAAGGCCCTACTCATGACAGTCGTGCCAATTATTTTCTGTGTGATAAGGAAGATAATCAACAACATACTATACTGTTAAAAAGGATTTCACGAGCATATGTCGATTAACGATGCTCATCCAAGACTGCCCAGCTCGACTGAATCAATCTAATGTCATGATAAGTCTGTGATATTTCTTCATTTTGGTTACTAAACTTTTAAAAGATTTCAGATTTATTTAACAGTTTTCAATAGTGTTAAATTCGTACTGTCACAGTGTAGCACATGCACTGATGTAAGCAATTGGCGTGCAAAAACGAAATAGCAAAGCACAATAGATGCATAACATTGTTCAAAAGTTGTTTACATTTTTTAACATTTTGAGTCGAATCGGTACGAGTACGATAGTGACTTACTTCAAGGTTTAAACTCTGTATCGGATGTTGATGAAATTGCATATCTACGTTCGTTGTGAGTATTAAAGAAGATTTTCCTTGTTCAACAAGTACTCGCGTCGTGTAATCAGTTATTTGCGGCTATTTTTGATAAGATTTTATCAAAACAATATATCTACTTCCGCCGTCATGTTTAAAACGCGGCCAAACTGCGGGCAAGTGCGGCCAAATCAAGCAACTTTAAAATCATCAAGATATTGTTCATAATATAGGAAAAATACTGGTTCTGGTTCCCTGTTGTTCTATAGTTGTTTAGTAGTGATAGGGGAGGTAATCCAGACTACCCATTCTGTAGCCGCAGATTCGGCCCCACCATAGTTTGACCGCGTTTTAAACAAGTCTATTTATAGTACAGAATTTATTAATAGACTAATTCCGGCGACTCAACATTTTTTTTATCAAATTGATGTATAAATTTCAGCAGTTTCTTTTCTTTTCATTATCTATAATTGATAAATAAGAAAATTTATATGAAACTCTATATTATTGTTTTCATGCGAAAACATCAGCATCATTGGTAAACGAATAAAACTAGCGATAAAACTAGCGATCAGTTCAGTAGTAAAAAAATAGACACCTCAGCTAGTCTACGCGAAAAGGGATCAGCAATTAAATTATTAAAACGGAAACATTTTTTATTTAAATTACGAACATTATCCATCCAAAAAATGTCATTTATGGTGGGATCAATAAGAATTTAAATGTGTTTGTATAGGTATCAATTAATAGCTTCAATATCCACGCAAACAAATTTATTCATTTTAATAACTATCAGTAACTTGTCCTTTCACGTCCAGGGGAGAAATTTGGTTTGTACTACATAAGATAGCCGTAGCCGCCTCAAGGGCGGCTATCAATTAAGATCTCATTGAGGAATGTGCAGTGCTGAAGAACCATAACTCTTTTATGCATATTTTTTATTCCCCTTAGTATTTTTCACATTTAATTCTTGTCCCGGCCATAACTCAAACAGTATTAGAGATATCAATTTGAAACTTCATAGCTGAATAGATCTCATTGAGAGGGTGTGCAGTGCCTAAGAACCATTACTCTTTATTCCCTTTTTTGGAGTTGTTCCCCTTTGTTATTTTTCATACTTAATTCTTGTACAGTTTTGGATATATCAATTTGAAATTCATAGCTAAATAAATCTCATTAAGCTATAATGCAGTGGCAAAGAACATTTACTCTCTTTTAACATATTTTTTGAGCATTTTTTCTATGACAAACATCCCATGGGGAGCATCATCCTTCTCTGACGGCTCTTGTTTCCATAGCTACTGAGTTATATTTTTAATGATTAAAGTTTATTGGCGAGCGTAGCGAGCGCCAAAAATGCATTTTGCACATTTCTAAACCTAAAACAAATTATCGTCCACCCCCCCCCACAATCCACCCTTGTACCATGGACATTCAGTATTATTACTCATTTACCCTATAGTTTTTCTTTTAAACACTTGTCAAATAGGAAAATACATTACCTGTGTGCTATTTATGTGGTAATCTAACCATTTGGAATAAGCATTGCCTTTATACGTTCTGTGTTTTGAAAACACTAAACAGAGACGAGTAATGTGGTATATTGCCAATGTAGGACATGACTAAAGACATATATGTTACTGTTAAAATATGAAATTAACTGTTGAATACAGACATAGATAGACAAAGATCACGTATTTTAAACATACAGTTCGTGTTCTACATTCGATGTGATAAGAAAACTCAAATTTACGTGTGCATGTAGTTAAATACGTATATTTATTGTTTGTGGGTGTTTACATAATAAATTGTTACACGAGTCACGTGGTATTGAGGAAAGATAACTGTACATTTTGCATTTTAGACTCAAGATAAAGATATGTAACTAAAACAAGTGGTCATCTTTTTGTCAAAGGCAATCAAAGCACATGCTTTTGTTAAACAACACTTTAACCTATATTTGAACAACCAACTTTACAAGAGGTGCGCGAAGTGACCACCACATTTTCCATACTAGCGTAAGACGACGTCGAAAGTTCTGAATGCCGCCACTGTACACGCTCGTAAAATGATTCAAACCCATTTGTCCGCTAATTGGTTCTTTAAAATCAAGGCAAGTGGTTGGTTTTGGATAAGACACTTACTCATTTAATGAACTCTATAAGAAGAAGTCCAATGGACTAAGAGCGGGCGAATGTAGAGGTCATGCATGCATTGTCTTGAGACAAATCATCCGATCACCAACATATAATGTCCGTCATAAATTGTCCAGCATAACATCCTCCGTGTGTAAAACCATCTTTGCACCATTCATTTTTTTCAATTCAATACATTAGATCTGTTGTAGTGTTAGATACACCCTTCATAACACCTCTAATAATATTATAGCATTGGGGTTTCCTCGACAACTTGATGAATATGTTCAACATTCTCATCCATACGTCCTCTACGACGTCTACTATTCCTCCAAGTTCTCATGTTCCTCACAGTCCACTGTGTCTCCAATTTTGACACATGTCTTCTAATTAGCCTTCTATATGATATTATTACCTAGCACTCTATATAACGAGTAATTCGTTATTTTTGACTGTTTCATGTCTTAGTGTTTATTTTTAGATTCAGGTATGAAACAGTTCATTGCCAGGAGGGCAACAGTTTTGACTGTTACACCCCTGGATGAACTGTTACCTGCGCACTACGATGCGCAATATAAATTCCTGCCAAAACACCCTGCTAGATCTAAAGCGTATTTTAAATATAACTCTTGAACAATGTTTTGTTCCTTTTTGCTTTATTACATGCCGAAAGTTTATTTGTTTGATAATAAAATCATGGGGATAATGACAGTCTTGAATTCATAACAAAAAATATCCGCTATTAGTATGACAAAATGTCTTAGAAATATCCTTTTTGTTTGTTGTATAAGTAGAACTTTACTGTAGTCATATAGAGTATTAGGTAATAAAACAGTTATTTCATGTCTGTTTTGGGTTAACAGTCAAAACGATTGCCCCTCGGTATCGGTATAGTTTTGATTGTTAACCAAACAGACATGAAATAAGTGTATACTGATGACTTAGAATTCAAACTTGATTTCAAGTGTCCTGATATCAAATGCAGGCTATTTGCCTACTTTATAGTACAAATTTACAATTTATGCGTTTTAAGCCATCTCAGAATTCTTGGAATATGATGACTTCGACTTTGTCATTATTAGACGACCGTCTTATATTCAACATACATTTAATTCAATATTATTTCCGTCACTACCAAAACAATAACTACACTACCATAATTCCAGAAGTTATTAAGCATTGTTTGTGGGACATGTTGTTTGGATCACCACAGCTCGGTCAATACGTGTTTGAAATTTTCAACATACTTAGCTTGGATATGTGGAACTATAATTCAATTTATTTTATTACAATCTGATTACAATTTTCACAAATAGAATAAACAAATGATGACATCAGCAGAACAGAACAGAAGTTTATTGTCGTAAACAGTACAGTTTCTTGACAAAACAACACACGTATATACAATACATATTTACACACAATAGTTATATGATGTATGTCACGGTAACATAATAATAAGCACACAACATTTTAATTTTGAAACAAAAGATAAAATGCTAGTAATAATAATAGCCCCACCTTTGGTGTTGTATGGGAGGCTATGTGAATGAGTTATATAGTATAATTAATAACAGAATTTCTAATGATAAATGCTTGTGAAATTTTACCAAGATTTATTAGTAGACGCTTGTTTTTCGATGTTATCGTTTGTATGAATTTCAATACACTTGGGTGTCTGACAAAGTAAGGTTTTATAAAATCACTCCTAATTTCATTATAAACAGGGCATATTATTACAAAATGGTATTCATCTTCAATATCATTTGAATTACACAAAGTACAATAACGTTCAGATCGATCTACTCTATGTTGACCATATCGACCTGCTTCGATACGTAGTCTATGGGAAGACATTCTTAGCCGTGAAATGGCTATTCTCAATTTCTTTGGTAGATGCTCTAAATAATATTCAATTGACAAAGTTTCTTTAAAATACCTATATGTGCACAGTGTTTTGTTATTGCGAACATTCTCATACCAGGACTGTTTAAATACATCTAAAACTCTGTTTCTAAAAATATTATGGAAAGTTTTCATGTTAACACATTTTGGGTTCATCCAAACTTCTGAGAAACCATAGGTATCTAATAGCGTCTTTACATCTTTGGCCCAATTATTACGCTTTTCGAGGTTTTCTAACATTGTATTATACATAGTTTGAATAATAATATTCTCGGAGTTTTGAACTTTAAACCAATATTTAATAATTCTTGTATATCTGTTTATATATAATGGATATCTACCTAATTCCCCGTATATTACAAGTAGTTGTTTTGACCCCTAGCTCATATTTACAAAATTTTAGATGGATGCGTTCGATTTCTTCCGATTTACTGAATCCCCAGATTTCGGAGCCATAATTTAGAGTAGCACCAACAAAAGCATCGAACAGGTGACACAGTACACTCGGTTTAAAATTATAGTGTTTCGTATTAGCAATTAAAACATTTAGAGCCCTGACGCCTTTTCCGGAAAGGGTTTCTTGGTTAAGAACAAGATAATTAAAATCACTAACTATGTCTAGCTGTTTGTTATTATACAACCATTTCTCATTTTCTTTCAGTGGACCACTTCTCCTAAATACTAATACCTTTGTTTTATCGGTATTAACTTCTAAACCCCATTTTGTACAATATATATGTAATAAATTCAAACTAGTTTGTAGATCATCAACCGTTTTACCAAATAACACCATATCATCGGCAAAAAGCATGAGTATAAATGTAATGTCATCCATGGAAAGTCCACAAGACGGACTATCTACTAAAAATAACTCTAGATCATCTATAAAGAGAGCGAACAATATGGGGGACATTATCTCCCCTTGTTTGAGACCAACAACGCAATCAAAATAATCTGATAAAAAATTACAATTTCGTCACACGACTTTACATTTTGATACATCGCTTTAACAATTCTAAGTAATTTTCCATCTATCCCTGATCTATATAACTTCAACCACAGACTGTTAAGGTAGACACTATCAAATGCCCTTTTCATGTCAACAAATGTACAATGTAACCTTTTTCTTTCATTTAAAATATTTTGCACGACTGCATTTAAAACAAATATAGCATCTGTAGTAGATCTACCTCTACGGAAGCCAAACTGAGTAGCACTTAGTACATCATTATTCTCAACCCAATTGTTCACACGTTTGTTTAATATTCCAGTAAAGACTTTCGAAAAACAACTGACTAGAGTTATTCCTCTGTAGTTGCTTGGGTCGCTGGTATCTTTCTTTTTAAAAAACAGGGATAATGATACCTTTTGACCATTCAGATGGAAAATATCCAGAGTCAAGTACATGTATAGCATTAAATAGATCTACCAAATGAGATGCTAGAATATCTACTGATACAATGAAATATACATTTAGTAATTCGTCATTTCCAAAGCTTTACCACTATGAAGCGATTTAACCACCTTCGTTATTTCATCGATAGTAATAGGCATATCAAGCTCTTCAAATCTGCAATTTGTATCGCTAAAATCATAATTATTACAGAAATCCTCAGATTGATCATCTACGGTCACATTTATGTCATTTTGTAAAGACGAGAAATACTTATAAAAGTCGTCAATGGAGACATTACTATTTGGGCTATTTTTACGTTTGCTGAATAATTTCCAGAACTCTTTTGGCTTTGAATGTCTGAGATTTTCAATATCTTTTATTTTCTTATTTTCATACTGTTTACGTTTCCGCTTTAAAAGACGTTTATATGTTGATTGATATGTCAGCAAGTTAGACCTGTAAGTAACGTTTTTATTACAATTGAACACATACAGAGCATTTTTATACAACGTTTTAGCCTCACGACATTCATTATCAAACCAGTCTGACTTTTTACCTACGGTTCGTACTGAGTGTTTCTCGTTATTTGTTTTAACTTGCTTATAAAACAATGGTTGGGTAACCTCTTTTACAACCCTAGTAAAATCGCTTACAGCACAGTCGATATTATCAGAATTTTGGGAATTGATGTTTTCAATAATATGGTTAAAATCACTCAATTACTTATCAGCCCACGTCGAAACTCACTTTTCAATGTTTCATTCCATTGTATTTTAGTACATTGTGTGGGGGTATCAATATTTGGTACCCTTTTTTGGTTTTAATAACAAATGACAGTGAGCAGTGATCCGACCATTCACAAAATTCGTCTACTTGAAATGATTCAATACAATAAAAAGCTTGTTCGTTTAATAGTAAATATTCTATAGCACTTGATCCCACGTGACTCATGAATGTAACTGACACAGTCCCTTGACCAAGTCTATCGTTAGCTAAACGCACAGACATTGACTTGCATAGATCAAGCAATTTTGTACCATGAGAGTTCATCACACAATCGTCCGTTTTTCTGACGTAAGAACTATCTGGGATATATTTTCAGCGTCTAAAAAATCAACAAAATTGTCGCAAACTATATAATCTCGCTTATTGCCAACTCTGGCACTCCAGTCACCTGTCAATTAGACTCTACCTTGCGACTGAAAATGGTCCATATCTTGTTGTACTAAATAAAAAAGATTAACATCTATAACAGTGTACGCTGGGGAGTTTTCTGGCCATATATAAATTCCAGACAAAAATATATCCTTATCAAAATTAAAAAATGATTTGTTTAACTTAAGCCATATAACAGTATCATATCTATTTAACACAATGTCTACACCTTAACATAATGAGTCTTTTATATACAAAACTATACCACCACTACAGCGTCTTGCACGTCTATTTTGGAATTTCCTGAAATAATTATGGCATTTATAACCATCTATTTCAAAATTCGACTGGGAATTTCCTCACGTTTCAAACAAAAATATAATATCTTATTTACACAGTTTATCTACAAAATCTTGGTCAGTCAGTTTATCTCTCGTGAGACCATTAACGTTCCACGAGAGTACTTTAAGTCCAGCCTCCCCGCCATCCTAGAGGTGGGAAACCAATTCCGCTCCACTTCCACCCGTTTGTTCCTCCATCGGACTTCCGGTGCCCGTGTTTTCGTTATCGAAAATCCAATGACCCTCTGTCACTGGTTTGCCGTCTATAAAGAGTTTGTCATAGCTTATGCAAGCATCGTGGCCCTTAGCCTTCGCCTTTTGTAAGTTTGGTATAAGGCGTTTCCTTCGATCCGCCACTTCCTTGGGGAATTGTTCGTTCACGTAGAATGGTAGTCTATTCAGTGAGCCACGTGCTCTACGAACTAACTCGCGATCTTTGTAGTACGTGAATTTTGCGACAATGTTTCTTTTTCCATTTACGTTCGGTTTCCCCGTTCTATGCACGCGTTCGAATCTGATGCTATCCACAGTATTTTGATCGATTTTCATTTCAGCCTCAAGGGACCCCCGTAACACTGATTCTGTTTGAGCAGGCTTCTCATGTTTGTGTTCAAAGATGTTGCTGAACACTAGATTGTTTCTCATTGATTGAGATGTGATGTAGTTAATCGATTCCTGGAATTGCTCATTTTGTTTTTGTAGCTGATCAATTTGTGATTTAGCAGTGCTTAGTTCGGTTTCTAAGACTTCAATTTGGTCACTCGTCCTATTCACCTTCTCTGAATTACTTTTTGCAGTATCTTGAACATATACCCATAACTTCGTAAGTTCACCTTCAAATTTGCTGACTTGGTTCTCAAGAATATCAAGTTTACCGAGTCTGGCTTCATACTTTTTAAGTAGCTCATAATATCGGAGTGAGAAAAGTCATGTGAGTTACAGCTCTTGCTATTGCCATTTATCGATTCACCACCTTCGGTCCCCTTATTTTGTGTTGCACCAGGGTCACTCGAGTGCTCAAACAATGACTTATCTGAATCCATGACCGGATCACCGAATAGCACATTGTTAGCATCTCTAATGGAATCACTTACACTTAGCTCAACGTCCCCGTTTGTCATTAGCCCTTTTTCAATCACGACTTTCACCTGTACTACTGTTTGCTCGTTTCCTAACAATTTGGCTACTGTTTGCAGCGTTCGGTTTAGCACTCACATTTTTAGAATTAGAAGCACCAGATTGACAACCTGTCTTTGAACTTGATATAGGGACTGGTTTTGGTACAATGCCTTTTTTTGGCGGCATTTTGTATCAAAAGTTCGTAGACTGTATACTCCAGTTACAATATTGGGTTGTTAAATCATCATAAGAAATGACCAATACACATAATGTTCAACTGTATATACCTGATCAATCGCTCACATTCCTTTGTCCATTCGCCCAGATCCTTTGTTCACATCACATCAATAAAAAATCCTTTTTATAATCCAATTTCACTTTAAACCAAAGCTCCAGTATATTACAAAGGTTTCTGCAATATTATTTTAATCAAAAAGTTGATTTACTGTCCAATATTAAATATAAAATATCCGATTTCTTTGTCCACATAGAACAAATTGAACTACTCGCCATAATCATATGACTACTCTCCCAGCAAAGGCTAATTTCGAACATTTTTGCCGAGTGTTCATCGGGCGGGTGTCCGGTTATGGCCGCTTTGCTGATCAAGCTCGTGTCAAGGAGACAGAAATGAAGGAAACAATGATAAGAATAAAGCCCATTTTAGGTTTAGCATTGCCGACTTTGGGCCTCACAATGAGAATGACACAATGGCAATATCCAAACGGGTTACCCCCTTGACCATTAAATGACCATAATCATCAACATGCGCTACTTATCACTTTTAATAGTTTCAAAACAACCAACATAATTATTGTTGAGTGAAAAATCGCATTCTAAATGAATTATTATTTAAGAAACTGAGATATGTAAATTGATGCATTAATGCGCTAATTAAAAATGTTTTAATAAATCATTTACCACCCGATAGATCAACTGTTTAACAACAGCCTCTTAAATGTCACTAAAACTACACGAATCAATATAAAAACTACAAAAACATTATTTACACAGCTAAACTTGTCGTCTTTGCAAAATCATATACTAGTAGCAAGTTTTGGCTCAAAGTCTGGAAACGTTCTGCTCTGTTATGAAAAAAGAACCTTTCCAGATTATTAATTTCATAAAGAGAATACAAATCTGGACAAACAGTTGCAACCTGTTCAAACAGGGTATTTCTTATATCTGGGTACAAATCACAACAATACTGACAAACACGTTCTGCTAAGGGATAAGTCTTCATATTGCCCTGTCTCAATCGGGGTATTGGAGCAACTCCACATCTAAAGTTATACGTAAAAAAGCTGATCTGTGTCTTTCAGGCAATAATACATGACAATATTCTCGACTCCATACCAATGCTTGAAAGTACTAAAGTATTAATGCCATTAATGATAAACAGGAGAACATTACAGAAATAATGAAAATGGTATTTGCAAAACCGGCTTATACAATAGTATCTGATACACAGGTTTCAAGTCCGGACTGGAACTTTTGTTCGGAATAGATGAATTTGGATTCGCAAGATGCCAGATTGGTGCCCATTCACTTCTGACAAAAACATAACAATATACCCACTGGCGCACTAGGTAGGTTACGTCCCTTAGATCAGGACCAGCTATGAGTCGACCATGTCATCTATGAAGTCCCCGTTGTTATCATTGATATTATGTACATGTGTATGATTACATGTATATCTTACTGTGCATATCGAAATCACAATGACTTTGTGTCATATCACCAACAACAAATGCACTATATCACCAGCGATAATTTTGTAATCACAACTACAAAAAAAATGTACAATGTATATTATATTAATAATTTGATAGCAAAAGGAGATGATAGATAAAAAAAACATAGGGTGTATATGTTTAACGTTTCACAGTTAATGACCAAATATAGCTTCATTCGATGAATACGTCACCAAATATAATTTGTTATTGTTATTTGGTGGTGGTTCATTAAAAATGGGCTACTTATAGTAGAAATTTAAAATATACTGAACAAGAAATAGAATTATATATGAAGAAGGCCCCCTATATACTATTTCTTTTAAAACTATGATAATAAAATCATAGCAATACGAGGGGCATTCTGAAAGTTCTGATAACTGAGTGATAACTTTACATTGGATGGTCAGACTTTTTTAAAGTGAACATTTTCTGAAAGATACAACCTTCCGTCCCCAAAAACATATTATGATATTAATATCAAAGAATTTATTATTCACCTATACGCCATTGTACATGTAGGTGTATAAACCAATAGATTTTCGCCAAAATGAGTCATATTAGCACTTGGAAGGGATACCATTCTTGTTAATAATTTCTATAATTTCAATCTGATTTGTTTGTAATTTACACATATATTGTATTATATAACTGTGCATCTAACGACAAATGGAAATTATTGTTATGAGAGTATAAATGACTTAAGATGTATACGGAAAAGACCACGTCCTAATTTCTCTTGAAAATAGCCATTTTACCTGAAATACACAATTTTCCTGTTATTGCATTGTAATGCTAGACGTGTTACATGAGAATATAAAACGTGTGGCCGTTTTGTGTGTACATATGCTATTTTTACTCCCATAAAATACGAATTCTTAAATAGTCTTAATTTCAAGTGTACATCAGCTTAAAGAATATAGCCACGTGGCCAAAAACACGTGTTTTAGATTTACGACGTGATATCCTTGAAATAGCCTTTCGCAAAACAAAAATAGTTATATATTTCTTTCATTTGGAGCTGCTACAATTAATTCAACTATGATAACAATGACTATTAACCTTTTTATTACATGAATAAGGGAATTCCGTTACCCCACCCACTTTCTAAAACCAAGGGTAGGGCACAGGATTTTGCTTTCAAAATCAAACTTCACGAAAAATACATTTATAACGTCCCCCGAATGAAGATAGACATTCAAATCTAGACGATATGACTCGTTTAGAGTAGATGATAGCCCATATTGGTATTATATGTCTAGAATTAAGTATTGACTATATGTGGTAAAATGGGCTCCTATATGGGTTGTATATATCGCTGTTATTTTATTAACAACTCAAAGTTTTTTTCAATATCTTAATTTTATTCGAAAGTACTGCTATGCATATTTCAAACAATATCAAATTTATTTCATTCAGCCTCAACGATACTTCCGCAGTGCCCTCTGAAATATACATGGGGAAAATACAACGCATTTCCCTCGCGTATTCAAGATATATTTCAGTCAATACCACAAACCATGTCTTGTTTGAATACCAAAAAAATATACATTCTCATTGATGAAATAATAAATTTGCAATGAATGTCTCGCTAAAAGATTTATCTTTCAGAAAATGTTCACTTTTAAAAATTCTGACCAACCGATGTAAAGTTATCACTTGGTTATCAGAACTTTCAGAATGGCCCTCGTACATTAGAACAAACTGTCTATAAAATTATTTCCAATAACTCCTCCAAATTTCACATGAATGAATTGCGCGTTAACGCCACTTTAAATAAAATGTAACAACAATCAAATGCGACAGTCCCCGAGTTGCAATTTCTACCATGCAACACATACATGTAGTTAGTTACTCGAATATCAAAATACACGTGTAAAATATATTTGCATACCAGCATCAAAGTTGCTTCACACGTACATGTTTAATTTCCATTATAAAAGCTAATATGAACTTTGACTTTGAAATTATTATACTTTCTAAATTTGTTTAATTCAATTTAATCATGATATGGGTTTCTTTGAATTTACCCAGTTTAGTATTTAGGTGAATAAGTCTAAATTTATATAAGTTAGAGTTGTTGCCCTTTGCTACACAGGTTCGTATTGTTGCATTCTGATCACCTCGGCCTTTATGCATTGCAATAGACCTCTGACATAACAAGGCGCAATATTGAAACTATTTTCAGTCACATGATTAGAAAATGGCAGCCCCCAGTCTTCAGTACACATTATGTCAATACATGTTCACACAAATATATAGATCTATATAGATATATTATACCAGTAAATACGCACTACAAAATTCCACGGAACGATTAATCACATGTGTGCCAGGCGATAAGTTAACTCGAAATGATCCGAAAGTCAAGTAGTATATTTTGTAAACAAACCCTACGCTTAAATATGGGTCATGTTTGTTGATGTTTTCGACACGTGCTTGGGAAATATAAATTATGAATAATATTTAAAGATATGGGTTATTTCTTTTATGATATATCTTCGTATGATCATAAAAATAAGAAAACTGTTCGGGAAAGATAAAATAACCATCTTATTGACGGATACATAATTTGTTACTTTTACGCGTAGTTAGCGACTTTTAAATCACGACCTGTTGGCTTTGGTGTATTAATACAGTTAGACACGAGGTTATTTACCGGAGTTAAACGGAAATGGCCGAGCTTTCACGATTGGTATTGTTGGTGTGTTTTGCTCAACATGTGCTTAATGTCATTGTCAATAAGGATAGCTTATTCTGCTGTTCAGTATATATATTTGTATCTATTGTGAGTTCAAATACGAAAGACCGCATATGTTTTATTTTTCATTAATTACATTAATAATTACATTTAATCATACGTGATAAAAATGACGAACCAAGAACTCTGAGTATTTTTACTATGGGGAACACTGGTCATTTAAGCGAGGACCAAATGATTACACATTATATCCAGGTGAAATGAAGAGAACATTATTATACCCCCAGATACAAAGTATATGGGGGCTATATTGGAGTCATGCTTGAGGTTGGTCTGTTGGTCTGTTGGGTGGTTGGTCGGTTGGTTCGTGCAAATTTGTCCGCGCTATTTCTCTGTTACTTATGGTCGGATTTCAGCAAAACCTTGCATGAATGATTAGTACCAAGTCCAGTTGTGCATATCCTCGGCACACGTTGATTGAATTAATTTTAAGGGAGTTATGGCCCTTTGTTTTTTACACTTTTAAATTTTGTCCGCGCTATTTCTCTGTTACCAATGGTCGGATTTCAACGAAACTTTGCATGAATGATCAGTACCAAGTCTAGTTGTGCATATCCTGGACACACGTTGGTCAGATCAATTTTGTTTTTTTACACTTATAAAATTTGTCTGCCCTTTTCCTTTGTTATTATTGGTTGGATTTCAAGGACGTATGCATGAATGATCAGTACTAAGTCTAGTAAATATGCGGATTTAGCTCAGTGGTAACGCACTGGGCTGTCAATCCAGAGGTCGTGGGTTCAATCCCTGGCATCGGAACTTGACATTTCTGAAATATTTATCATATTTCCCGCTATATCTGGTCTGCAAAGTATCTGGAAGTGCCAGGAAGCTGTGTATCGGTGCTATACACCGGGCACATTAAAGAACCAGACTGTCTATTCGAAATAAGAGCTAGGCGCACCTCTGCAGCGCCGGACATGCCTGTATCTAATGTTTCTCTCTCCCTTCAGGGGCTTTCTCTCAGTCTGTCCCTCTGGTCCGATCATGCTGTATCTGCACTGGTAGAGGATGCACCTGCGCCCTTGTGGCTGCAACATGGGTAAAGTGCCTTTGAACGTGCGTTCGCATGAAAAGGGCGCTATATAAATCTGGTATATTTATTTTTATTTAGTTCTTTGGCAGAGCACATTTAAGTGACTGTGTCAAGCAGTATCTGGGGGTATTCAACTATTCATCACATTCAGTGATATTTCTTGTTTGCTTATATACCCACATTCGAAGGGGCACAATCAGATGCAGCAATTTACTAAACAAAACTCCTGATGTCCTTTGATGAATCATTAGGACCAATCCTGAAATGAATAACACGTTCGAAGAATTAAACATAAATATGGTATTCTTATGAAATGGATACTTGAGCTTGTTTCATTGAAATCTCATTCAAATGATCAAATTATCGTGATATCATTTATATATGTTAAACTGTTATAACATAATGCCTATCACACCATGTTTATTGTGTATGTTCTTTGATTGCATTGATTAAATTATCATTAGTGAGCATATAATTTAAGGGACATACATTTGTATATCATTCTGTACTTTAATAATGACCGAGTAAGTTAGACATGTATGTATTGGCAGCAGAACAAGTCTCTGTAAACAACTTAAGTCAGCGTGCGACAGTTTGTACTAATTGGTATTTTGATGTTTACATTGCACCATAAAACTGATAAACAATTTCATAATTGATAGGCAGTATATAATAATTACTGGGGAGTTGATTGACGTAAAATCATAACTTTTGGCTACTTTTTGGAACCCTCATTAAAACATGACATTCCAAATTAGTATTGCATCAGAAAATTAACATATAATTTCATTGGTCAAGGGACTTGCAGTTTTGAAACTTCATTGGGTAATAAGGATAACACCCACTGCTGTCAATAACAAATTTAATTCTAATAAAACTAATTGTTATATTGAAAATAGTCAGAAGAGAGTAGAGACAGAGAGAGCTCAGAGTTAAGAGAAAGAGCGAAGTACTATTCAGAGTTAGAAATGTAAAATACAATTATTAATTAAAATGCTCACTGATGATTTGAGATTATGATTTAAACGATGAACTTATTAATTAAAATTAGAAAACTATACGATTTCGTTTGTTGACTTTATGTTACTTGAGGAGGACTACGTAACATAATAGATTTGGTGTCGTGAAAGAGGATTCGAACTTGGAGGAAGGAACCATTGGACATTACTGAAAGGTTAGTCTGTTTTGGTTTTCCTTATACTTATACAATGTGGCTAACCTTTGCTTACTAAAATATTTGTTGAATTTAGGTTGGTTGAGATGGTTATTATGTCCGATCATGGCAATTACATTTTATTGTAACTAAAATATATATATACAAATGTATATATTTGATTAATACACTTATTATGTCCGGTCATGACAATAACATTTAATTAAACATTAAAAGATATATTTAGTTGAGATGGTTATGTCTGATCATGGCAGTTGCATTCAATTAAAACTATTTCAGTAAATAAATACAAATAAATTTAATGATGGCGGAACAGGAATTTAGGGATTTATTGGGGTAAGTTGCAATGGAAATGAGAAATCTGTCAACATCTGTTGTTGACCAAGGGATTTCACAGGTTGTTCAAACTTTCGATGGACAACCTAAGAATTTTAGAGAATGGATACAATCAATAGAAAAATACGGAAGGCTGAGAAATTTGCCTGATGCGCGATTAAAACTTGTTGCTTTCCAAAGCAGCAAGGGGGTTGTTTCAGGATGTATTCAAAGGTTCATAACTAACAATGACCAAATGACTTGGGGTGAACTAAAGAGGGAATTGTCCTCTAAATTCTCAGACGTTAATGATGCTCATCATGCTATGTCCGTTCTAAGGTCAATGAAGCAAGGCCATGGTGAAAATATTCAAAGTTTCGCAGAGAAGTTAATGGCTATGGCTGAGATAGCCTTCAATGGGCAGGGTGGCCAAGCTGTAGATCGGCAGCTTGTGGATATCTTTGTTGATGGGCTTAGTAGTGACACTCTTAAGTTAACTATCTTAAGGCGTAATCCAGATAACTTACAAGGGGCAATAAACATTGCCACAACTGAACAGAATTTGAAAAAGAGAGTAGGACTTTCGGGTAGATACGAGCATCATGATAAGCCTACGCCCATGGAGGTGGACCATTCACGCCCTCTAAAATGTTTCAAATGTAAGAGGTTTGGTCACTCAGCAAATAAATGTAGGTCCGTCAATAGCGTGGCAAACGAAATTACATGCTGGACTTGTGGGGAAAAGGGACATATAAGTAGATTCTGTAAGACAGAAAAAAGGGACAAACTGCCAATGGGACATGGAAGGGGTTTTACTTTCAATAAGTTAAACTAAAATGTTCTCCATATAATGAAGCCGTTATGGGGAACAATAAAAATAAATCAGAAAAGTCAGAAATATTCAGTGTAAATTTAAATAAAAACCCAAACTCATGTATTATTCACATAGGCAAAAATAGATATAGAGCACTTGTGGACACAGGGGCCGAGGTATCATTAATGCACCGAAGGGTATATGACTCTTTGAAAATTAAACCCAAACTACAGCGCAGTGACGTTAAGCTGCAGTCTGCTGGTGGTAGTCCACTTAAGTTAGATGGGAGCATTAATATTGATTTTAAAATTGGTGGAACGGAAGTGTCACAAATGTTCTATATAGTTAGAGATCTAAATAGGAATGTAATATTAGGCGTAGATTGGTTAACTAAACATGGTGTTAGAATTTATTTTGATTTAGGATGCTTAAGAATAGGTGAGAAACAATACGTTAGCCTTGAGGAGGACATTCATATATCTTCTATTGTTAGGATTAAAAACTCAACAATACTTAAACCACAAACTGCTAAAATATGTTATGGAAAAGTGAGATGTCACCCAGATTTGAAAAATAATGTTGATTATGAAGTATCATTTAATGACAGAAGTTTTATGTCTAAAGAACCTGGTTTGACTATACTTAATTCTGTCAGTAAATTAGCTAAAGATAGAAGCATTCCTTTTATTGTGGTAAATAATACAAATAAAACTATGAGAATTTCCAGGCATGCTGTAGTGGCAAAAATTGAGATAATTACAAATACAGATTTAAAGAATGTAAATTCTGTGATAAGTAATGTCAGTGGTGATAGGCAATTGAACCTAGGAGAATTGTCAGTGCCACCTGAATTTAGGAAGGACATTGAGAAACTTGTGATTAAAAATCAAGACTTGTTTGCTTCAAAAGATTCTGATTTAGGTCATACTGACACAGTAAAAATGAAAATAGACACAGGTGATAATGATCCAATTAAATTACGGCCTTATAGGACTCCAATGCATAACAGAAAAATAATTGAACAGACTGTTAATGAAATGTTAGATGCCAACATTATTAAGAGGTCAAGGTCACCATGGAGCTTCCCTGTAGTCATTGTGGATAAGAAAGATAATTCTAAACGTTTTTGTGTTGATTTTAGGAAATTGAACAAAATTACTAAGAAAAACTCTTACCCCTTGCCCTTGATTGGTGATATTCTGGCATTGCTAGGAAAAGCTAAGTATTTTAGTTCACTGGATCTAAAGAGTGGGTATTGGCAAGTACTCATGGACGAGAATGACAAGGAGAAAACGGCATTCGCCTGTCACACAGGTCTTTTCGAATTTAATGTCATGCCCTTTGGTCTCTCAAATGCACCAGTCATATTTCAAGAACTTATGTCCATAGTTCTGCAAGAATGTTATGAATTTGCTACCGCATACCTAGATGACATTCTGATATTTAGTTCAACTCTACAAGAGCATATTACTCACTTAGAATTTATTTTCAGCAAATTACGTGAACACGGTCTGAAATTGAAATTGAAAAAGTGTAGTTTCTTACAAACTGAGACAAATTACTTAGGTTTTGTTATTGATACTAATGGCGTAAAACCAGACCCGAAAAAGGTGGAATCTATTAGGACATTGCCAGCACCTACTTGTGTAAGAGAAGTTAGATCTTTTATAGGAATGTGCTCGTACTACCGTCGGTTTATTCCGAACTTCAGCCGCATAGCTGAGTCTATATTAGCGCTTACAAAGAAAAATGCACGTTTTAAATGGTCAACAGAACATCAAAAAGCATTCGATTACCTTAAGGACAGTCTATCTGTTGTTCCTTTGCTCTCATACCCTGATTCTAACAAACCGTATACACTCTATACAGATGCGAGTGACACCTGCATTGGGGCATGTTTGACTCAAGAAATCGATGGAACTGAGTGTGGAATTCCCAATGTGGTTAATGAAAAACCCATATATTACTTGTCCCACAAATTAAGTAAAACTCAATGCAAGTGGTCTGTTGTAGAGAAAGAAGCTTATGCTATTCACTTTGCACTTCAAAAACTTGATTACTATCTTCACAATGCAGAGTTTGTAATTAAGACCGATCATAAACCTCTCAAATATTTGCTCGAGTCACCTATGCAGAACAAGAAAATACAGCTCTGGGCCTTAAGCATGGCAGGGTATAATTGTCAGATAGAATATATAAGCGGGGCTTCTAACACATGTGCAGATTTACTCTCAAGAGTTCCCGATAGCCCTACATCCCAAAACGTTCCAGGTGTCTTAGATGACGACGTATGTCTCGATGTTAATGAGAATGCATTTAAGGTCAATGTTATTGATTCTTCCCAATTTAACCCCAAGAACTTCGCCAGCTGTAGCTTACCTGTTGATGATTCATTGGAGAAACCAGTAGAAGGGTTACCTGGATTTGACATGGTTCTGGAGCAGAATAAAGATGACGTTATTTCGCACTTGAAGTTATCCATGCAAAAAGAGAACCCCTCTAAAGAAGTTCAAACAAGGTACATGGTTGTTGAGAATATCCTATATTACATTAGCGACCCAAATGGCGAGACCAAACTTAGATTATATATACCTAGCCATTTGAGAGCGATGGTAGTGAAGCAGTACCATGATGAACTGGGACACATGGGTGTTCAGAAGACGTTTGATTCGATAAGAAGCAAATATTTCTGGCCAAATCTCTACAAAGAAATATACAACTACGTTTCTTCCTGTACTCTATGTCAAACTAGGTCTTTACAAAAGATTCGCCAACCATTACAAGACACCGATATACCCCCTTTTCCTATGGCTAAGTTAAGTCTTGATCTTTCTGGGCCTTACCCAACCTCTTTGTCTGGAAATAAGTATATCATTGCCTTTGTAGATTGGTTTAGCGGATGGCCTGAAGCTTTTGCTGTACCTGATAAGACGGCAGATACTGTCGCACACCTGTTATTAGAAGAGATATTCCCCCGATTTGGGTCCCCTTTACAGATAGTCTCCGACAACGGTACGGAAAATATAAACAAAGTAGTCCGAGAAACCATGGAAAGGTTAAACATAAGCCATGTTGTAACCAGTGTTTACCATCCACAGAGTAATGCTAAGGTAGAAAGGTTCCATAGAACGCTTCATGATATTCTAGCTAAGAAGCTTACCGAAAATCAGCAGGTCTGGGATACTCACTTAAACCAAGCTCTAGCGGCCATTAGGTTTAGTATCAGCGAATCATCTAGATTCTCCCCCTATTTTCTATTATTTAATAGAGATGTGGTATTGCCCGTTGATAACCTGATGAAACCTCGAAGGAAATACCAAGGAGAGGAGTTCCACCAAATAGCATTACAAGAACAGCACAAGACGTTCCAGTCCGTAAGAAGGTACTTGAAGAAGGCAAAGAAGAGACAAGCCAAATATGCCAACAGGGGTACAAAAGAGATCCATTTTGAGGTCAACGATCCAGTCTACTACAAAAATAACCAAAGGAAGGGCAAGTTAGATATCAAATGGAAGCCATTTTACCGAGTTATTGAGAAGACCGGACCAGTATCTTATATTATTAAGAACCAATTACATGGATCTACCAGCCGGGTACACGCTGAGATGTTAAGACATGCAAACATTGATGAATGGGAAATTCCTAAGAATGATAATGAAAGGCCAATGAGAAGACCTCAATATGCCATCCCACCAGAAATATCCGAGTCAGAAATCTCAGATTCTGAGGAAGATGAACCTCTAGCTAAATTAGCTGATAGGCATCGCCATGAAAGAGAGAATTCTGAAGAAGAAGAAAACATTCCTTTAATGGAACTAGCAAAAAGGCTTAAGGTTAGGAATCAAGCAAATGCTAAGTCTGAAAATGTAGAGTCAATGAGTACAGATAGCGATTCTGTGCAATCTGTTAGTACAGATACTTCAGATCAGTTAAGTACTGATGATACTGCTATGTCAGTAAATGAGATAAAGCAATCTCGCAAACTGAGTAAATCTAAACGTAAACACAAGAAGGTACCAAATAGCGATGGTAGTCGCAAAATGAGAAATTTATTTAAGGCACTTTCTGAATTGTGTTAAAGGCTTCAAAAGTAAATAGGAATTAGTATGTAAATGATAAGTGATTAACTGTGAGTTCCTATTTATTTTGTTTATTTTCAGTTGTACATAGACGTTATACTATGGACCAACTAAGCATCATACTCATAACTTGTATTAGCTATACCTTTGCTTTAAGTATAAGTGAAAATGTTATATTTGAAAGAGTGAATGAGGTGTCGACTAGCCATTCCAGATGGTTAGTCACGTTTGTACACGATTTAAAGCCATATGAACATTTCATCAATAAAATCAATGACGATTTAAATTCTGTTGATGAAATCTTGAGAGCAATCTCTAAGTTTTACGACAGTCAAAATAAGACAGGATATGTCTATACATACGATAGTTTACACAAGGATGTACATATGATAAATGACACATTGTGGAGCATTAAAGATTATAGGTCAATGAGGTCAAATGATAAACGCAATAAACGTTCATTACTACCAATCATTGGACAAATTTCATCAGTATTGTTCGGAACTTTGACTGAAGATGATCTGAACAAAATAAACAATAATGTACGTTTACTTCATGAAAATCAAGTAAATATTATTCACGACCTTGAACAAAGTATGACGTTATTGAATTTATCAAGAGTTCAAATATCAGAAAATCGTAGAGCTATAATTGATGCGGTAATTTGCATTCGAAAGCTGCATATGAAAATGTCAAAAATTAAAGAACAATTATCTCTAAAGATAACTGACTTGGAACAATTCGTGAGCTCATATTTCCAGTTTAAACTGATAATTGAAGAAATTAAACAGGCAAGTCAGGATGCTATGTTGTATTTGGGAAACTTAAGAAATGAAATTAATCATTTAACCCTAAACAAATTATCACCTAGTACAATATCTCCTAAAGATCTTAAGATGTTACTGACTGATATTAGAGAACATATTCCTGAAACTTTTAAATTACCAGTAAACCCCGCGGAAAATATTTGGTATTACTACCACACGTTGTTTTGTAATACCTATCTCAGTGATCAAATTGTTATTGTTCTTGACATTCCATTGTTAGATGTTAGGAGTACGTTTGACATTTACAAAATATACAACTTACCATTACCACTTCATAATGTAACCCTTGAAAGTCAACAATCATTAAATATGGTAGCTCAATATAAACTTGATGCTGACGCTTTAATGATAGACAAGACAAAAACAAAGTATGCATTGTTGTCAATTGATGAATTCAAACAGTGTAATAATAAACAATTGAACTATTGCCAACTGATGAATGCACTTTATCCAGTTAACTTGAGCAAGTCGTGTACTGTTGCTTTGTTTTTAAAACGTGGTAAGAACATTAAACACTATTGTGAAAATACTGTTAGACTTGATACTAGGTTACCGTATGTAAAATATATAGGTTTTCATAAATGGGCTGTGGCTGTGAATGATGTCGTAGACTTAACTATTAATTATAAAGATAATGTTACAGTTGTGTCTATAAAGCCGCCATTGAGTGTTATCAGTGTTAACTCCGACTGTAAGGTGTCAAGTGACTACTTTAATTTCGGACCATATTATGAATATAGAAGTGAACTGTCAAGGTCAAATTCACTGAACTATACAGTTATAGTACAACCCCTATCCGATTTGAGTCTTTGGACAAATTTGAGTGAACATATTCCGAATTCAACTTCACTCGAATTGCCTGACGAGTTGACACGATTGCAATCCATACCTATGAATACATTCATTAATCATGTACGGGGATATCATAAGTTTAATGTAAACAATGAATCTACTTTCAATTGGACATACGCCATCATTTCATTTATTATTATCATAATTGCAGTATGTATGTTATGTTTCTTGTACTATGATAAACGAATATTGATAAAGCAAAGGTTAGTTGATTGTTGTGGTGTAGGGATTGCTGGGGCGGATGCGCCTGGAGGTAATGTGTCGGTGTCATCCTACGTTGATGAGGACGTTCGAAATGCTCCTGGGAGGCAAATAACTTCCACACCAGACCGAGGAGAAGCGATTATGGCTTCATTGTTACGCCGAGATGCGCAAAGACCAATATGTATATAATAAAATGTGATGAATCGATGAATGAATGAACATTACTGTACGTTATACAAGAACTTCGAAAAATAATTAGATCTGGGGTATCAGTCTGGTACAGCTACTCTGTACTAGGTGACTCTGGGTCGTATGACATTTGAAATGACATATTAAATCAATATGTTAAATATTGCAGCATGGAATTTAACCTATCGTTACAACAAATCGCAGACGAGGACACGTCATCCAATGACATAAATACTGATGATGAAAGAAGTGATGACGAGGGAGTATGTGATGACGTCGCAGTTATGCGCGATTATTACAACCATTCATGTAATCCCCCAAAACTTACCGTGACAACAAGAACCACCAATTCGATAATTTATACGCATAAATCATCATCAACGACAATAACAACTACAACGACGACTACATAGAACATCTTTATTAAAACACGAACATCATCATCAACAGCAACATATGACTACAAGATTAAATTACCAATGCAAAACTTAACAGTGTTTACCTTTATGAATGAATCCGCGAGTGTGTGGGTATTTACATAATATTGAATAAAATTAAATGTCAACGGTAGACGCATGGTGAATTGTATATATAAACAACATACTATAGTAAAAAGAATAGTAAACAATGACAGTTTGCGTCTACCGTAGAGTGTATTATTATTGTGTTTTATTGTTTTTATTTGTGATAGTACATTATGTTAATATTTAAGAAATAATTCGTTAATTTAAATTAGTTAAAGACTAATTTAACTCCTAAGAAAGGGAGGGATATAACATAATGCCTATCACACCATGTTTATTGTGTATGTTCTTTGATTGCATTGATTAAATTATCATTAGTGAGCATATAATTTAAGGGACATACATTTGTATATCAGTCTGTACTTTAATAATGACCGAGTAAGTTAGACATGTATGTATTGGCAGCAGAACAAGTCTCTGTAAACAACTTAAGTCAGCGTGCGACAGTTTGTACTAATTGGTATTTTGATGTTTACATTGCACCATAAAACTGATAAACAATTTCATAATTGATAGGCAGTATATAATAATTACTGGGGAGTTGATTGACGTAAAATCATAACTTTTGGCTACTTTTTGGAACTCTCATTAAAACATGACATTCCAAATTAGTATTGCATCAGAAAATTAACATATAATTTCATTGGTCAAGGGACTTGCAGTTTTGAAACTTCATTGGGTAATAAGGATAACACCCACTGCTGTCAATAACAAATTTAATTCTAATAAAACTAATTGTTATATTGAAAATAGTCAGAAGAGAGTAGAGACAGAGAGAGAGCTCAGAGTTAAGAGAAAGAGCGAAGTACTATTCAGAGTTAGAAATGTAAAATACAATTATTAATTAAAATGCTCACTGATGATTTGAGATTATGATTTAAACGATGAACTTATTAATAAAATTAGAAAACTATACGATTTCGTTTGTTGACTTTATGTTACTTGAGGAGGACTACGTAACACTGTTAATCTAATCAATATGACACTATCATAGATCAATAATCATAGTCAGGTGGTCTCGGTATGTCGTCACTGGGCCATATTTAGTCATTAGTTGTTGACTGCATGTTATAGTATATCGGCGCCACGTTTTTGATTACATATCATTTATATTTAGAATGAGCTGGTTAAGTGTATATCTTTAATATCTGATATGTGTGTATGTATACACCACTGTCTATAGAATGTGTAGATTAACAATGTCCTATATATAATTTAGGTCTTCCGCTCAGATACATATACTGGTTTATACACTTTATTGACAGTTTGTTCGTAACTACGTTTTTAAGGAAGTTATATTTAGATATCATTTCATAAAATACTGTGGTTCGTGGACTATGAAATGTTTTAAACTTGTTTAACTCGGGTAGTGATCGTGAAATAGTGGATTATTTTTTGTCGTATCATGTATGTACACTTAGACATTATTTTCATTTTCACAGTTAAGCTCACTAAAATATATATACATGTACCAACTATCTATAGGTAAAGGACCAGATCTTGAAGTTCGTAAGTACAAAATCAATATTTTATATAAACTTATTTTGATAGCACTGGCTATGGGATTCCATTTCGGAAGACGAAAGTGCGTCGCGTTCCTTCGGTATTATATATTCGTATAGAGCAACTTTGATTAGATCGACTGCTATGGTATTGTTACACTAACAAGTATTACGGTCGTATATTCGATCGTCGTATAGTGGTAATTGCATACTAACTTACTTAACTAATCAACAACAAAATACCAAACTCAGTTAATTAATTTTAATTGTTACTTTATCATAAGTGAATAAATCTCTCTCTCATAAAAATGCACAGTCACTTAAAGTTCCTACAATAATTTAGCACTTAATCAAATCTACAAACAATCTAGAAAATAATAATAATTTTGACCAACAGTCCCGGGAAATAAGAGCTCGCCAATCAAGTACCATTCCTGTATGTAATGTTATGTTATGTACAAGACTCAGACCGCTCTGACTAAGTTCTTTGAGCGTATAGCTTTTAAGAAGAAAAGCCCAGAGATGACGTGTGAACGTCTGTCAACGTTCTCAAACCCCATGTCAATATTATCACGATTATTAAACTAAATAGGAATTATATAATTAGTTCGAGAAATATTACGGTACTACAAATAAACTTCACAGTATTGCCTCACGTTTGACCATATTAATAAGATATCAAGTTGTATGTTTCCGAGCAGTATTATTTCACTTTGGCTTACCTTCATAATAAAGAATGCTGGTGTTCTAATTATGTTTCAACTAAATTCTACTATTTAAGTGAGATATAATTTGAAAAGAAAAAACGTTTAAACTTGGTATGATCCCTTACATTGTATTTCCCTATGTGAAATTATATCCCCATAATACCATAGTATTATAATATTTCATGGATAGAATTTCAAATTCATGTGGCATGATATACCTATGCGTGGATAGATTAGTTTATGGACATCTTGAGTCGTACACATATTTTGGGTTAAAACATAAATCACACCTCAACAAGTAAAGTTTTATGTTTATGTTGAACTGTTATAAATATGTCGAGCACCAGTTATTTTACTTTTATTTTTGCACAAGGACAGGAGCATGTAACACACCCAACTACCCCTACTATATTCCCAATATACATTTGTAGGCGTACACATATACTTTCTGTGTAGAAGAGTTGGGATATGTCATCTTGATATATGCTTATAGATTGATTAACTGTCCAACTCAGTTTAGCTCAGCATTACACGAGGTTGTCAAGGATATATAGTGTCTGGGTCGTTGTCCGTTTGTCAGTTCGATCGTCTGTCAGTGTGTCACAAAAAGTACGTTAACAAGTTTTACGTAAAAGTTATTACAGAATATTAAATTTTCTACATGTTATTGTATATATTTTATTTCCGTCTCAGCTATGTACATAATTATTATATTCATGTGACACCTGACAAAACAATTGAAATATACATAACCATTAAATATTGTTTTTGTGTCGCCTGAAAAGGCGACATATAGGTGTTACTTTGGCGGCGGCTGCGGCTGCGGCGTCACAAATTGCTTGTTTGGAGCATAACTTTGTGACCTTAAGTTCAAATGACTCAAGATTTGGTATGCATGTTTCTAACAATAAGCCGAAGTGCAGTGCGCAAGAACCATAACTCTACCTGTCATACTTTTTGAATTATTTCCCTTTGATTGATTTTATTAGAGCATTTCTTGTCCGGAGCATAACTTTGTCACCTTAAGTTCAAATGACTCAAGATTTGGTATGCATGTTCCTTGCAATAGGCCGAAGTACAGTGTGCAAGAACAATAACTCTACCTGTCATAGTTTTTGAATTATTTCCCTTTGATTGATTTTATTAGAGCATTTCTTGTCCGGAGCATAACTTTGTCACCTTAAGTTCAAATGACTCAAGATTTGGTATGCATGTTCTTTGCAATAAGCAGAAATGCAGTGCGCAAGAACCATAACTCTACCTGTCATAGTTTTTGAATTATTTTCCTTTGATTGATTTTATTAGAGCATTTCTTGACCGGAGCATAACTTTGTCACCTTAAGTTCAAATGACTCAAGATTTGGTATGCATGTTTCTTGCAATAAGCCGAAGTGCAGTACGCAAGAACCATAACTCTGCCTTGCATCGTTTTTGAATTATTTCCCTTAGATTGATTTAATTTGAGCATTTCTTGTCCGGCGGATAACTTTGTGACCAAGAGGTTGAATGACTTGAAATTTGGTATGCATGTTTCTTACCAAAAGTCCAAGTGCAGTACACAGGAATCGTAACTCTACCTTGTGCCATTTTGTCACCATAAGTATTAATGACTCCAAGATAGGTATGCATGTTTCTTGCTGTGACATTTTTTTGTCCAGAGCATCACTTTGTCGTTTTTAGTTCAGATGACTAGAGAACTCTTGTGAGTCGATATGTAGCCCAATAGTGGATAGTTTTCCATGACAAATGTGCATGTCGTCAGGCGACACATGCGACTCGCGGAGCTTTTATATAAGTGACACTTGACTATGTCAGACCGTAGACGAACTGCCCACACCAGTCTCTTAGCCTAGATGCAAAGAGAACAAATAAATACGACAGTAAAAGTACATAGGTTAAATAAAATTTCCGTATTTCAGTCATTTACAAGGTATTGTTAACGAGGTTGTCACTTTTCATGGATATATACTTATGTGACATATGTGCTGAGTCTGATAATTTGTGATGTTGTTAAACCCAAAATAATAGCTTCTGGCCGGGTTGCTAATTCAAGTGTTCTGTTTTAATATTTAGACTAGTTTAGTCCAGTCATTCATGTCACCGACGAAGACCATGTCCTCCGCATATGGATACGAAGAAATTGTCAATTGCAGGAAAACTGGTGATTCCAAATGACCGCTCAATAGTGCCGGAAAACTAACGTAAAATAATAACTAAAATAACATAGACTGATTAAAAGGAAAGAACTAAATAAACATACATGTATAGTGCTTACTTTTAACTAATGCCTATTTTACAAAGGTAATTAATTAAGAACAAAAGTATATCCAAAACAATATAAGTACGTTTCATACATAAACGATTCTTCTTGTTAACTTTCAGGTGTTGTTAAAACACGTAGAGGAGAAACGCACCACTACTAATAAAACCATGGCAAGTATGCAGTTCATTCATTTCACCGTACCAGAGGATGCGTACCCACGGTATAGGTACACCCGAAAGCATGCAATCCCACTGCTTGAAAGATTCACCTCCGTATTGACAGACTGTGAACTTATTGATCCGTATCTAACGCCTGTGTTTGGAGATGTGGACATTTACGTTGTCTTCTTGAAAGATGACAAGAACGAACTTGTCAATGCATCCGATCTGCCGCTCAAAAAGGCTGGTGAAATAAAGCTACAGCACTTGGATCTTGAAGAAGTACAGGCTCAAACTAAACACAATAAGGCATCGATCTTTATTGCGTCGTACGCACAGGCACAGACAAATGATCAGATTCTTGGAACAGAAGGTGATTTTATCCTGCTCATTGACAAAGACCTGAATGTAGAAACACCCGAATGTATGTCCAATGACAAAATAATTCTAACGGTTAATAAGGAGTCTTTGTCGGAACAAATATGTCTGCTCCTAGAGCGGATTGTTCTGCGAGAGTTTCGTGGTCGGTTGAATGTCCTAGACGCATTTATGGATATCGATGCACCAAATTTCTTCGCAAATATGGACCAAGACATCAAACGTTTCATGGAAAAATACCGACCTACATTAGCATCATCGCGTTTCAGAAATGAGGAGGCTGCTGACGATACATTGGGCTTGATGCAGAAGTACTTTATAACTAGAAAGGATATGATTGAGAAAAAAATCAACACATGCTACAAAAAAGACTTGAAAATGGATTTGAAACAAATCAGAGATCAAATATTGGCCATCTGTATACCTGAAACTGTCGATGCTTTAACAGTTTGTGAAGCCATAGAATCGCGAGAGGGTAAGTTTGGTTTGTTCACTCACTTGCATAACGGTCTAATGATGACCTTATAGAAATAGATATTATCATCATATAGAGTCAGTTGTAGTACGTGGACATTCGGTTTTATCCCTGACTTATTGGCAAATGGGAGAAGGGACCGAAAGTGTGTGTGATACATGGAATCCGGGCGCGCTGCATTTACTTAAGTTCTTTTCGAATATACTTCTTGGTGTTTGAACGTTCCAAGTGTAACACACCGTTATGCGTGATAGAAATGTTAAAAATTCAATATTGTAGTCTACACTTCCGTAGAGCAATGTATTTGTTATACTACATAATGCTATATTATTCTTATCAACAAATTCAAAGCCAAACATAATGCCATTATCATACTATTCGACGAACGTAAAATGTAGAATAAGTGTGAAGCTATAATAAACAAGTTAGCATTTTCCTCAACCATACGACTAATTTGATTTTATACTCGGACTCATTTGATTTTATACTCGCGTATATTTGATAAAAGATAATAGCTATATGCAGAGGTCAGTGGTCTAGTATGCCGAGGGCGTATCGTTTTGTATTTTTATTTGTAATAATTTGTTTTATGCTTACTCCTCATTTAGGTCAAGCTGAGAGGATTAATCAACTCATGCCAGAAGTCAAGCGACTCCAAGGGCTCACAAAGGTACAACTAAAGACAGAGCTACTGGAAAACAGAGTTAAAAAGCACATAACTTCACTGGGGAAACATATTGAGACCATAGAACATCTGCGAGGTGAAATGATTGGAATGTACAGACGCAGCAAGATTCCGGACCGTGAAAGACCGAATTATACATTGCCGATTTTACAACCAGAGGTATAATTTATCCCATAGCCCATGCCATGTAACCGCTCCCTTTGTGTTCAGCTACTTTGGTACTTACTTTATTGTTAATACGCAATGACCTTGTCATCTTTAAAATGTCAAAATGTCCATCTGCAACTGTATTGATCCTTTTGAAAGCAATGACCTAGTTTAATATTGCGTAGCCAAAACGAGAATTTTGTCATCTACTGATTCCATAAGGGTATAGCACTATGGACAAACTACCAACCAATTCGTGTGATGGTAATAACTTTATTTAAACAAGGCTACACATTTGGTTTCCCAATCATCCATGTGGTCTTCGAGTGTACTGAATTTAGCATCAATGCAGTGAATGATATGTATGCATAATCATGATAAGATTCTATGTAAAAGGGTAATAATAATAAAACATTTGTAAAGTCAAAAAATACTAAGTAAGTATAGGGAAATAAAGCATTTTCTTTGAATCCATTGTTAATATGACGTTTGTTTACCAAGTACTTCTTCTGGTTGCACGAATGGATGCGGAGTATATTGTTACACTATTTTAAAAGAAAGACGAGGACATGGTCAGGTGAAATGTCATAATATTTTTCTCCATCTTGTGCTCTTTTTTTGCGTATGAATGAAACAGTCATAGTGGTTGGACATTCGGCTTTATTCCAGACAATTGCCCGATGACCTCAGGCTTAAAGGGATTCCAGAGTGTGTAAAGATGTCATTTTTATCGACAATTTTCAGTCATACGAGGCTGTCAGGAAATCTAACCAGTTTTTTCTGAGTTCATTATCAGTCACTAGTCTACTACTAACTCGCTCTTTCAGAAGCAATGGACATCGTCTAAACATAGAGAGACATGACCGTGGCTAATATTCCAGAGGAACAGAACTTGCAATAACAGTATTCAAATCATGATTGTTCTAGTAACATTCGGGTGATATTCGGTATACACTGCGCTAACATGGTTGGCGTCACACAATCGTTGTTATATTGAAATGAAAAAAACCCATGACCAGCTAGAGTATCAGAATATGTTAAATAATTTGATGTGTGTCACTGTTGAACATTGAGTTCCATTAAATACATTAAATACATTAATAAATGTGCATAGTGTATCTATTAACTGACTGATATGTTTTGTTTTGTTTGTCAGGTTGCTAAGGAAATTGTGACCGTAAATGGTGTCACTGGGTGTGGCTATCGATACACTACTCTAGATGTGTTCTTTCGAAACACGCTATCCACTGAAGAGTTTGGTCTTTGTAAAGATCAAATGATGGCGATGATGTCAAAGCACAATATAGAAAGCTACAGATTTCGACAGGAACAAGAAGCTGTCACAGTATATTATGCCGAAGTTGGTACACAAGTTACCAGCCATCATGAAAGGAAAGCTAGTATTGGTGGATTTGCAAGGAAAGGACAGAAACAGGACGAACTTTGTATGTTATTAGCAAGACATTTTGCAAATCTCGGTAAAGATATATTTGAAAGAAAGCAAAATGGTGAAAAGAGGCTGATGGCTCACGTCCTTGATCCGAATGTTCAATTAGAGCATCATCCTCTAGATATTGCAGCTGCTGGCGTGATGAGCAAAGTTCATGCAGATTGCCTAACACAATTCAGGTTCGAGAATGGAAAAAGGTCGAATAGCCGTATTGTTGAGTTTGGCGAAAACGACTTGCCATCTCTATCAGGGTTGCCGGTCCATTTGTGGGGAGCTGCCAGCAGGCCTGGGTGTGGAACTATCACTAACCCAGATTTTTATGTCCGAGATATGAAACGTCTTGTAAGAATACAAGACCGATTTCAACAGCCAGGCGAAAGGTTTGCGAGCCCTGGTGATAGTGGGGCTATAGTATGTGCCGATGACCCAGATGATGATTATGTTCGCGTAGTTTCTATGCTTATGGGATCACCACTACAAGAAGTTAGAGATAACGAAAAGAAGGAATATACATCCTTACGACTCACCGACGGCATGGAACAGCTTGAGAAGGAACACAGTGCTCCATTTGTCCTGTGTTGAAAATACAAGAGATGTCAATGTGAGTATTACTCAACCATAAAAACAAACTATGGAGGCAATACGATACGTGGATCCGAAGCAGCATAACGTATATACAAGAACACCAAAACAATGTGATTAAAATATGAAACTATACTAGTACGAGTGTGATAATGTACATGTATTATGATATTGATATAAATATTCTATTCAATGTTTGTACTTATTGACAACGTTTATAATTCTAACTTTATTAAGCTCAGATGTAGGATGCTTGAAATGTCATATAATATTACAGTAATGTATTGCTAATGTGGTTGCCTTATATTTTCAAATATTTGTGTATTTCTTTCCTTACTGTGAACAGGTTCAGACCGTGACAGTTATAAGGATCAAACTTAACTGTATATGTTTTTGAATTGGTTTTAAAAATAAATATCGCATGTATGTTAGCTATGATCTAAAATGTAGTATTTGTGATTATGTTATATAATAATGAGCATATACGTTCTGTATAAAGCACTATCATGATGTCGCTGGCTTAGAATGAGAAGGTCGTAAGTACAAAATCAATATTTTGAGAAAACAAGAAAAACTGTCAGAAAACTACTTTTTACTAATGGAAAACAAGCCTTTTAAACTTCAGTTTGGTCAACATGACCAGTTCCGATTTTCATGAAAATAGGCTCATAAGAAGCGCCATGAGAAGCAGATTTCTAATACGCACGAGTCATCTAATTCTAAACCAGCGATTAGTAATGTTGAATGATTTGAATGGTAATGCCTTTAGATAACATCATAACATAAAAAGTGTGTAACCATCTTAAAATATTCATAACAATCACATTTCCATTGATGTCAAACATTAGCATTAGTAAAGTCAGTTAGTGATCAGGTGTGATATTCCATATTGCTCTTATCTAATTTGAGAATAAGAATAGTCAATCACATCGCCTGTAACTGACCATGAGTTTAATATGGTGTGGTATGATTGGTTGTCCTTATCCTTAAGTCAAGTAAAATCAATAATGAATATCACCCTTGGTTGGACCCACATAAACATTGAATATATCTTAATATGCATAGGCAGTCTTAGCATTTGACTGAATAATAAAAAAAATATCGACCAATTATCTGACACCTAGTTAATATGACATCTACGTACGCCTCATTCCGAGCCTTGTATTTAACAAATAAGTAGACGTGTAGTAAACTTAAAGATTTTGCCGGCTGGAGTATTTAGGTACAAAATGACTGCGTGTTGAATGCTTGTGTTTAAGTGTATTTTTATTGCCATTCCCTGAATTATCTTTAACACGGTATGAATCCCGACACACCGCTTCTCAGTTCCGCCAGAGAATCGTTCTGTTTTTACATGGCTCTGATGGAAATGAAAACCGATGTAACGCTCTGACGGAACTCGGGATACATGCCGATGAGTTCCGTCAGAGCGTTACATCGATGTTCAGTTCCGTGAGAGTCATATGAAAACAGAACAATTATCTGACGGAACTGAGAAGCGGTGAATCAGGATTCGTACCGTGCTTAACTACTGTGTAAAAATTTGAGATTTATACTATTGAATTTTTTCCCCATTTGTTCACATGCAGATATTTTACTTTTTCACCAAGCAAAGAACAGGGAGGAAAATTATTAAATAATCATGTCATTAGACGAATGCTATTGTGCTTAAGAAAACATATGAGCCAGTCTCCAGGAAAATCTGCTATATTGACAAAAATATTGACTTTAAGATTTTCCATAGTATTACAGGATAATGTTAAATAAGCAAATTACAAAAGAAATTATGTTAATATCTTGAGTTTTAAGGAAGTTACAGCTGTTTTTGTAGAGTCCCTATTCGGAGCTTTTTGTGTGACGTCGCAAACGTCATTCAAACGTTATTCAACGTAACTGAAATAAGTATTTCATTATTACACCATTTGATCAATTCTTGACATAAACTGTTCAAAATAGTACCAAATTCTATAATTATGTTTCACTTTTCAAAATATATATCAAAATCGAAATTGTTTGCATTCAGAGAAAGGCTACATCTGTTTTAAACAACTAAATCCTCATTTTTCTCAATCGGAGTACTTTTCTGAAATTGGTCACCATAGCAACGAAGACTGTGTTTTCGACGTAATTCATAGGAAAATTTAAAGCTAAGGTATAGTACTATTTGGGTCAATTACTTAAAATAGAATCAATAGATATGTATTTTTCCTTATTTTAGAGCTTTATCAAAACCTTGTTACATGTAGTAGTTACACAATGTCATTATAGCAGGTTTTCCTGGAGACTGGCTCATATACATGTATTGAAAATATCATACAAAAATGTATGTTAAGCTACATTTGTTAGAATACTTACTTACTTAGTCCTCTTCGAGTACTTTGACACATAAGGTTAATGTCAGCTTTCTCCATTTGTGTCGGTCCCTGGCTAGATTTGTTGCTTCCTTCCATGTTATTCCCATATCTTTCAACTCTCCCTCCACCATTCTACACTATTCTCTTCCACGTTTCTTTTGTTAGAATAGTAAGGTATATATAGTTGAGGCCTATCTGCTAATTGCAATTATCACTTGTACAAGGGTCTAAAGTGGACACTGTATAGAAACTTAGAGAAGACTGTATTTAAACGAGGCTACACATTTCGTGTTACTTAATTATTAATTTGCCACCATGCGTTCCTGTTATTTGACATTGGAAGTCAATGCAAAGCGCAATTTTCTGTGGATTAAATATTTCGTTCGATTTTATGTGCGTTGGTAAGGTTGTTATAATGAAATATGTAAAATTTGGTTCTAATCAGAATTGAAACGTTTTATAATATATTTTAAGATATTAAGGGGTCCAAGCTGATCGCAAACTGACTTTAACGGTCGCTTGCTGGTGGGTTGAATTGTTCACTATTGATGCAAAGTAAAAGTTTCCAAAGTAATTGGAAATAGCGTGACCACAAACTTGAATCATAAGTTGCTAGTACACCATATTGAATCACGACTTTGGTTCAAATGATCTCAAACATAATGTTCATGTTATATTTCGCGCATTTATATTTTTATCGGTTCAATTTTGTTATGCACTGTTCGTTCATATGAAAAAGTAAAGTACGTAGATCTCCCATTCACTTTCAGCTTTTTCATTATTATAGCAACCACATATGTTTATACCACGGCAATCATTTTATTATCTTATATATTAAAAAAGAGACGTGCGCATTCAAAGGCCATGTTTTATGTAAACTTATAAAAAAACCGGACAATGGCAATCCTCTTGCCGAGTCGTGGACATGTTTTTGTTTTCGTACTTACGTATTTTATATCGACTCATCTTCTGCCAGTATGCAAATGTTGATTTCAAGTTACTTTAACTTTCCGTAAGATTATGTGCATGTCATTGTTTTCTGTGATTTTTCTAGAATTGTTCGTATAAGAAGTAAGTTAAGAATTTATTCAAACGAGACTACGTTTTGCGGTTTCCTTATCTTCCATGTGGGCTTCAATGTCAGTTCAATGAATACCGAGTTTGACATTGCTTTTATGGTTACTAATTCATATTAAAATGTAAAAGAAGTATCCATGAAAACAAAGTAGAAAATAGAGTTTATATATACTTAGCTAGTTAATGTTTCCACAACATACTAGGTCATATCAAATCACTGTGATATGTATAGTGTCTATAGTGCAAGTTATCGAGCGTTCCATTACAGACTATTTTAATTAAATACATCTATGCTAGCAAGAATATAATTATGTGACTCAGTGTACGTGTTCGAACATGCTGTGTAGTAATTGTATTCTGCGGCTAAATGCATTACCCCATGTGTGATGTGTACTGTAACGTTATAGGCATTAAACCCTGTTAAGTTTTGTAATAGATACTTCCAAAAATATAGGCAACTGAAACATAGCTTATTAGATTGATTTGTCCATGATATACATTGTATAACATCTTTTAGTCTATTATGTATGTTGATACCTAATATTTACGTCAAGTTGTATAAAGATGTTTTAATGTTGATGTATTTCATTACATTTTACTAATCATATCCTCCAGAAATTATATTTTTACATCAGTATTTATTGATTTGTATGAGCCTTTCCACATACTGGGAGGATTGTTTTGGCCACATACTTGCACTGAATTCAGTACAAATACGTTTAAAATGCTGAGACTTCTTTCCTTGGTTACAAAACTTTGTCAGTTTTTTTTATAATTTGCATTATCAGTGTATAAACGAGTCAACTTTCGGTTATAGTTCCCCAAATAAGTCATACAGTCACTAGAAATCACAGATGCTGTTGCTTGCAATAAGTCATACAAGTTGAATTGCAGCTTATCCCAATAAGTCATACAGTAATTATGTTAATACGCTATGATTATGCATTGTGTGATGTAATGAAAGTAGGAAGAGCCGACATTCTGATTAGATTCTATTTTCTTCTAATTATTACATCTGAATTGATTTGTATTTCAGTATGATAAATGTGATTTAGTTATTATTCAAAGACCAAATTATGAAATAACCTGATCGAACCCCTTTTTTAAAAATGTGGATCGCACAAGGTGCCGACCTGTCGATACGTTTACAATGTATGTTTATGTATCTGCACGTATTCCATTTTCATAATGATTCTGATACAGGCACCTGTGATATTGCTACTTTATTAAACTGTCAACAATACAATGACATTGTAAATCAAATACTAGTACATTGTATTACTGTATATACAGTGCAATATTTGATTTTGTTTGAATGTTTAAAAAATGTTTACCCAATTTTGCGTTTTCAAAATAATTTGAGCCTACATAAACTTTCAAAATATATTAATGGCCATTAAAAACGCAACCAGTTTCGAACACAAGCACTTGATCACCAACAGCTACAACCACATACAGAACGTGGTATATACAGTTTGAATGGCTAAATATGGAAGCATCTAATTTGCTCAACCATTTAACAGTCCAAATCAGTTTGTAGGTGAAAATTTCTCATGTACTGTTCAATAATCCAAATATGTTTGTCAAAATACATCTGCCAGAAAAGTAGCAGTGCTCAAAATAAAATTGCAGTTTCATAAGTAAGGACTGTTTCTGAAAGACGGCATTACTCATTTGTTCTAAACACGTTTCTTCAAAAAATTTAAAACGAATAGATTATTACTTTGTCAAAGTATTTATTGCGTCAATGACAAAGCCCTCACAGCCAGATGAAATTCCTCAACGCAAAACGCATAGAAATTGTTTGCTCTTTTAATTGATTTAAGAACACATGTATCCACTTTGTTTAATTTGACCACAGAAATAAATGTATAATTAAATGGCATAACTGAGTTATTATTATCAAAGCCCCCGTTAGTTGTTTCGGAACATTTGTAGTATCACACTACAGGCAGTCTGTCTGATGAAAACATCCACCTACTCCACCTACGTGGGGAGCGGTGGCCTAGAGGTAGGACGCACCCTTCGGGATAGAGAGGCCCCAGGTTAAACCCCCGTCTGGACCCCTGCTTGATTTATCTGAGCAAGAATAACTCACATGCTCCACTTGACCAAGGTGAGAATTGGTACCTGTGAGGGCTGTGTCGGAACAGGTTCGACAGTCCTGGGCGCCGCAGATCGATGTTGGCTTCACAACCACCAGGGATATTTAATCGCAGGTTTCAATAGGTAGCCAAATGACCAGAGGAAGTTGAATTCCCAAAGGGTGGCTGAACTGCTGAAAGCAGCTCTCGAAAAATGGTAACCTAACTTCTTACTCGTTTTCAATAAACTTACACATACCATCCCCTGGTCGAGTGTTTAAGGAATCCAGGTCGAAGGTTCGAGTCATTCTGCCTGATGACGAGCTGACAACTACATTTGTAGTTCAATAATTAATAATAAAATGTCCGTTTAAAAGTAGGAGTAGTCGGGAAGTATTTGTTCACAAATAGTATACGTCTTGCAAACCTGCTTCTATTGTCAACGGTTTCGGGGTTTTGACTTTTGTGTTAATTGGAAATGAGACAGTGAGAATCAATACCTTATTCACTAATATAATATATTATATTAACAAGTTGAATGTTTGTGCGGTGGAAAATTGTATCAGGCAGTTGAATACTAGGATGAAGCATATGATTTTTTGTAATTAGAATGTGCAAAGTTCCATATACATGTAAAATTATGTATAATGTAATTTTGATCTGAACAATTATATTATGTGCTAGACAAAACTTGATATAGTGAACATTTATGCCAATTTATGAATTATTAAGTTTCAGCCAGGAGACACTTGTTGATAGAATAAAGAATGGACAGATAATGTATGAAAGTCCATCCACCCCGATCTCCCGAAGCATCTCAAGGATAAATCCGACGGGGTGCTATTTTTATACATCGGCGGAGGCAGGAACAGTCTATCAAATGTCAATTTATTTTATCTTATAAATGATACCAATAGATGCTATTTTATATGCTATTATTATTTTTGATAACTGGTTAATGAAAACACTTCATCTGAAAGAAGCATGCGTTACGTTCTTTTAGTTCTCGGTAACCACATGTCGATCGCTGTTCAATATGCATACACACATGCACATGTTATAATCCTCATACATTATAAGAACACAAAACAACGACAGTTTAAACACCAAAATAAGGAATATAGCATAAGAAATATATAATTCCAGTACGAGTTTACTCCGGTACGGGTTAATTCAGGTACGAGCTAACAGAACTCAGGTACGAGCTAACTTATGTACGAGCTTACTTAGGTACGAGCTGACTAGAAAGCTCCGAAAACGAGATCGCATTTTTTTCACGTTTGCATAAATAAATAGAATTTGGAACATTCATGAATTAATATATTGCAAAAAACGGCAGACAAAAATCACCAGAACGATTTCTGTTTAACTAATTATGTCTTATATATTAATGATTTATATCAACAAATTCCTTAATCATTTAAATAACATATCTCGATGATTAAACATGTTTAACAAGTGTTAAACTGCAATTCGTTTAACAGCATTTAGTGTTATTTAACAAACCTTTATAGACCCACAGAGATCCGCAGTTTAAACGTGTCCACGTGATCATTGTTGCGGAAATTTCGGGCAGTATCGTGGTCTGCTTCGGTGCAAGTAGTTGCGATTTTGCATTGCCACTTAGAACTATACATTCAAGTTCCGTCGCCAAACAACAAACATCGGACCTGAATAATCGATTTTTAGCTCACCTGTCACAAAGTGTCAGAGTAATCTTTTGTCATCTCTTGTCGTCCGTCCGTCAACAATTCGCTTGTGTAGACACTAGAGGTCTCACTTTTGGCCTAATCTTTGTGAAACAAAATCTAAGTCAAGTTCGATATTGGGTCATTCAGGGTCAAAAACTAGGTCACAAGGTCAAATCATAGAAAAATCTTGTGTAGTCACTAGAGGTCATAATACCTAATCTTTATTAAACTTGGTCACAATGATCATGTCAACAAAATCTAGGTCAACTTTTATATTGGGTCATCCGAGGTAAAAAAAAACTAGGTCACATGGACAAATACAAGAAATGTAATAGAAAAACCTTGTATAGTCACTTGAGGTAACAATTTTGACCTAATCTTTATGAAACTTGGTCACAATGATCATCTTAACAAATTCTAGGTCAAGTGCGATATTGGGTAAAAACCTAAATCACTAGGTCAAATCACACGGCTTGCATGCACTACTACGACAGGTTAACGACCTACGGCCCTTTGGGCCCTTTTGCTACATAATGTGTTTATGTGTATAGAAGAGATAATGTTTGTTTAGAAAGACATTCATGCCACCAGCTAGCTATTAGTGAATGGCAGATTTTTATTGTTCATTCATTTAATAGATTGCCGGTGGGCATTTTGCATATGAATACGATGATCTCTCCTATTGTATTACCTGGTTAATTATGTTTTTGAATCTACATTGTGATGGTTATTGTAACCACATCTATCTGTTAGTTTGACGAAAGCACCATGGCTGATGTGTATACGTTATTTGTGGTTCATATCATAAAGCCTTATAAATGTTTAATAAACTATTGTTATTTGATAATAATACGAGTATTAGTCTATATCAATTATAGTTCATTTATTTCCCGAAGGTAATATAATATTACGTGCTAAACTAATATGTATCTTTTTAAAACAACAAACACATAACGTTACTAGTAAATAATAAGTTTTTTGTGCTAAAACCAATGACAACTGCATTTTTATATTTAAGGGGAAACAACTCCAATTTCCATCCGCACACTTAACTCGGTGTGCACAAACGAACTGTTTCTAAATTCGTAATTCAAGGAGCCTGGTATTTATTCAACCTCGACAAGATCAAGCGTAATTAAACGTCCCGATGGTAGTCTCACTATATTTACGAGTCAAGAGTAAGTAGAAGCTCAAAGGTGTGGAAAGCTCCTTCCTTCGGTGTACGATCATACGGTAAAACCGAATATACAGTCATGTTCAAAGCCTTGCCGTGTTGGACATGTATTCACCATCCGGACCGTCGTGCTGTCTATGGCCATAATACGGCAATGACGCAGCATTTTCATTGTTGAGTGGATCAGGTTCGTTCCTGGTCTTACATAGCAAATGTTCACTTAGCTCGAAAGTCACAATTCCCATGAAAATAATGTTCTTTAACAAGAATATAGAAATTCCTTGAGATAGACCATGCCATGTGATCATTCGGGTGACGAACAATGGAAGATTTACAATGTAAGCGATGGCAAATTGATGCAACAATTCTAACCGTTCTGGAAGTTTCTTAAGTCCATATTTAGTCTTCGCGAGTGTAAACAATGGTAGAGCGGGTAGCAACATGTTGACGCAGAAGATAGCAATGATGACGTCATCAAGTTCGGGTGGGAATGTTTCACGTACTCCCTTTTCAAAAAGATTGTCAAGAAAATCAACTCCGTCGAGAATATCAAATATAACTGTTGACGTCAAAACAGTCAACAAATGTTTCCGGTGACCTTTTCGAACATCGTGCTGAGTAGCCAAAAATAGAAGAAACACAAGTCCAGACAGTGCCAGTGAAGATTTTAATGTATTTGGTCCGAAGAATCCGGCTTCGTCCAATTCTGTGGAGAATGTTGTGAAAATAGCAACAACTTTAACATCAAGAACGATTGCATAAATGAGCCAAGATATGTAGGTAAACGGTTGATGGAAAAGTTCAGACCCGGACCGAGTTTCCGAATGTTTCTCTGTGTTGACATTTAGCGCGGCCATGTAAAAAGCCACTGCGAACAAAGCTAGCACAACCAGATCGGCTCCGTACATCGCTGCCCAAACAAACGACAAGTTATCCATCAAGTACCAATTGATTGACATGGCTTGAATGAGCAGCACGGCTAAACACAATGCTCGTGTTGGCCAATGATGACAGCATCGCGCAGCAGGATTTCTTTCTGTCATTTTCAACCGTTTCTGGCTATTCACCTAGTCTTGCTGAAACATAAAGTGAGAAGCATTTATCATATTTTAAGTGAACTATGACAGGTATCTGATATTTCGTAGAAGGCTTATAAAAAATATCATTTCCCTAAGGCCGGCGTTTTTTTGATAGAATTCGGTGTTGAAATAAATTACTTTCGGTTATTTTCGTTTTCCAAAGTTGACAAATGTACTGTTTTTGTTTCAACCAAAATATCAAATACTGTACGAACATGCGTTTTGGAAATGATGATTAATGCTTGCTTGAATGTTTAACCCTTGATACCTTAAATCAAACCAATTATCTGACAGCTGAATAACCTTAAGTAAAAATGACAAAAAACTAGCTCTCCTTAATTTGACGAATTGCACAGTGATTTGTATTTATATAGGCCTTGCAAGTTATCGCGCTGGAGCTATATACATGTATACTGGGCGTCATTGAAAAGTTACAACTTTATATACCTTTGTATTTTGTATAAAATATGACCTATCAGTACAAAAGTTTTATAGTGTGTGCATTCGAATATTGTTGAATAAGATAGCTGTGACTACACATAAAGGTCAAAACATAGTCGTGTTCGGCTTTTAAACAGTGTAACGTGAATAGGGTGGTATTACCTGTCACTATTAACTTGTCACCCTTGAATATCCATGTTTATCCGTTGTCCAATCAGAGTTGTTATTTTAACTCATCAAAACATTCTTACTGTACAAAAACGAAAACACACGGAGATTAATTAGCGACAGGTCAATAGTGTTGACTAATAAGTTTTCATTGACGCTGAGTATATGTTGGATATGTTCGATTAATCAGATAAGTAGAAATGTTGTAAGAGATTATGAATAAATTACTTACCTGGGAAGTATTGATCGTCCATGTATTCCAGTCTCATATTTAAAAAAACACATACTCATATTACGTTCAACACTATAAGATACACTCAAACCTATCAGAACGTATCTGACTGTCGAATAAGGAAAGATAAGTTAATACATAGTTGAGGATTGTTTTACGTTTTAACTATGAACTACACATGTCAAGTCCGTTTGTTTTTACACTTTTGGAGTCAATGTTAATTGTTAATACATTGACCTTAATCTGAGTCCTACTTACAAACTTGACTAGGTGTGTAGTTTTTAGTTCAAATACATGCAAACACACATAACCTTAATAACCTTAATATTTACATAAGCCGACCTATTTGATGATAATGCTACACTAGCAATGTGTCCATTGTGTAAAGCTGCTATCTTTTATTGACCGATTCAGAGTTTAAAGTATGCCCGTATTGTATACTGGTATAGCTTGGAGAACTTGACATGATCCTGACCTATATACATGGATATATTACAAGGTTCTTGCGTTGAATATATAAATTTCCGCGAGCAAATCGTGCAATATTGGTCCTTTATATATGTGTTGGTATTACCACAGGAATTTGAAATTCTATCCATAAAAGATCATAGCAGTCGATCTAATCAAAATCGCTGTATACGTATTTATAATATATAATACTGAAGGAACGCAACGCACTTTCGTCTTCCAAAATGGAATCCCGTAGCCAGTGCTATCAAAATAAAAGACACAAGCGATCAAGTGAGCTCATCCTTACTTAAGTATCGAAGAAACGCTAATAAATCCGTGAACTAGTTCCTTGCGTTCATATAGTTCTAAATAGTAAATCGGCTTTCAAAAATAACGTTAACATTAAAAAATATGAGCCGTCGAAATTTATGATTGATAAATAAATTTATACGGACTCCTTTATATTAATTCGTAATATGAAATGTTATAGCTCACATCGAACAATATATTACAACTTGACTTGCTGTACGATTCAAAATCTATTTATGCAACTGTTTTTGTCTATTAGAAATTGTTTATCAAGTTCTTCATGTATTTACGCAATAACTGTATTGATTAAAATCTTGATTTGTTAGTGGTTGAACATGTACAGAGCCGACCGTCGCGTATTACAACATTATCGTATTTTGAGGCGTCAGGGGTATCAGTCTGAAACAGCAACAGTCAGGGGTATCATAGTGGTACTTTCGTTTATTTTGCCTCATAATCTGGCTGCATCGAACTAATTTTGCAAAATGCATACCTAGAATAAGGTAAACAACGAAGTTGGCCCCATCAAACAGCAACACACCATGCAAATCGGCAGAAATTGGAAATTATATATAGACAGGTCGTCAGGGGTGATGTAACCCAAACCGCACTGTAATCGAGTGTTCTCCTTAATCATAGGTATTTGGAGGGAAAATGGGCATGGGTCTGCAGGTAGCGACAGGGCCGGGTACGTTGGGCTGGTTGATTTCATTGATAACGTCTTACAAAACAAAGAAAAATCAAGATTTACTTACCGAAGCGATGAAATTTACAGTCGAAAATCCGTCAGGGGTATCACTTTCGTTCTATACGTTATCCCCATTGGTATTAATAAAGCGCATTTATCAAAGCATGACAGCACTTGCATTGCAAATCTTGCTCGTCCACCATATCCCCTTAAATGTATTTAATAGTTGCCCGTGAACGTGGTTTAGTGACGACACAGAATGACACCGACGATGTACTAGATATTGACATTTCGTAAAGGAAATAAGAAATATATCTTGTAATATTAGGCGAAATTGAATATTTTCAATTGCTTGAGGAACATATAAATGGTCTTCGTGAAATGGTCATACTTGATCGCTTGTATCTTTTATTTTGTTAGCACTGGCTACGCAATTCCATTTGGAGGACGAAAGTGCGTTGCGTTCCTTTAGTATTATATATACGTATAGAGCGATTTTGATTAGATAGACTGCTATGATATTTTATTGATGTAATTTCAAATTCCTGTGGTATTACACCTCGAGCGTCTTCGTGATACTTCCCGCTAATGGAAACTTACAAGCGGGATTATAAATATAGACGATCTATTAAATTATGCTAATCGAAGGTCAAGAGTCGTGTCAAATTGTCTGTTCTATATACATGTATAATGGATATTCCATGTATATTATATAATCGTGAAGTAGTTTCCGTTGGTAGAAACCGACATTGTGGTGTTGATTGGATCACAAACTACATGTACCTAACGTATATAAGTCAAGTCAGAAGATGTCACTGGGGTTATTGCAAATAAATAATCCATGACAATGTCATAAAGCATTTTTCAAAATGTTGAATACACTTTTGTAATAATAATGATAACATTTCAATAATACCAACTTTATTTTCCGAACGTAACATTTTGCATTCTACTAAATAGAAACATTTTTCTTCAAAGGGAAATAAGTCAAATCACCCATGCACCCATTTTGTATAAAGTCTGTTTTTTCTATCTATATAAGGTATATAAGTATTCATCTGTCTAATCCTATACAGTATAGAAGGAATCCCATATATAAAAATAAATGTACATAGAAAACGTAATGCCCATCAAGACCAATATGATTATAAACAGTTTCCAATTGTCCTGGTGCTTGTTTTACTATATGAATTAGTGATAGTACACTAGTATAATCCACAGTGTATGCTAAGCACTCACGCCATCGACAGATTTCAGCATCACGTTGCTTTAGTAATGCACATGTACGTGGGACGTTCAAAAAACTATTGTCACAAAACCCGCATGGTTAAACGAAATCAATCAAATTATATACCATCAGAAATCGGAATCCTTTTCTACATACTGGTAAAATAAGATGTAAAACAAAAAGCGGTGCGAGAGTTACAGGTGATTTAACAAGGTCACTTAGACGCGCACGTCATGCTATTTTACACGGCGTTAGAGCTTCTAATAGGGCAATGAAATACGATGTTTATAGTGATATAGGGTGATGAATACATTCCAGTACCACATTGTGTCACACAAGTAAAGCGTTGCTGAGAATCGCATGTATTTTTCTGGATCTTACGTGAGAATCCGTACCATGAAACGTTGGTATTTTGAAAATGTCTTGGTTACTGACGTCACGAACGTTCTTGTCATTTCCTATTACTTCCCTGTCTTACAAAGCTGAACAGTTATCACTAAAGCATGTGTGCCTTTCGAAAAAACGGATAAACGATTGACAGAACTGTTTCCAAAATGTTGTAATGATAATTTCATACGATTCAGAGGGCATAATCATCTTGCGGTTGACAGAACTTGGTGTTTATCCGCTTTTCCTGACGTTCTGGTGACGTCATTTTCGCGTCACGTAGTTGTCATTCTTGGAGTTCAACTTCTGTTTATTTCAATACCTAACGTCCAAATGTCGTCTTTTTGCAGATATCGTCCAACGTGTAACATGTAATGTTACGGTGAAGTTTGAAAACAAACGATGTAATAGTATAAAAGATACATCCCATTATGTAGTCGCCGTTAATGGTAATTTTTTACCAGCGCCGGATGCGTGCTACCATGGTTTCAAAATGGACTATTATGAGAGGACGTGAGAGTGTAACTCGATAATTCAGATATAGAATTTTCGCAATTGAATTCCGATTCCATACCATGTAATAATATTTATATAATAAAACTGTACCCGTGAGGGTCCCTATCTTATTTATTTTTGAACGTCCCACGTATACCTAATGGAGCGTACATAATACAGCCAACACACGTGACATGTTCGTTGTTTTCATTGATTCCTGCAATTTGACGTTTTTCTGAAACCTCAAAAGTCTGAAACAGCTCCGAACTCGGATGCACAATTATACGAGAACACCGGGCATGCATCTCCAAAACAGTTATCATCATACAATCGTATTTGACATATATTCACCATTCGGACCGTCATATCTGTGGTCATGCTTAGGCAATGACGCAGCATTTTCATCGTCAGAATGGTCGGGTTGTTTCTTCGTCTTACACAGCAAATGTTCGCTTAGCTGAAACGTTACAACTCCCATGAAAATAATGTTCTTTAACACGAATATAGAAATTCCTTGAGATAGACCATGCCACGTGATCATCCGGGTAACGAATAATGGAAGATTTACAATGTAAGCTATGGCAAATTGATGCAATAGTTCTAACCGTTCTGGAAGTTTCTTAAGTCCATATTTAGTCTTCGCGAGTGTAAACAATGGTAGAGCAGGTAGCAACATGTTGACGCAGAAGATAGCAATGATGACGTCATCAAGTTCGGGTGGAAACGTTTCACGTACTTCCTTTTCAAATAGATTGTCAAGGAAATCAACTCCGTCGAGAATATCAAATATAACTGTTGAAGTTAGAACAGTCAACAAATGTTTCCGGTGACCTTTTCGAACATCGTGCTGAGTGGCCAAAAATATCAGAAACACAAGTCCAGACAATGCCAGTGAAGATTTCAATGTGTTTGGTCCGAAGAATCCGGCTTCGTCCAATTCTGTGGAGAATGTGGTAAAAATAGCAACAACTTTAACATCAAGAACGATTGCATAAACGAGCCAAGATATGTAGGTAAACGGTTGATGGAAAAGTTCGGACCCGGACAGGGTGTCCGCATGTTTTTCTGTGTTGACATTTAGCGCGGCCATGTAAAAAGCAGCAGCGAACAAAGCTAGCACAACCAGATCGGCTCCGTACATCGCCGCCCAAACAAACGACAAGTTATCCATCAGGTACCAATTCATTGACATGGCTTGAATAAGCAGCACGGCTAGACACAATGCTCGTGTTGGCCAATGATGACAGCATCGCGCAGCGGGATGTCTTTCAGCCATTTTCGTTTGAATATGCAATTGTTCCTAGTCACCTAGTGTTGCTGAAATGCAATAAACAAAATAATACAATCACACGTGAAACGTGAAGCCATCAGCTATAAAAATATTACAGTCAAACATGCATGTGTTTAAGACTAGATTCAAACATAGACACATTCGATTGCATAACAGCTGTTATACAGCTGGGACTAGGACTTTCGACCCTTTGACAGTTGAATCTGGAAATTTCCGTTATTGTGGTCTGTGTAATTTGTATGTTTTCTGAGCTCGGCTATTAAAGTTAAGTGCTGTCATCCCTGTCTGATGTAGAGAATAGTTTTACGTGCATTGTGAGATGTGTTGAACTATAAAACAAGGCGCAAAAGGTTCACGTGAGAAGTATTGAACTATCAAACAGGATGTAACAGGTTCACGTGAGAAGTATTGAACTATCAAACAGGATGTAACAGGTTCACGTGAGAAGTATTGAACTATCAAACAGGATGTAACAGGTTCACGTGAGAAGTATTGAACTATCAAACAGGATGTAACAGGTTCACGTGAGAAGATTTGAACTATCAAACATGATGTAACAGGTTCACGGGCTATGTGAGAAGTGTTGAACTATCAAACATGGTGTAACAGGTTCACGTGAGAAGTGTTGAACTATCAAACATGGTGTAACAGGTTCACGTGAGAAGTGTTGAACTATCAAACAGGATGTAACAGGTTCACGTGAGAAGATTTGAACTATCAAACATGGTGTAACAGGTTCACGTGAGAAGTGTTGAACTATCAAACATGGTGTAACAGGTTTACGTGAGAAGTGTTGAACTATCAAACATAGTGTAACAGGTTCACGTGAGAAGTATTGAACTATCAAACAGGATGTAACAGGTTCACGTCAGAAGTATTGAACTATCAAACAGGATGTAACAGGTTCACGTGCAATGTGAGAAGTGTTGAACTATCAAACAGAATGTAATAGGTTCAAGTGAGAAGTGTTGAACTATCAAACATGGTGTAACAGGTTCACGTGAGGAGTGTTGAACTATCAAACAGGATGTAACAGGTTCACGTGAGAAGTGTTGAACTATCAAACAGTATGTGACAGGTTCACGTGAGAAGATTTGAACTATCAAACATGATGTAACAGGTTCACGGGCTATGTGAGAAGTGTTGAACTATCAAACATGGTGTAACAGGTTCACGTGAGAAGTGTTGAACTATCAAACATGATGTAACAGGTTCACGTGAGAAGTGTTGAACTATCAAACATGATGTAACAGGTTCACGTGAGAAGATTTGAACTATCAAACAGGGTGTAACAGGTTCACGTGAGAAGTGTTGAACGATCAAACAGGATGTAACAGGTTCACGTGAGAAGATTTGAACTATCAAACATGATGTAACAGGTTCACGTGAGAAGATTTGAACTATCAAACAGGATGTAACAGGTTCACGTGAGAAGATTTGAACTATCAAACATGATGTAACAGGTTCACGGGAGAAGATTTGAACTATCAAACAGGATGTAACAGGTTCACGTGAGAAGATTTGAACTATCAAACAGGATGTAACAGGTTCACGTGAGAAGTGTTGAACTATCAAACATGATGTAACAGGTTCACGTGAGAAGATTTGAACTATCAAACAGGGTGTAACAGGTTCACGTGAGAAGTGTTGAACTATCAAACAGGATGTAACAGGTTCACGTGAGAAGATTTGAACTATCAAACATGATGTAACAGGTTCACGTGAGAAGTGTTGAACTATCAAACAGGATGTAACAGGTTCACGTAAGAAGTGTTGAACTATCAAACATGATGTAACAGGTTCACGTGAGAAGTGTTGAACTATCAAACAGGATGTAACCGGTTCACGTGAGAGGATTTGAACTATCAAACAGGATGTAACAGGTTCACGTGAGAAGTGTTGAACTATCAAACAGGATGTAACAGGTTCACGTGAGAAGATTTGAACTATCAAACATGATGTAACAGGTTCACGGGCTATGTGAGAAGTGTTGAACTATCAAACATGATGTAACAGGTCCACGTGCAATGTGAGAAGCGTTGAACTATCAAACAGGATGTAACAGGTTCATGTGAGAAGTGTTGAACTATCAAACAGGATGTAACAGGTTCACGTGAGAAGCGTTGAACTATCAAACAGGGTGTAACATGTTCACGTGAGAAGTGTTGAACTATCAAACAGGATGTAACAGGTTCACGTGAGAAGCGTTGAACAATCAAACAGGATGTAACAGGTTCACGTGAGAAGTATTGAACTATCAAACAGGATGTAACAGGTTCACGTGAGAAGTGTTGAACTATCAAACAGAATGTAACAGGTTCACGTGAGAAGTTGAACTATCAAACATGATGTAACAGGTTCACGTGAGAAGTGTTAAACTACCAAACAGGATGTAACAGGTTCACGGGCTATGTGAGAAGTGTTGAACTATCAAACAGGGTGTAACATATTCACGTGCAATGTGAGAAGCGTTGAACTATCAAACATGGTGTAACAGGTTCACGTGCAATGTGAGAGGCGTTGAACTATCAAACAGGGTGTAACATATTCACGTGCAATGTGAGAAGCGTTGAACTATCAAACATGGTGTAACAGGTTCACGGGCAATGTGAGAAGCGTTGAACTATCAAACATGGTGTAACATATTCACGTGCAATGTGAGAAGCGTTGAACTATCAAACATGGTGTAACAGGTTCACGGGCAATGTGAGAAGCGTTGAACTATCAAACATTGTGAAACAGGTTCACGTGAGAAGTGTTGAACTATCAAACATGGTGTAACAGGTTCACGTGAGAAGTGTTGAACTATCAAACAGGATGTAACAGGTTCACGTGCAATGTGAGAAGTGTTGCACTATCAAACATGGTGTAACAGGTTCACGTGAGAAGTGTTGAACTATCAAACATGGTGTAACAGGTTCACGGGCTATATGAGAAGCGTTGAACTATCAAACATGGTGTAACAGGTTCACGTGCAATGTGAGAAGTGTTGAACTATCAAACAGGGTGTAACAGGTTCACGTGAGAAGTGTTGAACTATCAAACATGGTGTAACAGGTCCACGGGCTATGTGAGAAGCGTTGAACTATCAAACATTGTGTAACAGGTTCACGGGCAATGTGAGAAGCGTTGAACTATCAAACATGGTGTAACAGGTTCACGTCCAATGTGAGAAGCGTTGAACTATCAAACATGGTGTAACAGGTTCACGTCCAATGTGAGAAGCGTTGAACTATCAAACATGGTGTAACAGGTTCACGTCCAATGTGAGAAGCGTTGAACTATCAAACATGGTGTAACAGGTTCACGGGCAATGTGAGAAGTGTTGAACTATCAAACATGGTGTAACAGGTTCACGTCCAATGTGAGAAGCGTTGAACTATCAAACATGGTGTAACAGGTTCACGTCCAATGTGAGAAGCGTTGAACTATCAAACATGGTGTAACAGGTTCACGTCCAATGTGAGAAGCGTTGAACTATCAAACATGGTGTAACAGGTTCACGGGCAATGTGAGAAGTGTTGAACTATCAAACATGGTGTAACAGGTTCACGTGCAATGTGAGAGGTGTTGAACTATCAAACAGGATGTAACAGGTTCACGGGCAATGTGAGAAGTGTTGAACTATCAAACAGGATGTAACAGGTTCACGTCCAATGTGAGAAGCGTTGAACTACTAAACAGGATGTAACAGGTTCACATGAGAGGTGTTGAACTTTCAAACAGGATGTAACAGGTTCACGTGCAATGTGAGAAGCGTTGAACTATCAAACAGGATGTAACAGGTTCACTTGAGAAGTGTTGAACTATCAAACAGGATGTAACAGGTTCACGTGAGAAGTGTTGAACTATCAAACAGGATGTAACAGGTTCACGTGAGAAGTTGAACTATCAAACAGGATGTAACAGGTTCACGTGAGAAGTGTTGAACTATCAAACATGATGTAACAGGTTCACGTGAGAAGTTGAACTATCAAACATGATGTAACAGGTTCACGTGAGAAGTGTTGAACTATCAAACAGGATGTAACAGGTTCACGTGAGAAGTGTTGAACTATCAAACAGGATGTAACAGGTTCACGTGAGAAGCGTTGAACTATCAAACAGGATGTAACAGGTTCACGTGAGAAGTGTTGAACTATCAAACAGGATGTAACAGGTTCACGTGCAATATGAGAAGTGTTGAACTATCAAACATGGTGTAACAGGTTCACGTGAGAAGTGTTGAACTATCAAATATGGTGTAACAGGTTCACGGGCTATGTGAGAAGCGTTGAACTATCAAACATGGTGTAACAGGTTCACGTGAGAAGTGTTGAACTATCAAACTGGATGTAACAGGTTCACGGGCTATGTGAGAAGTGTTGAACTATCAAACATGGTGTAACAGGTTCACGTGCAATGTGAGAAGTGTTGAACTATCAAACATGGTGTAACAGGTTAACGTGCAATGTGAGAGGTGTTGAACTATCAAACAGGATGTAACAGGTTCACGGGCAATGTGAGAAGTGTTGAACTATCAAACAGGATGTAACAGGTTCACGTGCAATGTGAGAAGCGTTGAACTATCAAACAGGATGTAACAGGTTCACTTGAGAAGTGTTGAACTATCAAACAGGATGTAACAGGTTCACGTGAGAAGTGTTGAACTATCAAACAGGATGTAACAGGTTCACGTGAGAAGTGTTGAACTATCAAACATGATGTAACAGGTTCACGTGAGAAGTGTTGAACTATCAAACAGGATGTAACAGGTTCACGTGAGAAGTGTTGAACTATCAAACAGGATGTAACAGGTTCACGTGAGAAGTTGAACTATCAAACATGATGTAACAGGTTCACGTGAGAAGTGTTGAACTATCAAACAGGGTGTAACAGGTTCACGTGAGAAGTGTTGAACTATCAAACATGGTGTAACAGGTTCACGGGCAATGTGAGAAGCGTTGAACTATCAAACATGGTGTAACAGGTTCACGTCCAATGTGAGAAGCGTTGAACTATCAAACATGGTGTAACAGGTTCACGTCCAACGTGAGAAGTGTTGAACTATCAAACATGGTGTAACAGGTTCACGTGAGAAGTGTTGAACTATCAAACATGGTGTAACAGGTTCACGTGAGAAGTGTTGAACTATCAAACATGGTGTAACAGGTTCACGGGCTATGTGAGAAGCGTTGAACTATCAAACATGGTGTAACAAGTTCACGTCCAATGTGAGAAGCGTTGAACTATCAAACATGGTGTAACAGGTTCACGGGCAATGTGAGAAGCGTTGAACTATCAAACATGGTGTAACAGGTTCACGTCCAATGTGAGAAGCGTTGAACTATCAAACATGGTGTAACAGGTTCACGTCCAATGTGAGAAGCGTTGAACTATCAAACATGGTGTAACAGGTTCACGGGCAATGTGAGAAGCGTTGAACTATCAAACATGGTGTAACAGGTTCACGTCCAATGTGAGAAGCGTTGAACTATCAAACATGGTGTAACTGGTTCACGTCCAATGTGAGAAGCGTTGAACTATCAAACATGGTGTAACAGGTTCACGGGCAATGTGAGAAGCGTTGAACTATCAAACATGGTGTAACAGGTTCACGTCCAATGTGAGAAGTGTTGAACTATCAAACATGGTGTAACAGGTTAACGTGCAATGTGAGAGGTGTTGAACTATCAAACAGGATGTAACAGGTTCACGGGCAATGTGAGAAGTGTTGAACTATCAAACAGGATGTAACAGGTTCACGTCCAATGTGAGAAGCGTTGAACTATCAAACAGGATGTAACAGGTTCACATGAGAGGTGTTGAACTATCAAACAGGATGTAACAGGTTCACGTGCAATGTGAGAAGCGTTGAACTATCAAACAGGATGTAACAGGTTCATTTGAGAAGTGTTGAACTATCAAACAGGATGTAACAGGTTCACGTGAGAAGTGTTGAACTATCAAACAGGATGTAACAGGTTCACGTGAGAAGTGTTGAACTATCAAACATGATGTAACAGGTTCACGTGAGAAGTGTTGAACTATCAAACAGGATGTAACAGGTTCACGTGAGAAGTTGAACTATCAAACAGGATGTAACAGGTTCACTTGAGAAGTGTTGAACTATCAAACATGATGTAACAGGTTCACGTGAGAAGTGTTGAACTATCAAACAGGATGTAACAGGTTCACGTGAGTAGTGTTGAACTATCAAACAGGATGTAACAGGTTCACGTGCAATGTGATAAGCGTTGAACTATCAAACAGGATGTAACAGGTTCACGTGAGAAGTGTTGAACTATCAAACATGATGTAACAGGTTCACGTGAGAAGTTGAACTAGCAAACAGGATGTAACAGGTTCACGTGAGAGGTGTTGAACTATCAAACAGGATGTAACAGGTTCACGTGCAATGTGAGAAGCGTTGAACTATCAAACAGGATGTAACAGGTTCACGTGAGAAGTGTTGAACTATCAAACAGGATGTAACAGGTTCACGTGAGAAGTTGAACTATCAAACATGATGTAACAGGTTCACGTGAGAAGTGTTGAACTATCAAACAGGATGTAACAGGTTCACGTGAGAAGTTGAACTATCAAACAGGATGTAACAGGTTCACGTGAGAAGTGTTGAACTATCAAACATGGTGTAACAGGTTCACGTGAGAAGTGTTGAACTATCGAACAGGATGTAACAGGCTCACGTGAGAAGTGTTGAACTATCAAACATGATGTAACAGGTTCACGTGAGAAGATTTAAACTATCAAACAGGATGTAACAGGTTCACGTGAGAAGTGTTGAACTTTCAAACAGGATGTAACAGGTTCACGTGAGAAGATTTGAACTATCAAACAGGATGTAACAGGTTCACGTGAGAAGTGTTGAACTATCAAACATGGTGTAACAGGTTCACGTGAGAAGTGTTGAACTATCAGACAGGATGAAACAGGTTCACGTGAGAAGTTGAACTATCAAACAGGGTGTAACTGGTTCACGTGAGAAGTGTTGAACTATCAAACATGGTGTAACAGGTTCACGTGCAATGTGATACGAGATGGAACACTGTTTAAATATGTCAATCCTTCCAGTTTCATATGACGTCATAACTTATGAAATCAATATTTAATCCAACCTTCATATATATTGTTCACTGTCATTACAACCATTTCTAAATTTAAGAATACATTTAGATATGTTCGGTAAAAATATTAATATAAAAACCAAACAATACAGTTGCATGACAGTCAATATTATACATGTACTAGTATCTCTTACAAAACAGCACATTTCATTCATTAGCCATATTGACCCTAATTACTAGTATTAGCACCATGTTCCTGCTGTGCGATATCGACAACGCTGATCGTGCAGTCCTGATAAAGACAAGATAAAACAGACAATAAATACACGATCATATCCATAATTTGACCTCGACCTGATAGTCTTTACAATCACTGACAAAATTTGCAATTACAAATACAAACATCACCTTGTTTTAACGTTCATTTTAATGATAAATGGAAATTAAAACACATAAAACGTATAGTTCATGTATCATAATTTATTCCAACATTTACAATACGCATGATGTTTAAAGACCGTATAGATCTACATGTATATCAAAAATAACAAAAACGAAATATTAAGTAACTAACTATAAAACCCAATATATTTTTTCAGTGTACATATTCTACCATAATTATGTTGGTCAATATACCGTGGGAAAGTTTGTTTTCAAACCCGTGTTCTGGACAGTACGGATAACGGTCTTTAGGCAATTCACGCGTAACCCGTACATCCTACTAACAGTGATTGTTTACATTAGATTGTCGAGACGCGCGTGCCGATTTATTCAATCATTTTACCGATTTAAAAGGCCAATATTACCAGGTATTCGATGGGGTTCGTGTGATTTTGGGTACTTATGGTTTCGACGCTAATAAAGCACCCCTGTATAGATTGCGTCGAAATGGTTCTGAAACTGCGTTGTAATCAATATGGCGTCCAAAAATCAGCGAACGCCGTTCATGGTCACATGGTAAAACCAGCCAATGAAATAAATCGTTTCATTAAATGACGACATCGCGTATGATGTAAACAACATAAAAAAATTAATAGGCTAGAAACACTAATGCGTAGAAGTTCATTAGCATTAATAACATAGTTGTTTTTTAACAGAAATGTTTATAAAATGATTTTTTGTCAAAACATGTATTTATCATGAGTTTGTTTTACCTAAATAATCTGCATAAAGAAAATAAACGACGAACTGTTTTCTGATTTAAAGGTAAACAAATGGCCAAAACATTTCGCTGTCATACAAATTGAGGCTCCACATGGGAAATTATTTATGAACTTCATACAAAGTGAGGCTCAACACGGGGAATTGTCCATAAACTTCATACCCGTTGAGGCTCAACACGGGGAATTGTCCATAAACTTCATACCAGTTGAGTCTCACCACGGGGGAATTGTCTTCCAGCTCATTATAACAAAGTCCTACAATCAGACCACCGCGGTCCATCGCGGTGCCAACAAGATATCCTATTGATAAAAACATGAAAACGAATGACTTGGCTGATATTGATGATAAGAGAAATAACTCATACGCTGAATCGGGCTTAGGCCACATATCGTTTCCCTTGCCAAATGAAAGATAAAGTTCCACATTTTATGTATGATCAACTATTACGTGCATACGTTGTGTTATACTGAAATCAATAAGAGTGGTTCGTGCAGTAAAGAATGCATCAGACAAGCGCATTTCTATCTTTTATCCAGTCACTTTCGGCAAAATCTGCCTGTTAACGGGGTGCCTGATAAACTTAGCGATAATCGGTCACCTGGTCATGTGACTAGTGATAATCCGTCACCTTACCACGTGATCTGACGGACTTCTTCTTATATGAGAGTCACCGGTTGCAATTCCGTGCCCGAGGGTGAGGTTTTCCTATTCTAATAAGCTGGTGGTTGATCGGTTATTTTCTTCGACTTACCTGCGTCTACACGATGTCTATCAAGATGGCCGACGTCGTTGTTTATCATGACGTCACGGAACGAACGTGACGTTGCGCGCTTGTAAATGAAAGAGTGACAATATAGTCCCGAGTTTGATCCCCTTACTGAGCAGATTAAGCGACTGGATAAATAGAATAATAGGTTAGTGCCGTGAATGAAGTAAAAGTTTATCCGGTTCGGCTACGGAAATTATCGGATTCGCCTACGGCTCACCCGATAAATTCCTCCGCCTTGCCAGATAAACTTTTTCATCCACGGCACTAACTCATTATTCTCTATATAAAATGCTAATACAAATATAAAATAGACAACGACGTGATCGAGCGTCAATCCAGATTCCGTGAGTTTGCAACCAAGGCTACACAATGCACATATTTACTGTCACTTCTACCTCCTTACAACATGCGATCCGTGATTATTTGAGAGAAAGCGGAACTATAATGATTATATTGCTTCGTTCTTACCACATATTTAGATACATTTTTGTAAATCCTTGTTCTAACTGAAATGCCTTCTCACACAGAACATATTTATAATGATGCCGTGCAGTATATATATTATACATATTATATAGTTCATCAGTTATAAATAATTATGTTAAACATGTTAAACTACATTATTATTGCATACAGCCATAGGGGCCGTTTCTTTGTACACATTCCGTACGAAAAACCACGCATGTGAATATTTAATTAACATGCGTGGAAAAACCTACAAACATTTTACTTACACGGCTTTCTACAGTGTACCACTTAACTAATTTACCCGATGTATTCATCTCATGTATGAACACTCACTATGAATCCACAGGTGGGTGTTGAGATGTATGAGATAATTAGAAAACCACCCTAGTATTAAGTACTAGAGCCTATATAAAATTGTATGTGGAAGGTTATTACAAAATGAATATAGGTCGAAGCAAAGGATACTCAATGATACACATGGGTACTGTTACGCTAGCGTACATCTAAGTTTTCCGTAAATATTGCGTACGTCGATAATATTTGTGCAAATGCGATTTAATATTTTTTCTTATATATAATGTTCTGTCGTAAGTTTTGGCTTAATTCTACGCAAGGTCAGAGTAACCGCAAATAGCCAATATGAACGTAGTGAGGAGTTTTTGCCACGCATTGTTGATTTCCGACCAGCACAAGAAATTGTTATAGAATGTGATAAGTAATAAAACATGTTTAATCATCAAAACTTATCGAAAGTTTATGTATATTTTTATTCGTTCTGGTTCCCGATATATTGGTAATATTGTGGTCCGGTCTACGTTTAAAATTCAATAAATTTACGTAAATGTATGAAAGAACTTGTGATCGAATAGTAAAACGCACTTAGGAATTTGCGTAAGAGAATTGTGTAAACGTAGATTTAAGTGACGTTGACGCAATGTAACTTTGTTAGTAAAACAGTATCCTGGTGCTGAATTTGAGTTGACGGTTTTATAGAGGTAAATACTTATTTATTTAAAACAAATTGCCTATGAGGTTTTAAGTTAGCACAATCATCAACCACCCATTGGGACAGAAAATGTTTTGTTGTCGACAGGTGCTCTCCTTAACATGTGTAATAACATTGGAAATGGCCTGATATGAAATAAAATCGGTGGTCTATGTCGATAAACTTTGTAATAGTGGTCTCAGTTGCATTAGCTGATTGTGTCACTGCCATGTTTATTAGTTGTATTGTATTCCGTATACTCAAGTGTCGTTTTTACGATTTGAGTTAATTAAGGTAAGTTCTGTTTTGTTCTGTTCTGTTCTGTTATGGCCGACACTGCACGAAACTGCTTAAATGAAACAAGCGCTAGTATATATCTAAATACATTTCTAAACTACATATCTTATTTTGGACTATTGAGCAGTAATACAAAGTTGCTCGAGTAACAGACAATTGGCTGATTTAGAATTAGAAGGTCGTAAGTACAGTGAGTGTGTCAATAACGGATCACTAAGGACTATATTTGCTAGTGTGCTTCGAAAATATGATTTCAAGCAAGATTTTTGGACAAGCTGAAGTTTAAACCCTTCTGCTTCTTAAATCACAACATTTTGTTTCAAACAGAAAAGTAAATAATTCTACAGATTGAGAAACAGTGACGTCACTCCTTGTGCCTATTACGGATCATTTTGGTGCATCCCGGTCAATTTTAGGATAAAAATCAAACCTTTTGGGGCACTTGTGAAATAACAATAGTTTTTACTCACCCAACTTAATCATTACAAATTAGCAAACTAGAAAGATAAAAATATGTTCCCGTTTAAAAAATAACTACTTGATTATGATGTGTCCCAAGTGCGCCTATAACGGATCACGTAAAATGACAATAGTAGACTTTTCTCCAAAGTCCAGCGATCTGCAGAATTTAAATTTTGGTAAGTTATTCCCCATATTGAAGCAAATATCAATGCCAAAAATCAACTTATTCTCTTTATCATGTAAGTGTAGAGAGTGCTTTGATTCGTTACTGGTCTGATTCGTTATTGGCACACACACTGTACAGAATCAATATTTTTAGAAAACAAGAAATAATTTCTGAAAACTATATACTCTTTACCCCTTGAAAAACAATCTTTTCCTACTTCAGTTTGAACAACATGATTTTCATGAAAATAGGCTCATAAGAAGCGCCTTGATATGCAGATTTCAAATATGTAAGTGTCTTATAAGGTCGTAAGTAGTTACGACCTTCTAATTATAAGCCAGCGAATTGTCAGTTTTTTATGGTTTTACAGATCTTAGACAAACGCTTCTAGCAAAACCGACGATGAACATTATTTTAATTCAATCCGAACACTGTTTAAGGTTTGATTACAAATGATCAAGTGAAAAAAGCAACCTAATATTTAGAATAAAACATATTTACCTATCATATCATAACTCCGCCAAGTATATATTGTGATAATATAATATTTTTTTTTAAGAAAACAAGGGCGCAACAGCCAATATCCAACCAATTTTAAAGTATGATCCGTTTAAGTATAACACACTCACACAACTTATTAACGCTATTAACTAAAAAGTACTTCTGGTTGTAAATTTATATTAATAATACTCTGTCAGAAAAGCTATGTACAGGTATTCGGACTAATGTTTCGACTTTTGTAACCTAGCCTGAGGGTCATCTTTCCAAGATCGTTGTGTGCATACCTCATTAAACGGCCGATAAAGTCAACATACACAATCACGAGACCGATCAGCTATATAATCAATTTAGGATCTGGTGGCAGTGACCATCGGTGACGCAGCCGTGTTTGTGTACACATAAAATTACAACTACATTTTTGTATTGTCTGCATAGGTATAGATCAACCACGAGTTTTGAGCCGTGACGGGAGATTACACTATTTAGTCATGGTGTGTGAATATACTGGTTGGAATGCCTTTAAAGAGCGTTGATATATATTTTTGTATGATATGCCATTGTCAGTATCGCTGGCTCAATCGGTAGAGAGCTTGATTTTCAGTCTAAGACATGCGGGTTCAAATCCTGATAACTGCACTTTTTTCTCAACTATATTTTTGTTTCTTTTGTCATCAAAAACATGAAGACATTGTTTAAAAGTCATTTCATTATTATGACTTTTCATTCTACATGCAATGGGTTTTCATATTTCACTGTTTTCATTTCTTTCACAGACTCAGTATTAATTTACCTTTACTGAATCCTATACTTAAAACTTGTGTATTGGTTGGCGACCCGTCAGTTGTGTCTGTCTCCATGTCGGATGATGCATTTGAATATATAGTGGGTGCTTAAAGACCGTTTATTGCAATATCTAACGCTGGTGTTTGTGTCCAACTGTCAATACAAGTTCCATACACATAAACTATTTTATATATGAACTCCTTGCAAAATTTCTGTAAATGTGAACCATGTTAAATATTCATTATCATACGAACATCTTCACCAGTATTTTTACTAGTCGCTGCCAAAATTATATAATTACGCGCGGTTGCTATGACTAACGACACTTATTTTTGACTAATAAATAGCTCATTATTATATACATTCCAGGAAATGCATAACTTTCTTGTGTAATATTACTTGAACAAGGGATTTGAAAAAAATATAAAAAACGACGCTACCAAGGATCGAACCTAGAAAAGTAACTTTCATAGGACATCGCCTTATCCTATGGGCCACGTATTCAGTTACTTAATGAAACAACTTGTTTAACTTATCATGGTATTGCTTATATAAACCTACCCTTTAAGGGTGAATACACTTTGCTGCATAAAATAGCCACGGCTCAAAAAACATGGTTTATCTATAGTGCGAATATAGTTTGTTAGTTTAGCATTGAAACTTTGGCTTGGTTTATTTGCTTTTATTTATACTAGCCACCGGAAATCCATATGGGGGAGACACCCAGAAGAGGTTAGTCACTTTAGTTTTTGGGGGATAGTGCATGATACAGAAGATGCCCCAGTTCCAGAAGCATCCCTGGTTCTTTTACGTGCCGATGAAAAGCATCATACACGGGACCTCGCTTAACGTCTCGTCCAAAGACTGTTAGTAATTTTAGTTATGTTAGGTGGGGAACACTGAAAAGCATTTCTGTTTTTGACTGTCTGGAGTAGGTATCGAACCCACAACCTTCAGATCAGCAGTCAGTAGCCCTTACCACCAGCCCACTTGTATGTTTAAGCCTTTATAAATAGTTTAACACCGTAATAGTGGACCCGACCGCTGCGTCACTGTATTCTTACCCTGACTGGACTATATCGACCCGATGCAGATGAGCACTAAACTACTGCGTATAAACCAAATCACTGTACGACTTATTAGGATACTATACAATTCAACTTGCATGACTGATTGTGATTTAAACATCCGGTGATTTCCTATCACTGTACGACTTATTGCAATACTATACAATTCAACGTGTACTCCTTATTGCGATAACCGGAAGTTGGCTCGTTAATGTAATCAGTTTAACTGGCAGCTTGATTTGCATCAGTCCTAAAAGTAATATTTTGCTAAAATCCGAAGTATGGAAGGGAGACAACTCTTTCAATTGACAATTTTCGTCGCCTCAATTCCAGAATGTTCTAACTCATTTAAAAAAAGAGCCTTTGGTATCGTCTGAAAGCGCTTTTCAAGATCTACAGGGTGTCCCTAAAAACGGGGACCTATGTTAAACATTCGTTACTTTGTCTCTTTTACTACGGAATACCGTTAGGGCCATCGTGGTTACACAATAAAACCAGAGGGCGACAGTGCGATGTGACTTTAGCACTGTCGCCATCGCATTATCGCACCGTCGCCATCGCACCATCGCGTTGTCGCACTATCGCGTTGTCGCACTGTCGCCATGTAAAGTATTTTTAAAAGTGGCTCCATCTAGGAAAAAATACGATGTGCGCATGTGTACCGGAAGGCGATAGACGACAATGCGACAGTACGATGGCGACAATGCGATAGTGCGACAATACGATGGCGACAGTGCGACAACGCGATAGTGCGACAATACGACGGCGATAGTGCGTCAAATTCGTAAAAATTGCAAATTATATTTGGCGTCGAGCGCAGGAAAAGGGCCCTTATGACATGAGTTATTATGAGGTTAATACCCGACACATCCTGACAGGGAGGCGATAATCCGCCCGGAAAATGGAATTGTTCTATTCAATTTCATAATATCTATGTGAACAAATAACTTAAATAATACTGATGTAGATATACACTAAGGTTGTAACCAATTAAATGCGCTAAGAGTAAATAAAAAATGTGTTACTATATATAGTAACAAGTGTATTAAGACCATAGTATGCATGATGCCTGGTGCATCGTTATTTGCCAAACGTCAACATTAAATAAACAGCGTCATTTCAATAAGCAAAAAAATAAATAAAACCGAAACATGATTATTATTGAAAATATGTTAACGTTTTTGTCATAACACATTATGAGCTGCATTTTCTCCGCACGTGTATGTAGTTCTGTTGCATAGGAACCGCGGGATATACATTTTTCTCTTATTATATAAGATGTATAAAATGACAATGATCTAACAAAAACTATCAGCTCTAACTGTTTCAAAAAATTCATAGCAACCAGTACTGAAACTCTTTAGTCTTATTACAGCGGAACCGTAAGCATACAGTACTATAAAGAGACATTGAGTTTTAACTTTTCAAATTATATCAGTAAAGAAACAATTTCTTACAAAATTTACTGCATCTCGACGGTTTAATCTGTAATGTTTTTATAGTTTCAAATTGGGTTAACCTTGCATACTTAGTTGGACTTACATATACGAGTAGTACAAAAACTGCGATGTTTCTGTTGCTTAGTAACGATGGAACATTTCAACGGTCGACAATAATAAGGTTTTCAGGCTTAAAATTTGGATGAAATAATTTAGATCATTCATAGATGAATTTGAAAATCAACAAATCTGGATAACTGTACAGAAAATCAAAGTTCATTCGAACGAGTCATTTTTGTTCTTAAGATCGCCAAGTCTTGTAAATTGAATTCAAGGTAAAACTCTTTTTCTTAAGTTTTGCAATGTGCACAACTGAAAAGTTGTCATACATGAAATATTGCTAAACAACACAACTATCAATATAAGTAGTCTATGGTTTTAATTACTAGTATTTATTTACAGTAATTAATAGTTATTGTTGCATATAGCAACTGCAGAATGTTTAAGGTTTTCGCTTGTTTTAACATAACTACCATTGCAAGCATCTGAATTCACTGAAAATGAACACGCATCATCGAAGATTTGAGAAAGTTTCAAGGAAATAGCTAGATGTCGAGTGGGCAATGACCATCACTAATGACCAAAAAGGTCCCTGGTTCGAATTATCACCATTTATGTCATTTCTGAAACGCTTTGCAGTGTTTCCAACAGAGATGAATTTTATTTTCTACACTACACATCTTGATTGAAATAATAAAAGTATGTGATCTACGACCATTAATTATTACGGTAAATATGTTATAAATGCGCATAATTATGCTGTTTCTGTACGCAAACTGGATTACAAAAAATATTCGAAACGCTTCTGATCGACAGAAATTGGCAGGAACGGTAACTCGATGTTTGGTAAATCATTTAAACGTGTTTCTGATAATAGACCCAACCGTAAATTTACTAGTCCTTGGTTATACCAATCATGTGAAATTGCTAGACAGGAATTTCGGTCTGCAAATAGAGCATATAAATACGTTAAACTGATGAAAATCGAGCACTCATGTTGTTGAAACGTAAGTTATATAATAGTGCCAAAAGAAAAGCACAATCACGATACAAATTGAACTAGAAAGCACGTTTAAATCAGTACGCAAGCGAGTCTCCCCAAATGTTCTGGACTGAAATTTCTGAAGTTCTGAAAATTAAAGGGCAAAACACAATCAACAAATACTATTAGGAAACAGGATTTTCATAACCATTTTAAGGAGCTTTTCTCTGATGATTAGGTATACAGTAATGAAAATATTGAGTCGTTTTTGCCTGATGAAACTTTTGATAAAATTGTAATCGAAGAGTTAGATGTTGAATTTAGTATTGGAGAAGAAAGCAAAGCAATTTCATCTCTTAAAAGAGGTAAAATTGGGGGTAATGATAACATTGTACCCGATATATTTTTAGATTGTAACGGTTATTTTTCGCCTATATTATGTAAACTATTTAATTACATGTATAATAATAGTTTTTATCACATAAAATAGGCTCTGGGAGTTTAATAAACCCATTACATAAAAGTCATAATACACACGTGTAATAAAGATGCAAATGAGGTATATACAAGGGCGAGTCACTTTATTTATGTATTCATACACGTTGTCAAAAAGGTAAAAGAATACATTTTTAGAATAGAATAAATTCTATATCCGATTATGAGCACTCTAGGGCATGTTATAATCACACAATAACAGATGTACAAGAACTTAAGAGATATGACTGTAAGTAAACATGACGGTAGGTCCGTTAAACGTGGGTACGAATAAGATCGGGACGAAATGTACATACCAAATATCTGGCATCTACACAAACACAGTATCGGATGTTGATTTCATTGTATAAATCCGTTAATTTTGAGTATTAAAGACGATTTTCCTTGCTTACCAAGTACTTGCATCGTGAACTATCAGTTATTTTCGGCTATTCAGACGAATCGCGAATAAATTCACGCGGAAAACCTAGTTACTTCCCCTGTCCTTGTTGTTACTAAAACCCGGAACGGAACACGGACCAGAACAGAATACGTTGTGTTGCTGCGGTCCAAGATTTAATTAGTTACTTTGTTAAGCGTAGTTTTACATCTGCAGGATTTTAGATACCGTAAAAATATTATTTTCAAAGGCAGAAAAATTAACATATTGGAGTATACATTGTTGCACTATTTTCTTAGCTCTTTCAATGAACCGCTTTACTCCAACGGAGTTTATTTGCTAAAGGGGAAGTGTGTGCATTCTTGACAAATTTTTACTGTGTATTTAGTTTATGTGATAAAAAGAATCTTACATTCGTGTCATTCCATATTAAATTTATTAAACTCGTTGAATAAAAGTGATAAAATGCTCGGCAGAGCCTCGCATTTTATCATTTTATCCAACTCGTTTAATAAATTCAATATAGAAAGACACTCATGTATCCCTCATCATGGACTAAAGGTATTATTGTACCGGTGCCAAAAAGGGCGACTGTAATGATATAAATAATTATAGAGGCATAACGTTAACCAGTATTTTTTCCAAACTGTATTCGATACTTTTGGATAACAGGCTAAGAACATGGACTGACACTCATGGTATTTTATCGGAAAATCAATTTGGGTTTAGAAAGGGGAAAAGTACCACTGATCGTATTTTTACATTAACATCCGTTATACAAAAAGTATTATCTGTAGAAAAGCAAAATCTTTATCTTGCATTTGTAGACTTTAGAAAAGCCTTTGATGTGGTATACAGAAATGGAATTTGGTATAAATTGATAAACAGTGGTGCTTTTTATAAGATTGTAGAAATGTTGAGAGCTATATATGAGTCAGTTAAGTCTTGTGTTAGAGTTAATGTTCTCTTAGTGAATTTTTTAATAGTCATAAGGGTGTCAAACAGGGTCAACCATTATCTCCTTTGTTTTTTTTATTTGTTATTAATGATATTGAGTCTAAATTGCGTGATGATACAGTTGAAACATTTAGTATTGAAGCGTTGCAGTTGTTTGTATTATTATTTGCGGACGACACGGTTTTATTTTCTTATACTGTTAAAGGTCTACAGACTTTGTTGAACAACTTACATTCTTATTGTACATTGATGGATATCAAAGTTAATATGGATAAGACAGTTGTCATTGCTTGTAAATCTAATAAAAGAAATGTGCCTATGGACGTATTTTATGATGAAGAAAAACTACAAGTTGTTACATCATTTAACTATTTAGGTGTTACAATAACCTCAAATGGAAGTTTTTATCAATCACAGAAAGTATTATCTGCAAAAGCTGCAAGAGCATTATTTTCATTAAATTCTTTGTTTGGTGTTGTTTCCCTACATGTCACTGAGAAATTGAAACTATTCGATTCTATGGTGTCACCAATTTTGTATTATGGATCCGAAGTATGGGGATTCCATAAAGCCCCGGATATTGAACGTGTTCATCTAAATTTTTTGAAACAAATTCTTGGTATACGCTAAAGTAACGTAGCCGTATATGGCGAATTAGGGAGGGTACCTTTACAAGTTGTCAGACATGAGGGTATTTTAAAATACTGGATGAAGTTAATAAATAATAAAAAATAATTGATGTATAAACTATATAATATAACGGACAACCAATGTCGACATGTTAATAAGTGGTCCTTAGACGTTAAGACATTATTAGACAACTTAGCATTTTCATACTTATTGAACGCCGATGCAGTAACATATTTTCAATATAATATGATTGTTAGAAGGTTGAATGAGCAATACTTACAGAAATGGTATAATGAATTGAACTTGTCAAATAAATTTGAAACTTATCGTACATTTAAAATTAACTTTGAGTTTGAAGATTATCGTAAGTGTATTTCCTGTGACAATCACAGGAAAGCATTAAGTAGATTTAGATGTTCGTCTCACAAACTTTTAATCGAAGAGGGCAGACACAGAAATATAGCTAGAGAAGATAGAATATGCCCTAAATGTAATTTAAATTGTATCGAAATCGAATACCACTTCTTACTTACTTGTCCGTATTATCGAGATATAAGATTACAATGTTTACCTCGATATTTTTGTTCCTGGCCTAATATAGGAAAATTTATTTCTCTTATGCAATCTACGAACACACATATCATGAAAAAACTAGCAAAATACATCTATTTATCTAATACAAGAAAAGAAACTTTATAAAAATTAATTGGTTAAATTAATTGATACGCATTGAATATCTACACTTTTCTCAAAATACACTGCTTACCATATATAATTGTTTGCATATTTGTATATATTCATCTTGTCTTTTGTCTTTTTGTACATGTATATAAAAAATTATGTTTTTGTTAAAATTTTCAACTTGTCACATTATTATTATTGCATTGGCAATAAACATTTTATATGTTTACGTCAAAATAAAATATTGAAGTTGAAGTTGAAATATTGAAGTAACCGGTACCGCTAAAACTTTTTACCTGAGACGACAGCATTTTCAATTAGATAAACATGTGTTTTATATCTTCAAACATAGTTATAACCTGATATATGTAAATAAGCTATCACCCGGAATCGTCCATCCTGCTAAATTTCGTCTTTTCAGCGACACAATTGGAGAAAATTAACGTAAATTATAAATACGGACGTTTTAACTGTTTAAATTACGCGCGGTCTAGTCTAACGCTCCTTATGACGCATTTTATGACGTTATCGACCATTCGGAACGGTCCGTACGGCATTGTTACAGGATAAATAAATATTATAGCATAAAAACGGTGATTTTGCCCATACGTTAACGGGACGAAAGCCATGCGTAAACATAAAGATTCACGCGCTGTTAACGTCCAGTTTTACGTATGCTTATTTCAGGGCCGCGCCGGCGACTATTAACGTTGTACAGCGTCAAATGAACAGTAATTCTCATTTTATTTCTAACTACTAATTAGTTTTCTATAATATTTCCATAATATTTAAATTATAAATGTAAACAAACCCGCAGTATCCATGTTTTCTTTGTATTTGCAGATCCCGGAAGTTGACGTGCATAACAATAACTGGTATGACGTTACGTTTGTTTTCGTGACGTCGCCACAAAAACTCCCGCCAAAATATCATTATTTTGACAAACAAACGCATTAATGATGTTTTGTATGCTATAATAGCGTTTACGCATGCTTTTTCGCGTTATAACATATGCAGAGTCCCTCGGGAGCGTTGGTGCCCTCGCCCTAGCGGACTCGGACACCAACCGTCCCTCGGGACTCTGCAGATGTTATAGCCCGAAAAAGCATGCGTTAACCCTACAACACCATTAAAGACATAGGCGATTAAATTAGCTCATTCGACGAAGAATACTATATAAATCCCATCGACTCGACTTGATCTATATATTTGCCTGTTGTCACAAACCACGCTCTTTGTATGAGAAACCCCGCATGTTCCACTTACGGTCAGTTGATTTTATCGTTTTAAACCACATTATAGCATAAAAACGGTGATTTTGCCTATACGTTAATTAGAGGTTAATACACGACACAGCCGGGCAGGAAGGCGATAATCCGCCCGGAAAATGAATAATCACCTCGAGGGCTTCAGCCCGAGGGTAATTATTCATACCGGGCGGATTATCAACTTCCGGCCAGGCTCTGAAGTGTATTAAAGTCTTTAATACAATTGTTCGATTTCAGACTATCTATGAAGAACAAATAACGTAAATATAACTGATGTAGATATTCCCTAATATTGTAACCAATAAAGTGCACTCAGTATGAATAAAATTGGCAAAGAAATCTGGCATATGAGCAACGTAACGTCATTTTGGCTCCATCGTGACGTCATGTTTACATTGATAACGTAACGTGCGCTCGTTCAACCGGTCCGATTATGATTATGAGATTGCGGACCGGGCGGATAGCCGATAATCAATCACGTGATGGCCATAATCAGCCGCAAATAGGCTCATTTTTGTTACTATATATAGTAACAAGTGTATTAACGGGACGAAAACCATGCGTAAACATAAAGATTCACGCGCTGTTAACGTCCAGTTTTACGTATGCTCATTTCAGGGCCGCACCGGCGACTATAAAGGTTGTACAGCTTCATATGAACAGTTATTCCCATTTTATTTCTAAGTACTAACAAGTACTAATTAGTTTTCTTTATTATTTGCTTTCAATGGATTATGGGCATTTTTCAGTGAAAATAACAGTGAAAATAACAGTGAAATTACCACTTTGTTATTTTCACTGTTTTAGAAGTTGGTTCCAGTATCATGCAGAAAAAGAAACGTAACGTCAACGGCGCCGGGCTTTAAAATATGCGTTACGTCATCATGACGTCATAATTCTCACGTCGTGACGTTCTAATTTCGACGTTAATTTTCCAATTAAGCCAATTGAGGCATATAATAAACAGAAAATTTGTTGGTGTAAGATCAATTTTATTTCACTCGTGATCACAGAAAATTACGCCACTCGTGAAAATATTGATTTTCTGTGATCACTCGGTGAAATAAAATACGATCTTACACCAAAATCAACAAATATCCTCTGTATAATATTTAAATTCTGCATTTAAACAAACCCGCAGTATCCATGTTTTCTTGGTATTTGCCGATACCGGAAGTCGACGTGCATAACAATAACTGGTATGACGTTACGTTTGTTTTCGCGACGTCGTCACAAAATCTCCCGCCAAAATATCATTATTTTGAAATACAAACACATAAATTGATGTTTTGTATGCTATAATAGCGTTTACGCATGTTTTTTTCGCTTTATAACATATGCAGAGTCCCTCGGGAGCGTTGGTGCCCTCGCCCTGGCGGGCTTGTGCACCAACCGTCCCTCGGGACTCTGCAGATGTTATAGCCCGAAAAAGCATGCGTTAACCCTACATACATTTGAAAAAGCAGTCGACCCATTCAAAACCGCTCTATTCATTTATTATACTGAAAGGATTGCAACACACTCCCCTTCCAAAATGGAATCCAGTGCTAACAAAATAAATTAGATACAATACCTAAAATAATAACAGTCTATATTTACGGAAGTAATTAACTTCTAAAGAATGTGTGCATAGTTAAATTTATTTGGTTCGACAAATATAAAACATAACCGTATCACATGTACTGTTTACCGTTAACGGGAAGTTAAACGATAAAACAATTGGTTTTCAAAAGAGGAAATTATTGTCTCGCAGATTTACGACGTGTTTACCTTTTAGCGCATGTTTAAATTTTGTCAATGATAAATACTTATGAAACAGGAAATAATGTATCAGCTAGCGGTTAATTTATACATGCAGTATTGCTGGGCCCGTCGTGTATTAGTTTCGAATGGAACCATTGAATGTCCTTATAAGGAAGTGCAGGTCAATCTGCTGAATGTGTAAATACTAGACTAAGTATTATATTCATTTTATGCACCAGGACGTGGCTTTGACTGCATGCAAGTATGCGTGTATATACCTATTTTTTGTATTTGCTAGTGAGTCCGAAGCACCTTGTTGAGCGTTTTTTCTATGTGCGTTCGGGGTGCTATCCAACTTTCAGAATCTATAACAGAAGTGTCCTTTTTTACTTTACTTAGTAACTTCAGTCAATCACCTTATTTTCGCATGGTTTAATTTCATTGTATTCCTAAGTATTTCGCATCATGATAACTTCGTGGTATATTCGATACGTTGTACTATATATATACACATTGTATAAACAAGTCAACTTCCGCTTATCGCAATCAGGCGTACATATTGAATTGTATAGTCTTGCAATAAGTCGTACATTGATCGGAAATCACAGATGTTTTAATCACAATAAGTCATACAAGTTGAATGGTATAGTATCCCAATAATTCATACGGTGAGTTGGTTTATATACGCGATAAATAGTTTATGCAAGAATCTTGACAATGTTTACTTTGCTTATAAATTCGTTAGATTATGGATTCGTGAACTTGAAAACTCGAAAATACATCGTCGCGTATAAAACCAGTTGAACATTGGTAACGTTATGATTGTCACAACATCTGTGATGATAACCTTGTTGGTATTAATAACAGTTTTAATATCCAGTTTAGTAATATCAGCCCGTACGGTACAACTCGAGTTTACCCGACTGATAAACATTTCGTGTTTTTTTATTTAATGATAAAATCTACGTTATTTGTAAACAATTTGATTCACGTGTCAGTAGAGTAGCTTTATAAAGCTCTATAACTAATCCAGTTTAAGATAAAGGGTAAGCGTGCCTTTAACCACAAAACAGATTTATAATAACCGTGCTGAGTACTTTGATAATGTCATTTATTTCCCGTTTCATGCGGAAATAAGGCTTACAGGTGGGTGATCACCGATTAAGTCCGAAAATATTCCCATGGTAACCAAAACACAATAATTTCCTCATTAGTGAATCGAACTCAGTTTCGATAAATGTTACAAGTGTCTATATTCGTGTTTGATGTAATATCGTAAAAATGACTCCCATTTCTGTAGGAATTTTATATATATTTATTGAAATGGTGAACTTTGGGTTTTCTTACATAAACGCGGAAATAAGCGAAATAAACTGTAAAATGGCAGGAACCCGGTCGGTAAGTAAATTATGTATTTATATACTAGTAGTGTGAAATAATATTTTCTGGCTTAGTCTATCAATTGGAATGTCATGTTAATAGTTTGTGTATACACTTTAACTTGTTACTTTGAATCAGTTGCAGATGCAAATTTATCTCGAGTTTCATGATAAATATACATGATTTTGTATGTGCTACCCATGCTTTTTTGACATGCATGTTACAAGTTATTCATTTCATTGTGTAAAGCACTTTGGACCTTATTTTTGTATGATAAAAGTGTTACACATAATGCAAGTGCTAGGTATATAATAATAATGGAATATTGTTTATTTACAGAAGACAGAGTTTGTTGAACATACAACTTTTATTTCTGCAGGTTAGTATCAGTACTGTTATTTATCAGTCCGTCAGATACTTACCGCGGATCGTGCTGATATTATAATATTGTTCCGTACGTTTCTATCAGTCCGTCAGATACTTACCGCGGATCGTGCTGATATTATAATATTGTTCCGTACGTTTCTATCAGTCCGTCAGATACTTACCGCGGATCGTGCTGATATTATAATATTGTTCCGTACATTTCTATCGGTCCGTCAGATACTTACCGCGGATCGTGCTGATATTATAATATTGTTCCGTACGTTTCTATCAGTCCGTCAGATACTTACCGCGGATCGTGCTGATATTATAATATTGTTCCGTACATTTCTATCAGTCCGTCAGATACTTACCGCGGATCGTGCTGATATTATAATATTGTTCCGTACATTTCTATCGGTCCGTCAGATACTTACCGCGGATCGTGCTGATATTATAATATTGTTCCGTACGTTTCTATCAGTCCGTCAGATACTTACCGCGGATCGTGCTGATATTATAATATTGTTCCGTACATTTCTATCAGTCCGTCAGATACTTACCGCGGATCGTGCTGATATTATAATATTGTTCCGTACATTTCTATCAGTCCGTCAGATACTTACCGCGGATCGTGCTGATATTATAATATTGTCACGTACATTTCTATCAGTCCGTCAGATACTTACCGCAGATCGTGCTGATATTATAATATTGTTCCGTACATTTCTATCAGTCCGTCAGATACTTACGGCGGATCGTGCTGATATTATAATATTGTTCCGTACATTTCTATCAGTCCGTCAGATACTTACCGCAGATCGTGCTGATATTATAATATTGTTCCGTACATTTCTATCAGTCCGTCAGATAGTTACCGCGGATCGTGCTGATATTATGATATTGTTCCGTACATTTCTATCAGTACGTCAGATACTTACCGCGGATCGTGCTGATATTATAATATTGTTCCGTACGTTTCTATCAGTCCGTCAGATGCTTACCGCGGATCGTGCTGATATTATAATATTGTTGTGTACGTTTCTATCAGTCCGTCAGATACTTACCGCGGATCGTGCTGATATTATAATATTGTTCCGTACGTTTCTATCGGTCCGTCAGATACTTACCGCGGATCATGCTGATATTATAATATTGTTCCGTACATTTCTATCAGTCCGTCAGATACTTACCGCGGATCGTGCTGATATTATAATATTGTTCCGTACGTTTCTATCAGTCCGTCAGATGCTTACCGCGGATCGTGCTGATATTATAATATTGTTCTGTACGTTTCTATCAGTCCGTCAGATACTTACCGCGGATCGTGCTGATATTATAACATTGTTCCGTACGTTTCTATCAGTCCGTCAGATACTTACCGCGGATCGTGCTGATATTATAATATTGTTCCGTACGTTTCTATCAGTCCGTCAGATGCTTACCGCGGATCGTGCTGATATTATAATATTGTTCCGTATGTTTCTATCAGTCCGTCAGATGCTTACCGCGGATCGTGCTGATATTATAATATTGTTCCGTACGTTTCTATCAGTCCGTCAGATGCTTACCGCGGATCGTGCTGATATTATAATATTGTTCCGTACGTTTCTATCAGTCCGTCAGATCCTTACCGCGGATGGTGCTGATATTATAATATTGTTCCGTACATTTCTATCAGTCCGTCAGATGCTTACCGCGGATCGTGCTGATATTATAATATTGTTCCGTACGTTTCTATCAGTCCGTCAGATCCTTACCGCGGATCGTGCTGATATTATAATATTGTTCCGTACGTTTCTATCAGTCCGTCAGATGCTTACCGCGGATCGTGCTGATATTATAATATTGTTCCGTACGTTTCTATCAGTCCGTCAGATGCTTACCGCGGATCGTGCTGATATTATAATATTGTTCCGTACATTTCTATGTCATTCTCCTTGAATTTCCTTAATTTGCATTTTCTTCTACATTAATCTTGAACTTCACTTCCGTTAGGGGAATAACCATAGCTTCTCTCGTGACAAGATAGATACGTATAGGTCATTTTACCGTGTAGCAATACCATGTGACTTTTACATCATTAAAGGCTATAAATTACTTCGCTTCGAATACAAAATTTTCTATGAAGTATCACCTACTCTCAGGGAAAACATAATGCTTTCTACGTAATATAAGATCTTTTTCAGCAGCTGAGTCGTTTTTTCCAGCACCCTGTGGAACCTGTATGCGATCTGACTACAATTTCAAGCCGTCTTCTTTTCCGAGGTTTCACAGGGTGCTGGAAAAACGACCCTGCTACTGACAGGAATCCTACATTTCATGGAAATCTTACATTCTCCCTTTGTCTGTTGTATGTTTCATAGAAATAAAATACTTACAGCTATTTTTTGTGTTCCAATATTGCCAAATTTTGTCTTGGATTTGTAGCATTTAGTGATGTAAAAGTCACGTGGTATTGCTACACTGTTTTACGGGATTGGGTAAATATTCGTCAAAAAGTTACGGATGGTTATGAATTAGAAAAAATACCATCTTTCAGGCAATTTTACCAGCATAACAGATGGCGACCCACCTTCGTCTACAGAGAAGATGCCGACCGAACCTAGGGATCTAGTCATCAATCTGACGCCACCATACAACGTAGCGGCTATCTCATGGTACATACCTAAAAGTAAGCTAATAAAATACAATTATTGAATTGAATTTATACAATCGGTCTGCAGTGTGATTAGCCCCTCGCGTTTCAATTTCGAGATTCCATTGTCTCAAATATCTCAACAACAAAAAATAAGAAAAAAATGAATGTAGCTAATCATTCCCCACCTATTAATTAATGCACTACGCTACCATAAGTTATAATTAGTTCGCTTGTTTTAGGTGGGTACGTGAGACATTTTCTACTTGAGATAGAAGAGGTAGCGGGTTCAATGGTTCAACATAAATACTTTCTGGTTACTGTACATGTTCTGAAACGATCCAAAGCTAAGGTAAGTATCATTACAGAAGGGAATAGTCCCTCCTGTCCTTTTATGACGAGCATGCCGAGCATTGAATTCATTTGCTAGTCAGCTTTCTGTTAAAACATGGCGGGCATATGTGAGCCTCCACCCGGATTTGAACCCAGGTGGCCAGATTAGACGGCAAGCGCGCTAACCACTGAGCAACGGAGGCCTATTGATGTTATTGTGATCTTAAATGTAAACATTCTGTAGTTGCATTTTTCGATTGATCTTGTTCAAGATTATACCTTTGATTTGGTAAATTATTTTGTATTTGCTTTAAAGCATTTGCTCATGTCTACTCGTACACTATATATGGCTGTATATGGCTGTTTGTCTGTGTGTGTTCGTGTGCGCGCTTTGTGTGTGAATGCGTTTGCGTAATATAAGGGTGTGCGTGGGGATATGTACGTTATTTTGCTACCCTGTGTGCGTGTCCATGTTGCCGTTATTGCTGCAATTCGCGGTATCGGTGCATTATTAGTAATCGAATTACTAGTATTATTGTAATTTTATTTTTTAATTTCATTTTAAAATCTTAAGGTGGCATGTGACTACAAGCTAAGAAATGTGTCCGAAAAATTGACGTCGGCGGTGTGGGCGTTTGGACCAGTCAATGTCACAAAGAATAGACACATGATAGCTGACGTAGATGAATACAGCAAATCAGACACGGTGTCAGAGACTACTGATAAGGGTAAGTATTAGTGTATATATACAATACACATTGAAGACAACCACCTCTATAATTAAAGCAGTCATGAATGAACATGTACGGAATATTACTGCAGTTGCTTTTGAAATGCAGAGCATTGTTTTTGTTCAATTCAAACAAAATGTACAACAGAACTGGGTGAGGTTTTTATGACAATTTCAACACAATTGAGTGTTATTGTTGTACCAGATTTACATAATATGTTTGAACGAAGTGTATCATTTGCTATTTCAGATTATTTACAAAGACGTGACCAAGCACAACAATGCATCTGTTCAAATTTTCACTTAAGCATAAAGGCTTTTCCAGCAAGCATAACCTACAAAATCAGAAGCAATACTGTACCAAATGAAACGAAGATAAAGATTCAGTTACTAAAGACTTTAGGCGCCACACAAGGTGACATAGAAGAAAATGTTGTCACTACGACCATGAATGTAAGTTGAAAGTTAAAACTTACGGATTTTACATCAACTGTGAATAAATTATTTCTTCTATGATTTAAGCATTTGTTACTCCCCTTTGGAGCACAGGCACTTCCTCTCCGCCTCACTCTATTCCCCGCTAGTTGCTGCAATGTGGTCTACTTTAGCCAGTTCTTTCTCAAGTACTCTCCGACAGGTCAGCCTAGCCTCTGCGTCCGTGTCTGCGTGTTTGTTGGTTACGTTTATTGTCAGAGTGATTTTCCCAAAAGCTATCAAAGGTATCCACTTGAAACGCGACATAGTTATTCACCATCACAAGGGGAATCCATACAGACAATGCCGGTAACCATGTGCCCTTTATTAATGTTTGCTCTTGTTATTCTTTTAATTTTCACTCACAGATAAGCAAGGGTACTATCAAGTAGGAGATAGTCGAGTGTCACACGCTAGTAGGCAGTGATAGTGTTGTATTTTGTTCGCATATGATGTGAGTTATGGTCCTAATACTAATGAGACATTGTTTAAATATAGAAATGAACGACACCCTTCCTAGGGAACCTTGAAATCCGGTCGTCTGGCCAGGCGCCTTTGATAATATTGCTATTGAATTTAGAGCAAAACTTGATTTTGATTTTAAATTTTTTAGGTAGCCCTATTTTTTGGCCGACCTTTCACAGTCTGTTAACTACAAATACAGTGGACAATATAAAAAAATTCTTAAAATATTTGTATTTACAGCAGATCTTGGATGGGCATTTTAGGGTTAACACCACGGGAAAATATGCCATTCGGGTAAGCCTTCAAATCTTAAAATTACACTCAAAATGACGTCGCTATCGTTTTGAAAGTCATAGTGACGACATTGAAAATTTAAGTTTAAAGTAAAATATATTTAGTTTTAAACAACTACTATCAAATAAACTCTATTTTAGGCTACGTTCTGATAACATGCTAAAAATATTGTAAGTAGGTAGAAACAACATTTATTTTTAAATTATTTTATTGATTTTATGCACTGGAAAATCATTGATTTTTATGCACTTTAAAATCATTGATTTTCGGTGACTCCCAGCAATAAGCCAATAAAATGTTTAGGGTAGGTGCACAAAAATAGTGTATGTAGGGTAACCAGAGCCACAGTGTTATTATTTCTTTGGCCTGATTACAAGCAAAGGCAATTAAAGTGTTTTGAAAAAAAAATAACACCATCAGAGAAGTGAACGATGTCATTCTTTGACAACACTTTCATAGTTGCTGCAGTTTGTTTGACATTGTCAGACGTTTATTAGATCTATATTACAAATGTATTTTAGGTACACCGTTTATGCAGCACAGGTTACCCGGTGGACTGTGACAAACACGAGGCGGATGTGATCAGATCCGAGTCCATCTTAGTTTTATCATCTGATAGATCAGGTTAGCTTCTTAGCTTTAAGATAAATATAAACACTGTCTGCCAAAAAGTATACAGAGGTTAATTCTCTATTTACTCGTCTGTATAACACTATTTGCTGAACATTGAAGCAATAATATTTTTGAAGAGAATAATTTTTTTTGTTTATTAGGTGTGAAGAGCATTCATTGATTGATACCCAATGTGTTAAATATAAAGTTTTTTTGTCTGGCTTGAAAGGCAACTTTGTCATAAAAAGATGGAAACATTCAGCCTGATTCGGTCACACGGTTATCTTAATTCAGAGAATATTCATCTTTACTTCTACCTCTTTTATGGCTCATTTAGTAAGTGTTGTCTCAGAAACTAGTATAATTGTGACCATCTGATAAACAGATATTGAATAATTTAACCAAGTTTAATTTTCCAACTGTATACTTTGGTGGGTACAGTAGTACAAGCTCACCAAAAGACGCCCCTTTGTAAGCATTAACTCCTATACCAACAATCGTCATAGAAATAATTTACTCATGATCTGCGAAGAGCTACCTTACGAACAAAGTAACGAACTATATGTGAAAAATAGGCATATCTATATGTACTTGTACTATGAATTTAATATGTCAATCCTAAATCCTATTGAAGGTAATTCGTTGTCAACCATCAAGAACCGTTATAAACACCGTTCCTCCTTAAACTGATTTCGTATAACTAATCATATTCGTAAAATAATGAAAACATGACATTACTAAGAATAAAGGCGTTGGTGTGTCACTATAGGGCTTCCATGCTTTGTACAAAAACGATTATTTTATATTTCAGAGCAATCGATAATACAACCAAACGTTCATTTGCCGCTACAACGGACAAACAAAAAGTTCGTAAAATCAATTGGCGTTCATTTAGCACAACGACAAAAACAAAAACAGTCAAAGAAATCAGTGGACGTTGTTTCACAAGCAATGGAAGTAGATGTTGAAGATGTGAACACAATTATACAGCTTGTCGTCATTATATTTGGATTCAGTCTCACAACAATAATTATAACTGCAATCATCTTAAAGGTTTTCTCGGGTACGTGAGTTCGTTATTTTTGAATTCCGATGAGGGTGTTTCTTTTATTTCTGAGGTGTGCGAAGTTTGCATGATATTCGACATTCATTTCGACATTCAATAAAAAAAACGAAGTCAAATTCGACATTCGACAATCGTTTAGACATTAAAACTTGTGTCGAACGTCCAAGTGAAAGTCGAATATCGTGCAACAATATCTGACAAAGAATAATCCACGTGCTCTACTTAACCCTGGCCCTTATCTCCTGAGCATCAAAAGTAGAAATCTTATCTCAAATTTAGATTTTGCTCAAATAAGAGTCTTAATTTTAGATAAATCTAAAGTTTGAGCTCTTAAATTTTTACTGTAATAAAATAAAAATAACTTTTTCTTATTTGCGATGCAAGTTTTGAGTCTAGCCTCCCATGGAAATTATCAAAACGAAACATGGCAATATCTAAGATGAGATTTAGCTCAGATTGAGATGTTTCGGGAGATCGGGGCGAGGTGCATGAATGTGTACCTCAGAGGTTCAAAAGCCAGTGTGATGTGACTGCCAGCGGCAACGAGTGTAACAGCCGAGTTGTGACTCAATGGTCGGGGGATAGGTGTACAGTCGGTTGAACGGACGCATGTCGTCTGACTTAACTCTGTACTTTACTTTACGATTTATATGCTTTTATTTATCCTCGCCACCGGCAATCTATATGGGCGAGGCCCCCAGAAGAGGTTAGTCACTTTAGGTTTTGGGGATAGCGCATAATACAGAAGTTGCCCTATAGTCCCGGAAGCATCCATGATTCTTTTACGTGCCGATGTAAAGCATCATACACGGGACCTCGCTTAGCGTCTCGTCACAAGACTGTTAGTAATTTTAGATATGTCAGGTGGGAAACACTGGAAAGCATTTCTGTTTTTGATTGGACTGGAGTACAATTTAGCTGCCCTTTATATATTAACATATCAGGAGTCTACTATAGCAAAGGGCTAACGATAGCTTTTTTTTCAGGGCTGATGCGGTCTCGTAAGAAATCATCACAATATTACAAGCACCCTACATGCGTGACAGTGAATGACGGGGGTAAGTATGTTAAAGGTCACAATTAGAGTTTTAAGGGTTTGGATATGACCTGTTTCAAGCGAAAGAGCAAAAACTGCTAGCTAAATCCAAGATAAATGACCGATCAGTATGACGCGATGATTTAAGTCCAAATAATGCAAAACATTTAAAAAAAATAGTATTCCGGTTAATCACTGATGTACTATCCTATACCGAAGAGTCAATATCAATGGAAAATATGATAAGTTACTTTAATGTTCACCAATAATTATTGTGTATGTTTATATTCTGTTAAATTCAAATACAATATATGTAGTTGATATTAACCGGAGTATCACGATACGCCCTTGAAACGGTAAATATAATTGTGTGGTCGATATTTCTTCTCTACCGATAAATCGATACATCATCGATATTCTTCTACCAATATGTACACATAATCGGTATATCTATATCGATATATCGATGCATTTTCGATATATCTCTACCGAGTTATCGATACAAAAATATTAACATTGAAATCGGTACTGTTTTCAGGTCATACTATAACGAGAGTACTAAAGCCTAGACGAGTAGCCATAATATTTACAAAAGACACCATTGAACACGTGTCAAGAGTTTACCAGCTGAAATCCTCCTTGCGCAGATTGGGCATTGATGCCACACCATATGATGAAAGCATTGTGCCTGAAATGCGATTAAATTGGATCCAACTTGGTGAAAACATCGCCACAGAATCAGACGTAGTATTGTTTATAATTTCACCGAGTTTGATAACACTTTGCAAGCGGCGTGATGACTCGATCGAAAGCGAAACGGATACTAAAGTATTCAATTCCGCTCTTCATAAATTGCCGGTTGTAGTTTTGAATTCATTAAAGGTAGGAAACTTATCACCAGACAAATCAAAACCAAGAGCGATTTCTGTGTATTTATCGTCGCAAACAAATACTTCTATGAAACACATGGCATCAACAATGCGACGTGAACATCCTAGTCTAATGTGTGATGATGCTCTATTGCAATATGATGAAACTGACAATGAAATCAATATTAAACATATTAAAAAATTGGCAGACAAAATAAAATCATGAAAAGTACTACATGTCATTGAGTTCATTTCTTCTGTTCATGTTACAACACCACGTGGTATGTGACGTCATATTTATCTTCAAGTCAGCAAAAAACCAAGCCTATGTTGAGTATAGTATGTTCGTTTCATACCCGCGATAGCTGACAATGACGTCACTGACCACGTGGTATTGAAACACTGTCTATGTTATGACCCACCAAATAATGTATTCTTTACCCCATTTTAAAGTGACAAAAATTCGAGTACCCGCCCCAAATGTTAATTTTTAGGGCGACCTCTCAAATAAAATGAATAGAAATAAATAGCTGTCAGCTTCGAAATGTTGAACACAGACATACGGCCAAGTATAATAAATTATTAAGACAATTATGTTCATCAAAAGGGTCAACAAATATTCACTAGTACTAGCACACGGAATGATACCAAACCGGTTAACACCTATCCTATTCCCCATTTTATTCCTAGATTTGAATGCCAAAGAAATCCTGAATTTAATGTGTAAGACAACGTTTAGTTGTTAGGGCAATTAAAACATGTCTTAAAATGGTTGACCAATGGACAGTGTACACACAAACTTCGGTATCTACTACTCTAAATTTGAACCAACAATCGACAAAGAATACGAGCGTGCACAACATATGCTATGATGGCCTACGGTCTATAGAAATGCTAACAATTGCCATCCAAAACCACACACACAGACCAAAGATGTTTACGAAAGCATCCTTCTGGAATAATGAGGATATTTAATCTTAAATTGTCTACGATTCACGTTCGATCAAATAAATCGCATGGCAAATACATTGGGGGATGCAAAACAATGGTTTTATTGATGCGATGCCTTTTACATGCGTGAATACAATATGCAACGGTTCAGATGGCTGGATGTCATATACATTCGAGGATACAATATGCAACGGTTCAGATGGCTGGATGTCATATACATTCGAGGATACAATATGCAACGGTTCAGATGGCTGGATGTCATATACATTCGAGGATACAATATGCAACGGTTCAGATGGCTGGATGTCATATACATTCGAGGATACAATATGCAACGGTTCAGATGACTGGATGTCATATACATTCGAGGATGCAATGTGTAACGGTTCAGATGGCTGGATGTCATAGACATTCGAGGATGCAATATATCTACAATAGTTTTGGACAGCTGGACGTCAAATAGATATTCGTGAATGGACAATACACACTGGGTTTAAATGGTCGGATGTCATTAACATTCATGAATGCAATATAAAATTATTCAGATGGTTGGTTGGCATTGGCATTTGTGGATGCAATACATAATCGTTCATAATTATTTCTGGTCTCGTAATAGGAAAGTTATTGTATAATATAAATAACGGCTCTTCGTTCGAATTTCTTCTTCAGGAACTTAATTTGAAGCACATGTAATTGAGTAACATCCATCTTGCTTTCATACTGTTATTATGACGTGTCGTCATTTACACGCTCAAACATTTATAAAAGCAGTTACCGTCTCCATTCATTCTCCGTTCTACACCATCATAAAAACACGACCAAGCATCTATAAAAACAAAATAAACACGCAAGCATCTTTAAAAACACATTAGTTCAGCAGTCCAGATGGTTGGATGACATTGACATTTGCCAGTATGTGTATGGCATCCAACCATATACGAGTCCATACATTGGCACCGATGGCTTGACGCCATTGACATTCGTGGATGCAATAGAATGGATCCGATAATTGGGTATCATAGACATTCGTGAATGCAATTAAGTAGATGATTATACAGCGGACATTTAAGATCATTTACTTAGACAACATAATATCCTTGTTGTTAAGCCACCATTGACATCACCAAGCCCAATATCAATGACTATGTTGTTCTACGAAAAAAAACGAAACATAGCATGTATCGCAATAATAACTTAAACTTTAAAAACTAATAAAAATATAGTTAAACCTCATACAAATATCACATAAGGAATAAACCCTCAAATAAGAATAAACCATCACATAGGAATAAGCAATCACATAGGAATAAACCATCACATAGGAATATACCATCAAATAGGAATAAACCATCACATAAGAATAAACCATCGCATAAGAATAAACCATCACATAGGAATATACCATCAAATAGGAATAAACCATCACGTAAGAATAAACCATCACGTAAGAATAAACCATCACATAGGAATATGCCATCAAATAGGAATAAACCATACCAAAATTAGAAACACTATTTTTACATCCTTTTCCATCGTTTTATGAAATCTCAATATTGTGGTCATCTCAACACTAATGTCTGTTCTTAAGGGGGTCATCGAATGGTCTTAATATGAGAGTGTTACTACACTACTAACATATTTATATTTTCAATGACTTCACACTGTCATATGATTGATTACTATTTATTGTAATCATTGTACGTGTAATTGATCTCACGTCCCGCTGTTTCATCTTCGTTAAATTCAATTTCAATGAGATTATTATCTGGAAAAACGGAAATTATTCTATTCGATGAAAAAGTGATAAATTATTAAATAAGAAAATCAACAACACATTTGCCTTTGAACGTGGAAGAATATGTATGTTTACTTCCTGACCATGGCATGGTGTGGTCTTTTTTTAGTTTCCATTAAATACCACAAGTAAGGAAAATATTGGATACAAATACTTGTCAAACCACATGGTCGTAACTTCCTGCCCTAGGCTATTAATCCAGCTATTAGCCAAATGTAATGGAGGATTCACAAGCATCATCTCCCGGGTAAAATGTTTAGAATGGAAACAGTCATTTTGCTATTCTTTATAAATATTGGTGTTACTGCTAGAGTTATCCGCGAAGCCGGTACTGAGATTGTACAGTGCTTACTGGTCACAAAAGTAAGTATGTTTTTATTTCCTTTGTGTTGTTTCCAGTATCATACCTCAGGATACCTTAGAATCTTCTGTGGACGCAGGTCCTAAAACGTCTTTAACGACATCTTCTTCTGCTGTATTCATCTGGTCACATTTTACGCTTATGATTTCATGAAATTTCAGTTGTTGGTGCCCTCAATGTTTATTTTATTACTACCTAGTTTTCGGTTCGTGATGGGATGACTAATGATTAAGACAACTTGAATGCGAGGGCCGATTAAAACATATCCCGACAATGGCTAAAGAAACTAAAGCATGTTTTATTTTCTTAAATAAAGTAGTATATGCTATTTCCTTGAAGTAAAGGGTAGCATTGTTATACATTAGAAGATGCATGTTGTTGCTAGTAGCAGCGGTACGTGTCACTGTTTTAGACATAAAATTGTAAGGGGTTTCTTGCTGGAGGAGGAGTGTTTTATGCATTGACCCTTTCTGCATGATTGTACTCGTATATACACATTTATAGTGTAATTATATAATATGCATTTTAACTGTTCGTATATATTTGAGAATATTAAACATTTATCTATAACTGTACACACTAACTGATGCCTGTTTTTTATTGTAGGGTAACAGCAAGGAATACAAAGGAACTGTGATTCCATACAGTAAGTAAACCAAACTACTACCTACCTAATCCTCTTCGGGCTGGTTTGCCCCTAAGGCCATCACCAATGAATGCCAATGTTTTCTATCTGCAGCTAGTCGCTCAACTTGACACCATGTCCACCCTTTCTTGGTCAAAGTTTCCTTTGGTCTTCCCCTATTTCTCTTTCCTTTGTGTGTCCATTTCATAGCCACTCGTGGGATGGAATCTAGTTTCATTCGGCTAACGTGACCTATCCATCTCCATCAGCGTCTCTAGATTTCTGTAGAGATTTGAATAATAAATAATAATAATAAATACTTTATTTTACGAGGAAACTCATTTGACAAATTAAATGTCAATCTTCTATGAGATCCTCAATTGTGTTTGTTCTCTGGTAGAGGTCTTGGTTTGAGAAGGTGTTTGGTCAGAAGATACGTAGTTTCCATTTGATGTATTTTTGCTGCCTAGGTAAACAAACTCCTGTATTTCTTCCCTTTCTTGGTCAAAGTTTCCTTTGGTCTTCCCCTATTTCTCTTTCCTTTGTGTGTCCATTTCATAGCCACCCGTGGGATGGAATCTAGTTTCATTTGGCTAACGTGACCTATCCATCTCCATCTGCGTCTCTGGATTTCTGTAGAGATTTGAATAATAAATAATAATAATAAATACTTTATTTTACGAGGAAACTCATTTGACAAATTAAATGTCAATCTTCCATGAGATCCTCAATTGTGTTTGTTCTCTGGTAGAGGTCTTGGTTTGAGAAGGTGTTTGGTCAGAAGATACGTAGTTTCCATTTGATGTATTTTTGCTGCCTAGGTAAACAAACTCCTGTATTTCTTCCATTTCTTCATCTATAATCTTGACTTTCTCTGTAATTTTTTAAAACAAAGATGATGAAGATCAACCCTAAAATTAATCTTTGTTTTCTTGGAGTTAATCTTTAGTTCAATTTGGTTGGCATTGTTGTCTTATTTTGTGATTTTCTTTTGGATATCTCGATGGCGGTGTGACAGCAAAGCTATATCAGGGAGAAAAGAAGAGGAGGAAGTAAACATACTTGTTTTACACCTGTTGGTATTAGGATTTCTTCTGTCAAATTTGATTCACATATGAACTTTGCGCTGAAGTTGTTATATAGCAACTTTATGTTAGAGATATGTTTGTCTGGAATTTCATAGTGGCTAATGATTTTCCATAGTGCTGGTCAATGTACACTATCAAATGCTTTAGTGAAGTCAATACAATTGATGTACTCTGAGGCATTCCATTCATTGAACTGTTCTATTATCTGCCGTATCGTGAATATCTTGTCAGCACAGGGTCTTCCTTTTCTAAATCCAGCTTGTTCATTCTTAAATCTGAATCTACTGTTGCTTAAGATGATCTTACTTAGGATCTTCCATGTCACTGACAGTATCATGATGCCTGTTCAGTTGATGCAGTCAGTTAAGTCGCCTTTCTTAGGAAGTTTTACAAGTAGAACCATGTTCCATAATAATGGCGGTTCTTCCGATGTCCATATCTTCTGGATAATGCTAGTGAGCAGTTTGGGTGTAAGTTGCACTTCTGCTTTCAGTAGTTCCGCTAGTATTTGGTAAGCTTTTTCATTATTCATCTCTCTAATGGCATTTTAACCTCGTCCATACTGGATGGTTCACTTTTAATGGCCAGCTGTTCCTCTGATGGTGGAATTTCTGCCTCGTGTTCAAGTGTTCTTTCCATCGCTTTTGTACGCCACAATCTTTGGATATAAGATTTCCTTCCCTGTCTCAGATTGTTGGTGCTTTGAAATGTCGCTGTAAGCGTTTTGATAAATCAATAGAGGGTTTGCATGTCCTGTGTGGCAGCTGCTTTTTCCGCCTTGTCTGCTAACTTTTCTGTATATGCCTTTTTGTCATCTTTCACTCCCTTTTGACCTGTTTGTCCCGCTGTTTGTATTCCTCCTTTAGTTTATCCTTTATCCTCTCTGACTTCGCTGATACTAGTCTTTTATTCGTTTCATTGCGTTCTTCTATTCTTTTCCATGTATTTTCAGATATCCGTTCATCTTTTCTGCGTTACTTTGATCCAAGGCATTTCTTGCCATTCTCCAATAGTACTAGGTTGAATGTTTCTATATCTTTTTCATCTTGATCTTGTAGAACTGATAATCTTTTTCTAAGCTCCAGTTGAAAAGCTCTCTTAATTGCTGGATCATTAAGTTTGCTAACATCCAGAGGCGGCGGTCTTGTATTTCCCTTTTTTGCTGTTCTAAGTTTCTGATTTTGGTTGTTACTAGTGAATGGTCACTTCCAATATCTGCTCCACGTTTAACAACCACATCTTGCAAACTTCCCCTTGTCGAGCCCGCTTGCAGTAAGCGAGACTATGTCGCCACTTTTGGTGTATGTGCGTGCGTGTGTGCGTGCTTGCGTGCGTGCGTAAATGCTTACATTTGGCATTAATGTTCACCTCCAAGAGGAGGGGTGTCATGTACAACCCACAGGTTCCTTTTCAAGGTCAAAGTCACAGTTGGAGGTCAAATGTCAAATAGAAGGCTTATTTAAGTTGTAGCCCTTTTTTCAACGTGCGCCGAGGCTCGACATAATTTTCCCGAGGGCATGAATTTCTAGTTTATTGATGATGATGTGATTGATCTGATTTTGAGTTTTCTATCAGGGGAGTTCACTGTTAGTCTCTTTCGGTTGTTGTTACATTCTCCTAATCACATACGTCCCATAAGGTTCTCCTTTCCTGTGTTGTCAATGATTAGAGTTACGTCATGAGTTGGTGTTTGATCTACTGCTTTCTGTAGTCAATTGTAAAATTCGTCTTTGACTTCAGTTTCGATATCATCGGTTGGTGCATAACAGACTATGACGGTGAGTTTTGCAAAGGATGAGTTATATCTTGCTTTCAACAGTCTTTCATTTATAGGTTTCCACTCTATTAGACCCTTATGTATATCTTTTGTTGTAATAAGGGCTACGCCTCTGCTGTGGTGGGCGTATGTTCTTCCCGAGTAAAGCATTTGATTTCCTGAATTCATTTGTTTTTGTCCATTTCCTGTCCATCTGGTTTCGCTCAGACCTAGTGGGTCAAGTCTGTACTTTTACATCTCTTTTACAACGTTCGCAAGTTTCATTGCTTGGTAGAGGGTCTGCACATTCCAGCAGCGCACTCTTCTGATTGTAAAGTAAAGCATACTAGTATATCCCAATGTTTTGTCTTTGACAATGTTAATTTATCAGAACATTGTATGATTGAATGACATTATCATCATGAATTGTCCGTGTACGCGGATCTTACAATTTGGTTGGGGGCTGTAAACGAGACAATGATCGGCTCATATTTGTTATACATGTATACAGTTTTGCGTTTGTTTCATAGTGGGTTTCAATCTACTGTAGTAGTTAAATGTAATGCATGAGACCATTGAAACTAGGTAAGCACGCTAAATGGTCTAAACATCCTTCTTGTGTGAGATAAACAAGTGTGGACTAGACCATTTATTTATTTATTTTTCATTTTAGCATTTTATATTTTTGATATAGATCAAGGTTACGCTTTTACAAATGGCGATCCTCCAAGAAATACTGATAAGATGCCAGAAGCACCACGCGACTTTGATATTGAAACCAATGGCAACGGGACGTCAATTATATGGTACATATCTGGGTTACTTTGTAAGTATGTCCACGACATTGTTTGTGATTATCTATAAATAAAACATATACACATACTTTGAGACGTTTATAGCAATTTGTCAGTGAATACGGTAAACAGTAAAACTGTGGACCTAGCCAGATTTCCTAGACTTATTTTCAAATAATATGTGTGATGTTCTATACAGTGCTGGTTCTAATAGTAAAGTAACGAGGACAAATAGTTCGCCGTATCTGTTGGGTTATTCAATTTCGGTATACTGCATTTATTTTTCAGTTAATTGTGGTCACTGCAAATAGGTATAGGATTATTTACGTGAAATCGCTTCTTAGAAATCTAACTCTCTACTTTAAGTAACTTGTAAATCATATACACATATACGAAACAATGTTTAAACCAAATACTGCTGTGAGCGAATATGCAGTGATTGACTTATGTTGAGGGGAATATGATGTTTTGTTGACCTGCAAAAAAGTGATAACAACAAAATGTTATATTTTCCCCAGCTTCGGTTTCGGGAGGTGAATATGAAAATATATTAACTCCTCGTGCAGGTCGTCTAAGCCAATCAGAATTCTTGTTACATAATAGGTATTCAATATTGACATTTATACATACATGTTTATATTTATTATATTGTACTTCTTGTATACATGAACCATCGCTGAAATAAACTGTTAAACATTTAATATGAATTGTGTCAATTTGTTCTGGTATACGATTGTAACTCTGTGGTGCTTTATTTTATCTTTCAGATGGTGTCAGGTATTTGAAGCATTTCATCTTGCAGATTGATCAGACGTATACAGACGAGACATCAGGAGAACCTTATATGGACACAGAGTATATCAAAGTAGATGTTCCCCCTCGTATTGCTCGTGATAAGGTAACTATACAGTGGTACACTAAGTTACTCATAGCTCTACCATTGGAACATTTTGTACACTACTCTCGTTCACACCTCAGATGTACGCGGCGACATGGAAGATTGCGAAACCAAATGTGTAGCCTCGTTAAATAAAGTCTTTACTTACTTACTAACTTACTTGCCTCACGTATTGGTGTAATGCAAAAATAAAATACAATTGTCAAATAGTCGCGTAATTTTGGTCTAGTTGCCTGTATATGCCATAAACAACCACACTGACATTTAAAATAACTTGCTTAACATTGGCATTCTGTAGTTATTTAGTATTACAAATTACAAACAATAAAGGTTATTGCATCCAAAGTTCTATAAGGTATTAATAGCTCGATCTGTGAGGCAGCACCTTTAAAGTAACAACAACAACAAAGGCGACGAGTGCACATTCCTTGACAACCATCAAAGTTAACTAAAACCCTGTATTTTGTTAAGTTATTGTATCATGTTTTAGTGACATTAATTAACGTCAGACATACACGGCGGTCAGGTGACCTAATTTGGTTTCCTGGAATTTATCATCAATCAGTTCTAACTTGCTCTACCGCCTGTAGCAAATATGACGAAAAAATATATACCGAATGGGCAAAAAACGTAACACAATCGAAAGACCCTGCAATGTTTCCATATTCACTCAACCGTAAAACGTTCAGTCAGTCGTTTCATTTCTTGCTATTTCGTTTACCTGGAAATACAGTTCTTCTGTAGATGTTGATCATTTGGTATTGTAGGAAAGATGAATGTAAAATTAAAGTTTATCTCTTTGTAAAAATTAGTGTAACAGGTCAGATTAGGCACAACGTGTTTTATGTTGCAGACAGCAAAGTTTATTTGCAACTATTCACGATTACAGAACAATACGTTTGTTCTAGAAGGAACACTGTGGGCTCTTGGTGAATTAACAACAACAAAAGATGGACAAGTGAAAGCCAATGTAGATAAATATAGTAAAACAGAAACGATAAGAAGACGTATAGATGCCGGTAAGATCTGCTTTTGCTTTTATAAACCTTCTTGAGTAGTTACACACGTGAAGTATTACATCTGTTCTGTTTGATTACTAGGTACAATAACCTTTTTTCACATTTGACAACTCAAAAGTATTGCTCCTCCAATTGTTTCATATGTCAAGGATCCGTTTGTAGAGGTTCGGGATACTTCAAGTTGATTATCAAATCATAGTGTTGGTTTTATGGGTCCATGCACAATAATTACCAGTTGGTAACGTCAGAAAACAGCGTAGGTCAAATTTCCCCGTATCGACCAGTGTATACGTGACGTAAATCATTAATATGCATGTTCGTGGTTGCTAAAACAATTGGATTCGTGATCTAGGTGAACCAAATAAGTATAGTTATGTTATTTATATATCAATAAATTAAACCTGATGCTAATGCTATTGATATTTGACAGACCACATAAGAAATCTGCACTCCGCTGAGACTTGTATATGTTCTTCTAAAGTTACCATTGATACATCTTTGCCTTCCAATGGACAATATTCACTAACCTCTGCAATAAATATAACCGATATACCACATGATACTGAGGTAGAAATAGAACTCATTCATCATACGAAAAGTGGAGATTATACAATACAAACCTGGGTGACGAAAGGGGCGGATTTTAAGGTAAAGTGTTCATAAAATAGTTCGAATAATTCTTCAGTTAAAATTTGTTTGATTGCTCAAACATGAGCACAATCGAACCCTTATACACAGTGGGACAATAGGGTCTGGCAACACGCTCCCTTTTAGCCAAATATGCACAATGAAGCTGCCTTCGTTCTTAAAATTAAAAAAAATGGAATAATTCTTAGTAATGAATGTGGAAATAATAAAATATGATCAGCTCTAGTGCCCAGGATGTTTAGGTGAAAGCATTCATTTTAGGTGATATGTAAAGAGACAAATGAATGATACTAAAATGCAACCATTCTTTGCATATGGTAGGAGCGATAGTTCATCCTTACACGAGTGTGTGTCCTAACCTCGCAAATGTCCTTACAAAAGAGAGCCGGGATTTTTTATTTTGGACTGCAATTCAGGAAGAACTGGTTGAAAAACTTTGAAATAACATATACATGTATAAAAGAAAAGTTACATAATGTGTGATGTGTATACTAGGCGCTTTGTTAACACTTTTATTAATGTTGGCCTCAGCACATTCGGTGGTTTGATTGAGATTCTTGGTGGATGGGATTTAATAATAGTGCACGAGCTTACCATGTGGGTGCCTTATTCATGTTTGACAGTTTTTGTGTCATATTTCAGGCAAGGAAACACTTTAAAACAAAAGTTAGTATTGGAAGTTCCTATTATATACGGGTAAGCATATGATACTATTGATAATAATTAATTAAACGGTTATTTTGTATAACGACTTTGTTCTGGTGTTTAACTTTCGATGTCGGTCATTCTTCATGCAAAGTGTGACCTTTTTCCACGAATTAAAATAAAGAGATGAAATAACAATGGAATGTTGTCCAGAACTTCCACAGTATACAATTACAAAAATCATTTACGCATATCCCGGAATCCTCATAGGATAAGAACTTGACATTTATTCTTTTACCAAGCCTATCCCCTGACAAAATGGGTATACAAATGTATTGTTTAAACGGGTTCGAAAATGTTCTGGAAAATATGATTAACATTCGACTTTCAAAACTATCAGTTTTCTCATGATCTAAATATGACAGTGGTATGTTTCCTGGTACGTCTGTGTTTGGTTCCGTTGGTGGTCGATGTGATTTGGTTGTATTTGTCACTTTGTGTCTTATTTATAGGTAGTTCGCGGTGTCGCTGTGCCGAAATTGAATGTAATGTTTAGGTTTAACGTTAAACTTTATTGCTAGATAACATACGTCAAATTGAGGTACGTTTTATATAACCTATCCAAGTTTTGAAAACTGTATCGGTACCGAGAAAACTTAATGTCAACTGCTAGTTAATGGTGTATTTGTCTTTCCTTACGCATCATCATTCTTCCATGAACATTTCTTAGGTTTAGTATAAGGTCGACTCTTAATTTCGATTTAAAGTTTTAGTTTTCCTATGGCCTCCTGACCTTTATAAATGTCGAATGTTTGAATATTTTTCAGAACGACCTATTTTGATATAACGAAAGTTGTGATATTGCTCTTCTTGTCGTTGCCATTTGCTCTCGCATTAATCGTCTTCTATATATTTTTCTCTAACAATGAGTAATTAAGTGGCTTTCATTAAATTTAATTTAAAAATGTACTGAAATATAAAAAGTAATTAAGTCGATTTATTAGATGTACGTAAATGTACATTAAATGCAAATAATCTGTGGTTGTTATAGAGGTATCCGACTTTGAGTGACAGGCCTAAATGTTTGAATCCCGGTAGCGGACAGACCATTTTCATTGAGCCTATCGCGTGCGCAGCTGATATATTTTACATGGTGTCTCTAAGACCAACATGCTGGTAATTTAGACATGTATGAGTGATTCTACAATACACACGTTATATCCTACTTTACATTGTATTTGTAGGTAATCCGTCACTGCCTTAAAGGGTATTTGGTCTCATGTGGTAAACACGAAGCTGATACTATGCGATCTGAACCTGTACAGATACTCCATGTTACCAGTAACCAGCACAGAAAAACATTTAGAAATCGAGAAGTAAAGAAACGAAGAAAGAAACGGAATATGTGTTGAATATTCAAGCATGTTCAAGTATAGTTGTAACTGTAATACCTCAATACACGCGCATATGATTGCGTGTGTGTGTGTATTTGTGTGTGAGTGTGAGTGTGTATAAGTGTGCGTATTTGTAAGATATAAAGATGTTTAATGTAGCTTTTCTGTATCACAGGTACACATGTGTTGTTTCTAGATTAAACGAGATTATCATATTGGTTAGGGGGATATTACATGGCGGGAAACTTACATTGTTCCGTATGATTGTATGTGGGTGTGGTTCGGTGCTCTGCAAAACGTTAAACAGCCCTGTGACAAGTGTCGCTGTCCGCACCAAGGTGGTAGCCCTTTAAGGCAACGTTATTTTATGTATGTACTGTCCACCTTATAGTTACAAAAAGAAATTACACAAATATGGCCACCGTGGCTTTTGTGAAACTGTGCTTATTGGGTATGTTCCCCTCAGCAATTTCGTTGTTGAGGGGGGCAGTCAAACAGAGTAGTGCGTCGTATTTTTGTAGCTTTTCAGTTCGTGTTTTGCTATTTTTGATGAATGCTGCTTTCACACTCCGATTATTGATTTATGTGAACACTTTTGTAAATAGATAAGATTGTTTATTTCAAAATCTATGAGGGCAATACATAATAAAACGGATAGTAACATCATAAGAAGTACTTATATATACATATACTTACTTATATACAGTGGTATGATTATACTGATCAGAAAACAACGTGTTTAAACTCCAATTAAAATAAAGTAACTACATTTATTATTGACGTATGAGTATATCAAGGACAAAGTGCGCTATAAATAGATACTTGTCACGTCACATACTTCTAATCAACGTACAGAAATTCACTACAATTACCAAATATGCAAGATCAGATATAATATGGTACAGGGAAAACGAAGACAATGCATATTATACGTTGGGAAAATTAATATTAACCTACATTATAAAAAGAAGGAATATACTAAATGTATTTAGATCACTATGATACTGTATAATGCAAACTGAAGACAATGTGGTACTCATCTTCGTATGAATTACAAAATATGGGTATTTGTTTTTAAAAAGTAGTTCCACTAATTGGATCAGTTCATCTTTCAAGTATTTGACAAATTCATCAAGTTCTAGAATACATGCAATGACTGTTCTCAATGCCATGAATGGGGATTACCTACACAATTGTGGAACTGAACCTTATGCTGTCGGGATGACCAACATTCCGCTGTATCGATCGGCCTATAATCGTATTTACTAGTATATGATATAGTTTGACAAAGTTGTCTTCATAGTAAAGTATATGACTAAGCCATACGTTTATAAATTTCTGATTACAAAAGCTAGAAATTTTATGCTGAAAAATCTGGCAATTTTGCTGCGCTCATGTCAATTAATTTATTTTCCTTTTTCTTGAAAGACCAACATATACTAGGATTAACGTAGACGTCGTCCAATTTTCGGTGATCCAGCACTGCTTTTTTGTTCTTTATTCCGAACATTCCAAATTCTCTCCCCTTTTTGTTGGTTCTGCTTGCAACGAATGAAACATTTCCTGCCACGATCTGGTCTGTGGAAGATATACAATAAAACATATGCTACCAGATAATTATAATATTGGACATTCAATAGTCCGATGTAATATATCTTCAGCAGACCATAATCTTACGTAGCTCCTTCAGTAATACCTGGGTCACAAATCAACCTGACTATATCCTTGTATCCAATGTGTACCTGATGTCTAAGCATCGTTTACACCACAGTCGATGATCGTACGATGTATGTAAGTCTTCGGGTGAACACCGCCGGGCAATCGGATGCTCTCAAACAAATCTCTTTGTCACTAAGCCATATCTTGAATTGGTTCGATAATGACCCCGATGACCGGCTGATGTCCGTCTTGTCGACCTGATTAGCCAAAACGTACGCCGGTCGATCATTGCACGGCAAAGGGATGGGATTTGTGACACAGGTATAACTCAAGTATGTAATCCGTTAGAATCATGTTTTGCAGATATTTAGTATCAAATACAGCACACCAAAGCATAGTGTAATCATATGTTTACTACCTGTTAAGAGAAAATGTTGCAATTATACGTGCAAAGAACAAAATATAAACTTGCTCTACAACAACTTCCGATACCAAACGCAGACTAACCAGTAACCAGTCATAGATTTCTAAGTGAATGCAAAAACGGAGAGGTTTAAGGTTGAGTAGGACATTCAAGGACCAATTTAAACAAAATAAATCATGTCTATGTTCAGTGCTTTGACTGGCTTTAAGTTAGAAGGGTATCAATGGTGCTCTTATTATTTAGGGTTGCATGGATTCAGTAGATATTCTTACATATGTAATCATTTATGAAACGTACACTCCAGTAAATATTCACATACGACAATCAAAAATTAAAACAAAACTTTCAATTTGTAAAAATTTGGCAATTATTTCTTTCAAATTAGCAGCGAATTAAAAGAAATGTCCTCTTTGAACCGAAAATATTGTTCTTCTTCAAATCTTAAAAGAGTATTTTAACAAATATGATAGCTGGCTATGGATTTATCTGACCTTATTTGGAATTTATAATGCCGGTACTAACTTGTCAAAAATATCTTACCTAATATTCCAACACCACTCATACCAGAATTTGTGTACATTACTTCAATGCTCAATTCATCTGTCTGTAAATAATTGACATCTAACTGGACTTCTCTCAGCGAGACTTCAACCAGCGGTGATCCGGTTCCAGTAACATTCCAGAGACCCGTACTATTCCCTGTATGCTTTACGTAAACGCTACAAGTATATAATAAAATTATATAATATACCCTATAGTACAGCGTAGTTGTACCACATAAAGTGCGTCATTTTTAGCTCCGGTGGTTAGCAAATGTGGCCGGAACGTTCTTTGTGCGTGTTTCATTCTACTCTACAAACGAATTAAGATCAGCAAAAAGTTCTACTACATTGTATAAACTAACGGACTCTGTAGCTCATGTTCAGCGGAAAGTTCTAATCTACAAACGGACTCTGTAGCTCATGTTTCGTGAAAGTTCTAATCTACAAACGGACTCTGTAGCTCATGTTCAGAGGAAAGTTCTTATCTACAAACGGACTCTGTAGCTCATGTTTAGTGAAAGTTCTAATCTACAAACGGACTCTGTAGCTCATGCTCAGAGGAAAGTTCTTATCTACAAACGGACAATGTAGCTCATGTTCAGATAGGAAAGTTCTAATCTACAAACGGACTCTGTAGCTCATGTTTAGTGAAAGTTCTAATCTACAAACGGACTATGTAGCTGATGTTCAGAGAGGAAAGTTCTTATCTACAAACGGACAATGTAGCTGATGATCAGAGAGGAAAGTTCTAATCTACAAACGGACTATGTAGCTCATGTTCAGAGGAAAGTTCTACTATATACAAACGGACTTTGTATCTCCTACTTCAGAGTTTTTAGCACCTCCTCTACGGAAGTTCAAATATACAAACGAACATTTTAGCTCAGGAGTCAGAACTGCTCAGTAGAAAGTTATACTCTACAAAGGTACTGTGGTGAAGGATGTGTTCGTTCCATATGTTTCCACTTTGTACGACATCTACACAAATGATGATGCAAACAAACATTCGGACAACGACAACATACCCAAAGTCACGATGACAGCATTGTTCCACGGTTAGAAGAAGAATGGTGAATTTAACGTCAAACCATTGGCTACGGAATTGTCCTCCACATGTGGAGAAGTTGGCAGTGGCTTACTGAAGAGCACGTTAGTGTGGTTGATAATACATTTCAGGAAAGGTCAACTGTCAGTCGTATATGACATAACAGGATGTAACAAGATAAACTGAAATAATTTAGTTACCCCCTTCTTGGCTTTGAACTTATTGTTGTAGTTCCTGAACGAGAAATCAGCATGATATCTTGTACGCTGGCTTGTTTCAAACTTTTCTTGGTCCGTTGAATACTGGCTTCTAGCCTGATTTCTATACGTACCCCTGAAATATGGACACTAACATACATATTACACCACCAAACGTTTTCAGTCGCTTTACTTTGGATATGTTTGCGAGACATTATGATATATTTGCAAAGTCTATAGATCTACATGTTTAATCTCGCGAATCAGTTTCTTTTTTTCACTCAAAACATGAATTGGAAATTAATGTTTAGCCACATTTGCGCAGTTGCGCAGAAGTATGGCACAAAATACTCATGATTAGCTGCACATTGAAACCGCATCTACCATTATATCGAGATATAATTTTACATGCTTATATTACATTTTAAAACGTTGTGCTTTTAATTGTGCTAAGTATGATAGATCACATGGTCTAAGTAAGATAGAAATATCGTGGGATCGTTTCTCTCGTGTCATAAATCGTACGTTTTATTAATAATTGGTTTACTGATACGACCCGTTCATAGTCCATGGTTAGAACCGCGCGCTTTTGCTTTGTAGAACTTCGCGAAGAGGCACGGTCTATTTGCACATGCACAGTCACTTCAAATTACTTATTGATTAAGACGCATTTGTTTGGAAAATATAACGTCCTTCAGGGATTAGACGACGGAAATCGAGCCCATTGGTTGGTCAAAAAAATCGAGCAAATCACTAAATAAGAGTAAATGGCTGGTGCATAAGGCATTGATTTTCACTGCCATTTATCCGATTAAAATGATTAAACAATAAAAATGCTTTGTTTTGATATTAACAGGTTCGTATACAAGTGACAGACTTGAATAAACGGAATATACCTACCGTACGTAGTTTCGTGAAGTAAATAGACACCATTTTCTGATTGAGATCCACTTGTTAACAACTTCAAACACAATGGCTGCTTGCCATTAGCCACACCGTTAACGATCAGTGGAAATGTAAACCCTGCAAATAAAAACAAACGTGACGTATACTGTCTTGCCATACCACGTGATATGTGATGAGGTTTTAAGGTACCGCGAAATAACAAACAAAACAAACGAGTGTGATGATGGCCTTATATCGCTCACCTAAATACATTATCCCATTGACTCAACCAAACACACAGTTTGCATTCACTTTGTGGGTATTTATTTGGTTATACCTGTGGTCTTTACCCACATGACCCATATTAAATTTCGACCTTTATTTCAACGAAACAAATATTCTGATATAACGTTACAATTCAAAATTAAGCTGTTAAGGGTGACGCCATGTGCTATGATGTCGGTAGCTGCCATATTTACTCGGTTTGAGAACTCCTCCTTTTTTCCAGACAAGGTTGAGTTTATAATTAAAATATTTCGCAATATGTCGTGCTTGGTGCTATGCATTTAAGGGCGGATTTAAGGGGTGTGGATTTAAGGGGGTGGATTTAAGGGGGAGGACAATGACGGGGCCCCTAAAATGGACCAAGCATAGGAAATTTGTATTTTGTTCTATCTGAAAAGATATAAAAATCATTTGTTCGTGCTCGCTTCGCTTGCAAAATAACTTCTTTACATGTTATTCAAATAAACAATCCTTTTGTTTCTTTCTAGCACCCTTCGCTCGATCAATTTTCCTAGGAAGAAGTAGGGAATTTCAATTTTTACGCCCCCCCCCCCCCCTAACACCAATTCTTGGACCCGCCCCTGGTGTTATAAAGTATTTCAGTTTAACTGGCGCATCTCCAAGACACAGTGTCATCTATCTTTCTGTAATGTTCATTATTCCTTGTCCCCATACATCCGTTGTTATCGTGATTCTGGTGAGGACATTCGCCAGTATGGAGAATGGCTTCAGTGGACAATTACATACATACATAGAAAATTGACCGTAAGGCTTCCGCTAGGTATAAACAATGAAAAATGTCACTGGGGGCACCAAACCCCACTCTTACCCCCAGGACAACCTAATGAAACAGTACAAAGTAAATAAAATAGATTCCATCATGTAATCCCCATAACTAAAATGTCACACGTACAGCATAACACATCCTATTTACAGAACCAGTAATACAAGATGACCTGATGAACTATCATAAGTCAGAGCAACAAAACGGTAAGCCATTTAAGGCAAAGTATGAAACAATAAAACGGTCATTCAAGTAAGTTCTGGTTGCTGAACTGGATAGGTCCAATGGTTGTCGTTTAGATGCCTAAATGACTAGAACTGTTAAGCGAAACGAAGTCAACCGTATGACAAATATTATTTACCTTTGCTCTTTAACTTGTTCCTCGAGTGCTTCTTCTTGGAGTTTTGTCTTGAACGTTTGGCTGACGTTCTTCGACCACTAGGGTCGTGTGAATATAAAGTGTAGGGCACCCTGGGGCCGTGTGTTCGCGGTAAACCCGCCATCACTTAAATGGTAAACACAAACTGATCAATCGATTACCAAAATAAGTACATGTATCAGAAAACAAGTCTTAAAGGAAATAACCGTCATCACATTATTGTAATGATTTAAAATACAGTCAGCACTCAATACAACGACACCCGATATACTGACATATGCATATTACTGACATCATGTTTTGGGACAACAGCATTATTTATCCTTTCGCGAAGTTCAATAGCCGCGAAAATGTAACCTTCGGCGAATCCGCAAACGTTTCTAGCTTCTTCATACTTAAATCGCATAATCATTCGTCGAAGGTCAATAATGTTATTAAATGTTATTAAATCTAAGTCTGGCTCTAAGTCTGGCTCTTTATTGGTCCCCTTTGTGCACTGAAACCAACCCATGGTTCCCTAAGTAACTAAAGCCTAGGTCCAACTGAGCATGTATTCCCTTGAAGATGAACCCCAAATTCGGAAAACGTCTGAAACCGGTTGCTTGTGGTCTACGGAAGGCTTCGGGGAGGTCAAGATACAATTTATGACATCGTGAGGAATTGTGATGAATCGAGTGTTCCCGACGTTATGTTGCTACCCCACTGCTTCAGTGATGTATTCCCGACCAAAACTAGGAACTATTGAGACTTGAAACATCTTGTGATAATGCTAGATGTGCTATGCATTGATATCCCCCAAATTTACTCGCGATGACATGTCGTGAATATTCTGAGGAGGTCCAATGCGCAGCAAATCTATGGAAATGATTGGGGATACTTCCGTTTTCCGCAAGGCATCCCCGAAGCTTCCTGATACATCAGCGATGTTTCACTGAAGTATCCGGAACCTGCGGGGATATTTAAATGTTCCGCGATGGTTCGGTATCTAACCGGAGAGAAAACCGTAGCGGCACCGTGAACATCCGGGGCGAACCGAGATAAACTGTGATTCATCGGCTAACAGCCCCGGTTGTTTTAAAATGTTAAATACAATCGTGCTTACCGGGACCCATCCGCTCTGCAACGTAATGACACCGTTACGACACTGTACTTAATCGGGAATAACCATAGCTACTCCCGCGTCAAACAGATAGAATATCATTTCAGACCGGGGGTACACCGGGGTAACGTCGGGAATGTGAGAATGCAATTTATATTTTTTACTCAAATGTTCGGAAACATCACGGGACGTACCGGGACCTGAGCGGGGCTTAACGCAGCTAGTCGCTTAATTGAATTAGGGACCTAGCTTAAGATGCCAAACGAGAGAATGAACTAAACCATAATGTATAGAGAGACATATTGTAACTGAGTCGCATACGCACAAACATGGGTATCGAGTAAAAATATTACAACAAACTGCTAATACTGATAAACAGTTGGGTGCATTTGTTACAGTCAGGCAAACGCAATAAGAAACCAGAAGCAACTATTTTAACACTTTATTAACATATGAACAGTATACAATAATTGAACAATAACAGAAAACAACGATTCAATCAATTGCTTTTAGAAGGCCAAACTAAGTTCTTGTCTGAAAATCCACTGAGTCAAAGGTTGCTTTTTAATAATTTCAACAAACACAGAATGTCTTTACATCACTAAGCACAGATAAGCGGCGGTCACAACCCGCCGTACGTGCAAGTACGTGTTGTCTACGTGCAAAAACATGCGCACAATGTGGGAATCCGTACGTGGTGAGTACTGCCTCCTTACGTATTTGGGAGCACATGCAGACATTGTTCGTGTATGAAAAACTTTCGCTGCGTTCGATCTACGTTAGGGCTACGGATTCGTATCCGTACGTCGTGCGACGCGCGTGTCTTCTACTGCCAACTTAATACAACGTAAGGACAACGTACGCGAGCATCACATGGAAGTACGGTTTCCGTACGATAACGTGACAATCGCAACGGATATCGTACGCTTCAAGCACAGTGTTAGCACGTACAACTTGTCATGTGCGCAACGTATCATGCACGCGGTCATTCACGGTCAGGGGAAACCGTTAGTGTGACGTGCTTTGACGTTCTCCCTCGAAACTCCAACGGTGTCGAGAAAAAACGTAGAGGCCGAAGCCTCCAGAAAAGACGTACGTGCTAAAAGCACGCACGCTGGGTTGTGAAAAGGCCGTTTTGGAGAATACTAGGTTAGTGCCTTATACAGTAATACTTGAATTTATTAGGTGAGTTGGAGAAAGGTTAATACCGTATAAGCCTTTCTCCAACTCAGTGCCCAATAAATTCAAGAAGTATAAGGCACTAATCCAATTGTTCTATTTATACTGCCACATATTTTCTAGCAAAACACAATATTTTTAGTAAAAATGAAGGTTTTGTATCTTTAAACAGCACATGTACAACCCTGTTGAACCTGCGCAATGATACCAAAACATCAGTATTTATTGCTTTTACAGTCTATTATATTATACGATATATTCAAAGAAAGAAGATCGTGATTGCTGTTAGTTTAAACACACCTATTTACGCTTGTTGACAAATCACTCTTATCATTGTGATCCCCTATTAGGGATATTTTACAACACGATACTTATTTACATTCTATAACATAATTATGACATCATTTATTTATCCTAGAAGTGCAAAGACTGTAATAGCTAACAATAATAAAAACTCACTGGCACCGCTTGGAGGGGAATGTGCCACCATTGACCTGAAATGATGAAATATGTATCAATATATAACATATACAATGAGGGTTGAACGTTGGCTCGTGTATCGATGCTACATCGCGCACGTTAAAGAAGTTAAAGAACGAAGGAATCTGTTTGAAAAGTGCCAGGGCTGCACGCCCGGACTCCTTTAATCGTACAAACGTTTTGCCTTGTGGTCATTGGCCAATGGTTAAACCGATTGGCCACGCATTGCGACTGGCTCAGTCGAATGTAAAACAAACAAAACACAGTGTTCAACACCTTTTTTGGATGCGGATGAGTTTCGGTGTTAAACATGTGCTAGTTATCATCTGTATTAGGCATTCATTTTTCAACAGATGCCAGTGTTAATAAAGTTTGTGTGTGGTCAAAATGTCAATTGCAGTTTACTGTTTTTTTGCAACAGCTGTCAAGTAAACAAGCCAGTTTTCTATGAATATAAGGCAGTTCTCATATACAGCCAACATCTACTTGACTAGCTTTGTCTGGAACCATTTATTTCGTCACATTTCGATTTCGTCATGTAAACAATGCCGCGGACGAGCATAACAAGCCTAACTCTGGTATCAGACTTGTGTCTGGAAAAAAATTACTATGACTACATGTATATAGTAACCTATCTATCTAACTAGATATACTGCCAAAATTCTGTTTCGAGTATTATTGGCAGGTAAATGAAGTTTTCCAGGTGATGAAAGAAAAGAAGTAAGTAAATGAAATTAAAAGGAAGAAAAGAACTAACAACAAGAACAAACAAAATAACAACTGTTGTACATAAAAAACTTATGTTGGAGTTAGGCCACTGCCTATTTGAATGGTTCTAGATCAGACATGTCGAAATATGTGGGGGACATGATATATACGCGTAATTAAACTATTAACATTATTTATTATTAGCTTTCAATGGATTATGGAGATTTTTCAGTGAAAATAACAGTGAAAATAACAGTGAAAGTAACAGTGAAATTATCGTTTTGTTATTTTCACTGTTTTCGAAGCTGGTTCCAGTATCGTTCAGAAAAAGAAACGTAACGTCAACGGCGCCGGGCTTTAAATTGTACGTTACGTCATCATGAAGTCATAATTGCCACGTCGTGACGTTCCAATTTCGACGTGATGTTTCCAATTAAGCCAATTACGGTACCCCTTTAAGAGAAATTGAAGCATATTATAAACAGAAAATTTGTTGATTTTTGGTGAAAGATCAATTTTATTTCACTCGTGATCACTTAAAATTAAATATTGATTTTCTGTAATCACTCGATGAAATAAAATTCGATCTTACACCAATATCATCAAATATCCTCTATTACCCGGCCATTCCGCTGGTGTCAATAAAACTTCTACTTTGAAATCCCATATTCTGCACCATGTCCATCTCCATGCCCGTATAACCTGCAACAAAGAAACAAATCATAACAATACTATATAAATAACACATGGCTGCGAGGGTGATAGTAAATAATACCAACCCGAGAATAATTATATGACTATCCAAGGGTTGGTATTATTTACTGTTACCCGGGCAGCCATGTGTTATTTATTTTATTATACCGAAAATATTACAACCATTTTGCAAAATAAAATATCAACAAATGTAAGCAGCACTTATATTGCCCTTATGATAATTTTAGATGTACAATCTTAGACTGTTCAAGTTTTTAATGATTTGATGCCATTTTTATATTTCTATTTCACATGCTATTTTTAGTAAATCTTGTCAATATCAACCGTTGGTATTGACAAGATTTACTAAAAATAGCGTGTGAAATATACACAAATATATAAATAGCATACGGATACTCTCTAGCAGGGTGTTTTCCAGACTCAAATAGTACAAGTTTCGATAAATAGCCCAGCCTCGTTTTTACTAGAAGTGATCGAACAAAATATCACATAGTGATCGAACAAAATATCACACGGAAGGTCTATGGGGAAAATACATTGAGAGGTCACGTGAGGTATAATAAAATCAAATATTGTCATACGGTCAAGTATGCAGAGTTCTCATGTTTGGGAAGTCAGTAGTAGGTATAGCTCCCTTGCTTGTAGCGCAGCATATAAGGTTTGGTGCCGTAGTAGCAATGTGACAGAGTAAGACATGAACACTATCAGCGGATACGTGATATTTCATAATATGCGAAACAGTTTCGTGAGTAATAAAATGCTATAAGATAAGCTAAAAATTCCATTGTCGTTCATATGCATAGTTATTAATCACTCAGGTCTACGGCCTTCGTGATTAATTCATACGCATATGAACTCTAAACCGTCATCTATTCACCGGTATATCACGCAAAACAGCGATCTATTTCCTAAATGTACACAGTTACCAATGCATACGTCTACACCTTGTTGCAAAGATATGACGGCCTTACACATTGTGATTCGGAGAAGATTTTCACACTCTGTGAAACATGAAAGGTGATCTTTCGTGTCAAATACACAAGCACTGTTATACAAAAGGTTTTCAGGCAAACGCATTTTAGTATATAAAACTCTGACACAGGCTTTATACCAAGACGTCTCCAGCCAAAAAGTATTTTAGCTGTATAATGACTAAGATATGATATGAAATGGATCGAACTGTTGCGAATGCTAGTGTCTCAGGGACCATTCCTTCAAATGTTTGTATATTTCTATTCGGAGACGGGCAGTGGACAAATGGCGGAGGGTTAGCGATCTATGAGCATTTTGTGCTCAAGTGATGCGAATAATACCAGTATTATAATACTGACTGTCATATTTCAATATAATAACATTGTCATCACCTGGTTTAGGAGCTCCTGGTTTTACTAATTGATAATCTTCAAGTTCCGTTGGTATAGTAACAACCATTGACGTCAGTGGAGTGACAAAGCCATACTACAATATATGAACCAGACGCATATATAACCAATATATTATAATGATAGCATATACTCCTGAATGTACAGTCAAATATGTGTCAGTGGTTATCTTAATTACACAATTACATCTGTTAAGCATAGACGATCATCTGATTAACCCACCGTACGTATTAAGTAGTTTATGTTGTTAACCATAAGCCACATATCGCTGGCTTAGAATGATTAGGTGGCAAGGTACGACCTCATAAGTCTTATTCATGCATATTTGAAATTTGCCTTATGAACCTATTTTCATGAAAATCAGAAGTGGTCGTGTTGACCAAACTAAACTTTAAAAGCTTGTTTTTCCATAAGTAAAGAGTAGTTTTCAGACAGTTATTTCTTGTTTTTTTTTTAAAAATAATTGTTTTGTACGTATGACCTTCCAATTCTAAGCCAGCGATATGTTGTACACATCGCGTATTAACAACCAACGTATTAAGCTATGCGTCATTCTAGTGTGTATCGCACGACACCTGGTTTACTACAGGTAGTACTAAAGTAATTCGAATACAATTTTGAACCTGAAAATTCAAGTAAACATTGTTCGGACGGTATGGAATCGTAAAGCAATACAAATGTATTACCTTCAAGGATAACGCCAATACTTCCTTCGTGTATTTCTCAATCTCAGAAGTATCATCTGCAGCTAGTTTCTTATCTAACATTTGCTTGATAGTAAGATACGCCCATATCTTCTCAGTAATTTCTTCAAAATCTCCACTCTGTGTTAAATTGTCATCGTCAATATTTATTATGTTTTCAACGCCGGATAGAACTATGTTTCCACTGTTTGAAGTCTTAGCTTTTACTCGCAAACTCATTTCAGTTTGATTAGTTGTTGCATCTGGAGAAACAGGATACCTCCCACAGACAACAACTTCTGATCCATTAAAATAATTAGCATACAAGTGCTTTGTAACATGTTCTACTGGTTTGTCTAGATATTCAAAGGTTATGTTGTTCAAAAGCGTTACAGCTATTTCATTATAAAATCCAACAATTTGCAATGACGCGTCAGATGCTTCGTAGATCTTCCTGCCAAAGCCATTATTTTGCAATGCAATTTTCTTCACTATTTCATAATCGGCGTTTTCACCAAAAGCTAAAGAAAATATAGGAATGTCAATCTCATTTACGGTGCGAATTTGTTTCAAAATTTCATTGTTATCTGTAATCCCCGATGTTGCTTCTCCGTCCGTCAGAAACACAATTACAGGAGATCGCACTGTGGATTCGACCAGTGCATCGTCGTTCAAAAACTTCAAACCGTCCCTGATCGCCAGTTCAATGTTAGTTCCTGAAATCGTTGACAACAAAAAGATGTTAAATACCAATGTTAGTGTCATAATGAGTTTGTATCACATACATGCCTCCCATAAACTTTTCAAAAAAGATAATATTAAGACAGGGAAGGTAGCACTCCGCTGAACCAGCCGAGCACAGAAAACATAAAAAAGACACAATGCCCACATGAACCATCAAATGATCATTCCGGTAATCGTACTCCTACCACATATTCTGAACAGCCAACACAACGAGGCTTGGTACAAAGAATTCCCATGAAGCCTCATTAAATCAGACCAACGGTTAAGGACAACAAGCACGGACAACCTCTGTTACATGCAGACAGGCAGATTTAGATTTCCAGCGCAAACCGATATGTCGACCCCATTATAATTCGCAGTATCTAATCTACTAGAATAGCAGTTTCTTAATGTTAATGTAAGCATCACACAAAGGTTTATGTCTGGTTTATTTCGTCGATGTAACAAACTAAAACTCTAAACCCGAACTAAACATTGACACCCGGAAAAGTGGAAGTGAGGCATCGACTGTATTGACCGTCGAACAGACCTGTAAAAGCGCCATGTCTTCCAATTAAGGGGCTATGTATTATTAATTCTTGCACATCTGGTTAGGTTAACTGACTGCCCTATGAGGGAACGAATAGAAACAGAAAATATTCTTACCACCAGTAGCCTTTAAGGAGTCCACAAAGTCGGAGGCGTCCGCGATTACATCTTCGTCCTTAGCGTCCATCATTTTAAATTTCCAAAGATTTGTTGTTCTAGAAAATGTCATGATATTCATTTTATCACCTTCACCCAATTGTAATATAATGGACTTCATAGCTTCTTTCAACTGCAACAAAACAAATCACGGTTACTTCCATTATACATGTTTATTACAGTGGTAAGTCAATGAGATGGAACATTATAGCCCCGATTTTATCTACTAGAATTAATTTTTTGAAATCTCGAATTTGAGAAGTTCCCTGTTTATTGGAAGAAATCATTATTTCGCTAAATTTAGGTATGACACTTCCATTAATACATTATCATAAATCCCACCCTAAAAGGGGTATTTTGGGGACCGCTTGTCGGTTTTACCATCCATAACACTCCCTAGCGTTTGATGTTTGCACCATAACTTTTTTATTTTCTAATGAAAGGTTGTAAAACTTTTTACCTGTGAAATCTTGTTCCCTGACATAGATCCGCTGGTATCTAAGATAAACAGCACATTGTGAGGAATTGGTTGTAAGCCTTCGGGTGCAAAGAAATGCACAAAGTAACCATTGACAATCTACAATAAGCAACAAGACATGGACTAGGAGGTTTACAATATTTATTTCCATAAGTATACATTTTTATGTGTTACATAGACAGATTGTTAAAGATAAGAGGTACATATACAATAATTAGTAACAGGTAGTTTTATGGTAATTTTGGGTAGAAATTGGATTTGTAAAAAAGTCTTATATAAGACTTATATTAATACATTTCCGAGGTGATGAAAAAATGGCTGGTTGGTACAGTTAAAGTATAATGCATATTTAATTAATAGAATGAGATTAAAATGAAGGAAAAAAGGGTGTTCGTGTAAAGGTTTGGTTGATGCACCTTATTACAATCTAACAACAAAAATAATCGTCATGAGTTGTGGATACTATCTAGCCAGGGAGACTATGCCGTGAAACGTCGCGTGGCGACAATATATTGTTGGACTAGGTGGAAGATATTGGTATTTTCGTCAAAGGTCAAGTGGTCTGAGCCATAGATTAGGTTCTAGAATGTGATTGGACATGGTAGGTTAGCTAAGAATGTTTGTCTCTGTATAGTGTAGTTAGGACACCAAAGAAGGTAGTGACTGGTGGTTTCAATATCGCCACATGTACAGTGTGGTGAGATGACTACTGATTTTCTGTAGAGGTCGTGGTTCAGGGAGCTAAGTATAGGTCAAGATGTGAAAGTACATGCACGTATATGCACTTCAAATTACAAACAGGCAGGAGTTTACAAAGAAATGTAATGTGCGATTTATGTACAGCAATGTAAGTTAGACGTACCATAAATATTACTATAGACCATCGGAATAAAAGGAAAACCTTATCACGAAGAACATCCACTCACCAAAATATCCCCTGCATCCATACCACGTTCTACGTCATACTGAACCACAAACTGACCGGACATACCACTCGCCGTCTGAAGTTGTTGTTGAACTATACTAGGTACAAATTTCACGTTTGCAGTCTTCGGTGTTGGTTGAGAAATCAATGTCAGTGTGCTGAAATCTGGAGAACAAAAACTGCAAATATGGTGATAGAACTGCAGGAACGAAACGAGAAGTTCTGTGAAAATTATTATACATGTGCATATTGATTCTAAATTGTCTGAGCATACCAAAATGAAATACATTATGACTTTTATCCTTTGGTTCGTTTGTTTTTCTCGTGTTGAGCGATATTTAAAGTTTCATATACAGCGATCTGTTTTCTGGGATCTATCATCAAGCAGTACTGATTTATTACAGTAAATGTTTTGAGCATAAAACTTAAGAATGATCTCATATTTATACTCTTGACTTGAGCAAAATCTCAATTTGAGTTGAGATTTCTACTTGAGATGCTTTGGGAGATTGGGACCAGGTGACCGATTATCGCTAAGTTTATCAGGCACGAAAGTGACTGGATAAAGAGTTATAAAGACTTTAAATTTGAACGTAAGAATAATATTTACAAAAGTACTTTCATAAAACAGTACCCAAGACTACACGGGTCCGAGTGAGTGATCTATACCATAAATACGCGGTATAATTCTTTGTACATGTGTTTGTAAAACTGAATACGTTTCATACAACGTCACAGCAGGGACGCCTTCGTCGTTTGTGGAATATTGTTCCGATTGACAACGTCGCTGTTGTGTGTGTCTCTGTAGCTCAATGGTTCGTGTGCTTGCGGTCTAATCTGGCGACCCGGGTTCAAATACGTGTTGAGGCACTCATATGCCTGCCATATTTCAGCAGAAAGCTGACTGGCAAATGAAGGCAATACTCGGCTCGTGTGGACACTTACCAACCAGATTGTTATCAATGTCGTTCCTTAGTGGAGGCACACGCAGCATAGTGATATTCCTTGATTCTACAATGGCGACTGTAATATCCATGTCTTCCACTGGCTGTCCCGGATCGATGTAAATAACCTGAAGCAATACATACAGGGTGCTACACAAATATGTCTTTTAGCAGTTTCCTTCAAATCTGTGAAATAGTTATAAAGCAATAGTGCATACAAACATATGAATATAATTGTATCCATTAATTAAGTGTTGCCGACAAGGAGTTGTACTTGTAAAACACCGGTCTGGAAAAAATAATTCACATATTTACACGATGTCGGCATTGGTCTTGTTGATGACACAAAGGCTGTTTTTAGTTTGAATTAAATAAAATTCACAGTTTACCAATCCTCAGTATTAGATCAATAAAAAGACCAAGCATATGTTCAGTTCATTTTATGTCCTGTAATCAACGAACAGCCAGTCTTAACTAGATCCTCCGCAAGCTACATTAGGCCTAAACTGGTCTAAACTAGATTATGACTGTACAGTCAATATCTTAAAAGAACACAACCTGCCTAACACACACTCGAATCGGGTGATATATATATATACCAGACAAGACGAGGAACGTTATTTTCTTGGGTATGTGTTTGATGATATGCATAATGCGTACAACAATAGTTCACAAAGTAAATTACTAAGACTTGTTTAACAAACCTGTTCATATTGGCTACTTTTCCTTTTTAACAGTTCTTGGTATGTCAAGTTGAAGGATATTTTACTCTGCGCAGCAACCGTCACAGCCAGATTAAATTTGTTCGTCTCCCTACTTCTGTTAAATATTAAAACTCGAGATGTTGAAAACGATCTCTCTTAAGCCTTTGCAAATATTTATAAATGTCCAAACAATGAAATAACAAATGATTTAGAGATATAGAGAATAATAGGTTAGTGCCGATGAAAAACGGATGAAAAAGTTTATCTGGCAAGGCGGAGGAATTTATCGGGTGAGCCGTAGGCGAATCCGATAATTTCCGCAGCCGAGCCGGATAAACTTTTACTTCATTCACGGCACTAACCTATCATTCTATTTATCCAGTCGCTTAATCCGCTCAGTAAGGGGATCAAACTCGGGACTATAATTATTGTCACTCTTTCATTTACAAGCGCGCAACGTCACGTTCGTTCCGTGACGTCATGATAAACAACGACGTCGGACATCTTGATAGACGTCGTGTAGACGCAAGTAGTTCGTCGAAAAAAATAACCGATCAACCACCAGCTCATTTAGAATAGGAAAACATCACCCTCGGGCACGGAATTGCAACCAGTGACTCTCTTATAAGAAGAAGTCCGTCAGATTACGTGGTAAGGTGACGGATTATCACTAGTCACATGACCAGGTGACCGATTATCGCTAAGTTTATCAGGCACCACGTTAACAGGCAGATTTTGCCGGAAGTGACTGGATAAATGGTGCCATCGGGCCCCAATCTCCCAAAGAATCTCAATTTGAGATAAATCTCATCTCAAATATTGTCACTTGTCTTTGTAGTAATTTCCATGCGAGACTAGACTCAAAATTGGCATCACAAAACAGAAACATTATTCTAAACTAATAACAGTAAAACTCCTAGAGCTCGAACTTCACATTTATCTAACTTGCTGACTCTGATTTGAGCAAATACTTGAGATTTCTACGTGAGATGCTTCGGGAGATCAGGGCCAGATTGTGAAGAATTAAAGTACAAAGTGATTTATTTTATAAAGGATCTTGCATATGTGCGCATTACATACGAGTTTTATTAAACGAGTGGACAAAATGATATGATACGAGGCTTTGCCGAGTGTCATATTGTTTTTGTCGACGAGTTTAATAAAACTCGTATGTAATGAGCACGAATGTAAGATTCTATTTATCACACAACACAAGAACGCGCTCAATATTGTTAAGAATGATGATGTACGCTGCTTATGTTTCAGCCAAAATTTAGCGGTACAATGAGCGCGACGTCATGGTGACGTTGATATTATCCTAATCAATGCATGGATTGGCTAACGTCACGTCAAGCTAATTTAAATATTTATTGCACGGCCTGGGAGTGCCGAACGATATTTACGTCACGGCTTTACGGCACTCCTGGACCGCATGTTATGTGATAATTGTTTTTATCAAAGATTCTATTTTTAAAAGTTTGATATCTTTTGCACACCTGTAGCGTAGTACACCGTATTTGGGCAAAATGGCTTTTTCAGGCTTTCGTTGTTGAAGGCCGAAATCCCCAAGGGCACTGAACAACAGTAATAATAGTACATGTATATATGGATATCATGAAATAGGAAATCGGTCAAAATTTGAACGCAAACGTTAAATAAAGTACGCTTCCCAGACAAGGATCACGTGACTAAGGTCTTGCAGGAGTATTTTGGTTATATAGTTATGACGAAACTACACGGCAATACTTATTTAGAGCAACCTTTGTAGAGCAACACCCTTTTGGAGCTGTAAATATTGGCATAGCACATAGGTTGTTGCTCTACAGAGGTTACATTAATAGTAAATATCAGCTTAGGGAAATTTTGGATGTGTTGTTATAGAGAGGTTGTTGCTCTACAAAGGGGTGCCCTGGAGAGGTTTTACTGTACTTACTTTGTTCCCAGATAGGCGGCGCTTTCTCCTCTCTGTTGTGCAGCTAGGTATTGTTTCTTGGCAGCCTCCTTCTCTTTTATCTCTCCTACAACAATTCTACCTTCGATTTCCCTAGAAACATACATGTCTATCAATATGCAGGTTAGGTTTGTGCTACTAGTCAAACATTCGGGTTAGTAATATTGGAAGGGGGTAATAATTGTTGGTATCGATAGAATGAGATTGATCTTGATGTGTTTTTTATCGAATCATGATATCTGGTTGATGGCATCACAATCAACGTTCACCAATACGTTTAGTATTTTCTTTTTTTATAAAAGTGAATATGCAGTAATTAGCTAATTACGTGATTAAGATTAAATCGTATTTAATCTTAACCACGTAATTAGCGACAGTGTTTCATACTGACAAAAATTATTGGAATCGAACCGGTAATGGTTCGGATGCAGTCTAGTGCCCTATCAACTGAGATAGCTGTTGGGCGCACGTTGTGCCAGTCCTCTGTTCTGTGGTTAAATACTATAAATGTAATCGTTATGTTATGTATACGTAAAAGTATTCTTATTGCTTAACAATGTTGACCGATTTGATTACTAAGTAGCCTACACTGACGTTCGACATAAGAGTTTTTACTTCCGATTTGTAGAACCAACCGCTTTCAGTAAGGCTCCAGAAATACACTTTCAATCAATTGTTTTTATTTATGAAACACAACTGTAAGTCTGTGTTACGAGTACTACTTGACAAATTGGTAACAACGTAAAGTAGTTTTACAAGTGAGTGATATTATTTACCACAAAGAAATGTAACAACATGGGGCTGAGACTTAACATACCATGGTGGTTTTGCTAAAACTCTACTTAAGAACTTAAGAGGTATATGTTATGGGAATATCGGGATCTACCACGCCATTGATATAAGTACAGATGCGTATATAAAACGTTAGTTAATACAAATTTTTGAAACTTAAGGCCATTATGTCAAAATTGTATGCCCATATGAATTTATACATTATCTTATCTTATCTTATAAAGTTCGCTACATTTATAAAGGATACTAGATGTTTTACTATACAAAGTGGACGGTGACAAAGGATGACATTTCATGAAATGCCATGCACATAGTTTTACTTGATGAAGAGATTTGTAATAAATTAATGATTCGTAATGAGTAAATATATGAAGTGTACACAATGTAACCGGACATGATTAGTTTACGAAATTAGGCATGCCTCTTCCCTCGTACAAGTGCGTATGTCAGGATCGGTCACAAAATGTTATTTGTTTAGTTTATATACTAATTTATTTAAGGTCGATTGTGAAACAAGTTTTTCCAACTTATATTAATCCCTCTCAATACCTTATTACCGATGTTATCCATCGCCATGAGGGTATGAGAGAAGAGAAGCCAGTTTCCCTAATGATGAATAATGAGATGTGATTCATTATAACGGTCAACTTATTTGAAAATACCATGTCAATATTTTCATCAAGATTATCAGATTTTAGAGGAGGTCTCCTGCGTAAGATATTGGGGATGTCAAATTACTGCAAATAGGTTTCAGGGTACACACTTTAATCAAAACTAGTGTAGGGTTAACGCATGCTTTTTCGGGCTATAACATCTGCAGAGTCCCGAGGGACGGTTGGTGCCCAAGCCCGCCAGGGCGAGGGCACCAACGCTCCCGAGGGACTCTGCATATGTTATAACGCGAAAAAAACATGCGTAAACGCTATTATAGCATACAAAACATCAATTAATACGTTTGTATTTCAAAATAATAATATTTTGGCGGGAGATTTTGTGACGACGTCGCGAAAACAAACGTAACGTCATACCAGTTATTGTTATGCACGTCGACTTCCGGGATCGGAAAATACCAAGAAAACATGGATACTGCGGGTTTGTTTAAATTTATAATTTAAATATTACAGAAAACTTATTAGTAGTTAGAAATAAAATGTGAATTACTGTTCATTTGACGCTGTATAACGTTATTAGTCGCCGGCGCGGCCCTGAAATAAGCATACGTAAAACTGGACGTTAACAGCGCGTGAATCTTTATGTTTACGCATGGTTTTCGTCCTGTTAACGTATGGGCAAAATCACCGTTTTTATGCTATAATGTAGGGTTAACGCATGCTTTTTCGGGCTATAACATCTGCAGAGTCCCAAGGGACGGTTGGTGCCCAAGCCCGTCAGGGCGAGGGCACCAACGCTCCCGAGGGACTCTGCAGATGTTATAGCCCGAAAAAGCATGCGTAAACGCTATTATAGCATACAAAACATCAATTTATGCGTTTGTATTTGGAAATAATTACATTTTGGCGGGAAATTTTGTGGCCACGTCGTGTAAACAAGCGTAACGTCGCGAAAATAAACGTTACGTCATAACAGTTTTTGTTATGAGCGTCGACTTCCGGGATCGGCAAATACCAAGAAAACATGGATAATGCGGGTTTGTTTAAATTTATTATTTAAATCTTATTGAAATTAATTAGTAGTTACAAATAAAATGGGAATTGCATTCATAAGACGCTGTAAAATCGTTAATTGTTGTCGGTGAGGCCCTGGAATGTGCATACGTAAAACTGGACGTTAACAGCGCGTTCTCGCGTGAATCTTTATGTTTACGCATGGGTTTCGTCCCGTTAATGTATGGGCAAAATCATCGTTTTTATGCTATAATATATATATATGCTTTGAATGTCACCGGATTTATATCCTTCCCTAAATATGTCATAATTATCTATCTGTCTTGGTATACTGCCCAACTCCTCTTTCGAGTATTATTGGCAGGTAAGTGGCGTCTGCCAGGTGATGAGAGAAAAGAAGTAAGTAAAGGAAGTTTAAAGAAAGAAAAGATAAAAAAAAAACCGGAACAAACAAAATAACAACTGTTGTATATAAAAATAATTAATTAGGTAACTGGGTAAGGTGACGGCTACAAGACCATGATATATTTTGTAGAAAATGGCAAGTTTGGAAACCAGACGTCTGCTTTCAAGGGTACTCCAACCAAGGGTATTTTGTAATTATGTTACGCTTGTGTACCTAGAGTAATATTTGACCCATCTGACTGATCTCCGCTGGATCTTTTCCAATTTATTTATGTTAACCTGATAGTGTGGTGACCATACAGATGAAGCATATTCTAGCTGAGGACAGACAAGTGTTATGTAACATAGTGATTTGATGTTTTCATTTTTATTTATTATTAGTTTTATTTGCATTTGGGGTTATTCTAGACATAAATGTATGAGTGTTCCAGTTAAGATCATTATGTTAAGTTAAGTTACTAATTTTGGAGGGCTGCTTCAGAAGTTCATCCGTTAGCCACCCTTTGAAAGTTTAACGTCCCCTGGTCATTGGGCTACCTATGGAAACCTGCGTTCGAGTCTCCCTGTGGAGACTATTTCTCTCCTGGTGGGCGTGCAGCCAACATCGATCTGCGGCGCACAGGAATATCGAAGTACAGACATCGCTCTCAAAGGTACCAATTCACACCTTAGTCGAGTGGAACATGTTGGTTATTCTTGCTCAGAGAAATTAAGCAGTGGTCCAGACGGGGATTGAACTCGGGACCTCTCGAACCTGAAGCGCGCGCCCTACCTCTAGGCCACCGCTCCATACATGTGATTAACTAGTGCCAGAAGCACAGCTGTAATAGTATCAAGTAAGTGCTGATGTATAACGGTATTTACTTACAAAGTGAGGTTCGTGATGAAAGCCTCGTTTGGAAGTGTGACGTCAAAGATGGCCTCACTGGATGTCTTGTGAACATTTTTGACTCGACTTGTTACCCTAGTTGTTGCAAATCTGTATTTAATGTCGGAGAATATATGGAGCGAGTAGATTTCTGGTTGCTGAAACACATGTAACAAAATATTGCAAGCCATTAGATCACGGTATGAACCCCGATACATCGATTTTCAGTTCCGTCAGAGAACTGCACTGTTTTCATGTGGCTATGGTGGAACTGAAAACCGCTGTAACGCTCTGACGGAACTCAGGATACACGACTGAGTTCCGTCCGAGCGTTACATCGATTTTCAGTTCCGTCAGAGCCATAATTACGAAAACAGTGCAATTCTCTGACGGAACTGAGAAGCGATGTATCGGGATTCATACCATGTATATTTCCTAGTGAAATCGTAACGAATGTCAACGAGACATTATGATGAAGAAGAGGACTGGGATACTTATGGTATTTTCGAATTTCGGTTTGCATGTACAGTGTAGCAATACCACGTGACTTTGACATCACTAAAGGCTACAACTCCAAGACTAAATTGAAAAACAAAAATAATAAAAGTGTTTTATTTCTATACCGATTTCTATAAAACATCAAAACCAGTCTAAGGCGAAAAATGTAAACTTTTCACCAAATGTAGGATCCCTATTAGCAGCTGGGCCTTTTTTCCAACCCCCTATGAAACCTGTTGTAACTTTGAACAATTATAAGTAAGAAGGAAAGAGCGTTTGGATAGTTGTCGGTGTTGTGTAGAGTTAAATTTAATTCGCTTGGATTATCTGCCCCTATCTGTAAGCGTGACACGGCAAGATAAGTGATCCGATGGCCAGACTACGTTAATAGTTATGACAGTATCGAACATGCGAATATTGTAATGAAACGCATCAATACAAATCGCAGTGACTTAGGTAAGATTAAAGGAAACCCTGAAGTAAATCCGTTATTAAAACAAAACAGACAGAAATAGGATGTAGTTGTTTTTGAACGGGTAATAAGCGTATTAAGAATAATAGTAATGTATACTATTATACGTATTATTTATTAAATACGGATTATGCATCTCAAAGTTGTACCGACGAAATTGCGCACTGTTTTAAAGACATGTAGTTTTTTGTGGGAGTCAAACCTAAACTGCACACCGCCATCGCCTAACAGTTGAAAACCGCATTTGCTGAAATACCACAAACTACCGGTACTGCGAAATAATTGACACCTGTATGAGACAAAAACATAAATGCGTATACGAGATCAATCACATTACGTAATAACACCTACATGCTAGTTAATAATTACATATCTTGATTATACTACGTTTGTGGTTTTAAAAAGAAAAGAGTTTATGAACTTCAATCAATGATTATATCATATTTCCTCGATTTGTTTTGTAAAACAGTTCGTACTTGTTTCTCGTGAGAGATTTTCCAGCATCAAAACATTGCAGTAACACTTTCAAGAGTTTTAAAACTATGGCACAGTTCCAAGAATTGATTTAAATATGAGTGTCCCTAAAAACACCGCCGGAAATTTATGAAAATAAAAAACAAAACCCAATTAACGAGCACTCAAGTTAAGATTAATTTAACGGTTTAACGGTACATTTAATCAAAAGTGATGTAATGGTTTGTTGATCAAGAAATGAGCATTTCGAAATGCAATGTAAGTACGTGTAAAAGTACACGTAAATGCGAAATATTTTCCCTTTCTTGGAAAGTTGTAAAAAGTACTCATACAATTGTGTTTTTGTCGTTAACATTACTGATTAAGAAAACGGACATAATTTGCACACGTGTATAGCCCGTTTGCGCTGAAAAAAATCGTCTAAAATTTAAATTTCTGAAAATCTATTCATCATATGTGTGTAAAAATTTACGTAGAACCATAATTACATCCTACCTACTCCCATTTTAAATTTCATAATTTTTAATTACTTATTAAAACTAGTTTGTTCTTTATTGTATATTGAAATTACATGTATTTGGACACTTTAACGCAGGGAGGTAATCTGGTATTCCATTGATGTTTTACGGTATTTTTTAACCGTTATAATGGGTGATCAACGGGATTGACATTGGTGTGACGAAGGCGAAATTTTTGAGACCCGTATCAGTCGGATTAGTTAGGTATGTCGCTAGTATACAGATATTGTATAATAATATCATGAAAAAACAGTGAAAACCAAAACCTTGTTCACTAAGCTATGTACATACTCATACACGTATATCCAAATGTATATCCTATTATAATGCCCCATATTTTGCTGTAAAGTTTTGTGAAATGCAGTGTAACACTATGCATTATTTTATGTGTTTCAGCAATTCATTCGTGTCTATTATCAAACATGTATTTTAATTAATAATTCAATGTTGTGAATTATTTCCAATTTTTCAAACTTGTATCAATAATTTGTAATAAGATTTATTTAATAATGTCAATTTTGTCAATTTGTTTGAGAATAATCTCACAGTAAGCCATTTCGTTACTCTATAAAAAGTAAACACCTTTTTGTCTATAGTATGCAAACAAATATACTAGTTCTTGATTATTTTAACACCTCTTTGTCCAGTGTACAAACATACTAATAGCGTCATGATATGTTCTCAATTGAGACATCGCCACATTCTAGCCGTAAGGTCCGCAAACTTCCTGAATAAGTGTTAAGCAGGACGGCCCAATTATGTTTAAGCAAATAAATCAAAGGAAATGTTAATCATGTCATAATGATGTTTGGCTAACACCATATGTCCGAGTTTAGCCATCTATCTGTATAAAAGCTGGAACAAATTCCAAGATCAGCATATTCATCTATGCTACGACATAATAAAGATTTTGGATTTTTACAAATTATTCTTGTTCCTGCTTTACAGGTATGTTACATTATGTATTTATTATTTAATGCTAACTAACTTAGAAATTTTTAAAGTAATAGTAACTAACTTATGTTTATAATTTGTGTATTTTTCATTGAATTACTATGCTTTTTAGACTGAATGATTGTTTATTAGCAAATATGATATGAGGCACCTAAATGAAAACAAACAGTTTATTGGTCATATTCAAATTGTAGAATTTGTGATAAGTAAAAGTATTTCATCTTATTATCTTATTTGATTAAACTACTACATGTTCTTATGACCGATAAGTATTTTCAAATATTATGTTCTTAAAAATGTTCTTAAATGAAAACCAGCATTTATTAATCATATTCAAATCATAGAATTTGTAATAACTGAAAAACAATCAGTTTATTCATTATATTCGAATTGTAGAATTTGTAATATTCAAAACTATTGCATCTTACTATTATAATTGATTTTTGTCATATTTTTACATAGTTTAACATCATGCGCAATTCTAGCATGACTTAAGCAAACATTATATAAATAGTATTCAGTAGAAGTTAGTATAATTCAATTTTATATATGATCACTGACATATTATATTTTAACCTAAAACAATTATTGAATTATGATTTTTATAATAACAAATGTAATGAGGTAATACTTATTTTGCGTTGTCACGGACAACCTCTCATCTTATGCTAAGCGAGTTTAGTTTTCCCCAGCGAGTTAAATTATTCCCCAGTATTTTATTAGGTTATTCTTATATTTATGATTCATTCTATACATATTGATTTTCCCCAATTAATTAGTATTTAGTTAATTAATTAATGTTTTGTTCTTACTATGTTATTATGCAATGTTATACGTATTCCATCTTGTATGCATTGTGTAATATATATTCATCTATGCTACGACATAATAAAGATTTTGGATTTATACAAATTATTCTTGTTCCTGCTTTACAGGGTTTAACAAGCAATCATTAAACAGTCGGTTTAGTTCGCTAAAGAACAAACCAGACCATACAAAAGAACCACACAAACCAGCGACGTACATAACAACCACCGCATCATCAACCTCTCTACATAGTTTTCTACTTCAAACAACAACCACCTTTACTGAACACGCCACCCAACACCTGGCTGTGTCGCATCACACACTCGTCGACACAACAGCACAAGACGGCCGGACCACACCCATCATAACTTTGGTGGGGTAACCAACGATCTACGACAGCATCAACACAAGCCTGTGATGTACCTGTAATCAACGATCGACGATAACGCTACTATACAGAATTAGTGAAATAATGTTTGAACCAGGTGTATTTTGGTGTTGAAGGTGTTATTCTTGAAGAAACAACAGATATGGCAAAGCATATAAGTCTGGCCAAGTTTGTCGGAAAAACTGGAGACATGGCTGATGCATGGCTACAATGGTTAGACTACTGTGAAATCCACATAGAGAATATCAATCATTATCATTCGTTACCATTCTACATATGTGGCAATGCCATGGAGTGGTATCAACTAATACCAAATACCATAAGAAAGAATGATAAAATGTTGACAAAATATATAGAGTTGTATTCAAATACGGCAACAAAAATAAACAATGTGATTGCGTCAAGAACAAAGTTCACAACAGACGATGAAACAGAATCAGCAAGAATGATGTCAAAAGGACCATTCGTCAAAGGCTATAACTTGTAACCTACAAATGAACAAATAAAAAGTGGTGGCTCAGCCACATTAGAAATTGTGCTATTCTGTATATACTAAAGGTAACAAACTTTATAAATAATCACATTGTAGGATTTGATATATTTTACGAGCATGCAAATACGATGCAATGAATTTAGTTATTAGTATACATTTGATTTTATTGAGACATGCATTTTTGTAGTCGCTCACATTCTATTTTCAATTTGAAAGACAAGTTGTCGTCAAAGTTGCAAGTGTAAAACCTAGTTTTCAATCTTGAATTTTTGGTTTACAAGTTTCAACTTCATGTTACTATTATTTTTATTAAAACAAGTTGAGAGTTTTTGCTACTAAACTATCTGCTACTAAATCAAATGATAAAAGTATGATTAATCGGAGATTTAGACATCAATTTTTAATAGTCCAATCAGGATTCGGTGAAGTCAGCTATCTAACAATCGAGGTGGTAGTTCTGTTGTTATTCTATATGTTCCTATTTTCACCAATATGACATATCAGTAGTGCATCCAGGCAGTCTATCTGTTCTTGTTGTTGCTTACACACATGTAAGCCTACACTGGTTCACTACTGACATGTCATCACTTCTTTCTTACTTTCTGGATTTCTCTAACTTCTCTAGCTTGACTTGAATGCTAATCATACTAATAGTTGCCGATGTGACAGAATTAAATATTCCACATTACTAGCAACTTAATGATTGTAATCGTTCTATCGCTTAAGATATCTGAGATTCCTACCTCTACTAACACTATTCTATCTTTTCTGGATTTCTCAAATTTCTCTAGCTTGACTCACATACTATTCATACTAACAGTTGCCGATGTGACAGAATTAAATATTCCACATTACTAGTAACTTAATGGTAGTATCGTTCTGTCGCTTAAGATAACTAAGAGTCCTACATCTACTAATAATACTCTACGCTTTCTGGATTTCTCTAATTTCTCTAGCTTGACTCACATACTAATCATACTAACAGTTGCCCATGTGACTGAATTAAATATTCCCACATGACTAGTAACTTAATGGTAGTATCGTTTTGTCGCTTAAAGATAACTGGGATTCCTACATCTACTAATAATACTCTACCTTCCTTGTATGTCTATAATTTAGGTAGCTTGACTTAGAATGCTAATCATACTAACAGTTGCCAATGTTGCAACAATAAGATATTCACGCATGACACTAGTAGCTAAACTGATGGTCCTATTCAGTAGCTTATGATACCTGGAAATCCTACTTGGTACCACACTCTATCTTTTCTATACCAATATGGGATACCAGTAGTGAATCCCAACAGTCTCTGTGTTTCTGCGTACATATTGTAAACCGTTTCTTGGTTCACTACTGGCATTTCATCAATTCTTTCTCACTTTCGGGATTTCCCTAACTTTTCTGGCTTGTTGGACTACTAATCATGTTGACAGTTACTCATGTGACCATAGAATAAATATCAAGGTACTCAAATGACCGAAGGATATTAAAACATAAGTTATCCCATATTTTGTATTATATAATTCAGCAATTATTAGATTGTTCATATACATGTATTTTTTTTTCAAACTTTAGGGACTAAAGTCTACCAACTAGGGGGAATTATAATGCCCCATATTTTGCTGTAAAGTTTTGTGAAATGCAGTGTAACACTATGCATTATTTTATGTGTTTCAGCAATTCATTCGTGTCTATTATCAAACATGTATTTTAATTAATAATTCAATGTTGTGAATTATTTCCAATTTTTCAAACTTGTATCAATAATTTGTAATAAGATTTATTTAATAATGTCAATTTTGTCAATTTGTTTGAGAATAATCTCACAGTAAGCCATTTCGTTACTCTATAAAAAGTAAACACCTTTTTGTCTATAGTATGCAAACAAATATACTAGTTCTTGATTATTTTAACACCTCTTTGTCCAGTGTACAAACATACTAATAGCGTCATGATATGTTCTCAATTGAGACATCGCCACATTCTAGCCGTAAGGTCCGCAAACTTCCTGAATAAGTGTTAAGCAGGACGGCCCAATTATGTTTAAGCAAATAAATCAAAGGAAATGTTAATCATGTCATAATGATGTTTGGCTAACACCATATGTCCGAGTTTAGCCATCTATCTGTATAAAAGCTGGAACAAATTCCAAGATCAGCATATTCATCTATGCTACGACATAATAAAGATTTTGGATTTTTACAAATTATTCTTGTTCCTGCTTTACAGGTATGTTACATTATGTATTTATTATTTAATGCTAACTAACTTAGAAATTTTTAAAGTAATAGTAACTAACTTATGTTTATAATTTGTGTATTTTTCATTGAATTACTATGCTTTTTAGACTGAATGATTGTTTATTAGCAAATATGATATGAGGCACCTAAATGAAAACAAACAGTTTATTGGTCATATTCAAATTGTAGAATTTGTGATAAGTAAAAGTATTTCATCTTATTATCTTATTTGATTAAACTACTACATGTTCTTATGACCGATAAGTATTTTCAAATATTATGTTCTTAAAAATGTTCTTAAATGAAAACCAGCATTTATTAATCATATTCAAATCATAGAATTTGTAATAACTGAAAAACAATCAGTTTATTCATTATATTCGAATTGTAGAATTTGTAATATTCAAAACTATTGCATCTTACTATTATAATTGATTTTTGTCATATTTTTACATAGTTTAACATCATGCGCAATTCTAGCATGACTTAAGCAAACATTATATAAATAGTATTCAGTAGAAGTTAGTATAATTCAATTTTATATATGATCACTGACATATTATATTTTAACCTAAAACAATTATTGAATTATGATTTTTATAATAACAAATGTAATGAGGTAATACTTATTTTGCGTTGTCACGGACAACCTCTCATCTTATGCTAAGCGAGTTTAGTTTTCCCCAGCGAGTTAAATTATTCCCCAGTATTTTATTAGGTTATTCTTATATTTATGATTCATTCTATACATATTGATTTTCCCCAATTAATTAGTATTTAGTTAATTAATTAATGTTTTGTTCTTACTATGTTATTATGCAATGTTATACGTATTCCATCTTGTATGCATTGTGTAATATATATTCATCTATGCTACGACATAATAAAGATTTTGGATTTATACAAATTATTCTTGTTCCTGCTTTACAGGGTTTAACAAGCAATCATTAAACAGTCGGTTTAGTTCGCTAAAGAACAAACCAGACCAAACAAAAGAACCACACAAACCAGCGACGTACATAACAACCACCGCATCATCAACCTCTCTACATAGTTTTCTACTTCAAACAACAACCACCTTTACTGAACACGCCACCCAACACCTGGCTGTGTCGCATCACACACTCGTCGACACAACAGCTCAAGACGGCCGGTTTCACGGCATCATACTAATGTTAATTTATCAACTTAATAAAAGCATTACAATGTTAATGTACACAATGACAGTAGTCTTATGACTGAACCAGGTCTAAAAAGTGAGTTATAGATACATCTACACAAACCTTGTGTAATGGTCTAAAAACGACATTCACACGTTTAAATCATTGAATGCCTAATATTAAGCAGTCAAAATCGTTTGAAGACGCTGTAAGATCAGTTTTTTTATATTTTGAGGAGGCTGCAAGAGGCAAGCCGTTTTTTTCGTTGAGGAAAGTGCACCTGCGGACAGAACTTGCATTCGGAATCAAGAGATCCGATGTTTAGAAACTGGCGCTAATGGACGTGACGATAGGATTTATGATATGTACGTGTATGTGTTTCTTCATGTCTCTGTCTATGTTCATACATAAACTATTTTACTATGACAATGAACAATAAACATGTATAAAACAAACAAACAAAACTAAACGATTATTACCTTATCCTAAAAACCTAAAAAAGGTAAACGCTTAAAAATGTACGTAAAGGTTATAGTACAACCAGTACGACCTACAGCTGTATGGATCGAACCCGCCAGAAGTATATTTCAATATGTACATATAAAATTATAATTTAAGTATTAGATATTTTCACTATTATATATTTATATATTACTGGTGTACTATTTTACGTATTCGGTAAATTTATTTGAGTATTACCAGCCCTGCGTTCAAGGAAAAATCACGTGACGCACGTTTCGTACCAGTAACGTACCAGGTACTAAACGTTTCGTACCTGGTACGCAAACGGTACGAAACGTTTTGTACCTGGTACGTACCAGGTACGAAACGTGTGTCACGTTATTTTTCCTTGAATGTAGGGCTGGTACGGACATGTAATTGGTTGAATCGTATGTTTAAAAAAACTGTTTTTCCGTGAGCCAAGTTTGGCTAACCATATCCGGAGCTGGTGTGCGTGTATTTGTTCAATTAAACAAAATGGCGGACAGAGGCAAACAAAAGAATGTGAATAGTAAAATCCGTGCATCCGTACATATTTCGAACTGAGAACAGAAAAACGGGAATTAGTACTTTCAAATTGCATGCCGCAAACGAATCGTACAACGAAGGATTATATCGACAAAAACCCGTGATTGTTAAACATGTTTGCAGGTTACTTTCCTTGAACGTAGGGCAGCCAGGGGGTTAGTTGCATGTATTTTCATATTTTTAAGCTAATAGACCCGGAAATATGATTCACACAAACAGTTCTATGTCAGATGCACAGACGGGCCTCGTATATGCTATATTAAATAGATTACAAATACGTAAATCTACCGTTAGGCGTGTCACGTGACCATAAAATTGGCTGTTGCATGTATCGAGTCTTCTAACATGAAGTTTTATCGTAAACTACAAATATTTTACATAGAACTTATGAACAAAACTTTTTTTACACATGTCCGATGTTGCTTAGATTTAATTGTATATAAGGTAGATACATTTCATTAACTCGTGCAAAATCTCATACTTGTAGGTGCAGTAAATACTGAGAAATCTTCATTTTAGACGATTTTTTTCAGCGCAAACGGGCTATACCTTAAAACAAGAGCACTTGTTTTCCCAACTTGACAATCCCACATAATTTTTTTTTCAAGTAAAATTTCATTTGTTAAACGATATAAACTTGACATTAAAAAGTGTGATATGATGTCATTAGAGTACAGCAGGGATGAACTAGTCTCAGTAATCCGCTACTCAGCTATTTTAAAACATCATCACTAATAAATAAATAATTGCTGAATGTAATGGTAAAAGATCAGGAGAAAAAACAGACAAGCATACAACATCATGTATATAGTATACACTTTTATATGAACAAATGCACTGCATCTAGCGGGATTTCCCATAAGGTTTTTTTGATAATCTGGCAGAGGATAAAAACGGACTAAGGGATTTGTTTGCTCCACAGACCTCTGGCTGCCAGGCAGCACCACATAGAAGACCAGGCGGACAAATACTTAGAAAACTAGGAGACGGGTTGAACAGATATGCCCTATATCTAGTTATTATAGTTTTACACTTGTCTTTTATTTGCTATTTAATTTCAATTCAACAAATTATTCACAAGTTGGCGCGCCATGTCGTGCGACGACGTCGCGTTAACGTGCGATGACGTCATGTTAAATGATGTGAGGTCATTTCCGACGTCGCCATATTGTTTTTACGTTGGATTAAATAAGAAAGATATTTTTTCAATAATAATCATTGTCATGATTTGAATCAGGCTTATATGCCGAAATGTTATTAAAAGAGTGGAACTGTATTTCAATTTCATATTTGAAACAAAATAATTAAACAAGATTGGTTCTCAAATCTTGAACAAGAACTTGTCTCTACCGAAGTGGGACGTGAAATTCAGTCTACCGAATCATTATTCTGCATCCGGTTCGTCAAAAAAAATATAGGCCATAGCCAATGCAAAATAGAGCAATGTCGGGTATATCCGACAGTCGGCACTTATCGACACCTGCAAGTTAATTTCCTTTTTAATTGCCTGTTTCGTCATCTATTGTTATGATGACGTCATCGTATCATGCGCTTATTTGTTTGTAATGTTTACTTTCGTTTTCTGGTAACGAGTAAAGGACACAACTCGTACATTTTGTGGGTTAAAAAAAATCGACCGCATGTCGTGACGTCATTATTATGGACCTTGTCGACTGGCATAGGACGAGTTAGTTTCCCTTGTCGTGTTGTGTGTGTATGATTTCGCATCTCTCAATCACGTTTTAGGACAGTTACATCAAAGTAAGCATAGATTAACTGAAAGTTTTAGTGTCCACTGTCTTATCATCGAAAGTAACCTTGAAATGAGGGGTGTCGGTAATTGCCGCCGACATTTCAAACGTTCGGTAGTTATCGACACCTATGTATATGCTGCTTGTTTAATTATAGCTCATTCCCCATATAAATTTATATTCTTAACAGGAAAATATACAGCGCATTCAAAATAAGAACGTTTTCTTAAATAAACATAAATTTACTGCCTGCACATATGCGTAGTCATCATCAACAATTGTAGCCACAATTGCCGTAATTAGAAATTAATTGTTTATTCATGAATGTGCGATGAAATAATTTTATTTACATATAAAAGATGCCACCTGGATCGAATATCTGAAGCATTAAAGGTATAAAATAAGCTATGAATGCTTCATAATAACGTTCTTATATCTTGTGTTTTACTACTGATTTTAAAGAAAAATCTATAACGGTGTCGATAACTGCCGAAGTATGTCGGAAAGTGCCGACATGTGTGGTCTTTATACTTTACTTCTTCATATCACTTTTGGCGGGAAAGATGCGTCATGACGGCGTGTTAATGATTCAAGAAGGATTATGACATGCATGAGTGTCGGTAGATATCGACAACTAACAATTGTGTACAAAATTCATGTGACTCAATCTTAAAGTGTCGATAACTGCCGACATTGCTCTACAACAACAACAAGCACGTTTTCTTCGCATGTAATCATTAATGGGGGGGGGGGATAAATCCCCTATAACTATCATTATAAAACATATAATTGCTCGAAACATAGTAATTCACTCATCACAATACACATAAAGACACCAAATTATTGCGGATGATCAAATATCTACTATAGTATTACTTGAATTAAAATACTTCCAGGGGTTCGACCTTTCAATAACCGTCCGTGGATGTAGAGTTATTGTCGTTAGTTGGTCAATCCAGACAATGTTGTCACTGGTTACCTTTAACTTGTTATAAACGTACCTAATCTTTATAGAAAATGCTGATTAATTCTTATAAATGCCGAGCATAGCCTTTATTTGCCAGTCAGCTTTCTGCTGAAATATGACAGGCATATGAGTGCCTCCACCCGTATTGGAACCCGGGTCGCCAGATTAGATGGCAAGTGCGCTAACCATAGAGCTACGGAGGCACACAATTCTTGAATATTGCCTAAAACTTGAATGGAATGTTACTTAACTCACTTTCTTCCAAACTGTAAATCTAGATTCTGAGATATTACTACGATTTAAGAAAGCTAAATAAATGTATACAATACTATTTCTTACATATTTTAACTTGAACATTCAATACGTTTCAATACATAGTATTCTACAAAATTATTTCCCAACGAGCATGTATAATACAAATGTAGAAATAAAATAATAAAATATATAGCATATGTACCTTTAAAGCCAAATCCTTTTCTTGAGCGTAGCAGAAATTAAGACACACACAACACAAAATAATTAAGGATGAACATTTTAAAACATCCATCTTCAACGATTCAGTTATAACATTAAAAAAGTTTAATTATCAAGTAGCGCCGATAGTATATTTACACTAAGGCAGCCACAGTAAAAATATTACTCGATTTCGTTCCCAAGCCAACTTATATACTGCGTTGCGGATGTGTAGATAAACAAAAACAACATTATATTCGTGTACTGTTTACTACAACAACAGTACGGCTGTTGTACGGCTTCGTTTGTGGCCTTGAATCGATTATCGCATATCCTGGTTCGAGAAAATTCTTAGAATAAACACAAGATTCTTAGAAAATTGCCTTCGTTCCAGTACGAGATATCGCTTTTACGTGATTAAAGCAGTTTCTTGTTTTTGTTAGTGCACACTATCATTCTCTAGAACCATTCAAATGTATTTATTGTAAAATCAATTTGTGGAATAGCTGTACGTTTCCATTGCATGAAATATTCACTTGCGGCATGGGAATGTTAAAATTACCAAAATCAATAACAACACCGTATAGTAAGAGTAACAACGACAACAATAACAACAACCATATCAGCAGCTCCAACAACAGTATAAGCAGCATTTCCAACAGCATTGACACCAAAGAAACTGATGACAATAACCCACAGCTAAAACAACGATATCAGCAGCTTCAACAAAAGTAGCAACATCAACAACATTGACACCAGCGAAAATGATGACAATAGCCAACATCAACAACAACCGCATCAGCAGCTTCAAGAAATGTAGACGCATCAACAACATGGACAACAGCGAAAATGGTGTGTACTACAATAGTATCAATATTAATCATTTACAAGAAAAAACAGAAACAGAAAGAAAAAGAGACATATAAATAGTAGAGGTAACAACAACAGTATAAACATCAACTACAACAAACCATTGAAACCCCTGCAGCAACAACAACAGCAGCAACATTAATGACAAAATAATATCAACAAAAAGAACAAAAAGTACGTGGGTGACTTTTTTCATGAAAAAAAATAAAGACAAAATAATATCAACAAAAATAACAAATATACGAGGTTATATTTTAATTAAATTCTTCTTATACGAGTATACATGTACATAAGTTTTATAATGACAACAACATACTATATTTGTCGTTGTTGGTGTTAGGGTACGTACTTTAATTATTAAACTGCTGCCATAGAAATCATATAATGCGTAGCTATTAATCATTACCACACTTGCGAAAAGATAAGCGCGGGTGTGATTATCTCCATGATCTCAGCTACTTAGTACTAGTATTACTTGCAAAATAACGGCGCCTTACTCAGACCGGCTCTCTAACGTCTGCATGTAAACGCATGACGTATTCGCTATTTGTTTATGTTCAATCACGAGTACGAGTACTAATTACTGATTTTCAATAATTAGGTCCATGCCATGTTCCGTTGTTTTATTAACAAACAAACCACTAGAAAGCTAACAATTGTGTCCCTACAGAAGGTTATTACATCAACCCAAACACTGCGATAAAGTAGTATCTTCCAACGTCCATAAAGAAGTTCAAATTTTCGAAACATCAATCAAAATTTAAACCTTCGTTATTGTCGCAGACTCGAAATACCTAAATGAACAACGTATTTTTTAAAGAGTAACTCATTGGAGACGGTATTTTTTTTAACATCAAGCTTAATCCTTCCTTTCAATAATTCATAAGGCAATATGATGTCCATTGCCAGCTATAGTGTCACATTTAAATGCGTTTCTTGTGTCGCGAATTTTTTTAACTTTAAAAAACCTTCGTTAATGCCAATTAATATAGTGAATATATATTAATTAATATAATGAAATAACTTGTTTATGACAAATGACACATCATTATGAATGCCGCCAAAGACTAAATAAAACTACTCAAAAGTAATAGCGTAAAACTTTCGTGATCATAAAAGATACACATTAATACTAAAACTAACTCCTGCAAACAAATATATCATCTAGATGTAATAAAAACGAAATTTATGTTTTAAACAGTTTTATACATTAAACTAATTTCAGTTTTGTATACAGTTTAAACCTTCTTGATTTAAACTTTCGTTACCAAAACTCGAAACTAACATGTGTGTCGAAGATCGTGTCGTTGGCTAGACGACAACGTTATACGAAAGAAAACCGGGCGATTACCAACGTATGTATGTGAGAAGACTCCAACGATAACAATTGAAATGATGAAGCATCCAAGATGTAGTGGCACCCAGTAGTATGAAGTGTTCCATTGGCTCAAACTGAAGTTACGTAATGAGTGTTATTCTTGCTCAGATAAATTCACGAGTGGCGCAACTCAGGGCCTATATCTGCTGCTGATGATGATAAATTGTGGGTTTATCCAGGTAGCTGCTACTATTGTTGATATAATACGTTTAACAAGGTAGCTGCTACTACTACTGCTGATGATATGTGTTTAACAAGGTAGCTGCTACTATTGCTGATGATATAATGAGTTTAACAAGGTAGCTGCTGCTACTGCTGATGACAATATAATGTATTTAACAAGGTAGCTGCTACTACTGCTGATGATATTATGTGTTTAACAAGGTAGCTGCTACTACTGCTGATGATATAATGTGTTTAACAAGATAGCTGCTGCTACTGCTGATGATAATATGTGTTTAACATGGTAGCTGCACCCCTGTTGATATAATGTCTTTAACAAGGTGGCTGCTACTGCTGATGATAATATAGTGTTTAACAAGGTAGCTGCTACTACTGCTGGTGATATAATGTGTTTAACAAGGTAGCTGCTGCTACTACTGATGATACTATAGTGTTTAACAAGGTAGCTGCTACTACTGCTGGTGATATAATGTGTTTAACAAGGTAGCTGCTACTATAGTGTTTAACAAGGTAGCTGCTACTATAGTGTTTAACAAGGTAGCTGCTGCTACTGCTGGTGATATAATGTGTTTAACAAGGTAGCTGCTGCTACTACTGATGATATTATAGTGTTTAACAAGGTAGCTGCTACTACTGCTGGTGATATGTGTTTAACAAGGTAGCTGCTACTATAGTGTTTAACAAGGTAGCTGCTACTATAGTGTTTAACAAGGTAGCTGCTGCTACTTCTGATGATACTAGTGTTTAACAAGGTAGCTGCTACTACTGCTGGTGATATAATGTGTTTAACAAGGTAGCTGCTACTATAGTGTTTAACAAGGTAGCTGCTACTATAGTGTTTAACAAGGTAGCTGCTGCTACTGCTGGTGATATAATGTGTTTAACAAGGTAGCTGCTGCTACTACTGATGATATAATGTGTTTAACAAGGTAGCTGCTACTATAGTGTTTAACAAGGTAGCTGCTACTATAGTGTTTAACAAGGTAGCTGCTGCTACTGCTGGTGATATAATGTGTTTAACAAGGTAGCTGCTGCTACTACTGATGATATTATAGTGTTTAACAAGGTAGCTGCTACAATAGTGTTTAACAAGGTAGCTGCTACTACTGTCGATACTATAGTGTTTAACAAGGTAGCTGCTACTACTGATGATACTATAGTGTTTAACAAGGTAGCTGCTACTACTGATGATAATATAGTGTTTAACAAGGTAGCTGCTACTATTGCTGGTGATATAATGTGTTTAACAAGGTAGCTGCTGCTACTACTGATGCTACTATAGTGTTTAACAAGGTAGCTGCTACTACTGATGATACTATAGTGTTTAACAAGGTAGCTGCTACTACTGATGATAATATAGTGTTTAACAAGGTAGCTGCTACTACTGATGATAATATAGTGTTTAACAAGGTAGCTGCTACTACTGATGATACTATAGTGTTTAACAAGGTAGCTGCTACTACTGATGATACTACAAAATGTACAGTGTTTAACAAGGTAGCTGCAACTACTGATGATACTATAGGGTTTAACAAGGTAGCTGCTACTACTGATGATATAATGTGTTTAACAAGGTAGCTGCTACTGCTGATGATATATAGTGTTTAACAAGGTAGCTGCTACTACTGGTGATATAATGTGTTTAACAAGGTAGCTGCTACTGCTGATGATACTATAGGGTTTAACAAGGTAGCTGCTACTACTGGTGATATAATGTGTTTAACAAGGTAGCTGCTACTGCTGATGATACTATAGGGTTTAACAAGGTAGCTGCTACTACTGGTGATATAATGTGTTTAACAAGGTAGCTGCTACTACTGGTGATATAATGTGTTTAACAAGGTAGCTGCTACTGCTGATGATACTATAGGGTTTAACAAGGTAGCTGCTACTACTGGTGATATAATGTGTTTAACAAGGTAGCTGCTACTGCTGATGATATATAGTGTTTAACAAGGTAGCTACTACTACTGGTGATATAATGTGTTTAACAAGGTAGCTGCTACTGCTGATGATATTATAGGGTTTAACAAGGTAGCTGCTACTACTGGTGATATGTGTTTAACAAGGTAGCTGCTACTGCTGATGATACCATAGTGTTTAACAAGGTAGCTGCTACTACTGATGATATATAGTGTTTAACAAGGTAGCTGCTACTACTGATGAAACTATAGTGTTTAACAAGGTAGCTACTACTACTGATGATGATTAAGTTGTGTTTATCAAGGTAGCTGATATTAGATAAATGTAGCTGCTCTAATCTGCTTGAAACGTTTGTTAGGATACTCGTCTTCATACGTTTGGGGTAGGTCTCGAAAGTGTATGAAAAGCTAGTTTAAGTAACTTGGTCAGAATGCCTGTCTTTTATTTCTGCTTTATTACATTACATTAAATGTGCTCTTACAACTTCTATACATCAAATATTGGCGCCTCTTTTCTGATTGTATCCATGGCCACGAGCGTATGGGAGAAGCCAGCTTTCCATTTATATTGATTGGCAAGCAAGGGAATAATATTTGAAATGATGCACTGCTCGATCCTGTTACCTACTTCAATTATAAAGGACAGTACAAGGATATAGTTCTGACAAAACGGAGTATTAAGTTTAATTAAGTCACCAAGCCAAATCAAAGGCTTGTCAACACTCCAGGGGTCGCAGTCTTCATAGTATATAGTGCTTCAGTACTCGTGAGCAATGGCAGCAATGTGAGTGATAGGGGACCAAAATGGCCTTCGTTTAGCTCACCTACAACATACTCATAGCTCACTCGTACTTGCGACAGGATGAGCTTTTGTGATCGGTCTTCCATCATTCATCCATTGTCAACAATTGCTTGTGAACCAATTGGAGGTCACAATATTGACCTAATCTTTATAAATCTTAGTCACAATGGTCATCTTAGTAAAATCTAGGTCAACTTCAATATTAGGTCATCCGGGGGGGACTAGGTCACTGTCATATCAAAGGAAACCCTTATGAACACACTCGAGGTAATACTTTTGAACAAGAGGATCATAGATCCTGGGGCGCACACCTGCTAAACATGGTCAAACTTTGAACTTGACCTTAAAGTCATCAAGATAAACATTTTGACTAAACTTCATGAAGGTTAAAGCAAAACTGTGGCCTCCAGAGTGTTAACAAGGTTTTCCCATTATTTGACATATTGACCTAATTTTTTTAACCCACATGACCCAACTTCAAATGTGACCTTACGGTCATCAAGATAAACATTTTGACCAAAGTTGATGAAGATTAAAGCACAAATATGGCCTCAAGAGTGTTAATAAGGTTTTTTTATTATTTGACCTAGTTTTTGATCCCACATGAACCAATTTCGAACTTGACCTTAATGTCATCAAGATACACATTTTGACAAAACTTCTTTAAGATTATAGCAAATATGTGGCCTCCAGAGTGTTAACAAGGTTTTCCTATTATATGACCTTTTGACCTAGTTTTTTACATCTAACGGACGGACGGAGGACTGACAAAAAACAATCACAAAACTCACCTTGCCACTTTGTGGCAGGTGAGCTAAAAACATTGTGTATGAAGTAGAGACTACATTTAACATTGAGTATATGTGAATAATGGTCAGAACCTTTGCTTGGATGAAATATAGTTAAAGTTAGGTCATCAGGGATCAATAACTATGTCATCGGTCCAAATAATATGAAAACTTTGAGCATGCAATAGAGGCAGCATGTTCTCCTCTGGTTACCAAACAGTTAACTATGACAGGTGAGCGACCTAGGGCTCTCTTGTTCTTCTTACTGCTGAACTCTAAAGTGTTTTAGGAAATCCCTACAATCAGGGCATACAGATTGCAGTGCAAGAATAAATGAACATATAGTCTTCATAGTTTTATTAAAATATTGAATATACTTCAATGAACAATCCAGCACAAATTAAGTGTTTATATCATCACCCCTCTTGCCTTATACTTTTGATGTTTGAGGTGGTATTAAATATTGATCTTATTTAATTGGAAAATAAGGATAGCCAATCATATTGCCTGGTACTGACCAACAGTTTAATATGGTGTGATCTGATTGATTCTCCTTATTCTTCAGTCAAGTAATATCAAAACTGATTACCACGCCAGGCCCCAATATCCCGAAGCATCTCAAGTAGAAATCTCAACTCAAATTGAGATTTTGCTAAAATCAGAGTCGGAATTAGAGATAAGTCTGAAGCTTCAGCTCTTGAAATTTTACTGTAATAAACTCAGAATAACATTTCGGTTTAGTGATGCTAATTTTGAGTCCATCCTCTCATGGAAATTAACATAAAGACACATGCAAACATTTGAGATGAGATCTTGCTCAGATTGAGATGTTTTGGGAGATCTGGGCCTGATCTAGTTCATGCATTAATTTAGGAGAATCTATTACAGCAAGAACAGGTTTTTTAATTTTTACTAGAAATACCTTCTGTACGCCCACAGTAGAATATTGAATTCACTTTGCAGGTTTTAGACAGAGTCTGTCTAGAAATGCACACATCTTCGTAAAGGGGTCCATCTGCCACAAACTCCCTGAAATGCTCCATTTGAAATAGTCTGACTGACCTCTAAGTGTGACATTAGACCTAGGCACATCGTTCATGCACGTCGAGTCTGCTTTTTATTTGAATTGAATCTGAATAGGTTTATGTCGACTGGAGAAGCACGAATACTCGAAAAGGATCCATTCTTATACAAACTCACACCACGCACGAGTAAGATATGCTCACTTTGACCTTTAAGAAATACTCTGAGTGACCTTAAACCTCTGGACCTTGTTCTTGTGCATTTCATTTATATTTCATAATGGTAAACATTAATGCAAGATACCATGCATAGCTTAGATAACAGTTATATAATATATAGTATAAATACAGCATGATCAATTACAATAGAACACTGTAACAATAAACAACATGTGGAAGAGTGCAAACACACAACATGAAATATACATGCACCTAAATATTCAGAAATGGTAAATAGAAAGTTAGAGAAATAGAGGGTTTCGTTTGTATTGCAATATTCCACATAATTGAGGCAGGATGCCCAATCCTAAAAATAAGACGCAAGTCTGTTTTGGGTGCCATTATAAAGGACACATCCCTACACCAAAACTCTGCTTCAAATACAGTTAAATTGTTAAAATTTACTGTAAGAAACTACCATAACTCAGTCAATACTTGGTATACTTTCACCAAATAACTTTTTTATTGCAGAAAAGTGAATTCTTCCTAGTGCAGCAAATCCAACTTTCCGGATTATTCCGGAATTGTAGGACCCTGCTGTTTGCCTGACTGTAAAACCTTCAGGGTTTGTGATATCATTTGTTGTTCAATAAGCCTGGCTCCAAGAACCTTCAGTAAGCCTGACTATAAGAACCTTCAGGGTCTGTGATGTCATTCTCGCCTAACTCATTGCTTGCGTTACTCACATCGTCAAGTTCCTGTAGGAAACAAGAAATATCACTGAATGTGATGAATAACCCCAGATACTGCTTGACAGTCACTGCAATGTGATCTGACAATACGCACAACTAGACTTCGTAATGATAAATAATGCACACTTTCATTGAAATCCAACCAATGATTACAGAGGAAAAGTGCAGACAAAACTTTTAAAACAAAGGGCCATAACTCCCTTAAAATACTCAAATATAGTCCCCATATACTATGTATCTGGGGGTATAATAATATAATGATGTTTATCACATCACCCTGCCAGTATGCTGGTTAATACAACAAGTATGTATTTGTATAAGGTTAGTATAAGCTCTCAACTGATGTCACATTATTTCATTAATGATGTCACTTTACTACAACACTTTCCATCATCACTCATAAAAGTTCACTAAAATTAAAATACACAAATGCCTGAGCATGAGTAAACAAACATAACGCCATTTCTCAACTATTTTTCAGTTATACTTGGTATTGATGACGACTGATCTACCTAACCGGTTTTCCTGGATTGTATCCTAGTCGCAACTATCTCTACCCTTCGACAAAGGAATCAGCAACTTCTCCACATGTTGTGGAAAATAAACATCGTAGTCAAATTTTCATGAAAGAGTATGACCTACTACAACAGAGAATGAAACCCCTTTGCTGTACAAATCAAGTGCACTAACCACTGGAGCATGGTCGTTGCTACTCAAATATTAAGCAATTTTTGTCAAATACCAAATATACAAGCCAGATTCGCCCTGTGAAGACCAGACTTGCCCTGTATAGACCAAACTGATTAAGTTGAGTGATGCCTTCCCTGTCCAACTTAATTTTATCTTTTTGGTTAATTGTCCACTTTTTAGGATTTCTGACAGCTAAAACTAAGCATTGAAGATGTGTTGCTGTTGGAAATGTTAAAACTGGGTCATTCAGCTAGAGCATTCAGCTTTAGATTGCTGAAACTAATTCATTCTACTTTTTGACAGCTTGGACTTGGGCGGATCTTTACTTGCTCAGTTGGTTTAGTTTGGGCATTAATTTAAGCCTTGTATGTTTTTAATGTTTTCTGTGCTCAGCTGGTTAAGTTGAGTGCTGCCTTCCCTGTCTGACTTAATATTATTTTTAAGCCTTGTATAGATTTGAATGAATCTTGTATACTTACAACATCACTAAGATCATCGTGTATAGACCAGATCATCGTGTATAGACCAGACTGTATATACCTGAATGAAGCTTGTATACTTACAACATCACTAAGATCATCGTGTATAGACCAGACTGTATAGATCTGAATGAAGCTTGTATACTTACAACATCACTAAGATCATCGTGTATAGACCAGACTGTATAGATCTGAATGAAGCTTGTATACTTACAACATCACTAAGATCATCATGTATAGACCAGACTGTATATACCTGAATGAAGCTTGTATACTTACAACATCACTAAGATCATCGTGTATAGACCAGACTGTATAGATCTGAATGAAGCTTGTATACTTACAACATCACTAAGATCATCATGTATAGACCAGACTGTATATACCTGAATGAAGCATGTATACTTACTACATCACTAAGATCATCATGTATAGACCAGACTGTATATACCTGAATGAATCTTGTATACTTACTACATCACTTAGATCATCATCAGGTAATGTATCAGCATCACTATCACCACCACCAGCACCTCCTCCTTCAGTGACTTGTGATTGTGATAAAATCTCCTCACCCTATCAATGTAACAAAACACACAATACAATACAACTATTTATTTTATAAGACAATTAAAGACAGGACAAGAAGTATATTTCTATTGAATTTATTTTGTTTCCAGTTCAGATTTTATTATGCATGAACTCTCAACGTATATGCATAATTCAATAGTAATTTGAAAAATAAACAGTATTTATTTGAAGTAAATGGAAATGTTATGGCCACAGAAAACAGAAAGACAGGGTATGCATAAGCTGTTTTTAATATTGTAGTGTGCCCAAAATAATGAAAAAGGTGGGAAATTTTGGTATAACCAACTGAGGTGTATTAATCAGGAGTGCATGATTAATCAGTAATGCTTTTAGTATATCTGTTTCTCTAATTAATTTTTCAAACTAATTGTGCAACAGTTGATCAACACTAGTCATGTCTGTAAACATCACATTATCCTGGGTGCATTATAATGCTAACGTAGCTCCAAAGTTTATATGGATACATACAGGGTGTTAAAATAGTTTGTTCACAAAATTGTAATTAAGGAGTAAGATGGAGTAGGACAATGGTGCACACTTTGGATATTAACCAGAAACAGTTAAATTCTTCTAATGTAAGAATCTCAACAATCCATGTAAATGCGCAATACAACAAGAGCACCGCCTTGCGGGTGCAGACGCTCATCTGATCATTGTCACTAAAAAAAGGCCTATAACCCTTGCATAAAGTGGGGCAATGTTATGAGTTTTGCTTAATAAAGTTATGGTGAAAAAAGAGGCAATAACTCTTGCAAAATGCAGATCAGAGTTATGGTTCTTGCTTGACATGGTCAGGTGTTGATGGTGAACAAGTGTTAAAAGTTTCAAAGCAATAGCCCACATAGTTTATGAGAAAAGTGGACTTAACACAAAACTTAACCAAGGAATTTTCTGAGTACAAAAAGGGGAAATAACTCTCGCAAAATGCAGATCAGAGTTATGGTTCTTGCTTGACATGGTCAGGTGTTGATGGTGAACAAGTGTTGAAAGTTTCAAAGCAATAGCCCACGTAGTGTATGAGAAAAGTGGACCTAAACACAAAACTTAACCAAGGAATTTTCTAAGTCCAATAAGGGGCAATAACTCATGCAAAATGCAGATCAGAGTTATAGTTCTTGCTTGACATGGTCAGGTGTTAATGGTGAACAAGTGTTGAAAGTTTCAAAGCAATAACTCTGATAGTTTAGGAGAAAAGTGGACCTAAACACAAAACTTAACCAAGGCATTTTACTTTCTAAGTTCAAAAAGGGGCAATAATTCTTACAAAATGCAAATCAGAGTTATGGGTCTTGCTTTACAGGCTAAGGTATTGATGGTGAACAAGTGTTGCAAGTTTCAAAACAATAGCTTTGATAGTTTATGAAAACCTAAACACAAAACCTAACCAAGCAACGCCGACGCCGATCAAGTGATGACAATAACTCATCTTTTTTTCAAAAATCAGATGAGCTAAAAATCAATATTTTGTAACTTTAAAAGCAATTTTATGTAATGTCACATAGCAGCAATTGTAAGCCACCTTTCAAAACAGAAGTTATCAGATGAAACTCCAATATATCACGTTCCTTTTTTTCCTCCAATTGAAGAATAACTGTGTTTTTTGCTTACCCTTAGATCTCTGTTTTTAAGATTGCCAACCCAAAATGCTTCCAAGCATTTGTTTACAGTCAGCATGGCCTTGACACGAAATACAAATACTTCTAAAGACCTTTTTAACATGGGTACATTATTGGTTAAGGCCAAGTCTTTCATAATCTGAAAACAGAAATTCATAATTATTAACACTTTATTCTAAGATCATCCCTTTTTACCTGTACACATTATACTAGTAAATTCCTAGGAACGTTTCAATCACCTGGCAGTTTTACATGACTAAAAGGTGTTCACCAACAGCATGCAAATAGATCATTAACTAGGGCAAATCTATATGCCCCAAACATTTGATGGAGGCATAAAAATGAAGGAATACATACCTTGGAGTGACTACACATATGATGCAGCGCTCGAGTACTCAGTTGTACATTTTTTAACAAGTCTTGAGTTTCTTGTCGATGGCTTTTAAACATGTGGTCCAACAATGGCATACCTAATCGCAAGAATACCTCAATGAAAAACCTCCCATACTGAAACAAAAATAGTTCACACAATTGGTAATGAGTTGTCCTAGCAATTTATGAGTTTTATAATTCCGAAGAAATCCGTTTGACATTAAGAGTAAAATTTGACATTTTTGGTAAAGGACTGGTAGAAGATGCAAAATATCAAAACTGTTGTTCTAGTAGTTTTAGATGAGAATATATTTAATGCAACCCCGTGACCTAATTCTGTGCAATTAACTGGGAACCATTAGAACAACTATGAAAAGGGACTACTCAATGGTCATTTTGGCCAAATTCCTCACAAAGTTTTGTTGGATATGTTGATAAAGAAAAGGTGAACCAAGCCTCAATAAATCTACTCGTCCGCGAGTAAGATTAGGTGGGGGGGTTCTTCTTTGTCTATATTGCAGGACAAGTGCTTTTAAAAATATTTGTTGAGGCCTGTGAACTGTTGATGGAGCTAAAAACAGAAGACACTTATCCAAAAAACTTTGCCTAACCATTCTCAGAAGACGTGTTAATTCATGGTTATAAGCCCATCCTATTGGTATAAACTTACCTTAATACATGTTCCTAGGTTACCTCTGCCATCAAATGTCTGCAAATACAAGCATTAAGAGTCACTGTGTTTAAACCATTAATTATATTCTGGTAAGCAATCATTGAACCTGGAACAGCTAAGTGACAAAGCTAATGAGGGAAGGCTTAGCAACCATTGAACCTGGAACAGCTAAGTGACAAAGCTAATGAGGGAAGGCTTAGCAATCATTCAACCTGGAACAGCTAAGTGACAAAGCTAATGAGGGAAGGCTTAGCAATCATTCAACCTGGAACAGCTAAGTGACAAAGCTAATGAGGGAAGGCTTAGCAATCATTGAACCTGGAACAGCTAAGTGACAAAGCTAATGAGGGAAGGCTTAGCAATCATTGAACCTGGAACAGCTAAGTGACAAAGCTAATGAGGGAAGGCTTAGCAATCATTGAACCTGGAACAGCTAAGTGACATTTTGCTAATGAGGGAAGGCTTAGCAATCATTGAACCTGGAACAGCTAAGTGACAAAGCTAACAAGAAGCAGTCACAGACAGCCATATCCCCCGCCGAAGGGAAAATAATTGTACCAAATGTTATTGAATACAATCATTTTTTTAAAACATAAGTTTGATCATCTAAACATTGAGGTTGTTCATCTGTGAAAGTTTGAAGAAATTCCACCCAGTAGTTTATGAGGAGTTCAACACACAAGATTTTTCCCTACAGGGTATATAGTAAAAGTAACAAAGGGCCATAACTCTGGTCAAAATTGACACAGTAAAAAATCCTTACTTTACGGTCATCTATACATTAAGGTTGTTCATCTGTAAAAGTTTGAAGAAATTCTACCCAGTAGTTTATGTGGAGTTCAACACACAAGATTTGTGTTACGTATGTACGGACGGACAGCACCAATGCTATATGCCCCCCACTTATAAATAAGTGTGGGGGCACAAAAATCAACAAAGGGCAATAACTCTGTCAAAAATGGTAGAATAAAAAAATCCTGACAACATGCACTGGGGGACATCATAGCAATTATTCTGTGAAAGTTTCGTCAAATTCCCTTAAGAAATGTAGGAGGAGTTGCACACAGAAGAATTTATAGGTTAAAAACAACAAAGGGCAATAACTCTGTCAAAAATAGTCGAATAAAAAAATCCTGACAATATGCGCTGGGGGACATCATATCAGTTATTCTGTGAAAGTTTCGTCAAATTCCCTGAAGAAATGTAGGAGGAGTTGCACACAGAAGAATTTATATGTAAAAAAACAACAAAGGGCAATAACTCTGTCAAAAATGGTCGAATAAAAATATCCTGACAATATGCGCTGGGGGACATCATAGCAATCATTCTGTGAAAGTTTCGTCAAAATCCCTTAAACAAGAGGGCCCAAAGGGCCCTAGGTCGCTCACCTGTCGAATTTAACCTAGATTTTGTTAAGATGATCATTGTGACCAAGTTTTATACAGATTAGGCAAATATTGTGACCTCTAGTGACTACAAAAGGTTTTTATATTTGACCTAATGACCTAGTTTTTGACCCCAGATAAACCAATATCGGACTTGACCTAGATTGTGTTGAGATGATCATTGTGACCCAGTTTTGTAAAGATCAGGCCAAAACTGTGACCTCTAGTGACTACACAAGGTTTTTCTATTATTTGACCTTGTGACCTAGTTTTTGACCCCAGATGACCCAATATCGAACTTGATCTAGATTTTTTTTAGATGATCATTGTGACCGAGTTTCATAAAGATTAGACCAAAATTGTGACCTCTAGTGACTACGCAAGGTATTTCTATGATTTGACCTTGTGACCTAGTTTTTGACCCCAGATGACCCATTATCGAACTCGACCTAGATTTTGTTGTTATGATCATTGTGACTAAGTTTCGTAAAGATCAGGCCAAAACTGGGACCTCTAGTGACTACACAAGGTTTTTCTATGATTTGATCTTGTGACCTAGTTTTTGACCCCGGATGACCCAATATCAAACTTGACCTAGATTTGGTTGTGTAGATCATTGTGACAAAGTTTCGTAAAGATTATGCTAAAACTGTGACCTCTAGTGACTACACAAGGTTTTTCTATGATTTGACCTTGTGACCTAGTTTTTGACCCCAGATGGATGACCCATTATCGAACTTGACCTAGATTTTATTGCGATGATCATTGTGACCAAGTCTCATAAAGATTAGACCAAAATTGTGACCTCTAGTGACTACACAAGGTTTATCTATGATTTGACCTTGTGACCTAGTTTTTGACCCCGGATGACCCAATATCGAACTTGACCTAGATTTTGTTGAGATGATCATTGTGACCAAGTTTCATAAAGACTAGGTCAAAATTGTGACCTCTAGTGACTACACAAGGTTTTTCTATGATTTGACCTTGTGACCTAGTTTTTGACCCCTGATGACCCAATATCGAACTTGACCTAGATTTTGTTAGGATGATCATTGTGATAAAGTTTCATAAAGATTAAGTCAAAATTGTGACCTCTAGTGACTACACAAGGTTTTTCTATGATTTGACCTAGTGACCTAGTTTTTGACCCCAGATGACCCAATATCGAACTTGGCCTAGATTTTGTTGAGATAATCATTGTGACCAAGTTTCATAAAGATTAGGCTAAAATTGTGACCTCTAGTGTCTACACAAGCCAATTGTTGACGGACGACGGACGGACGACGGACGAAGAGTGATCACAAAAGCTCACTCTGTCACTTTGTGACAGGTGAGCTAAAAATGTAGGAGGAGTTGCACACAGAAGTTCGGACGGACGGACTAACGCCTACCATTACCATATCCCCTTCGCCTTCGGCGGGGGATAATGAGGGAAGGCTTAGTAATCATTGAACCTGGAACAGCTTAGTGACAAAAGTAATGAGGAAAGGTTTAGTAATCAAGAGGAAGCATACTTAAATCTTGATCTGAGAGTTGTGGGTTCCAATGCTGCAGTGGGCCGTTGATTTGTGTTGAGTTAGGCCGAACTTAAAATATTCTTGGTTTCCCCATCCCGATCCTAGCAGATTTAGAATGGGTAGGTAGGTAGGGTTAAATATTTTTTTTGGAACCGTTTCAGTATGATGGTTATTGGTTAAGACATACAAATAATGAAATTTAGAATTAACTTCAAGGTGAACACCAACAGTCTTAAATTTAATGGTAAGAAAGAAGTCAGTAAACAAAAATTAACATTTTCACTTCCAATTTTTAATAAAAAAATATTATTTCAATTTGGGCAATAAAATATTTTGGGTAGGGCCCTTTTTAGTCGGGTAGGTAGGGGATGGGGAAACAAACAATATTTTATTCTAGACCTTACACAATACACAGTCATTGGAGAAAATAGAAATCATTTCACAAACAGAGTAAACCTGGAGCCCGTTGCCTAACCAAACCTCGGTAGCGCCCTGCTATAAAAAAGCTTGCTTCAAAAGCGGAAAAATTATATGATACCGGCGAGCGCTTGCAGATAGACTGTTTTGTAGCAAAGCGCTATCGAGCGCTTTCTTGTGCAACAGACCTCTTCAGTAACGCTTGCCTAGCAAAGTTGTTGCATAGACGTAGGAAAGCGATCGGTAGGGCTTTTAGGAAGCGGCTTGGTTAAGCAACAGGCTCATGGTATGATGGTTAAACATAAATTATATTCTCCTTCTTGCTAACTAAATAGTCGGTGTTTATGTCCAACGTCAATGAGATCAACTGATTACTGGTTTGTGCAACCTTTCTTTGGGTTGTTGCAGTAGCTGAGTAGTGGTTTAATGCCTTCCTAGGTGGTGGCAACATACAGCATAGGTTTGAAGGAGTAGTGCCAACTATTGACATCCAAAGATGTACAGTTCTGTATGCCAAGGCCAACCTTCCTACTATATTAGAAGTCAATAGGCTTAAGCATTGTTAGTTATCTATCTTACATAGATTGGTCCACATAAAGAGACAAACTGACAAGTAGATGGACAAACTGACAGACAAGAACAGTACTATATAATCCCACTTGCTAAAAGGGGGGAGGCATAAATTTAAACTGACAAGCACCAAATGTCTAATAATTGTAAGTAAGAGTATAATTATGCTGACAAAATTGACAGATCAACTGAAACAGTTACCTTAATTAAGTTGATCAACATATGTAAGATTCTCACAGCCACATTCCATCGTAAAAATCTTTCCAACCATGACTGAAAGAGAATGGGGGAAAATACCATGTTTAATCAGTCCCTTTCTAGTCATCTCATACAAATTTGATTCATCTTTAAAATCATTGAAATAGTCAGATTTTGAAAATGTACTCTTGGGGTGATACTCAATATTGATCTTATTCATTTAGAGAATAAGGATAGCCAATCATATCGCCTGTTACTAACCAAGAGTTTAATATGGTGTGATCTGATTGGTTGTCCTTATCCTTCAGTCAAGTAAGATCAATGTAGGGTTAACGCATGCTTTTTCGGGCTATAACATCTGCAGAGTCTGGGAGGGACGGTTGGTGCCCAAGCCCGTCAGATGTTATAGCATGAAAAAGCATGCATAAACGCTATTATAGCATACAAAACATCAATTTATGCCTTTGTATTTGGAAATAATTTCATTTTGGCGGGGACGTCGTGTAAACAAACGTAACGTCGCGAAAATAAACATTACGTCATAACAGTTTTTGTTATGAGCGTCGATTTCCGGGATCGGCAAATACCAAGAAAACATGGATAATGCGGGTTTGTTTAAATCTATTAATTAGATCTTATAGAAAATAAGTTGTTACAAATAAAATGGGAATTGCAGTTCATAAGACGCTGTAAAATCGTTTATTTTCGTCGGTGAGGCCCTGAAATGAGCATACGTAAAACTGGACGATAACAGCGCCTTCTCGCGTGAATCTTTATGTTTACGCATGGTTTTCGTCCGGTTAACGTATGGGCAAAATCACTGTTTTTATGCTATAATATTGAATACCACCCCTGGACATTTTATTCTGTGACATTTTCTTAGTAATATAAATGATATTTTTCGCAAAGTAAAATCCCAATTTCCATATTGATCCTCAAGCACACTTTAATGTTGCTATATTGGTTAATTAATGAAGCCGAAATTCTTAAGTTTCTTAATTTTTTTTTCAAGGAATCAGCAATTTATCCACATCATATGGAGGAAACATTGCTGTCTTTCCATGGAAAGTTATGACCTGCCACAACTGGGAATCAAACATGGATTACTGGGTTACAAATACAGCAAAATGGATCTTGAGTCCAGAGCACTAACTGGACTAGACATGTGGGATGTTCCTATCACATGATTCATACACAATTCTCACACCAAAATTCAAGGACTTTTCAATGTAGAATATGTCTTTTCAAGGCCTTCTTCCAAAGATTTACCAAAAATTGTACAATTTCAACTCTTTGTTTTATATTCATCACTACTAATGCTTAGCACTTCTTCTCTAACACTGGAAATAATACATTAACATATTTTTAATTTTCAAGAAAAAGAGTGTATTTTTATGCAGAAAATGTGTCATTTTGACATCCATCCACTTCTATGTATATTCAAGACTGTTTTCACTTAAATTCAAGTACCATTTTGGGATTTTGTCAAGGCAGCACTTAATTCAATCAATTTTCAAGGTTGAAACAAAATACAATGATTTTTCAAGGCCTGTGCGAACGTTGTATCAGTCCTGATGTACAGAGGTAGGGACAATCTGTACTTACATCAAGATGATCGGTCTGTTTTGCAGGTGGTATACTCTTCACTGCTTCTATCAATTCAGTGAACAATACACGATAGTACACAGTATACGATGACCTGAAATATATATTAAATATTGTTTAAAGTTCCACTGCTCACGGTATTTCAGTCATATGGAGACTACTCAGTCACATTATCCTGACATCAGACAAATCAGGTTACCTGGAACTAACTAGACTATATAACAAGAGCTGTCCACAAACAGCGCGCTACACTATTCTCAGTGCCATGCTAGGATAGTATTATCATTATATATCAAGACAAAAGCTTTACAGCTGAAGCATTATCCTCTTCTGTATAGAGATTGAGGCTTCTAAAGTTAAAAAGGGCAGATAATTTGAACAAAATGCTTGACAGAGTTACCTACTCCTGTGTGAGGTTGGGGTCATGATGGTAAACAAGTATGTATAAGCAGCAAAGTATCAAAGCAAAATATTAATATGTTAATGCACTTTGAAGATATTAGAGGTTAAAAAACTTGCACCTTAACTGTAACATTTGCATTTCCTCAGTCCAAAAGCACAGGTAACTGTATCATTAATAAACAGTACCTAAAAAAAAATATTTTTTTAGGTACTGTTTATTAATGATACAGTTACCTGTATCCAAAAGGGAGCATAATTTCAACAAAATGCTTTATAGAGTTACCTACCCCTGTGTAGGGATTGGGATCATGATGGAGAACAAGTATGCAAAGCAATATGTCAATGCACTTTGAAGATATTAGTTTAAAAAACCTGTACCTAAACTTTAACATAAGCATTACGACGATGCTATGGTGACTGCAATAGCTCCCCTTATTCTACAAATATTTTACGTATGCCCCATGGCAGGCCAGTAGTCAGAAATGGTGAAGTTCGCAAAGACCTTGACCTTTGACCTACTGACCTAAACATCAATAGGGGTCATCTACGGTTGATGAACAACCTCCATGTAAAGTTTGAGGATGCTAGGGCAAAGCGATCTTGTGTTATTGAATAGAAACCAATTGGTCTACCTACCCACATACCGTCACATGCAAAGCAATACACTCCCTCATCAAAGATGGGGGGGGGCATAATAATTATGCTGAGCAATATACCAATACCATTTTTATTGATTTTGATTTGTCTTTGCCTGGGATCAAACCTGAACCCTCTTGCAATTATAGAGGACGCGGTACCACTAGTCCATGCTATAGAGGTGGGTATATAGAATTATTGTCTACATCAGTACTATCACTCTACCTGACATTTCTTCACTTTATTTAATAGTCAAACCAGGGATACAAATGGCAAGATGAAGGGGTTTCTCAGACCCTGTTTTATTATTCCTGATGCAAATTTCAAGTCAACAAATGGATAAATAATTTTAATAAATTGAATATTTTCAATTACCAGCAAGAACAACCAACAATGCTCCACTCAACCAAAGTATGAATTGGTACCTGTGAGGGTAGTGTCTGTACATATTCGATTTTCCTGGGCGCCATAACTTAATGTTGGCTGCACACAAACCAGGAGAGGAATTGTCTCTCTAGGGAGACTCAAATGCACCTTAGGTAGCCCAATGACCAGGGGAAGTTAAATGTCAAAGGGTGGCTGAATAGCTGATTTGCTGAAAGCGGCCCTCAAAAACTGGTAACTTAACTTGATTTGAACATAAAGAACTTCTGCACATGTGAAGAACATGTTATGATCAAAGCTAATATCTATGAAGAACATAATATATAGCCAACCAGAGAACGAATACTGAAATCACTGTGATATTCTAGGACTCCACCTAGAACCCAGGTAAGGAGAGCAGACATATTAAGTACGCAAGTCATTACCTGCTCATAGTGGGGTATGTTGCCGAGCATCCATTCTTATCAGTCTCCAATAATTCTGGTATAGCTTTGGTTGCTATGGTTTCTATGGCATCTAAGGGATCCTCAGAATATACAATATACGACCTGAAATAGATTTATGACATGTTATCATACCAAGTCATACCAATGTTCGATACTTGACAAACCAGTCCTAGAAGATACTTAACATTACTGAAGAGATAATGCACAATTTGTTCGTGAAAAATGATATCTGCTGATGAAATTTGTAATTTCACACATAAAGGTCAGACTTTGTTGTCTTTTAACAAACAAGATGTTTGTAAAACATGTATGCCCCATGGCAGTCTAATAGTTAGAAATGGTAAAGGTCACAGCAACCTTGACCTTTGACCTAAAAATCAATAGGGGTCATCTACTGTTGATGACCAACCCCGACATTCCCCAATTTATCCCTTGATCCAAAAGCTCTTCCTGATCAAGAATTATGGGTCTTCTTCTTTTGGTCAAGTGACAATTAGATATGTAAAGTACTGTAAACCAATTTACTTTCAAGAATACTAACTTTCGCGTTTTGCTGATCATGGGTATATTAGCAACTACAAATTTTTGCCTTTTTAAGTTTCCTGCAGTGTCCATATTAATGCTTTTAGCACTTTGGCTGCGACTTAATTTTGCAAAATTCTACCATTCCCAAACTCCGCGAATCTAAATCGTGCAAAATAATTTCTAGGCTTACAGTACTAAATCAAAATGTACAACATATGACAACTTACTTGACTATAATCTGCAGCTGTTCATTAAACTTGCTCCCTTTCTCCCTCTGTCCATCAGCTCCAAGCCATTCTCTCTTCAGGAACTCTTCAGATAGAGGTACTGAATTAAATATGGAACACCATTTAATGACAAGAAACAGAATAACTAGTAAAAGCCAATTAACTAATGAAGGAGCATTGACATATTTGTAGGTTGATCTGTTTACCTGATGATGCCAGCTCAAATGCCATGCCAGTTGAATACTGACTGAACAAAGCAACACATTTTGATAACCATTTGCCCATTTTGTTTATAATGCAAGAACGTTAGCAAGTGATACTTCAACCTCAATATGTGTTTGATAATTACCAACACAGCAATTTGTCAATAACATAATACTATTATCTGGTTTTGCAAGAAATTGGACTAGTATACCAGCAAATGTTGAACATAGCTAGGTCTATGGATTATGTGACTTACCCAGACAGGCAGTAAAATAGGTCTATGCGACTTACCCAGACAGGCAGTAAGCTAGGTATATGGATTACATGACTTACCAAGACAGGCAGTAAGCTAGGTATATGGATTACATGACTTACCCAGACAGGCAGTAAGCTAGGTATATGGATTACATGACTTACCCAGACAGGCAGTAAGCTAGGTATATGGATTACATGACTTACCCAGACAGGCAGTAAGCTAGGTATATGGATTACATGACTTACCCAGACAGGCAGTAAGCTAGGTATATGGATTATATACCTAGCTTACTGCCTGTCTGGGTAAGTCATGTAATCCATATAAGCTAGGTCTATGTGACTTACCCAGACAGGCAGTAAGCTGTTTATTATCTGATTTATCACACAGACTTGTCAGTACTTTGAGCAAGGTAACGGCTGTACCTATATCGGGCACCGTGCTGGCAAATTTAGACATGTACTTCACTGAAGATCTGAAAGATAGATTATAAAAGCATTGTGATCAATCTATATAATGTATCAACATTGATTTTATATCTTAAAACTAAAAGACTCATCCAAAAAATATGCAGACAATTTTTCAAAATAATAAACCTACCTAATGCAAACAAGGCTGTGTTTACGATCCGTCTATTCCAGGTAGCTTTTCAAGAAATCCTTACTCTTAAATCGTTAATGTAAGTTACACACTGTGCAAGCACAGGTTAAATCTGCACATAACACAGGATTGACCAAGGAACTCGTACTATAGGGACACGAAATGAACTTTACTTGTTTAGTTTGGCATTGTGCCTTGTATGTGTTTAATGTTTTCTGTGCTCGGCTGGTTGAGTGCTGCCTTCCCTGTCTGACTTAGTATTACCTTTTAGCACAATTCAAATGAACAGGTTGATTGCACATGACACAGGCTTGGCCAATAGAACTCATTCTATTTGACCATTACATGGCTACTAGCTAAACTAAAAGAAACAATCAAGTTCAAGCTTACTTGACTAAATCTTTAAGGGACATTTGTGATGCATCAGTTGATTTGATTCGTTTTACAAGTACATACAAAGCTTCCTTCAACAAATTTCTGTTTTCAACCATCTGGAAACCATTCCTGCAAGTAAACACAACACTTCTACATCAATTTTCTTCAACACCGTTAGACTCAATCTCCTATGCAGTTACCTCCCCTTCTCAAAGAAAAGGATGGAAATGAAAGAAAAAAGTAAAACACTACACACATGATGAAACAAAAACACCTCCGCAGGTAGGAGTCCACAAAAAAGCCTCCCTTGGTTGCATGTTCACTATGCAACCCCTTATTCCAGGAAGGGACAACTTAGACGCGAGGATAGTGAGACGGCCATGTCCTTTGACCTCACCCACATTTTGTTTGGTCCACTAACGAGTTTGTAATATCTTCCAATACCACCCGATTCATCACAATTCCTTCCGATATCACTAACTGTCTCATGACTTCCCCGAAGCTTCCTCTAGACGACGATGGACCTGTTCCCAATGTCCTTATAACTTATTTAATTCAATCAGGAGTACATTGCCGAGGCAAAAATGCTCAGTGGGACCTAGGCTTTATAAAAGATAATCCTACTTACCATGATAGAATGGAGAGAAAAGCTTGAAGTATTTGTTGAAAACAAGATGCAGCCATTATTGCATCAGCACTGTGGCTACCAGGACCATCCATAACCCCATCATTGTCAGCAATCAGTGTCTGTATACAGAAACAAGGTACATACAACAGTGGTCATACTGAGGAATACACTCAACCACTTTTCTAATTGGTCACTTTTCAAACCAAACATACCTTTAACTTTGATGATATTATTTGATGATATTTTGCACACATTATTTTATGTATTTACTTAACACCTGAATCATTACTGACCATGCATACTGTGGCACGTGATTTTGATTTGTAATGAATTTAGTGTTAGGACAATTGCATAAAACGTTTGTGTGCGAAATATCAGGGTGGCAAGGTGGTCGAGTGGATAACTCACTTGACTACTGATCGAGAGGTCCCTGGTTCGAATCTCGGCCGGGACACTTGGTCATTTCTGGAACGCTTTTCAGTGTTTCCCACCCAACTAGAGATGAACTGGTTGGAAACCTAGAGGTAGTCTCGTGTGTATCGGTGCTATACATCGGGCACGTTAAAGAACCAGGGAGTCTATTCTGAACGAGCTAGGGTAACGCATCCGGATTCCTTGTATCACAACTCTTTCTTCTAGTTGCTGTCCCTTCAGCAAAAAACAGGACCCCATTGGAAATAAGTGCTTGCACTTTCATGGGTTATCCTTGACCGAAAGGCCTAAATAATTACACATCATCAAACATTGTGATCACAGTTACCACGTATTTGGGGTTTGAAAAGTGACCAATTAGAAAAGTGGTTGAGTGTAATGTCCAATCCTGAAAATAAGGTGTGTCTATTTCGGGTGCCAAAAGCACACATGCCTAAATCAAATATCTGTTTCAAACAATTTTTTTGTTGAAATTCAGCTTATGGATTTTCAAATGACCACAATTTTGTCAATACTTCGAATTGTTTTCATCAAATAACTTTAATTTTCTGCAGATAAGTTAACTAATTTTCTGTAGTGCAGCAAATCCAGATAGTAGGACCCCTGATACTAATTCCACAGACACAAGCTTTGCATTTCTCAAGACTTACTTTTGCAGACTAATTACTTTACTAATGAAAACTTGCAAGATTTAGAACTTTTGACTCAACATTTGCAAGTTTTTGATCAAATTAAACATATGTAAAAAATTGTTACACTTCCATCGAAAGAAGAAAAACTATAACAACTTGACATCTAGTCTCACCAAATTACTCTATCTACTCAATTTCGTTATAAAAGAGCTTGTTATTAGGCAACATCATTATGGGGATTCAATTGTTTATGCAAACATGAGCAATATTTTCAGTGTTTTTGTATTTACCAAATGTGATCCTTCCAGTGGTCATGAGAATTTTTGACATTTCAGTGATTTTTCTTGAACAAAATTAAACAGCCTGTGCCTATAAAATTGGGAAATTTAGCGCAATTTGGGAATTATTAAAAAAGATTGTTTTGGTTAAAATTGTTCATAAATTTCTACTGATAATACTCTAGTCTGGTAACAACGACTTTTGCAAGTCTGAAAATCCATTGTTTTTACTTTAAAACAGCTATACTGTAGTTCACTACTACTAGTTGCTTTGAAACCAGCGAGCACAAAAGGGGGAAAATATGTATACTTTTCGGGGAAAAAATATGATTTTTTGGGAAAAATGAAGGTTATTTTGCTAGGGGAAGGGGCCTATATTCGGCCCCAAAAATAGCCAAAAAAAATCACTGCATTTATCTGTTATAAGGTCAATTCACCAAATAAAATAGCAAATTTTCTGCCGGTTGAAAAGAACCCCAAATCTATCCTAGGGAAAACCACTTCAAAATCTCATTCAAAACTTTCCTCCAAATATTGCAAAACAGAAAGCAAATACACAAGAACCACTTTTGACAAGATAGTATACTGTATCAGAACTAATAAGATAGTATTAAACTGTATTATGCTATGTTAACCTTACCTGGAAAAATCCACTAGCACTTTCTAGGTGATTACATAAGGCTGGTAATAGCTTGACAACATTGGTAGCAACTTGCAGTGGAGTAAACTGGTCCAGGTTGGAGAACCCAACTTTCCTCTCTCCTTTTGCCTGCATACATACAGAAACATGTTTACAAGTTTACAAGTTAATTGATACACTCAGTACATCTACACGTATGTGATATGAGGAACAATATAGAAATATACATATACGAACAATATACCAGGCTGTGTGGTTTTTAAAGTGTGAGGGTTGAACAAGAATGAGCGATAATATGACATGTAAATAAAAGTGAATGGTAAGTATTTTGATGACTGATAGCATACTACATGTGCTAGGGGGTATTTTGTATGCCAGGTGGGTGCTTACATATTTTAAGTACTTTTGATATGAATTTGCAAATATTAATTTGTTTTGATCTATTATTTTCGGACATAATTCTACAGTAAGTTAAACAATTCTTATTTCTAGAGTCAACATGTGGAATTATGTACCACATACAAACTTGGCTTAGTTCCACAATTGCTGATTTTATTAGCTTGAGGCCTTCCGCAATGAATTGTTTGGTGTAAACTGACTGGCAAAAATTTGAAAACGGAAGATACTTTATAACATTATACATCATAACATGACCTACTACTTGCATTTATGAACTGTGGGACTTATTTAGTGCAATGCCAATGTATAATATAAAGTAGAAATGTTTTTGACCCATACACATGTCTCCAACAAAGGGCCATAACTTCAGCAAAAATCATCAGACCTAAAATTCCTGACAATCTGCACAACTAGCTTGGTACAACTTTATACTATTAATGTGAAGATTGAAATCTGACCAATAGAAAACAAGCATAGACAAACTTTGTGAAATCCATCCATCTCAGGAGTCTTAAATCTTTTAAAGTACCACAGAGGTTATTCTATAGGGATGTAACCAATTTAAAGCCTAGGTCCAACTGAGCTTTTTTTGCTTCGGCAATGTACTCCCGGTTGAAATTATCGAGCAATCAGGACATCGGGAACAGGTTCCTCGTGGTCTAGAAGAATCCTCGGTGAAGTCATAATAAGACAGTTTTTTATATCAGAAGGAATTGTGATGAATAGGGTAGTATCAGAAGAAATCGAGAGAACATCGCCTATGTGGAATATCTGAGTGGGAACTAGACTTTATAGCACACCTTAAAGAATGTATTTCTCTTGGATGCTGATGCTAACAATGAATGTTCCAACTTCCTACACAGATCTTCCATCAGAAAATGAACTTGTGGCATTTCTAGTGTCAGCTCTGTAACTCCCTGAAATATTAAAAAGAAACGCATTCAGCTCAGACAATATAAAACAGAATATGTTTGTGAAACATGAATTTCCCTCTATCTACAAGATAAATGGTAATTTATGTAACGTTCAATGTCAGCATGACCTTAACCTTTTATGTTCGTGGTCAATGTGACCTTAACCTTTTATGTTCAATTTCAGTATGATCTTAATCTTTTATGTTCAAGGTCAATGTGACCTTAACCTTTTATGTTCAAGGACTATGTGACCTTAACATGGTTCATACAAAATTCTCACACCCAAATTCAAGGTCTCTTGAAGGTAGAATAGGTATTTTCAAACTATGTTTGGGAGAATTCTCGAATTACCAAACATACATGGTTTAGTCTACCAATAGACAGATCATCAAACAGTTTAAAAATGTTTAGGGTAACACATTGTAAACAGTTAAAAGCTAGCTTATAAATATATGACTATACAAACCTTAGTGTTCATATCAGAATCTAGATTAGCTCTAGTGATTGGTCCTGTGTTTAGAATGGCGAAAACTGAGATATCCAATTCCCTATAAAAGAAATAGGGGATTATTTAGGGATGTATAAGTGTCATCCCTATCAATATATCAATGCTGGGTTTATTCCATATATTCAGAGGGACAGAATGCACAATCGTGAAGTTGAGTCGCAAGTCTGTCAAAAAACACACATCCCTAAACCTTTATTGTTAAAATTCAGGTTATGAAATTTCTAATGCCCATAACTTTGTTAATTCTTAGAATTTTTTCATCAAATAACTTTTATTTTCTGCAGAAAAGTTTATTCTTTCTAGTGCGGCAAATTTTCGGATCATTCCGGATTTGTTGGACCCCTTATGTACGAGGGCTGTTCAAATTGGAATGCAACTAAGCCCATACATTTTTTTCCTTAATAGATTCTATTGAAACTAGCCTTTGATCCTATTGTAATATTCATCTCCGGTATATATGCCAAGTTTCATTCAGATATTCCATATTTAAAATACGATTTTATTATCATTCATAGGGTCACTGTGCATATACTGGACACGTGCCAAACCGATATCTTAACGTATCTGATATTTCTTCCGACATTGCAATTTAAGAGTCGTTTGAAACAAATAAAGATCACAAGGGACATTGCTTGACAAATCAGGATGGTCGGAAAGCTCAAGAACCTTCACGCTTCTCAGAAAGTCGCGTTAATGGCTGCTGCAGGTGGAGGCCCATTGCTCTGCAATAGCATGTCATACTTCAAACATGTGCTTTGAGAGCGATTGTCGGAGTATTTCTTCAATTTCTGAAGGAATTTTCCTTTATCAAGCTTGGCATTTACCCATTGTCTATTTTATACATCAAATTTAATGGTAGAAACTTGGTTTATATAGAAAAAGGTGTACATTTCTGCTGACGCCCATGGTGCGTTTTGCAATGCATACTTTTGTTCTGTGTTTGCTGGCCCATATTAGTTTAAGGATCTGTCGCATGGGTAAATCAATCAACCCGTGTCTCGTTTATGGTCATTACATTTGCAAACGGTCGACTTTTTTATCTAGAAACTGGTTTCAACTATTTTGTGGACAGTTTGCAAGGGCATGTGTGCTGGCGTCTCTAAGCAGATTGGGGTATCCAAAGTGTACTTATCGTCCTAATTTTTTTAATATGTTTGATAATTGTATGAATAGCTCCTAATGATGTGCCAACACATTGAGCTACTTGCCTAATTGTAAATATTCCACCAGTTTCCAAAACCAATATGACCCTTTTATAGTATATTGCGGTATTTGGATGGCGTTAATGGGGTTCCTTTCCTAATAAAATTACACCACTTTTAAATTGCGTAAACTATCAAGTAGTTGATGAAAAAGACATATCATACCACCATTTCACCAAACATGGTATGTAAAATATTGTATTTGCTCCCGCATTAAAAAAACAACGATTCTTAAATAGGAACGAATTTGGCCAGAAAAAAGTGACATTTTTCCAATAATTTAAGCATTAGTATACACGAGTAGACAGTGTTAAATGACGTATTGTTACAGCTACACTCAACAGATTTTAAAATGTGAGGTATCAATTTAAAGCTAATTCAATTTTCTTTGATATACAGCTTACTATTCTTAAAAAATCATTGATACAAGAAAGACATAGCTTCACTTGCATTCCAATTTGAACAACCCTCGTATACAGTACAACCTCTCCTCTCTTAAGCAACATAATTGTTTTGTTTCAGAAGTAAAAATTTACAATACATTATACCTCACCAGAGCAACAACCTCTGTACAACAACCAGACACTGCTTCCCAAAGGGTGTTGGTTTTACAAAGGTTATACTGTTTATCTTATATGTATAATTTATCTTCGTGTGTGATTTTGATAAAGGCTAAATGCAGAAATGTTCAGATAAAGAGTAAAAACTGTTAAGTCTTTTAAATATATTGATTGTTTAAGAAAGCTGAATTGATATTTTAATATTTTGTCTATTTTCGTTTATTTCATCTCTGTTTATGTCTTGTAGGTTTGTTTTCAGCCTGACAAATGTCCACATCTTGGCACCATGTTTGTAACTTTTAGGACGTCTGATTAATACAGGTTAGACCTCATTACAGTGTAATACATTATGTTACCTGAAGAATGGTTTATATGAAGACAGGCTGACTTGACATTTATCCTTTAACTCTGAACTATCGGCACTTTGGGTAGCAGCTGCTGCTTGTGTATTCTGGAATAAGAAATAAATGACACTCACTGTAAAATCTGCTGTACAAGCAATGAAGTTGATTCACACTTGCAATCTATGAAAAAGTTCATAAAGCCGGTGTTACTTTATACAGTCACGTCTCGATATATTAATAACACCCGATATATAGACAATTTCATATACTGACATCATTTTATGGGGACAAAAGTTTCAAAACGCTCTTTGTATCATTTCAGTATATTGACTTATTCGTTACAATGACATTTTGCTTGGGAACAAACAGCGTCATTGTATCGAGACCTGACTGTATGCTGAATATCAATAAGGTTAACACTGGTAATGACTATAAAATGAGCTAACATAGTTAAGCTTTGCAATACAAAGTAAACTGTGTGTTGTTTATTTTGAGCAAACAATCCAGGCAGTCAGATCCAACAGGTGTAATGTTTAGAAGGGGTCCATATATTACAGTGCCAAGATGTACAAGAAATGTTCGTACAACATACTGTATATGCCCCTTTTGGCAACTAATAAATCCTTGAGGTAACTGTGACCTTGACAGATGACCTGCTGACATTAAAAGCTATCGGGTTTATCTACATCACTTCCAAATTTAGCGACCATGGGTTCTAGTATTCTATACTGAAAACCAAGAAAATTAATTATTTTGCGCAATTTAATTTGCTGAGTTCGCAAGAGGTAGAATTTCGCAAAATTAAGACGCTGCAAAGGTGCTAAAAACATTAATATGGACATTGCGGGAATCTGAAAAATGCGAATATTGTAGTTGCGAATATGCAGACAATTAGCAAAAACTCGAAAGTAAACTGGTTTACAGTAGTTAGAACATATCTTGCATCAATTGGTCTTACTACTGACTGACCAACCAAACATGTGCAAAACAATATACCAAGATTTTCATGGAAAATATGAATATCTTACAAGAGTTGTTGTATTAAGTTGTGAACTATCTCTACTGTTATCATCACTGTCTGATGCTGGTTTATCACTTTTCTTGCCGACAGTTTTCCTATAAATATAACAGTATATAACTTATTACAACTTAAGTTTAACCTGTGTGTAAAGATCACCGACCATTTTATTAGGTTAAACATGTATGCCCCCTGGCAGCCCAATAGTCAGAAATGACCTTGACTTTCGACCTATTTATCTCAAAATCAATAGGGATCATCTACTGTTGATGACAAACGTCCATGTAAAGTTTGAAGGTCCTATGGCAATGTGATCTTGAGTTACTGAACGGAAACCATTTGAATAGTCAGAAATGGTAAAGGTCACAGTGACCTTGACCTTTGACTTACTGACCTCAAAATCCATAGGGTCACCTCATGTCCATGACCAACCTCCATGTAAAGTATGAAGATCCTAGGGCAAAGGGTTCATGAGTTATTGAACGGAAACCATTTGGTCTACCGACAGACAGATCGACAAACATGTGCAAAGCAATATACCCCCTCATCAAAGATGGGGGCATAACAAGAGATGTTTGAAAAACATGTATGCGCCCATGGCAGCCCAAAAGTCAGAAATGGTAAGGTCACAGTGACCTTGACCTTTGACCTCAAAATGAATAGGGGTCATCTACTGTTGATGACCAACCTCCATGTAAAGTTTGAAGATCCTAGGGCAAAGCATTCTTGAGTTATTAAACGGAAACCATTTGAATAGTCAGAAATTGTGAAGGTCACATAGACCTTGACCATTGACTTTAAAATCAATAGGGGTCATCTACTATTGATGACCAACCTCCATGTAAAGTTTGAACGTCCTATGGCAAAATGATCTTGAGTTACTGAAAGGAAACCATTTTAATAGTTAGAAATAGTGAAGGTCACAGTGACCTTGACCTTTAACTTACTGACCTCAAAATCCATAGGGGTCACCTCATGTTCATGACCAACCTCCATGTAAAGTTTGAAGATCCTAGGGCAAAGGGTTCATGAGTTATTGAACAGAAACCATTTGGTCTACTGACAGACAGACAGATCGACAATCATGTGCAAAGCAATATACCCACCCCCTCATCAAAAATAGGGGGGGGGGGGGGCATAACAAGAGATTTTTGTTAAACATGTATGCGCCCAAGTCGTAATGGTAAGGTCACAGTGACCTGGAGACAAGTTAATTAAACCACTGACTTATATCCCCTACTGGAGACAAGTTAATTAGACCACTGACTGACCGCCCCTACTGGAGACAAGTTAATTAAAGCACTGAAAAACCTCCACTACTTGGAGACGAGTTAATTAAACCACTGACTTACCTCCCCTACTTGGAGACAAGTTAATTAAACCACTGAATTACCTCCCCTACTGGAAACAAGTTGATTAAACCACTGAATTACCTCCCCTTCTGGAAACAAGTTGATTAAACCACTGAATTACCTCCCCCTATTTGGAGACAAGTTAATTAAACCACTGAATTACCTCCCCTACCTTGAAACAAGTTGATTAAACCACTGAATTACCTCCCCTACTGGAGACATGTTGATTAAACCACTGGATTACCTCCCTACTGGAGACAAGTTGATTAAACCACTGAATTACCTCCCCTACCTGGAAACAAGTTGATTAAACCACTGAATTACCTCCCCTACTTGAAACCAGTTGATTAAACCACTGAATTACCTCCAACTATTTGGAGACACGTTGATTAAACCGCTGACTTACCTCCCCTACTGGAGACAAGTTGATTAAACCACTGAATTACCTCCCCTACTAGAGACATGTTGATTAAACCACTGAATTACCTCCCTACAGGAGACAAGTTGATTAAACCACTGAATTACCTCCCCTACCTGGAGACAAGTAGATTAAACCACTGAATTAACTCCCCTACTGGAGACAAGTAGATTAAACCACTGAATTACCTCCCCTTCTTTCCTTTCTTCTTGTTGTCCCCTTTATTTGCCACAGTTACTGATACCACAGGCTTAATGCTTTCATCAAGGTCAAAATTAGCCAATGGTGGTTGAAAATTTGAGATTGCTGAAAGATAAATCAGAGCTTCTGTGCAAGATGAATAATAACACTAGGGCACCTAGAAGTCTGCTAAAAGCATTAGTGCTGGCTGACAAATACTGAGTCAGACAAACAGAGAATCCCACTAATTAAATTTAAAAGAACAGAAGTCTGCCAGATTACCACAGAATAAAAGGAATATCTGTGATAAGTGACATTTTCTACAGAATGGAACTGTTTACTGAATAGAAGTGCTATGCACAGTAAAAGTTGAAAACTATATTATCAGTGCAAGTATATAATATCTTAACAAGTCAAGTATGGAAAGCAATATTTTTATACACCTGTAAAAGAAATTAATAAATTACACAATTGTTACCTGCTAAACATTCGATAAGTATTTTCTGGAATTGTGTAATGTTTTGTAGACGAGTGATGACCTTTCCTTTTATCTCAGGATCAGACTGTCCTGAGAAACCATTCACCATCTATATTACATGTAACAATATCAACATATTCAGAGCTCTATATCACATGTAAAAATGTCAACATATTCAGAGCTCTATATCACATGTAAAAATGTCAACACATTCAGAGCTCTATATCACATGTAAAAATGTCAACATATTCAGAGCTCTATATCACATGTAAAAATGTCAACATATTCAGAGCTCTATATCACATGTAAAAATGTCAACACATTCAGAGCTCTATATCGCATGTAAAAATATCAACATTCAGAGCTCTATATCACATGTAAAAATATCAACATATTCAGAGCTCTACATCATATGTAAAAATATCAACACATTCAGAGCTCTATATCACATGTAATAATATCAACATAATCAGAGCTCTAGATAATGTGCACCAATGCATTAATGGTCATTATGCTCTAAAATATCAAGAAATATTTCTAACAAAAGCGTTAAAACTCATTATTACAAAAAAAACTTGAGACAAAACAATTCTTACATGCTTATATCAAGCATTAGTTTGACATTTGAAAAATCATGTAATTTTCCATGGCTTGCTGTAACATGTACAGCTTCTATAATTGTACCTTGCAATTTTCTCCAACTACACATGCTGACTAATTACAGCCTGCAACCAAACCTGACTGTAAACTTCCCGTGGGCTGATACTAACCATTCAGCCACCTAGGACAGTTCGCTGGCTTAGAATTAGAAGGTCGTAAGAACAAAATCAATATTTTGAGAAAACAAGAAAAACTGTCTAAAAACTACTTTTTTACTTAATACGGAAAAACAACCTTTTAACTTCAGTTTGGTCAACATGACCACTTCCGATTTTCATGAAAATAGGCTCATAAGAAGCGCCTTGAGGTGCAGATTTCAAATATGCATGAGTCTTTTAGGTCAAAAGAAGTACTTACGACCTTCTAATTCTAAGCGAGTTGAGTTAGTGAATCTATCATTATACCTTACCTCTATAAACCAGTTGATACCATAGAACATTGATGACACTATTGTCTCCTTTTCTCTAGTTGACAGTGGCTCAAACTTCTCAAACACATCTTCCTTGGTTAGAATTAAAGGACAACCTGAAGCATGTCACACACATTGAGAAAATAACACATGGCTGTGAATACATTCACCCCCCTGTACAATGTTACCAAAGGTTAGGCACAATATCAAAACAGTTCACATAAAAATATATAATTGGACGACAAAATCTATCTTAATATGTATAGTTAGTGTTCAGTCTTACATAATAATATCTTAATATGTATAGTTAGTGTTGAGTCTTACATAATATTACTGTCTTTATTTTATGTGGATAACATAATTGGCAAACCACATTTCAGTCCACAATAATTATATTCATGATTCATAATAATGAATTCAAAAGGAAACTAGCCCTATTTCTGCAATATAGAGATTACCCAGGCCTATAATTCTGATACTGAGACAAACCAGTCTTGAAACTACCGTTACAAACAACACAAAGCAAGGTAACTACACCAGTCCCATTTTAATGAATGCATACATGCCAGACATCCTGCATCATGCATGAGTCTCTCAAATTTCCAACTCTACTGACACACAATTTGAGGTGGCAATTTGAACTTATTTTAACAAGAGCAAGTAATCACAACTGGGGTTTCACTAGACCCAATAACCCCGCAGTCACAGGACCCTAAAAACTCAATAGTTTGGAGTGTCCTTTAATAAAACCCAGGAGCCCTTTCCCAATGCATGGATGTTAAGGTTAAAACGCCTTATGGTAATATGCAGCTCCTGTAAAATTAACCAAGAAGTGTTTATTGCTTTTAATTAATGTTTATTTGTACATAAATAAAGCCTTATTCAAGTTATTTAGATCTAGTAAGATTTTATAACAAAGTTTAGTTAAAACCCAAATGGATAATCTGAAGCAAGGCTGTAAGACCTCTATAGATTCAAGAGACCAAATTAAAATATAAATATACATATTTGCATGTATCTAAACACTGCTTGATAGATTAAAATGCTACAACATTATACAGTAGTTCTATTTCAATTTATTTAACGGAACGTCAATGTTGCGAAATTACATGACATTCGAATATAACATAATTTCAGTTGCTACTGACAGCAAAATTTTCAAATTGTAATAAACAGTTACCTAACAAAGCATCAATATTTTCTAGGGTACCATGTTGTCTCTCCTCCACAACACGTAGTAGTCTGACAGCAGGAGCCATACATGATGGGTCAGTTACTCCACTGTAAACATCAAACAATACTCTCAATCCTTTACACTAGTTAAGAGCAGTTCTCTGAGAAAACCAAATTTTTAAAGAAGGGCTGCGGCACGCATAGTCACCGATTTTCCTGAAACTTTCAGGACTTAGTCGTATCCATGCACGTACAAAGTATTGATGCTCATTTTATTTCTAACACTTCCGGTTACCATGGTAACAGATGTTGAAGTTTTTGGTCAAAATCGGGTTAATTGAGGTAGAAAATTTTCCATAAAACACCAGTTTTGTACTAACCCTGATGGAAAACTGAAGATATACAAAAAAAATTAGTCTGCATTATTGAATAAAGATATTATCAGGTAAACATAATGAACTATAGTCAAAATTTTACATTGACAAAATACTATTCAATGGTTGTTACAAAAGTAGGCATTTTCGCAGAATTTCATTTTTTTGAAAAATGTTAAAAACGGCAATTATTAAAGTAATATAATTTTATAACGCAGCAAAACTAGACACAGTGGTGCATATTTTCTGAAAGACCTAACCTTGGTTTATCATATAATGAAATAAAATCGCTGGGCACTCCGGAAACTTTTTTTTAAGAAAACACCAAATATGACCCAAAATATGTACTGTGTAAATTCTTGATTATCCCTCTTTCTAAGGCAATATGCTATTATTTTTTAAATGTTATATTTACATGCATTTTCCCATGATAAAAACATTCTATGTTCGTAGCTTTTCATTTTAATTGCAAAAAATGACATTCACAGTTGTTGCCATGGCAACCATTTAGAAAAAATATCAAAAAATGTTTGTTTATTGGCTCAGAGTTGTCAAATATGCTGGAAAACATTCTAGTACCATTACTTATTCTTCTTTATTGCAAAATACTACATATTCTTATTGATTTGTACCCTTTATTAGGTTCATAAGTTCTTCATAGAATATATATACGCTTTATTAGGCCCCTACCTTCTGTCAGTCAATCTGTCAAAAATCTGGATCCTGACATAACTTTAACAGTTTCCAAGCTAGGTTTATGAAACTTGGTATGTAGGTGAGGGCCAATAAGGAGATTATGCACATCTAATTGATTTTTATTTTGCTGCTAATTCTGGTTGCTATGGATACGAAAACAGTGAAAACACTTCAAAATCTGGGATCCTGCCATAACGCAAACAGTTTCCAAGCTAGGTTTATGAAACTTTGTATATGGCAAGGAGTCTATAAGAATATCATGTACACATAAATATTTTTTATTCTGACTAAAAATGTGGTTGCTATGGATACTGAAATAGTTACAGGACTATCTGTATAATCCAAAAATTATCAATGCTAGGGTGACAATTTATGGTGACTGTGTGCATTATGTGTGGTCAATGTTGAGATGGCGCCTATTAATTAATATTTGTTACCTCCTTTTAAGGTACTAGATGTCCTTATAGTTAGAATTTACTGAATAAACAAGAGATTCATCACAATCTAATATAAATGCCTTTATTAAGCATCATTCTAATGTTTACTGTTAGTGCCAAATACATAATTCACAGCAGATACCATGGCAACCATTTGTGAAAAATGCCAAACATGTGTAGTTGTATCTATCTGAAAGCAATTTTAGCTGCAGAATTACTATCATGATCATAATTATGCAGTCAAATGGTTTAAATGTAGTGGATTCCCATTTTCATAGATGAAAATTTTTCCCATGGTCCACATCAGCTATATTCATATAACCCTAATGCTACTACATGTATTACTGATAAATGGTATATTAAAGAAATAAAATAGTCATAATATAAAAATACAACAGAAACAGAATATTTATTTATTAGAATAATTTCATCCAGTACACCTACATGAAATAATAAATGCGAAATTAGCAATGCCTAACATGAGACGGTGACAAATTATACCCCAACAGCACCGCCTTGTTACAGAACCACATTTTCATGAAGGCTTAACAACTAAGTACAACTGGAACCATGCTGCTTAATCATCACATAAACCACTGTCACCACTTTTGAACTTGAGCAGCATATTCACATAAGCTACAGTAGCCTATACGGCAAGTTTCATCACAATATCTCATTCCTAACTGAAGTTATTGTCTAGAAAAAGATTTTCTGTTTTAAGTATGTGACCTTGACTGTGACCTTGACCCCACTTTCAAACTTGAGCGGCATATTTATGTAAACTACCAATACAGCAAGTTTCATCAAAATATCTCATTTTTAACTTAAGCAGTCATCTGGAAACTAAAAAGGGACCGACCGGCAGACAGACAGACAAGTTTGAACACTTGTACTCCCAAACTTTGTTGGGTAGGGGTATAATTATTTGTCAATGGAAGTCATTCAATGGTGAAGTTGTTCAATAGGATATACAATGTAAATGTATAAACTGAACTGTAAAATATGGCATCTGAGCATAAGGGTATAGCTGGAACAAATTAACATGGTCCTCAACCTTAATTCATGAATATATTTAAAAGCTTATTGCACAGAATATACATATATCAATGTCAGCAGGGATTTAGATTAGTGATTATAGTAGGCATTCATAATGTTCTCTGCACATTAATTAACAGACAGAATTAAATTGTAGACTAGAAATCAACTAATAAATCATGCTGAAAGAGGGGGTTGAGGACTAAATCAGTTTGTTTGTACTATAGTTCATTAAAATGGTCTAAATAAAACCTTTGTTTAAACCAAACTTATTAATAGTCATTATGTGACAGTTTTGAACCAATTCTGTTTCTTAAACAAATTATCAAAATCCAGCTGAGACTGGTGCTTAAAAAGTTTAGTCAGTTTGAATCATCTTATTAAAAGTTTCACTCAGATATAAACTTTTCATTAAGGTAATTGTAAACACTATGTAAAATAATGGATGAACTTTTTCTTGTGAAATTCAGTCACTAGTTCTTGAATAGATATGTAGTATGCACTAGAATGGTGATCAAGTGTCCATGATCCATGTAGCCAAGAAGATATATCAAACTGAAAATCCGTTTTCGTGTATGATTTGGAAGCCTTTAATCTGGAAAACAAAAATAAAAGGAAATTAAAACCTTGATAAAATAGAAACATACAATTCAAACTTACCTTTCCAAACAATGATTAATTAAAAGTCATTGTTTTTTCAGGGAGGTCATAATTATAGCCATCACAGTTACTGAGTTAGACATGTATTATTTCTTATATACATCTCATTAAAATTAAGAAGTCCCATGTTTGTCAATGAGTTTGTTCCAAAGAAGCATAGGACATCATAATTTTATGAGGTGAAGTTAAAACTAAGAAGACCAACCATGTTACAGTAAAGTGAAAGGTTCAAAATGTTTGTTGAAGTAGAATGATAACAATCTTAGTCATGGATCTTTTGACAAAAGTGCTGTACATTTCAATTTATAAATCCAAATTGAAGAAAGAAACAGATTTTATGCAGACTACTAACATGGATTCTAAACTAAGTTTAGTATTAATTATATATTATACATATAAATGTACCTGTATTCTGTCACAGAACATTTTCAAGTGCTAGTCTAGTATCCTCAATCATAATCAGGACAGATACATGTACTTTGTAGTTCCAACTTCTGAAAATGAAAGTAAACAGACTCTGCAATGGTGTATGTTTAGATGAAATAAACAGAATAACAATAAATCATGAAAAGAACATCAGAACAGTAATAAACAGACCATAGCATAAGTGATTTTACAATATTGCAGCTGACATTACAAATGGTTGTTGGTGCTCCTTAGCAATATGTGTTCATAAATTCAGCATAATACTTGACCAATAATTATCTGTGTTGTAGTTGTTTGAACAGAACCAAACCATTCATTGAGATAGAGTGTAAATATATAGACTAGTATGTATACAGTTGAACCTCTATCAGTAGCCACTTGTATTAAACAGTCACCCACTTTGAGCAGTCATACATTATTGGAAAATATGTTTTTATCATAAACAAATAATTATGGCTGGGATGTTTTGTTTCAAATAATATTCATATACTAATGCAGATCTAGTAATAGTATGGCATATATGATTTGCATAATTATTTAAACACAACATAAAGTCATAAACAAAGGGCACTTACCAGATAGATTGATCTGTTTGATGTATTTCACATCAGCATATTTCAGCACACAGGTTGGGAACTATAAACTGAAAGAAAGGAAACTACATTGTATTTGCCAGGTAAAAGCATGCTTGTATTCCTGATAATATTCATGGATCCAATGTTGCAAACAAATGAAGCAAACACTTAATGCACAGCATACTTTTAAAGTAAATATTATACATACTAGCGTATTAATAGTGAAGCCTGGTACGTGTAAACAGAGCTTTCCACAAGCCCCGGCGGTCAGCGATTTAAATGACTCCTCAGAGATTCACCACCGGCTCTTTTTCTCAAACTGAACCTGACTTTGACTAGTTCAATTTTTAAAATAAGAAGAAATTAATGATGGAATGACATGTAAACAAACAAACAAATATTCATATGAAGTTTGATGACAATAGCACAATTACTTTTTAAGTTGCGGATGGCATTTATAAGAAAATGTTCTTCAAATTTCAAGGGCAACAACTCTGCCAATGTTATTGGTCAAATCGGAATGAAATGTATAGCTACACAACAACACATCCTAAGTAATATTGATCAATTCCTATGAAGTTCAATGACTGTAGCAATTACATTTCAAGTTACAGACAGCACAACATTTTGTGATGGAAGGACAATTAAATACATACATGACCCGACATTATTTGGTGGGGGGTGGGATAAAACTTCATGCCAGGAACCCTTACAAGTATGGTATGGAAGATAACTTATTGTTTAAGGGGTTTAAATGATAACAAAAACTATTAGACAAATAGAAAGATCTACCTGAAAACTTCCATTGGCAGTGCAATATCCCAACTTCCAACTGAGGCATGTCTTGAACTATCATGCCAGTTTCAGTGCAGCTGTACCAAGTAAAGCCCACCTTGTATCTCTTCTTCTATGTTCATTTTGTTGTTTAAGATGGTCAACCAACATTTATTAACACTCTGGACCGTTACAATTAGATAAAACACGAGTTCGTTCATTTATGTCTCTGACACCTACACTGTTTTCAGTCGTCTGTCAAAAAATCCGTCCCAGAAATGGCCCTTTCTCAGTGAAAATCACAGTAATATACAATATAACATCGGCAAAAGTTATTCTCTGATGGTTCCTGTCTTAATCTTGATCAAAACACATTGCTGCCATCCTATTAATACTGTAAATCCAAAGAATAGTTTGACTTTTTGAACCAACAGTCACATGTCCGCCATTTTTAATTGAAGAGCTGTTTTCGCAAGGGAGAGCACTCGGGTCATCAATTTAGGCAAGAGACCAACAAATTACAGCATTTTTTTTCAAAATTGTCAATTTTCTGGCTGGAGTTGTAGATTTGTTTTTAGAGTGCCCACAAATGTTTTTCTTTATACTTGTAGACTAACTTTATGCCCATACACCTATATTAATGGCTATATTGAGTAATGCTGCGATTATTGTATACATGCAGGTAAAAAAGACCACAAAATCATGTTTTTTGCCTCAAAACCTCGAGTTTAACAGGCTCTAAAAAAAATACTAAAGTATATATTTGTTTTCTTTTGCTATCAGTTGTTAGGTAATTTATTTCAATTTATTATTATAACTTAAAATATTTGTTGTCATAGCAATTGTTGGAAAAATAATTAATATTTCGAGAACAGGTCTCTTTTTCACGTTTTTTCACATTTCCCCAACTTTAAGACCAGTTGCTATGGAAACGGAGAGGAATTTCAAGAAACGGAAAAAATTTGAAATTAAAATATGGGGTCGGTGTACACAACTAACACATTTTTATCAAAATCTGTGAGATTGCGTGGCCAAAAAAATTTGGTGCTCTCAGAGAACTGCTCTTAAGCACCAGCTATACATTAGTTTAAACAGTACTTATTTCCACATATTGTTTACAACATGTGTATATCAAGTACATAAGCTGTCAGATTGGAAAACAAGTTTGCATCAAATATAATCCCATTCAAATACAGTTGGAGGCCCTCATATGCCGGCCATATTTCAGCAGAACGCTGACTGGCAAATAAAGTCTAAAACGCTATGCTCGGCCACAAATTTTACACCAATACAACCATCTAATCACTATTTTGTTTGTATTTCTTTTTTCTGAACAATTTTTGATGATCTGTTTAATGATGTTTATTGCAGCAGATCATAACTATTCAACACAGAGTTAACTTGTGTCATGACTGTCTATTGCATAAAGGTACATGTTCATTTTTATGTCTATAAAACCATTCACAAGTCTGTTTCAACTGTCATTAGCACAACCCCCTACACCAAACTCAGTTCAAACATTGTTTTATTGTTAAAATTCAGCTGATGAACTTTCAAATGACCATAACTTAGTCAATTCTTTGAATTTTTCACCAAATAACCAGATTATTCTGGAATTGTAGGATCCCTGTTTCATACCTCTCAGTATATGCTGACAATGCAGTTCTAGCACCGGACTTTTTAACAGCCAATGGTAAGAGATTGATAGCTATACCGCCCTCAGCTTCATCATCTAAACCAAACTGACACGATATAGGTATGTTACCACTCCTGAAATATCAAATCTACAAGTTAGAGATGTTGTCAAAACATGCTGCTGGCTTAGAATGAGAAGGTCGTAATGATAGTTACAATCTTATAAGACTCGTGAGGCGCTTCGTATATAGAGGATATTACATGAGTGTCTTTCCATATTTAATTTATTAAACGAATTGTATAAAATAATAAAATGTGAGGCTCTGCCAAGCATTTTATCGATTTTTGCATCGAGTTTAATAAATTCAATGTGGAAAGTCACAAATGTAATGTTCTTTTTTATCACATGTTAGCCTTTTCCGGCCGAAACATAAAAAAGCTACTTATTTTTCACTATAATAAACGCGCAACTTTGACGACGTAGCCTATCCTTTGAATGACGTCGCATGATAGCTTTATTACACTAGTGTATTATCAAAAACAAACAAGTAATTAAGAATTGCAAGCAATACAGAAGTCCCCTACCGGTTTGAGGCCATTTTCAATGTTTCTGTTGCCATAGCAACCACAATTTTTGTCAGAATCAAAATATTTTTAGATGTGCATAATCCCTTTATTGGCCCCTATCCACATATCAGGTTTCATAAACCTAGCTTTGAAACTGCTTGAGTTATGGCAGGATCCAGATTTGGGCATATTTTCACTCTTTCTGTTGCCATAGCAACCACAATTTTTGTTAGAATCAAAATATTTTTAGATATGCATAATCCCCTTATTGCCCCCTATCTACATACCATGTTTCATAAACCTAGCTTGGAAACTGTTTGAGTTATGTCAGGATCCAGATTGTTTGACGGACGGACGGACGGACGGACGGACGGACGGACTGACTGACTGACTGACTGACGGACGGACGGACGGACGGACGGACGGACGGACGGACGGACGGACGGACGGACGGACGGACGGACGGACGGACGGACGGACGTACTCATGAGACGGTATTAATGGGGTTTTCTTTTGTTCTTTCTTTTGTTTGGTTGCAACCCACAAGTAGCATTTTGCACCCCACAAGTGACGGAATGAATGGAATCTAAAAATAGCCTATTGTTCCACACCCCACAACTACCGGTGCATTCGTACGGACGGACTGACGGACGGACGGACGGCAAACCTATAGTCCCCTCCGGTCAAAAACCGGTAGGGGACTAATAATGGCTTTATTAATCTACTGGCCATGACCAATCTCTTCTAGGCTTTCAAGGAGTTTTTATTGCTAATCTGGAATCATGTGGTCTATCCATGTACCAACAGACCAAGTCAAATGTCAAATGGAGGGTGACACAACAGCACTCAACACTTGTCAAACAAAGATCAACTTTGGAGTCCTGTGAGTTATTATTTTATTTATTTTCTGCTGGAACATTTTCCTCAGGCCATTGCGACAATTTAACATCTGAAATAAAGTTACAAATCACAGTCTGATAATTACTGACATTCATCTGTTCACCTAACTGTACATTTAACCACCTCTCAATTAGTCACTTGTACACCTAGGTAAAGTCACAGGCATAAAAATCATATCACACAATACTGAGTTTGACATCCCAATTTTTCTGTCTTATCACTATATGTTTTTTTATAGTGAACAAGACTGCGTTCAATAAACGCTTATGCCCCCTGTGGAAGCCTTGTCCAAAATTAGGTTAAGGTGAAGGTCAAAATGGGGTCAGGTGAAACAGGCATGTGGAGAGTGTTCATATACATCATCCATGCAAGTATGGAAGCTTTGTTGCAAGCCATATTGATGCTAGAAGAAACGGTCAATTTGGGTTAACTGGACAGACGAACGAACGGACGAACGAACGAACGGACAGGTGAATCACTATATGCCTCCCGATCTATCGATACGGGGGCATAAAAACTGTGAATAGACTGAATAATCGGGGATGTCAAAACTCTGCATTTTGTGATGTAATTTTCTTAGGCCTGAGGAAAGGTGGAGAATAGTGGGTTATTCTTGCTCGAAGAATATAAGCATTGACATATTCATTTGTCTGAAACATTCTAGAAACTTTAGAAGTCTGTAACACATTCAAGGTTCAACAAATATATAATTGCTTGAATCAATAGAAAGGTGCTCACTCTTTTGGCATATCATCTTCGATGTCCACTACAAAGGAATCTTGGAAGTCAAGGGTTAAATTTTCACTGATCCAATTCTGCAAACAGATAATCAAAACTGTTTAACAAGACATCATGAAAACTCCATGAAAACCAGGCCTCGATCTCCCGAAACATCTCATTCTGAGCTAAATCTCATCTCAAATACTGTCAGATATGTCTTTTAGTTAATTCCCATAGGAGTCTGGAATCAAAATTGGCATCACAACTAGAATTATCACTGTCGTGAACAGGTCCCCGTGGTAGCATGTCGTAAGAGGGGGGAGGGGAGGAGTGTAGAAGTTAGGGGTGACTATTGAGTCCAATTTTGACTATTGCAATACTATTGCTATTGCTGAAAGTACTATTGCCATACTATTGTATTGATGGAAACTATTGCGATACTATTGCAATAGTTATTGCCAAGATTTGAAAACCAGAGATTAATTTGTAAATGCAAATTTGCACAGTGTAAGATATCACTTTGTTGTACAACATACAAATCTAACATTTGTGGAAATGATTTAAAAAGAATTTGACTGAAATAGATTAATAAAATTAAGGCGATATTGGTCCATTGTGGCTGTTTTGATGTGTGTGGTTATTTACAATTAGTTTTTTTAACGAAAATGGAAGTTGTTTTAAATCAATAATAAACTTTATTTATGAAAAGGAAACTATCGTAACTATCGATAGTTGAGCTAACTATCATAAATAGTTATTGGATCGAGACTTTTACTATCGATCCATACTATCGGGACACTCGGAATCGCAATGCATCGATATTTCGATGCATCGGCTCACCCCTAGTAGAAGTATAGTGGGGTTGCATAATTATCAGCGCTATAAGTTTCTGTACTCAGACACAATAACAAAGTCATATCTCAAACTTTCATGTGTTGATGCCTGAAATAAAGTAATTCACTCCCTTCTAAAATTCAATAAAAGTTGTTTGACTAGCGCAGGTTTAATTTCCTACATAGAAGCCATGATGACATTGACTTTTATAAAGTTTGGAAATATCTTTGACAGATTAAAATTGCACACTGAATTCATGAAATCATGACATTGGTTTCATTGACATTGCCCTGTTCCTGATCGGCCAATATTGTTTGCAAGATGGAAATACACAAAACAGAACTACATTAATCTGTTTGTTTTGTGTGCAAGTGTTAAGGGGAATCAGTCAAAAATTATTAAAGTTTTAAAGAGTTGTCGCCCTTTGCTAAAAATGTGTATATTGTTTTTGCTCCACATACATGTACTTATTGTCGTAGTCAATAGAAATAAGTATAGCAAGTTTCATTTGAATATCTTGAACCATTTTTAACTTTGACCAATGTTATAGTTTTTGAAGCTGAAAAGGGGCATAAGTCAACATTTATCAAAGCTAGAGTTGTTGCCCTTTGCTAAAGATAAGCGTATTATCACTGGCAATAATTATAGCAAGTTTCATTTGAATATCTACTATCGTTGTGAAGTTATGAAGAAAAGATGAAAAATGAGTAAATTTGAATTTAACAAAGGGCCATAATTCTTCCAATATTGTAGCTAGAGTAATGTAACTTGTCATAAAATAGTGTTTTGTTGTTGTGAGCTTATGTTTAAAATCTCAAGTTGATATCTTCAATGGTTTTCAAGTTATCAAGAAACAAGACTGCGTTCAATAAACGCTTATGCCCCCTGTGGAAGCCTTGTCCATAAATAAGTCTAAGTCCAAAATTAGGTCAAGGTGAAGGTCAAAATGGGGTCAGGTGATACAGGTGTGTGGAGAGTGTTCATATACAACATCCATGCAAGTTTGGAAGCTTTGTAGCAAGCCATAATGATGCTAGAAGAAACGGTCAATTTGGGTTAACCAGGACGGACGGACGGACGAACGGACGGACAGGTGAATCACTATATGCCTCCCGATCTATTGATACGGGGGCATTAAAAAGCTGAAAATTGATGAAAATTTGAATTTTACAAAGGGCCATAACTCTTCCAATATTGTAGCGAGAGTTATATAACCTGCCATAAAATAGCGTACTGTTGTTGTGAGCTTATGTTTGAAGTTCGAAGTCAATAACTATAATGGTTTTCAAGTTATTAAGAAAAAACTTGAAAAATGTGGACGGACGGACAGACAGACAGGGTGATTACTATAGGGCAAGCAAAAAATTTTTTGCGGGCCCTAATTAACAAAAATATTATTCTGAGTTTATCAGTCTAAATTTTTTGAGCTCAAACAGTATCAGGGGTGTCGACAGGGCCAAATTAAAAACAAGAAATATCACTGAATGTGATGAAAACCCCCAGAAACTGCTTGACACAGTCACTTAAATGTGCTTTGACAAACAACTAGACTTAGTAATGATCATTTATGCAAACGTTCATTGAAATCAAACCAATGGTAACAAAGGAAAAATTCATAAGTGTAAAAAAACAAAGGGCCATAACTCCCTTAAAATTAATCCTATTAATGATAGTCGAGGATACGCACAACTAGACTTAGTACTGACCATTCATGCAAAGTTTCGTTGAAATCCAACAATTAATAACAGAGAAATAGCGCAGACAAAATTTATTAGTGTAAAAAAGGGCCAAAACTCCCTTAAAATTTATCGGAGCAATGTGTGCCGAGGATATGCACAACTAGACTTGGTACTGATCATTCATGCAAAGTTTCATTGAAATTCGACTATTAATAACAGAGAAATAGTGCAGACAAAATTTATAAGTGTAAAAAAATAAAGGGCCATAACTCCCTTAAAATTTATCCGAGCAATGTGTACCGAGTATGTGCACAACTAGACTTGGTACTGATCATTTATGCAAAGTTTCATTGAAATTCGACCATTAATAACAGAGAAATAGCGCGGACAAAATTTATAAGTGTAAAAAAACAAAGGGCCATAACTCCCTTAAAATTCATCAGACCAATGTGTGCCGAGGATATGCACAACTAGACTTGGTACTGATCATTCATGAAAAGTTTCATTGAAATCCAACCATTGGTAACAGAGAAATAGAGCGGACAAAATTTTTAAGTGTAAAAAAACAAAGGGCCATAACTCCCTTAAAATTAATCCTATTAATGATAGTCGAGGATATGCACAACTAGACTTAGTACTGACCATTCATGCAAAGTTTCGTTGAAATCCGACCATTAATAACAGAGAAATAGCGCAGACAAAATTTATAAGTGTAAAAAAGGGCCATAACTCCCTTAAAATTTATCCGAGCAATGTGTGCCAAGAATATGCACAACTAGACTTGGTACTGATCATTCATGCAAAGTTTCATTGAAATTCGACTATTAATAACAGAGAAATAGCGCAGACAAAATTTATAAGTGTAAAAAAATAAAGGGCCATAACTCCCTTAAAATTCATCAGACCAATGTGTGCCGAGGATATGCACAACTAGACTTGGTACTGATCATTCATGAAAAGTTTCATTGAAATCCAACCATAGGTAACAGAGAAATAGCGCGGACAAAATTTTTAAGTGTAAAAAAACAAAGGGCCATAACTCCCTTAAAATTTATCCGACCGGCTTATGCTGACGATATGCACAACTAGACTTGGTACTGATCAATCATGCAATGTTTTGATGAAATCCGACCAATGGTTACAGAGAAATAGCGCGGACAAAATTATATGGACCAACCAACCAACCATCCTCAAGCATGACTCCAATATAGCCCCCATATGCTATGTATCTGGGGGTATAATAAGGAAAATCATATGCCGCAAGTGGTTAACCACATTTGCCAAACAAGAGGCCTTCAATGACATTGTTTTCATAATTGACTCAGTTTGTGTTAAAGAAAATCCTTCAGAGCAGATTAAATTTACCATAACTTTGCTATTTCTTGGGATATTTTCATCAAGTAACTTTTATTTTGGTCAGAAGCCACTGCTCTTTTGAGAATGATAAATCCGGAAAATTGACACCGCTGCTGAGTATATTTTTCTCAAATTCAGACTCTTATTTGAGCAAAATCTCAACTTGAGATAAGATTTATACATAGGATGCTTGGGGAGATCGGAGCCTGGTTTCCACGACAGTCAAATATAATTTGGCACCAACAAATACATTGTCAATGTGGATAGGTAACAGTGGCCTTGATCTTGACACCAGGCAATGTTCTATCTTAAGCAGTACAGTAAAACCTCGGTAATACGAGCAGTAATTACTCGAGCAACCGGCCTAATTCGAGCAAATTTCAAAGTCCCGACGAATTTGCTGTATATTGTACATTAATTTATCCCTCTAACTCGAGTAAAGTTATTACGAGCATCCGGTCTAATTCCAGCGCAGGTTCGGTCCAATCAACAATTTTCAACGATAATTAATTACCTTATCTCGAGGCAATCATCTGAGCGAAATTTCACACCTCCAAAAATGTCATACTAAATTTTGTTACGGTCCGTATTTTTCACACATCGTGATAATCACATGTTATGACAATAGCGTAATCCCTAACACTTAAATTGATTTCCGTATTTTCGATTCGTTACATTAAACACGAAGTAGAAGATATTTAATTAATGAGCGTGATTTAAACATTGGGAACTTTTACACATACAAGAACTAGAATTATTAAATGCAACATCGTTGCTTCGAACGTACTGACTCGCACGGACTTTTAATTATCGTAAGATACAATGACGTACATGTAGAATCTTAAATATTTAGGCTCCATTCGTTATAACTCTGCAAGTCAAAATCATTTCAAAACTTTTTCATATCCCGTATTTCATGAAAACCTGCGAATGTAGGCTTACGTACAGTGCAATTTCATGTGTCCGATACTGAATAAGTGAAGTAAATCAAGTCCGCGATTAAATCCAATTCTTATCGAACAACCCTGAAGAATAAAAAATTTGTCGACTTTGTAAAGTAGCAAATTAAATGTCAATTTAATCTACACTATGCGCAGATTGGCGAATTTATACCGCAGTATGGAACTCTGGCGTAACACTACTCCCAACTGTACCGGCAATTTCTTTGATGTGCGGCGCGTTTGAAGTCAGTCGAAAGACCGCCGCGTTTGAGGTCTCCAAATTGTCGCGCGCGTTTCAATTGGAAACCACAGGGATATAACTCATTCAGCTAAACATCATGTCCTAAATAAATTATCATAGATAATATAGTGCATGTTTTTTACTCAATGAGCCGTATCCCTGTGCTGAAAACTGGATCGACTTTGCATCCGGGTTTTATTTTATCACGTGTGATTTTTGTGCGTGGGTGTTTGTTCAAACATGTAGGATCTATCGTGCGCTTTGGGTAATGTTATCTTTTTGCCGATGCGAACTTTTATTACAACCGTTCAATGGAGTTTGATATTTAATGTTAAAGGATTCATTACGACTTACATATGCAATTTGTTGAATTCGGCAAATGTCCACACGATTCAAATTGCGTATAGACTTGATAAACAATGACAATATTCGTAGATACAACCAAATATATGTAGCATACGTGTTTTCATTATAAACACAGTTACACTTACTTAGTCATAACAACAATTCATCATAGACTTCGGATATTTTGAGCACCTGGCTTAACTCGAGCATTTGGCTTGTCCTGATGGGTCCTCGAGATAACGAGGTTTTACTGTATTTATATAAGTCTTACACAGCAATATTAGGTGAATAGGAAAGCAATTTCTTTCTTAATTATAATTTTGCTACTAAAACAACATTTCCATTTATTAGGGACTATTTTCATGAAAATTTGACAATGTATTATAAATAAATTATAAATTCTATTGGGTAACAAAATTAGTGATGTTGATCACACTTACCTCCACTTTTTGTTGAATCTTTCCCTGTGAGAGGACGGTAGATAATTCATCCATGAAGAGAGCATAAGCTTCGGGTGACTTACAGCTACTTGATCTGATCAGTGTTAGTAGGCTGATCACTTGTTTATACAGATCCTCTGATAGTTCCTCCGGAGTACACGAATTCTCAGCGCTATCAATACTAAAATAAAATGACACAAGATATTTGTAAAATGTGTATGCTTCACCCAAAGGCAGCTGTATGCCTCCCCCAAAGGCAACTGTATGCAAAAGTCCTAGGTAACACAGTACCCCTATGTCCAACTGTTCTTAGATAGTCAATCAAGAGTGTGCCAAAGCTTATGACGAACACTTGTATAGACATACTAAGATGATCATATGCTAGTAAGCATTTTGTGTGAATGATAGAAACCATTAGATATTCAGAATGAATCAAAAGATAGCAAATCAATTGATATAATTCTTCAAACATGGCTGATTTAAGCAAGGATTGGCTAATTTCATGGCTTATTTAAATATTTATTGCACACTTAGTGGCCGTAACTGAACAATATTTCCAGCATGGGTTTATGGCACTGCTAGACTGCAGATTATGTGATAAACCACCATCTTTATCTTAGAAATTCAAACCATTGTTAACTTACCTGCTTTGAGCAATACAGCTGACTGTTAACTTACCTGCTTTGAGCAATACAGCCGACTGTTAACTTACCTGCTTTGAGCAATACAGCCAACTGTTAACTTACCTTCTTTGAGCAATACAGCCAACTGTTAACTTACCTGCTTTGAGCAATACAGCCAACTGTTAACTTACCTGCTTTGAGCAATACAGCTGACTATCATTACAGCTCCAATCACACCCATTCTCTTATACCTGAAAACAAGGTTATCAACACATTGAGGCAGTGAATACTGTAAATCACTTTATATCCGCGTGAGCTTCATTTCGCGATTTTCAATTTTGAACTAAATGCGAATTAATATTTGGGATCCTCGGTCATGAATTCACGATCGAGGATCTCAAATATTGAATTCACGAGAGTATCACAATCTTAAAATTCACAAAAAGGTAAGGATAAATTTTATTTTATAAATATTGTTATAATGGGCTCAGCTGGTTAGATTTTAGCACAACTTGCCCAAGAACAGTGTGCATGTTGATGCAGATGACACAACTTATTATTTGGCTGGTGCCAGTGTCAGTCAGCAATAGTTTTAAGCATTTGGGGATCAAATCTGTTGATTGATCATAATGTTTGTCATCAGTATCACATCAACAGACTACTGTTTTATATAATCAATTATAATGCAAAGTTTACAACCTAGTGTTCATCAAATATGTACACAATATTATACACAAACACTTGAGATGTTTGTAAAACACATAATTATGCCCTCATTGCAGCCAAATGGTCAGAAATGGCAAACAGTGACCTTCACCTTTGACGTCAAAATAAATAGGGGTCATCTACTGTTGATGAACAACCTCCATGTAAAGTTTGAAGATCCTAGGGCAAAGCGTTCTTGAGTTATTGGATGGAAACCATTTTGTCTACCGACATACTGACGCACATGTGCAACTATACCCCCTCATCAAAGATGGGGAGAATAATAATTACAGAGATACTATAAGATATGGTTGTATGCTTACTTTGGACAATTATTTGACAACTGCTTCCTTATCACAATGTGTAAATCATCCTAAAATATACGAAAACAAAACTCAGTAAAATCCAGGTTAATAAAACATGACCCATAACTATACTGAAACTGGATTCCAGCAAACCAAGACCTATATCTATGCTGAAACTGGATTCCAGCAAATCAAGGCCTATATCTATGCTGAAACTGGATTCCAGCAAAACAAGGCCTATATCTATGCTGAAACTGGATTCCAGCAAAACAAGACCCATAACTATGCTGAAACTGGATTCCAGCAAACCAAGGCCTATATCTATGCTGAAACTGGATTCCAGCAAACCAAAGCCTATATCTATGCTGAAACTGGATTCCAGCAAACCAAGGTCTATATCTATGCTGAAACTGGATTCCAGCAAACCAAGGCCTATATCTATGCTGAAACTGGATTCCAGCAAACCAAGGCCCATCACAAGCAGGGCTTTTTTTCCCTGAATTGTGAAGAGGCCCAAGCCCTTCTGTTTTGTGAAAAGTAAGCGCGAAAAATCCTATAATTGTGAAAAAGAAAGCGCGGTAACTTTTCCAATTGTGAAAAACTATGAGCACAATACATCACCAAATTGTCACATAAAAGCACACAGAAATAACTATTTTTAATGTGTGTAACTTCATATTATTACCCTCTTGTCCCAGACACACATATTTCATATATCAATTCCATTAGTAGGAAATAGCATACGGAACTTTAATCCCTATTACTCAAAAAATCTGGCATTGAATGGTAGATCTCCAAACATGCCTCTAGATAAACTTAAAGTGTGGTTAATTTTATTAAAGGAACCAATCAGAACCAATCATCACTTATTTTACCCGCCGATCTCAACATTTAATTAAAATATTCAAGATTTTTACAAAGGTGCGAAGTACCGAGTACGAATTGTATCGAGTACGAAACGTACCGTATCGCCACATTGTTTTGGATATACCTGTCACGATAAAGTCTGTTTACATTCGTTCGCTAATGGCCGAAAATAATTTTAGTGTATTTTTTCACGTTCAGTTGATGTTTTATACAATAATAAAGCGATGTCACCTTTGTTTGACGAATTAGATGTACGAAAATGATTGTCTGTAATATGTTTGGTATGTTGGTTACTTTGTGAAGAGGCCGATTTTGTAATAAACAGACGCTGTTTCTGTTGTGATAGACGCCGTTAGACAATTGTGAATGTAGCCGATACGAATTTGTGAAGCAGCCGATATTCGGCCCCTAATACAGAGTGAAAAAAGCCCTGACAAGTATAACAAATACCCATTAACACAACATTACATGCCCAGAAACATTTCTGTAAAGTTTCATGAACATAGCTAATTTAATAAAGGCAATACACATTGCACAAAATAAGAGAAGACTGGCTGACATAATTTGCCAATCTTTGGAAAATCATCGCGTTATATAGAGATTTTTTTCTTTTTGAATGAACATGAGCTAATCATCAATAAAGGTAGTCTCCCTAGATGAAGCCGTTGCTACCAGTTATCTAGATTTTGAAATTGAGACATGATGCAACACTATTCCTTCAAGACAAATGACAGCAAAACTTTTGTAAGAGGTTCACCCAACAAGTATTTCTGTTAAATTATTTTCAAATCTGGCCAGTGGTAGATTTTTTATGATTTTTTTAAGTTTTTCCAATTGGTTGCCATGGCAATCAGACTTTTTATAGATTTCAATTCTTTCAGCTATTTTTACAAAGGATCACCAAAGGAACAATGTTAATATAACATAATAAAATGCAACCAGTACTTTTAGAAGAAGATTTTTAAAGACTTTTAATACTATGGGGAAATAGAGCCCCACCCACTGGCGGCCATGTTTTTTGACAAATCACGATAAAAATATCAATTTTGTAAGAGGGTCACCCAACAACTATTTCTGTGAAATTATTTTGAAAAAAAATTCTAATTAGTTGCCATAGCAACCAGAGTTATTTATAGATCAGAAAAAGAACTTGACGGGTATCGTCCTAGTATGCTAGTTCACATTTATTTCAAGTTTCTTGAAATTCTACCTACTAGTTACAGAGAAATGGCTGCAGACAGACTGACGGAATGACTGACGTTCTAACAAAACGGTATTTATGTGGTTACAATATGGAATGAAGAGTAGTTATGTGTCTAATTTTAGACACATAAAAGAAAATTTAGCCACGTAAAAGAAAATTCTACTTTCGTTTTAACTATTTTCAACTGGTTCGTCCATAAAAAGTAGCCACATAAGTACCTGTTTGTGGACACAGACTGACTGATGGACGGACAACGTCATTTCAATACCCCCTACCGATTTCAACGGCGGGGGATAAAAACTTGATGTAAATTGGATTTTAGGGGAAAACTGCATGATTTTAAAGAATTTTCCTGAAAGGAAGCCACCAGTAAACAGCCCCTGTAGAAGGAAAAAAGCCCTGAATGAGTAGTAGTGAACAATAGTCAAAGCATACCTGAATCAAGCCACTTTCCTGAGGATTCTTGAAAGCTAGAGCACTCAACATGAAGTAGAGTTTCCTTATCTGACACACAGATAGATTATCCAAATAATCTAAAACACTCTGAAAGTATTCAACATTTTACTGTTGTTTTATTACAATTTGTTGCCTATTTTAGCTTTCATTATGCAAAATTATGAATTTACATGGTGATAATCATGCTTTTATATGTATTTATGCATTCTGATCAATATTTCATGTTTTTCGAAGTTGGTGAAATCATATTTTATACAAAATTAAACAACATGATCACATCAGTTCAACTTACAACAAGATAACTATGATGGCCCTTTTCGCTCACCTGATAGAAATGGAGCATTTAAATCATGGTTACAATGACTTTAAATAATTTGTCTGTGACTAACTGTACAGTTTTCCCTTTACAACACATAAGAAACAAGACTGCGTTCAATAAACGCTTATGCCCCCTGTGGAAGCCTTGTCCATAAATAAGTCTAAGTCCAGAATTAGGTCAAGGTGAAGGTCAAAATGGGGTTAGGTGATACTGGCGTGTGGAGAGTGTTCATACACAACATCCATGCAAGTTTGGAAGCTTTGTAGCAAGCCATAATGATGCTAGAAGAAACGGTCAATTTGGGTTAACCAGGACGGACGGACGGACGGACGGACGGACGGACGGACGGACGGACGGACGGACGGACGGACGGACAGGTGAATCACTATATGCCTCCCGATCTATCGATACGGGGGCATAAAAAACTAACTGAGAAACAGACTCAGTTTTGACCCCTGGGCCAGGCCAGTTTCAATTCCTAGATGCACTATATCATATCTATAGACCATGCGATTACAAAAAGTGTTCTTCAAAATGTTTATATATGACTCTGAATGACAGACACAAGCAAAGCAACATGCCCCATTTCAATGAAGTGAGGCATAAAATAGCATGAGAGAAGTACTAAATTTGACAACTTCACTTAATCAGAACCACAAGACTTACCTTAACAATTATGGCAAATGGAGCCATCTTCCTTAAGTGGTTATTGACAAGATAAGCGAGAATATCTAGTGAAGCATCAATCTCGGCCTCGACACCACTGCCAATGTGAGCCACCAAGTTTCCCACAATCTCCTGTAGATAGAAACAATATAGGGATTAGACACTCACTTTACCACAGGACTAGTGAATATCATAATCAAGTATTCCTCATGTGCTCATAGCAACGTATTCTAGCATGACACATACCAAAACAAGTTTTAAGGAAATATTTATTACAAATTAATATCAGACCGTGAGAACATTGCAGTATGCTTTTCCTCTCTAACAACCGTTTCTTCATCAAATATAAACCACTCACATCATGACATTTTCTTTATACTTGTATGTTGTTTGGTTTATTTGGGTTAATCACCGTTCACTTAACCAGTTTTTCTGGACTGTATCAAAACCAGTGCTAATAACTAACTCACTTGGAACTACCAACTTCTCCACATGGTCGCGGTCACTTCAGTGCTAGGTGCTGTCGCCTTTGGGGTCGTGGTTTCGAATCCCACTCTCACCGGGTGAGGGTTCATATACGATTTTTAAATATTTAAAGGATAGCTACTGTCCCAGGCATTCATAAAAGCCAAGTGGCGTGTCTGTCTGCTAGGCAAGTAAGTAGTTAAAATTATCAGAGATAATTCAATATTTCCCACCTTATACCTCATGTACTGTAGTGACAGCAACCATATCAGCATCATTTGAGCAACTTGAGTTGTTTCGGTGGCGCAGTCGGTATGGTTGCGGTCACTTCAGTTGCTAGGCGCTGTCGCCGTTGGGGTCGTGGGTGTTGCAAAGATCGCGAATAGTATCATTACACATGTTGTTAACTTGTTATTTTACTTTGCTCCTTATTGTCTTCTTCTTTAGGTTGCTCCTAAATGTGTATATATGTTCATTGTTCTTCATTGTGACTTTTCTTTGCTCCTGACGCTCCTAACGCTCCTAACGCCCTAATTCTGCCACTGATTTCACATGGTTCATGCTTCCTTTGTGGCGGGAACTTTGGCTATAAAAGCTTTTGTCTCTTATTTTCTTGGGCTCTTCTTATATCAGTTGTTAGCATGATCCATGTTGGATTGTTTTATGATTTTATACAATAGGAATAAATAATTCGATGTAAATTGTTAGTTGTTTAAATCGTTATTAATAAAAATATGGAACATAAAATGGTACAGAGTTTGCAACACTGATTGGCGCCGGAACCCGGGAAGAAGAGCAAAAAGGATTTAAAAGAAAGTTCGTTAAAGTTTAATGGAATTTAAAGGGAAATTCCAATTTGGATTTAAAAGAAAGTTCGTAAAAGTTTCATGGAATTTAAAGGGAAATTCCAAGTTGGATTTAAATGAAAGTGCGTTAAAATTTCATGGAATTTAAAGTGAAATTCCATAGTTGGATTTAAAAGAAAGTTCGTTAAAATTTCATGGAATTTAAAGTGAAATTCCATAGTTGGATTTAAAGAAAGTTCTTTAAAGTTTAATGGAATTTAAAGGGAAAATCCAATTTGGATTTAAAAGAAAGTTCGTAAAAGTTTCATGGAATTTAAAGTGAAATTCCAAGATGGATTTAAATGAAAGTGCGTTAAAATTTCATGGAATTTAAAGTGAAATTCCATAGTTGGATTTAAAAGAAAGTTCGTTAAAATTTCATGGAATTTAAAGTGAAATTCCATGTGGGTTAAAGTTTCGTGGAATTTAAAGTGAAATTCCAAGTTGGATTTAAATGAAAGTGCGTTAAAATTTCATGGAATTTAAAGTGAAATTCCTTAGTTGGATTTAAAAGAAAGTTCGTTAAAATTTCATGGAATTTAAAGTGGAATTCCATAGATGGATTTAAAAGAAAGTTTGTTAAAGTTTAATGGAATTTAAAGGGAAATTCCAATTTGGATTTAAAAGAAAGTTCGTAAAAGTTTCATGGAATTTAAAGGGAAATTCCAAGTTGGATTTAAATGAAAGTGCGTTAAAATTTCATGGAATTTAACGTGAAATTCCATAGTTGGATTTAAAAGAAAGTGCGTTAAAATTTCATGGAATTTAAAGTGAAATTCCATGTGGGTTAATGTTTCGTGGAATTTAAAGTGAAATTCCAAGTTGGTTTTAAAGAAAGTGGGGTAAAGTTTCGTGGTATTCTAAAGTTGGATTTAAAAGGGGAGATATAGTATTAGCGCTTGAAATGGCAAATCTACCTTACTTGAAGGGTGTTCGAACCAGGTATACGAATACCTTGATTAAGGAGATAAGTATGGGTAGAGAATTCTTAGGAGAGGATTTAATTGGTGAAGATACAAACACGTTGTTTGGTAACGTGAATAGATGTATCGGAAAGTTAAAGGCATATGGTGAAAAGTTGCAGGATCAGTCTGCCAAGTTGGCAGAGGCTATTGGGGATAGCGATACGGAATTTACCCAACAAATTATTGCGGAAGACACAGAGGTATGTGAAAACGCTATGGATATGTGTTTATTGCTTCAACAGCTAGAAAGTGAAATTAAGGATCATGAAAAACCAGCTAAAGTTAAATATGAAAAGGTTCAAACACTACCCATGTATGAAGAACTGCAAAGTGTTCGATCACCAAATGAGATTGCAGGAAGATTTTTTTGAACGACAGATGGTCAAGAAAGATGACCGACCATCTTCAGTGAAACTTCCAAAGCTGGAGATATCATCATTTGATGGAAACAAACTGCGCTGGATAGAGTTTTGGGACTCGTTTGAAAGTGCGGTTGATAAGAACACAAGCATATCAAATATTGATAAGTTTAATTACCTGAGAAATAAATTGACTGGAGATGCCAAGAGTTCGATTGATGGTCTTGCACTATCCAATGAAAATTATAAATTGGCGATAGATATCGTGCGTGAAAGATTCGGAAATAAACAAGAAGTAATTGATCTGCACTACAATGCTATGATTGATCTTAATCCTGCCAAAGGCACAACAGAAAGTTTGAGAAATATGGTCGACGAAATTGAAAGGCATCTTAGGAGTCTTGAGGTTTTGAAACAAGATGTAGATCAAGCTATTTTCATCTCAATGATTAGAAAGAAATTACCACAAGAGGTGTTATTACAACTGGAAATTATGAATGGTTCCAATAATAAGTGGACAGTTTATCGTCTCCGTGATAGATTACGTCAGTATATCGTCGCAAGAGAAAAGAGCGATGAAGTGAAGACCATGGACATGTCAACAAACAAGCCTAAAGTAGGAGCCAGCCTATCATTCAGAAAGGAAAGCATATGAAAGATTCGGAAGTGAATCATTGACGACAAACACAAAGGTCAATGCAAAATCAACAGGTAACCAGTGTAGGTTTTGCCATAACAAGCACTGGAGCGACGAATGTCAGAGATACAAGACTATCGAAGACAGACGAAGACAATTAAAAGGAAGCTGCTACAGATGCTTGAACGAGGGACACTACTCATCAGATTGTAGATCTTCAAAGACGTGCGTTTACTGTGGACAGATAAGTGCTCATCACAGAAGCTTATGTCCCAAAAAGTTTCCTAACAAGGCTGTGAACGAAAGTGTAAATTTCGCCGAGGAAGAAGAGCAAAGTGATACACCTGACGATTTACCGTATGAAAATGTGCTCTTGTCGTCAGAAGAAACGGTTCTTATGCAAACAGCATTGGCTGAGATCAAACATCAAAATTCTGCTAGGAATTTAGACGTCCGTTTATTCATGGATACCGGTTCACAAAGGTCCTACATCACGAAACGATTAGCAGACAAATTAGAACTTCAAGAAGATGGTGAACACGAACTCAGATTAGTGACATTTGGTTGTGAACGGACTAAGGTTATCAAAACCAAATTAACAAAGTTGGAAATTAAACTGAATAGTGGGAAATATATGACAGTTTCAGTGAACATCGTTCCAAACATTACTGGGACCATACAGAGAAAGCCAGTGATACTTGCAGATAGGGAACATTTCATAGACCTAACCCAAAATATGAAGCTAGCAGACACTGTACCCCGGAAAAGTGAATCCGGCACAGTAGAATTGCTGATTGGAAATGATTATTATCTTGACTTCCTGTTGTCAGAGAAAATCAAAGTTCAACCAGGCCTGTATTTGTTAGCATCCAAATTGGGTTGGATCCTGACTGGTCGAACACCGACTAATGAAATTGATCACAGTCCCAATGCAGTGAATATGTTTGTCATGACACATGGAAACCAGATCTCAAAAACGAATGTGTTTGCCAGTGTTGATAGTTCCTTACCCAGAAAGCCAGAGTTAGGGGACTTTTGGAATCTCGAAACCTTAGGAATTAAAGGTGGTAATGTTCAGGATAGGGAAGATGAACGTGCAATGGAACGGTTCAGAAATACAATTAAACAGGAAAACGGAAGATACTTTGTAACATGGCCTTGGAAGAATGAAGTTCCTGACCTTCCAGAAAACCGAGGTCTTGCAATGGGACTGTTAAAGCCCTTAGCATCAAAGCTTCAAAGGAAACCAGAATTAATGAGGAAATACAATTGCTATCATTCAGGATCAATTGGAAAAGGGAATAATTGAGAAGGTACATAGAACAAGTGCTGATGGAATTAAACACTACATTCCACACCACGTTGTCATCAGTCCTCAGAAAACTACGACGAAACTTCGTGTAGTATATGACGCATCAGCCAAAACTAAAGTTGAAAATCAAAGTCTAAATGAGTGTTTGTATAGGGGTCCTGTCTTACTTCATGACCTATGTGGAATGCTATTGCGATTCAGACTTCATCCCATTGGTATAGTTGCTGACATTGAGAAGGCCTTCCTACAAGTAGGTTTACAGCAAAGTGAGAGGGACGTAACACGGTTCCTTTGGTCTAAAAACATTGACCAACCTTGGGTAAATGATCAAAATATTCAGGAATTCCGTTTCTGTCGTATCCCTTTCGGTATCATTTCCAGTCCGTTTCTACTTGGTGCGGTGATTGAAAGTCACTTAGATTCTTACCAAACCGAAATAGCAGAGAAACTCAAAACCGATATTTACATGGACAATGTCATAACAGGAACAAAAACTGTTAATGATGCTGTGGATCTTTATCGAGTAGCAAAGTCAATATTCGGTGAAGCTAAGATGAATCTTCGCAAGTGGAAAACTAGTAATACAGAAGTGAACAATGTTATTCCAGATACTGATATCATCAAGGAAGAATGTATGAAGGTGTTGGGTCATCATTGGAATACAGAAAGAGACACACTGAGTGTCAATGAAGTTAAAATTCTCAACGAGGACGTTAAGCTCACCAAGAGGAATGTTCTAAAACAGGTTGCCTCAGTGTTTGATCCTCTCGGTCTTTTCTCACCTGTTACTCTACGAGTTGAAAGAGACTATTTCAGACTGTAATTTACCTTTGTGGCGGGAATGTCGCGAAGATCGCGAATAGTATCATTACACATGTTGTTAACTTGTTATTTTACTTTGCTCCTTATTGTCTTCTTCTTTAGGTTGCTCCTAAATGTGTATATATGTTCATTGTTCTTCATTGTGACTTTTCTTTGCTCCTGACGCTCCTAACGCTCCTAACGCCCTAATTCTGCCACTGATTTCACATGGTTCATGCTTCCTTTGTGGCGGGAACTTTGGCTATAAAAGCTTTTGTCTCTTATTTTCTTGGGCTCTTCTTATATCAGTTGTTAGCATGATCCATGTTGGATTGTTTTATGATTTTATACAATAGGAATAAATAATTCGATGTAAATTCAGTGTTAGTTGTTTAAATCGTTATTAATAAAAATATGGAACATAAAATGGTACAGAGTTTGCAACAGTGGGTTCGAATCCCACTCACACCGGGTGAGGGTTCATGTACGATTTATAAATTTTAAATTTTGATGGAAGTCTATGACCTGGGCGACTGGGAATCAAACATGGATGACCAGATTACAAATCCAGCACAATAAGCACTGGACCACAGCAATGGCTATACTCCTATATATACTACTGTATTCTACTTACCTGCTGGTGGTATGCTTCAAACGCAATAAAATTCTGTTTATACAAAGCTGATCCAAAGTAGGACACAGGTAGTTCTGGTGACCTCAACAATACTTCTGACAAGCTAAGTAATGATTGAAAATATCCCTTTAATACCTGAAATAGTTAATTGAAAATATCCCTTTAATACCTGAAACAGTTAATTGAAAAGATCTCTTGTAATTATCGATTAAAAATACCCCTTTAATGCTAAAAATTATTGATTGAAAATATCCCTTTATTACTTGAAATTATTGATTGAAAATATCCCTTTAATACTTGAAATAATTCATTTAAAATATCCCTTTAACACTTGAAATTATTCAAAATATCCTTTCAGTATATAATTAACTGAAAATATCCCTATAATACTTGAATGTAAATTATTGAGTGCAAAATAACCTTTACACAACTGAAACAAGGTGATTACCATAGGGCACCACAAAAAATATTTTGCGGGGCCCTAACTATTGATTGCAAATATCCCTTTAATACTTGAAATTATTTAATGACAGCATCCCTTTAATAACTAAACTTTCTGACTGACATTATCCCTTTAATGCTAAACGCAAGAGCAAATCAATGAATGTTATACTGTAAACCAATTTACTTTCGCGAATACGAATATTCACGTTTTGCTAATCATTCGCATATTCGCGACTACAAATTTTCGCGTATTTAAGTTTCCCGATTACCAAATTAATGTTTGAGCAATTTCTCAGCGACTTAATTTTGCGAAATTCTACCACTTGCGAACTCTGCAAAAGTTAATTGCGTTAAACAATTTCTCGGTTTACAGTATGTGACAGTCCAGCTGTCTACCATGAACTATACTAGTAGAGAAGGAAGTTTACCTGGGAGTGGACACTGTAGATTTGTTTTAGATAAGCCTCAGTAAAACATCCAGCCCGTATTTTATTTCTCAACAAACTTTCCACCACCTTCTTTCTTGGTGTTCCATGTAATATCAACAACATGAATAGATCTATAACTTTATGTTGAGTAGCTTGCTTCACACCCTCTATAGCCTGCAAATATACCAATCACTGATTTTATGCCACTGTTTACTGAACAGCTTCAACGCGATACATGATGACCATTTAACCTTACATAACCAGTGCTCTTAGGTTTCCCAACCTGTATTATAGCTCATAGAATTCGACCTGATCCTGACCTTTATGCATGAATATATTACAAAGTTCTTGCATTCTATATATAAATTTCTGCGAGCAAAAAGTGCAATATTACATCTTGAGCATCTTTGTGATACTTTCCGCTTATTAAAACATGCAATCGGAATTATAAATATAGACGATATATCATCTGTTAAATCATGCTAATAGAAGTTTGAGAGTCGTGTCAAATTCTACAGACTATACTGAACAAAAAGTTAACAACATGGAAATGTTGGCCAATTTCCTCTAGAATAAATATCCGCCTACAGAAAAAATAAAACAACTTTTGATAGAAGCTTACAAACTAAAAATCCTCTGAATGAGTGCTGCAATTCAATTCTCAACAAAGGGAGATAATTTCAAAACTTGGCCATATAGAGTTATGGTTCTTGGTCACTGCACTTCTCCTAGTTGCCATCTCAATACATACCATGTTATAAGCCAATAACTCAAATAGTTTAAGAGTTATGATCTGGACAAAATATGGAACGGATAGAAGAATGCATACAAATACTATATCCCTTCGCCTAGGGCGAGGGATAAAAAATTAGGGTGTAGGAGTCCCTAGACTCCCAATTGAAAAGCTCAAAGATAAAGCTGAGATTTTACCTTTATGAGAGCATCTCCTACGTGTCTTTGAAACCTTACAGCAGATTTAACTGTCTCCAATATCAATGTTTCACAATCTTCTGTGGTACTTGCATCTCCACAACTCCTGAAACAATGCTATATAATCATGCCATGCATCATATACTGTAAAACTGTTTTATTTTCCCTAATATTCGCAAAATAATTATTCTCGCAAAACTTTCGCAATACAAAGTTGGGAATTGGACATTGTCAATGACGCAAATTCAAAATTCTCGCGAAAAAAAAAATCTTGAAATTTTTGGAAAAATTGAGAAATAAAAGTGACGCGAAAATTAAGTGATTTACAGAATTTAGGTACCAAGTATGTTTTTGTAAATTTTGTTTGTCAAGAAACTGTTTTGAAAACAATAATAAACTATTCTGTTCTGTTATGGTATTAACTTTACAGAATGTTTCAACATTCAAAAACAGTGGAAACTGATCTTGATTTCGACAGACATTCCATTTATAACAAAAAATATAGAACATCATATGGTGACAATGATCAAATGAAATACAATGTCATAATGCTAACATTAAGCCCAGGTTCCACTGAACATTTTTTGCCTCGGCGATGTACTCTCGGCGATGAAAATTAATGAGTAATAATCAGGACATCGGGAACAGGTTCATTGTGGTCCAGGGGAATCTTTGGTGAAGCCATGAGACAATTTGTGATATAGGAAGGAATCGTGATGAATTGGGTGGTATATGAAAATATCGGAAGAACGTCGCCAATGACGAATTCCTCAGTGGGACCTAGGCTTTACACACTAAAAGTATATTACAATCATACCCTTTCCTTTTGCCGCCACTTGCTTTCTTTGCTGTGGATGCGTCAAACTCTAGGTTAGCTCTCAGTTCTGTGACAACCTGAAGTATTATGTATAGGAAGAGTAAGAGAGCTGTAATAACACCATATATGTATTCACCTTATTGTCGCCTGCAACAATGGCCCTCAAAATCAGTACCAATCATCTACTGACTTTGACTTGCCTTCCCTACTGACCTAGGCTCAAGAATTTGTGTGTTAATAGCATGCACTATATACTGTAAACCAATTTACTTTCACAAATACTAACTTTCGCGTTTTGCTGATCGCGAATACGAAGTTTCGCGTTTTTAAGTTTCCCGCAATGACCATATTACTGTTTTCAGCACTTTCGCGGCGATTTAATTTCAAGTAATTCCACCACTTGTGAACTCCGCAATTTAAATAGCGTAAAACAATTTCTAGGTTTACATTATCCGTTGTGGATTGATCTTGTGATGTGTGTCGTCCGTTTGTTAGATCCTTGTCACCTAGCTCTTACTACGGTTTAGCTGACTTTCGGCAGCAGACTTTCGGTGTGAGATGTCATTATTTTGTACTTGCGTTGGGCATTGTCAGTGCCTTTTTACTATAAAGTAGTATTTTTGTAGTTGGTATGTGATGTTTTTATGTTTTCTGTGCCGGGCTGTTTGGGTTGAGTGCAGTCTTCCCTGTCCCTTTTATCTATTATCTTATTGCACAAGAACTTTTTTTTCTGCCGACCAACAAAAACACAGACTCACTCACATGACTGTGCAAACAAATCCCTCCTCATCAAAAATGGAGCGTATAATTAACAGTTAAAAACGTATTAACATTTTAAAACTCACTATCAATTTCTAGATTTACTTACAATTTAGTTTTGAAAGAAAGGAAACTATTTATATGATATCGTTTAACTTCTGCACTTCCATCAGAACAGGCATAACACCAAAGTAAAGTCAACCCCTATATTATTACCTCAACAGCATCCTGGCTTGTTACTGACTGCAATAAAAACTTGACCAGGACAGGTAAATCTTCCAAATCTACAGAGGCCAGGGATTGTAGAACTGAATCACGAATCTAAAATTATTGTAGAAACCCTTTTACTGTGGCATATTCATACTTTACAATTTTACATATTAATATAATTACTAAGATTTGACATGTTAATTATGGACTCACAATCTGCTTATGAATAGAAATGTGAAAGCATGTATACCCAAATTCACAAAATGGGAGTCGAAAAGGCAAATAGAGATGTTTATCAAAAAATATTTCCAATTTTACGAAAACAGATAAGTAGTAATGTGCATTCTGTTGGTTTTAATTGGTGACGGAATATGGCAGAAACTAGATACATTTGCCTATGTAATCAATTTGCAAATAATTTTATATTAGACAATTTTACAGTATCATTCTAATTCTAGTCAACATACCATGTGTACACAATTACATGTTCACATACCTCAGACAGCAATCCTGGTGTAAGGATGAGATTAGACATAGCATCTAATATGGTAACTGTAAGCTGTTGATTCTCTGTCATCAGATCTCTAAAATACACACATTTCATCAAAAACATGTTTTCAAACAACAGATGTATGTCCCCCCTTCTTATAGCCAATATAGTATTTCACACTTCAAACTCGTAAAAAAGAGGGGCAATCTACAAGTCAATAGCATGTTTTAACTAGAGCTCATTGCCTAACCAAGCCGCTTCTAAATTGCACTGTTGTGCGCTTTCCTACGTCTGTGCAACGACATGCTACCAGCGAGCAGTGCTCGCCGATAGCATACGGTTTCTTAACACTTTGCTAGGCAAGCGCTACCTAGCGCTTTCTTGAGCAACAGACAGCTTCTGTAGCTTCGCAGCAGTCTGCTATCCGCGAGCGCTAGCATATAATTTTTCCTCTATATAGCGCTATTTTGAAGCAAGCCGTTTCTTAGCATAGTGTGCCTCCTGGAGACCTTATATACATGCATTAGAAGATAAAAGTTACCTAAGAGCAGTGGCAACTTGAATGTGTTCCGAGTCTTGTACTACATCTGGTAAACATGAGATTATCTCCCTTTGTACATCTTCACACGTGATTGTCACCATTTCTAACAACTTCTCTGTAACTTCCTACACAATCAAACAAGATGGATTCATAAATTTGTCTACCTGTGTTATAGCACAGAAAATTTGACTTAATGAATATGAATGCATGAATTTATTACAATGTTCTTGAATTGAATATATAAATTTCCGCAAGCAAATCGTGCAATATCGGTCCTTAAAATTTGTGTTGGTATTACACCTTGAGCGTCTTCGTGATACGTCCCGCTTATGAAAACATACAACCAGGGTTATAAATAAAGACAATAAATCAGCTGTAAAATTATGCTAATAGAAGGTCGAGGGTCATGTCAAATTCTCTGGAAGATACTTAATCTTATCTTTAAATTACATGTTCAATGAAATCAATTATAATATGATTATAGAACTCTCTATCTCATAGACAGCTAACCTAGATTCATGCACGAAAGTCAGAACTTCTTAATAACTTGAAAGGGAAAATAAAGAAAAATAAAAGCTCCGCGAGTCGCATGTGTCGCCTGACGACATGCACATTTGTCATGGAAAACAATCCACTATTGGGCTACATATCGACTCACAAGAGTTCTCTAGTCATCTGAACTAAAAACGACAAAGTGATGCTCTGGACAAAAAAATGTCACAGCAAGAAACATGCATATCTATCTTGGAGTTATTAATACTTATGGTGACAAAGTTATGCCACGGACAAGAAATGCTTCAATCAAAGGGACAAAAATCAAAAATGGCACAAGGTAGAGTTACGATTCTTGTGTACTGCACTTGGACTTTTGGTAAGAAACATGCATACCAAATTTCAAGTCATTCAACCTCTTGGTGACAAAGTTATCCGCCGGACAAGAAATGCTCAAATTAAATCAATATAAGGGAAATAATTCAAAAACGATGAAAGGCAGAGTTATGGTTCTTGCGCACTCCACTTCGGCTTATTGTAAGAAACATGCATACCAAATCTTGAGTCATTTGAACTTAAGGTGACAAAGTTATGCTCCGGACAAGAAATGCTCTAATAAAATCAATCAAAGGGAAATAATTCAAAAACTATGACAGATAGAGTTATGGTTCTTGCGCACTGCACTTCGGCTTATTGTAAGAAACATGCATACCAAATCTTGAGTCATTTGAACTTAAGGTGACAAAGTTATGCTCCGGACAAAAAATGCTCTAATAAAATCAATCAAAGGGAAATAATTCAAAAACTATGACAGGTAGAGTTATGGTTCTTGTGCACTGCCCTTCAGCTTCAATTCATCCAATCAACACGCTTGTGACATAATTCATTGAAGTGGAAAACAAAGATGACATCACAACAAATAATTTCAGCCTGAAACTGATGGTAAAACGTTCGTTCTTGACGGAAATGAATGATTGATGATAGTTTAAACCTGATTTCAACTTGATTTATATTTCTTCGTATAATTAGTGGCATATTATCGACAGACATTTCAACTCACGACAAGTTTAGTAAGCAAATTCCCCGTAAGGTGTTCCACAGTATGTTTATAGGACCGTCAGACCAAATGTCCGATTAATTCTTTCAACTTTCCACAAGTCTGCAAGGGTCATATATATGTAACATTATGTATCAAGAAAATCAAATTAGAAGTGGGATATTAATTTTAAGAATTAAGTTAACTCATAAAATCCAAGAAAATTGTCCCATAGACAATTATAGAAGGTTCACTAGGAACCTAGTGCGCGATATGTTACCTTAGAATTAACAATATAATCTAGCCATTGGAACTGTGATAGCGTAGTGTATGTATGTTACCTTAGAATTAACAATATAATCTAGCCATTGGAACTGTGATAGCGTAGTGTATGTACGTTACCTTAGAATTAACAATATAATCTAGCCATTGGAACTGTGATAGCAGTAAATGTGGCACGTTCACTTTCTGTCCTTGTTCCAAAATAACACTGCTGTAAATAGATAATACATACATGTATATTATATACTTGTATATCAAACTCACCGTGTATAAACCAAATCACGGTACAACTTATTGGGATATACAATTCAACTTGTATAACTTTATTGTGATTGAAACATCTGGTGATTTCCTATCACTGTACGACTTTTTGCAAGACATTAGACTATACAATTGAACGTGTACTCCTTATTGTGATAACCGGAAGTTGACTCGTTTATACACTGTGAAACTATGAGATATAATTTTAACAAGCCATGAACTTTGACATCAATTTTATAAAAACTTCCGGACCTGAAACAGCAGCCAGTAATTGATTAGTATTCAAGGGCCATAATTCAATGATACAGTACAGGTAAACTGGTAAATAATTACATTTTAAATAATTACAGGAGTGTCAACAGAGTCAAATTAAAAATCCTGAAACTAAAACGCGGTCAACCATATTTGCCAAACAAGAGGCCTTCAACTACATTGTTTCTATATTTAACTCCAGTTTGTATTGAATAAATCCTTGAGAAATTAAACCATTACTTTGCCGTTTCTTGAGATATTTTCATCAAATAACTTTTATTTTTTAGGATAAATCAGCAATATTTACACCCCTGCAATTACATGACACGTCTAAAGGCTTGCTGTTACATTTGGCCATGCTAGAACATAATTTGATACATTTAATCACATTATTTGGGTTTTTACAATGTTCAGGCCTGGTAATTAGCAATCATTCTCAAACCTGAAAATGCCTGTTTCAAAGTCTGAAACTCAACCGTTCAATATAAAGATGGAAGAAAATTCAGGATCCAAAAACCTGAAATCCAGCACAAGCCTGAAAAATAACATGCCTGAATGTTATAAAAAACCTACTCATCATCTCCAGTGAATTCAGGCAGTTTCTCTAACAGAACATTCATCAAAGGTGGCTGAAAATGATGAATACAATATACTTATACATGGTTCATACACAATTCTCACACCAAAATTCAAGGACTTTTCAAGGTAAATTTTGTATTTTCAATACATTTTTCTGAACATTTACCAAGGTAAAATAGTATGATTTTCACTCTGCGCTGGATAACTATGACGATTATTGTCATCACGACTACTGCCTAGCACTACATGTCTCACTCTTGCAGTCTTTCACCCATACATTTACATACTTTTAATTACAAGTAAAAGTGTTTCTGTTTCATTTTCTACACAGATAATGTATCATTTTGACAACACCCATACACTTCAATGTTTATTCAAAGCTGTTTGTCTAAATTCAAAGATTTTCAGTTAAATTCAAGTACCAATTTTGCATTTTTTCAAGGCAGCAAATAGGATCCATTGGAGGTAGCAAAATACCATGTGAACAATGTTTATAAGGTAAACATGATTGTGTTGCTTCTTGGCATGCAGCATATGAGGAAAGTGCCCAAGCTGGTTGCACGCACAAGTTATGAAACATGATTTTCATTAAATTTTACAGGGATTCTACTGAGGCATAATGCCTAATCCTGAAAACAAGTCGCAAGACTGTTTGAGTGCCATAACCACACATCCCGACACGTCAACTAGGTTTCAAACATTGTTTTATTATTTAAATTAAGATCATGGAACTTCAAATGACCATAATTTTGTCAATTCTTTGAATTATTTCATCAAATATCTTTTTTGTGCAGAAAATATCATTCTTCCTAATGCAGCCAATCCGGATTTCCGGATTATTCCAGAATTGTATGACCCTTGTTAAAATGACACATTGTCGGATACAGCACAGTAAGGAATTTATGCAATACCTCTGGTTACCAAGCACACACTTAATAAATATGGGTTCACTATAAAACAAATAATACCAAACTAATCCAACACAAGAAAATGACAGCTCACGTTCTACAGCTAGTAAAAGCAGAACGCAAGATTGTCATGGTATACTGTGAGAATGCTATATGTTTACCTGTACTGTATCTATCCCCAGTAGAACTTTCACAACACTGCCTTGTATACCACCTCTTGCACTGAAAATGTACAAAAACATTCACATTCAGATAAAATACAGTACCACAGATTGTCCATGGATTTTTTTTGAAATGAGGTGTTTTTTTAATTTTGGTAACTGCTAGTGGTGTAACGGTATACGGCAGTCGGAGATGAACAACAAAATTTGGCTCCACATGGTTCACGGTACAACACTACTAAATTTCGGTACAAGATATTTTCCTAAATACTATTCTGACTCAAAGGCTTCCTGCAGCATACTGATTGTGTAAGAAAAATTAACAGATCATGAGGTGAGTGTATCCTTACACACATAGTAACTGCTGATGAATTTTGAGGGTCTAATTAATATAATTTGACAATAATTAAATGCAATTAATATTTATATCAGACTTCCTCCAGAGACAGAATGCCAAATCCTGCAAATAAGTAAATACTGTGAATTTTTCATCAAATAACTTATTTTCTGGAGAAGAGTTCAATCTTTCTAGTGCAGCAAATCCAGGTTCTGTCATTTGTTCTCACATGGAAGATCACAGTTTTTATGTGATAAAAGAATATTACCTGTCACAATCCGGCGAGGTAACACATGGTAGCAAGGCTTTGTGAAATCTGAAATAAAAAAATAAACAGGAAATTAATCATTTATATAAAACATGATTAATCACTATAGTTTACATTGGAAAATGAGTAAACTAAATTAAACCCTTCACAATGACTTGACGCTTTGATATGGATACCATTGCCCATTCTTGCAAGTAGGACATTATCTTATTCAAGTTAATTCAGACCGAAACAATTGCGGTATGTATCATTAGGGATTCTACTGAGGGATAATGCCCAATCCTGAGAACAAGTCACAAGTCCGTTTCTGGTGTCATTAGCACTCATCCCTACACTAAATCTCAGTGCCAACATTGCTCTAATAAAATTCTGCTTTAAATTTCAAATTTAATATGACCATAACATTGTCAAATCTTGGAAGGGAAGAGAAGCAAACATATTAATATACTTTTATATGCGCCACCATATGAAAAACGATACAAAAATAAAGTGAACATACTGTTTAGGTTCCTCTATGTATTCTTGAAAACCTTCAATAAACTGTTCTACAGCCTATAACAAACACAGCATAACATATGTAATAATTCACAAAGCATCCTAAGGGAAAACATAAATATTTTGATTTAAGTAAAAATACCCAAAGCTTTCTTTGTGACTATTGTAGTTCTTTACATAATGCTTATAAACAATGTAAAACATTGATATTCTTGATTTTCCTCTTGAGCTGATACACATAAAGGAAACTTTTAAGATTTTAAGAACATTCTGAGTTTTCCCTTAAGATGCTTTGTGAATACCACCCTAGGCCAGTACAAGGCATCTACCCTGGGGAACAAGCAGTTTTCCGGGAGATGAAAAGTATCTGTAAAATACCATTAATTTCCTCCAATTATAAAGGCAAGTGCCAAATCCTGTAGGCTCTAAATAAATCTCTGTATTTTCAACAAGTAATAAAGTGTACCCACCTGTCCTCCTTTTCCTCGAAGCTCTTTCAACAGATTTCTTTGAATTACAGCCTGATCTGCCCCTGGGTTAACACAAAATAAGGATTTATGTTAGGATGAGCTCTTATTAAAACACATAGTAAATATAACAAATAATACTTAATACTATAATCATTGTTATTATTTTGCATCAATATCAAATCCATTACTCTTATTTCATATTTACCTCTATTTATATTGTTTTGTTAGAATAGAATAGTTCCATCATGGACCGGGTTTTATCAAGGACCAATAATTGCCCTTTACGATACTGAATAGTCTATAAAGCCCTGGGTACTTTTCCAGTAGAAAATAATGTTTAAAACTGAATGTTGCCCAGACTTTAAACACCCGTAAGATTGCATCCAGGTGTAATGAACATAAACTAGTACTAAATTATGTATCAATTGGCCTGTTTACTGCCAGGCGCCACAATACGTAACTTACCCATATTTGCCAGGACATATCTTAAAGAGTTCAATACATTTAGGGCATGTCATTACAAAGACGTCAGAAGACTCCTGTTCATAAATAAGCACAATGTATATTAGCCTGTATTTAGAAAGAAAAAAAAAATCTACAATTCTATCGAAAAATGGGTTGTTATTAAAAATAACAGTGATACGGCTCTTTGACCTACATATACATCTATAGGATAAAAGCCTAAGTAATACATGTGTAAATAGATTGCAGTCAATCAGTGACTTTATATACATGAAAGACCCCTTTCCCAGCAATAGAGATGTGTATACCCGTCCAATTGACATGCTATGCTATGCATGGAAATCTTCTAGGTCACCGAGGCTAGTGAGCTGACCTTGCAAAGTACAGTTTCTTAAAAATAGAACAGTTAACAGCTAGGGATAAAAAGCATTCCCTAAATGTAATTGGCTGCATAGAAAATGCTTTTCATGACGTAATTCATACTTTACACATAGGAATGTTGGGCAAACCAAGGACAGGCAAAAAATGATAAATCGGAATGTTACTTGATATAATTATACCCGTCCGTAAAGCATTGAAAGGGTTAATGCACAATAACATTGAAATGAAGGTGTAGTGACCTGGCAAAGTGAGAGTCCTGTTTACTGACCTAATCTGTTGTAGCTTTTCCCATTTTTCAGAATCAGTCCTGAACGTCTACACGATTCACAAAACAAACTTTTACTAACAAAATCATCTTCATCACCAGACGAACCTTTCTTCTTCCTCTTTGCTTTATGTTCTACAATCATACAAAAACAGTCGTCGTTCTTAAAAAAGGCTATGCTGAGATTTTTATGACCATTACCATAGCTGAAAATCTTATGATAAAGTTAGTGGTATACTATGCCCTGATATTTGGGAAAAACTTTGGTATATCACAGTATCTTTTTACAGGCTGTACCAAGCTCTAGTTTTTCTTCAGTTGGACTGTTTAGGCAATTTCAATCAGGTCCAAAACAATCAAATGAAGCTATTATTTTTTGCACTGAATTTCCATTTCGGCAGGGCCTCAAAAATGGGTGATAAAGAATGAACAAGAAATACTAATCTTGAAGTTATACCACACCTTTCAAAGTTTCAGATTGTTTCCTCTTCATTGAGCTTGTAGATTTGTCTAAAACCATCTTGTCAGTGTTTATTATCAATGTCTATGCTGAAATATTGAAATTGAAAATCAGTCGGCAAGCTGCAACTACAAATAATGTTTTTAAAATTTACCACTCTTGCCTTATACTGGGTATGTTCATTATATTATTATAAATATCAAAGTAAACAAGACTGTACAGTTTATATGGCGATTTTAATAAGATCTAGCTGGAAGTTTTCACTTTCAGTTTTTACCTTAATTCTTTTTCTTTTAATATCTGTGATGAATGCATCCTGCCAATAATACTCGAAAGAGGCGTTCATCAGTAACCATAGATAGGGGTAGTTGGTTTGAATGGTGCTCTTATTCAGTGTTATTCTCATCAATTACTATAGTTAAAATCTAGTATTATGCACTTCGGTAGTTTAGGATACCATAATTTAAGGGTCTTTTATTGTAGTGATGTCGACCTTTTACGATGAAATTGAATGATTATGTCAAAGACCTTGCTCTTGGACTAGCACATCCAAATGTAATATCTTGTTTCAATGTTTGAAACACAAATGCTTTTCTAGTTCATGAAGGGAGATACGATTCTTTAGACCTAAAGCCTTATTTATTTGTGTTACCAAATCAGAATCAAGCCTTATTTAATTTCGAAAATCTTAGTTGTTATGTTTATTTTTTTCAACCCATAGTATGTGATTCATATGCCATGTTATATGACCCTAGTCCAAGGTCTTTGATGATGATCATTCCATTTCATCGTCAAAGCCGTTTGTTCTTTGAAACCCAACAGGTGAAAGACTCAGTTTGAGTCGCGTTCGTTTTATGACAAAACGCACGTTTTCAACAAAATAATCATTGATAACCTATCAATTGGACCATATTCTATCAATATAGCCCAAAAAACAAAATGTTTCGCAAGAAATACCATCAATTCCGTCGATTGTTTCAAACCTGTCCAAATTCAATGTTTGCGTTTACGATCGCCATTTATTTGAATGGGATAATAACAAAAGGGTACCGAAACAAACCACATGATCAATGTTTTCATTTTTCAAGATTGTCGGCTGCGTTTATTGCAATATTTATTTGTGTACATAGGAGTTACATGATTTATAGCCAAAATAACGTATTTGTTTCTTATATAAAGGTATATCTAAAGGTTTTATTTAATTTTAAGTCGTTTTCCACCAAAAACAGCACTCGCACGCACCTGCAATAAATTAATTATTCAAAATGGCCGCCGAAGCTGATAAAACGCAGAAGTAAATAAACTTCAAGCAATATATGCCTATCAGTAGGTGTCAAATTAACTGTTTTAAGACAAAACATTTGAAAAATATTGCATTTATACGTAAATGATAGTTTTTCAGCGAATTTGAACAATGAACTTGCATTTTAGGCGTTAAGCTTAATCAGTTGATTATTGAAGAGGATAATTCCATAACAAAAAGTCGACACGTCAGTGTAAATAAAAGACCGTTTCAAACTGGCAGTCAGTTCCCTGTCCCATACAATGCCATAAATGTTTGCATCATGTTTTTATCCTTTCACTAAGTCTTTGACTTTTTTAACATTTTAACAATATTCTTACTTCACTCGCTTGCTTTTATATACTTTTTACTCTTTTATCCACTCACACTGTGCTGATGCGCACCTGCACATTATACCCGCAAGGGGGTGATGCAGTATCAATGATAGAGATATGGTATCCATAACTAATACAGGACCGGATCCAGAAATTTTCGAGTGGGGGGGAGGGGCACAGCTAGCTTTTGAGATGTTATGATGGGGTGGGTGCGGGAAGGGTGTCCCCTCCCGGCGAAGATTTTTTTACTTTAATTAAAATCATGCAATTGCCTGCACTTTAAGCTTTTACAACCAGAAGTCAAGGCAATAAAATTGTACTGCTACATGTACATCAACAAAAATTACGAGAGTTTAACAATTATTTAAAAATAATTTCTTTCAATTCTGTAAAATTTACAAACCAGGTGTCAAATTATTAAAATTCAGGCTACATAATCAGACAACGTAAATTTTTTATGCAATTATTTAAACAAATGTTTACTCCATTGAAGATTTTTTTGCTAATAAGAACTTCAATTTTTTAGTAAGACGTCTAAATTATTAAAAGTGTAGGTCTACAAATCAAAATACATAACTCATGAAATAAACAATATTAGATCTATAACTGAAAGTTTCCACCAGTTCAGATCGATTTTTTGGTAACATTTTAATCAAAATCATGAAATTTCCTGCACTCTAACTTTTAAAAAATATTAAAATTCAACGCTAGACACATAAACTTTAAAAAAATGTGCCCTCCCCCCTTGCGAAGATTTTTGTCAACTTTAAATTAAAATCGTTTATTGTAGCTTTTATGTTCTAAAACTCACGTGAAATTATTAAAATTTCATTGTTACATAATCAATAATAAATATACCAACAAGAAAATTTCGAAATGTTCTATCGTGTCACTATTATTACATGTAAATCGATCAGTTCACACATTATAGTAACATAGATCAGTGAATCAAACACAAGTTATCCCCTAAATCATGATCATTCAACGCTTTACAATCATTTGTTAAAGCCTCTGAATGATACAGATAGTTAGTAATTAGGGCCTGGATAAACAACAGGGGGTCCATTTTATTGCACTCGCTTCAGTTATATTTAAATGTAATGAAATGATACGTTTGGTCTCGGTTGGGACTACCGTTATATCATGGGCGTAGGAGAAGGGGGGCCAGGGGGGGCCAGACCCCCCAATGTTAGGACAAGGGGGGCCAACATATCGTTTGGCCCCCCCAATAATTCAGACCATATTCATAATTTTCCGCCTAAAATAGTCTTGTAATAGGTAATTTGCCTTTTATCCTTGGTTACGGCTAAAACACGGTATTGGTGCTGAAAGTAGTCTCACTTGATCAAAAAAGTGAACTTTCAAATAACATAATTTCTTTGAGGTAATCACAAAGTTTAGGGTATCCTCTACACAAATTAAGTTTAGTTTTCGTGAGCATGTTTGCGTAATTTTTTTATTTACAATTTTCACCCTATGGTATGAGAAAAGTTACAGACACTACACTAGGTGTATAACATGCAAGAAAAATAAAAAGAAACTTCAAAACATATATTTTTTGTACTGTAACATCAATAACAGGATATAAACTTTGAAAGTTAAACACTTAAATGGATGCGATTGTACATCTTTAAAAAAAATCTGAACATTTATGAAGCAGGTGTTAGGGTGAAAAAAAATAGGCATAGAACTTTTGTTTAATTTTAATAAAAGATCCAATAGAAGGTTATTGAAGCATTTATCTCACACAGAGAACAATACTTGAACATGCAAAATCATCAATACAATCCTACAGAATCAGTAATTTTTGTAACAGGTCAAAATGCAATGCGCATACATTTGGTTACAGACACTACCGAAAAAACATATAAATTAATGCGGTTGCAAAATCATTTAAACTGTGACCAAATTCAAAACAAAAGCAAATCAACATAAAAACATAACTAGAATATTATTTCAAATGATTGAAATTGGTAAGAATTTTAGTACAAACACATTTCTACAAGAATATGTCCAACTTTCCATAAAATTATAGAAATGTGAACACCATAGTAAAGTTATATACTGAATGGTGTTTTTGTAAACTGTAAAAAATTCAACTCAAATGATTGTTTATCAAGCCCTAGACATTAGAATAAACTCTGAACCAAAATGCTTACTCCTACAGAGGCATACAGCTGAATAATAAGAAGACACATATTTGGTTACAGACACTACATACATGTCATGGTGTGTAAAAATGTTGGTGATATATTTCAGATATGCTTAATTTTACACTACTATCTAGAGTATATTCATTTCAAATAGAAATGCTCTTTCAAAATCTGATTTTAGTTTCTGCATATCATTTTCCTTGAGTCTGAAATATCCCCTTTCACTGATATTTCTGGAGCTTTTACACAACACACGATTACAGCTAACGGTTCCAGTGAACAATCTTCTCTATCCGGCAAAATGTACACTTTGTCTGACTTTTTCATGTACTTTAATCTGATTAATTGGTCACAAACATCCATTACTTCTGCACAGCTAGAAAACACATTGTTAGCTTAAGCTTAACTGCTACAAAGTCACCAGGGCTGTATGTTTGAGATTATATTGGTTTCTGTTTCTCAGTTGATACTTTGTTGTGCCCTTTACTCTGCTTTGCTAAAGTGTTGTGCATTTCTGTTGACTTTCTTTTCTCATAATGTTTTTCGAGTGTTACTGTATTCTTCTCCTTTTGCTTGATTGATTGAATTTCTTTCTTATTAGAATTTGTTTTTGTCAATGATGAATGTTAACCTCAGCTCCCAGATCTTTAGTTTGTTTTGGACACTTTCTCAACATTCACTTTCAGTTTTGAAAATGAAGTAACTCCTATTTAGTCAGCATGATTTCCGACTTGTACTCTTTGAAAGCTTCTTCCAGTGTCAAGGTCATAACATCATGTTTTTGAAGTATTTCTTTTTGACATTTTTTCCTACTTTTACTGTTTCATGTTTGTTTGACATCTCTCTGCTGAGTTCTTGGCTCAGAAAAAAGCTCTTCACTGAATCGTTCATGCAAGATTGAAGTGCATTCTTTCTTCTTTTTCTTTTGTTTCTTTTGTTTCTTTTCTAACCATGTCCATCTTGGTTTTCATACTTAAAGTGATACTTTGAAAAACCTATTTAATCTGTACCTTTTATTCTTCTTCAATACTTAGTGACAGATAATGATGTATGCATGTTTATTTTCACCCCTTTTCCTTGTTTTCACTTTTGAAATACACTCTGCCACAGATTGTAAAACTGTTTCTGTCATTTCAAGTTTTTGTTCTGCATTCTGCTGTCATAACTATCTGTTTCTTCTTGAATTTTGCATGTTGTTAAGATTCTATTAGTTTACTAATGGTAGCAGATCTCCTCCTAGGTATTTCAGGTAATAGTTCTTCAACTTTTTTAATTGTTTGTACAAAGTTACCTTTGGTAAACTTTGGTGGATTCTTCAGGTGACCCAGTATCTCTCTTTTCACCTTTTCTGAACTACTTGATCTTTGGTGCATTCAGTCCTTCATCTTGATGCACATTCTTCATGCTTGTGTTCTTTTTACAGCTTCATTCTTTTTTTCATAATTTCAGTAGTTACAGTACCAGGTATTGCAGTCACGGCTTTTACTTTTCTTTTCTCACAATAATTTCTTATGTTCCATCCTTTTCAATTCTTTTGATATTTGGCTCAAAAAGTTCTTGCTGTCTTTTTGAGAGACATGCATCCTTTCACTATCTGCCTCTTTCAGCTCCTCATATTTTGCTTTGTCCTTTTTCTGCTTTTCTCTCCATGCTTGTATTGTACGCCTCATCTTTTCGCTTCTACCCTATTGCCTTAATCTTATATTTGTAGGTATCATCTTTAATTGCTTTCTGAAAAAGAAACATTTTTTGTTATCATTTCTTTAAGCTGTTGTGATGTGTACACAATGTACATGACTGTATATTGATGCCAATTTTAAGTTTAAAAGCATATTGCCAATGTTTCTGCATTAATGCATTTTATTGAAACTATATTATTTATTAAAATATAACACCAGCACAACATATATCAATACACATGGATAAGGTCAAAAGCCTAAGACATATTAAGACCCTACCTAAACAAATAAATCTGTAAAATGAGAAATCTCACTATTTTTGGTCAATACTTAAGGTTTTTAAAATGATTTTGGGCGTTCTTTGGTATCACAGACAATAGTCTTTTGGATGCATAGAAAATGTAGTGTCTGTAACCATTTGACCATAATAACTAACTACCTTAAATTTGTCTTGTTTCATTAAATTCTTTGGGTTTTCTTGTTTTAATTTACTGTTCTCATGCTAGTTAATGGAAAATAAAGTAGTTTTCCTTGTCTATTCAATGAGATCATTGAAAATTGTACCAGTTTGTACCATTTTTTTTAATCTTTGAAATAGAAACATTTATCTATATTAAAATTTGACATTTCAGACAGAATTTGTCACAATGTTATTCAGTTTGTATAAGTGTTGTAAAAGGAAACAAAATTTCTTCTCATTTCATACACATATGGGGAAAATGATCATGGACTAATAATTTGGGGAAATTGGTTACAGACACTACAAATTATAGTGTAGCATAGTCAGAACAATATAAACTTACCTGGATCATTACCAGAGGTTTGTTTCTGTCTTCTCTCCATGTCTTAGAGTTGTACCATGGTAAGGAACACATAAATAAAACACAGAGTTCTTCTAGGGTAAAACAATGGTCTACTTTATTTTGTCATAAATAGTTCTTAAAAACAATGCAACATGTCTGATGCCACATTTCATTAAAAAAAAATTGTTGCATCACTCATCTGCACTTGAATCAGTATTCCAAAGCATGATGCTACATTGCAAGATAAAAGATTAACTTTTCTCTGGAGTAAAACAAAAAAGTAATGACCAAAAGAGCAGTGTATTATTATTTTCATTATTGTACCTTTTAGTGTAGTGTCTGTAACTTTTTCAAAGTAGTAATTTTCAATTATGTTAAGTCTTAGCACAAAAATATTTAGCCGACTTAGACATTATGTGAATACCTATTAGCCAATGTAAGATTTAAACTTATAGATTGATAAACAATGAAATTATTGCAACTTAAACTTTGCAAGGTTACAGACACTACAGAATTTTTAATTTCAATATTTGCCGAAGAACAAGTGTTTAAGCAAAAACCTTGATTAGCACTGTAGGTAAATGTTTCTTTTCACTTACACAAATTGATAACTGAAAGTTTTATACCAATTTAAGTTTCATCATCTACTTTTTTTAACAAATTATAGGAGTATAACAAAGAGTATATGTTTGATTTTGAGTGTTTTTATGAAACCACTACTAACAGTAATTTTCTCATAAAATCATTAATTGTTAACCAATTTCATTAATTCAAACAGCAAAACTTATGAGATAGAAGTCTGTATCAAACCCATATTATTTAATGCTTCATTTGTGATTGAAACTTAGAGCATTTTGTAATTAAAAACTCTCTTTTCTTCATGTGAGACTGCATAACGCTAAAAAATGGCCATTTTTGGACCATGTTTCCATGCGTATCTCCAGAATGGCTTATAGTAGGCTCTTGAAATTTTCAGGAAACTAAGAAGGGTCACTGCCAATCACATACATCTTTAAAATTAGTTCCTACATTGTAAATTGTTTATTTGCTGATGATATAACATAAAAAATACCGTTTTAGCACCAATACCGTGTTTTAGCCGTTAAAAAGTATAAAATGTGAATTTTCGTGCTCGCTTCGCTCGCAAAATGATTTCAATCTATGAAATATATTATCACCTGATCACGTTACTGTTGCAATGAGCTACAAGGACTACAGAAATACAATGTAAGATAAAGTTCGCACCAGCTCCTATATTGCTTTTAAACTTTGTCATTACAATGTTAAATTTTCTTACTTATCCACTAAAACTCTCAGAATTCAGGCATCTGTTCAATAATAAGTAAAAATATTTACAAAATAAGGACTTAATTTTGATTGATCTTACCAAAATATCATCTCAGAAAGCACCAGATTGATCCAATGTTTTAAAATATTTCCCGTGGGAGCATGCCCCCGTACCCCCCTACTTACATTACAATACTAGTATATGATAGGGTTCAATTTTTGTACCCGATATTTTGACAAGCAAACAACTAAGTAGATATACCTTACCTTAGTGAATAATATAAACATAAACTTTCACCATAGCTTATTAACACTGAATGTAACCCCCCCACATTTTAAAAAAAAAATTCGCCCCCCCCCCCCCCCTTTCCCAAATAGTTGGCCCCCCCCAATGTTGAAGACGCTCCTACGCCCATGTATATGTAATATACAGATAGGCTGTTATCACAAATTACTGATCACTAGACAGATCGATTGGTAATATTTTAAGGATTTTAACATTTTTGGGATGTATAAAATGGTCACTGCGAGGCCAATTGGTGGGACACAGGGGCCCTGTGCCCCCCCCCCCCCCCGGGTGGATATAACCCTTGATTGGAAATCAACTGTTTATCTCATCTTATCATCAGTTCAAAATAACTAACTACATGGATACAATTTACATGACTAGCCATTCAGATATAAGACGGGACAGAAAATGAACTAGTCAAATTATGCGTCCAAATATATGGGTTCGAATTAGATAGAGTACGAATCAGTTACGCGCTCCTGCAAAGATTGGCATTAAGCATGGATTGTCATCGTCACTGATCGTATGTTTATTTTTACTTACTGGGATATTAAGGTCACTATCTTAATTTATAATAGTTTTTATTTTTCTACTGAGTTATCAGTTCGTTTTCGAAGTTTTATTCAACTTTTTCAATATTTACCATTTCTTGTTTCCCGCAATTTTACGGAACGGTGATCGTAATTCTAACACGAACGTGATGTTAACTAATTTGTTGCAGTGCTTATTTCCCTTTGTAGTCCTTTAATAAAGGTGCCAATGACATGGTGCTCCCATAGACATATATATTAAATAGTGTGATTTAAATCCCTGATGCTTCTTATCCGCCCGGATCCACCGGCATAGGGGGCGGTGCCCCCAGTTGGTCTCGGAGTGACCATTTTATACATCCGTTAAATGTGAAAGTCCTTAAAATATTACCAATCAATGTGGCTACGTATCGATATTTTGTGACAACAATATCTGTACTGAAAAGCAAATACAACAAAAAAATGTACAACAAAATGAGCCCCCTGTTGCGTATCTTCCAGGCCCTGATTACACACGATATAATCGGTCAGAAGCTTTTAATAATACATGATATTTGAAGCACCTTGTTGATCATGGTTAAGGTGATCACGTCTTGTGCTTGTCCTATATAATTATACGTGTATATTAATCAAAGATATGTTAGAAATTTGCATTGATCTACGTCACTATATAAAGTTTGAACTTATTGATTTAAAAATCGTGACAAAAAAAATCAGATTTCGATATTTTCTTGTTTATAGATTTATTTATTTATAGCTACATAATCATGTAACAATACAACTTTAATAATTTCACAACAATATTAATTAAAAATTGGGGAAAAGGCTTTTAATTCACTATTGAAATTGTTTTCGCAAGGGGCACGTTTGAATATTATATTTTTTGTAGGTTCATGTGCAAAGCAGTGATTTTTTAATATTTTTTATACGAAAAGACAGAGAGAAAATCGATCTGAACCAGTGAACACTTTTAAAATGACTTAATTAGATGTAATATCATTTTATTTCATGATCTATGCATTCTGATTTCACAGTTCAGAAGGCCTACATAAATATTTTAATGTCTGATTCAATAAGGTTTGACAGTCCAGGGAATTGCACGATTTCACTATTCTTAATTGAAAAATCTTTGAACAACAGGGTTCACAGTTGTTTAAGTAATTGTATAAAAGTTTACGTTGTCTGACATGAAGCGAACAATTTCAATAAATTTACGCCTAATCATAAAAATTATGGAGGAAAATATATTTTGGAGGTGAAATTACTTTTTGAAATATTTTTTAATTCGTGATATTTCTGATAAATAAATATACAATGTACCAGATTTATATAGCGCGTCTTTCATGCGAACGCGCGTTCAAAGGCACTTTACATATAGTGTTGCAGCCAAAAGGGCGCAGGTGGAGAGAGAGAGATTAGATACAGGCATGTCCGGCGCTGCAGAACTGTCTTATTTCAAATAGACAACCTGGTTCTTTAATGTGCCCGGTATATAGCACCGATACACGGCTTCCTGGCAACTTTACCGAGATACTTTGTACTGCACACAGTCAGACATAGCGTGAAATATTATAAATATTTCAGAACGGCCAAGTTCCGATGCCAGGGATTGAACCCACGACCGTCCATTAACAGTCCAGTGAGTTACCACTGAGCTAAATCCGCTTATATAATGATGTAGCAGTACTTTTTAATACCTTTACTTAATTAATTAAAAAGCTTAAAATGCAGGAAATTGCATCATTTTAATTCGAAAATTAAAAAAAGTCGTCGGATGGGACAACCCTCCCGCACCCATCCCAGCTTAACATCCCCAAAACTATCTGGGTTCCCCACTCTAAATGTTTTGGATCCGGGTCTGCGTCTAACCCACATGCCCTATGGGCGATTGTTTGGGTGTAGCAAAAATTATACTCTAAACACCTTCTCTAAACACTACAAGGTGTTTTACAAAATTGTATTTGCTATGGTAGTAATACAATAACATCATAATTTGTTTTTACCAATCTGAACAATCTTGGTGTCATTGGTTAGAGAAATGATTACTCTTTCTTGAAGCATAACTTTTACATCATCTGTTTATACATAACAAGCTCCGAACCGTAGCAAAGCATATTGCGGTTTACGAAATGCGCCGTTGCCCAAATAACAAAAAATACACAATATTGTCACTTCGGTAAGAGCGTCGATTATTTGCTTTTGAAAGGAGACATGTATATTTCATCCAGATCGGTTATAGTTATTAAGAAAGTTACAAGCAAAAATGTTACCTGAATCGAGGCGGTTTGTTGACAAAATTGGCTCCGAACATTAGCATCTTGTCACGTGGGTTCCACACAGTGTTTGTGCTCTGAACCGTGTTCACATTTTGATTTTAACCACGGATTCTTGAGTTAGGTTAGCGAAAAATCCTCATGTGCCTAGTTTTTTTAGAATATGTTGAAGAATAAGGTAGCAAAATGAAAAATTAAGTGGTGCGTTGGATTTAGTTGGAATGGAGTTAGTGCACACGTTTTCTAAGAAGCCGATATTTATTATACATTGTAAATACTAGTTTATTTGTGTCAATGCAGTTTATTTATGTCGTAATAGACTTGCCAGTTAATGTACTAACACAAATAAGGCCTGTACATGTATCATATATCAAACCAAAACACAAAACCCCTGGATGATATGATAATATTAGAGAGGTTGCGATGCGAACGTGTACGTCAACGTGTAACCGTACATGTATACGTACGCGTTGCAATTAAAATTTGTTTGCGAAAGACAACGGGTGCGTGTAACATCACATGGCAGTTGTAACACGATTTCTTCGTGAAACGATATTGAGTGTTTATAAATAAACTCCATGAAACCACGGGTGATGAATTATTTGGTTTCTCGTGCATACGCATACCAGTGTGACGTAGTACACATGATATTTTCGTCTGTCACACGTAGTTACTTGTAGAAACTACACATACCTGGATGACGAAATACTCAAAAATAGTATAGACGTACACGTATACGTTACACGTTGACTTTCGCAACCTCTCTAATGATTGACCACATCCGCCGTTCAGGTTCTAACGTTATTTGCATTTATTTTCAGCGCCGTTGTCGGAGAATGTAGCGTTCTACGCTAACTCACTAGCAACCAAGACGTGCTTACATGATCATGAAGTGCTGGTGTTTACTGTGGAAGAAGTTGATGTAGGTAATGCTTACAACAAAGACGATGGCATCTATGTGGTTCCGCTGACTGGTACGTACGTGTTTACATGGACGTCCACTGCTAGGCATGACTATTATATGGCAGAAATAATGGTAAATGGTCATGCCAGGGGAAGTGCTCTTGCTGATGCTAATACTGGCGATTTTATGGCTCAAGCCACGGGTTTAATTGTTACAAATGTAGATGCTGGTGATCACGTATATATCAGAAAAGCAAGCGGCTCAGGTTGCAATGATGAACAATTTATTGATGCAGTTTTCTCGGCGTTTGCTGGCTGGCTACTGTTTTAAATGTTTTGACTGAGTAGATATTGCACGGACTGAGTAGATATTGCACGGACTGAGTAGGATATTGCACGGACTGAGTATATATTGCACGGACTGAGTAGATATTGCACGGACTGAGTAGATATTTCAGTATTGGACATTCTGTCTGGTTGGTTTAACGATCCATAGTTTTGGAACTTGTGGCTCGACCCTTTTACCCGGGAATATCGTACGTATATTTGTATGATATAAATTGTATAAATTTTTTGGGTAATAAAATATGCTTAAACTAAACAAAACCAAACTTGCCAGCTGACACATGGTCAGTTCATTTTCTCGTTCAGTTATGTATTGGACATTGTGCCGTGTAATTGTAGTATGAGATGTTTTTATGCTTTCTGTGCTCGGCTGGTTGAGTGATGTCTTCTCTGTTTGCCTTTTTATTATCTGTTTACGGTCCATGTATTTGTACATATATTTGTACATTCTTCTAGATTTCATACAAATTTATTAAGACTGTCAGTGAAATAATAGACGAAATAATTATTCTTTCAAAACGTGTCTCAGTTCCAGAAAACTCCCAATAACATAAGTTACTCTGAGTTTTATAAATAATTATCAGTTTTGTACAATAAAAGACACCATTCACAAATAATTAATGGTATTTTCATTAGAACTTCTGGCCACTGGAAAAGTTTCATTGTGCACGGTACTGTTTTATCAAAGCACTTACGGACATCGTAAATTTACGTACAAATATAAATCTTTGTTATTCTTAAAGACCTACACATAGGGGACACGTGTGTTTTGTAGGGGTCCTTGGCTGAATAATGAACCACATTGAACAACCCTTCACCACCATGTGTAGTTGTTAAAGATCTATAAAGTATTTAAATTTGAACGTAAGTTTAATATTTCCGTAAGTGCTTTGAAAAAAAGTACCCTGGTGTACCATTTTACTTGAACGTATTGTGCTTTGTATTACCTGTATTTTTCTCTTTGTGTAACTATGTATGTAATGTACCAAGCACATACTATTATGTTATTATGTACTTTTTTGTGTATATATATGTTTTTGCTTTTCGTTGCCAAAGGCAAATGTGTTTGCCGATTTGCAATACGGTTTATTTATTATTTTTATTTGTTACCATTTTTACTCGGCCCTGTGTTTGTTTCATCTGGGTGAGTTGCGCGCGCACCAAACTGTGGTGAGCATGATGCGCCGAAATAGCCCAATTGAAACCATAAGGGCCATAGCGGAGTACCGATTACATGACCATTCGCCGTTCTATGTACAATCAAGTTCACCGAATGGTTTATTTCAAGGGTTCTTTTAGTAGACTATGTCGTACATATTCGTTAAGCTAAAAATTCAACTCTTATATACAGATGATTTATTTATTTTAATACTGTTCAAATGGATACAACAATGACAGAATATCAAATGACAAAAGCCAAAATGTTTATCTACATCAGCTATATATTCTGTACAATTATGAATATACAAATACGAAGTCAATGTGAGCTATCTAAACAACGAGCAATTTCACAAGTTTTGTCTATAAGAAACATGTTGTGTGAAATCATTAATATCCATGGGCCAAAGATTAAACTTTGTTGATCTAGAAGATGATCTTGACCATCTACGAAATAAGATTCGCAAATTAATCTATCTAAACAGCCCGACATAACTAATAATCAAATAAGGTATTGTTTAAAAAAAATTACAAAATGTTGATAATTTTTTATAGTACCAATTTCAATGGTTATTAGGCCAAACAAATTAATAATGTCGCCCTAGTGGCCCGACCGACCCTATTGTTTGCCCCTGCCCTTAACACTTTATTGGCAATTGGCGGATCGTTTATTTTCCAGTGCATAATACCAATAAAATAATAATAATAAATAACCTGTTTTCTTACCTATTTTATTTCAGCATTTTACCAGAACCACAATACTGTTGTATTAAAGTGTATTGGTCTTATTGTGAATGGTTAAGCCAATGCAACCAAACGACTGGGAGTAACCCATTCGAAAAATGTTCGTTCATATGAGCCAGCGTATCTATCAAGCACATCTATATAATTCAGCTAATGTTAAGCATTTAAGTTGGATTTCAGCTATTCCCTCTGATACGACATAATTTTAACCATGTCCTTCACAACTGAGTATAATTGCTAATAATTTCATCAATGATATAATACATATGTACTGCAGTGTGATCACGCGGTATGTGGTAGGACATTTCCGGGTATCACACGAAGCAATTCCATTATGACAGAAAGAATTGTTGTAAGCATGCTATATTATTTCTTATATGTACTGAGAAAAATGTATATTTGTTGAATATTTTTACAAATTATTCTTGAAAATTGTTGAAATTGTCTGATCATTTGCTCTCTAAGTTTTTACCGCAGGTTAAACAAATGTTAAAAGACATATCTTTTGTCCTAGAAGTCAATGTACTTACATTCCAGGGCTGGTATTCACAAAGCATATTAAGGCAAACTTAAATATTTTGACTTAATTAAGTTAACAATTTGAACTGCACATATTTCCAAAGAAACGAAGCACAATAATCTTGATTTTCCTGTTTAGCGGATACACTTAAGGAAATTTTAAGATTTTAGGAAATTTCTAAGTTTTCCCTTAATATGCTTTGTAAATACCACCCCTGTTCTCAGGACTGACGAACATGTACATACTATAAAAACAGGGATTGAAAACCAATAAACTTGTAATTCAATCTGGTAATGGTCAATGTTTTTATGTAGGCCTTGTGGTTTCAGAGGAAAATGCATGTTCTCCATTTAATTCTTTAGAAAACAATATATCCCGTGGTTGATATGATTTATAGTGTTGCGTCCACTTGTATTTGGCCAAATTGACACCTGGGTGGTATTCAATATTGAGCTTACTTAAAGATTAGGACAACCAATCAGATCACACCATATCCAACTCTTGGACAATAACAGGCGATATGATTGGCTCTTTTTATTCTCTAATTAAATAACATCAAGATAGAATACCACCCATGGAAAGTAAGATTTTAAAGTTGCTTTGTTGTTTAGTATCAGTTTATCTTGTTCAGTTTTGTGTTGGTTATTGTGGTGTGTGCTTGTGGTCTGTGGTTTGTCGCATGTTCCTTTTTGTGAATTTCGTGCTCTGCTACGAGGTTTCTGTTGAGTGTTGCCTTCCCTTTCCGATTGTATATCATCTGTTTCTTTAACCTTAGTGGTACAATTCGGACAGCGTTGGCATATGACCTCTAGAAGATGCACCAACCATTTAAAATATCAGGGGAGAAGTATTTCGGTTTTAATTTTTAAATATGTTTAGCCTATGTGACATATTTATGTAATATACCAAAACAATTAAATTTTGATCAACAAGAGGACTACCCATGGACTATTTCTATGAAGTTGGTCAACTTCCATCAAGCGGTTTAGGAGATTTTGTTTAAAGAAAATGTGATGAGGGACGGATAGCTGTTAAGATAGCTCCACACGAACACACAAAGCGTTCAGGTGAGCTAAACATATTCTACTGATTACGTACTACAATTATACTGATCAAGGCATACTGTTACACAAACAAAAATGATAATATTGCGAATACAAGTTGGCAAAAATAATAAATACATAAAATATTATACAAATGTATGAATATACAAGACACGTCTCAATACATTTGACTGCCTCAGAAGAATAAGTTCGTAAGTATTCGAACTGCATCGCATATATGTATGAAAATCATGTCATGTCATGTTGACCAAACTGAAGTAGAAACGGCTTGATGTTCCTTTAAGTAAAGAGTAGTTTTAAGACATTTTTTTCTCCATATGACATTTTTTGCACTTACGACCTTATTCTTCTTAGGCAGCGAATTAGATATTTTGTATGAAGTAATCATAGACAGAAGTTTTACTTTTACTTAAACTTTTGTTGTGTCATTAAGATACCCAGAATAATTCCACTAAACTAAAATTCCACTTTAAGTTTTAACAGTCAATTCCTAATATTCTTCATTATAAAATTATAATTTGTATGCGTTATAACTTGTTAATAATTTAATCATACTTTAGTCATAGTTTCTTCGTAGTAATTTTCTTATCAAAGCAATGTCACGGATAGAAATACTACACAAAATAATACACTGTACACGTATTTACACAACTAAAATGCATCATACATAATTATACATTGTAAACTGTTTTTGTTGAAGATTTTTTGGATTAGAATTAAAGCCATGGACAAATGTATGTACAAATAAGGCCAGCGTTTTTTAATTTTTTGTTACTCGGATATTTTTCTGAAAAAAGTCCAAAGGAGGAGGGGAAAATATAAAAATAAAAACTCCAAAAATGTAGCTTATTACCACGTTGTTGATGGTGGACTGTAGTCAATGACGGTCCATTATTGAAAGCAACAATGTATAAGTTCTAACAGCAAATTTATCTTAAAACAAATATAGTGCACATTTTGGAAAATGACAAAAAAAATGGGTAGGAGGGTCCGAGTAACAGAACATCAAATAACTCTGGCCTAATTGTTTATATGCACATAATGTACTCGTATATTTGTAAAAAAGATTCCATTCAATAGTAGAACACATGCATGCAAAATGCTATTGGTTTTGTGTAAGTGTTCTCAATTAGCCAGTGCCTTAACACAATCATATAGTGACTTTTCAGGGTCAGTGACTGAAGTTCCAGCTTGTTGTTGTGGAAAAAACACAATGGTACATTTGATCTTATAATGTATGCTGTGGCTTACAAGATACTGGCCAAGATCAAATTTATGTCATTTAAGGTATTGCTTAACCTGAACTGCGGAGAAAATATTGTTCAAGATTAATTTCTCAAATTCAGGATATTGTTTCATCCTAACACTGTTTGCGGGACATGTTTAATCACAACCTTTATTGTCTGCATCCGCTCACAATCTCGTGAACTCGTCTCTGTCAGACACGAAACCAGACACCGTTCTCATACCGTTATGTTTCCCCGTGTAAATTGTGGTCACTCCGGACTGGTCAATATTTCTGTGTACACCTTCACGATGACCATTTCGGTAATTGTCCGAATTACCATTCCTGCTTTCCTTTCCTCGATGGCGATTCATGCCATCGAAGTATCCATGCATGTCTTTGGATGCTTTCGAATTAATGTTTGTATTTTTTGTGTCGAGGTTTTTGTCATTATTCAAGACATTTCTCGGCTTACCAAGGCTATTATACATATTAGATTTCATTGTGTCCGCAAAACTGCCATTCAGTTTACTTTCACTTTTAGACGAAGTGCTGTCTGAGGTATAGGCGGTCATTGGACCCTTCCTACGCTTGAATTTACCCGTCTTAATCAGCACAAGCCACGCCATTCTCACTTCCGGATTAAAACAGCACCGGAAAACAAATATAAGGAAGCCTTGTAAAGAATTAAGAATTGTAAACACATAATTTACGACAAGCTTCGCCTCATTTACAGCCAGTGGACCAATTACCCAGGTGACACCAAGCAGGGTCATCACAGTGAAAGCTCCACGAATTTGAGCCGGGTTCAGCGAATCCGATGTGTTCTTGCCAACTTGACCTTTGAACTTCGGCCTCAAGATCACACGTGACACCATGATGAAAACGGCAAAGTTGATCAGAAGTATGAAACAGGCAGGTCCAAGTAAAGCTATATAGAAAGCCAGCGGATTTCCCTGGGACAAGAAACATCTGAAACAAAGTAAGAATGTAACGTATGTTGTAGTTTAGTGTATACAGTGATTTAAGCATTAAGGTGCTCCTTTATATTTGAATTTGACATTTTCTGTGCTCGGCTGGTTAAGTTGAGTGCTGCCTTCCCTATCTGGCTTAATGTTATCGTTTACCTTATAGAACAAGGTTAAATGAATGTGACCATGTGCACAACATGCAGCGCATCTAGTCATACTAGCGTTATGCCAGCCTCTTGAGAAACATGACCCCGAGAGTGACACTAAGTTGATTAACGCCACAAAGGTACGTATTTAATGTAGTAAAATCCATGACAGCCGTACCCTTTTTGGTACTGGTCAAAGCGGTATTAGAATTCCGATTTTGATGCGAAACCATAGAAATTGTTAAATGGTGAGACGACGTAGAAATTGTAACAACCTTACAACAAGTAATAAACGTAACTTACAATTCTGTAGTTGTTTTATAATTGTCAATATTTATGGCCGCTGTAGCAATAACTATAGCAGCTGGTGTACCTGCAAACATAAATAGAACACAAGTCAACGTTTTGGACATGTAATACCATGGGACTTAAATGGCATTGGAAACATACTGTGCAAATGTTCCAAATGTTGAATTTCTTCACATACGGCATATCTTTGTCTGCGATAGCAATTACGATATTTTGCAGAGTTCAGTGAAGGATTTATTAAACACAACGAGTTTTCATAGTTCCTTAAATCATGTGCATTTTTTTGTTTACAATTCATTATTTTGTAAACAAACCAATTGTTGTTGTATTTCGTTTTCTTCCATCTTATGGTGTGTTACACATTTGGAACTTAGCTAAAGTGCTCTAAATACATAGCTTTTGAAATAGGTTACCAATTTATTGTTTTGTTTTCTGAAAATAGCCTAATATGACTTTAAATGTACGTATTTTGTCAGCTTCTGTTTCTATCAGTAGAAGAAGACATGAAGGGGTCTAGTTCGAACATTTGCACAGTATAGTTTAACTGCAAAAATAGAATACATATTACTGTTTGGTGAAATGAAATTGATAAAGCTATAAAACTCGTCTGTTTTCTCTTATACCTATCGTTACAGAAGTAACGACTTCATTTCCCTTGGAAGTAAGGTCTCTTATACAGAAATGACCCATATGCATATTGCTAAACAAACATTTCATTCATATTTAGCACACTGAGGCCAATTTCAATCGCCACCTCTAATGACTTAACTATAAAACTGTATTCGAGATATACTATAATGTATTGGTCAATCGTTTGTAAATCGTGTTTTCATTGAATAACCTAATACACGTATCAAAGTTTGTTTACTAGGTTAACATAAACGGAAAATGCAATGGCTGGCTCGTACATAGTTGCAAGTCTTTTGTAAAGAATGATATCACGCTTGCAAGAAAACAAATTTTTAATATAGTTAATAACGATAAGGCGTTTGAATATCATAAAATACAGAAGAAAGAAAAAAACACATCTGCAATTCAAGTTATCTGTCGCAACATTTCGGCAACAACTGTTTCAAGAAAACGAAATGACATTTTTACATTATTTTTAAATATCACATGGTGACACTTACCCCAAGCAATAATGCATCTCTTTAACATAAAGAAGCCCGAGTATTTGGTGAACACTGTAATGAGCGCCTGATACATATTGATTGCCTCAACAAGCATCCAGAAGAGTGTGGTCAACAGGAAGTAGTGAAGCAAGATGGCCACCACTTTACACATCACCTCACCAGATAATGACAGGGAAGCCTCAGAACCAAGGAAGAATACTATGTTCAGTATTAGCATGGATCCACACAGGTTCATAAGAATCTTTCCTGATTTCTCGCGGTTCAAACATCTAAAACAACAGAATGATTTGTATCTTAGTTCAATATGAGTACACAGATCGAAAATAAAAATTAACAACATTTGTTGGCCAGGATACCGGAAATGGATATTAGCTAGAAAGTCGTTGAGCTGTGCAATTAATACATACAATACATGTACCTCATAATACAGTGACAGAATACGTGTTAAGAGTACACTATCCAAAATACAGTTTAGCACGTGACTGGTTTCATATACAGAAGTGGTAATACCTTGTCATACTAGAATAATCAACACTCGATTTAACGACCATGCTTGTTTGGAGGCTTTGTGTCGTTCTATTGAATATGTCGTTATATTATGCAGATTCGTTACACAAGATCTGTGTCGTTAAACGAATATTCCTTTATATTATAACAAACTGATTGTACTGATTGTAACGATACTAAAACTTAGTTATAAGGATTTGTATTCAAATAATATTTAGGGTTGGTATTGAGAGTCAAAATAAAATAGGCTATATAAGTCGAGCAACATGCATCAACCATGCAAAATTTATGCATTCTTACTGAGCGTATACGTATATATGTTAAACATGCATCGCCCATAAAATGGATGCAAATGAAAAGTATGAAACAAAACAATCTGGTCAAAACGAATAGCAGGTAGTATTATTTGCAAACAGAATTGGTAAAAAAATAATGGAAGTCACTCCAAACAAAGCAAATGCTGTAAAATAAGACACAATGCAGGAATGGAAAAAAATATTAACTTAATAAAAACCTTGACCTGAGGTCACCCCACTCACCAAACAAAACTGTTGGTACCATAGTACATCGAGGTTATAAAAATAATGTATACTACTGTGCAATCATTTGAATCCATTGAGAACTATAGTCCGATTCATCTACAAACCGCCGTAGTTTCAGTGTTGACTTCATTTACAAAGGCACTTGGTTTCAAATTATCTGAGTCAAAATTATCTGAGTGAACCCTATAAAAAGAGAAGGTTTGGCACCGGCCAAGTTTAGTCACAACGGATATGACGTTTCGAAAGCTGGTACCCAGCTTTACTACAGTTGTCACAGCAAACACGGATAACAGTTCCTCTAAGTCATTTCCGTTGCGGCTAAACATGGCCACTGCCAAACATTCCCTCTAAAAATAGATAATTTTAACTCAGATAGTTTGAAACCATGTGCCTATGTTCATTTAGCGCATTTCAAACATGATAACTAATTTCTTGTTTCCAATTGTTAATCATATCAACAAATTCGTCTAGTTCGAGACAATACATTAACAGCTAATTGATTGACTTATCCTCCTTGGCAGTCTGTGGTCTTGGCCATCTAGTTTATATTAAAACTGCTTGCACGCGTTTTACTACAGGATATTACCACGAGTTATATCCCTTTGTATAAGCTTCCCATTTTCCCATGAGTTATTTCCCTGTATGTTCGATTTTTTCATCAAGGGATGTAACTCATGACAATCTTTCATGTTTTCCATGAGTTATTTAACTGTCCATACTATTTTTTCCACAAAGGGCGGTAAGTCAATGTTTGGTGAGTGGCGACATTGGTCATCAGAGACATTGTATGGGTACAAACACACAGACTCACTCACCTAGACGATGACGTGGATCTAGGACTAATGTATAAGTGAAAGGATCTCAATTGATTCAATATGTAATATTTCACGATCATATTTAGCTGTTAGTAGGCCTATACTCCCAATATATCTATATAATCGCAGCTATAAACGCAATACTCAATATTCATACCCTGTGTAACTTTACAATGAATCTATAAATGTTAGTGAATAATCAAAGGGCTATAAGAAGCGTAGACACAACTACACGTATATACAAAAATACGAGAGCATTGCAATTGGACTACATGAAATTCTATGTGAAAATGAATGTTGACACTCTCAAATTTCTTATTACATTTGCTCTTTTTATGTCATGCTTAAAAATCAAATTTGAGTAAAAGATGAGTTGTGGACCATTTTTTCCAGCTTAAATGAATAATACAGTGTACTTAACTCCTATGACTGATTGTCAAAAAATTGGTGGTGTGTTTGAAAACTTGTTTTAACTACTAGTATTGTATTTCGTCATAGACATTTTTCGTACAACGGGTATTACGAAATGTGTAGTTCCACTAAGGAATTCCACATCGGCGATTTTCTCCCGTTTTCTTCCGATACCACCCGATCCATTACAATTCTTTCCGATATCACAAACTGTCTCATGACTTCACAAAAACTTCCCCTAGACCCCGAAGAACCTGTTCCCGATGTCCTGATAGCTCATTAATTTCAATCGCGAGTACCGCCAAACCAAAAAATGCTCAGTGAGACCTAGGCTTTATGTAACAATATACAGCCAATACTCACCGAAATAGAGAATAGGTGAGTAAGGTCAGGATTAGACCAATCATGGAAATACCACATCCTATATAGGAGATATATGTTAGAATTTGTTCATGTCCAGGATCCAGGCTGTGGTCGGGGCTCGGGTCCTAAAATATAGAGTTAAATTATATGACTTTTGAAGCATTTATAATTTTGAGAATCACTCAAACGTGAAACTGTTCCCATCTCTTACAATCATAACCTGTTAAAATAAAGACAATCTGAATATCACGGTTGTTTCCCTTTACTGTAATCTAGTGTATTATTTAGGAATGCTTAAACACGGTTGATCATAATACATGTATTAACACAGTTCCGGAACTTCTTAGTGTCATTGTGAGGTTAATGCCGAGCATAGCCTTTCTGCTTAAATATGGCAGGCATATGAGTGCCTCCACTCGGCGTATTTGAACCCGGTTCGCCAGATTAGACGACAAGCACGCTAACCATTGAGCTACAGAGGCACCAGTAATAGTAATCGGCTTTAATTGTGAGGTGGAGGTTGAGTGCCGAACAAACATCTTCTAAGGACTAATCATAAAGGTATGCGTATGTGTTAATAATTACCATCATTATTAACCTATCATCTTGGACTTGAAGTTTGCTCTTCTAATTAAACCTTACCTAGGCCAATCACCTCTATGACTGGAAATGAGTCAATTCTCAAAACAAAAGCACAATTATATGAGCCGCTGTGAGGGAATCCAGCTCATATCACATACTACGGTGTCACGTTGAAATGATCTCAAAATAACGCATGTTTGCAGATGAATAAAGTTTACTAGTATCACCAAACAGACATGGGGCAATACAAAAGAGTAATTGAAAACATGTAAGTTATTCAATGTAATGAGTTTCGCAAAAAGAACTTTCATCCATTTAAATCTAGTCGACAAAATGTGTTTCGGTGTTAAACAAATGAAAGCTATTTTTAATAATGACGTATTGATTTGTTCACTGACATCTTGGGGGGATTTTTTTAAGTTTCAGTGAGCAAGAAAATGTATTGATCAATTCCTACAATAAGCACCAAACCATAGACATAGATTCGTATGTGTGCATTTTAGCGCCAATATCTTTAGATAAGTTGAGCATTTAATGTACACGAGGGTTGAATCACTTACCAATAAAATAGCAAAACTAGTAAGATGGTATGAATAACATTTGGTGTAATTTGGTCCCCTCTCCACGGTCATCAAGCCACCATCTGACCACGTGCGATCTATAAAAGACAAATATCGTATCCTAATTAGACTCCAATAAAAATGAAACGACCACTGCTTAGAATAACCACAGGCAACTGTATCATTGATAAAGAGTAAAAAAGGATTTCTTTTATAAATTTTATGTTGTCTAAGATATTTTTTTAATATAAATTTTACAAAAAAATCTTTTTGGTTTGTTTACTCTTTATTATTGATACATATACCTGTGAGAATAACGGCCTCAAACACTGGTAAATCAGGACTAGATATAGTACACAGCGCTATTAAATAGTAATTCATAACATCTCGTTCATGTACGAGGGGTGATCAACAAATACGCGGAAAAGTGCTGTCGTTTCTTTATTTGTCATTGTAAGTCGATGAAACTTTCTAAACATGAAGATAAATTTATTTCAGATTGATTCACCGCTGACCATCATTATTAACCAAAATCAGAACCAACGCGGTTCCCTATAGCAACGTCACTCAACGTCATGCGGCCCAAATGTTCATATTTTCCAACGTTTTCCGCGTATTTGTTAATCACCCCTCGTAATATAATTATTTTAGAAGAAAATGCTATTCATAATCTACAGCCTGATCTTGACAATGATAACACAGACTGTAAGCATAGCTAGGTGATTCTGTATCAAATTATTGCGATTTATATTGATCCCATAATGCATATACCATGGTACATTGTACTGGTGATGACCCAATCGTGATTAAAGAAGTGAATGAAACAAACTTACTTTCCACATCCCAGAATGCACACGAATGATTGTCTCCTTCCTGGAATATGAATAAATTTTATAATCACATTCATGCACCTAGAGGCAATTCAGCAACACGCATACACAACTGAAGAAGAACATACCGAACGTAGAAAGCAGTTGCCGCTATGAGAAACACTGATAAGGTCACATGGGATTCTAACTAGGAAGGCCCTACAAACTACTACACTGGGCTTTATTCTGAAATTAACATGTCATTAATGTTCTTAAAATAGAACCAATCGACTCTTACGCGTGATTTAATGCATTATACTGCAGGTTGCTTACTTCATAAGCGAGCGTAATGAAATAGTTTAATGAACATCACCTTGACATGCACATATTATAGTACGCAAACTGTTTTAATCCCCATGTTGCATTATAAGCATCCTACCGGGAGAATGTAATGTTGTTTAACCTGTATTCGAGTATGCTGCGTTAATGCGGCCCTGTATCGACAATGGAAGTAGAAGAAGAATCTGCACAAACCTTAATATTTTTTATAACAATCTCTACTGGAGATGAAAGATTCGTTAACTTCCGGTCTTGTACGACAACGCTGACAACCCATTGTTTTATGACCACTTCCTGTGGAGGTGCTTGTTCTGGTATGAAGAATGACGAGGATCTAAACGTCATCAGTCGAATTCTTGGCGTTTCCTGGTCTCCAAAGGTTTCAAACGCTTCGGCCGGAAGTTTGAGACTCACTCCTCCCTTAAGAAGAGCAAACAGTTCATACTTAAAATGAGTAGGCCTAGTTGTAGTGGTAGTGTAGAGGTAGGGTGCGCGCTTCGGGATCGATAGGTTCCGGGTTTAAACCCCGTCTGGACCACTGCTTAATTTTTCTGAGCAAAACTAACCCACATGCTCCCCTCGACCAAGGTGTAAATTGGTACCTATGAGGGCGGTGTCCGGACATGTTCGATATTCTTGGGCGCCGCAGATCGATGTTTGCTGCACACCCACCAGGTGAGAAATAGTCTCTCTATGGAGACTCAAACGCAGATTTCCTTAGGTAGCCAAATTACCAGAGGAAGTTCAAATTTCAAAGAGATGCTGAACGGCTGAACTACTGAAAGCAGCCCTCGAAAATTGGTAACTTTTACCACGGTAGCATGGCATGGTAACATTGTACTATGAGAAAACATTTAGTCACGACAAGATAATAACTGAACTTTGGTGCGACTGATTTTAAAATACATTTTGTAAATGATAATGAACCAGAAGACACGTTTTATTAGAAATACGATACCCACTTTACGGGGAATGTTCCAAAAGAAATGCAACTGACTCTCAAACTTTTTATTGACTGAGTGTTTTACAACGGAACCCGCAGAAAATCTTAAATGAACTCTCCTCTACACATTCCACACTAATTTAAGACTGTTAAATTCAAGATTAAAATTGGGGTTTGTCGTCTGAAAAAGGTACAACGCTCATGTACTACAATATGGCTGACCACATCGGTTTCCTGAAAACGTATATTATAGCTCATGCTACAAATCGCTAGTATAGCCCGTTAAAGCCTATGTCCCACTAAGGAATTCCACATCGGCGATGTTCTCCCGATTTATTTCGATACACCTAGGGTCCGTTGCCTAAGCAAAGCGCAACAGAGCGCTTTTATTCAGTTACCTCCCGTTCAATTAAATATAGAAGGCAAGGATTAGCTCCCATGGAAAGCGCTCGCCCATGTAAACGGTCTCCTAATGTGGCTGTTCAAAGCAGGCACTTGTTTAGGGGATGACAACTAACATAGGTTTGAACAATGTAATTTTACCGGAGAATAAATTATTTGCTTACCATGGAAACCTGTTCGTTTTGTTTAAGGAACGGTTGATAGGAGAAGCTTGCATTAGGTGATGTGTGGTTAGCAACGTGCAGGTTAATATTCTCAGTCTCTATCACAATGTCTTCTGTGGTTTTCACTTTTGAAGAGTACTCATCAAGTAACCATAGCAACCTATTTTAAAACGAAAGAATAAAAGTGTCAATTTATTATTGAGTGAACATGATAGATCTATAAGATAGACACAATATCTATGTATATTTACTTGCCGATCTCTATCATTTATTGGCAATAACCAAATAGACAGACATATCATCATTTTGCTTAAATCTCAAGTCTGCATTTGAGACACATCTCGATGTGCAGCCCAGGCCCCGATCTCCCGAAGCATCTCAAGTAGAAATCTCAACTCAAATTGAGATTTTGCTCAAGTCAAGAGTATAAATTTGAGATTATCTTAAGTTTTGTGCTCAAAATCTTTTACTGTAATAAACTCAGAACAATATATCTGTTTTGTGATGCCAACTTTCAGAGTCTGGCATCCCATGGAAATGATCTCAAAGACACATGACAATATTTGATATTTATCTCAGCTCAGATTGAGATGCTTCGTGAGATCGGGGCCAGTTCTTGAAATTATGCTGCATTATGATACTAGTAAACAACGAACGACTTATTTTATAGATGCCGATTGTGAATCCCATTATAATAATACCAGCAATGACAACCATATTTGAACTAAGAGTTAGCCCATAGCGAGATGGTTCAAGAGCATACGCCCTGGCCCCGATCTCCCGAAGCATCTCAATCTGATTCGAGATTATTCTCAAATACTGCCATGTGTCTTTGAGATAATTTCCATGGGTGGCCAGTCTCAAAGTTGGCACCACAAAACAGAGACATTGTTCTGAGTTTACTACATTCAAATTTTTTAACACAAACTTAAGGATGATCTCAAATTTATAATCTTGACTTGAGCGAAATCTCACTTTGAGTTGAGATCTCAACTTGAGATGCTTCGGGAGATCGTTACTTTACTAGGCTCACCAATCTATACTCGCATCGTTCCAATTGCACGAAGGTCCATTTCCAAATACAAAAGTACACCACTAACTACGTCAAATAACACCGAAGACATATCAATGTTAAGGTGGACCCCCAACAAGGAGATCAAGTTTTCTGGTTTTGGTCTATTTACTATGGTGCTACTGTGTTTACCTGTCACTAGAATGATTGCGGGAGTTACTTTCTATAATCACCGTCTCATTTGCGTCCAGTAGGTTACCAACCACCATTGTCATTTCTTTGGCAATCTGAAATTGAAACAAAATAAGAATGACTCATGGTTTATACTCATTAACGTTTCGGCCTGAGCCTTTTTCAAATTAACAAACAAATGTTTTTCTCTGCATTCTCCATGCATATTCATGTCAGCCTTTTGAAATTAATGGCACAAAACAGGAAATGACGTCATGAAATAGAATGGACACACCACATGAATTCACGTAACACATTTAACACGGAAAGTTAGGTTTTGGTTTCTCCGGTAAGCCAAGTTCTACCTCCCTCAGTGACAGTTTTGGAGAAAAGTGAATTTCAAGTTAACATACGAGAACAGGGTACGCAGTCTCGACTTATTTACACACAATACAGTAAGTAATCAGTGGTGTTAGGAGCACCGCGTTATTATCCTTCAATGTTTGAAATTATCTAACAATTACAGTTTGTGACTTTCTTGTATCTTTTGAACGGGCAGCTCTGTTTGGTCAATTATTTAATTATCTTGCTTATCTAGCATAGAAACTACCTTTCTTTAATTGTAGATCCCATACATATCGGTTTTCGCACATCCTTTCACTGAAACTACTTTATGAAATTTCCGTATGATATATAATACAGTGTAGCAATACCATGTGACTTTTGACTACAGTTACAAGAAGAAATTTGTAAACATTGGAAAAAAAAGCCATAAGTATTTTATTTCTACATCGATGTCTATGAAATGTACGCCACGCTAAGGGGACAATTATTTGCTTTCCATAAAATATAAAATCTTTTTCAGCAGCAGTGCCTTTTTGTCCATTACCTTGTGAAACCGTGGAACGTGTAGGTTCGATGAAGAAATAAAATACTTATGGCTATATTTGTGTTCCAATGTTTACAAATTTCATTGTTGAGGATCTTATGGAAGATTGCCATTTATATTGTCAAATAAGTTTCCTCGTAAAATAAAGTCTTTATTATTATTATAGATTCCACCTAGCTAATGTAGTATGTAATGTGCTTGACTACCACCGGGTAGATCTGTGCTCAGTGGTCGGGTCCAGCAAGTAATGTTCTTCCTTGTTATTCGCTACAGTTATGTGCTCCACATGTGGAGAAGTTGTCCGGTGTAGAACAAGCTTTTACTGGCTGTAAATTAGGTCTAGAATATCAAATATCCATCGTATGCATGTATATAACCAAATCATGAAATGTTGAAAACTGTTGTAAACCCAATGAAAAAAACTTTTGCTTTTTTATTGAAATCAATTGCATGGCAGTACATAATTATATCTGTTGTACAATACGTGACTTACACGCGAAATATAAATTAAGATAATAATATGTTTTATTGCCAATTGACGTTTTGTAATACTTGGAAACACCGGGAGACGAAATTGTTTGACATTAAATTTATAGATTATCATCGACGTTATGTGATTTTAATTTGATTTTAATTCCCAGGTAGATTAGAAATTATATAAACTGTACAATTTTAGATGGAAGATTATGTTAACTACTGTTTAAAACATTATCTTCGGGAAATTACGATCTATGGCTTCATAAAATAGCCATTACCCACCCACTGCCCCGATACCAATCTGGCGGAAGGCAAACCTTGCGTGCATTCGCCTTTTGTTAGAACTCAGTTGATAACAATAAAAGTGGGCGTAATACGCAGTTTTAGTGATAGTTCAGTCATAATTATATTGCATAGACGGTTGCTCGTTGACCGAACCAGTTTTCCTTGAATATTATCAACCAGTGCTAAATTTATAGCCTGTCCAATGCGGAAATCAACAAATGACCTCCCGGGCACCAAATTGCAGGAACTGTCGGGAGTCAGTCTGGTATTTACAAATTGAAGGAACTGCTGGGTGCCAGTCTGGTATTTACCAAATTGAAGGAACTGCCGGGTGCCATACCAAATTATGGGAACTGCCGGGTGCCAGTGTGGTATTTACCAAATTGAAGGAACTGCCGGGTGCCAGTCTGGTATTTACCAAATGGCGGAACTGCAGGGTAACAGTCCGAGACTCAGCCAATTGCGGGAACTACCCGGTAACAGTCGGGTACTCACATACTTTTATTACGAAATAGTTGGCCAAATTATTCGCATAGCTCGAATAATGTATTATACATATCTACGACGTAACATTTGAATTTATATGAAATATACACTTTTATTTCTGAACACATTTCACATCACGACTGATAGCATGTATTGCCAGGCACTAGCCAGGCAGACACCCAGTTAACATTATTTACGAGCTATATCAGAACAGACCCCTAGCGGGATTCAAGCCTTTGACTTTAGGCGACCTTAATCAATTATGCATAGCGCGGATAAGTACTGTAATATGGTGGGCGGTGGACTAATGTATGTAGCGGTGGCCTAGAGGTAGGGCGCGCGCTGAGGGATCGAGAGGTCCCGGGTTCAAGCCCGTCTCAAGCCTACTACTTAATTTCTCTGAGCAAGACCACTCGACCAATGTGTGAATTGGTACCTGTGAGGGATGTGTCTGAACATGTTCGATAATCCTGGCCACCGCAGGTCGTTGTTGGCTGCACATCCACAGGAAAGAATAGTCTTCCCAGGGAGACGCAAACGCAGGTTCCCTTAGGTAGCACAATGGCATGACCAGGGCAAGTTAAAATGTCATAGGGTGGCTGAGCAGCTGAACTGTTGAAAGCATCCCTCGAAAAATTGGCAACTGTAAAACTTCTTAACTTAATGCGCCATGGAGGATTAGTACCACTACGTACTGCAGGTCATGTTACTCACTTTTGACACTAGTGGCCAACATTAAAAAGTTAATAATGCTTGATTGCGTAAATGATGACAAGTGTCAAATACAGGAGGTCGCCAGCGGCCAGACTAGACAGTATATATTCACATTTTCATTTGTACATGTCTCGTGTCTTGTTTCTCACTTACTTGATGTGACACTTTGCTGCAGTTATATACCTGATCACCACCAGTGGAATAAACATAATTATATATTATTTTATGTCTAATGTTGAATAATTCTATGCTATTAAGGAAGACCGTTGCTGCAAAGCATCAAAGGGCGCCGTTCATTAGTTAGATTGAAATCATAGGATCATCAGTCATCCAATTAACCGAGCCTTGTCGAGAGAGTGAAACAATAAAATTGTTGGCTATAAGCCGTCGTAAAGGAGTGTTAAAAGTTTTATACTTGTAATCGCTCACATGAGTTCCACATTCTTACGAGTTAAAGGCATGTCCGTGGTAGCCATGTTTAGCGAATAAATAAAGTAATAACAGTTACCTTAGACTGCTAAAACAACTTTTATAAAAAGTCAACAAATATCTAAACAATGTTTTATAATAAGTTAACACACACACATGCATGACAATAACATGATATGTACAATAATGCCAATCTAAAGGAGAGATAATCGTATTCATATGCAAAATGCCACCGGCAATCTATTAGATTAATGAACAATAATAACCTGTCATTCACCAATAGCCAGCTGGTGGTATGAATGCCTTTGTATACAAACATGAACTTTCCTATCCTAAGAGTTACGCAAGACACGGAAAAGTCTTACTTCACGAAGTAATGTATTCACTCAGACCGTACAAAAAGCATTCTAACAAGATTCTCCAAAACCTTAGTATTACAAAACATCAGAAAAAGACAAACAATCAGATAAATTAGAATTTGTTTATGTATTCCATACGCTAGATTATTCCCCAATTACATTTAGTATTCGCTATTACCCACAATTATATGAAACAAACAAACCAGATTAGTGAATATGTGTCCTACAGATTTATTATATGTGTATGATTATATGTAGCAGCTGGGAGGCAGTAGGATGGAGAATAATGGCTTTAATGATAAGACAAAGATTGTAGTAACATATATTCTGATAGTGGTGTAAGTTTCGCTGAAAAGTGAAACCATTCCGGTGTATAAAGTCTACGGGAGTAAGGGAGGTTCTTTAAGATGATGTATGCATTACAGGGGCAACAACTACGCTACCTATGTCTTGTACTGTGTTTAAACTTTTGGGTTCATCTTAATTTCACTCAAGTGTTCCTCAAATATGTCTTTGGGAGCGGAAGACCAAAGATTCGAACTCCAGCACGAGTTCGTTCTTATGACGGTTGTTGAGCCACCACCGAGCTAGTTTAATAATGATAAACATGTGCCTGTTTTCTGACATTGAAGGAGTGGAGTCAAGACGTGAATTCAATGTGTCCAGAAAACGGGTGTCTCAAAAGAACAAAAACAACAATTAGTACTTTAAAAGTATGTTAGAGCGCGATACATCAAATAATAGGCGCAAGCTTTGAAGTTCAATGTACCTTAAAAGCAAAATAAAATACACATAAATCACCTTGCATGTAAATGACGTTTATATTGGGTACATATTCTGTGGAATGACAATAGGGTCTATAATTACGATAATTAATGGGATCTTATAACATGATGCATATTTATAAAGTCTAAATCTGGAATCCAAATCTAATGGCTTCTGTCTAAACTGGCACACACTTATGAATGAAAATATGCAAATTAAGAACCATATTAAACTTTTAACCGCAGGTTCGTGGTCTTCTTGTCTTTGAAGCATTCAATATTTCCATAAACATTGACCTTCAATGCAATAACATTCTTGCAAATATATAAATACGTCAAAATGGGTCATGGCTTCAAATCGGTAGGGGACTTTTTGTACCTGCTTGCAATTCTTCAGTTACTTGTTGGTAAAAGCAGCTTGAAATCGGCTGTTTCAAATTAAAGTGTATCATACAATTGGTTGTTTAGTGTGTAGGACGTTGAAGACGTATGCAGACATCATTAAGTTTATATTGCAATATAATGAGCCACAAAGCAAGTAATTAAGCATAACTGATCTAATTAAAGGGAAAAATATTCCTCGTACACGACAGATACACCCTGGTTTTATGGTTTGTTTTGTATATAAACAGATATGATATTCATTCAAAATCAGAGCTCGGTGCATGCATACTGCGCCATGTGTAACTCAAACTGAAGACAGCGGGAAAATTTTATTTCCTTAATTTCTACTGGAGCCGACAATAATCTTAATTTAATACATATTAGTATTTTTTCCGATAAGACATTTATTTTGTTCATACATGCAATTCATTTTTCACCCTTACAAAAGTTCGAAGAAAAGTAAGAACTTATTAATTTTTAATTCCAGGAGAACTGATAAGTAAACTGGCCATCATTGTTACAGGGTAAAAGTTTTAGGTGTTTGTTAAAGGCCAGCCAATCATATAAATCTTGTTAATTTTTTTTAATCATATTAAGGCAGCTTAAGTCATGTGTTGGCTTACTTCCAGAGACCTCTTACACAGGTTTGACTTTACAAAGAAAGGTCCATATATACTTATTTTCTATGGATGACATAATTGATCAACACATTTTCATTACTATAGTTCGATTTCGAGCATTGAGCCGTGACTGCACTTTTAAAGTTTTAACCATTAATCGATATAGGTTGGTATAGGTTTAATGGAAAATATAAGTAATATAATTAAGGCCAGCTATACGATGTGTCTGAATGGTCGTGACGGTATAGCGCTTGATACATTGTAAAATAACTTTTGTCTGACCAGGGCAAGTTCGAATCTCACCAAAAACATATATTTTTCTTTTTTTAATTTATATTTACACATTTTTTAATTTATAAATGCACATAACTTGCAATATCCGTGTTATAACAGTATGTGACAAGCCATATTTGTTACATGCTTCAAAATATTTTTAGATCTTGCATGTGTATTGTAGAATGTTATGACGGCTAATCAACGTAATACAGGTTGTCAGTAAACTCGGAACATGGATACGATTGCTATAAGTGAAAATGAAAAATAAATTGAATCAACACATTTTCATGAAATAATTAAAAAAAAGAAACTATACTTTTTAAATGAAATAAAATAATGAATTAAAAATATGAGCGAATTGGGAATTTGAACAACCAAACTTCGGGTTAGAAATCCTGAACGTTGCCGACTGCACTAAACTGTAATTCGATAACAAACAGATATATGTAAGAATCACATCATTAAATAATGACATTCGAACGTAATAAACTATGGTCTACCCGCCAAAATGGACTAGTCCGATAGGTCATGGCTCAGAGTTCAAAATTGAACTACTACTGTCGGTTCAATAAGTAATACTAATGAAGGAACTATCCCATTCAAAAGAATAGGGGGGCTTACGTTTTGTATAGTAAAAGAGATACCTTCAATCAATAGTATAATACTTGAAACTTAGTTTTTCATATCGTCTCTTTAGTCGAGTGGATAAGCATGCCGCTGTTATCCAACTGATTTTCTTCAAGATTTTGTTCAATCTCGCCACTGGTTCGACACTCATCCAAGTTACATAAATTTTAAAGTTTTTTACAAGTATCTTATTTTGTATTTGTAAGTAATATTATAATAACGTACGTAGTAAGTGTTTTCATTCTTTATCTATCAAATTGTATCTTTTCAATTATTTTATTTTTATCTACAGCACAATAATCATACACTTATATAATATATTCCCTGCAACATAAAATATGTAGCATTTGAAGTATCGATTCATTAAAGCAGTAGCATAATATGAAACTTTATATCATGGATACATGCAATAAAAAAAGTTGACCGAAGTGGGGATCGAACCTACAACTCAGAATAAAATAGAAACTTAGAGGAAGTGAGGGTTTATCCACTACACTACCACGCCTTTGATATATGGAATAATATGTGCACACTATTTGATATCGAACCAATATAAAGTTTACCTGACGGGCGAGTTTATGTTTATAACCGTTATCATTTGACTTTGAACGCACTATAGTCAGTGTAGGATAACTTCGCAGTGACGTCACAATTGTTTATGTTGTCTGGATCGATACAACTATCAAATCAGGTAACGCGGCTTACATACACAATGATATTAGTTTTATATAATTGTATTATTTTCATATGTCCCTGTGGCTCAGTGGTAAGCAACGCTGTCTGGTAACTTCGGTTTTGCAGGCTGTAGGTTCGAATCCAGGTAGGTCTAAATGATTTATTTATTGTGAGTTTATTCCCGTTTGATTATTTTAACCATACTATAGTATATTAATGCCATTGAGTATATAGCTTTCAATATCTAGAGATTATAGAAAAATACCAAATTAATTTTGTTTTGAAGTGGCTGACAATTAGCTATATGTTAACACATTGTAATCATGAATACACGAAAACACACGGAAATACGTACAGGTTGAAATTCCTATCTGGTCTTTGTCAAATATGATCAGTCTAGTCAATATGTCCGAGTCATCCACTTCAGTTATGGTAAAGAAAAACGTTGCTCAGTATAAGAATGATGCTAATTGTATACTGCAGAATGCTCTGAAGGTTATTGCAAGCATAATTATGTTTCCGTATTTCAGTTCGACATTGCATAGCGTTGCGCTGACATTACTGCATTTTGAATTGCCGAATAATGTTTAACCATTCAGTTAAATGAATTCAATTTTTTTATTTCAGGTGTGTAAAGAAGAAAAGCAAGCCGGAAAAGTTCACATTCCTCTCACATCCCCCGTTGAACGGACCGCACACTACACCTGTGCCAGTGAAAGGACGCTCTACAAGTATCAGAGAGAACATGCTGCTGAAACAGAGGTTCAACGAAAGAAACGTTCAGACAGGGAGACGATTGATGGTTTCGACCAAGACGTTGTTCGTGGTACCGTGCACGAGATACTTGTCTGCCGGAAGAGAGTCCCGACAGTTAATAACATTCGACAAGCTCTTCAAGAAAAGATCCAGAACTCCGGAGGAAAAAGACATTGAATGCGAACATTGAACGATTTAGGATTCATCTGGAAGAAAACCCAGAGTAACAGAGACGTCCTGATGGAGAAGCCAGACATCGATGTTACTCGTGCACAATTCCTACGTCGAATAAAGAAGTACCGGAACAGGGTAGTCCGATCATTTACATTGATGAAACACACGTTAATTCTTCCCATACAGTACCGAACTCCTGGCAGTCGAAGGATGTCTCGCTCAAGGTGCCATTCAATAAGGGAAGTCATGTGATAGTTGTGCATGCTGGTTCGGAATCGGGATTCATTCCAGGTGCGTAACTTCTTTTCCAGGCGAAGATTGCCAGTGGAGATTACCATGAGATGAACTCGGCGAATTTTTAGATGGTTAGATGAGAAGTTACTGCCGAACCTGCCATCACGATCGGTTCAGAAACCACCTCTAACATACTTATTGGACACGAGGTTGCAAGTACATGGTCATACCTGTCTCAGACTGCCTGCCTATCGTGCAGATGTGAATGCCATAGAGTTGGTGAGGCCGAAATATGTCCTTCAACAAGAATGAAGTCTTGAAGCTTACCAGGAAAACTATTGCATCTGTAACTGAAGATGACTGGCGGACATGCTGTGCTCATGTAATGAAGGTGGAGCGGAACTACTGGGCGACAGACATTGCAATCGAGACGGAAATGGAGTGACTTCTTATAGAAGTTATACGTCTATAGCGACGAAGGAACTGACACAGCATCAGCATATGAAAGTGATTCAGGGACGGACACAGCATCATAATCAAAATCGGCCTCTTGTGTTTGAAATGTTTTGCAATGCTTTGTTGTACATTTCTTTATTTGTTTAAAATGATTTGCATTATAAAACGTAAAAAATGAAATAGATAAATCAAAAGACAAATAGAAAAAATACATCTATTGAAAAAAGAGCGAAAAAATACAGATAAACTTAAAAAACATGAAACAACAAGGATAAAGAATATTAGCATGAGTGCGATTCGAACCCATACGGAAACTAGTAAAAATAATTCATTACTATGCCTAGTGCTTTACCGTCGGTACTAATTTTACATTACGAAAACACTATCTGGGTATAGTATTATAACATAAACATATTTAATTAAAATAATGATAATATCGATTTCCCTAATGGCTTAGACTCGTCTAAAACGTCACTGCGAAGTTATCTGAAACGGACTGTATATATATTACTACTATTGTTATTATTATTATTTTCATATTGGCGAGAATATTTGACCTGTCGCTAATTAATCCTCGCGCGTTTTCGTTATTGTACCGTAAGAATGTATTTGTTAGTTAAAATAACAACTCTGATTGGGCAACGGATAAACACAGATATTAAAGGATGACAAGTCAATAGTGCTAGACTTTAACACTAGCATATGTTTACCATTAAAATTGAAAATTAAATGCATTTTCGATGTCCATTTTTGTTCAAACTTGTGCATAATCACTTTTAATGCATACTAATATTTCAGTCTACGCTGATAAAACTTATTATTTAATGCTAACTGATGAGATATGGAGTTCTATCAATGAAATAAAACCTATATCAGTCACTGGTTATCACCTACAATGTGACTGATATAAGCTCCGCCCCCTCACAGGGACTACTTTAATTTACCAAAATCTCAACACTAAAATGTCTGTAACTTTTTAATTACTGAACGGAAACATGTCATGTGGGGGTTTTTATTCTTAGTTAGACCATTTCCTACAAGTTGGTGTATGATTTAATGCAAAATTCTCAAAAAAGTCGTTTTCACCTATTCACCATAATCCAAGATGGCGGATTTTGAAGTGAAAAATATGAATGGAATAACATATTCATACGTAGCCTAACCACAGTGGTAATTTGGCATAAATAGTACCAGTTTTGACACCATTAAAGCATTAAATAAATAGAATATTTGTTTGTTTTGATTGAATATGGTTAATATCTCATCTTGTAGTGATAAAATTTTAATATTTTCACTCGCGCTACGCGCTCTTGAAAATATTGAATTTTATCACTACACGATGAGATATAAACCATATTCACTCAAAACAAACAAATATCCTCTATTTATCCATATTTATTTAATGATAAGACTATAGTTATCTCGGGTGAACTATTCATAACATGTTTATCATAACATGTTTAGCAAAAACAATTTAACATTGAATCGGGAGTATACAGTCCGTGCAGTATAGTGTGGCAGTCACGTGACACAATGTGGACACTGTCAATTGATTGAATTAGGTAAACCATGGTTAATGTTTGTGATTTAAGAAATAATGAATACGTAGCTATGTTTTGTTGCGTAATAAAATATAGGCACGTGTTTGGATGCGTAGTAATTAAATCACGAGTGCGTAGCACTCGTGATTTAATGTACGCATTCAAACGAGTGCCTGTAGTTTATAACACAACAAAGCACAGCTCCTATTTATTATTTCGATTCTAACATCGCCAATGCTCTGCCATTTATAGCACAACAAGACAGGTTGACGTCAAACTACTTTCTTTCCTAGGAACGTTACCGTCACCGTTACGTCATTTGTCATAGTATATGACGTCAAACGTGACGTCACCAATCAGCTATATTTTATCGCGGTAATAAAATATGGTAAGCTCAATATACGCAAAGAAAGCAAATCTCACGTGCTTATGTTAGAATATAAATCATTCTAACCTTCATAGCCGAGTGGTTTAGTGCGTAGATACTTCCTAACGATATCGATATTTTTGGCCGCGAGTTCGAAACCTTGTCAAGTTGTATGTATTTCTTTTATTTCTTTTTCTCATCTTTATAAATTTAAAAGCTAAGAGTTTTACAGAAAAATGGCTTAAATAATCAATAGTGATACAAACCTGTAATTAAAGTTATTAAGTCTGTTATTAAAGAGTGTATAGCCTAAATATACATGTACACAATCAACGTAATGTACATGTATTATAATTAAAGCACAATAATTTTTATTGCTAGTACTTAGGTATTGTAACTACCAACACGAAGCCACAGATACATTATCTGAGTGTGACTGTAACTCATACCATGATACAGCAGATGAAGTGATGTAAACTTATTTTGTATTGTAATGATTGTGTGTTCTTGTCATAAAAGTTGAATTGAATTAAAAATAATATTATCATGACCATAATAAAACAAGAAAAATATATAATTAACAAATTATAAATTCTCTCGAAAAGAATATGAAAATAACATTAAAAATATTGTGATGAATTCAAAAAAAATACTAAAGACTTCTTTAATGGGTTGAACTTGAATCGCTCAGTTACTATTGCTGTGCATTAACACCTGAGCTATTACAGCATACATAACTACTTGCAATTATTTAGTGCTTATATTACATTGTAATTAGTCAAGCATGATGATAAGGCCAAGCAATTTAACTGTCTGGATAACTGTCTATGTTAAATGTTAAATTTCGTCGTTGAATGGATGGTAAAGGATTATCTGCACAAGGCAGTCATACTGGTCTGAAAGGTAAACAAACACTAGTCCATATTAAGTCTGTATTTCAACAGTTACCACTTACATAGTATTTAATGAAACGGACAAACAACAAACAATTAGATTCTCTTAAAATTATCTGTAATCAATATCATGTATTACCTGTCGTGAAATAGACTCGACTGCCACATTATCTAGCACGAACTATATTATAACTCTAGCGCGATAAATTGCAATACAAAAACAAAAATCCGCTATATTTATCGTTTCTGAATATTTAGGAGCATGAAAACTTTATATGTTGTGCCAAATGTTTGAATGCTTTCATAAGTGTTACGGTCCATAACAAAAATATAGGCAATATTGTGTTTGTTTTTGTACTGCAATTTATCGCGTTGGAGTTATACGCAACATTGTTATAAAACAACCTTAAATTCGGGTGATATATGTTTTTCTGTGTAGATTTCCACCCTTGATTCCATTACATGTTGGTCGGTTATTTATCATGTACGTATGTTAATTAGATAGACAACTTGAGTGGGAATATACACCTGTTGTCTGGCTGTGAACGTCGAGACGGTAACATGTTCCGTTCCTTTGTTGTGACGGAAAGAAAACAGAAAGTTTCACATCCAATTAGAAGACCTATTACTCTGAGTAAATTACATTACAGCAATGCTGAAACATTATGTAGTCTGATTTATTAGACGAGTGTCTGCCCGTTCAAAATTACGATGGGAAACAAAACCACAATGAGTTTTAGTAGTAAAAGTCGTTTTTTTTATAATTCTGTCGCTGCAAAATCATTACTTTTCTTTAGTACAAACTGTAAAACTGGCAAATTCATGTGTTCGTAAATTCGTGAATTTCCCACATTTGAATTCCATATCGATTAATCATGGTACCCACTCTCGTTTTATTCAATGATGTATGTACAGAATTTGATTTTGGCATGTCGACGCACCAAAGTGTTTTAACTATTCACATAGGTTCGTCATTACATGCTCATTCTGTATGTAAAAATAAAATCAATCATTTTCAACGACTCATTTCAGATGTTACTCATTAGCCAGGGAGAATGAGAAAAAATAAGTCACTTTCCATTTATTAAAGGGCACAGAGCATGGGAAATACTTATACCAATTTTATGTCCTACATTTAGTATAATCTGACCAACTAGACTCGGGGCTATCGGATCGTTAAAGCTCAACGAAAAGAAAAAAATCTAGGAATAACTACATGTATACACTTTGGTACTGTTTTATCAAAGCACCTACGTTAATCTTAAATTTACGTTTAAATTTATATTCTGAAATATTCTGTAAAATCTACACATTGGGGACAGACATGGTTTGTAGGAGTTTGTTAACCAAATCATAGTTAATACTGAACAAGCCTTTACCACACTTTGAAGCAGTTAAAGAATTACAAATAATTTAAATTTAAATGTAAGTTTCATATGTTCGTAAGTGCTTTGATAAAACAGTACCTTTATGAGCTAATTATGATATTCTACTCACGTCTGTATTTTCGAACGAGAAGAAGAAATATTCCTCCAACGTGTTAGTAATGTTTGCAATTTCTTCAGGTCGGAGTCCGGATGCGTCTCTAGTGGATGAAGCAAGATCTCGTAGGCTTTTGCTTATATCGGTTTCCTGAAGCTGTTAAAACATAAATAAAACTGCTTTATTATGTAGCTCCGATTCATCAGGGCTTAGGCCAATTTTAACATTTTTCATTTCGATATTGTGACTAGATGACCTTACCAGTTTTAATGCATTATTTATCAACCATGACAGTACTTTCGTTAGTATCTCGCAACGCTTTGCGAGATACATCACTGGCTTAGAATTAGAAGGTCATAAATATAAAATCAATATTTTGAGAAAACAAGAAAACACTGCCTAAAACTCCCCTTTACTTATGGAAAACTAGCTTCTTAAACTTCAGTTTGGTCAATATGACCACTTCCGATTTTTATGAAAATAGGCTCATAAGAAGCGCATTGAGATGCATATATATTTCAATTATGCATGAGTCTCCTAATTCTAAGCCAGCGACTTGACGATGGTATCATTGGCATGGCCGTAACAATGACACGGAAGAAAATAAAACTTGTCAACACAATGGTCTATCGATTTAGGGACAAAGTGTGCTAACCAAGGGGCTTGGTGTTTAATTTTAGAGGGACATTGACATGGAGGTCGTCAGTATGTTATTCTCTATTTTCTAAAACCTGTGGAATAAAATATATCAAATATGGTACTGTACACTCGTAACTAAATTGTAACTAACAGTTCGACATGGTTGTTTTATAAAAAGCCTACACTTGTTATAACATCTAGGTACTAAGCTCGTGATGGTCTCTTACCGGCATACACTCGGAAGTAACCGCTTCTTCCCAGAAAGTAGTTCCGTCAAAGTTGACCCCGCATGACCTATCAGCGAAGCCGAGTGTGAACATGGTATGAGTTCCATGTTTACAGTACACATTTGCCGTGTCACCAGACTTGGTTCGTGGCCATATATACCAACCAGTCTGGTCGTAAAATGTCCTGTCTTCTTCACAGTATGCTGCAAAATAAGTCAAAACCAATCGTAACATTTCGGCAAATTCCGGAAAATTACGTTCGGTCTTCATATCGTTACACTAATTCAATTAATATACTTACATTAATCAAATGCAAATTGCATGTCAAGTAGTTTTCAAAACGTTGCATCTGCATACTCTTTCATTCGTGGGAGGTTTAATTTCATGGAATTCGAGGATGATTTACTCCAACCACGAAATCAAAGCCCCGACGAATAATTAAACAAATCCATATTAAAACAGCGTTGCTAACACATACGAAACGTTCCCAGTAATTGTTAAAATGCAGTCCTTTTATTTAGATATGGGTCTATCTCTTGTATACAAACAATGTAATATCAAACACGGCTTTTTTATTGTTTGCATGATTTATTAATTGGATAAAAAGGCAGTAAAAATTTAAACCTTTTCCACTAAACCACAAACTCATGCATGCATTATCTGTAAATTGTAGAAACACGTACAGTCTAGTTAGAATATTGTGACAGTGACGTTGAAATTTATGTGTACGCAAAAAGATTTAAAAAATCCATTGTCTGAACAGGTAGAGCAAATATAGTATGTTATTTTAGCATTGAAATTATAGTTGTTTGTACAGTATAAGCTTTTATAATCGGGTTTACACCGTTAAAGTGTGTCGACTGCTGCGTCACTGGAATCTTATTATCCTGACTGCACTATATGTAAGAGAAATTGCGATGTTTATGTCAACAATGTTTTATGTAAACAGATGACGACCTGAATAAACGAGTTTTTATACATTACTTACCCTCGTCACAATTGATTCGTTCTGTTTTATCCGGGCACTTACACACGTGACCTTCACCTCTCTGTACACACTGACCTTCACCACAAGGTGAATTAACACATGGTGACAATTTCTCACACCGATCACCTGAAAATTCCAGTAAAATTATAAAAATTCGTAGTTTAGATACTTTAAGGTACATGTATAGTAGAACATGTATTACATTTATTAAATAACGAACATGAAGACTTCAATCTTGACTTCTATTAATGATTAAATTAATTGATTATACTGTGTAGTAACACCATTATATAATTATTTAACACAAATGTCACAAACTATATCTAAAACATTCATGTAATCTGTTTTATTCTGACAAAACTATATTTATAATAATATTCTATTTAAGCAACTAATATTATACAGATACATGTGGAAGAATTCTATCTGAAATGAAAACTGCAATACAATATGTGTAAGAATATGTCATGAAAGGCACATTGTTGTATAAAATGTATACATAATGCCATTAAAACGCAACTACAAACTGTCATGTATTATAAAACCATTATTCTATAACAAGCAGTTAACAGTGTTTTACAGCTAGGAATATGTTAATTTTTGGTCAAAAAGTGAATTAAAGGACATGTAATTCATAGTATTTCTTTCATTTTCTGGCTTGCAGAATAAAACTTTTTAGCACATTTCCTTTACTGCATTTTAATGGCATTACGGTAGTAAAATATCTTTACTATTTTTGGAAGGATTACATTCCTTACTTCCGGGAGAGAACAAGATATCAATCATATTTAGAACTACGATTTATCAACTTCCGAAAAAGGCTTAAAAGTGTTTTCTTTTCAAATTTATCAATCTACGAATTTGCAATTCCAAGAAAATTTGGTCCCATAAAAGTAATTATTTTACAGTAAAAAGGTTACTTGCCTAAACTGTCGTGAAATTGTGAAATGCATTAGATTAAACATTTGCTGCTCAGCAACGCAGTGATATTTATTAACAAAGCACAACCGGTTCCCGTAAGCTACGTCACAAAGCAGACGGTCATTAATAAGTGCATTTGTAACTGTAAGCTTAATCTTACTTACGTGGTAATTATTCTATTAAATAGAACAACTGGCAACTAGCGTTCTGGTTATATACGTTATACATGTGCAGTTTATACAAACTGTAAGACGCTTCAAAAGCATTGAGTGTCCGAATATACGAGTGTCCGACACTATTCAACTTCAATATGCTCTCCAAAATCGGAGGTTTTTCTAAAACTTTTCAACTGTTTCCTAAAGGGTGGTTTCAAAATAGTATTTCATTATTTAATTATTAATTTCGAAATACATGTATTCGTAAATAGTAAATAGTCATGATGTTACAAGTAATGTAACGGGAAAAGTAGCTTTTGTTACATAAGTGTCTTTTACAAAATTGAATAATGACGTCGTCAGTGGCAAAGAATGGCATAAAGTTGGCCTATATACCTTTTTTGATTGTATTATAAATAGAATTATAAATTTTATTTACAAATGATAGAACTGGTTTCACGTTGTGTTGCATAGCTTGGACATGAGCAATTCTAAGAACATATTGTAGACACTATAGAAAAAAACAATAGGACAGATCGCTGGCTAAGTATAAGAAGGTCATAAGTACAAAATCAATATTTCCAGAAAACAAGAAAAGACTTTCTAAAAACTATTTACTTATGGGAAAACAAGCGTTTTAAACTTCAGTTTGGTCACCACGGCTTCTTCCGATTGTCGTGAAAATAGGCTCATAAGAAGCGCCTTGAGATGCATATTTCAAATATGTATAGATCTAAGTCTTATAAGGTCGTTACGTAGTACTTACGAGCTTCTAATTCTAAGCCAGCGATATGCTAACATACAGTTATTCCTCACTTACAAACTAGTCCCCTCAATAATAATACCACCTCGCATTAAAATACAAATAAATAAACAAATAAAGAACACAATTTTTTAAGTACATTTCACTGGTTTAATCTTAATTCAAGCCCAATATTAAAGACGCTGTGAATAAGAATCACAGTTTTACCAACGCGTACCAGACGGTGGTCTTATTATTGAGGTTTTACTGTTTACACAAACATGTCATCCATCATTTGTAACATGGCAGATTAAATCATTTTATCGGATAAATTGAGAGGCATTTTAGTACTGCATATTACAGTGTCCAAAACTGACATCCATACACTTTGTCAAAGTAATATTTTACATTTTATCTTGTTCAAACGCACGTTACATAATCATTTACAAAATACTATTTCGTTAAAGGAAAGTTACATAATTACAAAATATCACTTCGTTTACAAGAATGTTACATACGAGTATTTATCTACAAAATAATATTTCGTTTAAGTGAAAGTTACATAATTACATTATGTATTTACAAAACAGTATTTCGTTTAGACGAAATTAAATTACTTTTGATAAAGTATCTGGATGCCACATTTAGGGTTTGCAGTTTGTTAATAATATCAGGAAGTAAATATTTTTACACACACACACGTGAACTCTACAATAGAAAATAAAGATAGGAAAGGAATGTTCGCAGTAGTTGTTATTACAATACAGGAAAGTGTTGTATTGCCATAATGAGGACATTAATGAATTATCTCCCATGAATACTCTGTAAAACACAATTATCCTCGTCCATCATAATTTCGCTACCACAAGCTGCACATTTTAATATTCGAGCGGGTACCAGTCTGGTTGTTCTGCTTTTATCGCGAAAAGAGAAAGCTATTATCTAAGAACAAGGATATATTAATGAGTAAAAGTGATGGAAGCATGTTGGATTGAACCTCAATCGTGAAAGCTCGGCAATTTCCGTTTGTCTTTGTAAATACACTATTGCAATGCATAAAGGCCGAGGTGATCAGAATGGCTTGCGCTTATGTGCTGGTTGGTCGATCATGGGCTTTATTTAACATGGGAGATAAGTCCACGTCACTAATGCCTCTCATTAAACTTGACCAGTTATTATTTAACATGTTCTTCTAACATATAATCATAAATGTTTATCAAATTCCTTCACCAGGTTTTATACACATGTAAAGCCGCACATACACATAGAAAACATGTAGATTAAACAGCTTCACGTATACTTAGACACAAATATGGAAAACAAGGTCCAATCCCACACAGGTATATACGTCACGTGACATTACGTCGACACAGAAACAGTAGACGTGCAAAGGCTCTCGGTATAGGTGCAATGGCAGAGTGAAGGGTTACGTTTCCACAACACCGTTTTATCTTACCAGTATAACCTGTCAGACAGACGCACGTTGCTCTGTTAGCTACTGTTGCTACAATGGGTGTGTCCTTGTCATTGAATGTGACGTCATAGGCCACCTGACCTTCAAGAATCGTGCATGTTCCGCCATGTTTGCAGTCATGATCAATTTGGCAGAAATGTGCGTTTTCACAATGTGTTCCATAGAATGCAGGTTCACACATACACCAGTAACTGGTCACGTCGATAGCACCAGGAAAACATGTCCCCTGATTCCAACAAGGGTTTTCACCACAAGGATCGTGAAGTTCGCAAGTTTTCCCCTGGAAACCCACTGGACATGCGCAATGAAAGTCATCGGTTGAGTTAGTGCACGTTCCGTTATTTTGACACGGGAACAACAGACACGGGTCGAAAAGATCGCAGAATTGCTCGGTATAACCGGGTTCACATAAACAATCAATTCCTCCGATGTCGGAAATGTTTTTGCATGAAGCATTATTATGACAAATATGTACTTGGCAACCATCGAGTTTTTCACAGTTCTTGCCGTACCGCTCCACTGGACACTCGCAATAGTACTCCGTATCCGTCATGTTGTAACATACACTACTGTTTGATTGGCATGGCTGCTCGTAACAAGGGTCATAACGTTCACATAATTCACCGAAATGACCATCAGTACATTCACACGTATAGGCTACACTTGACGTGTTTCTACACATACCAGTCACACATGGCTTATCATAACATGGATCGTAATGTTGACATTCCCCTCCCCAGAACCCACCGTCACATTGACATAAATAGGAACTAACCTCTTTATACTTACAAATGCCTTTATTTTTACATAATGTTATCCCCTGTACTTGGGTTATCGTACACATATCTAACCTATCACAACGTGCCCCTCTGTAACCAACATTACACGTGCATTCATACCGGTCACCCGCCCCTAAATGTGTAATATTAGTTTCCCTGCACTGACCTTGATTACAAGGTCGATATATTATACAAATGTCTTCTTTTTCACAATTTGCTCCATAGTAACCACGAGGACACACGCACTCATAACTAAACTGACCAAATGCCGTGCAATTTCCGTAGTTCGTACACGGAGAAGGTGTGCACGGGTCTGGCACGTCGCATAACTCACCGACAAAATTATCCTTGCACGTGCACGTGAAGTTATCACCATCTGTAATACAAGTGGCTTCATTAAAACACGGAGTACTTGAGCATGCGTTAAAATGCTGACAATATTTACCGTAGTGGGTGCTCGGACATTCACACGTGAAATTGAGATCACCAGTATAAGTGCACGTGCCGCCATTATAACACGTGGATTGGGAACATAGATTCCGACCGGTGCAGTTTACTCCACCCCACCCAGATGTACAGTTGCACGTGTATGATAGATCCGGATTGACCAAACATTCACCTCCATTCTCACATGGTTCCCAGATACTACAGTTGCTGAACTTCGGACAGTCCCCGTACAGACCTGCAATATAATATAGTACATATTCTACCAGGATGTACAGTACATGCAATAAACGTGTTTCACAATTTGTAGATTAAAAGTACAGTCATACGAAGCATACACGGAAAAACACACAGCCTGGTATCAATCACAAAAATAAAACTTCCTATACCTATCACGAATGTTTTAATTTTGACTGCTTTGTCTGTGTAAACACATTAAGATGCCCGACATGAAATTGTGACAGACAAGGCGATAATAGGCTGCAGCTACTTATTATGGATCGTTAAGGTAATTCGCAAATCTTTGATCTGCCTGTACAAGGTATATCAAACATGTTACATTTGTATATCTCTTAAGGACATATGTATGGCTATGATTTGGGAAGTTCCAAACAGTTTTGCTCGGCTAGTTTTAACGATATTCTTAAAAACTGATGTTTGCATTTTACCTAAAAAATTTGACATTTAACAACATGAAACTTGGCATGCACGAAATTTCGTATGTACGGAATCATACGGTTACGTTTTTTTAGACTGTGCATGATACATGTATTTGTATTTTTAAATGTAATTTCAAACTATGGAAATTTTCATTTTTGTCCAAAAATAATTTAAACGAAAAAAATAGATGGACAACATAAGGCACAATGACATGATGTAGAAAGCACCTCATGTGTAATATCATACTCTTGTTTTATACCATTTGCTAAGTGAATACAAGATGTTTGGGTATTATGAGGATACCCTTGCTTTTTAAATGCAGGATTTTAGATAGATATGTTGCAATGTACTTTCTGCTTCGTTAATATGTATCATTGTGTGTTGATATGATGTATACCACCTATGCCTCGTGAATGCAGTATATAATACATATAACAAAGTAGATATTATAACATAAATGCATGTGAATGCAGGATTTTGATTAGATATGTTGCTTGCCATTTGCTTCCTGAATACAGGCTTATTTTTGGTAGATTTATAGCATGTTCGTTGCTTTATAAAACAGGCTTTTGGTTAGAGTCGGTGTACTTGTTACAACCTGGACTCCTTTATTGTAAAATGATTTCTTACTGTTCTTGTCATCCAGTTCAAGGGATAAATGACAATCACATTCCGGAAAAGACACCTTATTAAGAGTGATCATTTGTTTTATATTTATCTTAAAAATCTACACTTGATCGCAATGCGATGACCGGCAACAGTTGGATGCTGGAATTGACTAATTTACAATGTAGTAGGGTTATTAGGTTATCAACAACACACTTTGCATTATCTTGTTTTCACAAATCGCAACTGAGTTATTAAACTAGAATCACAAAATACAAGTATAAATTATATTTATGATTACTCATTAAGTATATTGTGTATACTTTCATTAGTTCATATTTGAACTATTTTACCTCGTACAATTCGCTGCTTAGAATTAGAAGGCGGTAAGTACAAAGTCAATATTTTGAGAAAACAAGAAAAAAATACTGTCTGAAAACTTCTCAATACTTATGGGAACGCACGCCTTTTAAACCTCAGTTTGGTTAACATGACCATTTCCGATTTTCATGACAATAGGCTCGTAAGAAGCGCATTGTGATGCAGATTTCAAATATGTATCAGTCTTATAAGGTCGTAAGAAGTACTTACGACCTTCTACCTTCTAATTCTAAGCCAGCAAATTTCAGTAGATTTCTTTTTGAATTGCATTATAACATTATAGAGGTCATGGTAGGGGTGGCAAGCATTAAGTTAACATTGATTTAAGTACGATCCCATAAAAATGCCAACTCGAACGTGATTTATACGAAAATACATGTATCATATTTGTATACACTATTTAAGGAACATGCTTTTTCATCACTAGATCTAGGTTTCGTTTTTTCTGTTCTACAAAACATATTGTTCTCAAATGTCGAAAAAAATATGTGAAGCTAAATATAGATACTTCTACTGGGTTAGAGCTATATGTGATCACCAATTATCAGTAATCTTGATCCGACCTATCCGGCAATAATAAGCGTATGCTTTTTAAGTTTCAGCATTACTTAATGTGCACACAATGGCAAAAGAAATATGGTTATAAATGCGTCTTTGAAACTTTGTATCATGGCAGGTATCAGGAACGAATTCAAAATCTTGTTAAAGCAACACTAAAATAAAATAAAAATGAAATCAAGTTTCGATTTTTTCACTTTTGTAACAATAGCTGCTTTGCAGGTCAGTGTGTCATATATGACGGCAATATTTTGTGTGAAGAAGGTTTAGAGCACATAATTGCATGCATGTTAAATTTATGGCAGAATTAAGAGTCTAATGAAATATGGTAAAATCATATTCATTCGTGGGGGATAAAATTTCGTTGATTTTGAAGACGAAGACGAATTTGCCCACAAAAAGTCTTAGTCCAATCTTAGTCTTAATCGATCAACGAAACTTGTACTATGATTGGTCTTTCGGATAAGTATTTCCCTTGTTTAAAGTCAACTATTTGTCAAACGCAAGACCATTGTCACTTTATAAAGATCAACGAAATTTGATACCAACGAAAACTAATAGTTTTACGGTTATTTTAATGTAATTGATGTGAATTACTCTTGTTACCTTTCTTTTCAATTCTAACTTTTCGTTGCAAACTTTCGGGACTCCATTCGAGTCCCTTTAAAACCCGCACCGTGAACGTATAGTTCCGGCCTAGTTGGTTCCCTCGCACCACACTACACGTCTCATCTCGAACACCGTCTACCTCGACTGTTTCCGTCGTTGCATTATCGTTATCCATTTGGAATAATAGCTCGTATTTCATGACGTAACTTCCGTTTGTTGGGTCCTTCCAGCATACTCTAGCAACATCCTCCTGCACGGCCACACAGAATATATCCGGTGCTAAAGAAAAATATAGAGTGAGGCTTATATTCCACATTGTGTTATAACAGAACACGTGACTGTTGGTATCCTTACAGCCAATGAAATAGAAACACACTACTAAAGGATCGCACTTTGATATATAGTTCCAAGTTAGGCTTAATCACATGAAAAGCTCGAACACAGTTTCGTCAAACGAACAATTACAACAACAAAACACATATTTCCTAGACGGATATTCGATTATTGTCGACGTACATGGCGTATTTATCCTGGAATAGCCTTTTTATGCATTATATGCGAATAAAGAAAATATCGTTTTCACATTAGATCCATCTGTTACTTCAATAAACCACTAAGACATTGGTCGACGGTTTAGACAGACCACATATTCTGCATTTTAGACTAAAGTCTCGCAAGTCTCTTAAGTCTTGATCCAGTGATTCAATTATACATAAAATTAACAATACAAGAAATTAAATCCAGAATATTCTAAAACAAAACGAGATCACAAATTATATTACGCATCAGACAACTAAAAGGCATATTCAAAACACCGAAACGTCCACAGTTCAAAGTAAATTCCACAGTCAACATATTAACAAACGTATCACCATTGTTTGTGTATATTTCGTAACAGTTAAGTCGGTCCATACGTGCATCAACAAATTAAACAAGAGACTAATGATGTGTTGGAGAAAGAGCAATTGGCCTTAAAGCAACCAATGACTAAGAAGGGAAAGATTCAGCCACGAGGCTGACAAATAAATTACAACATTCAACCAGAGAGGAAGTTCATTTATAGGCCAGGTATACAACGTGTTGTATTATTTCTTGTAAACAAGTAAAACGCTATTTCGCTGACCATTTAACTTTAACGTCAACTGACAGTGTATGGTCATTTTTCAAAGGCTGTACTCGAGGTTACTGTCACATAATCTTGTTGCACGCATGAATATGAGTTGTTCGTTTGTTAGAACATGGATAATTACATCCTATTTTTTTGCGCAAGAAGTTTATGTGTTTCGATTACGTGTCTTTTAGCGTACATGTATGTATGTTAACCTGTGTTAAGCGTCCAGTTAGCTATAATCATTATGTCAAATATGGCTGTTTAAATCACAGGTAACTGTATCATTGATAAAAAGTATTTTCCTATAAGATATTTATAATAGCACCACTATTAATGAAATGTTTATAAAACAAAATGCTCCCTAGTGACTGTCTAGTCAATTTCCCATCAAATGAACCTTTCTAAAGCAACATAAAATTATATTTTACTCTTTATCAATAATACAGTTACCTGTGGTTTAAATCAGGTGGCCGTTAAGTACATGCGTATTCAATATAAACATGGATGATATGCAATTACAGCATAAACTCGCTAGAGCGGCCCACTGTAAAGCAACAACCTCTCTGTAACAACACCTTTAAACTTTAACCAAGCTCATTTTTAACTTAAATTTACCTTCTGTAGAGCAACAACCTTTTAAGAACAGCCAATATTAGAAACTCCCTAATGGTGTTGCTCTACAGAGATTGTAAGTGTATTTACAATAAAAATGATTACTTGATATTATGTATCTACAATTATGAATATCGGGAGTTAAATATCGGCTTCTTTAAACAGCTCAGGTCGTTTACTTTAAAGTGACCATCAACACATATTTGACTGTATTGTGCTTGTGTCTCGACCCACCCAATTTTCATGCGGGGTTTCGAAACTTTTGAACATTGGATAACAACTTATCAGAAACTAGTTCTTGAATTGTCACAATCATTGTCGTATTACGCCTAGGTCCCACTGAGGAATTACACATAGTTTCTCCCGATGGCTCTCTGTGGATCCCGATGTTTTGCTGAACCTGTCCCGACGCTCACCGAAGCTCCTAATTGTCATCGGTAGTACATCCCCGAGGCAGTGGGACCGACGTATAACGTTGGTAACACATCGGGAGTTCTCCCGATACCACTGAACCATCCCCAATAAATAATGTAATTAAATATAGGTACATATTCGAGGAGACCGCGAATGTGTCACCGAAATATCGCTGAACGTTCGCCAAATATTTAAATATTCCCGAAGGTTCCTGACACTTAAACAAAACATCGCCGATGTGTAAGGAAAGCCTCTGGAATGCCTCGTGGAATACATTTTTATCGCGGAAGCATCCCCGATCATTCCAAGAGGCTTGGTGTACTTCGGGGATGCCTCCCCGGGATATTCCTGAGCTTTGGGAATGCCTCCCCGAGATATTCCCGATATGCTATCGCGAGTACATCGGGCAAAATTTAATACTTGCATTGAAATTTCCTGATGTACTCACGCTGTTATTAAAGGTCTCAAGACTAACCGAAGCTTCTCCGATACATCGGGGACCTTCTCTCAAACATCGGGGAACCTCCTGATTTTCATCGGCAGTATATCACCGAAGCAGTTTGACCGACGAATAAAGCCCGGAACACACCGGGAGATACCTTCCGATTCATCACGATTCCTTCTGATCTCAGAAATTGTCTCATGACTTTCCCGAAGCATCCCCTAGACCACGGTGATCCTGTTCCCGATGCCTCCCGAAGCTCATTAATTTCCATCGGGAGTATATTGCCGAGACAAGAACTACTCAGTGGGACCTATTCTTAGATGAGGTTTTTGTTGATAAAATTGTCGACATTGCATCATTAAAATATTACATACCATGCAAATTTAAATGTGGTGACATTTTATTGGTGTTAAAGAGAATATTCAAGCATGAATGTAACTTTATATCCGTCATATTTTATTCAGATTTCTACATTATTATCTATAAACCGAGTTTTGCAGAATATTTGACTTATGCAACTTGTAAATGTTACGACAAGGTTGGACAGGTCGACGACTTACATTGACATACGTATCATATCGTATTTTATTTGCGTATTGTGTAAACTGTGGAAATTGTATGTTGATGTTCTCATGGGCCATGCAGCCTTTTGAATATTGAAATAAACGTCTCCTTCTTCATGCAGTGCTCTACAAGCTGTACATATTTTCAAAATATTCACGCTAACATGACCAGTTATGAAGCTTCTCCTATACAAGAGGGGGCAACTCAAGTGACATTTTATTGATCTTTCGAACTATGTAATCAAACTCGCAACCTCTAGTCCACGAGGTGGTCGCTGTTACCACAAACCCACCAAGCCAGTCTCTCTGATGATGCGAAAACATGCTAAACTCTTTACTCTTTGTTTGCCTTTTTATTGCTTTCGTGGATGCGACCGACTACGAAAATTTAAATCCTCACGATCATCTATTAGAAATTTTTTCCGAAACTTGTTACAAAAAGCTTTTACCCTTTTGAATCGGCCTAACAAAAATAACATCACCAAAAGCCTCGATTTTTAATTAACACCTACTAATTCTATTATAATGATTTATTTTACAGTTACTGAAACTTTTCTAGTGGTTACTTACGTGGAAGATCGGTGAGTTTAACAACGACCGTGGTCGTATTTAACTGTTGCGGTGATCCACCATCTATGGCGGTAACACTGAAGGTCACATTATCTACACCCTCTCCTACATTCTGAACCATCTCAATCAGTCCACTCTCCAAGTCCACCGCAAAGTTCTCCTGATCGTGATCAATGAGATAGTTGAATAGTTTATTATACGCCTCGGTGTCTTTATCTACGGCTTTAACAAAACCGATATCGGTAAGGTTATAGTCCAGACCGTTCCGTAAAGCCAAGAACTCGTACTCCATTTGTTCAAACGAAGGTGCATGCATATTTTCTTGTGTGACATTGATGAGAATGCGGCGGTCGAATGGTGCTTGCTGATAGTAACCATACACACTGAATGAATACTGGTAACCAATAGGTTTGTCTATGGTTTGTTTAACTCGAAGTGACCACTCGTGTGGGAGCTTCTGTTCTTGCACTAAATCAAAGTAGGTCGAGTCTTGGCTATTTGTAAGGTCGACATTGGAGAGTGGTAGATTGGTATCCGTGTCATACGCCTTCACCGATAGTACGGGTGTACCTGGGTTAGCGCCATGATATATAAGGGCCGGGTACGGCGTCACTTCAAGCTTTGGTTCTCCTGAAAACACACATCACAGTAAATGTTTTGTAAAGGTATATAATTATATATTAACATACAACACAATAGTAGTTTAACTTTTGTCCATTCAATTTGCATTGTACTGTACTAGCAAATTGGCACTACATGCACTACATGCACTACATACCTTTGGCCAAATACAAATAAACAAACAAAGGAACATGGCAAATGTTAAAAGAACATCAAATCCATACATAGACAAAAAATTATAAATAGGACATGAACAATCGCAATCATCACAGTGCGACTAGTTCAACTTTCAGACGGAATATGTGCCACCGAAATTTCAAGCATCGTTGGTGATTCAGACTAGATCAAAGCTTAATTAAAGTGCGTTCACAGATAAATTAACAGTTGACGCTAATCAAAAACATATAATGTACACGTAGAAGCAACAGATGTTTCACGTCTTGTATCACAGCAGGTTAAAGATGTATGTCTTGAGTATAAGTGTAGGTGTGTATGACGATGACAAACGACGACAAACGACGTCTAACACATGAGGTTCAAGTGTGAAACAGTCCGAGGGACTTGCCCTACTCAGAGACATACGAGCTAGTAGTAGATTTATGTGTATCACGCCCTACTCATTGGTTAAAAGCTGTTGAACGTTTGGCAATGTACACGCTTCTGTCGATTTTAATGATATAATTATGAATATTCATGAAATATAAATAATAAATTTAAATATGGTTGACATTCAATGTGTGCATATTAAAATCTAGCACGTGCACATTAAAGTTCACGCGACATATTTATGTTATTAACGTATAATTATATAAGAAGGTTTTCTCACGTCGCTGTAATAATCGTTCATACATTTTCTTCGATAACATCTTAAGAAAATGCTACAATGTAAAATGCACTACGGTACCCACTCCATTTCATAATGGCCGATATCCCTTCCTATATTCAGGACATTCCGGAAAACGGGTCTGTTTAATAATGTCGATATTATGTATGTCTGCTTTGGATTTTGACTAATACCAACCATTGTCACCAGGGTTCGTTTATACTAATTTATTTAAGGAGGCCCGAGCTGCCTTGTGCGATTGCGCGAAATTTCAAAATTGTATTTGGTGAGTACAAACATGAAATTTAGTTCCAATAATCACATAATTTTTATAAATGTTAATTAATGAAAATAAACATAATACTAGTTTACAAAATAGATATTTTTTAAACTTTTTATTTCTGCATGTATAAAAAGTGGCTGGGGATCAGCACAATTGTAAAGTATATGGGTGTACAATAAGTCACTACAATTGTTCAAATGCATATTCTTATATAAAATATGTAGTGCATGATTTAGTTATATGAAGTAGCTAAACTTTGAAATATTTTTCATAAAACTTTATCTAATTCCAATAGGCAAATAAGTTAATTTATGCAAATTTATTCAAAATTAGTACTTTTTGGAGAATAGCTCCCTAAAAAGGCTGGTGATTCCTATTTTATATTTGATTAAATTGATGTTCTATATGATTCTCAACAACGATCGTTAGATATTTTTTGACATTCATTTGAAAATCACATTTTTTGGAAAGTGGGTGGGGTACAAAATATCATGCATTGTTTCAAAGTGGTTTAATATAATGAAAATCCTAAAATGAACATGATGGTGTCATATATGGAAGAAATAGATAAAAATAAACAAAATACAATGGTAGGTCATTAGATAGCCATGTACATGTATCTCAAAAACGATCCTGGTGACATATCATTTTTTATGATTTCATTGTCGTTTTAGATGATTGCCTGTCATTTTAGGATGTTTCGGGGAAAATTCGATCGTTAGATAAAAGGCGCGCGTACCACATTAAGGTCGATTGTGAAACAAGTATTTCCAACATATATTAATCACTCTCGACACCTCATTCCTGATGTTATCCATCCTCACAAGGTTATTAGAGAAGAGAAGCCAGTTTCCCTTTTATGCTTAGCGTCAAACAAGGGAATTTCTGCTATCATTTTTATTTCGTCTTTGGAATGACGCGGCCAAGGGTCGAACCCGGGACCTCCCGCACTCGAAGCGGACGCGCTACCACTAAGCTATCGAGGAGGCGGTTGTCACGCGGGTTGATGTCACTATCCTCGGGTTGGTATTATTTACCGTCATCCTTGCAGCCATGTGTTTCCTTCAAAGTATATATATACGTTTAGCTCAGTCAAAATAATGTCAAGATTCTAAGCATAAGTTTTAAGCCGTAGGACTTTTTCCCTGGAATTTCTAAAACAACACCCTCATTGAGGAGAGAAATTGGCATCGATCAAAATAACAATAAAAAGTTGTTGTGTTACGCAACATGAATATTATGTTGCATTGTTTCAACCTCCCATTTCCTATAACGAAATTACCACGCGGTCTATTTCTTACATCGTATAAAATATTACACTTCTATAATGATACCCGTCCTTGTTGTTTCGTAAAATAGTTTCAATAAGTTTATTGCACGTAGATTCTATTCATTTTAATCTATGATACGGGAAATGCCCCAGTTCTAGATTAATGATTGGATCTACTTCCTGTCCGGATGTAAATCACCATAATTATGCGCTACCTCGATTTTAACGTAGAAACCCGGAAAGATCGCTATAATAAATGGTGAATTTATAGCAGGGGACGGGATGTATCCGAGCTTTGATGAAAACGATTGAGATTGGACATGCTTGAATCGTTGCCTAAAATAACACGCGCAGTCAAAATATATAATGCTGTATCATTTTCATAGAACATTAATCATTGATATTAATATACTATTTAAAACATAAATGTAGACTATACATGATCGATCATTGTGTTGTAAATAGGGTATTGAAAGCCATTTTCTGTTACACGGACGTCGTAAAAATGTAACAATAACTATATTGTGTCAAAGTGATACATTATTAATGCTACTAATGACATACGATTGACAATTTCATCATTTATGTCATTATTACGGGTCCAGGAAGGACATTTTTAGCTTATTTTAAATTTTAAGTATCTCCACATTTAAATACTAAAACTTAACGGCTACAACGATGTCTAGCCACCGCAAATTAGACGATTTTTCCTTATACGTTTACTCGTATAATATCTTGAGTCAAGAATCACAACCACGTTATATATCGCATAACATCTAGTGTATCCTGTATTTAGATATAACAAATAAACATCTAGTGTATCCTGTATTTAGATATAACAAATAAACATCTAGTGTATACTGTATTTAGATATAACAAATAAACATCTAGTGTATCCTGTATTTAGATATAACAACATCTAGTGTATCCTGTATTTAGATATAACAAATAAACATCTAGTGTATCCTGTATTTAGATATAACAACATCTAGTGTATCCTGTATTTAGATATAACAAATAAACATCTAGTGTATCCTGTATTTAGATATAACAACATCTAGTGTATCCTGTATTTAGATATAACAAATAAACATCTAGTGTATCCTGTATTTAGATATAACAACATCTAGTGTATCCTGTATTTAGATATAACAACATCTAGTGTATACTGTATTTAGATATAACAAATAAATATCTAGTGTATCCTGTATTTAGATATAACAACATCTAGTGTATCCTGTATTTAGATATAACAAATAAACATCTAGTGTATCCTGTATTTAGATATAACAACATCTAGTGTATCCTGTATTTAGATATAACAAATAAACATCTAGTGTATCCTGTATTTAGATATAACAACATCTAGTGTATCCTGTATTTAGATATAACAAATAAACATCTAGTGTATCCTGTATTTAGATATAACAACATCTAGTGTATCCTGTATTTAGATATAAGAAATAAATATCTAGTGTATCCTGGATTTAGATATAACAAATAAACATCTAGGTGTATCCTGTATTTAGATATAACAACATCTAGTGTATCCTGTATTTAGATATAACAAATAAATATCTAGTGTATCCTGGATTTAGATATAACAAATAAACATCTAGTGTATCCTGTATTTAGATATAACAAATAAACATTTATTCTTCACTTTAATGCGGACCTATCTCATTTATTATTGACGCTGACGTTTGTTAACAAAACGCTGTTTGACGTCAAAATTGTGAATACTTCGGTGCCTCACCTTTTGACGTTACACTTGTGTGCCTCACCTTTTGAGGTTACACTTGTGTGCCTCACATCTTGACGTTACACTTGTGTGTCTCATATTTTGACGGTACACTTGTGTGCCTCACATTTTGACGGTACACTTGTGTGTCTCACATTTTGACGGTACACTTGTGTGAATCACATTTTCACGGTACACTTGTGTGCATCACATTTTGACGTTACACTTGTGTGCCTTACCTTTTGACGGTACACTTGTGTGAATCACATTTTCACGGTACACTTGTGTGCCTCACCTTTTGACGTTACACTTGTGTGTCTCACCTTTTGACGTTACACTTGTGTGCATCACCTTTTGACGTTACACTTGTGTGTCTCACCTTTTGACGTTACACTTGTGTGCCTCACCTTTTGACGTTACACTTGTGTGCCCCACCTTTTGACGTTACACTTGTGTGCCCCACCTTTTGACGTTACACTTGTGTGTCTCACCTTTACAACACACTGATGTGCGCCAAATACGCTAAGGGTAATTTTCACACAATTGATTCATTATAAATGTTAGAATAACTAAGACTTTATATACAAAGGAACATATTAGTTTTAAATACGAAAACAAGACATTGCAAGTGTTAATTTAAGTGTATAATTTACCTTGGACTATTGATGGAAGAATGGACAGTACAGCCGTGATGAACACAAACATCTCCATCAGGGTCTGTGTACCTGAAAAGCAACACAACACAATATAAAAATACATGTACTCATCTAAGGGTTTGTATACTTGAGTGCGCCACCATAGCTCAATGGGTCTAATCTGGCGACCCGGGTTCAATACGAGTGATAGCACTTATATGCCTGCAATATTTCAGCAGAAAACTGACTGGCAAATAAAGGCTAAGCTCGGCATCATTATCATCACACAACATTTAATTGATAGCTACTGTACCAGGCATTCATATACAAGTAAGCCAATAATTTAGTTGCATGTCTGTCTACGAGATATCTTAAGTAGTTAAAATTAACATATAACGATACCGACAAAAGCGATACTCACATGGCCACCCCTGCCAAGGTATTGATTTTATGGTAAACTGGAGTTTGAAAATAGAAAGACATACAATTTTAAGGGACATGGCTAGTTCGAATTTCGTTGCACCATTATTCGTTTTAATGATAATTTTGTTGTATACATAACGAATTTCCTATTATTCCCAATATGCGTTATTCCGCTTTATTGTCTGTGAATGAAGGCTATTTACGTTTATTTTTGCTGTATTTAACAATATTCGTTGAATAGCTTAGGAATTATTATATTGAATTTAACCAGCATGAGAAAAAAGTTAATACTAATTTATTTAAGGTCGTTTATGAAACAAGTTTTTTCAACCTATATTAATCACCCTCGACATCTCATTTCTGAAGTTACCCATCGACACAAGGGTATGATAGAAGCCAGTTTCCCTGTTTGCTGAGCGTCTACCAAGGGAATAACTGGTTCTATTTTTATTTCGTCATTGGCATGACGCGGTCTGGGATAGAACTCGAGACCTCCCGCACTCGAAGCGGACGCTCAACCACTAGACGATCGAGGAGGCGTATGAGAAATCATACGAGCCATAACCTTTCACTAGTACTTCAACATACTTCAGTGATATATCACAAGCTTAAACTGGTATATAGTTATAGTACATATTATGAGTACATATTATTACCTCTCACTTTTTTCGTAGGCAAACAGGGAACATTTTACTGTAACGTCCTTGGTACCACGTAACTGAACATTTTTTTACTGTCATTGGGTGATAGTCAATTTTTAACAGTATTTTCTATATTTAAAGTTTGAAGTCGACCCTCTCTGTATTCTTTATAAGACTTAAATACGAAGTTAACATCTTCGTTGACGAATATGCCGATCCCTGCGCTATTTGACTGGTTTCCACTAATAAACATTTCACCCTTCCATTCCCTTTTCCACTCATTATAGTTATTTGGTGTGCAGTGTATTTCTTGTAAAAAACTTATTGAATATTTATTCAGTTTTAACCATTCAAACAATTCGACTCTTTTTGTTTTTGATGCAATACCCTTGACATTAAATGTGCAAAACTTGAGACTCATTATTTACACAACGAAGTATATTTGAAAAACAATATCAGTAGATGCGCATCCATTACTTAACACATGTGGTTTAACTGCAAGAATATATATTGTTCGGTATACCCCGTAAGAAAGAGCAGCATAGAAAGGAGATAGGAGACTTAAGCCCTCACGGACCAAAGAATATGTAAGGTTTCTGTTTGAAATCATTTATATGAAATGATATCAAAAGTGTCTAGGTTGGATAATTAAATGTTGTTGTTTTTTAAACTCAAACACATAATATCAAAATGGTAAATAGCCATTGCTTTGTAAATAAGAAATGATTTGATAGGATTTAACTTTCTTTATAGCGTGTTACATGTATAGCTTATGTTGGTGAGAGAAAAAATGAGAAGTCACACACAGTGTGTGATATACAATATTGAAAAGAAACTACATTTATATCTATTGCGTATCAATTAAATTGTGGGAGTACATATAATTGATTAACTTCAATTTCATACAAAATGAAATAGTTAACTTGCTAGGAGCATGTGTTGTTAAGCTATACATGTTTAAAAAACATACAAAATGTGTAGCTAATATCCTTAGAGCGTACGTTGTAGAAACAAATAGTTGATTTACTGTACATGTTTAAATTCAATACAAATTTAACTAGTTAACATGATTAGAGCATACGTTGTAAAACAATTTTTTGATACAAATTTTGATAGTTAACATAAATAGGAGCATACGTTGTAAAGACATGTATTTTAGTTACCGTGTAGAAACAGGTAGTTGTTTAAATTTCATACGCATGTGCTAGTAAACATGATAGGAGCATACGTTGTAAAAGCATATAGTTAATTTACTGTACATGTTTAAATATCATACAAAATGTTCTAGTTGAAATGCTAGGAGCATACGTTGTAGAAACGTATAGTTGATGTGTACGCATGTTTATATACCTTACAAAATGTAACAGTTGACATGCTAGCAGCATACGTTGTACAAACATATAGTTGATTTACTATGCATGTTTAAATATCATACAAAATGTGCTAGTTAACTTGCTAGGAGCATACGTTGTAGAAACTTATAATTGATTTACCACACATGTTTAAATATCATACAAAATGTACTAGCTAACATGCTTGGAGCATACGTTGTAGAAACGTTTAATTGATTTACCACACATGTTTAAACATCATGCAACAAGTGCTAGTTAAAATGCTAGGAGCATATGTTGTAGAAACATATAATTTAATTACTATTCATGTTAAATACCATACAGAATGTGCTATTTGAAAAGATGGGTGCATACGTCGTAGAGACAATAGTGGATTTACTATGCATATTTGAATACCGTAAAAACATAGGTGATTAACCTATTACAATACATGTTTAAATAGCATTCAAAATGTACTAGTTAAATCGCTAGGAGCATACGTTGTATAAACTCATAGTTGATTCACTGTACATGTTCAAATACTTAAAAGTAAACAAGCTAGATGCATACGTAATAAAACATATAGTAGATCTACATGAGTGGCTGAATCAAGTTTTCAAATGTTTGATAATATAAGCAATCATAACTATAATTCATTTTGTGACGTGCCAGTTTCTCGTCAGTCCACCAAGGTTTCATGCCTTACACTGTATGCTTAGATATATCAATGCTAACATTGTTCATACAATAGTTGAAATATTTATGTTGATAAGAAATAACAGTATTTATGGTAAAACACCATACCAAAAGACAAGTTCCACTTGGAATAGATTGGAAAGAATAGGCTTGATATGTAATCACAAGGTACGCTGTTCAACACTTAATTACGAGACAAGCAATTCATTTTTCGATTGACATAGGTTACAAGGTGTGTGACTAACTTATGTCACGACAATTTGCATTTTGTAGAACATTTTGTTTACTGTAAAAGGGTGATAGTAACTATACAGTAATATCTTATAAAAAGTTCGTGGTAATAAAATAAATGACACATAGTTTCGTGGGTAAAAGCCTTCGGCATTGGGTAACAGTGCTTTCCTCAGGCTGGCATTTTACTGTTACCCACAAAGATATGTGTTGTTATTATACTGTCACAGACTTTATGCTGTGAAATTCAATAAAAATTAAAATTCTTGCAGATTCTTTTGAGTGATGAAATTGACAAGAAACTGTATCTAAGGGCAATAATTCCAAATGTGAGGCAGAGTTATCTTCCTTGCACATTTTTCTGTATTCTGTCTATTGCACTATTGCTTCTCCCAAGAAATAAATAGTATTAATCAATGAAGATAATTAAAATATAAGATAGACACAGTTATGGTACCTGTACACTACATTTGGAATCACTGTTTCTCAGTTTTAATACAATATTTTCAATAAAGTGAAACATGTTTTCGATTAATTACATTTGTAGATATTGTCTTGATAAAGTTTTAATGTGCATAGTATGTTTCATGTAGATACCAATGTATACATCTCAGTTTTTTTCATATCCTTTTACTTAAACTCTTTTATAAATATTTTCAAACTGTATCATATGAGCCAAAATATCAAATATTATAATATTCTTTATTCATAGTTCATTGTTGAGGATATTATGGAAGATTGATATTAATTGTCAAATGAGTTTCCTCGTAAAAAAGTCTTTATTATTACTACTATTATAGTTATAGAAGATATTTTCCGGGCAAACTTTGACAATTACTGGCGTATATCTTCTTCCATATTAAAGTGGTAGTATTATGATTATTCATGAACCATTGTTTTTATGGGCTTAACAACTACTCCCTATGACGTCATTCAAAATGAAGAAAACATGTTGATGGAATCATGTTAATTTAAGTAGGAAGAAGATATGTGTATGACGTCATGTCAAAGAAGCCGGGAGGCAACGGTTGTATGCCATCGAGCTAAATGTTGCATTAAATGCATCATTTTCAAAATACAATGATGCGGAATGATCAATCGTTTTAACATTGTTTAACATGTTTTCATTTAATGATCACTCCAGAGTCTAGCTGTCACTAACAGTTTCTGTTCTTTCATCAAGTAAATTCGTTGTATATGCTTTTATTTATCCTCGCCACCGTAATTCCACATAGGTGAGGCCCCCAGAAGAGGTTAGTCACTTTTAGGGGATAGTGCACATGATACAGAAGATACCCCAGTTCCAGAAGCATCCATGGTTTTTTACGTGTCTGATTTAAAGCATCATACACGGGACCTCGGTTAAATTTAACGTCTCGTCAAGTAAATATAAACAGATCCTATTTATACATTCGGGTCATACGCTCTTAACCCTCGATGATTTACGGAGACAACCGATTGTCACGCCGACTTCAGCCGAGGGTACAGGAGTAGTCGTTTACGTTGTACTCTTAATTGTACTTACTAATTATCATCTATTTCACACCTCGACTTACCACCACTGACAGCCTCACACACGTGACAGGCGATAAACACTTTACATATGTCGTCAATGTCAAACTTCCTCATTTATCATAATCAATTAGGTTCGGATATAAACATCAGTCGGTAGCCATAACACGCGCTATGCTTCATATTATTTTCATAGTAATCCTGTTCAATTGTTTTATTGAAGTTTATAGTTATTGTTGATTAGATGAAGGGTCCCTTGCTGTGTTCACGGTTACTATCCTCCCACTCAGTGCTTTGATTCAATGATCGGGAGATATCAGTTCACCGACTTAGAAGACTTTAAGTCATATTATCTGGGAAGTAGGCCAAGCAGTCCAATACTTAGGGGTAGCAGTTTTTGAACTACCCTGAAACTAGATAATTAATTCAAGGAACTACTAGTCATAGCTTCCTGATGTTTAGGCCAGTCAGTCAAGGGAATGTGAATGCGGTGGAAGTTAAACAATAACGTTTTCTTTTGCTGTAAAACGGTTCATTTTGAAGACAGATTACATATAAGCATGTCATTTGAATGTGGAATTATCTGGTCACCTGATTTTTAACAACATTTTTATTGATATTAAAGGTAAACCGATCATTTTAAAAACCATCATACCTACCCTGACAACGAGGCATACAGTCCGAGTAACTGCCTAGTCGCAATACACTGATACTGGTCTAACAAGTCCTGGAACTACCTAATCACGATAACCTGATACTAGGCCTACTAAAACAAAAGCACAGCCTACGAATGCCGGACCTTTTTCTTCGAAAAGCCGAGCTAAAAAACTACCAAGTCTATTTTCAGACATGCGTCCATTCAGCCGACTGTATATATACTCTCAGGTCTTAAGTAGTGGCGCAGACGGGGACGAACTCTAAACCTCTCGATCTCATTCCGCACAAGCCCTACCTCTAGGTCACCATCCCAACAACAATTATAACTATAGTCACATTATCCTGAACAGCCAGTCAATTTACACTAAGTGCAACATAGGGGAGTTTATTGGCACCATTGTAAACGACTATATAATGTTTCGTAGTCTTGGAGGAAACCCGCTCACTTCCGTCCCCGAGCACGCTATACCAACAACTACCGTAAACCCTAAAAACATGGGCATAATTAGTATGGTCTTCTGATCGAAGCGGTCTAATTCAACAAAACTAAATTGACGATTACGATTACTAATATTGTACTATTACGCAAAGACAACAGGATTGTTTGCACTTTACGAAAATCGTTTGAACATTTGAAATAATTCATTTATTATTTGAACATAGTTCACATACCACAGGTATACTTAAACCCTACGTTTTACTATAAAAATTAAGGCGGTTTGTTCCTTATCAGTGAAAGTCAATACCTTACAAGTCTTCCCTTATTTACACATACCAAGACTTTACACCATTGACGTGTTCATCAAAAGCGAAGTTCGGCTTAAACATTTATAAGTAATTGATTGCAATTAGGAGTTGACATGATAAATATGAGATTAACTTCATTTTGCTAAAATTTAAATACAATAAATATTCCTGGTATTTCCACCACCAATACGAAATATGTACTTGTTTGTACACAGGGTCGATAAATATCCTCTATCATTTAGCCTCAACTAGCCCGCATGAATGATGTTGCAATTTTATACTTCGCCGAAAAAAAATAACATCGATGACACAGCACAATTCCTGATGACAGTTTCAATTGCTGGTAATAGATCCCACCAGACTACCAACAGACAAACAACTTAACCAGTAGAGCACAGAAAACATAAACAAATACAGGGCACAATGCCCAACACACGAACGAACGAGAAAATGATCCGACCAAGTCCCAGATGTCAAAAGTCTTAATTTGGAGGTTAATACACGACACAGCCGGGCAGGAAGGAGATAATCCGCCCGGAAAATGAATAATCACCTCGAGGGCTTCAGCCCGAGGGTGATTATTCATACCGGGCGGATTATCAACTTCCGACCAGGCTCTGAAGTGTATTAAAGTCTTTAATACAATTGTTCGATTTCAGAATATCTATGAAGAACAAATAACGTAAATATTACTGATGTAGATATACAATAATGTTGTAACCAATAAAATGCACTTAGTGTGAATAAAATTGGCAGAGAAATCTTGCATAAGAGCAACGTAACGTCATTTTGGCTCCAACGTGACGTCATGTTAACATGGATAACGTAACGTGCGCTCGTTCAACCGGTCCGATTTTGATTATGAGATTGCGGACCGGGCGGATAGGCGATAATCAATCACGTGATGGCCATAATCAGCCGCAAATAGGCTCAAGAACTAGTTTCAGCAATCAAAAGCCGAATGCCCATGTAGAATGACCTATAAAAACATACACTGCACAATGCCCAACACACAGTCGAAAGAGGAAATGACCCACCCTAATCCCAGCTGTCAAAAAGCTGAATGAAATAGTTTCAGCAATCTTGGACTCTGACATAACATTGTGTAAATGTCTGATCGTACTTCAGCATTCCGTAAACCACCCTTTCCCAACAAAGTATACAACGCCAGAAATGACGAAATGGGCGAAACCTACTGAAACTATTTGAACCTGACGCAATAAAACACAATGAATTGCCAAAATAAATCTGAAAGTTTACATCGAACCAATCAGGCACATACTTGACGCCGATAATGTAAGGACAGTGGAGAACTTTTCTGATAAATGTAATACGAGAGGATTGCTGGATGATTACAATACGATTAGTTTGACCAGTATCGATAACTGACCGATTATACGATTACATGTACCATTTGAATGTCGCCATTATACGATTACATGTACCATTTCGCCATTACAGGACAAGGCTGCTTTATATCAGGTTTAGACCCTTTTCAACTAATCCTGGCAGTTAATGTTGAACAAATCAGTTAACCTTGGCATTGTAATGTCGTCACTTGTCGGTCTGTACCCTCCGAGCATAAATAACAAACAACTAGAAATCGCTTGCTTTGCCGCACGTTGATGGCATGACATAGCCAAGCGCCAAACAACCCAGTCAACTCTCGGGAAACAAAGCCCGTTAGGGCGAGGGCACCAACGCTCCCGAGGGACTCTGCAGATGTTATAGCACGAAAAAACATGCGTAAACGCTATTATAGCATACAAAACATCAATTGATGCGTTTGTATTTCGAAATAATTACATTTTGGCGGGAGATTTTGTGGCGACGTCGCGTAAACAAACGTAACGTCGCGAAAAAAAACGTTACGTCATAACAGTTTTTGTTATGATCATCGACTTCCGGGATCGGCAAATACCAAGAAAACATGGATAATGCGGGTTTGTTTAAATTTATTATTTAAATGTTATAGTAAATTAATTAGCAGTTACAAATAAAATATAAATTGCAGTTCATAAGACGCTGTAAAATCGTTTATTTTCGTCGGTGAGGCCCTGAAATGAGCATACGTAAAACTGGACGTTAACAGCGCGTTCTCGCGTGAATCTTTATGTTTACGCATGGTTTTCGTCCCGTTAGCGTATGGGCAAAATCACCGTTTTTATGCTATAATGATGCATACGGAATATTACTACAGTGTGTTTATCCGTTGGGCCGTTTTACCTCGAGTTGCTTGTGTAATGCCGTATCTCGCGAGACCGTTAGGTCGAGCGTGATGCGGTATGGTGCAAGCAACGAGAGGTAATACGGCTTAACGAATCATCACAACTGCAGTGATATTCCTTTTATTATATTTCCACAAAACCGAAAAAAGCGCTTTTACGCGCGAAAATGCGTGACGTCATGAACGTCGACATATTTTCGGCATATAACACGACGTTCATTCATAAAAAGGTAAATGTTTCCGTCACATGACGTCATTGATTTGACATAATGTTTGGCATATAACACGTCGGACAGGCATGATACGGATTCGGAAAACCAGACATGAATGCATCGGAAAATGCAATCTGTCGTGTTGTGTTCCACGGTGCGATTTGGTCTGTATTCGTGACAATACAGTGTTACATGTAGTTATATAATAAATTACTTTACATGCTAGAAATAGACGTTATTCGATTTCATTGAGGAAATTACGAAAATATTGTTCCAGTTCATTTGTGTTCAAATATTAGTTGAAGAATGAGATTGAGTTTAAATCTAGGAGGATCAAGCGATCCCCAGTGGAATTCTCTGTGAGGTTCGTGTAAGAACTCCAATGATGTAGCACCAGACATACAGGGTGTTAAAAAAGTTCGTTCTAAATGTTTAAGTCTCAATAGTTTATTTGTCTGATGTCAGAAGACTGTTAATTGTTCAGGTTAAAATCCAGACGTTTCTACCATTGCTCTAATATTTCGAGCATTAAATGAAGTTATTAGTGTAACAAATTAAAATAAAATTGTACACTGCGTACATAGTTCAGATAAAATTCAGTATGAATTAAATTTTGAGAACAAACTTTTTTTAACACCCTGTAGTACGAGATGCTTCATTCTGGATTTGATCAAGTTCGTGTTTCTCGTAGTGCGTGCAATTAGCACCGACAACATCAGCATAATCAAGCAGTAGTCTAATAAAATATTCATACATAAATTCCAAATGAAATTTTAGTTTGCGCGTAAACTGTATTCTTCTTTGCATTGGTAGGTAATAAATTCAACTGTACTCAGTCACTACCAGTTAACATACATTTTGTGTATTTATGATGGTCGAATACTACTAAGAATACTAGTGTTGAAATATGAGATATATGCTTTTCGAAAACGGTATATGAAAGAACATATGAATGCAAATAGACACGTACATGCATTTTGTTGATACACAAATAATAATCAATAAACAACAATATCATGACCACCTTTTGACCATCGAAAAGAGGTGCATGTACTCTGAATGACTTGGTCTTTATACAGTCGTGAAAGCTCGGTCATTTCTGTTGTCTCCGGTTAACATATATTCTTTTGCAATGCATGAAGGCCGTGATGATCAAAATTGGTTTTTAAAAATTGAATCAATGTGATCCCCCTAGAGGTGGTAGACGGTTAATTGGGTATCCTACGGCCCCAGGTAGAAGCACAAGGTCTCGGAGGAGTCTAGGCCCATTAGATGTATGACATGCATGGCCCATCGGCGTGTGGATATGATCTGCTGTCAACAAACCTAGTACCCAGCTATGTGTCAAATAGCTTCACTGCCTTGTGAATGACTTGGGAAAGTCAAAGGCTATGGGAATAAACACAGACAGAAAATTCGGGTAGATGCAACTCGTGAGCAGCGTAAACGCAAGCATCTATGTGAAGGAAAACCCAGAGATATAACCTGGTCCATCGGTAAGGAGGTTTGGCGCAGGGTTAACAATCCCACCCTGTAAAACACAAATTGTTACAGAAACTGCAATTAACTTAACACACATTGATCCAACATCATACCTCAGCCAACCAAATGGCAGTATGAATACTCCTGACCAAAGCTGTGATACATGAGTCAGGGATAGGACCGAGGGTCTGTTAGGTCCCAAATCTACAATACACATTGGAGTTAGGAATGTACGAACCATGTTTGAAACTTCCAAAGCTGCACAAGTCATCAAAAAAATGAAGAACTACAACATTGATGTACTAGGAGTTAGTGAAGTCCGTTGGACAGGGTCAGGAAGACAAAGAGTGAGTGATGGCTCACTCATACTCTATTCTGGACACAAGGGCAAAGATAACAATGGCGTAGCCGTACTCATATCAAAGGTGAAAGCAAATACCCTGTTAGAATGGGAGCCAATCAATGACAGACTGATAAGAGCACGTTTCAACTCCGCTCGCAGCAAAATGACCATCATTCAATGCTATACCCCTACTAACGAGGCTGAAGAAGAGGATAAAGATGATTGGTGCGATCAACTACAAACTGTGATAGCACAGGTACCACAACATGATGTGTTGTTTGTAACTGGAGATTTAAATGCCTAAGTCAGAAGTGATGATATCAATTGCGACCGAGTGCTAGGAAGCCACGGATGCGGTAACATCACTGATAATGGAGAAAGACTTGTCGGAATATGCCAGAATAACAATTTAGTAGTGGGCAACACCATATTCCCGCACAAAGACATACATAAGCTTACATGGAAATCACCAGATGGTAGAACCACAAACCAGATTGACTATATCATCGTCAATGGCAAATGGAGAATATCACTGCAAGATGTTAGAGTATATTGTGGAGCTGATGCTAACACCCACCACTACCTTGTTGTAGCCACTGTTAAACTTAAGCAAAGGAGGGCTACAGCTAGTCAGCGCAAGAAACTTCGATCGCCAGAAACAAGCAAAACCTTCACATTGGAACTAAGAAATCGATTCAATGCCCTGGCTTCAGATACCACTGACAATGACCAAGATATTGAAAGCAAATTGTTTGACATCAAAAACACCTATCTTGAAACGGCAAAAACTGTGATAGGCGGCAAACAGAAAAGAAACAAAGAATGGCTCACTCCTAATACTTGGGAACATATCAATAAGCGGAAACAAATTAAGGAGAACTACTTTCTACCAGGTCCCCAAGACTGCAAGAAAAGATACAGAAAGACAACAGAAGCGCAGACAAAGATGTTAAGACAAATGCAAAGAAAGATAAGAAGCAATTCCTTGAACAACAAGCTAGTCGGGAGCAGCAAGAAGATAAATGACTGCAGTATATAAGATCACTAAACGTCTCTATGGCAACACCAATGTTACACCATCAAATGTAAAGGACAAACAAGGAAACATCCTAAATTCAAAACAAAAACAAGCAAACAGATAGGTAGAGCACTTTAAAGAAGTTCTAAACCATCCCGACCCAGAAAAACCAGCTAACATTCTCCCACGAAACACACAGCTCGATACTGACACCAGTATCCCAATAGAAGCCGAAATACTGAAAGCCATCAAGTCATTTAAAAACATTAAAGCCCCTGGAATGGACCAGATGCATGCAGAAATACTTTAAGCGGACACCATCACGGCTACGAAAATATTCTTCAACCTATTCAAAGATATAAAGGAAAATGAAACCATCCCTGAAGACTGGACAAAGGGCAGCATCCTAAGAAAGAAGATTTAAAAATATGCGACAACTGGAGAGGAATCACACTTCTGTCAACACCCAGTAAAGTCTTCTGCAAGGTGCTTCTACTTAGAATGGAAACAGCGATTAACAACAAGCTGAGAGAAGAGCAAGCAGGCTTCATGAAGGGTAGAGGCTGCATAGACCAGATTTTCACACTTCGCAATATCATAGAACAATGCATTTAATGGAACCAACCCGTCTACAAAAACTGCATTGACTTCAGAAAAGCATTTGACAGTATCCACAGAGAAACGTTTTGGACAATTCTTCACTCATACGGCATGCCATCAAAATTCATCAATATCATCAAGAAATTCTATGACAAATTTGAATGGGACATCATATTAGACAACACCATATCTGAATACTTCCGAGTAGAATCTGGAGTTCGACTGGGCTGTATTATCTCACCCATCCTCTTCCTGGTCACAGTGGACTGGATAATGAAGAAACAACGGCTGACAAACCTCGGGGTATGCAATGGACTCGCCTATCACACCTGGAAGACCTTGATTTTGCAGATGACATAGCCACTCCATCTTCTAACAGGACAAACATCCAAGAAAAAACAACCGACTAAACAAGTTTGCGTTCCAAACAGGGCTTCATATCAGCACCCCAAAGACCAAAGTTATGTGCATTACTGCGACATCTGAAGTACAGGCAAATGTAGACAACACACCACTTGACTATGTTGAAGAACTCACATACCTTGGTAGCTTGACCAGTAAAGATAATGCAGCACATAAAGACATCAAATCAAGAATTGAAAAGGCTAGAAACTCCTTTACCACCTTAAGACTAATTTGGAAATCAAGGCAGTACTCGCTAAATACCAAAATAAAGCTATTCAACAGTAATGTAAAATATGTGCTGCTATATGGATCAGAATGCTGGCGAATAATACAAAGTGACATGAAGAGAATAGAAGGTTTTTACAATGGATGCCTACGCAAGATATGTAAAATTTTCTCGCCAAATAAGATCTCTAACAAAGTGCTATTTAAGAAAACTGGATGCTACAACATCTCCATTGAAATCAAGCAGAGAAAGCTGAGATGGCTAGGTTATGTGCTCAGAATGGAACAGTTCAAACTACCAATGGTTGCTCTACGATGGACACCTCCTGGGAAAAGAAAACCTGGCAGGCCAAAAACAACATGGCGAAGAACTCTAATAGCTGAACTTACTGAAATGGGACTATCATTGGATGAAGCACAGAAAGCAGCCAAAGAAGGACCATTGCAGCCTTATGTCCCACCGTGGACGAAGATGATTAAGTAAGTAAGTAAGTAATATTGAATCTGATTATAGAGAAAACGGTGAAAATAAACGTGTATGCAAATTGCTTTGTTATATCTGAAGCGGTCTTTAACTGAGTTTCTACTGTACTATTAAATGTCTATATAGGCGTCTACGATTTAAGCAGTTGCAATTTTAGCATATTTATTATTTAAAACACTGACAGCCAGAAATATTTCCACTTAATAAAATTGCTATTAAAATGTTATTTCGGCTGCGGATGGACAACATTCAAAGTGGTGAAATCCTAATGTGGCTTTCTATATCTCTCGGCAATAGTCATAATAAATGTATAACACCGGAACCACCAGAGAAGAACGCAGTGTGTAATCGCGATCAATATTAGCTCTCTGAAATAGTGTTAATGTTCATCTGGGTACTGTTTTATCAAAGCACTTACGGGAATCGTAAACTTGCGATCAGATTTAAATTTGTTATGCTTCTGTTACAATCGCAACGTACGGTAAATGGAGCTGCAATTCTAAATAAGATTCAGTTAATGAATTCAAAGAGGCCATATTTGTACCTAATTTGCAGTTGTTAAAGAATTATAAACCATTCAAACTTGAACGTAAGATTACGATTTCCGTAAGTAGTTTAATAAAACAGTACCCTGGTCAACAGTATTTGACAGTATTTAACAGTAATTTGTTGAATAAATACCGAATAAAATGCTTCTTCTTCTTACGTACACCGTGTATGAGCCTTTTCGTGACCGAGTTGTAGCGAATGACTCAACGCGCGACTTCTCGTGCAATGTCATAGTTACATTCATGTTCACGCGAATTTACAATCGTACATTGTAATACAAAGATCATTACATGTAAAACATGTCATGTGGTAGTAATAATCATATAAAATGTACATGACAATGTATGTATGACATGTATATACTTATATGATGTAGCTTTAACGAATATAACCTTAAGGTCAAACCAAGTCGGGGTCAGGTGACATACTTTTCAACGAAAACGAACGTATATGTATATACTACTAAGAAGTCATTACATTCATCTCAGTTATCTAATAAAATACATAAGACATAAAGATGCACACTTCATTAAGACAGATAATAAATTACTCATCAGACACTGCAATATACAGTTTAATAGTTAAAGCCTAGGTCCCAATGAGCATTTTTTGCCTCGGCGATGACCTCCCGATGGAAATTAATGAGTAATCAGGACATCGGGTAGAGGTCCATCGTGGTCTAAGGGAAGCTTTGGGGGAAATCATGAGACATTAATTTTATGATATAGGAAGGAATCGTGGTGAAACGGATGGTATATGAATATATCGGGAAAACATCGCCGATGACGAATTCCTCAGTGGGACCTAGGCTTTATTTAAATGTATAGGTACAATGTATGGAGACACGTGAGGGCAAGCAATATAGTTCTTCCGACGAAAGTACGAGAACATTGTATAAAAATGAATTATCGTAAATTTACGATTATTTAAGAAATAAACATCTGTTCGCGTATTTTGTTGGTGAATAAAACTGCCCATGTTTTATTCACCGGCAAAATACAAGAACAGAGTTTTTATTTCGATTCTAAATACGATAATATCCCGCACTATTTAACTGCGCGCATTCTATTTTCACCCATTTGACATTTAACATAATTCCACACTGAAATTGAGGGGCTTATTAGCTGGTACAATTACCTCCCTCGTTAATGAAAACGACCTTTGTAATTTTCTGAAGGAAATAACACATTTTAAACATTGAAACAATTTTTATACAACGAGTATAGTGTATCTATTTCATGAAATGAAAAATATAAATGAATTGATTATCAGAAGTTTTTATGAATCTTAATTTCGAGAGTATAATATATATTGGAGTTTCTAAAAATAGATGCGTCATAGCTGTAACACTGGATACTCGTGCAACTCGTGGTCCGTTGAAGTTTTTACCATAAAGTTAACGTTCATTCATTCATAAATATGTCACGTGATACGGGGCGTAAATAGTAACAGCCAATTTGATACCATGTTTTATTGCGGTAATAATACATGGCCTGGTCTGCCCTATGTATATATGGAATAATCCGCAGATCGTGTTAGAATTCTTAATTTATCACTGCAGTTTCTTCTCTAGAACGTCGTATATTTAGATCATGACCATATGAACATGCTTAATAAGTTCCATTGCTTGGTCGTTTAGCATGCCAACGTAATTCCATTGTCAGGGTACCGTTATGCAACTCTCTCATTGGCGAGTTCAAATGGAAACTCTAGGGCAGGGTATGCTATTACAGGAATGATATTTACTCCAACCAATCAACCAATCAAACCTTGACCCTGGTAATATCTAAAACAACTTTTGTCCCCTCATTTTTCGTATCGAACAGAAACAGGGGATCAGCAAAACCCTGCGAGTTGGTGTTACTGGTGTTCGACTCTTCAGTGGTGAAGGCACAAAAAGTGTAGAAACCAACTCGCGATCCATCCGAACTCGCCCCATATGACGGTCGAACTATCGGTAATTTAAACACTAAAAAAGATATTTCGAAATGAAATTATAATACTAATTCACCATGAAAATAGATAATTTCATTTTGGGAAAAGTTTTTAACCTTTACCATTAGATGGGTTAAGTAACTATTTCTATACACAGCTGTGTGTAGTAACCAAGGTTTTCAAATTGCAAGAATGTAATTTAATTTATTAAAACATAGGTTGTATAAGGTTAAGATACTGATATTTTTAATAGGGTGGGGTTATGACGATACTAACCAAATATGAACTTACTGATAACACTCAAGTAGTGTATTAGTAGAGCAGCATTTTGACTCAAAGTAGAGTGAACTTTGCAAAAAAAGTACACAAGCTGAGTCATATACCAAAATGTTCCTGAGACATTCAGGATTACTGTACTAAAGGTAAAAGTTGCCATCCTTGGGAGGAAAGTTTGAAAAGGTCAAGTTCAAGGTCACATAGTGCTTCAAAATAAGAAACAAACTACAGTTTACTTGACCTGCATTAATACCCCAAACTTGCATGTAATAGTAAAATGGTTCACTGACTTTGATACATCTTTACTAATTGCACAATTTTAATTCCAATTTGTAGTCCAACAATGTCAAGGTCAAGGTCAGTTCAAGGTCAAATTGTAAAAATGTACTAAAAATGGATGTGCACCAGATATTAAATGTCATAAATAGTACAAATATTTACAAAAACACATGCACCTGCACATGATAGTAAATATTAGATGTAAAAGACTTGAAATATATCAATTCCAATAGATATTCCGAGTCTGAGAGGCAATTTAGTGTAATAAACAATTACCCCACCCCCTTTCAAAACATTAAATGTAGTTGATTCACACATAATAGCCTGTAGTATTTGAATTATCATTATCGAATGTTTGACTGAATATATATAAGTTCTAATACTGCCAATGCTAAAGGTCATTTACTGAGGTCATCATGAATGAAGGTCAAGGTCATTTCAAGGTCAAATGGTAAAAAGTACAAAAAAACGGGTATACAATAGATATCGAATGTACCAGTTGTAGAAATGATGATTAAACACAATTCATTTACACATGGAAGTCAATTTCGAGTCAATATGATTTGATATGTACCAATTTAAAGGGGAAATTAGAGATTTAAGTGGCGACTAGCTGTAATTAAAAATTACCCCACCCACTTTCATAACATTCATTGCAGCTAATTTATTTTAAATCCCAATAGCAATAGTCTTAATCAAGAAAATGTGTCAACAAATGTTTCTTATGGTTCTCTCAAGTGTAAGGATCATGAATGTTTAAGGGTAGTAAAATCAGCTTTAATAATCATTGTGCAGAGAAAATGTCCAGGTAAAGATTACTTTTTGGGATACTCAACACTATCAAATACGGCAATAATACTAGCCACAGAAGAATAAGATCATCACCTAGTATAGCTATTCTTCGTTCCATAGGGCATCTACAACTGTCTAACACAGTCATCCAGTGTTCAGTGGGATATCTTATAATGTATGACAATGGCTCTCATGACAACACGGGGTACCATCAACTGTCTTGCACAGCAATTCGAGGCTCTATGGGAAACCAACAACTGTATATCACGGCATTTCATGGCTGTATGGGGTACCAACAACTGTGTAACACAGCATTTCATAGCTCTATGGGACACCAACAACTGTCTTCCACAGCATTTCATGGCTCTATGGGACACCAACAACTGTCTATCACAGCATTTCATGGCTCCAAGGGGTACCAACAACTGTCTATCACAGCATTTCATGACTCTATGTGGCACCAACAACTGTCTTTCACAGCATTTTGTGGCTCTATGGGGCACCAACAACTGTCTATCACAGCATTTCATGGCTGTATGGAGTACCAACAACTGTCTAACACAGCATTTCATAGCTGTATGTGGTACCAACAACTGTCTTACACAGCACTTCGTGGCTCTATGGGACAACAACAACTGTCTATCACAGCATTCGATGGCTCTATGGGACATCAACAACTGTCTATCATAGCATTTCGTGGCTCTATGGGACACAAACAACTGTCTATCATAGCATTTCATGGCTCTATGGGACGCCAACAACTGTCTATCACAGCATTTCATGGCTGTATGGAGTACCAACAACTGTCTAACACAGCATTTCATGGCTGTATTGGGTACCAACAACTGTCTAACACAGCACTTCGTGACTCTATGGGACACCAACGACTGTCTATCACAGCATTTCGTGGCTCTATGGGACAACAACAACTGTCTATCACAGCATTGTGTGGCTCTATGGGACACCAACAACTGTCTATCATAGCATTTTGTGGCTCTATGGGACACAAACAACTGCCTATCATAGCATTTCATGGCTCTATGGGACACCAACAACTGTCTATTACAGCATTGCATGGCTCTTTGTGGTACCAACAACTGCCTAACACAGCATTTCATGGCTCTGTGGGGTACCAACAACCGTCTATCACAGCATGCGATGGCTCTATGGGACACCAACAACTGTCTATCATAGCATTTTGTGGCTCTATGGGACACAAACAACTGTCTATCATAGCATTCCATGGCTCTATGGGACACCAACAACTGTCTATTACAGCATTTCATGGCTCTTTGTGGTACCAACAACTGCCTAACACAGCATTTCATGGCTCTGTGGGGTACCAACAACTGTCTATCACAGCATTTCATGGCTCTATGGGGTACCAACAACTGCCTATCACAGCATTTCATGGCTCTGTGGGACACCAACAACTGTCTATCACAGCATTTCATGGCTCTGTGGGACACCAACAGCTGTCTATCAAAACATTTCATGGCTCTATGGGACACTAAGAGCTGTCTATCACAGCATTGCATGGCTTTATGGGGTTCCAACAACTGTCTACCACAGCATTTCATGGCTCAATGGGACACCAACAACTGCCTATCACAGCATTTCATAGCTGTATGGGGCACCAACAACTGTCTATCACAGCATTTCATGGCTGTATGGGGCACCAACAACTGTCTATCACAGCATTTCATGGCTGTATGGGGCACCAACAACTGTCTATCACAGCATTTCATGGCTGTATGGGGCACCAACAACTGTCTATCACAGCATTTCATGGCTCAATGGGACACCAACAAGTGCCTATCACAGCATTTCATAGCTGTATGGGGCACCAACAACTGTCTATCACAGCATTTCATGGCTGTATGGGGCACCAACAACTGTCTATCACAGCATTTCATGGCTTTATTGGATTCCAACAACTGTCTATCACAGCATTTCATGGCTCAATGGGACACCAACATCTGTCTATCACAGCATTTCATGGCTCTATGGGACACCAACAACTGTCTATCACAGCATTTCGTGGCTATATGGGACACCAACAGCTGTCTATCACAGCATTGTGTGGCTGTACGGGGCACCAACAACTGTCTATCACAGCATTTCATGGCTTTATTGGATTCCAACAACTGTCTATCACAGCATTTCATGGCTCAATGGGACACCAACATCTGTCTATCACAGCATTTCATGGCTCTATGGGACACCAACAACTGTCTATCACAGCATGTCATGGCTATATGGGACACCAACAGCTGTCTATCACAGCATTGTGTGGCTCTATGGGACACCAACAACTGTCTAACACAGCATTTCATAGTACCGTGGGGTACCAACAACTGTCTAACATAGCATTTTATAGCTCCATGGGGTACTAACAACGGTCTAACACAGCATTTCATAGCTCCATGGGGTACCAACAACTGTCTAAGCAGCATTTCATATCTCCATGGGGTACCAACAACTGTCTAACATAGTATTTTTAGCATCATGGGGTACCAACAACTGTTTAACACAGCATTTGATGTCTTTTTGGGGTACCAACCTATCCTTGTATAACTGCTAGGAACAGCTTTACATTTGTTCCATTGGATATCTAACCCTGCCTGAAACATCCTTAAATGGTTCCATGTGGTACCAAACATTACCTTATACTGGCTTTTATTACAATATGAGCTACTAAAAACTGTATGAAAAGGCCATTCATGGCTTCATTTATTAACAAGCTATGCCTGGTACAATGTACATCCTTTCATAGAGCCATGGAATACCAGAAACTGCCTAGCAAACCCTTTCTTAACAACACTTTGTCAGGTACTGACATTAATGGTCACCAGTGATACAGTTGTATGTCCTTCTTCACACTGTCAGATAAAACTATTCTTGTGTTTGAAATGGGTGACTAAGCAATTCTTGGCATTATAGGGTACCTAACAGTTTCTGTTATCCATTTTTGCCTCTATGTGGTAACTATTACTGTAAAATACAGCCATTCCTGGTTCTGTGTAGTACTAAATACTGCATGGTACAGCAATTCCTAGAACTATGGAATACCTAACACTGCTAGACATGATAATTCCTGTCCCCGTAGGGCTCCTGCATGATACTTAATGATACACCAATTCCTGACTAGATTGGTTACCTCATGCTGCCTAGCAAGCAATTTCGGGCTCTATTGGATTACCTAACACTGCTTAATACAGCCATTCATGGATTGGCTCTATCGAGTACCTATATGGAGTACATAACACGGCTTGATGAAGAAATTCCTGGCTAGTTAGACATGTAGAGAAAAAATAACAATTTTGTAGTACTTTTCATACTTTGACCTTGAAATGACCTTGAACCTGACCTCAAAGTGGTCAGTGTAGTATATCAATAGTATGTACACTATCAAATAAGTACTTTGCATGTAACCATTTAACATCACAAATGTGTAAGAATCTGCCATATTCGAACACACATATAAAATATATGGGCAAAGAATGGCAGCCATCTTGGACGCCATCTTAGATTGCTTTGTCTGTACCTAGCATGGACAGTTTAAGCCAGCTATTTTATATACTACTGACATAGACACCCATATTTGAATATAAAATTGATTGTTCAACTTGTGATACCACCTTCTTTTGAGTTGTTGTCCCTGAACATGAATACCAACTGCTTTTAGAAATGCTGTATAACATGGTGGGTGGGGTAAATTAACACGATATGCATTTTCCCACACTTTTTTCATAAATAAGAAGGTAATAAGCTTAAGTCATATTAAAATAGCTTTTCTTTATATATTACAAAACACAAGTTCTATTCATCTATATAAATCTGCAAATATTATACCATTATGACAAATACCACTTAGAATATAGGTTTGTTCGAAACAATATGTACTAACTGAACTGTGAATGACCACAATTTCAGATTATTATAGGCATGAAATATACACTTATTTGGTATGGATTCAAAGATAATGAATAGAGGATTATGAAAAAGTGCCCTAAATACATATTTATACATTGTGCATTAAGCCAGGAAAAGTGTAAGTTACATAAACAGTAAATTTTGGATATTTTTTTTACTTTGACCTTGAAACGACCTTGACCTTAACATTTGGAACCCAAAATATGGACATCAATTAATAGCTTAAGTACTAAGGTATAATATAATAACAAACATTATGCAATAACAAGTATTTTTATAATGTTATTTTGAGACCAAATACACTATGGTCTGCATCATATTTTGCTTTTCAGTATGACCTTGACCTTTAATTATTCCAATTTTCCTCCCAAGGTCGGCAACTTTGGTTCACTGTTTGATAAACTTCGAAGTATTCCGAACATTTTGGTATATGACTTAGCTTGTGTCTTTTTATTGCAATGTTACTCCTTAAATAAGCCACTTTTCAGGCTTTTGCTGCTCTACTATATCTCGTGTAATTAATTACTAACAAAGTACCACTGTATAGTAGGTTCACAGTAACCATACTATAATGTTACGTGACATACTACAGGAACCCACATATATATGCCTGCCATATTTCAACAGAAAGCTGACTAACAAATAAAGGCTATGCTCAGGATTTCAAAATGAAGTATTTACATGCTCTGACACAATCTCCACATGTGGAAGACCACCATCTTATCAAATATCAAGACATACCCTTACCGGTCCAACATAGGACTATAACACGGGTCGCCCGAAAGGATAAAATTTTAATACGGATTTAAGCAAACGTGTAGGCAATCCAGGAATGATGATAATATACATAGTGAAGAAAATGTACACTGATCACCCGGTCTGCTAGAAACAATACTAGTTATACTATTATTATATATCATAGATCAATCCAACCCACAGCAGCTGGTTCGAGAAGCGAATACCCTAACCACAAGACCAGCAATTCAAAAGCAAAGAGAGGATACATTGTATTTCACAGCCGCGATACGATTTGTTTCAAAGAGAATGCACGTGCACTTACACATTAACGAATAAATTGACTTAACCTTAAGGGCATGTCAAAACTGCATTTCAGATTGAAGATTTTTCAGTAAAAATGAAAATAGTCGTAATTGCGGTAAATAATGAGTAATTGATTACAGCGTTTTAAGAAAGGATTAACAAGGATTATCACTGAACAAAGGACAAAGCTTACTAATTATTTACTCTGCTAAAATCCTATTTTACACAGATAATGGTGACACTTGTGTAGGTTAATGTTCTGGATTCGGAGATGGCAAGGTTAATCCAGTTTAGAACACCCATCATCTGCGTCTAAACGAATTGCAATGGCGGCTGCGTATATTTTATGCACTTAAAACAAAAAATAAATAATGCATTATATCGCGTTTGAAGTAAACAAAGCGTGTCAGCATTGATGATAAGAGGTAATAAATCGATTCTAGCAAACGAGCCGACAATTTGTTTCCAGTTTTTCCAGACATGTCCTAAATGTAAGCATTATTCCAATACGCCCATTAGCAAGAAATTAAATGCTGAAATGTCAAGTTTCAGACAATGTAATATTTTTTGTGAAATGTAGGTACGTACTCACATGTGAAAGACAAAAATAAAATCCAGGTGGACGTTGTGAAATATATTGATTCTAGATTAGAGTAAAAATGTTTATTTTAAACCAATTCATGTTATGTCGGTTATACAAAGTCATCTATAAAACAAATTCAACAACGTCTAACATTCTCGGCATCTCAAAGATGATAACAAAAGTGAGAGAATAGAAGCAGTTTCTGTTTTAATATTGAGTGCGAAACAAGGAAACTCAAGTCAATGTGTTTAATTATGTCCGAAGCTGCAGAGTAATACAGTTATGACGTTGTTTTTCGATTTATATGCTTTTATTTATCCTCGCCACCGGAAATCCATATGGGCGAGGCCCCAAAAAGAGGTTAGCCACTTTAGTTTTTGGGGATAGTGCATGATACAGAAGTTTCAGAAGCATCCCTGGTTCTTTTACGTGCCTGATGTAAAGCATCATACTCGGGACTTAGCTTAACATCTCGTCCGAAAGACTGTAGTAACTTTAGTTTGTTTGGTGGGAAACACTGAACAACATTTCTGTTTTGACCCGGCTGGAGTTGGAATCGAATCCACAACCTTCGGATCAGCAGTCTGTAGCTCTTACCACTGGACCACTTGTCCACCTTTATATGGCAGTGTGGCACACACAGGTCCTTTTGTTGGGCTAAATTGACACATGAAAGTAAAGCTTTGCAGCTGTTAAGTTTCGATCTTACTTTGTGTTTTGTTTTTGTTGTCTGTGAGTTTTCTTTCCGTGTGTTTCTTTTTGTGCCTTTATTGCTGTGCTATTTTAGTTGAGTGCTGCCTTCCTTGTCCGAGTGTTATTATCTGTATCTTACTTCAAATGAGTTTGTATGTATTTATATACATGTATCAGCACTTATTTTGTCTTTATGATGTATTGAAAGCAAGACATTGAAGTATTGTTCCAGACAACGTTTTGCGTACTTTTAGATGATCGTCAACTCTATAAAGTGCCTTCCTTTTATTAAAACTGCTCTGTTATCTAGTGCTTATATTGACTCTGGGTTCAATACAAGACGGAGCCATCCAACCTAGCTACACTGCTACTGAAGCAGCGACGTTGCTTGATGCATTGCGTATAAGGGTAGTTTAAGCATTGATTTTGTCAGGTACAAAAATCAATTTCTTGAAAGAAACGGGACCGTGAATATTCAAGTTTGTACAGGAACCCGAATCGAATTCGTAAATATTTTTTATTAAAATATTGGTAGGAATATATATCATATTCTTTATTTCTGTCTCAATGTACACGCCCCTTGACCCCTTGACCTTCTACATACGTATGTCAATGCCTACTTCCTTTTATTTATTCTGTTATATTTCATGATATATACTTTCAGTGTCATTCAGAAGTGGTAAAACAATATATTATATTAACACCGACTTTTAACATGACCGCCTACGCAAATGAACGAGCTCAACATTATCATAATTATAAATGATGCACAAGTAATTTATTCAATGCGTTAATTATAACAACAGAAATATTACGTATATTACAAATTACAAATGTAAACCGTTTGAATGCGTTATTTAATCAAATATCAACTTGTACGTGTAAATGTAAATTAAAACTCGCCTATTAATTAAGATTCACTGATGACTCGTTGAATTCCATCAATAACTAATAAATCATATAATAGACAATGGCACGTTACTTAGGTGACAATGTTACGAGAAGAAAAAATGTCAGTAGCAATATATCTACAGAGGTGTTTATAAATCTTAATTTCCGTATTGAAACAACAGAATGCTGTAACGAAGTGCTTGTCATATGTTAATTCACGATAATGTATAGATAGAATACAGGGCAATGTCTTCAGAGCAAATCGGTGTGACCGGTATAATTCAAAAACTGGAGAATATACCTTCCCTGTTATAATACCTACGCCAAGTTACGAGTTCTGTTACTTGATTTGTTATATAACAAGTTAGACGGACGTATCTGACTCAAACAATGTCATGCTGGATTGAAACATGCTAACTGCAGTCAAGTTTGTTAATCTTAAAGTAGAGCTCATAGAGACGACCAAAACGGCTTTAAACACCCAAATATGCGGTTAAAGGTTTTTTCTGGAAACCAGGCCAGGACAATTATGTTTGAACTATATACTCTTTACAAAATATTGAACTATGGTGTCGCAAACGTTGCGACGAATGATATCAACAAAGGTGTGTCCTAAGTGACATATATTAGTCGTAAAAACTTGTTCACAATCGACCTTAAATAAATTAGTACATGTACAAAACACGACATGCACTGGTCACAGAAATAATTATGTAAATTAAGACATAAGGAATATGTACCTGTGTTTTATCGTAGAATAAAGCACAGTCACGAGTTCAAATGAGTATAAATTAAATCACGAGTGCGTAACACGAGTGATTTAATGTACGCGTCCGAACAAGTGACTCTGCTTTATTATGGATAAAACACAGGTACATATTCATTAGTTCGATTCTAACATAGCCAATATTCCGCATTTGATACATCAAAACATAGAAACCACATCCCTATTTTCTTCCTCGGAAGCTTATTTGCAGTTTGAAGTTATTCGGCCCTAGCTGTGTTTTATTGGATAGTTTTAGAACAGCTTGATTTCCTCTGTGTGTATACAGCTGAAACTACTGGTTGTGTTAGAACAATAAATTACTTCACATGTATGTTGGTGAACATTTTGCGTAGTTTTCTAATAATCACAGTATGGGGGTTCACATTAACATTTATGTTCCTTTGGTCCCGACGATAGTAGGGAACCATGTAAGATTCAGTGTGGTAATCGGTAGAATGACACGATATTGGCTATTTGAGCACAGCGTTACTGATATGGTTCGGCTGTAAGACATGGACGGGTCATTGCATCAGATTCAAATTAATAAAGGTTCCTTTGGATGCCTTAAAGCGAAATATCTATGTAGGAGCACGTGACCTTCATCAGTCTGGCTACGATTTCAAAAAATAAATCCAAAACAGGAAGCAGTCGTTAAGATCGTTACTTAATTTCAATTTTTTCATGAACGAAAATAGTTTCGTTCTTTTGTTAATATGTCCGGATTCCGGAATTGCGTGTTTTAACCATCACCTGGTCGGTATTTTTTCGCAACCGATGAATCTACACAAACTATGGCTGACGAAGTTATGTATAAATCAATGTGTTTGAGTTAGAACTAATTGGGATTATTGCATTTAATTATATAAGTGTATTTCACATGGTAGCAATTTAAATGTATAAGTACCATAATGGTTTAGGTTCAATAATGTTGCATTTTAACTACCGCGGTGTCAAGTAACAAACATTTTGATTTCATACCTTAGTATATTCCGTTAATGGCCGAAAGTATAATACTCAATGCCGATTTACAAATAAACTTGAACTTGAACTTTAATTATAATATTTCTTTTAATATTTCTTTTGGCATATGTGTTTTTTGTGAGTCATATGGTCAGACCCCCTTCACGTGCATGCATTACTTGTCCTTGTAGATACATGTGTCTTTAGTCGTGTATGAACAGAATGTTGTGGGGGAAATGAATGAAAACAAAACGAGCTAAAAACTGCATTAGTAAACAAAACACTCTAAAACTCACCTGCACTTAATTACCTCCGAGTGTGAAAAATGAGAAATTTGAGTGTATACTTTTAAAGCATAAATCAACTACTTGACAACGATCACTCAACATACGTAATGCCTTAACCTTTGAGAATTACGCCAAACCAACACATTTAGTAAACGTCAAAGTATCTTTGCAGAAAAAACTAAAAGTCGTGTTAATGGTGCGTGTGTACGAGCATTAATAACATCGACAACTTAAAGTTATGTATAATATGAAACTAATGATGTCTTAAATGCTTCGTTTGTTGTTTTTTTGTGCTGTGTCAAGTTGACAAATGATTCTCAAACAAGCAATTGATTGTAAATGTTGTCCATGAATTGACAACAAATGTCAACGTGTGCACATACCTGCATTTAAGTTTGTATTGTAGTTTGTACCAGATCTAATTCATTTTAGGTCGATTGTGGAAAGAGTACATTTCGTACATTTTGACATAGATATACGATTATTTGTTATAACTTAGTGTATATTTTGTAATAACTTGAAACAATGCTTATGCGTATGAGGTCGGTTATAAAACAAGTTATATTTATTTTTAATCACACACAGCACCTAATTACTGGTGTTATCCATCGTTACAAGGATATTTCGAGAGAGTTTCGTGAACTGCTGAGTACCAAGCGAGGGAAACGTACGCACATACATTTTTGTAAGACTGGAATCAGTCAGCGAGAGTAACTACTGATTAATAATAGACGAGTTAGTTGTAAGAACATGTTTCGAAATAAATATCAAATAAATAAGTTTAATCTTTTCAAAGCATACGAGTATTATATTGTGCGCGCATAATCATTTACGACTGAAATAAAAAAAAAAGCTCGCATTCTAATAACACTAAAATTTAATTTTCCTCTGAAAATGTCGGACTAAAAGTGCGGAAACAGCTTGTCCTCAGATATTTTCCTACGAGTTTCACGCCATATTTACATGTAACTATATAACGGACAGATGTTCGAAGGAACCAGTTTTCATGGATTCCTATTACCAACCAGTTCCAACTTACAGAAGCGAGACTTCTCGGCATGTTGAAGACATATATAGATGAGACTCAAATAAATAAATAAAAACTATAACCCTAGAATCGAACTAGGACATGTCACGTGACCACGTACGGCTCTACCGACAGCGCTAACTTGTTGGGATATCTTTAAATGTGTATAATACGAGACAGGCTGTTCTCGCACTTTTAGTCGACTACGCTACGGAGTTTTCAGCTCCAAACGCAATAAAACCTAACCAGACTTCCTCAAACAAAAATATACGCTTAATTAATTAACTAAAAATATGATAAAATTGAAATAAAATTAACATACTTGAAAATTAAATCCCCTTTCAATTCCGTTGTTGAAATACAGAATGTCAACTTCAATTTAATAGATGAGTAAGTATATAATGTGTGTACGGTGTGATGCAAAAAAAACTCGCATCATGAAGAACATAAGAGGTATTTGAGTTAAAATCTTATCACATCTCTTCACCGGTAATAAAAACAAAATGTATTGCATAGCGTCTCCAAATAAATCATATTTTGAACGTTTTTCTGATAAATTTTATCTTTAGGAAATCATTTAATGAATAATTACACTATTATAACATGCCGATATGTAATTATGGTGGTGATGATAATAGAGCAAAGAAAATAAGAAAAAAATAGATTTTCCTTCGGCAATAAAGTTGAGTATTTGATGTTAAAATTGCGCCACATTTAAGGTAAACTCAAGTGGAAAAAACCCACAGGAGTTAGATTTAATCTTCACTAACACTGCAGTAAACAGCTTTATTTCCAGCTATAAATGCTATTAAAAATAGTCAAAAACATTGGTGTGCAAGTTTTGAAAACTAAAATATGCCACCATTAACTGTTTGTATTTCTAAGTTCAAACCATTATGATATTTCGATGGGTATCAATACAATTAATATTTGGTGCTATAAAACGGATGTATTGTTTTTGTTATAAATAGGTTTATCATTTAAAATTAGATCACATTATTATTTCTTTCAAATTGCTGAAAATGGTAGATTACAACTACAAGAATAAGGCGGTGTATAAAAGTATTTTCAAAAACTCGAAGTACCGAAAGGCAGGGGTAGGAAAGAGGGACCGTTATAATCTAATAACAAATAAAAAAAATCAAATTATGATAATTATACTCACCGATTTTAACGACACAAATCCAAATATCCCAAAATTCAAAATTGTATATTTCCTTATCTGCTTTGAACTAAAGATTGTCAGTAAGTCGTTGGTATCTGCCTTAACACTCTGCTGGATACCTAGTTACAGAAACACGCCAAATTTAAAAGTCCTCCTCTCTTCAATAGAATGTTACATATCATTTGAAAGTATTAATCTAGTCCGTACCCCGTGTTTTCACTGCACTATGAAGTCTATTATCAAACAAGCTTAATGCTTCAGTGTTGATATTCTATGATAATTCACTCGAGTCCGTCAATAGGAAAGTCACAATAACGCAGTCCCGCTACTCCTTTATGAGTGGACCCAAAAATTCAATTATTCGTCTCTCTGTAGACAATATACCGTATTACACCGCTTTCTTCAAGCCAGGTTTACCCATGCTGGGCAGGTCCATCTACGTAATGAGAAAAAATGCTATCAGTAAATAATATATAGTATTATACTTCCACACTGTCAGAGGAATTATTCACAGCTGAGCGGAAGTCGGTCGCGCTTTTGGAGTTGTGTAACTTTAACCACAATATACAGTATATCAAAAGGAACGACAGCGTTTTATTATGTTATCTTTTTTCAGTAAAGTATGATAGTATGGATGAATCATGAAATATATGATATTACATTACACACTCGTTTATTTTACAAATTGTAATGAATTTTTTTTATATTTTTCATCGTATTATATGTACCAGGTTAATCTACTTATGTATTTACCAAGAAATTATTTCTCGTGATTTTATTACGCGGACTTCGCGAGTGGTTAAATTTCGCGAAATTAAGTCGCCACGAATGTTCTTAAAACATTAATATGGACATTGCGAGAAACTTAAAAACGCGAAAATTTAAGCGGAAAAGTGTTTATTTGTACTTGTACTTTGTTTTGTAGTTTCGTTAACATTTCTTCGGAAACAAAGTATAAAGTAACGTTTCTTTCGCTTGTCAGTATTAATCAGAAATTAAGAATGCAAAATTATCTCACACAAATACTTTACCAAAAACGACATTTTTAACATTCAGACAAAGAAGAGTTTTTTAACAAAATAAATATTTGAAAAGCTAGTTTCGCATGCATGATTCATTGCCGGTAAAACACTTAATCACAAAACGCTAAAAAGTAATGCTGAAATGTAAAGAAAACATGAACTATGTTGATAGAGCGTGTGTGATTGTGTCAGCAATTGAAGCGAATATACTCGTATATAGTAGTTTTTTAAAGCTTAGATCTAGATAAATGACAAAAACTGATTCACTGACTATATCTACATATCTATATATGTATGAATGAAAATAGAAATAAAACCTTACGTTTTTGCAATGATTTTGAAAATTAATACAATCATATCTTACATACAAATCTTACTAGATCCCGCACGCTGCGACGGTGTAGTCACGCTTTTCCTGGAATTGGATTGTAATTTTAAACCAGCTCCAACAATTGTCGACATGTCCATAGCTGTAGGACATGTTATGCAGTTAGTAATATCACTGAGGAACATATCCTGCTTCACCCCGATATAATGGGATATAAAATATTATAACACATAGAACAGAGAATACAGCAGTCAACAGAAACAGCAAAGCACGAAATGCACAACAAGAACAGGGTACAGTACTAGCTCTACATAAAAATGACCCAGTCAAATCTGTCCGATGACAGGAAACCCTTTCCCAAAACTGAATTCTCGGTGGTGCTTATTTCATTTTTAAAAATAATCAATTATAGCGAATGGCCGATAACAGAGACATTGCGCTTTGGCCCCTGGCTGGACAGGTAAGCATATCGTCACGTAACCCTTAAGTATGGGATAACCACAGCACTCACATCACAACACGATCACCAGTGACCTCATCTATGATTGGTATTAAAACCATATAAACAGAACTACACACCCGTCACGACATTAAGCAGAACAACAAGTAGTTTCTCGTAATCTTTAGTGTTCATTTCATTAAGATATCTCTCATACCAAACTGTATTTACATTTCTATAATTTGGTTCAGCTGTTTTTATGAGTAATGGTCACATAGATAAACTACAGTTTAACTTTATAGTCAATACAAACAAGTTAAGCTGAACCATTCAAGGTGTAGAACTATGTTGAAGTAAACATCTTACATTCGTAATTTAGTGTAGCAATACCACGTGACTTTTGGCTACAGTTACAAGTAGAAATTTGTAAACATTGGAACACAAATATAGCCATAAGTATTTTATTTCTACATTGATTTCTATACAATATACGCCACGCTAAGGGGAAAAGCATTTGCTTTCCGTGAAATATAAGATCTTTTCCAGGAGTATTACCGGTTTTTGCATTACCCTGTGAAACCTACACGTTCCACGGTTTCACAAGGTAATGTACAAACCGACACAGCCGCTGAAAAAGATTTTATATTTCATGGAAAGCAAATAATTGTCTCCTTAGCGTGGTGTATACTTTATAGAAATCGATGAAGAAATAAAATATGTATGACTATTTTATTTTCCAATGTTTACAAATTTCTTCTTGTAACTGTAGTCAAAAGTCACGTGGTATTGCTACACTGTAATTAACGTGGTTGTTTCACTATCGCATGGCAGAAATATGAACAATTATAGTCCAGTTAAGGTAAGAATACAGTGACGCAGCGGTCGGGTCCACTTTTACGGTGTAAAACTAATTATAAAGGCTTAAACATACAGCCAAAATGCCAATGCTAAACTAACAAGTATACTCGCACTACCTATTCCGACAATGGTTGTAATCTTCTGTGTACACAGGTACATGTGTAAACGGCTACGTCACTGTCACCAGATCCTAACTGGATTATAGACTTAGTGTTATTTTCAACTGATAAACATTCAATTAAAATACTATAGCAACATATCCTCAAAACAAATTGAATGTGTTCCATGTTTTATATATATATCGGCTAATATTAATATTGAGTACGGGCGAGTACGGATTACACCAGGGAACCCGGTTAAAAACAAATAGAACGCGGAGTGCGAAACAAACTTTTTGGATCAGCTGACCACGATGAAAGTGCAGTACCACAGCTGAGAAACTGAGTTAACCTAACGCCAACGACCTTTCAGGCTTTCCAATATGTTTTAACGGTGAAAGTTTCTTCACTAAAGCTCTATTTACACTACGCAAATTGTTGGCCAACGATTGCCTGTAATTGTTTTCATTCTGTATACACTCAGTTTAAAGACTAGCTCAATTGGTGCCCAAGTGTTGCCCAAGCGTTGCCCAAGCGTTGCCCAACAATTGTAGTTCTGTATACACACGGCAAATTGGAATGTGAACTCATTGTACCTCTATTTAGAAACATGATCATTTTATTCCTGAGGTTTACAAAATAGTTCACCTCTCCTAAACAACACTCTCGGCACATAAACCAATGGGTGTTTAGAATAAGGTCTCCCAAGCCAGATTTATAAATTAAATTGTGCTACATTTTTTTAAAATATCCTTTTAAAAATAACCCGAGATAGCTAATTTTTTTTATCTTTTTTATATTGACCAATTAAAGTTTCAATAAAGTCATCTGTCCAGATACCTTTTTACCTCTCATTCGTATAAAATACTTGATAATTACCCAGAGTTGGGCTTATCAGGATGAAAATGGATACCTGTCAGCTTTCTTACCCCCTTATCAGTAAATTTATGGGGAAATTGTTGCCGGAAAATAGAACAAGTTCTATTTGGTCAAATTGTTGTGTTACGCTTGTGCAGCTGTTGCCGGAGTAAATACATTAGGCAAATTGTTGACGACAACAATTACAAGCAACAATTGAGCATAGTGTAAACAGGCTTTAAGGTAGATAGTCTGTTTAATGAATTTTCTGATATTACACAGACCAGCCTCCGAGATAAAAACAATACGGCATATCAGGAAATAACAAAACCGATCAGTTTACCAAAACTCCTTGAGAATTTCCTATTCATTATTTCAACAATGTATAAACAATAGAAATAAAAAAAACCAACTGACACAATTTCAATTTTTTCTCAAGATTAAAGTTAATTTTGAACGCTCCTCTTTGTTGTTATAATTCTAAAACGTATCACAAATCAGTAATTTACCCACGAATTATGTATTGTTGGAACGCAAAACATCTCGCAATGAAAGGCAAACCGCCTCTTTTCAGATACAATGTACAAGTTATCAAATGTTCGTTTATTCCAATAGCATGCACTTTGGGTTATTGCCGGCATATTTTCACTTGTGATTGTTTACGATTGCAATTTGGAGTTCCATAAAGTCGAACAAGACATGGTACATGTTATGAATGATTGGATCATAAAAATATTTTCTTCAAATAAATAAATCTTGTTCGATTCAGTTTTATTTAGTTGTTCGTAGTGAAAGTATCGCACACTTGCGTTTGCCTAAAACCAACGCGACCACGGATCCAACCATACGATGCGACACTCAAAGTAACAACATTTATACAACTAGTGTGGGAGGTCCCGGTAAACCAGGCCGCGTCATACCAGAGACAAAAATGATACCAGTAAACAAAAAAACCCACAGCAATCCGCATGAAATGAAATTCAGAATGCAATTTCTTTTAAGTAGAGAGTCATTAACGAGAGAATGCCCACTGAAGAAGTCTCTAATTAAGACATTCATCACGCGAACTATATGCATCATGCGCAACGTTCAAATAGATATAAATAATCACATCATTAGGACAAACAATTCTTGTTCGATGAGCATGTTACAATTACATTTATTCGTCAAAGCCAACATCCTTGTGTCCCTGCCACGAACGTAACATTAAATACGCAAAAAATGGATGTTGCAATTTTGGCTTCAGATACATTGGTTTTAGATGGTACGAAATATAACTTATGTTTCATGAAAATGTTCCCAGAATTTCAGCTTCAAGGACCAAAGCCGACGAGCATTTATGTATAAATCATTTTATCAAGGCCTTAGCGATTGTAAGTTAAGATTAATGAGTATATTAACTTTGCATGTAGTATAATTACGCATCTTAAATTATGTCAATACATCTTAAATTGGTTCATCTTTAACCCTAACCCTGATGCGTTAATTATGTAGTGTCGGTGCGTAGGTACGTACATATTCCAAACGAAACAATGGCGCTTGAACGTCGTGACAACGTTTAATTCAGCTGGCTATCTTTGGACGTCGGTCATTCGACAAATCCTTATCTGAATGCCCAGGTATCATCCGAAAAAGACCGAAATAGATATATTTTCCCGCATTAGTTAATTTTAATTACATGCAAAATTATTTGGAAAACGTGATTTGTTGTCGCCTTACACATGTGTTTGAACATTACAATTTTTTCTTCGAACTTAACGCCTTGATCACGGTACACGAGGAAACCGGGGAATTCGAGAAATTGTTGATCTTAGCACTGCACGGTCTACTGAGTTCGACCTACACGGTCAAATTTTCCGGAGCATTATATCAATATGTATGCCAGTAAACATGAAAGCATCATGTTCCCTAATACATTTTTGTGTTACAGTACATGCATTATGTTTTTAAATGCCGTGAGTGTAGAGAATGTGTTACCGTTGTTTGCGCTTTCATTCTTATTTTCAGTGACCTGAACATGCTGATGGTGCCGAGCCGAGATAATCAGCAAGCAGAGAACTTGGTGACCACAAATGCAGAAACTGTTTACAAATGTGTTATTATAGAACGTTAGTAATGTCCGATACATCGATTTGTTATTTGACCTTACAGATTTGATATAACTTGTCAAATTCTCATAAATAATGCATTATTTCAATAAACGTTCAATGAGACAAAGGAAGAACAATATACATTCTATAGATGAAGAAATCTTTAGTAGAAAGATTCAATATTTATACTTACAAATTCAAAATATTCCAAGTTTGAAGTATTTTACACACGTAGCTGAAAAGATAATGTTATTCCGAATGCTAATATCGCTCTCTTAAAATTATATCAGCCATCTTCTTAAGACTTTAATCAAATGTTAATTGTTAGCGGCAGGACGACGTAACGACCCATAGTGTCACGCTGTACGATAACAGTATGACGGGATGAAGGAATCGTTAAACTTTCCAAATGTTACGTTACGTTAATTACCTAAATCATTATCGTTATATCCGTCTATTGACAGGTGTTTAGCGACGTAAGCGTATTGACAGTTCGTTGACAGGTGCGCTAATTGTGTTGACAGGAGTTATATCACATATCATTGGTATAGTAAAATAAAATGTAATTTATTACAAAAGTACTTCTTCAATAATGGGATGATTGTTCAATATCAATACGCTCGCAAAACATTGTTAGTAGTAGTATAGGCCTGCGTACGAACAAACAGTCATCGTTTTGTTTTATTTCATTTTTTAAGGTTGGTTACGCTGCGCTAGGCTAAGGTGGCTTTCGGCGGCCCGGGTCGGGGTGGTTATGTTATTCGGTCACACTGGTTATGGTCATGTACCCACTCCCAGTATTCGGAGAGGATTATCAGTTGTAGCTGATAAATCGATGCAGGGAAAATGGTTATTTTAATTAAGTCTTTCCGGCGCCTCATGACTGAACATCTGAACAAACCTGTCGGAAATGTATTGTATATTTACAAGAAAAGTTCAGAACTTCAACGTCCTTGGCGTTCAGGTGCCAAGTGGCATAATCCTTTGTATTTTCATGTACATGTACACTAATTGTGTCATTTACCTCTACGTTTTTTCTTTAATTAAGCCGTCCGTAAACAAACATGAAAACATAACTTTGACTGTACGTTCTATGATACAGAACCGCATGCTGTAATTCCCTGGTAATCTCAGGAACCATAAAGCAGAAGAAACAATAGACAGATAATTGGGTGTAGTATTTGTTTTTATTGTGTTAATAAAACAGTTCATTCATTTCTGTTTCAGCGTTATCTATAACTCGCCAGAAAACTTACGATTTTTTATGAGTGTTAATGCCCTGACGGTATACTGAAAGGGTCATTATAATAATTATGTTGTAAGTTGTCTTTGTAAGTTAAGCAATGGTTTTCTGTCCTCGGGTAAAATTTAATAAACGGGTGACGGTACGGTATGGCGTATGAGTGACGGTATGAAACGAGGCACGGGTGACTGTACGGTATGGCGTATGAGTGACGGTACGAAGCGAGGCACGGGTGACGGTACTGTATGGCGTATGAGTGACGGTACGAAACGAGGCACGTGTGACTGTACGGTATGGCGTATGAGTGACGGTATTCAACGAGGCACGGGTGACGGTACGGTATGGCGTATGAGTGACGGTACGGTACGGCGTATTTATATGAGCTACGACACGGTACGACGTTGTGGTGGTACGACATGGACATTACGTACTCTGTGGCGTGTGGGTGACCGTAAGATACGATGTTTAGCACTACGATATAGTGCCGGACGTTACGATACAATGTGTGACAGAAGGATACGACGTTTGGCGGTACAATACGTCGTTGGACAGTTCGATACGATACGATATATGACGAGTGTCGGTATGATACGATTTGTGGCGGGTACGATGTGAAGGTACGATGCGTTGTGTAATCGTACGTAAACGACGTTAGCTGGCAAGATATGCACAACGTATGACGGTAAGATACGATGTGTGACAGGGTACGTTACGACTTACAATATTACGATCCGTCGTATGACGGAACGATACGTTTCGCAAGGCTACAATACCATGATACAAGGTTTTCCAAACTAGGACAGATCTAGAGTTTTATTGCTACTGCAGTTGCAATATAGCAAGATGTTACACTTTCAAACCGGTCTAGACATTCATGGAGATGATATCATTATTATTTACCTTGTACGAAACCACGTACAGTGTACAACGGTTTCAGACTGATATTGTATGATTTTTACTTTCTGCAAATGCCAAACTCTTAATTAAATGCTGTTAAACACTGAAACTATATACCACAAACACTAAATAAATGAGAGAAAGGCCAGTCAGAGTCATGGGAACCTAGAATATACCAATGATATACCAGATGAATTTGAAACTATGTGAATAAAAGTTTTCCTTATTGTAAAACATATATAGTCCCTTCAAATGATATACTGAGTAATATAACCATTAAAATACCAGAGAATTTACAGATTTTAAATCTGAAAAACAACAAGGCACCAAAGACCAGCCCCGAGCACAACTATAACAAAGCCTTTATACAAATACCACCAATAGCACCTCCCTTTAAACCATTTTCAATGATATTAAACCTGTTAAGATATACCAACTGTCTACAATGATCACTTTTTTGCTGGGTGGTCCCATCCTCATATATCAGTGGTTAGTCAAGTTCCAAGACTACCCCCTGATTCGATTCCCTTCATTCCGAGCGCAATATGATTATATTAAGTCAGACAGGAAAGGCAGCACTCAACTTAACCGGCCGAGGACAGAAACACTTAAAAACACACAAAGCACAATGCCCAACTGAACAAATCGAGCACAGGAAACATAAAACACATACATACAAGACCCAATGCCCAATTAAACAAGTAAAGATCCGCCAAGGTTCAAGCTGTCGAAAAGTTTAATGATTTATTAGTTTCAGCTACCAAAAGACTGAATGCCCTAGCTCAATGACCCAGTATTCACAGTAAAACGACTATCATGTCTAGTTTTAGCTTTTAGAAATTCTAAAAAGAAAAGGTGCCCAAAACACTGCCGAACGCAAACCTAAAATGTGCTCATTGCGTAGATATCTTGCCCCAATCCCCCGAAGCATCTCAAGTAGCAAATTCAGCTCAAATTGAGATTTTTTCTCAAATCAGAGTCTGAATTTTTGATAGATCTGAAGTTTGAGCTCTTGAAATTTGACTGTAATAAACTCAGAATGATGTTTCTGTGTTGTGATACCAAGTTTGAGCCCAGACTCCCATGGAAATTGCCTCAAAGGCACATGACAATATTTGAGATGAGATTTAGCTCAAATTGAGATGCTTCGGGAGATCGGGGCCTGGTGATTCCGTCTATCGTCCAATCAGAAGGCTCGTTACGGTATAAACAAATACTCGAAAATATGTTAACATAGGTCGAGTTATGGGAATTAAATTTGTGATATCACAGGTGAAGAATACTCTGATGAACGAGAATGTGGTTGTCCCTCACATGACGACGTGCTTTTTTTCTTATGTTTTATATCCAGAAATTAACAACTCCATAAAATTAGTTTTATATATAGAAATGCGACCTTCAATCCTCACGAAAACTAACGAATGTACAGTATATGCAATTACAGGTTTTATCATCATGATTGAATTTCGTTTTATATAAAATACTAGTAGGCACTAACGGACGCGTATTGCTTCTGTTGTCGGTGGTCATATCTCTCATGGGCTGGAGTTCTCCGGAGTTCTCCGCAGTGTTCATAATATGATGTACGATTAGATATAGTGGACTATTAAGATATACGCCCGCATACGTACAGAAAAAAACTCAACAATAGCAGTGTAGCAATACCACGTGACTTTCACATAACTAAAGGCTACACATCCAAGACGAAAATTGTTCAAATTCGAAAACAAAAATCGCCGTAAGTATTTTATTTCTTCACCAAACTTACGCCAGTCTAAGGGAAATGGATATGCTTTTCACGAAATACAATCTTTTTCAACAGCTAGGCCGTCTTTTCAATTACCCTGTAAAACCTTCGGAGTTTCAAACTGTCTTCTTTTCCACACTTTCACAGGATGCTTGAGAAGACGGCCCAGCTGCTGATAGGGATACTACATTTCGTGGAAAGCTTACATTTCCCTTAGACCGGCTTATGTTTCATACAAATCGGTATAGAAGTAAAATACTTACCGCTATTTTTGTTTTCAAAGCGAAGCAAACGTCTTTGCTTTGTAGCCGTTAGCGATGTCAAAATCATGTGGTATTGCTACACTGAATATGCTTAGTAGAATTGAACCGTTGAAAATGGTTTTATTATCGCGTTTGTGATAACATGAAGGCTAAATAAAGAGGGGAAAAAGTGAATTGAGTTCTTAATTTTTGAGTTGGTAGGCCTCACTAGTATTGATGTGATCTGTACGAAATTATGCGATGATTTTGTAAAACCTTAATTACAAGAACATCCTTTAATTAAATTCCTTATAAACATAGTAATTCTCATCGTGTTGGTCTACATGCTGAAGGCAGAGTTCGGATGCTAAGTAGTGTTGTACGTATTTGTTAAACGCACAATGTGAATGGAAAACCTTATGGTTTGGATTTTATTTCGAAATACGACAAAAATAACATTTTAGGCCGACTGTTACGTATAGGTTAGAGTTTATTAAATATTTTCTTCAAATATTTGAACCTTAGCGAGCGAAGCGAAGCGTGGTTTAAATCTTTGAAGAAAATATTTTAAACTCTAATGCTACGGTCACATTTGCCCTACGAGCTCCTTACGAGCTCCGTACGAGTTGATTTTGGCGAACTCGCACGGCGTCCGTACGGAGCCCGTACGGATATCGAAAATCGTACGAGCATCGTACGGATTTTCGTGACTCGTAGAGGACTCGGTGACGCGGTGAAAATGTTTCACCGAGCTCCCGAGCTGTCTACGAGCCCGTTGATATTTTTCAAGTCTGTATACTCTCGCACGAGGCTCGTGCGGACACCACACGAGCTACGAAATACTCGTGCGAGTATCGTACGATATCCTTACGGATATGGAAATTTGCAAGGTTTTGCATCGCATGGGACGCCATTAAGATGCAGAAAATGAACATTATCTCAACTGCTTTACTTATGACAATGAATAGTTATGAGTATGGTGTATATTGAAATATTGAAAAATTAAAATTTTGGAAGACAGACAGACTGTGCGAGTATAACAACATTTGTACACAGACTTTTAATATCTTTATTTCGAATGTACATGTAATAACGCATGACATTGTTGTACACACTATGACATTGTTGTACACACTATAACATTTACTGCTATTATGTTGATACTGCAACTGTGTCATGTATCCAAGTTCCGGTAGATAGACTCTGCCAACAGCAAAAACACAACACTGATTAATTCATGAAAACAATGTCGTATTTTTATATCATTATTATGGTATTCTCATATTATCATTATCGTCATCATAATCGCATTCTCGTAATATCATCATCGAGCTATCGTATTATCATTATCGTTTTCTCGTAATTATCAGCATCGTTCTATCGCATTATCATCATCGTGTTCTCGTATTATCATTATCTTATTATTGTATAATCATCATCGTATTCTCGTATTATAAATTATCTTATCATTGTATCATCATTATCGTATTCTCGTATTATCATTATCTTATCATTGTATTATCATCATCGTATTCTCTTATTATAAATTATCTTATCATTGTATTATCATTATCGTATTCTCGTATTATCATTATCTTATCATTGTATTATCAATATCTTATCATTGTATTATCATTATCGTATTCTCGTATTATCGTTATCTTATCATTGTATTATCATTATCGTATTCTCGTATTATAATTATCTTATTATTGTATTATCATCATCGTATTATCGTATTATAATTATCTTATCATTGTATTATCATTATCGTATTCTCGTATTATCATTATCTTATTATTGTATTATCATCATCGTATTATCGTATTATAATTATCTTATCATTGTATTATCATTATCGTATTCTCGTATTATCATTATCTTATCATTGTATTATCATTATCGTATTCTCGTATTATCGTCATCATAATATCGTATTCTCGTATTATCATCATCCTATTATTGTATTATCATTATCGTATTCTACTATCATCATCATCAAACTATCGTATTCTCGTATTATCATCATCGTATTCTCGTATTAGCATCATCGATATATCCGACCAACAACCTTTCTCCAAGTAGGGACGCACCAGACTTTGATCCATGACATATTACCGCGACCGTGGCTGGGTGATTTTGGCGTCCGTATAGGAAGCGGGAGATCGAAAGTTCAAACCCCGGAGAAAGTTAGGTTATAACTGATGTAGTCGTTTGGTAAGACGCCGGTAGGCCCAACTCTGCCAGGCACCCGGCAATACATGTATGAGAATGGATTCGGGTTATTTTGCTAGAGAGGGGTCCGACCAGCAATATTGTATCCAAGTTGGTACCCAGTAGACTCCCACCCAAGACGTACTCCTCTCATTGTATTACATGACCACAATTCACCACAATTCCAGGGTCCAGGCCCACCCCATCTGGATCCGCACACGCTCAGTGTATGATAGTTGTTATTTCCGTGATTCTCGTGCACAGAACTTATTAGTACACATCAAACCATTGTCTATGCATCTACATATATGTATATCCTATTTCTACTGCATTCACTTAATTCTTTTGGTGAAAATATATATTTGGTGTGGTACACATGAGACACATACGTGTATATACCCTTTGTACTATTCAAAACGTTATGGCGAAATAGGCTGAATTTCAGAGTCTGTCGAGGGACAATTATGCATTTTTTCTTACATATATAAACATGACATGAAATATCAACTAATCCAAAATCATCTTACATAATATAATAATACATAAACTGGGTGAGGACAGCTTCCTTGCGAGCTTTCTACTTCAAATATCTCTACGAGCTCGTAGACAACTCGGAGATCGGTAAAACATTTTCACCGAGCTCCCGAGTCCTCTACGAGTTACAACAATCCGTACGATGCCCTGACGAGTTTACGATGTCCGTACGGACTCCGTACGAACTTGCTAAAATTTGACTCGCACGGAGCTCGTACGATCAATGTGACCAGGGTCTTAAAATAGATAATTAAAATTCGCTGAATATATCCATAACTGTCGCACGGACACCGTACGGCCATCGTGCGATCACCGTACGGACACCGTACGAGTTATCTACGAGCTCTGATTGATCTACGAGCACCGTGCGATGTACGGCCGGGCTCCTTGCGAGCCCCGTACGGTGTCCGTATGGATATTACGATGTCCGTACGGATATCGTACGATTGCATCTCTATAAATCGTACGAGGTCCGTACGAGCTGTGACCAGACCCTACGAATGAAAAAGTACCGTTAGGATTTCAAACATTGTGGACTCGTTCGAGTTGGTAAATTCGTACGGATATCGTACGAGCTTTGTGACCGTAGCATAACCGACTTAGTGTTGGCTCCGCCTTGAATAATTAAAACCCCAAGAAGCACGAGATTCGCGTGCCTGTAAATCGGTCAGTACCTGGACAATAATTGGCGCGAATGAGACGCATTTAATGGTCAAATGGACGGTTACATTTTATTAGGTGTGTTTAACAGTAAACTGTATGTATTTAACCATAAAGTCGGTGAAGATTGAGTTGTGAAATATATTGATACCCCCGTTCAAATAAATGGTTAATACTACACGCCATCTCTAAAGCTGAATTTGTATCGGTGGGTAAAACCACAGGTAACTGTATCATTAATAAAGAGTAAACCAAAAATATTGTTTTTATAAAATTTCTAAAATACAGTCACTGAGGTGCATTTTGTTATAACAAACATTTTTCATTAATACTGGTGTTATATTAAATAGTTTTTCATAATCAGAAACTAGAGAGATCCGGCTTTAATTTGTTACCAATATTTTAAAATCCGTCCTTTAATAAGAAAATAAACCCACAGGGCGTGAAATCATTTCTTTTTTCTTGTTTAGAACAGCATTGTCGTTTTCAGTGATTGACTGGACACCGTAATATACAGTTCATGGTACATGTACATTGTGTAACTTTTTAACGATAAAATTGATTAAATTCGATGGGATTTTGCATGGAGGTAGTTCTAACAGTGTTGTCCATCAAAATCTGACCCCTTTAGTACAAATGCACCTCTCTAAGATGACATGAAATTGATAATATTTTTTTACTCTTTAATCAATGAAACAGTAACCTGTGGTTGAAACATAGATGACCAGAAGAACAGGGTGCTATTTGCATATCGCACGAAGTTCACGAATAGGCGTGGTCTATTTGCGCATGTGCAGTGGCTTCATTTTACTTCTTGGTGAAGACGCATTAATTCGAAAAATAGAACGTTCTTCATGGATTAGACGACGAAAATCGAGTCCGCTGATTGGTCGAAAAAGTCGTGCAAACACTAAAGTGATTTCTATCAATTCTCGAGGTTGAACAAGCTAGTACGTTTTTTTATTAATGCCAGGAAAACTAGCGAGCCAAATGTCCATCGCATACAATAGAAAATCGCCCGAAAGCCCTATAATATTATGATGAAATAGTAACATGAGCTGTGAACCCTTTATATCGGCCTATTTAAAAATCTAGTGTGATCTAAAGATTTCATACCCATCAATAAAACTTAATGTACTTAGCACGATGATAAATGTACGACTCGACAGGAAAGTGTAAATCTCCTCGGACATAAAGTTTGTATCTTATCCTGACAGAAACGCTAAATATATTGTATAATCGTATATTTTGGACTTATATTCATTTCTTTATCTTCAGATTATAAATATTCCTTTGTAGATCGTCACATTTGATTCACAGGAACTGTAAAATCATTTATCTTCGCCAGTACTAAATTACGTAGAATTTGGTTAAATATTTGAAGAGGGATGGAAAAATAAAAAGATCAAGTTCTTCCAGACTGGTACCTCGGTCCAATTTGACTATCGTGAATTTACGTATATAATATCTTTATAATTCGAACGGGCACTAGTCTGGGTGTTTATGCCAATCTGATCCACTGGTAATTGTATCATTGAAAACGAATTTAAAAAATGAAAAAAAAATATTTTGTAAATGTATGTATCTAATACAATGGGGATAACGTATAGAACGGAAGTGATACACCTGACGGTTTTTCTTTCATTTATTCTGCCTCATAATCTGGCGGCATCGAACTAACTTTGCAAAATGCATACCTAGAATAAGGAAAACAACGAAGTTGGTCCCATAAAACAGCAACACACCATGCAAATCGGCAGAAATTGGGAAAAAATGTAGACGGGTCGTCAGGGGTGAAGTAACCAAAACCGCACTGGAATCGAGTGTTCGCCTTAATCATAGGTATTTGGAGGAAAAATGGGCTTGGGTCTGCAGGTATCGACAGGGCCGGGTACATATTATGGAGACGTAAGTACAGTTGTGGAGTCCGAGATGAACGAAATTGGTTCGAACTGGGGCACGGTATGAATCCCGATACACCGCTTCTCAGTTCTGTCATATGTTATGCATCCTGAGTTCCGTCATCTGGAGCGTTGTACAGCGATTTTTAGTTCTGTGAGAGCCATAGGAAAACAGTGCAATTCTCTGACGGAACTGAGAAGCGGTGTACATGTATCGGGATTCATACCGTGTTAGGAGGATTGGGAAAGTTAACAAATCATAGAGAAGAGTGGAATCGCTAGTCCTTGTCCTATGTGTCTCCAGGCACAATAAGGACTAGTAGGTAGGTAGGTATCACTGGACATAGCTAAGAGTCAAGCGTCAGAATTTAGCCTTAAGCCACTAAGAATTTTTTGCCTCGGCGATGTACTCCCGATGGACATTAATGAGTTGGAAGGACGTCGGGAACAGGTCCATCGTGTTCTAAGGGAAGCTTCGGGGAAGTGATGAGACAATTGTGATAAAGGAAGGAATCGTAATGAATCGGGTGGTATCGGAATATTTTGGGAGAACATCGCCGATGAGGAATTCCTCAGTGTGACCTAGGCTTTACTATTGGTGAGTTAAAAAATGAAATCCGTAGAAGACAACAAGTCGAATGTTCATGGTTTATTTTTGTGAGTGTTGTTTATTTACTAGTACTTGTATTAGACTTACTCGTAAGTTGCGAATCTTAACTTAAAAACAACCAATCAGATGGCCAAGTTTTGAGAATGTTCTCGAAACTGAGTGTTGTAACCTACACTCGGCCAAAATACACGTTTTGAGTATAGAAAGAAACGTTGTTTACCAATTTTTATTTTGTAATCATGTATTGACCTCCTTGTGTCTGCCATAAATCAGTATTCACGTTTAACAATCACAATCCCTAACGTACAACTTCAACAAATTACGCATATCTAGTTCCAGATATAGAAACGTTTATCTTCCTAAAGCAGACCACAATAATGGCGCGATAAACTGAATGTTTTATGTTGAATGGAGTCAATTCTGTTCAGTTACTTGGTATTGTTGGGACACTTTATATACTGTATTCCAATCGTGTCAATTTTTGTTTAAGCTTTGTTTGATATTTTCGATGTTGGGGGTCACTTTCTATAGATTGTGATCTCACGGACGTCCGTCATAGAGGTCAACAAGTACATTGCAAACACGATCTGACAACAAAATGTCGTCAGGGATGTTCACTTTTATATTGTGCATACGGTTTTGTTTTTCGTCGAATTTTCGCTGTTTTTCTTTTCAACAATTTTGTTTTTTCAATACTCAATCTATTCGGTCTTGGCATGTTCCAATACAATATAACACATATAATCTTTTCGTACTATTTGATTGAATATTTCATCAACATAAACACCACTTTTTAGTAATTGTTCGATTTAGGCGTCATATACATAGATATATAGTTATCCTAGCCAGGCCCCGATCTCCCAAAGCATCTCAAGTAGAAATCTCAAATAAAAATGTGATTTTGCTAAAATCAGAATCGGAATTAGAGAAAAATCTGAAGCTTCAGCTCTTGAAATTGTACTTAAATAAACTAAATAACATTTATGTTTGGTGGTGCTAATTTTGAGTCCAGCCTAGCATGGAAATTAACATAAAGACACATGCCAATATTTGAGATGAGATCTTGCTCAGATTGAGATTCTTAGGGAGATCGGGGCCAGGTAATCAACCAGTACTTACTCTTCCACTAGCAAATGACTTCTACATGTATGCGTTTGAAATGACATTGGAGTCTGACACAGAACAATACAGCACCACACAGAGGAAATATTACTGTGAACAGAAAAAGACATGTGGAACTATTACAATTTGACTTCCGGAAGCCAGAAGTGAGTCTTACCATTACTTACCTAAAAATTCTCCACCTTTGTCACGTGACTAAAAAACGACTCATAGTGATTCTACTTCCGGAATCCGCGGTCACGTGGTGCAAAAAGTGAGTGATCTTCAGTTTCACCCATATCTCTCTCAACATGTGTCACGTGACTAACAAAAGACTGAGTGTGAGATAAGGATAATCAGGAACATCCGTTAACGCTTCCGCCCCCAATCAAAAACTGTAAACGCATTCAAGTTCGCGGTTGACTCATGTTCACTTATTTCGCGAACTATGAAATTAAATGCCTACGATTAATCAAACTCGGTTAATACATAACCATGCGATTTCTTTTCAATGCTTAAAACTCAGAAATTTCGGCCCAACCAAATTGCCACTTTGCAAAAATCAACGAAATTTGTACTTCCGAAGTTGAATTTTTTACGGTATGAGAAGATATCAGAAGAAAGCGTTACATGATCTAGTGTTATACTCTGTTATAATTGTATTTATGTGATATCAGAGATAAGGACCGCCAAAAATACTCAGAGAATAACACATTTAATCTTTCACAGAATTACGTCCAGATTGCTCTCTTGTCAGGAATAAAACCACGGAGGGGTGTGTCGACGATAGATGTACGTCGTGGACAATCATTACTGCTATTTCTTCGGCTCTTTTCCCTATTTACTATACTAATTTATCTAAGGTCGATTGTGAAACAAGTTTTTCCAACTTGTATTAATCAATCTCGACACCTCATTCCTGATGTTATCCGTTGCCGCGAGGGTATGAGAGAAGAAAAGCCTGTTTCCTGTTCATGCTGAGCGTCTAGCAAGGGAATTTCTGGTACCATCTTATTTCGTCTTTGGTATGAGGCGACCTAGGATCGAACCCGGGATCTCCCGCACTCGAAGCGGACGCTCTTCCATTAGACTAACAAGGCTTTTTAGCTAGATGTTTCCTGACTGAATGTATCTTTGTTGGTTTTCGTTGAGCTTTTAGTCATTTGCAACAATTTTCACCGTTTAAAATTCATATCTCGATTAGTTGCCCGCTTCCAGTCCGTAATTATGCCTACTCGTATCAATCAGAACTAACCCCAAAAGCAACTAAAATGTTCCAAATACTACTCGATACGAGGATTATGCTACCTGTGGCCCAATGTCATGAGAGAAACATAACCCGCCTCCAGAACCTGGTAGATAAGTAGAATGCTAAGTACTGTCAACTGACTGAGCTAGCCGGAAGGACTACCGGGCAGTACGTAGAATGATACTGTCAACTGACTGAGCTAGCCGGATGGACTACCGGGCAGTACGTAGAATGATACTGTCAACTGACTGAGCTAGCCGGATGGACTACCGGGCAGTACGTAGAATGATACTGTCAACTGACTGAGCTAGCCGGATGGACTACCGGGCAGTACGTAGAATGATACTGTCAACTGACTGAGCTAGCCGGATAGACTACCGGGCAGTACGTAGAATGATACTGTCAACTGACTGAGCTAGCCGGATGGACTGCCGGGCAGTACGTAGAATGATACTGTCAACTGACTGAGCTAGCCGGATGGACTGCCGGGCAGTACGTAGAATGATACTGTCAACTGACTGAGCTAGCCGGATGGACTACCGGGCAGTACGTAGAATGATACTGTCAACTGACTGAGCTAGCCGGATGGACTACCGGGCAGTACGTAGAATGATACTGTCAACTGACTGAGCTAGCCGGATGGACTACCGGGCAGTACGTAGAATGATACTGTCAACTGACTGAGCTAGCCGGATGGACTACCGGGCAGTACGTAGAATGATACTGTCAACTGACTGAGCTAGCCGGATGGACTACCGGGCAGTACGTAGAATGATACTGTCAACTGACTGAGCTAGCCGGATGGACTACCGGGCAGTACGTAGAATGATACTGTCAACTGACTGAGCTAGCCGGATGGACCACCGGACAAAAGTATTTTGATCGCTTAACTTTACAAACATTTTGTTGATCAGGTATCTGGTCAAGCGAACGAACATACATTTTTACATGTCAGACTGGACACATTGTTGACACCAGTGGGACTTGAAACCCAAAATACCCCGAATTTAGGCTTATATGAGGAAGCCATACCCTGTGGTGCGATGATCAATATAAGTTGTAGAACGTGTTCCTAATCCACCTCACATAAACTTTAGTATATAATTATCCCCAATCAGAGCTGTGTGAACACATATAGTCATACGCTTGGCCTAACTGGTGATACAAATATAAACACAAGGATTAGGAAGATATAGGAACTTGAGAAAGGATGAGATAACCTGGTTTCCTACACACTCCTACAACCACCCACAATTTTTATATAAATATTGTCAAATTAATTCGATGTTATCATGTAGCCAAACTTGTCCAAGCAGCTGTTAGGTTGTCAGGAAATGAGTCAAACGGTTTTGATGGTTCATCTCGTGGTGCTCTTTCTTTAGTTGAACATGGTGGTCCAATACAGTGTAGCAAAACCATGTGACTTTTACATCACTAAACGGGCTACAATTCCAAGACGAAATTTGTGAACATTGGAAAACAAAAATAGCCGTAAGTATTTTATTTCTATACCGCCTTCCACGAACTGTGAATCCCTGTCAGCAACCAGGCCGATTTTGCCTGCACCATGTGTGACACATTAGAAAAGAATACGGCTTGAAACTGTAGTCCAATAGCATACAACCATTCCGTATGTTTCACAGGGTGCTGGTAAAAACGGTCCAGCTGCTGAAAAAGATCCTATATTTCGAGGAAAGCATAATTATTATATATTTTCCCTTAGACTGGCGTATGTTTAATAGAAGCCGATGAAGAAATAAAATACTTACAGCTATAAGAAATTACCCATACCCTTTTAATTTGAGATTTTCAAGAACAATAACAAAGACAATTATAAGTTGGGGGTACACCACTAACACCTACATTGTTTCTATCAGATTTAGCTCTGTGGTCTCGCCATTTCACTTTTCACCGCTTTAATCACCACTTCATTAATACTTGTCAAGTGTAATTTGGAAATTCATCATGTACCAGAGCCAAGAAGTCATACATAGGAGATTGTGCAAGAATTATACAAAAAATGTATTCTAAGAAACGTCAGTTTAAATAATAATGTACGTACGTTGTCTGTGAATACTAATTATAACTGGACGTTTTTTTCCTTTGAAGCCCAATTGCACATTATTTGTAATAAATTCATGCATTCATTTCCATGTTAATTTTTTATCCCACCGACATTATTTATTTAGAAGTAAGAGTCGCACTATGACTGTAGGAACATGTTTTGTTACAATAATGCATTTCGTTTATTGCGCCTTAAAAATCTAGACAGTCCATCGGGTAAACCCAGATTCGATGACAGGTTATGTTTTTTCTGTGAGCTAGGCAACGATTGTTTTTCTTCATTGTTTAGTTCCGATTATTAACATTAGCTAGACATGAACGAGCATAGGCTCAGAGTCTCAGTTTAATGTGGTCAGACAATACCAGGAAAAATGGTCCATTCAGTAAGCATAGTGTTGTTAAGGGAAACAACTGTGATTGACTAGTTAGACCAGTGTGTATTAATAGCTTCCCTGTATTTTACTACATGTAGTTACTTGTGTCTTTCAACAGTGTAAAGTCAATGGCATGCAATAGATATATGAAATTATGGAAATTAGATAAATGGCAACACTTCATCATTGTCGCCTCACATGATACATTGGATAGAATGTTTCAAGTAAAGTTGGCCTCGTAAGCCGTATGACCAGTCCACACGCGCATTACTCCACCATTTACACCATAAAGGAAAACATTTCAACATAATGATTAGATATTTCATATAAACGATGGAATACGTGCAGATACATAATTGACAGTCTTTGGAAAAATAGCATGATGATCATACGTCTAATAGACACATACCTTGTTCTCGTTTCAGACGCGGGCGGACGATTGTTTACACATACGACGATCAGTACAACTGCTCCAAAGCGGTCCTCTGTAGAGCAACAACCTCTCTATAACAACACCTTCAAATTTTCCCTAAACTGATATTTACTCTAAATTTAACCTATGTAGAGCAACAACCGCTATACCACAGCCAGTATGTGCAGCTCAAAAGGGTGTTGCTCTACAGAAGTTGTACTATAGTTATATCATAAATACTATATATGAACTAGACACAATTCCTGAAGTTGCTACTTACTAATGTCACTCAAAGTATTATCCTTGATATTTTGATAGCCGTTACATCTAAAAGCGACATACTAATACAGTAGAAGTGAAGAGTACACCAACAGTTACTGACAAGGGATGAAGTTGGACAATACTTAAACACAAGTAAACTATTGTCCAGAGAATTTGACACGACTCTCGACCTTCAATTAGTGGAAAGTATCATCACGAAGACGCTCGAGGTGTAATGCCAACACAAAAGACCGATGCTGCAGGATTTGCTCGCGAAAATTAATATATTCAACGCAAGAACCTTGTAATATATTCATGCATAAAGGTCAGGATCATGTCAAATTCTCCGTGCTATACCTCCAATATAAGTATAGATACAGCTATCATCACGTTAAATATTAACCACAACAATATTATCTTACGTATGTCATGTAGTATTTACAGATAATCACATGTAAACAAACTACTCCCTTCCCTAAACGTTGACCCCAGTACGACTTTGAATCAGCGCAATGCTGTATCGTGTGTTTCTTCTGTATTATGTACAACACGTATCAAAGTATTGCTTTTGTACGTGAAAACTATATTAAAGTTATTGACATTGATAAATTTAGACGCGCTATGGCGACATTTAGATTCTCGTCGCATAGTTTAATGGTAGAAACGGGGCGATACCATGATATACCAAGGGAGTATCGCAGCTGTCTTTATTGTGAAGGTTATATTGAGGATGAAATCCACTTTGTTTTTAATTGCCCTTTATATGATGACATTAGAAGTAAACATATTCCGAAAATGTATAGTACAAACAAGTCAAATATTAGTTTCTATAGATTGTTATCTGATAATAATACTGATACAATAAGACAGCTTGCAATGTTCCTCTATAATGCTTCTCAGAGACGAGAGGAGTTTTTGAAATCATCATTTGCATAGTAAATGTTGTTGTTTATACATGTTTGCTGTTGATCTCATGCGATTGCTATAAAAATGTATATGAATTGTCAATACCACACTAACCACTACATTTGGTAAATATGTACATTTTTGTATGTTATATATGTTGTGTATGGGCCGGTGGCCTAATCATATTTATAAATAAACTGTAAACTGAAAAACTTTTATAGTTTTTATTTATTAGGGCCAAAAATAAAATATTGTTTTATTGTTTACATGGCGGGAAACTTTTATTTACACTGTAATGTTCTATAAGATTGTCTATTGGGTAAGTGTGAGGTTTGGTGCACTGTAAAACGTTTAAGCCCCCGGTGCCATTTGTCTATGTCCATACCAAGGCGGAAGCCCTTTGGTCAACCTTCCTCAATGTATGTATTGTCCACTTTAAAGTAAAAATAAAATTACAAAAATATTTCGCCATTGTGCCTTTTTGTTAAACTTTGTTCATTTTGTATGTACCATTCTGCAATTTCGTTGTCCAGCACAAGGCTGCTTCGTATCTTTCAAAATTGCATGTACACTGTATATAATTGTTATGTTGTAGATTGCCCTTGTGATGTAAAATGTCCAGTTGTTTTTATTTTCCTCTTCACCTAGCTCTCGTCCCGTTTCAGTTTGACTGAATGAGGCGGCAGGCTTTCGGGTCGGGATGCCGTGTTTTCAGTTGGGTATTGTGCTTTGTGTGTTTTTAATGTTTTCTGTGCTCGGCTGGTTAAGTTGAGTGCTGCCTTCCCTGTCTGACTTCATATAATTTTTTTGTTTCCCCTGTTAGATCCTTGCCAATTAGGGTTGGTTAGGTAGGTACGTAAACTATTGTGTTGTCAATAATGTTTGCTTTGCCTATTATGCACTTTACTAGTTCTACTGTTTTGATTGATATTAATTTTGAATATACAAAAAACTTGTATTGACACTACTTGCACTTCATACTTTCATACCCGACTTTTTTTTATTAACATTCCTTACCAATAATTCCGTCAGACCTTTTGACTTTTGTGCTCATGCAGAAGACCAATGTGCTGCACATCAGTGTCAGCTAGCTAATCTCGGCTTGAAGTTCATAAAGCAGCTCGGGAACTCATAGCTCATGGCAAGTTGAATAGGTTATATTGTAGCAGTAGCTTTTATATGGGATTCACCAGCTCTCCTGATTTGTGTAATATATTTGTATTTTTCTTGTCATAAAAGCTTCTTCAGGAATAATGTGTGTGTGAAAGAGCCCTTCTATTGAACATAGTAATGCCTGGATACAGAAATTTTCTCAAGGGGATCCGACCAATTATTTTTCTTAGGAAAGGGTCAGACCAGCAAAGTGGGTTGAAGTACCGAAATAAGGATGTACTAATCATACTCTAAATCCTGGCAAACTGGTGTGCACAAATAGTATTCCATTTAGAATTCCGCAGGATGCTCGGACCCACCTTTGATTCGTGCATTCAAGCATGTTTTAATATAGTTTTTACACTCTCCAATTTCAACAGATATAGATCCAGACAATATATAGAGAATAATAGGTTAGTGCCGTGGATGAAAAAGTTTATCTCGCAAGGCGGAGGAATTTATCGGGTGAGCCGTAGGCGAATCCGATAATTTCCGTAGCCGAGCCGGATAAACGTTTAATTCATTCACGGCACTAACCTATTATTCTATTTATCCAGTCGCTTAATCTGCTCAGTAAGGGGGATCAAACTCGGGACTATATTGTCACTCTTTCATTTACAAGCGCGCAACGTCACGCTCGTTCTGTGACGTCATGATAAACAACGACGTCGGCTATCTTGATAGACGTCGTGTAGACGCAGGTAAGTCGAAGAAAATAACCGACCAACCACCAACTCATTTAGAATACGAAAACCTCACCCTCGGGCACGGAATTGCAACCGGTGACTCTCATATAAGAAGAAGTCCGTCAGATCACGTGGTAAGGTGACGGATATCACTAGTCACATGACCAGGTGACCGATTATTGCTAAGTTTATCAGGCACCCCGTTAACAGGCAGATTTTGCCGAAAGTGACTGGATAAAATATAGTATTTACCAAATAACACTGGTTATACCTCACTTTTACTCAATTTCCGTGAGCAATACTCCGTACACTGTACAGCAACACTCCGTACACCAGTGAGCAACACTAAAGCAATACTCAAAGTAATTTATTAAAACAATTGTGATAAGGTCCGTGTTACATTTTCCATGTATGTTCACATGTATGTGCGTGTCAGCTTTAGGTGAATCAGACTGGTTAACCATGTTGTGTTGGGATGTCAGCGTTTGCAGTGTTAGGTGTACCAGTCTGACAGTTAAAAGATATGGGGTGGAGATTCATTCTTTTTCATACTTCGGATACAAAATTCGACTTAATTTTGATCCGATTATATTTCTTCGAGTGGTTCCGTACAACCATACCATTTATGAACTAAAGCCAAATACTTGAGTAATTGAATGTCAAATAAGGGTACTACACCGTCAAATTGTGCTGTTTATCCAAGATCAATAGGAAAAGTTAGGTGCTTGTACGACCAAGTGAGTTAAAAACATTTCTTTTGTACCAACACTGTAGGTTTGATAATACACTGTGTATTTCTACAGATACATTTAACATTCTGTCGTCGATTATTGATCATTTGTGAATATATCCTAATTCCTTGTAATTAGTCCATTTACTGGATGATCGGAAAAAGGTCTTGGGACATATAATGTGGCTTTTATGAAATAGCAAGTATCGATGGTTTAATCCTGAGGACTACTTCAGCTATATCTGGTCGTGGGCCCTTTCTGTTCGTTGATATCATTTTACAATCTGGATGCAAGTCTAAACATATTTCGTATGGTACAGGACAAAAAACGCGTAGTCTTTCAAATGACAAAATTAATGGCGACTCTACAATTAATTTCAATTATTGTAATCAGTATCAAAACATTTTACAATCTGAATGCAAGTCTAAACATATTTCTTATTGTTAAAGACAACAGGACTGCGTTCAATAAACGCTTATGCCCCCATGGAAGCCTTGCCCATAAAAAGCTAAGTCAATCATGGGTCATAATTCTGTAATAATGTTGAATAGTGTTACATGGCTTTGATCATGTAAAGGGCTTATGATAGTAAACAAGTATGCCAAGTTTAAGGCAACACCATGATGGACATGTTGTAAAACGAACCTGTCAATTTGGGTAAACCAAGAATTAGACGCTTAATAAGTCTAAGTCCAAAATTAGGTCATTGTTAATGTCAAAATGAGGTTAGGTGATATAGGTGTGTGGAGAATGTTCAAATACAACAACCATGCAAGTATGAAAGCTTTGTAGCAAGCCATATTAATGCTAGAAGAAACGGTCAATTTGGGTTAACCAAGAATTTGGCCCTCCAATAAGTCTAAGTCCAAATTAGGTCAAGGTGAAGGTCGAAGTGGTGTCAAATGATAAAGGTGTGTGGTGAGTTGTCATATACAACATCCATGCAAGTATGGAAGCTTTGTAGCAAGCCATAATAATGCTAGAAGAAACGGTCAATTTGGGTTAACCAGGAATTTGACCCTTCAAAAAGTCTAAGCCCAAAATTAATCAAGGTGAAGGTCAAAATGGAGTCAGGTGATACAGGCATGAAGAGAGTGTTCATATACAACATCCATGCAAGTATGGAAGCTTTGTAGCAAGCCATATTAATGCTAGAAGAAACGGTCAATTTGGGTTAACCAAGAATTTGGCCCTCAATTAAGTCTAAGTCCAAAATTAAGTCAAGGTGAAGGTCAAAATGGGGTCAGGTGATACAGGCGTGTAGAGAGTGTTCATATACAACATCCATGCAAGTATGAAAGCTTTGTAGCAAGCCATAATGATGCTAGAAGAAACGGCCAATTTGGGTTAACCAAGAAGTTAGCCTTTCAATAAGTCTAAGTCCAAAATTAGGTCAAGGTGAAGGTCAAAATGAGGTTGGGTAATACAGGCTTGTGGAGAGTGTTCATATACAACATCCATGCAAGTATGGAAGCTTTGTAGCAAGCCATAATAATGCTAGAAGAAACTGTCAATTTGGGTTAACCAGGACGGACGAAAGGACGAACGGACGGACGGACGGACGGACAGGTGAATCACTATATGCCTCCCCATCTATCGATAGGGGGACATAATAAAAAGAAAACACGTAGTCTTTAATATGACAAATGGTGACTCTACAATAAATTTCAATTATTGCAATCACTATCCAAACAAAAACACAACATAGTAAGTAACAATGATGCGTGTAACAGTAAACACTCGCTCTCTACGGCTACTTCGGCCTGGCCATCTGATTTATTTCTAACAGCTGTTCACCAATGTCAGAAAATCCTTGCAAAGATTGCTGATCGTCTTCCTCGTCGGGTGGAATCGGATTGTATCTGTTATATTCGTTAATACCAATCTGATCACTATCCAGATCATTAGGCGCGTTCCACATATCCGGCGGAAGACTTTTGGAAGAACTTGAACGAGTCACGGATGGCGCTCCGTATCTTTCTTTAACAGACGTCTCGTGTATTCGTTCTGTACGAGGATCTACAGCATTAAAGCTAATGTTAGTTTCTTCAGTGCGGTCTAATAATAAATCCCGAGGAATTATTGGCGAATGGATCGGTGCGCGGGTGTTGTGCTGCGGATGAAAATCGGCATGTGTCATGTGAGCACCAAAGCGGTGTAAAAGTGACCGGGGAACTGGAAGTCTGGTGTCAAATCCATTGGCATGTCTTTGATAACAAACGTTATCATCGGGTTGAAAACCATTTAAGTATAACTCGTTTGTGTGTGGTTGTTCAATATACGTACCAGCATGTGAATACGTACTTCCTTTATTGTAATTAATACCTCCAACGTAATCACGTGGCATGCCAAAATGACTTCCTCGCGCAGCATCCATTTCAATTTGCCTAGCATGGACATCATAACCAATTGTATCGTCATACAATAATGGGTGGTACTGCTGGTGGCATGGGTGAGGGTGATAATGGTGAATGGGTTGTGCACCGTGAAAATCTGGTGAATGTGGAAAATCGTTGTAGCCGCAATCCTGATATTGTTCAACTGGATAATTATCCCCACAATCATCGTTGTCTATATCTGAATCGTTGAAGTCATTCAGCATTTGTCTCGCAGATTTTACATTAGGAACGTGGGTCACATTCATATTTAGCATCTTTTCATTTCTGAGAACCCGTTGAGGTTGCCTTCTGTTTGTTTGTTCATTATTTTTGTGTTCATGGTAACCAGTTTCCGGTAAACTGTGAACATGCTGTCTATTGATTACACGGCGATTGTTATTTACATGTTCCGTCATGGAAACAGGTGCATTATTGAAACTTTTGACTTTGACTGTGTTTGCTGGACCTTTACTTATACGCGGAAGAGGTTCTGCTATTTTGATATCGTGTTTCGCTTTATTTTTGAAGGAGACTTGTTGGTTGTTCACAGGACCGTTACCCCTTAAATGATCAATGTGTACATCAGCTTCGATGCTCATTGAACAACCACTGTTGTTATTATCAATATCTGAATGTCTTTGTTCAATACATCTGGTAAGGCTGATCGGTTCACAATGCGTTGAATGTAAAGCTTGTTCTTGACTTTCAGCTGGATTAAAATGATCACTATCGTCATCCGTATCTTGATTTAACGAAGCCATTTGTTTAAAAATGGCGATAATACCATCCTCTTTCTGGAGATTCTGATTTAAATGTTCATGTTCATGTAGGTTGTCTTTGGTGGTATCCGGTTTATCTTCAGCTAGTAATGGTTCAACTTCTGATTGCTCACTTCGACTAGTAACTGTTCTCATACAACCGACGCCCGATTGAAAGTGCGCCATAATGTGCCGCCATTGTGTAGTAGATTTAAGAGCCTCGTTTGCATTATTTTCCGGAGGTTTTTTAGTACCGTGTATTTTACAATACAGCTGCTCAGGTTCGGTACTAAAGTTAACAGTTTTGACACTTCTACGGTGTTCTGAGAGAATAGTTGGACAAACGTTACTGTTGGCTGGGAAACGTATTTCTATTATTCTCAGATTATTGCTACGTTTTCGCTGTTCAATAGTCTTGTTGAGCACGAAAGAATAAACATCTGAACAACTGTTATTGGCTGTTCGGTCGTCATGGTGAGTATGTGAATACGTCACAACAACGAATGACGATTCACGTAACGAGTTTTTTATTCGCTCTTCACGAGATTCTGCGAGATCTGTGTTAACCTTCATTTCTAGATAATCCAAGACAGTGCATTCACAGTATTCGGTAATAAAACTTTTCAGGTGTCTAACTATTTCATACTCTTGGCTATCTGGTTTATGTGGATGTATGATATAGCCTTTTGGCTTGACACCTGAAACGAGACGTTGCATGTTGTAATCCAATAGTACAAATATATATCAATAGTATTTCCAAAATATTATTAACCTTTATCATAACCAATTAACAGCCATTTACTGTAATAAAACATCTTCCAGTCAGTACTGTGGCGGATCAGACCACAGGGAGTGCCGTCAGTACTGCAATTACTGTCAGTACTGGAATTTGGACATAGATGCGAACTTAGGTTGACTGACCATTGACCTTACGCATTTAACGCACTATGAAAAATGCTGACTTACAGAGCAGGCTAAATATTTTGTATGACGTAATTTTCCTACCTAACCAAGTATTTATGTAATAGAAAACCACTGACGTTTGCTTTATGAAATATTTGTTTCAAATAATCAATTTAAACCACTCTCGATATCGCGCACTCGGTATTTTTTCGTTTAAAAAGTGCACAGAGTTGCATTCCAACATGCTTTTTTAATTATGTAATACACACGTGATCGAACTGTAACATCAACAAACTACAGCATAAACATCAATGAGGTATACAAATTTTGGTTCGTTTTGTAATTCGTTTCAATAGAATGCGAACTTTAAGTCAATTTAAGTGAAATTAGTGTTAATAGAATTTTGGATGTAAAATACTAAATAACTACAAAATGCCGATGTTTCGCAAATTATTTTAAATGTCAGTGTGGTTGTTTATGGAATGTACAAGTAACTACACCAAAATTATGCGAATATTTGACAAATTTATCTTATTTTTGCAAAACACCAATATGTGAGGCAGCACCTAAAAACTAAGGGTCACCAGCTTTTTTGGGAGAGTTATTAACCAAAAAGTACAAATTTTGAATAAATTTGCATAAATTAACCTAATTTGCATATTGGAATAAAATAAAATTTTATGAAAAAAAGTGAAGCTACTTTATATAACCAAATCATTCACTACATATTTTATATAAGCAGATGCATTTGACAATTGTCGTGACTTATTGTAAACCCATATATCTACTTTACAAAGTTTACAATTGTGCCGTTTTATACATGCAAAAAAACAAAAAGTAAAAAATTTCAATTTTATACACTATTATTATGTCCATTGTCATTAATTAATATTTAAAGGCGACAATTGGAACTCAAGTTTATGATTGTTCTTAGTTAATACAATGTTAAAATTTCGCGCATGCGCACAAGGCAGCTCGGTCCTTCTTAACATAGCAATCAGTTTGCATGCATACTCCATGTATGCGACTAAAACTTATTAATAAGAAGCGACCTTATAATATTATCACGGATATACACAGTGTATTTCCGTGATATTATTACATTTCGAAATACTGAGTCAAATATCAGACCACCATGAGAACACAAAAAATGAAAATGTTCCTTGCTGACTGGTGGTCTCTTCAGATGGTTTATTGTTCTCTAAAAGAAGCATGTTGTAAAGCAAGTCGTGTAATGAATATACCTGAGTATCGCTCCTGATGTTTGCGTACCCGTAATAAAAAGAGGATAGCGACGATGACAAGCCCGACTCCTCCCACACATCCTGAAACCATGGCAACCACCTGCATCGCATCGATAGACTCCTCCAGATAATCAGGATAATCTGTTTAATTTAGGGAAGATTGTGTTAAACAGATTATGTCAATTGTAACTATAAGAAAATAAAAAAAATACTTTAATGTTCGTTTCCCTCCGAAGCCGAAGGTCATTGGTCAATTAGACTGGGATAAAACCGAATGGCAACGCGCTACCACTGCCTCAGTCTTACGCACAAAAGACACACAAAAACATTATATTATTTGCAATGTTACACCAGACTGTGGTTTTCTTAATGTCAAATAATACAGTTATTACTGTTTTGGTCTTAATTTGTCTTATTAACATTTTTCACAGTGATTTTGAATCTTTTTGATCCTGTATTGATTGACTTTATTTTTTACGCCATAACGTTTGTAAAGTTTTTTACGCCAAACGTAAAGTCATCTTTTATGACGTCATAACCCATGACGTTGTTTATTTCTTTGTTTATTATAGAGAATATTACATGAGTGTCTTTCCATATTGAATTTATTAAACGAGTTGAATAAAATAATAAAATGCGAGGCTCTGCCGAGCATTTTATCGATTTTTTCAACGAGTTTAATAAATTCAAAGTGGAAAGTCACAAATGTAATGTTCTTTTTATCACATGTTAGGCTTTTCCGGTCGAAACATAAAATAGTTACTTATTTTTCACTATAATAAACGCGCAACTTTGACGACGTCGCCTATCCTTTGAATGACGTCGCGTGATAGTTTTATTACACTAGTGTATTATCAAAAATAAATAATGGCTCTATTACGCTACCGCGACGTCAAACATGTGATAAATTATTATTATTCCTGATGAAGATTTGAGAATACAGTCGAAACGTTGAGCAATTCTGGAGTTTGTCTTGTTTTATTTTATTGATGACATTATATTATACATTGCATTGAACCACATTTCTGTGGTTTGTGGCGGTCAGTTGATCGGACAAGTGCCAAATAAACTACTAGATCTATTAAATTATAGCCACATACATGTAGTTACACTTCAATACTAAACAGAAAAGTCCGGTCGTCTTTTTCAGACTGGATCCGGGCTCGAATACCGGGCTGGGCAATAATAAAAAAAAAGTCCACGACTAGTTATCTAACATTGGAGGAAAGTGTGTGTAGTTCCAACTGTAGTAACCTAAATTGTATCATTTATTAGGATAATTGTGTTGTGTCCATATATTATACTCTAAATATCAACATGCATAATCTTACATTTACAGACGATACAAAATAAGTTAAATAACACATACTCTTATTGTTTACTTAGATGTTGGAAAGTAGAAACAGACAGTTTTTGCTATATTTCTTTATTTAAGTTAATCTTTGCATTTGCAGTATCGTGAAGTTCTGTACGATAAGGACAGTACAATTAGGCTTTTATACATTATTTCCTCAACGTATTCCGCACACATTCGTCTAGAACGTTTACGTCAGTAATGTCCAAGGGTCCCGATTAGTGAAAACGGAGGTTCGCTGATTTGTAAACGTCACGTCTTAGCCAATCAGAATGCAGGGATTTGCTGACTTTGGAATTATATGTATATAAATTTCCGTGAGCAAATCGTTCAACATCGATCCTTTAGATTTGTGTTGGTATTACATCTCGAGCGTCTTCGTGATACTTTCCGCTTATGAAAACATACAACCGGGATTATAAATATAGACAATAAATCAGCTGTTACATTGTGCAAATAGAAGGTCGAGAGTCGTGTAAATTCCTTTGCAATAAGTTCTACCCCTTTTCGTTCGTTGACATGACGTCTGCTGCTATATGAATGCATGTTGTCATCAGCAAACGGACTAAAACCAAGCGGTGGACACAAGGAGAACATTGATAATCTATAAAACTAACCAGTCAAAGATTTGAATGATTCCGTCTTAAGCCTAGGTCCACATTGGCGATGTTCTCCTGATTTCTTCCGATACCACCCGATTCATCACAATTCCTTCCGATATCACAAAATGTTCTATGACTTTCAAAAAGCTTCCCCTAGACCACCAGGAACCTGTTCCCGATGTCCTGATAGCTCATTATTTTCCATCGGGAGTTCATGGCTGAGGCAAAACATGCTCAGTTGGACCTAGGCTTAAAGGAGTAATGTTGAGACCTATACTTACTGCCATCATGGCCAATATAAACAATATGATATGATGTTGTGTTCACTACGCATGCTGTTGGACAACGAGGGATAACCTGTCAAAGACAATAATAAGGAATCGTCAGAAAGCATAGCATAAATTTGTTTCTTTTACTTAAAATATTACAATTGTATTACACCCGATAAGTTACAGAAATGTTCCGTATGATGTTTGCGTGCACATGTTTTAAATGAATACGAGTAATTGACCAAATTTTATAAAATATATTATACCATAGCCGAAACGTTCAAATGAGTAATTAGAATAAAATAAAAAATAGGGTAGTTTTCCGACCTACACATCCTTGTATTTTTTATCGGAACCATACGTATCACTGGCTTAGATTTAGCAGGTCGTAAGTACAAAATCAATACTTTGAGTGTCTGAAAACTTCTCTATACTTTTGAGAAAAACAAGCTTTTTAAACTTCAGTTTGGTCATGAAAATAGGCTTATAAGAAGCGCCTTGAGATGCAGATTTCAAATATGCACGAGTCTTAAAATGTCGTAAGTAGTACTGACGACCTTCTTTTTCTAAGCCAGCGATAGGTTTTATTTGAAATTGTCCTAAGAAAATTTACCTTGATATGATATCGACCTGTCGTTACGTTCCTGAATGTTGTAAAATTGGTATAACGTTTGTTCTGAAATACAAATACATCAGTTATGTTTTGTTATAAGTATAGGAAGAACATGTTATTTTAGCAGCTTGTCAACAGCATAGGGGTCTGTATCGACTCACTGGAAGAGCCCTTTAGTATGGTAAGGGCCTGTCCATGTTCTTGTCCTGTTTTTGTTTTTCAGTATATTTTCAACATGGATGCATTTGTAACGGCTCGATTGCGATATATTTTGACATAAGATTGGTTGTATCTCGAAGATAAATGTATAAGCTTGCTACTGGAGAAAACAGTATGTGATTAATTGCCATTCTGGAAAAGTTACAAGACTGTTTGTAAAGTTGGTGGTGTCGCAATTTCGATACTAGTCATTTCCCTGTTATCTACATCTAGTGAATGAGAGACCAGTGAGTCGATACAGACCCCTATGGCGAGGTGACTTTTCCCTTGGGCAATGCTCTTATTAATTTAATATTGATTCTAAAAAATGAAAATGTTACCAAACGGCGACGTAAATAAAATATAGAAAGACAAACTATAAGTGTACGCGTACAAGCAGTTTCTGTGATTGACAGTAAAAATGCCCGCTGCTTCCAGGTACATGCATATTGGAGGAGGTCTGTGAAGTTGGCTGTTAGTTGTTCATTAAGAAGTTTATTCAAAATTTAATATTCGAATTAACTTCTGCATAAACTTCTGAATAAGTTCTGAAATAGGCTTCTGGAATGAACTTCTGAATAAACGTCTCCAATAAACGTCTCCAATAAACTTCTGAATAAACTTCAGGAATAAACTCCGGAATAAACGTCTCGAATAAACTTCTGAATAAACTTCTGTCAGAAGTTAATTCCAATATTAAATGTTGAATGAACTTCTGAATGAACAACAGTTACTAACTGCCAACTTCACAGACCTTATTATTGCGCTTATTCCGTGACTGAAAGTAGCTCGGCATTGAAATGACGTCATTAAGTTTGCTGATTACATAGTTACGTATTATTATTATGATAACCTTAAAATCGATAGTGTTGGTACTCCTGACAACCATAGCTGGTTCCCGTATCAGTTCAATGGTATACGCCCGTACTTTGTACATAGGTGGCGCTTTCTCAATCACGACGAGCAAAGAATAGTCAGTGACGTTCGAGTGCGTCATAATAACTGGTTGCCATGGAATTATCGTTGTTATGAAGTTAGGTTGTCTTGCTGAAATTGAAGAAAAGACTAACTTGAAAAAAAATCAACATTCCGTTTCTGTTGATTTCCTTTCATATCGATATGCATATTCTTTAAGGATGTAATTAGTTCATGTGTATGCTTATATAGTACCTAATACAAACATCAACGGTAATGTTATTCCAGTATTCGACACAATTGTAAAGTAGTGTCACAGAATATTTGTTCACCCACAATTCAGATAGTAAAGCTTTTAGAATGCCCGGGATTTTATCAGCTCATTGAAATAAAACAAATGAAAAAATCTCTTTTTTTTAATTGATTAACGGATTACATCAAATTTACGAAACGTGGTACCAGTCTAATGCCGCTTAAAAGGGAATAAGACAAAGACGATAAAACCGAACTCTTACGAATGATTGTTGTGATGTATGATGCTGACTGCCCTTGTACCGTTTGTAGTGTAATGTTGTAGACAACCTGATGATTCGTTTGAAGACCCACCAGACAGTCATACGATAACTCTCTCTACAAAAGACAGATAACTCTCGGATTACGTAAAACAAAATATTCTAAACACAAGTATGTAAATGTGTGTTGTTTGTCATTTCAGGGTTTCTGGGCACTATGTTACAACGAATTATTCGTTAAAGCCTAGGTTTCACTGAGGAAATCGGCGATGTTCTCCCGATATCTTCCGATACCACCCGATTCACCACGATTCCCTCCTATATCACAAATTGTCTCATGACTTCCCCCGAAGCTCCCCCTAGGCCACAAGGAACCAGTTCCCGATGTCCTGAATGCTCATTGATGTCAATCGGGAGTTCATCGCCGAGATAAAAATGCTCAGTGGGACCTAGGCTTAAATGTATAAATCTTCTCAATATAACAACATGCATGTAAAATCATAAAAATTTACGACGAAAGGTCAAGGATCTAAGAAACATGCACTAGTTAACGCTAGTGATGACTTTATGAAATACAGGTGTACCCTGTGCATGTAACAACCATTTAATACAAATTATGTTAATCCACTGTCTCTGTTCTCCCTACATGTTTGTGCGTGCTTTGACAAACTGTTCAGCAGGTGTGGTATTCAATAATAATCTTTTTTAATTGGAGAAAAGGATAGCCAATCATATCGCCTGTTACTGACCAAGAGTTTAATATGGTGTGATCTGATTGGTTGTCTTTATCCATACAAGTAAGATCAATATAATATTGAATACCACGCTGGTATATACGGCGGTATACCCACATTTTCTTGAATGAAATATCAACCAGTACTAACTTTATCTTCAGTTTTACAAGAGATGATCAACTTCTCCAAAAGTGGAGGACATGACCCTTTGGCAAATGTTACGGAATAATGCATGTATCGAATAAAGATCTTCTTGGTAAGGGACAGCCAAGATCTCTACCAACTGATCCAACGGCGCCGGATAAAGCATTAGTCTGTAATGACATGACAATACTTACCAAGTTATATAAATCATACGCATTAACGAGGGAGTAGTTGTGGAATTGGAAGATTCGTTCTCGAGGACAAACATAGTAGTATTCATCTCGCACAGATACGTCTTCTATACTCTCAAAACGTAATAGCACCGCTTTTGGCATGACAGAATCGGATACTGAAATGAATTACAAATACAGGGCACATAATAATAGATTAACTATATAGTCTCTAAAATTGGTTGTGCACATTGGTCAGGGATGTCGTTGATTTTCCTGATGAACTCGACCAAGAAATAGAATCTCCAGGATTCAATACTTTTTTCGGTTCGGCTTTCCATAATTTCCGTCTCTGCAAAAATATTAGGCCATCAGGAATCTTCATCCAACATAATAACAGGGAGGGCTCACATTGTGCAGGTAGACTTTGTTGAATCCCCGCTTAAGCTCACAAATAGTTTGCATTTTATATCGAACCCATTCGGTACGGCGACATCGCCTAGCAATACGAAAGTACACGCACATGTACCCCGGAAAGGATAATATTTTATCATTCGGCTTATCGGCTATCGTAATAAAAGGATGGTCAAATAACCAGTATCAATGTGACTTTAGTCTGTATATTCAGGTCTGTCACTTGTATACAAACAATGCACCGGCAATATCATAACAAAGCATTTTTATTGTTTAAAACGTTTTATAATACCAAGTAATGGGTTGATATTGATATAGTCGGTAGAATTTAAGTTACCAGTTTTTGAGGACCGTTTTCAGCAATTCAGCCGTTCAGCCACCCTTTCATAGTTAACTTCCGCTGGTCATTGAGCTACCTTAAGAAACATGCGCTCGAATCTCCCTGGGGAGAATATTTCTCTCCTGGTTTGTGTGCCGCCATCGTCGAGATACGGTGCCAAGGAATCGAACATGTACAGACACCGCCCTCACATGTACCAATTCGCACCTTGATCGAGTGGAGTATTGTTGGTTATTCTTGCTCATGGAAAGTAAGCAGTGGCGAAGACGGGGATCGAAACCGGGACCTCTCGATCCCAAAGCGCGCGCCCTACCTCTAGGCCACCGCTCCCATCTTAATGACCGCCTCACGTCATAAATAATGCACTTTTCAATATGTTCCCCCAGACGGGGGGGGGCGGTGATACACGGGGAATTGGACATAAAGACTTTCCCGATGTAAGGATATTTGATAAACCCTGTCATCACATGTAGCGGGAATTAGACTTGGTCCGTATTTTATGGACCGGGGACACCTCCAAGGAATAAGACAGTAATATCTGCACTTGAAAGGAAAATTTGACAACCAATTTCCAAAAATGTCTAATTCCCCTTACCCGGTAATCCTGTCGCATAACGAATATACAAACAAATGTATTGTCACAAATAATTCTCTTGTGAAACCCCTACCTTCTTTTCCTACAATCCCGGGTGGCAAGAAAAATTTGAACTTCAAAGCCATTTCCGTACGATAACAACCGTTAGAAAAACATTTGTAGTACAGTTCCACTTCTTTAATCATTGGTGCAGTAAATGTTTGTGATGACACATCAAAGTGTTTGGAATTGGTTTGGCGGTACTTCGTAACTTCTGTATTTAAAGAAAGAAAACATAAGCATTCGTTACTTCTTGAAGAATTATTGTAATCAAACAGATACGGTCATAAAACATTACATACATACATATATAGTGTAGCAATACCGTTGTTTCCAACACCCTGTAAAACCTGTATTTTCCACGGTTTCACAGGGTACAGCTGCTGAAAAAGATCTTATATTTCATGGGAAGCAAATTATTTACCCCTTAGCGTGGCGTATATTTCATAGAAATTGATTAAGAAATAAAATACTTATGACTATTTTTCATTTTCCAATGTTGACAAATTTTGTCTTGGAACTGTAGCCAAAAATCACGTGGTTTTGCTGCACTACATAAGTATGTTCTCTACGAAATAACGAACCAATGACGTAAAACAATTGGCAACTTGGTTATTTGAATGTGGTTCGCCAGTCCAAATGTTTAAACTCCAGAAAAATACATTGTGTATTATGAAGTCTTTATTAATGTAAAAGTTATAACTGTCGGTTTTTAAGTTGAAGGACATATCGTCAAAAGATGCGGCACATATTGTAAGTGAAAGGCTTTTTGGCGTCAAACAGCGTTAAATGTTATAAAAAAACTCAAGTTACGTAAGTACTAAGTCCGATGGATAAGGATACAAAATAAAGTAAAAACATATTTTTATTACAGTTTAGGACATTTTGTAAGATGATACCTCATCTTAAAGAAAACAATATAACTCACATAACTCACGGAATTAATAATGCCAGAATAACAGCAAATCTTTTATAACATACCTCGCTGACCACCAATAGAGCAGTTAAAGAACTGGGTATCACCGTCAATTCTCGGAGGCTGAAATAGATAGCAAGGTATAGAGTACGGAGTTAATGCACTAAATGTTGCCGATTTTTCACATCTGGAAGAAATAACTTCTGTGTTTTACTGCGGTTATTTAAGTTCGAGAACATAATTTATCGCAAATTTATCGAATTCGCAAATATGTCGAAAATCAATCCTTCGCGAAATTTTCTAATTTTACAGCACCCCTTCTATAATGATACCACCTTATAACAACAAACGAAAATTCCATTTCCGCTCATTTGTCGCTGCTCTACTTTTTATTCAATTTCAATAGTAAAACCAACTCATTTGAAGACAAGTTTTTTATGACCGCAATCGTGTAGTCTTGTTATTGAGGTTCTAACGTTACTGTTGACAAAAATTCAAAATACATAAGTCATTTGGGACAATGAGGCATATTGATATTATTAATACAAAACAGTACCAGTGTAACTTGTTAGTGAACAGGTAATACTCAAACATACGGCCACATAAGAGGTGACCTGTACATTTTGAGTACCAGTGCAAACTGTTCACATTGCATACTCACGCCAAATAGACCGGATGTCACCTCTACGCCACCTTACAATTCAATTACAAAAATGTACAAGTAAAGTACAACCCATGTAGAGCACAACCCTTTGGGAGATGCAAATACAGGTCGTTGTTTAGAGGTTGTTGCTATAAAGATGTTAAATTTATAGTAATTATCGGGTTAGGAAAATGTTATGGGTTTTGTTATAGAGAGAATGTTGCTATACAAGGGCCGCTCAGGAGAGGCTGTACTACATATAATTAGTATACATAGCTATTCACATATAAACATGTAGCTATACAATAATTTTATCTATTTAGTATAACTTAATACATGTAGTAAAATTACACATGCATATGTTAATGTATATCTCCAGGAAATATATATATATAATTATACTGTTTATAATAGCAAGCTGAATAATGACTGTATGAGAAACTATTCTATAGTGATATAGAAATAGAAATGCACTTTACAAAACAAAGAAAATACGAACTTTAAAGCCTAGGTCCCACTTAGCAATAGCATCCTATAGCACCGATTCATTACGATTCCTTCCTATATCACATATTGTCTCATGACTTACCCGAAGTTTCCCCGAGAACACGATGGTCCTGATAACTTATAACATTGTACCAATGTTGTAGTTCATATGAGTCAGCTGCTAAATTTTAGGTTGATATTTTGACAAGAGGGGGTCATAATACACGGAACAAGCCGATTATTACTTTACCTAATTATAGATGTTATGTATAAACATGTCTGGCTATACACTAAATAAGCCAAGTCAATTTGTGTTAAGATTAGTTGAAATTGGAGCGCCGAGTGACGCTTGGAGTCATGACTTATATGCACAACTGCAACACTGAATAAAATTGTATAACTTAAACGGTGACTTTGAGTCTTAGTCATTACGCTACAAACTCATTAATGTCAATCAGAGGCAAAAGCAAAAAATGTTCAGTGGAACCTAGGCTTTAACCAACATGTACACTTCAATGGATGTTTCTGATGGCAGACTGGCTATGTGACGTCAGGAATTTGGGTTAAATGTTTCTATTATTCATAAACGAACGTAAAGTAGAAAATCACATCAAGGTGACTTAATTTCTATTTTCATATATTTTTTATAAAAGTTCGGGTTGGCAACTCATATAATCACGCGACATATCAGGAAATTAAATTATTTGTATGGTTTCTTTACAAGATGGTGCAAGGTGAACGAACCATGTGTGCTCTTGTTTCAGACGACATAGTTCCACAATTATGATATCAAACTTCCTAGTTGAGATTTGTCGGTCATTTTAAAGGCCAAATTTGATTTTTATTGACATATATTATTCATAAATACAAAATACAAACAGCTGTTTCTATCAATTGATATAAGCCCCAAAAGATGCTTTGGTAGTAACGTAACTTGGCTTTTCCCCAGCGAACCAAATGTTCTTCTATTTTAAGTAACAGTGACCTTGACCCCCAGCGCCCCCCCCCGCTCACTCCAAAGCGGCGTCTTCATATAGACTACATACACAGCTGTCTCGTTCCTGATTGAACTCAATAAGCGAAAATTGTTTTCGTGTGTAAAAGTGACCTTGACACCAGTGGCCCCAGTTTTTAAACTTTGGTTTGCCAGGACTTGTGATCGATACTGCGTGATCCTATTTCCCGGACATCGTGTGATTGGTTCATAACAAAGTGTCACACTGTGCTATTAAATTACATCAAATGTGTTTTATCTATGTACTAAGTACATGTATAATCCGTGCAGCGTTTTGATTGGTGCTCGGAAAATCAAACCGGAAACAAATGAAGCCATTGCAACGTCTGATTCCAAAAGAACAAAACAATTTAACGACCTATTTTTTTTCGATTTTTATAATGTTAATAGAATTGTTGTTTTTTTTTGTAGTTGCCTTTCGTTGAATAGTTAACGTACATGCAATTATGTTGTTAGTTTGTCTGGGTTGATTCGCAGAAATGGAAGTTCCCAGAAACGGCTTAAACAGTTTCGTGAGACTTTAAATATAGGCGATCATTGCTGAGTGTATACAGACGGTGAATAAGATAGGCCAGCGTTCTTTGGTTTTTCGTTACTCGGACCCTCCTGTCCATTTTTATGTCATTTTCAAAAAAAAATGAAAAAAAAAATTTGCATATAATGTTTTGATGTTAATGTACGCGCCTTGTTTTATGATTTTTTCTTAATGATAAGCTGGTACGGTATAAAAAGTACTTCAGTGCAGTGTACTATAATCGGACAAAGATAAATTGGCCGGGCTATAAATAGTACCAGAACATAAACATTAATGTTTACCTTTTGCACCTGAAGTAAACTAATAAGGTGTATTAACTACATCACAACTTCACAAGAAGCAATGTGGAAATAGCTCAGTAAGTAAAGCGTAAGGGCGAGTTGCAATAAAGGTATACTTTTACTCCGCGCGAGTTCGAATACAACAGATAACTTTTATAATAGAAAATAATTTGATTATTTTGTTTATTTTATGTTTTATAGACTGTTAATTTAAAAGTGTTTAGAAAATGGAGAAAACATTTACTATGATAAAAAATAAAGACAAAACGTGGATTCGAACCTGCGTACAAAAAGCATACGTGATGAATGACCTATTGACTGACACTTTACCACTGAGCCATTGGGGCTATTTGAGAATTTATTTCACCAGTATCAAGTCTATCAAATTTTCCCTGTTTATTAGATGTGAAGGTTATCGTTGTGTTTATTTACTATTGCTAAATTTAGCCCGGCCAATTTATGTTTGTCCAACTATAGTCTTAAGATAAATTGTCTGTTTTCACTGTTGCTAATTGTTTAAATTGGCCTATCATTGACTAGTCCACCACCAACAGCGTGGAAGTTGTATTTTAGAAGTTTTTATTTTATTTTTCCCTCCTTCTGTCGACATTTCACTCACCGAAGTCTAGGTAACAAAAAATAAAAAAAACTCCATGGCCATGTCATAAAATTATATAACAAAAGCATTAATGTAGTCTTTTCAAGAGGATCAAAATTAATATTGTTTTCTGCATTGTTTGCCATCCAATAGTGCATTGTTTACCCATAGAACTTGCGTGATAAGTCAGTGAGTGATAGAACAAATGGATGTCCAATGGCATGATTTAATTAACGCTATGCTGTATTGTAGAAACATTTGAAGTTGGTAGGATATTTCTTTGTAGACACAATAAATAATATCGTGTAATTCCGTTTTAAAACATGTTTAATATCTCACTGATAGTATTTCAGTCACAAAGAGCTATATGACGACCTAGTTAAATAATCCTGGTACTGAACTATCGTCCACAAGCGTATTCTTGAATTCAAGAATCATATATCGCTGGCTTAAAATTATAGAGTACTACTTACGACCTTATTAGACTCGTGCATATATTAAATCTACATCTCAAGGCGCTTTTTATTAGCCTTATTTTCATGAAAATCGGAATTGGTCATGTTGACCAAACTGAAGTTTAAAAAACTTTTCTTTAAGTAAAGAGTAGTTTTCAGACAGTTTTTTTTCTTGTTTTCTCTAAACATTGATTTTGTACTTACGACGGTCTAAGAATAAGCGCGCGATATGTTGGTCTGGGAACTTGACTAACCACTGATGTATGAGGATGAGCCAACAAATCCTAAAGGTAGGTATATTCACATTTATTGAGCACCAATCAAAGGCGCGCTATATCACTATCATTGTAACAACTTTGGTTTGTCCCTGTGATCGGACCTGCTACATCCACATGAGTGTTTGTGGATCATCTCCAGTTAGTGCTCTTGTTTTATATTTTATGTGCAATTGCCTTTGTGAGTGTTGTTTACTTGTAAAACTATACTAGATCTAGTAATCTATATTTATAATGTATTTCATTGCTACACAAACGGAAGTAAATATACCTTAGAACGTAATACCTGAAGTGACAATCGGTGTATTCTTTCAAAGTATTATTTTAATAAAAATAAAAACAAAATAAAAATGTTTTATTAAAAACAGATTATTCATTCATTTTTCAAAATACCTGTATCATGTACTGTAGCTTTTCCAAGATAATACTACATTGAAAAAATGACCGAATGCACTTTTGGGGCTTATTTCTCTTTGATGTATAATGTAAAGGCATTAGCTCTTGTGTAAATGTAACTCATCACTTACATATTGAGAACAATTCTTATTGACAAAAATCCATTTATCAATCTGAAAAAAAGAATTACAGTAAACCACAACGTAACGTAAGCCTGTATTATCTTGGATCAGTGATGAACTTGTCTTCAACTCGTTAAGACTCGCTTTACTCCCCCCCCCCCACCCCGAATTAAAATAACCTGTATACGAGAGTTGTTCGGTAGCTTCGTCGAACTTTGATATAAGTTATGAACTGATTTTGCAAAATGAGTAAATTGTTACGGACATCAATTTAACTATATGACCTTTCACGCAGTCAAACCTGTCAAAGCTGTCATGCGATGCACAAAATGTGGTCTTTCAAAACATGTAGTTATTTACTACAATGTGATATTTTCTTTGATTGGCTGTCTGAGACAGGTTTTAGATTATTTAGATCTAACCATACCTCTTGTGAACAATTAGTAGAGCAGGTTGTGTCGAATGTGATCGTGGTGCCGTTGTTGTTGTAGCCTTCTTGACACATATCCGGCCCTGCATATGTCACAACAAGCCATGCTAAGACCACAAGCAAGCGAACATGTGCCGCCATCTTATACTGGTCATTTCTGAAACAAAATAAGATGAAAAAGCCACGACTATGGAACACCTTAACATTAACATATTTACGTGGATAGTACTCATTCTCAGCTTGAGCGTCAATGACACCTAGTTAAAATCAGTCGGAGAATAAAACAGCTACCGTTATATTTAACTTTTTGTTGACAGATTTCTACTTGCGTTCATAGCCAAAGATTACGTCATACCATGTGGTATGTCCACAATGATAACTACCTTGAAATGATTATATTTACAGTGGTTGCCATTCTGGTCCCCGTCAAGAGAACTCATCTAACCACAGACCATTGTTCGAATCAATAGACAGGATAAAATGTTGTAAGCAATGGTACAATTTTATGACTGAACGATTGCTCCATAGTTTGCATTACTATCTAGACGTAACGCACAGTACTGGAGTACGTTTGTAATTCTGAACACTCGCTGTAGAACATTAGTATAATTATGTTGGTAAATGTTTCATTTTCATTCGATACATTACATATCATACATGCACATAATATTATATCAAATTATTCAATATGAAATGGTCTACATCGCTATATCAATTTGTTTTCATGTTCTAAATAGAATTTAATCATAGAATGACCTCAATCGATTAACATAGACCAGACAGTAACTAGAAATGCGTCAATAGGACTCACTTGCCATTTGACCATAACTATAATAATAATAATAATAATAATAATAAAGACTTTATTTTACGAGGAAAAAAATATTCCTATGTTTGACGACTGTACATAGCATGGTGCAACACATAAATCATCATGTCAGATCGCAACTCGGCTAATCTGCTAGAATAAAAATAATGCAAAACAAGTAGAATTCCATCATTTCAAGGGCCACAACTCTGCTAATATTAATCGAGCCTGAATAGAAATATGTAGGTGCGCAACTAAACATACCGACTAATATTCCGATGATGTTTGATGACTGTCGATTAACGGGCCACGCAAGCAAACATTTCATAATTTCAAGGGCCAAAACTCTGATAATACTGGTCAAATCAGAATATAAAAAAAATATATAGATGCACTCCTACTCATGCCGAATAATATTCGACGTTTGACGTTTGTAGCACAATTATAGGTCACCTTTCAAAGGAGTATGATATGTACTTCTTAACCAGCATGACTTTGTGTGTGTGTGAGCCATTTGTACTGCGATCAGTATATTTGTTATAAAGTTTTACTTATGATGTACATATTATGATTGTTTGTTTACTATTCACCTGTTATAACATGATGCGTATTAATACTTACTATGTTATTGCTGTACCAAATAAGTGTGCTCTTTATTAATTAGGGGAAATAAAAGTATATAAGTAAAGGACGACACAGCATTTTGTGACTGACGGACCGACGGACGGACCGACAAGGGCAAATCTATTACCCCAAAATTATTTGGTGGGGCATATTCATGATGTTTACGGTTAGAAATAAAAGTAAGATACATTCAAGGTAAGGCAGTCATTTGGATATCATGTTTACAGGTCAGTACAATTCAATTTAAGAAAAAATGTCGAACAATAATTTCTTACCTTTAACATGGGAAGTTATACAATCGTCACGTATACCAATCCAGTAAACATCCAACAATATTCAAAATGTCGATCAATATAAACGAATGAATTTACGAAACTAACAAGTACATTTTGTTATAAATGTACCAACGAACATACCTATAACATGAAACTCATATCTCAAATCCAGTACAAATGCAATAATATTCAGAACAAGATTTAAACTAAAACTTCCTTATAAAAAGCTTAAACTGTGTGTATAAAGTCGATTTGTCCTGTAACTACCCTCTACGCTTATCTAAATCAGGAAGTATAGTGTTCAAATGTTAACCTCAATACCCACCGAGGCAAGAAAATCTACAAAAAACTTCAATCATTTATGGCATATCTGTTTAACCCGCTATACCCTGTACCATGAACATTTAAATCGTGTATACCAACTGCATACGTTTAAACATTGAGTGGACATGTATTGATCTTACTATACGAGGAGTGCTCTTGGCATACAAACAGTTACTGCCTATATTTCTTTTATTATCACAGCTAATATTACCGTTCTAGGTATTGGAAATGTATTGTTCTGTTCTTGTTTTTGTGTACGAATTCCTGTAATATCGTTTTTCATAATCGTGTCAAGGTAATGATATAATAAATTATTATACACCGTCTCCAATCGTCGGCTGATGCTGTTTATAATGTGTGTGTGAGAGGTTGAAAGTTTGAATCCTAGCCTTCCACCAACAAAGCTGCCTTCCACCAACAAAGCTGCCTTCCACCAACAAAGATGCATTCCACCAACAAAGCTGCCTTCCACCACTAAAGCTGCTTTACACCAACAAAGCTGCCTTCTACCAACAAAGCTGCCTTCCACCAGCAAAGCTGCCTTTCATTAACAAAGATGCCTTCCACCTACAAAGCTACCTTAAACCAACAAAGCTGCCTTCCACCAACAAAGATCCATTCCATCAACAAAGCTGCCTTACACCAACAAAGACCCATTCCATCAACAAAGCTGCCTTACACCAACAAAGCTGCCTTCTACCAACAAAGATCCATTCCATCAACAAAGCTGCCTTACACCAACAAAGATGCCTTCTACCAACAAAGATCCATTCCATCAACAAAGCTGCCTTACACCAACAAAGCTGCCTTACACCAACAAAGCTACCTTAAACCAACAAAGCTGCCTTACACCAACAAAGATCCATTCCATCAACAAAGCTGCCTTACTCCAACAAAGCTGCCTTCCACCAACAAAGATGCCTTCTACCAACAAAGCTGCCTTACACCAACAAAGCTGCCTTCCATTAACAAAGATGCCTTCCACCTACAAAGCTACCTTAAACCAACAAAGCTGCCTTCCACCAACAGAAATCCATTCCATTAACAAAGCTGCCTTACACCAACAAAGCTGCCTTCCACCAACAAAGATGCCTTCTACCAACAAAGCTGCCTTACACCATTAAATATGCCTTCCACCAACAAAGCTGCCTTACGCCAACAAAGCTGCCATCCACCAACAATGCGGCCTTCCATTAACAAAGATGCCTTCCACCAACAAAGCTGCCTTCCACCAACAAAGCTGCCTTACACCAACAAAGATGCCTTCCACAAACAAAGCTGCCTTACACCAACAAAGCTGCCTTCCACCAACAATGCTGCCATCCACCAACAATGCGGCCTTCTACCAACAAAGCTGCCTTCCACCAACAAAGCTGCCTTACACCAACAAAGCTGCCTTTCACCAACAAAGCTGCCTTACACCAACAAAGCTGCCTTACACCAACAAAGCTGCCTTCCACCAACAAAGCTGCCTTCTACCAACAACCTTACACGCAACGGGTTGTACGGTGGGTAGTAGGCTTCGTCGGTTGGTAACTGGCAGTACACTCAAACGATTTAAAAACGTAATCTATGGTGATTTAATTTTGGGTATATAAACGTCAGTCTATATGCAACGAGTTATGTCAAGTTCATGTAATCATCGCGAGTTTGAAATAAATTATGATATGTTTACCAGAGTGACCCATGAAAATGAAAGTCGCAATTTCAATATCGAGTATATGAACCTGCTGTATTGGTGCATGCACGTGGCCGCTCTTCCTCAAGGATAACATACATTACATAATAGGATAGAAATTATGTTCTGTGTGATGTTTTCCCACTCTTCAAGCAGCACTTAACTTAAATTATAGTGATATGTGGCTGGAGCTGCCTGGGTCAAACCGTATGACCGAGTTCAGATTCTAGATTTGCTCAGTGTGTGAACTTGTGAAATTTAGCATAGCAGTTTTGATGATTGTCGTCAATCCTACCTACTACCTAATCCTCTTCGGGCGGTTTTGCCCCTAAGGCCATCACCAAAGAGCGCCGCAGCTAATCGTTCCACTTGGCCCCAGGTCCATCCGTTTGCTGTCATTTCACGGTTTGTGGATCTTCGCCAAGTTTCCTTCGGTCTTCCCCTATTTCTCTTTCCAGTTGGTGTCCATTTCATAGCCACCCTAGGGATGGAATCTGGTTTCATTCTTTGTACGTGACCTATCCATCTCCATCTACGTCTTTGGATTTCTGTCACATGTTCTGTAGAGATTGGAATTGTGTTTGTTCTTTGGTACAGGTCTTTGTTTGAGATGGTGTTTGGCCAGACCTTCTTAGGCATCTAGTTTGAAAGACATCTAGACTGTGTGTGATGTTGTTAGTGACCTTCCAGGATTCCGCACCATACAAAAGGACAGATATAACTATGCTTCGGAATATTCTAAGTTTAGTATTGGTGTTTATCTTTGTGGACTTCCAGATGTTCTTCAGTGATGCAAAGCTTCCTCTAGCTTTGTTGATACGGGCCTTCACAACTTCTTCAGAATTTCCATTTGACGTAATTTTGCTGCCTAGGTAAACAAACTCCTGGACTTCTTCAATTTCCTCATCTTTAATTTTAACTTTTTCTGTAATTTTTGGGTTGATCTTCATCATCTTTGTTTTCTTGGAATTAATCTTTAGTCCTATTTGGTTGGCATGGTTGTCTAATTTTGTAGTTTTCTCTTGGATATCCCGATGGCGATGTGACAGCAGAGCAATATCATCTGCGAAATCCAGGTCTTCCAACAAGTCTGTCAGTGTCCATGTTATTACTTGCCTTGAATCTCTGGTGGTTTCCTTCATCACCCAATCCACACAAAGGGAGAAGAGAAGAGGAGAAAGTAAGCATCCTTGTTTTACACCTGTTGTTATTAGGAATTCTTCTGAGAGGTTGGCTTCACATATGACTTTTGCGCTAAAGTTGTTATATAGCATCTTTATGATGGAGATAAGCTTGTCTGGAATTCCATAGTGGCTAATGATTTTCCATAGTGCTGGCCTATGCACTTTATCAAATGCTTTGGTGAAGTCAATAAAATTGATGTAGACCGAGGCATTCCATTCATTGCATTGTTCTATAATCTGTCGTAGTGTGAATATCTGGTCGGCGCAGAATCTTCCTTTTCTGAAGCCAGTTTGTTCTTTTCTTAAATGTGAGTCTACTGTTGCTGATATTCTGTTTAAGATGATCTTACTTAGGATCTGGCTTGTCACTGACAGTAGCATAATGCCTCTCCAGTTGTTACAGTCTGTAAAGTCACCTTTCTTAGGGAGTTTTACAAGTAGACCTATGTTCCATAATGATGGCGATTCTTCCGAAGTCCATATCTTCTGGATAATGCTGGTGAGTAGTTTGTGTGTAAGTTGCTCTTCTGCTTTCAGTAGTTCCGCCTGTATTTGGTCAGCCCCAGGTGCTTTACCATTCTTCATTTCTCTAATGGCCTTTTTAACTTCTTCTATACTTGGTGGTTCAGTATTGATGTCTAGCTGATCCTCTGATGGTGGAATTTCTGCCTCGTGTTCAGGCTCTTCTGTGTTAAGCACCTTTTCAAAGTGATCTTTCCATCGCTTTTGAACATCACTATCTTTGGATATAAGATTACCTTCCTTGTCTTTGATCAGAGTGTTTCTGTTTTGGAATTTCCCTGTTAGCGTTTTTGTCAATCTATAGAGGGTCTGCATGTCCTTTTTGGCAGCTGCTGTTTCTGCTTCGTCTGCCAACTTTTCTGTGTAAGCCTTCTTGTCATCTTTCGCTCCCTTTTTGACCTGTTTGTCCCTCTGTTTGTATTCTTCCTTTAGTTTACTCTTTATCCTCTCTGACTTTGCTGATAGTAGTCTTTTCTTTGTCTCTTTGCGTTCCTCTATTCTTTTCCATGTATTTTCAGATAACCATTCATCTTTTCTTCTTTTCTTTGTTCCAAGGCATTTCTTTCCACTCTCTAATAGTACTTGTTTGAAAGTTTCTATGTCTATATCATCTTGGTCTTGTAAAACTGAGAATCTGTTTCTAAGCTCCAGTTGAAAAGCTCTCTTTATTGCTGGATCTTTAAGTTTGGCAGCATCCAAAGGTGGCGGTCTGGTATTTCCCTTTTTTGCTGTTCTCAGTTTCAACTTAATTTTGGCTGTTACTAGTGAATGGTCACTTCCAATGTCTGCTCCACGTTTCACAACCACGTCTTGTAAACTGCCCGTCCATTTTCTATTGATGATGATATGGTCAATCTGGTTATGAGTTCTTCCATCAGGGGAGTTTCATGTTGTTTTGTGGATGTCTTTAAGTCTAAAGAGAGTCCCTCCCATAACCATGTTGTTCTCTTGACAAAACGCACAGAGTCTCCTTCCATTATTGTTGCATTCTTCTATTCCCATACGTCCCATGATGTTTTCCTTTCCTGTTTTGTCTGTCCCGACTTTGGCATTGAATCCCCCAATGATGAGCATTACGTCATGAGTTGGTGTTTCATCAACTGCTTTCTGTAGTCCATCGTAAAATTCGTCTGTGTCTTCAGCTTCAGCATCGTCTGTTGGTGCATAGCAAACTATGATGGTGAGTTTGGCAAAGGATGAGTTGTATCTTGCTTTCATCAGTCTTTCATTTATTGGTTTCCATTCAATTAGACTCTTGTGGATTTCTTTTGTTGTAATAAGGGCTACACCCCTGCTGTTTGAAAGTCAGACCCTATTTATCTACTAAACTAGGTGGGACTCTCTTGTTTCCTTTTTATAATTAACAGGCAATATTTCTCGTTGGTGTGCACTATGTTTAAACATCTAGTTTCAAACTGACAACTGCCTCCCTTACAAGTAGGACCCTTTACCACGAAATACCAACGATGCATGGGTTCTGTCTTTGTCTCTTATTCTGTGTTACTTAGTCTTTGACTTTTTCTTAAATATTTTAGCAGCACAATGTTATCTTATAATGTTAATAATAATAATAACAATTAGTGTTGTAACGATTAATCGATAACATCGAATGATCAACTAGTTGAATCTACCGATTCGATCATCGATTATGAGTTTTCAGAATCGATTAATCGGCTACGAACTGCATGCATGTGCATTCTTGTTTAAGAACAATGATGCCAAGTTCTTAAATCTACATTCTGGTTATGAAATCTTAACATTAAATTGATATAGTAATGAAAGTAGCAATCTTTTTTTTTTTAATGAAAGAACTTGCATGGTAAATGGCAGTGTATGGTGTTTGTAATGAATAATTTGACACAGTAAAGTTACGCGTAGACTTGGTCAGTACACGCATTACTGAGTGAGTTCCGCATGGAATAAAGTCATTATTATTATTATTATTATTATTATTATTATTATTATTATTATTATTATTACTTCCGACAAGGTGCGAAAGTTTCTTGGATTTTTCCTTCGAATATAGTCTGTTTTCTTTTTTATAAACGAAAATTGACAACTTTTCAGAATTTTAATAATGATTGGGTCTTCAATCATGTTACAGTTTTTAATGTTAAAAAACGAAATGCATAATGGTGAATGGTGATTTTTATCATTGTTCATGATAAGTATTTTTTAAAAATGTAGAATACCAGTTGTATAGTAACATGTATTGATAGACAGTTTTTGTTTCACTTGTTTCATTTTGATTTTGAATTAATTTTTTTTATAATGAATATGCAAATCTTGTCTGTGGTTTGTTTAACTAAATAAAATATAACATAAGTTGTCTGGGGCAAAATCTTGCTAATAGTGGCTTAGACAAATTAAGCAAATATTTTCGATTATTTACCGATTTTAATCGATTGAATATGTTTGATTTAGTTCGGTTATCGATTTTGATTTTGGTCCGATTCTGCATCACTAATAATAATAATAACGACTTTATTTATTGTGGATGACATATATACAGTACTCTACAGAAATACGTGATAAATATGATAAACATAACAGAAAGACTCACTGATTCAATAATAAAGAGGCAAAACAAAACAAGAAGAAAACAGCATGATGTTAAGTTAATGGTACAAAATATGATATACAAAATGTAACTAAGTAATACTGTGAAACATTTAAATGTTACATCGTGTGACCACAGTACATCCATTGCAAATAGGATTTTTTGAATTGTTTAATTGTATTTGAAGCACGTATCTTTTTGGGGATGGAATTCCAAATGACGGGCCCTGAAACCTTAAGTCTTGGTGTATAATTCCAGTCGTGGTTTGGGAATTGTAAATTCAAAATTTTCCATTGATCTGGGCTGGCGATCTGACTGCTGGTAGTTTACGTTAAATGTGTGAATTTCGAATGAAAATATTCTGGGCATATATTATTAAGTAATCTGTACATCAATATATAATTGCCTTTTATAACAAATTCTGTCAGAATCAGTTTTGCAGATGGTGCATCAAGTTCCTTACTTGGATCAACAGTACGAAACCTACATGTACATGTATCCATTTTTCTATACAAATGTACAAAATTATGGAAAAAAAGTGATAATTTAATATGTTCTATGTTCGATAAAAATATTCAGACACTACGTCTATTACATAATCACACATACACTGCACATTACTTATTATAATTTACATCTTAATACATCTCTTTTGATTATATTGACAACTAAGCACTTTTCTCCAAAGGAGTAGATCCACGAAAGGTCTGAATTGGCCTAAAAATTATTAAATTATCAAAGTATGTTATTATGTGTCATTTGTATATTTTTGTAATGTGGATAGCTTTATCCGTTTGCATAGGGAAGCTTTTTTCATCAAATTTGATTTTTACCTGTCATCTGTCCACTAATTGGTATTCACGTTTGGCCATTTTTCACAAAAATGGTATATTTTGTCCATATTTTTCCAGTATAAGTGATTTTTTTAATATCGGCACAGTCCTCGACCAAAATCAGATGACTAAAATGTTAAATTGTACTTTATTATACATTGTTTACAGCACAATTCATGATGGTCGAGAGCTGTGCCCATATTAAATTTTAAGATTTTAGGAACCGCTTTAACGTTATTTCCTCTCGTCATGCAACCCGCTTTTAGTGATATTCTCAATACATTTAGTACTTATTGTACAATGTTTTATATGCTGTACACAATCATTAGACATTGTACTTCAATGATACATAAAAAACTTACAAAAAATACGCCTTGCTGTTTTGATATACTCCACTGAACCCCACCCACTTTAACAAAAACGTCATTTTATTTAATTTGGTGTCATAAATGTGCATTTTGGGCATTTTTGGAAAACTGTTACCATGGCAACCAAATTCGTAATAAAGATAAGTTTCAATTCTTAATATCACTCTATGGATGCACACTTACATTTCGATTCACTATTTTGGAAATAGAAGCTTTTTTCAATTTTTTGGCAAAATATTATACCCGTTACCATGGTAACAGTTTCAAAAAAAATCTTAGAAAATACCGTTTTTGTAAAATACTTCAACTGATGGTATTAATTTATCATTTTTACAGGATTTGGACATGGGGCCATTTTTTACCCTTCGTGGCTTTATCCCTTTCTCCATTTCATGTACGAAAACGACTTATCTTCTCTCGACTTATAGTATACATGAAGTTTTATACGATATTTTCTATTATTTTTTATATCGAAAAAATATGTGTATACATACGTGTGGTAATAAGGAAGAAATGAGATAATTGCTATAATTTGTAAAGTTTACGTGTTTTTTCGAAAAACATATCGTATTCGTTTGGGTGCATGTAATCACGATTTGTACGTGTAAAATATAATGTTCTTCTATAAGAAGTGATTTATTAATACATTGTATAATGTTGCCTTATGGCGACGTCGTTGCACATCAAAACGTCGACAGATTTCGACGTATGCTACGGAAACGCATACATTTATGTATATGACTAATATTGTGTTAGATATTCCTCCAACATTAATCCAAATTAATTGGACATGACATCAAAACATCGGACAATCATTGATCAAAACGGTGTTGATGTAAGTGTGTCTGTTTTAACAATATAACGTGAAAACTAACAGTACCGACCACGTCAAATTTCGGCAAACCCACAGCTTGAAAGTATACAATTTTATTAGAAACTAGGAGAAAAGTATAAACAAACATTTAAAATGATGAAAAGGACATCGGGAGAGAAGTCTGCCAGAAGAATACTTATATACCGTTAGTACAAAATGTTTTGTGACGAACAATACACTATAGTATATCAAGTAGAGGCCCGAAATACATTAATTTAGATGAGCGATCAATTTTGAACGTCACTCGCCAAGACGGGCCTCATACACTTATTCTTAATATTTTATTACAACTGAAATGTTTTATACAAACGAACACCCTTTCTTGCTAAATACTGAATAAATTCAATATGTATAGACACACCAGTTAAGTTACCAATCCTTCAGCAGTTATAGCCGTTCAGCCACCCTTTGACATGTTAACTTCCGCTGGTCATTGGGCTACCTATGGAAACCTGCGTCCCGGAGTCTCCCTGGAGAGACTATTTCTCTCCTGGCCCCGATCTCCCGAAGCATCTCAATCTGAGTCGAGATTATTCTCAAATACTGTTGTGTGTCTTTGAGATAAGTTCCATGGGAGGCCAGACTCAAGGTTGGCACCACAAAACAGATACATTGTTCTGAGTTTATTACATTAAAAAAAATGAGCACAAACTTAAAATGATCTTTTATTTATACCCTTGACTTGAGCGAAATCTCAATTTCAGTTGAGATTCCTACTTGAGATGCTTCGGGAGATCGGGGCCAGGTGGATGTGCAGCCAATATTGATCTGCGGCGTGCAGTACTATCGAACATATTCAGACACAACCCTCACAGGTACCGATTTACACCTTTGTCGAGTGGAGAATGTAGGTTATTCTTGCTCAGAGAAATTAAGCAGTGGTCCAGACGGGATTGAACCCGGACCTCTCGATCCCTAAGCGCGCGCCCTACCTCTAGGCCACCGCTCCCCACATGAGTGATTTATTGGACTTGGAGCAATGTGACGGTATTGTTAACAGATTACGTACATGACGTTATTGGCGTCAATTGTGTGTGGCGAGTCACTGTACCAAAGGTTGCGAAAACGCTTATATGTCTACAAATAATAAATTAATATTTATGAAACTCAGCAGAAAGAGAGAGGATATATTTTGTAATAAGCATACAACTTTTCTTATTTCCGTCAGTATTCATTGTCATTTTACAGCGTTTGACTCATTTCATCTTGATCATTCCACGTATAACCTTTTTCTGATCATAATTTATGATGCACACTTGCACCGGATCAGAAGTTTATTTTATTTTATGTACATGTATGTTTTATATGTTCATGTGAAATATTGCCTTGCAATAAACTTTAAGTTCTTCCATGGTAATGATATAGTTTCATTCCGGGTTTATCGTTTGAGAATATGAATAGCGTTGTGTGGTAAACGCTGTTAGGTGGCATTTTTATTTTAGCCAAATCTCTTTGTAAAATATGGTGTTTCATTTATTCCGCTCTCGTGTCCGAAAGTATATATAGTTCAATGTGATGTACATGTAGTTTGTATTTCATTGGGTATTAAAATGATGAACCCAGTCTACGAATTTATTGAATAAACCCTCGTATAATATTAGCTGGAAAGGTTGGTGTATTCATGTATTCTAACATCTCACTTTGAATCCTTCATAAAATCAAAAGTTTTGGACAATCAATAAGAGTAATTGAAAGCATATATGGAAACCATACGAAAATAAGATTAGCACACCTCAAACCATTAAACAGCTATTCTCTTCTTCTTCTTCTAGTGTTGACACAGGGCTACTTTAAAGCAGCATAGGCCTATTCGTATCCAACTATGCAGACTAAACTATGATTATAAATCTGTATATATATACCAAAGACGTCTTGTAAGCAGTAATGTTCGAAACATCAATTTGGCGCCAATTTTTTTAGCGAACATTTGATATTGAATCTTAATTAAGTGGCTGAAACCATCGGAATAGTGGGAAATACATTTATACATTGTGCACAAATTCTTATTTAGTAAAACACTTTGGTTTTGTGTCTAGCACCAGAGACTATAGATCTAGTTATCTATATAGTCTCTGCTAGCAAAATATTTTTAGATCTTCCGATTTACTACACTAAATATTCATATTACATAGCCAGGAACGCATACAGCTTCTATACTTCTATATAGCCTAAGATACAGCCTGTGGTCTGGGCTATCAACTTATCATAGGCCCTAAAAGCCGGACGTTTGACCGGACCGGATTTCCTTGGTTTTATCATTTCAAAAATAAGCACCTGCAAAGGGAAGTAACTCTTAAAATGTACCTCAAAGCGGTTCATAACAATAACAAAAAGTAGGTCAACTGCCGTTTTAAGGGGGTATATATTGATTGCAATGAGGTTAGACATTGTTTTAACGTAAACTTGTTCATCCTAAACCAGTTAAACACTGAACACTGCCTTACAATCGCATAATTGTTGAACCAATTTATCGCAACAATGGCGGACGAGGAGAAGCCCCCGGCTAATTTACAAAATGGTCTTCCTGCTGCAAAACAGACTCCTACGCAGGCAAACACCACTGGTGAAATGAGCAGACCTAACAATTTGCAGAGAATTGCCCAGAAGAAAGCACTTGTACGAAGTTATCCCCGAACCAAAAAGTTGGAAAAACTAGCCGTGTATTCGTCTTGCAAGGTAATTTCGGATAAATTATTTTTAGCTACATTTTCAGCTCGTAGCGCTTTGCTACAAAACAGTCTGCTATCTGCGAGCGCTCGCCAGTAGCATATAATTTTTCCGCTACGAAGCGCTTTTTAGAAGCAAGCCATTTCCTAGCGTAGCGCTACAGAGCGCTCGGTAGCGGTTTGGTTAGGCAACGGGCTCCTTTTGACAGCCTAAAGAAATTGCCACCACAATCATTGAATTAAAAAAATTGTGTATATCCCGTCATCTAATTTTGGAAATGGCACTCTTAGCAGTTTATGCTGTTATGACATATATATATTGTAATTTGTATACATGTCCATAATTATGGTTACTCACTAATTAGTGAACTTGTATTGTTGTTTGCTCATACTGTATTTAGGCTTTTAGCTCATACATCATTTTGGTTTAGCTCGAATTTTTGGTAGTAAACTCATACTGGGTCATTTTCACTACAGTATGAGTTAACTGGAAAGCCTATTTCAAGGATTTGTGCATGAATTATGACACACTCAGCTTATTATGTCAGGTTCACTTGATAGAAATGGCGCACATATCTTATATGATTCAGAATATTATGATTTGAATGAGGCAAATCAGGTATTTTCTGACGCACTTGGAATTTCCATTAAAATGAAAGTAATTATGGCTCTTAGCAAACTCCTATTTAATCCTTGACTGATTTAAAAAAATGAGGTATCATTTTAAGCTGAAAAATAAATCTATCAATTAAACTTATTAGTTTTTTGCCTATGTAGTTTGTATATTAAAACAGAAGATATTAGGTATTAAGAACAAATGAGATTTTGCAAGATTTCAGAAGACTGCCGCAAGATATTGTAAGATTTAGTACATCTTTCCAATCTTTTTAATTTTAGATCTTTGCATTTATTTACATGTTTAATGTAATAATGATCAATTTGAACTATGTCAACATACTTTGTAGACTGATGGATGTAAGTGTAATGGCTGGAAGAATCCAAACCCACCTCCAACACCTCCCAGAGTGGATGTATCACAACCATTGGCCAATCTTACTGATCCTTGTCGAAGCTGCTCCCATACTCTTGGTATGTTTTTCTAAAAAAAAATATGTGTAAATTTTCTTTCAAACTGGCACTTAAGGTAGTGTTTTGATTATTTGTTGATACACTAGTGTTGGTCAAAGTTAAAAATCAGTCAATTTGGTTTATGAGTCAACTTTCAGGTCATTGAATTGAAATACCTATATATATAAATACCTTGTGCTGTGGTACCCTAATAATCATTGTGTGTGCTCTTAATGGATCGTAACATTAATTAAGTATGCCCTAATGAAAAAAAGAAAAAAATTAACTATAGGCTATTACATTTAAACCACCTAAATTTAGATGGAAAATGTTAATACAAAACATATGTTTCTTAAGGACAGCTTGATGCTGGCCATGTCACGACTAACTCTCAAATTATGTTACAGATGCTCACATTTCTCATCTGGAAAGTACAGCAGAAGAAGAACTAAACAGATTGTTACGTATTGTTGTGGATGTAGAAAATCTGTTTATGTGTGTGCATAAAGAAGAAGATGCAGAAACAAAACAAGTTTACTTTTACTTGTTTAAGGTAAAGTCCTAAAACTACTGCTTATAATAAAGTATTATTCATTTTCAAGGTACTGAAGGTACACTTTTCTAGGGTCTCTCATTTTAAATAAACGTCTTAATCCAAGTTCTATTTAACTTTGAAGAAGAACTTGTACAGGTTGAGTGTTATTTCTCAAAGCTTTTCTACATAAAAAACTATTTTTGTGACCTTGTCATTAGTTTTATTACTTTTATACCATTTTTTCTCAGTTAGCAGTAGAACCAGTTACTACTGTTTGATACTTGATGGTTAATTCCAGGGAAACTTGTCGCCATGTATACAAGTATATATAAATGAAACTGGTTTGCTGATGTCAGGATAATGTGAATGGGTAGTCTCCATATCAGAGAAATACTGGACTTAAAATAACTGTCGTTATTCTAAAACGAAACAACTGAAACTTTGTTGAAAGCCCAGCATAAACCAATGACTTTGTACTTTGTGAATTTTAGCTGCTACGAAAATGTATTTTAAACATGAGCAACCCTACCATTGAAGGACCTTTGGGAAATCCCCCATTTGAAAAGCCAAGTATTGCTAAGGTAAGATAAATATGTTCAAAGAATATTTATTGGTCCAGGTCACCGTCTTTGACTTGAAAAATTGATTTCTGCTCAATTACTGAAGACAGCTTAAGTCTATTACAGTACTGTTCAGCATCATATATTGTATTATGTCTTAAAATATATTAATGAGATAATGTGTTTATGCACAACTGAATTTGTACTAAAGTCCTGATAAAAATAAATTTCAAGTAAAAAATGTGCATTTGATCCCTGCATTTCTTGTACTTTTCAGGGTGTTACAAACTTTGTGTTGTATAAATTTGGTCACCTAGCACAAAGAGACTGGCAGACTATGTATGATCTTGCCAAGATGTTTTTACATTGTTTGAATCACTGGAAGCTGGAGACACCCACCAGTAGACAGACACATGCAGGCACAGATGATATTGCTACATACAAAGTCAACTACACAAGGTATGCACTTATGCAGACATCTTGATTTTTCCACTTTTAAGCCAATTTCAGCAATCAGACTTAAAGCATTGAAACAAACGTTCAGATTCAGTCTGAACCAATCAAAAATTATGTTTTTGCAGTGTGGTAGGGTACTTTTTGAACTGTTCAGAATTGTCATACACATTACTGTCTAACCGATCTTAAGCAGCCGAGTGAGCCAGTCAAAGGTTACATATACTATTACTGATTAAATTGGTAGCTGTTTATTCAGGTATATTTTATACAATAATATATAATGGATCTATCGCAAGTTGTCAAATGATATAAACTTACATTATACAAGTTTAGGAAATTTATTAAAGCAAGCCTCTGGTGAGCTTAATAATACTTCATGAACGAGTTTATTATAGGTGTATCAGTTGACAACAAGTGTTTTTTAGATTCTTTTTAGCTCGACTTTTTGAGGGAAAAAATTGAGTTATTGTCATGGGGCGGGGTCATGTGCATCTGCGAGTGTGTTGGTTAAGTTTGTTGTCAGATTCATTTTCTCAAAGACTATCAAAGGTATCCACTTGAAACTCGACTAGTTATTCACCATCACAAGGGGAGTCCATACTGACAAGGCTGGTAACCCTGTGACTTATATTTATGGAGTTATCTGCCCTTGTTTTGACTTAGTATATAGAAATAGTGGCAAATTGTACACATAAACTGAGTTTTCGTAAATACTGTCGAAGCTTTTAACTTGAAAGTCAATTCGCTTGTTGGATGTGATGACTTACATCTTCAGACAAGAGGAAACAAATATTTTCAGCATTTTATATGAGTTATTCCCCTTTTCTAACTTCAAATTTTTACAATTTTTTTTATAATTTCTCAAAGACTATCAAAGGTATCTGCTTGAAACTCAACATAGTTGTTCATCATCACAAGTGAAGTCCATACTGCAAGGAAGGTAACCCTGTGACCTATATTTGGGCGTTATCTTCCCTTGTTACTCTTAAAACTTCACTCACAGATAAGCAAGAGTACTATCAAGTATGAAAAAGGTGGTGGCGGTGCTCTTGTTATCATAGGACACTAATAACGCAAAAATACATATCTTTTTATTGAAAAACAGTCTTTGTGATAATGTCATTTGAATGTTATGTGTAGTAGACGAATATATGTAACTTGTCCTAACCTGGCTTCTGTGTAGAAAATTTAATGTTAATGTGAAAAAATTCTTTAATCATTCACAATCTATAGTCGTATATATAATGTTGTTGTTGTATTTATTACAGATGGTTATGCTACTGTCATGTTCCAGCGTTCTGTGACACATTACCTCGATATGAGACCACATTGATATTTGGTCGTACATTGCTACAATCTGTCTTTCAAACTATGAGGAGACAGCTATTGGAGAAATTTAGGGCAGAGAAAGACAGAATGCCAGTTGAAAAGAGGACTCTAGTTTTAACACATTTTCCAAAGTAAGTATATTTAATGTGTGTAGCTGACCTTTCTCCAGACGCTGAATGAGCAGTGGTACGCTCCTTACAGTGCTTTGACTTCTACATAACCGTTACAACTCACACGCTGCTTAAAATACTAGAATATTTTGATATTTGACCTTTACAAAACTGCTGCGAACCCTGATACACATTTTCATTGGCTGATGAAAGTTTACTTGTTTGTATAGAGAGAGAGAGTTATAGCAGAGAGTTTAGTGACCATAAATACTATGTGTTGAACGGTTTCAACGAGTACACACTCTGTCTGAGGTTTAAACATTTCATGGTATCACAACACCTTAAAGCCTGAATGGTCTTCTCCCCTGCACCTTAAGTTGTAGTGTTCATGGGTATTTAAATTGCTCTTGTTGTTTATGTTTTTTGCTGGTATTGTGTTGCTTGAGAGACTGCTTAAATCTGTCTTTAAATTACTGTATGGATATCAATGCAGTTTGTCTCTTTAAAAAGTTTTCAGCCATTCTTGTCTATCTCATTAAGCACAAATCCTAGCATTGTGTCCCAGCATCTTAAAAATTCATGGGAAAGGCCTGTGTACTTACGAAAAAAAAGTTATGCTCAAATTTAAATTCTTTGTAATTCTTTAACAACTGCAAATTGGGGGAGGATATGGTTTGTAGGGGTTCAGTAACTGAATCTTCATTTGTATTGCAGCTCCATTTACATGTACCACACTTTATGATATTGTAAACAAAGTATGAAGAATTTAAATTGATCGTAAGTTAACAATTTCTGTAAGTGCTTTGATATAATAGTACCCATGTGTGTGTGGCTAATATTCTCCATCATTATGGTTGTATAAAAAATCTTTCTTACAAAACCTGAAGACTGCTTTCAAAACCAGGATATCAGTTAAACTGGCATATGATCTCAACGTATGCTGACCACATGCTTAGGGAAACTTCAATTCAGGTTTTATTAAATTCCATCCAGTTTTTGCTGAGAACTAGGAAGGACACGTTTCTCCAGGAAAACTGGTTAGGTGAATTAGGTCATCATATACTGTACAACTGAAAAATTCTTGAGAAATTGCTTTAAACCCTAATAAAAAACAAACAATCTGATAGAGAAATACTATGTTAAAATCAGATGCCATTATGAACATGTCTGCTATCATTATTTAAGGAACAGTGACGTAACAAAAACTATGAAGTCTAAGTACAGATCCGGAAAAAAGACAAAATTAAATAAAAACTGCAATTTTGAAACCAAACATATCCAATTTAGGTAGCTTGAACCCTCCATAAAAGTTTAAAGTGGCATGTCGTTTAAATTTCAGTCTTGACTTAACTTGATTTATTGAAGCATATGGGGATTTGTTTTGCAAGTAATAAAAGTTGTGTCTGTTTATTTCTGTCTCGTCATTTTATGTTTCTCATATTGTTTCCTAATTAAAACTTAAGCTTGATTGTTTTGCCACTCCATCTGAGACGTCTAAAGACATACATTGTATGAATGAAAACTGATACTTGGTTAAATGCAATCTATCCGTTATGTTTTGCTATTGATTTTGTTTAGAGGGAACTAATGTTTAGTTTGTTTTAGTTGTACGTCTTCATCCAAAATAAAGTACAGATAGAATGATGTCTCCCACGTTTGTGGAGGGGGGGAGACATAATTGTTTTGTTCTGGAGGTCGGTCGGTAGGACGGTCGGTAGACCAAATGGTTTCCGTTCAATAACTCATGAACGCTTTGCCATAGGATCTTCAAATTTTACATGGAGGTTGGTCATCAACAGTAGATGACCCCCTATTGATTTTGAGGTCAATAGGTCAAATGTCAAGGTCACTGTGACCATCACCATTTCTGACTTTTCAAATGGTTTCCGTTCAATAACCCAAGAACGCTTTGCCATAGGATCTTCAAACTTTACATGGAGGTTGGTCATCAACATTAGATGACCCCTATTGATTTTGTGGTCAGTAGGTCAGAGGTCAAGGTCACTGTGATCATCACCATTTCTGACTATTCAAATGGTTTCTGTTAAATAACTCAAGAACACTTTGCCATAGGATCTTCAAACTTTACATGGAGGTTGGTAATCAACAGTAGATGGCCCCTATTAATTTTGAGGTCAGTAGGTCAAAGGTCAAGGGCACTGTGAACTTTACCATTTCTGATTATTTGGCTGCCATGGGGGCATATGTGTTTTACAAACATCTCCTGTTACATATGAAGATGCACGGCATTTGTGTATTATTCTGTTGTTTTTATTTCTGGATTATTATTATGTGTTAATTATCCATGGCATTGTGTGATTAATGTATACAAATTAAATGTATTTGTTCTTTTCATTTTCCCTCATCTGTAAGTTCAAAGTACTGTGTTATGTACAGAACCTCATGTACCACACATTATTATGGAACAATTTTCTCATCAAAGTCTAATTCTTTGCATCTAAATTACTCCATTTTTCATCTACATGTACTTCAGAAAATATGACTTACTTAATCAGAATAGCATAAGGTTATGATTTTGTGGCTGTATATTATGATGTGCAAATACACAAGGGTTATTAACACTAAAGAATAATTATTTGCAGGATTTAATAACATTGTCCAAAAATATGTACCCGTCTGAAAACGTGTAACAAACATTCATTGATCTACTTCTGCATCGTTCTTTCATCAATAGGCCTTTCCCGAAACTAGGTAACCTCCCTTTGAAATTGTCTTCCCTTGACGCCTATGCGCATGCGCCAGATTAATATCTCCACTTCCGGGGTGTCCGTATATTGATTCAATCGTTATTCAGCCATTACTCCTAGCATTAGCGATCCGTTATACTTGAGATAAAAGTACTTTGTTGACGATGTTTTTGCTTTTCTTTTGTCGTCAGTTGAACGAACATGCAGGGAAGTGATTACATGGCCTAAAATTCTTATTGGGATAATGAAATTTTATTGAGATTTAAATATATTTCTCAGTAAAATATCTTATTCACGAACGCTTTCAATATTTATAAGTTGAGAAGACTATATTCAATAATAATTATGATTATACAGCAATATTATTAAATATTGGTTCAAATATTATTTTCGGTAACCTAATAACATACGAATTAATCTACAATATGTTTATGAAGATACTCACCAATTAAATTATTTTGACAATCATCCATAACACATGTTGACATAAACTTGCACTTATAAGTGCTAAATAAATCCACCACCACTCAGACATATCATGGCATGCTTATTCAAAATAATGTTCGTGGTATTCAATACAAAAATAATATTACATTAATTATGTTAGATTTAAACAATAAGTATTTTAATTAAAAGGATATAATGGCGGAATTTTGTAGCGAAAATGAACGCACTGGTGTTTGGGTTCTGAAAATATTAAATGCCTAATTCATGTATATAGAGAAAATTAAATGACAGTCCGGTATTTGTTTAAAGTGCCCCTATAAATAACCATATAAAAACATATTTTCAAAACCAATTAAGTGTCATAAAACCCATAATCTGAATAAGTAATCAGTGGAAAAGACCCCCTGCTATGTGAATGGTCAACTACGTGTCTGACACATTGTATAATGCAACATATGTCACCGCGGTGGCTATATAATTGGACATATCTATAAAGATGCATCCCTAATTCTGATGTAAGATCTGTATAATATCAGCGGGAGATTAATATTAGGGTAATAAAACAGCTCTTATCCCGATTACTGTAATTTAAAATGAGGGAGCAAAGATAATATAAAATCCAAGTATTCTTTGGATGAATATATACGTCCGTGCAGACACTTGTATACATGAATAGTTTCTGGTACGTTGCGTTCGTTTAAATTCATGTTTTGTACTTCCCGTTTGTTTTTAAGTATTGACAGTTGATTGTTTTGTTCAGTGAAATTAAATTAACTTTTAACATGCGCAGTCGCAGGTCGAGTCGGGCCACCATTTGCTCAGACGGATTAAACCAGTTTTGTGGTCTCAGTGGGATATCCTGATCAAATTCCAAGCCCTGCACAACTCGTGTATTTATATTTACAGGACAACCAAATTCAAGTGGGTCTGAACAACCCTCTTGAGCCGCGCATAAATTAGTACATGCATTGTGTGACTCATTCGCGGGATTAGGGGTACTATGCCAACACCCTATCACACTATTGTTTTTACAAATTCGCGGGTATCTTATACGAATATGCCAACATCTTACAACCACATTGACACTGTATATTGTACAATTTCACAAATACCATAATATAAAACTTAACATATATCAAAGTAGAAGTACGCTGGAGAGATTGACGTTGAATAATTTAATTACTTCACTTTTAATATTTAAATTTAAAAACAACTATGGAGCACACGAAACATAAAACAGTTCGCTTAATTTTACCAGATACTTTCAAAGATTATTATCGTAATAAGCGAACAAACAATATCCTTCGTATGTTTTCTTTAATTTCAAATATTTTGTTTGTTTACCGGCGTAGATTCTATACTTTGTTCCGTATAGATTTAATTAATTTCGCAGTATTCTAATGTAATACAGCAGTATTAGCAACCCCAGTCAATTTTTGTATGTTCACCAATGATGATCAATGTTAGTGCAAATTAAAGAGCTCATCAAAAGCTCTGCAGAACAGTTTGAATTATGTAGGTATGTCATCTGGATAAAAAGTAATGGCAATTTGAAAACGCGAAAAAGCGGTCAATTTTAGGAATTTTTGCCTTCTTAAAGACTGTCTTTTAATCGCATTTCCATGGAACCGAAAATTTCACATTTTTTAAACAAACTGCTGTAACTTTTTTAATTTTTTAAAAAAATCTATGAAACTTGGCATATTAATGTATTTTTGTATGCTGATTTCAATTATGCAATCCAATTAGATACAATATCATCAGGTAAAAAGTTATAGAAGGAACAAATGTGAAATTTCAACATAATTTTGGAATATTTTATTATCGAAATTATACAGGTATTACATGACAAAATCATAATCTACAAACAATACAACTTCGCCACATATTACAATTTACATAGTACTTAATAATGACATAGTTTAAAGTTTAATAATATTGCTAACTTGGCATTGATTATCATTATTATAGATCTATAGAAATGTTTTAAACAGATCAAGTTTTCAGAATGTCGATGAAAGATGTCTCAGACAGGCATTTCACTTTTTCCCTTGATACCAGCTAGTTTTTCAGTTCAGTGATTCAGTCTGAATCATATTGTCAACAATGATAGATTGTATTCTTGGGCACAATGCAAGCCTTTCTGTCATCTGAAAAGAAATACATGAAAAGAATGATAAAAATACACAACATGCCGTTTAATACATGCGCACAAAATATTTGAAATAAAAAAAAAAATTTGCTAGGCCTACATCTATACTGCAATATATATAGATCCATGAAATTTGAGCTCAGAGACCTCCATTTGAAAATAAGGGTTTACAAGTAAGACTTAAATTGCTGCCAAATCAGGTTCTTAACCATGGTTAATATGTAATCAAAGTAATATTAAAATAATTCAAGCCATAAAATAGTTGCATTTGCAGAAAGAGAAAAACACTCCTCCCCATGTTAACTTTGGTGGGTGGGGGGTGGTGAATTTATTTTTACCAATATACGTGGTATTATGTTAAATTAATAACAGTGAAACTAAATAAAGGTGTTAATTAATATAATTAAGTAAGAGAAATAATTAGGAAGTTGATCAATAGTCTTTAAAAGACGATTTTTAACCAGACAATAATCGTTCGTCAACCAAACAATTTGAAAAAATGACAGGTGCCCTTTGATGTTTATTTCCGTAAATTTCATTAAAAATACGATTAGAAACGTATTCAGTGTAAGTTTTATCATTTTAAAACAAGAAATTAAACTGATTTGGACCAAAAAATGATGTAGTAACGTTGTATTTATCGGCAAATCGAGCAATACACATTTGGGATTAGCCACAGTAAAAACCAGTCAACAATGGCGGGCGTTCAACTCGCCGACTTTGGGTGAACTGATGGGACAAAAATTAAAATGCTGAAACGATTACTAGTCCGATTTTGTTGATTTAAACGTCATTTTGAAGGGAATATAATATTCTATAGGATTCTATATTCGTTTGGTATACTTACCCTTTCGATTTTGTAAGAAATTGACGTAAACTTTGGCACCTCGTAACTTTTTTATTTAAATTCGGACTTTAAAAACGAAAGTTCCAAAGCAAAGCTGAATCCTTTCTCTGATTGGTTGTGGAGTTTTACGAATATTAATTAACATTAACGCACCCGCATGTGGCGTGATGTAACACCCTCGCGTATAGCGCATGGCCGAAAATGTGATTTTACCAGATGGCCGAAAATATCGTCGAAAATCGTTTTTAACTCAAAATGTTTAAACTATCGATTTTCTTAGATAAAAATTATTACTACCATCAGAAAGACAATTTATTTCTGTTTTAAAATATGTATACATGTTTATATCTGAGAAAACCATGAACTTGTAAAATTAAGATTTGCTACACCTGGTACTGAATTTTACCAAATTCTTAAAGGTACATGCTAATCAGCTGGGGTTGCTAGCAGTATGGGATATAAAATTAATTTTTCTAACAGATAATATCAAAAACATAACAAAAAAGAACACTTTTGTAAGCTAAATACTTAAAATAACTGCAATTTGTTCTATGTTACTATATACCGATCTTATCAGGACACCCCGGAAGTGGAATTATTGAAAACAGGGGACGTTATCGCAGATTTACCAAGGGAGGTAACCTAGTTTCGGGAAAGGGCTATTGGTGAGCAAGCTTTCATCGTCAGCTTCAAACAATCCATTGTCATTGATAAACAATAGAATACCATTCAAATGCCTCCTTATCTACCAACATGTGTTAAGAATTATCTGTGCATAATAACATGTTTATTATTTACACCTCTCTGATTACCGTAAACAAGTCAGTCTGTGTGTTGTAAATTTAATTACATGTATACAGTTGACACGGACGGCATGTGGTCTCTTTATCAAGACCTAAAACTGCAATAAACTGGTCGTTGGGACCAGAAATACTGATTACGACATATTACATAATATCAAGTCGGTCCCATTATCGGAACATGCAACCATGCGAAAAAGTGGTCTTGTTATGCGAATGGTCTGATTATTGGACGGGTCGTTAGATGGAACTTTGCTGTTTATTGATTTTAACCAAATTTGAAGAACTATTACATATTGGGTTAAATTTGAACTAGCTGTATCCAACAATGGGTTCCATATGAATGACCCCTAAAAGGACCCGAAATAGGCAGTTTTTATCTTGTTTGCATGGTAGAGGTTGTATGTATTTTAAACAAACTTGCATATAACTTTTTAAAAATAAGATCTTGGTTATTTTCTTGAACAATATAGAGGAATCATCACTGAAACAGCCAGATATAGTCTATTTTGGTCTTGTAAGCATAGTAGAGTTTTTATAAACCTAACTTGCGCATAGCTTGTATCACTATAAGAGCTTGATTCCCTTCTTAAACTGACTGAATCCCACTATGTGTTCCCGAGTTACAGCCCTTGAAAGGGCAAAAATCATTTATTTTAGTCTGTAGGCCCCTTTTTTGCTCCAATCTTTGTAAAACTCCTGTAGACTTGTGAGTGACTCAGGGCCCTTTAGGAAACTCTTGCTGTAAAATATTGCCTCATTTAAAGACATTGTGTGCACATAATTATATTATTGCTGAAAGTATGCTCATTCAATGCCTTAGCTATAGCAATTGGATATTTATCTGTTGCTTTGCATTGAAGATCACAACATATATTATAATCAATACATTTATTGTGCATTACTATTGTTTGTCATAGGTACTGAAAAACATTATGCATGCATTAGCACATTGGTCTGTGGGGAGTGCATACAGATGTTGTATACAAGACAAGATCCATCCATGCCTGATATTAAATGGATTTTTCTTTTCATGGGTTGAGATCCCTATACTTGGGTATCTTAGAGTTATTTTCTCCATGGTATGAGATCCGTATGTGATATTTTAAGTTATTATTTTTGTTTGCATGGTTTAGATGTGTGCGTGTGTGGTATTTTCAGTTTGAAACTTCTAATGGGTTTTCTTGGTATCCATTTGAGATCCATGCCAGGTATTTTAAGTTTTATTGGATTTTTTATTTTTAAGGCTTGATATTCCTTGATATAGGGGCTGCCTTTCCTGTCTGACTTAATATTATCTTCAAGATTTATTGGATGTTATCTTCAGGTTTCTTGCCATGCTCGAAGAAGAAGTTTATGGTGAAAGTTCTCCAATTTGGGATACAGAATTCTCACAAGCCAACGCCAACAGCACGGGTGCTAACTCCGGTAAATAAATTTAAATTTACAAAAATATTAACCTGATCTTGACCTTTATGCTTGAATTTATATTGAATATTACTTGTGATTTTTAATTTGTTATTAAATTTGTTCAATTGTGATCTATTGAAATTTGCTATCAAGGGAATTGATTTAAAACCCATTTTGTAATTTATTTCAATTCTTTATTTGATGTCAATGTAATTGATTAAATCTTTATATTAATATTAGGGATCTTACTATTCCTGGAATAATGCGGAAATCTGGATTTGCTGCTGTAACAAGTCGGAACTTTTCTGCAGAAAATAAAAGTTATTTGAAGAATAAATCCAAATACTGACTGAGTTATGGTCAGTTGAAATTACATATGCTGAATTTTGACAATAGAATAATGTTTGAAACAGAGTTTGGTGTAGGGGTGTGTGCTAATGGCACTCGAAACAGACTTACATCAAATTTCAGGATTTGTCATTATGCCTCAGTAGAATCCCTGTAATATGTTCAAACATTTTACTTCTTTTTGAGGGAATCAATTACATTCATTTAATACTATATTGAATGTTGAAATACATTACTAGATGCTGGTTCGGTTGCATCATCCGACAAATCCGACGGAAAAAATGCTGGACCTGTAGCATTACGTAGATCATCCAGAAACGAGGCCCTGGCAGGTTTGTATAGTGGTATGTGAACTTTTTATATTCTCTTCAACTTTATCTTTGTATTCTTTATCCTCCTTGATAGCCTAGTGGCAGATGATCCGCTTTGAGTCGACTGTGCCAGAGGTCTCGGGTTTGATCCCAGGCTGCAACATGCCAAAGTCTTTAAAAATGGTACTAGTATATTATTCTCGTTGCTTGATGCTTAGAACAGTTAGTGCCAGGTAACTGCTGTTTTGCAGGTGAATGTGACTTGGAAGCCTCAGAGTTGTCAAGATTCCGGATTGATCATTCCTGATACAGCAATGGCTTCTGACCCAAATAAAAGTTATTTGAAGAAAATATCTCAAGAAATAGCATATTTATGGTTAAATTGAATCTGCTCGGAAAGATCTCATTTGATACAATTGTTAGCTGAGTAAATTATGGAAACAATGTCATTGAAGGCCTCTCATTTGGCAAAAATGGTCGGTTGCATATAATTTTCTTGATTTATAATTTGGCCCTGTTTACACCCCTGAAGGCTCCATTTGACTGGTGACGGGGTACCGCGGGACAATGATACCACGGTTACCGGTATATCGGTAATAGCGCATACCTCTACAATACGCTCCTATTCCCTGTCTGACATTTGAAAGTTGTTACAATGATACTGATAAAGCTTCATGTATCAGTACACTAAATTCAGTACACTCCCAAAATAGATCATATGCCATGTTATTAACAAAGAATGACAAAACCGAGCATTCAACATTTGCAAGCTTTCAAAGTGGCATCATTTAAGATTTCTCCAAACATGTTCAACAGAAACATGTCCAGATATTTGGAACCTTTCTATGCTTTTTAGATAGAGCTGTCATTGATAAAAGCGATATTGATGTATCGATGATATTTTTTCCGATCCATTATCGATTCACATTTTGAAATATCGCTACATTGGTAAATGAATGGATAATATAGCTCCAGTAGGCCTATGCCTGTAAGTTGTAACACATTTATGGCAAAGTGCTTCACTACTGAAATGGGATGGAGCTTCACTTCCCAACTGAAAACCAGGGGCATAGCTTCCTATAGGTACTGTGGCAAGTGCCTACTCATTTTCCCAGATATAAAACAAAATGCTTGGCAGCAAAAAATAATCCCTACAGGCTACTCCAGTCTGTCAAAAAAAAGAAATGCTTTTTAGTGTTTCCCACCTAACATAACTAAAATAACTAACAGTCTATGGAGCGAGGTCCCGTGTATGATGCTTTACATCGGCACGTTAAGAACAATTCCAATATATCAGAAGACAAGCATAGGCGATAATCGCCTATGCTTGTCTTCTGATATATTGGAATTGTTGATATGCCTCGGGTTGTATCAATGACAGCTCTATTTTTAGATAACAACATGACATAGCACTTAACTTTTAAACTGTTTATATCTTCAGAAAAGAGAAAATTGGAAGAAGTTGTTATACCAGAAGAAGTGAAGAAGCCAAAGATAGATGGGGATGTGCCTATGGATCTGATACAAGAAGTGGTCGCCACTATCACAGATCCTGAGGAGATGGTCGGTCCAGATGTAAGCATGCACTTATTGTTTTATTGCATGGGTGAAAGTTTTCAGACATAAACCTGAACTTCAGGTTTTTGAGGGTACCAAAAGGTGTAGGGTTTTTAGCTCACCTGTCACATAGTGACAAGGTGAGCTATTGTGATCACTCTTCGTCCGTCGTGCGTCCGTCAACAATTCATTCAAACGACTTCTCCTCATAAACCACTTGACCAATTTCAACCATACTTCACAGGAATGTTCCTTAGGTGGTCCTTTCTAAAAATAGCTAAAAGAAATGTAATCTATGAATAACTCTGGTTGCCATGGCAACCAATAGGAAAATCTTTTAAAAAAATCATAAAAAATCAACCGCTTGCCAGATTTCAAAATAATTAGTTGTTGGGTGACCCTCTTACAAAATTGACATTTTTGTCTTGATTCGTCATAAAAAAATGGCTGCCAGTGGGTGGGGCACTGTTTTTCCCTATATATCTATAGTAAAATCTTTAAAAATCTTCTCCTCTAAAAGTACTGGTTGGATTTCATTATAAATTGGTGAGATTGTTCCTTGGGTGGTCCTAGCTTTCTTAAAAGAGCTAAAAGAATTGTAATCTATAAATAAGATAGGAAAATCTTTAAAAAAATCATAAAAAATCAACTGCTTGCCAGTAAATAGTTGTTGGGTGACCCTCTTACAAAATTGACATTTTTGTCTTGATTCGTCAAAAAACATGGCCGCCAGTGGGTGGGGCACTGTTTTTCCCTATATATCAATAGTAAAATCTTTAAAAATCTTCTCCTCTAAAAGTACTGGATGGATTTTATTATAAATTGGTTAAATTGTTCCTTGGGTGGTCCTTTCTTAAAATAGCTAAAAGAATTGTAATCTATAAATAACTCTGGTTGCCAAGGCAACCGATAGAAAAATCTTTAAAAAAATCATAAAAAATCAACCGCTTGCCAGATTTCAAAATAATTTTACAGAAATAGTTGTTAGGTGACCCTCTTACTAAATTGACATTTTTGTCCTGATTTGTCAAAAAACGTGGCCACTAGTGGGTGGGGTGCTGTTTTTATTCCCCGCCGATGAAATCGGTAGGGGGGTATTGAAATGGTGTTGTCCGTCTGTCAGTCAGTCCTTCCGTCCGTCCGTCCGTCCGTCCATCCGCAGCCATTTCTCTGTAACTAGCTGGTAGAATTTCATGAAACTTAAAATGAATGTGAACTACCATACTGGGATGATGCCAATAAAGTTTTTTTGGTGATCTGTAAATAACTCTGGTTGCCATGACAACAGATTGAAAAAACTTAAACAATTCATACAAAATCAACCACTGGCCAGATTTCAAAATTATTTTACAAAAATACTTGTTGGGTAACCCTCTTACAAAATTGACAATTTTGTCATGATTTCTCAAAAAACAAGGCCGCCAGCGGGTGGGGCCTGTTTCTCTGTTTATATCTCTAGTAAAATCTTTTAAAAATCTTTTTCTCTAAAAGTACTGGTTGGATTTCATTATGAATGTCAATGTTCCTTTGGTGATTCTTATGACTCTGGTAGCCGTCTGGTTGCTGTGGCAACCGATTGCAAAAACTTAAAAAATTCATACTAAATCAACCACTGGCGTGATTTCAAAATAATCTTACAGAAATAGTTATTTGCTGTGGTCCTTTCTAAAAATAGCTTAAAGATTTGAAATCTATTAATAACTACAAAACTTCTCCAAAACAACTGGTTGGTTTTCTTTAACAAATGTATCCTAAAGAAATCTTTCTTTTTTTTCGTGTACAAATAAAAAAAAGTGGTTTGATCATTTGTTACATATTCTGTTTGTTTGTCTCACTTTCTGTTCCTACCCTTTGTTGGCCAATTTTCCAACCTGTGCAGAGATACTGAGCTTACATGCCAACCTGCTCAATATTACTGATAACCTGTAGGCGGGGGATATCAATTCAACGAATTTGCTTGTTCCCTATTAATCTATAGTAAAATCTTTAAAAATCTTCTCCTCTAAAAGTACTGGTTGAATTTCATATTTAATGGGTAACAATATTCCTTGGGTTATCCTTTCTAAAAATAGCTAAAAGAATTATAATCCATGCAGAACCATGGTTGCCATGACAACTGATTGGAAAAAACTTTTTTTAAAAAACATGGTTCTACTTGATAATTGTGCACAGGTGAGCAACCTAGGGCCCTATGGGCCCTCTTGTTTATTTCTCTTTGTAAATTGTTAATTTTGTAAGGTTTCAGGTTTTTCAGAATTTCTAACTTGTACCCATGTTATTGTGAAATCATTTGAATATGTTCAGATTAACTTTTTCAGAAGTGTGAAAATTTGAAAATCGGCACTGGCTTCATCTGTTTGCGCTTTTAAAATGACTAACAACTTTAAAATCATGAGAACATGTAACAAGATAGTCAGTCAGTATTCATTCAAGAACGGTTGGGCCTAGATTTTTCCACCCTCAGTAGATGATCCGTATCGATATTTAGGTCAGTAGGTCACCATGACCTTTATAGACCTGGGTCCATGAACCGTAATATCCAGGTGGATGGCCATTAAGCCTATATGGATAGAGGGGCGGAGGTTTACAACACTGTTAGTGTAATATAAGTGAACTGGGGTCAGCTAAGTTTATAAACATTCACTCTCTTAAAAAAGCATCTTGCTTGGTATTCACAAAGCATCTTAAGGGAAAACTAAGAATTTTCTAAAAATCTTAAAATTTATTTTAAGTGTATCAGCTAAACAGGAAAATCAGAATTATTACTTTTGTTCATAGTTAAAAAGTATTATTTAAAGAGCTAAAAAAATCACAAAGAAAACATGGGCTATTCTTAGTTTCTTGGGAAATATATGCAGCTCAATTTTTAACTTAAGTCAAAATATTAAATTTTTCCCTTAAGATGCTTTGTGAATACCAGCCCTGGTCTGCTGCATAGATAAAAGGTTTGGGGAACTGGTGTCATGTTGGTACAGGAGAATTCAAATATCAAAACTTTAGCTGAACTCTGCTGTGGGAAAGTTTACAATTCTGTAGAAATCTAGTTGGCTGCTAGACAGGTCATAACCTCTATTCAACTGTCACTCAAGCAACTGTCGTATTTTTCAAACTGTTTTCATAAAGATTTTTGGATTAACATATTTATAAGTGTCACAATGAAATGAAACTTTCAGATATGTCGGCTAGTGTTCTAAATAAGAAATAAACCAAATTTCAAAAAATTAGTAAGCACTGTGTCTTTAGAAAATTTTCATAATTTTCATTTCTCTGTTACTGCTGGTGGACAGCTCAGAGAGTTCAAACAAGTAGCCATTTTTCTGGCTTGCTGGCTTTTATAGTTTTACCCCGCCCTTTAACATGGAAGCCTAGACCACAAGGTTTCAATTAGGCCAAGGATCGTCAAACTTTATAGGTAGGTGGGGCAGGGGTTCCACCAGCTTCTGAATCTAAATGGGTCATTTTGATTATTTTGACTAAATTTTACCATTTTTTAGTCAAAATACCCTTGATTTTAAAAGAAAATGACCATTCAAACCAAATTCTTGAGAGTCAAAATGTGGCCTATTGGAAATTTCATGGGTCAAAACTCCTACTCCTGAGTCAAATGGAACCCCTGGGTGGGGATCATCATATTGATTATAAGGTCAATGAGGTTGCATGGGTTGTTATATTTACAGTCACTATTTCCCAGCCATGCATCTAGAGATGAGAGTGCACGAAATGAAGAGAGGAAAGGTGTTATTGAATTTCACGTGATTGGTAACTCTCTGAGTCGGAAACCAAGTAGACAACTTCTTATATGGTTGATAGGTATGTGTTTGATGCTACTTCATCTTAGTCTGTACTACATAAATGCCATGTTTTGCAGACCACTTTGCGTGAGATTGGTGATGAAAATGTAAGATATTTCATTAAAATGTGTGAGATTTTCCTTGCTGAAACTTTAAACTTAAATTATTGAAGTTCATGTGCAGTCTTCACTTATTTTACTTTATGACAATTACATGCATGAATCTTGAAGCAATGTAAACTAATATTGTGATCATTTTAATAATGTAAACAAAAAATGTCAGATTCCAGTATAACCAAGAAATGCGTTAGATTTGATCAATTGGTCTCTGATCATGTGTGAGTAGAGTCTAAAATACATGAGACTATGGCATGATGCAGGAGATCTGGCATGTATGGTACTAATTAAGCATTCCCATTCCCCTTCAAAGCAGCAGATATTGATGTTCCTGTTCCTCCACATGTGGAGAAGTGGCTGGTTCCTTAAAGAAGAGTAAGGTAGTACTGGTTAGAATACAGTCCAGAAAAACTGGTTAGGTGAATCGGCCACCTTATATAACTGAAAAACTGTTGAGAAACGGCATAAAATCTGAATAGAGAGGTATATAGTTAAGAAAATGTAGTCAGTAGACACAAACATAAATACCACTTTGCTCAAACAACTGCTTAGAAAAGAAATGCTTCAGGGCCTTAAAACCAGAATTGGGTTCCCCAGGGCCTTAAATTCTAGTATGGTCAGTTTTGTGTTATTTGAGAGATTATGGCAAGTTATGTAATAAGTGTAATCAGCCTTTAAGATATGGATATAGATGCAGTTTTCTCTTCTAATACCCTTTATACACAAATCCCCGAATTGTCCCAATGCCTTAAAAGGTTCTAGGCTGTATATGGCATTATTGTTTACAGGTATGCAGAATGTTTTCTCACATCAACTGCCAAGAATGCCAAAGGAATATATAACCAGGCTTGTATTTGATCCGTAAGTCAACATATTTTATCTTCATAGGTTTATCCATTTATAAGTAAAAAACCTAGTTTTGTCTTTCTCATTATAGCAGCTTTCAGGGTGTGTATACTCTTTTGTTTGTCCATATCGTCGGTGACAATCATAAACCCTGTAACTACATTTTTTCAAAAAATCGTGTTTTCGGCATTTCCTACCGGCAATATTTTCCCGCATCTGCTGTCGAAGTTTCATGAAATTCGTCCAATTAGATCTCTCAAAAACACCACCACGTGATGAAAAGCTGTAGCTTGGTTGGTTGAAATTTTTTCTCGGAAGGAAAACCCGTAACTTCTGGATAAATGGCTGCATTTTCAGTGCATTGTATTTTCTTTAAAAATGGTGGGAATATCAGTTCTATTTGTGTCAATATGTTCAAAAATTAAAAGTGGTCCATCCATCAGGTCATCAATGGAATTGAAAACGACAAAGCATAAGATTTTACTTAAAATGTTCTTGTCGGAAAGCCCGTAACTTCAACATCCACGACAATTTTCATATAATGCAACTGATCAGAAACCTCGTAACTACAAAACACACAAACCCAGCCTCATTCCTGTTTACATATCGACGTAACGTAAGAAGTTGCGACCCATTGAATTTGCAGCTTAGAAACAAAGTTATATGAACAAAATGCAGTTATTGAGTAATACATTTTGAGAAACGGAAATGACGTAACTATAAAAAATCACATCATCATTGGCCAATCACGATGGTGAAATGTCGTAACTACCGTTGCTGTGCTGGATTTATCGCATCCCTATCAAACTTTTAATGGTTGTTTCCTAACATATTTCTATCGTTATTGGTGAAAGAACAGCATTTCCCATCGTTTATATTTATCACAAAACAGTTTTTTCCGTCTCCTGAAAAGTTGTGATTTTGTAGTTACAGGGTTTATGATTGTCACCGACGATATGTGCTTACCTGTGTCCTTCCAATATTAGTGTCCATGCTATTTGACAATGGTATTGCAGTTACATAAAGGCTACCCAGTCGCTTTAATAATTGTGATACTTTCCAGGTAGTCAATATCTACCGGGTAGTTGAACTACCCATAAATACTTAGTGACATATATGCAATATAGCATTTTAACTTCTAGAGTGTCAAGGTCTTCAAGTGTATCTCCCAATTTCAAGATAACTGCTGGATGCACATATTTTATGAAACTTGGTATGTGGATAGGGGGCAATATGGGGATAATGCATGTCTAAAAATATTTTCATTCTGACTAAAATTGTGGTTGCTATAGAGACAGAAACATTGAAAATAATTAAAAGGTCATGGCTTCAAACCGGTAGGGGGCTTCTGTTTTGCTTGCAATTCTTACTGACTTATTTTTTCTATCACAGGAAGCACAAATGTTTAGCTTTAGTCAAGGACAACAATGTGATAGGTGGAATCTGCTTCCGTATGTTCCCTTCACAGGGATTTACTGAGATTGTATTCTGTGCAGTCACTTCTAATGAACAAGTCAAGGTAAGAAGGCTAATGCTCAGATGTAAAAAAATTATATGCCCTCCTTTGTTCATTTCTTGTCTGACACATTTAAAAATGTGTTTCATGAAATTACACAATTATGAAATATGAATTACGTTCTCTATAGGTCTGCAATGTGTACCAAGAAATAAACATTTGTGAAGAATAAAGTCATGTTGTGTGCACAGTACTATCTCTCCAGAGTAACACTCTGTAAAGCAACAACCTCTCTATAACAACATCTTCAAAATTTCCCTTTGTTGAAATGTAACCTCTGCAGAGCATCAACTTCCAAACATCAGCCAGTATCTGCAGCTCCCAAAGGGTGTTGGTCTACAGAGGTTGTACTGTATCTATTTTTAAAAAAAATCACGATCATAAAATTAACAATTTACTGTTGTATTAATTTTGTGTGTTTGTAATGTGAACATGTAAGATGTACTAGTAATTGTAATGTGATCATGTAAGATGAACTAGTAATTGTGATGTGGTCATGTAAGATGTACTAGTAATTGTAATGTGGTCATGTAAGATGTACTAGTAATCTTTTATACAACGTATTGTTTCTTGTTAGGGATCGTTTAATTAATGTGATAGATGAAATGTGGACCCAAATTGCTTGAAAGAAGCTCTATCTCTGAAGTTTGTTACTTTAAATCTGGACCCAAATTGCTTGAAAAAGCTCTATCTGAAGTTTTGTCACTTTAAATCTGGACCTAAATTGCTTGAAAAAGCTCTATCTTTAAAAGTACATAAAGGTTACTGGTACAAAATGTATTTAGTGAATTGAGCGCAATCGGGTATTCTTGTGTATGAGGTCAGTAGAAATAGTGTATAAAATGGCATCGCATATTGGCATTTTTGAACAATTAAACTCGGTAAATGATTGGAAAAATGCCTTGAAAATACCTTTTCTACCTTGAAAAGTCCTTGAAGTTGGGTGCGAGAATTTTGTTTGTACAATGTCTCAGCATGTTTAATGTTTGTCTTACAGGGTTATGGAACACATTTAATGAATCATCTAAAGGATTACCACATCAAACATAACATTGTGCATTTCCTTACATTTGCTGATGAGTTTGCCATTGGTTATTTCAAGAAGCAGGTATGATTTTGTTTGTTTTTAATCCTTTTTCAGTTAATTGACCTATCACATTCCCCCAAAAAATGCCCCCCCCCCTAATAAACGCCCCCCCCCCCCCACCCCCTATGATTTTTAATTAAAAGTAAATGTCATAAATACTTCAATTATGTATTGATTGGTGGTTTATTATGGATAATCACATGCAAACATGATTCACTTAAAGTTACAGTGCATAGTAAGACTTTTTTCAAAAATTATACAGTAAAGTTCCACCTAACGACCGGTCCGATAATGCGACCGTCCCGCTATTACGACCGATTTTTAAAAGAACCAAATAATTTTGTTCTATATTCAATTGAATTAAGGTCCTATAATGCGACCGGTCCGCTATTCCGTATTACGACCAATTTAACCAGTCCCATTGTGTCAATTCCCACTGTGTTTGGTCTCGCTAATACGACCAATTATGTGTCATGTATAATTTTGTGTAAACAACTTTATTCACACCTACGCGTATCTCTGGGGCGCTTGAAAATCATCTTGCACCTTGATCAAGGTCGCGGGGCGCTTGAGATCGAAGGCGCCGTATTGAAACTTGTGTAGTCATTTATGACAGCCAATTAAATGTCAATTAGATTATACATGTATAAACAATCGATAATTGCCTGGGGCAGCATGCATGACTGGCAAACAAGCAGATTAACCAATTTAAGACACTGATTAGCATCAATTAAATGTCACTAAAGTTGTGAAAAACTTGTTGAATTTGCCGACGATAAAAATAAATTGTCTTCCATTACAGTACGGTTTAAAGTCAGGTACGATACGGCGTCACGGAAGTTCGTTACCAACGTAGATCGTTCAGAACTTTTTTAATAACGAAGAGCATTAATGTAGTTTATATTAATCAATAAATCTTCCTTAAATATAGTTTGGGTCAAATCATAACAAAGAAGTCACCATTTTATTCTCAAGAACGATTCAAATCACGGTCTGTTATTGTAACTTGCGTAGTATTCGGACAACTTCAAAATTCGGATAAATTGTGCTTCAGAGAATATAAGCATTATTGCTGCCTAATTATGCAGTTTTAATTAATATATATATATTATATTGTATTAATTAAATGTGTATGCTGTACATTGTTTTTGTTTTTATTATATTTATATATGTATATTAGCCTCAAAGACAATGTTCACCAGTATATAACAACCAGTGCTAGCTTCTTCAAGGTACATACACACAGACTCGCTATTAAGACCGACTCGCTATTAAGACCACTTTTTGTCAGAACGGTCGGTGGTCTTAATAGCGGAACTTTACTGTAGTATGAAGTATGACTATTTGTTTTGAAAAAGGCCCTCAAATAAACACCCCCTTTTGCAAATTGCATTCGTGGGAATACGGTAAATCTACCTGTTCTAATATAAACTTCTGTCTGAAACTGACAATGTTACCTGTTACATAAACTGTAACAAAACAGTTACAAAAATAATGAAGAAAAAAAACAGATCAAAATTTCAGTACTTGAAGGGAGATTTGATTTCAGGGCCATGTTACCCATAATGGTCAAATTTTGCTGAAAGATTTTAGACTTGTCAGACTGAATGTTCATGTAATAGGAAAGTACAGGATTTGTGTCAATTTTATTCAAAATTTGTCAGTCATGACTGCCTGTTTTTGCTAGGTCTGGGTGTTGAAAGGTACATAAATATATCCCCAGCAAATTATACAATTTACATTGTACTGATATATTATGGTTTGTATTATGTATCAGATATGATTTTCAAGTGTATATTGTAGGGTTTCTCCAAAGATATCAAGTTAACAAAGTCCGCCTATCTTGGATATATCAAGGATTATGAGGGAGCTACACTGATGGGATGTGAACTCAATCCAAGGATCTGTTATACTGAGTTCTCGAAAACTATACGCAAACAGAAAGAGGTATAAACCATTAGGGTTATTCCAACAATTTCAGTATGACATAAGTAAATTATGGAAATATTCACGCGGGTACTGTTTTATCAAAGCACTTATGGAAATCTTAAACTTACGATCAAATTTAAATTCTTTATATTAATTGTGGTAAATGGATCTGCAATATTAGCAATGATTCAGTAGTCAACTCCAACAAAACCATACCAGCCCCTAATTGGTAGTTGTTAAAGCAGTATATAGACTTTGATAAAACAGTATCCTGATACTGACCTTTATGCAAGAATATATTAAAAGGTTCTTGCATGGGGTTTGGTGTTCGTAGTACATTTTCTGGGTTTGTATTCAATAATACTTGCCACTCATGTAAATAAAAGAAGAAGTTAAATACAGACAACTTCGGGTCTGCTAAATTTCAGGTCAAGTTTGTATTGTTTTGGATTGTTAAGGATTCCTTATACATGTGCAGTCAATAATCTTATTTCCAACTTAATAACATGGAGAAATTTCAGGACTGGGTCTGTTTATATGTCAGCAGACGTATACTGTATCATGTTGCCTATACATGGCCTACCAAATGACAACTATACCTCACTAAACTTTACCATCCGCTAGGTATAGTCCTAAAGCCTAAAGCTTTGTTATTTTGTGTGTAGCGTTGTCCAGTGATGCTTATATTATCTAGTAGCATTAGAATCATAGGTGTACGAGAACATGTTATCTATGTGTGTATAGTGGAAAATATAAACCATCTTTAATCACCTTTTATAACGCTTAATTAGCTCACCTGTCTCAAAGTGTGAGTTCTAATCAAAGTGGTGTTGGAACATGGATCATTTAGGGTTAATAACAACGCCACAAGGTCAAATAATAGAGAATCCTTGAAACTTAGTCAGAAGTTGTAAAAGGTTAGTACTCAGGGGTGGTATTCAATATTGAACTTACTTGACTTAAGGATAAGGACAACCAATCAAATTGCACCAAATTAAACTCTTGTTCAGTGACAGGTGATATGACAGGCTATCCTTATTCTCCAATTAAATAAGATCAATATTGAATACCACTTCAGGTTAGCATAGGGGCCTACATGCATACATGCACTACTTCCAACAGGTGACTTACCTAGGGCCCTTTGTGTCCTCTTGTTTAATTTGGATACTGTAGAAATGTGGTTTTATTTTGTAGATTGTAAAAAAGATAATTGAGCAAAAACAAGAGAAATTTACCAAGGTTTATCAAGGTTTGAGCTGTTTCAAGGATGGTGTCCGACAAATTCCAATCGAGAGTATACCTGGACTGCAAGATTGTGGATGGCGATCTCCACCTGATAAAATGTAAACAATCATTAAATATGTCACTGGCTTAGAATTATAAGACTCATGCATATTTGTTAGAAATCTGCATCACCAGGCGCTTCGTATGAGCCTATTTTTATGAAAATCAGAAGTGGTCATGTTGGCCAAACTGAAGTTTTAAAAGCTTTTTTTTCCGTAAGTAAAGAGTAGTTTTCAGACAATTTTTTCTTGTTTTCTCAAATATTGATTTTGTACTTACGACCTTCTAATTCTAAGCCAGCGATGTGTATATTGTTATGTATAAATGTTAATTTGCCTCAGAAGCCTCTAAAATAAAGCATAAGCTGCATTGATTGTGTAGTCACTACAGAACAATATATAGGTAGTAATTTTAAAATATAATAAAATTTAACATAAGCATTTACAGCATCTCTGTACCCAAGTGAATACAATCGCCAGCTTCAAATCTGATGTCCCTCAAAGTTATAGCATGGATAATTTGACATGATCCTGACCTTTATGCATGAATATATTACAAGGTTCTTGCGTTGAATTTATAAATTTCCGCAAGCAAATCGTGCAATATTAGATTTGTGTTGGTATTACACATTGAACGTCTTAGTGATACTCCCCGCTTATGAAAACATACAACCGGAATTATTAATATAGACAATATATCAGCTGTTAAATTATGCAAACAGCAGCTCGAGAGTCGTGTCAAATTCTCTGATCTATACAAGTTGGAATCCAACCTGGGATGTAAAATGTCTGTAGACTATGTATGTTAGCAAGTTATCCATCCAGCTTGCAAAATAAGGTCTTTGTTTCTACTTGGGGTCACTCTAGTACCAAAAATGAAGTGGCACATGGGGTCTTCCTCTACCAATTACTATAACTGGAAGAGTTATTGCATGGCCCTGATTGCATATACAACTTATGGCCAATATTTGTAAGTCCCTCTTATACAATCCTGGGATAATGAAAATCTTAGGTTTAATTTACAGTGGGAGAAGAATGCCCACAATATGTTCCACATCTATATTACATATACTGTACACTGATATCTAACAGCTTCTGAGTTCTAATTGTTAGTAACCCCCCACATATAGCCATACCTAGCCTTTATCCCAGTGTATTAGAACTTGAATACAATTATCAGGCCTATGATTCTTCCTCCTTGTTGTCATACAATCAATTTTTACCAGAGTTATAGCCCTTTGTTACTTTTACTATATACCCCATAGTGAAAAATATTGTGTGTTGAACTCCTGATAAACTGTTGAGTGGAGTTTCTTAAAACCTTCACAGATTAACAATCTCAATGTATAGATGACCATAAAGGCTAGAATTTTCGCTTTGCCTTTTTTAGCTCACCTGTCACAAAGTGACAAGGTGAGCTTTTGTGATCGCTCTTCGTCCGTCGTCCGTCCTCCGTCCGTTCACAATTGCTTGTGAACACACTATAGGTCACAAATTTAGCCTGATCAATATGAAACTTGATCAAAATGATCATCTTCATACAATCTAGGTCAAGTTCGATATTGGGTCATCTGGGGTCAAAAACTAGGTCACTAGGCCAAATCAAAGGAAAACCTTGTGAACACATTAGAGGTCACAATTTGAGCCTAATCTTTATGAAACTTGATCACAATGATCATCTCTATAAAATCTAGGTCAAGTTCGATATTGGGTCATCTGGGGTTAAAAACTAGGTCACGAGGCCAAATCATTGAAAAAGCTTGTGAACACACTAGAGGTCGCAATTTGAGCCTAATCTTTATGAAACTTAATCATAATGATCATCTCTATAAAATCTAGATCAAGTTCGATATTGGGTCATCTGGGGTCAAAAACTAGGTCACAAGGCCAAATCATAGAAAAACCTTGTGTAGGCACTAGAGGTCACAATTTTGGTCTAATCTTTATGAAACTTGGTCACAACGATCATCTCAACAAACTCTAGGACAAGTTCGATATTGGGTCATCTGGGGTCAAAAACTAGGTCACTAGGTCAAATCATAGAAAAACCTTGTGTAGTCACTAGAGGTCACAATTTTGACTTAATCTTTATAAAACTTGGTCACAATGATCATCTCAACAAAATCTAGGTCAAGTTCGATATTGGGTCATCCGGGGTCAAAAACTAGGTCACAAGGTCAAATCATAGAAAAACCTTGTGTAGTCACTAGAGGTCACAAGTTTGACTTATTCTTTATGAAACTCAGCCACAATGATCATCACAACAAAATCTAGGTCAAGTTCGATATTGGGTCATCTGGGGTTAAAAACTAGGTCACAAGGTCAAATAATAGAAAAACGTTGTGTAGTCACTAGAGGTCACAGTTTTGACCTGATCTTTACGAAACTTAATCATAATGATCATAACAACAAAATCTAGGTCAAGTTCGATATTGGGTCATCTGGGGTCAAAAACTAGGTCACAAGGTCAAATCATAGAAAAACCTTGTGTAGTCACTAGAGGTCACAATTTTGGTCTAATCTTTATGAAACTTCGTTAAAATGATCATCTCCACAAAATCTAGGTCAAGTTCGATATTGGGTCATCCGGGGTCAAAAACTAGGTCACAAGGTCAAATCATAGAAAAACCTTGTGTAGTCACTAGAGGTCACAATTTTGGTCTAATATTTATGAAACTCGGTTACAATGATCATCTCAACAGAATCTAGATCAAGTTCGATATGAGGTCATCCGGGGTCAAAACTAGGTCACAAGGTCAAATAATAGAAAAACCTTGTGTAGTCATTATAGGTCACAGTTTTGATCTGATCTTTATTAAACGTGGTTACAATGATCATCTCAACAAAATCTAGGTCAAGTTTGATATTGGTTTATCTGGGGTCAAAAACTAGGTCATTAGGTCAAATCATATAAAAACCTTGTGTAGTCACCAGAGGTCACAATATTGGCCTAATCTGTATAAAACTTGGTCACAATGATCATCTCAACAAAATCTAGGTCAAGTTCAACAGGTGAGCGACCTAGGGCCCTTTGGGCCCTCTTGTTTACCTGAATGATGGACCTTTGTCATTTTTAATATAATCATAAATAATGATGTTACCTCAACCTGCTTTTCCCCTCTCCCTCCCCATTGAAAATGATAAGTGCTATAATGGGGGCACACGTGGCCCATGGACACAATTTCTTGTTTCTAGAGTGATTAAGTGGGGGTAGGATATTTCAGCCTTTTTGCTTTTGGAGCAATCACAAATCTGTAGTATGATCCTGCATAATAATTGTTATTTGTATATTTCAGCAAAGAACCTGTCATGGACTCGGACCAGTTGTACAACATTTTCAAAACAGTCTTACAGCACTGTAAGGTGAGTTGACAACTTGTCACCTTATTTCCTGCGATAAATATCTTCATTACTGACATAATGGAGTGTTTGGTAGTGTTTGATTCGTCCTACAATGCTACATAGAGGATATTACATGAGTATCTTTTCATATTAAATTTATTAAACAAGTTGAATAAAATAATAAAATGCGAGGCTTTATAAATTCAATGTGGAAAGTCACGAATGAAATGTTCTTTTTATCACATATTAGCCTTTTCCGGCTGAAACATAAAATAGCTACTTATTTTCACTATTATAATAAACGCGCAACTTTGACGACGTCGCCTATGCTTTGAATGACATCGCGTTCAAGCTTTATTACACTAGTGTATTATCAAAAATAAATAATGGCTTTATTACGATACCGCAACGTCAAACATGTGATAAAATAAATTAGATATTTGTAATTCTAACACAAAGACGGTCAATCTCTGTGCAAAAACGTTTTACTCTCTAAGTTGATTGACGTAGCAATCTTTAAATACTCATTTCTCAAAACTAAATTGGGTAAAACTTAAGTCCAGGAAACTGGTTAGGTGAATCTGCCATCTTATATAACTGTAACATAGATGAGAAACGGTGTTCAACCCTTATAAACATAAAACAATGAACAATACTATGACTTGTAGTTCTAATACAGAATACATTATATAGAGGATATTTGTTGATTTTGGTGTAAGATCAAATTTTATTTCACTCACTGATCACAAAAAATCAATATGTTAAATTTAAATTTCTTTGATCACGAGTGAAATAAAATTGATCTTACACAAAAAATAAACAAATTTTCTGTTTATTATATGCCTCAATTCCTCTTAAATATGTGCAGTAATTGGCTTAATTGGAAAAATCATGTCGAAATTAGAATGAATTATGACGTCATGATGATGTAACGCATATTGTAAAGCCCGGCGCCATTGACGTTACGTTTCTTTTTCTTCATGATACTGGAACCAGCTTCTAAAACAGTGAAAATAACAAAGTGGTAATTTCACTGTTATTTCCACTATTATTTCCACTGAAAAATCTCCATAATCCATGGAAAGCAAATAATAAATTAAGTACATTATTCTTTTAGACACATGCCAGTGCCTGGCCATTCTTGAAGCCTGTAGAGAAATCAGAGGCCCCAGATTATCATGACTACATCAAGTTTCCAATGGGTAAGTTGTAGCGACGGTTATAAAGCTTTTATTCCTTGGACATACAATTAAACTCATATACCTGACTTCCATGCTTTGTTAGTGCCATAAGAGTGCCAAACTCTACTTATCATCATATAACAAATTTGGAGATGGTGTACCTGATATAACTTGTCTTTTATCCTAATACTGAAGGTAGACAGATTGGTGGGGTCCTACATGGTTACATCGTAATTTGTTTGGTAAAACCATACCTACCTAATCAACGTTTGTGGTGGAATACTTTGGCAGTATATTTATAACACCTACTTGTAAGGTTATGCCAAATAAATTAAATAATTTTGATTGTTTTCCAGAGTCTATGGCCACCCTGAAATTCCTTGTAGAAATGCATTGGGATAGTAATCTATGGATCAGAACTTTGATTCTCTGCTCCATTACTAACATTACTGAGTGACAGTCTTCAGACCGAGTTCTTTTGTACAATGCCTTACCTCAGCATCATTATATTGACATGAGAGAACCAGTCAAGCTTGTGGTACCTAGACAGCATTTGTATTGTGTACTTTCTTCTAAAACTCACTCAGAAATGACTAATGGAGGTGATATCCACATGTGCTTCTGGTGGACTATCTAAAAAATAAAAATCATTTACAAGTACGTCTACTCTTTCAGATGTCATACAGTAGCTTGGTAAGTGTTTTCCTTGAAAATTCTGTCTCCCAAAATATGTTGAGATTTCATATAATATTAGCTACTATAATGTTCACACCCTTTTCTGGAACTTTAATTAAAATTCCTTCTTCTTTCAGATCTCAGAACTATGACAGACAGATTAAAGAATCGTTATTATGTCCACAAGAAATTATTCATGGCTGACATGATGAGAATTTTCACAAACTGTCGATCTTATAATAAACCTGATACGGAATATTACAAATGTGCAAACACAATGGAAAGATTCTTCAACAACAAGTTAAAAGAGTTTGGCCTTGTTGATAAATGAAACCAAATTCAAAATGTGTTCTGAAATTTCATTGGATGTTACCATTGTTGCATCTTTGTAACAAGGTTTCTGATTGGTTCAATCCAAACATATCCACAGTGAATGTTTTATTACTGAATGATTTGTTGAATCAGGAACAGAAAATGTGAGGGTGATAGCTGTATGGAGAGGGCAGTTTTATTTCTGGGCTAAGATGCAATAATCAGTTCACCTTACTTATTAGGTTTACAGGGAGTTTACAAAAGTAAAATTGACTCTGTGATCTCCCTGTACAGAAGTGAAAGATCTCAGTTTCTCGACTATTACAATTACCTAGATAAATTTTAGTTTATCATGTTTTATTCCATTTCATGTTAAGGAAGTTTAATATGAAATAGATGCAATGTTGAGTGCTTGAAAGATAACTTGGATATTGACACAACTAATTAATCTGTCACGTTGTGGCCTATGTGAAGACAGGCATTAATGCACCAGGCATTTCTAAGAAAGATTAAAACAAGATTAAAGTTTGATAGAAATACTTAGTTTTTATCAGAACTATTGCTTAGGACATACTGACATTGCAAAAGCTAAGACAAATGATTAGTGATCTAGAATTAATATATGATGGAGTAAAGAAAATGATGGGTAATAGAATGTAATAGAATGAAGCATTGAAACAAGCTTAATGTTGAACTTGACAATATGTATGCTAGAAATAAGTCGTTAATCTGGGCCCAGAATTACAACCAATACTTACACTCAGCACTCAACACTCAAATATTGAAAATGTAATTTAATGAGCCATCAGTTGTCTTAGATTGCAAATCTAGATGAAGAAAATGTATGAAATTGTTATTTGGGTGTTTAAAATTACATTTGATACATTTTCTTTGCCATTCTGACTATTTATGAGGTAAAGATGTAATTATTAAATCTGAGTGCCACACTCAGTACTCAGACTTATAAATTACATTTATAGCTTACAAATACACAAAATTATGCTAGGAAGGATGGCAAAAATAATATTTAGTACCAATTTTACATTATAACAACTTGTTGCTCTCAAAAAACTTCGATATGAGCCTCAAAAGAGTGAATTTCAATATTTTAGTGCCAAGTGTAAGTATTGGTTGTAATTCCGGGCCCTGATCTGAGTTACTCTGACGGAGCTCATTATTTATTTATTATTTATTTGTAACGCTCTCTTGACTAGCACAGCTTGAATAGTACTTGGTCATTATCACCAGGTAGATCTTGATTCAATGTCAGGCTTGCAGCAGGTGTTGGTCTGCTTTGACATTTCTTATGGTTTTATCATATGTACAGGGGCCCTACTATTCCGGAATAATCCGGAACTTACTGCAGATTCCAAATATTGACTGAGTTATAGTCATTTGGAATTCCATATTCTGAATTTCGACAATAGAATAATGTTTTGAACAGAGTTTTGGTGTAGGGGTGTGTGCTAATGGCACTCGAAACAGTCTTACGTCAAATTTTCAGGATTGGGCATTATGCCTCAGTAGAACCCCTGCATATGGAAAATCACCAGTTGCTCGCACAGAGCAAGTTAGCACTGGTAGATATTTATTTGCAGGAAAACAGGTTAGATCACCTTGTATTTTGTGTTGCTAAAGATTGTCAGTATTTATTTGTATATAACTGAAAAAATGGCATATCATTGCTGGATTATCTAAACCTTGTATCAAGAGTTTTGTTGATCAAAAACAATCACTGGGAAACATGAAAACATTCTGCCCCTTTTGTGAAAATATCGTTTTTCTGGATGTACAAAAAACCCCTAAAAACATGGCTTTTAAAAAAACAAATCAGTTTTTGTCTCTCCGGAAAAGTTTTAAAACCTCGAGATGATGTGAGGCTTTTACTACCCAGCAATGATATATTTTCAATGAAAGCAGATTATAATTTAAGATAACATCATGGCTTATCGGACTGATATTTACCTTGAACAATTTTGGTATTAAGTAAAAAATAAGACCACCGTCGGACCAAAGTTAATTGAGGTGGTCTTAATATGTAGGATGAACTCTGAACCTAACCAGTAAAAATTGACTGGAAAAATCTTCATATTTAGGTGGTCTTTTTATTGAGATGGCCTTTAAGATTTTAATGTATATACCCTGTGTTTGTATATGTGCCATTGATTTGGCAAACATTAAAGATTTTTATTGAGTAAAACCTTTGTTGTTATTTGTTTACGACTGAACTTTGTTTAGGGAGTCATACATTTCTTGGGTGACCCTCCCCCCACCAAATTCCTTAACATGATTTTGATTCATAAACAATGGCCACAAGAGCTTTCCCATATAAAACCTCTTGTCAGATAGCATGGTTATGACATGGATGGGGGGAGGGGGTCTTGCAATTTCACCCTGTCAATGACCGTAACTCAACTGCACATGCTGGCTAATATTCCTCCAAAGTTTGATTACTGTCGCTGAAATATGATATGAGCAACACATTAACATGTGGTGGATTACATTGGGTTTGTAATCAATTGCATTACCTTTCAAGTTTGATTTTGGATGATTACATTACACACATTTTTAGCTCCACTATTCGTAGAATAAGGGGAGCTATTGCAGTCACCCGAGCGTCAGCGTCGGCGTACACTTTTGTTAAAGTTTAGGTACAGGTTTTTTTAACCTCTTATATTCTCTAAGTCTTTTAAGATATTGTTTTCATTCTTTGCATACTTGTTCACCATCATGACCCCAACCCATATGCAGGAGTAGGTAACTGTATCAGGCATTTTGTTGAAATTATGCCTTTTTTTCTAGTGCAAATGTTAAAGTTTAGGTACAGGTTTTTTTACCTCAAATATTTTCAAAGTGCATTCACATATTGCTTTGCATACTTGTTCTCCATCATGACCCAACCCCTACACAGGGGTGGGTAACTCTATCGAGCATTTTGTTGAAATTATGCCCCCTTTTGGACTTTGAAATGCAAATGTTAAAGTTTAGGTACAGGTTTTTTAACCTCTAATATCTTCAAAGTGCATTGACATATTGCTTTGATACTTTGCATACTTGTTCACCATCATGACCCCAACCCATACACAGGGGAAGGTAACTCTATTAAGCATTTTGGTGAAGTTATGCCCCCTTTTTTCAACTTAGTGCAAATGTTAAAGTTTAGGTACAGGTTTTTTTACCTCAAATATTTTCAAAGTGCATTCACATATTGCTTTGCATACCTGTTCTCCATCATGACCCCAACCCCTACACAGGGGTGGGTAACTCTATCGAGCATTTTGTTGAAATTATGCCCCCTTTTGGACTTGGAAATGCAAATGTTAAAGTTTAGGTACAGGTTTTTTAACCTCTAATATCTTCAAAGTGCATTGACATATTGCTTTGATACTTAGCACACTTTTTACCAGCATGACCCAAACCCCTACACAGGAGAAGATAACTATTTAGCATTTTGTTGAAATTATGCCCTGTTTTGGACTAAGAAAGGCTTATTTATTTGCCATCATGACCTAGAGGACCTACACATGAGTAGAAAACAGTCCTGCATAATTTGTCCAAATTAACCCCCTTTTTCGACTTGGAAGCCCCAACCTCTACACAGCTGAGGGTAATGCTGCTGTTATGAAGCATTTTGTTTGGAATATATAATGATTGTACTATCCTAACATGGCGCTGCGAATTGTGGAGCGCGCTGTTCGTGGACAACTCTTGTTTGGACTTTCATTGTTTGAATTACATTACATTTTACAATATAATCATGATTAGTTTGACAGTCATTCTGTTAATACAGACTTCTACAAATTCCATTTTGTTAAAACAATTCAAATACTTAAATACAGATCATTTTAATTTATATCCTTTTATTTCCAACTTGATTGTGCTCATTTATGAATTCATGATGCACACATTATTATGTTATTGTATTTATCCACTGTATTCAACTTGTACTTTGTTCTCCATACAAAATCATTTCATGGGCTACAACTCTGCTAATACTGGTTGAAACAGAATCAAAACATAAATGTGCACAACTTACCATGCTGACTTATATTCTTATTCAGTTTGATAATTGTAGCTAAAATACATTAAGCTCTGAGCAAAGGATGCAAACAATCATTTCAAGGCCCCCAACTCGGCGCTAATACTGACGGAATCCAAATAGAATAGGTCGACTACACATGCTGGCAAATATTTCTATGCATTTTGATGACTGTACATAGCACAATTACTTTCAATCTAATACAGTCTAATACAGATGCATGCAAAGTCATGTGACAACGTGTTTAAGTCGCAAATGCTTAATTCACAGTTAAGTAGTTAGTGTGCATATAACGTTTTGTTTCCTAGTGCGTTCACAACAATGGTTACTCATCACATTTTCAATGCGCTGCTGGGGAATGTTCTACCATTCGTCGACAATGTTTAATTACCCAGGAACATCATACATTGGTACAAAATATGGTAAATGGTTGAAACAAAAAATCAAACCTGAAAAGTGGTGTGTTAAAGTCAGTAAGTGTACAGTACAACCTCTGTAGAGCAACAGACTCTATAAAACACACTTATTTACTGTAAATGTGACCATCTCTAAACACGGCCAATATTTGCAGCTCCCAAAGGCTGTTGTTCTATAGAGGTTGTACTGTACAATCTAATTGCAATTTTAAGGGATATAACCAGTTTGTAAAGATATTGCTGTATTCTCTCAATCACAAGTGATTGTATACTGATGTAGGCCCATTTAGTATAGAGAAAGGGAAAAAAGAATTACAAGTAAAAATTGCACCACTAAAAAGTTTGCAGAACTGATAACTAGTTTACTGTACATATCCCTATTTATCCTTTCAGGAATAATTTTGTGGTCTGCCAAGTAAAAATCCGACAAATATTAATATAAGCAAGATGTCATGTGTCAGATTTCGACAATTGCCAAGTTTGTTTGAAGTTGATGCTATGAGGGATCACTTCCAAAATGTCCAAATGAGCATTTTTGGTATGAAACAGACAATGACAGTAATAAAGACAATGATTATCAACTTAGCTATCTGAGTCACTGCATCAACCTTGATAATATAAAACATAGACTAGAATTTATTTTCAAAGACCTGTTTTTTAGGTCTTTGTTATTTCCAATCATGTGTCCTTTCAAGCATACAATCACAATATAATAACATTGTACAATTTTTAAGTATATGTACATAAAGTATTATAAAATAACAAATGCTTGATTCTGATTAGACAACACAATTAGCAAAGGCTATGCAACAGAAAAAACAAATGCATTTTAAATGACTTTACAACATAGCAAATAATTAAAATATCTCAAATATTTACTGTTTGGCACGGCTATTTATAAAATTGTTTCTCCAGTCGATTGCCAGTGGTAAACAGTACCATTAAAAGCTGTTCAGTGCGTTTTTATTTTTAATATAAACGTTGCTTGTGTTTTGACAATATTTTTGTATGAAGAGACTTGACGTACCAACAAAGAGAGGAGAGAAGAAAAACTAGAGAAATTAAAGGTTCTACAGTCAAAAAACACACCAATGTTCATGAAACTGTCAAGCCCACCAATAGTCGAGAAAAAATCACCATCAATGAAAGTATGGTACAAAGCAAGTCCCTTCTATCACCTATTAACCCGTTTGATAATGAGACTATAATGGATGTCACAATAGCAGGCGACGAAACAATATTAGGTGGCAAAGACCTATCCCAGAAAACAGTGAATCCTATTGACTCACAGACGCTACGAAAAACAGTCGTTAATAGTGAAATTGGGAATGATTCAAATGTCATAAATGGCCATTCGAACTCAAAGCAGCAGCGTGACCAGAACGCTTTTTAACCCAGTATATATGGGAAATTGTTTTAACTGTACAGAAACTTTTAACAAAAGTAAAAATGACATTTATGTGACAATTGACAAATTAACAGTATCTTACACCAATGCAGATTGTTTAAACAAAAGTAAAATCAATGAACTTAAAGTGCATATTCAAGAAGCTCATCCCGATCTCATAGTAATAACAGAAGTCCTACCAAAAAACTCAAGCTTCGATAAAGATCTAAAGGAAGTATACTACTTGGAGGGCTACTCAAGTTACATGGAATTAACAACCAACAGAGGGATAATTATATATTATAAAGACAGTATAAAACTGATCAACATAAATATAGTAACTAGCTTCAAGGAAACACTTTGGTGTGAGCTTTCGTTAAATCGCAAAGACAAGTTTTTAATTGGATGTGTCTATCGTAGCCCTAGTAACGGTGTCGATAATACAAAAGATCTACTAACACTACTTAACAACATAATACTGAAAAAATTTACACATCTGCTAATAGTAGGAGACTTCAACTACAATAGCATCAATTGGGAGGATGAAACCACTCCAAGAAACGAAAAGCATATAGACAGCATCTTCCTAGAGGGAATAAGGGATCTGTTTCTTTATCAGCATGTTAGGAAACCAACTAGGTACAGAGAGGGAAATACCCCGTCTATACTTGATTTGATCCTTACAAATGAGGAAAGCATGATCGATGATATTACATACCTTCCAGGACTAGGAAAAAGTGACCATTTATTGTTATCATTTGAACTAATTTGCAACTATGAAACAAAAGAAACCAAAAACCCACAACTAATGTACAATAAGGGCGACTACAAGGCCATGATTGACGAAATGAAATCAATAGATTGGAGCTCAGATGAAACCTGTGGAGTTGAAGTGATATGGAGCAGATTTGCAGAAAACCTTTCTCAAAAAATCGAAAAACATGTTCCAAGACGCAAAGCTGGTGCATATCCGACTCATACTCAAGTTAGTAAAGAAGCTAAACTAGCAATTCGTGAAAAAAGACAAAAATGGACCAAATACAGTAACTGTATAAACCACTACACCTACGAAAAATACAAGCAAGCAAGAAATAAAGTAACATATGAACTCAGAAAATCCAAACACGAATATGAAAAAAACATAGTCGATAATATTAAAACAAATAGTAAAATGTTCTGGAAGTATGTTAGGTCAAACACTAAAACCAGCGTACAAGTAAACAGTCTTGAAACTAAAACAGGGGAAATAACGTCAGAAGACGTAGAAGTAGCCTCAACTTTAAACGAACACTTTGCAAACGTATTCACTACTGAAGATATGAGTAATATTCCAACATTGGAGGAAACTAATACAGAAAACATATTAGAGAACTTAGAAATCACTGAGGATATGGTAAAAAAAGCCTTAAATGACCTAAACCCTACGAAAGCCCAAGGACCAGATGGTATCCATCCAAGAATACTAGTCGAATGTAAACAATTGGTAGCCAAACCCTTGACAGACATCTTTAACAAATCATTACAAAGGGAAAAGTTACCTGTCATATGGAAAAGCGCCAATGTAACGGCAATATACAAAGCCGGTCCAAGAACAAAGGCAGAAAACTATAGACCAATAAGCATTACTCCAATTAGCTGTAGACTCATGGAGAAAATACTAAGAAATGAAATTGTGAACCACCTAGAGAACAATGATATGTTGTCAAAACACCAACATGGGTTCCGGAAAAACCACTCCTGCACTACCCAGCTTCTAGAATGTATAGAAGATTGGAGTAGTGCAATTGACAACAATAAAGAGGTTGACATAATTTACTTGGATTTTAAGGCCGCCTTTGACAAAGTTCCCCATAAAAGACTACTGTTAAAGGTATGGAAAATGGGAATAAGGGGAAAGATTTACAAATGGATAGAAAACTTCCTCGATAATAGGAAACAAAGGGTAATTGTTAATGGGAAATCTTCCCCATGGATTTTAGTAAAAAGTGGTGTGCCACAGGGGAGTGTGTTAGGTCCCATTCTATTCTCAATTTACATAAATGATCTGCCAGATGCGTTAAACTGTACAGCCAAACTATTTGCAGACGATACAAAATTATACTCTGTGGAGAGTGGCATTAACAATGAAAACCATCTCCAAGATAACATATTTAACGCCTGTGAATGGTCCAGAAAATGGCAATTGATGTTCAATACTAAAAAATGCAAAACATTAAGAATAGGAAATCCAACCCAAACATGTGAATACTTTATGAAGGATAATGAAGGAAAAATTAATCTGATAGAAAGTGTAGAATCAGAAAAAGATCTAGGAATAACCTTTGATGGTAAAATGAACTTTGATAGCCACATTAACAAGAAAGTAAAATTAGCAAACAGAAACCTGGGACTGGTCATGAAAACTTTTTCACATATGTCAAAAGAAATGTTTGTGATACTGTATAAATCTCTCATTAGACCTCATTTAGAATATGCGTCGCCTGTGTGGTCTCCTGGACTCAAAAAACACATCATATCTGTAGAAAATGTACAAAGGAGGGCAACTAGAATGGTAAAATCTATTTCAAAAATGTCTTATAAAATGAGACTCTTAAATCTAGGAATCCCAACATTAGAATACAGAAGGGCAAGAGCAGACATTATACAAGTTTATAAAATCTTAAATGGGATTGATATTGTAGAAAAGGATAAAATGTTCACAATGCTAAACCAGAGTAATACAAGAGGTCATGATAAAAAACTATTCAAAAAAAGGGGCCTAACTAAAACCAGACTTGGTACTTTCAGTTATAGAGTTGTAAATGTATGGAATAAACTACCCCTAGAGGTTATAAATGCACCTACAGTTAACAGTTTCAAATCAAGATTAAATAAACTATGGAAAGTAGACAACAAATTTGATGCAGACTGCTATAAATAAATACAAAAAAGGGTCAGTAGTTCGGGCAGGGTCTATATAAAGAAAAATGACTAAGGCATGTAAATAGTTTTAAAGTAGCCTTCATAGGACATTATATATGAAAGCTAAGGTTTTAAGTTTTTAAAGTGTGAATCATGTAAGAAACAATTATGACTTTATATGATCTTTAAATATATGAAGACAGTTGAGTGTGAAAAAGTGAAAAAAAATAAAAGAAATATCAAGTGCGGAACCGGAAGGAAGAAATTAAATTGAAAATAATAATGAAAATTGAAAAAAGGACCAACAAAAACTTACTAAGTTTATTTAGTCGTAAGACTAAAATACGGTCTCGGAAATTCATGAACTTCATGAACTTCATGAAGCCTATGGCCTGCTCAGGATGTATCACCCTCAAAAGATAACGGGAAGTAACTCTGTTTTGGATTTGAAACAGTACGACAACGAACGGGTTTAAGAATAAACCGGAAGTTGATGTTGCGCATGACTTGTTTTGTTGCTAGCGACAACAAATGAAACTGCATTGTTATTGAATAAATAGTTAAATCCGCTCGTAGGAGGTAAACATTGTACTTAGAAAACTACACCACCTACAGATATGTCTTGCGAACAACCACAACAAGAGGTGAGAATTTTACTCGTTGGTTTCATAGTCATGAATGTGTTTCTAGAAATGTGTTTCGCCTACTTTCGGAAAGATCAATTTCTTATCAAAATGCATGGACATTGATACGCATGTTACATGTCTTCTTTGTATCTAAATAACGCCAACATTGTGTCTGCGTCAGAATAAGACTCTGTAATGCTGCCCAGTTGTGCTGCCCAGCCTGATTATTATGCCCACATTCAATTGAAACCACGCCCACAAGCCAAGACCCAACACCAATTTAACTGTCCCATATTTTTACCTTTCTGAATCTGCTGTGTGAGTGAGAGGCTTTTGTTTAGCTCCGAAATAGCGGAGGACTATAGCCGTAACTGACTTTACTTGTCACGTGAGAGATAGGACACGGTAGTCAATCCAACTCCATAGTACAGTAAAGAAGAGATCACCGTATTGATATGCAAAATGCCCACCAGCAATCTATTGGATGAATTAATAATAAAAACCTGCTATTCAACAATAGCTAGCTGGTGGTACTAATCTCTTTCAGTTTGTATACAAACATGATCTCTCTTATCACTCACACTGTAATAATTGGAGCTGGACCGTCAGAAATTAAAAAGCAGCTACTTGGAGACAGCAAGTTTAAGGGTGCGAAAATTTGCAGGTGTTTTACCATCTTTATGGCCAGGGGGGGGGGGGCAGAGATTTATCTGAGGTTTGAAAAAGCTAAAGTAAAAATCCCAGCCGTTCTCCGAGATTGGGGGCTGTGAAAGTCTGAAGATAGGAGAAACAGGGCTGCTTTCAAAATGAAAGAGTTTTAGTACTACTCTGTCACCCTCTGTATTAGTATTTGGTATGGCTAAGCCAGGCTTATTGTTCACTATGTATCGTCCAAAAACGTTTTAAGTAGTGAAGTTAGGATCACTATTAGTTTCATGTAATCAAATTGAAACTTTAATAATAATACATTTAGTCATACTTTACCGTCTATTATTGATATGATTTCAAATATAATGTTAATAAAGCTTGACGCCTCATTTGTTTGCAGATGGATGCCAAAACGTCAGACTTCTACAAAACTGAAAACATTCCAAACAGATTCGAACATCCAAGTAAGTTTCACTATATATATACAGGCAGTGATTTTTCTTGTCCATAAAATTGGAAAAGTTTAGTGCGAAATTGGGAATTATTAAAAAAAATTGTTTTTGGTTGAAATTGTTCTTATTTTGTAATTTTCTACTGATAATACTCAAGTCATATGTAGCTATTATTTTGACTTTTAGTCACTTTATAACAGCAGTACAGTAACGTTAGACGCTTTTAAATCTGACTGCAAGAACAATGTGGAAAAATATGCATTCTTTTTGGGGGAAAAATATGACTTTGGGGAGAATGGAGGTTATTTTACTAAGAGAAAGTGCCTATATTTGGCCCTAAAAAAGTTAATTAAATATGGCAGATATTTTCATAATCAGACTGTAACAGCAATTAATTAATATCTCAACAAAATAAGAAAAGGTGCCAACCATTTAAACTGATTAAATGTCTCAGTCTGCCAGTTTGAATCCATTTGTGCTAGGCCGAGACAATATCTGTAACACTAACAGGATGTGGTTAATCTGTTGTTCTGTAGGCTCTTATATCCATATATACTGCAGGTTCAATAATACATGTATTTGGGTGTTCAAGAGCAAGATGTTTAATAGCATTTTAGTAGGATTCTTTGTAGATTTCAACAGTAATAATAGGACATCAAAAATATTAATAACGAATTGTGGTGTATTTTATTTCATGGTTACAGACCTGTTCATCAATAAAAAAAACTTTTTACATGAATGTAATTTTTTTAATCTTTGTAGCCTGGTTTAAAGGATATGGAGGAAAACAACAGCATCCCATGTATAAAACAACAGCAAATTCATATGGCAGGACAGCACCAAATGTTCACACGATGCCTACCTCTTTCCATTGTAAATCACAAAAATTCTCAAAAGTAAGTTTTGTTGTTTTCATTTTTTCAACAATTTTTCAGTTGTGCAGTAGCCAGTTGTTCTGTTGAGTTTTCCTGGAATCTTCAAGTACTAACTGTTGATTATATGAAGATGGCACAAACATAGCCAATGTTGCACAACATAACCTTGCACAAACCCAGTATCATCAGGGTATCTAACTCTTCCAGGTGACAGGCCATCATTTAACTGCATGAATATGATGACAAATACATGTATCATAATAATATTATTGTTTTGTTGAAATCACAGGCTGAATATCTGACCAATCTTTATAGTAGACAAAACTGTTTCGTCAATATTACAGTATTGTGTCAGAATTGTTTTTAAACTTTTATTTCTTTTACCTTTAAATACTCATTCATCTGATATTGTAAAACATTGTAAATGTGAGCTACACATGTATGAGATATATGAGTCAGTGTATGTGATATCTCCCTCTCTGATACAAACATTATTCTAATACAAAAATCAGAAATAGGTTACGGGGTTTTAGTAGCTAATTAAGGATCAGCTGCAACAAACATATTATAGTTCAGGGGGTTTTCTCCCTATATAAAAGAGGCCTATAAAAGGCCCCTTCCCAATTGAAAATTTCTTTAAAATCATGCAGTTTTCCAAAAAATCCAAAGTTATACCTACGTTTTTGTTTCACAAAACAGGAAATACACAAATATTTGTTCCCAAAATTTAGAAGCTAAGGCCCCCGTCCAAAATGAAAAGAAAAAGCACTGTACATAGCTTTTGACATCATTCCAGGTGACATCATATTACTGCATGTGATCAGTGTGAGAATCACTGACTATGGCTCATCTAATGCTTTTGAAGTCAATAATACTGACAATTTCATTGTTTTTTTCAGCATTTAGGAGAAACTGGCATGTACAAGAACCACTCACTAAACACATCAATAGACAAGACCAAATGTTAACCAAAGAATTAAATATATTTAAGCATAAAAACTACAATGGAAAGACTACTATAAAATTGAGTTTTATACTGCAGAAAGAAATGTGAAATAAATAGAAAGTTCCAAGTGTATTGTTTTTAACATATTTCTTTTGGTACATGACCACAAGTACATGTGTTCTAATGTTCCCTTTTTGTGTTGAATAAAAAATGAAAAGGGTCCAACAATATGGTTGGTTTAAAGAAATCGAAACAAAGTGAAAACTGAGTGTATTGGTTATTGGAAACAAATAATTATAATCTTCATTGCCTTTATTGTTAAAATACTAGTATTTTTTAAAATTTATTTACGGATATGTTCTATTCGTATACATATGTACCTACACATTTTGGAATGACCTAAATATCATGTGTATGCACTTAAAATCATAGTATGTATGATTGTATGACAAAATGGTTTATACTGATTGCTTGGTAGTGTATGCATGTATTTGTTTTTTTTATGAATTTAAATATAAACTATGGTGAAGGAATTACCACATTTTTGTATTAAAATTGAGAAACGTCTGCATTGGAACACATCATTGTGGGATCATACTTGCACATAAATGCTGTTTAAAATATTCAAAACTATTACTCCCAAAGTGACATGTTGGCAATTCTGAATGAATATGTTGAAGAGATCAGTCTTGGCTGCTATTAAACGTGGAGTGCATAAATTTATCAATTTTTCTTTTAATCAATTTATAAACTTCAGTCCATAGCTACTGTGTATTATTATGTTTACATAGTAATTTATTTTCAACATTATCAGATTGATTAGAACAGTTATGCAAACACTACCATTCACACTCATTTTTACAATCAATTTTTCCTTTTGAATTTTGATCAAGGTACTTGGCAAATTCCCTGAGGATTATGACCAGATTTTAATTTCATTTCATAACCCTTTTTTTCTTCATTTATCATTGTTGAACTATGTCTATCTGTGATAAAATTCATTGTGCATGATTTTGTTTTGTTTTAAATGAGATGTGTGTGAGAATAAACAACTTTACTGTTAATTAAATGCATTGGTTGTTTTTCATGTATATCCTTTTCTTTGGGGTTTATAGTCCCACTGACAGTATACACTATGCTCATTATACTGGCACTTGGCTAACCAGTCATGGCCCGTACCTCCCAAAGCTTCGGAAATACGAGCTAAATCTCTACTCAAATCTTGTCACTTATACATAGATTTATTTCAATGCAAGATGGCACTCAAATTTTGTATCTCAAAACTGAAACATTTTTATATGCCCAAACGGAACATATTATGTGAACACCCTTGACAACCGGGCAGCGGCGTCCAATAATTTGGCGGTACTCTAATCATCTTCAAACTTGGTGACAATGTTTTCTTGGCATTACATCTAGGCCAAGTTTATCGCAATTATCCGCCAAGGCCTTCTTGGATTATGGCCCTTGAATTGCCAAAAATAATTTAAAAATAGCATTGTCTGTACTCTAATTTGAAAAGTTTTCTTCTGATCATCTTCAAACTTGGTGCATTGTTTATCGAAGTATAACTAGGCCAAGTTCAAGTATGGGCCCAAATCGGTCGAGCTTTCTTGAATTATTGCCCTTGAATTACCAAAAGCATGTGAAGTTGACCTCGTCTGTGTTCTTATTCAACCAGTTTTCATCTGATAATCTTCGAACTTAGTGATAGGACAAGTTCAATCATGAGCCCAATAGGCACTGGCCTTCCTGGATTATGGCCCTTGAATAACCTCAAAGGTCAAGGCCACTGTAAGAGGTCAAATTGAAGTTGGTCTGGACCAGAACATAGACTTGTATTGACCAAACATGCTTATTTTTTTCATGAATGTTAACCCCCATGAGGAGTGCCATGCGCATTTACCCTAGACTTCTATCCCAAAGGTCAAGCTCAGATTGAATTTTGACAGAACTTTAACTTGGACATGCACCGACCAAACTTGCTTATATTTGGCATGAATGTTAAACTCAATGAGGAGTGTTGTGCACTAATCTTGTGACCCTACCTCAAAGGTCAAAGTCACATTTAGAGCTCAAATAGAAGTTTGTCCGGACCATATATTTGACAATGCAATGACCAATCATGCTTACAATTGGCATAAAATTTGAATGTTTACATCAATGAGGTATCATAGACGCATTTTAAGACGTACCAACCTCAAAGGTCATAGTTTGAGGTCAAATTGAAGTTTGTCCTGACTAATCTTGCTTATATGTGTTTAGCATACTTGGCGCAATGTTAAAAACAATGAAATGGTGTGTCATGCTCAAACCTCCTGTCCCTACCTCTAGTCAAGGTTACAGTTGAAGGTAAATTATGAATACTTCAAAGGTATCATTTCTCATGAACTGCAATCACCAATTTGAATCTTTATGCTTTTGAGTCAACATCTCCCTAAAACTTGCAAAGTGGGTATTTCTAGTGATAGTGTTGTACAAGAGAGGCCACCTGGAACAGATTATATTATACATAATATACTAGTATGCTACAGTCAGGTCTCAATATAACAACACCAAATATACTGATAAATTCATCATACTGACATCATATTATGAGGACATAAGTATTAAAATACTCATTGTATCAATTCAATATACTAACATCTGCTACAACAACATTTTTCTTGGAAACAAACAGCGTTGTTGTTCAAGACATGACTGTAGAACCAGCTGCTAGTGTGATTGGGAGAAGTTTCATGTTTTAAGCCTAGGTCCCACTGAGCATTTTTTGCGTAGCAATGTTCTCCTGATTGAAATATCGGTTTCTTGTGGTCTAGGGGAAGATTGGGAGAGTCATGAGACAATCTGTAATATCAGAAGGAATTGTGATGAATCTGGTGGTATCGGAGGAAATCGGGAGAACATCACCGATGTGGAATTCTTCAGCGGGATCTAGGCTTAAGTAAACAAGGAAATTCTTTAATTTGTTAATTATGTATGGGGGAATACTTTTGTCTGTTTTATGGACAAACTTGACTATAAAGTAAAATCACCATGATTCATCATCTACTCATATTTGTCAAATTTAATGTCAGTGAAAATAGATTAGTTAACAGTAAATAAACAAACATAAAATACTGTTTACTAATTTATTCAAACACAATGTGTGATAAATACTTTATAGTATCGGTTTACATGGTATATATATTTTATAATTTATTATATAACAAACACTGTATTGTCACGAATACAGGCCAAATCGCACAGTGGAATACGACACGACATATTGCATTTTCTGTATCATACATGTCTGGTTTTCCGAATCCGTATCATGCCTGTCTGACGTGTTATATGCCAAACGTTATGTCAAATCAATGACGTCATGACGTAAACATTTACATTTTAATGAATGAACGTCGCGTTATATGCCGAAAATATGTCGACGTTCATGACGTCAATGTATACACATTAAACGCATTTTCGCGCGTAAAAGCGCTTTTTTCACTTTTGTGGAAATATAAATGGAATATCACTGCAGTTGTGTTGATCCGTTAAGCCGTATTACCTCTCGTTGCTTGCACCATACCGCATCACGCTCGACCTAACTGTCTCGCGAGTCACGGCATTACACAAGCAACTCGAGGTAATACGGCCCTACGGATCAACACACTGTAGTGATATTCCGTATGTACATTCTGTAATATAAACTCCACATTCACAGTGTCTACATTGCAAAATACAGCTTGACCTTCTCAGTGCCACAGTGGTCACCTCACTAAAACAGTACTTAACAGCTGCATGATTTTAACATACAACTGAAAACTGGTCGTCAATATACTGAACTAGATGTCATATAAAATATATAGTACAATTATTTCTTAAAATACTGCAATCAGTATTTAGTCTGAAAACTTCTACCTATGCACTATTTTACTAGTGTATATGACCGTTGATTTGTTGTTTAAGACAGGTTTATAATGTTTCACAATGAATCTTCTAAGTCAAGCAAGTTCTGAGTGAGTCCACTACTTGCGTATTCATTCAGCCATCTTCACTAAGGTAAAGTCTAATAAAATGTTCTCCAGTCCTTCTGATGTTGAACAATCAAGCACATGTAACCGTACACTACCTTCATCGCCCCACCCTGTTGTGTCACAGCTTCTGTCTGCTAGGGTTTAAGAGAAATCAATGCAAAATATCTACCTGGTTAAAGTATGCTACCCAATGTGCAATACGCTTGAAAGACATTTATGCATTAATTTTACAATCAAACAGAACTTATCTGCTGTATCAGCAACAATGATGAAAAAACAATCACAAAATAGTTTGAATATGATTGTACACTATCACATTACATAAAACACAATTTTGCACAAAGTACAAAGATTAAAATAAAAAAGCACAAAATAATGATGCATATAACTTCAGACCGACACACTCCACAAATCAAGAGATGGACAGAAAAATAAATCTTAAAGCATTTATGAACATATTGTTACTCGTATAATAGTAAATATTTTATGGGATGAAGGTACATGAAGAAATGGAACAAAACGAGCAAGGAGAATACACATGTACACTCAAGCCAAGGTTTTATACCTTAACTAGTATCTTAACCCCGAGTGCAATTTCACATATTATAAAACTGTCCTAGAAAGTTATGGGAATCAGCCACGCATGCCAGATCAGACACATACTTTCATACTTGTAAGCCTAAACAAAAATGGGCCATCAAGAAATGAAACGCAAGCATGAATCTAGCATTTGTGGAATCAACAAAGAATACACACACATTTATTTACAATATATAAGGCACTGAGCATGTATTAGCACAAAGTTTTGTTAAACAACTGATCACAAGGCATTGCTTTATCAATAAAATCCTCATAAAAAAGCATGCAGTCATCATTAATTTTTCATTTTCACAATATGCTACCATATGTTGTATTTGCAAATTTGGCCCAAAACTGTCTTTTGGGATAGAATCAGTCTAGCAATTAAAACAATTTTGTGAATAAAAGAACGTTAAGAGGAAGGTAAATAGTGACGATCATTTAATTCATTTTAGTATTTCTTGATAACAACGGATATACTGTTATGTGTGCCTCCGTACCTCAATGGTAAGCGTGCTTGCCGTCTAATCTGGCGACCCGGGTTCAAACACAGGTGGAGGCACTCATATGCCTGCCATATTTCAGCAGAAAGCTGACTGGCAAATAAAGGCTAAGCTCGGCATTTATTTTAAAGCTGATCTAATTTTTCTGGGAAAATCAGAAACTCTTACATAAATCATTAGAAATATAAGCATTTAAAATTATATATAAACCATATTATATGATAATGAGTGATGTTCTCTACCCAATAAATACTAGATGAATGATCTGATGAATACATTATACTACAGTATCAAATAATCACAGTTGAGTTAGAGGAAGTATACACAAGTATACACAAGATAAAACTGAAAATAATTTTCCATTATCATGAACAAACTTCAGACAAGCTAAAAGGGTTTTAACATTTTTACATATTTTTTATTCATTTTTTTTCCAGATAAAATGTCAGGCTTTTTTTGCTTTTTTTGAAATACCTTTTTTTGGTATTTTAACATGTTTTTGCTTTTTAACATTTTTTTATGGATTTTTTTGCGAATTTTATCAGGGATTTCCCTCTAGCATATATGTGACATAATAAGTAAATATACATAAAATGTATAAACAAACAAGAAATATCACTGACTGTGATGAATACCCCCAGCAACTGCTTGACACAGTCAGAAATGCACAACTAGACTTGGTACTGATTGGTCATGCAAAAATTAATTGAAAGCCTACGATTGGTTGCTGAGAAATAGCACAGACAAAATTTATAAGTGTAACACAACAAAGGGCTATAACTCCCTTAAAATTGATAAGACCAATGTGTGTCGACCATATGCACAACTAGACTTGGTACTGATCATCCATAGAACGTTTCATTAAAATCCGACCAATGGTTACAGAGAAATAGCGCAGACAAAATTTATTAGTGTAAAAAACGAAGGGCCATAACTACCTTAAAATTGATCCGACCAACGTGTGACGATGATATGCACAACTAGAAATTGTACTGACAAGCTATGCATAGTTTCCATGAAATATGACCAATGGTTACAGAGAAATAGCCCGGACAGGATTTATAAGTGTAAACAAATAAATGGCCATTACTCCCTTAAAATTAATTCTATGGACTTCTGCCGACAATATGCACAACTAGACTTGGTACTGATCAGTCATGCAAAATTTCAATGAAATATGACCAATGGTTGCAAAGAAAAAGCCCAGACAAAATTTATAAATATAAAAAATAAAGGGCCATAACTCCCTTAAAATTAATCTGACCGACGGCCGCCAACATTGTGATTATTTTACATGGTTCATACAAAATTCTCGACCCAAATTTAAGGACTTTTCAAGGTAAAATAGGTATTTTCGAGGCATTTTCGACATCATTAACCGAGGAATTTTTTTTCGAAAATGCCATTATACACTGCCATTTTATACACTATTTCTAGTGACATCATGATTCATACACCAGAATACCAAATTGTGCTCAATTCATTAAATACCAGTCACATGTACATGTATATTCTTTTAATTTTTGCGAAAAAGAGTGTGGTACTTTTCGAGGTAGAAACTAAATTCAAGGACTTTTCAAGGCCTGTGCGAACCTTGTGATAATGAAATAAAATTGCATCAAACATTTTTTTCAAACAATAGAATCCTTTTCAACACAAGGAGATAGTCCACTGCAACATTATAGTAGCAATGGACTAACAGACTGCAATATCGACCACCAGACCAATCAAAAGATGACTCCTACAAAACCATTGTCATACATTCGAATGGGTGAAACAAAAATACATTTCTACAATATAAATGTACAAGAGTTTATGGTAACATGATACAAATGCATGAAATAATATAAGTATGATCAAGTAAATAAAATGAAAGTATTTAAAGTTATAAGAACGATAACATTTAAACAACAAGTCAAGGCAGTGAACACACAGGGCATATTGCACATTGGGTAAATAAATACTTAAGTAACACATATGTCTGTATGAAAAACACAGACCACAGTATTGTAAAAGTCTTATAGGCATCAACCTATATATAGATATTTTGCATTCATCTCTCAGTGGGGCAATTAAAAATCCTGCAAAGTCCCATTTTTTATAAAATAGGGGCCTTTGGAGTCTAAAGGAAGTGGGTCATCACTCAACTCTGTGCTGAAGCTGAAAATAGAATGCACATTGTGTTTATACAAAATTCAACATTTTTTAAAAACAATGAAGACAAAATAATGCTCATTCCTGGATGTTAAAGGTACAGTAAAACCTCTTTATTTCGAGGACCCATCGGGACAAGCCAAATGCTTGAGTTAAGCCAGTTGCTCGAATTATCAGAATTGTATGATGAATTTTTGTTAAGACTAAGTGTAATTGTGTTTTACCATGTACGTGTTTGGTGTGCGTATTTGGTTGCAACTACAAATATTGTCATTGTTTATCAAGTCTACATGCAATTTGAGTTGTGCAGACATTCGTTGAATGTTACCTTTGTAGGTGAAATCATGCATAATGTTCTATTAGAGTTGATTTACGACCATTAAGTGATCAAATATTCATTGTTTTGTGATTGTTTCTCTGACTTGGACAAGGTTAACATTTAGATCGGTGAATCATAAGAGTTACACGCGGCGTGAAAATTACTTTCACTATAACAAATGTTGACTCGTCATTAAATTTCTCTTCGGAGGTGTGAAATTCCGCTCGGACGATTGCCTCAAGATAAAGTAACTAATTATCGTTGAAAATTGTTGAATGGACCGACACCTGCGCTCGAATTAGACCGGATGCTCGTAATAACATTACTCGAATTAGAGGGATAAATTAATGTACAATATAGAGCAAATTCTTCGGGACTTTGCAATTTGCTCTAATTAGGCCGGTTGCTGGAACAATCGCTGCTCGTATTACCGAGGTTTTACTGTAATTATAATTTTGTACGGAATTTCAAGTCTCAACTAGTTTTTTTTAAAACGAATAGAAATTAACTTTTAGTTGTTAAATGTTCGCAACTTTGTAACTTTCTGTATTATTCTGCGAGACATAACATTGTACAAAAAATCAATATTTCTCTACTTTGTAACAGTTAACTATTTAAAACATGGATTACAGTAGACCTTGCATGTTTTTCCTGCAATAGATTACCAACCAGTATTTACTGCACCAAGGGCAGATAACAGTGCCTGGAATAATGCATTGAAAATTATATCACACACACCTACACTAGATGATGGGCATGTATTTGAAAAAGGATAAGAGACAATTAGACAGGGAAAGCAGCACTCAACTTAACCAGCCAAGCAAAATTTATTAGAATCTCTTTAAAACATTGGAAGCAGTACACATCATATCTTTTCAAACAAACGCACCTATTGACAGACAGGCAAAGCGACCAACCAACCATAACATTACTCCTACACATCAACTACAGTTCAAGGGTATAAAGAGATAATTTAATATACCTGTGTAGTAGCTCCGAGTTTGAATCTAACTCTTTTTTCATCTCGTCAACTGAAGACTTATAATCCTCTAACCTGAAGCAACAACAATATCAGTATTTATCATCAGTATTTAGTTTATTTGGGTTAAATTCAGGATCAATCATGAGTTGTCTCTGGAGATCAATATTTGTTACACGATTCTAGAAAACAAAAGTTTTTTAGCAAGCCTTAGGCAAGTTTTATCATTTGTTTTCATGACGAGTTAAAGAAAGGTAAGGTAGATCTCCGAGACAACTCATGACATATCCTTTTATCACATGTCCATAGTTATCAAGTCAAAACAATGTCAGAAATAACTAATTTAAGCAGACGATGTTACGTTTTCATGCCTGGTGACTTCATACATTTTATATCACATGTTGGGAGAACCTAATCAAAATAAAGATGGTAAACATTATGATAGAATGAAAGGTGAAATAGGTGTAACATACTTATCTAGGACACAATGTATCAGTTGATTTCTCTTCCGTCTACTCTCGTCTTTAGATCCACCACTAGATCCGCTCTCTGCTCCACTACTACGGGAAGAATAACTTCCTGTCACATGACGTTTATAGCTCGGAGTGTTCGAAATAAATTCTCGATCTCTAGCACTCTCTTGTATTCTATGTAGATGAAGTTGAAGTTCATCATGATATTTTAAGCACAACTGAAAATATGATTACATTAGTACATGAGTTATGGCCTGCGATTCTGATGCAAACTTTTTTTCAGTGGATACATTTCAAACACCAAGAGCCATCAGAGACGGGTGACGCTACCTACGGGTTTTTGTCACAGAAAAAATACTCCAACAATATGCAGAGTTACGGTTCTTTCGCACTGCACTATAACTTATTGAGATTTATTTTACTATGGTGTTACAAATTGATGTCTCTGATACTGTTTGAGTTATGGCCTGGACAAGGATTAAGTGTGAAAAATTACAAAGGGAAAATACTCCAAAAATATGCATTAAAGGGTTATGTTTCTTAAGCACAGCACATCCCCTCAGATCTATTCACCGATGAAGTTTCAAATTAATATATCTAATACTGTTTGAGTTATGACCCAAACAAAAATTAACTATGAAGAATTACAAAGGGGAATAACTCCAAAAATATGCAATGAAGAGTTATGGTTCTTGTGCACTTCACTTCCCCTTAATGAAATCTATGCACATGCAAAGTTTCAAATTAATGTGAAGGTGTAATATTGTTGAGTTATTATCCAGACAAAAATATATCGGAACGACGGACTGACGGATGGACAGACAAAGCTGCAAGTATATGCTCCCTTCAAAAATTTTTGGGGAGCATAAAAGTAATTTTGAAAGACATTACCATTAGTGCCATAATAGCACACCATGGCTATGATAAGACCAAGCAAAATTAACTATTGAAAGTCAAATTTAGGTGATTTTTTGAAAGTATAATTAGTCAAAAACAAAATGTCTTCCACATAGTGGGATATAAGTCATTGATAGTGAGGAATATAAGTCACTGCGCAATGAAATCACTTTAAATTATTGCATCTGATGCATATTATGTTGATTGTGAAATGCGTTCTCCAAACAATATTACTCATCCTCTAACCCTCAAGCATAAGGGTATGAGAGTAGAACAGTAGTGAGTTTCTCCAAGGGATATGTATGTTGGTACATTTTATTTTGTCTTTGCTATGACAGGGCCACAGGGCAAACCTCAGTGTGAACCTTTGAGAGTCCTATGATCAAACCTGAGACCTCTCCACCAGTAGGCTATAGAGATAGTTATAGCCTAGGTGGATATGATCAAGCCATTATTTTATATATGTATATCTCAATGATATAAAACCTAGGTCCCACTGAGCATTTTTGCCTCGGCAATGTACTACAATGAAATTAATAAGCATACAGAACATCGGGAACAGGTTCCTCGTGGTCTAGGGGAAGCTTTGGGGAAGTCATCAGACAGTTTGTGATATCTGAAGAAATAGTGATGAATCGGGTGGTGTCTGAAGAAATCGGGAGAACATCGCCGATGTGGAATTCCTCAGTGAGACCTAGGCTTAAATGGAATATAATGGTAATACCGCATTTAGTTTTGAAATGAATCCTTCTAGACGATCAGCAAGGTTAAACAATTTCTTCTCCAGTAACTGAGTGTCTCGTCGCACACCCCAGCCCATTCTGAAATATAAATCACAACTTAACGAAATCATCAAAATGATCAACTCATCATTAACTGTATCTGTTTGTTTGCTATCTACTAAGACAGTCATAAGTGCATGGTTATAATTGACCTCTGACTTCAAGGAAATTAAATTGATATAATTATGATTCACATGTCATGGTAAAAATACAGAAAATTATGATGACATGTTTACAGTCAAAGCTATTTAAGTGATTGACAGCAAGTTACATGTACCATATGAACTAGACTAGGACACTAACATCAATGTTATAGTGATCATCCAGCCATGATCATCAGGGTACTGTTATATCAAAGCACTTATGGAAATCGTCAACTAATGATCAAGTTTAAATGTGTTATAATTTGCTTACTATCATAAAGTGTGGTACATGGAGCTGCAATACTAACAATGATTCAGTTAATGAACTCCTTCAAACCATATCTGTCACCAATTTGTAGTTGAAGAATTATAAAGAATTTAAATTTGAGAGTAACTTGATGATTATCGCAAGTGCTTTGATAAAACAATACCCTCATCTGCTTACAACCTACTAGTAGTTAGTTCTCTATATTCTTTACATATTGATTGCAACTGATAGATGGATGAGCTGTCAGATATGTATGAAGCAAAACAATACCCACTTTCTTGAATACGGATGGGGGCATTAAATGCAAACACAGAATATATACAAAAGATCTATTGCAGCCTAAAATTTCAAAGGAAGTTCTAAAACTATGAAGTTTTACAGTCATTCATAAACAAGAGATGTTTGTAAAACACATATTCCCCTATGGCAGCCCAATAGTCAGAAATGGTAAATGTCAGTGACCTTGACCTTTGACCTAAAAGTCAATAGGGATTATCTACTGTTGATGACCAACCTCCATGGAAAGTTTTACAGATCCTAGGGCAAAGCATTCTTGAGTTATTGAACAGAAACCATTTAAATAGTCAGAAATGGTGAAGGTCACAGTGACCTTCAACCTACTGACTTCAAAATCAATAAGGGTCATCTATTGTTGAAGACCAACCTCCAAAAGTTTGAAGATCATAGGGCAAAGCGTTATTGAGTTATTGAATGGAAACCATTTGGTATACCTACCGACCAACAGACCGACTTACATATGCAAAGCAATATACCCCCTCATCAAAAATGGGGGGCATAATTAAGCCAATATATAAATTCTAATATTTACCCAAACCATGTTCGGAACAATAAAAACTGTTCTTTTGCTCCTCGCAAACAGTGATCGTGAAACAAAGATTTAAGTCTTGTGCAATTTTCACTCAGTCGATTCCTAAAAACACAAATTACTGCATTACACACCCGAATATAAAATAAACGAAAATCAGAATTTATAAAAATTTGCATTTAAATTTGTTTTTCTATAACGGGATAAAATTGTGTTTCTGGTTTTATTTGAATACTTTTTACTTTCTTTTAGACCTGAAATAAAATATAAGTTGTTTCCGTTCTAGTTACCTACAGCCAAAATCGCCCTTTTCTGAAATCTTTATCGAGCAATTGGAAATTATTTTATTTAATGCTTAAACTTGGTTTACCGCAGAATAACAGTGAATTATTATCTGATAATTTCACAACGATAATTTCATGGGGATAATTTCACTCAAACAGACTACATTCAAAATCCCCATGGAGCGTCCCAATATGTAATGCAAGAAGAAGACCTGACCATTAGTAAGTAAGTCAGTAAGTTACAACTTTATTTATAGTGGATAATATATTTGGCAGAGCCAATTTACAATATGGTCCAATAAATACTCGGCTAGGTCCAGTATTCTGTAGAAAATTCAAATAAAACTTCAATCTCAGAGAGTACCGATAGTTTACTTTGCATTCAGAGCTCATTATGTGAACTGTACTTACTTTTCATACTTGTGAATCTGCTCTTCGTTAAATGTGAGATTGGGACGTTTTCTGTCCTCTGAAAACTGGACTTTGATTTTCAAAATCACTTCCAGCACCATTTCCACCTTAGCAACACTGAAGTTGTATAAATAACAAGTAGTTAAGAATTGCAAGCAAAACAGAAGTCCCCTACCGATTTGAAGCCATTTTCAATGTTTCTGTTGCCATAGCAACCACAATTTTTGTCAGAATCAAAATATTTTTAGATGTGCATAATCCCCATATTGCCCCCTATCCACATATCACTTTTGTTATCAGGTTTCACAAACCTAGCTTGGAAACTGTTTGAGTAATGGCAGGATCAAGATTTGGGCATATTTTCACTCTTTCTGTCACCATATAGGTGTATTTCTAGGTTATGCATGTTTATATGTACTTTAACCATAGAGTTTGTACATTAATCCCCCCCTTTTAGCTACCCAAGTTGGAAATTTTGCTATAGCAACCACAATTTTTGTCATAATCAAAATATTTTTAGACGTGCATTATCCCCTTATTGCCCCCTATCCACATAGGTTTCATAAACCTAGCTTGGAAACTGTTTGAGTTATGTCAGGATCCAGATTTATTGACGGACAGACAGACTGACTGACTGACTGAAGGACGGACGGAGGGCAAACATACATTTGCTATATTTAACATTTATGATATCAAACAAATATATCTTTAAATTTGGCATGTATGGGCCAGACAGTCGAGTGGCTAATGCTGTTGACAAACATTGAGAGGTCACTACATTGTAGTATGAATCTGGACCACTTGACCATTTCTGAAATGGTGTCGGTGTTTCACACCCAACTAGAGATTAACTGGTTGGTAACCCAGAGGTCAACTCACAAGTATCAGTGCTATACACCTGGCATGTTAAAGGAACCTAGGAATTTATTCAGAACTAGCCAGAGTAGCGCACCTGGATTCTTTGTATCACACAAACTTTCTGTCCCTCCCCTTCATGTCTGAGGTCATTGGCCAATTAAGCAGGGAAAAACCACGGACCACACTCAGCAGCATCCGGTGTTACAGTCAGATCTCGTTACAAGGACCACACACAGCAGCACTGGTTTACAGTCAGATCTCGATACAACGACGCTGTTTGTTTCCAAGAAAATGCTGTTACAAATTTGTCAGTATATTGAATTGATACAAAGAGCGTTTTAATAGGTTTGTACCCAAAATATGATGTCAGTATAATGAATTTGTCAGTATATCCAGTGTCGTTATATCGAGACCAGACTGTATTTGACCATACAGCAGAAAACCTTGCTACATGGTATTTTACCAGATATGTTAGACAAACACTTACCATCTATCATCTGGTCCACAACCAAGACTGTCATTCCATTGTTTTTTCAGAGCCTTTTTCTGTAACTGTTCATCTTTCAAGACCAACAAATGAGATCCCACTTCTTCCTCAAGGTCTTTGATCTGCAAGAAAATGTTACATGTTCAAGTTTTCAGCAAAAGCAGAATCAGGTAGAGTTATCATTCCTTCATCTTTTAATATTTACAAGAGTGACCAATAAGAGCATAAACCATACCTGGCCTTGATCTCCCGAATCATCCCAAGTAGAAATCTCATCTCAAATTGAGATTTTGCTCAAATCAGAGTCTGAATTCGAGCTCTTTGAATTTTACTACATATTTAACTAAGAATGATGTTTTCTGTTTTGTGATGCCGATTTTAAATCCAGCCTCCCATAGAAATTATCTTAAAGACACATGACAATATGCGAGATGAGATTAAGCTTAGATGGAGATGTTTTGGGAGATAGGGGCCAGCAAACCTTTGATAGGAAGCAGGTAATGCCATGCAGAATGGGTGGCAAATCCCACTATATGTGCAAACTATATATGGATCCTTTACTCTATACAGCCCACCTACACTATTCTGATAACATACAAACTAGAATGTGCACACATCTCATGTGTAAATATGGGACACATATCAAGAATGATCTCCCTTGATAAGGTGTTTTACTAAGTCCATTTAAATAATTGAATTGTCTACCCTCCATACTGGTTAATTTGCGCTGGACATGGGATTCAGGCATGAGCTGACATATATTGAGTAGAAGGTTAACAATAAATAGGTCTCTAAAAGCCCCATCAAGACTCCTAAACCCGTTTAACAGCTGGCCTTTGCATAGGTAGATATAAACATGTTTAACAGCTGGCCTTTGCATAGATAGATATAAACACGTTTAACAGCTGGCCTTTGCATAGATAGATATAAACACGTTTAACAGCTGGCCTTTGCATAGATAGATATAAACACGTTTAACAGCTGGCCTTTGCATAGATAGATATAAACACGTTTAACAGCTGGCCTTTGCATAGATAGATATAAACACGTTTAACACCTGGCCTTTGCATAGATAGATATAAACATGTTTAACAGCTGGCCTTTGCATAGGTAGATATAAACATGTTTAACAGCTGGCCTTTGCATAGGTAGATATAAACACGTTTAACAGCTGGCCTTTGCATAGGTAGATATAAACACGTTTAACAGCTGGCCTTTGCATAGGTAGATATAAACATGTTTTACAGCTGGCCTTTGCATAGGTAGATATAAACATGTTTAACAGCTGGCCTTTGCATAGGTAGATATAAACACGTTTAACAGCTGGCCTTTGCATAGGTAGATATAAACACGTTTAACAGCTGGCCTTTGCATAGGTAGATATAAACACGTTTAACAGCTGGCCTTTGCATAGGTAGATATAAACACGTTTAACAGCTGGCCTTTGCATAGGTAGATATAAAGTTTGTGCCAAACAAACAACTTGATAATCACGACTTAAAATAATAAGTGAATAAGATATACAAGCAATACAGAAGTCCCCTATAATTTCAATGTTTCTGTTGCCATAGCAACTAAAAAAAATATTTAGACGTGCATAATCCCCTTATTGTCCCCTATCCACATACCATATTTCATAAACTTAGTTTTGAAACTGTTTGAGTTATGTCAGGATCCAGATTTTTAAGGACGGAGGGAAAACCTAAAGACAAGTTTTCAGTATACCTGCAATGATAATTCATCCACATCCTTTTTACATGAATCATGAAATGTTTCAAGTTCACCAAGTATATGTACTAAATGTGTATCACTCGTATCCACAAGTATTTTCATCATTTTAATTTCACGACTAAACGTTCTCAAGAAATTATCCTTCCATTTCATTGTACTTTCACAGTTCTTCTGTAGAAACAAATGATTGTCCACTAAATGTCCAAGTCCATGATAAAGTTCATCGCTGAAAACATGAAACATACTGACAATATAGACATTAAAACACTGTAACAATGCCATCACCTTCATTTCACAAAACTTATCAAATTGAGTTAGTCTAAATAATATCAACACTGAGTAAAGAGTAAAAAGCAAGACTTGAAAGAAAGATTGTACTCGGTACTCCTAATTCTAAGGACATGTGGATTTTACTGTAGACAGAGGATGTGGTAGTCAAGGCCAGGCCAGGCCAACTAGTGTTTACTTTTAGTAACTGTATAATTATTATTGTGACTTAATTCCTTAGGGAATTGTAAATAAGAACCTCACAGTAATTATTATAACTCTGACTTAATTCCATAGGGAAATTATCAATTATTCAATGAAATTAAGTCAGAGTTATAATAATTACTCCTGAAAATACAACAAAGTACAACAAGTATATACCCTGAGTGTATCATTATTGTTACTATCAAGTTAGATACAGTAAAACAAGTGTAAGCAACCACCTGTTTTAAGCAGTGAAGCAAAGTTAAACCTGAGCTAGAGGTCACCAGAATTGATTGAATTTGATTTATATGCTTTTATTTATCCTCGCAATCGGTTATCCATATGTGCGAGGCCCCCAGAAGAGGTGAGTCACTTTAGTTTTTGGGTGAAATTGCATGATACAGAAGATGTTCCAGTTCCAGAAGCATCCCTGGTTCTTTTACGTGCCAATATAAAGCATCATACAAGAGACCTCGCTTAACATTTCGTTTGAAAGATTTAGTAATTTTAGTTATGTTAGGTGAGAAACACTGAAAAGCATTTCTGTTTTTGATCTGACGGGAGTAGGGATCAAACCCACAACCTTCAAATCAGCAGTAAGTAGCCCTTACCACTGGACCATTTGCTCACCTATACTCAGTGATAGTACTCTCAGTACTTACATGTACATATGCACCGCCCTTCTCACAAGTTCCTGTTTGTTGAATGTTACGTTAACTTCCTTCAGAATATAGCATGATATGTTAGCACACAACTTGGCAATCGCATAATCCTCTGTAGTCAGACTTGATGTGAATCTAGGAAACTCTCCTGAAAATAACATAGGAGACGTCAAAAACTTTCCGTATAACTTCAATATAATATCATCTGATAAAATATTTCAACTTTTCAACACAATGTTTCCAAACCTTAGAAACAAATGCTTCATACAGATTTGTGTTCACAATTCCCATCACGCAAAACCAAGGCAATGCATATACCACTAACCAGATCTGAATAATTTCATTGAAAGAGAATAAAATCAATCCAACTTAATACGGTTAAATCTTTAAGAAAGCATCATGTCAATGGGTGACGCCTAATATGTTAAGTCTAGGTCCCACTGAGGAATTCCACATCGGTGATGCTCTCCAGATATCTTTCGATTCCAAATGATTCATCATGATTCCTTCCTATATCACAATTATCAAGGAACCTGTTCCCGATGTCCTGATAACTCATAAATGTACATCGGGAGTACATCACCAAGGCAAAAATGCTCAGTGGGACCTTGGCTTTAGACTTGGCACGATACATAATTTACTGAATATCAATTACAATGTAACTAATGAACCAATTAAAGCAAACTTACTGATTGTTGGTGGTTTTAACTGCATAGAATCATTCATTTGTTTATGGTATACAAATATTGGATTGCTTTCTGTGATTCCTTTAGGATAGCTAGTGACTGGTAACATGGCTTGTACATGCTCCTTTAACTGCTGTCCATCAAATATCAACAACTGTTGAGGTGAGATTATTTCTGTCTGTTCAGCGATGAGCTCTTGAAGTGTTGTCAGACTGCAGTTAGTAAAATCATAATACAGTACAACCTCTCCAGAGTGACCCTCTGTAGAGCAACAACCTCACTACAACCAAACCTTCTCTATTTCCCTTAGGTGATATTTACTCTACATTTAATCTGTGTAGAGCAGCAACTACAGTGGTTGTACTGTACATGAGTAAGTTCAAGTTATCTCGTCAAGTGAGTAATGGATAGGTATATTTTTATGAACAGCATAGCCACTTGTGAAAACAGGCACTTATATTAGTAATAGTCTATGTTTGAAAAAATCGTTGAAGATGTGTTGCAAAACTGTAATAATTCAATGATGCTTTGCTCATCATTGTTTATATTTGTAGAGATAATTTTCGGTGAAACTAAGTGGCCCAACTTAATTTACATTCCATTGTTATTTGAAAGATATGTGCCTTTTAGAAAATTCACTAAACATTTTTGCCTACAATTAATGACAAGAAGAAAGGTTTTTGATACAAAAAGTAGTCTCCCACAGAGGCTATTACTTAGGCAAACAATTATCCAACCAAAAATTCCTGACAACAAGCCCAACAGGCTTAGAACCAAGCATTCGTGGGAAGTTTCAAATCTGACCAACAGTTACCAACAAATATTGGAATTTTTGTTGGGTCTATTCACATTAATTTGTTTTTAGTATTTTTTTACATTGAATTGTAGTATTTATAACCCAAATATAGCAACAAAATATATGTAAAATACCTTTCAGTCAATAGTATTTGTGTACGACGAGTGAATGGGAACAGCCATTTTTATCGCATAATATAAAACGTTACGCTCAATATACACGCGAAGAAGGCAAATCTCCCATGCCGTGTTAGAATGTAAGACATTGTTATAGAGGGGATTGATTCAATGTCTGGACAGTACTTACTTGCAATTACTATCGATATAAATCCTCAGACTATTCCATGTGAGAGGACAAAACACATTGATTACTTTCTTCCTAACAATTGATTCCACTTCTTTAAACAAAGCATCAAAGTTCCAGACTTTAATTGGGTCGGATTCTAACAGGCGAGCAAATATTGGTGTAATTAGCAGCTTCAGTCCACTGAAAGGTAAGAAAAATACTGAGTATGCTATACAAAATGTTTCTAGAAAATTGGCCTGCGACAATTAAATTGTGTTAATCAAGAATTCAATCTTTAGTAGGACGGAGGCGATTACTCGGATACAATTCGATTGCTAGGTGAAACCGGTTTCAATTTTGCAAAACCGCTATTCATTCTAAAACAAGTAATTGTCCCCTACCGGTTTGAAGCCATTTTCAATGTTTCTGTTGCCATAGCAACCACAATTTTTGTCAGAATCAAAATACTTTTCAACATGCATAATCCCCTTGTTGCCCTCTATCCACATACCAAGTTTCATAAACCTAGCTTGGAAACTGTTTGAGTTATAGAAGGATCTAGATTTGGGCATATTTTCACTCTTTCTCTCGCCATAGCAACCACAAATATTGTCAGAATCAAAATATTTTTAGACGTGCATAATCCGCTTATTGCCACATACCAAGTTTCATAAACCTAGCTTGGAAAGTGTTTGAGTTATGTCAGGATCCAGTTTTTTTGACGGACGGACGGGCGGGCAGGCGCCCGGCTGGGTGGCTGGCTGGCTGACTGACGGAGGGCAAACCTATAGTCCCCTTCGGTCAAAAACCGGTAGGGGACTAATAATACACATTTACAATACCAATAAATTGTATGTTATTGTGGCCATACAAATCTTTGGCAACAATATGCCTGAATTTGTTGATCAACACTTAAACCAGCAAAATAGCTGGGTGTTTTTAGTTAATATGAGATACATTAATCCATATGTGATCATATTCAACATACAAATCTTATTTTGGTATTGTATACATCAAGGGATCGAATAAACACATGTGAATTCTGCTGCTAAAGGTACCTTGATATGGTTGTCATGAAAGGAAAACACCCTTTTCAATATGGCCACCAAACCGGTTTGATTCTATTTCATACCAACAATTAACCAGTTTCAAAATATAGAAATTGTCCCGGTCTTAGTCCTTATGTGACCAATTAAGTCAACTATATAGAAGTTTTTTTCACATACAGTTTTTTGGATTTGATAATTCAAAATAATGCAATTAAAATGTTTTGTAGCTACAAAATTGTTCAATGAAAATGTAATATTGTTTTTTTTGTCAACTATTATTTGGGGGAAGGGAGATAACATGTATGCAACTGTAATGCAGTATCAGGCCCTTCCCCAGAATTTGTTTAAAGCACTGGGGTAATGCTGGGATTTGTGCTAAAGGAGATCGACAAGAATGACTGAAATGTTTTAGAAGAGAAAACTGCATCAGTATCCATAATTTAAAGGCTGGTTTAAGCAATGTTTACATAATAAGCCATAATCTCTCCCATAACACAATACTGACCCAAAATATTAGCACCCATTGCGATTTAAAGACTCCATACTAGGATTTTAGGCACCGAGGGAAAGCCAAATCCAGTGCCTTCTGCCCCTGGGGAAGTGCCTGAGTATTATTATTCAGTATACTTTGGTTGTTATATAATAACAGGAAATGGTTGATATATTTCACTGCTTACTTTGCAGTATTTGTTTCAGAATCTTCATACTTGCGTTCTTTCCTACTCAGTACTCTGACAAAAGCTGTATTTGACTCAGAAGAGCTAAATGTAATATGTTATGCTCATGTATTTTTGACACAAATGAAGAGTCAATTTTTGTTGAAGGTATCAAATGGATACTTCTACAACACACCGTACAACCTGCTGTGTGTAAGGCAGTTCTGTATGTTGAAGGCAGAGACACACGGGTTTTGCGCCACGAGAGTGGGGTAAGTATTTGTTATTTTATATGTGCTTTGCGTTGCCTTTGAGAGTGATCACTTACATATATCGATGACGTGATGAATGAACAATAAGTATATACAATTTATGTGCCCACAAATGCCATATTAATCGAGTTAACAGGTTTTAGGTATGCGATGTTTGCCAAAATTTCGAAACTTTTGCCTTTGACATTACATTCTCAACTTAATTCGTGGTTTGGAACAATTCTGAAACATTGAATACAAACTTCAATCCTTCCTCGATATATCTGTCGTTTCAGTTTTGGAAAATGTACATTTTCTGTGAAGATACAGAGGTTTAAATTGAACGAGGTACAAAAAAAATGCTAACGAAATAGGCAGTTCTGTTTTTCGAATGATAACGACAAAGGCAGAGCGTTGAATATTAATGCTAACGCAACGGCAGAGATAAGAGACTTATGCTAACGACTAAGGCAGAAATTATAATTACTTGACAGGGCCATAAAACTCCTTTGTACGATTTGTATGTTATAAATATAACCCAAATTCATGTTAGGCTGTATTGCACTGCCAATTTAACCAAGAATAACGAGTGTTTAGTGGTTATTTTCATCAAGTTGATTAACGGCATATATTACATACCTGGTGATCGCTGACGCTGGCAATTATCGGTTGTGAGTGGCCCTTTATGTCTGTAAATGACGAACTGGTGTGCAGCAATTCAAATTACTTGACAGGGAACTTAATTCATTGTTTTGTTTGTACAAAAATGTATGTTATTTGTATGTTAAAAATTTTATTTGACTATTTTTCGTGAATAACTCACACGACGAACAAATGACATAATGTCGTAAAACATTGTAATGCCCCGATACATTACAATACATGTGCAGTGGAACATATGATCTTGGTATTAATCTTCTAAGCATTCAATGTTGATTAAAATTACCTGTATTTTATAAATAAAACAGTCAGGTTATTTAAACAGTCATAGAGTATACGGTATTACATCTATTTATGAGCTGCTTAAAACAGTTCGGCAACACGTGCTCATGTAGCATCACGTATATCATGTAACATATTATTACATGCTAAGTTGTTTGGTCTTCTAAATATTATAACTACATGATTATCATTGCAAGCTGTGATATATATTATATCTTACCTTTTTTGCTAATTCACATTTATACATATACACTAATTCAGAATTTGTAAGGTGTGCACTGGGATGCCCTCGACCCAGGCACACCTATTGACGAGGATAATAAACAATCACTCAACCTCAAAAAAAAAAAAAAAAAGGGTATATTTTACAACGACGAAGTTTAAGCTAACCATTATTTCATAATAGGCAAATATTTCTTAATACAATTGTACAATCATTTTAATGCGATTAAAACGACGATATGTAATGTGATATGTTTTCTTTTGTTATATTTACAATTAGCAAAGAGCTGATTTCTGATTGTTTTGCTGCTGTTTAGAAGCATGAACAAAAGAGGTTTAATCTAAATAGACAATTCAGCTTACATGATATATTAAAATTGGAAGAAGAGCCAATTAAAGTTTCGTCTGAAGACACAACATATGTTGAACTTCTTTTTATTGCAATATCTTAATTATAGTACATGTTTTAGTATATATGTCCAATTTGCACGTCAAGAGTGGTTAATATGAAAAGAAACAATGATCATACGTATCCGAGGTGGATTTAAAAGTAAAAAAAAAAGTTGGTCTTAATGACATCATCTAACGTCTTCCGGACCGCAGATAATTATGCAACCAGGCCTAGCATAATACCAATAAGAGGAGACGCAAGTACGCGTAAATTCTTTATGTACATGTACAATTAGATTTACGATGTACAAATGTAGTTGTTATCAATAACATTTCAAATAAAATCAAAGCGCTGAAAGGCATCAGTTATTCGAATGAATACCATTCTGATCACCTCGGCCTGTATGCATTGAATTATTTACCAGAGACAAACGGAAATGTCCGAGCTTTCACGATTGGAATGAATGCATGCAGGAAGTACAAGTCAAATAGTTTTCTGCGGCCAGATAATTTCTAGTATCGTTCAGCAGTTTGGATGCTGATCGAATTTTTTCCGGTTTATGTTAAATGTATTAGTCCAAATAATCTAGATACGTGTAACATCGGATACTACCGTCTGATTAATCTAACCTAACAAACTACGTGTATGCGTAACAATTTATATAGAGTGATGCTCGGAGTTATGGATATTCCGCGTACCGCTCGTTGAGAGTAGCTAGATTGATCACGCATGGAACTATGACCTCGATATAATTATAAATACTGGGTCTGTACCACAGTATATGATTACGTAACAGTTTATGCCGACGAAAAAGGTACGGAACGCAGTTATCAGAAGTGGTAATTGCTTTGTAAATACAAAGAAATACTGGAAATAGGTTTAAATTATTTATTGGGATATCCAACTGTCCTATAGATTTAGAAATATGAAATAGCTTTGTAGTATTTATATGCTGCAATTGATGGAACTATTTTGCATGACGTTTTACATCCCTGTCGGTAGTTATGCAATACCTGTTGACCGGTTTACTATTGCAAAGGTGGCGCTACCTAGCGGCGGTGTAAGAAGAAAAGTAGTTTCATCAACTAAAGTATAGTCGATTGTAGAAACGTGTGTATATAACTATAGTTGGTCGATTCTCGAACAACCAAAAAGTATCTATATTACATAAAGCAGTTGTCGATGACTTACAGTTTATGTAAACTGCTGACAAACAAGTGCTGTATTTATACCTTACTGTCATAGATCTACATTTATTAAATATGTAAACGTGCATGGACATGCACTAAGCTTAAGAGAATTAAAGCGCCAGCACGAATAAGATGTAAAGTACAACCTCCTCGACAGAGCAACAACCTTTTAATTTCCGGCCATTGTATGACTTCAATGATTAGGAGACTATAAAATTCAACTCTTCTTCCGAATCATTTGCAGGGCCCACTCTGGGGCATTGTCGCAACTTGTATGACTTATTGCGCCTCCCGAAAACTGCAAATTTCACCGTCATTTTGTTAACATTGTACTTATATTATCGATAGAATACCACTCGTTTCTAAACTCTAAGACAGTGCCCGGAGAGCGTAGGCCCCAGAAAGCCATGCACTCGTCATTAACAGGCATAAAATGCCAATCACAACCGACAATTGCCAGCGTCAGCGATCACCAGGTATGTAATATATTCCGTTAATCAACTGGACGAACATAACCACTAAACACTCGTCGTGCTCGTGATTCTTGGTGAAATGGACTTTGGAATACAGTCTAACATGAACCTGGGTTATATTTATAACATACAAATCGTACAAAAAGGTTTTATGGCCCTGTAAAGTCATTAGAATGTCTGCCTTAGTCGTTAGCATAAGACTCTTATCTCTGCCTCTACGTTAGCATTAATATTCAACATACTGCCTTTGTCGTTATCATTCGAAAAACAGAACTGCCTATTTCGTTAGCATTTTTTTTGTACCTCGTTAAATTTAAAACTCTGTATCTTCACAGAAAATGTACATTTTCCAAAACGGAAACGACAGATATATTGAGGAAGGATTGAAGTTTGTATTCAATGTTTTAGAATTGTTCCAAACCACGAATTAAGTTGAGAATGTAATGTCAAAGGCGAAAGTTTCGAAACTTTGGCAAACATCGCATACATAAAACCTGTTTACTCGATTAATATGGGATTTGTGGGCACATAAATTGTATATACTTATTGTTCATTCATCGCGTCATCGATATATGTAAGTGATCACTCTCAAAAGCAACGCAAAGCATATATAAAATAACAAATACTTACCCCACTCTCGTGGCGCAAAACGCGTGTTTCTCTGCCTTCAACATACAGAACAGCCTCACACACAGCGGGTTGTACGGTGTGTACAAGGTAACTTAGATCAAATAAAACGTTACTTCAAAAGTAAATTCGAAACATTCTTTCTTTTTTCATTAGATTTTGAACATTTTCCCCAGTCATATACTGTGCAGTCAGTAGAGTATCATTAAGCACTTGCTCTTGTGAAAGCCACGGACAATCAACATCTCTACATGTAGAGAACCTGACTTTGAACCTAACTTGCCCAATCAAGGAATCAAACCCAGAGATCTGCCAAGTGAAAATCTAGTACTGGCTGCACTGTAGCAACTGATCTAGCTTAACAGTTATAATCTGACCAGAGGTGGTATTCACAAAGCAACTTAGTAGAAAACTTAAAAAGAAGTTGAATTCTTATATTGTCGAAAGTGTTTCAGCTAGTCACAACAAACAAGATCAATACTATCTTACACAATGTTTGAAGTGCTCATTGTGTAAGAGCTACTATAATCACTAAGAAAACATGTGTTATTCTTCAGTTAACAGGAACAATGAGTAGCCCAAATTTTTCACTTTAGTCAAAATATGTAAATGTTTAACTAGGATGCTCTGTGAATACGAGCACGGAACTCCTGGGTAACCAACCAGTACTAACCGGCTCCTCAAGCAAATCATTCAACTTCTCCATATAAATCTAGAGGTGAAGGACAAATGACACTGGATACATTTTCTACTACCGGTATCATATTGTCTTAGGAAATCATACACTTCACCCGAGTTTCAAATGCACAAGCACTAGAAAATAATCAACATATTATGTGTTAAAATGCAAAACTAGGCAGAGTTACAGATAAGCTTTTGGTGTAATTGGGTAATTACCCCCTGGTTTGTTTTCTAATTGGGTATTTTGTCATTACAATTGGGTTCCAACAAATTTTTACCCCCCAAGTTCAAATCAATTGGGTAATATTTTTTATTGACGAACATTGTATTTTTAAACATAACATAATCTTCGATATTGGAAGTTACCCACCCACAAAAGACCTGTAACAAGGGAAACTTGGTCATCAAATCCTTAATTTGCTTACAGAAGAATAGTCATGTTTTTTGGTTTTGACGAAACCAATTTGTAACCATCGATAATTTTGTTTAAAATAATGTGGCTGTATAGTTGAATTACTAATTACTTCATCTATTGTTTGCTTGCAAATTACTTCGCCATCATCGGAACCAGAAGAAAAGAAACTATACAGTCATAATTTGTGTCGGTTGTGACCGATTTTTCCTGCCGCGAGCAGCCATGATTGAAAACGAAACCGGAAATTACGGCGAACGGGGTTTACACATTTCCAATCATAGACTGGTTTAATATTTTGACTAATTACTGAAATGAACGGAATGGAGAGCACTAGCTTTACCAACACGGTTCTGTACGAAGCGTTCCGAATTGAAATAATCAACCAGTCTACGGAATCGGAAATTGCGTAAATATGTAAACATTGGCTTTTGTTTACGTTTTTACGCTCGTGTTTTAAAAGTGTTTACGTTATTCGTATTTTATTTGCGTTTTTGTACGCACTCATTTAAAAATAATTACGTTTTTTTGAAAATTAATTGCGTAATTACGCAAATACGCAGCTTATCTGTAGCTCTGACTAGGCATTATTACAGCTTTTATTCTGCTTACACAATACTACAGCCAATTTCACCTCAACAGTTCTTACTAACCCTTCCATAAGAAACCATTAACTTCTCCACATGTGGAAGAAAATCAACAATTGTTCAAGTTTCATGGAAGGGTATGACCTGCCGCTACTGAAAATCAAATCCAGATCGCCGGGTTAAGTATACAACTACAGCAACTAACCACTGGACCATGGCCCCTGTTCCTGTGTAGTCTCTTAACAAGATACAAGGGCGAATCAATTAGGGGTCTTTGGACAAAAGGGCTATATAGTAAAATAGCATGTTTAATGTATGGGGATGGTGTACACAATTCAACTACAGTCAGATCTCGTTACAATGACACCCGATATACCGACAATTTCGTTATAACGACATCAATTGCTGGGGACGTATTCTATACAACGTTAATTGTATCCGTTATAACGACATATTCACTTACCGACACCGACAGCAAAAAATAGGGAACGCATCGATAGTTTACACAGTAATTAATACTCGATATACTGACACTGACCAAAGAATATTTTCACACCTGACATATTTATCAGCTTTAGACAAGCCACCTTCTAAGCATGGCGCCTAATTATGTAATTACACTTGTGAAAAACACCTTAATTGCTCTCATTATAAAAGTTGAACCTTTCCCAGTTTGTGAACTACGGCTTGCGCATTCGTAATCAAGGGAGATAAGCACGAAGTCATCGCATATATTCGTATTTTCAAATTGTACGGTTCACAAAATAAACGATGTTAATCAAGATTTCTCAACATGATTTATTAATTAAGCAATTCTTAAAGACGATTGGTAACATTTCTAACAAACTGAATTGCCTACAGCGTTATATTTATAGGTTACAGTAGTAGTATCCGGACATCTTTAAATTTGGACGCACTTTATTTGGAGCTCTCTTAAAACATAATTTATTATTTAAAATATTATTTTTATGTTATTATGAAGATTTCATACTGCTGATTTTGCTGAATATAATTTTATGACATAATAAATTATAATTATGTGCATTATTAATTGATTTCTGTAAAACAATTCTCCCGATCAAAATTCTAGTCACTAGTGAAATTCAGTATACTGACAAATTTGTTATAATGACATTTTGCTCGGGAACAAACAATGTCGTTGTATCGAGATCTGACTGTATCCCTTTAATTAAGAGAGTCTATGGAGTATTTGCCACAAGTTTCTTACTCTGAAAGTCTGCATGTCTGAGGTAGTTCTCTGCTCCACTCTATTTCTCCACCGTCTGTGTTCTGTATTCCCATAATCACACCACTCTCTTTGTGTCTAGTGATCTCATACCTAATCATAAAATCATTAACATTTTTAGTCAGAAAGCAATCCATATAGATATAATCATTCAGGTTTTGTGTCGCTTTTCAAAAATATAAATCAGCCATACATGTACAGTATAACCTCTCCAGAGCGGCCCTCTGTAGAGCAACAGCCTCTCTATAACAACACCTTCAAAATCTCACTAAGCCTATAATTACTATAAATTTAACCTGTGTATAGTAACAACCTCTAAACAGCAGCCAATATTTGAAGCTCCCAAAAGGTGTTGCTTAACAGAGGTTGTACTGTACAAGCATATCTTGATACAAGGACAGCCAATATAAGGACTTATACTCCAACATGCCCACTGATTCCATTCAAAAAGTGTACATTATTTTCGTAAGCGGACACTTTTGTGAGCTATAAGAAAACTGTTAAACTCATAAAATAATTGCCATAAATGGTCAATTAGACGAAAACTGACAAATCTGTAACAGTTAAATAAACGACATAGTAACTGATTGCCTAAAGCATAAAACTTGGAGCTAGGAAATTGTATAAACACACAGCATATGGATTAATATGCTGCATTACTGTAAAAAACATCAAGTTTGTGGTGTTAAATTATATTCAATGTCTTGGTTGAACTATATCATAAAATTCAATCCTCACAATTTATCTACACCCAAACAACTATACAACAATGGCTTATTTTTTATAATCCACAGAGTAAAACTTCTCTAAATTGAATGATTTTACAGTATTATTATCGGTAGCAATTGAAACAGAACTACAAACCATTTGTAAGCTTGAAACATGTATTGTGCAAATTGACAATCAATTGCACGAAACCGGAATTATATACTAGTACATCAACCTTTTTTCCATTTTTTTCTTGAGAATTGGTGATGCCATTAAGTATCACTTCAATACAACACTATATCAATAAATAAATCCATGTGAAAAATGTATGTTTAAACAAGAAAATATGTCATTATGTTAAGGATCATATCATAATACAATCAGTTTTTTCAAGTATCAATCAATTACATTGTCTTAACATTCACAAAACAGTTAACAATCTATTAGAAGCTTTTTATATGAACCTGTTCGAAAATATTTTCATGGATTGTCTATTTTTAAATACAAAATAAAAGACAAATAATATGCACAGATATGTACCTTTGTGCATCAAGCCTGTATCATCAGTCACTAATGTGGAAACCTATAGACATGGTGGGTGTAATAACATATGGGCACACTTGATGTTTACTCAGTAAATTTTCACATGCTAATAAATGCTCAGCACTGTATGAATGGACAGTTAGATAATCCCTAAGGATCATTAGGCCAAGCTTATTTTGAACATTAGAATTATATTTTCTAAAATGCAAAACATCTTCTGTTCTTGAATTGTGCCAGAATAGATTTTGATAATCATTGTCACTCTGGTGATCGTTTTGTTTTTGTCGGAGTATAAGTCAGATATAGTACTAGTTATTCGTCAAAAGTGTCTTCTTACAAGGGTTATTGTACAGTTTTGTGAGGACAAACAACAAATTATCCTCGGCTTCGCCTCGGACAATTATGTTCTTTGTCCTCACAAAACTGTACAATAACCCTTGTAAGAAGACACTTTTGATGAATAACTAGTACTGTATCTATTACATATTCATATACTGAAATCATGTTCATGGGGACAAATTTTTATACCACTATTTCTGTCAATGCAGTATGTACTTAGGCCTACATTCTTTTAGTTTTTTCTCTGGATTTTTTATTTTTTATCTGGGCAAGAGAACAAAGATATGATTACAATAATTGATTTATCAAACTAGTGCAAACAAAAAGGTGGAAAATGTAGAGAGTTCTTTATACATGATGGTGTTACTTGTATTTCTTGTTGAACTTGTTTAAAAGGATTTATGGCATTGCTTAAAAGTATTTAGAAGATACAAAGCTAGTGCAGCTAAATATAGATACATGTATTTCAATACTTCAATTAACATATTTTTAGAAAATTCATTTCTGAAAATCTATAAATATCTGCAACAAATTCACACCTTAAAATTTACTGTGAATAGTGATTTCTAGGGAACCTTGTGAATTGTTATTTCTCAGGAATCTATAAATAACGGCCTTTCATTAGATAAGCAGGCATCGCGAAAACCGTCGGTCCGTCGGTCCTGACCGACAAAAAATGCTTTGGTCCGGCAAAATTTGACTAAATGTCGGACCGTTGGTCCGACGGAGATTTTAAGTCTGGACGGCGATATTCCCACATCGTAGTTGAAGATTATTGTGAAGAATGTAACACGAATGTATTTTCGTAAATCCTCGTCGAGATTCAATAAGATATCCCTCCGAAATCGTCAAAAATGTAACATAATTCAGCGAAATGAAGGTCGCGAAAACTGATTATTTTTTGGATGCGGATAAAACCCGTAGTACACGGTACGGATTCCGGAATGTTCGCGATTTTTTTTCTGAATATATTTTTATTTTGACGATTTCCGAGGGGGCTTTTTAACACGAAAAAACGTGATTTAGTTTAAAGATGTTTGATATTAAATGGTAAAATGAAAATAACATTTCTCTTGACAGAAAGTCCTGTCTGATATATGCTCATTGAATGGGCTGAATGAGCCCATTGTGAAAAGGCAAACTATCTAATTAGGCCTATTTGAAAACACTTGTTAACTGTGTGTTAAAGCTAACAATGCATTTCTAAATAATTTACCACTGAATAATTTAAGAAGAACATGCATTATCTATACATCTCTCTTCATTTGGTTTTTTAACTGTTTCCTATTAATATTGTTCGGTCCGGCCAAAATTGATTCGGTCCGGCCAAATTTATTTTATGCCGGTCCGGATGTCCGGCCTTTTTTTCTCACTTTCGCGAAGCCTGGATAAGTGGGTGAGAACTATGCAATATCACATATCACTCTGCATGTTAAAAGGGTGTTTACAGAAATATTAGAATTTAAACCCTGCGTCATTGTTGACATTTTGTATCAGTGAAAGCTCAATGTTCACATTAGTAATTTTAAACAAATATTAAACAATATGTGCATTATAACAACATGAGTGCAAAACTGTCCTAAATACAACCAAGTTGCGAAAAGACAGGTTTTTTAACGAAGCCAGTATCTATATTTTTTGGTAAATCAATAATAATTGAAAAAGTCCAGGGGCAATTTGGCTGATAATTGAATTCGGCCAGGACTGTCAGCAAATTTAAAAACCTTTTGAATAAAAGTCTGGGATAGACTTATTTCTCAATTTTATTGTAATTAGAAGAGCTGTATGTACAACACATTATTGTTCTCCTTGTCACGACCTTCACCTTCACCTTTGACCTAAAAATCAATAGACTTCATCTATTGGCCATCACAAATCACAAATTTAAAGAGGTCAGACTGTTCTTGAATAACCTCCATCGGAAACTGTTTTGAACTAAGGTCACCATTACCTTGACAGCTGACTAAGTGTCAAAATTAATAGGGGTCATTGACAGGTAATGACAAAACACATCTAAGATTGAGAATAATGTGTTCTTTAATCAGCAAATTGAGACCATTTTATCTACCGACATAATGAGAAACAGGTGATGAATACACTCAGATTCTCAAAAGAGTAACATAATGAATAAGTTGTAAACAATTCTTCCTGGCACACTTACATTGTTTGTTTATTTTTCCGGCCCCCAAATGGCTTGAATGGCAGCTGGCCAGCAGCTACATGAAAGAAGGTAACTCCTAAACTCCATAAATCCACCTTGGAAGTAAACTGGTGACGGACGGGTGTTCTCAGAACTGCCCGCTCATACATGTCAGGGTGTAAGTATTCTTCTGTCCCATACAGGGACATAAATTGTTCTTCATCGTGGTCTAACTGTTTAGCTGCCCCAAAATCTGTCAGCTTGTAGATAGACCTGAAATATTAAGAAACAACACTGAAACCAGGTCAATGACAAGAGGGCCCATACATGGATCATTCATATGAACTTTAAACAGTCGATGAGGAGATTTTACTTTAAGAACTAGAACTGTTTTGACACAAAAACATTAGTCTCTCCAACGGGGCTATAACTCCAGCAAAAATCAACCCTCCTAAAATCCTTGTCAATATGCACAACTATGCTTGGTAGAAACTATCCATGTGAAGTTTCATTGAAATTGGACCAGTGGTTAAGGACAAGTGCATGCGACGCCCATCCAGCACAAAATCAATACATAAATGTAGGAGACATAAATAGTTGACAACACATAAAGGACAAACAACAACAGAAATTATGGAGATCAATGTTGGTCAATCAAGCTAAAAACTGATAATGAATTGCATACATGAGAAGTTAAGTATTGTCTGACATTTAATTTAATGGGCATGCCTTTCTTAATCTACTGATAAGGGATATAAATAGACCTTAAAATAACTGTAAAGCTATATATCTTGTACTTCAGTCTGGCATTCATGATCCAAAACTCACTTCAAAGTCTATATATGTTATATGTTATTTGTTATAAACTATAAGACCCATAATTCACAGTGCAATGTCTTATCTTACAAGTAGGATTTCATAATAATGAAGAGTAAAATCTCAATAATAAGACCACCAATGCAACCACTGAAACCAGTCTTCTTATTGAATCAGTCTTAATATCGAGGTTTAATAAGTGGAAATTCAGTAAAATCGGACATGAAAAGTGCCTTATTGATTTTGAACCTGTCTAATTATTGAAGTAGCCCCAGGGGTTACCCTACACCTGTATGTTCTGAAAATGGACCAAGTGCCAAAAACAAAAGGACCTATTACCATTATTGTATGATAAATCACGTTACATTTTTTACATGGACATATTTGAAGCTCAACCATCAGTCATTTACTTCTTTTTCAACATCACAAGAGTATTAATATTATGTACAACACTATACAGAGTAAAATGTTGCTTGGCATACAATAAGGATGACCTTGTTTTTAGCTTCTCATCATTGAAAATTCCAAATTCACAACTGTGTCCTTTTCCAAAAAGAGTTAGGAAACCCCCTGGCCCTATGTGAGGTTTTACTGTATAGATCATAAGGGGGGGCAGACCCGGCGTACGCCCCCCTAAAATCGCCAACGTAAAGTCAATTCATTTGTTGTATCACACTAAATTACATATTTAAAGTCATTTTTGTACTGCTTTCTGCGCGCACAGCCCGCAATTAACATTTTCCACTAACCACAGACACTTCGATAGACTCTCTGCCGCCCCGTTATTCAGGTCGAACTTTGCAATTCTGATGTATCGCTTTTTTTGCACATTGATACTCTTTTTGCTGCATTTTATGACAACAAAGATGGATGCGCCAGCTCCAAAACGAGCGAAAATGCAGAAGACTTAAATCGAGGACCTACAGGGTGATTCGCCCCCCTGGACCCCCTAGCAGGGCTTTGCCCTGCACCCACCAGGGGCCCTTGCCGCCTCCTGGACCCCCAGCTCATTTTTCATTTCACGCCCCCCCCCCCCCCTAACACTAAATCCTGGATCCGCCCATGTAGATCGACGTGACAGCAACACTGTTTAGTGCGCACAAATGACTAGAGCATGATTAAAACAATCAGATCAAAGTCTATATTTGGCAATTTCCACTTGTTTATGTGGAACACATGCAAACTATCCACTTAACATCATTAAACATGGTACAAATATCACAAAAATGGACAGCTGTTTTATGTGAGAAATAGGAAAGAATTAAGTTACATACAAAAGCATAACAATTGTAAAAACCCGAATTTATCACAAAACATGAGACATTGAATAATATGTCATTCTGCAAAAATGTTACAGGAAAATTTTGTAACATTTTCCTGCAATAAGATTCAAACAGGATAAAAAATGTGACGTAATTTTATACAACAAAAAGTCAATTATGCAGTATTTCCTCCAAGCAAATGCATTAACAATTGTTGTACAGATCTTATGATTACAAGTTAATTGTATAATCATACCACTTACAATAACATACAAAACATTTCAATTGTAACAACGTTATTGACAAATACGGTCTATAAAAACAAGCAATGTGTACACACTAACAGTGTCACCTCGACACAGTGGTCTTTTCAAAACAATAATTCTTTTACAGTATTTTCAACATTCCCACAGTTTAACAAAACATACTTATGTAAGATGTATGCCCTCTAGCAAACAATTGATAACTTCACAGTAAACAGCACTGTAAAATTGACAGCAAAACCAAAAGTCTCCATCTGGTGGTTTAAAGGCCTAACAACATTTTAACATTTCCCATAGCAAAGCACTTAAAGCTAATCTAATTCTATAAAAATGATTAAGTTGATTACACTCGAAGAATGAAATACGTTACAAACAACCGTCAAACTTTGCTTCTCTAAAGGTCTCAATATTGCTCTCTTACCATTTTCAGGAGAGGCTCCAGGGTACTGTGTTTATTGATAAAACAGTACGCAGGACTCAAGTTCTGATCAGACCACTAAGAAAAGTACAAGATATGTGAGCAACGTACAATCAGTGATGCGATTGAACTACATGTACAAGTACACTACTATCAATTAGATCAATGTGGTCTTGACTTCATATAATCTAGTATCAAAGTCAATGCTTTTTCTAACTTGGTACAAACATAGAACAGCACCCAGATTAATATGTTAAAACATGGAGAAATATATCATTTGCTTGGACATTTAATTTACTCAACGTTCCGACACAATCAACCTTGATGTACAAATGCCATATTTAAAGGTCAAAGGTAACTAATTTACCTGCCATCTTCACCAACATATCGGAGGATATTTCCAGGTTTGATATCACGATGCACTATACCTTTGTCTTTCATGTACTTCGTGCCAGCAGCTGTTGAATAAATAATGATATACTATACAGGGCTCGACACTAACACTGGTCCAAGACCAATGAAAATCTAGAAGGATCAGTGAAAATTCTGGAGGTCCAGTAACTGTCCTATTTTGAAATTGGGCGCTTTTGCCCTGTTGGACCAGTGACCTAAATAGTCAGTGTCTAGGCCTGCTATACAGTATATGTCAGATTAAGTGTTATGTGTTGTATGATTGCACAATCTCATTAAAATCAGACCTTAATATGTGCTCCATTCCTTTACCCTCTTAAAGATCTGACTACTCTCCATAAGGTGCCATGTTCAAATGACCTCGGGTGCACAATGACGTCACATAACCTCAACAGTCTTTCATCGCACTTACAGATTTGTGAAAGAAGCACTTTGATTATTTGACCTAGTTATTCACCCCACATGACCCAACTTCAAACTTGACCTAGATTTCATTGAGATACAACTACTGACCAAGTTTGGTGACGATCAAAGCAAAATGCTAGAGGGAAAGTGCTAGAGTGTTATCGGTGAAATAGCTAACAGACGACGGACAATAAAAATTACAAAAGCTCACCTTGCCACTTTATGGCAGGCGAGCTAAAAAGAACATGGTGGCTTTAGGTCAATTGTCTGAGTTATTTGTTTAACCTATAGACTGTAAGAACTATCCCCAACATAATCATGTCTATAGATGTAAAACGAGCCTTGCACCTGGCAGTCATGTTTTTAATGAACCAACATAGCTAGAAGGAATATGGAAGTGTGTCATCCAAGGTACATTCTTTAGCAATTACTTCGAATCGGCCAACCAAATTCCGACACGAAGATTTCCCAAGATTTTCTAGTCAGCCCCCTCTGGCAGCTATGTGTCTTAGTGAATCAATATGGCTTGAAGACGTTTGGATTTATAAGATTTACCCCAAAACATTCCTCGGAAATTGTTTTCAAAGCAGCTAGCAGTATCAGAACAAATTCATTATTATCATTATACTTACTGACATGGTCAAACACAATGAGAAATTCTTCCTCTGGTAGACCGTAAGCCATTTTGGGATCTTCTAACATATTGAACAATGAACCATGTTCAGTTAGCTGCATTATAATCACTTTGTTGTGGGTCGTTTGCTGCAAAAACACACCAAATAAACTAAATTACCAACAGGGAATGCACAACACAATCAAAGCACTAAATGTGACCCATTTACACTGTAAATGATTTACAGAATGACATTGTTATTTCCAAGCTAAGCGTTTTTGCTGTATAAATATTAAGATTCTGGTTATATTAAAATGGTGTAGGAATGACACATCAGTCCCCTTACCATGACTTTAAACTTTGACCTAGTGACTTCAAAATGAAAACAAGGGTTTCATGTATGAGTCATGATCATTCATCCTATCGCATTTGATAATTTTTTAATTCTAACCCTTCTTGAGTAAACTATCAGAAGTAATGTTTGAACTGGAGATCAAAATAACCTCAACCTTTATCACAGTCACCCTTAAAATCAACACAGACAATCTATATGTGATTCATCTACTAAAGCCTAGGTCCCACTAAGGAATTCCACATCGGCGATTTTCTCTCGATTTCTTCCGATACCACCCGATTTATCACAATTCCTCACGATATTACAAACTGTCTCATGACTTCCCCGAGGCTTCCCATAGACCAGGAAAGAACTGTTCCCGATGTCCTAGCTGATAGCTCAATAATTTCAATCAGGAGTACATCGGCGAGGCAAAAAAATGCTCAGTGGGACCTAGGCTTTACATAATTATAAACTGTGTCCTGTCAACTCATCATAAAACAATTTATTACATGAGTGGACAGGAATATACAAGTATACTTCATGCAACTTCACTGCCATACAAATGTCAGGGGCATATAAACTGTACAGAACAATTCTTACACCAACAGAACATTTTATAATCTAGGTACGACCTACCTCGTCCTCAATAGCCAGTAAAGGTACTATATTTTTATGAGACAATTTTTTCATCACTTCAAACTCTCTCATCTGTACCACTGGCGGTCTCATGTTACCAGCATGGCTGAACACTTTAACAGCTACTTCTTCACCTGTACTCTGTAAACATACACATTTATAACATTTGACTTCGAGCCAGGGTCTGAATTTGGTACTTGCTACAAAAAATTGATGAAAATTATTTCTTATTTGCTTTTTAAAGAAACATGCCATCCAACTACAAAAACAAGAGTGGCCCTTGTTATGTCCTTAATTTAATCACTCATCTAGGCTACTTAAAAAGGGAATCTGACGGCATAGTGCACTACCTCAGTACCTGATACATTAATCAGATAATATTGTGTTAAAGTGCCAGTTAATAATTATAATAATTATCATACTGATAAGTACAGATACAGTGAGGGCGATAGCATCTAGGCGTTGACTGAGCAACAACTTGTTCCAAGAATCATCTAACTATATAATTACAGGGGAACAATTCATACCTTATTTCGGCCCTTGTAGACCATGCTGGTAGCACCTTGCCCTAAGGGCTTATTGATATCCCACAAATAGCTCAGGGAACCTCGCAAACTCATAGTTGCCAGGTAGACGCATCAGCTTGATAACTGAACCATTCAACATATTTAACATTGTTGCATCGTCTGAAATAGAAAACAATGCAACTTATACTAAAATGGGTAATAAAACTTCATGACCTATAGGCTAAGAAAAGTTCTGCCTACTTTATAAAACTAAAATAAATGTAACAAAGTGCCAATTATCCTGGCCATCATGCCTGTTTCTTGTCATACCTACAATTTTTTAAGCCTTATTAAAGGTACATTTTGTACTTTACTAATACTACGTACCTACACCAGATCTATATTCTGGATATCGACATTCAGGATAAAACCCATTGCATTCTATTCCTTCCTACTGCTTCTGAAGCTTGGCAACGATGGCGAGAAAATATACAGATCTTTCAAGTTAAACATATTTATGAATAAAGAATGTCAGCGGGGTGGTAAAATAGTGCAGTCATTGTTTTCTAGTACAAAAAATGTTAGACTTTTCACATATTCTTATCTTTTAGCAGCAATAATTGCGAATATTGTACCCGATAGCTCTATGCGCTATATATGTATCAACATCCCTCCGACCACATCGCACAAAAATCTGGAATTCCGGAAAGCGGGTTTTAACCTGTAATTTGTCAATAACTGAATAAGGTCAATACCTTGGGCTCTTTAATATGGTGCAACAGACTGCTTCAGTAGTGCTTTGGAGCGCTCGCTAGTTGAATAGGCCTACATTTGTATCACTTTAGTGCTAATTTAGAAGAAGCAAGCTGTTTCCTAGTCCTAGCATAGCGCTACTGATACACTGCTTAAGTTAGGCAATGGCCTCCTTGAAATAACAAGTGAAAAACTATAACCTACTGTAGGCCTAAGAGTAAGACGAAATTGCCCTAATTTGATCTAATGTAGAAATTTGTTTTGGCCTGCAAGAGCAACAAGCACTGTGGCAAGTCTAAACGTTATTTAAAACGAAAGTAGCTTAGTAGGTCAACTGGAGTAAACAGGTAAACACTTGAGAAAACACACTCTATTTTAAATTGTAAACTAAAGGACAGCGTCCGACTAGCTTATGCGATTTGTAACAGACTAGTTGTTTACAACTTGCTAAGAGAACCATAAAATGCGTACTAAAGTTTGCATACGTACTAAGTTGCATCGTATTACATGTTATTTGCTATTTCGGTAAAAGTAGAACTCTAGGTTAGTTTCGCCAGTCCACCATCTTTGGTATAGACGAAAAAGCGCGCGAATACGTCAGCTGGTTGTCTAGGGTCTTGAACTAGAAATCATGTGCATGCACGCATAATAACGTGATTAAACATCAACGTTATAATTTATAATTAAAACACCAGCTAACACTTTCAAAGCTGACATACATTGTTAACTAACTAGTTAGGGAGTTAAGTCAGAGTCGTCGGATGATAATCTCAAGGGTACTGTTTTATCAAAGCACTTACGGAAATCGTAAACTTACGATCAAATTTAAATTCTTTATAATTCTTTTACAACTATTAGGTTTGGTAAATGGAGCTGTATTACAAGTAATAATTCAAATAATAAACTCCAACAAACCATATCAGTCCCCAATGTGCAGTCGGTAAAGAATTATTAAGAATTAAAATTTGGACGTAAGTTTACGATTTCCGTAAGTGCTTTGATAAAACAGTATCAAGATGTCTACAGATCTTCTAGTTCTACTTTGTTACTCGTCAAAATTCACTTCGTAGACATAATAACGAGGGAAAAGAGGTGCAACTACTGCCTCAGGTGCAACAATAAAAGTAACTTTTTGAACTGTGAACTTAAAACAAACGCCTTAACATGTTTATACACTGTACAATTCTTCAAACAATTACATCTTCATGATTGGCTGAACGGCCTGTTTAAAGCTGTTCAGGCTATCCAGGTTGATGACCCTTGTAGGGATGACAGTTCTAGGAAAGAACGAATGTTGGTATACTGTTAATCTGCAGTGGTATGTCACAAATCTAACTGATTCTGTGTATCTTGACGAGCGTAAAGGTAGATATAATGTTGGGACTGCCACTAGGTTGTTAACAATTTTGTACATTAGAATTACGTCTGATGTTGAGCGACGCTGTTCCAGTGATGGCCATTGTAATTTCTGTAACATTGATGTAACACTGTCAGGTTTGTTGTGGTTGAAATCTTGCAGCATTTCTCTGAATTTGCTCAATTTGTTTGATCTGTGTTACTTGTTAAGGATTCCATATTGTTGAACTATATATATAATTGGTATGCTCTTTCCTTGACGACGTTAGGGCAATTAATGTCTGAGGTTACGTTTGATGAATCCCAGGGCACTTGAAGCTTTACTATAGTTATACTGTCAATGTGTAAGTTGTACTTCATATTATCGGTCAGTTCGACTCCGAGGTATGGATGGTGTTTAACCACTTGGACAGTTTGATCTTTCATCTTGTATTCAAATTCTGGTTTCTTCTTTTTTGTTGTTATGTTCATTACAGCACATTTATCGACATTGAACTCCATTTGCCAAGTGTCACTCCAGTTAACCAGTTTATTAAGATCATCTTGTTAATGTAGAATGTTGTGAACTTCATTTGTTATTATTGGGCGGTAGACTACGCAGTCACTCGCAAAGAGTCTTATCGTCGAGTTTATTCCAGATGCAATATCATTAATGAACAATAGAAATAATGTAGGTCCAAGAACTGTACCCTGGGGTACTCCAGACGTGACTACTGATGCCGCAGAAGATTCACCATCTACAATGACCTGTTGTACTTACGAACACTAAGGAAGTTGTTTATCCAACTATTGGTGTCTCCTCTTATTCCATAATAGGACATGTATCTTTTTTGACAGACGTTGATGTGAAACTTTATCAAATGCCTTTGAAAAGTCAAGAATGGCCATATCAACCTGATGACCCTCGTTCATACTCCTGGTGATGTCGTCAGTTGTGAGTAGTAGTTGTGATTCACAGGAGCGGTGAGCTCTGAAACCATGTTGGTTTTCATGTAAGATGGAGTTGCTATCGAGGTGGTCCATAATTTGTGATACTACGATGTGTTCAAGCATTTTGGATGCCACGGCTGTGAGGCTAACTGGTCGATAGTTGGATGGTTTTGACCGGTACCCTTTTTGAATATAGGAACGATGTTAGCGTTCTTCCAATCTGGGGGTATTTCTGATGTATCTAACGATTGTTGGAAGATGCTTCGCAATATTGGTGCTATTTCGTTGACGGTTTCTTTTAACACAAGGATTGGCATCTTGTCTGGTCCAGTTGCTTTTGCTGGGTTCAGTCTTTGTATGTATTTGATAACTCCGTTTAGAGTCACATGGATCTTAAGCATTGACTTATGAGGTGACTGTCCTTTGTCCGGAATGTTATCCAAGTTTTCCTTAGTAAAAACGCTGCAAAATTGGTTGTTTAACATTTCCGCCTTGTCCTTTGCGCTTTCAGCAATATTTCCGTTACTTTTTAAGGTACCAATGCTAACAGTGTCTTGTTTACGTGATTTAATGTACTTCCAGAACGATTTTGATGTTTTATCACTGTCTGGATTAAGTAGGTTGTTCAGATATTTGTAGTAAGAAGTATGAAGCTCATTTCTGACATCTTTTCGGTACTTCTGGAAAGATTCACGGTCCTTAGGATCCTTGGTCTTCCTTGACTTGTTACATAATCGTTGCTTTTTCCGTATCATTCTTTTTATTCTCTTATTCATCCACGGAATATCAGGGTTTCCTTTCACTCTCTTTTGTGGAATGTGTTTGTCCATTGTTTTAAATAATGTTTGTTTAAACAATTTCCAGTTACTGTCGACTGTATTTTCTAATTCTTATAGATCATCATCATATTTCTAAATACATGTGTTTGGATCTTTGATAATAATAAAGACTTTATCTTAAGAGGAAACTCATTTGACAATAAACAACAATCTTCCATAAGATCATCAACAATGAACTAGAAAAATAACTACGCATAAAGAATTTGATACGTTGGCCCCTATGATGCATTAACGAAAACAGCCCCTATATGTTGAACTATATTTTTCGTTTAACTTATTTTTGGTCAAAAATGCAAACTTACATAATTATATTGAAATAACATAAAGAGATACAAATAACATGCACATTCAAAAATACGAAATTTTTTGCATTCCAAGCTTTAGGTTATCTAATGTCAAACTTTTTTGGTAAAATGATCTATGTAAAGATCTGAGTTGGAACCCCCATGAAAAAAGAAAACAAGGCAGAAACACCTGGCGCCGAGACATTGAGAGGGATACGACAAAAATGGGACTCACATGGGCACAGATTGAAAGAACAGCTTAATACAGAGCACTCTGTAGGACCATCGTTGGCGGACCATACCCCGGGAGGGGTGGTGGGCCGAAGTAAATAAGTAAGTAAACCGTTAACATAACGACATTGTACATAGAGATTGTCTCGTCTATGTACATTATCTCAAAGTTACTCGAATGTCATTCTTTATCACCAAGCCCAAATCTCCCGAAAAATCCCAATCTGGGATAAATCTCATCTAAAATATCGCCCTGTGTCCTTGAGTTAATTTCCATGGGAGGCTGGACTCAAATTTGGAATCACAAAACAGAAACATTGTTCTGAGTTGATTTAAGGTAATTTCATGAGCTCGAACTTCTGACTTCTTTCAAAATCAGACTCTTGTTTGAGTAATATCTCAATTTAAGCTGAGCTTTCTACTTGAGATGCGTCGGGAGATCGGGCCAAATCTTAATTTCGTCGATGGAACACATTTCGGACCTCACCGGTAGTAAACTTAGAGAACGTAATGTCGACATCACCGTGCGCGGCATTGAGCAAATATTGAACTACGAAGAATGGCATAAAAAGTCTCGTGGAAGCTTTGTAGCAGCATGCGACCAATGTAGGCGGTTGTAAATTCAATGGCCATAATTCAATATATTAAATCACAAAGCGTCTCATTTTCGACATCTGCTTTGATTACTAGCATCGGCTGGTGACGCTTTCATGCAATTATTGACTATGTGATTTTCCGTGTCTTTCGTGTCCTGCTTTTCTATTGAGTAATGCACTCCCTGTCCGATTTGTTAATATATTTTAGAATACAAAAATGTATTCGAAAGACACAAATTGGAGAAATATGATGCTGAAATCAATGCGCGGCACCTGACGAGGACAATTAAGGTTGAATTGCTGTTTGTATTCTTGGTAATCCATAAACAGCAACGGTGTGGTTTATACGTATCACATGCGCATTGTTTGTTTTGTTTCGATTATTTGAAACCACACAACCCACGAACAAATAACACAGTCGGAACCGGAGAATAATTCGAAAATACAAGATGCTTTGTGTGCACAGCAGATGTCACTAACTCAAATACAGCTGCGAATTATGAAAGGTACTTAATACAAAAAAATGGAACCTATTTCATATTTCAAAACTACCCTAGAAAGTTATATTCGGCATATACAATGTATTCAAGCCAATGACGGAATGCCATCAGAATTGCTAGACGCATCAATATGATCGGTACGCAGCTGACTATTTTCAAAGGCGATCGGGGTATATATACATATACCATGTTTTTCACTGAACTGCAGTTTTATATAGCCAATGTTACATTGTTAGGGCGATTTGTATTTCAAGATGACGGGGCCTTGCATCATCATTAAGTTGCATTTAGAACGAGTCCCTAAGAATTGCAAGCAATACAGAAGTCCCCTACCGGTGTGAAAGTCTTGTCTTTTGAATTATGTTTCTGTTACCATAGCAACCACATTTTTGTCAGAATCAATATATATTTATATGGTCATCATCTCCTTATTGTCACCTACCCACATACCAAGTTTCATAAACATAGCTTGGAAACTGTTTTAGTTATGTCAGGATCCAGATTTTGGACATATTCCCATAGGAAAAATATTTTTAGACGTGCATCATCCCCTTATTGCCCCCTATCTACATACCAAGTTTCATGAACCGAGCTCGGAAACTGTTAGAGTTTGTCAGGATCCAGATTTTTAGACGGACAGACAGACGGACGGACGTTCTCATTGACTTGATATTGTTGGGTTGTTTGTTCATCCTTTTGTTTGTTAAACCCTATAAGCAACATTTTGCATCCCGTAAACAACGGAATTAATAGAATCTAAATATAGCCTATTGTTCCACACCCCACAACGTCAAGTGGGTGCGTACGGACAGACAGACAGACTGATTGACGGACTAAGGGCAAATCTATAGTCCCCTTCGGTTGAAAACCATTTTGGGACTTAGAAACCTTTTGAGTATAGCCAGAACAAGGTTGCCTATATTCTTGGTATCTCATATCGGGTTCTGTGCGTAGTGTAATCTACGTAATCAAAACTAATAACGTTATATTTTATCGCTTTATCAGTTAAGTACTGTACAGTTATAAATATAGTCAGGTGATCTCAGTGCTACACGAATTTACCATGCTCCAAACATTACATGACATTTTGCAAATATGTCATTGGCCACACTTTTTGTCGTTCAAAATGTCATTATTAAGAACACCGAGTTGTTTACTTTATACGTTTCTTAATCCAGTAAGACACATGGCCAATGAGGAGGCTTGTGTCAACGGTTTTCGCGTGAGTACCTGTTTATCAAGTGGCTCTGAGGTGCCCCTTGCTAAAAAAACCTTTGGTATAAAAGAAGCTACCAAGGCGACATGGTTCATTGTGATGTCCCACGGAAAGACTGCATGCAAAAAAGCGATATCATATTAGAAGAGCAATGGTTCATCATGGTGTCTTACGATGTTCGTATATATGAGATGGCGTCTTCACACCGTACAACCCGCTGTGTGTAAGGCAGTTATGTATGTTGAAGGCAGAGACACACGCGTTTTACGCCACTACAGTGGGGTAAGTATTTGTTATTTTATAGTGTTTTGCGTTGCTTTTGAAAGTGATCACTTACATATATCGTTCAAGCGGTGAATGAACAATAAGGATATACAATTTATGTTCCCACAAATGCCATATTATTCGAGTAAACAGGGTTTAGGTACGCGATGTTTGCCAAAAGTTCGAAACTTTCGCCTTTGACATTAAATTCTTAACTTAATTCGTGGTTTGGAACAATTATAAAATATTGAATACAAACTTGCGTGTGTCTCTGCCTTCAACATACAGAACTGCCTTACACACAGCGGGTTGTACGGTGTGGTCTTACGCTGAGCCCATCACAAATGTTGTGAAATAATGACGCATTAAAATTGTATTTTCTTCTGAGTATGTTGTTGTACGTACACGGTACTGACTAATTGAATAATCAGATGCGAATATGCATAGCCATGTAGTTGAATTTAAACTCACTAAATTGACATTCTTACAATTAGGCTGAATAATTACGTACATGTAGTATAGGAAACACGTACATCGAAACATCACTTGTATACCACTTCACTACTAAGACCAATTCAAGTTCATGATTAACGTTATGAGTATTATAATTCATCAGCAATGTTCAGAGTGAAGCAATACCACCTGACTTTGGCATCACTAAAGGCTACACACCCAAGACAAAATTTGTCAACATTGGAAAACAAAAATAGACGTATTTTATTTCTATGCCGATTTGTATTAGACATACACCAGTCTAAGGACAAAAATGTAAGTTTTCCACGAAATTTAGGATCCCCATCAGCAGCAGGGCAGTTTTTTTCAGCATCCTGTACGGACGGCTTGAAACCGTAGTCCCATCACATACAATCACTACACGTGTGCCAATAGACCAAAGTAATAACGTTATGTTTCATAGAAAACGACGAATAAATAAAATACTTACGGTTATTTGTTTACGAAGCAAAGCAATCACTGCCTTGGATTTGTAGCCTTCAGTGATGTGAAAGTCACTAGGTATTGCTACTGAATATTACTTGCTACACTGAATAATAAGACCAACTAAATTTTAAGAAGGCCAATTTCTAAAGTGTTCTCAGGGTGGTCTTATCATCGAGGGTATACTGTATATAACAACCAACATGACAAACAGAAAACCTTTATGTAGTCCTGTCAATAAGCTGACAATATCATTTGAATTAAATACAAAATACCAATTCAGTCTGAAGCCTTTGATAAATACTAAATAGGCACTTACATGCACGTACTATTAAATAAACAGATAAGATAAATAAGATACGCAGTAAATAAATCATTACGCAATAGTACAATGGTAGGTGTCGAATATCATAACAATTATTAGCTTCCACTAAAGCTCTATTCGTCGTTGATGCAAGCAAATATAAATGTCACTGAATAAAAGCGTTTGGCTAAAATTGTTTATTTGTTCTTTTTATAAACGCTAAATGCATTGTAATTTGTTATGGACAATTGTTCGTGTATGGCTTTGAATAAACTCACTCATGCAATTCTCAAAGTGCCTATAGGGTATTATTCCCTTTAGCTTGTAAAACTGATAGTATATCGCGTACATATTTGTCTAATAAATGTTGCAAATTATCAATATAATTATTCGAAATGTCTGTCTATTTAAAGGTTAAACAATCCTACCTAATTTAATATTTTATTTGAAAAACTGCAAATGAGATGCAAATGAGATGCACCCATTCAGCTTTCCTACTAGTATTAAAGTTATTTTTAGGACAAGCACATTCGCAATTAACATCCGGGTCTGCAAATATCAGTTGAGAGCGTACGAAAAGAATATTTAGAAAAGAAATAACGTTAAAAAATAGCAACTTTATTGATAGAAATGTGTATGAAAACTTTATTATTGCAAAATACACTTACTTTTAAACTATTTTGCAATTTTGCGCTTGTCCGTTCTTTGTCAGATTTTATTATCGTATTTTACTTCCTCGTGAGATATATGGGTTTTTTTAGAGACTACTTTCGCTTTCGGAGAAGAGAATAATTAAACTAGAGTTACCCCCTCATTAACAGTACTTTTGTTTGAAAAGTGGCTTGGTTGACCGTTTGGTGGGCTTCATTGGTGACCTTCCTAGCTCAATGGTTAGCGCGCTTGTCGTCTAATCTGGCGACCCGGTTCAAATCAGCATAAAGCTGACTGGCAAATAAAGGCTATGCTCGGCATTATATGTGATGCGCATTCTTGTAAATTATATCGTTGATACAAATTTTATCAATAAAAGTTTCATAATATGTGATCTTACAAAAACATTCGAAACACTTAATGGTCAAGCACTCATTTACACTTTTTAAAAAATATTTTAGGTGTGAAGCTTTCGACTCAAAACAATTTCATTTATGGTGAACTCGGTCGTACACCTTTAAAAACAATGAGAATGGTAAATATAATACGTTTTTGGTTGAAAATCACATGTCTATGCAATGATGAAAGAAAATATATAAAACTAATCTACAAAATGACGTTAAATGATAATGAACTATTACCAAACAAAATCAACTGGACACATAAAGTTAAACAATTATTGGAAAATTTGGGGTTCAATGAGGTATGGCTGTTCCAAGGAGTGAATAATGTAAAAGCTTTTATGCAAATTTATAAACAAAGACTTAATGACGTATTTATTCAAGAATGGAATAGTCAACTTAATAATTCGACAAGAGCTAGTTCATATATCTTATTTTCAGAATTTGGTTTTAAGCAATATTTAGATTTCGTAACAATTCGTAAGTTTAGAACAGCTTTATCACGATTACGTGTATCCTCTCACAGGTTAGAAATTGAGACAAAAAATCCCAAGACACGAACGTAAATGTCAATTATGCAATATTTTAGAGGACGAATTCCATTTTATTCTAGAATGTCCTTTATATCATGATCTGAGAAAAAACCTAATTAAACGCTATTTCTGGCAAAGACCGAACATCCCGAAATTTATTGAATTAATCTCGTCCACAAATGAATTTACGGTTAGGAAATTAGCTATCTATATATTTAAAAGCTTCGAAAGACGAGATAGATTGCACTATTTTTAATTAACCTTTCTCCAAACATATACTGTCAATTGCAAAATAAAAATTTATTCTATGTCTCTATCCTTGTTATACCATGTAATTATTATCTTATTGATTATTATGCTGACCGGAACGTATCAATCATGTTTATTATTATACCTTGTAGTATGGTGCGGGAGTGTTTACCGGATACCCACTAATCTCCGTTGGTACGGTCGTGCTTTTCCGACATTAAATTGTATAGCTATTTTAAACTGTTAAAACAACAAGATACAACGGAAAACATGTAGCTTTTGTGGGTCCCCTGTAAATAATCTCTCGCAATACAATATCATTTGTATTTTGTACATACATTATGCAATGCTTTATAACTTGTTCGTAACGATTAATTAATTTGTTTGTATTTATATACCTATGTGATTCATGGGCCAATGGCCTAAAATCTTGAAAATAAACTGTATTATATATAGTGCGCCCATGATAACATGAAAGGCGGGAAATTTTGGTATAATCCATTAAAGTGGATTAATCAGGTGTGAATGATTTATCCGTTATGTTTTTAGAACAAAACTGACCTTATCTGTTTTCTTTAATAATGTGGTAAACCAAATTTCCAATAGTTGACAAACCCGATTCATGTTTGTAAACATCACGTTATCCTGGGCGCACTATATAAAACTGTATTAAAATCATTGTTTATACAAATAACGTTTGGATTATTTGAGCAGAAAATCATCAACTGAGTAAGAAAAGTTTATAAGCGGAAATTATTTGAGTGTGTTTTACATGTATTTTGATAGCTATCTAGAGTTATCCAGAGTTGCCGGGTTTTTATCGTACAGTAGTTACTAATTGATTTTTGTTAAATTATGATTCTATATATATTATCTGAGCGACCGGGATATTTTTACCAGGTTCAAATAAGGAAATGAGTGCTTAATGTTTATATATTATGTACATTTGTATAATTGATTAAACATGTTGGTATGTTGTGAATAACTTCCATTTTAGATAAAGCGAATCAATCTAACGCCAAGTCATCGACCATTCCATTTATCTACATGTGTTACCACTGCGGTATACCGTACACCGGATATTGCTAGTAACGTGAGTAACATTATCCATTTTCGCGACCTTCAAGAGTACACCAGGGTAGTTCAGAGACGCCGTTTTGTCTTTTTGTGTGTGTTTAATGTAAATTTTATACAAAAGTATCTACTTCGATGTTTCCATAGCCCCTGAAAGCCGACAAACGACCAGGAATTACTTAAAAGGGTAATTAAAAGACCAAACTCGTATTGTTACGTAAAAAAATCCGCTCGGTCTGTCAAATAAAGATGTTTTTTTATACATTTGTATTATATGCTACACTACACAACTTGAATCGAGCAAAATGACATTGTGGTTACAGTCGGTTGTGTGTTGGGCATTGTGCCTTGTATGTTTTATGTTATATGTGCTCGACTGGTCAAGTTGAGTGCCGCAGTGCCTTCCCAGTCCGACTTAATATTATCTTTTTACATGTCAGTTAATCAAGATGATGATAATACATGGAATAATATAAGCATATACAATATAAATACTGAATGAAACACATCAAAAATACATAACAATAAATATGTAAGCCCTTTCTCATATAATCGTGACTATCGAAACATTATTTTTATAGTACATCAAATGTGCAATCTTAAAAGGCGGCTGTTTAACACTTGTATACATCATATAAGATTATGTTAAATACTTTGCCAGTTGGTCATTTTTTGGCCGATGATATTCAAATACATCTAGTATCAATAACTAGGAATAACCAGTAAAATTTTAATACTAAATACCAATTTGCAATCACTTCCCAGTCACCTTTCAAACATTACGGAGCCGCCTTTTTATCTATCTTCCATTCATGTCAGGGGACGTAGACACTTAAAAATCAAGAGAAAGAAGTGTGATACAAGGAATCCACGTGCGTTACCCTTGCTCTTTTCGAATAGTCATTGGTTCTTTAACGTGCTCAGTGTATAGCACCGTTACACGCGAGACTATCTCTGGGTTTCCAACTAGTTTCGTCTCTAGTTAGGTGGTAAACACTGAAAAGCGTTTCATAAATGACAAAGTGCGCCGACCGAGATTCGAATCAGGGACCTCTCGATCAGTAGTTTAGAGCGTTATCCACTCGACCATCGTGCCTTTGTTGTCAAAAGTCGTACAGTGGAGTAGACAACGCATAGTTTTGCGAATCTTGATTCATACCAAATATATGTTTATCAGTTTTTATGGTATTTCAATTGCTTAGCATATTTTGATCACACCCTCGACAATGCTAGTTCAATGCAAATACGTGTGTTGAAAAGGTTTGAAAAATAACATAAACCGAACTGATTAATGCATAATGCTTGTAATTCTAAAGAACACGTGATAAAGATTTGAAACATTACAATAAATAGGGTTTTCATGTTCTGTTTGGACCAAAACAAAAGAATACTGTGGTTCTAGTAATCTATGTTTAACCCCTACCCTAAACATCGTATTTGCATTTAACTAGATATCACCCTGGATTGTTCATTTTCCAACTAAAATCAATAAAATAATTCTAGAAACTATTTGAAATGTTTTCCTTTCTACCTACTTATCCAAATATTTTGACAGCATGTTACCAGAACCACAACATCATATTATTTTGACCTTAAATTGGCTTCTAAACTTTCCTGTCAAGTATTCCTAATGACGTAGAGTTTCTGAAGTAAAATATATATCTACGTTTTTAATGGTGTACGTGTCAAGTAAGTTTAAAGAAAGTTATCAATGTCCGAGGACTGCTTTCAGCAGTTCAGTCGTTCAGTCACCCTTTGACATGTTTACTTCCCCTGGTCATTGGGCTACCTATGGAAACCTAGGTTTGAGTCTCCCCGTGGAGACAATTTCTCTCCTGGTGGATGTGCAGCCAACACTGATCTGCGGTGCCCAGGACTATCGAACATGTTCAGACACAGTCCTTACAGGTACCAATTCACACATTGGTGAGAAATTAAGCAGTGGTCCAGACATGATAGAGACCGGAACCTCTCGACCTCCAAGCGCGTACCCTATCTATAGGCCACCGCTTCCCACAGTTAGCTTACAACAGATACATGTGTGTTATGTACAGGTATATTTAATAAAAAATAATTGCTTACGGTTAATATGTACTGTTATATTGACTGCTAATGGCAAGTGGTTGTATAATTGAAATAAGCCCAACACAGGCCTCACTGTAAACCAATGAATGGAACATTACAGTAATTAAATTCTCGTGCGGAAATGTGATCAGCTTGAACCATGAAACATGAAGCATTCCAGAGGCATGTAAACTTGGTTTTAATTAGTTTTAAATCATTCCACCTCATTTAAGACTTACAGTAGCAACCTGTTCCTGTGAGTCATAGGTAAACATCGGAAACAGGGCACACATTGATTGCTTTCTCTGCTTACAAATTTCAGGGGTTCCCCCAATTAAATACATGTTATTAGATACACTCTATATGTGCAGAATGCTGTCTTCTACTGGGTGAGCATTTTATCGCCAATAACATTAATACTTAAATGTGATATTCTTATATAAGTGCCTAGTACATTTTCGTCGAATGTAACTCTCAATTGAATTTCAATATAATGTTAGCACAATCATCTTAATAAAAAGACCACTTCAACATTTAACCAATACAACTAGACAAACAATTAAGTACTATTATCACTCATATCAATGGCAATGTGATATTGCTCAGCTAATTTGACCTGATCCTGACCTTTATGCATGAATATATTACAAGGTTATTGCGTTGAATATATAAATTTCCACATGCAAATCGTGCAAAATCGGTCCTTTATATTTGTGTTACACCACGAGCGTCTTCATGACAGTTCCCGCTTATGAAAACATCCAACTGGGGTTATAAATATAGACAATATCAGCTGTTGAATTATGCAAATAGAAGGTCGAGATTTGTGTCAAATTCGCAGGACTATAGCACAATCATAACCGCCACGACCGTACTCACAGCACTTTGATTACTAGTATACATATACTTATGTACTTCAGTTGTAATATTCCATTTGCAGAGCTCTGGGAAACTGTTGCTGTATATAGTCTATACCACGAAGTATTTCACATATAATTAACACTAATTTAATTAAGTTTGTATTTAAGGTCGAAAAACAACAACAAAACACCATAAAAGCCATAACCTTTAAATTATTTTCAATGTTTATGTTGCCATAGCAAACTACAAAAAGAACGGGTACTCTCTCACTCAGCTTTATAATAGACGCACATGTAGTTTCTTATCTCGTATGTCCAAATGAGACTTAAATTATGTCATTTATTGGTCAGTTAGTATACTATTTATGGAATATTAATATGCGTATATGTTTGCTTTAATACGCACATTCAGTACTTTGCAACAACCTGGTTTACCGAGTTTAGTAATTTGTTTATTTAGAAAAAGTTGTGCAAGAGTTCATTCATATGTCACCCAATATTCTAAATACACTACACTACGTAGTTCTAACATTCTGTACTTTATTTCGAACAATTATGCACTAATATAAATGGTAGAGTATACAGGTGAACCTGCGATAGTGAAACCGTGTAATGGACAACCACCTGTCAAGCAACCAATGTTATCAAAATTTCACTCGGTCATTTTTATATTTAAGTTATGTCTATAATTGGTGTGTGCCGCGAGGCAACATGTGTTGCGCAACATTGTCGAAATAACAATTACCTTTTACATTACACTTTTATATCAGTATACCGTTTGTCAGACAAAATAGACATATGACAGAGGTAAAGAAGCTTTAGGGTTTAATTAAACAGGATCTTTGCTAGTAAAAATCGTTAGACTCAAATATGTAGAAAATGTTTCTTACAATCGGATGCTATATAATATATATGTCATTTTCCGAAGTTTATATGTGTTTTACAAAAGTCAGCTCCGGTCGGAATCGGCCAAAGAAGCCTTTCATTGTCTGGTCTGTCTTTACCAGCTATATCATGGATAAGATCATGTTTAGCATTGAGAAATATGCACATTTCACATTCAGCCTTAGGGAACAAATGACAAGGCTTGGATTTAGCATCTATCAAGATCATTCTGGACAGAGTTCGTAAGGCTAGTAAGACAAATGCTGAACGGGATGCCTACGTAGCCTACCAATTAGCAGTTCTACACGTAGGAGGGTTCAACTGACTAAAGAACTCCAGAAGAATAACACCGATAGTAAAATAACTAGCAATGAGACATTAGTCCATTTTATGAGCCTAGGCGAAAATATGACGGCAAGGTCTTGGCTAAGAAACATCATATTGTGACGTTGGCGATTACCTATTGGACGGGATTTTGGGTATGCAATGGCAAATTATTGGTTAACAAATCCTGACAGCAAAGTTCTGAAGCAAAAAATAGCAGGAATTTGTCTGGAAGCCGCTATGACTGTGGTTCAGATATAATTGGTTACAAACTTGGAAACATACTTCCAAAACAGGATTCGAGCACATCCATTTGTTGTAAACCGTCAGTGCTCCAAGTCAACAAGTCTTCAACTATTACAAATTTCGTGAAGTCTGAATAGGCCAATGTATTTTGTTACCATTTACGCACTGTGCAATGTTTTCCTTTGCGTCAAAAATATAGGACCACAGTGTATACATTGGGTCGGCTGTTTTCCAGTGTTTACGATTGTTACAAATGTACAAGATACCTATACTGAAAAAATAAAGTTTAGCAAGGTTTTCACGATACTTATATTTAAATTGTATGGCGATGAATGCATGTTCAATTTGTTCCATCAAATATATTAAGTGTATAATATCGTTTTTGTACAAGTTAACTTTAGTTTTTATTTTTCTTCTTCCTTTTGACATTAGTACTCCTATATTATTTGTGTTATTACTAATATGAATTAAGCCTTATTTATCTTCATATCCTCATTTCTACCATGCTTTATTGATGGTTTATGTATATTTTGTTCATTGCATTATGTTTTATCTATTGATTATATATGTCCCGTGATTGGTGAAATAAAATATTCCATTCTACGTGATGTAATAAACATGTCAGCCATGCCTTAATTATCAAAAGATTACTAGTCTATTTGTGTTTTCGTGATTTTGAGAAGCCACGACGTCATTTATAAAGAAAACACGTGTAACACGTGCAGGAGGAAATCTGACCAGTGTAAAGGATGAAAACAAACACGATATTGTCAGTCTTATGCCACAACCAAATAAATCGGTGTTAAAATTGTAAAATATTCAACGGTTCGAGGTCCAAGAATGACAATGAACGACGTCAAATGGCTATTGAAATGTTAAATGATGTCACGAAGGCAAGATGCAAAGCAATACATTTTAATGACAATCATTTGATCCTTTGTCGCCTAAAGGCTAACTATTCGTAACAAGAGACGTCAAATTTGGGCCGTGTTCAGACAGACTAACAATAACTACGTCACGAAAAGAGCGTTGAATTGCAGTGACGTCAACACGTAACAGATTCATGTTAAGTCACCAGCTAGCTGTTCATGTCAGGAACGCAAACGACACTATTGTTTGTTAAAAGATCCACCAGAATAGACAATCCAACGCTATAATTTATGGACGCCATGCTGACGTTAGCATACCGTTGACACGACGTCATTGGTAGTGTTGGTTTGCCTCGGCAATTTTTACCGCATAACGACTCATAGGCAATAAAATTACCATCTCCGTATGGATTAAACAAACACACTAGAATTTTCGCCGATTTAACAAATTTTGGTCCTTCTCGGGATTAGAGGAGATGAGGAACAAAATGCCATCCAAGGTGCATGACCTTGAGCAAACATCAAACAAAACTGGTATAACATTCCCCTAGTCGTTGTTTTCAAGCTTCGTAAAAGCAAGAGACAAACATGTTCGATTGTAATGACTCCTTAAGGAGGGCATAATCGACATCACATTTCTTGTGATTTTTCTAATTTACCCCAATGTCCTTACAACTGACGAATTTCTGCCAGGATGAAAATTTCCTTCACTTAAATGGTTGACTTTCAAATGGAATGAAATGATCTTAAGATTGAAAAACTTTCCTTCTGTTAAATATCATGCAACTTCACGAAAACAAATGAAATAGTCCAACTTGCTTAACTTTTTTTATAAGTATATTTATAATGACGCATACAATTTTGATGAACTCTTAGCGGCCACAAAAACAATCTGTGCTGAAACAGCCAACTGCTTTAAGGGTAAGAGGTCAAATTCAAACAAACATCTACTGAAGTTGGCTGTTTGGGAAAGGTTTGACTGTAAACAGAAAAAAACATACACATTTGCTACTTTTATCTGACAGTAAATGTACATAAAACTATAGGGTTTCATCATCAGAAACTATTTTGGCAGCTTACCACGTTTTACACAATGAGGATAAAATTAATGATTGCGTACAGGAACGACGCAATAAATCCTCGTAACTGCGTAAGACATAAAATACCACATGTCATGCATAATATGCTTGGTTCTCTGAATACTAGTACAGTATAACCTCTGTAGAACAACACCCTTTGAGAGCTGCAAATAGCGATCGTCGTTTAGAAGTTGTTACTATACAGTGGTTAGAATCTTACTCAACTTTGGGAAATTTCGAAGTAGTTGTAGAGAGGTTGTTGCTCTTCAAAGGTCGCACTGGATAGGTTGTACTGTATATTGTAAAAACGTCTACATTGATACATCGATTGGTGGCTGATTTTATTTTACACAGAATGTTAGTCGTTTTTATCTGGTGAGGTATTTCGTCTATTTTAGGCATGGAAACCGAAATAGGATAAGATTATCCATATATCTTTTAAAGCTGTCCCGAAGATCTCCACTGAGTCTGATACTCTAGTATAGACTAAGACAAATAAAAGTATGAGGTGTAATGTAAAACAGTGACATTTTTATCGGCCTTCAAAAATCACGAGTCATTTACAGCGCGTAGGAATTTATTCGCACTAATATATTTACGCATCGAAAATAACTTTCAAAAAGCTCAGACCATACAAACAAATAAAAACTAATTAGATTCTTTTAAACAAATGTTCTTATAAATGTCTGAAAACTACGATATTGGTTGAGATTTGCTGGCACTTGTTTCTTGTTGGATGAATTGGTTGTGGAGAAATTACATGGTTACACTCGTAGTGATTTAAGAATTGGCATGTAATTCGAATACTACTTCAAATATTGTCCGACATTCGTATAAATTGGATATCTTGTTGAGGTTTCAAAGAATCTGGCTACGAAAAAACTTTCTTACAAGTATTTAAAAACTATTATAATACATGTACCAGCATAATGGTATCGCATTTTCTACGAAAAGCAAAACGTATCATATTCTAATTGTTTCAAGGGCAATAACCGTACTTCATGGTTGCTTCTGCTGATAAAGTTCCCGGAATTACCCACATCCGTCCACGTACTCAAACCCGCAAAACCACTGACACGGACATATTACAGGAAGTCCCCAATGATAATTGTTAAAGTATTAAACCACATAACGGATATTGATATTGTAGGAAACCAACAATGGCGTATACATTATCCAGATAGGGTCGTCAGGCCATATATACTCGCTGAATAACTATTGTGATGCACGGTTTTCCGGCATTCATTGTTGTTGGAATAAAGTAAAACTAACGACTGTTCGGATTTCCAAACTTTGTATTTTGCGCGTGAGAATTCTCACAAGTCCACAATCCACAATAATATAATAACAAGATATAGTCAATGTTGGTAAAATCCAAACAAATGTAATATTGACTGCGTAATTGAATTCTAATGGAAAACCATTGATACGTTCAGCTTGGAGAACCAAGTTCGAATACCTCCAAAACCTTTACAGAACGTCCACCAGTAGGGCGTGGCTTCTGTTTTATCCAACCAAATGAGTTCATACAGATTGTGCAAATTTGCATCAACCAATTATATTTCCGTATTTTACACACATAATTCAAATTAACTTAAGCCGCGAGCAAATAAAGACAAAATGGCTTCATGATTACTTATTGATACAAAATCCGACCTAGCGGCTACAGAAGAGATTGGTCTATCAACACTTTTATCACCTTCTATTGTTTGATGACTTACAAGTCACAACACCATCCGTTTCAATCGGACAAAAATGCACGGATTAAAATGTCAACTATTTTGCGTCGATACCTATTATCTTAATCTGACTGAAAAATTACCGGAAATCAAAATATAAAACTAAAATGACTAAAACGTTTTAATATGTACATCGGCCTATACGTTTGCACAAAAATAAACTCACTTATGCACGGCACAACACTATGACCGAACCTTCGGAGGATTTATGTTGTATTTTTTTTATTCAATGTTGTATTTTATGTAACATAAGATTAGGTCAGGCCTAAGATAAAAAAAAAAGTTCATGTTCCCCTTCCGCAATCCACGTCGTTTGGGGTTTGGTTACTGTTAGGCATATTTTAAGGAAGTAATATTGAACGACTTTCGCGACTTTGATATATTTTTTTCTAATTTCTCAATAAAAAATCGCTAGGGGCGATTTTGCGGGTATGACACGTTGGTTGGGGGGGGGGGGGTTGTAAACGGTAAACAATGTTTTATGTTAGACAACATAACATGATGAGGAACAATGGTTCTCATGAAAAATATCAGGGAAACCGAACAAACAAGCCACTCCCCTAAGAAATCTTTGATCGTATGTGACACATTTCATGACGATTCCTTACTCATTCTATGTGCTCGTACGTAATTATATGTATATTGTGTAGCCAGCATTTCCGTCTTCACTAAGCACCGACAAGAGAATAATTGACGTAACATATCTTTATGGTATTTATTGTAATCATTAAATACCTACGGATAAGAGCCTTTTTAATATTTCCGTGAGTTGAATGAGTAGTGACGTTCGCAAAATCCGGCCTACTTTTTTCATTACTAACACGTCATCCATATCGGTAATCATTACAACAGACGCAATAATTCTGTTATATATACATACAGGAGCGAAACGTATTGACAATTTAAAGAATTATTGATGAGGTACATTCTTCAAATGAATTATCATCGTAAACCAAACCTGTCGTCGTCATACTTGTATGTACGGTGTCCCGTTAGCGCCATCGCTGCATAGAAGGAAGTGGCAAAGCACAAAACAACGATAGTACAATAGTGAAAAGTCGATACTACGATAGTTTTAACACGATAGTACGATAATAAAAACACGAAACAATGAAAGTACGATAGTGAAAAGTCAATATTATTTCGGGTTATCACTATCGTAATGTGGCCTTTCAATATCGTTGTTTCGTACTATCGAGTTTTCACTATCGTATTTTCGACTTTTCACTATCGTACTATCGCGTTTTCACTATCGTACTATCAACTTTCACTACCGTACTATCAACTTTGACTATCGGAAGATAGCGACGTTTCGTAGCTACATGCAGCGATGGCACTAACGGCGGGGCTCCGTAAGCATGAATTGTGACTTGCGTTATTTCATTAATTTATTATTTTTGTTTTAGCTCAGATCACGCTGTTAGCAATGATGCCATTCGAGTTGTATAGAATTTTTTATTGGGATTGACTTCAGATGCAATGTAGGCGTTTATATGTCACTACGCCCAGTGCTTACTTTTAATCACCTGTTATATTGCAACAGGATACTTTAAGTGATAAATTACTTCAATCGCAAAGTGGGTGGACACACAAGTAACTGTAACACTGAAAAAGAATAAAGGTGCTGCCTCACGTAAAGGTGTATTGCAAAAATAAAATAAAAGTATTTTTTGGTATAGTTGCCTGTATATACCATAAACAACCACACTGACACTTAAAATAACTTGTGAAGCATCGTCATTTTGTAGTTATTAAGCATTTTTACAGACAAAAATCTATAGGATATTAATACCCTATAGAATTAACACTGCTATCACTTAAATTGTCTGAAATTTGTTTGCATTCGATGAAAACGAATTGTAAAACGAACCTAATACCTCACTGATGTTTATGCTGTAGTTCATTAAAGTAACAGTTCGATCACGTGTGAATTACATGATTCACATATAGTATTTTGGAAGGAAACTCTGAACTATTTTCAAAAGAAAAAACACAGAGTGCACGATATCAAGAGTGGTTTTAATTGTTTATTTGCCATAATTCTGCCATAAAGCAACCGCCGGTGGCTTTCTATTATATAATACTTGGTTAGGTACGAACATTACGTCATACACAAATATTAACCCGATCTGTGAGACAGCACCTTTAAAAATGAAAACAAAATTTATGTATCGAATAAACTATGTATCAATTTCAATAAAAACATTCTTTATCAATGATACATTTACTTGTGGGTGGACATACCTATAAACTCGATACAATATCTCTACTTCAAGCGGGGATTATATAATGTTATGTTTTTTAGAAATAACGAGGGGGCACACTATTGAAGACTTTACTTAGTTACTTCCAATTGGAACGCCTCATAATATGTTTCAAAATAAACCGATTTCAACGAAAACAAATTATCGCATCTAAAAGTATAAATACTGGTAAACGGTACATATTCGGAATAGATAATACGGTGTAAATCATATTAAAACCTTTTCACCAAACTTTGATATGCATAAAATATCTTAAATACAATTATGCTTTTCTTAATCAAATCAAACACTCACGGACAAGACGGGCAAGACCACCTTGGTACTCTAATAGTAGAGCGTTCGCTTAGAGTCCAAGGCTGGTCGTATTTACTAAAAAATGTGTTTTTTTAAAAAGCTGAAATATTTGACACGTAGTCTATTGGTCTAAAAGCCTAAGAGTTGTTTCCATGGTTTCTATCACAAGTAAAAAATTCTAGTAAATGAACCGTATGAGACCTTTAAGGTTTAACTGTATATAGCTTGGCTTGCGACCAAAGAGAGAGGTGAGTCGATCACCAAAATAGAATAATCAATCATGTGAAAGTTCACGTTCATTGCTACATTGGTAGACGATGAGCAATGATAATGGCGAAATCAAAACCAAAATTACCATCACTTATACTCAGCTACATGTAATGTCTATTTTTAAAACCGGGTACACTCCGTGTATAGGATATAGTTGTCCATTGGTTGCAGTGCGGCTCAAAGTAGACTGTGTAAGGAAACAGCATAATGCGAATAAAAAAGTATTTACAACTCTGCACAAGTCTCTTTTTCTCACAAAAATCCTTTCGATTTCTCAACACAGTCATTTGCGCAACTGATTCACATCCGATTTGCCGTTTCCTCAACTTATACAATTCGATTAGTTAATGTTCATGCTTTCTGACGATATGCATATCATGCAAATATAAACCTTGGATATTATTTATTATCATCGGGACTTAATGAACGACGACAATCGATCTTTACGGAGTATACTTCCACATGTGTGCGTTACGTCACTGCGGCACTTAGTGAACACCGTTGACGTCACATGCTGTGATGGACGTGGGTCTAAGTCCATTACTGTGCTACAGGTATCTATGCATATACTCGTACTTGTTACACGAGTTCATTCTGTCACAGCGTGCATTACACAGGCATACCATATCCGTGTCACAATCCAGTTTTCTTTATAATAGGTTTGCGTCTGCATGTGCTGTGGAAAGTTGACCCGCAAACCCGTTGGGTGCGTGGGGGGAGGAATTAGCCGAATTTTCGCAAACAACATATTCAACTTTCCCACATGTGGAAGACATGACCGTAATACATATCTTACATAACTTCCCCAACACAGGATTAGTACCAAGATCTTCATTGTGGTGGCCTAGCGCTGGACACTAACTACGTGAGCCAGCTTGGAATGTAGGGTATAGTTTAAAGTGTAATATGAAAACTGGGTGTCGGTTACTACCGGGATAATACTAACTCGATTTAAGACAACCAGTGAGATATTATAAGGCTCCATGGGATTGAACTCTTTACCAGTCCACTCAAACACTCTACAGTGAATATTATACATCATTATCAGCGGATTTAGCTCGGTGGTAACGCACTGGGCTGTCAATCTAGAGGTCGTGGGTTCAATCCCTGGCATGGGAACTTGACATTTCTGAAATATTTATAATATTTTCCTCTATATCGGACCGTGTGGTCTGCAATGTATTTGGCAGTGCCAGGAAGCTGTGTATCGGTGCTATACACCGAGCACATTAAAGAACCAGACTGTCTATTCGAAATAAGAGCTAGGCGCACTTCTGCAGCGACGGATATGCCTGTATCTAATTTCTCTCTCTCTACCTTCTGGGGCTTTCTCTCAGTCTGTCCCTCCGGTCAGATCATCCTGTATCTGCACTGGTAGAGGATGCACATGTGCCCTTGTGGCTGCAACACAATAATGTAAAGTGCCTTTGAACGTGCGTTCGCATGAAAAGGGCGCTTTATAAATCTGGTAAAAAATCTTTTTTTATTTATTATACAGTTTACAAATATACAATCGTGCCAACCTGTTTTAAGGAGTCTTTCAAGTGATACGTCAAATTTGGCAGTTAAAAGCAGGTACTTGTTTTATACAGGTATGTTTCTAATACAATTCGGGTGTTCATGAACCTAGGTTTTACTGTATATAAAAGCATACGGGTATATACACACATGAATACCCTACCTTTCACAAAAAAAATGTTAGACTTGTTAATAATGTCAAGAACAAACAAAATGAATCATTGACTCAACACGTTCAGGGTTAAGTACGCTGCTATTATTATGATCGGAATTCATAATTATACGTCTTTATGCATTTTTACCGAAGAGGTTCAAATTGCAGCTATATATTATATACAATGTCCACAAATATGGAATTCATATTGGCTATTTGTTATAGACAGAACGAAAACGAAATTCACGTGAATCACGTAACCGTCTGTAGTTAGTGTTTAGATAGTTTAGTGCCGTGACATTATGTTAGATCTCGGATGGGACAATGGAGAGTGCTTATTATCATGCACCGAAGTAATTGCACTCATTCCTTTGAAAATTAATATCCATCCCAGCAATTAGCATAGTAGTTAGCCACACCTCTTCACTGAACATCAATGTAAATTGTCGTATAGCACAGAGAATTTGACATGATCCTGACCTTTATGCATTAATATATTACAAGGTAATTGCGTTGAATATATAAATTTCCGCAAGCAAATCGTGCAATATCGGTTCTTTAGATGTGTTTTGGTATTACACCTCGAACGTCTTCGTGATACTCTCCGCCTATGAAAACATACAGCCGGGGTTAAAAATAAAGACAATATATCAGCTGTCAAATTATGCTAATTCAATGGTCGAGAGTCGTGTCAAATTCTCTGGACTATATCTATGATTATGTATTTAGAAAACCACCCGCTTTAAATGACTATTCTCGATATACCCATTGACTGCATAATTTAGACATATTACTAGTATACTGTTGTTCAACCCGTTCTTCTAGTTTATCCTGATATATAAGTAGATACTCAAACTTCTTGTTCGAGACGTGTAACCAGATGCTAACAAAAACTCGTTTGACTGTACATGTTCAAACTCAAATGTAACACAAGGAAACAATAAGTCTTGTTTATGCCTCGACACTTAAACAGGATAAAGGGTGTTGATTGTAAATAGGCCCTAATTCAGCTGAAACAAGCTCAAATTACGACCACCTTATTTATAAGACAAATATATTTCCTTTTATATTTCATCTCTATAATATTATTCAGAAAACTTCACCATATTATTCAGTGTAGCAATACCACGTGACAAAATACTACAGTCCAAAGAAGAATTTTGTAAACAAAACCTCCACTTGGAGAAGAAAAATAGGCGTAACTATTTTATTTCTTCACCAATTTCTATGAAATATAGAGCACGCTAAGGGAAAAAATATAAGGTTTCCGCGATATATTGTATATCTCTCCGTAGTTTTGCCGTTTTTTCAATTATCCTGTGAAACCTTGGAAAAATTGCGTGTGAGAGCGGACTACAGTCTCAAGCATTTTCGTTTCCCTCGTAATATCTACTTCATACATGATTGAAGAGTTATATTTACACCTTCTGGGAACACCAGGGGCTATTTCGCAACCAACAAATACAGAAAGTAACAATGCATGACATTAATATGACATTTTCCTTTAATTTGCAATTATGACTACAGTCCCAAGAACAAAAATGTAGACTACAGTTCAAAGCTGTTTTCATAATTTACCATAATACCAAGCAACAGGTCATCCATTGAGCGTGGACACTTTCGTTTACCATAAAAAAACTATTTATGAACATGCATTCAAATTTGGTTGATTCAACATGGCCTCCACATGTTTAATCGGTATCATTTGGGCTCAGTCGATCAAGGCATCATTACAGATAAAAACATTCCTAGATGGTAATAATAGGGTTTTTTTCTTCAATCATGGTATTGTGAAGCGCAATAGAATATGTCGTAATAATTTTGCGCTAAATAAATGACATATACTGTAAAATCATCATTTTTGAAGGGGGTTTAATTTTCGTAATTTTCGCTGTTGAACTCGACCACAAAATCTAGTCTCCACGATTAATCGACCTCTCAAATTCAGACATGTTTTACCTTTTTGTGTTCTGTAATCCACGAATTTACGACTCCATGAACATGCATTTTTATCAAAATCCACGAAATTTAATACCCGAAAATACGTGATTTTTTACATTATTTATATTTGGGTCTACCACAAGTATACTGACGTCAAAAAAACACACTACATTGAAAAAAGTAAATAACGTTTTAATTTTCCAAACTATTCCCGTGATTATCGACAGACCATAGTTTAGCTAAGAACGCACAGGTCTGCCGAAGCAAAAAAGTAATCCCGATCTGGTCCAGATGTGCTGAAGTATGGTATGACGTACGATTCGCACGAGCATCCCGAGCTCCTTTACCAAGTGGCATTTCCGTTGGTCGATAAAAGGGCAGTTATATGCTGAAGTTGGTTTACAATGTGAAATTCACAAGGACATTTACAAAATGAAAGCGATTTAAATGTCTCGACTAAAAAAGGGAAATCGAGCACGGGTTTTTTGAATGCTGGAAAGTGGAATTTCTCAAATTGACGTCGTTGGACGTTTTGTTGCTTCAAAATAAATTATCGCCAGATTTATTCTTTGCGTAAATGTCACTAGGAGCTTATCAGATAGGTCCCGCTCTGATGCACCGCATGTGACCTCTATACAAGACGTTTATATCCGTTAATGGAGAGGTTGCGATGCGAACGTGTACGCCTACGTGTACGTGTAGTTACCCGTACATGTATACATACGCGTTGCCATTAAAATTGGCTTGCGAAAGATAGCATGTGCATGTAACATCACATGACAGGGGTAGCATGATTTCTTCGTGAATCGATAATGATTGTTTATATAAACTCAATGAAATCATTGGCGATGAATTATTGTGTTTCCCGTGCATACGCATACCTGTGCGGCATAGTACACACTATACTTTTGTCTGTCACACGTCGGTTACTTGTAGAAATTACACATACCTGGATGACGAAATACTCAAAAGTGGTAGTCACGTACACGTTACATGTTAAATTTCGCAACCTCTCTAATGTCACCCGCGTGTTCGCTTGACAACGGCACATCTGATTTTTTCTCATGTGAAAAGTAATTGTGGTCTGGCTGTGATGTTTTATTTTTCATGGAATACATTCCTATGGAACAAACGTGGGACGTCCTTGATAGTCGTTTACGTCAGTTTTAACGTCAGCTACGAAATGTTTAAAGCCATTACATCTACTCTAAACATTAGGCGTATACACACTATCTCAAGGTACGTGCTGTTTAACTTGTGTTGATCAATTTATTAGGCGAAGATTGCCAGCAGTTGTTGCAGGACATGAAGGGCATACGTGATACTGACGTTTTGGATAGGGTAATGTTTTTGTATCGTTCTTTTGCACATATCAATGACGATAATTTCATATCAGAATTTGCAGACATGTTTGCACATCTCTATATTTTAGTCTCAGAGAAGAAATTATATTTTTCTATCCTAACGTATCGAATATCCGAACATATGGGTAGGTGTAGCGTTTCTTTTTGACGTCAGTATATATTAATGAACTGTATCTAATGTTCCAAATGTCCCATGCACTATAAGTGGCATGGTTTCCAGAGACTGAAGCATAATTATATGGAATAGTTTTAAAAAATTCTGAATATGCATGTACATTTTTTAAATGAAACATTACCTTTCTACTGACAGCAATGTCCATCCTAGTACTTATGTCGTGGCGCGGGCGACTAATTCAGCTATATTTTTAAACATAAACCAAAGCACAAAACATAAACATCTAAGGAACGTCGTACATGCAACTTATGAATAACATAAGATAAAAAGATTATTAAGAATGTCATTATATCAGTATTATGACTTCGGGTAAGTCATAAGACAATTTGTAAAATCGGGAGGAATCGGGAGAACTTCAGCTGAGTTCCCGATTTTATGTGTCACTCCAACTGTTTCGGGGTTGTACTGCCGACGACTGAACGCATAAGATTCACCGGGTAAGTTTTTGGAAGTCTTGATACATTTAGTGTCATGTGGCGGATAATTGTTCGATATTCACTAAAAGGTAGTCCTCTGACCAGCCCCGACCGAGCCACATGTGTAAAATGTCCGACTTTTACATACATTTTGTATTTTCAATAAAAAGATGAAAAGCATTGTTACGGATAGCAACTGCCTTACAGTATAGTTCTTTCCTTTTTCTCCTGCAAACCTACTGAAAACCAATCAACGACCTTCCTTACTTACTCAACTGTGTCGCTTCACGGTTTAAACGTGCATAAGTCACCTTACCCGTGTCGATATGACATACCACGTGGTATGTTGCGTAATTTAAGGTTAAGAAAACAAAGACAAAATTGTCAACACAAAGTAAAAAAAACAACTGTAAGTATTTATGTTTTGACCGATTTTACCGTGAGTCTAATTTCCAGGATGGTCCGTTAAAATCAGTCAAACAATAAAATGAGTATGGTTGCTTTTAACTTTGAGTTGTCAGATTATTTGCTTGCGTTCTCAGCCAGAAATTAAGTCACGTACCTCGAGGTATGTCCACACTGTTTAAGTTACATTCTATAATTCACAGTGAATACCAATGGCACCGTCAAAATTTAATTTAGATCAAAAAGCAAATACACGTATGGAAATTACTCAAAATTACCCCACACAAGATTAATATCAATTACTTCATGTATAAATTTTAAACTATTGTTACCCATGTGCGTGCTTGTGTTCTTAAACATGGTATAATCTGTTGTTACAAATTGAGTGTTATGTTAACAAAAATTGCATCAGGAGCGACATGTTCCTTGGTACATAGGGTAAATTATGAAAACAGCTTTGAACTGTAGTCTACATTTTTGTTCTTGGGACTGTAGTCATAATTGCAAATTAAAGGAAAATGTCATATTAATGTCATGCATTGTTACATTCTGTATTTGTTGGTTGCGAAATAGCCCCTGGTGTTCCCAGAAGGTGTAAATATGACTCTTCAATCACGTATGGAGTAGATATTACGAGGGAAACGAAAATGCTTGAGACTGTAGTCCGCTCACACACACAATTTTTCCAAGGTTTCACAGGGTAATTGAAAAAACGGCAAAACTACGGAGAGATATACAATATATCGCGGGAACCTTATATTTTTTCCCTTAGCGTGCTCTATATTTCATAGAAATTGGTGAAGAAATAAAATAGTTACGCCTATTTTTCTTCTCCAAGTGGAGGTTTTGTTTACAAAATTCTTCTTTGGACTGTAGTATTTTGTCACGTGGTATTGCTACACTGTTATTACTGAGAGCGATTTACCATGCAACTACCCATGCTAGGTGGCGAAAATTAAACGGACCAAAATAGATCTACTACGTTTTTGATGAAAATGGCAAAAATAGTACCACTCCAATATATCAAAAAGTACGGTACCCGAGTTGGGCTTGATTTGTTCGATACCCGAGTTGGGCTTGTTTTTGTTCGTCTGTGACATTGGTCGCGGACATTGTCTAGTACGTACAGAAGTTGTAAGTTGCTTGAGGACGGACCGGTCGATGAATTTCATTAGGTCACACATAGTCACATTGTATGACATGACATACGTAAAACCCCAGCGAAACATACAAATACGTACAAACAAACAGACCACATCAGTCTCCGCGATACCGGTGTCATCGTTCAGTCATGACACATCTAGAAAGTATGCGACATATGTCTGGATTGCTTTTATCAAAACACAATATGGACATTTACAATTTTATTAGCCACGCATATATAAACAAAGAAACATCTATTAGCACTTATGATGGAATACCTCTTTGGTGTACCGTTGAACAGACTGGCTAGTGTTCTAGGCATCCGAGAATATTTAGCCTGAAGATAAGATTATGTTTGTTCATGGCAAGAATCAATTCACGTTATTCAATGTTAGAGCTCAGATCATTTATCACGACATCCTTGAATATCTGTGCTTATTCGTTGTCTAATCAGAGTTGTTTTTTCAACTAATCAAACATTCTTATTATATAATAACGAAAATACACATTTTATTGAACTCAAAATAAAAAGTCTAAGTTCATTGACTTCCATTTGAAACATCGAATAAGATCAATGTTCGACATTTGTGTGTATTAAAGTTTCGCTATTAAGACTACCACTGGGACCGACATAAAGTGGTCTTATTTTTATGTTGGTCTTATTAGCGAGACCGACCAAGCTAGCTGAGACATTGAACCTATATACATACATATACATGTATATATACCGACAACATTCTTGTTAATAGGTTAGATTTCGTACATCGAGTTCCCACGAGGTAAAAAAGAAAACAACCTTTGTATTGTTTGCAGTACTAGTATACTTGAAACAATAAACAAATACCATAAAAATCATCAATACGAATCAAGAATCAGGGGATTGTTGGGAGCAATTGACGACCGACCGTCCGACGTAAGCTACCTGGGGTGGTCGGAGGTGTGGCCTAACACAATAGAAATCTATTGAATTAATTCCGTGACCATTTAATTATTTTGTCCTTTAAGTGGTCATACCTTTGATCTTAAACATTGGAAAGACCACCTTAGGAAGCGTACGTGGGGGTGTCCGTCCGTTCGTCTTTTATCATTGACTGGCTGTTTAATGCACGTTAGACTGTTTATATATAATTATAAGATATTTTGTATAACGCAAAGAATGAAAACTATGCTTGATTGCACATGTGTGAGATTTCCAAATAAAATATATCAATACGTCGTAAATGTAATTATTTAAACTATGTAGTACGTAAGTCAGTGTGATTTAAAAGCAATGAATTATTTATCGAGTTTGATTTCGATTTCTTTTATATTCTCCTTTATCATGATAATGCACCAAGTAGTTTATAGCCTCAGACCTCAAAAACATGCTTGAAAATATTATTTATTATATTATACGGTTAAAAACAGCTTTATACTGGTTTCAAACATTGTACGAGGGTCGTTCATTTAATACCCGGACTATCTCCATAGCGCTTGATTAAAACATGCAATGATAATGAATTTTTGTTTAATAAGACTTACACACCAACTTGATTATTTGAAAAAACTTGGTATAACTTCATCCAACTGAACACAAAATGTGGTAACTATAGTAACCCAACAAAGGGCTACCCGGCCCAACCCAAGTTTTTTTGTGAACTGTAGATTGTTGATGTGGCAGGGTTCGTGGTATAGTTGCCTATTTTCAACTGAAAATATTTGATAACGTAGTGTCTACATCTACGTAACGTTTTTATAAACGGTTTGTTGTAATTTCTGTACTGTTTCTGTGTTTGAAACATTGTTTAGTGACAACGGGTGTGTTTCCGTTAATAATGCAATGGAATGGAATTTATTAGGAAAAAAACGGATTATGATACTATTTCGTAAAAGTAATGGTCATACACCTATAAAACTAAAGAATCTATCTTAGAGAAACCTAATAGGAATATTTGTATCGGTGGATTTCTGCTTTTAAACGGTTCCATGATGACAAGAACCATCCCGCGATGATCTGAGGCCCGGCCAATCTTACGTCAGAAACAGGAAAGTGTCGTCGGTTAAACACCTGTTGGATAGTAAACACTACTTGAAGAAAAACTCATATTGTAAATACGAGATCATGCGACATTATCGTGGATATAGCATTTAACAGCACTACCGGACATCTTAAAATGTTAAATTGGTGTGCTCGCATGACTTTATTGCTCCAAAACGATGATCAAACGGAGAAACAGTGTCGCGTTTTAGGAGCGAAAATGGCGTAACGTTACAATATTTTGACGTCGACTTGGGCCGACTCGCGTTATACGTACTTATTAAAACACTAATAGTCTGTAAACCCTTTGTCGCAAGAATAAAGGAATGGTGTGAATGTATTCCTGTACGTTTTCATCGATATCAGTCCATTAGTTTTCCAGCAATAACGATCGTCCGGGTATTAAATGAACGGCCCTCGTAGTCAAGCACTTTTCGTGTTACATAGCGTCAACAAAAATAGATAACAAGAACATATTTTTATAAGCCACGAACAATAATCATATTCATTCCGGTCGTCAATAATAAACTATAACTGAAACTATATAAATGAATTTTGTTATTACATAAATAGTATATTATACTAAACACAAACCTTGTGAATATGTTATCCATGTGAAATACATGTTTACATATCAATCGAATCCAGTGTTTGGGGTTTTCCTTAAACTTCTATTTATATCTTTAAACGTGTATGTAAATATGCCCATGGTGTATAAAGAGTGATGGTTTATCCATTATATAAAAACATTTAATGCACAGGATAACCTATCAAGGAATTGAACAATTGTTTTGAGGCTTTATATTTAAACTTCGCAAAAATTGTTTTTTTAAAGTACCTCATCCGTGAAATTAGGCTTAGATTTCTAGGTATGTATCGTTTTACGTAAAAAAAGTGTTTGCTATCATGTGTTATAATGCATTGTCATATGAACTTTATTGGGGTCTTTGGTGTAATAAATATGATTAATTGATTTCCCCAAATAAACATAAAGAAGCAAACTCGTGAAGTTGTGTCATTTGCCAAAATGAGTCATGCGTTGGTGGTTAAGTATACATGTACAAAACAATAGTACACCACATGTGATGAGTCCTGGTTTATGTCTAGCTAGCCAATGGATACAGCAAATTAGACTGCTTAAAGAATGTTGCTATTAATTAAATATATATGCGTATTTAGTATAAAAGTGTTGCCAATATTGGCTGATAATGACAGGGAATGGCATAACTAAGGTGACCGCTAACACAGGTTTGACTGTACTTATAATAATACAAAGTTCTACATAACTTTGGTATTATGACGCATTGAACCTGTGTGAACAAAACACGGTCCCATAGGACTTCTAAATATGTACATGATACATGTATATATCGACAGTACTAAATGGTCGTACCATTGTCCCCACAACAATCCAACAAAAAATGGAAAATAATTTTTTTACAGATCTCTATAGACTCTATCGATAGAAGCTAGAGAGATCTGAAAAAAATATGTTTTTATTTGTTTTTGGTTGTAGAGTTATATCACCTGTGATATTATTTATAAACGGCAATATTATTCATAAAGCTCTTTAAAAACCGGATATATGTGGTTAGGGCAACTAAATACTAGTATGTACATGATACATGCATAATATTATATCGATTGTATTAAAATCCCCTATCCACTTATTTGTGGTCATATTATATATAAACAGCAATATTATTCACAAAGTACTGTATAAACCGGAAATAGGTGGTTTCCTAGCGGATGACCGAGGTTAAAACCTAACTTGTAAACAAAGAGAGAGAACTCATGAACAATTATTTTGCTGTACAATTGCGATTGTTTCCCTTACGATTTGTAAAATGCGGCGGCCAACGACATGCACCACAATACTAGACGAGCTTTGTTTTACTATAGATTATTTATTTATATAGACAGAAAATTGTTCATTCCGAGTCAAAATTCAGCACGTACAGGAATCCGTGTAATTTCTTTAAATCGCTCATCTTATTACTAAGTACTACGGTGTGCCGTTTGGACAAACCTAACTTTTGATTCTCCCTTACCGCGATGCACGTTGGTACGATCGTGAAAACACGATCGTTTCATCGCTGTTCTACCCTCGTTGTGTCATCATCGTACCATCGTTGTTTCACCATACCGTACCATCGTTTTTTCACCGTCGTAACATCTTTGTTTCACCCTCGTACAATGGTTATTTCACCATCGTACAATGGTTATTTCACCATCGTACAATCGTTGTTTCACCATCGTACCATCATTGTTTTATCATCGTACCATGGTTGTTTCATCATCGTACAATCGTTATTTTACCATCGTACAATCGTTGTTTCACCATCGTACCATCATTGTTTTATCATCGTACCATGGTTGTTTCATCATCGTTCTATCGTGATTTCAATATCGTACCATCGCTGTTTCATTATCGTAACATCGTTGTTTCACCCTCGTACAATCGTTGTTTCACCATCGTGCCATTGTATATCGCGATAAAGGGAGAGAAAAACGTTCAGTTTTTCCAATTGAACACCGTAGATTACTCTTCACAAAACTGACATTTGATACTGATAGACATTGTAATTGATATATTATATGACGTGATATAAAAGGCTATCTCATGTCATCAAGATATTTAAGTTGGCGTATTTTCTTTAAGTTGTTAATCTAGATTTTGATCAAAACTTGTATAGTGCGTTCAAAAGTCACGCGAGAACCGTTATAAACATAAACTCATAAAGTCAATTTCCTGTGCATGGTTCAAATGTTGATGTTTCTAACTTCAGGCTGTATTTCAGTCTTAATAAGTGGCAGATTACCCAGAGTGACCTTATCCTGATATTGAACCAACCTGTCTGAGACAATCCCTATGTGCTGAGCTCAGACCATTCAGTACGTTACTATATTTAGGGAGTTTATGTAGCAGTCTTGAATCGAATCTGGGGTAAATATCTCGAAGCTCTCGTTAGCATTACGACTATCGTTAGCCTACCGTTTGTTCACATCCACTATATAACTGAAGAAGTTCATTGCTATCTTATTAATTAATCTAAAATAAGATGTATCAGTACAAAACACTAACCTCAATAAAGATAACTGCGCATTTCTGTTCTTCTTTAATACTTAATAATAAATCCATTTCCACGTAGGCAAATTGTTTACTTTCGGTTTGAAGGAGATAATTTATTATTCGTTTTATAACAATCTACGGAACAGTATAGCAGCCATCTGGTATAGGGGTTACGTCTGTTGGATGCTCGGCTTTCTTGAAAAGATACTGGCTCATCTGTGTCATATAATGTCCAATAAAACAAGTATCTTGATATAGAAGGTAATACCCCTAATAAATAGAGAAATTGGTCAAAAGACTATAATGATTTTTTTGTATTAACTACTTTAAAGTGCTAATAAATAGATTAAAAAGAAAAGTAAAAACGTATATTTTCAGACATGCGTCCGTGCAGCCCATTGTACATATATCCCGCGATTATTGAGTCACGAGTCGGCTGTATAACACTTAGCGGCACTGGCATCTACAGAACATCAGCTTTTAACTCTCTTAGGTGCCCATCCAAATACTTGTGTAAAGTGGAGCATGTGGGTTACTCTTGCTCTGAAAATTTGCGCAGACCGCAATAGAACCGGCACCTCTCGATCCAAAACACGCGCCCTACTACTAGACCACCGCTCCCCACGAATGTCTAAATACAACTAAAATGATATTTGGTCACAATTCGTTACCGTACAAATTGTCCGATGATAATAAAAGTAATTGTTTCCTGAAACGATACGATATCAATTTACATCGCGTGCGTAACAATGATACCATTGTTGGTGATGAGGTTATCTTTTGTTCTCACGTGACAGACGTTTTCTCGCTTTGATTATATCGTTTTAGCTATTATTATTTGTTTTATTCAAATCTACGTTTATTTGATTGTGTGGACTTAAAATGTAATGTCCGTCATCCGTGTTTTCAGACGTTCAGTTTATTACAATTAGAACATTTGTAAGTTTCTTGACGTTACTGTAACCAATAACAGACCTATTTCATTTCTTCCAGTTCTATCACTTATTCTTGAAAGACATATAAGCATTCATCTAAAATATTTTCTTGAAACTAATGGTCTTCTTTATTCTAAACAATCTGGTTTCCGTGCCAACCATTCCTGCCAAACTGCTCTTATTGGCCTAATAGATAACTTGGTTAAAGCTATTAACAACAATGAAATGGTAGGAACCACTCTATTAGACTTTTCTAAAGCATTTGACCTTGTAAATCATTAACAACCTTCTTAAAAAGCTATCTTTAATTGGTCTTCATAATTAAACAGTAAATTGGTTTTAATCTTATTTAGAAAACAGGGTTCAACAAACATACATATCGAGCGCCTTTTCAGATCCGGGTCTTGTTGAATCTGGTGTACCTCAAGGTTCTGTACTCGGTCCAATACTGTTTCGTTTTTATATCAATGATTTACCACTGGTACTATCAAATACTACAGCTAACATTTTTGCAGATGCTACTACCTGGCCCGAATCAAATGTTATTTGTCTATCGATGTTAGAAAACGTTTTTATAATGCCTACACATTACCACACTTTGACTTTTGTTGTATAATCTGGGGAACGTGCTAGCTCTTCTTCATTAGAAGATAAGTTAGTAAAATTTCAAAAACGAGCAGCAAGAACTATACTAGACAAGGGTATGTATACACCTTCAGTCTCAAAGTTTGTAGATTTAAAGTGGATGACATTTCCTGAAAGGGTCATCTACCTTAAAGCTGTACAAATGTATAAAACACCTATTTTATTATTATTATTATTATTTTAAACTTTGAATGCCATAGCCCCTGAATACTTACGAACTTCTTTTATGTTTACATCTAAGTTCACTCTAAACAATTAAGGTTGACATCTAGCCTTTCAATTTATTCTCCTCGCCCTAATACTGAGCTTTTCCGCCGTAAGTCATTCGAATATTCAGGCTCATCTATTTGAAATGCTTTACCCAGTCCTATTCAGCAGTCTAATACACTCAATAAATTCAAAGCGCTTTATATAAAATGATTCTATTCTATGCGGTAACACAATGTGGAAAACATTTTGATGCCTCTAAGTTATGTACATGATCAGTTTAAAGGAAATGGAGGCAATAAACTCAGAACGTATAGACTATTCAAACATTCATATGAAACGGAAACCTATGTGAAGAACAGTATTATACCAAAAACCCATAGAAATGCGCTGTCAAAGTTCCGTTGTGGTGTTGCACCCCTACAAATTAAGATTGGACGATATCAGGGGATACCCATCGATGAACGATTTTGGTTTAATTGTATGAATGTTGTCGAAAATGAATATCATGTAATAATTTAATGCTATCTGTATGAAAACACCAGACGTCATTTATATCAATGTATTCAAAATGTTTACCCTTATTTTAATTATCTGAATGATCTAGAAAAGTTTTATTACATCCTATCAAATAATGAAATCGTAAAATAAAGTGCAAAAGCTTGTCATGAAATTTTAGTCACTTGGAGCAATGTATTGTACAGTTAAGGTTTTTACAAGTATTGATGATATTTTATATTATGACTTCCATTTGTAATTGAATGATATTGTGTTTTAAGGATATTAATCTTTTTTTGTTTTTATGTATGCATACTTGAAAATTTATGCCGTTATATTGTCTCTCAAAAGTCAAATTGAGTGGTTTTGTGCATGTTTTACATTTTTATCATTTTATATGTATATGTGTAACAAACATGTACAAGAGTGAGACGTTAATAAATTTACCTTATCTTATCTTATGTACAATTGTGTTGGTATGTATTGAGATGTTGGAGTTTTAAATTATATATCCATACGCTTGCTATTTTGAGCATGGTCGATTTATTGATGTCATGTTTCTGTTATTTAAATGTTTTACTGGTGAGGGCCTTACGGCAGATTGACGGTTGTGCCAAGTATGTTCCCTCTATAAATAAAGTATTTATTATTAAAACTTAAAAACTACGTAATGTAGGCCTATCATCGAATTTCGGATCTATTTTCGAGTCGGTGTGTACGACAAATTGGCCATGTAGCCTTTTTGCACCTGGTCGTTTTTTAGCTCACCTGTCACATAGTGACAGAGTGAGCTTTTGTGATCACTCTTCGTCCGTCCGTCCGTCTGTCCGTCGTCCATCCGTCGTCCGTCCACAATTTATTGTGTAGACTCTAGAGGTCACAGTCTTAGCCTAATCATAATGAAACTTGGTCACAATGATCATCTCAACAAAATCTAGGTCTAGTCCGATATTGGGTTATCTGGCGTCAAAAACTCGTCGTTCGAAGTACACTGTCAAGTTCCATTGTGGTGTTGCATCAAGGGATACCAATCGATGAACGATATTTTATTAGTATTATGAATGGTGTCGAAAATGAATATCATGTAATAATGTCATGTAATCTGTATGAAAACACCAGACGTTATTTATATCAATGTATTCAAAATGTTTACCCTGATTGTAATTATCTGAATGATCTAGAAATTTTATATTACATCCTATCAAATAATGAAATCGTAAAATACTTGCCAAAGCTTGTCATGAAATTCTAGTCACTAGGAGAAACGTATTACAGTTAATTTTGTTACTTGTATAGATGGTGTTTTATATTATGATTTCCAATTGTTTTTGTAATTGAATGATATTGTATGTATATTTTAACTATAAATCTTTATTTTTTATGTATGTATATTTGTAATTTTAAGCCGTTTATATTGTCTCTCATAACTCAAATTGAGTGGTTTTGTGTATGCATTACATTTTTTATCATTTTTGATGTACATTTGTAACAAACATGAAGAAGAAGTTTATTTCGAATTCAAAAGGCCACATGGCCCACGAGAACATCAATATACAATACACAATTTATACAATGACACAACAAAATGACACTATTTAGCAACATAAATGCAACAGAGTGAGTGCGTGTACACGCTCAAAGATGTGACAATAGAGTAATAATAAACAAGAGAGAAAGATGGAGTGGTTAGAGAGTAAGATGGCATATCACGGAAGTAAAGTGGGTATTGAAAAGACGAAAAACGAAATATGTATAGCAACGTAAGAATGAACTTCGGCGATATTAACTAAAGCTGCATAACAGAAAGAAAAGGTTGAGTGAGTGAGACGTTAGTAATTTTATCTTATCTATTTAGCCATATAAAGACATAAATTACCGAAGTAAACAGAGATACTAGCATAATTCTAACCTCATCTGATACTCCTAAAAGAATGACATCTTTTAATAGACAAGCAAGTTGCTCGTGGACGTTGTGCTCTGAAAAGGGTACTTGATAATAGTACAGGGTGATCCATTAATTCCTCACATTTGTTAATGCTTATAACTTCCTCATCTTTAAAGCTATCATATTACGAGATACAATTTTACAGAATTGGAATGCAAGAATCGATCAGTCATCTCGTAGTACGTTTTTCAAATCTATTGTGTCCTTCGACTTTCAATTTTATTTCAAATGCAATCTGAGTAATCATTTAATCGTATCGATGTCTCGGTTATTACTTTCATCTCATAATTTATGTATTGAAACTGGTAGATGGCACCGTCCAAATATAATTCCACGAGAAGAAAGAAAATGTCCGACATGTAACAAACTTGAGGACGAGTTCCATTTCATTATAGAATGCAGTCTTTATTCAGATTTACGTACAAAATATATACCTAGGTACTGTTGTTCAAATCCGAGCTTGTTCAAACTCATATCACTTTTTGAAAGTACAAATATGTGTGTAATTGAAAAAATAAGCACGTACATTTTTAAACCTTTTACAATAAGATCCTCGCTATCTTAATTATCATAAAGTGTCTTCGTTGTACTAAATGCATGTACATAAACATTTACAAAACATGTCGGCAAATTTACAATTTAAAATTACAATTATTCACAACATCAAATAACTAAATTGGATGCGTCACTGGGTCTTGCTTATTTGAACAGTGTTATTTGTAAACCTTTAATGTAAATACATTTTTTTTGTGAAGCAGTTAGTTTGCTTCATACCTATATTATTATGAATAACGATTGTGTGTATGTTTGCTTTGTATATATATGTTTTCAAGAAATGTACATATGTTGATTGTTGATTTGCCGTTATGTATATGCCTCTCATATATTCATGTCGTGTATTGCCATTTCTAAACGGACTATGCATCTTTCTCCGCTTAACACTCTTGCTCTGTATGCCCTACCCACTCAACCTTTCTCTTTCTGTTCTGCAGCTTTAGTTAATATCGCCGAAGTTCTTTCAAACGTTGCTATACATATTTCGTTTTTCGTCTTTTCAATACCCACATTACTTCCGTGATATGCCATCTTACTCTCTAACCACTCCATCTTTCTCTCTTGTTTATTATTACTCTATTGTCACATCTTTGTGCGTGTACACGCACTCACTCTTTTGCATTTATGTTGCTTAATAGTGTCATTTTGTTGTGTCATTGTATAAATTGTGTATTGTATATTGATGTTCTCGTGGGCCATGTGGCCTTTTGAATTCGAAATAAACTTCTTCTTCCATATTAAAGAGTATATTTGTAAGTTTTGTTCTGATAAAAAACAATAGAATCCTTATCTAAAGCAGACGTTAAATGTGACCACCCATTTTCTCTGAAATGAGTTAAAACATCGCAATAAAGTTTTATGATTTTGAGTTTGGAAATACTTAATCTTATATTGTAATATTCAGTGTACAGGAACAAAATGACAGACTGACCAAAATGACCGGTTTAACATATAACATATCAAGGTTAGAAAACTCATCAAGGGCTTTGTTCTTTAAAACATTTTCTAACTTTACTCACAATGAATAACTTGGGAATATAAACATTAAAAAGTATAGAATAGCTATGTCACAATTAAGAAAGTCTTCGTATAGGCACCATGTAAAACAGGAAGATGGAAAAAATCATCAACCGGTACCTTTTAATGAACGTTTATGAATTGCATGCAATTTACCATTTTGTCATTCAATGTCCAATTTATTCAGATATTCGTGAAAAATTACTTAAACCATATTATTAGATAAATCCAAATATGTTTAAATTTATACAGTAATTGTGAAAATGTATCAGATATTAGAAACATAGCCACTTTTATTTACCATGCTTTCATTGAAAGAAGACAACTTCATGCCATGTTATTGTAAGTGTATTGAATGACCATTCACATGTTTATCATATACATACATTTATTTTATTGTTATTTATCATGTGCATTATTACATGTATTGCAGTTTTATTTCAAATATGTTATTTAAATCATTTATAAATGTAACCTTACACCATTAAGTATGTCTTGTATTTCCTTTCGACAAGGTTTACTTTATAAGGGAAACACTATACCATTTGTAATTCATTAAACATGTCTTTTGTACAATTATATCGTATGTAAAGTACAATCTCACGGAAAGGTTATATATAATATCAGTACACATGCTTCTGCATCTGTAAATTTTCTAAAAATACTCTCCCGAATCCGGGCCTAAATTCGTCTCTCGTGTTACATATATAAAAAACATTTTTCTGATTTGGTATAATATCATTAACCTGCGGCCTTGAGCCGCAGGTTATATTGACCTGCGGCCTTGAGCCGCAGGTTATATTGGATTGCCAAAAGTAAAATGACCATAGAGGGGCACGTGACATGTTCTCGATGGTTTACGATTTCAAAAAAATATATCCAAAAAAGAAGCATTTTGTAAGAATGTCGTGAACCAGACTATTCCATTATTCCATGCGGATAACATCGGTCTTTATCGCATTACAATAGTTTATTTACCAAAGAAATCAAAACTGTTCCGAAATTTCACTGTGAACGCGAGACCACGAATCTAAACAGCAGATGTCTGCAGCTGCATTATCATCCCGGTCATTAATAAATATAGTGGGCGATGGACTATATCCCGTAGAGAACACATCGCAAGATTAAGATTAACAGAAGCATGGTATTGATACATGATAAATGTTTTTCTAATTATTTTGAATTTGTTCATTCGTTCGGCACATACATTTAACACAACCAAATAATTGGAGGATATTTGTTTGTTTAAACTGAATACGATTTATATCTCATCATGGCATTTGTTGTTAGATTGATCGGTATTGTTACATGTATTGGAATTATTTTGACAGAAACATAAATTTAAACTTACACCGGAATAAATTCGAATTGCATCCAAACTGCAAAAAACACATCATAAACAATACAACTAAGTTATCAGCTGCAGGAAACTATTTGACTTGTATCATATCGCATACTTTCTAGCCATATATCACCATGCTATTTATTTAATTGTATTATTGTTGCTTTGTAAAAAGTCCTTTTCATGACTAATTATTCAATTAAACTATATTCTATATAACCATACATATATGAAGAAAATGTAACATGACATGTACTTGGTATTTACAAAATGTATTACAAGGAAGTTAACCTGACAAATCATTGGTATTGTATAAATATATTAAAGTAGGGGGAAGTTTTGTGCGCAATCATTATCTAGCAAACCATACAAACCACACATGTGTCAAAATGTAATTTCCCCACAAATCCCTGTTCTTTCCATTAACCTTGCATTGTGAAGGGGTCTGAAAGGAATGTTATTAATTTTGGTCAAACTGGTAATGACTGAGTAGCCTGAAGTATGTACTAGTAAGTCACTATTAGTATTATACAAAATATATACACCTTAAGGTGACTCAGTAGAAAAACCTACAGCTGAAATGGTATGTTGCATTTATTCCAAATGTTTTAAAACACCAACGCTTGCTACAACGTATGTGAAACGTAGTATTATGCGCCCATACAAAATAATCCAAGTATTAATATCTGTTTAACAAGCATCACAAACACTTTAGTAGCGGAAGGTCTTTATGCATTTATAGAATATAGACTAGCAAATGCAGAAGAGCCAATAGCTCAAAGTGTACTCATCTTTAATTATAGGCCTACACGCTTTTCAAAAACAAATACCGCGAAAACTGGATACAACGTATTCAAAACGTTGACTTATTTTTTATACCTCCTAAAAAATCTAGCCGAGCAACTGCCATGATTTTTTTGGATAAAACTTTTATAATTGTTGCTCTACTAGTTGCATGTACGAAAACAGTATGTTGTTTTTCATTTAACCTATTTTTGGTCAAAAATGAAAACATACCTATTTAAAAAAAAAACAACATTAAAAGTTACAAATAACATGCACATTCTTAAATACGAAATTTTGTGCATTCCAAGTTTTAGGATATTTAATGTCAAACCTTTTCGGTAAAATGCAAACATCAGTTTTTAGGGGTTTTCTGTATAATCTACGAATATCTGCTGAGCAAAACTGTTAGGAAATTCCCAAATCATAGCCATAAATGTGTTCTCGATAAATATAAGAGGTTTGATATACATTGTACAGACAGATCAAAGACTTGACAGTTAAAGGAGGTGAACAAAAGTGAGAGGGTGTGGTAAACAAGCACAAGCAGACAGACTCGTATTGTATGTGTACTATCACTGTAACATAACACCAAACAACTCGTTAAAAGGGGGCTATCCTTCTAAAATAGTATGTGTGCCTTTCAGTACTCGTTCCTAAACACACAATTGGCAAATGTCACGAGCCAAAACTCATACCATGCTTACATTATAACTCCAGGGAACAAACTCGTATTTAGTTTTTGACTGAACAATGTATACTTCAAAGGATTTAAGAAACATTGCCATATTTCTACTTTCGGTTTGCAAGGTCATTAAAGTTTTGCATGATTCAGGTTCATAAATATGTTTTATGATTATTTCTTTGTAAGAGTTTGTTCCTTATACTATTGACTATGTCGTCAACTACAAACTCCGACTCTTAATATTACGTTGACTTTGATTGTGAACGAGCAAGATTTTCAATGAAAGTGCTGTCTTGCTTCAATAAATTCACTTTTATTTCTGATATTTATTTTTTGTTCAACTTCAAGGGTAAATATAGAGCATCATAATACTATGCTTACTGTACCCATAACATTTCAATTTTAAGAATAAAATGCTTTTGAAAAAACATTCACTATAAATTATACTCTTGATACCTTAACAGCAATTAAACTATTGTCTTTCCTGTATTACCCTACCTCGAAGTTCATATCATATTCTGCACGTGAAATATAAACCTTCCCATTCTTGGTAATCAAATTTCTCAATCAAAATGTAAACCGATGTGTAATAATTTTTTCAATAAAATTAATGAAACACACATGCAACTTCTTTGTCTTACACTCAGTTACCTAACTAATGTTAAAAAATAACCAAATGTGTATAGGATAGAGTTTGTGAAACGTTTTCTTCAAGTACCAGTAGGCCTATAGTTAAATTAAGGGAGCACAGCAACAGTGCTAACTATCCTTGAAAAAAGATGTTTCATAAATCGACGGTACGTTTGGTGGAGACGAGCAGAGAAGAGTACATGGTATGTTCAAACGTGAACGGAAGAGGTCGACAATCGAACGCATTCTGACTTCACTGGACTGTGCCATTTGGTTTTGCTATATCTGCTTGGCTCTTCCAACCTCTCAGTTTGAAAATCGAATGGAAGAGATCGAAGAGCTTCGAAATAAAGGTCACATCGAACAAATTGGAAGACTTTTCTGGACTATGGAAGCGCTTTGTTTGTCCAAGTTTTTCAAGATATTTACTCAATTATTCCACCAGGATTAAGCGTACACATTCCATTTAACACAAAAGAACACACGAACCCGTCAATACTTTAACTGACTTAGTGTTTGCTCCACCCACATTAGTTTTAAAATCCCGAAGAAATGCTTAGTTTGTGCACCACTGTCGCTTTGGTCAGCACGTTGAAATTAAGCGCAAAAATCGCAAACAAAGAAGTCCAAGCACTGGATTTGCCGACATACAATCAGACCTATTTTAAACTGGACCAAGCTGGATACACTGCGTAGACGAAGCCAACATCCCTCTACTACTCTAGCTCAACTTTGAGTAGCTTCTTTGGAAGGGTGGACCAACATTCATAGCCTAGGAAAATCAGGGTTGCACATATGGCGAATGAGGGACATACTCATTTTCACAATCGGTAAAAGTATGTTCTTTCATTGTGTAAAGTCAAAAATCAAATAATTATCTTACACAGTAATTTTTTATTGCGCATTGTTTGTAGGACATGTTTTTGGATCACCCTGTATACACATTATTTTGAAAACTTCGGCGGGGAAAAACAAAATTGTGTTACAGTATGGGCACCATGGTATCATGGAATTATCGTAGTTTGTATGATCTTTGATGGACCGGACAAAAGAATAATCGCCTATAAGCCCGCGACAAGTATGTGATATCAACTGAATACTTGTAATAGGGGAATACATGCGAATACACACGATTGTTGGTGTTGTAGTTTTGCATTGGCTAAGACTGATATTATTGTTAACAAGGGTGAGGCTATGGTTATTATGTAGACAGACTCTCGCCTCCGACTTCTGGTAGCGGGAATTTGATACTGAAAAAATGATAACCATTCGTGATTCTATTTTTAATCTTTAATAAATAAATAAATAACATCCATCGTTAAAGACGAAGGTAAAACAATTGTTAAATATTTATAGGATAGATAGTATACAAAGAACATTTAAAAATAAAAATTAAAGTAAACCAAAGAATGCCATGGTTGCAATGCTACCAATCTCCAAGATCTAGCTAGCGACATAAAAATGGCAGCCGTTTTTTGCCCGATTCAAAAGAACTTTTAGCATTCCGGTTAATACACGATGTTTCAGAATGTCACGAGACGCATGAATAGATTACGAAGTAAATCGAGCGGGAATAGTTCAAATGCAAAAGGTCCGGTTCTATACGGTTCGGTTTGGCGTCTACCTATTCTCCAGTTCAAATTAGGAAACTAAGCATCATTTGATTGATATAATTACTCTATCAAGCGAGTGGGTGTCGCGAATTTTTCTTGTTACTTTACGTGTGCGACATCACTGAAGCAATTTAAATATGCATTTGTTATTATCGAGCGTGCAACGAAGAGTCTCTAAGGCAGCCATTTTTATGCGGAATGATTAAAGTCTGTATTGGAACCGTCCAAACGTATCCGGACCGAATATACGCTCAGAGTTAAAATATCATTGAATAAAATCGTAAAACTCTTTGATAGCTCATACAATGAATAAGTTGGGGTTTTTTAGAAGAACTTTAAAGAAAGAATGATCAATGACAAAGTGAAACTAAAGGTGACAGCTGTTTGCTAAAACTGGGCTCTTGTTGACATTCGTGAGATGTCGGCCTTTTGTAACCTCAAATGTGATTTCAGGGAGCAAAGAAAGTGCTTGATCATGCAGTTTTTCCCTGCCAGATTATCCAAAGACCTCAAGGGAATCCCCGTTATATGCAGCGCATTTGTTCATATTACAGTAAACCATAAAAATTTAAGCGACACCCTTCCGTCTGAATCCATTAAGGAAGTTGGAAAACCCCATACATTCACAATATGGTAGTCACTATTGATTGATTAAAATTTCAATTCTCAAACTATGTAGATATAGATAATATTACTTTACATCCGGGTTCATGAACAGATATCAAAGATATGCCAAGATACAATAATGCAAAACGTGAACAAGATTTCAAGATTTATTATGAACATCAATTATATAGAGAATAATAGGTTAGTGCCGTGGATGAAAAAGTTTATCTGGCAAGGCGGCGGAATTTATCGGGTGAGCTATAGATTCTAAATGGCAGAGCATTGGCGATGTTAGAATCGAAATATTAAATAGGAGCTGTACGTGCTTTGTTGTGTTATAAAATGTAGGCACTCGTTTGAATGCATACATTAAATCACTCGTGCTACGCACTCGTGATTTAATTACTACGCATCCAAACACGTGCCTATATTTTATTTAAGAAATAATGAATAGTAGCTGTGCCATTTATAGCACAACAAAACAGGTTGACGTCAAACTACTTTCTTTCCTAGGAACGTTACCGTCACCATTACGTCATTAATTTTGTCATAGTATACATTACTTTATGAAGAAATACATGTATATGCACTGATGGATGTCGATATTATAAAGAAATGCATATCAAATTAGCGCATTAGGCAATCTTATTTTATTAATAGAGTAAGACCTTTACATATAAATACGGAGAGATTTCGTAACTGAGTGATGTTTTCACATGCGAACAGCTGACATAGTTTAAACATTCTAGGGTTGGTCACGCAGTATCTTTTGATGTATGTTTTTCGTATAAGTTCACATTCAAAAAGAAAGTGAAATTCGTCATCCAATTTATAACAGTTATAACATAAACGTTCATTTTGTGGAGTTGGAGGCTGTTTCCGTCGACCCTTTTCAATTTCTAAATGATGTGATGAAACCCTTAGTTTTGTGAATGATACTCGATATTTTCGGATATTGAGATTATTTAGATAAGGTTGAAATTTAAAACTACATATGCTTTTGTAAAATAATGCTCTTGTTGAGTCAGTGAGTCTAGAACTCCAATTTTGAATGAAAGTATCTCGTATTCGTGTTTTCAAGTTACAAGAACAAGAATTTAAGTAAATACCAGATAGAAGGACACAATACATAGAGGATATTTGTTGATTTTGGTGTAAGATAGAATTTTATTTCACCGAGTGATCACACGAGTGAAAATGTAATTTTCTGTGATCACGAGTGAAATAAAATTGATCTTACACCAAAAATCAACAAATTTTCTGTTTATTATATGCCTCAATTCCTCTTAAATATGTGCCGTAATTGGCTTAATTGGAAAAATCACGTCGAAATTAGAACGTCACGACGTGATAATTAAGACGTCATGATGACGTAACGCTTATTTAAAGCCCGGCGCCGTTGAAGTTACGTTCCTTTTTTTATGCATGATACTGGAACCAGCTTCTAAAACAGTGAAAATAACAAAGTGGTAATTTCACTGTTATTTTCATTGTTTATTTCACTGAAAAATCTCCATAATCCATTGAAAGCAAATAATAAACACACTCATTCTCCTGTACGATAGGATAGGAAAGATATACGTGTATATTAGCAAGACTAAATAAAGCATGAGTGGCTTTGACATATATTGGCTTGAGTTTGTATAGTTATACAATCAAGAATTTCTGCAAGTTAAGGAGAAACTATTGTTTTTATACCGCTATAAATCTGACACTCACAGTGTGTCTTTCAGTAAATGAGATTGTTTTTGCATTACCTCGCTACCGACTTTTTTATGATAGGTTTTATCCTATGCTGTATCCTTTATTCTCGGATTGCATATTCACCCATGTTTTCAAAAAATAATAGTTCTACATTACATTAAAATTATACATAATCATTGTTATGGAGCGTTCCAAATTAAACTAATATCACGTCATGACGTCAACTTCAAATTAGCTTATTATGGTTGTTTTCAAAATATCTACCATTTACTACCCATTTACGGTACTATCATAAGTGCATCTGTATTGAAAACTTTCATGTCTTTTCAAAACTGTTCTTACCCCTCTTTGACTTAGTATCCTAGGATCGTTTACCGCGTGTTTCCCAACTCATAAGGGCATAAACTGCGAAATTCATTTGAGGAAAATCTAGCCTATATGGACTTTAATCAATCCATTCCAACCCAACAAAACACAATGGACGTCCATGGCTTAACTATAACTGAAATTTATAAGTTTCAGAACAACTGAGCTCTTGAAATAAATCAAAATATCTTTGTAGAAGCATAACATGTCTGGATGCAGTACTTTATAGCCGCGAGGCGCTCCGTACGGGTTGACGTCGACGTCTCTAACATAGAGCGTCGAAATAACTCTAGTGCGACTTTGTTTAAAATATATTTGGGGACAAACATCAAGAATAATTTAAGCCAATTTCGGGGTGACTGTCCATAAACTTACGGATAATCCTCGTATACTTATGATGTATTTATACTAGCATTTCATTTCTCAAAATGAGGTCTGATATGTTTTCAAAGGAAGTATTATGTAAGTTACTACAGAAAACACCCAACAATCAGAGATGTAAGGGGCTAAACATGTGGAACGTGAAGTGCAGGAACTACGTTGCAGCTGAGGCACTTCATATTTTCCAAAACATACGTATTTAACGAACAAAAAGATGCAAGAAAGAACTCAGCCTTAGTTTAATTCTAACTGCTGCACATACAACTCTACTTGGTTTATAAGTCAAATAATTTAAGTTTCCTTACCGCTCAGTGAAGTTTGTAAGAAGTCTTTAAATGTAAGAACTATCCATACGTATGTTTATTTTTCCTTAATACGTGTATATTTAACAGATCCGACATTACAAGTTCTAATACTTAAGTGTACTATTTCAATACATGTTGATATTTCTTCCTGGTTTTTAAAGGGAAATTCTGTTCACAAATACATGTACTTAGGACGGTCCACAAAGCGACACATAAACCACCCAAAAAGGCAATATATTCGTATTCTGTATTAGAAACATATTCCCTAATCATAATCAAATATAGCAACTCCTTGCTGACAATTTTTTTAATTACTACAGTGATGTTTTAAATTACGAAGCCTGTATCATATTTCAAAGTTTTATCTTTTTGGGAAAGTTATAAGCTAATGAATATAATAAAAAAAAATCATGATTTGGATATATGTTAAACTGTACTTATTATTCTTTAAGGAGGTTCGTGCTACCAAAATGAACGGATTTAAAAATTCGATTTTACAGTAAGAAATTACATCAAACATCAAAAGTTTCAATGATAGCATTTAAATACAAAAATGTATATAGAAATGAATGCTAATGAACATAATAATAGTACACAATGCTCATATTTTCTAACTTCTTTTTTTTTGCATGTCCAGGGTCGTGCACAGGTTTTTGGGCCCACTGGTCCCCTTTAAAGAGGGCTTTGAACGTAGATTTTCCAAAACTGAAATTACTAGTCCTACCCGCCATTGCGGTACGATTCCATGTGGAATTGCATTAACAATTAGCGCCAAAACCTTTTTATTTTTCTAGAAAGAATATAAGGCTAGACAAAGGGGTCAGGATCAGTGCCCTAAAGGGGCCCAAAAGTAGGCCTACCAATCTAAAAAAAGTTTTTCGCGCAAGGGTCACAGTCACATCGTCATTTCCGGTGACCTTTAGTCGAAATGTTGACATTTTTTCCTACTTTCAATTTAGGGCAGGTGTGTAGCATCCGGTTGTATCGAGTTTTTATTAGTGCTGCAAGTCAATAGTGTCTCAGGGACGAGGTATAGGGACCATATGAATTTCTCATAGCCCCTCAAAAAAAGGATATAAAACATGTAACTTGCATACGGTATAACCCGACGAATACGTCACCGATGACGAATACACGACAGAGGTAAACACTGATGACGAGTTAATAGTGAAGTTATATTGCTAACCAGCAAATCTCGATTTCGAGATTTCTTTTGGATCTAAGAATTTTTGAATGACCACGAAGGTTAAAATGTACTATTCAAAGAGTTTCGCATGTTATCTTCGCGGAATAAAGCTGATAGCGCCTGTTTATACACGACATTCAGAAAATAATGTTCAATTCTCACATTCATTGCCCGAAAATGACCAGTTTGGTATAGTATTGAACTATTTAACCTCATCGATCTAACGAAATATCATCTATGAACAATTTTGCCAAGCTGCAACTCTGTCCATGCTTTTAAACCGATGTTTACCCTCTAATTATCGTATGGTCCGCATATTATTCACAGTACTTTTTAACCAAATCTATCTGTTTTTAACATCTGATAAAGAATATAAGTAGTTGATATTATAGACACATTACATGTAGGTACATCCGTTACAAAGTTGTCCATTGTGGAATTAAATGTCCGCAATTTATTTTTATATTCCGTATTTCCAATTAATATAATATCACATGTTAAATTTTGTTCTAACATTTGCGTGATTTAACACAATTATATATTATTTTAATTTATACACTGTAGGCGAATGTGTGATTCTTTGAGACGTGAGTAGCTCATCATTTGTCAAGTAAAGGGAGACAAATACCGAAATGAACTCTTCAATCAGGTATGCTCGCACAAAACAAACAATAACACGCGTACCTAATGGACAAAGAGGTACATACAGGGAGAAACACAAAACAATACGCGTATCTAAAGACCAAGGAGGTACATACGAGATGTAACATAAAACCTTTCGTGTGTCTGACGGACAAAGAGGCGCATATCCGTAGTTACAAAAAGTCGTGTACACCAAAGACATTGGAGTTTTACAATAGTAACACAAGCACCTCGTAACTGACCTCAGCGATCCATGTAAGGAGATCCCTCGATTGGGCCAACTTGGTTGGCTTCATAGTAGTCTGGTTCCCGATGTACATGATTATAGTACGTCTGGCACCGACGAAGCAATGGCCGCCTTCATGGTAACAAGAAAACACTTAAGTTGTGAATAAAAAACCATAGAAACATGTTACTTAAATAATCCAAGTAAATATTGTATTTTGATATTGAATGTTATGTCTAAAACCGATGAGTTTGTTTGCATTTAATTGAGCATTTACCTATAAATTAATGAATAACGAAGTTGCACCAATTCGGACGTTGTTACGCGTCCATTTAAATATTCGGATAGTAATTTTGTTATGTTTATTTTTCATATATAATATAAAACAACTCCCCATGTTCCGGGACCAGAAGTTCGTTCCAAGACTGACAAAGACACATACAGGGCATCAACGCAGAGATACGGATGACTCTGTACCATCAATGCAGAAATATGGATGACCCTATACGATAGCTTCACGGCCCTGTTCGGATGCTGTCATCTACACGGGCCTTCACGTATGAACTTGGCAGTTTTGAGCTTTCAAAATCTATCGTATTGACTTCCTGGTGCACTTTAAATTCACTTACAAAGGAAAGCATTCAAAGTTCATATACGGCCTCTAGTTCTAGAGTTGATGACCAAGCATATTCAAACACAGTATTTGGTTCTTTAGATCATAGTTATTCCCAATCGTAATCCATGCTTAGCTTCCTCACATCAATTTTCTTCTTCTCCGTGCTTGCTTGTTTGTCTCAGGAGGTATGGCCATTCATGGGAGATCTATTTTTTGCTTAAAATCATTCTAGTTTGAATTGTTTAATAACCCAGTACATCTTCTTGTTCTTCTTGGCTTCCGTCCTTCTTGGAAGACGATGGTGTGCATCTCCTGTGGTGACTGTGAAGGCCTATTTAAGACATATTATATTTGGCAGTCGATGCAGACGAATACTGAGTATGTGCTCTGTGGTATGGCTCTGCAGATCACGCTGGAAGTGTCTTTGTATCGCAGACTATGACGAACTTGTGGACGAGATCATTGTTCTAGTTGGCCGTATAAGAGGTCTTTTGGAATCCTGCCCTTTCCCATACGGCTCACATGGCCCAGCTTACAAAGACGTGGAGTAGATGGTGGTTGAGTGTGTCCTCTTTAAAACCTCAGAGTTTGTGACCTTGTCCTGCCATGAAATCTTCAGGATTCTTCTGAGGCAGCGCATGTGAAACATATTTACCCAGTATATATATGGGAATTATATTGGGAGCATGCTTGATGTAGTATGTGAGATTATCCCGTCATAACTACTAGTTGAATTTCCATTAACTTTACAACCAATATATTAGGTTTCAAGTCAAGTTCACTGTTGTGCATATCTAACGTAGCATACGTATAAATTGTATTTTATTCCGGATGAAAAACTGAATGCATTCAAGTTATCTTGTTCGCATCACAGGTAACTGTATCATTTATACAGAGTAGCCAAAAACATTTTTTATAAAATTTATAATATCTTAGAAAGGTTTATAACACCGGAAATTGACCAAACAATCACTGATGTGCAGTTTGTTTTTAATAACCATTTCACTATTACTGGTGTTATATTAAATATATGTACATAATCGAGAACTAGAGAGCTTCGTCTTTAATTTGATATCAATAGTTTAAAAATCCGTACATAAATAAGAAAATAAACCCATAGGGCCTGTAATCACTTTCTTTTTTCTTGTTTAGAATAGCATTGTCGTTTCTATTGAAGGCACCTCAGTGATTGACTGGTCACCGTGATATACATTTCATGGTATACCTTTTTAACTAGCTAATCAATTTCGATGGGATTTTGCATGGAGGTAATTTTAAGGATGTTGTCTGTGAATGTAATTACTTGATGAAGGTATCGAAAACCAATTCGTGTTTTTAATACCGTGAATATCTGACCACTTTAGTCAGTACAAAAGCACCTTGTAAGATAACATAAATTTTATAAAAGAATTTGTTTTACTCTTTATCAATAATACAGTTACCTGTGGTTCGCATTACTCGCAAAACAAGTTCTGGACATGCTGCTCATATTATAAACAATTAATTCATGTTTCTTCCTACTCGCTTGCTCGATCTACATGCATTTTGTGTGTGCTAGAATGTACGCCCCCAACACCCAATCCTGAAGCCGTCCCTGATTACAATTACTAGTATTTGTTGGTACAATTCCCCACTAGTATTTATTTATATACTTTGTATATAGTATATTTCTAAAGCTGATGTTACTGGGTGTTTTATATGATAACAAATTACTAAACATTATTTACGCATATTTATTGCGCCATCGTCGGGTCCCATGTCCTGAGTTAAAAAGCAGAAGCGCCTGTGTATCGCCTTCAACTTTTAATTGAGTTTATTACTCGAGTGGAGCTAGGCATATATGTAGGACTAAGTATCCCTTTAATTTTATATACTTTAATTACCAACATACACACTTATATATAAACATTATTACTGAGTGGGTACAGCATATATACGGGCCACACTGTTGTCTGAATGAAGTTTGGAGTGTTCAAAATTAATATCCGAAATTGTGCATGGAAATGTAACAACGTCCGAAATGGTGCAACTTTTATTATTCGTCTAATTATTTTACAAAACGAGGTGTTAAGAACCCAAACTCTACTTTTCTTGGTGCAATACAACATTACAAATTCAAATTTATTCTCAACGTATGTGAAGTTTCCTTCACTATGGGAGCGTTCATAGTTCGTCGTTGTCTGGCTCTATCGCGTAGTGTAAGGGGCAGGTAATCCAGGCTAGCTTCATAGTAAAAATTTCAATAATCTGAACAAGTTTTCTGTGTACAAAATGTACCCTCAGGTCCAACATTAATGTTGATCCATTGTCACACAATACATCACGATCAAAGGTAATAATTTCAAAGCCGACGGCATTAGCGAGGGAGAATGCTATATTTATGACGGCAACATATGTGATACGTGGAGTATCGCCGGAAGCATCTGAATTCAAAAAAACATGTGTGCACGAGTATTGTTTTGAATGATTCGTACTTCTATGGAAAGGAGTTGCTTCTGCTCTATAAACAAACATTTTATATCTAAATTCTGTAGTGTTTGGATATTCTAACGGTCTTACTAGACATTACCACAGAGTAGAGATTAATACGCCTTATTGTTTGTATATTGTTACTATATGAAGTCAGTTCGAACATTTAGTGTGCTGATTTGTCAGGGCTTTATAGAACTTGCTTGTCTCATAATCAATTATCAGCTAGTATCTAGTACTATACCCATGCTTTTCAAGCAGCAGCTACGAATTCCTGGACAAAATGAGCAACCTATCCCCGAGTAAATGCCTAGCAGTTGTTCAACTAGGTGAGTAATTCGAAAGCATCAGTGAAAAATACTTGACATGTTCCAACCAATACCATGAAACCACATCAATGAATAAGACCATCAAACTACTTTTGTTCGAAAACCTTTGATTGGAATACCCCCATATCATCCGAAATAAATTTTAGGTTCCCAATTCTTCTCATACAAAATAAACCATCGGAACACTTAGTTTCTTTCAAATGACATTTCGAATCTACCAAATTCGAACCACCAAAGAATAATCTCGTCATGTATGCATCCGTACCTAGGAGTACAGCTTTCCACTCTTCTCTGTTTTTCACGCCATCTTTCCTAGCTTTCAAAAGGTCGAACCGATTTCCTTCATTTCTGTCTCTATTGTTCTTCTCCATGTAGTTTTTGGGCGTCCTCGTCTCCTTTTTTTCTCAGGGGTCCATCTGAGAGCTACTCTTGTGATGTTTTCTTGGGAATGCATCCGAATTAAAAAATAAAATTGAAATAGTTGGGTAGACAAATAAAAGATTTCATTTGTCTACCCAATAATTCTTAGCTACGATATTTTGACATGAGGTACAAAACGGGCTGCAAAAGTGGTGTTTGATAAAAACCTGAAATACGTAGTTTTGACTATCCTGCGATGACATGAACTTAATGCTTTTGAGCTGTTCTCCAAAAAATTGTATCGATAGCATATAGGATTTTCTATAATTAGAAAGGCTAATCATAACGAAACAAAATGCAAACTGATTTGTCTTTAAATCCTGGTTATTGAAAAGTATCAGGGTTTAGAATTATGTTTTGTTTTATATTGTGTATATGTATGATCAAAACGAAATTGTTCATATTTAGAGAAAGGCTACTGTTTTTTTAATTAAATGACTCCTCCTTTTTTTCATCCCTAGTACATCATTTCATATATAGAAATATTGATTCTGAGATACACGATAATCGCAGTGCGTGTGTATATGATTAAATACTTATAATTGTATCATAGCATAAGTCTTTTTTTTCTTATTTTAGAGCTTTTTCAAAACAATATTTCATAGCTATTACACATTGTCAAAATAGCCTGTTTTCCCAAGGAGACTGGCTAATTTGTATCACATTAATTGTATTTTAATTGTATTTACAAAATGTAATTGCATTTCGATGTGCAGCTAATACAGTCAGAAACACAATAATCACGTGATAAATGAGTATGTTCAAATAAGTTTTAAACAAATTACAACAAACTATGCTCAGTTGGCTTATTTTAACGTCTCTCATTATTGAGATATGACACATTTTGGCGATAAGCTGTTGAATAATTGATTAGGTTGGTGTCGGATGCTTGCAATCATTTGTAATCATTTACCGCTAACGTATTTTAAAACGTTACAACTGAAACGTATGTCGACAAAAAAGTTTGCGGTGGGTTATTTGATACGTGGTATAGCGTAGGCACAGATGTGTGCATAAATAGGACTTTGTTGACTCGACGGTGTTTCCTGGAATAGTGTTGGTTTGACGCTTCTACTAGAAACAACTATGACCGTCTATGTTGAAGCTGTGTTACATTTAATTATTCTTACATCGGCCGGTGAGTATATTTTATGGGTTTTTTTTAAAAATTGGGAAAAAAATATTCTAGATAATAATATGCCCTACCCGATATTAGAGAGAGACTTTTCATTGACAATATTCAGGTGATTGGGCTGACCAGTCCTTGAACTACTCTTACAAGCTGAGAGTCAATCAAAGAACAATTTTAACGGGTATAGTGAGTTGGCACCGTGTTAACAAAGAATTGGTTTTTCAGGATCAGGCTCAAGCTCAACTGTATTTTATTTCAAATACAGAAAACATGTTAATAGAAAGACAAACTCTTTTACTTAGAGGAAACACTATTGATATCTTCTTAGATTCCAAATACAAATAAATAAGTTTTAATACATTGTTACAGAAACATTGTTCTAAACAAATTAAGCTCGGTTTTCGAGCTTGATTCAATGTTTGAGATCAGTTTCAGTCTCAAGGACAATACAGTCTTTTTTATATGATGTTTTTCGGTTTTAAAAAGTTATCTAGAAGATGTTTATGTGCTCTGGACATGTTCAGGAAGAAATACTCGCAACAATGGCTGCCAATCCACATGTTTGAAGGATGGCATGCTATTGCATAGCAATGGGCCTCCACCTGCAGCAGCCATTAACGCAACTTTCTGAGAAGCATGAAGGTTCTTGAGCTTTCCGACCATCCTTATTTGTCAACCATTGTCCCTTATGATTTTTATTTGTTTCAAACGACTCTTAAATTGCACTGTCGGAAAAAATATCAGGTACGTTAAGATTTCGGTTTTGCTCATGTCCAGTATATACACAGTGTACTTAGGAATGATAACAAAATCGCATTTTAAAAATGGAATAACTGAATGCAATGGGATCAAAGGCTTGTTTCACTAGAATCTATCAAGGATAAATATTTATGGGCTTAGTTGCATTTCAATTTGAATAACCCTCGTACTTGTAATGTAAAACAGAATTAAGCTTAAACCTGATTCTGAAAACTGATGTTTTGTGAACACGGTGCCAGGTTCTAAATTAGGAATACGTGTACTACAAGTCAGTGTAGAGGTAAGAGAATCCACCTGAGGAACGGCATGTTGGAGACTTAAACTCTCAGAAAGCGACATGTCAGACTCATCAACATGGTACAGATGTACGTAGTCATATTATTTGGCGCTCAGTGTAAAAGGGCAAAATGTTTAGGACTGGTTGTCACAGCAACGGGACAATGTGACACGACAGTCCCGATATGATTGGTATTATTTCTGTGGGACTGAAAACACATTAATTAATAATCTTTAATCGCTTGTTCGGCGTAACCAGAACATTAATCACAATATATAAATGTGTATATTAATCTTACATAATATGTAAATATAATTACATAATTAATCGCCACGGTAACTAAGCACTAGTAATCACTTTGTTTAAGTGCTGTGCGTTTTAATAATCATTTCAGGAAAAACAATTGAACATGTGCACGCAGTAGATTAAGCCGACAACTGTCTAAAGCAGACATTTTAAGAATTATATGTACCATTGAATAAAACATTTAAATAAAACAGAAACCAACTCCAATTTTATGATTTTTTACTACGTTTAAGTTATAGTTAGAACATATTAAGTAAAGTTCTAATGATTAAAAAGGGCGGGGCGAGCGAGCGGGCGGAACAGGAAGTGACGTCATCAATGTACCATTGAACCAAGTACTTGCCTTAATATGCAAGTTGTATTATATTTGGCTCATTCATTGCGTGAGTGACTTGGCAATGCCACTGTTTCTGTATGGCTTTGAATTGTCTGTACATTTAACAAGGTGGGGATTGCATCATGTGCATGTTATATAAACATCATTTGCATGGATCATACCAACATGACTGTGTTAGTACTTAGTAACTTAGTAAGCAAAATATGACCGTTAAGTCGATAGTTGTAATAAAATAATCATCATCCGTATCATATGTTATACATAAATAATATTCAAATAGACGGCCTGGTTCTTTTAGATGTGCCCGGTGTATAGCACCGATAAACAGCTTCCTTGCATCTTTAACCAGATAATTTTTAGTCCACACGGTCAGATATAGCGGGAAATTACTAAGAACAGAATTTCAGAAATGTCAAGTTCCGGTGATTGACAGTCCAGTGTGTTACCATTGAGGTATCGCTGCTTGTATGTAGATATGTTAACATACTTACGGTGAGTGTTCTGTCCGCTAGGCTAGCGGGGCAGTTAAAATAGCGCTGGTTTCTCACTCGGCAGATCCAGCTTCGATACCCGGACTGAACCGGTTTGATTAGTCAGTGTCATTGGTTATGTCCTTCACATGTGAGAAGTGGAAGTTGTCAGATGTTTGTAGAAGAACAAGTGGGCACTGATAGATACTATCAGGAAACTGGATTACGACTATCTAGTCACCACTTGCGACTAAAACAAAATGGAAACCGCATTATTCAAGTCACATAGAAACCAACCAAAACCGTGACTTGAACAATTGTCCATAATGTCTTATCGCTAACATACTTACATGTATGTAAACTTATATCGCTAACATACTTACATGTATGTAAACTTATATCGCTAACATACTTACATGTATGTATCGCAAACATACTTACATGTATGTAAACTCATATCGCTAACATACTTACATGTATGTAAACTCATATCGCCAACATACTTACATGTATGTAAACTTATATCGCTAACATACTTACATGTATGCAAACTCATATAGCCGACTTCATTTGCGAAATATTTGTTATACATATAAAATTACTAGTGTGTAGCAGAAAACTTCAGAAAATAACATGATTTTTCAAACTATATGCTTTACTACAATCCTTAAGATCATAATGGCATATACTATCATTTATGTAATCAATTTATACAGTAATATGTGAAAGTATGATTGTATGTATATACAATATGTGTCTTGTGGAATTAAACTTCCGTTAAAAACAAAACAAAAAATATTTGTTAGAAATATATTCATATATTATATTTTATGTTACAGTTGCCATAGCATCGTATCCTTGTGGCCATGGCGGCCCAAAGATTATTGCAGACAAGCATGCGTGCCAAATATTCTATGACTGCTCTAATCCCACAACGGATCATAGTCTATCCTGGTTACACGAACATGCGAGGGAGTGTCCTTATCCGGAATTATTTCATAATAAGACAATGAAATGTGAGGAACATGGCGTGGACTGTGGCTCAAGGAACAGACCGACAAGTTTATGTAAGTAAATATACAAACGGTATTATACAGTACGCGTATATCTACTGCTTCTAAAAAACAGCAACAGCCGATAACCCATCTTTTTACGAGTGTTTCGTCCCTTATCTCGGAACACTCTCCAGATGGCGAGACAGCAGTGGAACTGCTTGGTTGTTACGCCGATTCGTTAGCACGTGACCAGAACCAACATGATGCTCTCACTGCAGCATACCTAGGGCTTGGACTGCGTCTTCAGTTGATGCATATACTAGGTCGAGGACGTCTCGTAAAAAAATGTTGCTTTTAACTTGCAGTTGACCAAGTTCTACTTACAGTGTTGTAAAACCAAACAATGTGTCATACACTACGTGGTTTTTCCACACAGATTAAGGAGGTGTAGAACTTGGTTCGAATACAAATATTCATTTATGTATAATTAAGTAGTATGCAACATGAACAGTCTAGATGTTGATGCAGACTTACGTAGATTGAATCGGATTCTATTGATTATTTCTGCAGGTGAATATGTCATCAACCTCTGTACGGATCCCTTGTGTAGGATGTGTAGAGATGACTTCACAGATTGCGTCACTTCCGGTAAAACACCCGGTAACAAGAAAGGCAAATCACCCGGTACTAAAGGCTACAACTGTGAACACACGAAATTTCTGCAGAAGCTGACGTGTCCCCATGATAAAGGCGGCCGACGAATACCACTGGACTCGTCTGGTTGCGGAGATCCAAACTTAATGTAGCACAGCTAGATACATTTTATATTTATTTTAAAACAAACTTGAACGGAATCAGACATACACTTATATTGATCTTTTCTACAATGAAAATGAATGTGTGTTCCAGATCCAGTCGACCACTGGCGAATAGAAGGGTTTCGAGATTACCATGGTTACAGCTGCAACTAAATCCATATATGTGCTAGTGCGTTATTACAATGTGCCTTTGTTGACATTTCTGTATTATTCAGATTTCAGTAAAGCCTAGGTCCCACTGAGAAATTCCACATCGGCGATGTTCTCCCGATTTCGTCCTATACCACCCGATTCATCACAAATCCTTTCGATATCACACCCTGTTTCATGGCTTCCCCGAAGCTTCCCCTAGACCACGAGGAACCTGTTCCCGGTGTGCTGATAGCTCATTCATTTAAATCGGGAGTACATGTACATCGCCGAAAAAAATGCTCAGTGGGACCTAGGCTTAAATAACATCCCTCTTAATTCTATATTCATACAGGGTGTCCCATAATAGATCTATGTGTTACCATCCAAACCGAATGTCATTATCTCATATGCCATGATTGTCATAATAGTCCAGAGAATTTGACTTGACTCTTGACCTTCTACTAGTATAATTTCACAGCTGATTTATTGTCTATACATGTATTTATAACCCTGGTTGTATGTTTTCACAAGCGGGGAGTATCAAGAAGACGCTCGGGTTGTTATACCAACACAAATCTAAAGGACCGATATTGCACAATTTGCTCACGGAAATTGATATATTCAAGGCAAACCTTGTAATATATTCATACATAAAGGTCAGGATCATTTCAAATTCTTCGTGTTATACATCAATTGAAAAAAATACAGTTCAAAGTTTTGTTCAATATATAGCATGACCATATTACTAGCAATGCAAAGCAGAAATCGAGACAGCTTCTAGAGAAAATCTATTGAATATTTTTGTTCAGTATAGTTATTGTCTTGATGTACTGGTAACACATAATATGGGACACCCTATACTTCATACTCATTCAATATATCATTTATTAATATATACCATGACAGCATCTAATAAACGTATGTAGCTACCTTAGTGGCTACAGCTTGGTTAAAGTCGATGACTTAAGATCATATGTTAGTCACTTGTTAGAGGGTTCGAATCCAGCTGGCGATGTAGTGGTTGTATGTAACACAAACTGTCCAGAACTTGGAAGGTTGGCCCAGTGTTTCAACCCATACCAATAGTAGTACCCACAGTAATAACAGGGTCATTTGAGATCCTCAACTCCATAATCTAACTACACAAATGTACAAGAATCACCATAATTGTGTTCCTGACAGTGACTTAAACTCGGCCAAGATGATCAAATAATTTACTACATTTATGAACAAACAGAAAGATTAGAGAGACCTAACCTTTTAGTTATTACAAGATATGTTGAAAGGATTCATTTTACATGTATTTCATAGTTGTTATTGCACGAAAATATCCAAAAATGCTCCCTACAAAAACATATACTGAGCGGCTTCAAATCTGGTTCCATGCAATGTACTGGAATACCACCCGGTAGTTAACTGGCAGTAGCGCTTAGTTGTACCATGTTGCGGTGGCATCCCGTAGCGGGTCCAAAGTGTCCAAAACGAATTGGTTACATGCAGTTTCAGTGTATATTTATCAAAATATCTACGTTACGCTTTCACAAAGAAAACTTGCAATTATATAGACAATAGATGTAAGTTTTTTTCTGGTACCAGTTTTAATGTTAAACCTCGGATCACGATAAGAAAATGTTAATTTTGTAAAATTATCTTATTTTGTCCATGACGTCATTATGTAGCAATTTATAACATTTTCATGATGTCTGTCCTTCTGATGTTCCCCTTCTTGCACTCGTTTTCTTAAACCATTTGATTACGTTTGCACCTTTAGTAGGTATCTAAACTGAAGTTCATCGGGAGCATATAAAGGCGTGTCCGTTGTCCTTGGGCTGTACACTAGCGATAGAAAGAAGTATACAAAACCGGTTACTTGACTTCCTGAACTCCACATGCAATCTATTGTTTTGAATGATCCATGGTTCATGCTAAATGTGCCAGTGTCACGTATTAAAAAATAAGATGTTGGGTGACTCGCATGAGAATAGTTGATGCCAAAGTAATATCCAAGAAATACCTCTGTCGTGTGATATGGACCGCCCACTCTCCGAGTTCTTTCTGCGGGGCTGTATGGAATCGGTAGTGTACAGCCTAAAGCCAACGGACACTTTTATGCCTCCTAGAAACATCAAGCGTTACGTTCAGGTTAGACAAATGTGCAAACGTAACCAATAGTTTTCAAAGATAAGGCGCAAGAAGTGAAACATTAACGGAACACACCTGGTGAAAACGTCGTCAATTAATACACAATGACGTCACGGACAAAATAGGGTATCTTTAGAAAATTTACAGTTATCTAAATACTATCCGAGTAATAATCTTAAAAATGGCACCAGAGGAAACATACATCTAGTGTCTAAATATGTGTAAGTTTTCTTTGCGATTGCAGAATGTAGAGATTTGATAAATAGACACTAGGACTGTAAAACTTTCTTTTTGGAAACCCTGTATAAGCAATGAATTAATAAAGGCGGTTTTTAGAAGTTTCAAAAATAAATATTTTTTCAAGTACCGAAAACAATGTAAGTATGATAGCTGAAAACGTATTTCCGACTCTTGAAAAAAGCCTATTTCGTCGAAATATTGATACTGGGTATCTAATGTATTATTCATTGTATCAAATCTATTTCCGTCCATAACATAAAAAGCAAAATGAGAAGCACATTCACTGCGAATATGGTTCTTTTCCAACACAGCTCCTCGAACAAAACGTTCGAGCTGTATTCCAACAGTTAAGTACTCCCCTATTGAAATTAATTCGATGCCGGTGGTCAGCTTAATGACAGGACTGGAAACCAGAAACAAACAGTCTTTCGAACGTCAAGACGATTGTGCAGTCTAACCTACAAATGCTGGACTATAATAATACATTCATGGATTATTGTTCTATACATAAAGTGTCTCGTCAGTTCGTGGATTATTTGTATTGACGAGGTACCTCATGAGTTAGGAGAAACTTAACTAGATGATCACATACATTTACTATACGGGGTACATATTATGCACAGTCGACATATTACTATTATACTAAGTAACACACACTAAGTCATGTAAATAGCACAGAGAATTTGACATGATCCTGACCTTTATGCATGAATATATTACTAGGTTCATGCGTTGAATATATAAATTTCCGCGAGCAAATCGTGCAATATCGGTCCTTTAGATTTGTGTTGGTATTACACCTCGAGCGTCTTCGTGATAGTCCCCGCTTATGAAAACATACTACCGGGATTATAAATATAGACACTATATCAGCTGTTAAATTATGCAAATAGAAGTTCGAGAGCCGTGTCAAATTCTCTGGACTATACATATAATACTCGTAAATATACGTCAACGTGTTCTGTGTTCATGTTTGTGCTCTACATAGCATTAAATCAGTGACACAGAGCACTTAAAATAAAGAATAATATATATACAATACATTTATCTGCAATGTATGCAAATTAAACATTGGACATATCAGAGAATAAAAGAATTGGACTGTATGTCAACGTAGCTTAAAAGGTGAGAATTCGATATTTATTTACGTTGGTTAAATTACACTGTATTGTAATGTGTACGAGTATGTAATTGATTTTTGGCTTTCGTCGCACCCTTCGATATTCATATTATAGTATACCGGGTATTTGCTTTATACAACCCCACTGACGGTCATTGCAGGCGTATTTATGAACACTTTCTAGTCACGTTATCCTGACACTGCACTACATAATCCTTGACCTACCCATAATACATCAAGCGAGGGAATACCAGTACCGACTTTGGTATGTGGCAGCCTATGAGTGCACCATAGCCACAGATGGCTGTGTCGTTTTAATGAAATGTGGCTGTGTCGTTTTATAGAAAGTGTACAAAACGATACGACCACCTGTGCCCATAACGCCCCGTTCATTACACTTCTTTTTGATTTCCTATACATTTTATTCCCCACCATATATTTGGGGGCATATACATTGCTGGATTAGAATTAGAAGGTCGTAAGTACAAAATCAATATTTTAGAAAACAAGAAAACACTGTCTGAAAACTAGTCTTTACTTACGGAAATACAAGCCTTTTAAACTTCAGTTTGGTCAACATGACCACTTCCGATTTTCTTGAAAATAGGCTCATAAGAAGCTTCTTGTGATGCAGATTTCAAATATGTATGAGTCTTACGACCACTTACTAGCTTCTTATTCTAAGCCAGTGACATGTGAATTTGTCCTTGTCCGTCCGCCCAAAAATAGTGTGTCGTCTTTACCTTGAAAAGCTTTTGTGCTACAGTCTTCAAACCTCATTGGAATTGTCGTCAGTAACTTTAAAAGTATGTGTGCTACAGTCTTCAAACTTCATAGTTTTTTATTCGGATCCGGCCATTATAATTTGAATTATTGCCCATGGGATTATGAAATTTGAGTTACGACCCTTGACATGGACAAATGGCAAGTGCAGTATCCGTGTCCTATTGATAGATTTCTTGTTTAAATCAATTTTTAAAAAATCGAAATTCTAAGGAATGCCTCGTTAATAGCCTAACAAAATACGCTTACATACAATATACATGAATATAATATATATACAAATAAAAGATGTTCTGTTCTGATCTATGAAACACGTTTGTACTTCTATTTCATTTGCAACGTTTAAGTTTTCACGCGTCATTATTTTTCAATTACGTAGACTGTTTACAGCATTGTCGTTTTGTTGAATGTGGTATACAAAGTTTTTGTTATTATTTAAAATGTGATAATTTACAGTTTAATTGTTACACACGGAACAAAATACGTAAATTCATTACGTCTAATATCGTGACATCATACTAATTAACTTTAAACGTACTGATTGAACTGCAGTACATATAAATGATAATAAATTATATAATAACATTAAATATGTTGTTTACAATGCATCATAATTGTTCTCATCTAACAGTTATCTGATATAGTTCAGATATATTTCAATATGTACTAGTACATTGTATTATAATTAACCGATTTGGAGATAACAACTCACTGATTGCCTAAGTACAATCTCTGATAAACTGGTCAGGGGAAGCAACCCTTACTGTTATTCAAAAGATACCCCATACAGGTTGTTCAAAAGAAATCCTACTACACAGAAAACAATAGAACACAAAATTGGTATGCATTGTAATGTATCTCGAAAACGTTCAAGAATACAAATTCAATACAATACGTTTATTTCGGCTTTAAACAAATACACTTTTGAGCCACAGACATACATGTACATTAGACAGGTGAGAGTAAGACAACGTTTTGGTTACCAGGGTACTGTTTTATCAAAGCATTTACGCTAGCGTAACTCTAAGTTTTCCGTAAATATTGCGTACGTCGATAATATTTGCGCAAATGCGTTTTACTAAGATATTTTTTCTCATGTTTTGTCGTAAGTTTTGGCGTAATTCTACGCAAGGTCCGAGTGACCGTAAATAGCCAATATGAACGTAGTGAGGAGTTTTTGCCACGCACTGTTGATTTTTGACCGTCACTTGTTGTTATAGACGGTGATTAGTAATATAAACATGTTTAATCATCAAAACTTATCGAGCTTTACTGTATATTTATTCACTCTGGTTCCCGTTATATTGGTAATATTGTGGCCCGGTCTACGTTCAATATTCAATATTTTTACGTAAATATATGCAACAACTTGCGATCGATTATAGATAAACCACAATCGTTCGGGCGTAACTGTACTTTTAATAATGAAATAATCCAGGTAAAAGGGGTGTATTCGGAAAAGAAATCTATTATTTTAAATTGTAGCTTATATCGTCCTCCATGGCGCAGTAGGCTAAGCTACTGCTTATGAAACTAAACAGATTTTTTGCTTGGGTTCGAATCCCCCATTTTGAATACTTTTTTTAATTTTGCTAAATAAAACATTCGCGTGCATGTCTATTTTATATATATTTCTAAAATATATCTATTTCCTTTCTACATTTTTTCTGTATTTTAATCATTGAAAACACTCCCACGTCAAGACTGTTGAACAGAGATGTCGGTCAACGGTCACCCGAACTGTGCTCCCTGTATTACCAGAGTAAACGCTTATTAATGTTGAAGTTTCTACAGAATATTCTTAGAGTGGTGATTCCAATTCTAATTCCAGCGAAACCAATGATGAAAATAGTTTGTAATTCAACCCGATTGTTATCTGAGCAATACATACAATATCCAGGACAGGCTAAAATCGTAAAATAAACGAAACAAAGCAACTTTGTATTTAACCTTAAACATAATTTTATTATTCATTAAGTAATAAAATATATGAAAAAACACTCATGTATAATGATAATAAAATTATTGAAAAACAGTTTAGCAGAGAACTCGAACCCACAGCCCATATAAAAAGAATGTTCTGAGTACAGATTAGTTCAGAGTATAGACAATCTTAACCACTAGGCCACGGTGTCAACTTGAAAGATAACGTGAATTTATAAGATATATTCATAATATATTAGAAAAATAACGGTAACTATCGTTTCAACCTTAGCAAATGAACTCGCCCAAAGGTCATATTTCGAAGGTCGTTGTACATCTATAGTAAAACACACTTAAGGATTTGCGTAAGTGACAAATATATCCGTAAACTTACGCGACATTTACGCATTGTTAGTAAAACAGTACCCTGATGCTTGGTGGGAGAATGAGAATACAACATGATGGTAAAGTCATATAAAATTTGGTAAACAATTAACAAAACATCAAATATAACTTGATTAACTTTGGGTCCATTGATAATTTGTCTATGTGTAAATTGTATTACCTTAGCTAAAGCGGGGCATTATAGTCCTTTTGCTGTGGAAACTGGGTCATTCAGCTAGTTACAATTGATTGTACTTTTCGATAGCTTGGACCTGGGCGGATCTGCGCTTGTTTAGTTGGGCATTCTGTCTCTATGTGTTTTATGTTTCCTGTGCTCGGTTGGTTCAGTTGGGCATTGTGCTTTGTGTGTTTTAATGTTTTCTATGCTCGGTTGGTTAAGTTGGGTGCTGCCTTCCCTGTCTGACTTAATATAATCTTTTTAGATCAAATCTGAGTGTTAGCGCGACGTCGTACAAACTTACACCAATGATGTTGTTTGCGTGTTATCTATATTATGTTTCTCTATACAGACCGTATATTTACTTATTCAGATATAGAATTTAAAATTTGTTTTTATTGAACATACATGTTCAACGTTATAAGCTGTAAACTTTGTCCACTAAGATTATAATTGCGTCATATTGGGCTTAACATCAATACACAATTTGTGTGCCCTGTGTGTGTGTGCTTCGATCGGTGTTTTTCTCCATACATTTATATAAGAGTCCGACAAACGCACAACACAGGCGGACTCGGTTACATACTCTTGTCGTATAAAACATTCGCCTTTGTTTGCGAATAACTTGTCACCAGTCGCAGGTTTTTTTACACGAAGCTTATTCTTTAAAGACAAAGATATCACACGTATAATGTAACATGTACCTGCTACGAAATGACAACCATTTGTACCGGTCATATGATACCGAGTTAGTGCCCTTATTGTAATTACAAAATGCACAATGTATTTCTATAATAAGTATAGCGTATATGTTGTAAACATTCTCAGAATTATGGCCGAAAAATGAACAACATGAAATATAGCTGTCTGAGGGTCGTTTTGGTGTGCCCAATTATACAAACTATTTAATCTAATTGTAGATTCAAACGATTGGTGGAGTTGACATGGAGTATTTATAGCATGTACATACAAGCTGAATAAACACACGATGGCCACACCCGATGATTTAGTACATTGCCCTATATGCCTAGAACTTTATATTGAACCAAGGGCATTGCCCTGACTACATACATTTTGTGATATATGCCTGCAAGAATACATCAATACTGCTGCCAGAAGGGCTAATGGTAAGTCCTCTGGTACATATACCAGCATGTCAAAGCGAAAATATCTCTGTTCCTTCATATAATAGTCAGTAAAAAATGTATTATATAAGGCAACAATATCAAACACTTTAAAAAGACAGTATGTATGCATTAAAACGTTCACAATATTAAGTTTACACAATGGACATATCGCTGATTTTTGGATTAGAAACTCGTTAGTACAAAATCAATATTTTGAGAAAACTGGAAACGACTCTTTACTTATGTATAAACAAGATCTTTCAACTTCAGTTTGGTCAACATGACCACTTCCGATTTTCATGAAAATAGGCTCATAAGAAGCGCCTAGAGATGCTGATTTCAAATACTTGTATGCATGTGTGTTATAATTCTAAGCCAGCGATATACTAGTAGTAAACGTATACACATGGTTACGTCCTGCTTTGGGTTAATTACTAGTAACACAGAACCTTTGATCGTCTCGTATAAACATCGAGTCCTGCAGCTACAATATACATTGACAGTACGTAACGACTTTGCATCGTATAATATATTTTCCAAAATTGAGCTTAAATATCACTTTCAACATTTTACTTTATTTGTTCAGGGTTTGAGTGTCCAATCTGTAGACGACTCACGCCCCCACCTAGTACTGCAAACAACGGTCACTCAGGATGGTCAAAACTGTTTCCTCTTAACCATATAGTGGTGACATTGTTAGATGCTCATGAAAGCAAACCAGATACTCCAACAACCAATAAAACCAAAGGTACCAGTAATAATCCAAGTACTTCTGGTTCCAGTTTCACACATACACAAGCTGGACATGGAACCAGCGACAACACAACGACAAATACTCGAGACTTGCCTTGGAATGCAGCCTTCCATGCGCAGACGGGTACGATCATCATCTTTTCATCAACAAATTTGACATCAGGATAAGAAATCATATTTATAATTATGTCATCGTCAGCGTCTACGGTGTGTGCCTATACTATGCGTATTATGCATGGTACTAGTGAACATGAATTATAAGAGTGAACAGGAAACTTTCTTACATGTACTACTACCAAAACACACTCTATTCTTGACCTGTTGTCAACATGTATTAGACTTAAAGCGTGCCTTGAACTGTTTTCCCACACTCGTTATACGATCAATGATGTACATATTAAGGTACATACCATATTTCTTTCATGGAGACTAACTACGAAAACCAGACTAGTCGTAGACGAGCATAACAAAGAACAGACTGGAACCAATCATCTTTAATGAGGGGGTATAGTGATTTGCTCAACTCGCTCGGTCTGTCGGTGAGCCGGTACACCAAACGGTTTCTGTTCAATAACTCAAGAATACTAGATCCAAGGATCCTCAAACTTTATATAGAGGTTTGTCATCGTAGACGACGATTGATTTTGAGTTCCGTATGTCAAAGGAAAATATCAATGCGACCTTCAACATGAATAAAAAAACAAATTGTTTCCGATCAATGACTCACGAACGGCTGGGCCAAGCATCTTTAAACTTTATAGTAAGATTGGTAATCATCAATACTCGAACCCTATTGATTTTGAGGTTAGTAGGTCAAGATCGAAATGACCTTTAACAATACTCATTATTGGGCTTGCATGCGGGCATGTGTGTGTTATAAACATCTGCTAATGATTACTAGTATATGTCAAAAAGTATACACAATTATCCATCTGTTTCATATTACCAGGTATTCCTGTGATCTTCACAGATCTATACCATAGATCTACTACATTAAACAACAAACACTTTATAACTTATTATATAGTATAATTGTAATAAGCACTTGGGCAAGCTAGCTTACTTTCTATTATCAATACATTCATCATTCTATCAGCAACAGATCATCTCATAAATATGCATACACATTAATATACCAACATCATCTCATACACATAAAGTACATGTAACACATTTATAGCACATAACACGCATCTTTCCCCATTTTTATGAACTAAAAATTATACGTCTTGTAAGCTCTAAGTGCCCAAAGCTGAATGACCACATACCTTCAATCACTGCGCACGACAACTCGTGCGCTATGGTTACCAACATAACAAGTCCTGATTCGTGCAATCAGAAGATCTTAACCAATCACAGGAAAGCATTTTCCGTCTTATGCGCTTCGCTTAACCGACAGAAAATAAATTTCCTGTGATCTTCACAGATCTATACCATAGATCTACTACATTAAACAACAAACACTTTATAACTTATTATATAGTATAATTGTAATAAGCACTTGGGCAAGCTGAACCTAAAAGAACGGGAAAACCATACGTGCGTGCTATAAACAGTAACTATCAAATTACTAAAATCGCTTTTTAAATTGTTCATTGACATTGTGAAACATCATAATAAAGGACATTTCATATAACCACCGTATGCATATTCATAGCAACACTTGTTGTGTCTCTTAAATTCGCATTGTCATGTGTAGATTACGAAACATCAAGAATCAACATGTTCAAACGTTAATATTGTTTTAAATTGTTTCACTTTCGAAGTTGAATACAATATCTGAACGTATCAGTACATTATTCATTGGTTAGTTCGCAGCATTCACAAAAGGTTCTTCATATAAAACCGATGTAAAAAGTAACGTACACATTGATCACTAACACTGAATCTCGGGGGGTTTCATATCAAACCAAACACGTATCCATTTGATTTCATCGTAACACTGAGTGAATTAGAATTACACATATAGGAGAAAAAGAATTGCTCATGATCGGAAGGATATCCTCTTCACCCACAATTACCTCAGGTCCACTTACTACACAATAAAAACCACTCTTGTCACTTAGGTGGTGCTGTCTGTGCGAGCGTCCTTCAGTAATTCCGGGATCCGAGGTATCTAATCCGCAGTCAAGTCATCAAATCCGTTATAATCATCCTGAAATAAACAGATTGTATGAACAAACACATTCGTATAAACACCGCTAATAAAGGTCAATAACTCATTATCTACACGTATTATCAAAGCTTAGCAGCCTATGTATTATACTCTTCAGCTCAAATATAAAATGACAGACATACCTATTCATATCAAACACAAATGTTAATTGCTTGTTAAATTCATACATACATATACTGTACTGATGTGTGTATTGCTTACGGTCCGCAATATTACCCAAACCAGACGTTAATCTAAATTCAAAATTTTATAGATGCACTGATACATATAAACATTTAATATGGCGCACTATTGTACCAAAAGTTAATAACAACATTCCCAACTTATAAACATATTCGACGGTATTATATTATACCATGTCCACACATATTATCAAGGCTTGTCAGCCTAGACATACTATTCAATGTCTAGCGATTCTAAAGGCAGCCACGCCGATTCATATCGTCCATTACTTGTTAAAACAGTTCAAACGTAAACATATCAGATGTTAACATATACACATGAATCATTTATACCATAACATATTATCACGACTTGTCAACCTGAACTATACCATGTCACACATATTATCAAGACTTGTCAACCTGAACTATACCATGTCACACATATTATCAAGGCTTGTCAGCCTAGACATTCTACTCAATGTCTAGCAATTCTAAAGGCAGCCACGCCAATTCATAAACAAACAAACAAACAAACAAACACACATATCACCAAGACTTGTCAACCTGAACTATACCATGTCACACATATTATCAAGGCTTGTCAGCCTAGACATTCTACTCAATGTCTAGCAATTCTAAAGGCAGCCACGCCAATTCATAAACATGCTTATTTTCCATTACTGATTAAAACAATTAGTTTAAACGAAAACATATGTTAGAAGTTAGCATATTGCACCATAACATGTTATAACTAATATCCCGACTTGTCAGCCGAACAATATATTCATTGTATAGCAACTAAGTACATGATTGTACGTAATAATATTGCTATCCTGGCTAAGTATATTGATTTTAAAATAATTTCAACTGTAAATGTGCTATGTTTAAACACGTCATCGAAGTTTTGTCCGCTTAGAAATAATGCTCAAAAACAAGCAAAACACGTGCAATACATAAAAATTGCTGATTACTATAGCACAGTCAGGGTAATAATACAGTGACGCGGCGGTCGGGTCCACTATTACGGTGTAAAACCAATATAAAGGCTAAAACAGACAGCAATATTTTCATTGCTAAACTAACAAACTATATTCGCACTACCTATACTGGCAATACTTGTATAATCTTATGTGTACACATAAACAGCTACGTCACTGCCACCAGATCCTAACTGGATTATAGTTAAATTAACATGCCAAATTGAATTTAAATTTAGTAAACACCTTAACATAAGATCGAATTTATACCGTGCCAAGTTCAAGTCAAATTTATAACAAATATTTTATAACTTATAAACAAATACGTAAACAAGCTTATCATTTCAGTGTCTACCGGTACACATATTATCAAGGCCTGCAAGCCTAAACAAAATATTCCATGACAAGGAATTATGACATAAATGCCCATTTATATGCATTAAGCTTATGTATTTATGATTTTTATAATAAGAACTACTAACATTTCGACGGTATATATACCATGTCCACACATATTATCAAGACTTGTCAGCCTAGACATACTATTTAATGTCTAGCAATTCTAAAGGCAGCCACGCCGTTTCATATCATGCATTACTTGGTTAAAACTTGAAACAGTTCAAACGTAACCATATCAATGCTATCACTTATAATCTACCAAAACAAAATTGTTCCTCGCATCAGGTAATTCTTTTCTCAGAAAATTACTCAGTCAATGCTACCCGTCCAACAACCGTTACCCACTTCGATCCGATCATACCGATCATACCGATTCTAACTTTCACCATTCGTAGGTGTGCCAATAGCCAATAACATTTTCTATAACTCTACCACCTTCAATTTCCAATATTTAATTCAAAGTTGGTATATTACCAACAACGGTCCTTACTAATACAAGAACTCTTTATTTGCCAGTTTTCTAAATTTACCTTTGTGTCCTCCCTTCATCTAAACAAGACTACATTTGCACATTAGTTCCCATAGCGTATAAACAAAACCACTGTATGACTTATTGGGATACTATACATTTCAAAATTTATGACCCACCGCGAGCAAAAGCACCCATGATTTCGATCACTGTATGACTTATTGAAACGTGAATCATTTCTACAAAGATCATGTACACCAACAATAGCTATCATTTCAACTGAGTTATCCATTAATTAACACGAACAGTTAATCTAAGTGCTCTAGCATGGAGCATGTGCTATTAACAATTCTCATTGTAAATAAATGTATGCGGCACATTTGAATTTGCCAATCAGATATAATATAGATATGAAAAACTCCAATACGTTCCACTGTTCTTTATCCCAGAATTAGAATTTAAAGCTACACAACTAGTATGGTTACATTTTCCAAGATTAATAATGCATTAGTTCTGTGATATACATTTTGGATTTTCATAATATGCATACCTAATACTTTGCAACTGAATTATACATCGTACTAGTATTCTGTCAGCATGTCCGTGACTGACATTCTAATACAGTATAAACAATATACATATAGTTCAGTCAGGGTAATAATACAGTGACGCAGCGGTCAGGTCCATTATTACGGTGTAAAACCAATTATAAAGGCTTAAACAGACAGCCATAAAATTATATTCAATGCTAAACCAACACACTATATTCGCACTACCTATTCAGACCATGGTTCCAATCTTCTGTGTACACAAACGAATCCCTCACTGTCACCAGATTCTAACTGGATTATACAGTGGCATATCTTAGTAAATAATCAATTTTAGGTCGAAATCTTTTAACAAATATATTATCTTTTCGATTATCAAATCAATTGGGTAGAACATAAATAAGTATGACATTTATATTTTCCTACCCATCAGTGTTTACATACCAAAATCTACTTTCCACGTGCAGCACCTGTTATAAAGTATCAAAAGCAGTATAAAACATTATGTCATATATTTTAGCCAACATTTCTGTATGTTCATGTACAAAGCTAGTAAATATTTCAATTTTAAACCCATACGGATAACAGAGATTATGATAGTATTCATATCTATACTTGGTCGCAACGTATCAAAAAAGATTTTAAATGCAAACATTTCTTACAATTAAGTAAAAAGCCAGTCAATCTAGATGTGTAAAACTACCGAGACTTTAAACAGATTTCTTTGGACGAAATATTCGTGCGTAAATCAATACCACACCTATCAAAACAACAAAACACGTAAAATACTCATCTTCCATTCTGCAGTGCGTGTGTTTATTCATCTACATCGACTCGTTCTGCTTATGGAAATCGTCCAACACGGCCATGCAAAACTCTCGCCATATTAAGTGGTTTCTTGTCCACGTCTCATGGTAGGCATGCAATATCTGGCCCGAACGGGTTCTTCTGTAGAATTCTCCCCAACAGGATAAATGGAACGTTTGCACTGTCAGCACTCCATAGTCAAGTGCGTAGCTGTTCGTCAAACTGGCTGACTAAGACAGTCTCGAATTTCAACTGAATCGTCCATAATGTTAATCGAAACACTATTTTTACTGAGTCCAATTGTTCTAACACTAAACATAACGTCTGCTGAATAACTGCGTTAGGTGTGGTCTCACTATCCACGAAAAATTATACGTCTTGTAAGCTCTAAGTGCCCAAAGCTGAATGACCACATACCTTCAATCACTGCGCACGACAACTCGTGCGCTATGGTTACCAACATAACAAGTCCTGATTCGTGCAATCAGAAGATCTTAACCAATCACAGGAAAGCATTTTCCGTCTTATGCGCTTCGCTTAACCGACAGAAAATAAATATAACGATACCGGTACCAGAGATGGCAGCTTATATGAAGACATAGAGCAGGAATATTGGCCACCACCGCATCCGCATCATCCACCTCCTCATTGGCCACCTGGTGGGCCACCGCCTCACCACTGTCATCCTCGGGGTCCTCCACCGCCGCATGGTCCTCCACATCCGCACTGGCCTCCACCACACCATCATAGACCTCATCATAGAGGTAAGTGTCACAAGTATTTGTGGAAAATTAAGTTAGTTTGATTTCAATTCGGTTTTAGGTCGTGTTTGGCTTTTTTTAACAATACGACAGCCAGTTGACCTATCTAACGTGGGTATGTATCAACCAGTACTTACTCGAGCACTCTTCTGTAATCAATTGGCAACTTCTTCACATGTGGAGGACACAGCCATCACCCGCGTCATCCATGATTTTTGTCAATTTAAACAAAAGAGTAATATATATTTTTGTTAAAAATCAGAAATTGTATGCTAATTATTTACGTGAACGAGTCATGTTTGCATTCATATTTTTTCAGGTCGGGATTGCCATGGACCTCATGGTGGACCAGGGGTAGGCCATGGTCCTAGTGGTCCCCATGGAAGATTCCCACATCATGGACCGCAGCATCGTCATCATCCTCCGCCTTATTAAATGTGACCTTGTTATGTTTGTGATTATTTCCAAAAAAAAAAAATTGTTTTTGTTTTACCATTTCTGTGATCATGGTGTATAACTCTAACGAGATAAATTGCAATTTATCGCGCTAGAGTTATAAATATATTTATATTAATAAACAAAATTAAAATTATGTCCTAATGCTGGTTTATACTTTACTAGTAGAATATTTCTCCGGCAATTTACATTTTTGTATTTGTACTAGTTTATGGTACGGATAAACCTGTGGCCTTAACACGTGGGATTGCCTCCCGTTCTTACAAGCTACCGCACTTTTATTCCTTCTTAGGGAAATGTTTGTATTTTGAGTATGTTTTTATATACAATGTAGTGAGAGAGAGAGAGAGAGAGAGAGAGAGAGAGAGAGAGAGAGAGGGGGAGAGAGGGAGAGGGAGAGGGGGAGAGGGAGAGGGAGAGGGAGGGAGAGAGAGGGGGAGAGGGGGAGAGAGAGAGAGAGAGAGAGAGAGAGAGAGAGAGAGAGAGAGGGAGAGAGGGGGGGGCAGAGAGCCAGAGAGCCAGAGAGCCAGAGCCAGAGAGTAAACTGGAAAACCATCCCCTGGAATGGATCTAAATACATGTAGATCCTAGTTCGTAGTTTTTTTCACACAGAGAAGTTCGAGAAGAAATTCGTGAAAGAGAGCACAGCATACTTGTATGCAATAATTTACCCCATCACATGGCTGTTACCGACAGAGGCACAAATCCATCTTCAGAGTTAACGTTCTTGTGTGCATTATGCTCATAAGATAAGCATAGAATCGAACGGGCCATTCTTGAAAGGCAGATTAACCTGAAATCAGTAACCAGCTCATCCTGAATAGTACAAGAGCAATATAGCATGTGGAAATAATATGTCGTAGGATCAGTCGCGGACATCGTTGATGATGCACCATCGAAGTGGAAGTGAAAAGCAACCAAGCACACGGTCGTGAACCGCTCCTGAAGTGATCGCATCAATAGCTAGATTCTACTCTACATTGTATTCCACTCTCCTTCACATGCATCATGACAAGTTTGTGCCAGGTAAAGTTCCCCCAGTAGTGTGCCTGGATTACATGGCCAGAGAGTCTGACCAGCTCAGATGCGGCTTCTCACGGGAACTTTCACCTTGCAGGTAACGCACAAACAGTTCAACCAATACGACATTGATCCTACGTGTCACATATGTGAACTTGAAAGTGACACGTCAGAACATTTTGTCTTGAAGTGTGAGGCTCTCCAAGATAATCTACAATTGGAGACTGTGAGTGTTTATGGACCGAGATGACATGTACTACGCGTCTCTGTCCTGTGATACAAGGCTGAAACTGATCGTTTAACAGATGGTCAACAAGAAATCCGAATCGAATGTATCGAGTACCAAGAATTTGAGAAGCACTGTGTGTGATTGCTACATAATCTAGACAGGACACGTCAGTTGCTTTTGGCGTCCAGGGTACTGTTTTACTAACAAAGCGTAAATGTCGCGTAAGTTTACGGATATATTTGTCACTTACGCAAATCCTTAAGTGTGTTTTACTAATCGATCGCAAGTTGTTGCATACATTTACGTAAAAATATTGAATATTGAACGTAGACTGGGCCACAATTATTAGAGAGGTTGCGATTCGAACGTGTACGACTACGTGTACGTGTAGCTACCCGTACATGTATACGTACACGTTGCAATTCAATTGGCTTGCGAAACACAACGTGTGCGTGTAACATCACATGGCAGTTGTAACATAATTTCTTCGTGAATCGATAATGAGTGTTTATATAAACTGACTGAGACTACCCGGGGTTTCCCGTGCATACGCATACCTGTGTGACGTAGTACACATTATATTTTCGTCTGTCACACGTCCGTTACTTGTAGAAACTACACATACCTGGATGACGAAATACCCAAAAATAGTATTCACGTACACGTACACGTTACACGTTGCCTTTCGCAACCTCTCTAATATTACGAATATAACGGGAACCAGAACGAATAAATATACAGAAAAGCTCGATAAGGTTTGATGATTAAACATGTTTTTATTACTAATCACCGTCTATAACAACAAGTGACGGTCGAAAATCATCAGTGCGTGGCAAAAACTCCTCACTACGTTCATATTTGCTATTTACGGTCACTCCGACCTTGCGTAGAATTACGCCAATACTTACGACAAAACATGAGAAAAAATATCTTAGTAAAACGCATTTGCGCAAATATTATCGACGTACGCAATATTTACGGAAAACTTAGAGTTACGCTAGCGTAAATGCTTTGATAAAACAGTACCCAGGAGCACAGCGGCAACCACCCAACGCAAACGTTAACAAAGTTCCTGTCTGACAACTTGTAAAAGGACCTTCCCTAATTCGCCATTTACAGCAACATTACAAGTTTGTTGACACATACAATACCCGGCGCATTTTGGAATCCCCATACGTCGGATCCATAAAACAAAATTGTCGACACCATATAATAAAATAGTTTTAATTTCTCCGAGACATGAAGGGAAACAACATCAAACAATGAATGTAATGGAAATAATGCTATTGTGGCTTTTTCAGATAATACTTTCTGTGAATGATAAAAACTTCCATTTGAGGTTATGATATGATGTACTCCAAAGGAATGATCGCATTACATTTATTATTATGTGAACTACTCATCACCAGTGAACAGATACACAATGTCACAACGAAAGTAATCAGGCTTGAAATAAAAAGCAACAAACAGAAGCCGTTAGTTTTCGGTTACCTCCATAGACCTCCAGCTTCAAATGCGGAGTGGAACTTATATTTAGAACAAACTATTGAGAAATTATTCATTGAAAACAAAGAAAATATAGTAACCGGAGATTTAAACTACAACTTCGACCCCATTACTCAATCTACTAACAACAGTTCATGAAAGAATATAATTAACAGTTTCAATTTAAAACAACTTGTTGACAAAACCCACAAGAGTAACTAGTACTACAAAAAGAATAATCGACAATCTATGTACAAATATTTCTCAAAATATTTCTGAAATTAATTTTCCAGCGTATCTATAAGTGACCATTTTTCTGTGTGTTTAACACGTTAAGTTTCAAATACAGTGCCAAAAGACTCCTTACATCATGATAATTTATGATACAATATCGTAACATGAAGCAGTTTATTGAAGCAGATTTCCTAAATCACTCGAGGAACAGCCATATGGTCTATCTTTGTCCGGACGAAGATTTTTTCAATGTTTGAATTATTTTGGTGAATATTCCTGCACTTTAAAATCAGACCTAAAAATAATTATTTTAGTAGTGCTACTATTTAAATCTGGATGAACATTTTAAAATTTGTAAGAATCTGATCATTCATTTCATCAGAAAAAAGTTACTTATTTTCGAGGGCTGTTTTTATTTTAACTTCTCTGATCATTGGGCTACCTAAGAAAACCTGCTTTCGAGGCTCCGTAGGGAGACAATTTCTCCCCTGGTGTGTGCAGCCAACATTGGGGTACGGCGCCCGGGAACATCGGACATGTACATACACAGCCCTTACAGGTACCAATTCACACCTTTGTCGAGATGAGCATAGTGTGTTAGGGGCCTATTCTTGCTCAGAGAAATTAAGCAGTGGTACTGACGGGGATCGAAACCGGGACCTCTCGATCCCGAATCCCATGCCTTATCTATAGGCCACTGCTCCCCACGTTGTTTAAAGTTCATGTTTTACCATTCTAACTATTGATTATATACATAAATATATATAAACATATAACTTCACTTCAATAACACTGCATTAGAGATAGTTAAAACCTTCAAATATATCGGACTATGTCTATTCAAGAACGGACAGATGGTCGAACACAAAATAAACTTGCTCAAAAATCGTTTTATTCATCGTTTTTAACCAAATCGAACTAGAAATAACAAATAAATTGAAGTTATTCGGTCCTCTAGTCAGCTCCATCTTAAATTATGGCGCGGAACGTTTCTTTTACCTTGAATCATCTGGTGTAGAGAAGGTAAATACGTAGAAAGACAATCTCAATTAAATACTGGATGAAAATATTAAATCTAGACAATAATACATTAGTGAAACGTACATACAATGTCCTAAAAGACGATGCCCATAATAACATCTCGTATTCAAATAAAAACTGGGCTTATCAAATAAATAAATTATTAGAAGAACTAGCTAGGCTTTGCTCACCTATGGATAAATCAAGATATAGCTCATATTAATTTCAATACAATAAAAATGCGCATATTAGATACTTAGATAAACAATCGTGGTCCTCAAATATTAATAACTCGTGGCGTTTATCGACCTACTGCCTATACAAACATGATTTCGAACTAGAAACATATTTGAAATGTATATGCAACGACAAATTTAAATACGCTTTGACCAAATTCAGACTTAAACATAGAAAGTGGACGACACTTGGGAATCCAGGCCCGGATCCACCGGGGGGGCACAGGGGGCCCGTGCCCCCCCCCCCCCAGTTGGCCTCAGAGTGACCAGTTTATACAGTCTAAAAACGTTAAAATCCTTAAAATATTACAAATCGATTAGGCTATGGGTCGTTATTTTGTGATAACAATCTCTGTATATTAGATATAGCGGAAGCGAAGGCAATAAAATGTGCCCCCTGTTGTTTATCCAGGCCTTAATTACACCCGATCTGAATCAGTTAGACGCTTTCCCAGATGATTTCATAGCGTCTGAAAGATCATGATTTAGGAGATTCATTGATCTATGTTACTAAAAGGTGTGAACTGATCGATTTAAAACTAGTGACCCGACATATCGAAATTTTCTTGTTGATAGATTTATTACTGATAATGACATTTTGTAACTGTGAAAGTTTAATAATTTCAGGTGAGATTTAAAAAAAAAATCTAAATATTATTTGGGGGGAGGAGGCACATTTGTTTTTAAATTTCCATGTGTCTAGCATTGAATTTTAATTTTTTAAAGACGTTATAGTTCATAAAATTTCATGATTTTTATTAAAAGTTAAAGTTTGCTAAAAAATCTATCTGAACCAGTGGAAACTTTTAGATATAGATCTAATATTGTTTATTTCATGGGCTACGTATTTCGATTTGTAGCAGTTAATTTCAATAATTTAACGTCTAAATATAAAATTTAAAGTTCTTACTTGATAAAATCTTCAATGGGATAAACATACATGTATATTTAAATAATTGCTTAAAAAATGAACGTTGTCTGATTATGTAGCGAACAGTGAATTTTAATAATTTGACGCCTGATTTGTAAATTTTAGGGAATTGAAAGAAACTACTTTTAATTTTTTTTGTCATATTTTATGTTGATAATGATGTAGCAGTACAATTTTAATACCTTTACTTCTGATTTTAAAAGCTTAAAGTGCTGGAAATTGCATGATATTAATTCGAAAAGTGAAAAGATCTTCGCCGGGAGGGGACACCCCTCCCGCACCGACCCCAACATAATAATCAAAAACATCTGCCCCCCCCCCCCCCCCCAGTCAAAAATTTCTGGATCCGGGCCTGGAATCGATAGGATTCACAGAAAATGCATAAAATGCAACATGAACACAAATGCATTTCCTATTATTCTGTCCGAAATATACTAACCTTCGAAGAAAAATATTTAGCCCTTATTATTGTCACTGGCCAACAACTCAAAAATTTGAAAATTTATCGCTATCAAAAAATCCCAAGCACATTAATAATTCAGCACGATTTTTGTGTTATGCTTTTAAAGAACGGGATTCGAATGAATAATATGAATAATCTACTATTAAATTCTCTATGTTGAATGGATCCATGTTTAAAAATATTTTAATTATGTGAACATTACTTTCCAGTCAAACATTTAATACTTCTGTATACAAATCCTAATTAATCACACCATTACGTACTTCAAATATACGTACATTTTTGCTCACTGTTATGATTGCATGCATGATACATTTATTTATTTACATCATTATGTAATCTCTGACAGACCATCTTTAATCAACCCAAGCACACTTTATTTCTTATCAGTTGCACAAATCACACCATTAACAGCAGTATGTCCTGTTGAGTGCTTGATTAGTCATGCCTGGGGCTATACAATCTATACACAGGATGTCGTATAGAATGTCCAATATACAGGTCACTACCAGTATAATAGATGACAAGAGATTTACTTAGCATTCAAAATGGTATATAGCCAGCCACCTGGGGGGGGGGGTTCAGCCCCAAAGCCCCCACCAAATGCGTCCCTGAAGTGAGTCTGTGCACGCACGCCTCTTCCAGCGATGGGCCAGTAATGGGCAAGAATGCCAGTATTTGGTTCAAATATGGTTTGGATAATGATGGTGGGTTAAACTTTGGAATCTAGCATGCTACGTATAGTACGTTGGATAGATGTTAGAATCCGACGTTGGATAGACGTAAGGCTTAGAATATGACGTCTAAATGATTTGCAAATCCAACGTCGGAGTCTAATGTCGACACAAAGTTGAGTCATCATCAATTGTTTTCTGGGTTAGAATTATATCACGGTGTATGATCAAACCTACATTGTTGGTACAAAAGTCGCGTTTTCGACTCACTTGTTCGTACAAGCACCTAACTTTTCCTATTGATCTTGGATAAATAGCATAAATGGACGGTGTGGTGAAGTTTTTTCATATCCATTTACTCATAGATTTGGCATTAGTTCATAACTGGAATGGTTTTACGGAACCACTCGAAGATGTAAAAATGTAATCCGCTCAAAATTAAGTCGAAGTTTGTATCCGAAGTATGAAAATGAACGAATCTTCTGTTTCGTGTCACAGTAAACAAATTTGACATGTGTATTGAAAAAGTATTTGAACAACGAATCCTATTATTTTTGGTATTGTTCTGATGTTCAATTTATACTACAATGATACTTTGATATTGGGATAATCAACAAAAGCGGAAATAACCTTCTAACATGAAAATATCTTGCAATAATTAACTTATGATAAGTCACCTATATTGTTTGTATAAGGGCACCTATATTATGTCAAAATTTGTCTCTCTGAATATAATTCGTCCAAATGGTCTAGATCTTTCATTTGTCAGAATCCGATATAAGTTAGGCCGGAACTTGGTTACGCCATGGTTTCGCACGTGCTTTAATGCTATGCACCAGTCAAACGAAACCTGATGAGGAAGGATGGGATAAATAGCGGGAAAATATAGCCTGGAATTAGTCGCCGACAACAGCCTGGAACAGATAGTCCAGTTTCCCCCTAGAAAATCCAACACACTAGACCTTATTCTCACATCCCACCCTAGCTTCATCCAAAGGTGCAAACCCATGCCGTCGATAAGCACTAGTGATCACGACATAGTTCTACTAGACACTACCATCACTGCCAGACGCCCCAAACCACCCAGGCGTAAGATCACACTCTGGAAAAAGGCAGACATACAGGGTATTCATTCAGACCTCTTAAACCTTGCTGAGAAAATCGATACCGAGAACATGACCGTCGATGAATCCTGGACCATCTTTAAGGACACCATATGTTCTTCAATAGAAAAAAGAGTCCCATCAAAGCTCTCTACATCACGCTACACCAACCCCTGGATGAATACCGACATCAAAAGATCAATCAGACGTAAACAACGAGCTTATAAGAAATCAAAACTCACAAGAAAGAAGAAAGACCTTGACAGATATAAGAAACTACAACATGAAGTCAAATTTCTTGTTAGAAGAGCCAACAGAGACTATCTTCAAACCACAGTCAGCGACAACTACAAGGACAATTCCAAGAAGTTCTGGAGCTATGTGAAAAGCAAAGGCCAAGAATCTTCAGGCGTCGCACCACTGAAAAACAAGGATGGCTTCTTGCAGAGTGATAAATCTGCAAAAGCCAACATCCTTAATGACCAATTTGTATCGGTCTTCACGAAGGAAGATACCTCATACCTACCAGACAAGGGGCCCAGCAACACACCATCCATGAACAACATAACTGTAAACTGGAAAGGGGTACATAAGCTTATCATGAATCTCAACACTCATAAAGCTGCAGGTCCAGACCAAGTTCCACCATTCATACTTAAGGCGGCAGCGAACGAAATATCACCTGCACTTACCAAGATCTTTCAACAATCCCTCGACTCCGGAGAAGTCCCTCAGGATTGGCGTGAAGCAACAGTAGTACTAATCTTCAAAAAAGGAGATCGCCATCAACCTGCCAACTATCGCCCAGTTTCCTTAACATCAATTTCCTGCAAACTACTAGAACATATTGTACACAGTAACATCATGTCACATTTCGACCAACACAAGATCTTGAAAGACAATCAACATGGATTCCGCAAAAGAAGATCATGTGAAACCCAATTACTGACAACAATCCATGAAATTGCCTCCGATCTGGCGATGAAACAACAGGTTGATGTAATACTGCTAGACTTTGCTAAGGCATTCGACAAAGCCCCCCACTCACGCTTACTACACAAGCTAGACTTCTATGGAGTGAGAGGAAACATCAAAACATGGATACAGTCATTCCTATCCAACAGGACACAGCAGGTAGTTCTGGATGGCACCAAGTCAGAAACAGCCGGCGTACTATCTGGAGTTCCTCAGGGTACTGTCCTTGGCCCTTTGCTATTTCTAGCATATATCAACGACTTGCCAGACATGAGTACATCCTCATCATCCAAGCTATTTGCTGACGACAGCATGCTATTCAGGGTTGTGCAGAACGACAATGACAGAGCGAGGCTACAGAAAGACCTTACTGCATTAGAAGAGTGGGAAAGCCAGTGGCAGATGAGCTTCAACGCTGCCAATTGTTCCGTCATCCGGATAGTGCCAAGAGGACGTGATACAATTAACACCCACTACATACTACACGGCCACACCCTTGAAATTGTTGATGCCAGCAAGTATCTTGGTGTGACCCTGACAAACAACCTTTCCTGGGACTCCCACATCAACAGCATATCCTCAAAGGCACACAGGACTCTAGGTTTCCTGAGACGAAACATCAAGGAGTGCACGCCACCAGTCAAGGAAGCCTCCTACAAAGCCATGGTTCGTCCCATCATTGAGAATGCGGCCACGGTATGGGATCCTACCCAAGCCAACCACATCAAGAGGCTTGAACAAGTACAACGCCGAGCAGCCCGATTTGTCCACAACGACTACTCAACAACGACCCCAGGATGCGTCTCGAATATGCTAAAAGACCTGAAATGGGAGTCCCTTGAGAGTCGCCGTAGACAAAGCAGGCTGTGCATGATGTACAAAATACAGAATGGGCTTGTAGACATCACAGCAGACGCATACTTTAACAAGAGTGATGCCAGGACACGTGGCCAACACCGCCTTTACCAGGAAAGGGTCCATGACCAGACCCTCGCCAGCACATTCTTTGTGAGGACTGTGCCTGAATGGAACCTCCTCCCAGCTTCGACGTCTCGGCGCCAAGTTTAGACGCCTTCAAGACCCGACTACACGAGTAGACATCAGTGCTGTGTACATGTATATAGTTTTAATCAGTTTTGGACTATTTTAAATTTTTGACTCTGTACACCATCACCATGCATATAAAGTTGAGCTAATTACGCCTATCAAGTGCCCAGCTCAGTATACGGAAGAAGAAGAAGAAGAAGACTATACCTGTGCTTTTACCGAGTTTATTGCAGGCGTACAGACGGGCGATCTTCATAGTTTGACCAACAGTAATTCATCTGCGATGTTTGCATACATCCAAATATCAAGTAGAATTACACATACCTATATTTAATGTAGGACTTCACTGACTAAAATCAAGGGGAGTGACAATATGCGGTGGGTTGACCAACAGTATGGCCAAAAAATCCCCGTATTTTCCCGGGGTTGGGTTCCGTGGTTTCAATTGACTGGTGCATTACATTTCACGCATCGATTTTGTAGCTCATTTGAAGTTACAGCATCTACATGTTCAAAGTATGTTGACCTAGCATTCAGCTCCCCTCCATTCAAAAACCGCCCCTTGTACGATTCCTTGCTACAGCGAGATGCATTTAAACAAAGCACGTGCTAATTATTTTGCAAATGTCGGGCTGAATGATCGTTTTCTGTTGGAATTTAAGACACCGTCGTCGTGTCAGACGTTTGGAGGATGCATTGAGCTTTTTTTCTTAAATAAATAAAAATTTCAGTGACCCGTCACACCTGAGTCGGGAGTTTGTACACGTCGTCCCTTACGCGACTTTGTGGTCTATACTGCAAAACACGACGTGGACCTGTAACCAATGCATGTCATGCTTTGAATACAGCTTCCTTTCAACAGAGGAGTGCTTTAGCGTTTAGATACAGCTACTTGGAAAGCAGTATAGTAAAAGAGTCATACTCGGATAGACAGCACGGCTTCAGTACATTGGCTCTGAAAAACAAAATACATTAAGCAACTTTTCCAAATATCCACGATTTCAATTTCTGTACGATTTGGCAAATTGATGTGGTATTGAACGAACAGCGTATTACAGATGATGGCGTAAAGTATTGATAACTACAACTACATAACTGGATTTCAATGCTTGTAAGTATTGTAAATATCTTGACCCTGGACTCAAAAAGTCTTCTGCAGATAAAACTGTCAGACACTTTGTTGTCATGTACAAAATATACTGTCCAATGACTGCCCTTGGTATAACTGAGCACTTCTATTCGAGTGCGCTCTAAATTTCATTATCACTACCTAAGTCCTTTGGTTTCTCAGCCAAATGCCAAGTCCAGACCTTACATTTTCAATAGGGTTTAAGCCCCGAGACTAAAAACACCAAGTCAAAGTTGGTTGGCCACACATCTATTACAGAAAGCTCCAATTTGCATGACCAGACCTTACATTTTCAACAAGGATTAAGCCCCGATACTAAAAGCACCATTCCGATTGTTATCCGCAGATCTATTACGGACTGCTTCACTTCTCACTGAATGAGAACGGGAACGATATCCTAACGATGATTATAAGCGAAATTCAAATGGTCAGATTTTCGCCGGGCTGTTGGAACCTGCTTAATGTCATCGAAGTGTCAGCTTTATGTCAATTGATTTCGTATTTTTGCATATGCAGACCATCAACACTTCGGGACTGCTCGAAGATCTTCAGCTTCTAAATTATGCTTCGACAACGGAAACAACCGGAATGAAAATGGGACTTATGCACGTCATCTCAATGAATATTTTACATTATTAGAATCAAACAGTGTCAAATTTTAAAGTGATTACTGTTGACCTTCTAATCCCCGACCTTAATAGCCAATTGTGACTATATGTGAGCTTATCCCCCCCCCCTCTGCCATCCGGTAAGAATACAACTAATCATCTTATACTGAAACAAATAGCTAGTGTATAAGTTTAGAAAAAACATGTACGAGTAGTTGCTGAATACATTATAAGTGACTAAGTGTTTCCGAAATAACGGAGGTGCCCTAGTTTAGTGCTGTTCCTAAAATATAGGTGCTTTATAGTTTGATAAAATCGTGTTTTTAGAGACGATATTGATTTTAAATGATGGTTTCTTTTCTTTTTTCAGTTCCATAAGATAAAAAACTGAATATATAGGCAAAAACTTTGCACAAAACATCACAAGTTATAAAAATAGTAGCAAAAAACGATTTCCATTTCCCGATTTGGTAAAGCAGTACTGAAACTGTAACCCTTATTTTTCGGAAACTGCTGAAGCTTTTCATTTTGTTTTCATTCAGATGGAAGCTGGAATGGTTCTAATGTTCCGTGGTAACATTAGTAAATTCATCGTACGTCTCTGAAGTAGAACTGTTTGAATTTTCCGTGACCTTCTCCGCGTTTTTTTTCGTTTTGTACCAACAATATAGGTTTGATCATACACCGTGTATATGGGTACATAGTGTGAGTTAGGCTGCGTATAAATATTAATGACATTTGAATAACGTTTGAGGCGTCGCGTATTAAAATGCCGTCGTACGTGCATGTAGGCCTATGTGCCTTGCTTTAACAGGAATATGTCTGGAAACTAAACTACTTAGTATATTAATATAAAATGGTTCTTGGGTGATAGAGCTCCACCAAAGATCTAAAAATACATGTACTGTACATTAATTTTTGCTCGAAATTTCGGAAATGTTCGTCAGGCATCACTTGTGCATTCCAAACAATACAGTAGATCTAGCCTGAATTTCTAAAACTTGTCATTAGACCGGTTTTTCCTGGAGACTGGTCCATTAGTTACATAGGTCTGTTAGATATGCTAATTTTATTGCTATATATTATAAATTTGAAGTGCTAAATTAAGAACGACAACTGCGGATAGCTTGGTGAATATGGACATAAAAATCGGAAACCAGACGCGCAGAAAGACTGGTTCTGAATACGACTTTCTAAATTACCAAGGGAAATAACTGCAACGAAAATTTTGGAAATGGCCATGACTCAATAATGTACTTCCGCCTAATATCAGAATGTAGTTCTAGCAGTTTTTCATTACTAATTTCATTATTCATAGTGCATTTTAGATTATTTGATCGCATTTAGTTCAAACAGGTTTATATCTTTTCTTTTACGTACAATTCAAGATTGTTTTTGTACGTTTGAGATGCTATATTCATACGCATATCGAACTAATTTCATTAACGCTGGGAATTTGTGTATTGAGGATAAAAATACAACGACAGGAACGCAGTCGGAAAGCAAATTACGCCTTACGTCGAGGAAGACAGTGTTTTTCCACGATGTCGGAAATAGATCATTATTAAATTGTTTGAATCTGGTTACTATGATCGTCATTTAAACCGATGGGCGTTATTTAGCTTGGTACGAAACCGTTGACCGATTTTCAATCTCGAGGCTGAGGACACATTGAAGGTTTTCTAAATAGATCTACGTGAAGTGTAATATTGATTTAATAGCAAATATTTTGTGACATGTGGATAAGTATCATTATGTAGACAATATTATTCTTTCAGTGTGATTAGTTGGACTGTGAGGTGGATGTTGGTGTGTTTTTCTTCACAACCAGCTTAATAATTTCAGTTCATTCACTGCAGTGTGTTTTTATTTTAATATAATTAGGGATTGTCTGCTATGGTTATGACTAAAATGATTGTCATTATTGATCATTGCAGGCCTGGTGTTCATGGCCATTTCATAAACTGTGTTTTTGACACCTAGTAGATTTTAAGTCTTCATTGACAGGCATAAGCATACATGTGATTGCTTTTTACATTGCACCTAAGCATGAGCAGGCACTCTTCAGCTATTCAGTCATCAATTAATGGAGACGTTCAAGCAGACAAGAAGGAAGAGATGGCTGACTCACCAAAATTATCATCTAAAGGACCTAAATCCAAAGTAAAACGTTCTTCTGTGGAAATGGGTCAAAAAAGCAGTCATAAACAAAATGTCAGTCACAGACAAGACAGACAGTCCCCTGAAAATAGTGTAATGAGAACTAATTTAGCTAACAGTAGGTTTAGAATAGCCCGTGTTCTTCCAGGACGAGACAGAAGGAGTATATCTGAGAACACAACAATTGTTGGCCAGAAAGATCGGTCACCTGCTAGAAAACAGACTCCAAGTCGAATTCCAGTTGGTTCTGGTAGCCAGGAGAAGAATGAACGCGCAATAGAAATGAACAAAAGAACAAGATCTTACAGTCTTCCTGCAGATCCTCATGAACAGGATTCTGATAATATTGAAAGTAACAAGTTGGAAGATAGTAAGACTGATGAGAGTTCTAGTGGTTCTATATTGCCAATAAATGAATATTGTAATAGTGATACTGATATAACTGCCAAGAGAACTTTGCTGAATTCTGCTCAAAACAATGACAACAGTGATTCTGATAAAACTGAAAACTTGGAGAATAAATTAGATTCCTCTAAAGAAAGATCAGACATCAAAGCAAAGAATAGATTGAAAAAGTCAGTTACAATTGATGAAACAACCACCATTGTTGAGATTGGTGATATTGATGCTGCCATCATTGGTTCAGTGTCTGAAGTTAAGCTCAATAGTGCTGAAGGTAATTTTGTTACTCCCACTTCAGTTCAAGAAGTTATTCCAATCCCAAATGAATGTTTAGACAATGAAAAAGAACAATCCAAAAAAGTTGATGATACTAAAGTGGAAAAAGAGAAGAATCATGTTGACAAAAAAGAGACAGATACTGAAAAAAAGGAGGGTGATGATAAGAAGGGCACTGAAGCTGAAAAGAAAGACGAATTAGAAGAAAAAGCTGTTGCACAATCAGAGAATGGGCGATTTTTTAAGTTTGACATAGAAATTGGAAGAGGGTCGTTCAAGACTGTGTACAAAGGTTTAGACACTGACACTGGTGTTGCTGTGGCATGGTGTGAACTACAGGTATATTTTATGGCAATTTTTTCATTATTCATAAAACTCACCATTTTCTTCTGATATTGAATTTCATCTGATATTTATATTCTGTGACTGGTATATTTTACTTATATGTCACTGTAATGTATCAAAGATCTTAAAATACAAAGATTGGAAAGATGTTCCTAATCTCACAATATCTCTCGGCAGTCTTTCGAAATCTCTCGAAATCTCATTTGCAAAATGACAATCTGCTGCTTGCTATTTTTCATTTTTTCTCAGTTTTCAATTGGGTGTTCAATCTGTGTTTTTTTAGATCTTTGAATATATGATTATCAATTGGAATTGGTAAATTAATCAGGTAAACTTTTTGAAATTTTAGATCACCTTTAAAGGGAAATTTATATATTTTGAGTTTGATAAATTTTGGAATGAAGCATCAATCATCATTGCGTTGCAATCTTCCTGTTTGATTTTCATGTACAGAAAAATGTATGCATAGATCTCTTACTGTAATAGCAAAAAGGTCTTTTTTATGTCAAATTAATATTTATTTATTGTCTCAATATCAGGTTAACCAATATATTTATAAACATATTAATGATAATGTAATGAAAATCTTTTAAAACTAAAACCTGTTGTTACGGAATAGTAGTTAATGTGGTTTGTGTTTTGTTGTTACACCACAATAAATGTACATTGACTCATTATTTTTGTAAACATAGCAGTCATATCTTTGAAATTGTGTCCTATAGTGCCTCATGGAACATATTATTTTGACAGTTCTATGGGAAATGTAGGACACTACTGTGTGTGCTATGTGTACATAAAAATGTATTAAATAGGAAATATATTTTGGTTCTGAAGGTTTTTGCTGGTGACTGATTATCAAGGCTCATTTTGATAATTTGATATGTAATGGTAAATTTACTTTTCTAGTCAAAACATCTATAATTTGTAGAGAAATGAACCTTTCAATCAGAATCATGTTTGTGAAAATGTAACATTACATAGGAATTCGGGGGGGTCGAAGGGTCAATTCTAGGGTGAAATGAAATCCCTGGGTTCTGAAACTGCATACCTTGAGGGAGTAGGTTTCAGGGCCTTTTTTCAAAAGTAGGGGAAGGGGCCTTTTTCTTTGAATTTGGGAAAAAGTAACTCCTTATTTTGCGAAAGGGGACGAAAAACCTGATGTTGAATTTAGGTAAAAACTGCATGGTTTTAAAGAATTTTCCTGTGTGGAAGACGCCTGACAACAGCCCCTACTATAAAAGGGAAAAAAGCCCTGGGTTTCATATATAGCTAACTAGTATATGTTGCATAAAACTGCTGATTCTGCAGTTTTCATGGTTTGAACTATAACTTGATTTGTTTGGGCTGCTTGTCAAATGTTGCTCAATTTTGAATTCCAAGCTTTTAAACTTCACAAATTAACTTTTAAGTTAGCCTACAAATTTTGACATGTATAAACACATTTATAACTGCCAATAATTTCCTATCAGGAGAAATTGGAGTTCACTGGAGTAAGTAAAAAACAATTGTGAATGTTTGAAGCCATTTGATACCTAGCTGTTTTGCCCCCATATCTGTTTTTGCTTGAAACAAATATAGAATGTTAGTTTAAACACATAGGCATTATTAATAATTCTTGTTCCTGTGTTCAGTTGTCAAAATATTAATAATTGTGATCAGTTCTTTTGAAGAATCGCTTCTTGCAAAGCAGCATTGAAAGAAAAAATGTCAATGCTAGGTTCAATTTTCTGCTTTGCACTAGTCCCTTGGTCCAATTGAAAGTTCGAGAACATTAGTGTCTTAGTACAGACTTGGTAGGGATGCTGATCATGACATGCAGATACTCCCTGCTGCTTTTTAGAACAGCTCGTCTTACTGCCAATGGTCAAGGTTAAATTGACCGCCCGGGCATATGTACATATAATCATAATGTTGTACAAAAAATATTGTTTGTTCAAAAGTTTCTATGTTATGAGATGCTGAAGTTAAGAACGTATATAATTATTTAAGGTAAATAGATAGCTATATGTATTTGAAAACTTTTCATGTAGTTTGTCTCTGGAAGCAAGTGCTTGGTATCTTTTTGGCCTACATCTTCTAAGATAAAATTACGAAGCTATAAGCCTATCATGAATTAAATCCCTTGCACAAAATAAATTCCGGAAATGGATTTATATAAACTAATATAAAGTATTGATGATTATTTTCATGACTTTCTTAATATTAAAATTTGAGTAATTCTAAGAATTTCTTTGGAATTTAGACTACCATCAATTTCACATTTGGTTAAGTTGTCTAACCCAAAAGTATGTTAACCTACACCGTGCCTCTTGTTAAATGCCTTCCTTGTGTATTCATTATTTCATGGCATGTGATTTAATTGACCATTACCAAATGATGTTGGGTTATTTGTCTGGTTTGGTTGTTTAACATTCCCCAAGATGAAATTTCTGTACATGTTAACATTTTTATGTTTTATTAACCTTTATCTCATTCACCGGGTTACATCAAGTGTCTAGGAATCTTGATACCTATCTTTATTTACGTGCACAGTATACATGATACAAATGTGCTGTTGTAATCCACTAAACTTTTATTGTAATGCCTACATTACCAGCTTCATTCTTTTAATTGACACTCTAAACTAAATGTAACTTGGTACTACAATTGTAATGGATATATATATTATGTATACTGTATTATAGAATGTCATATTTTTTATTCTATTTTAATAATGTGCTTGTTGAATGGTTGTCAACCATAAAATTGATAAATCTATTCAACGAGCAAGCTAAAACTTTATGGATAACTTGGCAACAATCAAGTACCTTTTAACTTGACATAATTTGCTCCATGTTAGGTATCTACATTACAATGTACTTCACATAGTGTCGGCATTTAGGATTTAATGAAATATCACATTAAACTTAGACACAAATTGAGGTCAAACAACCCTTCTTGATCACACTAATTCAGGCCGAGCCAACCTTTATTGATCTGTTTTGGTTGGTGAAACTGTCAACATACAATCTGAATGTCTGATCATTACCCGCTGCCTAGAGGCCGTGGGTATTATTGAATGCATAAAGCAATTTGGCTATGGAGGAGCACATGACCATATATATCAATGTCTGATTGGCTAATGTGTCGGTCTGGCTTACTACATGTAGTTCAAATTAAAGGAAGGATTTTGTAAGAATGTCATGAACCAGACTAGTTCAATTTTCAACCAGACCATATGTTACAAAAAGTCATGTGATGAATTTAGCTTTTATAAATGAATGGTGTTATCGGCTGCTTGGACTGTTACATAATCATATGGTATAAGCTTTCTCTAGACAGGTCTCACTTATTCGGAATCACGCTGTGAGGTCTGCTTCATTGCAATTAATATAGAGTGTCTGAAACCCAGAAGTAGTCTTGCATATATCGGTACTATACTCTTCTCAGAACCAAGGAGTCCATTCAGAAAGAGCTAGGGCAGTGCACCCGGATACTTTGTATCACACAAACTTTCTGTCTCTTCTCTCGAAGTTGAAGGTCATTGCCAAATTACGCAGTGATATTAAAAACTGAATGTCCACGCAGTACGACTGTCTCAGTCGAATGCACACAAAAAAATGTCTGTGTGATGTTTGTCTTATATAAATATTTAAATTAAATGGTACTAACAATTTGATTTTGTTATTACGGCCAGTTTAAATATTGCTGACCTTGTTATGAGAGGTGATTCAATTGACTGGAACTAGAATCTTTTCATTGTCACAAGGCCTTTCAATTTACTGGAACAAAATGCTGACTCTTGCAAAATCATACCATTGTGTCTGGTTAATAAATAAATGAAACGTCTAAATGAATTTTATGTGATTTTATAGTCTCTGGTGTCAAGAGCCAACAATAACTGTATTTTACTTTTCTCTGGATTTGATATTATGGTCACCAGGGGTATTTTAGTGATGGTTTGTTAATACATTTCATTTTACGTTGTGCAGGTTATGCTGTTTTGTGACATTTGTTCTAGTACTACCGTATTCTATCTTCTATGTGGAGAGGTTGCATGTTGATTTCTTGTGAGAGAACAAGATTTTACTCAGGAGTCAAGAGGGACGTGCAACAAACTAATTTTTGCCAAAACTCCAGCCCCCCCCCAAAGTTTGGCAATGTATACTGTTATCAATAAAAGCTAGAAAACACATTTTGTTTGTGAACATTTTATGAAATATAATGAATTGTCTGCTATTGTGTGAACTGTTGGGATGATCTTGTTGTCTTTGATGTTTCATTATATCGGTTTTAATGGATGTATGGTAACTGTAAATGAAGTAAATCCCAAGAGGTACAGTTGTTGTTACTTTACTGTGTAATGATATTGAGTAATTATAGAACGGATGATTGTGTTAAACATTAGAACAATATTCACAGGTGTCAATGTGCTTCCTCTCTCTGTCTTCATTCCAGTCCGTCTGTGATGATTCTATGATGATAATAAAATATGAATGTGTTGCTGGAAGCTTTCCCAATGTAGGCCAGATATTTCTTGGTTTGTTATGTACTAGTTATTATTTCAACTACTTCAGTGTTTCACTTCACCGTCAACAGGTTGTGTGTAATAATTAACAAATTTGATAAAAAGGAGAATTGATTGTCTGTCCCTGTTGGTAGATCACTTTAAACACTTAAAATCACCCAGTACATTGTAGTTACAGGTTTTTTCCCTCAGGTTTGGGCAGACTGTTTAATTCTATGACATTCATCATCTAGTCATCTAGTTAAATGTATATATACATCTTACTTGCTGATGATTCCAGGAAAACCTGATACGCCTAACAGACATTGAACTTAAATAAATAATAATATATATGTAATATTATAATAATGAAGGAGTTGACAGCAAGATTTTTGTGTTATTTCATCTTTATTTCCTCAACCGGTTTCATATATAATCATCAGGAGGAATTAACGTTGTAATATTAAATATACAATTTTATACAAGTAGTTGAAAAATGGTGTGAGATAAAGCTGCTATTTCTTATATGGTCTGATGTATGTTGTGTGACAGCTTACATACTATAAGTAATTGAAAATTGACCTTGTGTGTTATCTATATATCATACTGTCCGATGTCATCAGTCATTGTCACAAGGTAGATTTTACTGATAGTAATATGAATATTGGAATATTTTGTTGATGATGTCATTATTATATGATATAATTAATTATGTTTTTCATGGTATTTTACGCTATTTCTACCTTGTTTTTGTCACGTATGCCGGCCAGATGAGTGACCTTAGTTTTCTTGGAATGAATATCATTTAACCAGAATAAAATTCTTCTGTAAAAATAGCAAACAATTTCTTGTCTCCATATATGGACGACATGACCATAACCACTGTCACAGAAGAAAATTTAATTTCTACCTAACTGAGACTCCGAACTTGGATCGACCTGGTGCTAGTCTTCTTTAGAAATTGCTCTTTCTACTGAGCTTGTACTTTATAAGTGCTGTATACTTCCTTCTGACTACTTCTTTAAAGTAAAACTTAGTCTTAACCCCTAATACAAACTTAAATGCCCAATCGAGGATCAAAGTACTCTAAGAAAAAATACTTGGGAGTTAAACTTAATCTGTGGCATTAACACAATTCTTTTGAAGTAGCTCATATTTACATGTTGTAATGAGATATTTGGTCCTTAATTATAGAACCCTTAAGCAGACAATACAATTTTATATTTTCGAATGACAAGTGACCATTTAATGTTTATAGGTACACTTAACTTATAAGCTGTATCTCTTGGCTTGAGGTGGTTGTCAATATTCTTGTATTTATTGTTAGATCAAAGATAAACTGTTTAAGTCATTAAATATTTATGTGAAGTTTTGTTGGAAAAGTTAAATTGCTGACTTGGCAGTTTGTTTGTTGTATCGTTATTTAGGTAATACATACGCTAGAGAAAATTGTTGTCAGTGTATGTCTTCAGTGTTGGAAGAGAATGTAATCTTACATCCAATTTCTTTATTTTGTCATTTTAACAAGAAGGTTTTTCTCAGTGACTGTCAGAGTAGAACTATTACCTGTAACCTAATATCAACTATTTGAACCGACTTGAATGTATGTCACTTAATACAACTGTAGTTGATTACCGTTCCCATGTTTGTGAATGTTGAATACATGTGCTCTGGTTGGTATGTGTAGGATGGGTTTATTATATATAATGCACTTAAAGAACAAAAAATGATCTTCCATCTATATTAGGGTGTAGTATATTATATAGGATTTGAGTTGATAGGTTTTACAGATGTATGGTTAGGTAATGCACCGTAATGGGTACTTAAATAACCTTCATACCTTGATGGCCTTGTAATCTGTTTGCTACAAAATCTGTACTGTTCCAATTGAACAACTTAGATTGTTATGATCGGGATCGTTAAGTTTATGAATGAAATTCTAATCGTGGTATTACACAATATATGTAGTTCATATAGTTAGTATTAAATCATAGTGTAGGTAGATTGTGCCAAAAAGATCATTGTACCGACCAGTTTATTATCTCTGTGTATTTACTTTACAGATTTCCTGTCAATATAATTTGTTTGATCTTGATAATGTTTTACATAAGTAAATTGTGAATCAGTAAATGAAGGCAGTTTATCTTATGAATTGTACTGGTTAGTATAGTAAGACAACTTCAGAGCTTTTAGTGCAAACCAGTTTTTATCATTTGAAATTTTCTAATGTGAGTCCTGTGCAGCCAGTTGATGATCGCTATTAACCATTTCCCTAGAATTAAGTATCACCCAGTTCTAACTATCATGATCTTCAGCAAGCTAAGTTCAGGCAATTACTTCTCTATTTCATGCGAATGGCGCAGACAAACATTATTATTGACATAAGAATTGAACCTGGATCTTCCAGAGACTCTGGCACTCTACCAAGTGCACTAGCTGAAAGGACTTTTACTTGATCATGGTGTCATTTCATTGTGGCAAATTGAGGATGTCAACTGGTACATGGAAAGGAATAACACATAATGCTAATGTGGCATACATGCAGTATGTCACAGCGGAGATAATCCCTGTCAATTTTAATAAAAAAATATACAGCTTATCAGCTCAACAGGGGGTGGGGTTGCTTAACCTTTTCCTCACGATGTATTCTTTGTTGTACCAACGATCGTATTTGACCCGTAGCACCATATTTAATCCTACGTTTAAGTAAATATGGACGTTTTACGTACATCATTGATGACTGAAGATAGTACAGCTAGAGCAAAACCCTGGTATCAAGTCTGACAATAAAGTTGTCTTTTCAATAACTAGACAAATTCATTGTAATGTCCCATACCCTGGCTGTATCAATTATTGATGGACAATGCTGCTGGCTGCTTTATACAATGGCCTGTTTATAAATATCAAATGGTTGAATTCAAAGAATTAATTAATCTATAACCTCTTTAATCTATAACCTCTGTTACTTGGTGTGATGATGTCATACTATGTACATACAGGTGCGATCTGTGGTTTATGTTTGTGCCAAGTTGAATGTTTTGTACTGTGAGATCTATGAAGTATTGATTGAAAACAGGTTAATATCTTTTCTGCAGTTGATCATACTGAGTTATAGGTTATCCAGGGTGATTTACAATGTTAGTTAATAGTTTGGTTAAGCAAGTTTATTGCTAAACAACAGCACTGTCAGCAGAATTTTGATGTCTTTATCTCATTAATTGAAAGCTGCCAAAAGATGAAGTAAGATTTGGATCGTTTAAAAGACCTTTTTCTTGATGTTTTTGGAAAAGTGACTTCGAAAATCCTGGTTATTAATCGGGTTATATATCATTGGGCAGATAAATTTTACGGCAAATTATGTCTATACTTAAATAAATACCAATAATAAAATTTAATTAATCATTTAAAAACAATGTGGATTTTAAAATTACCATATCTTTGTTCCCACTCACGTAAAATCTTACATAAATCACGCAATGAAATACAGTTTCACTTAAAAATTTCGTACTCGGTGCGAGACGGCGCATACCAAAATTCCTGGGACAAAACCTGACGAAAGTCTGTAATTCCACATTTGTTGTTCTACTGCTTTAAATTAAGCAATCATAAGCTGTCGATTAGTTGATAGTGGGTTTTTTTAAAGTGACATTTATAAGGTTTACACCATACTATAGACAGGTTACTTATTTTCAAAATTTTAAAACTTGAACCAGACTCGTAAGGTGCGATAACCATTATACTATTCTAGACCCGTCTACATAATATGGTGCTAAATACGGCTTCTGTAACGAAACGAAAACAGTGATTGTCCCTGGTTGAAATAAAACAACACATGGATGACATACTGATATGTTTAATAGTATCCAAAAATGGGCACACGTACATTACAACTATCAGAACTCTCTTTATTAAGATTATGCAATGAAAAAGAGGTCTGTTCTTCCCCAAGTGTTTTGTAAATGGACTAGCACCACGGTCCTTGGAATTGCTCATTGAAGCTTTTAATCTATTGCGTACCCCCAAAAAACTGTCCATATCCCTAACTTCGAAGTTCAAGTTTACCCTCAAGAATAAAAAAGTGTAGGAACACTGCATATGTAGCTGATACAATATTTTGAAGAAGTGTTAACTAACATACAATAGAGACAATTAAGTTCAGCAAATATCATACAACTGTATCTCAGTGTATAAACCAGTCAGCTTCCGGTGATCGCAAGACATCGTACACATTGAATTGTACAGTCTCCCAATAAGTCATACAGTGACCGGATGTTTCAAGTGCTTTCGCTTGCAATAAGTCATACAAGTTGATTTATATAGGGTTCCAAGAAATGATGTAGTGATTAGGTTTATAAGCTGTGGGTATGGACATTTATATTCCCATTTTAAGTGTTCGGGTAAAATTGTTATAGCGCTAGGAAGTTAAACCCCATTTTGTTACTAATACAGTATAGAGTATGTTATATTCATAATCGCATGCCCATGTTTGAATTGGTCATGTTTTCCCATGTTTTAAAACATTTATTGGCATGTGTTGAGAGTTCAGGGTGTGTTTGAAAAGTTTGTCTGTATGTAATCAATTAAGCGTGTAATTCTTATTTTGCTGATGTTGAAGAAATCGGAAATTTGTTTAAAATTTGGAGGATTTCTACCTATATACCACACTTGTTTACTTTACGATTATTTATGTAGAGTTCTGGGTATATATAGGTGCCTGTATGAGGTGTACTAATGGTTACGAAAAGCAGATACAGTGATGAAGTTGTAGTTGGGATAATTGTTGTAGAAAATAATATACATCTGCTGATATTAATGTCTCAGATGTCGTAATAATGAACCTATCATGTGCTGTTACATATCTCCTAAATACCAGTCTGTCTGACTCAAAACCTGCATCAGTCTGATTTACCATGTTTACCTTGTGAATATTCCATATGATTTTAATCACAATCAGCCTTTTCATATTACATTTACCTCTTTAACTTTTCTTTTTTTTTTGTCTTTGATATATCAAGCTAGCGTTTGAGCAAACTGTATGTGCTAGTCTAGTGTGAAATGCCAGGCATTTTAGTCTTAGACTTGCTTCAGTGGTATTATTTAATATCATTACTAAATTGTTTCACCTAATGTTTCGTTGCATCAAAGTCAAACAACATATTAATATAACAAAGGGGAAACTATTTCATTTAGCACACTTCATAACGCAAGGTACAATTAATATTGATATTGAATGCATTATTATAAATTTGCCAGTTTAAATTATGCTACTTTCCGTAAGTTAAATTAATCACATATTTTATTGATTAAAATCTTCCGCTCAGTTCTCTGAGTAATTAAAAACTGTTACTTGAACTGTGTTGTTATTGTAACATGTACAGTAAAACCACATTTAAGGACCACCTCAATAATAAGACCATGTTAATAACAACATATTTTTATAGTCCATGTTCACATGTTAGCTCTTTACCTCACCATTAAGACTACCTCAATATATGAAATAAGACCTGTTTTAAAGGTTCTTAAGTAATAACTGTATGGTCTTGTTATCGAGGGTTTTACAGACTGCTTTGATTTATTTTAACTGCTGTTATTAAAAGGAGCTCTTGTTCAAAGAGATCTGGTTTAGAAAGATTGATATCTGCATTGTCTGTTGTGTTATAATATATATACAATCCAAGCATAAAACAATGGTTGTTATTCTTACAGGATAAGAAATGGAACAAGAGTGAGAGACAGCGATTTCGTGAAGAAGCAGAAATGTTGAAAGAACTACAGCATCCCAATATTGTGCGATTTTACGACTCGTTTGAACAGGTTAATGCCCGTGGACGCAAAGTTATCATTCTAGTCACTGAACTCATGACTTCTGGTACTTTAAAAACGTAAGTATCTCATTTTTTGAAAATCTTTAAAGATTATCAGTACCAGTAGTTGAGACCAAGGGGCCAATGCTGAAGTAGTAGTTGAGTGTCTGTCTTGTGAATGTGAATTGAAGGTTCGATCTAAGGTTACTACTAAGGTGCTGCCTCACAGATTCAAGGGCTAAATTTTTTGTTTATCGTGATTTTCAAACCTAACCAAGTATTGATGTAATAGAAAGCCACTGACAGTTGCTTTATGAAAGATTTGGTGCAGATAAGCAATTTTAACCACTCTCGATATCGCCAACTGAGTATTTATTTCTTGAAAAAAATCGCTAAGTTTCCTTCACGTGATAGAACTGTAACATCAACTAACTACAGCGTAAAACATCAGTGAGATATTTGGGTTTTTTTTAATATGTTTTCATCAAATGCGAACACATTTCAGGCAGTTTAAGTAAAAGTAGTGTTAATTCTTTTGGGTATTAATACGTACCCTATAGAATTTTGATGTACAAATACTATGTTTGATGTAAAAATACTAAATAACTACAAAATGCCGAAGTTTCCCAAGTTATTTTAGATGTCTGAGTGCTTGTTTATGGTATATAAACGCAACTATACCAAAATAATGCGAATATTTGACAATTTTATTTTATTTTTGATATGTGAGGCAGTCCAATGGTACTGGTTTAACTCCCTTATGTTTTGCTATTGAAAGTTTATAGGCAGTTACAAAACAGATTCAGTGTGTTGATAATGTAATCATTATTTTCACCTAACCTGTGATTCAAACCTATATTGAACAGTGCATGATCCCCTAGCAATGCGAAGTAGGAATGCATTCTAAAAGACCATTCTGCTATTGTAATACCCCTAAAAACGTGGTTTTATCTATATTCATGACTGAAATTCTTTTGGTTTGACTTTAAGACCCATAATTACAAAAAGAACAATATCTATGAAGGTGGATGTTGAAAAATATTTAAGTGCATTTAAGCCTCCTGTAGTGTTATGGCACCATAAAAATGAAAACAATTATATTACAGCATAATTTTCTCTGATACTGTTAAATCAGTATTATTTGTGTGTATTGGAGTTGATAGAAAATGATAAAGCAGCAAATTTGTGGTGTCATGAATTTGTTCATAGAAAGAAATTCTGCCGTTTAGGAATATATCAGTCAGTGAATTGTATATAGAATTAATTTTGTAGTCGAGTTCATCACAAAATCAACAAAAATGAATCCCTCGGAATTACAATGATTTTACTGTCTTGAAGAAATTTAGCATGCAGATGTACTTCGATACAGAATTTTTACTTGTTATATTGAACACTGCAGTCGAAGGAAAGAAATCTAGGAATATCATTCATCAATTGACTATACAATTTATGAGGAATGAATTCAGCTTGATCAGATGCATAACCACATGGTACAAGTTGTATTGATTTTAGCCAAGGAATATTTGAAGCCCCCTCGCTTTCAGTGTGTTTATCAATTTTTAAATAGATCAAAAAGGAAAGAAAACGATTGTAACTCGAACAGTCAGAGTTCTGTACTGTGTCTGGGAAGGAAATTTACATAATAAAGTCTGTATGCATGACCATCATACAATCAGCTGTCAGGGGTTAATGTCTGAATAATGTTAATAAGCCTTGGTTTTGTCAATAATGTTGAGACAGTGTTACTACTGTGGTCTGTCTGGTATAGCACATGTCAAGCACATTCGATCTGTATTCTATTACACTGTTTCTCATATGATGTAATTAGGTTTAGGTTTTATGCTGTAAGGATGAATTATATTCGTTAATTAGCTAAAACTCTGTATTTGTATTTTGATATTTAACCTTGGAATTAGAGAAAGCTTGCATTGATTTAATGATCTGTGAGATGATGGGCAATATAACTTTATTAATATAACTGCACATACATTTTTTGTTACCATAGATTCAATTTTCATTTGGGTTATCATGTGATTATAGTTTAACCCTTGTAAGTGCCCACTTTTATCGAGGGACACAAGTTCATTCTGATTTGCTTAGAGCAGCTGGCTGTTCACTTGAAAGTTATTTCTGATGTCTGTGAAATATTGGTAGACTTCTTTCATTTACAACCAGCACAATCACAGAGACTGGCTGTTATAATCTATTGGTTCTGCTCTGACCAGCTGGCTGAAGCCCATAGGTTAGCTCATTTGGCAGTAAAGTCTGACAGACCTGAAAGTTTGCCCCTAAACTGGATAGGTTGCTGATACAAATTGCAAAAAACTTCAGAAACTTGTTTTATGGATGTGACAAGTAAATTAAGAAATCGCTCCCCATTAACTGTCATTAACTGTCTGAGTGTGTTAAGCTTTGGTCAGATTAAACCATTAATCCAGATGTTATTTCCTCAGTCTTGTTTGTTAGAGAAGCAGAATTTAATGTATTGACTAACAGAAGAAGATCAGACAGTGGTTAAAACTTTACTCCATTGATTTATGTTTGGATGTATTAGTACCTAACATATCTCCATGCAAACACATTTTATTATTAAAGGTTAATTAAAGAAAGTGGTTTTGAAAGATTTTCTTCTGCCTTCAAAATATACAATTCATGACTCAAAACCTGAGCGTCATAATTATGTATATGTGAATGCAGATCAATCTATGTTCTAAAAGTACAAATTTATGTTACAAATGTTAACTTTGTTTAAAAACAAATCAATACACCAAGTGACAAAGCCTAACATTTAATTTAAGATATTTAAGATAAATGTGATAATTTGCCATGCCTGCTTCATAAATCCATTAATTGTATTGATTATTAAAATTCTACCACATGCCTGATTATAAATTACTAATTTCAGGGATGTTTATTGAACTCGCAACCTAGTGTTATGGCCTTCTTGAATACAAATCATAAATACTTGCATGTAAGAATTGCACACCCCAACATCAGAGCTATGTATAAACGGACATGTGAAATGGACTTTCACTTTCTAGTCTCAGTGACTCTCTAGTGGATTCATTGTTGTTTCAAGTCATCCATGAGCTTCTGGTGGTTTTCTTAACCAAATTTACCTGCTAATCTATTTTCAAATGTCAATTAGCCCAAAATATGGGATTTCTGTGATATCATCCTGTGATGTCAATCGATCTTGCCTCAGGTCAACATATCTTGTTATAACAAGTGTTAGTATTCAAAAGTTATTTTGGGGGGATCTGAAATGGTCATGTTGTATGCTTTATATTTAAGCATGTTTTTTTGGCTTGTGAAAATAGTATGATATAGAGGATCTTGCATGAGTGCTCATTACATACGAGTTTTATTTAACGAGTGGACAAAATGATATGACACAAGGCTTTGTCGAGTTTTCAACGAGTTAAATAAAACTCGGATGTAATGAGCACGAATGTAAGATTCTATTTATCACGTAACCTTAAACATGCACATTATTGTTCAAAAGGATGAGGTACGCTGCATACGTTTCAGCCAAAATTCAGCGGTACAACGAGCGCGACGTTATGGCGACGTTGATATTATCCTGAAGTCATTGACGGATCAATGCATGGATTGGCTAACGTCACGTCAAGCTAATTTAAATATTTATTGCACAGTCTGGGAGTGCCGAACGATATTTACGGCACAGCTTTACGGCACTCCTGGACTGCGGGTTATGTGATAAATAAATTAATGGCATATCCCTTTATAATGAAACACTTAATGGTGTGTACACCTTTCTCTACTAATTAGCTTTGCTCTAATTATGGCTAGGAATAGAATGCTGTCAGGTTTATACATGTATGCAAACATTATGTGCCGGTGACCTTAACCATGTTTACAATCTAATAACTGGTTTAAGCTAGATATGCTACATCTATAGATCATGATGACGTCATAGTTACCGATTTATGACATCTTGTTAAAGTTGGAATGTCTTTCTAATAATTGAATCACAGCATGCAGGATCCATCAGATAGAACATTTTAGAAAAGTCAGGTCATTAATTCTATGACAAAGGAATATTAACAATTTAGAGAATGGGAATTAACAGTTTACAGTTAATAATTGAAGTAATTTGAATTGTTGAGAGACAATTTTGTAAAGTACTCAGTAACTCTATGTTATCCGCTTTGCAGATTTAGATTGAATGATAGATTGTAAACTTTCATGCTGAATGTGATATCATTTAGTTTGCAGGTTTGCCAGACTTTAAGCTAGACTATTGTGTTTCACAGAATGCTGATAAGCAATGACATGAAACAAGCAGCCACAGATTTCATGCTTCAACATTTGTACTTACTTTCATATTATGAGTAAATACATTGGAATGCAAGGTTCCCTGTAAGATGCCTTCATTGTGATTGATTACTTATTGAATTGTATTGTCACCACTGTCCAGCTCCAGGCTTTTCTCCAGCCACCTTTAATCAGTCAGATAATCTGACACTCATAGAAAGATGCAATTTCTTCATCATCAGGCTCCCTATTTTCCCATCTTACCAGGATTCAGTAGTTGAAGTATTAGGGATCCATAGGGGAAAGCGTAATACCTTGTAATGTATGTCAATGTCTATTTGGAATATTCCAGGAACAAAATAATTTATGTAGACAACAAGGATTTCCATGTACCAGTAAACATCTGGTTATAGCTTAATGATGAGACTTCCTCCTCCTATCATTCTGCACCACTTGGTTATTGATTGAAGATTGTCTGAAAATGTGCAACTGGTTTCTTATATATGTTACTGTGCACTTGTTATATCATTCTATCAAATGTGCTGTTTCATGCGCTGCTATGCCCATTTGGGATGTCAGGACAATTTACCATTCAGAGCAATTTAGCCAGAGTGGACAAAGTTGCACAGGGGAACCTCCAGTCAAAAATGATACTTCTAGAAGTAGTCTGTGCTTATACTTTTATAAACTAATAAAAACTGGCAAATATGTATATCCTATACATTTATGCTGATCAACATTGTTTGAAAACGTATTGTCTTATTACGTAGTCCTCCATATTTCCACTAAATCAAACAATAGTCCATTGGATGTTTTGAGTCATAACTGCATGTTACTTGCTAGTTAAAATATTGTTTCTTTCATTGATTGCGCAATTTCTGTGACCTGATTTGTTGCTTTAATGATCAACAGCATCTGTAGGAATACTATGGATATTATCTGAGTAGATACTGGTTAATTAAGTCTTAGAGTATTGGTTGTAATAAATGCCATTATAAAACTGTACATTGTTAAAGGGACATCCCATTATTTTCCCCTTCTCTGATTGGATTTATTTTAACACCCATGCGTTCAGTTGAGTTTTGTTTCTTTAATAATTGATGGCTTTATTTTGTCTTTCTAAAAGGTGTTGAACCACTATTTGGGAATTCTTTGATAAGCTTTTCTTTCCGCTGAGGACCTTAATATAACAGATGGCATTCAAACTACTTTATTTTAAAAAATTAAAAAATGTTTGTCCATGCTATTGAAAGTCTTTTGATAGATCTATATGCTTGTTCTATAATGGCATATGAAAAGCACATATTTTTAGCTTGAAAAAAGTCCAGCTATTATCGTGACAAGATCGTGTGCGTCTGTGTGAGCGTCTGCGTGTGCGTTGGTTAAAGTTTGTTGTCTAAGTCATTTTCTTAGACTATTGAAGCCATCAACTTGAAAATCAACATAGTTAGTCACCATCACAAAAGGAGTCTATACTGACGAGGCTGGTAACTATGTGACCTATATTTATGGAGTTTTCTGCCCTTGTTTGGACTAAGTACATAGAAATAGTGGCAAATTTACACATAAACTGAATTTTCTCAAATACTATCAAAGCTTTCAACTTGAAAGTCAATACATTTGTGGAATGTCATGACCTACATCTACTGACAAGAGGAAACAAATATATCCAGTATTTTATAAGAGTTATTCCCCTTACCTGACTTTGAATTTTTACCTAAAAATGTCAATTTCTCACAGACTATATAAGGTATCCACTTGAAACTCAACATAGTTATTCACCATCAAAAGGGGAGTCCATACTGACAAGGCTGGTTACCCTGTGATCTATATTTACTAGTTATTTGCCCTTGTTACTCTTAGAATTTTCTGTTATAGATGAGCTATGGTACTATCAAGTATGAGAAATTTGAGCGTCCAGCACTCGTAGGCGGTGCTCTTGTTTTTAGCTCACCTGTCACAAAGTGACAGAGTGAGCTTTTGTGATCACTCTTCCTCCGTCGTCCGTCCGACGTCCGTCCGTCAACAATTGGCTTGTGTAGACACTAGAGGTCACAATTTAAGCCTAATCTTTATGAAACTTGGTCACAATGATCATCTCAACAAAATCTAGGCCAAGTTCGATATTGGGTCATCTGGGGTCAAAAACTAGGTCACTAGGTCAAATTATATAAAAACCTTGTGTAGTCACTAGAAGTCACAATTTTGACTTAATATTTATGAAACTTAGTCACAATGATCATCTCAACAAAATCTAGGTCAAGTTCGATATTGGGTCATCCGGGGTCAAAAACGAGGTCACAAGGTCAAATCATAGAAAAACCTTGTGTAGTCACTAGAGGTCACAATTTTGGTCTAATCTTTACAAAATTCGGTCACAATGATCACCTCAATAAAATCTAGGTCAAGTTCGATAATGGGTTATCCGGGGTCAAAAACTAGGTCACAAGGTCAAATCATAGAAAAACCTTGTGTAGTCACTAGAGGTCACAATTTTGGTCTAATCTTTATGAAACTCTGTCACAATGATCATCTCAACAAAATCTAGATCAAGGTTGATATTGGGTCATCCGGGGTAAAAAAACTAGGTCACAAGGTCAAATAATAGAAAAACCTTGTGTAGTCACTAGAGGTCACAGTTTTGGCTTGATCTTTACGAAACTTGGTCACAATGATTATCTCAACAAAATCTAGGTCAAGTTCGATATTGGGTCATCTGGGGTCAAAAAGTAGGTCATTAGGTCAATCATATAAAAACCTTGTGTAGTCACTAGAGGTCACAATATTGGCCTAATCTGTATAAAACTTGGTCACAATGATCATCTCAACAAAATCTAGGTCAAGTTCGACAGGTGAGCGACCTAGGGCCCTTTGGGCCCTCTTGTTAATTAATGGCATCTCCCTTTATCAAACTGTGGATATATGTTCTCCAGATAAATGTTCACCTTATACTGTTCATTGATTATACATTCATTTTACATGGGAGCATATCTAGCAGACAATGGTATTACTTTCCCTATAGTTCAGCTGTGTTTGTTGGCAATGGTTCAAATAATGCATTTTCACTGCATGTCAATGTAATAAGTGCAACCTGTAACTCCTTATACAGCAAACATTAACCAAGAAGCCACTTAACGTAATTTCTATTCATTCATTTCAATTGTGCTTTTTAGGTGGTTTTCTATGAATGATTGTATTCTTGAACATTGATTATATTTGTATATATAGATCCATGCAAGATGAAATATTTCAATATGAATGTTGATTATTTATGCTCTGTTGTCAAGTTACAGAATTCACCGTCTTTGTAAGAGAGTGAACTTTGAAAGAACCAGTGATAGTCTGTCTGTCTTTTACATACCCCGTTGCATTCATAAGGTGGTATTGGTCAGTGTGTTTCATGATTTGCTGACTTCACGAAAGTGTGAAGAACTTGTCAACTGGTATACGGTATCATTCTGAAAATCTTATCAAGCGGATACAAGAAATAATCCGAAACAAGAGATAAAATAGACAAATATATTTGTGCCTAATTTTTTCCTACTGATTTTGGGTGAATGTCAGTCAAAATGAGCTTTTGCCAGACATATCCATCAGACTGAATGGAAGATTTAGAAAGTTTAGATTGGTCAAGAGAAATAATCTCATGGAAATCTTGTTTCCTGTCTGGTGCCAACCCTGACCCAGTTTCTGCTATAATCCATGCTTCATTCTGTCACCTACATGAAGGCAATTTGTATGGCTGCGGTCACTTCTTACATCCTGTTAAATCTTGTTATGGAGATAGAATAGTAATGTAGACACTTGAGACAATTTGTTTCTGTTGTTAATGAAGTCACTGATTGACATATGGACAGGAAGTTCATATCTCGCTATATTATTACTGCTGAACATCATTAATATTTTATGGGTGTCAAAATTCACGGATTTTGGCAAAATTGCGATATTTTGTTTTGTCATTTATTCATAGATTTTAAGTTTTGGAAAGAAAACCCCTTGTAACTCATATTTCTGACATCAATTAATAATGAGGATCTAATTTTTTTCTCCGGGAATATTTATGATTTTACGTCATGAATGGGAAATGATTAAGCCTCTATAACTTGCATATATGGATGAAAGTATGAACAATTATTTCTGTACCAGCTGTTATCATAATGGTTATTTTTTATGGAAATATTCATATAATTTATGTATAAAGTGAGTCATTCATTCCACAGGGTTTAATTTTTCAGTGTTCAGTTACATCTGATGATGCTTGACTCAGGATCAGATTATGCTTATTAATGTAACAATTTTCATTGATTTCCATGTATTTATGTTGATGTTACCCAACGCTAACCAGTCCTGTAGGTCTGGTGGTTATGAAGCAAAGTACACCTCGGATTGAGAGGTTGCATCCTTGCAGGTTTGAACCTGCTGGCTTACTTATTATACCAATCTTTGAAGGTATAGCTCCCTTCTTGGGTCCTAAGTAGTTCCAGGACTGGTTGGTCTCATGTCATGGTTTTTTGTAACTCTTATCACTGAAATACTTAGTGTTGTAGACCCCTGTAACTACGTGTAATGACTAGGGAACATGATTGTGCAAGCCGGGTATTAATTACGTTGTGCACAAGTTGCAGTAGTTTGACAATAATCTAGCTAAGTAAAAAAGTAAATATTTTGTGTCTGGGATTGCTTTGTTGCACATTGTTGTATCAATATGTTGAAACTGTTACATAATTGTTTTACCTTTAAGTTTTTCTAAGACAACCAGACAGATAATTATGTACTTTACTAACTAAGTCATACAGTTTTTGCAGTTCCAAGTATTATTGTCATACTTTTTGTGTATACATAGTGCATGACTTATATAATGTTACTCGCATTATCACAAACCTGATGATTTGCTTGCAAGTGACTTATAATTAACATAACAGTTCTACATTGCATTTTTAGCTCACCTGTCACAAAGTGACAGAGTGAGCTTTTGTGATCACTCTTCGTCCGTCGTCCGTCCGTCCGTCGTCCGTCCGTCAACAATTGGCTTGTGTAGACACTAGAGGTCACAATTTTAGCCTAATCCTTATGAAACTTGGTCACAATGATCATCTCAACAAAATCTAGGCCAAGTTCGATATTGGGTCATATAGGGTCAAAAACTAGGTCAGTAGGTCAAATTATAGAAAAACCTTGTGTAGTCACTACAGGTCACAATTTTGACTTAATATTTATGAAACTTGGTCACAATGATCATCCTAACAAAATCTAGGTCAAGTTCGATATTGGGTCATCCGGGGTCAAAAACTAGGTCACAAGGTCAAATCATAGAAAAACCTTGTGTGGTCACTAGAGGTCAAAATTTTGAATTAATCTTTATGAAACTTGGTCACAATGATCATCTCAACATAATCTAGGTCAAGTTCGATATTGGGTCATCCGGGGTCAAAAACTAGGTCACAAGGTCAAATCATAGAAAAACCTTGTGTAGTCACTAGAGGTCACAATTTTGGCTTAATCTTTATGAAACTTGGTCACAATGATCATCTCAACAAAATCTAGGTCAGGTTTGATATTGGGTCATCCGGGGTCAAAAACTAGGTCACAAGGTCAAATCATAGAAAAACCTTGTGTAGTCACTGGAGGTCACAATTTTGGCTTAATCTTTATGAAACTTGGTCACAATGATCATCTCAACATAATCTAGGTCAAGTTTGATATTGGGTCATCCGGGGTCAAAAACTAGGTCACAAGGTCAAATCATAGAAAAACCTTGTGTAGTCACTAGAGGTCACAGTTTTAGCATAATCTTTACGAAACTTGGTCACAATGATCAACACAACAAAATGTAGGTCAAGTTCGATATTGGGTCATCTGGGGTCAAAAAGTAGGTCATTAGGTCAATCATATAAAAACTTTGTGTAGTCACTAGACATCACAATATTGGCCTAATCTGTACAAAACTTGGTCACAATGACCATCTCAACAAAATCTAGGTCAAGTTCGACAGGTGAGCGACCTAGGGCCCTTTGGGCCCTCTTGTTATTCAGGTCAATTTGTTTGTACTTAGGGGTTTAGTTGCATGAGAATATTGAAAAATTTAATAAACTGCAGTTGGCAACAAAATTCTTGGAGTAAACTGTCATATATATGGGAGTTGTACATGGTTTTGAAAAAGCCTGCTTTGAGGAATGAGTCAGAATATCTGACCAAACTGTGACTTGGCTGAAGAAATGTCCAGCTATTTTATTTTTATATCAACATTGCGGGGGTGGTTTGTTTATCAAATTGAAATGTTGATGTTGCAATGTTATGATTACGTAAAACAACGTAAATGTTTTGCATTGTTGCCAGTGTTTTCCTGTGTGAAGTTGGCACTGTCTCGGTGATACTATATAAATGATGGTAACATTGTGCTGTTAGATTGCAGTCAATGTCAAATACGTTGTCTAGTTTCATGCTGCAAGTATTATACTACTTGTGATCACAGTGAGGGTACTATGTCAATGTTGAAATGTTTTCTCGTCTAGGTTTAGTCTTCATGTTACTAGAATTGTGCCTACTTTTAAGCAATGGTATTATTCTCTCAGATACTATCTGGTGGTGATTATCGTAACTGCTAAAAAATCTGAAAGGTATAGTTGTTGAGATTCGACCAATGAGAACCAGGGCCTTCGCTGTGGGTCGCAAATGGAGCCATTTGCGCCAAAATCAAGAATTTGGCGATAAAAAAATCAATTTGGCGAATTTCATGGCGAAGGCTAATTTCTTAACAAAATTTGACATAATGTCGTAAAAGATCAATTTCACTGCATGCTTGTGTCGTAAAATTGTCATAAAACGGTCTCTTCCGGTCAATTTGTAGATTGTAAACAATTAGCGAGGTATTAACAATTTGACATGTTTATCTGTATATTGCACCCCTGGAGTCTTGTCCAGTGAAGCCAGGTTACCAAGGTGATTACGATTGAAGCGTGACATTATTTGATCAATGGGTCTCATTGGCAGTTAATTATGATACTTAGATTGCTTTATTGTTGAAATTTTAACACTTGTAAAAATTGTTTCAACGAGAAACTTGCAAGTTTGATAAGTCAAGTGATGAATGGAAGAAATAATTATTACAGTGAGCATGGGCCAGTCTGCCTAATTGATCTATTAGACTGATTAATGAACTGAACTTTATTTCATGAACTTAGTAACTGTAAATGTGCCAGTACAAGTGATCTGGTCATCATTTGTATAGCCTCTTGATTTGAAATCAAGATTTCACTGAAGATTAGAGAAACAAAAGGAATGCAATATTTTAGTGCTTAAGCATATATATAGTTTCCCAGTTTCAAAACAGCTATTCATTATTGTAGTTTTTAATACATATACATGAAGTCAAATATATATTAGAAATCTTGAGAAAAGATTTGGCGCTAAAGTGGCGACAACTTTTTTCATTTGGCGAATGTAGTGGCGAAAGCTAAATATTCTCCAGAGGAAGCCCTGGAGAACCAATGACGGCTGATGAGATGGTTGTGGGTTGATCCCATAACTTGACATTCACAATTCCTTGATATAAGTGCAAATAGCAAATACTGGTTATTGGTTAAATGTTACAACTGGTAGGAAGAAGTTATTGAATTATCCCTCTCGAAGCCGAAGGTCATTGGCCAATTAGGCAGGGATAAAGTCGAATGACCTGATGCACTATAGGACTGATAATAATAGAGCAAGACCTCAAGTACATATCTTCTAGCATTGCTACTTAATAATTATTGTAGGCATCAAGATGGAAATAGGGTTTGAGCCACATACCTTCAGCAGGGTAGAAATACATAGCTATAAATAGCTGTATATTGGAGTGATTTACAGTCAACTCACCCCCCTACCAACTCACCCCCTGACCAACTCACCCTGGATTTGGATAACTCGCCCTACGCAATGACCAACTCATCCCCCCTTAAAAAAATAACATACCAACTCACCCCCCTAAAGATATTTTTATTAAATTTAATAGATTTGTTGGAAAAAACCACTTTGAATTGGTAATAGTTTATTATGAAATTACTAATATGTTCAATTATGTGATATTGGAGGCGTTTTTTTTGTAAAATTAACAGTATTTTCAAACAGTGACCATTTTGAAAATGCTGTAATGACAGTGAAAAAAGCGAAAAACAAAGGAAAAAAAACAACAATTTGTCAAAAAACATTATGATTGAAAAAATTAGGACTATAATTAGATCTATTATATCAATTGTCAATAGTTAAATACCTTGTTTAAAAACATTGGAAAATTAGATAACTTGCATAGAAAATCATAGTTTCCGAACGATCAAGTTTTGAAAATAACGTAGGTAAATAACTAACAAACTCGCAAGTATTCGAGAAAGCAGAGATCTGTTAATTTATTTGTGTATAAATACACTTTATTATCATGAATTAACACTTAGTTTAAAAATAAATATAATATTCTACATATAAAATTGATGGGGGGGGGGGGGTGAGTTGGACATTTCGAAATTGACATCGGGCGAGTTGTCCAAATCTAGGATGAGTTTGTAGGGGGGTGAGTTGGTAGGGGGGTGAGTTGGTCGGATACCATTGTAATGAATTAGTATTGTAAACATGCTTATTAACAGCACATGTTGATACATGTTTTACTCCTGTATTAACAGTTTAAGTTGATTTGTTTTGTGGTTCATATTTTGTACTTGAAACACTTCCTGTATATAATACACACACATAATATATATACATCCTGTATCATAAGATGATGACATTATTATACCAGTATATAGGTCTTCTAAGTAGGTCAATTGCTTTGAACAATAAGTTACTATATAACAGTTTTTTTCGCTGAATGTTGATTTTCATATTTTTGGCTTAACTAATTGTTTTGCGATTTTATTATTAATTTCGTGAATTTGTAAAAGTCTTAAATATGAATGTTTTGTGAATTTGTAAAAATCTTAAATTTGACCAATTGTATGGTAAATAGTGTAAAAAATCAAGAAATGTATTTTAAATAGCAAAAATAAAGTGATAGCGGAAAACATGATTTTACCCTGTACGAGTTTTATATGGTGTGTATCTTCCATCTTTGTACTATTGATTATGTTGCAGTGACTTGTAAATGAGGAAATTGTCAAGGTTCTTGTATAAATCAATATAGGTCTTAGTTTAATTGCTGAAATAGGTTGTGATGTCCCCCTGGCTGATTCATTATGGCTGATACAGGTTGCCATCCTTCTGATCAGAATGCCAGTGGAGGTCAGACATTCTGGCTGGTTAGTGAGCTGCAAAATAAGCTAAAAATGGTTGCCTAATGCCTACCTGAATATGATGCTTGGCATTAGAAGGTAGGTGTCTGGATGTAAATGTAACTCATAAAGGAGATACCTGATTAGCCAAATTGCTTGACTCTTTAAATTATCAAGTAGGTCCTACCCTATTATAAATAAACACTTCTTCCTTGCTCACAGTGACAATAGGTGAGCTTTTGCAATGGTTTAATGGTGTTTGCAGAGGTGAGTTTCTGTGTCTTACCTGTATATAGAAATGTGGTCTGATTCTTCTAAAAGAGCAAGTTTATAAGTTGATAATTAAACTGGTTTAAGGTAAACTGACTGCATATCTCATTATCTGACTCACAGAAATAAAAAACAAACAAGCCTGCATTGAACCTTGTTAGAATTTCTGTTGATTTTCTTCATCCTTATATTACTTTTATAGTTTAAAAGCATAATTATCAAACATTTTGTTGTTTTTGTCTCTGTTTTGAAATTCTTACAAGTAAAACATCTTCAAAGATCTGTTTTTGCTAATGGTGATGGTATAGGTTAAGGGCTTGAGTTTGTTTTATTCATGTTAATGATGTCGGTGTAAGAGAAATATCAGATAATCAAGCTGAGAGTATTTGTTGAACTTGTTGATGCAACCAGACATAAATAAGGAGAAGGCACTGAGACCAATATATAATCTGTAGGTGGCTTGATGCTGGGTTATTGATTACAACTTCATGTTGTATTGTCTGGTAGTCTCCGAGTTCCTACTTCTCAACTACCGTAGTCTGTCTGATGATCAGCTTCAAATGATACTGGTCTATGTTGTAACAGGAATTGATTAGCAATGAATTTATGTAATTATTACGTCTTATGTTTACTTATGTGTTTTAGGTATTTAAACATTACTTAGTATAATGTAAGGCATTGGTTGAGCACGTGCTACACATTGGCTTTGTTTTCATCAGTTTAATTTCTCTTCAACAATTATTGTATTTTTAGCTTTTCTTAACTCATCTAGCGCTGAGACTTCATATGATACTTATATGACGTAAGAGGTATTGATTTGCAATCAATAGATCAGTGTTATGTTTACTCATGTATGCAGATTATTGGTATTATAATGCAATATTTATACATATGCTGCACATTAGTTTACTTTGAATGTTAGATGTGTTAATGACATCGTTGTTTGTTCGGTTCTTTCTTCTTCTTGGCAGGAGTGAGTACGTAGTAGTGATATATCTGTCTGTCTGTCTGCATTCACTCGGAATATTTGTTCCATGTTTGTTTCATTTAGTTTTATGCATTTCTTTAACAAATTTTCAGTCACATATGGTAACCACTTGACTATCTAGAATTAGTTGACAACTAGTATTAAGTTGTTCTTCTGCCATGGAGTGCAATTATAGGCCTCAGCTGAGTGTAACTGAAGAATATATTCCCAATCTTGGTAACTAACCAGTGTAACACTTTACCCACTGAACTAGCAGCTTACTAGTGGGCTATTATGAACTGTTAAATCAGTTACATAGTTGATCCTTTAAAAATGTAAACATGACCTTGTGGAGAATTATCCAAGTATAGTTATTGATATTTGATGTAATATGAGGTTGTTAAGCATAAATTATAATTGGTATTTTAATTTATAAGTCTTATGTTTATATTGGGATCGTTGGAAGGTATTAATTAGTAAACTACATTAAACTGAGACTCATCCCACCTGAACGAGCATTAGCCTGGAGTCTAATCTGGTCAGACTATACCTTTAACTTAATGACCTTTCTTCACATTCTTGTTTTTATTTGTACTTGTTGAAATCGTTCCAATATTTGAAGTTGGCAGATGAGATTTGTACTTGTATTTACAAGTAAATGAATCAGATAAGGCTTGGCCTATGTATGAATTGATATTTTTCAAATATTTTCTTTCTGTTAGTAATCTGCAATTCTTCTAAGGTTATATAGTCCAAACATATTAACCGCTGCGTATAAACCAAATCACTGTACGACTTATTGGGATACTATACAATTCAACTTGTATGACTTATTGTGATTGAAACATCTGTGATTTCCTATCACTGTACAACTCATTGCAAGACTATACAATTCAATGTGTACTCCTTATTGCGATAACCGGAAGTTAACTCATTTATACGCTGTGTTATCATCAACCTGACCTTTATGATGCATCATTGTATAACAAGTTTCTTCCACATAATATAGGACCTACTTGTGTATAAACATTTCTGCCAGAAAAAATTGTTCCATTTTATTGATAGCCTTTAGGTTTGTGTTTGTAATACTTCCCACCTATAGTTTCCCATTTATGTTGGGGACAAATATTGATTTGCAATACTTGATTGCTTGTTTTAAAAAAACATACGGTGACATCTCTGGGAGGTGACTGTTTTGTTCTGTCTAGAAATAAATGAAGCTGATTTGCTATTTCTGCTATCATTATTTGTTATTACATTGTCTATCTTTGGATGATCAGAAATGTTCTTATCCCTGACATATGTCTAAGGAAGATTTAATATGTGTTCCTGACTTATTAATAGCCTTTCCTTAATTTCTTTTATGTCCTTTCTTATACAAAATCACATGATAATATTGTGATTCATTGTTTAATGTGTCTGCCCCTCCACTTTCAGTCTCTGGTTATTACATTTCCTATGTTACAGGAGACATCTTCCTGTAGCTACTGACATTTTATGAAATTATCTCCCTTTATGGTATCAATGGGATAAACAGATCAAATTTTGGTCTCGTGATACTTAATTTAATTCTAATGAATTCAGCAGCATTTCAGATGTGACAGTATTGTATGTCATCATTATTTAACATAGTCAAACAGTAGTTTGCTACTAGCAGTTTGTAACCTGTATAAAATTTTATCTTTCCAGGTACATCAAAAGATTCCGAAAAATCAACATGAAAGTTTTGAAGAATTGGTGTCGCCAAATCCTTAAAGGTCTTCTGTACTTACATACTCGAACCCCTCCTGTGATACATCGTGATTTGAAGTGTGATAATATTTTCATCACTGGTACAACTGGGTCTGTGAAAATTGGTGATCTAGGTCTGGCTACTCTGAAGAACAAATCTTTTGCGAAGAGTGTTATAGGTATGTCAATCTATATATTACGTCTTATATTAGTTTACTCAGATTATGATCTGATGTGCATTATTAGTACTCTTGTATATCTAGTGATGTGTTTTATTTATATGATAATTGAAATCTTTAGTTGCCTCTAGCAGGGTACAGTGATCCCATCAAGTTGAGGGTAAGTTTAATTCCTGTTACGTTGATTGTAATCATAATCAAGTTATAAATTAAATTAACTAATTTCTACCTGTCCTTATTCAATTTCTTGAACGAAATTGAATGTTTCATAATACATAGACTTGAGGTTATTTAATATTGCATTGCACAACTGTAAGCCAATGACGGCTCATCTGTAACACCTTCCAGAAAATAAGATTTTTATACACATGTTTTGTATTTTAATGTCTTAAAAATGTTTTTTGAATGAATGTCATACATTGCTAATTGAATACATTGCACTTCTTGCCTTGTGAGATGTGCTGAGGTAACTTAAGTTATAATGTATTATGTCATTATGTGATTTTAATGGCATTTTAAGCTTGTCTTAATTAGTTATTTATGTACAAAATGTATGTCTTAGTTAAAGGTAGATTTCAACTTGTTTAAGGTAAGTGCCAGTGTTTGAAATGAAAAGATTATGTTGAACTTCATTACTAATTGTTAAACTGACATGCCATGAATTCACGCATTTTTACGCCAAGTATTTTACTATATAATTTGTATGTAATACAAAACCCGGAAAAACCTTTTATTTCATTGAAATGGGTGTATTTGGAGAGATATTTATAAGTATGATGTCACTGACTTTTACTTTCTGTTGGATGCCTAAGAATAGATTTACCAGCCAAATGTCAAACCATCAAAACTTGTAAGAAAACAAATGCATTTAGAGTGTTTCGAAACAACTATATTTAGTGTTTCATAAAAGAGGAGAATTTATAGCATGTCACTTTAACATCATGTTTTCTGACATTTTCAGTGCATAACATACTCCGCAACAAAACATTCAGATCATTTCAAGTTTTATTTAAACATTTTTGTCTGATATTTTACTTTTAATGTCTTGTCTGCTCCGACTTATAAATGTTGAAATATTTTTACCAAGATAGAATCTATTCAGCATAATATAAATTGATGACTATATAATCATATGTAATTTTATATGATTGAGCGTTTATTTATCCACAGTTCATCAAAACTGCTCATGTAAGTATTGATAAATATTGTTACCAAAATTCATGGAGCATAATATGGTTAAGGTGTGTTTGAAACCAAATTATCATATTTCTTAAATTTATTCATAAAAAGACATTATATTAACATAATAATCGGTATGTTCAATAGTTATGTAATGTATGTCTGAATGTTTTGTTGTCGAGTATATATGAGTTGTTACAAGGTCACCTGACTAATCATGTTTTCCCTCAACGTTTCCTATTGCAGTGAGAACGGATCAAAGACTCCCTAGGTCTTATTGTAAATTTAAGGTACACCTGAGTTCATGGCACCGGAAATGTACGAGGAGCATTATGATGAGTCAGTGGATGTGTATGCATTCGGTATGTGCATGTTAGAGATGGCCACCTCCGAATACCCCTACAAGGAGTGTACAAATGCTGCACAAATATATAAAAAAGTTACAAGTGTAAGTACAGTCAAACCTGTGTTTTGTTACCTTAATTTTGACATTAAATACACCTATATGAAGGGACCACCTTAATATAGCTGCTGTATTATATTTTGATGTATGATAAACATTAACCATTTTGTAAAACAGATAATAATTGATTTCCCCTTTCTATATTTATAAATCTTATAGTTTATGATATCACGCAATTGCCGTTTTAAAGAAATGCACAAAAGTTATTTAGCACGAAGATGAATGATGTTACATTATTTGCTTCATTACTGAGGAAATAGTAACATTAAAAGTAGAAGACAATTGATTACTCTACATTTGATTGATTTTGGTTATCTTTGATGTTCCTGAAAGTTAATTTATGTGCAATGTTTGTTGCTGTCAAATGCTGTAAAACAGTGATTGTATTGGTATTTGTTGTTATTTGTAGGGTGTGTTACCTGAAGCATTTGCTAAGGTGGATAATACAGAAATCAAGGAGATAATTGAAGGTTGTATCAGGAACAAGAAAGGACAGAGGTATGATTTGTTGTAAAACATTTAAATCCTGTTTTTGCTGGGTTTGACCCCATAGGTTATAGGTCTTATTGTCCTAGACGATGTCATACTATAGTGGCAAAATGTACAGTTCCTTTGAATCAGGGCAGTTCCAAGAATGCTTGGCCCAGTATCTGGACTATTTGAGGGTTGTGGCTGAAATTCTGTGATTGGGACTTGAAATCTTTGATATAAAAAAAGTCACGAATGACTAAATGGATACTTACAATACAATAGTTGTGGAGTAAAAAGTAATTGATTCATGTGAGCTTAAAATAACTTGTCAAACTGATTCTCAATCTCAAGTCAGAGTGTGGAGTTCTTATAATCACTTAACTCTTCCTTGATAGTATTTTATGGCATTTTAATTATAACAGTTCTTTGCTATTAATTGGGTATTTAAATTCCAACTATCTAACACAAACTAAATTAAGTGTGTAAGTTAGTAGTACATGAATACTTTTGTATACAGTCATGTACTATGTACGCATATCTAGTTTGGTTGTAAAAATCCACATAACCCGTTTGTAAAATGTAATTAGACTTTGTATGACCCACATTTTCAAGTAAGATCAGTTTGTCCTATTCAACTATTTATGTACAGTCAGATCTCGATACAACGACACTGTTCGTTCCCGATCAAAATGTCGTTATAACGAATTTGTCGTTATACTGAATTTCACTAGTGACGGGAATTTTGATTGGGAGATTGTTTCATAAAAATCAATTATTGATTGACATATAATTTATTATGTCATAAAATTGTCATAAACAGCAAAATCAGCAGTATGAAATTATCATAATTGCATAAAATACTATTTAAAATAAAATACAATGTTTTGAGAGAGCTCCAAATAACGTGCGTCCGAATTTAAAGATGTCCGGATACTACTACAGTAAACTATAAAATATAACGCTCTAGAGAATAAATTGGTGATTCATTTTGTTACTAATTATACCCTATCGACTTTAAGAATTGATGAATTAATAAATCATGTCGAGAAATCTCGATTGACATCGTTTATTTCGTGACCCGTACGATTTCTAAAATAGGAATATATGCGATGACTTTGCTTATCTCCCTTAATTACGAATGCGCAAGCCGTATTTCACAAACTGTGATTCGACTGTGAAAGGTTCCACTATTATAATGAGAGCAATTAAAATGATTTTCACAAGTGTAATTACATAAGAAGGCTCCTTGCTTAGACGGCGACTTTGTGTAAAGCCGATAAATAGTTAAAGTGTGAAAAATAGTCCCTTGATAGTGTCAGTATATCGAGTATTAATTACTGTGTAAACACTCGATTCGTTCCCATTGTTTTGCTGTCGGTGTCGGTAAGTGAATATGTCGTTATAACGGATACAATTAACGTTGTATAGAATTCGTCCCCACCATTGGTGTCGTTATAACGAAATTGTCGGTATATCGGATGTCGTTGTAACGAGTCCTGTCTGTACCATGCTCGTAAGTAATTGTTGAAGTAAGTAGTTTTACCACTTAGGTTTAATACTGGTATAGAAATTAGATGATGTTTAACACTGGTATAGAACTTAGGTGATGTTTAATACTGGTATAGAACTTAGGTGATGTTTAATACTGGTATAGAACTTAGGTGGTGTTTAATACTGGTATAGAACTTAGGTGATGTTTAATACTGGTATAGAACTTAGGTGATGTTTAATACTGGTATAGAACTTAGGTGGTGTTTAATACTGGTATAGAACTTAGGTGATGTTTAATACAGGTATAGAACTTAGATGATGTTTAATACTGGTATAGAACTTAGGTGATGTTTAATACTGGTATAGAACTTAGGTGATGTTTAATACTGGTATAGAACTTAGGTGATTTTTAATACTGGTATAGAACTTAGGTGGTGTTTAATACTGGTATAGAACTTAGGTGATGTTTAATACAGGTATAGAACTTAGGTGATGTTTAATACTGGTATAGAACTTAGGTGATGTTTAATACTGGTATAGAACTTAGGTGATGTTTAATACTGGTATAGAACTTAGATGATGTTTAATACTGGTATAGAACTTAGGTGATGTTTAATACTGGTATAGAACTTAGGTGATGTTTAATACTGGTATAGAACTTAGGTGATGTTTAATACTGGTATAGAACTTAGATGATGTTTAATACTGGTATAGAACTTAGATGATGTTTAATACTGGTATAGAACTTAGATGATGTTTAATACTGGTATAGAACTTAGGTGGTGTTTAATACTGGTATAGAACTTAGATGATGTTTAATACTGGTATAGAACTTAGGTGATGTTTAATACTGGTATAGAACTTAGGTGATGTTTAATACTGGTATAGAACTTAGGTGATGTTTAATACTGGTATAGAACTTAGGTGATTTTTAATACTGGTATAGAAATTAGGTGATGTTTAATACTGGTATAGAAATTAGGTGATGTTTAATACTGGTATAGAACTTAGGTGATGTTTAATACTGGTATAGAACTTAGGTGATGTTTAATACTGGTATAGAAATTAGATGGATTTCTGAAGCACCTTGAAGATTTGTGTTTGCTTCTGAAGAAGTCAGGCAGTTCAGATGTTTTTCTGACATTTGCTACAGTCATGTAAACCGCAAGTGGAGAAGTTGTCTGTGAAAGAGCAAGATGATTAGTGCCAGGAAATTGATCAAAAATCAGCTGCTGTATATAACCAAAACATGGTTAAAAAGATTTGTAATACCCAATAAAAACAAACCTAATTAAAAACTACATTTTGCAGATTTGTCTGCATTTGTTATCTTTGGACTATAATCTATACCAAGATTTAGTGGTTTCAACATTGTCACAACTTATATGTCCAAATTTAACTCTAGTATGTTCTTACTTTTACAGGTATATTGTTAAAGAATTACTGCAGAACGATTTCTTCCTTGAAGATACTGGATTGAAGGTTGAACTAGTTGGTAATGAAGGAGAAGAGGACCCTAATACAGTACAACTTCGTCTTCGTGTTGTAGATCCAAAGTAAGTACTATTTGTGATTGTCAAAAAGTGTAATAATTCATTATGCATGCACCAGAGCTCTCTCCACAAGCCCCTGCAGTCTGCGATTTCACTGACTAATAAGACTAATAATAAACACTAGATACTTTCATCAAACTGAACAAGTTCCATGTATAAATGATAAATGATAAGAAATTTAAAATGGTCGAATGACAACCAAACCTCATTTTGCGCACCTAAGTACCACTGACTAAGTAACTTTGTCTCTGTCACTGGCTACATAAAATTTATGGAGAGCCCTGATGCACCAGATCTATTGGCCTAGTGGTGTGTCTATCTCTGGAATATGAGATGGGAGGTTGCAAGTTGGATGCAAGACCTAGACATAGCAATATAATTACAAATTGTTTTGGTTTAGTTCCCTTGCTTGGCACAGTGCCCAGATAATGTGACTGGGTAGTCTCCTTAGTTATGCCTGAAATACAGCTGGTGGTACAAAAATAATATGCATTCAACCAGTAATAGTTGTATATGAAGCTTGTTTAATATGAAAGATACATTGCATCATCTTTCTGTGTTTACTATCAAACATTACTTTAAGTGGCCAATATTGTGATGGAATGCAAGAGTAATTTAACAATTATGTTGAAAGTTTTGATTTCCTCTGAAGTTTTTTGGGGGCGTAGTGAAGTCTAGTGACGACAATAAATGTGATGTTTGTAAATATTTGTCTCATGTTTTTTTTTGCTTAAACATATATGATGCTTTCACATAATCATTAAAAAATTTGCATTCTATATCAACTGTTTTATGGCATATTCTGTCTGGTCCTGAAAGTATATGTCAATTTTATAGATAGTTAAATAAAACAGGATATTTTGTAATTTATGATATATATCAAAATTGCATGTTTTGTTGCCATTTGCCTGGTGGCTATGTTTTGTAATACGGAGTGTTGTTGTGTTGTATAAAATCTTTCTTCAGAAACTCTTTTAATGGTTTTAGCTGCTAAATGAAAATATCTGTCTTGATTATTGCAGGAAACGCAAAGACAAGCACAAAGAAAATGAAGCCATACAGTTTGACTTTGATATGGGTAGTGATGCACCAGAAAATGTTGCTCAAGAAATGGTACGATGTTTTGTGATACTGTACTGTTGACCATTAAGTATATCAGTCATTTGTAATGTGTTCAAGGAACATGCATTCTGAGTCTGACCAATTTCCCGATTATTTAAATTCAAGTAAATATTTGCTGTTTTTAGTCTGTAGTGACATGTGCCTAATAAAAAATTGTTATCTGAAAATGGCAGTCCCTAATAAGATGGTCTTTAGGTGAAGCTTTGTTGTAACACATAGGCCAATTATCAGTCATCTCGGTAGGCATGTTGGCTTTTACCTATAGATAACATTAATGACTATGAAGATGCTAAGTCAAATGCCAAGGTCATTGTGACTCAAGGTAAATTGTTGGTAATTAATTCCTAGTAGTGACCTTGATAGATTGGTCAAGGTCCTTGCAAGGGGTCGTCGTACATGTCTCGCTGTACTTGTTCCATTCTAGGTTAAATCTGGTTTCCTTCAAGAGGAAGATGTACGCATTGTTAGTAAACAGATCAAAGATAGAATCACACAGGTTTGTATTTGTTACTGGACTTATGATTTTCGTGATTACATTTATTTATCGTGTGTTCATGGCTTCTGCTTGGTGTAAAAAGGAAGTTGGTATATTAGACTGGCATAAAGGTTCTAGCGCCGAATGACTAATAACGAGTCCTTTGAGGCGAAAAATTAGAACCCGGCAAATTAAACAGACTGGGTTTAGATGCTAAGCAGGGCCTGCGGTTTGCAGAGTTAAACACAGCAATTAAATTCTGATTTTTTTGTGTACATCCCAAAGTTGGGTGAACACATAACTAATTTGTACATATGCTCCATGTTTATGCAATCATAACGAATAAAAGATGACTTTATATGTTGGAAAAAAGTGACTAGCATCTCACTGAAATGTGTAACAAGACATTGTTTATTTGTTGTGTATTTGTTGTGTAATTAGTTCAAGGATGGTAGACTACTGTAATGTAATTGTGGGCAGGATAGGATAGTTCATAGAATTAGTGTAATGGCAACTCAATGGGGTCATAAATTTTAAAATGATAATAGATGATAATAACTAAAAAACATGGAGCAATTACTCATGATATATACTCTAAATCTAAGAAGATTTGGCACCAATTATAAAAAGTTTTTTTTTTGCAATTCGACTTTGATTCTAAACTTTCTGTGTTTTACTGTTAATTAGGTGAAAAGAGAAAAGGAGCGTAAAGCTGCAGATAGTCAATCTAAAACAAGTGAGGTTGATGGTGTAATACCAAGTTCTAGTGTTAGTGATACCTCACAACAAGGAATGAAGGTACATTCTACTAGTGGATATAGTCAATCTAGCACACAACAAGATCAGTCCAGAGATTCTGGTATCAGTAGTGCATCTGGCCATCAACAACAAATGGTAAATACTTCTTTCTCTTATCATTATTCTCAATCAAATGTCATTAAATGATATAGAATTGCTTCTATATCCGAAACAGTGTATTACAAAAGTGTCTAGACCAGCCTAGGTAGTTAGAGGTTTTAGATTGACTGCCTTGGGAATAGACACTCAGGCTGCTTCGTACCACAGTTGTTAATATTGACGTGTTTCAGCTTGGTACTGAGTGAGCTAGGGTTATTCCAAAACTAGTTAGTGGGGTATCGGTTTGATGTGACTGGTTGGTCTGATATACTGTCAGTAAGATGGGGGAAATAAACTGAAATGAATGATATCTTATTGTATCAAGAAGAACCAAGATCTAAATAACATGTTTTAATTAATATGAAAGAATTTGTGTATTTTGCATGCATATGGTCTGAATCATGGCAAGTTTACTTATTAGCAGGACCGTTTTTTTCATCACCCTTCCTGTATTAAGTATTATTGATTAATTGATGATGTGGTATGTCTATATGGTGGTGTTTGTATAGCTATCGTGTTATATACTATTCTAGCAATCTGGCCAACAATCTCACCAATCGCAACAGTCGTATTCTCAACAACAACAACAGCCGCCATCGCAACAACAGCAACAACAGCATCCGCAACAACAGCAGCATCAGCAACAACAACATCATCAACAACAACAACATCAGCAACAACAACAGCAGTACAACCCACAACAAGTTCAATACAATCAGCAATCACATTCTAGCAGTAAACAACAACAACAACAACAAGTTTATAACCAACAACAAAGTAACACCCAACCACAGCAAACATATGGCCAGCAACTATCTGGTGGAAGTCAGCAGCCACAGCAACCACAGCAAACGTACAGTCAGCAAGTGACTGGTGGAAGTCAGCAGCAGCAGCAACAACCACAGCAAGCATATGGCCAACAAGTACCTGGTGGGAGTCAGCAGCAGCCACAACAACAGCAAGGCGGTCAAGTATATACACCTCAACAGATGGTATATACTGCACAGAGTGGTAATTATCAACAGTACCCACAACCTATGTACAATCAATCCCAGAGTGGTCAGCAACAACAACAACCTAACTATCCTGTACAACAAGGTAGTCAAGCACAACAACCATTCCAGGTAAGGCTAACATATATATATTAGCCCAATCCTTCAAGGACCGCTAATGCATTTACCTGCTGAGTCTTTTTATCTTTGTGTACTCCATCTCCATACATTACAGCTATATATAGTGTTACATTTACTAATTATGCAGTATCTGGATTAGAAAATAATGATGATCTGTATTCTGGTGGGGTATGAAAAGGAGGGACCATGGAATAAAGGGTTAAACTGGTCTGGCAAATGTCAAAAGTAATATTTTATGTAATATGTTCATGCCAAAGTAGTCTACTGATACGATCACCAATTTTTGCTAGCTCAGCTGATCGAGTACTACAGTTTGAATTTCTAGTTGGGCAGATCTTCCTTGCCATAAGTTATCTTTACATCTCTGCATGTAGAGAAGTGAGTGTCAGTTGCTTGCAGTAGAGAAATTATAACTAAAGCCTAGGTCTCACTGAGGAATTCCACATCTGTGATGTTCTCCCGATTTCTTTCGATACCTGTTCTTAATGTCCTGATAGCTCATTAGTATCAATCGGGAGTACATCGCCTAGGCAAAAAAAATGCCCAATGGGACCTAGGCTTTTAAATGCAGATTTGACTGTTATATATATAAATTAACAATGATATACATATAACTATAGGTGAACCAGCAGATGGGAGTATATCCAAATCAACAGTTACAGGGTTTTACTCAAGGTGGACAATTACAGCAAGGTCAAGGTTATCCAGCTGGTAGCCAAGGTCAACAACAGAATTATGTTCCATCATCACAAATATCTGCTACTAAAGACCAATCAAGACCTGAAGAACCTCAGTATATGTCACCTGAAGAACCCAAACCTGGTATGTTATCACTACTAATATTTTCATAGTATCAAAAAGGGAAGGATGCAAGAACACCCCATCATACAGGAAGTGCTTGAATGATCGTCCCCCCGCATAAACATGCTTACATGTACATTGGAGTCTAGATTCTAGCATATGACAAATGACATTTCAATTAAAACATAGGAACAGATGCATAGATATTGGAGGGGCAGTCTGGCAGGAGGTTGAAATTGAATACCTGTACTCTATAAGAAGAAATTCTCTTAATATGAATTTGCTATTTCTGAATTTGTTTGAAAGAGTGTTTTGATGTATGAATTAAATCATATATTAATTGCATCGATTTGTTGTGTTGATTTAGGTGTGATGGAAGGACAGAATCAACAAACAGGGAAACAATCTGACCAAACTCAGGTAAAAGAATATGATTCATCTTTTTGTTTCTTATCCAAAGGCAATTGGTTAAATATCTGATACGAAGATTTCTGATGATCCAGGCCTGTTTAGCTCCCTTGTTTAGCTTCCCTTTTTAAGGTGCCTGGAAATAGGGGTGATATCCTTTGTTTTATTAATGTTACAACATATTCAGAACTGTCACACTCATTACACTGAACACAAACAGAATTCAGGAAAGTTTCAATAATGTGTTCTTTTGGAATGAAAATATACCCTACCTAATTAGTTATGTTTTACTTAAATGTGGGTTGCTATTGACAATTTTCAGCCTGAGTATGATTTTGCCTGACATAAATGCCAGACATGTTTGGCTGTATGACAGGTTTCTCATAAAAATGTGCAATTTTCATGCAGCAATGATAGAACAGAGTCGATTCTCCATCAGCTGTTAACGGATACATCGTCTGTCTCTCCAATTGTTGCTGATCTGAAATATTTCAGTGATCATTAAACTAAGAAGTTGAAGTTTTCAAATGTGCACAATTTCTATTAACATGACAGATGTGCTAACAAAATTTCACATTTCTTAGGGCTTTAAGTAGCAGTTACAGTCATGAAAATGTGAGAAAATAAACACATTTTCCTGCAGTCACAAAAAAATCTACCTCCCTTTGAAAATTTGTGAAAAAATGTGATAATTATTTGGAATATAAAAGAAAAACTGTTCATAGTCAGTGAATAGAACAAAATATGTTTGAAATAAATTTAAGAATTTTTCTGCTGAGAGTGGATGACTTCTAAGTTTGTTAGAAAACTCAAATTGATTTGGCTTTTGATGGTTGCCTCCTCACTGTTTTCATCAAAATTGTTGATTCCTGGTCAATTTTGGTGACATTTTGTGGATGATCATTATCGACACATTGTATATTGCACCAATAATACATGCAAAAACATACTTTAAACACACATATTAAGCACCAACAATGTATGATTTACTGCAGAAGTTGATAAATTCCACCTTTTAATATATTCATGCATAAAGCTCAGAATCTGGATACTATGTTAAGATAGTATATAAGTATTATTGTATTATTATTATTAATGATTTAAGTTCAGAATAAACTTGTTATTTCAGAATGTCCCTGGAACTGGGAGTAGTTCAGTGGCTGTAGATTCCACACAACAGGCTCAGGTATAACTTGTCATTCTTGTTTAACTCCTTATATCAGTTTCATGTTGATTGTAAAATTTCATCTCCCATCAATTCATCATTGTCTATTTTGTTCTCTCCAGATGTATAGTTTGCCCTAGTGTATAATATATAACTTCATGTCAAATGTTCTAAAGTTCTGTCAGTTTCTGTCAGTGTTTTCAGTCTCAGGTTGATATGTTGATATGTTGATGATATTAAATGTTTGTCAATCAGCTTGCGAAGGCATACCAGAGTACTTGTCAGAAATTGCTTGCCTTGCAAAGTTAGATACAGTTGACAATCAATACTACAACATTTGTTTTATGTTGTATGTGTTACACCTTCAGACATTTGATATAGCTTAATATTCATTTAACGTCATTAAATTCCTAGAAACAAATCTGCTTACAACATATTATATACTAGTGCATAAGTGGTTATGTTAGCTACATGAAAATATTGGCAAACTTTTAACATAATTCACATAGTTTTCCTTATTTGTAAATTTAATTTATTTTGGCCTACAGGGGACTCTACCAAGATATAAAACAACAAAATATTGCTAATATTTCTTCACGCTAAATGTGTGAAGTCAACAATTTGCAATTTTTTTTACCTGCAAAAATATCCACTTATCTAGTATCATTATGGAAGCCCGGGAACAAGTTAGGAAATAGAACTTTGTCTATATAGATAGAACATTCATTTTGACTTGAGACTGAAGAACTGTTAGAACTTTGTGTGATTGGAGAGTGTTTGTTGTCATTGGAATACTTCTTTCTAATATTGGAAAACTCTAACAGATTATATCATGTTGATGTCCGAGTGTTCCTAATTTGTCACTGAACCATTTCACCTGAAGTTTTTGTACTTTTCCATTGTCCCTTATAGTCAGGAAAACCAACCAAATATTAAAAGCTCAGATTTATCAATTGTTTATGAACTGGCTTTTAGTATAGATCAAGCATTTGTATAAATAGTTTGCACCTTTAGGGGGAATCGAACCCATATTGCACAGCGCCATCGCCTAGCAATGTTAAGTATATACACATTTTAAAAACCATCACCCTTTTCTCGCCTCCCTGCCTCTCAGATATGGTACAATCTCAGTTTCTTCAAACTCGTACAAAATTTAAAACTTTGGCAAATTACCTATTTAATTTGTGGTCAGTGCTTAAGAATTATCTCCAAAATTATTGCAATTATTTCCAAAAATGACCTGCTGAGACTATTTTTTCAAGTTCCTAGAAAAAAGGCTGGGATGAACAGGCTGAATTATTAAATGTTCACATTGTTTAAAAGGGTTGGTTGCTGTGTTGTGATGGAGAGACTGTGAACATGTATTGCTTTGTCATTCTCACCTTGTTTCTGATCTTCAGTCAGAACAACACTGATCATATTCTATACTTGCCCAGAGGTGCAGCTCATGCTTGAACTATATGCTGTATGTGGTACACTGCTTGGCATATATCTGTTGGCTAACTCGGCTATTCCTTCTGTTGGTAGACCAAATGGTTTCTGAGAAATGACCAAAGAAATTTGAACACAAATCAAGTATCCTAAATCATAGGAGGTATGTTGGTCTTGACCTGGAAGTGACCCTTTTGGTTCTGGGGTCATTAGGTCAAAGGTCTATCATGTTATAGTCATCAAACTTAAAAGGAAGGTTGATCATAACCAATATATGAATGTAAATTTTTTGAGCAACTCTACATTAACAATCTTACTGCTAAGCTTTTAGTTTCACTAGCTGTGTATTTGTTGATGTCGATGGTTTTGGATCTATCTATATTCCATACATTTCATGCATATTCACATTCTAATAGTGGTTGGGTCACAATATATAATCAGGTCTAGTTTAGAATTTTGCATGTGGGACCTGTATTAGTTGACAATTAGACATTGCTGTAGAATTGAAGTCACTGTAGGAAAGTTTAAATGTACATTACAAAAGGTTCAGAGACAATGGTGTGGCTGTGTTTCTGCATATTTGTATTATGAAATTGTTGATATTTGTCTTATTAAGTTCTTGGCTCTTTAAATGCTAAGTGTTAGTCTGCTATGTTCTGCTCTGAATAATTCTAATAACTTACTAAGTATACATGGTTAGTTATACACGTTGTGTGTGTTTTCGTTGTAATTTTTGAAAAACTTACTAAAGTAACTGATGTTTGTACATGTTAACTGTATAGATGTTTATATAGGTGTTGTCTTGATTGTTAGTTGTTATATAACAATGTATGTACAGCTCCATGGTTGTATGGTTAGGTTTGAATTGTATTTTGTTCATAGTTTTAGTATTTCAGTTTTGTTTTGAATCTGGTGCAAACTTACATTACGATTTGCATTACACTAAGGTTTTGTCTGGCATTCAGAATTCATTTTAGATTCTAATTTTTGTAACTATGGTTCAACAGCCAAAAGCCAATAGTCTCATTAAACATACATTGTATTGTCTCCCCAGCCCAAGTTGTTCAGGCAACTGCTTCGGGTCTGAGAGGCCAAATATTTGAATTCTGGAAGGGTTCCATTCTGGTATTACCTGTTCGTTAGTCACTATGCAGGTAGTTAAATAATTGTTACAGTGTGCTTAACATCCTGGTTTCTGGCATTAATAGGTAGGAGTCAGGAAGCACATGTGCTGAGAAAGTAGATGTCCCAATAAGGCTAATTGGCTATCCTTTTTCATAAGTGTGACACTATAGTAAATGAAAATTTGAACTGCATGTATAAATTTACAAATAGTGTCTACACTGTGTTCTGATGACTGTGCCTGTTGCAATACATTGTTTGGTATGAAATATGGTGTCCAGCATTAATTATGTAGGCATTATGGTGACAGTTGTAGATTGCATTCAAATAATGGTTGCCCGACCAAAGTTCTAGACTAAAGTACTTTATACAATTATACAATATAGTCCGTGTTAATGTATAGTTTCTGGCTGAATAATCATAAGTGCTCTTATGTTGGGTCAGCAATGTGAAGTGTCTGTGTATATTAAATAACTGATGTATGGTATTATTGCTTTATACTGTAAGACTTGATGCAATGAGTCTTGCTTGGCTATATGCCGAAACATATTTTGATTAAACAATTTTTAGTCCTCTTTAAGTTACATTATAAAATGTCTTACAGCCAGTGTCTAGTAGTTACTTCTCCAGCTGTAACGGTGGTTGGAGAAGCTAGGTGACCTGATATTATATTTGATATAGATGGGCACCTTGGTAGAACCATAATGTTCTGCTATAATATGTGTTTATCAGTCGAGGTTTCAGTACAAAACAGTTGTAACTAAGTATGATTTTCGAAGGAGTTACAACTGTTTTGCACTAAGCCCTGGAAAAATTCTATATGACTGATAACTGATTCAATGGTTATTATTGATTTTATCATTTCCTTCATTATTACATAACAGGCACATTCAGAACCTAAGTCATCTCCCAGCAAATCTAAAAAACTCTCAAGAAGTACATCAGCACATAGCAGGTTGCATCAGAAGGTCTGTGTTCTTATATACCACTGCGTGTAGTAGAGGCATGGTTCAGTTTTCCTATTTGTTGTAATATTTCGCTTTCTTGTCACACTTTTCCTAACATTTCTTAGTTTGTGCATAGTATGACCCTTTCTTATTACATACTAATACTTTCTTACTTACTTTGTATTATATCATCACATACTAACATAGCAAACTGCTTTACTCCCCTCCGAAACTTGTTATTTATTTTCCAACACCAGTCAATCCTGTGTAAAGCAGCTAGTTCAATGATGCATCAAATAAGGAGTGCTTGAAGTGTAGCTCACTGTTTAATTCAGGCTTATTACTCATCACTGATTTTGTTTTCTTTTAATGAGCAAAATAAATAGCTTTTCTATCATTTTAATGGTTTCATGGTTTTGATAAATAAACTTGATTAGGAATGGTATTGGCTGTTTTAGGCAGGTGAAGGTGACCACTAACACAGGTTTGACTGTATAATACACTTTAACAACACTTGCATACCTCCCCACTCAACAATACAATCATGTTATACACTGGCATTACTCCCAATGACACCATCATTTACCGTACCACTGTGCATTGATCATCGTACTAGACACAATTTCCGACGATGGTATATATGCGTATATACATAATTACATTGTACTCTCACACTGTACATGTCTTGTTTTTCAGGAAGTTATACATTACAATGTATTAAGTCTGACCACTGTCACAGTACACATTCTGGCCATTATAACTTGTTTGTAATAGTTACGTTTTTGTCTTTTTATTGTATCAAAAATTGAAATATGTATTTCTAACCATTATAAATAATTTTATGTTCAGAATTTGTGAATAATTTTGTTATCTGGTAATACTAAAGTACTTGATCATTCCAGCTTTTCACACCCTTCTATATACATGTGCTGATCAGCGATTATTATATAATACTTCTACATAACTGTTCAGGGCTTTTTTTCCCCTTTTATAGCAGGGGCCGTTTACACGCGTTTCCCCTCAGGAAAATTCTTCAAAATCATGCAGTTTTCCCCTAAACTTAAATTTAAATTAAGTTTTTTCTTCCCTGTTTGCAAAAATTGTGAGTTATTTTTCCCCTAATCCAAAGAAAAGGCCCCTTTCCCTACTTGTAAAAAAAAACATGTAACCTGTAAGGAGATGTGATGCACTGAATTCCTCTCCTTTCATGTTTTTCTTATCATAACTTTAATGTACCGGTCCAGGATATTAATTAAGAAAAAAATAACAATTTTAGACACATGTATAACCAATAACATTGATTGTGCTTGCTTTCTATATATTGTTAACTAACACTTGCCTTGGTTCAGATGTCAAGCCAGGCTACCATAACACTAACATTTTACTTCATGTTTTTGTATTGCTGTCAGTTGATATAAATTGATGAAAAATTATTGAACAAAATACTCTCATACACAGATTCTAATATAGATATTGACAATCTGTGACCAGCACATATTTTTATCAATTGATAGTTACCGTTATAGTATTCTATAAAACATGGTAGTCTAGTATTTCATCCTATCCAGCAGTTTGTGTACCTTACATGTATGTTGGATTTTAGAACAGCGATCAGTTTATATACAAGTACAACATATTCTATATCAAATCATAAATGCTGTCAGCTGGTTGGTCTGTAAACAAAATCTTAGGCACAAACTAACTTATACATATTTTGAGAATGATAGGCACAAACTCCTACATATTTGGAGGATTAGGTGCAAATTACTTTTCCGAATTTGGAAGATTTTCCTGAAACCTCACAAATAAAATTGCTTCTGTGAATATTAGTGTCATACTTTTATATCATCCTTGACTCTCACAAATACTTGCATAGCCAACTACTTGTACAGTTTTTTGGAGGCATTATCTGAAACTTCACTATTTTACAGTCTATGAGGATTCGCTCAAGGATACTACAATTATAATAATACTTTTTATTCACATTCAAGACGACTGACAGCCATCTTGGATTTTTGCAAAACTAGTATTGACAAGGCAGTATTGTTGGAATATTTAGTACCATCTGTGATAGCTCTAGATTTAAATACATTGATAAACAAATGTACTAATGTAACCACCTTGTGTTTCCCATTTAATTATTCATGCTTAATGCTTTTTCCGTGTCACAGCTTTACGTTCAGTGCTGATATACACTCGGGGCCAACGATATATGAATTGTTACCTAAGGGTACCAAATCGCAAAATTAAATCTTCTTTCCTGTGTCTGACAGATATATATATATATATATAAAAACTATGTTATGTCTAAGGCACTATTGACCTTTCACATGTGTTTGTATTGAGCCCCCAGTGATATATTATGTTGTTTTAGTTCTATTGGTCCTGAAACTGTGTTGCTTATTAACATTAGATGTTGGTTCAGATTTCTTGTCACTGTTGGGAGTTATGGTAGTTAACCAATCAATCATGTCATTTTCCTTGTAGGACTGTTGTATATAACACATATATTATCTACAGTCCAGCATATCTTACACAGCCAGTCTGACAAAGCATTATTAAACAGGGGTCCTACTATTCCGGAATAATCCAGAATCTGGATTTGCTGCACTGGGAAGAATGAACCTTTCTGCAGAAAATTAAAGTAATTTGATGAAAAAATTCAAAGTATTAACAAAGTTATGGTCATTTGAAGTTCTTTAAGCTGAATAGAACAATGTTTGAAACAGTGTTTTGAATTAGGGATGTGTGCAAATTGGACTTGAAACAGACTTGCGTCTAATTTAGGGTATTATGCCTTAGTAGGACCCCTGAATTAAGTCATGCTCAGAGAAAAATTGCAAGTTATCCTCTTTATTTATATGCTCTAGAATAGCAGGCCTTCACACTTCAACATAGGATTACTGTGTATTATATGAATGGCTGATTGGGAAATAATAAAATATTGGCTGTATATATAAGACAGACAGTGGCTTAATTTAGGTGACAACTAACATAGGTTTGACTGTAGATTATATAGTATTTATTATTTTAGTGTATAAATCTTTCATGATAAATTGTTCCTGTTTGTGTTATTTGTCCCCCTTTATCAATTGTCTCCCTTTATCAATTGTCTCCCTTTATCAGTTTGTTTGCTCTGTTGATATAAATCAGATTGATTTATACATACATCACATCTGAAGCATAATTGTATTGTCTTTCACTTTTAAACTTTGGGTATTCCAGTACTTTGGACATTTGAATACTTGTTATTTTTCACAAGTGAAATTTGATTAATAATAAATATCTATTTAATTGCTTATTTAGGATATTTTGCAATAAATCACAGTAGTCAAGAATATGTCCTTAAACAGTTAGAGTAACTTTATTCCAAGATTGGCATCATAACCAAAACCAACGCTATTATTACTTTACCAAAAAAGTATGTGACGCTAAGAAGGTGTCTGTACCTCTAAAAATGCATCTTGGTCATCTAATATCAAACAATAGATTGTGCAGAAAGTATTAAGGATTATGATGTAGTTTATTCATTGACCGAGCAGCATCTCAAGTATTTCAATTATGTTGGTATAGGCTTTATGCATTACTTTAATTCATATGGGAAAATGTACTTATTTTGGTCTGCCGTATAAAATGATTCACAAGAAATTGCTTGTCTCCATTTACGTAATGAAACAAATCTTATGGGACTTGGAATATACTTAATGTTATCCTTTGGTCATGTGATACATAGACATGTTCTTATAAATGAGTTCAAAGCTGCAGGGGAAAAGACGAAAATCATTAATATTCATGGTGTATTAATTATTATGCCCCCCATCTTTAATGAGGGGGTATATTGCTTTGCAAATGTCTGTCGGTCGGTTTGTCTGTCTGTCGTTGGACCAAATGGTTTCCATTTAATAACTCAAGAATACTTTGCCCTATGATCTTCAAACTTTACATGGAGGTTGGTGATCCACATTAGATGATTCCTATTGATTTTGAGGTCAGTAGGTCAAAGGTCAAGGTCAATGTGATCTTTACTATTTCTGACTGTTCAAATGGTTTCCGTTCAATAACCCAAGAACGCTTTGCACTAGGATCTTCAAATTTTTCATGGAGGTTGGTCATCAACAGTAGATGACCCCTATTAATTTTGAGGTCAGTATGGGTGCATACATGTTTTACAAACATCTTGTTTTCATTGATTTTGTTGATGAATTAAAGCCTTACTAATGGACATGAAATATGTATTAGTAGGTTTTCTTTCTGGTGTTATTAAAATCTTTGAAATTGATGACCTCTCAAAATTGCCATTGGTTTTTTTTAGAAACCTATGGAATGGTATTAACAAAAATGATTGATTTTACGCTATGGTTTATAAATATTGGTTCATATGTTAAATGTCAAATATCTCGCTACAGATGAATATTGGTACATACACCAGATATACATTGTCCTTGTCAAACTGACAGCTATAGATACTTTACACTATTGTCATTATATACTGCTTAAAGTTACAGCATTGTTCAGTATAATGTTGTTGTGACAAATCTACATGAACATTGCATCATTCTTGATTATATAGCTTAGAACTTGTATCAGCTTGTTTAAAAAAATATATTATATACAGTATAATATTTATGATGCCCCAAATTTTAAGCCAAAAATAAGTGATACTTTAAAATGACTAGTAACTAAAATTGATAGTTTTGCATTGTGGAGAGTATATGTTTCCAAGATTTCTATGTGCATGTGTTACAGTTGCCAATCACAAATTATATTTACCAAAATAGCCTGTATGGAGATTTTGTCCTCTTTCCAGTTGATTTCAGCCTTCAAATCTTTGAAACAAGTGTTCAGGTTGAGTGTGAACTGCTGGAAGATGATTTATGCAAGTGATAGGGTAGTTGTGGCTTCTCAAACATTGATTATAATCACATTTCTGCTAGTCTCTTATTATAATTCAGTATGTGAATGGATAAGTGGCCAATGATGTACAATGGTGTTAAATATTATTTGATTTATGATTATTATAGGCTGCTGGATTGGGGCATCTAGATATAGCATCAGCACAACAATTACAACCTAGTGCTGGATCTAACACTACACCTGCAGTCAGTTCTGATTCTGGTTCCATGGTCAGCAGTCAGTCATTTACACAACTTGATGACCAACAAGGCAACAGAGAAAGGTACTCAAGCATAACATTGTGTACATTTCTGTTCTATACAGTCATTTTCATAATGTATTAATTTTATGTGGTTTTGTCTTGTTTTGAGAATCATTGATAATTTCATGAGGTGCATTTACAAATTGTGTCAATGGTTCTCCTTGATTTACATGTAACTTGATTTGCTTTCAGTGAAAGTGAGAATACTATAGGTCGTGGAGAAGATGTTAAGAGACGTAAAGCTCGTTCCAAACGACGTAAGACAGTGGATAAATCGCCGTGTTTGACAATACTTAGCTTTGTAGATGACGAAGTAGAATGCCTGCTAGAGCTACCCAATCGAAATGCTGTAACTTTCAAATTTGATCTTGAGGGAGACAAACCAGATGAAATAGCAGATAGCCTGGTGAGTTGGTCTCTACATGCTCTTATTTAGATTTTTTGCCAAGTATTATGCACCTTACAATAGAAGTGTGTTTAGGGTATGTACATGTAGTTATGCCTTACCATAGTTTGGTGTGTTGCCAAAAATCTAATGATCTTTAAACTTCGCCAGATGGTTTGTTTCCTATCTTATCTAAGAAGGCTATGACCATGCAATTTCCTACTGTTATTCCAAACACTTCTTGAAAAATTTGCTTCTTGAGGTTTGTATTGATAGTGGAATAATTACAGACTGGTTGTCCTATATGTCTGAAAAAGGAATGTTGAAAAAGGAGTAAAAAAATGATGTATTATTTACTGTGAGTATACTCATCAATTGTAAGGAAATGTGTATGTTGTATGTTGGTATTGCAGGTTGAACATGATCTGTTACACACAGTACAGTCACGGCCTGTCATTAAACTGTTAGAGAAGGCAATATCCATGGTGAAGGAGGATACACAATCAGCGATGTCTTGTACATTGTCTATGATGGAAACACCAACATCAAGTCCAACATCACATAGGAAAGGACTAGACAATCTCACTGAGGGTGCTAAAGATGCTGCTAAGGTATTTATTGTCATTTCAATTTTGTTTTAAAGTATATTACCAAAGTGACTTCATGTTTGATAGACAATTGTTCTTAACTGATTTTTTTTAAAAATGTAATAAAATAATAAAAAGCTTTCATAAATTAGTATCGTAAGATGATGGACCCCGACCTGCTAGGTCAGTTGGTATAGTGCTAGGGTGTTAACTGGCAGATTTGTGTTTCACTCCCAGATTGTTTAGGTTATGTTTTGCGGATGCATTTATTTCTGTCATGTCTTTCACTAGAAAATAAAATCAGTCGCTCTACAGAGGTTGTACTGTAAATGCAAAAACATAAAAATTGAGTTATTGACACTGTTATAACTGATTTCTAGATCATCAGCAATTTAAAGCATTCATATACAATGGCTTTCATTTCCAGAAACTTCAGTATGACAGTGATACGTCTGAGAAAACTGTGTGTGATGGTATCCCGGAAGAATCTGAACCCAAAATCGCCATCAAGACTCGACATCCAAGTGGTGAAAATAACCAAGAGCCATCTAGGGTGGTAGAGAGCAAGAGACGTAGTTTCATTGTAAGTCGTGTAATTGAGCATAATGTGATAGCTGATAAAATCCAGGAGGACGAGAGTGAGGGTAGCAGTACAGTACAGACTGACACAATATCGCCGGAAAACACGCAGAACACCGTGCCACCTGGTGCAAGTCAACTGATTCATTCTATGTCGCAGCAAATAGATATTGATACTTCTGCCGCATCGGACTCAGAAAGATCTGTGAAATCTGTAGGGAAGACATCAAGTGTTCCTATTAATATTAATGACCTGAATGATAAGTTAGCTAAAGTAACAGGTGGTACAATTGGTCAATTAGAAGTAACCACTGCAGGATCTAATGTGCAGACTTCTAACCTCAGCACGGAGAGTTATAGTCCTGTTCCATCGGAAGAGAGTATTACACAGCAACCACCCCAACACCAGACTTCACAGTCACAACTTCCACAACCAGATGGACAGCAACAAGACCAATCAACCAGCCAACAACAAGCACATCCGTCGCAGCAACCGCAGAATGTGGAAAAAACATCCCAAACGTCGGTACCACCGTCTCAACTGCCCCAACAGCAGCAACAACAACAGCAGCAGCAGCAGCAGCAGCAGCAACAACAGCAACAACATTCAGTTCAGATGCCACCATCTAAACAACCTGTTCATGCCAGTTCTACCATGCCGTCAAGTCAGGCTCCTGCTGCGACATCTCAGTCTATTCCTCCAACTACAATACAACATGGAATGCATCCAATTCACCCTCAGCCTCACCAGTCTGGTGTTCCACTTCAAAACATACCAGTACCTACACATTCTCAGCCTCAATCACAGCAGCAACATGCTCCGGTACAGAATCAAGGCTCTCAAGAGATACCACATCAGTGGAACCCCAGTGGAATGCCATTTTTACCTATGATGAATCCATATGGTTATCCACACCAACATGGAGTTGGCATGATTCCCTCCTTCGGTGATCCTATGCACGCTCAGTCTTACGGAGGGGATCCACACTACATGAACCTACAATTTGGCAACTATCCAAATCAAATGGTTCCGTATGTTATGGTCAATGTCCAACAGCAACACCAAGTAGCCCCTATGCTTGTTCCAGCTAATATGATCATGCAAAGTCAAATGTCTTTCATGAATCCACTAACAGCTGCCCACCAGTCACACGTGCATTCAGATGGTCACAGCAATGAACTGACATCTTCATCACCTCCTGGTACCCCACCACAACAACGAAAACAGATGAGCACAGATTCTGTGGGTGAGTCAGAATCACCAGCCCCTCCTAGAAGTAACTACAGTATAGCTAGTTTAGAACAAGAGTTGATAAAGAAACTCCATGGAAACAGAAAAGATATTCCACTTTCGTCAGCAGGGTTATCTGACAGCTATAACCAGGGTGGTTCCGAGTCAGGAACAAGATTACATGAAGATCGTCCTCACTGGACACAGTCATCTGAAAGTCTTCACAGTGGGTATAGTGAAACAACCGATCAATCTGAAGCTCTAGGAAGAGTTGATGAAGCCGATAGTGTAAGTGGAGAAACTGTTGCTAAGACTGATAATGTTAGTGATAGTAAAGACTCACCGTCTGAAGTGAAAGTTGTTAAACGTCTTCGTTTTCAAGTGAGTCGTGTTGAAGATGATCCTTTGAAAAGTATTCCAGAAAATGACTTGAAACTAAATAATATAGATGAAGCTGATAGTGCTGGTGATCAAGTTGAACAAACAGCAATAGACACATCAGAATCTGATACAACGAAAGCAAAGAGTGATAAAGTTGCAAAATTAGGACGATTTTCTGTTACTAAAATTGATGATGGTTTGAAAACAACGGAACTGTCTACTGTTACTGACAAAAATGAAGACAATGTTGATCTAGTTAAAGATAGTGTTACTGATTCTGACGGGGTTAATGTAGAGAACCTTGATGAAACTCTTGTACCTGATGAGTCTCACCATGATGCTACAGGTGCAGCTAACAAGCCAGATCCTACTTCAGTAAGTAGATTGCATGATTTACCGTACCGTAAAAAGAGTATGTCATTTTTTGAGGGTAACGATTCTCCTGTTATATCAAACAACACATGTGATAGTTTTTACAACTCCCATCTTGATAGATACCAGATTGCTAGTCGGCGAAGAACAAAATCACTTGGTTCTTTACCTGTGGAGTTAAGTTGCACAGAATGTAGCCAGTCTGCCTCTATGCAGACTCAGTTCACTCAGTATGGGGACGGTGAGACCCCTTCACCATCACCGTCCCCTAGGGATGGTGGATTTCCACGTGTGGTATTTGATTTAATGTCTAGTAAGGATGATGATGACTCATTGTCCAGCGATGCAGAAACCAGAAGTGACAATGAAGATGGAAATATGTTAAGAGCATCTCGAAAACTTCTACATAGGCGTCGTAGGAACTTGCACCGTCAACAGCGAAAGGTAAGTGGCTGACTGGCTCTACAAGATGGAAACACAACCATGGCATGTGGTGTACGCTCTACTGTGAAATTATTCAATATCCCATAATTTTACTGAATTTTCTTTTCATTTTGTCAAAAATAATTTATTTGGCTTTGTATAAACACTTACAACCAGGCTTTGCAGATAGTTTGATGATCATTAGATCAGTGAATTCATCGGGAAGTTGGGCGCTTACTCCTTTGGTGTGCATGTATATCAAAAAGCTATGATCATGAAAGTTTACAGGTTTAACAGCATGTTAAGGTTTTTATTACCCTGTGAAGGATGGCCATGTGAACAAAGCTCTTGTTGTTTTGGTGAAACTTACTTTCTTCAGAGTTAAGGCCCTTGTTTAAAAGCCTGGAGTTTCCATGTTTCTTGTTTAGGAATTACTTGGACTTGAATAATTTCACAGTCTGCTTGTATAATCGAGCTTGGCCGCTTCCCGGGATGATGCAACTATTGTTGATGTTTCCATACATGTGTACGCAAATACTAGGCAAGTAGATAACCTTCTAACCCATATAATCTGGTGATGGACTTTATTTATGTATAAAGGTAAGTAATGTGATGTAGCATGTAGGTAATATGGAGAAAAACATGTTAATTAGAAAATTTATGATTTTTTAAACAACAGAGAAATTATGTATGAAAATGTGCTGCCATATGAGAAAAGAGTCCTGACGACTTTAAATGAAAAAATGTAACAAATTGTGCTCATGTTGTCAAATTAACATTGATCTCAATTCACTCGCTGAATCATCTTCATCCCTGTTTGGGCATAGGGCCGTCACTTCCTCATGCCATCAGAGTCAGACCCTGTTTGTTGCTACCTTCTTGCCATCAGAGTCAGACCCTGTTTGTTGCTACCTTCTTGCCATCAGAGTCAGACCCTGTTTGTTGCAACCTTCTTGACATCAGAGTCAGACCCTGTTTGTTGCGACCTTCTTGCCATCAGAGTCAGACCCTGTTTTGAATTCCTCCTTGTGTATACTAAATTATTTTTAAAATACAATAATGTAACTGATAAGTAATGAATATTTATGCGTCGAGTATCGCTAGAAATCCAAATTTGTTTAAGTATTGTCCTAAGGACACTGGTCTCATGTTGCAGCTCATTGAAATACACGTCAGTGTAATCAGTTATTATTGTGATGTTCTAGAACATATCAGTACTCCATTACACCTCTATGCACTGTATGATCCCAGCACTGATTCCAGCACTGGGTGTGGACATTTTATCCCAGAACAAATTGGATGTATGTTACGACAGATGGCACTTCAATTCGTATTGAACCTTTCATTATATTCATTTGTATATTAGTTGATACTGTATTGTACATGTCTGGTGTAAAGCATTTTATCTGGCAATATTATCTACACAGACCTGAGCACTTGGTACTTATGTTGAACTATTATGACTACTTGCCAACCGTCATCTGTCTGTCCATTGTCCACATTTTCATTAAACGATCTTTCTTAACCACTGAATGGATTTTTGACTAAACTTTATGGGAATGATCCTTGTATGATTCCAGTATGTTTAAGTAAATGATGTTTCAATAAGTCATAGGAGCTTAAAATAGATTTTATATGTGAAATTTCAAAATCTTACCCAAAACCATGAGGCATGAAATTTAGATATATGTATTTGGCCTGGTGCATGATAGCCATTTCCTCAACTAGATTCTCAAATTATATCCCTGTGGTCCTCAACTAGATTCTCAAATTATATCCCTGTGGTCCTAAACTAGATTCTCAAATTATATCCCTGGGGTCCTCAACTAGATTGATAAATTATGTCCCTGTGGTCCTCAACTAGATTCTCAAATTATGTCCCTGTGGTCCTCAACTAGATTGATAAATTATATCCCTGTGGTCCTCAACTAGATTCTCTAGATGTACCTTTAGTATAGTCAATAATTGTGTGATTGAGACAAATAGACATCTACTGACCCGTAGTGCAAATATATAATCACATAATACCTTTATTAGATGAATGATTCAATCAGAAGTGTTTACAATGTATGATATATAGGCAGTTTTTACTAACAATCATCCATCCAATCATTGTTTGCAAATCAGCCACAACCCGAGAAAAGAGGCATTACAGCTCAGTGTCAAGGTTGTAAGAATACAAATACTTGGTTAGATATTCCTGTGTTAGGTTCACTTTGTTCATAAAGTATTTTAGTATTTTAACGCAATATAATATTGAAATACGTTTCTTTAGAAAGCTAGAGATCTCGGCTTTGTTTAAGTAAAAATATGAGCAAAAATTATGTCAAGGACAATGTTCTAGTGTTGTGGCTGAAAGTTGAATCATCAGTATGATAGCAGCAAACTTCTGCTTAAATTTATAATGTGAGTGTTTGTGGTGGGGGGAGCATAATAGTAAAAGCACAGAGGTCATGTGTATGTGTCAAATACTCCAGAATACTATCCCATATCTAGTGTACCATTACCTTGAGGGCGCACTTCTGTTAATGCCGAGACGTGAATTTTTTACCTGCTTGAGTGGCCTTGCTTGAAGTTGAATACCTGGTTTTCACGGATTTCTGTGTTTCTTATGTGGAGTTCACATTGCTTGATTTCCCACCCTGTTACCCATTGCTGCTATCATGATAATCATTCTAATATTTGAATGTTTGTGCACATTTTGCCCCCCCCCCCCCTCTTCCTTTAAAGATCCTGTGTGTAACATTAAAAAGAATGTGTTACTTTTAATCTGGATGGCTAAGTTTATTGGTTTGCTTGCTTACCTTTTGCAGTATACAAATACCATAATTAAACATTAATATGTTTGTAACTAGTTTTCTGCAGTAGTTGAATCCGGGTCTATAATTTTGGTGCGTATCACTAGTTGATTCTGTCCCTTGATGACAAAAGTAATTCATTTTTAAATCTGACGTTAGCAAGATGTTTTTGGTGGCACATTTAAGATTATACATGAAGACATTAAATTTTAATGAATTCCATACATTTAGGCATCATTATAATTTCCAGATCACAATGTATTAGCATTACCGTAATAATAAGCACTAGAGTTGACTTACCACAGTTGTTTTATCATTAACTTAGACTACAATTGTCATCATCAAAAGTTTTCATCATAATGTATAATATTATTGTTGCTGCTTTAACAAATTGATGTTCAAGTGTTGATTTACTGGTTATTCTCCACTTCGACGAAATGGGGGTAAATGCACATGTCGGTTAGAAGACAAATTTAGGTTATCCGATCTGTAACAACAGATCAGTTTGACCTAGGCAGGGTTCCCACGGTCAGGGAAGTCGGGGAAAAATAAAAAAAAATCAAGGTCAAAGAATTCTGGAATTGGTCAGGGAAATCTGAAAATTGAGCAAAAGTCAGGGAAAAGCCAGGGAATTTTTCGTTGAAGTTCTTGATAAGTGTCATTTCCTATGAAGAAAATACTTAAGACTGAAAAAATCCTCCCTCGCTATGCTCGCTCGGAATAATTCTAAGTTTTAATAATTTGATGTCAATCAACATATAAAGCAAACTAGAGCCTCCTTTTCTCTATTTTATTGCCATATTTTGCTCTAACAAAAAGATGTTGTGTTGCCTAATCGCTCTAAATAGTCCAGGAAAACTGCTCTGCGGTCAGGGAAAAATCAGGGAAAAGTTAGGGAATTTTCTCTTAGAAATTCTGTGGGAACCCTGCTAGGCTCCTCAAACTTGATATGCAGGTTGATCATGACCTGTAGAGACACCTATGATTATATAACATAATGGCTTAAATTTGGCTGCCATGGGGTCACATGTGTCAGAAACATCTTGTTTTAGCTGGCTTACTTTAGTCTACGTATGGTGCATGTTTTGATGTGTTTTACATATTTTTATCTGCAGGACAGTGATAGTCAACAGCAAGAGTTGATGAAACTTTCTCAAGATCATGATTACCAACAACTTCTGATGAGGTTAGTTTGTTTATGCTGTTCATTTTCATTTGGGTTTAAACTTTACACCAATTTTCAATTTGAGTGTCCAACACGTGACATCGTAGTGTCAATATATACATAATTATTTTACAATTGGAAGAATCGAAAGCTTAAAAATACTGATTGTGATTATATTTGGTTTGACTAATTAGTGTCTGTTGTTACCCAGATTTACAAATTTCGAGGTATGAAATTAGAAATATGTGTGTGATTAAGATGCCATTGTGATTTTTAATTCTTATTAGTTATATGTTAGGAGGATCTGTTAGGTTTTACACGTATCTGCGTTTGATGAAAATTATAATGTGTTTATAACTGATCTGATGGTAGGAGATCAACTTAAATAATCTCACTTATATATACTTTAATTTGTTGTCATACTGTTTTGTCGTGTTTTTTTGGCCATTTCCCAACAATACTGACAGTGCCTGTTTATAATAACTATATCTCATTGTCATTTACCATAACATACTGTAGATGGGCATATTTTCTAACAGTTTGGCAGTCTTGTTCAACAATCTTTTAATCATGTAGGATGTCAAGCCAGCTTTCCTACAATTATTTGTGTACTAGATAGCCAGTAACTAACAACTTCTGCTCATCAGAAGGGCATGCATGTTAACAGTATCATGCAAGGATAGAATGTGCCCAGCCTGGAAATTGAGCTCTAATAGACCAGGCCCCGATCTCTCAAAGCATCTGAAGTAGAAATCTCATCTCAAATTGAGATTTTGCTCAAATAAGAGACTGAGTTACAGAAAAATCTGAAGTTGGAGTTCTTGACAATTTTTACTGTAATCAACTCAAAATAATGTTTCTGTTTTGTGATACCAGTTTTGAGTCCAGTCTCACATGGCAATTCACTAAAAGACATGTGACAATAATTGAGATGAGATTTTTATACGCCCGTTGAAAACGGGACGTATTATGTGAACACCCTTGGCGGGCGTGCGGGCGGCGGCGGCCAGTAATTTGTATGTACTCTAACTCAAAGAGTTTTCGTGCGATCGTCTTCAAACTTGCTGACAATGTTTATGGACGTAATATCTAGGCCAAGTTCGATTATAGGCCAAATCGGCCCAGGCCTTCTTGGGTTATGGTCCTTCATTTACCAGAAAAAAAGTGAAATTGGCCTTGTCTGTACTCTAACTCAAACAGTTTTCGTGTGATCGTCTTCAAACTTGCTGACAATGCTTATGGACATAATATCTAGGCCAAGTTCGATTATAGGCAAAATCGGCCCAGGCCTTCTTGGGTTATGGTCCTTCATTTACCAAAAAAATGTGAAATTGGCCTTGTACTCTAACTGAAACAGTTTTCGTGCGATCGTCTTCAAACTTGGTGACAACGCTTATAGGCATAATATCTAGGCCAAGTTTGATTCAATGAAAATAGAATGAATTCGGAATTTTATACGCCGAATCTAAATATGACCCCATCAATACAGATAAATCAAGCAAAAGCATTCCTATAAATTAGTATGAATATAGGAAACAACTGATATAGTGCATTTGTCAAAACCGTATATATAGTTTGTGATTATAAAGATTAGTTAAAAGATAATTGTTTAAAAATGTTTTTACATAATATGGGATTTTATTTCACAATCAATATTTTTTGTCACTAGCACAACCAAGACGGGCGTATTTTGTGACATTTTGGCACTCTTGTTCTCATATCGAGACGTTTCGGGAGATCAGGGCCACGTGAATTTCTAATGCTCTAACAATTGAGCAATCTGGTGCCAGGCTTCATCTGTTGAAATTAATGTTTATTCTTGGAAAGTAAAAAGCTGTCCAAGTTAATTCACAGAATTTGGTTTCTCACTCAGATTTGTACACATTTCAGACAATCGAATGAAAGAGAATCTTTACAGACCAAACATCAGACTGAGATAGAAGAATATCTACAGGACAAGGGTTACACCTTGCCATCCTCTCTTCTGATATCTCCTGCTCCCGGTAATGCACCAATACTCAGTCCTCTAAACATGAGCAGTATACCCAATCCTCCACCGCTACCAGCATCATTGATGTCAATACAAGTAACAGACAATTTTCCTATGTTCTCAATGGCTCAGAGACAGCCTCACTCCTCTTCCAAAGGATCAACTGGTTCATTTACTGAAGAATTGTATAAATATGTTGAAAACTTGACTGCACGGCATCAAAGTTCTGCTGTGTCTACCCTGAGTCCAGGGACCAGGAATGATGTTGCTAGTCACAAGTCGGAAACCGTTTCCACAGAAACAGATCAACAAATTAGTAGTCCTAGGGTGACATTTGCTACTGTGAACAGTGATCAGGGTAATGGTAGTCCACAGAGTGTTGCTCAACATACTGGCCAGTCAAATCTCCTACAGAATGCTCCGATTCTAGTGAATCCTAACCAAGTATATAACATTCATTATCCAGGATCTACCAATATTTCACCATTTGTTTCTATGTCGTCACATTATCCTGGAGCCCACTTGGTGGAAGCAGGTCTTCTACCAATGTCAAACTCTTACTCTCCTGTGCTACCAGTTACGACAGATGCTTCAACTAGGACAACTACAAACTCTGTATCAAGTAATGTTTCAACCAAAACCCAGTCATGAGTCAACTAGAGTTAAATACCGCTACATGTCTTTCATACTAGTATTCTAGTAGTTAAATACAAGGACATTAGATTGTAGATGCAATGATAATGCAAAAAGAGAAAGTTTTGATGGGTGATATTTCAGTGTATATGAATGATATGTAAGTAGATGATAGACACTGGATATGTTTATATATGTGAAAGTATGAGAAACTATAGTTTGTATGTGTAATATACTTCATTCATTTCAAGATACTGATGTGATCAGGTTTTTGCCATTTTTGTGCCATTGAAATTTTCGGCAAAAACGTGGGAAAAGGCTAAATTTGGAGATTTTGTTAAAAACTTGAGTAAAACTCATTGTTTATTGTTAAATTGTTGTTACTTGTTTTATATAAACAATAATAATTCATGTATAATTATTGATACCATGGCTATTGATATGTGGAGCTTTCACATTAGTTATGTATGAAAGTTAAGAGACAAATCACATTTCTATAATCATACAAAATGAAGGATTTATCTTCTGACATTCTGATAGAACAGTGTACTCATATTTAACTGTAAAAAGTTTGTCAACAAGTAATTATATAATAGTAATGTGAACCAATGTCTACCAAGCTTTCATATAGATAATGTAATAAAGAATATGTTAGATTTTTCGTTATTTCTGGGCATCTGGTTACTAATTATTTATTTTATAGTATTGAAGAATAATTTAAATTACAAAACAGTTTGTACCTGCCATTCAATTTGTGTTCATTTTAAAGCACTATTTGATATAGAAAAGATGTTATTATTTTCCAATGTTAGTCCTAGGTGACTGGTGACTCTCGCCAATTTGAGTCCCTGATGAATTTTTGATTTCTCAAAAGCTCGGGCGAACGGCAAAATATTTGGCTATAACCTTAATTAGCCATTGTGATCATGTATGACTAAGATGATTGCATTTTGTAAGTATTGAAGTGATATATGGTATAATTGCCTTGACTGCATTAAGAGCTGATCTGCTGTAATGGTGATGGGTCCCCTGGATGCACACCTATTCTCTAATATGGGTGTTCAATCTTAAAAGGTGCATCAGGGACAGAGAAAGCGCAAGTCCAGAACATCTCTGTGTTAGCATTTGAGGAACAAAGTGAATGATATGTATGTACATTTAGAGCATTGAGGGATGATATTTAGTACAGTGTATTTCATGTTGAAATATTGGAGTGATGTATTATAGAGTGTTATTTATGTTCTGCATTGTATCATAACAAACCAGTATTTGAATGTACAAGTATTTTTTATTATTATAAATAATATATTGTATCATTAGATGTCAAATCTTCATGCTAGAAAAGTAAAAACAATTTCAATATATTCAAATTCTATCTTTACATTTTGTGCTTTGCATAATAAGTGTTGTATGTAATAGAAAATGGGCTGGAGATCATAAGCATATTGCATGGTATAAATTGATTATTTAGGTCAGTCACTTGTGTACATAACATTGCAATTTCTCTTATTAATGTCTTATTTTAATAGATATTATGTGTATAAGTTTGTAGCTTAGTGAATACGGTATTGGTTTTCACTGCTTTTTTCTCCAATCAAAATGTTTAAAAAAATAAAACTACAATGTTATGGTCTTGCAGTGTTTGTATACAAGTGACAGACCTGATTAAACGGACTATACATGTAAATCGAGACAAGATCTTAATGGTAATTATTTCCATCAGCTTATTTCTTTATTATTTCTACACCCAGGTTACTGTGATACTTTTACTTACTTACACACTACTATAGTAGTTCACTGCTTCAAAAATAATCTACTGTGAAATCTTTGATATGTTTGTGGACATAAGATTTCTTGGATTTACAATACGAAAGCTTTTTCATAAGTTCCTGGCCATGTCATACAAATAAAAATGGTATTTCCCTTGCTCAACTTGCCGCATTAAAATAAGAATACTGGCTTCTCTTCATTATACCATACCCTTAATATTTTGGAACTCACAGTAAGCACAAAAAACACTGTTGATTTATGGCTGTCAGTAAGAAAGGACTTTATTTACTTTGGCCTATTGGTTAATAGTTGGTAATTACCTGTTGTATATTGTGACTGCTATGGAACTGAACATATTTTACGTTTACATTTGAACTTTCTAGTGTTACTTCTAAATATTGTGGCAAATTCCATCTAGTGTCCAGTAAGAGATGTGTCTATCATATAACACAAGCCCAGCATTATTTTCACATTGTATACATGGCTTATTTATAAACAAACAAAATAATTGTACATATATGTTACTGGTTGATGTATGTGGGTTGGTGTATCACTTTTTATCGGTCCATTGATTTCTTAAGCTTTTACTTTCACATTTTCACACATCTGTATTTTGATGCATCTACCATATTCCATGCTGAATTGCTGTTGAAATTTGATGTGTGAATTTGAATTTAAATACCCTTTATGGAGATGCTGTACACTATGGCATGATAGTATAGGTAAATAAATTTAGGATATATTGAGTAAAGGGTTGTAAAATCTGATGTAAATAAAACAAACCATCTTATAGGAGAGATCACCGTATTCATATGTAAAATGCCCTCCAGCAATCTATTGGATGATTGGACAATAAAAACCTGTCATTCGCCAATAGCTAGCTGGTGGTATGAATACCTTTGTATACAAACATGATCTCTCCTATTCAGCATGTTATCATCTTGTACATGTAGTGTTACTATGAACAATTGAAGTTTTGGGCTATAGTTATAATGATTATCAAAAATTAAAAAAAGTATGCCAGATTTAACTGCAGATATCTCTCTGCGATGCTCTAAATCATTGTTATAACCTTTGACCTTTTACAAAAATTAAGAACTTGATAACTTGCTATTTGTGACTCAGTATTGCATGGTTAAATATTACTGAACTGTTGATACAGAAGTATCATGAAGTGGTCATAGTCATAATTATTCTGATTATGAAGTGTCATGACAAGTGGTCATAGTCTGATGTCTTGTGTATGCATCTCTGACTATAGTATGAAAGTTGCATGTCTCGGCGTTTGTCGGATGACACATATATTGACCTCATGTGAAAATGTATGAGAGTAACTTGTTGAGTGTATGAAAGTCACTTGACTTGTGATATGATTTGACAGGAGATTGTGCAATGTTATGTCTGCCACCAAAGATTCTGTGATCTTCATTCTTTATTTTGCCTTAAAACATAAATGTAAGTAAACATGAGATAATTGTTCTACACAGTACTTCCAGTTTGACATTTAGAGTTAAGTTATATTGTGACTCGCCTGTTACCGTAGCAATTAAGAAGCAGGTTTAGTTAGCGCTACACTGTCCCCTGGTCTATCTGGTTTGAATTCTAGATCAGATACCGGTAGGTTATATTCTTTCATGACCTTCGTTTAGACATAATCCTCTCAATAAGTGAAGCTGTCAACAAAGTACTGTTATTTATCATTACTATAAAATGGTTGAAACACTACAATAAATCCAATGAAAAAAAAAGGTTTTACTCCTCAATGTTGGAATCACCATATGGGGTAATACTTTGGTTAGCTTCTAATTTTTCAAATCGGGAACTAACATTCAGAAGCTATCATTTGGAAAAACGATTATCGTTAAAAAGGGTAACATGTTGTTTGAATTGTATTCACCTGTAGATGTGTGACATTATAATAACTTGTTGTGTGAGAGATTGTCTGCAATGTTTACTTCATTTATGTTTTGTATTAAATACTGCTTATCATATAGTACTTGCATAATGTGATTATTGGAACAAAATTGATGTATTTCTAGTAACATTTTATGATGTAGTGTAACTGTAACAATTTCTACATGTTTTCTCACCAGTTTCATGACTTCCTGAAAGGTTTTGAATTTGCTTGGTGGAATATTGATAGAAATAAACCTACTGTTGTGCACAATCATGCTTTATTTCACACATTTTAATTCTTAGAAGAGTAAAAATTCTACATTTTTGGGATAGAAAGTGTATACATGATAGATTTACTTCATTCTGGGCGTGAACAATATGCAAACCTTCATCCTGCATGAACGAAAGTCATCTATCCATATTAGATCAGAATAAATGCTAACATTTTTGGTGCATAAATACTATTATTGTCAGTTGTAAACATTTTTATGTTGTTTGGTCAGAATAAAAGAAAACATAAAAATTCCTCCTTAAGTATTTCCCTTGCATCACCATATCAAATCATTCCTAGTGTTTGTTTTGTAATTTCTTGACTTTACTAAATAATGATTTTTTATGGAGTGTTCACTTCCATTTAGGTTCACTGTCTATCCAGTCAATATATTTCTATGTTTTACCAATAGGACAGCAAAAATAAAAGATGAAATGAGCTGCGGTCCATGATTTTGACATGTATCATTAGAAAGTCTATGAAAGTTATGAAATTGTTATTCATAAAAATGCCTTAGAACGAATTCAAAATTGTCTTGGAAAAATCTTTTGATGTCAGATTCTGTATTGAAAATTATCTTTGTAGTCTGGAGAATCTTTCAAGTATAACAAACTGTAATTTCATAAAAAATCTAGAAATTGTCACAATTTTAGATCCTGGCTCATTATGTCTGCATTTTGTAGATTTTGCAGTGTACCAGTTGACCTATGTTGTAGATAAAAGTATTATTTATTTTTACCTATCCACTGCAGATCAGTTTTGTAATGGTAAACAGCTTTACAGTAAAACTTCAACAATAAGACACTTTTTGGGACCTTTAAAACCTGTCGCTGAAGTGGTTGGTTCCGATATTGATGTTGAAAGTAGTTAATACATACAAACTTGTGATAGTGATCATCAGAAATATATGCAGTAAAACTGATTGTATCACGCTTAACCATCCTTGTATCAAATACAAGCAAGTTAGAATTTTCAAAAATCCTGAACTCTGAGAATTTGTTAATTTACTTACAAATAATAAAGAAAACAGCTCATCTTTGGACACTAATAATCTTGGCAAATTATACCCTTGTAAAATCACATCTGATTGCTAAAGACAGTATTCGCTGTAGTCTTGTACTCTTGATTAGGTATCATAATTGAGGGTCGTCTTAAAGTGGAGTTTTACTGTATTGCAATGCTACAGTCATATGTCCATATTATAACTTCTCAAGTTCTGTTGATGTTATGATTTCACTTATAAATCTATTTGAATGTTATATGTTTCTTATTTTATGTATGATCCATGCGTGTGCAATATTTCAATATTAGTATAATATTTCTCCTTCTTTGCATATAGTGAACGTAGTGGAAGTCTTTTCACATACCCAAGTCATGTAAAATATGAAAAGCAACAATTAGTAGTGAAATACGTGTTCAAGGGAAACACTATAGATTTATATTTGTTTCCAGCAACTAATAAAACCCTACCTGATAAGTATGGAACAAAAATTGTTTGTTTAAAATCAGTATAGGTTGAAAGAAAAAGCATATGTCTTCAGATTGACATTGAAAAATATACAAGTATATTTTGTGTCAAAAACTATCAATAGCAAATACACTATTCAACACTTATAATTGGTCACCTTAACATTTCAAGCAGTAGTTGCAAACAGAACTATAAGTACGATAATAAATCACTGAATACTTTTATTTTTACATCTTAACAACCAGGTGGTAAAAGTTTAGTTGCATCTTATTAATGGTTGAACAAATTAGATATAAATGAAAATCACCACCAGCTTTCTTTGCACTTTGAAAACTGACCGGTTATAAGTGTTGAGTAGTGTAAATTCAATGAATACAATTTGGTGGTTTTCAATGATACTTAGTCATTAGAGACAAGGAAACTGTTGGTATGTCTCTATAACATATTCTTAGACAATTACTACCAACCTGGTGATTTCAAACCCTGAAGTACAGGGAATATACTAGGAGATTTTGATAAGGGTTGTTGATGAAATGTCCACCAAAAATTGACATTTTATCTTCATCAGCCCTTTACTCTATGATCTTGCCTTTTTATGCCCCAATGGTGTATATACACTAGTCTGTTACCTATAAACTGTAGATCAATGGATTAGAGGTGTACAGAGGGAAGGGTTAATTTGGGTTTGTAGTATGTCTAGTTCATCATACAAAAATTATACAGAGTATTTAAGAAAATGTAAACCACATATAATTGAGATTCGTCCACCAGCAGATTTGCTTTGTTCAGTATAGGAATATTTAAAAATAAAACGTTTTTGAATATTAAATTTATGATGGTACATGTATCTATGATTGTTTGAAGTATATTCAGCATTATGATTTATGAATTAATGTCATTTTCCATTCAATTGACTTATCAGTAGGCCATGGACGAGTAGAAATCATTGTAAACTAGTTGTTTTTAGTTGTTTATCCCATGAAAGTAGTGTTTGGTCACATGTTACATGAAAGCATGATATACTGTATTTTATGCTCATTGATGTTAATTTTATTTTTAACTAATAATTTTTTACATAAAACTGAAAAAAACACCTTTGTTCATATTCCAGTATCCAGTAAAACCCACCAAACCATTCATGCCCTTCGGGTAACCCGTCCATGCCCTACTGATCAGTGAAAAAATTTGATTGTTAGATGTGTTTCATGCTGAATACACTTTGGTTGGACTCGCTATATTTTGTAACATTATTTTCTTACATGACACCAAATATTTTTATACATATTTTTAGTGAGTGGCAATTTTTGTTGAAGCTTTAATTTTGTGATCTTCAGTTAAGCAATTATTCATTATTTTCTTAGCTTAGTGTGGACATGTTACTATTTGATACAGATTATCATACATATACCTTCTTGTCTGAAGGTAGATGAACAGGTATTGTATTATTGTTGGTTAGTTAATCACAGAATACTTTAATTGTGGGCAAACTACTACCACACTTTTGGAGGACTACTAAGTTTTTGTAGATAAATTATTATATCCAAAGAAACTTCATTCATATGATCAGCATTTAGTTCAGGTATGTGTAATACAATTAACATGTGTTGGTCTAGGCACAAAAGAGTTATTGCCCTTTGAACTATTACTGGGGTATCAATCGCCAGCTTTAACTTCTCTATTCACTATTAATACTAGGATAGATCTTTTGGAAAATCGTCACATTTTACACCATACTATGTCGTTAGTTATAAAGGTTGTGTTTTATCATTGAATGAAAAGCTATGACGGATGTGTTTAGATTTCAATTATTTCTGGTTCACTCAGAATTCTGGATTAGCTGCAATAATCTGAGAAAAAAAATCTTAATTTTTTAAAGATTTTTTTTAACTTCAAAGAAATCTATTTGTGCTTTGTAATGTGTTATGGGCAGAATGAAAACATTCCTATATTCCAATCCTCTCCATATAATCTTAAGAAATTGACTGTTAAATTGCTATAAAACTATCAAAAGAAACGTTCTTAGTTCAAATTGAAAATTGTTAACAATATTTTTTAGAAAATATCATCCATCTCAACAGCCCTTAAAAGAACAATTTGATTATCTAGCTATTAATTAATTTATATCAGCCTAAGTAAATCTGAATGCATTTTGGTGTATAATGATACTCTGATATATTGGTGGTTCACCATGTTATAGTTGTCTACTGCAAACTGCTTGTATTAATGTGCCTACAAATAGATCTTTTACTGATGGTGTTAGTTCTACAAGATCAATTCACATTGTCCTCCATATGAACAATGTTATCCATTGATGGGCATTGGGCATTGATTGTCAAAAGTTTGTCTTTGTCTTGTCTGCATTTAATATTTTTGGTTTAACTCATTAACCCTTTACTCCATGGTCATACCTTTTCTTACCCTATCAGTGTACAGGTGTTGATCACCCGATTATTTCCCAATAACCTGTGTGGAGATGGTGTAGTCTCTTATCAGGATACTGTGGGCAAGTAGATAAGGTATCTATGAAGTAAAGGGCTAATTATGAATTGTAAAAGCTAGATGCGTCTTCTTCCAACGAAATTGTGAATTTCTGTACATGAGTAGAATTATTTATCATTTTCAAGCTATCATCCCTGAGTCAAGGTTTTATTGATAGCAGCTTGATTCAGGCACCATGCACGGTTGTCAGGCCTGTCACCGCAGGAAGCTGTAATGTTTTGTGTTAGATCTGTAAGTTAATTTTGTTTTAAAGTTGCTGTTTCTATTGTGATACTTGAATATTGAGATTGAAATTGGGAGCTTTGTGAATAAGTTTACATGCTGAGAATTACTTTTCTTGCAAGTCTTGTAAGCTTTACACATAGCATAATATCCTGAAATAAAATGAGCAAACTTTGAAAAGTGCTACAAGCTATTACAGTGTTTGTGTTATTCATTTGTTTAATTTTTGCTGCTTTTAAAAGTAAGAAAAAACCTACGAGTGCATGGCGCTCGACTTTTTTGTACTCGATAGTACCCTAGCTCATCTGTGAGCGAAAATTCTAAGTGAAAGGGTCATCACTCGTCACTGTGATCAGGTGTGTTGAGTTTGAAGTCAATTCCTCTGATAACGAGAAATGGTTACTTAAAGCAAAACATTAGTTACAAATGGGCAATAATAACATCTAACTATTGATGGAGTTACCTCACCTTGTCCTACATGATCAAATCCCCAGTGACTCGTCACAGTGATCAAGTAGATTAAGCTACAAGTCAATACCTCTAAGATAATGAGAAATTTGACAAAAAGCAAAAAGTTGTCAAGGGGCAATTACTCTAGAAACCAATTCCAGCATTACCTTCTCTTGTTTATACAATGGTGTCGTCTCCTTGTACAAGTATCTCAAGTTTTAAGAAAATAGCTTCATAGCTATTGAAATTTTTATATTTACTACAAAAATGACCAAAATTTCTAAGGCCAAACAAGGGCAAATATGTCTAGAAAGACACATCACAGGGTTATCTGTCTTGCTGTAATGGATTGCCCTTTAGATAGTGAGCAAGTATTCCAAGTTTGAAGTGAATACCTTGAGAGTTATTTAGAAATACTTTTACATCAAAATGACCTACATTTCTAAGTTTCAGACTAAACAAGGACAAATAACGCTGAAAATACACATCACTGAGTTATCTACCTTGGTGTAATAGATTGCCCTTGTGATAGTGACTATGTAATCCAAGTTTGCTAATGCCCCTGCAGACAACTTCTGTGACAAGTTGAGCTAATAAATGTGCCAACAATTTATACAGCTGCCCGCTGATCGAACCAGTTTTCCTGGAATATTTTTCCACCAGTAACTGACGTCTTCTGAACATGAGAACAATTTGCTGTAGAGGAAGAAAACAATCAGACAAACCATGGTATCAAACCTAGATCTACCGTGTTCTTGCACTACCAGTATGTTGAATGTGCTAGCTGGGCTGGCTTGCATTTACACCAATATTTTCTTCAAATCAACAGTGAACAATGAACTGAGTATACATATATACTCTGCGTCAATGAAAAGTTGCCACCCTATTGACTCTTATATTTTAAAATTCAGGTTACACTGAGTTTAAAAGCCGAACACAACTATGTATTGACCTTACTGTGTAGCTATCCTTTTTTAACAATATTTAAATGCACACACTATACACTTTTGTACCGATAGGTCATATTGTATACAAAATACAGAGGTGTATATAAGTGGTAACTTTTCAGTGACGCCCAGTATATAATCTTTCGTTGCTGTGATACCCATGCAAACTAGTAAGGAAAAGTATGTACCAAATTTATTTTTGCTGAATATCATGTCACTAAGTCTTAATGGGTGTCATGTAACATACTACAGATCTAGTTCACAATATCTCACAAATTCTGATTCTTTTGGTAAACCTTACAAAAATACTCTTATATTTTACTCTTCATTTATTAACGTTTCGGCCTGAGCCTTTCTCAAAATAAACAAACAAAAGTTTGTGTCTACATTATACAGGCATCAATGTCAGCCATTTTGTAATCAATGGCACAAAACAGGAAATGACGTCATGAAATAACAATTACGCCAAAACGTCACACAACGTTACGTCACAAAAAACAGGATATGACGTCATAACAAAAGTACGCCAACAGGACTCATGGCATTAAGTTACAAAAATATTAAAAAGCACCCTGGATAGTTCTATTAATATGAAGTAGTCCCTATTTATGTAATGTGTTAATATTTAAAATCACAATAAAAAGATACTTGCTTTAAAACCCTACTTTATATATATACACTTAAACTTTGAAAGTTGAATATACAAGTATTTTAAAAAATATATACTTTTTGACTGATACTTATAAACTCCAATATGCAAAATAATGGTCTTGTAAAATATATGATCTACAGTAATAGTTAAATACATCCAGATACTACAGACCAACAGAGGAAAAACAATTCTTTCTGGTTAAAAATAATTAATATTTGCAAAAAATGTATAATTAAACAACCACAATAGTACTGTTAATGTGAAATAACTCTGTTTTTAGCTCACCTGTCACAAAGTGACAGAGTGAGCTTTTGTGATCACACTTCGTCCGTCGTCCGTCCGTCCGTCCGTCCGTCTGTCCGTCCGTCAACAATTGGGTTGTGTCCTCTCTAGAGGTCACAATTTTGGCCTAATCTTTATGAAACTTGGTCACAATGATCATCTCAACAAAATCTAGGTCAAGTTCGATATTGGGTCATCTGAGGTCAAAAACTAGCTCACTAGGTCAAATTATAGAAAAAACCTTGTTTTAAACCTTTCAACATGTAGTCTTCATAGTCACTTAACTCTCTGCAGTAACTCTCTACTCTCTATACATACAATAAACTTTCATCAACCAATGAAAATGTGTATCAGGGTTCACAGCAGTTTTGTAAAGGTCAAATATCAAAATATTCTAGTATTTAAACCAGGGTGTGAATTGTACTGGTTAAGTGGAAATCAAAGCGCTGTAGGGAGCGTAGACATTTTCCTGAGGGTCGTGGGTTCAAACCCCACTGGAACCATAATTTTTATTTTACTGGAATCATTTTTTTTTTTTTTTTTTTTTTTGAGTGTTTAGGTATTGTTTTGTCTTTATAGCATGTATTTGTACATTTTCCTGATGGTCGTGGGTTCAACCCCCACTGGAACCATGATTTTTATTTTTTATTTTTAGGTTACAATTTCAACTTAATCTTTATGAAACTTTGTCACAATGATCCTGTCAACAAAATCTAGGCCAAGTTCGATTTTGGGTCATCTGGTGTCAAAAACAAGGTCACAATGTCAATTGACATTTTCCTGAGGGTCGTGGGTTTAAACCCCACTGGAACCATAATTATTTTTTTGAGTGTTTAGGTATTGTTCTGTCTTTATAGCATGTATTTGTACAGTTATATGGAGGAAATAATTTGTTTAAATTATAGGTCAGATCATAGAAAAACCCTGTGTAGTCACCAGAGGTTACAATTTCGACTTAATCTTTATGAAATTTGGTCCTAATAATCATCTCAACACAATCTAGGTTAAGTTTGATATTAATTAAGTCATCTGGGGTCAAACGCTAGGTCACATGGTCAAAGCATACACAAACTTGCAATAGAGGCTGAATTTCCTTAAATTTTATTCAGAAAATGTGTAGGATCACCATAGGGGTGCGCATGCACTAGTACGACAGGTGAGCGACCTAGGGCCCTTTGGGCCCTCTTGTATAAATTTCCCCTCAGTAAAACGTCTAGTTGTGTTTTCGTGTTTAAACCTTCTGGGTATTCAGTTTGAAATGTTTTTATCCACTCTATTTCCCGTATTAGCCTATAGTATCTTGATGCATCATTAATCGTTTCGAGTACTGTTACACCAATGTCCTTTGAGGAATGGCCCTGATTGTTAAAATGGTCAGACATCGGTTTACATCGTCCAAGCCTCACGTCAGCTTCATGCTCTTTAAGGCGTTCTTTTAATGAGCGACTTGTCTCACCAACGTATACCATTTTGTCACATTTACCACAGAAAACACCATACACCAGATTATGGGCCCTACACTCCTGTCTGGACGAGAACGTGATGTCTTGGGGTTGTCCTTTCACGTGAATTCCACGGTTTAGCATATCACACACTACGCAAGCTTTTAGACATCTTCTATTCTCTGGTCTGCAATGAGTATTCAGAACCTTGCTTGTTTTCCTGTGGACTAAAATATCTCCTAAGTTCTTATCCCTTCTATATGCTATGATTGGAACCTTTTCAAAAATTTCTTTCATTCTCGTTGATCTATATAGAGTATCTGTATGTTTTTTGACTATGTTGTGAACCATTGGCAACTGTTTTGAGAAGGTTATCACTAGAGGTACTCGTTTTTGGGGTTCTTTTGTTACTTTTTTCTGAAGAAGGTCTTTTCTGTTCAATATGTCAACCTTGGACAATTGGTTCTCTATGAATTTACTGCTGTACCCGCGTTTACTTAGTTGCACTTTTAATTCTTCTCTGTGTTTCCTGTAATCTTCTTCATTTGAACATATCCTTTTTAATCGTATACAAAGACCATACGGTATGCTTTTCTTGACCGAGTTTGGATGGTCTGACTTCGCTTGCACATACTGGTGTTTGTCTGTTGGTTTCGAATAGAGACCCGTTTCTATCAGTCCATCTTTTAACCTTATCATAGTGTCCAAGAATTCGATTTTATTGTAGCTCCATCTTAGTTCTACTTTAATGTTAGTGTGGATGTTGTTTGCATGATGTTGGAACCGCATCAGTTCATCCTTACCATGTGTCCAAACCCCTATCCCGTCATCAATATATCGCTTATAGAAAGTTGGTAGCTTGTCGTGTGTCACAAGTTTTTCATCCCAGGTCCTCATGTAGCTGCAAGCAAAGTTTCTGCCAAGTCGAGAACCTATTGCTACACCCTCTTTCTGCACATACTCCTTACCAGCAAACTCAAACACATTGTTATCAAGCACTACATCAATCATTTCCAACACTTTGTCTGTCGGGATAGTTTTTATCTTTCTTTCATGTAGGGCTCTTTCACATGCTTTTATACCTTCTTTTCTTGGAATGGATGGGTACAGCTTGACGACGTCAAAACAGAAAATAATGGTATCCTGGGGTAGGGGTGTGCTGACCTCACTCTCTAACTTCTGTAGGAAGTCACTTGTGTCTCGTATATAGCTCGGAGATTCTTCAACAAAGGTGTTCAGTTCTTTTTCTGCTACCTCAGCCATTTTCTCTGCCGCCATTCCAATACCACTTACTATTGTCCTATATGGGTTGTTCTTCTTGTGAATCTTTGGATTTCCCTTTAATTTCCCCCTTACTGCATATTTTGGAATAAGGTACTCTTTTAGGTCTTTTGTTATCACACCATCCTTATACATTTTGTTGGCCAGTTGCTTTACCTTACTCTCAGCTCTTATATGTCCTGTGCCGTCTGTAGTTGCATAAGCCTTCTCATCATTCATTTAATTTTCCAGTCCACCTATGTATTCTTCTGCGTCTGTAATTACAAGCCCGGAACCTTTATCAGCTGGTCTTATAACAATGCTTGCATCATTCAGTAGAGTTCTTAAAGCTTCTTGTTCATTTTTGTTCAGATTTGCCTGTATATTATTATTCAGACCATTTATGATATCATCCTTCACCGACTTAATATATGCATCCAACCACTTATCTCGGCCTGGCTCGGGTGTGAATCTACTCTCCTTTTTACTTTGAAAACTTCTTCATCTTCTTTTCTAGTCTCTTTGTCATGAAAAAATTCAGCAAGCCGCATTCTCCTCTCCCACTCGGCCAAGTCACTATGTAGCTTATGAATATCAATCTTTTTCCTGGTTGGAACAAAAGATTGACCCTTAGACAGAAGATCAATCTCAATATCGGAAAGCATCCTAGATGACAAATTAGTAACAGTCGTTTCTTTGTAACACCTTCTACCAATCTTCTCTCTCCCTTCAGGTTCTTTTCTCGCACATTTGTTGGTATTGTCATGTTTATATAGTTTACTAATACCTTTTCTGTTAGAATTCCCAATAGATTCTACACAATCATTGCTAGTTTCCGATAACAGTACTCGAAACGATTAATGATGCATCAAGATACTATAGGCTAATACGGGAAATAGAGTGGATAAAAACATTTCAAACTGAATACCCAGAAGGTTTAAACACGAAAACACAACTAGACGTTTTACTGAGGGGAAATTTATAAAACAGAGTTATTTCACATTAACAGTACTATTGTGGTTGTTTAATTATACATTTTTTGCAAATATTAATTATTTTTAACCAGAAAGAATTGTTTTTCCTCTGTTGGTCTGTAGTATCTGGATGTATTTAACTATTACTGTAGATCATATATTTTACAAGACCATTATTTTGCATATTGGAGTTTATAAGTATCAGTCAAAAAGTATATATTTTTTAAAATACTTGTATATTCAACTTTCAAAGTTTAAGTGTATATATATAAAGTAGGGTTTTAAAGCAAGTATCTTTTTATTGTGATTTTAAATATTAACACATTACATAAATAGGGACTACTTCATATTAATAGAACTATCCAGGGTGCTTTTTAATATTTTTGTAACTTAATGCCATGAGTCCTGTTGGCGTACTTTTGTTATGACGTCATATCCTGTTTTTTGTGACGTAACGTTGTGTGACGTTTTGGCGTAATTGTTATTTCATGACGTCATTTCCTGTTTTGTGCCATTGATTACAAAATGGCTGACATTGATGCCTGTATAATGTAGACACAAACTTTTGTTTGTTTATTTTGAGAAAGGCTCAGGCCGAAACGTTAATAAATGAAGAGTAAAATATAAGAGTGGTTCTTATAAACAATTCCCTATGGAATAAAATCAGACTTACAAAAATAATCAAAGAAGTGTGAATGTTAGAACTAGGTAGACTTTAATGTCATCATTGATTGATTTTATGTGATAATAAATCACTGTGTAAATCAATGTGATGACATATTCTCCCATTAAGGGAATTAATTGCCAATGACTGTGCGAAACAACCACATGAAAACTTGTCACAATTTTTATTTTTATCCATTTTCACATGAAATATCATAAACTTGTTCCAAATAATCAAATACAGCTGGAGTACTAGGTAGAGAATTTAATATTCTTCTTTCAGCACGAGACATAATCCTCTCACACATATACATTAAATGATGATGGAAAATTGTATGTGCATTTCCATATTTAGTAGAAAGATCAACCTGGAAATAAAAGTTTCATCTAGTAAGATCAGCTTAAACAAGTTCTTAGATTCAGGAACAAAATGTGCAGGAGCCTGTTGCCTAACCAAGCCGCTTCAAAATTGCGCTATTAAGCGCTTTTCTACGTCTATGCAACAACATGCTACCAGCGAGCAGTGCTCCCCAAAAGCATACCATTTCTTAACACTTCGCTAGGGTGAGCGCTACCGAGCACTTTCTTGTGCAACAGACCGCTTGGTAGAGCTTTGCTACGCAATCCGCGAGCGCTCGGCGGTAGCATATAATTTTTCCACTTCGTCTGCTGCATAGTACTTTTTAGCTCACCTGTCACAAAGTGACAAGGTGAGCTTTTGTGATCGCTCTTCGTCCGTCGTCCGTCCGTCCGTCCGTCCACAATTGCTTGTGAACACACTAGAGGTCACAAATTTAGCCTAATCTTTATGAAACTTGGTCGCAATGATCATCTCAACAAAATCTAGGCCAAGTTCGATATTGGGTCATCTGGGGTCAAAAACTAGGTCACTAGGTCAAATCATAGAAAAACCTTGTGAACACATTGGAGGTCACAATTTTGACTTAATCTTTATGAAACTTGATCACAATGATCATCTCTATAAAATCTAGGTCAAGTTCGATATTGGGTCATCCGGGGTCAAAAACTAGGTCACAAGGTCAAATCATAGATAAACCTTGTGTAGTCACTAGAGGTCACAATTTTGGTCTATTATTTATGAAACTTGGTCACAATGATCATCTCAACAGAATCTAGGTCAAGTTCGATATTGGGTCATCAGGGGTCAAAAACTAGGTCACAAGGTCAAATCATAGAAAAACCTTGTGTAGTCACTAGAGGTCACAATTTTGACCTAGTCTTTATGAAACTTGGTCACAATGATCATCTCAACAAAATCTAGGTCAAGTTCGATATTGGGTCATCTGGGGTCAAAAACTAGGTCACAAGGTCAAATCATAGATAAACCTTGTGTAGTCACTAGAGGTCACAATTTTGGTCTAATCTTTATGAGACTTGGTCACAATGATCATCGCAATAAAATCTAGGTCAAGTTCGATAATGGGTCATCTGGGGTCAAAAACTAGGTCACAAGGTCAAATAATAGAAAAACCTTGTGTAGTCACTAGAGGTCACAGTTTTAGCATAATCTTTACGAAACTTGGTCACAATGATCTACACAACCAAATCTAGGTCAAGTTTGATATTGGGTCATCCGGGGTCAAAAACTAGGTCACAAGATCAAATCATAGAAAAACCTTGTGTAGTCACTAGAGGTCCCAGTTTTGGCCTGATCTTTACGAAACTTAGTCACAATGATCATAACAACAAAATCGAGGTCGAGTTCGATAATGGGTCATCTGGGGTCAAAAACTAGGTCACAAGGTCAAATAATAGAAAAACCTTGTGTAGTCACTAGAGGTCACAGTTTTAGCATAATCTTTACGAAACTTGGTCACAATGATCTACACAACCAAATCAAGGTCAAGTTTGATATTGGGTCATCCGGGGTCAAAAACTAGGTCACAAGATCAAATCATAGAAAAACCTTGTGTAGTCACTAGAGGTCCCAGTTTTGGCCTGATCTTTACGAAACTTAGTCACAATGATCATAACAACAAAATCGAGGTCGAGTTCGATAATGGGTCATCTGGGGTCAAAAACTAGGTCACAAGGTCAAATCATAGAAATACCTTGCGTAGTCACTAGAGGTCACAATTTTTGTCTAATCTTTATGAAACTCGGTCACAATGATCATCTTAAAAAAATCTAGATCAAGTTAGATATTGGGTCATCTGGGGTCAAAAACTAGGCCACAAGGTCAAATAATAGAAAAACCTTGTGTAGTCACTAGAGGTCACAGTTTTGGCCTGATCTTTACGAAACTTGGTCACAATGATCAACTCAACAAAATCTAGGTCAAGTCCGATATTGGTTTATCTGGGGTCAAAAACTAGGTCATTAGGTCAAATCATATAAAAACCTTTTGTAGTCACTAGAGGTCACACTATTTGCCTAATATGTATAAAACTTGGTCACAATGATCATCTTAACAAAATCTAGGTTAAATTCGAAAGGTGAGCGACCTAGGGCCCTTTGGGCCCTCTTGTTTGAAGAAGCAAGCGGTTTCCTAGCTTAGTGCTTACCGAGCGCTCGGTAGCGGTTTAATTAGGCAACAGGCTCCAGAATTTTATATAGTACATGTAGCGAAGCAGGTCATTAAACAATTACCTCCCCTGCGCTACAAGAAGATTTATTTTACGTCGGATATACACAAACATATAACACTACCTAATAGCTAATTTTCAACCAATTTTCCCTGCGCTTCAAATAACATTGTTCCTTGGACGATTATCACCATTTCATAAAACGTTTTTGGAACTATGTTTATTAAAAAGATGGAAAGCTGTCAAAATCAACTCTGGAAATGCAAGTTCACATATTTCTATGGTATTATAGCGGACAATATGCAGGCCGCAAGGCCTGCGGATGTCGTTCCGCTTTACGATAACACGTGTGCACGTGGTTTGGTCAGAGTTTGAATTCACTAATGGATCTAAAAATTTGTGTTAAAATCCCGCACTGAAGCAAAGATACTAGAAAATGGCTGCTAATAGAATAACAAAAAAAATTAAAATGCGATATTCGGCAGCTCATAAATTTTCTTTTATTTTTTAATGATGTTTAAAAATATTCCAAAAACTAGCGTAGGCCCTGTCTAGAAAAGAAAAGATAATAATTATCAGTCTTCCATGGTTGCTATGCAACCAATCTTTTTATATGGGGAGGGCTATTTCCTAAATGTTTGGACACAAAAAAGGCAGCCATTTTTGTGCCCACTTCGGAAGGAAATTTATAATAACATTTTCAGTGCATAAACGATGCTACAAACTGTTATGAGACACATGATTACTCTGAGATAACGAATTAAGTCGAGCGGGAATCGTTCATATGCGCGAAATATCAACCAATCTTAAGAAAATCTAATGAAAAAGACACAAGTTTCGGTTATTTCCCATCGCAAAGTTTGCAATACAATTAATTAAAGTCCGTTTCGGGTATTTATGGGGAGGGCTATTTCCTAAATGTTTGGACACAAAAAAGGCAGCCATTTTTTTGCCCACTTTGGAAGGAAATTTTAACATTTTCAGTGCATAAACGATGCTACAAACTGTTATGAGACACATGATTACTCTGAGATAACGAAGTAAGTCGAGCGGGAATCGTTCATATGCGCGAAATATCAACCAATCTTAAGAAAATCTAATGAAAAAGACACAAGTTTCGGTTATTTCCCATCGCAAAGTTTGCAATACAATTAATTAAAGTCCGTTTCGGGTATTTACATATCTAGACCGGACGGTGATAATCCACATCGTTGTTGTAGGTTATTGTAAAGAAAGTAAAACAAATGCATTTTCGTAATTCCTCGCCGAGATGTAATTAAAAAATCCCTCCAAAATCGTCAAAAAATATTCGCGGGATGAAGGTCGCGAAAACTAATTACATGTTGTTGTTGTCGTGATTGGATACAATAAAACCCGTAATTTTCCGTCTAAATCTCTTTTATGTTGTGACGATTTGCAGGGTTTATTTAACGAAAAAAGGTGATTACCGGTAAGATTAAAGATGTTTGATATTTAATCGTAATATGATTAATTGAAATGAAAATAGCCTTTTCTTTTGAACAAAAGTACTATCTGGTATGCTCATGCAACCCATTAAAAAAAGATAAAATATCAAATAAGGCCTAGAAATCAGTTGTTATCTGTGTTTATATCTAATTATTCATTTTTAAATTAGTTACCCCTGAATTAAGTAGACCTAGAATTAAACAAATTGAAAAACGTGTATTATTCGTGTTCATTCGGACTGACAAACGATAGCAGGTTTGTATCGTCTTTCGTTACTTTGTACCCAATATTTCGTATCAAACCGCTATCGCGCGCTTTCTTGAGCAACAAACCGCTTCGATAGGTTGCATAGACGTAGGAAAGCGCTCGGTAGCGCCTTTTGGAAACGGCTTGCTCCAGATTCGTAACTTCGTAACCAAACAATTTTTTGTGAAGTTATGCATCACCAAAACATCCAGTACTAGATGAGCATGTTACAAATAAGGTAGGACAACTGACATAGTCCGCTACATATGCTGTGCATTAGTTCATATTAGCCGGAGTAATAACTGCATGATCTAGGTCATTCATTCAGTAACAGTTGAGCCAAAAAATTAAGACATTCAGAAACAACAATATTAGTATTCTGTTTGTTCAATATTGTTTGTGACATCCTTGACAGCAAAAAACAGTGTGTTTGATCCAATGCTGAGACATGAATGTTGTTATACTGATATATTACTGGCTTAGAATTAAAAGGCCTTGTAAGTCTCATGCATATTTGAAATTTGCATCTCAAGGCGCTTCTTATGAGCCTGTTTACATGAAAATCGGAAGTGGTCATGTTGACCAAACTGAAGTTTACAAAGTTTGTTTTTCCATAAGCAAAGAGTAGTTTTCAGAAGTTTTTTCTTGTTTTCTCAAAATATTGATTTTGTACTTAGGACCTTCTAATTCTAAGCCAGCGATATATCTCCATTGCTTGGTGCTCAGTGTTTACAAGTAATTCCAGAACAGGTGGGTATCAAGAAAATGCGAGCCCATATTATATAATTTAAACAGTCTTTGACAATGAGACTTAAAACAAAAAGAAATCTTACCCAGTCTTGTATACATTGCAGTGGTGTATTATCATAACCAGAAAACATGGCTGGGTTCTGTAACATGCCTCGAGCACACATCACACCTGTAATAAGCAACAGAACCCTTGTAACAATCTTGTAAATGCCTAACTACTTTCAACCACCTCCAAGTGGCTAAGTGATTCATATGGAGGATAAGAGGTTGAAAGTTTGAATCGTGGTGTATAGCTCGTTCAAAAAAGGAACCAAACTCTTATATGGAGATACAAGTTGTGTGCAAGTATTGGTTAAAATCAAATTATAAATGAAATCTCTATTTTGTAGACAAGTTATTGATGGAGGAGTATGAATGCACTGACGAAGAATGATCACAAAAGCTCACCTAAAAAAGAAGTGTCTCATCTCATAAGTTAAACTGGCTGTCCTTTAAATATGGGTGAGTGAGTGAGTGAGCCTGACAAAAATAAATGACTGTACCATGTACTCCCGTTGTAGACTGGACATGATTTGCATCCTCCATTGATTTGATATCACCGTTGGCAATCACAGGAACCGACACATTTTCACGTATCAGTTTAACCGCCTCGAGATTCACAGGGTGATTTCTTTGATCTTTTGTACGACCATGTACTGATATCCATGCAGCACCAGCAGCCTCCATACTCTGACAGAAATTTACTGTTTCCCTAGAAATATAAATAATCTAAGTGCTTTCTAAATACTGTAAAATTATATATTTTCGCGATGTCAAAATTTCGCAAATTTGATATTAGAGTTAGTTTGTGGAGTTATATATTCACAATTTTTAAAACTTCAGAGAGAAACATGTTTTGCTGTAATTTATGTTCATGAGCATTAATTTTCGCAAAAATATCAATTTTGCGAAGCGAAAGTTAATCCCTTGCAAAATTTCTGATTTTGCAGTATTCTGTCTGAATTCTTTTTGCATTTGTAGTGAATTCCATATAATTATTTTGCTATAATTCCAGGCGGATAAAGTGTATTAGAATTGTATTCCAATTATTCAAGCAGCAATTTGACAATGCTGTAATTACTATGATCAATTCAAACTATTCTTCTGAATGTGTTTCAAATTTTTGTTTGATCTTCCTTCCAACACATTCGGGGCTAATTCCAGCTGATTCAAGATTCGTCATGTGAGAGTGGTATAAAGGGTTAACCCCAAAAGTATAATAAAATGAATGAACACACTGTATCATTACCTGACATCATCATGTATTCTAATCTTCACAGATACTGTAAAGTCTGGGTTCTCTACCCGGTTCCTGGCTTGACGTACCATATCATGTACAAGCTGTGGCTTCTTTATCAGACACGCCCCATAACCATCTTGCATTGCCCACCTGTATATAAAACACCATGGATAAGTTTAAATGGTAACACCTTAAACTACAGAGCACCTTGGAATTAAGATCACTTTCGAATTAAGATCACCTTGAAATAAAGATGATTATTTCTTTCTGGTTTTATGTTATTTTTGTTTAAACACTATTTCTGTATTACACAGTGGTCTGTTACCTTAATCAGTATTCTTTGAAATAACACAACACTGTATCTACCAGTGCAAATGTACTGTTCCGCAAGCAACAGACAACTTCTCCACATGTGGAGGACATGATCATAGCCAATGTTAATAATAATCTGCCGACCCCAGTGCCGGCTACTAAATTGTCCTAATCACTATTACGTACTCTACCAGAACTAGGCTGGCTGGGCACATATAATTGAACAAGGGATTTAAATCCACAAAATAACAACATGTTGAAAATAGACAGAACACATTGACTATACATACCGCTGAGGACTAGACAGTACAAATTGACTATACATACTGCTGAGGACTAGACAGTACACATTGACTATACATACCGCTGAGGACTAGACAGTACACATTGACTATACATACCGCTGAGGACTAGACAGTACACATTGACTATACATACCGCTGAGGACTAGACAGTACACATTGACTATACATACCGCTGAGGACTAGACAGTACACATTGACTATACATACCACTGAGGACTAGACAGTACACTTTGACTATACATACCGCTGAGGACTAGACAGTACACATTGACTATACATACCACTGAGGACTAGACAGTACACATTGACTATACATACCGCTGAGGACTAGACAGTACACATTGACTATACATACCTCTGAGGACTAGACAGTACACATTGACTATACATACCGCTGAGGACTAGACAGTACACATTGACTATACATACCGCTGAGGACTAGACAGTACACATTGACTATACATACCGCTGAGGACTAGACAGTACAAATTGACTATACATACCGCTGAGGACTAGACAGTACACATTGACTATACATACCACTGAGGACTAGACAGTACACTTTGACTATACATACCGCTGAGGACTAGACAGTACACATTGACTATACATACCACTGAGGACTAGACAGTACACATTGACTATACATACCGCTGAGGACTAGACAGTACACATTGACTATACATACCTCTGAGGACTAGACAGTACACATTGACTATACATACCGCTGAGGACTAGACAGTACACATTGACTATACATACCGCTGAGGACTAGACAGTACACATTGACTATACATACCGCTGAGGACTAGACAGTACAAATTGACTATACATACCGCTGAGGACTAGACAGTACACATTGACTATACATACCGCTGGGGACTAGACAGTACACATTGACTATACATACCGCTGAGGACTAGACAGTACACATTGACTATACATACCGCTGAGGACTAGACAGTACACATTGACTATACATACCTCTGAGGACTAGACAGTACACATTGACTATACATACCGCTGAGGACTAGACAGTACACATTGACTATACATACCGCTGAGGACTAGACAGTACACATTGACTATACATACCGCTGAGGACTAGACAGTACACATTGACTATACATACCTCTGAGGACTAGACAGTACACATTGACTATACATACCGCTGAGGACTAGACAGTACACATTGACTATACATACCGCTGAGGACTAGACAGTACACATTGACTATACATACCTCTGAGGACTAGACAGTACACATTGACTATACATACCGCTGAGGACTAGACAGTACACATTGACTATACATACCGCTGAGGACTAGACAGTACACATTGACTATACATACCGCTGAGGACATCCACAGTTGAGATCTGCTCCATCAGCAAACCTACAACATATAATCATAAATAAAGTATCTTATTGTATTCTGATCACTAGAACTTAATATGGTACTCCCAACTATCTACTTTCAGCAACACATTCACATAATAACACATAAAATGGTTTTTAAATTTACAAATAAATTATCATACTGCATACAAAATAACTTGTAATTCATCCTTTCATGAAGACGTAACCATTTTGCAGTCCCTGCCACAGTCCCTGCTACCTTTGACCTAAAATCAGTAGGGGTCAGCTGCTGGTCTTAACTGTCCATATGAAAGTGATGAAACTAAGTTGAAGATTATTTTATTATCATCAAGAAAGTCTTATGTCAGCAGACAGACCAACTAACATCAGCAAACCAATATACTAGTACCCATCCAATCAATCAATTTCGATGAGAGGGGGACATTATAAAATATGTTCATTGGCACAAATTTAAAAGTTTTTAAAAAAACACAAATCAAACAACTTACGGTGAGACAATACAAGCAGCATCCCCGAAGTCTATATCATTGTGAGCAGCAAACTGTACTATCAGAGGACGATCTTCTATAAAATGATACAATATACAGTAGAATCTCTAACTAGATCCATATCCAGAATAGAATTATGCAATATACAGTAAAATCTCTTCAAAGTGCATCCCACTCAAGAACAACCCAGTTGCCTAACCAAACGTCTACCAAGTTGTGAAATCTGACAACTATGCAAAAGAAGCTACCAGTGAGCAGTGCTCGCTGAAAGAGTACTGTTTCTCAACACCTAGCTAGGTAAGCACTCCTGAGCGCTTTATTATGCAGCAGACTGCTGTGACAATTTTGACATGCATATACCAATGGACTTTCAAATATCATCAAAGAACTGACATCAAATGTGATTATTTTATAAGGAATAGACAAGGTGAAGAATTAGTATGAACATTTTTTAATAACGTCACATGATGTCATTGTCCGCAGTCATCATTTACCTATAGTGTATACGTATTGTTAAATGGACAAATCAATTGTAGTGCCTCTGTAGCTCAATGGTTAGTGGCTTGCCGTCTAATCTGGCATCTTTATCATAACCGGTACTAACTTGACTGGGAATCAAACTTTGATAGCTGTATTACAAATCTAGCACACTAACCACTGGACCATGGACAATGTTCAATTTCAGATCATATCTACCCTGTTTAAAAGGATATTTCAAAAACAAATAAGAGTAACATACCTTTACATGTGGTAAATTCAGTGTCTCTAGCTTTCAGTGATTGTATAAATGAGTCGGCAATTATCATTGGGGTAAATGCTAAGTCACAGTCATACTTCCTGACCAGCATTCTAAATGGTAACCTGTTGTATAGGAAGGTGTAATATTAAGTTGTGATAACATCTTGAAATCCACAAATTACATGCACAATATATATTTTTACAAAACAAGACAATTATTTTATATATTATATAAACACATCACAGTACACTTCATCTACCAATTGTTTCAGAAAAATATTCAAAAGAAAAACAAGTGAACTACAATGAAGGCATGCTTTAAAATATGTCACCATCTCCAACCAATATGGTTAAATGTTTGTTAGGTTGATACAAATAACATAAGGATAAATACTATGGATTACAGAACCACTCATTCATGCATCACATTTTAGATTGTAACAATTGTCTTCGTAGAAGTGAACGATTAGGCCAGAGTATAACTACACATATAGTCCAGTCAGGGTAAGAATACAGAGACGCAGCGGTCAGGTCCACTATTTTGGTGTAAAACATTTTATTGCAAAAAATAACTAGAGCTGTCGCTATCTTGACCAAATGTTAGTGGATTTGTGCTGTAATATTGTTATAAAAGGAAAAATAAATAATTCTATAAAATAACCCACATAATTGATTTGTTTTGGCCTAACTGAATGTATGTACATCTGAATCCATATATGTACTTACTTCGAGTACCTCACCATTGGTGCACAGACTTTAACCAAATCCTCGCCTTGCAGTAACTCCAAAGGTTTCTTCCATTGAAATGGTGCATCATCACAAGCACTGTCCATTATGAACCTATCACTAAGTAATTGATCTGCATAATGGAAATAAATACTGTTTGCTAAACATGGGTATTACAAATATCACTGTGGTAAACGTGTACACTGTATCAGGGGTCCTACAATTCCGGAAATCCGGATTTGCTGCATGAGAAAGCGTGAACTTTTCTGCAGAAATTAAAAGTTTTTTGATGAAAAAATTCAAAGAATTGACAAAGTTATGGTCATTTGAAGTTCCATAAGCTGAATTTTAACAACAGAACAATGTTTGAAACCGAGTTTTGCTGTAGGGATGTGTGCTAAATGGTACCACTGCAACAGACTTGCAACTCATTTTCAGGATTGGTTATTTTGCTTTAGTAGGACCCCTGACTGTATATAGTGAGTAAATGAGTAATTATACAGGATATCCCGGGGAATTAGACATTTTCAATTTTTTGATGTATCGCTTTCCACGGAAGGTCATCATTGCCTTCTATATGTAATTGAATGTGAGGTAACTGAATAAAGGCGCTCAGTAGCGCTTTGCTTAGGCAACGGACCCCTTGCCTGGGCTGGTGCCAGTGGTGGTGTTGGCAATTAGTTGAACAGTAATGCTATTTATTTTTGTTTCTATGTTTGACATAAATGTTAATGATAACTAACGATGAGCATGAGTGTTAGCTAAGGAATTGTACTTACAACAGTAGCAAAGAAATTGTTGTTTATTTACTCGTGCTACACAAAAATGCAAAACCAGCAGGGCGCCGCCATTTTGACCAGTGTCACGTGACGATACAACGTGTAAACAAAATGGAAGAGGATTTGTTGATTTTGCTTGGAAAAGATGGTATTGACTTGTTTTACGCTTATATTTTTCGATTCTCATATAAAATTACTTCTTAAATGTGAACAGTTGCGTTAATTTAGAATTTGCTTTCTTGTATTTATTTGCACTGACAGTTTATAAACTGACACGGTATTCGGACACAATGTTCGGATAGGTAGCTGTCATTCAGCAATGATCAGAGTATAAAGCTTGCTGTCCACGACTCAGTGGTAATCAACTGTGAGCGTTTGATTGGTTCCACTAACCACTATATTCAACTCTTGGATATACAGTCACCATTCTGTCGGGGACATGACTTGCCTTGTCAGAGGCCAGCTAGTCAGCATGTGTCTACTGGACCAGTTTTCGTACTCGATATTTCGCGCAAGTGATATTAGTCAATCAGTTATGAGCAACTGGCAAGTTCTGGTAGGACGCACACTAGGGCGGCTTCTGTAGTAACCCCAAATCACTACACTGGCGTTAATTGCCTTTAGTATAGCTCTATACAAAGTTTGATGGAAACGATTTGCAATTCGTAGTTGCTGAAGCAAAATTTTATTGGCTACTCACTGGGGGAGCTTGCCAATTGCATAATAATACCCTATCAAGCATTACCGAAGTGGTCCCTTGAAGTTACACACCTAGAATTATAAATTAAGCGCTGAGAACAATTACTGGTATGTTATCTATGTCATCCATCCAATCCATCGAGTATTTTTCGAGTATTATTGTCATAAAGTTTGCCACACTAAAAAGTTTCTTATTAACCATTGGTCAGATTTCAATGAAACTTTGAAACCACGGTTGTGGTCCTGGCGGTGGTAAAGTAAACTGAGATTAGTAAACCAGCTATCCAGGTTCGATTCCCAGTTGTGACTGGTCATACATGAATATTTCAACATTTGACATCCAAATATTTACAATGTATTTAGTTTGTAACATTGTATTGCAGATCTGTTTGCGCAGTTTTTGGAGGAAAGTTTTGACGTGAAAGTCCATGCTAATCAAGTAATACAGAGACGAGCCATCACAGAACAGTTGTCCAAACTTGCTGAAAGTATAGGTTTACTAGACAAAGAAATTCATTCACAGGTACAATATAAACATACAGTTTAGTTACTAGTATACAATTAAGTACTACACATATTTTACTTCACTTTCAGCTACGGCTGTGGTCCTGCTCCATGTTAGATTCCCAGCAGAAGCAGTTAGGTCATAACTTCCCATGAAAATTTGTAATTGGTGTCTATTTTTACTCCACATGTGGAGAAGTTGCTGGTTTCCGTTTCCGTTAGTACTGGTTAGAGTGTATACAGACCAGGAATACTGATTAGATGAATCAGCAGCCATAGCCTATACATGTATGTAACTGGAAATATGATGAGGAACAGCACTTAACCTGAATAAACAATAAATAAACAAATAAAACCAAAATCCACACAAAAACACCTTGGTCCTAGATTCTGATTATGGCATTATATGTCAATTTGAGCTGAGATTGGGACCCTATAGTAGATGTTACCTTGATTTACCTATGTTACAGATTGTGGCTCATCATGAAGATTTATTATCTCAAGCTACTGGTGTGGAAACATTGGAAGGTATCTGCTAGTATTATTCAGTTTTCACAACTTCTGTTAAAATGGTATTGTGTATTTTCATCAGGTTTAACTACATTTTCCATTCAATTATCAGTCAAATTTGTCTACTAGTTGACCTTACCAGTTTTAAGCTCCACTGTTCGTAGAATAAGGGGAGCTATTGAAGTCACTGGAGCGTCGGTGTTGGTGTAACACCTTTGTTAAAGTTTAGGTACAGGTTTTTTAACCTCTTATAATCTCTAAGTCCTTTGAGATGTTGCTTTCATACTTTGCATACTTGTTTGCCATCATGACCCCACTCATATGCAGGAGTAGGTAACTCTATCAGGCATTTTGTTGAAAGTATGCCAGCTTTTTCTACTTAGTGCAAATAGTACAAATGTTAAAGTTTAGGTACAGGTTTTTAACCTCTAATATCTTCATAGTGCATTGACATATTACTTTGATACATAGCATACTTGTTCGCCATCATGATGCATGACCCCAACCCATACACAGGGGTAGGTAATTCTATTTAGCATTTTCAAATTGGTGAAATTATGCCCCCTTTTTTCAACTTAGTGCAAATGTTAAAGTTTAGGTACAGGTTTTTTCACCCCTTATATCTTCAAAGTGAATTGATATATTGCTTTGATACTTTGCATACTTGTTCACCATCATGACCCCAACCCCTACACAGGAGAAGATAACTATTTAGCTTTTTGTTGAAATTATGCCCCCTTTTTTCAACTTAGTGCAAATGTTAAAGTTTAGGTGCAGGTTTTTTCACCTCTAATATTTTCAAAGGGCATTCACATATTGCTATGCATACTTGTTCTCCATCATGACCCCCAACCCCTTCACAGGGGTGGGTAACTCTATCAAGCATTTTGTTGAAATTATGCCCCCTTTTGGACTTGTAAATGCAAATGTAAAAGTTTAGGTACAGGTTTTTTAACCCCTTATATCTTCAAAGTGAATTGATATATTGCTTTGATACTTTGCATACTTGTTCACCATCATGACCCCAACCCCTACACAGGAGAAGATAACTATTTAGCATTTTGTTGAAATTATGCCCCCTTTTGGACTAAGAAATGCTTATTTGTTTACCTTCAATGACCAAGAGGACCTACACATGAGTAGGTAACGGTCCTGCATAATTTGTCCAAATTATCCCCGTTTTTCGACTTAGAAGCCCCAACCTCTACACAGCAGAGGGTAATGCTGCTGTTATGAAGCATTTTGTTTTGAATATATAATGATTGTACTGTCCTAGCATGGCGCTGGGAATAGTGGAGTGCACTGTTCGTGGACAGCTCTTGTTCTGGAATTAATTGTTATCAAACACATACTAATTTTTGCTTTGCTGTCAGCAACTGTAACTGTAAAAATTTAGTCTGGAGTGATTTTGGCTTTTCACTTTTGGACGCTAGAAAAAACCCTGCATAATTAGACCCCATCATGCTTTTCATGCTTATTGAGTGACCTTAAAATCCCTATCCAGCACCCTGTTCTATTTCTCATTACCATATTACAAAATGAGTTGGGGTACATAATAATAATATATTGCCATGCTTACACACACATCTAAATAAACCCTCATTTGCAATAATTGTCAATATCTGTATGGCCTGTTTAATTTTGCTTTATATTTCAGGAGTTTTACAAATGATGCAGTCTAGAATACAGTCATTGTTATCAGCTATGGAGAGGTAAATACATGAAATATCTATACACTTGTTCTATATTCTTTGATTTATTTGAAGAGACGCAAAAAAAAATAATAACAGTATCATTCAGACATTTTTCTTGAACAAAATGAAACAGCATGTGCCCATAAAATTAGGAAATTTTACTGTGACAATTTGTGAAATTGGGAATTATTAAAAAAATATTGTTTTTGTTAAAATTGTTCATATTTTGCTATTTTCTATTGATAATACTTAAGTCATATGTAGCAACGACTTTTGCAAGTTTGAAAATCTATTGTTTTGACTTTAAATCAGCCATACCGTTAGTTGCTTTTAAACCAGCGTGAACAAATTAAAGGGGAAAATATGCATTCTTTTTGGGAAAAAATAATTACTTTTTGGGATTAATGGAGGTTATTTTGCTAGAGGAAAGTGCCTATTTTTGGCCCTTTAAATAGCCAAAAAAATATCTGTGACATTCCAGAGTCAAATTATTAGACCAACCTTATAAAAGTGTTTGTTTGTAGTAGCCTACCCAGGGTTGAAGATGTACATGGATTGTTAGGTAGGGTATTCTTTTTAAAACATGAAAATTAGTTTATTTTCAGGTTCACTGTCATATTTATGTGTTTTACAAAAATAAAATCCTAAAAATATTTGGAGGAGGGCCAATTTCTTGGGGTAGGTAGGCTACTGCAAATAGACACTTTTTTTAAAGTCGGCCTTATAAATGAATTTGATATTGGTGAAATCAAATAGGTGGCTGGGTTGTCATCAAACTATTTTGTGTCACGTGTATGATGTATCTTTGTAAGTTTTAGCTACAGTTATGTAACATTATAGGAATGTTTTATCAGCATGTAAAGCTAGGTTTTGGAATCAAATTTCAGCTGATTTATCACCCTTGTTTGAAAATCTTTTTTACTTGGAAATTCGGTGTTTCTTGTTTCATACTTTCTACATTCCTTTTAAGGATAAGAACCAAAGTCACTGAGCCCTATACCAAAATTTTATCTAGAACAGTTCAGCTACGTAATCTACAGGTGAGTATATTGGCACATGATTTATATCATTAATGTATTTACTAATAATTGAATGTAATATTTGAGCCTGGCACTTACCACATAACTCGTCCTGTGGAAGTGATATCAAATGTATTAAAATTCAAGTGACTTATTACATGTGTCATTGTTTGGATCGTGAGTTTGAATCTCTACCACTCAATGAGGGCCCATATACGACTTTAAACTATATCTTGGATAGCTCCAGTCCCAGGAATTTATATAAGCCATGCAGCATGTCTGTCTGTGATTTAAATATAATTTTAAAATGTGTGGCTTAAACATCTGAATTTAAAATGAACATTAATGTTTTAGTACATGTATGAGAATATGTTAGCCTAAAGAACACAATAAACTGTACATTGAACAAACAAAAATTAATTTTGTCATCTTTTGTTTATAAATATGTTTAAATAGTTAATGTATTTGGTATGATTTACAGGAAACCTGTGATTTACTACGTAGGATAATTCGAGTTTTGTATCTGAGTAAACGTCTACACAGTCAGCTACAAGGAGGCGCTAGAGAAATCACCAAAGCTGCACAAAGTCTGAACGAACTCGGTAATGTACCCAATAATAAATTTCAGAATTGGCTTTCTACAGCACCTTAAGTTAAATCGGAAATCCTAGTATGGTGATTTTAATCACTATTTAATTTAGTGTTTATATGTTAGGTCAGTATTGTGTTATCTGAGTGATCATGGCTTGTATTATGTAAATGAGTGCTTAAATCAGCTTTTCCATATTGGATAACCAATGACATGCTGTTTTCCCTTCTAAAACCTTTTAGCCATTTTTGTGGATCTCCTTAAATGCAAATTCCAGTATTGCCCTCTTGCTTGAAAACATTTCTAGGGAAGGTCCTGCATTAATATTATACTCTCTAAAAGCAAATGGAGCATTTGGTCTCTCACAAATTAATGACTGTGAATTTTGCAAATTAACAAGAAATGCTAATATTTCCACTAGCAACTCATGTAGCAACCCATCTGTTGTAAATATTGCACATTACTTAGTAATGTCATGCTATCATTATGTAATGCAGGAATTCAATTTATTGACTAAATGTGTCTTCCGCATAATATTGATTTTGTACTTGATGTATAGATGGATGTCAGTCACAAAGATTGTCCATGCTAATTCTTCTTAATACCTGGCTGGATTTCAACCGAACTTCAGTTGAATAGTTGGTACCAAATCTAGTTGTGCATATTGTCAGTAATTTATGGCTGGTGAATATGGCCAGAATTTCAGCCCTTTATGAGAGAGATATTTTTTTGTGACAATAACTCTTCTAGTGTATATATTTCTGCTGGATATACATAAGAATTTTCTTATTGCTAACATTTTGAAACACAGCTAAGCACTAAGACAGGACATTTTGTATTGATTGTAGATTATATATGTGAAGGTGTAGATTTAAGTGGTATTGAAGTGATAGAACATGATAGAAGATTTGTTAAACAAGCACGTTTAGAGGTGGAATCTCAGGCACAGAAAATGTTAGAACAGGGCATGGAAACACAGGTAACACTTTAACCCTTTACTCCATCTGCCTAGTGCTAGGGCATCGGCTTTGTTAAAATGGTATGTCTTCTTTGTTTGACACTCAGCATAGATAGTTGTAGGTAACTGCTTGTTCACCTGGGTACTGTTTTATCAAAGCACTTACGGAAATCTTAAACTTACGTTCAAATTTAAATTCTTTATAATTCTTTAACAACTGCAAAATGATGACTGATATGGTTCGTAGAAATTCATTAACTGAATCATTATTTGTATAACAGCTCCATTTACCACACTTTATAATTGTAAAAAAAATATGAAAAAATAAAATTTGATCGTAAGTTTACGATTTCCTTAAGTGCCTTGATAAAACAGTACCCTGGTGTCAGGATAATGACGCTGGGTAGTCTCCATTTGACTGAAATACTGTTTACTAGTGGCTCATTTATATCTGTTGAGTACATTTGTGTTAACACTTGTGGCTTTTGGTGAAATAGTAATATCGTAAATCAGCAGATATTGAATTATGAAAGAAATTTTGAACAAATTGTTCTCTGAATGGACCAACTAAATTCACAGAAATAAAATTGATTTGATAGTTTCATGATAATAGACTAGTCATGTCTTTTACATGTGGGGAAGTTATCAGACATAAGTTTTGCAGGAGAGAATGCATGTACTAGTTGATAATACCAGGAAATATGGCCCCCCATATAAAACAATGTAAGAATTTTTTTTAATTGAAAAAGAAAAAAGACAATGTAAAATAATGGAAACAAAAAAGCATCTATACATATATACTGTTATAAGAAGTAAGTCATGCTATACTGAGTACCTATGTTCATATTGCATTTAAGATTCAGAGGTGTAAATTTTCCTGATTCATCCGTAATTCTGGATTTATCATTCCTGATAGAGCAATGGTTTTTGACCAAAATAAAAGTTATTTGATGTAAATATCTCATAAAATGGAAAAGTTATGGTAAATTTAATCTGTTCAGAAGGATTTTCTTTTATAAAAAAATTGGCCCTGTTGACACCCCTGAAGATTACCTGTTCACCTTGCAGAATCAAGCGCATGTAGCCACATCATTACAAGTGTTTCACAACCTGGGATGTTTGAGGGAGACAGTAGATAAAGTGGTGGGAAATTGTCGAGATAATCTAGAGGACCAGATCAAACAATGTCTCAATGTTCAAGCACTATCTATGCAACAAACAGGACCACAAGGAAAAGGTGAGAGTTAGTCCAGGAAATATCTTACTGGACTGATGGTTGATATATTGTGGGTTACTAGTGGTTTCACTAAGTGACCTATGGCATTTGGATAATTCTGTACTTGTTGTTTCCTTCTTAAAGTCAAACTATCTGTAATTTACTTTGTACCTCATATTTCCTTCTGATTGCCAGAATATTTAAAGAAATATTGACTTATTTGACAAAATCCTTAGGGTCGAAAGGGGACTTTCATAGTGGTCACCTTACTAATGGTAGGTTTGTGGGTTTGATCCCTGACAGCCACATGCCAAGGTTGTTATAAATTGGTGCTTGTATAGTCAGGCCTCTATACAACAACACTCAATATACTGATAAATGGTTACAGCAGCATTTTGCTTGGGAACAAGTAGTGTGGTATCAAGGCCTTTGTATATTGCTCCTGTACTTGGTGTTCAGCGTTTAAAGTTACTTCCAGCCAGGACTGGTGAGCTTTATGTGAGGAAAATGTGAAGAGATAGTCTCCTAAATTGTCTGTGTCGCTTAAACCAAAAATGAAATATATTTACTGGTTTATACTACGTTGTTTGTTATCGCCTCCTCGATAGCCAAGTGGTTGAGCATTCGCTTCAAGTGCAGGAGGTCTCGGGTTTGATCCCAGGCCGCGTCATACCAAAGACGTAATAAAAATGGTACCAGAAATTCTCTTGCTAGAAGCTCAGCATAAAAGAGAAACTGGCTTCTCTTCTCTCATACCCTCGTGGCGATGAATGAGGTGTCGAGAGTGATAAATATAAGTTGGAAAGACTTGTTTCACGATTGACCTTTAATAAATTAGTATAAACTGTTTGTTACCATATAACTAAGCTGTATGTTACAATACAGGTGGACCTGGGAGAGCGTCTATGCCTGTAACAGGTAACACTGCAGCCCTAAGAGCTACATTGTGGACCAATATGGAGAAACTCATGGATATCATATACTCAGCTTGTGCACAGGTACGTACGTCTGCTGTAAACCTTTGTTGTCTGTCACATCTCAAGGTTTTCTCCTAAAAAATATTCGAAAAAGCAAGTTTCTAAAATATTCGTAAACAAGACTTCACTCCTCCCTTTATTAATTACTGGTGCATAGTATTCCCCTTCTTCAGTTAAGTAATTCCGCTCTGACTTAAGTTGACTCTGCAATGGTATCAATCCTGTCCTTAAAATGACTAGCTATTAAGGGTTAGAACTTATTTCTCTATGATTAATAGTAACTGTTGTGAGTTCAAATTCAACATTCGAGATAATGAACTGCAAGCTTCCTGTTGCTGAATTATTACAGTAACTTAATCCTTTCTTCAAAACCTTAAAACTATCTACAAGACTAAGTTGTTGATTTTTTATCTCTGTTTTAGGTGCATCATTTACAGAAAGTCTTGATCAAGAAGCGAGATCCTGTCACACATGTATGCTTTGTTGAGGAACTTAGACAGGTCAGATATATTGATAGTTGCAAGTACAACCATTAAAATTGGTCTTGGCATGTAATCGGAAGTGTTGATTGGCTTTTTTTACTGGTAACTTAGGGTGGTTTAAGTTTATTTTGGGTCAATTAGGAAACAAACTCTTATTTAAATAACTTATAATAAACACTCTTCAATACCTCATTCCTGATGATATCCATTGTAATGATGGTAATCGAGAGAAATCAAGAACCTTTGGCCCAGTGGTTAGCACTATCAAAAACCAATCCATAGAACCCTGTTTTGATTCTCGGCCGGGGCACTGGAAATTTCAGAAATGCTTTTCAGTGTGTCCCCACCGAACTACGGATGAACTGGTTGGAAACTCAGAGGTTGTCTCGCGTGCATCGATGTTATACACAAGATACGATCAAGAATCAAGGAGTCTATTTGGAAAGAGCTAAGGCAGGGCTTGACGATGCATTGTAACACACAAACTTTCTGTATCTTCCCTCAAAGCCTTAGGTCGTTGGCCATTAAAGCAGGGATAAAAGTACATGGCATCGTACTACGACTGTCCTGGTCGAATGCAAAAAACAGATGACAGCCTTTCCATTCATGCTGAGCCTCTAGCGAAGGAATTCCTGGTACCATTTTGTCCTTGGTATACTCTGGCAAAGGAATAACTGATACCATTTTGTCCTTGGTATACTCTTGCAAAGAAATTACTGGTACCACTTTGTCCTTGGTATACTCTTGCAAAGAAATTACTGGTACCACTTTGTCCTTGGTATACTCTAGCAAAGAAATTACTGGTACCACTTTGTCCTTGGTAAATTTTAAGCAAAGGAATTACTGGTACCACTTTGTCCTTGGTATACTCTTGCAAAGAAATTACTGGTACCTCTTTGTCCTTGGTATACTCTTGCAAAGAAATTACCGGTACCACTTTGTCCTTGGTATACTCTAGCAAAGAAATTACTGGTACCACTTTGTCCTTGGTATACTCTAGCAAAGGAATTACTGGTACCACTTTGTCCTTGGTATACTCTAGCAAAGAAATTACTGGTACCACTTTGTCCTTGGTATACTCTTGCAAAGAAATTACTGATACCACTTTGTCCTTGGTATACTCAAGCAAAGAAATTACTGGTACCACTTTGTCCTTGGTATACTCTTGCAAAGAAATTACTGGTACCACTTTGTCCTTGGTATACTCTAGCAAAGAAATTACTGGTACCACTTTGTCCTTGGTATACTCTAGCAAAGAAATTACTGGTACCACTTTGTCCTTGGTATACTCTAGCAAAGGAATTTCTGATACCACTTTGTCCTTGGTATACTCTAGCAAAGGAATTACTGGTACCACTTTGTCCTTGGTATACTCTTGCAAAGAAATTACTGGTACCACTTTGTCCTTGGTATACTCTTGCAAAGAAATTACTGATACCACTTTGTCCTTGGTATACTCTAGCAAAGGAATTACTGGTACCACTTTGTCCTTGGTATACTCTAGCAAAGGAATTACTGGTACCACTTTGTCCTTGGTATACTCTTGCAAAGAAATTACTGATACCACTTTGTCCTTGGTATACTCTAGCAAAGGAATTACTGGTACCACTTTGTCCTTGGTATACTCTTGCAAAGAAATTACTGATACCACTTTGTCCTTGGTATACTCTAGCAAAGGAATTACTGGTACCACTTTGTCCTTGGTATGCCACACTCAGTGGAAGTCGATAGTTTACCGTGATTCAAGGTGATTTACGAGAGGTTCTGTTCTTTATGCAACTCTGTCTGTTTGGTCTGTTCAGTCCTGCACAATTCTCTATGAAATGTGTTTGTTTGACTCTGACTCTTATTTTCTATGCTATTTCTGTACTGGTATATTTACTGTTAAGTTAGTTTATTTCTTGTAGACACATTTTCATGAATGAATGTGACCACAAAATCATTTCCTGCAAGATTAATTAGTTTTCTTTGGAAATTTTAAAGACACTGTGAAATGGCCTTCTTTTATAAAAACGGACAAACGTTTTATAAATAGTGATAGAATAAGAAAAAGTTGTTATATATTATACAGAAAGAGGGAAGTGTACAGATAATGGCCGATTTCTGGACGGTGATCACAGACATGTTGAAGAGAAAGTTTCAGAATGCAGCTGAAAGTATGAATCTGTTTGTATTAAAGAATTGTAAGATAGATAAGATAATGTTTTATTTCCAATTTTGGGCCCTCATATGGGCATACAATTTTGACATACATACATGGCCTTAAGTTTCAAATTATGTATTAACTAACATTAACAACAACTAAGAAAATATATTGTATATCCTGTCAACATTTACAGTTTGTCAGTGTACATGAAGAGTTGAAACGTGCATTATATTTAATTTGCAGCTTCATCGTTCCTGAAACAAGCTTTTGAAGGAGAATATCCTAAACTGTTGAGACTTTATAACGACTTATGGAAACGTCTTCAACAGTTTAGCCTTAGTGCAGATACTGGATCATTGACCCTGGCAGCGGACCTGTTAGAGTCAGGTGGTGTTGTAGAGGAAGATATATTCATACAGTCAGGGAAGTCAGGCAACCAAAACAGGTAAATTCTGAAATAATCATGTTGCAGAATGTGTGTTTACTTCAAAACTTGAAGAAAGCAAATTATTGTTTTATAACATTCTAACATTAAACTTCAATTATACAATCAGATAGATATTCTAACATTAACTCTTAGTTATATAAATATATAAATAAAGTGCTTGCCCCTCACCCGGAATGTGTATGTGACACTATCTAGCTGGCTTAATTGTGAAATATTTCTAGAAGAGCCTTCCTGTAGTCTTCCGGGATACAAGATATTTGTAAGAATCAATTCATGACCCTGGCTGTTTACATGACTTAAATCCTGTAACAAATATCTGTTGCATTTTTGTTTAGCTCACCTGTCACAGGCTGAGCCTTTGTGATCGTACGACGCCCATTTGTCCGTCCCCAATTGCTTGTGAACACATTAGAGGTCACAGTAATGACCCAATCTTCATGAAACTTGTTCAGAGTGTTTGTCTTTATACAATCTAGGTCAAGTTTGAAACTGGGTCATAATGGGTCAAAAACTAGGTGACTAGGTCAAATCTTAGAAAAATGCCAAGCATTTAACGATTTTATTCAACAAGTTTAATAAATTCAATGTGGAAAGTCACAAATGTAATGTTCTTTTTATCACATGTTAGCCTTTTCCGGCGGAAACATAAAATAGCTTCTTATTTTCACTATAATAAACGCGCAACTTTGACAACGTCGCCTATACTTTGAATAACGTCACATCAAAGCTTTATTACACTTAGTCTAGTGTATTATCAAAAATAAATGATGGCTTTATTACACTACTGCGACGTCAAACTTGTGATAAACAGTAATATTCATTTAACTAGCTGGCAGCTCATCCTCTGGTCATATCAGAATAGAGCCCTAACCTTTGTCGTCTCTAAAAATGGATATCTTAACTACTTCGCAAAAGATGTGTAGTAACTATGTGTTGAATTGCTAAATTTATCTTATTTCAGATCGGAAAAAGCCCTACATGAAACACTGAGTCCTTTTGAGACGGCCTATATATCCAAGTCACTATCTCGTCTATTTGATCCAATCAACCTTGCATTTAGTACCGCATCCTTCAATCCTCCCACAGCTGAGGAAGTTGATAGTATCGTCAAAACAATCTCAAGGTTTGTTTTACTACCTCATTGTGTGATACAGGGGTTCTACTGAGGCATATTGCCCAATCCTGAAAAATTGACGCCAGTCTGTTGGGAGTGTCATTAGCACACACCCCTACACCAAAAAACTCTGTTTTAAACATTGTTCTATTGTTAAAATTCAACATATGATGTTTCACATGACCTTAACTGAGTCAATATTTGGTATTTTTTCTTCAAATAACTCCTTTTTTCTGCAGAAACTTTCCTTCTTTATAGAGCAGCAAATCCGGATTTCAGGAATAGTAAGACCCCCGTTATTAACTTATTAATTTTTATCAAAATCCACAAAATTTAATACCCACGAAAATATGTGATTTTACAGTATTTGTATTTAATATCTTGATAAAATAATTAATAATGTAACTTATATTCATTACAGTGAGTTGAATGTGGCCAGTGTTGATAAGAAGTTATGTGTTACTGTAGCTAAAAATGTGGCAAAGACTGTGAAAATGTTCTGTGTAAAGAGTGAACAACTTGTAAGTAACATACTTCATAAAAAAAATATCTTACATCATTCAGACCATATCAAATATTACTGTAAACTAAGAAATTATTTCGCGTGATTTAGTTTCGCTGAGTTCATGAGTGGTAGAATTTTGCAAAATTAAGTCGCCGCGAAAGTGCTAAAAACTTAATATGGACATTACAGGAAACTTAAAAATGCGAAAGTTTGTAGTTGCAAATATGCTGACATTCAGGAGAACGGGAAAGTTAGTAGTTACGAAAGTAAATTGGTTTACAGTGGTTAAATATTGAAAATAACATAACTGAGTAACTGTCTAGCTGGCACAGATGGTAGAGATTGATTGTCATCTATATATGGCCTAAAAACAGCATAAAACCAGCGTTAAACTAAACCAAAACTTCACTAAATTGATGCTTAAGCCTAGGTCCCACTGAGCAATTTTTTTGCCTCAGCGATGTACTCCCGATGAAATTAATGAGCATTCAGGACCTCCGGAACAGGCTCCTTGTGGTCTAGGGGAAGCTTCGGGGAAGTCATTAGACAGTTTGTTATATCGGAAGGAATTGTGATGAATCAGGTGGTATCGGAAGAAATCGGGAAATTCCTCAGTGGGACCAAGGCTTTACTGTACTGTAATGAACTATTTCAAGAGTTATGAATCTGTCCATAATTTGCACTAAGACTTGTAATTTTTCTGGAACCAAATGTTTGCCGAGTTATGGGTCTTGTATTAAACATCAGATTGAATGGATGTTGCACATTTCATGTTTGCAGGTATGTACAGATGGAGAGGGTAGTCAGGTTATAGGTTCACCTACACAAGGTCAGACCAGGAATGCTACGGTCGTCAATACATTATATCATCTACATGTGGCCGTCTCAAATGTAAGTATACTGTTGTATTGTGGTGTTGTTATCGCCCTGTCAAAATAATCTAATTACATGCCAAGCATAGACTTTATTTGCCAGTCAGCTTTCTCCTGAAATATGGCGGGCACACGAGTGCCTCCACCCGTGTTTGAACATGAGCGGTATTATAACCATTAAGCCACAGGGGCACATCAGACAATACACACTAGCTACACACTATATTGTCAGTGTGATAGATGATTTATCTTTAATGTTTGTATTGTATTGACTTGTAGTTGTTAATAAGCATCACATATACCGGGGATATCTGTAAAATTGTCCATGGTTGTAAATTTATAGAATTATAAAGAAGTGAGGTTTTAAGTTGATTTATTGTGGATGAAGTTGCCTGATGAACTCAATCATTAAATAAATCCCGCAAAAATAATAATTATGCCCCCCCCCCATCTTTGATAAGCCGATATATTGCTTTGCACATGTCTGTCTGTCTGTCTGTCTGTCTGTCTGTCTGTCTGTCCGTCCGTCCGTCCGTCCGTCCGTCCGTCCGTCCGTCGGTCAGTATTTCAGTCAGTTGTATAAAACGGTTTCTGTTCAATAACTCAAGAACGTTTTGACTTATGATCTTCAAACTTTACATGGAGGTTGGTCAGCAACAGTAGATGACCCCTATTGATTATGAGGTCAGTAGGTTAAAGGTCAAGGTCACTGTGACGTTCACCATTTCTGATTATTGGGCTGCCATGTGGACATACATTATTAAAAACATCTCTTGTTATTTTATGGTAGCACCATAAGTGTAAGTACTTAGATTTACTTCTAGAAAGGTTTACGTCTTATTTAAAACTGGAAGATTTACATTGGTGCAAGTAAACAATTCTGAAAAACCTGAAATCCTATAAAATTGTCAATTTATATAGAGAATATAAAAAAACCCAGACGTTTTGGTACAAAAACCTGAAATCTGGTATATACCTGAAAACTTGGATTTACTTATTTGAAAGATGTATTTAGATATATGTATGTAGTTTCAATGTATGTTTATATATAACAGGTTGTTAACAGTTTAGACCATTATCCTGATGAAGCCAAGTCAAGTATCACCGATTCATTACAGGTATGCTTCCTTATGTTTGTTTCTGTTTGCCAGTTGTATGATCATTCCAGATATATTCCCTGCCGTATTGGTCAATGATATCTGACCTCAAGGTTGGCGAAGTATTGACCATCCGTGTTTTTTCCAAGTAGGAAAACCGGGTTTTCCTGGCCTGGGCGATACTCTCTAAATTTGGCTAATATATATTGCTTTGCACATGTCGGTCGGTCGGTCGGTAGGTCTGTCGGTCGTAGACCAAATTTTTTCTGTTCTTTAACTCAAGAACGCTTTGCCCTAGGATCTTCAAGCTCCACATGGAGGTTGGTCATCAACAGTAGATGACCCCTATTGATTTTGAGGTCAGTAGGTCAAAGGTTACTGACCTTTACCATTTCTGACTATTGGGCTGCCATGGGGGCATACAATTTTTACAAACATATCTTGATACCATTCCCGTTTGATTGTGTCTGTGATTTCTTTTCTGCCAGATTTCTATTAATATCATAATGATAATAGTGATTTATCGAAGAGTCTTATTATGCATCCCTTTGAAGAAATGGGGATATGTTACTTTGTGCGTATTGATCCATTGGTTTACCAAACCATTGAGATTGGTAAATATAGAGAACTGAAGCCTAGAATCTTAAAAACTTAAAAGAAAAGATCACTGCAGATGGATGAACCCCCTATCTTTAAAGGTCAGCAAATTGAGGTCACTGTTAGGTCACAGTGATATGAACATCAATGACTGTTTTGCTGCAAGTAGGTCTACAATAACAAATCATTTTATGTTAGGTGATTTAATGTACTGTAAAATTACATATTTTCGTGGGCATTAAATTTCCTGGATTTTGATAAAATGCATTTTCCTGGGGTCAAATTTGTGGATTACAAAACATGGAAGGGTAAACCTATGTTCTGTATATAAGAGGTCCTAAATCATGGGCATTAGATATTGTGGTCAAGAAAACTCAACCCCCTCGAAAAATAATAATTTTACAGTACATGAATAGCAATTGTTTGAACATTAAACATGTATACATATTTGATATTACAGAGTATTGTATTATTGATGAGTAGTGCAGTGAAGCCCCTTATGTCATCTATCTGTGATGCCCTGGAGGCTATCATACTTACAATGCATCAGGAAGATTTCTCTGGGTAGGTACAGGATCAGTGAGGACTAATCACATTAATATACATCCAGTTAGTCAAGTTGTTTTATTCAAGTCAATAAAATGCTAGAATAACAGTCAATTGTTCAACTTACATACTGATTACAAGTTCTCAATCTCATTAAAATCAGATGCTTATTATGCTTCACTATTTCTCGCTGATACAGGATCTGCCTTGCGTTCAACGAATATTTACGTGACGCACGTTTCATACCTGTTTTCGTACCCGAAAGAGAGCGACAATCTACTGTGTATGGTTTAATTATAAGACCTTATATTTATTTATATACACCTACAAAACACCTATATGGGTCTTTGATTTGTGCGTAGAGCACAATATAATTGGCACTAATTCATTTGTCATTCACCTATTACATTTAAATACATTTTAACAGTAAATTATATGCATTGAATTTGTTTGAAAGACGTAGACAAACTCTAGAGTGATCTAGACTCTGCTGTAATGCCCTGTGTTAGTGTACATTGAGTGATAATATTGTTTACATATTTACAGACCAGCTCCTGCAGACAGTGATACAGAAGCTCCATGTTCTCTATATATGAGAGAACTACAAGGTTTTGTCTCACGTTGTCACACCGATTATCTCTCACAGTTTACATGTCAGGAATTCATCATGGAATGGTTGGTATCTACTTTCTATACCTCAAACACACTGATCTCTGTACTATACCTCCTACACACTGATCTCTGTACTATACCTCCTACACACTGATCTCTGTACTATACCTCCTACACACTGATCTCTGTACTATACCCCCTACACACAGATTCATGTACTATACCTCCTACACACGGATCTCTGTACTATACCTCCTACACACTGATCTCTGTTCTATACCTCCTACACACTGATCTCTGTACTATACCTCCTACACACTGATCTCTGTACTATACCCCCTACACACTGATCTCTGTACTATACCCCCTACACACAGATTCATGTACTATACCTCCTACACACTGATCTCTGTACTATACCTCCTACACACGGATCTCTGTACTATACCTCCTACACACTGATCTCTGTACTATACCCCCTACACACTGATCTCTGTACTATACCTCCTACACACTGATCTCTGCACTATACCTCCTACACACTGATCTCTGCACTATACCTCCTACACACTGATCTCTGTACTATACCTCCTACACACTGATCTCTGTACTATACCTCCTACACACTGATCTCTGTACTATACCCCCTACACACTGATCTCTGCACTATACCTCCTACACACTGATCTCTGTACTATACCTCCTACACACTGATCTCTGTACTTTACCTCCTTAACACTGATCTCTGTATTATGTACATGTTTTTCCTCATATTAACCCATTACTGGTGTGGTGTGATGTATAGTGCAGTTATTTTGACCTGTCCAAATAAACACCACTACAGATAGCTGCAAACTATAGAATTATCCTCACAGACTTATCTATAGTGTACAGATACCGTAAAGTTACATATTGTAAACCTAGAAAATATTTTGCGCGATTTAGTGCTAAAAACATTAATATGGACGTCGCTGGACACTTAAAAACGTGAGAGTTTGTAGTCGCGTATATGCTGACGATCAGCAAAACGCGAAAGTAAATTGGTTTACAGTATTTATTGTCAAGTCAATAAAATTGCACTATAGTTACATTGAAACTTGTTATTCGCACAACCATCAGTGTTTTTTGCGATAGCTGAGTGTTCTTATGCTTTTGTTCTTCACATTGTGAGGCACCTTACGGTATGGATTTGAATCCAAATATTGAAAAACTAAAGGTGCAAACTATAGTTAATATATTTTTCGAAGAAATTTACTAGTTTTTCATTTAGACTAGTTTCCTTTGTTTTGATCATAATTTTAGAAAAATTTTATAACATTCATTTAAACAAATACGGAACATAGCAGCAGAGAAAAGGATTATCTTGGAATTTATTCCAGCGTTGTACAATTTTAACTATATATTGCTTACAGTATACATCCAATCAGCTGTCGCTGTATTGATCTATTTGTACGTCATGCGTGTCTGGTACGACCATTAGGGGATGGAGGAAAGTTACGACTAGCTGCAGACTTTGCTCAGATGGAGCTTGCAATATCACCATTCTGTAAGAGAGTTAGTGATCTCGGTAAATCATACAGACAACTACGAGCTTTCAGGTATGTTATTTCAATGAAGAAAGGCTTCAAAATTATTCTCCGAAATAGAAAGGCTTATCGCTTTGGTATTTTACATGGAGCATCATCTTAATGACAGACCCTGTATCAAGATTGCTCAAATTTATTTCCAGGGTAAACTTAAAATAAATATGATCAACCATACTGTGATGATGCCTGTCAAGTTATTTTTATTGGTCATTTTTCCGTAGAGTTATTGCCCTTGATTTATTGAACAATTGTACTCAGATGGAAGCTGACATTCCAAACTGCGCTATAATACTGATACCCTGTAGGCAGGGCATATTAATTCAATGAATTTGCTTGTTAACATTTGCGGAAGTCTGACTAGTAGCTTACATGTATTCCTATATTTCAGACCACTGTTGTTCCAGACAATAGAACATATTGCAGACAGTCCAGCATTAGGGGACATTATACCATACAGCTTGTTGTTACATTTCATGTTTGCACGAGCTCCCATAGAAATCAAATCTCCACATGTGGTGAGTAGAATGGTGGATTATGTTAAGCCTAGGTCCCACAGAGGAATTCCTCATCGGCGATGTTCTCCCGATATCTTCTGATACTACCTGATTCATCACGATTCCTTCCTATATCACAAATTGTCTCATGACTTCCCCAAAGCTTCCCCTAGAACACCATGGACCTGTTCCCGATGTCCAGATAACTCATTCAGTACATTGCCGAGGCAAAAAATGCCAAGTGGGACCTAGGATTTATGATTTCCTGTTTCAGTTTGTGACAATTTATCGACAGACTAGTCTAGTCCTATGGAAGTCAAAGGCTATAACTGTTCTGTAAATATTAATGATAAAAACATGCTTTTTAGCTGTAAAACTGGTCTTCTCATTGAATTGGTCGTAATATTTCAGTCGATTGAAAGAGTATAGGGTAAAACTGACATGAACATTCCGTTCTTAATTGCTACATGTAGGTTGTCTTATTGATAGGTAGTTTATAATACTTGCCCCTATAGTGGAGATTCAAATATAATACTTGCCCCTATAGTGGAGATTCAAATATAATACTTGCCCCTATAGTGGAGATTCAAATATACTGATTCCTAGATACTTTCGCGGATACAATATTTCGCGTTTTTCATACCGTCGGCATATTCGCGGCTACAAATTTTCACGGAATCATAAAGCCCGCGAATTCCGCGAAACTAAAGTCGCTACGGCATAAAGGTATGTTTGACACGATCTCGCAATTTTGATTGGACTGTTTGTCATCACCATCCGTGTATACACGATCAAGTTCAAATGATTGTGACCTTAACTGACCTGATAACAATTACGATGATCAATTAATCTCTTCATAACAAAGGATTTCATAAAGTGTTTTCACTAGGTGTTATCAACATAAACCAGTAAATAGTTATTATTATAAATTAACCACCAAACATATGTTAAACAAATAAATGTTAAATGATTATTGTTAATACCTGTACAGGAATACATTGACTTTAATCATGGCAAAAACAAACTTTCGTATGAAGAAGTAAACTGAATGTTAACACCCCACCCATGTACCTCCGTGCTTGTTTACATTGAGCACATTACACGCTACGTCATCAGTGTTTATGTCTACACAGCCTAAAATATGCACGATTCTTACAGGATCAAAATTGATGTTTTAATTGAGATAATTAACACAATTAATATTAGATTTTATATAGATGGATTTATTGACAGAAGTTCCCACGTCATGTATGCGCAAGTACAATGTACAATTATCCTTCGTCAAATGATTTTGCGATTTTAGTATGAAGAAGCTAGAAACATTCGCGGAATCGTTGGGGGTAACATTTTCGCGGCTATTAAACTTCGCGAAATGATACCTCCCGCGAAAGTCGCTAACTTAAAATGCGCGAAACCATTTCTAGGAATACAGTAATACTTGCCCCTATAGTGGAGATTCAAATATAATACTTGCCCCTATAGTGGAGATTCAAATATAATACTTGCCCCTATAGTGGAGATTCAAATATAATACTTGCCCCTATAGTGGAGATTCAAATATAATACTTGCCCCTATAGTGGACATTCAAATATAATACTTGCCCCTATAGTGGAGATTCAAATATAATACTTGCCCCTATAGTGGAGATTCAAATATAATACTTGCCCCTATAGTGGAGATTCAAATATAATACTTGCCCCTATAGTGGAGATTCAAATATAATACTTGCCCCTATAGTGGAGATTCAAATATAATACTTGCCCCTATAGTGGAGATTCAAATATAATACTTGCCCCTATAGTGGAGATTCAAATATAATACTTGCCCCTATAGTGGAGATTCAAATATAATACTTGCCCCTATAGTCGACATTCAAATATAATACTTGCCCCTATAGTCGACATTCAAATATAATACTTGCCCCTATAGTCGACATTCAAATATAATACTTGCCCCTATAGTCGACATTCAAATATAATACTTGCCCCTATAGTCGACATTCAAATATAATACTTGCCCCTATAGTCGACATTCAACCAATGGATACCTTAAGGGCGTCATCACCATCTTTGCAAAGTACTTAAGCATTAGAGCCATCGGCTATGCAAACAAGCAGTATCATTGTGACTAGATCACACCACACTAGGAATGGGTTGATTAGTGGATAACAACACCGACTATGTGCGAGAGAGACTTAATACGGCTGCCATACAGCACAAGATAACTTTGTACATATTTGATGGTTGTTTAGTAGTGATTGATTGTATTACAGACTGCAGATTGGTCGTTAAGTAGATATTCACAATGGTTAGATGATCACATGTTAGAGAAAGACAGACTGGCTCTCATCAAGTAAGTTATCTCTTCAAATCTTTGACATTGTAGACATTTTATTCTGCAAGCAGAGGAGAATGAATATACTCTGTACTGCTGCCAACTTTGTAAAAATACATTTATTTCAGTAACCTTATACACAGTATCTTTCATCGAGATCAACCAGGTGAAAAATGGTCTCCTTATGCCAAAGATGTTTTCATTGTTTTTTCACGTGTTGTTTTTCAACAATGTTTCATCCATACTCGGCAGCGATTTGACATGCCTGGCCAGTTTTCCTGGAATTACTTGAAATGATCAACCAGTACTATGCCTGCAAATCTTTTCGCACAGGGGCCTATTGATGGGTAATGCTCAATCCTGAAAACAATTTGCAAGTCTGTTTCAAGTGTCATTAGCTCACACCCCTTACAAAAACTGAGTTCAAAACTTGTTCTGGTGTTAAAATTCAGCTGTTGAAATTTCATATGACCATAATTTTGTCAATTCTTCAAATTGTTTCTGTAGAAAAGTTCATTCTTTCTAGTGCAGCAAATCCAGATTATACTGGACTTGTAGACCTGTAAATTCACATGCTGAGAATTTGACTGTAGCCAATGTCATGAAAAAGCATACTTTCTGCAATTCCAAACCCAGGGGTCAAACCAGAGTACCTGTCTAGCACTCTACCGGGTGAACTAGCCTGTGGGCTGTGAAAGTATTATGAGGTGATTATATTAGCCATGAACATGTCCAAGTTCTACAAACTTTGTAAGTGTATTTCAATGTAGAATGTATCATTAGTTATGAAAACTCAATGTATTTCAATGTAGAATGTATCAATAGTTCTGAAAACTCCATGTATTTCAATGTAGAATGTATCAATAGTTATGTTAACTCCGTGTATTTTAATGTAGAATGTATCAATAGTTATGAAAACTCCCATGTATTTCAATGTAGAATGTATCAATAGTTATGAAAACTCCATGTATTTCAATGTAGAATGTATCAATAGTTATGAAAACTCCATGTATTTTAATGTAGAATGTATCAATAGTTATGTTAACTCCGTGTATTTTAATGTAGAATGTATCAATAGTTATGAAAACTCCATTTATTTCAATGTAGAATGTATCAATAGATATAAAAACTCTGTGTATTTCAATGTAGAATGTATCAATAGTTATGAAAACTCCCATGTATTTCAATGTAGAATGTATCAATAGTTATGAAAACTCCATGTATTTCAATGTAGAATGTATCAATAGTTATGTTAACTCTGTGTATTTTAATGTAGAATGTATCAATAGTTATGAAAACTCCCATGTATTTCAATGTAGAATATATCAATAGTTATGTTAACTCCGTGTATTTTAATGTAGAATGTATCAATAGTTAACTCCATGTATTTCAATGTAGAATGTATCAATAGATATAAAAACTCCGTGTATTTCAATGTAGAATGTATCAATAGTTATGATCACTCCCATGTATTTCAATGTAGAATGTATCAATAGTTATGAAAACTCCATGTATTTCAATGTAGAATGTATCAATAGTTATGTTAACTCCGTGTATTTTAATGTAGAATGTATCAATAGTTATGAAAACTCCCATGTATTTCAATGTAGAATATATCAATAGTTATGTTAACTCTGTGTATTTTAATGTAGAATGTATCTGTAGTTATGTTAACTCCGTGTATTTTAATGTAGAATGTATCAATAGTTATGTTAACTCCGTGTATTTTAATGTAGAATGTATCAATAGTTATGAAAACTCCATGTATTTCAACGTAGAATGTATCAATAGTTATGAAAACTCCATGTATTTCAATGTAGAATGTATCAATAGTTATGTTAACTTGATGTATTTCAATGTAGAATGTATCAATAGATATGAAAACTCCATGTAGTTCAATGTAGAATGTATCAATAGTTATGTTAACTTGATGTATTTCAATGTAGAATGTATCAATAGATATGAAAACTCCATGTAGTTCAATGTAGAATGTATCAATAGTTATGTTAACTTGATGTTGTTCAATGTAGAATGTATCAATAGTTATGAAAACTCCATGTATTTCAATGTAGAATGTATCAATTTCAGAGGATCATTGGAAGCCTATGTTCAGCAAGTAAAATCGAGACAAGGACGAGAATTTGCATCAATATATCCCATCATGCTTCGTGTATTACAGTCTGGTCTCCAACATGCAACTTGAACATTGCAAATACAGTCTACCAGTCTGGTCTCTAACATGCAACTTGAACATTGCAAATACAGTCTAACATACATATACTAGCTTAAAGAAGATGCTTGTTACACATCTGATGTATATACTATACTGTATAAGGGGTTAGGTTAGCAAAGTGGAATTAATGGTGAATTTCATCAATTTATAAAATGCAAAATTCATAAGTATAACACTTTTCCACCAGCAGAAATAGCCACTTTTACAGTAATACTGGCTGTTTGGGATTAGTATTGGCTGGTTAAGACAGGATTCATGGATAATTTACTGTACATATAAGTGATGTGCTCGAGGGTCATTTCTGTTAGTGAAAGCGAACATAGGTGCTAACTGATTTTATGGTGTTTACATCAGCTGTGTCAAGTAGAAACGGGTCTTGAGAAGAAGTCACATGACCATGAAGTGGAAATCATGTGATCTGTATTCAGTATAATGTGAAGTCTGCATTGTGTATATGGGCTTAATTTAGTTGTGTCTAACAGGTTTGACCTGACAGACCAATTAAATTTCCTGGGTAACCGTAGCCTGTTGTTAAAACATGTCAGAATACTTGTTTTATTGAAAATACTAGTAGTCGCTGATTCACAAAGAAAGGTCACAGAATATGTAAATAATAATAATAACGTCTTTATTTTTTTCCAGTGATGTTATCCACAGAAAATAAAGACGTTTTTATTATAGAGTAGCAATACCGCATAACTCTTGGCTACAGCTCCCAAGAGGAAATTTGTCAAGATTGTAAAACAAAAATAGCTATAAGTATTTCATTTCTCCGTTGATTTCTATGAAATAAACACCATGCTAAGGGGAGAATTATTTGCTTTCCATGAAATACAGGACCTTTTTCAGCAGCTTGACCTTTTTTCCAGCACCCTGTGAAACCTGTATTTTCCACCGTTCCACAGGGTGCTGGACAAAACAGCACAGTTGCTAAAAAGATCTTACATTTCATGGCAAGAAAATAATTTTCCCCTTAGTGTAGTGTATATTTTATAGAACTCAATGAAGAAATAAAAAACTTGGTTATTTTTGTTTTCCAATGTTGACAAAGTTAGTCTTGGAACTGTAGCCAAATTTCACATGGTATTGCTATATCAGAGGTGTGTTTATGTGTAAATACATGTATATATGGGATATGATGTTATTATATTGTATTATGGGATACTTATTATGGACCTGTGCTACAATCTGTATATTGTACATACAGCTAATGTAATTTTATGTAAGACAGTAAATTATGTACATTATTTATTTTACGAACAATTGTTATACAATTACATGAGGTAATAAAATACATAAATGTGATTATTTCTTTGTTTTTATTGAGTGTTATGCCACTTTTAACAATTTATCTCTCACACATAGAAGCCAGCCCTGTGTTCAACCAATATTTACCTGATGCACATTTCGTACCTGTTTCATACCTGTTGCGAAACGTGTGTCACGTAAATATTCGTTAATAACAATGTATCTGAAGATATTCAGAAACTATCAAATAATGTAGTATAGTCAAGGTAGTGCTATGTCAATTTCTCCTCCCTGGTCTTCGCATCATCTTGAGGTTTCAATAACGTACCAAGAACTATACCCAGAAACATGATGGCACCTAGCTGTGTGTTTGATTTAAACTTCTTCAAACAATCGTCAGGATTGTCCAGATCCACTGTATACAACTGTAAACAGAACAATAACAGATCCACTGTATACAACTGTAAACAGAACAATAACGAGATAATAGATCCACTGTATACAACTGTAAACAGAACCATTACGAGATAATAGATCCACTGTATACAACTGTAAACAGATCAAGATAATAGATCCACTGTATACAACTGTAAACAGATCAAGATAATAGATCCACTGTATACAACTGTAAACAGAACAATAACCAGATAATAGATCCACTGTATACAACAGTATACAGATCCACGACTTATTTAGGATTTATGGAAAAAATCTGACTTAAATATCTAGATATTGCAATCAAGGCAAACTGTTCAAATGAAATAATACATTACACGGATTGAGACATACAATACTTACCACTTGAAACCAAAATATCTTACAAGATAACATAATTATATGCTCCCCTTGCTCATTTTGGGCATAGACCTCCATAGCTCACTTAAAACCGCTTGTCCCTAACAGTAACCTAAATTACCGGTGTAATACATGTTTTCATAATGCAATGAGTTCACTTGGTGACTTTTGATCAACAAATTAGTGGGTACCTGGGGTGGTATTCACAAAGCATCTTAAAGGAAAACTTTTTTCTTCATATTTTCTTCAAATCTTAAAATTTCCTTAAGTGCATAGTTTAGAAGCACTTTATGAGATATATAAAGAGCTACAATAATTGCAAACAAAACATAGGCCACTATTCTACTTTTCTAGGGAAATGTGTGCAGCTCAATATTTTAACTTAAGTCAAAACATTAAAGTTTTCCCTTAAGATGCTTTGTGAATATCACTCCTGGTCAAAACAATAAAACAAACATACCTGATGTGCAAGATGTGTGCCAGTGATAGCCACTGCAGTATAGTAAGGCCAGGTTTGATCACATAGATGACCAGTCAGGCTCAAACAGCCGATCATCATACTGGAGAAACCAGCCAACCATGGCTTTGTCTGATCACCTAACTTTAGAGCCGTAGATTTTACTCCAATCAACATATCATCATATTTATCCTAAAAGAACAAGAAAAACAAGACAATGAAATACACTGACTTATAACATACCAGTTACAACTAGATTCAATTGTACAATTTTTTATAAACCTTTTTAGATTTAAATTATTTCCCATTAATACTATTACAGTCATGTTTTCCTGACACAGGATCAACTTGTCCTGGGTACCAAGCAAGGAAGTTAAACCAGTACCATTTTGTTACATCTTGAGGCCAGTCATCAAACCCACAACCTCCTGTTCTAAAGGAGGACGCTCTAACCACATAGACCATTAGGCCCAAGCAAATGTCACCAAAATAAACAGAATTATTATTATACAGTAACTAGTAAAATGTTACTTAATAAATGTTTCAATATATATGCTTATAAAATTAAACAAAAGTGTATTTTAATTATCTTTTTTCTTTAAAAGTGTTTTCATTTTCAATATTTATTACAAGTTTCAATTTTTTATTTCATTTATTTTTTATTGCATGTAACAAACTAGTATACAAGAATCATCCTCATAAACCAGTGGTTAATCAAGTTCCCAGACTACACAAGTGAAGAAGGTGTAGGAGAATAACAAGAATATGAGCAGCTAAAATTTCAATAAACTTTGAACATCATTACAACAAGGGTATATAAATATTGCAACTTGGTAGTTTCATAATGCAGAAATATGTTATTAATTGTATGTAGAGCTTTCATTGACAGAAGCGATATCAATGTATCGACAATATTTTTTATCCGATTGATTATCGATTTACATTTTAAAATATCGATACATGCCCATTGGGTAAATGAATGGAATCACCAAAAAGCCTTATTTTACTGCACAAAACATTTTTTTTGTAAAAATGTAAGTTCACAAATTGTAAATATGGGTCAAGTCTAAAATCAAACCAAAGGTGCTATTTTCAAAAGCTGAATCTATATCCAACATATACAGTGTAGAATGACTGAAGGGCCAGTTTCTTGTTTGTCTTTACGTGTAAATCAATATATCGATGTATCGTCGATACTAGCCTTCTGATATATCGGAATTGTTGATATGCCTCGGTGTGTATCAATGACAGCTCTATTTGTATGTGTCTATATTTGAGTACATGTACATAGCTACATGTACAATAATTATAAGAGAAAGTATCAGTGCCATGATTATATAGAGGTTATAGACAAAGTATAACATCAACACAATACATCACCCTTTTCTCTATAGGTACCTAATCAATTTATCAGCAGTATCTTGATAAAGCCTAGGTCCCACTGAGCATTTTATATCTCGAAGATGAACTACTGACAGAAATTATTGAGCTATCATGACATTGGGAAGAGGTTCCTTGTGGTCTAGGGGAAGCTTTGAGGAAGACATGAGACAGTTTATGATATCAGAAGGAGTTATGATGAATCAGGTGGTATCGGAAGCACATCGCCGATGTAGAATTTTCAGTGGGACCTAAGCTTAAGAGACTACACCATCTCCATACAGGTTATTGGGAAATAATCGGGTGATTTACACCTGTATACTGATAGGGTAAGAAAAGGTATGACCATAGAGTAAAGGCTTAATACTATGTGAAGAAGAAACCATGGAGTAAAGGTTTAATTATACGTAGATACAGATACATGCAACGATATAGAACATGCAGGAAGATATATATATATGTGTATGTATCTTCATATCAAAACATGACCTAAGATTTAGTGTTGAGTCGGAAACTTAAAATAATTTCAAAATGTTCTACATATAGGATCTGGCATGAGTGTCCATTGCAATAGTAATACAAGTTTTATTAAACTAGTAGACAAAATAATATTTATCACATAACCTTGGAGAACTGTCATTATCATTCAATATGATGATGCAGGCTGCATAGGTTTCAGACAAAATTCAGCGGTAAAATGAGCGTGCTGTCAAGACGACGTTGGTATTATCCTGACATTATGAGGCGATCAAGGCATGGATTGGCTTATGTCGCGTCAGGCTTATTAAAATATTTATTGCGCATTCTGAGAGTGCCAAATGATATTTCCTGCACAGCTTTACGGCACTGCTTAATATCAATTATATAATACAATTTAACTTGGTTTTAAAGCATTCATGTTTTTCACCCATGAACTACCAAATGATTTCTGCGAGGATATGTACATGTATAGTTGAAAGGTATGAGCTGCCTTTTCAGGATTTTACTTGATTTTAAACAGAATGTGACTATAAGTGACTGTATCATTAATAAAGAGTAAACAATAAAAAAAATTAATAAATTTTTAATATCTTGGATAGCATAAAATTTATAAACGAAAAAATATTTGTTTACTCTGTGAATGTGACATGTTTATCGAGCACTGTAATCTGTGTTTCTGACCTTTCTAGAAGTAATTAAAATGATCTTCACAAAAAGTATGTGTATAGTTACAGTTTGTACATGTACAGTATCTATAAGCCTTGCATTAACAGTGTATACCATTCTATGACTACATCTATTCTATAAGCATTCTACATACAGAGCAAAAACTGAGGTCACACTGAACAGAAAGTGAGGTCACACAATATATGGAGAATAAAATGATCTTACTTGATGTGCATATATGGTATCATAGACTAATGTCCATAGCAAACAGCCCCCGTACAGAGGTAATATAGCCCAGTCTAACTTCCCCGTCACAGCACACCAGCCAAGCATCGCCCCATAGTTGAATGTTAACCCTAGAACCCAGAAAAACATTTTTTTTTGTTAAAACCAATAGCGCTACATTTCTGAATGAAGTTTTTACACCAGTTTGTGGACTAACCTTGTTACCTGTCTTAAGCAACCAGACAAGGAATATTCAAATACAGATAGGATTTCATAAAACATAATGCTTCTGAACAAAGATACATTTAATACATAATAACCAATATAGACTGGTCTTAAGGGAATTTGAGGGATGTGTCAAATGTGGCAGTTAAATACATGTCAGGGGTTCCATTTGATTTGGGAGTAGGGGTTTTGACCCTTGAAATTTCCAAAAAGCCACATTTTGACCCTAAAGATTTTGGTTTGAAGGGTCATTTTCTCTCACAATCATGGGTATTTTGCATATAAAATGGTAAAATTTAGTCTTAAGTATGAAAAAGACCCTTCAAGTTCAGAAGCTAGTGGAACCATGCAACTGTTTAAACAGAAATATTTATTGTAAACTGACCAATTAGTAATATTGGCTGTCCAAGACAGGTGGTTGCCTAATTCTAGTCACCATCAACAGAGGTTTGAGTGTTAATGTAACTATGACATAAGTCATTTGTTGTTGCCATACAACTTGAGACCCTGAAAGAGATCCTAGCAAAGTATGATCCAAACATAATCATTTATTTATATTTTGGGTTTAGAGACAGATAGGGACTGCTCAGCGGCATATTATTCTGTACAAGCAGACCAATCCTGAAACTATCAATATGCTGAGCACCAAGCAAGGCAGAGCTGTATACCAGCACAAGTAGCAACTTCGAAGACTTAGGAAAGACATGTTGCAAGCTAAGATTGAGATAGCGACCTCCCATTCTAGGGACTGAAGCTCTAATTACTGGAACGGGGAAGTCTGGCATTCACTACATGTCACTGAAAGTACAGGTAACACTGGCTTCTCCGATGACCATCAACTGTAACTTTAATACATTATCATTACATGCTCCGCAATGTGGAAATGTTTGGTAAAAACCGTAAAAACTAAGGAAGCATGGCATGAAAGCATGCTCGGCCAATGGCTCGTTTGCTTCAATTTGATACTTGCATTGCAGCAATAGTCAATAAACCTGAACAGAACTATGAAACTTATCTAGCTATAAATATAAGGTGACATGAGATGAGGTTAAACGTGTTTGCCCCCTACTTGTAGCTACATCTGCATGACCCGATTCCCTACCAAGTTTGAGGACTACAGGCTCAAACATTCTCTAATTACCAGAAATGATTCGATCTCCTGTCCCCAAGAGCGCCAGCCATTCAAATCACAATTTATCTCACACACACTTCTGAGGTATAATAACTTAACTATAGTCTTGCTACTTGCTGAGATAATAAAACATAATAGCCAGAAAGCAAAAGAAATTTAGCTAACAAATGTTGTAATAATATGACCCTTGACTGAGGTGTGCTGTGATCTATCAATGTATTCTTTAAACATTACATAATCCATTCCTAGTATATACACGGTAGTTATCCTGATACACCAGTTCTCAGTTCCGTTGGGAGATTTTGTATGGTTTCATGGAACTAAAATTCAGCATAACACTTCGACAGAGCTGAGATGCTGTGTATCCCGAGTTCCATTGGAGGGTTATACTAGTTTTCGATTCCTAACCAAACTTAGAAGCAGTGTATCCGGACTACAACCGTGATAAATGCATGCATACAAGGTCTACAAAATGTGTTTGCTTTGAACATTGCATCAGACACATTACTGGATACAAACTGTGGTCACATGACCAGCATCAAGTCTAAACAATCATAAAACATTGTAAATGTACCATGATATTTCAAACACCAAATATAATTGGATTACTTCACTACATGCATTTAATCAAAGATTTATTACCATACTCATGAAAATTGTATTTAAAATTTGATTTCCACTTGGCTTGGCATGAAACAAAATTAAAGAGTGATTGACAGAAAAATGTTCATAGATAGATAGTTTGCTTCAAATTTCAGTTAGCCATATCTGAATATTTTAAAGACGTTCAAGTTATGAATAGACTACATAGTATACCACAATTTGAACCTTCAGTAATGTGTCCTGTATAAGTGTCTACAGGGGGAGAAGTAGGGGCTGAAGTGCCACAGATGAACACATATACTGCCAGACTTGTCTTCAGCGACTGGTCAAGGTATACATTAAATAGTATTATCTTTATAGCATTTTAAAGAGCAGGTACTGATGGTTGGTTGATTAGGCAACCACATACCAGCTTCAGACAGCTGTATAAGATGTGTCCCTGGATTTACTGTATTTACAACAAGTTATTGTAACAGGGTGAGAAAAATGTGCAACCAGACCGGGGCTTGAACCCAGGACCCTTTGCTTACAGGGCAAATGCTCTACGGACTGAGCTAGACGGCTGCCTACACAAGTTTTTCCCCTATTAGCCTATACAAGTTTCTCCCCTATTAGTAATTAAATCCTACACGCACTACTACAAACGCCCCCTCCTTCAAATTCATCCTTAAATTCCTGGAGTTATCAGAACCTCTGTGGGACGTTCTAAGGATGCAATGCGGGTTTTTTATGTTGGGCGCCAAATGTAACAGGGTGAGAAAAATGTGAAACCAGACCGGGGCTCAAACCCAGGACCCTTCGCTTACAGGGCGAATGCTCTACCGACTGAGCTAGCCGGCTGCCTACACAAGTTTCTCCCCTTTAAGTAATTAAATCCTATACACACTACTACATTATAATCATGGCAGAGAAACAATATTAGGAAATCACTGTGTATGGCTATAATAATCTACACAATCAGGAAGCATTAAAGTAGTAAACATGCATGGCTGGGTTATCAAGGATAAACGAAAATAAGTAATGGATGCACAGACATAAACGTCACAAGCTGCTGAAGGCAAAGAAAGAGACTGAGAGGGCCAGAGAATCTTGACAGTTTCACCGACCCTCGGTTCAAAATCAGTAACTATAAAATACGACGGAAGAAAACACATGCTAAGGTAAAGCATTTAAAAGCCCATTATTAGTATGCATCAACCATGAATCTGGCAAATACATATCAATGAAACCAAAAATGACATTCATTTGTTTACTGTCCAACCTGTTTAGGCAGCCAGTCCAACTAGACCTATTATATGCAACTTTTGATTGGAAACTATTTGGTCAGGCAGAGCAAAGAACAGACAAGACATATAGACATTAAAAATTTTGCAAAGCAATCAAATAGGTAATACCATACACAACTAAGCATACAGGTAAAAGTAGTATGTAATTGCCAGAATCATGAAGAAACTATAAATGCTGATATACTAGAATGTTACTATAGTAACCATAGAGTACAACATCTACCTGATGGGAATACACTGTGTCGTAAAACATTGTGTAAAGAATACAAGCTGTATATAGAGGGAATACAGGCCACTCGAGCGACCCATGAAGGCCAGACCATGCCAGTAGCACACCCCAGTTCAGAGTTACTCCTAAAAAATTATAAATTTCAAGTTAGGCCAGAATAATGTTATTCCTAGATCATCATCCCTTCCCATCTGCCCCATATTGTTTATGCTGCCTCAACCCTTTTAGCTGCTTAAAAAAAGTCTGTGTACAGAATAGTGTATCAAAACACAAATTCACATATTTGGTGAAAACGTGCTTATGTTTTTGAAAATATCAAACACAATTCTCCCCCATTCTCCTTTTGTAAACATTAGGATGATAATCCAGAAATATATATACGAGGGTTGTCCCAGTAAATCGTAGACTTTGCTTATTAACAAAAAAGTATTTAACGCTTTAGCCTTAAATTTTTACAGACATTAAATAAATATGTTTTTTATGAATGTGTATACATAATTTCATAAAAATACATTTAACAATTAAAAAAATATTAACATTATAACAACATATGGTACGTATTTGCGGCGCACACCGACGTCACGTCAGTAACGTAATAACGTCATTGCACGGATCAGTTTATTCTACTCCCCGTTGTGAGCGATACACTAATGATGTCTTTTAACCCACTTTTGATACACCTCCTTAAACCATTCACAGTTTAATGAGCCATTGAACTTTTGTATCGCACACATGATTTCTGCTCGATCTTAAAAACGCAAACCCCGTAAATACGCCTTCAACTTCGCTATCTATGACGTTCTGTACAGCCTTAACATTCCGTAGATCTTTATATGGCGTTCTTCCTCGAGGCAATGTATCAGTCCATCCATCACTAAACCTGCCATGCCACTTGTACATAAGTGCCCTAGACACACCACGATATCTCTCAGTACTTTTAAGCTTCTTGAAAGTGTCTATTGGTGTCATTTCCGTCTGTACACAAAACTCAATAGCCGTTCTGCGTGCCTTGCTTTCCCCTAATGTCGCCATTTTGAGCATATTTCGAATTTCAGTGATGAATTTCAAAAGTGCGTGGTTCGCGTGCAAATGACGTTTATTCATCAAAATTTGCAGAGATGACGTGATAATAACGTACAAAAAAGCAGACGTGAAATATACGCGCCAAATTAAAAAACAAATTCAAAATAGCATGTTAACTACATCGACATTCAATAAATAACGGCATGTTTAATGGGTTGCGCCGCCCACGCTTACATGGGGTGCGACAATCACTGATTATATAAGTGAAGTACATATAATTTTATAAAAATATAATTAATAAATGTAATTGTCAAATATAATGGTTATGTTACGTCAAATAAAAATATTATCAACAAAGTCTACGATTTACTGGGACAACCCTCGTGTATATATATATCTATATAGTGACCTTCTACATCACTTCATCTAACAAAATATCATATTTCAACAAGAAATATCACTGAATGTGACGAATACCCACAGATACTGTTTGACACATTCACACCAATGTGCTCTGACAATATGCGCAACAAGACTTTGTAATGATAAGTAATGCAAACTTTCATTGAAATCCAACCAATGGTTATAAAGAAATATAATATAAATTAATTATTGACGCGGTGGCTGAGTGGAAATTGGAAAACCCACCTTGCGTGTACTGTAGCGCAGACAAAATTTATAAGAGTAAAAAACAAAGGACCAGAAACAAAGAGCCATATCTCCCTTAAAAATAATGATCGGACCAATGTGTGCCAACGAAATGCACAACTAGACTTGGTACTGATCATTCATGTGAAGTTTCGTTGAAATTCGACCATGGTTACAGAGAAATAGTGCTGACAAATTTTGCACAGACCAACCAACAGACCAACCAACCTCAAGCAAGACTCCAATATAGCCCCAATAAACTTTGTATCTAGGGTATAATAACATACTTAGTTATTTCAATAACATACATAGGTATTAAAAAATATGCATAATTGTTTCAATAACATACAAAACGTTGAACTTCACACTCTTCAAATCATGCAACTTGTTTCAAGTGACTATAACACCTAGGTAAACTTTTCCATTTTTCGTGCAGTCAACTAGTATCAACCAAATAAGAAAAAGATGAAAAACAATAATTTTTGAAGGTTTTGAATGATTATCATGAGGAAAAACAACATAGGACATAATTGGCATATACCCATGAAAATTCAAAATACCGTCACCCAAGTGTGTGAGCAATAAATGATGTGTGTATCCTTCACTGGATTAAATTTCTGTCACTATCCACCTCTGCATTGACAATGCCAGTTGTTTGCATCTTTCAAAAATATTATTCCTCCAAGTTTTACAGACATTGGCTTCCTTCGGCTTCCTTAGCCTGTCGGCTTCCAAAATTATGGCGCTTAAGCACAAACTCAAAACACAAATTTTCTATCTTGTCACTGAAGTATGATAGCCATATATAAAGAAACAAGAGCACCAGCTAGCTTTCATTTTCTAAGTCCAAAATGGGTTTTAAGTTTTGCAAAACCCAGGGAGCAGTTAATATGTCTTACTTTACAGATTTAGATATTGATGGTGAACAAGTGTTGCAAGTTTCAAAGCAATAGCTTTAGACAGGAGAACAGTTGACCCATAACATTTAAAAGTACAAGAGGGCCATGATGGCCCAATATCGCTCACCTGATTATACATGAAACCCTGCACTGTTTTCACCCAAGGGAATAATTTGAACATCTTGGTTGAAAACCACAAGATGATGCTACATACCAATTATCAAAGCTCTATGTAGTGTAGTTTTAGACAAGAAGATTTTGAGATGTTTTCCCTATATAAGTCTATGTAAAATGGTGACCCCCGGGCGGGGCCAATTTTGACCCCATGGGCTTAATTTGAGCAATCCTGGTAGGGGACCACTAGATGATGATTCATACCAAATATCAAAGCTCTAGACATTGTAGTTTTTGACAAGAAGATTTTTATATGTTTTCCCTATATAAGTCTTTGTAAAACGGTGACCCCGGGGCGGGGCCAATTTTGACCCCAGGGGCATAATTTGAACAATCTTGGTAGGGGACTACTAGATTATGCTTCATACCAAATATCAAAAGCTTTAGGTATTGTAATTTTTGACAAGAAGATTTTTATATGAAACAGTGACCCCCAGGGCTGGGCCAATTTTGACCCCAGGGGCATAATTTACAAAATCTTGGTAGGGGACCACTAGATGATGCTACATACCAAATATCAAAGCGTAGGCATTGTAGTTTTTGTCAAGAAGATTTTAATATGTTTTCCCTATATAAGTCAATGTAAAACTGGTGACCCCCGGGGCAAGGCCAATTTTGACCCCAGTGGCATAATTTGAACAATCTTGGTATGGGACCACTAGATGATGCTACATACCAAATATCAAAGCTCTAGGCATTGTAGTTTTAGACAAGAAGATTTTTATATGTTTTCCCTATATAAGTCTAAGTAAAATAGTGACCCCCAGGGCGGGGCCAATTTTGACCCGAGGGGAATAATTTGAACAATGTTTGTAGAGGACCTCTAGCTGATTCTACATACCAAATATGAAAGCCCTGGGCCAAGCCGTTTCGGAGAAGACGATTTTTTGAGGTTTTCCCTATATAACTCTATGTAAAACTAAGGGCCCCCGGGGCGGGGCCAATTTTGACACCAGGGACATAATTTGAACAATCATTGTAGAGGACCTCAAGGTGATGCTACATACCAAATATGAAAGCTCTAGGCCTTACGGTTTCAGAGAAGAAGTTTTTTGAAGTTTCCTTTTTGAAAATCTATTTTTAGCCCGTGTGACCTAGTTATGCGACGGACCAGAAAATTTTTAACAACTTTGGTAGAGGTCCACCCGAGGAACATTCCTGTAAAGTGTTATCAAATTTGGCAAAGCGGTTTAGGAGGAGAAGTCGTTTGAAGAAATTGTTGACGGACTGACGACGGACATCTCGGTATGGCAAAACCTCACCATGACCACTTTGTGGTCAGGTGAGCTAATAACCTACCGGTAAATATTTATTTTCTAAGTCCAAAACGTGCCAGGAATCTTGCAAAAAGCCGGATGAAACTATGTCTTACTGTACAGTCTAAGAGGGCATAACAAAAACCATAATGCATAATAAGTCTAATCACACTTGGTTTGGGTCAATCTTTGACTGTAATTTATATCAGTCAAGAAAAATAATCAAGTATTCAGGTTGTTTGAATAAAAGGCCGTCCATATGAAAGGTTAAACTAGAAATGAAACTTACCTAGTACAACTTGCGGCCAATATGTGTAACGTTTAGCCAGAGGGTATGCTACCACCAATAACATAGAAGCTGCTCCAAGACCCACACTACAAACAATTATTCATCAGCAATTATTATATGTTAAACAAGGCTTTTTTCCTTATATAGAATGGCTGTTATAAGGTTGTTTTCCCAAGAAAATGTTTTTAAGAATCATGAAGTTTTCCCACAATTAAAAAGACTATAACGATCCGTTGCCGTAGTACAAAAATAAAAACTGGGTTTCAGCATGTGTCAGTTTGAACATCTAAAACGTTCTCTTAATGTTTGACATGTTTTCTAAAAACTTTTTAAGTCTTTTGGTTGATCATTAGGTTGTCACCCTTCAATTACAGATCCAGGTTGGATATTTGTATGGTGTATGCAATTGTGCTTCAATTAAAGACAGTTTGTACTATGACTGGGAAATTTTGAAAAAAATGACATAATTTGAGTGGTAAATAAATAGTAATACCATGTAAATCAGAGCATAAAGTGCTCAAAAAGATTATTTACTATGGAGTATCTATCTAATATAATTAAATAATGCATAAAACTAGAAAATTGATAAATTAAGACTTTTAAGTTCATTTTAAGAATATTACATACCTGAACCAATTCAACTGTAACAGAATGGTCAATGCAATAGAAAGATTTCCACCCAGAAATACAAGGGCTTGAAATGGGGTCAGATCTCCACTAGCAAGGGGTCTAGCCTTTGTTCTTTCAACCTGATGGAAAAGTTAAAACCTGCTACTGAATGAATTAATTGATAATACATCAATTAATACTTCAGTAAGAATTTAGTAGCAATTCTACAAATACAACTGTCTATATTGCTTTACAGTTTTAAGTTCATGCAAATCATCTAAGACCTAATTAAGCTGAAAGAGCTGTCATTGATTCCATCTGAGGCATATCAACTATCCCGATATATTGGAAGACAAGTATCAATGATGCATCGATAAATCGATATACACATATAGACAAACAAGAAACAGGCCCATCAGTCATGATTCACCTATTTTGCCATTCTACACTGTATATGTTGGGTATACATGTAGTCTGCTTTTGAAAAATGCACCTTTGGATTGAGTTTAGACTTGACCCATTTTGACAATTTGTGAACTTCCATTTTAACAAAGAAAATGATTTATGCAGGAAAATGAGGATTTTGGGTAGTTCCATTTATTTACCCATGTACTGATATTTCAAAATTTGAATTGATAATCAATCGGCTAAAAAATATAGTCGATACATCAATATCACTTCTATCAATGACAGCACTAATTTAATTAAATAAAGAAATGACTGACATAAACTGATCCTAGCGAAAAATATCGCCATATCATGTATATGCATAATTTAACATGACAGTGTCAAACAATTTCTATAGTTTCACAGGCTTTCTACTGTCTCTTCAAAAATTAGTAGGGCAAAAGTAGGGCAATTTTATTAAAAAAGTAGGGCAAAGTAAGAATTTCTGACATTAAAAAGTAGGGTTTTGACCCGTTTTAATTCAATATTACCACAGATAGACAAAGAATTTGGTGCTAGAGGGGCATAAAATACATAAATTCTAGGGATGGATGACAGACAAAAAAGCGAGACGATAATTATAATATTGATTTATTCTATTTTGCGAGCGTAGCCAGCCCGAAAATATTCATTATCTACATTTCCATTTAAATTACTACAAGAGAAGTAAGTATCATTTTGCCCTTAATTTAATTTTTATTTTCATTTTGAGATGAAAAAGTAGGGATAATAGGGCTGTTTTAAAAACAAGAGCTGTCCACGAACAGCGCGCTCCACTATTCGCGCCGCCATGCTAGGATAGTACAATCATTATACATTCAAAACAAAATACTTCATAACAGCAGCATTACCCTCTGTTGTGTAGAGGTTGGGGCTTCTAAGTCGAAAAATTATGCAGGAACGTTACCTACTCATGTGTAGGTCCTCTTGGTCATTGAAGTTAAACAAATCAGCATTTCTTAGTCCAAAAGGGGGCATTATTTCACCAAAATGCTTGATAGAGTTACCTACCCCTGTTTATGGGTTGGGGTCATGATGGTGAACAAGTATGCAAAGTATCAAATCAATATGTCAATGCACTTTGAACATATTAGAGGTTAAAAAACCTGTACCTAAACTTTAACGTCCAACAGGGGGCATAATTTCAACAAAATGCTTGATAGAGTTACCCACCCCTGTATAGGGGTTGGGGTCATGACGGTCAACAAATTTGCATAGCAATATGTGAATACACTTTGAAAAATATTAGAGGTGAAAAATCCTGTACCTAAACTTTAACATTTGCTGAAAGTTGAAAAAGGGGGCAAAATTTCACCAAAATGCTTAATAGAGTTACCTACCCCTGTGGATCGGTTGGGGTCATGATGGTGAACAAGTATGCAAATCATCAAAGCAATATGCCAATGCACTATGAAGATATTAAGAGGTAAAAACATGTACCTAAACTTTAACATTTGCATTCCAAATCCAACAGGGGGCATAATTTCAACAAAATGCTTGATAGAGTTACCTACCCCTGTGTATGGGTTGTGGTCATGATGGTGAACAAGTATGTAAAGCAATATGTGAATGCACTTTGAAAATATAAGAGGTGAAAAAACCTGTACCTTAACTTTAACATTTGCTGAAAGTTGAAAAAGGGGGCATAATTTCACCAAAATGCTTAATAGAGTTACCTACCCCTGTGTATGGGTTGGGGTCATGATGGTGAACAAGTATGCAAAGTATCAAAGCAATATATGTCAATGCACTATGAAGATATTAGAGGTCAAAAAAACATGTACCTAAACTTTAACATTTGCATTTCCAAGTCTCAACAGGGGGCATAATTTTAACAAAATGCTTCATAGAGTTACCTACCCCTGTGTATGGGTTGGGGTCATGATGGTGAACAAGTATGTAAAGCAATATGTGAATGCACTTTGAAAATATTTAAGGTAAAAAAACCTGTACCTAAACTTTAACATTTGCACTAAGTTGAAAAAGGGGCCATAATTTCACCAAAATGCTTAATAGAGTTACCTACCCCTGTGTATGGGTTGGGGTCATGATTGTGAACAAGTATGCAAAGTATCAAAGCAATATGTTAATGTACTTTGAAGATATTAAAGGATTAAAAACCTGTACCTAAACTTTAACATTTGTATTTCCAAGTCCAAAAGGGGGCATAATTTCAACAAAATGCTTGATAGAGTTACCTACCCCGGTGTAGGGGTTGGGTTCATGATGGAGAACAAGTATGCAACGCAATATGTGAATGCACTTTGAAAATATTTGAGGTAAAAAAAACCTGTACCTAAACTTTAACATTTGCACTAAGTTGAAAAAAGGGGGCATAATTTCACCAAAATGTTTGATAGAGTTACCTACCCCTGTGTATGAGTTGGTGTCATGATGGTGAACAAGTATGCAAAGTATTAAAGCAATATGTCAATGCACTATGAAGATATTAGAGGTTAAAAAACCTGTACCTAAACTTTAACATTTGCACTATTTGCACTAAGTAGAAAAAAGGCATAATTTCAACAAAATGCCTGATAGAGTTACCTACTCCTGCATATGGGTTGGGGTCATGATGGTGAACAAGTATACAAAGTATGAAAGCAATATCTTAAAGGACTTAGAGATTATAAGAGATTAAAAAACCTGTACCTAAACTTTAACAAAAGTGTTACGCTGACGCCGACACCGACGCTCGGGTGACTGCAATAGCTCCCCTTATTCTACGAATAGTGGAGCTAAAAAGTAGGACAAATTAGGGCTCAGATCAAATAGTAGGGAAAAGTAGGAATAGTAGGGCCCAGTAGAAAGCCTGTTTCATGGTACTCAAAGAAAAGCCCCAAATTAAACTGAAAGATCTGAGTTCAGTGTCAACATACCATTTTATCTATATCTTTATCCCACATATCGTTGATAATACAGCCAGCACCTCGCATAACTAATGATCCTAAACCAAACAAGGCAAGCATATAGGCATCAGGTAAGCATCCAGCGTTTGCAGCTAATGCTATACTCCATGTACACGGCCAGAACAACAGGTATGTCCCTGTAAAACAAATATATTAGTTAACATAAATAAGCGCCCTTAAATACACAGGGGTTCCGCTAGATTCTGAATCTGAAGGGTTATTTTGATACTTTTGACTAAATTTTACCATTTTCTGGGCAAAATACCCATGATTTAATAGAAAATTACCCTTCAAACCAAAATCTTGAGAGTCAAAATGTGGCTTTTGGAATTTCAAGGGTCAAAACCCCTATTCCCGAGTCAAATGGAACCCCTGTATATACAGTATATCATTTGAAATAATATATTGAATAACATGAACTAACAAAGTGTAAGATGGTTTATCCTCTACAGTAAAATTGATTACTAACAAAATAATCATGTCATATTTTTGTGTATGTATTAGTGGTAAAATGGTAAACTGTGGTCCATGATAAACTGCGAAAGCTAGCTCCACATGATTCACGGTACAAAATTACTATTATACTAAATTACAATACTGTTTGGTACGAGATTTTTTATTAACAAAATTATATATATATATAAATATATGTATGTTTCTATGTTATTTGTATATACGATGTACAATGTACAAATCATATATTATTAAATAAATATCTGTTATTTTCTATTAAGCTATTACATGTATATTATTTAAACATGAGTCTTAACAATCAGATTTTTAAAAAAATATTGTACAAACCGATTGGACGATCAATACGCAGCAGTCTCATGTACGGTTGTATTTTCGGAGGTGAAGCGTCTACTAACTTCCTAGCACTGAAATTGGCACATCTGTAGGGGATTTTACTCTGCCTTATTCCTGGATATTGCATGAGCCAATTAGACTGTCGTGTATTTTTATTGCAAATATAATTATAATGTCTATATTGTTCAAATTGACGATTCCTACTCGTCAGTGATGACACATGTTGTGGACTGTTCCAATGACTTGTAACTTGTCTGTGATCCGAACTCAATGTACTGGTAGGGGCAAGTCTGTGTACTAACTTTGAACATGTATGACGAGCCCACATCATATCTTTAGTTAAACGTCGCAACACTTTCAATTCTTCTTTCAACATTTTTGTCCGACAAGAAATTGCCCACATAATGGATAACTCACTGTAAAAGAGTACAAAATAATTAAAATTAAGGCAAATCAAAATGCAAGCATAATAATAATACTAATGCAGCATACAAACTGTTAGGTTTACAAGCAGGTTCATTGATATTAAGTATTTTTCAAGTAGTTGGTGTACATTTGTACATTCACTCAGGGACCCCTAATTTTTTAAAAACAATTTCGGGGGAGCATGACCCCGTACCCCCCAGGTTTTGTCCACACTGCCCTTTTTGTAGTTCTAGAATAATCACCAGGGATAGGTTTTGAAAGTTGGGTCCCTTTCATGAAAGATAAGGTAAAATTGTTAGATTTGGCAATTTCTTTATGCAAAAAAACAGCAATGGCGAATACCAGGCAGCGGAAATCCTGGATATAATATTATGTGAAAGACTGTTTGGAGTCATGTGACGTTGAGTTATGTGATATTCTGTGTTATGTCACTTAGGTGTAGAACTGTCATGATATTATACATGTAGCCATTTTATTGGTATTGTGTGCATGCTTTATGAAATGATAATTTATTTGGTGTATTAATGTGTGATCATACAAATGTATGAACTTGAATTGAATTCATATCCTTTATTCAATGTATTTGGACATTAAGACAGTCTACAAGTCATGTACCAATTCTCATTATATAAGGAGATAGGATGCTTTAAATTATACATTAAAGTAGAAAAGTAGGCCCAAATATAAAAGTTAACCAATGTATTTTATTTTCTTAGTCCAAAAAGGGCAATAATTCATGAAAAATGCAGAACAGAGTTATCTGTCTAATATTCTCGGTAGGATTTTAAAGTAGGAGTCCCAGGACTCCTTCTTAGCAAAATGTTGGAGTCCTGAGGACTCTGTTCGAGTCGCGTAGCGACGAGTGGGGGAGGGTGCGGGAGGGTGTCACCCCCTCCCTCAAGGGGGGTTTGGGGGATCTCCCCCAAGAAAATTTTGATTTCTGGACCCTTAAATCCTGCATTCTGGTGAACTATGGAGCTAATTGTTTCAGTTATTTTGTGACCTCAAAAGGTTTTTTTTATGTCAGTGTGAATAAAAAAGTAGAGTTTTTGTGGTAGGTTACTGAATGATTCAATGCAACAGAGATCAGGTGTACAGTACTGCTCAATGAAAATGATTATATTTCATAAGTACAGATAACATGCTTGAATTATTGCTATATAGATAATAGTAGCCAAGAATGTATGAATCACGAGCTTATCCGAAAATATGTATATATCCGAAAAAGTGCAACTCGCATGTCACACAAGTCGTTCTTATCCCGACCATTTGCAGTAATTTATACACCTAAACGCATTATATTGATTGCTTGAAAGTCATTAAATTATTTAAAAACTCGAATAATACCAGCGCCATTTATTGCGTCCGAAAATTTGATCAATTACGCGGTTTTAATGTTCACGAGTGACCAAATCATTCTCTGGAAATTCAGAAAATAAGTCTGCTGTTCGGTAACAATATCTCAAATTTAACACACGCGTATCGAACCCAATTTACGGACAAAATTCCCATGCCGCACGATCAAAGACGGGCAAGGCTTTGAAGTGAACCGCGCGTCGGTAACATCAAAAGTCCTTAGCATAGAGATTGACGCCGCACACGCGTTTGATGAAACTGACGACTTATATTTAGGCACAAGTTTGTTGGATTGTTGTGATATTTTAATCTGGGAATTAATGGCACGGAATATGAATTACAAGGTATATATTCTTTGAAAACTCGATATTTGCGGATACATTAGTTCTGAACACGAATTTTAACCAACGTGCGTGGTTTTGAGTCTTTTCAATGTTTTTAAATTTAATGTGCGTACACATGTACGATTACCCAAAGTACGACAAATATGACAGTTATGATCAAACTATAATAATCATCGGACGCGGCAATCAAATAAAGTCGATAAATGACTCGATAGATCAATTAAAGCGTACGTGTTTACATAACATCTGTCTTTACTCAATATTATCGCGACGCGTCAATCAAAAGTGATTGATGGTGACTCGTGAACGCTGATTGGTTGATGAGGCAATTAACTCCACCTCTCGTCTGTCAATTACTCGAAACTGAATACGGTGTACGCGACGAATTTATGTCTCAAGGTCAAACGCGGCCGATAGAAAAACGGCGCGTCCCGAAAACGCGTAGATCGGTAATTTTACGCGTCTAATTAACGTAATCCGTCCATCATTAGCCGACGTCATTTCGACGTAATTTCGTGTTATTACGGGAAACTTCAGTACCGTCCGGAAAATTTTATAAACATCCGTAAACATTAAATATTTTTATTTTACGGTATTCATATCAATAAATCTGCTTAATAAATTATGTCTTGGTAATTATATTTGACGATCTTTAAAAAAATAAATTTAAAATAAAAAAAATAGTGACGAGTTACTTCCCTTTGATATTCGAAGTCATAGAAACGCTCGCGAAATCAAGCGCCGAAATGACATGGCGAGCAGACTTATTCTCGACGTGAGGTCTATTTTGTCACCAAAACTGTGTTATTCGGAAGGGTTGAGGACTATTATCAGTCTAAATTACATTGGTAAACACCGTTGTGAGGACGAATACCGTTAGTCTTATGAATTTTCGGTTGAGAACGATGGAAATCTCGGAAACAAACATTGAGCTGTTGAGAAAACGAAAGTAGAAATATTTCTGTTGCACCATTTCGTCGAGAAGAGACTCAATAGTGCAAACCAGCCTATGTTGATGTTCATCACGATGCTTCTCAACACTATGGAGGTAAAAATTGCTAAAACATTGTGTTCTTGATCAAATATTCTTGTATCAGATGAGCGTTATAGGCTCCATTTTACATCTTGTTATTGTCAGCTCGACTGTACTTGGTCATTTTCAATTCAGAACTATTCTGATTTTGAATGGTTATTTTTGTGATCTTCGTGTAAGCATTGTGTTATTTAAACTAGATCAAATGGATAATTTAGTTTAAAAAGCTCAGTGGAAGTCTCGCTTGTTTTTTTGTAAAAGATGTAGGCCTACAAGGAATAGCCCATGTATCTACATGTACATATTTGTGAAAGAACTGGACTACATGTACCGAAATAGCCTTGTAGTAGCCGCAGGTCTATTGTTTAGTGTACTCGACTTGTAACCGGGAAAGCCGGGTTCAAGGTCCAGGCCTTTTTTTTGCTGAATTTTGTAGAGGCCCAGGCCCTTTTGTTTTGTGAAAATTTAGCACGAAAATCCTCAAAATTGTGAAAAAGTTGGCGCAGAAACTTTTCAAATTGTTATAAACTAAGCGCGATAAATCATCAAATTGTGAAATAATTTTTTCAGATGTTAGCTCTCAATTTTTGTCCACTTGTCCCAAACATGCATGTTATGATATAATACTTCATATCAAGTCCAGTACAGGAATATATTACTTTTTATCTATGTTTGGTTTGTTTGATGCTTTGTGGTGAAGTTGTGAAGGGGCCTTTATAAATTGTGAAAGGGGCCTATAGGAAATTGTGAAAGGGGCTGATGAAGGCCCCTCGTATATAGTGAAAAAAGCCCTGAGTTCACATAATACTTGTTGCAACATCTGTCTATTTGATAGAAAAACAAAACAAATATATCTGAAATATATTTGAACTGCTACAGATTCTTATAAAAGTAGTTTACCTTAAGCATTTCTGCACTAAGTATGCGACATGACACTATAAATCTGCCAAGTCACTTAGTGTCAACATAATAAACAACAAGGTGATAATAATTATTATTTATATTTGCAGGGAATCGAGAATGGTACGTTTCACTTGAAACAGTTGACTTCAAAACTAGAGATGCTGAAGAAATGTGTGCAGAATTGAGAAAATGTAAAAGTGTAGTGTAACTGTGAGGTAATGCATGATTGTATTGTTACAGTTTGTTGCATAAGCAGAAGTAATTCGCGTCCATGTTTTGCAAATACATTGTTCCTATTGCAAAATTTAGGTTATAATTAAGCACCTATCCCTAATTCAACGATTTGAACTTTCTGTCTTATAAGTGTATACATAATTCAGTTTGGTTGCTAAAATTGTTTTTGGTTGTAGTTACCATGACAATATTCCAAATAAATTCAAATTATATTGCAGTTCAGTCATAGATCTGTTCTTATAATATCTGTCTTTATTGGAGCTGTCATTGACGATTCCGATATATCGTTGATACATTGATATATTGATTTTCAAGTAAAGGTGAACAAGAAACAGACCTATCAGTCATGTAGCAGTCACTTAATTTGAATTCTACACTCTATATGTTTAATACTGGGTATAGATTCAGCTTTTGAAAATAGCACCTTTGGTTTTAGTTTAGATTTGATATAATTTGACAATTTCTGAACTTTCATTTTTTTAACAAAGAAAATGTTTTGTGCAGGACCACCAGGATCATATTAGTATATACATGTAATTATAATGTTATAATATTATTTGCAGGTTGTGAAATACTGTTGCTGAATACTACACAGATTGCAACAGTGGAATCAGACATAGCACATTACCCGGAATGCAGCACGGGAACAAGATTTTGCATATAACCCAGATCGGACCATGGAACTTTTTTCTGAAAGATTGTTAAATATTTACATATTAATAGAGGAATATATCGCGCAGTTGTTCCAGTCGTTGCCGGCAGTCACTAATGCTACTTTTATACTTGCACTCAGAAATGGTTGTATTGTTCAAGATTAGTGTCAGTGTCCATACCGTCTTAATTTGGATTGGCAGACAAAGTTCCTTTACTTTGATTCCATGTGACAGTTTTCCTGTGTCATAAAGTGCATTCTCTTGTATAAATAATATTTGAGTGTCAATTAAGAACTTGGGATACAGAGTGTATGAGTTAATTTTCACCCATTACTCCATAGATATACAACTTGAACATTTATAAGTATGAGACAGGACATATAAACTTTATAAGGGTATGATTATACTTGTAAATTATGCTTGGGTATATTGAGTTTAGCACACCTGTCATATAGTCACAAGGTGAGCTTTTGTGATCACTCGATGTCCGTCATTCCCACCCTTTTTGCTTGCATAGGCAGTAGAAATCACAATTTTACTATAATCTTTATGAAACATAGACACAACGACCATCTCAACAAATATTTATTTTATATTGGGTCATTTGGGGTTAAAAAGGTGTTACTTGGTCAAATCATACATGAATCTTGTGAAGTCACAGGAGTTCACTATTTTGGTCCAATTTTTATGACTGATCATCTCAACAAAATCTGGCTCAAGTTCTATATTGGGTCATAAGTGGTCAAAACATAGGTCAATATCATTATGTCAAATCATACATAAACCTTGTGCAGTCTCTAAAGGTCTCCAGTTTGGTTTAATCTTCATGAAACTTGATGACAATGATCCCTAAACAAAGTCTATGTCAAGTTCTACATTGGGTCATCTGGGATAAAAAAAACTAGGTCACTATAGATCCAATCATGCATATATATACATGTACACATTGAGTAGTCACTAGAGGCCACAATTTTAGTCTAATCTTTATGAAACTTTGTGACTTTGGTCACGATGATCAACTCAGGGTCATCTGGGGTTAAAAACTAGGCCACTGTGTTAAATAATCGATAAAGCTAAGTTGTCTTTTAGGGCATGTGGCTAATGCTGTGTTGATTGTGACAAATGGATGGCTGTCAATTCACTAATGTCTAAAACATATTTTCTTTTGAATGAAAACATGACGTGTGTATATTCATTTTCTTAGTTAGATCATTAGCTATAAGCCAATGGATGTTTTAATGCGTTTTCTTATTTTTGGGGTTATACAATGGTCCAGCCAAAGGGAAGGAATTTAACTATTTCTGTATCCATAGCAACCACAGTTTCAATCAGAATAATACAAATATTCAAGTTTACACAATCTCCTTTTAAACTCCTTTCTGTATACCAAGTTTCATAGGTCTAGCTTGGAAACTGTTTTAGTTATGCCAGGATTCCAGATTTTATAGATTTTTTCTATTTCCGTTTCCATAGCAACCACACTTTTTGTTATAATCAAAACATATTTAGATGTGCATAATCTCCTTATTGGCACCTACCCACATACCAAGTTTTGTAATCCTAACTTAGAAACTGTTATGGCAGGATCCAGATTTTTACATTTTTTCATTATTTTTGTCTCCATAGCAACCACAATTTTTGTTAGATTCAAAATATTTTTGGACGTGCATAATTCTCTTATTGCCCCCTATCCACATACCAAGTTTCATAAACCTAGTTTGAAAACTGTTTGAGCTATGTCAGGATCCTGACTTTTGAGGAACGGACGAAGGGTAAACCTATGTCCCCTCTGGTTGAAAACCGATAGGGGACTAAAAAAGAATTTCTGAATTTTATGTCAGAACATACATCAACTTGTAGCAAATGATCTAACTAACAAAATGAATACACACATGACATGTTTTCAGTCAATAATGAAAAAGTTTCTGTGTTTTTAGTAAATGAGAACTCATTCTCCAGCGAGTACAGAAATAAGAGTATGCAAAGAAAAGTACATTTTCTGAAATAAATCTGTGGTAAACTTTTTTTATTTTGTTATTTTCTTATACAATATTGATTACTTAAAATTTGTATGTTACTATTGTAGCATGCCAATCATTTTATAAGATGATTTTATACCATTCTTTGAAAGGGAAATTTAAATATTTTGATAAATCTACTCATTCAAAACACTGAAATTGAAAGATAGAGGTGAAAGAAAAAAATATGAAGTAATTTACAAATTTTTGTTACATATCATTTACAAACACATTCCATTGGCTGTGTAAAAACATAAAACTTTGGACAATTTATTGATTTTATTGACACAAAAAATAGAAAAATACTGTTAGGACCTTTTCTGAAATTTGCTCTATTTTGATATGGATGGTTACCATAGTTAAAATGGAATTTCTCCAAAACGGCGTGGTAAAAGTTTTTAAAAAATTATATTTAGACAAGCCATGTGATACCCTTAATGAAAAAGTTAGTTTCATTGGGAATCTAAATTTTGCCAATGATGGATGGATTACCTTAAAAAAGTATGCGTCCAAATACGCTTAATTACGCGTTGCCGAGAACCCTGATTAATTTACTGTCTGTAACAGTCTTGTTTTACATGGTCCAGAAGAAGAAGGCATTAGTAGCAAGGCATGTTACTAAGTGTTAGGGGAAAATGGGTATGTGTAGTACTAAAATAAATCTAAAGTCAGCCAAAGTTGTTTTAACTCTGAAATACATTTTTATTATTTAAATATAACAGAGGTAAGAATAATCAATTGTGGGGTTGTTTCACTATTCTTATAAGAATATCTTAGGACTGTAAGAATCATTGAAGAGAATACCAGCCATTTATGGAATGAAGTCCGACCGGGGAAGAAAACCGGATATAGCCCTAATGTAAGAAAACTTCAATGCTCACCAATCTTCATAATTACATTTTGTAAAAGATAATTGTGCGAATCGATCAAGAACGAAATGGTTAGGGGCGAAACAGTCCTTAAAAGGTCAAGGCCAAAGAGCGTATCACCTCAGTGAAAGCCTATTTGCACATTACAGGCCATTCTGAACAAGTAAACACGTTTTACTGACAAGCAAATTTAATGAATGTCGCACTAGACAAGCCAATACTCGGCTTAATTAGATTTTACTCACCTCTGATTTTCCTCAATTTATCTGGATTACCTCCCCTTACCGGTTTGGGTTAATAAAAATACGCTACATCCCGTACATATATTTCGCAGCAGTTACTTCCCTTTACGTTTTAGACTCTTTCTGTGTGGAGATTGTGATTTAATTAGCTTTGGATTAGACCAAGGATGCTAGACCACTATTATTGTATCAAAAATGTTATTCCAATAAATATGTTTACGCAAACGAACTAATTCTTTTAAATATGTTGAAATGTTATACTTGATTACAGTCCGTAGTCAGGAGGCCGGTTGAGGTCCTTCTGTTACATATGGCTACGTACGTAGTGACTGCTCTTTGAAAAAATAATTTGAGTAAACGTGGGAGGTTATTATAAGCTTTTGTGAGTATTTTTGTAATTTGTCACGTGCCCATTCTAAATTTCCCTCGTGGTACATGTATTGTGAAGAGATATTCTATTAATCTAGGCCCTGGTCTTGTGAACAAAAGCATAGAGACAGGAATGTGCCTTATCACAGCCATAATATAGAATGGAAGAGAAGGATGACATCAAGTGTTGTCAGATGTACATGTTCGTGGATTATTGCATTTGAATAATATTTTTAAGTGCTAGATCTACCGCGAAACAACAGATGACCTGTATAAATGTTACATGTTAAAAAAAACAAAGACACTGTTCAATACTGTTAACTACTTTTACCGTAGAGAGTTTATATATTTGTCATACTGTAGTTTATTTAATTTCAAATCCAATAGGTCATATGGCTCATAAGGAAAATGATGAACACGTGGTCGCCGATTTTGGAGCAAAGTTGTTGATCGTTTCTTTTGCAGAATATCTATGCAATCATTGGAAATGCCAAGTAAAGTAACACGGTCAAATATAGTGTACAGTCTAAGGATTTTAAAAAAATGTATGCTACACCAGTGGCTACACAAAATGCTAATAATTACGATGAATAAATAAAACATGTACCCACTAAACAACGTAACAAGTCATCCGTAGTAATGAAAAATCGTTTTTGCGAGAGAAACATTAATAAAATAACTTGTAAAATATTATGTAGTAAATGAATTACAAAATTGGTTGTATGGTACCTACATGATTATATATCTGCGGATCGTCAATACAGCTCGGAAGCTTATTTCCAATTAGTTTAATATATATTTCATTTCTGACGAAATAGGATTGGGCAACAGCTAGGCTTGACATATCTTAACCCTCTCCTATTTCCAAAGAGTACATGTACCTTATCTATACATCGTGTCATAGTTCTATCATTCTTCTTTTTCTTCCGTGTACTGAGCTGGGCACTTGATAGGCGTAATTGGCTCAAATTTATATGCATGGTGTTGGTGTACAGAGTCAAAAATCTAAAATAGTCCAAAACTGATTTAAAACTATATACATGTACATGTCTACTCCTGTAATCGGGTCTTGAAGTTGTCTTGAACTTGGCGCCGAGACTGTCGAAGCTGGGAGGAGGTTCCATTCTGGGACGATCCTCACAAAGAATGTGCTGGAGAGGGTCTGGTCATGGACCTTTTCCTGGTAAAGGCGGTGTTGGCCACGTGTCCTTACATCACTCTTGTGGAAGTATGTGTCTGTTGTGATGTCTACAAACCCATTCTGTATTTGTACATCATGCACAGTCTGCTTTGTCTACGGCGACTCTCAAGGGACTCCCATTTCAGGTCTTTCAGGATATTGGAGACACATCCTGGGGTCGTTAAGGTATAGTCGTTGTGGAGAAAACGGGGCGCTCGGTGTTGAACTTGTTCAAGCTTCTTGATGTGGATGTGGATTATCTTCTATCAGTCAAATTCTTTTGCTAGGTAACAAATACAAGAGTTGCCAATCATACCTTTAGGGAGTGTGTAATTAGAAATATCATACACAGTGATCTACCCTTACATACATGTACCATAAGATATATCTAGAAGAAGTTTACAAGATACAAGAAGTTGTATTTAAAGTCGGTTATGACAAACAAGATAACATTAGCTCGCAGAGCTAATTTCCGACAAACATTATGTAAAAACAACATATGTGTAAAACGGCTAAGGAATAAAAGACATATTAAATATTATCAAGCAATTAGTTACATTATACCAAAGTTCTCCCGCTTTTTTTTATTATACGATGTTATGATCAAAGGGACATACTCTAAGATGAAAAATAGCTAAATAAGCGCAGCAAAAGATAAACGTTGCATGGAGCATGTTGTTCAGGGAAGAACATTTTTTGCATTAGCTTCCTTGACGTTAATCTGGTTGTGAGGAGAAACGTTTGATGAAGTTATATTGTCGTCTGCTTCAGGTGTTGTGTCTGGTGGATGTCTTTGGAACCTTTCGTTGAACACATTGTCATTCATTGCTTTATCTTTACCCACGTACCTGAATATACAAAATATAACAACATAGGAGCGGCTGTAACATCACAAGGGGTCCTTATAATCAGGTTGAGTGGTTATTATTACGTCCTTCAAGTATGCTGACCTACACTGGAGGATACCAATCTGCCCCCTATTTATACAATGTAAAAACATTCTAAGCTGCCTTAGACATGCATACAGCCAATAGATACATGCTACATTAATGTGTTTGTTTATTACAGCAGCATTGGCTGCTTTAGACGAGTGGCGGCTTTCTTCGGGGTGACCGCTAACATATAATTCACTGTTCAAAGGGAAGATACTGGTCCATGTGGTCAATACAATGATAAAAATGGTGTAAGATTATTGTACGCATATTAATCACGCACTAACTAGTCTAACTACAAACAAGTACTTGTTTGTAAAATTGATAAAATGTTCCAACGGCATGCATATTGGTCCAAACAGTAATTTGTTATTGTGTACACATACAGTTTATACCAACAGTAAATTGCATTTTAAGCGAATTTTTAATGGACTGTGTTTGGGATACCAAAGCATCATGCTCGTATTATTTCGGAAATTAAAACCGATTTAATCGGCATTACAAGTGTTGCTTTATCACCAATATGTATATTTTCTAATGGATATGGGTTTGTTTTGGTTCCAAATGTAACCAATTGATAACAGTTTAATAAAAAGAACACATAAAAACATATGTTAGCTGACAGTTATGGCCCAAAACGTTACTTGATTAAAACCTGTCTGGTCAAAACGTTGCCAACCATTAAGTCAGAACTTATACGTACACTAACTCCGAATTCATAGCCAGAATAAATCTCTTCCTCTTAGAAAGAACGACTAATAGTCCCCTTTTCATTAGACACACGCTTCCAAAGGCGCTTTAAATAGGTTGCAGTTACAAAGACGCAGGTGCATCCTCTGCCAATGGAAATACAGCATGATCTGGCCAGACTGAGAGAAAGCCCCACGGAAGTGAGAACAGGCATGTCCGGTGCTGCCGGAGTGCATCTAGCTCTTATTTAGAATAGACAGCCTAATTCTTTAATGCTCTCGGTGCATAGTGTATCACCGATTTAGTTGATGTTGTTTGTAACTAAATATATATGATGTTATGTAAGGGATGCTTTGACACTATTTGCCCAAACATTTGCCCAAAAATTGGGTACGTCTTGACACCAAGATTCTTTTTCTATTTGGCTAAAGGCATTTCTTTAGCAGCTGAACTGGGATTCTGTTACCTAAACAATTGTTTCCTGGAACATGTGTAAAATAATGTAGATGTAGATCGAAAACGAGTATTGAGCCGCAACTGCACTTTTAGTTAGAAGTTCTTTATACTGTATACCTAAAGGTTACGGCTCGGAATTCAGATTCTATCAGAATGAAGGATATTACTTCGGATCTTTTTCACTGCAGGACAACTACCTTCCGGATAAGTATAAATACACTCAAGGACTTTAAAAAACGCCTCACCTGATTCAAAGACCAATATCACTTAAAGTAATTATGTTATTGCAAAATCATTTTGCATGTGTATTAATTGACCCTTCCTACGTGTAAATCAGTTTAGTTTGTAATAAAATGTTGTCTCGTTGTTTTCTTGCGATCCTGCAAGCGCACTCACCCTAGGCAAAAGTGTGTGATTTTCAATACTGACTATAAGCGCAATTAATCCTGATATGCGGGATGACATTCGTCTACGAAGTCCTTTTACAAACCTCCTGTCACTAATAAGATGTTCACAATAATATCTACGTATGTTCAAATACAAAAAATACCTGTCAAATTTTAAAATGAGCATGAACAAAGTCAATAACATTAGAACGTCCATACATTTAGACAGGCATTCAAAATCACCAATTTTTATTACTAATATTGGCAATTTCAAAATCTAATCTTATCCATTTGAACATGTTGAATTTGAACAGTTGAAATGAGGTAGGTTGGTGGGTGCATTGAAATAAAAAAAGTATTATAAAAACTTGCAGATGCTTTAATACAAGGGAAGAAAGCATGCTTTCGACGCATTTGTGTGCATACACTGTCTAACAAATATGAGCACAATAAGAGTAATGTCACGCATAGTCTGTATTGAAAATCTAGGGTGAGTGTGCTTGCAGTATTCCCAGATAATAACGAGATAACATTTTATTACAAACTAAATTGAATTATGCGTAGGATAGATTATTTAATAAACACGTTTAATGATTTTTTCAATAAAATAAACAATTTAAGCGATATTGGACTTTGAATCAGGTGAGGCGTTTTTAAAGTCCTCAAGTGTATATTTTCGAACGCCATGGAAATATTTAGGGTCGGGGCAAGTTTTATGTTAGTTGAGTATAGCGGAAACAAACATTATCTAAATACGCATTTCCCCCGTTTTAACAGCTTGAACTTTCTAGGAAGCACTCACTTACCTTTTATAAATGTAAACTGCTGCAGCAATTAATATAATGAGGATGAGAACTCCTATAACACATCCAATTATAACTGGCGTTATGTCCGTTTGACCATCACAATCTATACACGGTTTGTTACACGATCCGTGACATGTGCAGTTCTGTCCGGTCCATGGAGAGGTACAGTTACAGCTGTATGAGCCAGGTTCATTGACACATGTGCCATTATTTTTACAAAGTTTTAGACCAGCATACGCTTTACACTCGTCAAAGTCAAGATTGCAAGAAGCTTTGGCTGAATTGTGTCCCCATCCACGGTCACAGTAACACCTAGACGTGTAAAATACATGTATACAGGGTGATCCATTAATTCCGCACATTAGAAAATGCCTATAACTTCACTATTACTTTACTTTCACATACAAATTTGGTATTGTTGGAAAGGTAAAAAATAAAAAATGTATGCTAAAATGAAAAAAAACTTGGCATTGTGCCGTCAAAGTGACTTGATGACGTCATACATTTGAGTTTTTCCAACCTTGAGTCATAAAACTTTATTATGAATTGGGAAAATGTGCGATTTTAGTGAAAAGAAAACTTGAAAAGTGTGTCCAAATACACATGTGCCTTCGAGAAGGAATATTGTTGGATATGTCCAATGAAATGAAACATTCGATTCGTCGGAAAAAGAGACTGGTTACCTAGCTGCATCCAACAGCGTCATGTACAGACTTTAAAATGACGTTTGAAACTCGTTTCAGAGAACCTGGCTGATCATATTGAACGTCTGCTTTAGATAAGGATTATGTTGGTAAATATCCGTTTTAGATCAGAACACAACTTCCACATTTACTCGGCAATTACATGTTTTCTTTAATATGATAGCTTTAAAGATGTTGAAGTTATAAGCATATAGACTAATGTGCGGACTTAATGGATCACCCTGTACGTAAGTCTATTATCAATTTATTGTTTTAAATATTTAATTGTTGTTTAAAAACGCCGGTACAGGTAAGGGATTTAACATATTTTTATACGATTATGAATTCGATTTGAACTAATTTCAAATCCTTTAATTGGTTTAATATTGTCATATGCGATATATTTTCTTTTCAGATTACTACCTGCGTGAACACGTAAATGTTCTCATAGTGCCAACAACAGTTTCTGTCAACAATCAACAGTGTACCTTCCTTATACAGACTTAGATCTTAACGAATTCAACAAACACACCGGACCGGTCCCATTACAAAACTCCACGAAATAATACCCACACAAATGAAAGGTGAGTGTTCATTTATAATAATTACAATATCTCGAAATATACTCACTGATAATATGTTTTATTATTTCTAACATTGCCATGTCCACATATGGTATTATTACACGTGCTACCGATGTATCCCGGCATACATGCTGGACTTGATGTGATGTTTGTTTCACAATGAGTACCAGTCCAATCCGGAAGACAATTGCAACTAGAATAAATTATACAAGTTTAAAAATATTTTATTACCCAATAATATATACTATGAATGAAGGGATCGAGCCACAAGTTCCAAAACTTAGTTACGACTCTGCCCATATACCATTATCCGGTATACTACAACACGCCTATTTGACGCAAACACCATCTCTAAAATGTGATGTTAGAAAAGCAAAATACCTTTTTGTTTGACTTATTTGAGTTCCGATAATGTCAACAGGCCTATTATAGGTTCATCAAATTTAATACTATTTACAGCTCTATTTACTCTGCTACTCATAAAAATTCGAAACTCTTTTTGTATCTTACAAATGCAATTTACCATGCCAATTTGTGTCGGGAATAAAATGACTACATATGGCATTTTGAATATTTTTATTTCAATTCGTACTCAGGTTTGTCCAATTTTCTGCGCCTTAGCGTCAGTTTGGAAATTTCCCCAGTGCACTTTCTTAACGTCATATTCAGAGGTTGCGTTGGCGTCAAATTGGCATGATAGGGGCATAACTTCAAAAACAAAGTAACATAAAACAACATGCGTTGCCTAAATAAGTAAAGTGTTACGTGTTTATTTAATGATAACTAGTATTCATTTATAAAAATATAAGAATATACCTGTATTGTCCTGATACAGACTGACACACTCCTCTACTATTGCATGCTGGATCTTTTTCTTTGGTACAGTCTGTGAGGATTGACCAGCTAACTGGATACAAACTCTGAAAGTATTGAACAAGTTTTAGCTCGATATCACCAACCAGAAGAAGGCTTTAGTTATACGCTACTTTAACATTTCTGGTGGTCACGTGGTTAAAGCGTCCGCCTCGAGGACATTGTTGAGGTTTCGTGCTCGATCCCAGTGCGGGATATACCGGAAACGTTCCAAATTGATACTGACATCACTGATATAAATCTCTAATTTGCTGATTAAACTGTTCTTATCATTATAAAAGATGTGAAAATGTTGAATTAAAAATAACTCAGACATAAAGAAAAAAGTAAATTTTGTCTAGAAATTGACAATTAGATGTAACACTCTGTCGACCAATCAGCAGACTTGATTTCCGTCGTCTATTCTGGAAGAACGTTCTAATTTAAAAAAAAATGCGTCTTCACTAAGAAGTAATTTGAAGCCACTGCGCATGCGCAAATAGACCAGGTGCCGGGATTACAACGAATACTTGCACTCAGCACTCAGCACTCAGCACTCAGCACTCAGCACTCAAATATTGAAAATGTGATATAATGAGCTATTCTTTGTCCTAGATTGCAAATTTTGATGAGGAAAATTTATACAATTGTTAAATGAGTGTTGAAAATACTATTTGTCACACTTTTTATGTCATTGTGTACTATTTATGACCTATAAATGTAATTATTGAATCTGAGTGCCACACTCAGCACTCAGACTGAAAAATAAATAAATTTATAGCTTACAAATACACTAAATTTCATTATGAAATAAGCCAACAATAATATTTAGTACCTATTGAACATTATTACAACTTCTTGTTCTCAAAAAGTGTCGCTCTGAACCTCAGAAGACTGAACTTCAATATTTGAGTGCTGAATGCTGAGTGTAAGTATTTGGTTGTAATCCCGGCCCCTTGTCTCTTAGTCAAGCCCGTGCAAGTGAAAGCGTGCGGTTCTAACCATGAAATAAGAACGGTGGTATCAGTAAGCCAACAATTCATAAAACGCACGCTTTATTGAAAGACATCCCTTAATAAATGCTATCGTCCATTTGTCCATTATACACAAACTCGAAACTATACATGGTGGAAGAGGTCTGTCTGGTAGGGCAGAACACCGTGTACAGCAAAGATTGCCATTCATTATGATTCATCATAAACTCGAAATACATTGATAAACAGTACAATGTAGCTAAATACACTAGTAAGCTGATTGGTTACGTACCGTTAAAATGATCAAAGTTATATATCCAAACCCGTGCCACAAAATGCCTGGGAGAGCTAACATTTTGTTTTTATTTTAATGAATTTAGAGATCGTACATGTAACATTTAGATTCACTTTTAGCAAATACTGACCGAGACATGGTCGACATACTCTATATATATTTACAGTCAAGTTTGATAAGAACATGCCAAAATAAATCCAGCTCAAAACTCATGTAGTTATGAGTCAAGCGCAACAAATGTATCGGCGACAATCTGTTAAATCAATGTTAGATATTTCTTATTTCAAGTTTCGTGTTTATCTGCATTTGAAGAACTGGGATTGCATACTCTTTGTATTCAACAAGGAAGTACTTCTAAAAAATTCTAATCTCTATATAGTATATATAGTATATATATACAGTCAAACTTGTCTTAGGGTGGCATTCAAATGACGCACCATACATCACATTTTAGTGCCAGAATGAATTGAAAGATCGCTGGCTTCAAGTTAGACGGTCATAAGTACTATTTACGAACTTATAAGACTCATGCATATTTTTTCAAGACGCTTCTTATGAGCCTATTGTCATGAAAATCGGAAGTTACCATGTTTACCGAACTGAAGTTTAAAAAGCTTGTTTTAGTAAAGAGTAGTTTTCAGACCATTTTTCTTGTTTTCTCAAAATATTGATTTTGTACTTACGACTTTCTAATTCTAAGCCAGCGAAATGGTGCCCTTTTTGAAATAAAAATAATCTAGACAATTTTGTTACAAAACCATCATAAGACAGTGCGAGCTCACGTTATTTGCCATTTGAATCCAGCCGCGATTTTTTCAAATAAACAATAATATATAAACTCCTGCCCTTTAAAAACAGGCTGATAATTAATTCATAATGGGTCATTGCAGGTTGTAGTTTACTACAGGGGTATACAGTATAAACATAACTTATTATGATGCTTTAAAACTGCCCACTCCCTTAAGCCTCAACATCTGTTTAGCAAAATTATCATTTTGACCCAAAAGTAACCATTTACTTATTAGCAAAACGAGAGATGTTTGTAAAACACGTATGCCCTCATGGCAGCCCAATAGTCAAAAATGGTAAATGTCACAGTGACCTTGACCTTTGACCTAAAAATCAATAGGGTCATGCACTGTTGATGACCAACATCCAAAGCGTTCTCGAGTAATTGAACGGAAACCATTTGGTCTACCGACCAACCGACCGATCCTTTTCATCCAGAAGTTACAATTTACAATTAATTCAACCTCTCCATAACAGCAACCTCTGTACAACAACCCAACTTCGTGTTTTACAACGGGTGTTGCTTAAGTGAGGTTGCACTATAGTTTCAAAGACGAACATGCACCCTTGTTTAACCATACTGCAATTGTTCACACTTGCTTATTAATTTTATAAGATACCTGTAAATATGACAATCCTTATGGTACGTGTAAGTAGAATCTAGTACTTGTAAGTAACAATATACGGATTTTTAAATAGATTAAAATTGATAAATTTAACCGCTTATCGTTAACATATGAGAGGTTTTGCATTAGTTTATATTAAACGCGCATTAGTCTGCATTACGTATACAACATGTTTTATATCTTTACATATTAACGTACTAGTATTTGTGTGTTAAGCTTGATTTAGACATCAAATAAATTTGGACTACTTTTTAACTCGACTTTTCGAAGAACAAAAGTCTAGCTATTGTCGTGACGGGATCGTGTGCGTTGGTTAAGTTTATTGTCAGAGTCATTTTCTCAAAGACTATCAAATGTATCCACTTTAAACTCGACATAGTTATTGGCTATCTCACAATGGGAGTCTATACTGACAAGGCTGGTAACCATGTGACCTATATCTATAGAATTATACGCCCTTGTTTCTAAATTTTACACATACTGAACTTTCTCTAACACTATCAAAGCTTTCATCTTAAGGTAGAACCAGTGGATTAAAAAGTGTCTATATACAAATTTGGTATCATTGTAAAATTGAATTTATTTCCAATCTTAAACTGAACGTTAAACTTCTGTTTTAGATAATGACGTTGCTATGACGTAATTAATTTGCTATAGCGGTATGTAACGTACATTTTTACGTTACGGCGAGACAAGCCTTACTCGTAGTAAAACGACTGTGGAGGTCGTAATAATTACATCAGCGATGTCAAACATGCATAATTATTACACATTAATTTCAAAACGCGCTAACGAGAACCTTAAAATGACGTCGTTGACGTTTTCAGTCTTGCCAAAATTGCGCATGTTACTGGTATTTATAAGATATCTGCCCGTCAAAAAATGAAACTTTTTTTATATGTTTAACTTAATTTATAACCTAACAAGACTATCAAATGTATCCACTTGAAACTCGACGTAGTTATTCACCATCACAACAAGGAGAGTCCGTACTGACAAGGTAACCCTGTGACCTATATTTAGGAGTTATCTGCCCTTGATACTCTTAGAATTTTCACTCACAGATGAGAAAGGGTACTATTAAGTACGAGAAAGTCGACCGTCCAACAATCGTAGGCGGCGCTCTTGTTTAATGCTAATATTCATGATGTACTTGTATACTTTGATATGATAATATATACTTTAAGAATCATCTTCATCAAATAGCCGCGGATGATGTATACTTTGACTAGGTGTCATTGTGTAAGACTGGTACAAGAAATAGTTTCCGAGATTAGCGCTGACGTCTGCGATATGACAAATACATCTCCATGTCAAGGACAACCAATGCTTAATATCTCAAAGCAAGACTAACCAGAGATTATAGAATAACATGTTATCTATAGTCTCTGGACTAACACACATGCTCCACTTTACTCAGCAATCGTGAAAGCTCGGCCATTCCGTTTGTCTCCGGCAAATAACCTCGTGTCTAACTGTAGTAATACACCAAAGCCAACAGGCCGCGAGTTTAAAGTCGCTACCTACGCGTAAAAGTAACAAATTATGTATCCGTCAATAAGATGGTTATTTTATCTTTCCCGAACAGTTTTCTTATTTTTATGATCATACGAAGACATATCATAAAAGAAATAACCCATATCTTTAAATATTATACATAATTTATATTTCCCAAGCACGTGTCGAAAACATCAACAAACATGACCCATATTTAAGCGGGTTTGTTTACAAAATATACTACTTGACTTTCGGATCATTTCGAGTTAACTTATCGCCTGGCACACATGTGATTAATCGTTCCGTGGAATTTTGTAGCGCGTATTTACTGGTATAATATATCTATATAGAATAAGATCTATATATTTGTGTGAACATGTATTGACATAATGTGTACTGAAGACTGGGGGCTGCCATTTTCTAATCATGTGACTGAAAATAGTTTCAATATGGCGCCTTGTTATGTCAGAGGTCTATTGCAATGCATAAAGGCCGAGGTGATCAGAATGTTTACTCAGGTGTATGAATCTTTACGTCAGAGGACCAAAATCCAGTGTGATGTGACAACCAGTGGTGCAAAGTGTAACAGCTGCCTTGCTACTCAATGATATATGGGGATAAAAATACAGTCGGTTAATCCAGACCAATGTCTGAAAAAAAGCATTAACTTGGTACTGCTTTAGATAAAGTAATTTTATTATTACGCTTTATAATAAGAACATTATGTTATTTCAAATCCATTTTTACCAGTTATATGAAATGCTTACAACCGGGTTATGTCGTTGTAAGCCAATGACTGCTTTCTCCATGATAATTCGGGAAGAACTGGCACACGACGGTTTGCATACGAAACCTACAAATAATTTCGCATTTCTGAAGGGTTCAGTGTAGCCCCTTGGACCAAAGAAATCATGGCGATAAACACTGTCACTTGAAGTAACCGAACAGATCGGAAGTAACAGCACTGATAACAGAGCTATTCAGCTTCAAAAATATGGACTTCTACTACGCGGACTTCTACTACGCGGACTTCTACTACGCGGACTTCATTATTGTTTAACGAATCAATGAGGTAGGTACGTCAATATTACAGTATAGCTAATGCACTTGTATGTATGCTCTAACAATATATTTACGAATATCCTTTAGCACACCTGGCAAAACGCTTTGTAAATATGATTTACCCATACATGTTATACTTGGGATAAAGAAAGATAATACTGTAGTACACAGACAATCCAAAGCCACACAGAAATGGCGGCATCACCTAACCATACACGCTTGAGACACAACGAACCATCCTTGTCCCCAAAAATGGATGATGGGGTGATCAACAAGTACGCGGAAAAATGCTCTTAATATTTTTTTTACTTGACCAATATTGCTTAAACTCGGTCAGATACTAGTAATAGATCGGGGTATTACTATGAACTATATTTAACATTCTCTCTAAAGAAATATTTTGTCGAAGAATCATAGAAACCGAAACGCCACTATGTATACACCGGTCAAACGTTATCATGACGTGATTACATGTGACATATTTTCATACTCAAGCGTGGGCATAACTCATGGTGCAAGACGCGTACAATGATTGAAAAACTATCCATACAATAAGATACCTTTCATAAACCTGTCAACCGGAAATCAAAAGTTTGCCTTTGCAACTGACATGGAAATTTATAAAATAGTCACGGAAGTGCTATAAAATTGATGACATACTTTGACGCTATTGGCGTCTGGTGGCCCATTCACATCTCGGCGTTCAACCTCCAATGTCTGTGTACGAGAGTTTATGCAAAACACACAAAATTTGGTGAGATTATATTTATGAATCATTTCGCAACATTACCAATTATAATTTGTGATATTTCATTCACAACACAACTTTTCGTCGCCGATTTCTTCAGCACACCCATATTCAGTCAACGACTTCTCGAAGAAACGAGCTCCAACGGAATTGCGGCGTCAAAATGTTCTTTTAAAAGTATGGGTATATGATGTATATGAATAAAACCCATCATTTAGCTAATCATACGAATAGTACGTCCTCGTTTGCTACGTGCAACGTCGGAAAATAAGAACATTTGGGCCCCATCACGTCGGGTGACGTTGTCATAGGAAACCGTGTTCGTTCACACATCGGCTGATAATTACGATCAGTGATGAATCAATTTGAAATAAATGTACTTACCTATCTAGAAAGTAAAATATAGAATTACAATGACAATTGGTATTTTAAGGTGTTTTTTTACTTTCGCATTAGTGCTTTATTTACAAATTCAATGTCTTATTGAAATGAATTCCTAACAACCCTTTAAAACAATGCATTAACAACGGTCCCTTAGTTTTATGTGTGTAAATAATGCCTAAAGTCAGTAATGTGATAATGTTGTTATTATGGTGCTTTTATGAGTTTGTATGTCTCTTATAATTCAATGTTGAATGGTAATGTACATTTGAAATGTTTTATAATGTGTAAAGTTGTATGCATGTACATGTAGATCGACATAAATAAGAAAACCGGGCTTAGTGACATTATATAGGAATTGTGTAATAATAAATTATATAAAAAAGGCTCTGAAATAAAAAAAGGACTGTTCGTTGATTTAAAACTGTAAGTACTTGGGTGGAATAGTACTATCCCTTAGATTTATTTTTTCTAATGAATTATGTTAAAGTCCCATTATGCCTTAAATGTTTATTATCAAAAAACAATAACTTGGCAACCTATCTGCAGAATAATGCATTTTGAGCACTTTAGTTGAGTCACAAGGGTGGAAAAAATCCTAAGATGAAAGAAAACGAAATAAAGCCTCCAGTTGGTATGTAAACAAAATAACGATATGTAAATAATAAATGCATAATTTTAAGTCTAAGGGGAGCAACTCTTGCAAAATTAGTATTTTGTCATCCATACAATTTACTAAATGTGACTATTTCGACAGACATAGCGGACATTATGTCGTCAATTATAGATCATTTGTGAAAAACATCGTAATTCTTTGTATTTAGTCTATTTACTGGGTGATCTGGAAAAACAATTTGGGAGATAATGTGACTTTAAAATTACTTCTGTTGTTGCTATGGTGACCCAATTCTGAAAAGTACCAATGTTGAGAAAAACGAGGGATATTGGTTAGAATCAGTAGCAACTTTCCCCTTGAAGTAAGAATTCATGTTTTTAAAATATTGTATTAAACTTAGAACATAATTCAAATTGTCATACAATTTTGAAACGTTTGCGTCAATAATTTATGAAATACTGAATTTCTGAAGTTTTAGTTAACGTAACTTCAAGTACGTTTGAATGACGTTTGCGACGTCACTCAAAAATTAGACGGGAGTGGATGGTTCTAAGGGGTCTGTAACTTTGTAAGTGGGTTATATTATTTTCTCAAATTTTCAGAAACTGTTCATATGTCTTGTCTTTCTAACGCCATATTATCATGATTTTCATAATTTTGTCACTTAGCCCGGTTTTCCCAGAGAACGGCTATATATTAAAGACATTACAAAGCTTTTCCGAGTATTTGTTGATCACTCCTCGTACTCGCCCCGCAATGAAAGGCACAAAGTGGACCTTGAATGCCGTGCATAGTTAATTATAAGGGGGGATAATTACGAATGATAACTGCACTGAAGATATGTGAATTCAGGTAAGGTTAACTGGGACCGGGACCAAACTTTCCACCCTCTCACTGGAACCAGGAACCAACATTTGTCGGAATACTGTATTATTCTTTAATGATGGTTACCATTACACTACTGTACGGTGGCAATATAATACAACACCATAGATAATATCATTTTATTGAAACTACAACAAAACACTTATATACATAATAGCAACATACACGCAGAGTGTGACAAGAGTTAATATTTGATAGTCTGCTGTTTGGGTGATTTCTTTTGTCATAATCGTAACGGAAAAATTAAATGATGAAAACCTAAAACCAAAGTGCGCTCCGATTGCAATTTGGTAACGCTCAATTAAATAATCTTGCTCATTAATAAGGTCGCCAAATTACCCCCGTTAGCCTGATATATCATAAATATGAAACATATAGAAACTTCCATATACAAAACGTTAATTCAGTTCGTTTCCAATGCGGTTTAAATTACGCGCGAAAACAGTGGAAATTAGGGCACTACATTGTGTTTTTCATGTGGGAGTGCGCATATCTTGCATTATCTGCTAACGTTACGTATGTTATGATGTGTTGGCTGTGACCGGGGTCTATTTTCTGTGCTCGGTTGCAGTTTCTGTTGAGTGCTGCCTTCCCTGTTCGATGTTTCATTATTTTCATATATATTTTTATATAACTGTACTTGGAGTACATTTAAAAAGTCAACAGAAAACAATATTTCGAAATTTTAAAAGATAATCGGACAGGGAAGGCAGCACTCAACTTAAACAGCCGAGCACAGAAAACAAACACGAAAGCACCACATACCACAAGTACACGGCACAATGCCCAATACTACAAATAGACGACTTTATAACAAAAAGACACAGACAATACTGGATTAAATTCTCTTCATCATAATGTGCATTACTTGTATCAAAAACTACATGAAATAAAAAATTTAATCGATACAATTCCAGATATATACAAGGTAATGCGATAGAACGCGTGCATCTACAGTTCTGTAAACACATTTTAGGGATTAAGCGTACGACGCAAAATGATTTTGTGTACGGTGAACTAGGGCGTCTAAATTATCAATGGATTAGGTATTTTCAAATAATAGAAATACTGGGTAAAATTACTTTATACAGATAACAATAAATATAATAAGAAAACATATACTATGTTAAAATCTGACAGTGACATATATCCAAATAGAAAGAATTGGTGTACTCTTTTAAAAACTTACTTAGTACGTTAGGCTTTTATGACGTGTGGTTATTTCAAGATGTAGGCCAACCTAAGTTATTTCTATTTTCTGCGAAAGAACGACTAAGAGATCAATTTATACAAGGATGGAATGGGAGAATTCAAGAATCAAGTCGCTCATCATTATATAGACATTTAGCATCATTTAAATTTCAACCATATTTAAACATATGTACTATTGCAAAATTTCGCTCAAATCTGACTCGATTACGAGTAGCCTCGCATAGATTATATATTGAAAGTGGTAGATGGACAAGACCTAATCCTACACCTATATCTGATAGAAAATGTTTAATTTGTGATACATTAGAAGATGAATACCATTTTGTGCTTGAGTGCAGTTTATACAGTGATATTAGAAAACAATACATCTCCTACTATTATAGACATAGACCAAATGTACAGAAATTTATAGAACTCTTATCGAATGAAACAGAACAGATAGCCAGAAAATTAAGTATTTATATATATAAAGCATTTTTAATTCGCAATAATACTAACTACAGATAAGGTATCTTTTCAAATTTGTATAATGATGTTATGAGCCTAAATTTGTACAGATTGTGTTGTAACATGTGTATTTGTACGTATGTACATGTTGTATGTGTGCGCATGGGTGTGTGTGTGTGTGTGTGAGTGTGTGTGAGTTGTATTGCGTGTGCTTTGCGTGTGTGTGGTGCGTTTGTTGTGTGTCATGTGTGTACGTGTGTGTACACTTTAATATTTGCATTGTATATATGTTATGTATGTCCACATGGGTCTGTAACCTTCTGGAAATTCAAATAAAGTATCTATATCTAATATTAGGACTAGGAGAAACATTTCTAAATGCAAACTACTCAAACTCCGAAATTGAACTCAATAATTACCAAATATTTCGTCGTAAAAGAGGATCCAGTGGAAGAGGCATTGTCTTATATGTGAAATATACCATCATCTGTGAACTAAGAACTGATCTTGAATCTAGTGACACTGAGGCTATCTGGCTTGAAATATGGCCAGAGAATCAGAAACCATTCAAAGTTGGATATCTCTATAGACCATCATCCGCTCTTACAGCATGGATAGATAATTTAGAAAATATTTTGGAAAAGCATTTATATTGTAAACAAGGAAACAATACTTTTTGGCGATTTTAATTTTAACTTCATTGATAACTCTTCAACAAATGCTAAATAGAACAAACTGACAAACTCACTTAACTTATCACATATTGTTACAAAACCCACAAGAGTTACACCATCAACATCACTATCACTATCATTGACCATGCATGCACCAACCGTCCACACAATATAACATATACTGAAGTCTCGGTGCTATCCTTTCGTGATCACTACCCTATATGTTTCACCAGGAAAACAACGATGACGTTTAAGAAAGGTCCAATGCATTTATCTATAAAATACAGATACTTGAAGTCATTGGATGCTGACAAATTCCTAACTGACTTATCAAACCAACCATGGTCACCTATTGACATCTATGATGACACAGACGATGCCCTTGACACACTTTATAAATTATTCTTACAAGTTCTGGATGCGTATGCACCCTACAAACAAAAGCGAGTGAAGCGTATAATTCAAATGATTGGTTTAAGGACGAAATAGCAAATGCAATCCACAATAGAAACCATGCTAAAAATACAACAACAACACAGATTCTCTTAAACATTCGAAAAACAAAGTCAAAGAGCTAAAAGAGACTTCTTTATTCAAGAAATCAACTCAAACAGTAAAAATCCTAAAACAATGTGGGAAAATCTGAAAATCACCAAACAAACTATATAAATTATGAAAATGGGACTTCCATATCTGACCCAAAGTCAACAGCGGAAACAATTGATACGTTCTTCTTTAACATTTTAAAAAATACAGAGATGGTGTCAACACTGAGTATTGAATCTAAACTTTCTCTACAAAAAACATACATCGAAAATTGCACACAACATACATGTAGCTAACTTTGAAATCCCTTTAATAGATGAAAACACAGTTAAAAAGAAATTGGACTCTCTAGATGTTACAACTGGTTTATATAATAGCTTTCACACAGGTCACAGAAAGTATGTTTTTCTGGATATCTGTCAAATGCAGCTGATATTCTATCTGGGGTATCCCAAGGTTCGGTCCTTGGACCACTTCTCTTTCGCATTAACATGAATGATCTTACAATAACTGACATGTTTGCTGATGACACAACACTCACTGCCTCAGGCGATAGAGTAGAAGAGGTATTCACTTATCTACAAACAGACATTGACAATGTAAACACTTGGTGCTTCAAAAATTCCATGATGCTCAATGCACAGAAAACAAAGCCATGTACATATATACAAACAACATAAACCTAATAACGTCTACAACTACAAAATAAAGTAATTTCGTATTATGAAAATGAAATATTATTAGGCGTCACTGTTGACAACAGACTTAAATGGCAATATACTTAAATGGAAATACAAGTTGAACACACTATCAAAAAAGTAATTCAAAACTACATCTTTTCCTCAGAATAAAAAATACCTAAACTTACGTACACGACAAGTATTTTTCAACGCATATGTATATGAGCCAGTCTCCAGGAAAACCTGCTATAATGACATTATGTAATAACTATATGTAACAAGGTTTTGAAAAAGCTCTAAAATAAGAAAAAATGCATATGTATTGATTTTATCTTAGATAATTTACCCGTATAGTGCTGTATCTTAGCTTTGAATTTTCGTATGAATTATGTCGAAGTCACATACTTCGTTGCTATGGCGACCAATTTTGGAAAAATGCTCCGATTGAGAAAAGCAAGGAGTTAGTTGATTAAAACAGTGGTAGCCATTCTCTAAATCCGAACAATTTCGAATATGATACAGATTTTAAAAATTAAAACATAATTCTAACACGTGATACTATTGATAACAGTTTATGCCAAGAATTCATTAACATATTTAATTATGAAGTATTTGTTACAGTTACGTCAAATAACGTTCGAATGACGTTTGTGACGTCACACAAAAATCTCTGAATAGTGACTCTATAAAAACAGCTGTAACTTCCTTAAAACTCGAGATATCAACAAAATTTCTTGTACGTTTTACTTCAATATGAATATTCTTTATAAGTATTGAAAATCTCAAAATCAATATTTTTGTCAAAAAAGCAGGTTTCTCATATATATATGTATTACCACACATTGATATTGTAGTACAATCTGGGGAAACTGTGACGCTAGCTTGCTTAACAAATGATGTTATTAAAAACGGACAGCAAGGATAATCCTTGATAAAGACTATGACATACCTTCAGATACACTCTTTGAGCAGCTAAACTGGATGAAATTTGATGAAAGAGTCAATTATAAAAAATCACTTATGATATACAAAAGTTTAAATGATAAATAATTTCCAAAATTTATGACCGAAAAATTTCATTTTAAATCACAAAAACATTCACTCTGTTGAAAACTTAGTGCTGTATGTCCCAAATTTCGAATCCTACAGGAAATCACTAACTCGGGAGCAGATCTATGGAACAAAATCCCTTAAAACATCTGAAACACTTTCAAAATATCCTATATAAAATGGACTAAACATTAAGTTCTCGAATATCCTAAATCTCTGACTGAAAAGCAATTACCTCTTTTACATATTTGTATTGGTGTATTGATACTGTCTCAAGAAATTCTTATTAAATAAAATACAAAAATGTAGTATACCTGTATAATGCTCTTCGGATTACAAGTAATCTTTACTCGTTTAAATATTAATTTTAATGTTGCTTGTATGCAAACTTTTTGTTATGATGAATTACTTGAATGTTTATTTCCATTCATTCTATGTGGATTTTTACAAATTTTAATATGTTTAATGCACTTATTCATGACCTTGTAATCGTTATATGTGTATATTATGTTGTTACCATATGTTTATAATATAATTTATTTTTGTATGTAAATGTATATATGTTGAGGCCCACATGGACGCTTGGGCAACCACATGTGTAGCCTCGTTAAAATAAGTCTTTACGTACGTGGGGCGTTCAAAAATAAACAGGACTATTGGCAGAAAACGTGCATGGTTAAACGAAATAAATCAAATTATATACCATCATAAATCGGAATCCTTTTTCTACATACTGTAAAATTATCAGCGAAAACAAATACATGGACCGTGAGTTACAGGTGACTAAACAAGGTCACTAACGCTGACCCGGTGCACTAAAGGACATCGTGCTTATTAACACGACGTTAGTGCTTCGCATAGGGCTACGAAATACGACGTTTATAGTGATATAGGGTTACGAATACATTCCTGTACCACAATGTGTCTCACAAGTAAAGCGTTGGTGAGAATCGCATGTATGTTTCCAGATTTTACATCGAATATCCAAGCGAAAACCTTACCATGAAAGTTGGTATTTTGAAGATGTCTCGGTAACTGACGTCACAGACTTCTTATGAATTCCTGTTACTTCCCTGTCTTACAAAGCTTAACAGTTATCATTAAATCATTTGTGCCATTCTAAAACTGATAAACGACTCGCAATACTGTTTCCAAAATGTAGTTACGATAGTTTCATACGATTCAGAGGACTTAATCATCTTGCTATTGACAGAACTTGGTGTTTGTCCGTTTTTCCTTACGTTCTGGTTACGTCACTTTAGCGTCACGTAATTGTAACTCTTGGAGTTCAACTTTTGTTTATTTTCAAATGTCGTCATTTTTGCAGACACCGTCCAACATGTAACATTTTGGCGAAGTTTGAAAACCAACAATATGATTGTAATAAAGGTGCTCCCCATTACCTTGTCGCCTTTTATGGTAATTGCGTGGGCTGCGCCGGGTGCGTGTTACCATGGTTTCAAAATGGAATATGATGAGAGGACGTGATAGTGTAACTCGATAAATCAGACATTGAATTTTAGCAATTGGATTCCGATTCCATGTAATGTAATAATATTTGTATAATATTGAAAACTGTTACCCCAGTCCTGTTTATTTTTAACGTCCCACGTACTTTCATTAAACTTCAACATAGATCGTCGCACCGGCATGATGTTGAATCTTTGGCGCTTCGTCATAAGTATTTATTGGTGCTGGGCGTACTTCAAAATATCAATTTTATAAACAAACAAGCACAACTATTACCCTTTTGCAACTGATCTCCCCCACCTTATCAACAGCAACTTTTAAAGCCGGTGTTGTTATTTGCGTCAACATGTATTACATAAGTAAAAAAGATATGACTTTTGCAAAATATAAATTTGTAAAATAGTATTCATACATGCTTTTTAGATACGACAATGTGAACAATAAGTGATTGATAAAATGTACTCCAAACAACAATATAATTATACCTTACCTAGTACAATATGGCTACACAATGGCTACTAATAAGAACATTTGGACATATAATACAATGCTTGACGATACAAACAATTTGGACGACTATACATTATAGGTTTATGTTAAATACAACATGTATTTGCTATTTTCTATTAATCTGAGTTAGATTTGTTTATAATGACACGTAATGAGACGACGAATAATAACTCCCAGCTCGTAGATATTCTCTTTCTTCTCTTCAAGTGGGGCTCCACGTTTGGGTAGTTGTCTTATCTGTAGGTCACCGGTCACCTGAAACAAAACGATAATATAAAGTCGGACAGAGAAGGCAGCACTCAACTTAACCAGCCGAGCACAGAAAACATAATACATAGTAGGCACAATGCCCAACACATAACCGAACGAGAAAATGAACTGCCAAAGTCCCAACTGTCAAAAAGCTGATTGAACTAGTTTCAGCAATCAAAAAGCTGAATGCATTAGCTGATTGAGCTAGTTTCAACCAATCATAAGACATACTAGTAGATTCTAGATTCTACCATGAAAACCATCTCTAGTACAGTTACAAATATGTGCATTTGAACATGTATGACTTAACAATTACGTATACAAGGTTATCAATCGAACGGGAAAGGCAAGACTCAACAGAAACACCATGGCAGGAAAGGTACAAAAAAGACCAGTACAGTATACACATTGCTAGCTCTACATGATTCAAGTGGTTCCGGTCAAAATGACAAAGAATAAGATTTGGTGACTAATTAGGTTTGATAAATTTTAGTGAAAATGGAATCATTGAAATAGTTCGATTGTCCTGAGGCAGTAATTGTACACATGTCCATCCCCTCTTTATAACGTCTGCTAAGCGGATTTAGACGAACAAAATTAAGTAGAAGAAGTCCATGTCATACGATTTTATCAGATTAAGTGATGTTTGTAAACATGAATGTACTCATGGTAGCCCAATAGTCAGAAATGGGAAATGTCACAATTATCTTAACCTTAGACTTACTGACTTCAAAATCAACAGAGGTATCTCCTGTTGATGACCAACATCCATAGAAAGTTTGAGGATCCTAGGGCAAAGCGGAAACGGAAACCATTTGCTCTACCGACCGACCGATTAATCAACAGATCGACTAATATGTGCAAAGCAATATACCCCCTCACCAAAGATGCGGGCATAATTAGTCAATATATAGGATAATCACCTTTCCGTTTACTAGACGAACAAACACATTACTAGTATTCCAGTCTTTTAGTACCATCGAGTTTTTGTGCAATGTGTTAAGACAGTCCGTCAGTTGTTTAGTAAACTTCAGCACGACACATGGCGCCATCTTTATATCATGTTGTAATACATGTTCCACGGAAACCATTGTATGATTTTCTTTGTAGAGATAATATGACAGTAAGTTAGCATTGCCCAGTCTCGCACTGACTGAAATACAAAACACCACCAGTACATGTATCAGAAAAAGATATCGGACAGGGAAGGAGACTCAACTGAAACAGCCGAGCACACAAAACATAAAAACAACTCGGACCACAATCATAAGATACAATGTCGTGCGACTATATAAAAATAAGAGTGTCAGAAAACTTACAGAAAGTCATATAGTTCAGAGTTTTAATTTCTTTCAAAATGTTTGTTATTTAAAAATTGATCGCCATGTGGAGTTAAGCACATTTACTATTTGCGTCGTCGTATTGTATGTACATATATGTTTTCATATGTTCATGGGCAATATTGCCTTGCAATAAACTCTATTCTATTCTATAAAAATACTATACTGTTTAAATCTTTAAATTAAACAGGTGAAGTGTTTACCTGAGCTTGAATGTCCATGGTGGCCCCCTTTTGCATTGTCTGTGCCTTGTTGTGCCTGAAATCAATGGTTTTATACTTTTTCTTGTTTTGCATAAATACTCTAGCTGTTTGTTGAAGATGTGCGTTCTCTTGGCGTGCAATTAGAAAAATGTATTGTTATAAATGCCATTTGTTATCCGCCATATATAACATTCATAACGTTGTTCGGTGAAACGTGCGGTGCTGGGAAAGTTGGTAATTAAGAAGTTCAACAATGATTTGGACAACCTCAATTCCAAACATTGCCGCGAGGCGGGCGCCGGACATACAACACATTTATAATAGCTATAATGAAAGTTAGACAGATTATACTAGGATAAAATGCGCTTATAGAAACGTAGAATCAGTAACCTAGAAACAAAATGACTGGAACGCGCCAAATATTCAAGATTAGAGTATCCTATTACGGAAACAAAATCAGAAGAATCTACTTCTAAAAGTCAATTGCTATAACCTTAGGTTCATAGTAGGCTTCACTAAAAATCGTCTCATTTTAAGCAAATATTTTGAAATACAGAAACCATCGAACTACACGTATTAATTAATGCTTTTTCACATGACGAATATCATGAATATCATGAATATATTACCCATTTAATGGTCCTTCTGTTGAACTAGATCATGAAAAGTCGATGGTCGTCTTAATTGAATACCAATTCTATTTTATCATAAAAATAAAAACGCTAACGCCTCTCTGATAATACCATAGAGGTTAATGCTAAAATATTTATTGAAAATATCCGATTTACTAAAAAGAAAACATACATACCCTCTTTCCAAGAATCGCAGTCAGTGTGTACAGTACAGGGTTTAGGGTGGAATTTACTGGCAGAACCAGAACAACAACCCAAGCATATACATCTCCAGGAATGACATGGCCGGATATTGCCATCATACCTAACAGTATACAAGTATGTATTAGTAAACAATATAAAGTCATTATAGTGCGCTCACGATAAAGAGAAAGGCGGATTAATCAGATGAGAACGATTTTTCAGTGATGTTTTAGTACAATACTGACCATATCTGTTTATTTAAATAATTTGAAAAACCAATGTTTCAACTGTTGACCAAACCGATTAATGTTTGTAAACATCACATTATCGTGGGCGCACTATAAACTGAGATTCGTCAGATTTGAACGAGCATAGGCACGGAATAATATTATTGTCCGCCCAGGATAATGTGATATTTACAAACATGAATTGGTTTGGTCAACTGTGGCTTAAATAAACAGATAAGGTCAGTAATGTACTCAAAACATCATTGAAAAATCGTGCACATACTTTTAATCCACCTATGTGGAATGTACCAAATTTTCCCGCCTTTCACATTATCCTGGTGGCACTATATTCAGATAATACTAGGACTTACAAACTTCTATTAAAACATGATTTGACCACATTTACAATAACAATAAACAATCAACTACTGCAGTAACACAGGTAAGATATTGAATGTTAGGTTTGATCATTGAGGTAATTATAGTATAATGATACTAGCATACATATAAGAATAACGCTGTTACAAATAGGGTGCTCTCAACGGAAACAACATGCAAGCATACGCACCCATACAACAAACCGGAAACCAACAAAGGAAGTCTGTTGTTACCACCAATAATAAGTTCCTGGCAATGGTGAGCTCTTTACGTCTATTCGCTTTTCTGTTTCCACCTTTTCTGTGTTTAATCTTTGATGCGTTATTGTTGATTTCCATATAAATCGAAAGTTGCCCCAGCGCAATGCCAACGAAGGTGACGAAATTAACGCCAATAAAAATGGCGACAGAATAAAGCCATCCGGGAGGTCGGTCACGTGTAAGAGGCAAAGCAACACAAACACCAGATTTTGTGTAGAACATATTGTGAAAGTATGGTTCAGCAATCAACGGGGTGACAGATATACTTATAGACACTATCCATGCTACTAAGGCAGCAACCAGGGCCTTTCTTGCAGTAAACCGAAGTTGGCTAAACGGATATCTGATGACAATAACACGATCAATGGTGATCAAACATAGAAAGAAAACACTTGCTTCTGAAGAAACAGTGGATAGAACACCAGCTAGTGTACACCAAACACTTGTTCTCCAGTACTCGTCGAAAAATATATATCTGAAGAAAAAAAACGTCGAATATATTATTACAGTAAATTAACAATAAATAAAGGAGATATACTAATATATAGTTAGTGTTAAGTTTACATTTTAGGAAGGGTCAATGTAATAATCTACGATTTAAGAAACATTAAAAAGTACATACACTACATTTAACCGTTTACGCCCATATTTATTGTCTTTACTTTAACTTTTTATCCACATTGTATTGTCTATACTTACTTCTTTCTAAACGCAGCATCAGCGACGGCGATAATTAGAAGATAGACACCCATAAACAAATCGGCAACAGCAAGATTGGAAACAAAAATTCCATATCCAAGTTTTAGTTTTGTTCGATCATACACAAGGCGATATACTATGGCCATTGTGTTACCTAACAGCGCTCCAAACCCCATCAACCATATCAATGTCTGCAATACAGAATTCCTCATCAAATCATTGCACGACGAGAACTCATCTCTTTCAGGAGAACACGCAGCCTCAGGAAGGTAATCCGGTCGAATACAGCAATATTTATATGCTGATGTTCTAAGTGACACCATTTCAGATATTCCATTGAAAAGTCCTTCATTAAATATTGTAATAGTATTTGATTCGAACACTATTTTACTAACTCTCAGACCCTTAAATGCGTCATCACTAACTTCAACTATAGTGTTATGACTTACTTGTAGTGTGTCCAGTTTTAAACCAGAAAAGGTCATTGGTGATATTGTATCTATGTTTAAATCTACGATATCAAGATATGTTAGACTTACAAGCCCGGAGAAAGCAAATTTGTCGTAACTTATCAAGACCTTGTTGTCGTAGAGTTTAAGATGAACCAGTTTGGTGAGTCCATGGAATGTCCGTGGGGGTATTCTCTGTATTTTATTACGGCTTATGTCTAAACTTCTCAAATTTGGCAAACCTGCAAATTGATTAGTGCTTAATTCAGTTATGTTGCAGTTTGATAAGTTCAGTCTGATCATGTATGGGAATTCCCACAGTACGTCCTCTTTGCCAAATTGTCCTATTTCCATATTTCCATTCAAATCAAGGATACGTAACTTTTTACCCATGCGTTCACTGAAATTTGTAGAATTTTCAAAACGAGCTGATGAACAATATGCATTGTAACCAGAGCACGAACAAGTTAATGGACAAACAAAGTCGCAAAACATTTCATCGTCAGACCGAGGGCAGTGTACATATCCATCACATACTTTATCTTGTCCAATACATAACTTGGATGATGAACACTTGTAGTTACCTTGACATGCATTTAATGACGAATCTGCAAAAAAAATGCAAACTTCAAAATAAAAATTGCAATATTTATTAACTGCTTGATGAAATATTACAAGGCAATAAGATACAATGTATGTACAATCCGAGAAACAGTAACTTGAGGAACATATAGTCATTTTATTTAAATAATATTAACAATGCTTCATGATTGAAGTGTAAATGAGCTCCGCTGTGCGATTTCCAACCTCTTCAAAAAATAACACTATTGGGGAAAATCTTTCTAGGATCATGTCACACAATGTGTGTCTTTTAACATATTAAAAATCTAGGTCCATACTTACTAGTGAAAGTTGACTTTTTTGGGGTAAAACCTTACAAAATATATAAGCAAATCATGCATATTTGGAATCTATATAACACTTTATCATTAATGGGTTTATATGATAATAATATGTTTTGATAGGTAGGTTGTTACCTGTAGTTTAAGATATCAAACATCGTTTTTCATGTTGGTGCGCAAAATGCCATAAGTTTTGGGAATCGGTTGAATACAAAGTTATTAATAAGTTTATTTGATAATTAATCACTGTGATAGGTATGTAGTACCTTGTAGTTTATTGCATCAACAATTAATTGCCAGAATATTGCACTAAATTAGAGTCTTTTGGGGCTAAAATATTACAAAATATAAACGAAATGTGTGAATTTTGGGAATCTGTTAATTATTTTGTAATTTTTACCTCATAAAATAAATACCGCACAATATGGAACTTAAATTCAGCATTGTACGAGACATCCATAACACAACATGATCCAACAAAATTGTTTACAGTGTATTTCATTTCCCTTTTTGTAAATGTGGCACTGACAAGGGGACCTGTGCTAATTAAATGACGTCAATAATGTCATTTCAATTGTCATGTCTAGTTTTCATAATGTCATAGCATGTCAATAAGTTTGACCATTTTGAAAAGTTATAACTTTTTGGAAACCTTAAACACTCAACTACAAAATTCTATCAACATTTAAAGAGTAGAAAATTTTTCCTCAGGTTGGAAATCCCACAGCTGAGCTCATTAATGTTCTTGACCATTGATCGATCTCAGTTAACTACTTTGTACATATTGGCTCCAGTAGAGATTTTTACTCAAAGTAGTATTTATAAACCTGGTGTCGGCAGATGTTAGAACAATAATATCACTCTAATACAGCCGACCCATGATTTCAATAGCATTATGCACGATCAAGAAATAAACACGTTTGTATACCTTTGCACAGGGATGGGAATAGCTTGCTTCCCATATATGACACTGTCTCCAATCTGTTCACTGTAATATCAGTCACATGAGTATACTTCTTTACGCGTGTTAACTCATTAGTAGAGTCTATAACAATTCTATAGATATCCAAGTCTCGTTTATACATATTCTGAAATAGGTGTTGTGCAACGGATTTTGATTCTGTTCCATTTTGTACAAATATAATAGCACGAGTTGAAGCGTTTGTAAATCTAACCCGGTCAATGTAATCGGATGCTTGTATATTGTATAGGCAATGATGTTCTATGTGCATTATGTTTTTCATATTGACCTCTACGTCTGTTATATGTAGCACTTTATGATCGAACGGAAGCATGTCCATATTTGTATGCGCAGAATAAGAGACGATACGAACAATCGTCCCGTGATCATTAAACTGAGTAGCTATCTGTTTTAACCGTTCATCATTGATATGGAATTCATCTTCAGCAACTAACAGTATCACTTCTAGATCATTTTTGCCAAACCCTGAAATAGAATCACATTGTAAGGATGTCGATTTAGATAGATGTCGAGTTATTTTTCAACTTTTTAGGACTTATGACAGCTAAATATATGTATTTCAGCCGTTTTACTGTTTGTTAAGTTGTTAAGTTGAGTGCTGCCTTCCCTGCCTGACTTAATATTATCTTTTTTATGGTAATGTGCAAAATGAAAAGCTGTTCATTCATTTTGCATTAACTTTTGAAAATATATTTTTATCAGTTTAATACCCGGTACTTCGATATTCCTGTTTTGCGTTTACAAGCGATGATCTACATACTTCTTGATAACCGTCACACCACAAATAACGCGTTGGGCGATTGTATTTGGGCTGCCGATTGATATGTTAGTTTCTAAACATCGGATTGCGATATGACTGTATACCTAATCTAAAATGATAAAACTACAATTTTGAAGGTATTCCTTACTGTGTTGTTAATATAATTTATCTTTTTGGATGGTAAATGGAAGAAAAAGAAACCATTGAGTGACCAATCGTATTTTGTTGGCACCAATATGTAGTTCAAAAGATGTCAAAAGATCGATTAATAAAGAGGGAGTAGTTATTGTTAGATAGAGGGGTAGATGGAAGTTGGAAGACATTTGGTTTTTGTGGAGTTAGCTCTGTTGTTGACAAATTTTTGTTGGTTGTGTACGTAGCCTTCTTATTGAAATATATTTGCTAATTGTGGCGATCAGGGGAATTGTAATAGATTTGCTTATGGTTGTGACATCTTGTTATCTTGTTATTATCGCATGTGTCTCTTTGCAATGCTTCCTTAATTGTAAAACGTAATTTCGAGGCGGTTAATATGTTGCAACTATGAAAGTTAAACGTCTTAGTGCTTTTTTATCAATTCACTTACGAAAATCCTACGTGGGGTGATAAAAAAGAAATGAGACAAATGCTATAATTTGTAAAGTTTACGTGTTTTAACCGTAAAAATATCATATTCGTTTAGGTGCATTCAATGCCGATTTGTACGTGTGAAATAAAATTTTCTTCTATAAGTGGTGACTTATTAATAGAACGTTAAATATAAGGTGTTTTGCTATGTCGCCGCATATCAAAACGTCGTCAGTTTTCGCCGTATGATATGGAAAAGCATATGACTTATATTTTATTAAATATTCCTCCAATATTTGTCAAATTAACTGGACTTGACGTAAAAACATCGAATAACCGCGGATTAAAGCGATTTTTATATTTGTGTGTCTGTTTTAAATATATGACTTGAAACGAAACAGTACCGTCACAAAAACCACGTCATATTTCGGCAAAAAATCACAGCTTGAAAATATACAGTTTTATCACAAACTAGAAGGAAAAACTAAACAAACATTTAAAATGATCAAATCGGAAGGGAAGTCAGGCCAAAGTATACTTATATATCGTTAGTACACACTATTTTGTGGCGGAAAATAAACTTTATGATATCAAGCAGAGGCCCGAAATGCATAAGATGAGCGTTCAATTTTGGACGTCGCTCGCCAAGACGGACGTCATACGCGGAAGCCGACTTTAGAATGATAATGACGGAATAATTATTTGACATATCCGGCAGTCGTGATATTTTATTACAACTGAAATGTTTTTATATAAACAAACTCCCTTTCTTGTTAAATTCTGAATTAATTGCAGTTGTATACAATACGTTAAGAGATGTGAGCTAATTATTTGAGTAATGTGACGTGCGAATAGTTACCGTTTACGTACATGACGTCATTGACGTCAATTTTGTGCGGCGAGTCGCTGTACACAAAGTTGCGAAACCGCTGATATCTCTTTAAGTAATAATTGAATAAATATGAAACTCAGCAGACCGAGAGAGCACATATTGTGTAATAGGCATACAGCTTTTCTTATTTATATCCATATGCAATGTCATTTTACAGCGTTTGTCTCATTTCTTTTTGATCACCCCACGTATAATTAGGTATTTAATTTGGTTTGTAAAATATCATTAACTGGATCATACTTAATGGTCCTAATCCCTTTACCATGATTTGTTGTTGCTAATTAATTATAACGTCTTTTATTTTGGATGTAAGTTGAAGATTTTTAATCAGCATTGGTAAAACATTAGTAATCTGCGAGAAAACTTACCACATCCATGTTCGTCTTCACTACTGGGGCAATCATTTATACCGTCACAGATATAATGTATAGGGACACAGTAACTTGCAGGACATTTGACCGTCCCATCTGGACATGTAAAATCAGCTGCAAATATAGTAATTTCACAATATGTTCTTGTTCAACATTTATTGTAGTGTTACAAATGCTGATTATACCAATAACAGTGTAAAACTGTCTTCGATATCAGGATTGGTAAAAGATAGGTTAGAAGTAAAACACCAAAAGATACTTTCACCATAACAATATTGAACAGTTTAATTGTATATGTATGTATACTCTTTCTGCTAAGCTGTTAAACTGTATCACCATATAAATAACATTAAGTAATTTCAGAATGTTTTCTGTGAACTTTCCTTGGAACAACTATAACATGTCAAGGTAAAACATCGTGGATACTGGATCAGGGGTATATCGGTATACACTATAGCGACAGTACCATAACAACGTCGAATGAGATGTTAAAACGTTTTAAAAAAGAACGTTTCAGTCTGGTATATACAATGAGATTCGCGTACAAAATCCATTAAATAAATCAGTTCAAGGCAGAAATATGCATCTGAATTATTTGTATTCATCTAGTTAATGACTTTGTTTATTGCGTTCACGAATTGTTTCCGAATGTACCTTATATTAAGCCCAATATCCGTGTAAATGGGCATCCGGATTGAATAAAAATAGTATATAGAAAGAGGAAAAGTGAAATATTTATAGGTCAGTTCTTACATGTACTTCTATATTTGTAACGAACTTACAACAATCTTGAAGATGAGAACCACTTCTACAACCTGACATGTATCCCGCAGCATCAACATCATAGATACATCTTACCTCGGCTGGATAGACAAGATCATGTTCTTCACACGGAAAATGTGTCGCTTTAATTGTGTTATCTGAAATACAAAAACATTTTATGTAGGTTATGTAGTTATCCCATTCGCAATATTAGATCACAATGTAGAAGTTACACACACTACATCAGTTACATTATCTATGAATACTATTTATGAAGAGGAGATGTCAAGTTAGCTCGTGGATATCCAGTGAACATGAAATATAATTGAAATATTAATGCCATGTATCTTATTATGCATACTAGTACATGTATGTCATACCTGCACTGCTACATTTTTGCCATGCTATTGAAGGATCGATAGTATAACACCAGATATAGCCAGAGTTTGAAGGATCACCACAGAAGTTCTCAGCATTCTCCACATCACCATCAGGAAACCATTGAGCATCTGTGTACGTGTGTACATGTGGTGATTGTTGATCCCATCTCTGACACGGTATACCATCTATAGTTGTATTCTGTGTACCTTCATACTGGACGGATTTCGGTTTTAAAAATACATCTGTGTTTGATAAGCAATAGAATAAATAAAATTAGTAGATGAGTGAACGCTTTAAGATTGTAAAACATTAAATGAATTAGTACTAGATGTTCTACCTCGTACACTGTTTTCTGCTATTTAAATACTGGAAAATATGGAAAACGATGAACGTTATACACGTAATATAGCCTTACAAACTTATCTGCCAGGTAAAGTGTTTCTCTATATAACTCCGAGCTTGCCAAGTGTGGGCGCGTCCGAAACCCATTCTGTGAATGTCTAAAATAAACATGTAGTATTATATTACCATTACTTTATAAACAAAGCTTTCATTAAATAAAGTAGTTTGTTACCGAAACTGTAACCAAGGGCGAATAATTCAGGACAAAAGAAATCACATGGTTACCATTTTTACAAATGACTGGACCAACTTTTACATCAATTTCATCGTTAAACTGTTTTGTTTTCTCCAAGGTAGCATAATATTCATAATGGTACTGTACATACATGCGGGTACTGTTCATTGTTTCCGACATGTTGTCACAAGCATGGACAAACCTGAAACATAGTAAATCTACAGTATAATATACGTATACAGTCTACGGGTATAACCAACATTTGTAATGCCTTTGCCCATTTCGAGGGATTACAGCCAAAACCTTCTATCTGATAAACTTGGCCAAATTGACTTTTTTAGTTAAATGAGTTCCGTATCATCATTGTTATTTATTCTCAAAATTATTTCAAAATATCCAACTTAATTAATTAAATATTGATAATAGTGATTTTGAGCTATCGTGTATCTACAGAACTGATTGGAGGCAAAACCAGTTTTAAATCAATGGCCTCTTAATATTTTCGTAGATGTAACATTAACATCTGTTAGAATGAATCAAATATGTATATCAATCTCTACCAATAACATTTGTGTGTCTTAATATAATATTTGTCCCGCTCAACTGTTCCATATAAAACAATGACATTTTGGTTAAATGACATCAGCCTTGATTTGTCAATTTATATATGTCAACAACAAGGCACCGGGTGATGGTCTGTAGTACATACACTTTCATCGCTGTAAGTTAAATGTCAAACCACAGTTGTTGTTTATATTGCTGTATAATAATAGCAGCTTCACTCGAATAAGATGTCAAAGTGTGACTAAAATGGATTGTATACATTTAGCTATGTGTGATTGAAACAGGAATACCTTATACAGAGAGAAAAATGTAGTTTTGGCGAAAATTATTTTGACTACTAGTATTCCTTATGAATTTAAATGTTGTGCGTTTAGAAACACATTAAATTGCTTTCATTTATTTAATCTTTTTGTAAATGAGAAGCTCTTCTAATAATCTTAAATAAAAAACATAAAACTAGCTAATTCTTAATTATAACAGTAAGTATAACTTACTTAGTAAACGTGTATGTTCTTGAATTTGTTAATTTTGTAACAGCTAATATGAATTATTTTTTTGGAACGGTGCATGTATTGTTTAAACGAATAAACTATTTATTACGAATCAATTAATGATATTCATTCGCCGAGATGGATATTGACATAGCTGTGTAATGTTTGATTATAAAGGTGTATAAAGTAAGAATTGTAATACATGAAAAACAGAGAGAAAACTCTTAAACACTTGAATGTGTAAGACATTCAGTTAAAATACTGTTTAGCCACTACGTAAGCTACGTAAGCAAACTTAAGGAGGGTGCTAGTATGCATTAACTTGGTATCAAGTAATGGTCAAGCGTTATTAATTAACTTTCCTAAGGTAAAACTGAAATGACCAAAACCACAGCGTACAAACCTAATCACTGTATGACTTATTGGGATACTATACAATGCAAAGTATGTGCCTTATTGTGAGTAAAAGCACTTGTGATTTCCCGTCACTGTGTGATTCATTGGTAGACTATACAATTCAACGTGTATGACTTATTGCGATAACTGGAAGTTGATTCATTTATACTCTTAGTTAAATACGTGTATCAGGAAAATATACATCTCTTATGACAATATTTTCCAACACTACTGTATATGCAAAATATTGTTATAGCTTTATGTATTATCTCAATAAAAAATACCATATGGAATGACACGTAGCCCAGTTGTTGCAAGTGATATATATATCAGAGTGGAACGGTGGTTGAGTGCTTAGCTCGCTCAACTACTAATCTGGAATTCCAAGGTTTGAATCTCTGTCTGGACACAGGAATTCTAGTCAGAATGACTGGACTAGGACATCCCGTCTGAATTCCTTGTATCACACAAGCATCAACCTATCTTTTCTCCTTGAGGTCATTTGCCAATTAGGCAGAGATAAAAACCGCACTACAACTGTCTGTCGAAAGCAAAAAAGATAAATCATACATTTCAAAGATATTGAAGTTTTAAAATTTCTGTAGTACATATTTAAGTCGCTGTGCCAATCCTAAAATATATTTTCATTTTAAACATATTCTGTATCTTATTACCCAGTTAATATTTTAAATGTTCATACCTGCTTGTAATTCAAACATACCAACACATTTTAAATTTTAATTTACAAGCCGTAAATATTAAAGTTTTTAATGAATTTATAAATTTATGAAAAACTTTATTAATTACTACATGAAATTTATAAATTCATTAAAAACTATTAATTACGGCATGTAATTCTAATTGTATATGAATACAGTGATGAATGTCACAGTGAACACTGACTTTCGTAATTAATTTTAAAGGTTTCTTAGCTTGTGGCCATGGTGAACTGCAATTATAGTACATAACCGTATTGGTCATTATCCTATATATATATATATATATATATACATATATTTACAATCGCAATTGCATAACTTTTATGTTTTCAAGTCACATTTCCTTTACATTTTATATGCCAAAATGCTACATCTGTTACGGAAGCAATTTGAGCATTGAATGATATTCTGATTTACACTGACATTTAAGCTTAATCAGACCATGAACCATATAATCTTTTCTTGATGTTTTTTGTTAGTCCACAAACATCAAGTAATATGATAAAAAGTTTCTAAAATTTTCATCACATGGACGTTTATCGTAAACTCCATATACATATATATGACAATAATATGGTTTGACATTTTAAATGTTTTGATATCAGAAGGAAAGTAGATTTGCCTACCGGTCTATTGTAAATAAGCGTGGTATAGTGTGGACAGGTTTCCCATTATTTCATCATCAGCTGCTTGCCACATATATATATCGTATTACATTTGGATCTGGCAAATGTCAAATTGTATCATTGAGTGAGGGTTTGAAAACCCAAAAATATTTTGGCATTTAAATCACATTATTCCTAACAATGTTCACAAATATTTCATATTAGGGTTTAAAGTATTCAACTGTCTACCTAATTTAATAGTTTAACTTTAACAATAACCACATCTTAACAAATGGTTATTAAAAAACGCTCTGCTGAAAACATAAGGAAATAGCACATAGCGGGATTTGGCTCTAACCCCTCGATTTTCAAAATAATACCAGATGACCGAGACAATACACATGTATAATAATACGTAAGCACGAGCGATGTTCAACTAATATTTGAACAGGACAGAACATCCGATTATGTCATAATAGTACATGAATTCTCCATTCAACCACAGGAGTTTAAAGTTATATCAATAACATATCATAGCAGTCGACGCATCCAAAATCACTCTATACATTATCATAATGACAAGGAGTGAAATGCATTCTACGTCCAGAATGGAATCCCGCATCTAGTGCTAACAAAATATAGTCTAAAGAACACATTTCATGGAAATCTGCTGCTATACACACATTGAAAAACACCATGATTGACACGACTCGCATGATTATATAACTGTTGACCTCTAAGTGTGACATTTAAGCAAGGGAGATGGGTCTTGCGCATGACACACCGTCTTGATGTGGTGAACATTTGTACCAAGCCATTTTAAAATCCAGAAAGACACGGCAAAGTTACAGAGCGGACACGACCGGCATGACTATATAATCTTTGACATCGACGTGTGATCTTTACCCTTGAGTAAGGGACATGAGTCTTGCGCATGACACGCTGTCTTGGTTGATGAACATTTGTACCATTCAATTGTAAAATCCAGTAAGAAACTACAAAGAAGTTACAGAGCGGACTTGACTTGCATGTCTATATAACCTCTGACCTTTAAGTGTGACTTTGACCATTGAGCTAGAGACATGGGTCGTGCGCATGACACACCTTCTTCATGTGGTGAACATTTGAACCTAGCAATTTTAAAAGCCAGCAAAACATGACAAAGTTAAAGCGCGAACACGATTTTGCTAACAGACCAACATTGTGACTCAAGTATACGCCCTACAAACTTTGTTTGCGGGGGTATAAAGACTAAAGCGATTTTCGTAAATTATATACGTACTCGTTATATTAACCCGGATACAAGAAAAGTCATGTGATAAAAGAATATACGTAATCAATATACCAACCCGAATACAAGATCATTTGATAAATAACTATACACAATTGAATATACACAATTCGTTTTTCATTGTAAGGGCATAAAAATACTGGATGTTCAATTCTGTTCAAATAGTTGAACACATTTCGTACACAGTGCAAACATACAATGCAATGCTTGGAGAATAATATGTTTTACTACTTACAATTTGATAAGGGTCATCAAGCAAAACAAATTCTCTCGGTCTTATCTTTATTAAACATAAGAAATGAAGCATCATTTTCTCAAAAGTAAAATAGTACTAGGTATGTTGCTCAATTAAGAAAATATTCTGCGATGTTTTAACATGGTTTTGAACTGCAACAGTATTAACATTACATACAGTTATTTTTCAACAAACTTTAACGGATTATGTGAAGAGGTACATCATGTAGTTTTTGTAACTTCAAACAATAATACAGTGTGGACCGACTGGCTTGGATCACGACTCTTCCAAAACCAGTTGGACTAAGCAGATGCAGGGTATGGACCGTGTCCTGTCTTTTCTTGAGAAGGGGCAAGATCTGGTACTTGGTGACGACGCAGACGAAGTGCTTGTGCTGTCTTAGAGATCACCAATGTGTGATCAGCGCATTCATGTGCACTGTTTTGGTGGTAGTGTGACACTACTGAACATGTGATAAGATGCCTCCCCTAACTGCTACCTTGGTTTAACAAGCGGCATTGATTGCTAGGCACTCGACTGGACGTACTTAACCTCAGGTCGACGCCTTGCGTGCTGTCCCGGAAGATCGTGTCCTGTAAGAAACAGAGACACCGTACGTTGGGACTAATGGGCGCTCACATAGCACACCAGCATATCTAGGCTTAACTGCAACCGTTGTCGCAGATCTCCGAGAGGTAAATTGGAAAGTTGTGCTGGCCCGTGCATCCACCAACGCACGAAGACTGTATGGTGTAGAAGAAGCTGCTGATACGCCAATGTTTAGCCCCGTCAGGGTTATCTATGTTGTCCTGGTGGACTTACCTTTAGCATAGGACTGATTAGTGTGGACTCACAGGGCCTTCCCCTTTCAAGGTTCCTTTAAAGGTAAACTTTAGCAAAACACCCTATCTAGGTTGTGTAAGAGGCCTATGTAGGAAAGGCAAGCATACTACCTGTCTGTGGTCGGAACTGGTTGGAATTCAGGCGGCACTGGAACTGTCTGATACTGGTAAGCGAGACCAGTATATCCAAGAGGGTTCCGACCAACACGTCATTGGTGTCCTACTACCCGACCTACCTGTCTTCAAAAATAAGAAGAGAGAAATGTGGTGAATCTACGTTCCTGCTATTTCGGTTATTCACCATTTCGGGACAACAATGCAGGACAACCATTCCGGGGAATGTCGTCATCAGAATCCGAACATCTGCGCACACTCTACACGAATATCTCAGAGGCAACACTCTTTGTGAAACAGTAACAGAAATACAGATACACTAGCATTGGTCTGGTGAGTTAAGTTTACGATACTATTGCAATCGTCCCTTATTACCCAGTACAGAAGCACTGCACTAAACATATTTATTTTTGTATTAATAACTTACGCAGACTCTGGTATCGATGGTATAACTGTCATAGCAACACAAGCACAGTGTTCGTAACTATTCTCAAAATGTTCTATTTCAGCGACGTGTTGTGTTGGGAAATCACACGTCTGAGTAAACTGAAAAATAAAATACATACAGTCCGTTTATTTAGGTATGTCACTTGTGTACAGATAATTCAATCACACAGCATGGCATCTTTATTGTTTAGTATAATGCGGATGTAAATAAACTAATAATCTTTGATAAACTAAGCCACATACCCAAACATATACTATGTATCTGTAAGACTGTTAATTTCAGACATTTTAAAGTGAAATGCAATTTTCAGTTCACACTGCTACTTAAACAGACGATTGAGTGGCGGGATTCCACGAAATAACTCAACCGCACAGATGCGTTCCTCATTTGACGTCTAATACTGCCATCGACATCAACCAAAAAACAAACAAAATGATTGTGTCTGGGGGATTGGTAGTAAATACTTCCAATAAGAAAATATTTCAATCCTATACACTTGTAAGTGTTTACGTGAATTTCGTAATCAGGAGCGTAGCCAGCGATACGGACACAAGCACGTAGGTAACCATAATTTGAAAAGTAAAAATATAATATGGCCAAAAAGACATTAAAGTCCCAATTTCTACAATCGAAAGGACCCCCAACCATAACCACCAACTTCGAGGCTTTCCCCCCCCCCCTACTTTTTAGGACTTCTGACAGCTAAAACTAGGTATTTCAGCCATATTACTGTTGGAACAAGGTCATTCAGCTTGGGCTTTCAGCTTTTGATTGGTGAAACTGGTTCATTTAGAATTTCGACAGCTTGGACATGGGAGGAACATAAATTGTTTAGTTGGGCTTTGTGCCTTTTATGGTTTTTTATGTTTGCTGTTCTCGGCTGGTTAAGCTGAGTGCTGCCTTCCCTATCTGACTTAATATAATCTTTTTGTGCGCGTATAATGAATCCAAGCCTGGCTTTACGCCTAGGTAATGTCTTGGTTAGCCAGTCATTAGTACAGTCTCGAATCTTAAAGAATAGAATACAATTTTGAGATGTACCGTTTGTAGGCATTGATAATCATCATTTTTCAGATACTCTCTCAGCGCTGCGAAAGTAATATTATGCATTCGTATTCTGTACGTGTTCTCGCTATAAAATACAAAATAATAGTGATAACAGCAAGTAAACAACACATAATAGTGAAATGTTATTTGTAGGTACACACCAGTATACGTACCAAAACAAATCAGTCGGTTAATAAACAATTTACATGTATACAACAAGAGATGTTTGTAAAACACGTATGCCCCCGTATGCCCAGACCGACCGACATGTGGAAAGCAATATACCCCCTCATGAAAGTTTGGGGGCATAAATATTTATTATTATATTATTCTTTAAAATGAATCGACTGTTAAAATCAAAATACCAAGGTCGCAAAAACACCGACAATGTTGTTACACATGCACACAGCATATTGGCACTGTTGTTACACTCTCGATATTTAAAGTGTCAAGGTAGTTACAAAAGTAATTCAATGGAACAAATAAATATCTTAACCACTCACGACTTTATGACTTTATGTAAAATATTACCTGAATTTTGTGTCATCAGCATGCAATATTGTAGTAATACTACCGTCTCTTAGAGCATTGTCAAAGTTACATTCCACAGATTGCTCTGAAAGATACTGGTTTATGAATGATCCTAATAAACAAATAACAGTGTGGACATACCACGTGATATGCAATGTAATTTTTGGCTAATACCACGAGAGGAATTATCTCAATTCAACTCAAGCTGAGAATGAGTACCATCCATGGTACTAAACATTTTTGTGCCCAAGATCACAATATTTGCCCTGAACCGATCCAGGCAGCTATTGGTTTCAGGCAAAAATGTGACCTTTTGTAGACAGAGGATTGTCCACACTGGATTGAACGAGATGCATCCTGGTCTACAACTGGTCCCGGTCTACTTACGGGTTACTGTTAATGATGTAATAAAAGAGCATAATAAACAAATTTAATGTATGCGCTTACCATCAACTGAGTAAATGCCATTTCTGCTATGTCCTTCCAACCATCTTTCTTCACATGTCTGAATATCTTCACGTTTACACGCCATCTCATCGTCCATGTTCTGACAATCTTGTACACCATCACATACAAGTCGTCCCGGAATACATTTTGTTAAATCACAATGGAAAGCACCATTACTGCAAGTCACTGAAATATGTACACGTAAAAGACATAAGTTATAATTGTGCTTTAGACAGAGAACGCTCAGTGAATGGCATACACTGCTTGTCAAGATAGCGAATTCTCATTGGCTATATACTATACTAGACTATACGTACAGCGTCCGCTAACATAATTCCTCTTCTTGACATTAAATGATTAAAGTAGTATCAAGTATTAATTTACCAAACTAAACAGTCTAGAACCAAAAACACGGATTATGACTTATCACAATCGACTTGTACTTGTAACTAGTGAATTTTCTATTTGTATGTCCTGGTTATGCCTTTCTTGCTCTGCTGATTCTGTTGAGTTCTGCCCCCCCAAGTTCCCTGTCCGATTTGTTGATGTCTTTTTTATGTGTGCTCTCCTGCATATATTAAGTACTGACTTCCAAGTTCCCTCTTCGATTTGGTGTTGTCTTTTTTATGTGCGCTCGTCTGCATAGTTATGTTGAGAGCTGACTTCCAAGGTCCCTGTCCGATTATGTGTTATTGTGGCTATCAAACAACAATGAACATCATAACTTACCACACTCATCTTCATCAGATCCATCAATGCAGTCTCTATAGGCATTACATCTATATTGTGCAGCAATACATTGACCATTGCTACACTGAAATTCGTCATAACTGCAGACAGGATAGGCTTTAAATATAAACAAAATGCATGTTTTAGCTTTAGAAATACAGCCAGAAATATAATATATGTGAAAATATATCAAACAGCCAAATCTTAAGTGTAGTGTATTTAACCGTCGAAACTTTAAGTAAACAGTAGCATTCAATAGTAAAACTGCAGAGCAAGAAATACACAAACAGAAAACACAAAAAGACAAGGACAAGCATCAAACTGAACAAGAAAAAATGTAAATGAAAAGCTATAAAACTTAATACACACTCAGACTGCCTGAAATAAACTGTGAACTAAAATGCAGGCATCCATATAATTTTATAAGAAAGAGTCAAATTATTGAACCTTCAATGTTACATTTTAGATATATGAATCACTGTATAGTATAAAGCATATATATATACCTACCACAATCCTCATCAGACATATCCGTACACTGATGTATAAAATCACACACAAGACTGGAATCTATACACTGGTCGTTTCCGCATCGAAATTCGTCTCTGGAACATTCTGTAGATAATAAGCACAATAATTATATTGTGATGGCAGCCTTTGACAAAAGATAATGTAATATATCTAATTGATATAACGAAAATACGTACTCTTGAAAGTATGTGGATACACAAACCGTTTTTCCTCGTACCATGTATACGGGTTATCATGTAACACAGTTCACACAGTTGACGCCATCATAATGTGGATAATGCCTTTAAAAAGATACTATTAAATCGGACAAGGAAAGAATCACCCAACCGAGACAAAGATCCAGCAGACAAGATCGAATAAAACAGACGAACTCACATTACCAAATGTATGAAACATTGGAAAAGTGATTAATTTTACAATCATATACCTGCTGTATCTCTACTGCAATTCACCTCGTCTGAACCATCGAAACAATCTACAATACCATCACACCAAGCAAGCATTGTAATTGTTTCATTACTTCCACAAAGAAACGTTGCATGTTTGCGTGGTTTTATTCCGATAACATCCGTTTGTCTGCTGGCCAGCTGTTGAACTAGAATAAAGGTAAATATTAACAACGTTCACACGATGGTGAAAAATGAAATGCTGAGATGGTTCAACAAGAACTGATATTTGGATGCCTCATCAATAATTGATGAACTTAAGACTTCCATATCTGTGACACCATCAATACCATATTATGTTTAACTTAAATGGTCCGTTGATTTATTAGCGCATCTGTTTTTGTGAATTCTGATATTTAGACTAAAGTGACCTGTACTGCCCCCCGAACACAAGAAACCATAATTAAGGCAAACCTTGCTTACCGTGACTTTGATTATGACAATTGATTTCATCACCAGCATCAACACAATCTACAATACCATTACATAAGTTGTACATCGATATCGTACTTCCATCATTACATGTAAACATTCCTTCAGTGGTGGCAATAGTTGGTGAAGCTTGGTCATCTACGATATACAGATACTAGTACATTAAATCAAACCATTTGCCTATACCAAACCCAAATGTAGGAACTAATAATACAAAGGTACTTTTTATAAGTTACAATATATCTGAATTTTCTGTGCATATACGAACTGCCATTAATTGTGAGTTGTTTTGAAATTTTGGAAACTTCATTAAGTACCGAATAGTCCGAATGAACCAACTGACGGCCATTTTCTTTTTAAATTGTAATTGCAAATGTTCAAACAAAGTTAACGATGAACTAGTTGGTAAACATCGGTAACATTAAAGAATCAATAAATCGTTTCGGAAGGAGTAAGTGTATCGCATCCGGATTCCTCGTATCATACAACAGTTTTTTCCTTCCAAGTCGGAAGTCATTTGCCACCTGGAAGAGGAAAAATCAAATGACCACATACTAAAGCAAACAAGCAAAGAACAACGTTGAATTAAGACTAACCTTGAATGATACAGGTCTGCCATTCGACGTCTGGGTTTGTAGTATAACACCATATATAGCCTTCGTTACTCGGATCCCGACAGTAATTCTCAGCCATCGATTTATCTCCTTCAGGAAAGTCTGTATCAGCGAATGGTGCTTGTATATGAGGGTATGACGAATTCCATCGTTGGCATGTGATACCAGAGTGTGTGACATTCAATGTACCAGTGTAGGGGTAATACACTTCATAACATCTCTCTGCTATACGCACTGCATCTATAACACATGTAAATATGTTCAGAATAAAAGTACTTTCACGTATATATTTATTGGACGTTATGCAAAATCAAATTAATAATACACGTCATTAATAAACTTTATATACAGTTTTACAGTCTACAGTTTATTGCTTATACAATAAGTAGAAATGCCTTTGAATACATACATGTATATACAATTCAAATTGATAAATAACTTTAAGATATATAACGAATGCGTTAGTTTAGGTGCTTTGATCCCTATTGCACAATATAAGAGTGCTGGTCGTGGAATGTTTCAATACCAAGCGAAATAATAGTCATATTATTAACAAGAGGATCATAGATCTTGGGGCGCTCACCTGCTAAACATGGTCAAACTTTGAACTTGACCTTAAGATCATCAAGATACACATTTTGACCAAACTTCTGGAAGATTGAAGCAAAAATGTGGCCTCCAGAGTGTTAACAAGGTTTTCCTATTATTTGACCTTTTGACCTAGTTGTTGACCCCACATGACCCAACTTCGAACTGGACCTTATGGTCACCAAGATAAACATTTTGACTAAACTTCATGAAGATTAAAGCAAACATGTGGCCGCCAGAGTGTTAACAAGGTTTTCCTACTATTTGACCTTTTGATCTAGTTTTTGACCCCACATGACCGAACTTCGAACTAGACCTTAAAGTGAAAAGTGAAAAGCCTAACAGACTGACGGACGACGGACAAAAAAACAATCACAAAAGCTCACCTAGTCACTTTGTGGCAGGGGTGCTAATAAAACAGGATGCCTAATAATCCATGCCCGCTCAGTGATTTACTATAGCTTTAGAAATTAAAGTAGCACAATACTTATATAGTCTCATTTAAAAGATATTTGTAAACAAGAGGCCATGATGGCTCTAGATCGCATACCTTAGTATTATGTCTACCTATGTGAAAAAACATGTACAGGCCCCGCCCCTGACCGCCATTATTTCTTAACTAATCAACAAGAAATTAGGAATATAGTAGAGGGTCATTCAAGGTGAATTCATATTGAAATCCGGCCAGCAGTTTTGAGAAGAAGAGTCAAAGTTTTCTATATAGCCCTAAAGGCATATACTGAAATTAAACCCGCCCCTGGCGGCCATGTTTTTTAAGCAATCAACATTAAAATGAGGATTATGGTAGAGGGTCAGCCAAGAAACATTCCTGTGGAATTATAGTGAAATCAGACCAACAGTTTCCATGAAGAAGTTGTTCTACTTTTTATATACAGCCATAAAGTGGAAATGAGCCCTGCCCCTGGCGGATATTATTTTTAAGCAATCAACATTAAAACTAGGAATTTAGGCACCGAAAATAGAATAAGGAGTTTAATAGAGGGTCACTCTATGAACATTTCTGTCGAATCATATTGAAATCGGGTCAGCAGTTTCTGAGAGCATTTTCTATATAGTCATGTAGTGGTAATAAACCCGTCCCTGGCTGCCATGTTTTTAAGGGAATCAACATGAAAATTGGGAATTTGGTGGAGGCTGACACAATAAACATATCTCTGAAATTATTTTGAAATCCAGCCAGCAATTTCTGAGAAGAACATTTTCAAAGTTCTTATTTAGAAATCAAGCCCCACCTCCTGGTGGCCATGTTTTTTTATCGAGTCATGATTAAAATTAGAAATCTAAAAGAGGACCATCCTAGCAAATTTCTAGTAAAGTTTCATCAAAATCGGCTAAGTAGTTTATTAGGAGTAGTTGTTTGAATGAATTGTTGACGACGTACGTACGAAACCGATTACAATAGCTCACACTGAGCACCCCGTGCTCCGTGCTCAGATGAGCTTAAAATGGTAAAATATGATAGTTGACAAGCAGTTGTTGCCGTCACTGAGTGTCCTTGAATCATAAATATAATATGTGAATCAAGGCATGAAGAAATAATATGTCTTCAACAAGCAAACATGTATTTTGAGACAACCTGTAAGTCATTAAAGGAATGATTGGGTTCACAATATAATAGTATGTTACCTTCAGTGTGACACCAGTCCCATTCTTCGTCTTCATTGGTCGTGAAACACCACAGTGTTCCTTCATCATAAGGATCTCGACAATAATTAGCAGCATCAGACACCGTTTCATCAGGGAAATGCATGACCTTGATCAAACTCTCCATTAGTGAGTCCCAACGCCGACAGGTGTACCCATGTCCGGTGATACTTAACGTTCCTGTATACTGTTTGGCAATCCAGGTATCGTCTAATGAAGCTATAATATACGAGTTATGTATTGCTTTTACAATAAATAAATACCTTAAGGATTCATGAATGCATAGGAGTATTCTATAACTAATATCACTGGCAGTACATACTATATGGCCAAGCTCAGTCATAATAATAATACTTAACCCAAACTTGGTACGACAGGCGTTCAACTTATATTAAAACTTTTGAACATAATCAAACATCGATTATTTTCATGACGTTAAAAATGTCTGTTCAATCGTGTATTCATGTATTTAAGTATTTTAAAAGAAATACACACACATATATACACTTAACGGCAATTCTAACGCTACATTTAATACATGTCAGTTTTCTCTAAAACTGCTATATGGATTGTCATGAAATATGGCACAGTTAAACAACAATATTGGACTCTTGTTCTGACAAAGTTTTATCTAAATCGGCCCTTAGATTATTGTAGGACACGTCTTCACCTGAATAAACCCTAATATTGAAAGTCACAAATTTGCCCGCGATGGCGGTCACCTTGTTGTTATTTGTTGGTTGTTAAAATGGTCCATATTAACAAGCTTTGAATCCATCATGTCTTAGATAATTATTTACACTGTACACCAACCAACTTGTAAATAACATAACGTTTTTGTTTTTGCTGCGAAATCCAGTGAAAAACGTTATCACAACGAGTCTGTTAAGATAATACGATTCCTGTGAGTTACGGGAGTCGAGCTCAACTTGAAATTGGAACAAATGGTGACCACAAACGACATCAAATGGATTTAATTCAATTCTATTGCATACTTTTACATATTGGATGTTTAGTTTACCTTCCAAGTACAAAAAATGAAGCCCTCCATCAGGTTTTACGTTTATATCGAACGTATTGGTTTTTTATTCAGAAAAGGCGTTTATTTTAGGCGGTCTTAGCTTACCAGCTGCTACCAAGTTGCAACGTAGATGACGTTCATGAATATTTTTATTGTTTACACGCATTAAATAATCTTTAAAACAGTAATGGAATAAAACATTGGAAATGCTTTTCACCCTTAATAAATATTTAATTTTGTGACTTTTGAAATTCGAGTGACGTAAAGCACGCTTTAACCGCGATTTTTCATATGCATCAATTTCTAAATTGACTAGTGCGGTAACATGCACATGCATCAAACTCAGTTGGGTGAAAATTTGATGAGGTTATCTCGAACGGTTTAGGAGATATCAAGAAAAATCGAAGGATAGCGTTAGAAGTGCCGTTAGGTGTATACATTCATTGTAAAAGTGTATGCACTATGGTTAGAAAAAAATAAACTTTTATATAGAGGGTGTTTTCCTTTCAATTTTAAGCAAAACAAACCTCCACATCATGATGTTTACAATTCTTTTCGCTCATCGTTAGACGACTCGCTTTCAATACAAACACATTTAAAGTTCTATTGATGCATCAAGTGACTTCGGCATTCACTGTTTGGGTGTAATATACTTTACAGTCTTGTCCATAAGGGTACTGCATTGGATGTTTTATTAGGCGAGTGGGCGTTGCTTATGTCTTTTGCACTGTCACTAGGAAAGAGACGTGGCGCATATTTGTCGAAAAAGGCTTTAAAACGTTTAACATGTACGTATAACTGTATGTTCATTTTTGTCATCTTGTCAATAATTTTGAGTTTAGTTTTCCGTAATAACAAACAAAATCCCAGGCCAGGAAACCGGCATCGAACACACAAAGCTGAACAAACCCCAACTAATGCATATCATAATGCCACTTATTTGATTGGCAGACCCTGTCTCTAGCAATATCCTCAAAGAACATTGACTTTCTCAGTGGACGCTCGGTGTTTTCCGGTTACGGTGTCGTAGTTGCATATTCAAGGGCTATTTAAATAGGAATACATGTGTGGCTATTTCTTTCTTGTTCCAATGAATTTAAAATACAGTGGACTGTATACATGTAGTAAAGATGCCTGTATTTTCTCTGAATTGATACCTCACATTTTAAAATCCGTGGAGTCTGACTTTAGAAATAGTCCCATTAGCACTGTCTACGCGTGTCTATTAATGCCGGTCAAAATATACACCATTTTATTATAAATCAATTCCTTAATTTTAAATTGATGTACAAAATGGTCGATGGGTAAATGTCCAGTTTTACAAAGGTCAATTTCTTCACAAATTGAAGAAATAATTTGACACGTGTTTGTATGGTGGCATGCTGTTGCAGAGCAATGTGCCTTCACAATAAGCGGCCATAAAACGCGAATTTTTGCAAAGTGAATAAGTTTTTGAGCGTCCCAACAATTTTTATTTGCCCAACATTGTTATGACGTTTACCTGTTTCCATGACTCTAAAATAAATTGACGGAAAAATATCAAGCACTTAAATTCAAGATCTTGGATTGGCTGTTGTTCAGTATATGCCCAATATACCTCGGAATGACAATGCAATAGCATTTTGAAAACGGATTATGTTATGTATGCAATATGTAGAGGCTGGCTACAGAAGCCATGAAGTACAAACAATGGTAAAAGTTCGCATCATTTATTTCTACGAGCGGGCTTGTTGCATAACATAAAACGCTAACGACTGATATATACAAACATCGTCCTTCATGGATATGTCCTGGATATATCGCGGAAACAATGGACATGACCGTTGCAGGTGCCGACAATGTTGGGCTGTGTTTTTAATTTTTGGTGTCAATTCACCATTTCAAGCAATTGAATACATACACCACTCCCTATGGCAAATATTTTTGAAGGCGCTAACTAGTCTAGTTCGATTATCTACGCATGTCTGGTTTCTCCAGGCGCAAAAACTTATATTTGCGTTTAGGTAGTTTCAAGATAAAGCAGATGTAACAAGAATTAAACCGAACTAGCGATAGTTCGACCATAGTTTAACCACTGAGGATTTTCGCTGGCTCTAGTTGAACAATGGTAACCATAGTTAACGCCAAACCCCAGCCATTGTCATAGAAGCGTAACTCATAATCTGCCAACACTTTATGATGCTTTTTTGAGGAAATGTGTCTTAAAAAAGCAAACAAAAAACAATACCCTCAACAAAATATTTCATTTTGGTTGTTCTTTATGTAATTGTATAAGTTCTGTTCAATACGACAGAATAGCACAGAACGTATGTCTTTACGAATACATATGATACAATACGTATAATTGGTCACATGACTGGCTAGTCATTGGTTGGAAAGTGGCGCGGTAAAGCACGAGATGTTTGACCTAGTGGTCAGTTCTACGTTAGACACCGTCGCGCTCAAAGCATTTGACTTTCGCTATTCGATTTAAGTTGTTACGTATATATATCCAAAGTTAAGTGTAATAATACACTAAGTGATGACTTTATCTGTAATTTAGGTGTCAGACAGGGAGAAGGTTTATCATCATTATTATTCGCGCCGTACATTAATGGAAATACATAGAGGAAACTTTTAATCACAAAGGACATGATGGTATTGATATTGGTATGTTTAAGTTATATTTGATATTGTACGCGGATGACATAGTATTATTCTCAGAAACCCAGGGTGGTTTACAAAAAGGCTTAGACATATTAGAAAATTATTTAGACACGTGGAAATTGTCTGTTAACGCAACTAAAACAAAGGTAATGGTCTTTAAAAAGAGAGGTAATCTGAGTAAAAACTTAAATGTTATATACAAAGGTGAAATTATTGAAATTGTTAAAAAATTAGATATCTTGGACTAGTTTTCTCAACTGGTGGATCATTTAAACATACATGTGAAGCTTTAGCTGGTCAAGGAATGAAGGCTGCTTTTAAAATGAAATCTTACATTGATAATTTCTATAATATGTCAATTAGACATATGAAAATTAGTGGAGCCTGTTTTAAGCTATGGCAGTGAAATCTGGGGTTTCTGTTGGGCGGTGCTACTTCCGGTAGCTTCGTATTTTGTTTAATTATTATAATACGGGTTTGTATCTGGATTTAAACGCCAATTCCGTTTACAGTGGAGTTTTTCAATCTTAAATAATCAATAATATGTCATAATTTCTCAGTATTCAATTTTATGACGGGGCCAAAAGTTATATGGAGCTAGGAGTTATTTATTCGTATTTGCCGGTTGTCCTCTTACTATTTCGTCCCCGCGATTCGCATCCTACCTGGTTCGTTCATGAGTCTATGTACAGCTGTGGAGTTATGGATGTAGTGTTCTGTCCCCTGAGGTCATTTAATGTAGTTTTATGTCCCCTACCGGTTTTTGACCGGAGGGGACTATTGGTTTGCCACCAGTCCGTCAGTTTTGGTTCTGACGCGAATTGTGGTTGCTATGGCAACAGACACATCGAAAATAGCTTTAAACCGGTAGGGGACTTCTGTATTGCTTGCAATTCTTAATGACTTGTTCATTACGTCATATCTTGATTTGTTCAATTACGTCATTTTACTTATTGAAACTGGGTCACTCGTCTTGGGGTTTTTAGAGTTTTTGTTGCTGAAATCAGGCCTTTCAACGTTTTAATACTTTTACTTAACTTTTGAGACTAAAGGCTGCTAAAACTATGTAGTTCAGCAGTTTTACTGTTGTAACTAGGTCATTCAGCGTAGGCTTTCTGCCTTTTGCTGTGGAAACTGGGTCATTCAGCTAGATACAATTTATTGTACTTTTCGATAGCTTGGACTTGGGCGGATCTGCGCTTGTTTAGTTGGGCATTGTGTCTTTATATGTGTTATGTTTCCTGTGCTCGGTTGGTTCAGTTGGGCATTGTGCGTTGTGTGTTTTAATGTTTTCTGCGCTCGGCTGGTTAAGTTGAGTGCTGCCTTCCCTGTCTGACTTAATATAATATAAGTTTTATAAACAATCATTATGTGTTAAAAGACAGACTCAAAATACTTTTGTATATGAGGAATTAGGAAAAGTGCATATTAGTATAAAGTTGGTATTACATACAATTAGATAATGGCTAAAGTTAATATCAACTGATGATACAAAATAAGTTAAACTTGTGTATAATATGATGCTGCATGACATTGAACACCTCTGGTACTGGTACTCGTACATACATATTATATCCATAAAACAGCACTCACTTTTGACCGAGCATTTGTCCCATGTTACATTAGGATCTTCTGTATAACACCATGGGTAGCCATATCTTTTCGGATCCCTACAATAATTAGAAGCAAATGCAGTATCATCCATACTGTAGTAGTTGTGTTCGAAGACTGCGTCCCATCTTTTACAGGCTAATCCACTTTTCGTTACATTCATTGTACCATTGTATGTTTTAGGATTTACCGTCGTTATATCTGAAAATGGACATAAATATTTTTCTACATCGTTGTGTTTAATTGTTGTAGGCCTTCGCCAGGATACGATCACCTACATTATTTCCTCATCACCTTACGTTGTTTGACTCAGTGACGTCACCACAGTCATAAATTAACTGTCCTTTGAAAACGTAAGTTCAAAAAAGCATTGGGTCCCTATACTGTACAGCTAGATCAATTATTGTTATATGCTCGTATATATATGGCGAAGTGCATTGGTTTTTTTATTTAAAGTATGCATTATTAAATTACTCATTTTGTCATTTTAATTTTTGATACATACGTTCTAGGGACGAACATCATTCTTTTCTTGTATATATATCACAGCGTATAAACGACTGTATGTAAAGTAGGATGTTGTAATTGGATTAAGATGGTTGGAATAAAAACACAACAAGATTGGTTGAATAATTTAAAATACTAAGCTTATAATTTATAAGAAAACATAATGACAAGTTGTACATATTAATTATAACGATTAACTTTTCCTACCGTTCGCATACACTTTATTCCGAAATGTTTGCTCATGTTACATAAAATCATTGAACATCGTTTGACTTTTTGTGAGAAAAATGTACACCGGCTACTTTTAAAGAACATTTACATGGTGATTGGGCACGTTTCGTTTCAATAAGTGTACATATTATAACAGATATAACATTAACATATAATTTGCATGTTTCTAAATATTTTCAAACTGTGTTTTTATTGCGATAGAGGTGAAAAACAAACCGGCTTTGTGATGCCGCTACTGTATGTTTACTGCATTGATTATGTATGTTTATTGCGATTTTTAAAATTTAATGTGTACGACTTATTGCAATTTTTTATCGCGATTTGAGTCAAACTTTCAGGTACAACGCACGAATTCAAGTGCTTATACTGCACATTTTCAACAGAAAACTTCGGTACCTGCATTATATATATATACATTACACTGAAGTCCATGAAAAGCTCAATTCGAAAATCAAAATTTTGCATTACAATTCTGAAACAAAACGTGTACTATGGTTACCCGTTTCTAGGCAACGGCAGAACCTGACATAAACATAACGTTCTCGCATATATGACTGTTTTTCGACTATCATTCTTTTCAAATGGTCGTTTTAAATTCACAAGTAGAAGCATAGACCAGAGTCTACACTAAACCACCTTAAGCAATGGATGGATTTAAAAGAATAATTTAGAAAGAAAACAATTAAAAACCTGCCGCCTAGTTTTGTCGCCTAGCAACTGGTAACCAAAGCAACTGTAGCTCTCGTAGGCTTTAGGTTATCACAAATGGATAAAACTTTCCAATCGATACATTTTTTTGTTTCTAAACACTTTAAAACTCCAATACATTACAGGCTATATAATTGACCATGGAAAACAAATTCAATATGGACGTCACTTTGACATTTATCGAGAAAAAAATAATGTTCAGAAATCTTAATTCCTTGGTTGCATTGAAAGTAACATAGCCATGCTATATATATTCAATATAACTTTGAAATGTAAGCTTTCCTTTGGTATATGAAATTGTCAGGTGTGATCAAGCATTAAGTCATGACATTCGGTTGTAATGGGGACAGATATTATGGAGGAATACCATATACAAATACACACAAAACCGATACGGGTCAATGCCATCATATGACATTCTCACAGCGTAAACGATTAATTAAATAATTGTTAATAGAGAAGTAAATATCGCTGGATTACAACAATAACGACATTATAAGACCCTTGGCGCATCTTATGAACCTATTTTTGTGAAACTTGGTACTGGTCATGTTGACCAGACCGAAGTTAAAAATACTTTTTCTCAGAATGGCTTTTTGTAGTTACGACCTTATTATTCTAAGCCATAGATTTGGATAATTGGCACATCAAGGTAGTGGCCCCCGTAGCTCAATGGTTAGCGCGCTTGCCGTCTAATCTGGCGATCCGGGTTCAAATCCGGGTGGGGGCACACATATATGCCTGCCATATTTCAGCATAAAGCTGACTGGCAAATAAAGGCTATGCTCGGCATTAAAAAAAAAAAAAAAAAAAGTTTCATAACACGGCTCAACAAAAAGTAATCTTGGGTGTGTTGTTTACGGTTTTACAATCGATACATAAATGTAAAGTTCGTTTTGAAAATTATTAGGTACAATATTTAAGAAGTATTTGACCAAATAATTTATTGAAATACACTGAAGTGTCCTTAGAAACAAGGCAAATCACTGCATTTCAATCACAATAAACATACATCTCTATCACAATAAACATACAAATCATTTTTCAAAATGATCAGTAAACATACAGTAATGAGACTACATAGCTGTATCACATTTGGCATCTATCTCAGTAAAAACACAGTTTGAAAATATTTGAAAACACGCAAATTATATGTTAATGTTATATCTGTTATAATGTGTACAATTATTAAACTGAAACGTGCCCGATCATGATGTAAGTGATGTGTAAAAGTAGTCGGTGTATATTTTTCTCACAAAAGTCAAACGATTTTCATTGATTTTAGATAATATGGGCAAACATTTGGCAATAAAGTGTATGCGAACGCTAGGAAAGTTAATCGTAATAATAAATATGTACAACTTGTCATTATGTTTTTTTATATAACCTCAGTATTTTACATTATTCTACCAACTTTGTTGTTTTTTACTCCAATCATTTAAATCCAATCACGACATCCTAGATTGACGTACAGTCGTTTATACGCTGTGTATATAAGCATAGAAAACATTACTGGTCGTGTTAGAAGTAATAAAAAAGTTAAAATAAATAATGTTCTTTGCGCTATATGACCGTTTGTAAATTCAAATACCTGGCAAAGGTAAGCTGACTACTGGTTCCTCACACATTAAATATCGAGCAAATTGTGTGAAACAATCTTCTACCTCCCATGTATTATTTTGAATTGCCAAATGGAAGCTCATGCGTACACAATTACCATCCATTGTCGGCTGGTCCGTTTTCCTACATACCAAATACTATACAGAAATTGGTGGTAACAAAACAAATAAATCACATACATGCATCGTATTTAATACTAGTGTTACTAGACAAAGTACAACTATGAGCCGATTATGATCATCACGCGCTTGAAGATTCCCTGTCGACTAGGACCGCAAACTAATAAAGTCATTTGAAGCTGAAACTATGTATAATGATCTTCAGTTTTGTTGCTTTTAGCCTTTTGGAAATATATGGAAATGCATTCCTCATTGGTTTAACAACTTTTAAAAAGTGCAACTTTTGTGTTTTATCCTGCAAAATCCTTAACGTTGTTGATTTCCTTTTCTAACATTGAAGTGTTCATACCATTATTCATCTTATTATAGTATCAGACAAGCAGTCTTCTGATTAAATAATAAGACTATTCACATTATTAAGCATCTAATACAAACTTACACTTAACAAATATTATAAGTGTGCATGTGTTTTTACCGTATAACTTATCAAACACGTATTGACCGAGTTATGTGTAAATATATACCTGCTCACTTATAAGATTTGTTAATTTCACATATCCAAGCTACATAATTATGTTAAAAAAATCAGCAAGATCAAACACGTATTGACGTTTTAACAACTCCACTGTTTCAACATCTGAAATAAGTCCTTCATGTGTGAATTATGGTTCACAGGAGCCGTTAGACCATCCATTTGCCACTACCCAAGAATTACACATATCATGCTTTAAAAAGTGGATAAAACAATTGAAAGATGCGTGAAAACAAAAGGAGTATAGCTTAATGCATCGATGTAAGGGTAAAAACATTCAGAAAACTAATAATAAAAAAAAAACGCGATAAGTTGCATTAATTATTGTAAATCAATTCTAACTTTCGCGTTTTGCTGATCGTGGGCATATTCGCGACTACAAAGTTTCGCGTTTTTAAGTTTCCTGCAGAGTATATTAATGTTTTTAGCACTTTCGCGACGACTTAAGTTCGCGAAATTCTACCATTCGCGAACTCCACGAAACTAAATCGCGCGAAATAATTTCAAGGTTTACAGTATGAAGCCATCGTACATACAATTAGTGCCTTCCGTTTTAGAAATTGTGTCGCTAATCACTTTTAAGCCATCTTTGTGGGGAGGGCAATATGTTCTGTGTTAAGAGCTCCTGTATATATGTAGGACGTTTAGAACACTAACCAGGCAGTAAAGACAACTGGTGAACCATCCTGCCACACAAATTGCGAGTTTCCATCCGCTCGGACTGTCCGTGAAAGTCCTGTACACAATAACATAAATCATAACAACATTCAATGATACTGCAATAATTATGCGCATTAAGCTACAATCTTAAAGTTGCTTGTGTGCGTGGTACGGTCGTTACGTAGATAGCGCTCTTGACCACAAATCGAGGTCCCTGGCTATTGTTCAATATTATAATTATTTTAATTTGTACATTATTTTATGTACGTTATTAGTGTAACATTTTTGAATGCAAATCTGCCAAATGAAATTAATGTCTTGCAGACATGTGTCTTGTAGACTTGTAACCATAATCTTGTTTTTATAATCGGGTTAACAGACACCGTGCTAATTTTGCCATAACAACATACACTTAACCGATTTAGAAACGCAACTATTTTGGGGGTCGGTATTTTTTTGTATTAATTATTATTTAAATTTTATTGGAGTATAAACCAATAAATGGGACGCTAGTCTTATGCCTGGTACGATTTTCTACGAAAAAATATTTCAATTTAGCCCATTACGTCAGAGTGGCGTCATTTTCATTATTTACACGTGACGTGTGAGCAAAACCACTGGGCGTGGCGATTTGACTGACAATTTATAGAAAAACGATATCCCAACAAAAAAACATAAACTCAAATTTTGAAGTGCGTTGTATACGGTGCCACGCTTTCAGGATACATAACATCCTGGCGCCATCGACTTGCTTTAAGCAGTAATGTGACGTTTTATCATGACAAAGTAGATTAACTATCGTCTGTTGACGATATTTAGACTTACATAGTGTTTTCAAGAGGCAGTTTCCACCTTCGATTGTCTGCGTCAGGTATGCCGACGATACAAGCGCGTAAACATGATGGCACCAAACGAATGTTTTTTTTAAAGACCCCACTTCCGGTCAAAGATATTTTTTGTTATACCTACAATTTGAAGGCAATGATGCGTACGATTAAGTAATTTTGCTAAAATATACATTCCGTAACATTTTGAGTAATGTTTATTATGGCCCATGTTGAAAATCGCTTCATTTTGTCTGTCTTCTTATTTATCTTGACATATTCGATTATCCACTTCCGGTTACGGGTTTGATATGCCATAGACATAAGAAATGTACATTCTTAACCATTGGACACAATGCAGCCTATGCTAGATGAGCAAAAACTTTCTGACAGCTCATGTTGAGGTTGTGGAGCTCATTGCATTTTTACTCGTGAAACAAAATTTGAAGGCAGACACAAATGGCCATCAAGAAGTGCATCATCAAGCAGAAACTTCTGAACGTTTGGATTGATACGTGTTTTCCTCATAGATGTGTGGAACAACATCCTACAACACTTTATTTTCCCGCCAATGAGGCAAAGACGCCTTATTTTAATAGCAAGTTGCAGCTTATAAATACATTATTAATTTTGCGAACTTGACATTGTCGATCAATACATTTCGTGGTTTTGTTTTGTGACCATCTAAACCTTGATTACAATGAAATTTGCACATCTATGACTTCATGTATTGATTTCATTACATGTAAAATTTCAATAGAATTGAAGCACATTAACTGACTTAAATTTATCAAAAACCCACTGTTGCGTTTTTAAATCGGTTAAGTGTACTTCGGCGAGTCTAAATAAATTGCCACAAATACCCTAAACTTCCAATGACTTACAAGAATTATGGGTTTTTATCAAGAATTCCGTCATGACAGCTGACAACAGAAACATCCAGTAATAAGTACAATACGGTACACCTATCAGTTTAGTAATCTGTCAAGTTGTTTACATGTATATCTATCTGTAACCACATTAAAAGTATATTAAATAAGCTTCAAATACCCGACCTGACTAAGTTTCATTGGATGTTAACCAAACATACAGCGCTATTAAATTATAATAGATCTACATATATACATGTATAATAAACAATTACTTTAGATTAAAACATAAATACCTATATGGCAGTAATATGGTGGATCCCAGAACAGAAAGCGTGTGCGATAAAAATCTCTGTTATCTCTGTTATCTCTGAAAGTTCTAAGGATATACTTTACTACAAGCAATTCTTCCTTCGAACGTATTGACACCATTAGCTTGTTTCGTATCAAGCATTCATCGGCAGCGTTTTGCCATGTCTGTCTTCCACCATATATGGTATAACATTTCATAAATGTCGAGGAGCATGCTGTAAAACGTAAGGTTAAATATTTTATACAAACACTTGTGGTATACTTCGGTCAACAGATATAGATCATTTCCGTTAATTGACCATTAATTTAAGGCTAGTAGCCAAGGGGTGTTTTTGGTCGAATACCTCTCCCCACGGTAAAACATGTCACAAACTATATTGAAGAGGAAGGACTTGGAAGTTGGACAACGATGGTTGTGAATCAGAGATCAATGTTAGTCAGTATGTCAAATAGACATTTTATGTGATTTTCTGGTGTTTTTGAGTGGCAATTGTACAACATATTTATTCCATGTATAGGACAGGGCAGACACCATTTTACTCAGAAAAATCATATCGCAATATGGGTGTCTTATAACATAGTAAAATTCTAGTTCCATGCTATTTTTGAAGTTAAAACATTAAATCATTTATCAACTTATTTTAAATAAAATCAAGTTGGTAGGTAGGTTGTAACTTCCAGTTTTAAATATCAAAAATCCTATGTGCAAAATGGGATATTTCTCGGGTACAAAATTAATGTTAAAAAATATTAACGAAAAGTGAGAATTTACACATACAATGTTTTCGCAATAGACAACGGAACAATCGTGAAATACAACTAAATATAATGTAGTTTGAATCTTTGGAATCAGAAGCCTACATCAGAAGCGTACAGGTGAACAGCACTATTCGCAACTATGCCATGTAATAGTATACACTTATTTCATGTATGTTTGGTTAACAGTCAAAACTATTGTCCCGAGGTATCGGGGAAGACTTTTGAACTGTTGCACGAGGCCGATAGGCCTCGTGCAACAGTTCAAAATGTCTTCCCCGATACCGAGGGACAATAGTTTTGACTGTTAACCCAAAACAGACATGAAATAACTGTTTTATTACCTAATACTCTATATAACTACAGTAAAGTTCTACTTATACAACAAACAAAAAGGATATTTCTAAGACATTTTGTCATAATAATAGCGGATATTTTTGTTATAAATTCAAGACTGTCATTATCCCCGTGATTTTATTATCAAACAAATAAAATCGGCATGTAATAAAGCAAAAAGGGACAAAAAATTGTTCAAGAGTTATATTAAAAATACGCTATAGATCTAGCAGGGTGTTTTTGCAGGAATTTATATTGCGCATCGTAGTGCGCAGGTAACAGTTCATCCAGGGGTGTAACAGTCAAAACTGTTGCCCTCCTGGCAATGAACTGTTTCATACCTGAATATAAAAATAAACATTAAGACATGAAACAGTCAAAAATAACGAATTACTCGTTATATAGAGTGCTAGATAATAATAAATACTGGTACATTCCACCTTTGATATTATGTACACAATGATATTGGTTAATAAGTTCCATCTATAAATGAACGTCTTAATGTTAAGGCACAATTTAATAAACATTGCTAAATTTCTAATAGTTTTTGTATTTGTACATGAAATTAAAAAAAAATATGTATTTCCTGATGAAGGCAAAATGCCGAAACTTTAAATATACTATATAATTAATTTCTACACGTGTTTTGTTGACATTTATCTTTGTTTACATGGAATTAACAAATAGAACTTATGAGAGTAACATTGTATTAACAATGTATAGATATACTAGTAAACAATATATATAATATTATGTATTGACTACGAAAGTGATTTAAAAAAGTACCTTTAATGGCTATACTTTATAGTGTTTCGGTAACTGTAGGTAGTTTTTCCTGACATTTTGAGGGATTTTAGCTACAATAATTATTATTTAATGCCTATTGTTTAAATTACACGAAACAATTGAAACTGTAGGGAATACCTCAGTGAAAGTACATGTTGGTAATCATGCGTAATAAGTGTTGTATCGATACAGATATCACCATTAGCTGATTAATAAAAAACATATTTGAACACAAAACTATTGAAATAGAAGGCGTAAGTACCTTTGTATGCCAAAACCGACGAACTGGAAAAAAACTCGTCTGAAAAGGGGAAATATTAGACATGTTATTAATAAATGGTTACAAGGACTGGTATTCACAAAGCATCTTTAAGAAAAAATTAGATATTTTGTCTTAAGGTAATACTGCGTATATCTCTCACAAAGTGAAGAATGACCCATCCTTTCTTACACATGTGATTGTCGTACAGTTCTTTACTACAGGTAACTGTATCATTAAAAGAGTAAACAAGACATATATTTTTTATAAAATTTGTAATAGCCACGATAACAAAAATTTTATAAAAGACAATTGTTGTACTCTTTATCAATGATACAGTTACATGTCTTCTTTACGTTAACGCATGAAAACTATGTAAAATCAATAATATTGAATATTTTGGTTAACCATGAGGGTCATTCATTATATAATGCAACCTATCACATAAATTCTTAAATACAATTTTAACTATTCAAGCATTGTCATAAACATTCAAAAAAACTTGAATGATCGACTTTTATCCTTTCGGCAGATCTTCTCCTCCCGTTGCTAGGCAACTACGCACATACACACTAAACTGCTCGGCCACGGTCTATTCAACCTAAGGTGTGCCGAATTACAAGGTAATTATTTTCTCGTTTTGAATTTCGGCAGGTAATATCGTATCTAGGTATCATCTCTCACATGAATGTTGGTGGTGATCTGGATGTGCATGGTGCTACTTTAAAAGCAGGAACGAAATAATAGTAAAATAATGCTTTGGTGTACTAAAAACAGTTACACAATTTTAAATAATGCTGTACCTGACTCTGAATACATGCTTTTCGTCAATCCTGAAATATTAGACATGTTGATTCAAACCTCTACTATAAGACATACTCTAGTATTGCAATGCGGGTGAAGATGGTTCAATTTATACAATCTTAAATATCCTGCTATAATTATTGCAAAATTGTTATATCAATGTGTCCACATGCTTTGACTCCATTTTAATAATGCTTTCGGTAATACAAAGTAAACAGTAAGTCGAAAACATTGGTATTTGCCCATGAAATGGATCAAACGCGATGATATAACGACTCATTTTATGTAACTGACTTCCCAATAAACAATACATACGAACTGGTACACCAGTAGGAGACGAATGAAAAAATATACGAGAGGCATCCAATGAGTGACAACGATCAAATAATGTATCTATTTCCTGGTTCACAGACACGATAGCACATCAATGGAATTTGGTTTATAATATAGAGTGTCCGTTTTGTCCGGCAAATATCGTACATACAGTACAGATCATATACGAGACGAATGAAAAATATACGAGAGGCATCCTATGAGTGACAACGATCAAATAGTTTCTCTATTTCCTGGTTCACAGACACGATAGCACATCAATGGAATTGGGTTTATAATATAAATTGTCCGTTTTGTCCGGCAGATATCGTACATACAGTACATATCATACACAATTAAGTCTTATTATAAAGTGTTAAACATGTGATAAATGATAGTGGTTTAGTATGACTGAAGCTACTACAAAGACATGCAATACTTTTTAACGGCACAAACAGTGTTTTTATAGTATACTGATTGCTCGGCGTGTATAAAATCTGATTTGGACAAGGGACGCAGGGGAGATGTACTTTCGTATTCTCCAGTGGGTGTCATTCGATAAAAAGGGTAGAGCTAAAATTCCTCCGTGAACGAGCGTATCCGTTAAGTCAATTTATAAAGCATCTATTGAGTAAAGTGAATTATCACTAGAGCTTTATTTACCTCGAAAATCTGTTCCGCTTGTATCTAGATAAGGCGGGTAACTGATTTCTTCTGCACTGTATATTGCTTGAAACCCTTCTTTCATCAACGATATTCTGTCAACTTGTTTATGCGTGTATATTATTTGCATATGCTTGTAATCTGTAAGGACTGTGGATGTCGGAGGGTAGCAATTGGAGTATTGTTTATCATTCATAGGCTCCCATATTTTCAATGTTGCTGCAGCTTCATCTTATAGAAATGCAAAAAACATTAAAACAGTTATAGCATATCCATAGTAGAGAATAAGGGTTAATGACACGTGAAGCATTGACGATTGACGGTATGCTAAACACTATGACGCGCGAAGCACTGATGAGCAACGGTTTGCTAAACACTAGGGCATCTGAACCACTGACGATTAGCGGTTAGCTAAACACTAGGATATCTGAAGCACTGACGATTAACGGTTTGCTAAACACTAGGACATCTGAAGCACTGACGAGAAACGTTTTGCTAAACACTAAGACCCGTGAAGCACTGATGAGTGACGGTATGCGAAATACTAGGACACGTTGAACATCGAAATACTTACCATTATGACAAATAAAACATTGAATGAGGTGGTATACCACGCATAAAGATAATAAAAATTCGGACAGGGAAGACAGCACTCAACAGAAACAGCCTAGCGTCCAAGATGTATATGACAAAATCATGGTGTGTCGGATAATACCAATTTAAGATTATAACATTCATAGTAGAGTTGTATGTATACGAGACGTGTCGACATACATATTTTTCCATTTCGTGTATCAGGGCATTGATACGGTAATGCAGGTTTAAATTATAACGAGACTTACCATGTTCGCACATTATGTGAAAATGTGTTATGGTTAGACGAATCGAATTCGCAGGTACGTATATATCCCATGACTTAAAGTATTCAGCGCTCCAATCCGCATTAGTCAGTGATAACGGAGTTATTATCATCTGGTTACTCAATTCACATGAAGACAAGCAAGTCGGTAAATCTGAAACATAGGTTAGTGATTTACATCTGATTTTTTTGTATACGAGGGGAGTTCAAATGTGCATTCGTGTTAGGCTATATCCTCCTTGTACCAAACAGATTAACAAAACAGACAATGTATTGCTACAATACTTGTGTTAGCTTTAAATTGATACCCTACATTTTAAAATCCGTCCCGTCTAGCTGTGACGAAAGGTCTATTAACAATGTCTAGTAGTGTACACTAATGCTAAAATGGTTAGGAAAATGTCACGTGTCTCTGACCAAATACGGTCATATTCAAGAGTCATTGTATAACTTTGTAATACAGGTTAGATTCAAATAAAAATTATTTGGCTGGGCAACTACACATACTGACAACAATTCCTACAAAATTATGAAAACTATGAGCGACCCATGAAAAAATTCGTTACATTACATCTTTTCAAGAACCACAACTCTGGTATCACTAGTCAGATAAAAAAAAATACAACGGTTTGTTACAAACTTATTTTGTAATAAAGTTGCACACTTCAATAATTATTACAAAACGGGTTGAGAGACTTATAACCATATGAAAAATCATTTCAACCCATTTGGTAATAAATTTCAAAGTGTAATAAATTTACTGAATCATTTCAAAAGTATCATAATTATTACTAAACGGGTTGGGAAGTGTTATTACTCTTTAAAATAACATTACAACCCGTTTCGTAATGAATTTTTTAAAATGTATAAAATTATTTCAAAACGGATTGGAATAAGTTAATACACTTTGAAATGACCCTGTAACCCCCGTTTTATAATAATTTGCAAAATGTAATAAATTTCCGAAATCACTTCAAAGTGTAATATTTATTTCAAAACGGGTTGGGATGGGTATAACACTTTAAAATAACCTTTTAACCTGTTTTGTTATAAATCTTCAAAATGTAATCAATTTTCCAAATCACTTCAAAAATGGTTTAATTATTACAGAACGGGATGATATAATTTATAACACTTAGAAATAACATTCCAACCCATCATATTTTGAATCTTGATAATCCTTACTTTTCCAGTAAGATAGAAGAACTTAACTCTAAATAAAGCTAATGCATCTGATACACACGTATCTTTCCTAGATCTGGATCTTATAATTGAAGTTAACTTTACGATACTGTTAATTACCTACACTTGGACGGAGATGTTACACGGTCAACTTCATATGGTGTTTACGCTTCTCAATTAATCCGTTTTGATAAAGCTTTCGGATGACTTTAACACCCGAAATCTTTTTATTACTAATAAGTTACTAGAATAAGGCTATCGCTGCCATAAACATTGTAAAGAACTTTTGCAAAATTGATAGGCGTAATACATATTTCATTTCTAAATTTGGCGTGAGATTAAAAACTCTTCTGCAACAAGGTGTGTCTCAGCCTGAATTAAATAGTGATGTGCTTTACAAATTTCGAAAGATATTGGGTCATAGCCTCTTTCATGATATGTTTATCAAGACAGTAAAACGTATTCTGAGTAGAGGATATGATCCTTTAATTTTGCAAAGGACGGCGTGCTTAGTAGTGGGTCCTTTTACAGCTTGGCATTATGCTTCCTATTTCATTGTGCGATGACAAGACAATATGCAGAGTTCATGATATGCCTAACATCAAGCCTGTTCGGACGGCTGGTATTGATGCTTGCCTGTTACATATATTGTCTTATCGTGCCCTAAAATGTTTTGCTCTCTTGATGCTCTGACATATGAAAGGTCATTAAGTACTTTCTGTGCTACTGGCAAGGTGTTTTTTATGTTTTATATTCTTTTATTAGCTGTCCCTGCGGGCGTTGCATGGCGGGAAACTTTTGTGTACACTGTCTTGTTCTAAAATATTGTCTATTGGGTAAATGTGAGGTTTAATTGGTGCACTGTAAAACGTTTAAGCCCCGTGTGGTATGTGTCGCTGTCCGTACCAAAGCGGATGCCCTTTAGTCAACCTTCCTCTGTGTATGTATTGTCCACTTTTACTAAATTTTTAAAATCACTTCAAAAGTGGGAATAGTAGTCAGCATGTGCATTTGATTTATGGCCCTTGACATGTTCAAATTGCAAGTTGGGGCATCCGTGTCATATGCACACAGTTCTGGTTGATGTATTGGTTGTTAAATAATTAGGTGTATGTTGTTTAAAAAGTGACTAGAAAAAGGGCTGTGTATATTTGTAATATAATTTATACTTAATACATTATTCTAACGATGATTAAATCGATACAGAAAGATAAACGCTAAAAGTATACCAGCTTTCTCCACGAATGCATTAAAATATGCCCCTGTCTTGTTTCTAGTGGTATAGGGACGACATGACACGAACACAATTTCCAAAGTTGTATCTGCGGTCCCATATATCATGTTTTTATGTCTCATTGATGCCGGAATCGATAAATATGTACCACTAGATGAGATAAAAGTAAAAGTATCTATACAATGATACTGGAAGTCGGAGAAGCTTCGATCCTGAAAGTACAGTAACAGTAGTGTAGAAAGTACGGTAACAACCTTATATTCGCATAATTTAACAGCTGATATAGTGCGCCTAGGATAATGTGAAAGGCGGGAAAATATGGTACACTCCACATAGGTGGATTAAAATTATATACACAAATTATCAGTGATGTTTTGAGTAAACTACTGACCTTATCTGTTTATTTAAGTGATTTCTAAAACCAAGTTTGCAAAAGTTGACCAAACCGATTCATGTATGTAAATATCACATTATCCTGGGCGGACTATATAGTTCGCCGGAGATAACACTAGCCTTTGTTTACAAATACAAATGAATATTAAATGCATTTTCGGTATTCATTTTTGTTCAATCTTGTGCATATACACTTTTAATGATATACTCTTTAAATCTACACTGATAACTGGCGGCCATTCGACCGTGTAGTGTTTACAATTTGCTTTGTTTGTTTATTGATAAGGCTAGAGTTATCCCCGGTGAACTATACATGGTCGTATTGATAACCCCGTTTGTATGTTTTCATAAGTGAGATGTATCACGAAGAAGCTCGAGGTGTAGTACTAACACAAATCTAAAGGACCGATATGGCACGATTTGCTCGCAGACATTTATATATTCAACGCAAGAACCTTTAATATATTTATGCATAAAGGTCAGGATCATGCCAAATTATCCGTGCTATACTAAATAACTAATACAAGAGAGAGCTTAGCTGAAATGTACCTCGGCGATGTGTAGCGATAATTCTTTGAATATAATATTGATATATCCCACTGTCCTGAAGTCTACGATCCACGTGTATGAAGTGCCATCTAGGTATGACATAGGATAACCAACACTTGTAAAGTAACTTGGCCTCGTCAAGGTTTGTACAGCCCTGGCTAATGCATACATGTAACCGTCATAGTAGATCAAGTTTGGTCTGTGAATTATATCTGAAAAAAAGTATTTTAGTTCAATATATTAATAAACTTGCAGCAGATCTAAATCGACCAACACGCGGAAATTTCAATGGCATGCTTATTTACAAAGAAAACAAAAAATAATATTAAACTCATTATATTAGACTTAAATAATAACAATTTATTCTCAAGAAAGAGTTCGGCCACCATTTGCTCATATGGATCCAACCAGCTTTGTTTTCTCAGCGGGTTATCCTTATCATGATGTTGTATCTTGAGTGATTATTTAATGTTATAATTAAAATATGTTCAGTTTATTTGGCATTTGTCGTTATTTTCGTGCTTCTTTATAACTTTGTACTTATTGGGTTCTGGCTGACACTAGATAGCCAGTGGTGTCATTATTATTTTGTTTGCTTGCTTGCTTACACACCATTGGCAATACATCCGTGAAGCTCAAATTTCAAACATAATCGCCCATGGGGTATCGACCTCCGGAGCAGAATCCTTACATATCTTGCCATTATTTGTTTATAGAATGTAAAGGTTTGAGGTCTATCTAACGGCTGGTATAGGTCCATTTCTAAACTCTGAAAGAAATGTAAAACAACTAGGGGTGACTATTGAGTCCATTTTTGACTATTGCAATACTATTGCTATTGCTAAAAGTACTATTGCGATACTATTGTATTGCTGGAAACTATTTCGATACTATTGCAATAGTTATTGTCAAGATTTGAAAACCAAAAATTAACTTCTAATGCAAATTTGCACTGTGTAAGATATCACTTTGTTGTACAACATACTAATTAACTATTTGTTGAAATATTTTAAAATTAATTGGACAGACATAGAACATCAACGATTGCGATATTCGTCCATTGTGGCAGTGTCGATGCATGGGATAGTTTTTTTAACGAGAACGGAAGTTGTTTTAAATTAATATTAATTTATTATTAATAAGGGAACTATCGTAACTATCGATAGTTGAGCTAACTATCGGCGATAGTTATTGGATCGAGACTTTTACTATCGATCCATACTATCGGGTCACTCGGTATCGCAATGCATCGATATTTCGATGCATCGGCCCACCCCTAAAAACAACGTTTTGTATCCTAAAACAGAGTAACCCAAATACTAAACTTATATCATTATGAACACACAATACCATGAGCTACTGTATTATTGTATAAATTTCTTTAGTACTTGTATAATATCAAATTCATTATGTCCAGTATCTCAGTACAATGAATCTTGATTTATATAACAGGCAAAAAAAGAAAATTCAACATTAAAGGGGCATGCCCTGGTACTGAAGTGTCTCGAATAGCAATCAAATTGGTGTAATTTTAAGACCTAAGTCAAATAATGAAAAGCTTGTAAAAAGTAACGAAATATCCGGCTAGTTTTTAAAAAAAAAATATTTCAACAATAACTAAATATCGTTGTCGTCAATAAAAGACACTCTAGTTTCTGGGCATGCCCCTTTAAACATATTGTAATATACAGCGTAAATTGTGCCACTACAAGAACTCATTAACTACCCATTATTACAGGAAGTTTACAACCATTGTAACCGGGAACAATTTATCAGTAATAATTTTACAGTTAATTGAAGCTCACAAACACCATCATGCTAATGCATGTTTTCCGTTTTCCTTGTATTCTCCTCAATCAGCATAAATTCAGAACAAAACATTGTTACATGTCTCCAATTAACGACAATTGCTTTATCTATGCTTGATTTCATGACTTTTAAGATACATTTAGTTAACGGACTGACAAAGTAACGATTATATCTCATTCCTTCTTTATTCTACATGAAGGCTAGTGGTTATGAAAAGCCTTAAAATGGACCCAATTGTATTTATGTTTTCCAAATTAAGACTATGTGAAAGGTGAATAAATGAACTACACTTCTCCGTTTGCATACGGTCGAAAGTTATAACGGTTATTGATTTATAAGCGTTTTTCTAAATATACCCTCTAAACTCTATGTATAGACCTAAGTGTCCTATCGGAAGCTGGCCATGGGACGGAATGTTGAACATGGCTCTTCTAATGATCGTAAGAGGTTGTTAATGTAAGGAAAATTTATTTCTTTCCAATAATACACCAGAGTCCAAACCGTGAAACAAACCATGTTGTTATCAGTGTAAGACATATTTCCATCATTTGAAAATAGCAAAGTAAACGACCGTATCCCCATCGGTACATCTGTGCTAGTATAGACACCATTGGTTATATTGACTTCAGTCTGATACCAGTTATATATCGTTATCCCATTTACTGAAAGTTCTTCCAATAGGTCTACCTGGAAAATAATATAGAAGAACGAATACATATCTAAAACAAGAGTCAAAGTGTAACAAAATACGCCCGTCTCGGGGCATGGTGAGTCTCAGGGCAAAATAAAATAAAAAAAGAAAAAAGAAAAAAAAAGTATAAAAGAAGTACAGTATAACCTCCGTAGAGCGACATCCGGCGGAGGCAGAAAAAACTGTCGCTCTGCGGAGGTGTCGCTCTGTAGAGGTCGACTTTTTCAGAATGTCGTTGATAGAATATCGAGTGTACATAATCCCGGTAATCTTAATTGATGTCGTTTGTTTGTGATTAAATGCATAAAATTAGATCTACTCGTAGCCGCGTGTTTTGCGTCATAATTCTGACGATTATTTAATTAATAAGATCGATGATTATATAGATACAAAAATGCGTACATTTCACGGGTCTAGCAACTCTCAACATTATAAACCGAATCCATATTATTTTACGCACATGCCGTATTCAATTGAATTGTTTACCTTCAAAGTGTTAAAATCTCTATTACGTCATATCGCTCACTACACAATTTGCACATGTGACCGGTAATTTGTTTACCTCGACTCGCGTGTAACTTGGTCAGTGCATATGCTGAAATTGACAGTTTTAGACGACGTGATTAACCATTAACACGACGTGTACGTGAATTTCCTTCCTTATACTGATTTATAAGCGCGTATTGATATTTCATTTACAATTATTAATTACGACTTTGATTAAATAAAATCCTAGTTTTATGTAAGTATGCATATCATCATATAATGTGTTACTGTGTCATATTGTCTAACTGATCACAAAGACAGTCGCTAATTTACTTGCGCCTGATGAGCGATAATTATTATAATCCACGAAGGTGCGAAAAATAGAAAACAACATCGTATGGATTATGTAAACACGTGTGAATATGCCGTTGTACAAACACACCTGTCGCTTCTCAGAGGTTAACCATACAAAAGGTATACAATTTTAACGGCCGTTTGCCGCTCTGCGGAGGTGTCGTTCTACGGAGGTTAAAATAAGAGTGAAAACGAACGGGGGGGGAATAAAAGTGCCGCTCCTCGGAGGTTGTCGCTTCTCAGAGGTGCCGTTTCGGGAGGTTATACTGTAATAATAAAAAGTAATAAAAAAAGTAAAAAAAAAATTACAAAAAAAATTAATCGAATTTGGCCAAGATATTATGCCAATAAGCATTGTCACAAAGTTTGAAGATGATCGAATGATAACTGTTTGCGTTAGAGCACATACAAGGCCTATTTCATACTTATTTGGTAATTAAAGGCCCATAGCCAAATAAGGCCTAGGCCGATTTGGCATATAATCGAACTTGGCCTAGATATTATGCCCATATGCATTGTCACAAAGTTTGAAGACGATCGGATGAAAACTGTTTCCGTTAGAGCACAGACAAGGCCAATTTCATAATTATTTGGTATATAAAGGCCCATAATCAAATAAAGCCTAAGCCGATTTGGCCCATAATCGAACTTGACCTAGGTATCATGGCCATAAGCATTGTCACAACGTTTGAAGACGATCGGATAAAAACTGTTTGCGTTAGAGCACAAACAAGGCCTATTTCATACTTATTTGGTAATTAAAGGCCCATAGCCAAATAAGGCCTAGGCCGATTTGGCCTATAATCAAACTTGACCTACATATTTAAAACAAGAGCCAAAGTGTCACAAAATACGCCCGTCTCGGGGCATGGTGAGTCTCAGGGCAAAATAAAATAAAAAAAGAAAAAAGAAAAAAAGAAAAAAAAAGTATAAAAGAAGTAATAATAAAAAGTAATAAAAAAAGTAAAAAAAAAAATTACAAAAAAAATTAATCGAATTTGGCCAAGATATTATGCCAATAAGCATTGTCACAAAGTTTGAAGATGATCGAATGATACCTGTTTGCGTTAGAGCACATACAAGACCTATTTCATACTTATTTGGTAATTAAAGGCCCATAGCCAAATAAGGCCTAGGCCGATTTGGCATATAATCGAACTTGGCCTAGATATTATGCCCATATGCATTGTCACAAAGTTTGAAGACGATCGGATGAAAACTGTTTGCCTTAGAGCACAGACAAGGCCAATTTCATACATACTTATTTGGTAATTAAAGGCCCATAACCAAATAAGGCCTAGGCCGATTTGGCCCATGATCGAACTTGGCCTAGATATTATGGCCATAAGCATTGTCACTAAGTTTGAAGACCATCATATGAAAACTGTTTGCGTTAGAGCACAGACAAAGCCAATTTCATACTTATTTGGTAATTAAAGGCCCATAATCAAACTTCGCCTAGATATCATGGCCATAAGCATTGTCACAAAGTTTGAAGACGATCGGATGAAAACTGTTTGCGTTAGAGCACATACAAGGCCTATTTCATACTTATTTGGTAATTAAAGGCCCATAGCCAAATAAGGCCTAGGCCGATTTGGCCTATAATCAAACTTGGCCTACATATTTAAAACAAGAGCCAAAGTGTCACAAAATACGCCCGTCTCGGGGCATGGTGAGTCTCAGGGCAAAATAAAATAAAAAAAGAAAAAAGAAAAAAAGAAAAAAAAGTATAAAAAAGTAATAATAAAAAGTAATAAAAAAAGTAAAAAAAAAAATTACAAAAAAATTTAATCGAATTTGGCCAAGATATTATGCCCATAAGCATTGTCACAAAGTTTGAAGATGATCGAATGATAACTGTTTGCGTTAGAGCACATACAAGGCCTATTTCATACTTATTTGGTAATTAAAGGCCCATAGCCAAATAAGGCCTAGGCCGATTTGGCATATAATCGAACTTGACCTAGATATTATGCCCATAAGCATTGTCACAAAGTTTGAAGACCATCGGATGAAAACTGTTTGCGTTAGAGCACAGACAAGGCCAATTTCATACTTATTTGGTAATTAAAGGCCCATAATCAAATAAGGCCTAAGCCGATTTGGCCTATAATCAAACTCGGCCTAGACATTATGCCCATACGCATTGTCACTAAGTTTGAAGACCATCATATGAAAAGTATTTGCGTTAGAGCACAGACAAAGACAATTTCATACTTATTTGGTAATTAAAGGCCCATAATCAAACTTCGCCTAGATATCATGGCCATAAGCATTGTCACAAAGTTTGAAGACGATCGGATGAAAACTGTTTTCGTTAGAGCACAGACAAGGCCAATTTCTTACATACTTATTTGGTAATTAAAGGCCCATAACCAAATAAGGCCTAGGCCGATTTGGTCCATGATTGAACCTGGCCTAGATATTATGGCCATAAGCATTGTCACTAAGTTTGAAGACCATCATATGAAAACTGTTTGCGTTAGAGCACAGACAAGGCCAATTTCATACTTATTTGGTAATTAAAGGCCCATAATCAAATAAGGCCTAAGCCGATTTGGCCTATAATCAAACTTGGCCTAGACATTATGCCCATACGCATTGTCACTAAGTTTGAAGACCATCATATGAAAAGTATTTGCGTTAGAGCACAGACAAAGCCAATTTCATACTTATTTGTTAATTAAAGGCCCATAATCAAACTTCGCCTAGATATCATGGCCATAAGCATTGTCACTAAGTTTGAAGACCATCATATGAAAACTATTTGCGTTAGAGCACAGATAAAGCCAATTTCATACTTATTTGGTAATTAAAGGCCCATAATCAAACTTCGCCTAGATATCATGGCCATAAGCATTGTCACAAAGTTTGAAGACGATCGGATGAAAACTGTTTGCGTTAGAGCACATACAAGGCCTATTTCATACTTATTTGGTTATTAAAGGCCCATAGCCAAATAAGGCCTAGGCCGATTTGGCCTATAATCAAACTTGGCCTACATATTTAAAACAAGAGCCAAAGTGTCACAAAATACGCCCGTCTCGGGGCATGGTGAGTCTCAGGGCAAAATAAAATAAAAAAAAGAAAAAAGAAAAAAAGAAAAAAAGTATAAAAAAGTAATAATAAAAAGTAATAAAAAAAGTAAAAAAAAAAAATTACAAAAATATTTAATCGAATTTGGCCAAGATATTATGCCCATAAGCATTGTCACAAAGTTTGAAGACGATCGAATGATAACTGTTTGCGTTAGAGCACATACAAGGCCTATTTCATACTTATTTGGTTATTAAAGGCCCATAGCCAAATAAGGCCTAGGCCGATTTGGCCTGTAATCAAACTTGGCCTACATATTTAAAACAAGAGCCAAAGTGTCACAAAATACGCCCGTCTCGGGGCATGGTGAGTCTGAGGGCAAAATAAAATAAAAAAATAAAAAAGTAAAAAATTAAGAAAAAAGTATAAAAAAGTAATAAAAAAAAGTAATAAAAATGTAAAAAAAAAAAAAATAAAAAAAATTTAATCGAATTTGGCCAAGATATTATGCCCATAAGCATTGTCACAAAGTTTGAAGACGATCGAATGATAACTGTTTGTGTTAGAGCGCATACAAGGCCTATTTCATACTTATTTGGTAATTAAAGGCCCATAGCCAAATAAGGCCTTAGCCGATTGGGCCTATAATCGAACTTGGCCCAGATATTATGCCCATATGCATTGTCACAAAGTTTGAAGACGATCGGATGAAAACTGTTTGCGTTAGAGCACAGACAAGGCCAATTTCATACTTATTAGGTAATTAAAGGCCCATTACCAAAAAAGGCCTAAACCGATTTGGCCTATAATCGAACTTGGCCTAGATAGTATGTCCATAAGCATTGTCACAAAGTTTGAAGACGATCGGATGAAAACTCTGAGCGCTAGAGTACAGACAAACTGCTGGACGCCGCCGCCCGCCCGCCCGCCTGCCCGCCAAGGGTGTTCCCATAATACGTCCCGTTTTTCAAACGGGCGTATAAAAAGTATGTAGATGCCTTTTGAAAGAAGTCTCTCTACAATCTCCTATCTATTCTCTGGATCGAGGTCTGTATCGGCATCGCCTTTTACAGATGTGTTCTCCGTTTCCAGATTTCCTTTCACAGCATGGACCTGACACAGGATAATCAGTAATTTAAGTCAAAAAGTGTTTCTTCTAACTCTATATGAAAGTGGTTAGTGGTTATGTAAAGTCTTAAAAAGGACCAAATTGTTTTTTGTATTTTTTATCCAAATTAAGACTATTTGAAAGATATGTAATTTATAAATTTCGAAAGTTGTGACTGATTTTATTATTGAATTCTAACAATGACGCAATTTAACATATACATTAACAGATTTTAAAAGTAATGTACACTCTGATATGATCTTACCTGGATATATGGGTTAGGATCATCGATATTTGCGCACCAACCAGAGTTATATGGACGTACAGAATCAAGGTGTTCGGACGATTTGCTTGAAGAAGATAGCTTGTCCAATGATATACTTGCATCTGTCATTCCAAGATCAAGCATACACATCACGTCAGTGGCTAAATACACAATAAAACAATTGTATAATTACCGTATGTATTGTATAACTTCTTTATACAATTTTAGCAAACAATGTTTCGATGGTGGTTAGCAAAGACATGCTGGGAAATGTTATGCGATTACGCCTATCATACATATTCAAGTAACTAGTACGTGATCCAAATGCATTAAATATATGAGGTAACTGTATGTCAAATATATACATATTGTCGATGCTACATCTTGATCAAAACAGTTTCAAATTTGTAGGTTTAAAACGGTTTGACCCAAGACGTTGCAAGACGAAAGTTTCATACAATTATATACCCCTAGCAGTATTGTGGTGATCAAGTCAATGGTCATTGGGCGACATTTGGCATGGGTGTCGTTCTTACACATCTAAACTACCCGTTTAATGAAGTGTATTTTCTCTCCCCCCCCCCCCCCCCACTGGAAAATGCTGCAGTTTTATACCGCTCTCTACACTTTTGAAGTACCATTGTGCATAACATATTGCTATTGTATGGCTTCTTTATTTAGCTATCCGCTTCAAGCAAGTATGTTCCAACTGCTACATAAACTCTGAAAACTTACGTTGTACAAATACCTTGACATCAACGTATTGTAGTATTGCACTGACACTTGGAATAACGAAGACGATGTACCTTCCCACAAATTGCCTACAATGGTTAACAATCAATCTGATTAAAATCATATCCTCAAACCCGCTACGCTTGTCGTAAGGAAGATCAAGTACTTAAGTCAGATTGGGTTAACAATTATAATCATGACATTACATTTGTATAATAAGCATAATATACAGGGTGTTACAACATAAATGTTACAGTTTCGTGGGTTAATAAAATGATCATCTATTGCATTAAGTAAAAAACGAAAAACAGTTATAAGACAACACTTCAAAATAGTAATCCTTATAAAACATTCCAGCCTACTTTTAAAAATATGTCTTTAATATGCATCTTTATAATTGTAAATATCAACGAATATCCGATAATATTAGTCGTTATAATCAGTTAGTTGATAAATGAATCAGCATGCGTCGTAGCTGAAGTCTCCTATAAACTGTTACTGTAAACCACATGTCCAAAGGCCGCTTCCGTATTTTACTGGAATTCTCTGATTAACATTATTCGTATCGTTAAACAAGCAGTAAACGTTATAAATCATCGTGATGTTTGAACGTTTGTCATTCAATAGCAGTTTGTTTATAAACGACTAGGACAATAATTATACCTCGGTCTAATAATAGTTTCGTGTCTTCTCAGGAAATATGGCTACGACTCGGCATCCCTTCCGTTAAGATTTGGCAACTATTCACCAACTTTTCGGCATGTTTCTTAACATGATTGGCATAGCTTCCGTGTGTAGAACTCGCGAGCTTTTGGCATCGATTCAGCTTCCTTCAGCAACTGATCGGGGAGGTTAAAAGGATAGCGAAGCCTCAGAAGGAAGGCTTCCCGAAGATGCCGAGTGAGTGACGATGTATTCCCGAACACCGCGAACTGTTGCCGATGAATTACCCCGAAGCGCTCGCGAACAAGACCTTCGTCGTCCAAGTTTTAAAATTTTGGTCCCGAAGTGTCCAGAATGCTTCAAGAAACGTGTTAGAATGACACGGAAGGGCTAAAGAACATCGCGAAGACATGCTGAACCAACCCGATTTGGCGAATATCGGCTTCAGGAACCATTCGGGGTCCTAGTGGACGGCAGGTTAAATTAGAAAATAATACACAAACGCTTATAAAAACGACACTTACTGACTGATGACGTCACGTGGTATTTCCACACCACCATACCTCAACAATGACCATTTATCATTTCCAGCAAGAACACTATAGTTGAACTCAACTTCTCGTGGTTCGACTAAATGTAAACATGTAAACTATAATATTTTATTTCAATTCTTATCATTTTATCAAACGATATATATATTTAATTATATTAGCATTGTAAATTTGAACTATCTGTAAATCAATCCCACAATTGTTGTATTAGTATCACATGGGCGAGCGAACAGCTCTTTGGCTTTCGGTTACACCCTTTTTGCATAGTTCTACAATAGTATTGCGATACAAATTGTATTCATATATCTGTCTATACAAATATTAAAATATGTGTTTAAGTTAAACATTGTAGTTTTCAAAACTGACGTTAGCGTTGTTTGAACACCATGTTTGATCACGATTTCGAGACAGGCACGCAATAATTAAGATTCATTACCGTAACGTTCAAATTCCGATAATTATTAAATTGATTTATAAGGGCCCTGAAAATATTCGATAAGTGTATAGATCTAGTTACAATATTTATTTAAAACATGATACGGTAGTATTTCTATTCACCATTGTCTATTGCCACAGCTTTAATATAAAAACTTCTTCCCATGTCGATCAGTATCCGGCATGCAGTATGTTCCGAACAAAACATGGTATATGTGGTTCCATGGTCTTCTTGTCCTGTAATGACGTATTAGCCTGCACGGTACTAATCCCGACACACCCCTTCTCAGCTCCGTCCGAAAATCGTACTGCTTTCATATGGCTCTGACGGAACCGAGAGCCGATGTAACTCTTAACATCGGTTTTCAGTTCCGTCAGAGCCAGGAAAACAGTATAAATCTTTGAGGAGTGGTGCATCGGGATTAGTTCCATGGTCTGCAAATAACGATAAAGTGTTGTTCATAATACATTGTATTCGAGGGAAGTAACGATTACTGAGTAAAACTTAGTCAAACTTTGTCCGCCATTGATGGTTGTCAAATATAAACATGATTGGTTTTTGACGCTTTCCATTGTCGCCATTGTCACTATAGTTCAACTAGAGACTGTGGGAAATTAGGTCGAACCAATGCTAGGTCGCGTTTAGTCCTGCATACTCGGCGCTATCTTTTAACTATTCGAACGCAAATGTGAGGTTTGGCGTATGGAAAATTCAGACAAGGATAGATAGACGACACATACCGAAGTATAGTCAGTCACAACCCCAACCAGACTACAATGAAAGCATAAATCACAACACTTGGTGTGTTTCCTACATATTGTTTCCTATACTTGTAGGCTTAAACGTTCGACATCCGCATGTAGAATTTGGACAGCTATAGTTCGTGCTTCAGCAATCTGGGCTACAAACTTAACATCGACCTATGTACCTCAGCAAAATTTACAACAAGTTCTTTTAACTAATACACACTTTAAATATGATGAGTTGATACCTTTGTAGTGTCGTCATGATTAATTACATGATTATACGTTCCATTAATATTGCTTTTACTTGTTTGATGCTTTTTCCAATACGGAACATAAAAGTTAAAAATTACAGCATTTGATTTTCATCTCTTTTAACAACCTTGAGGCCGACTGGGTATTGATGCGGCAATTAAGCAGTCACAATACGAAAAGAGATAGTTTGTGCTTATGATACCATATAGGATAACGTATTGTCATTCCGTGATTAAATCGAATTTATTCAGAATGAGTTCGCTATTTACATTACCGTATCCTGACAAATGCATATAAATCAGTGACAATTGTTTTAAGCAACGACAGACGTAATTACTGTTTCTTTGTTTGACGAAATCAATATTTGTTAATACGGATTTATCTAAACTTGTGTTAAGTTAAATCACAGATCCATAAAATATCATAGCAGGCGATCTAAGGAACGCAACACATTACCCTTCTCCAAAATGGAATCCCGAAGCCAGTGCTGTTCTGTTCCTTGTCATTATAATAAATGTATAGAGCGATTTTGAATGGACAGACTGCTGTGATATTTTATGGATAGAATTTCAAGTTCCTGTGGATAAATATATCACTAATGTGAAGTCATAGCATTCGATTAAGACAACCATCGTCTTTACTAGATGCATCTCGACTATGCTCTTTGCAGACCAGCCAATTAGAAGACCCGATTTAGTAGGTAAGATTGTCACCTGCTTGTAAAAGTGAAGGCTACTATGTAAAATGACTGCTACTTGAAAAGTACGATGATTTGTCATCATGTTTTGCATTACATATGTAGAGAAGGCTTTAGGTAATTGTTTCATCGTAACAAATAACAAGAAATAACTGGACATGTCTAAAAACAAACGATATAGTCCCGAAACCATACAAAAGCAGGCTACACCCTACCCACAGATAGCCCGCAACTTATTAAGATCATTGTAAGTATTGATTCAATAACTATGAATATGTAATCAGGACATTATGAAACATAACATACTAGAAACATCTTTGTTAGTCAGCGCTGCCCCGTTCACAACTCTAAGTCGTCCTAACTCATAACCTAAAATGAAATTACACATCATATGTAGGCAACAAGAGCTTAGAGCTTGAGATGGGATATGTTATGTTATGTTAAAGATAGAGAACGAAAACACGAGGTTATCTTATCTATCGAGGGCGTAGACAACCATTAGGTCTATAGGGCGTTTTTATTGTGCATACAATTAACATGTCCACTTCTTACTCGGTCTGTTGACTTTAAACTGAAGACCCAACACAAATCAACCAATTAATTTGGCTTATATAAGGTATTTTGACCAATGTAATGTCATTCATAAAATTATAATTAGATATTCACGTGAATCAGTAGCCAGTCTGCAGCTAGAGTTAAGATAGTTTAGTTTAGTATCTAACCCGTGATATTATGGTTCATTAGATCTTGGATGGAACAAAGGAGGGTGCAATAACTTCAGCGCATTATATCATTATAGTGTTGCATTTATTCCTCATTCCACCCCATCAATTAGCATTGTATTTAGTTACATCTCTTCACTTAACATCAATGTAAATTATCGTAACTATGATACAAATTAAATTAAAAACATAAATCATGGGAATTTGCAACTAAACGTTGGTCAATAATCCACATAAAAGTCGTGGCTACATGCAGTCGTACAAGGCCCGCAGTGTTTGAGGTCGGGCATTCACTCTCTGACTACGTCATACCAAAGATGAAACCAATGGTCTAAGTTTTATTTATTAGGAAACATTCTAATCTCTCTCTGTTTACATTAATGATATATAGACAAGCGACTTGTGGAATGTGACATTTGTATATAATTTACATACCTTTTAATTCGATTCCTGTTTTACTGGCAACTGCAAGAATATAAAGTTCTAGATTTAGAAATATTTAAAGGGATACATATACTTGTGTGTAACTATAACAGGGCGAGGCGCATGCAATATAGTATGTATGTTACTGTGGAATATGCGCATGCTATACATACATATACGTGTAACTATTTGTGTACATGTTCATATGTAAGTATGCATATATAGTGCCTTGTTTTGTTATCACTTCTCGTAGGCTTAGTTCTGTCTATTCTGAACATTGGAGTATATAGTAAATATTTAATGTGATTCTGTTAGAGGATAAGTTTGCTGTGAATAATATCCAGCTGGCATCATTGAGCAATTTAAAAATTCAATATGGCGAACAAGGTGACATGTGTGATTTTTAATTTGTGGTAAATATTTCAGTGTTCTACTTAGATGCTTTATGAATTCCGACTCCGTTGGTCTGATTCTAAGCGAGTGGTATATCAAAAATTTAAACCTTTTACGATATGGCCTTCTTTCTCGGATGCTGATGCTTAACCCATCCAACGTTTTTTATTGCAAATATTTCAGAAGATTGTATGTTGAGCATAGAATAGAATACAATTATGTCTAATTTGTTAGCAGTTGGTCAATTTATAACACTTACCATTCCACGATTTTGGCTGATAATAACAGACCTCAAATAGACGGGATACATTCGAGAATGTACTCCGTAAAGTAGCCAGTGATATGATTTCAGACCATACATCATACGTTTCAATTGCAGGGCATGAATAATCTTCTTGCTGAAACCAGATGTAGTAGATCATTAATTTTGGTTAACTGACTTAATCAATGCATGATGACATAGTTATTCATACTCTAAATGTAGAATCAGGAAGGAAACACCATCTCGCAAATACAGAAGAAAATATAGCAATGCTATATAACCATATAAAGACGGATGACATATAAACATTATAGGTGGCGCTATTGTATATGTTTACAATTTGATAAATAAGTATAAGAGAGTCTACGTCGAGGTACAGTAATTTGTGAATATGAACACAATGCAATTCGCAACTGAAAAGTAGATCCACATAAATTATAAAGGTGTTAAATCTAAAAAAACTAAAAGAAAATGGTTATTATTATATAAAATGGTATTCTCCGTACCTAACATGTACAGAAATCTGTGAATGCATACATGAGTTGTTTGCACGAGCATAAATGAGAGAATAATAATTTGGTGCGCTGTGGCTTTGAGTGATAATATCTCCGGCAGGACGATAATGGCTTTAATATACATGTTCCAGCGAAGGAACTGTATGAAAGCACAATATCAACAACTTGCATTTCACACGTAGAATAAAGGTTACAGGTCATCATTCGTCAATTGATACAAATGAGCGCTCGAAACAACGAGAAATTCCACGGTGTAATTCTCATTCTGAGGCAAAATAGACACTAAAAGATAATGGCCAATAAAATTATACATCTTTTTAGTAAAACACAAAATACTGGACGTCCCGTTTTCCTTGTTTTATTTGGTCTAGCGTTTAAGCTTGCGTTTCGACGGGTATGTACAATAGGAGCCATCCGTTTACGTAAATTCCACGTAAATAACGTCACGTCGCGCGTGTGCACGACTACAAGACCATTATTGATTACATGACCGGTAATATTCCCGGGGATAACAATTTGATAAAAAATATTTCTTAGAGAACACCATAGTAGTACTGAAGTATATCCACTAACCTTAAGAAGAATAAATGTTGAACCAGAAGTGTACAAATGATGAGTGATGTTCAGTTCAGTTGGTCCTTCTCGGATACATTCTCTTAGCGTGAATATGGCTTGGAATTATATAAAAACATATTGGTTTAGCTTACATGTTATGCATGAAACAACAAGTTTAATACAATTATATTCATGTAGACTACTTGGCTTTTACGTGAGGCCACAATAGCTTTGTGTTATTAAGTCACATGTTTCTTTTAAATGAAAACATCACTACGGTGCCCCCTAACAAGTAATTTGAACCAATTTATAGTAAAACGAATTACATAAAAGGCTTGACATGAATTATAATAAATTGTATGTTTTAAAATATAAAATTTCTTTAGTTACTTGGTCCACTTTATTACAGGTAATTTTAAGTAATTCATTTTCACCATTATTTACTAAATTAATACATACATGTAATTATATTTTGAGTTTTTATACTGTGTTTGTCAGTACAAGATATAACTTCATTGGTAAACTTTTGAAAATAAGGCAATTATAGACATAACCCGCTAAATCATGAAAAATGCATGCATTTCATACATGAATGATTTTGCAAAACTGACAAAATCGATTTCTATAGAGTATGTTTCTGCCAAGTTTGAACAAATTCTAGACATCAATAAGGAAATTATTACGTATTGAAAACGTCTAGGTTAAAGATAATCTCAGTGTATCAAATGTTTGATAATAAACAAAGCACTTTAAGTATAGCGTTGCCTAAAATACCGGTAACCTAATAATTCGACTATAGTGTGGGTTTTTTGCAAGACAATGTAATAATTAACCATAATGGTTTTAATGGTTGTAATATTCATGAATTTACGGTTGCATTAACTACATGTATACAAGCAATGAACCTTCACCTCGGAAAATACAATGTACATCTTGGTTATAACTTACTTGTTTCAGTTTCGTCGGTGTTTACAGAAAAATACGGAAGGAATCCATTTTCAGTCCAGGTCTCGACTGGAGGCAACACTAACGTGTGGTCCTTATTATAAAATCCTGTCAATATATCAACACATGCATTTGTTTTAAAAATTATCGAAACACAAAGTGGTACCTGTTACCTGTCCCAGTCTGGGGGGCCGTTGGAGCACCACTTCTCCATGCCAGTTTCCGCCACTCATCCCGAAACACAAACTACACATTTTTAAAGATATATTTTTTTATTTAAATCCATTTTACGAAATAAAACATATTTTAAACAAAAATATAATTGATTATTCGTAAAAAGTTTAATTTATTAAAAAGTTAATTTTACGAATAATCAATATAAATGAGAGACCGGTGAGTCGATACAGACCCCTGTACGAATAATGGAAACTAGAGTATATTGGTTTACCTGATGGACATCCGTCGCTTGCGTCAAACAACCGGAAGTGTGCTGTAGGCCATGTTGTATATATATCGTGTCTGTCTGATGTTGTATTATTCTTTTTTTGACAGAAATTTAATGTCATTTCGTATTGAGAAAATGGTCCATACATGTAAGTATGAGTTTTAGGCCATGTCTGTTCGGACAGCAAACTGTGACAGTGTGTGATGTATTCAGGAGTGCTTATATTGTTACAGTCGTCTGTGTGTGTATGAGACAGCATGATCTGTGGTGTCCGCCAGGTAAATGATATGTATCCCTGGTTCCATCTACCACGTGGACATCCATACTTTGACATAAACACAGTATAAGAACCATCCGGCCATTCGTCCGTCACTGGAAATTAACAAATTATTAAATAAAGCACACTATTTGATTTAACTACGGTTTACTGTACACCGACTTTTGCACGTTAATTTGAGTATAATCATTATAATAATAATTTTCGCGACATTGGACAGGAAACGAGTGTTAGTTCAGCCACGATATTTTCCAACGGATTCTTCACGCACCTCAAATGGTATCAAGCATCGTCAGATATTAGTATAGACATAGAAGACATCAAGCTATATCAGATATTCGTTTAAGTGCTTAAATTTCCTTGAAATTGGCGGCTGCTCACACTTAAATGTTGATCATAATGCTTCAAATGTGTTCGGAATGATTGTATTACCAAGATATAAATTGTTTTTGAATTAAGCATTCTGTTTGTGATGAGACAACGATGATTAGTCCAAGTTTCAATAACAATGACGAAAGTACAAAAATATTCATTTGTACTAGTATTGGGAAGATATAGCTTTCTGGCACGATCATATAGATTGATCTACAAGTTTAAATGCTGAAAATCATCTAAATATACCATTTAAACACACATAAAAGTAACCTTCACATACAACGTACACAGGTATAATGGCTTATCAGTCAATGTTTTGCCCCCAGTAAAAGTGACGGTGAAGTCGGTCTATTTATTGACCGAAAGATAACCTTATGCAACAGAAGTATGGTCTCAGTAATCTTGCGTTCACCGTGAAATTTCGGACGTTTCTGCGTTCTTCGGTAAATAAAACTACGCAATGCAGTTAACAGAAGTGGCAATTGCTTTGTAAATACAAAAGTACTGGGAATAGGTTTCAATTTTTTATTGGGATATGCAACTGTCCTATAGATTTAGAAATAGGAGGTAGCTTTGTAGTATATATGCTCAAATTGATGGAACTATTTTGAATGACGGTTTTATCCGCGTCGGTAGTTATGCGATACTGGCTGACCGGCCAAGGTTGCACCGCATAGCGGCGGCGTAGGAAGAAAAGTAGTTTCATCAACTAAAGTATAGTCGATTGCAGAAACGTGTGTATTAAATATCGTTGTTCTAATCGAACAACTATAAACAGTATTATGTTGAACTAAACCATTGAATTTACAAAGGATTCAATCTTCATGTCGCTAGCGCATGCCCCTTAGTTATAATAGTTGGTTACTTGGCAACTATATTAATCAGCCTATATCTGATCACGGAATTTATCAGAAGATCCGCAGGGGTTAATATTTGTCGATGAATAATAGAAAGTACAACTACAAACAAGTGTTGAAGGCTTAAGGCAGTGGGATTGTAAAACAGATATCTTCAAATGCTGTTGCTTTGGCAATTTTTTATTAAGTACGCATACTAAGCAAGCAAAATGTGAAAAATAAAAAAACTTCTAACCAAAAGTTTTGAAATAATATTTCCATATTGCAATTTGAATACTGACAAAAAAGTCTATGAAATCATCAAATTGAATCTAATGATTTCCCGTGTGCCTAATAGTGTTAAAAGCAAAATCAATATAAGCCAGAAGATGCGATATAAGATAGTTATGTATATTACCAACATAGTTGTAAAAAATCGGGATTTTATTTCAGTTTACAAAACATATAATTTCTAAAATCCTACAAAAACTCAAATCAATGGGCATATATCAATATCAATTACTCCAAACTTTTCTATATACTATTATGCACAGATTTAGACCAAACAAAATATAGGTTCACCATCATATTATCAAGATATAACATTTTGTATGACCCCACCCCCATATTTTATGCTTTAACAAAGTATACTCCATTCCTATAATTTAAACAAAACAGTTTGGAATAAATATTTTCCTCCATATAACTGTATAAATGCATGCTTTAAATACACAAGTATACCTAAACGCTAAAACAACAGAAGAAAAACAACATATAGTTCCAGTGAGGTTTGAACCCATAACTCTCAGGAATATGTCAATTTTACTAAAATTCATGAACTTGAATACTCTTCAGAATGGAGGCTTTGCATTACACATCTACTGCCTTAAATTACACATAGCAAGTTAATTCACTATACCTAAGAGGTACATATAAATATTGTTCGTCGAATAAGCTAACTTGATCGCTTGTATCTTTTATTTTGTTATCACTGGCTAAGGGATTCCATTTTGGATGCAGAAATGCGTTGCGTTCCTATACGTATATAGCGATTTTGATTAGATTGACTGCTATGATATTTTATGGATAGAATTTCAAATTCCTGTGCAATAACATATCTCCCCAGTGGAATTACAATTTGTTATAACTGCAATAAAATCATACGCTTAAAGTTTAGTTACAAACGTGCAATATTATTAATAATACGATTTTACCTGTACGTACATTTTGTTGGCTTTCGTGCTCATCCAAAATACCAAAATTTCATCTGAATCGAAGTTTATGTCATAATTATATGATGCGCATAGTAGTCAACATTTGTGTATGTCAGTTATTTGGTATACCTGAATATAAACAACCCGCGCACGTGAAAACCGTTAAGATTATTTCGTAAATATATCAAGGAATAAGTCTTGTGTTGACTTTTAAATATTGAAAAACCAATGTCGCCGATTTCAGCGACATGTTCGCTACTTTAACTTCAGTACTTTGTATATTCTTGTGAGGTTGTTACAAATTTGTGTTTATAAGATATTTGACTTATTTTAATTTACCATTTGATGCATATTCAAAACATCAAATATATAGAGAAAGGTTTTTGTTATATTCATCTAACGTTGACTCGATAATTCTACACCAAACTGATATGTTCATTATCGGACTTTAAATAGATAGATAGATAGTTTATTTCGAAAATAAGGCAATATGCCCATGATTTCACATATAATAAGTACATGCATTGACATTATTATTAACACAAATATACACATTATAATATAAACAAAACATGCATGTATACATATTATTATTTTCGATTCCGGTATCAAGTATAATTATGTGGAGTAAGTGGAAATGATCGACAATAATGAGTTATATTCCAACATCACTGTAACTTTAAATATAGTTATTCCCATGACATTAGTCATGCTACAATGTAGTCTCAAAAATTTAAAAGTACGTTATTTATTGTGTATGCGTAGTTTGTCTTTCGTACAGTAGGGAGAAGAGTGCTAACGTACATAATATTCTGCATCTCTTCGTATTTCAGACTTTTGTAAATATATTGAGAAAGGTTAATAATAATATTTCTATTTTCAGATGACATAAGTTCTACAAATTTAGGGATATTAGGTCGTTTCCAAACATCCCAAACTTTTTTAACCATCCGATATTGGAAACCCGGTAGCCGTTTACATATAGAAGTAAGAAGGCTATAATTAAATAAATCGCTGTAACTTGTTTTACGTTTAACACACAAAATTTGTTACTATCACAAATGTGTATTTAATTTGTCTGCCTTCTTATGAATATTTTTTCATTAATTTAAAATAATGAATCAATGGTCCTACATAAGTTTAAAAACACCAACTCTTCGTCTTTATAACGGCCTTTACTTTCTATTGAAAACCCGATAAAAATGTCAAATTTAATATTTTTGTTCAGTTTTGTGTCAAATTTACACTATTTTGTTAAAATGTGACAAGAAATGTTACTATGACATTGTCTTGGTAATTATTTTTTTCTTTTAAGATATATATAAATAATAAAGCTTAATAGCTATCTTTGCGGTCCTAGTTAACTTTTAGTCAACTGACATTTCAATTTAAATAAGAATTTATCGTCTCGGAAGTACTCGGCATTTTACGTAGATTGCCGAAGATTCTAATATAACGACCCTGTTAATCCTTCATGGCTTCCCCCGCTGTGAATAACTTGTATACTTCGCTGTAGGGGTTTTATTGCTGATCATAAATTAATGATCATTTATAAAGCCGATATTTTTTGTTTTCTGAACTTAGATGTTAGTTCGATGAGATTGATGCTGCCTTTTTAATATCTCATTTGATAGTAACGTAAGTTACAAAGAGATCTATGTATTATATTTGTGTACGTATTTCTTCTTGTATTATAATTGTTATTAAACTATGTAGAAAATACAACTACATAATATTATACAAAAGTGCCTATCGATAGTTGACGCAAAAATACTGTAATACACGATGGTTAAAAAAGTTCGCCGTGAGTAAAGTTTGATATGTTGTTTTCGTATTTCATAATATAAAGGGCATTCAAGTATAAAGTGAAACTCATCCTCTAATTTGTTACATAATTGACATTTTCTTTCTGATTTAGGGATTTTCAATGGTTTGTGCCATCGGCCTGTTTCAATTTCTAGACGATGACTAGATGTTCTAAATCTGCATACTGCAGTATTAAATTTTCAAATATTAACAATATTTAAATATGGTTTGAAACCAAAATTTGCAAATAATACATAGGAGCATGCTCTGGAAGAATCACGTGGTTGTTAGTTCCATAGTTGTATAAAATTATCCTTAACTCTAAGTTTAAATATTTTTATGAAGTATTTGGAGTTTCCAACTCCTTGAAAGAGCCATACATTGTTGAAACCAAGCCTTTCTAGGATGTATTTCCATATCATTTAGCATCATATTATAAATACATTTTATATACCTATTTTCAGAACTATTGACAATTTTTAACCAGAATCGGATTATATTAACTAAACGGCTTACTTTGAATGGAGTTCTTCCTAATTCACCATAAATAAAATTATTTTGAGTTTGGGTTCTTACTCCTAGAAGTTGTTTGCAGAATTGAAGATGAACTTTTTCCATTTGTGTTGCATCTAAAAAACCCCAAATTTCTGATCCGTAGTTCAAAATTGGGGATATCAATTTATCAAAAAGTTCCATTCTATGTCCAACAGATACATCTGCAAATTTAGAGAGATAAAATTTCATTTTGTATATGGCTTTCATAGCTTGACCACTTAATGCATCAAAAGTTTGCTTAAAAGAACCATTACTGGTGAATACTATACCTAGGTATGTGAATTTCGTAACAATTTCTAATTCTGTTCCATTGTATATGAATCGTGCATTTCGTACACGAAAACCTCCTTTCTTGAATATTTTAAAATACTTTAGTTTTTGTTACATTAACAACAAGTTTCCATTGATCACAATAATTTTTAAGAAGGTTTAACCTTTTTTGAAGACCATCCTGCGTATCAGCAAATATAACAATGTCATCAGCATATAATAACAAGAATAATTTTAACATTCCTAAATCAATACCTTTGAAACCGTTTAAGATCATGTATTCTTCTAGATCATTAACGTACATAGAAAATATAAAAGGTGATAAACAATCACCTTGTCTTAATCCTAAGAAACACTCGAAACTATCGCCAAGTTCGTTTTTATATTTCACCCTAGATTTAACATCTGTATATAAGGACTTAATTATATATAACATTTTCCCTCGCACACCATACTAAATTAGTTTGTAAAAAATATTTTGCCTTACTAGGTAATCGAATGCAATTTACGATCATCATTCAGTATATGCGTAATTAACCCGTGTACGATAAATATATTGTCACATGTGTCCATATTTTTTCTAAAACCTGATTGAGCTTTCACATATACAGAGTGGAATAATAAAACCTTCTGTCCATTTGGAAGGGAAGTAACCGTTGTCAAATAATTTTTTGAACAATTCAACCATATATACCGACAAGTGCGTATAACAGTACTTAAAAAATTCATATATATTCAAAATATATATGCAGTCCAGCAATACTCCTTTTTCACATTAGTGTCTCATTTACAAATCTCAGTTCTTAAATAAAAAAATTGTTTAACTATATTTCAATTCAACGTATTAACAACATTCTCTTAGTTTTAATGTTGTATATAAATTAATGTTTATTGTTTATAAATAATGATATAGCACTGTTTATAGGACAGTTCATAGTACAAGCTAGTCATATAGTGATTTTATGATAATCAGATTATTTTAAGATTTTATAATTGTCTCTTATAATTCATAACTGAATGGTTATGTACATTTTATCTGTTCTGCTTATGTCGTATGTTATATGTATGTACATAAATGAGACGAAATAAAGAATATATATCTATGTTTGATATTAGCCTTGTAAATGCTGTTTAAGATAACTTCATAAATAAAAGTTAACCTAAAAACTTAAAGGGCTTTCGTAATTGCACATCATGCACTATTTTGAAATATTCGTGACTGAAATATTCGTTACCATGTACGAAGCAAAATGAGATAGCAGGGTCCTTGCTATTTGTAAAGCATAGCATTTCATTTTGAGGTCATAATGTCGTCATTTGAACCGGATATGTTGCCGGGCCTTAGGAAAGTTTGTCGTAAAGAAGTTTTTAACATTGGATTGTTGGTCGTTGTGAAGGTAGGCCTTTTCGTACGGCTCTATAATCGTATTATGTCTATGAAAGGTTTCATTTTGTACGCTCTATAACTTGTCATGGATGTGCACTATAGTACTAATTCTAATAGCGATACACTGTTTGGTATCTTACATGAGGGCTAGACTAAGGTCAGATTATGTGTGATATCAATGAATATTACACATCCTTATTACTTGGTTAGAATATCTTATGTTAAGAGATCCAAACTCGTCACTTTGACGTGTCGCTTTGTAGTAAAGGCCACGCTTTAATGCCACGACATATCCTGCAAACATGATATTTAAGTGTGGTCTATGATAGGCAGGATCACAACAGTTAGGGAGGAAGAACAGGCTAGGTCGTGTACGAGTAAGGTACATAAGTTACGGGTAAGTATGTCGGAATCTTCGGGAGGTGTAGGTTTACGCTCTCCACAGTATTCAGGGTTTGGGGTTTAATTTAAAATCTGTTCTCAATTTGGCGTCTGTTGGTTGAAATTATATTACTTTTATTACTTACTGTTTGGTTTAATTGTTGTAATTGTATTATTTAAGTACATTGTTTTATTCATAGAATTAAGTTAGGAGTTACATTTATAAAGTAGTGTGCATCTTGTTAGAGAGGTATTTTATCTTATGTTGAATTCTAATTTAAACATGGTTGTTGGTGTAACAAAAATGTGTTAAACTAAGCTTGTACTTTTATTTTTATTTTAGTACTTTAAAAGCCACTATAGCGATCACGTAACGCCGTTGATATAATGACTGATAGGGTTACAGCACATACTCTGGTACCAAGGCAATCATGATATATATAGTGATAAGTTCCCAGGAGGTAACGAACATTTCAATTTTCTATCTCTCTACTTTGCCTATCAAATATCTATCTAATCACGATTGTACAATATACTAAAATCACCTCTTACTTAAGGCAGCTTTCATGTTTGTTTCACATGAAAAATCAATGTTTCTTTTAGAAAGCAGACATAATGTATTCAACAGATGATTTGAAAACAATATTTCATGATACATTAAAGTGCTTTATTTGACGGTACGTTGTGATGGTATTAAAATCAACTGATTGTATAAAAAAAGATTATATTAAGTCAGACAGGGAAGGCAGCACTCGGCTTAACCAGCCGAGCAAAGAAAATATAAAAACACATAAGGCACAATGCCCACCTGAACCAGCCTAGCACATAAGTTCACATTATACCGTAAAAAATGGTATTTAAAAGATTTTGTAGTAAAATGACACCATTTAGTGTGGTGATAGTGACTATTTTCCGAGTAAAGCTAAGTAACGAACATTTTAAAGTGGCAAATTCGCCAAGGCATTATCTGAATAAAACTACCAGAAAGCATTGGATATTAAATGAGCCGTTTCTAAGGTAAAAGAGAATATGCACACTCTCTGATCGGATCATGAACGATATTTAACTTAAACGACTTTACAAGACTCTAAGTGAACAGTTATGCGTTAAGTATATAACTGCAGCCAAATGTTCGTTACAATAATATGCCTTCCTATGTGAAAACTAATCACGGAAGCCGATATTAACAGGGAAACTTATATTCAGACTTACAGACATTTATCATATCTAAGTAAGACAGCTAGGGATACCGGATAAGCTGTTTGTTTGCATATATAGCATTTTTTTATCCTTAGAATGGTAACGGACATTTCAAATGTATAATATCAGACTTAAGTTATGAGTTACCATTGTTTAGTATACAGTTGTATAATAAATTGTTGCGATTTTTTAATAATCCGATAACGTAATGTCAAGTAAGTTCTGAAATTATGGATCACTAGCTAACTAGCTAAGAAGTAATTATTTCTCAAGTTCTCGTTATTAAAAACTATTTGCTAGATGTATGGAAATAGAGACTGGCTGGCAACATGAGGCTTTGTATTGTCTATCTTTAGACAAAGTAAAGCTAAATATTGTTTAGGTGCTTTGTGAGTCAGTCATGTTTTCGCTGCTAATTTAATCAATTCCAATCGCTTTACAACGATGATTATATTTCACACTTCCTGCTACGAAATGTTCGTTACTTTGTGTCATGTCATAAAACACTTGAATAAATCTACATTGAGCGGATTGTTTCCTCATAATTTGCCATCTACACGGTAAGTCTTGGCGTATACATCTTGACCTGTGAAGCAGTATTTACCGCTACTATGCAGTGACGACTATCCAATGAATGTGTCGTACATCAGCGGAAAATACTACTCGTACGGTACATTTTGACTTATAGGTCAAGATGTATACGCCAAAACTTACCGTGTAGATGCACCTTAACTAAATGTGCATCTACACGGTAAGTCTTGGTGTATAAGTCGAAGGTGTACACTTCACAAGATGTACCTCTTCCCTAACTACACGGTATATCATGACTTATAAATCACACGTTATTTATCTCCAAACACTTGTAAACAATGGAGCCGGTTGAGGAAGACCTATTGATAGGACTGTGTGTAGTGTTGATATGTACGGTATAATTATATGAGTAATTCCGTTTCGGTGTTACACCAAGCCATTTCTGTACTGTGGCGACTAAACAATGAATGTGTCGTTCATCTCCTGAAAATGTGTGGTAGAAGTGTACTACTCGTTACTACACGGTACATTTTGACTTATAGGTCAAGATGTATACACCAAAACTTACCGTGTAGATGCACCTTAAGAAATAGATTGCAGTTTTGCGTGATACACCGGGGAATAGTTTACGGTTTAGAGTTCATACGCGTAGGGATAAATCACGAAGGTCGTAAGGTAAATGTGTCCGTTACGTATACATAACGTACACATTTTACAAAGGCGCGTGACCGCGGGTGCCCAGCGTATCTCCAGCGGAAACAAAACTAATTTATTCCGAGTGTGTTAAAAGTGTGTATCGCGACAATCACGTGTACATTTAAGCTGGTATCAGCTTGCAACAGCGTATCTTGTGGGGGTATAGAGATTACTTAGAAATGACATACTAGTAACCTCTTAAGATTAACCGTTACACAAGCTTCCATTATGTTTATTTATCACATGTTTGACGTCGCGGTAGCGTAATAAAGCCATTATTTAATTTTGATAATACACTAGTGTAATAAAGCCTTCACGCGACGTCACTCAAAGCATAGGCGACGTCGTCAAAGTTGCGCGTTTATTATAGTGAAAATAGGTAGCTATTTTATGTTTCGGCCGGAAAAAAGCTAACATGTGATAAAAAGAACATTACATTTGTGACTTTCCACATTGAATTTATTAAACTCGTTTAATAAAATCGATAAAATGCTCGGCAGAGCCTCGCATTTTATTATTTTATTCAACTCGTTTAATAAATTCAATATGAAAAGACACTCATGTAATATCCTCTAAATAATTTGTACTTACCATTTTGTGTATTTGGTACTGGTGATAGAATCCATTCATCTTCTTCAACCTGTGTCCGTAAAACATATCTAAAATCATCTTCACTTGTGTGTTCACTTACTGAAAGAAAATAGACTGGTTGTCTTAACGAAGGCAAAACTTTACCTACGCTTAGGACGTGTATGATAACAGAACAGAACAGCACAGAACAGCACAGAACAGAACAGAACAGAACAGAACAGAACAGAACAGAACAGAACATACATTTATTAAGACTTGTAACAAGTACATTGTCTACAAACACTGATATATATACATAAATATATAATGCAAAATACAAGTGATAAAGGGGTTAGTAATAACGTTAGTACACTTGACATGTACACTTTGTTTAAACGTTTAATGAAAGTTCTTTGATGTTGCAAAGTGCTGAATCAGCCAGTGGGGTCCAGTGCTCTGAACTGTCACAATGGTATATACGTGGGGTGACTAACAAATACGCAGAAAAATACTGTAAAATCCATCATGGTTACGAGACAAAATCTTCTGAAACTCAGTGAGATAATAGATGGGTGTTACTAGTATACAAATATAAAACTATAAAAACACTAAATCCAAGGCAATATTAATATATATATTTAGTCGAAAATCATAGAAACCGTAACGTCACTTTTGCTTCACCGTTCTAACATTATCATAGCGTCATTACATACTTTATATATTCAATCATACTCCTTCGTGCCATGATTTATAGTGAATGGCGCATGGTTCAATGATAACTTATTCAAGAAACTTGTTAAGGTATCTGACCGCCATAATTATGTGTATACGAGAGGTGCCCAACTTATATTTGAACACCGTTGAATATCCGATATTTTCATGCTACTAGTATTCCGATATAAATGAAATACTTTTTAAACGCCACACCCTCTACATAATTGCTGCCCTGCGTTCAGGGAAGGGTAGCGTGACGCACGTGTCGTACCAGGTGCGATACGTGCGTCACGTTGTTTTTCCCTGAACGCAGGGCCGATTTCGGTTGGAATCATATTGCAAACAGACCAAACAGTGAGTGCATATTTTACCTGACACATTATTTTACGCGGTTCTCGTAGACTGACACATTTTTTAAATCGGCGTTAAACTCATTAACAACCGAAACACGTTCCTGATAATTCAAAACATAATGTTCAGCTCTTTGGATTTATATATTTTCAGAAAAAGAAACTGAAATAATTCAACATTCTGGATTAACAATGCATTAGTTCAAGAATCATAAGTGTTACATTATAAGTTATATTTTCACCAACAGTAACGGGAGTATGCACTTCTCAAAGCTCAAATAATATTCCTGATAGATAATGCAATGCAACGTCAGTAGAGCAACGCATGTTGGAGCTGCAAATATTGGCCGTTGTTAGGAGGTTGTTATAATAACTATACTCTACGTACAGAGGTTAAATTAATAGTAAATGTCGGCTTAGGGAAAATTTGAAGGTGTTGCTGTAGAGAGGTTGTTGCTCTAAACAGGGCCACTGTGGAAAGGTTAGACTGTAGTTATTATTGTATATTATATTCTAAGATTGCTTACCTGAGATGAAGACAAATATAAATGTAGATATCAAAATCCACATTTTCCAACAACAATATGATATTAAACACCTCAGTGATTTACAACTTCTGATGTAACGAGTATACAGGTACAGCACTTTATATGTGCATGTAGTTTTAAATTAAAAACTAATAATCCCCAGGAGTACTTCACTGAACATTAAATTTCAAACGCAATACATTATTGTCATTGCGTTTATATCGTAATGTAATTGCATGTCCATGAAATAGTATGATTGTCAAAGAACACTCTAGAATATTGTTATCATCATCGTAATTGTCTATTGGGCATTCATTTACTAATGTGTTTTAACTGTCTCCTGTTTATAATCAGAAATTATTGCGAATTCTAACATAGCACGTGAGATTCGCCTTCTTCGTGCTTATCGAACTAACTGACTTAGATTAAAGAAATAAAAATCTGTTCGCGTATGTTGTCGGTGAATTAAACACGGGAAGGAGTTCGGATGCGGAAAATTAAATCACTCGTGCTACGCACTCCAAAGGAGTCTCCGTGTTTTATTCACCGACAATATACAAGAACAGATTTTTTATTTTGATTTTAAATACGATAATACCCCGTACTATTTAACTGCGCGCATTCCATATCACCCATTGACATTGAACATAATTCCACGCTGAAATTGAGTGGCTTATTAGCTGATACATTTACCCCCCTTGTTAATGAAAACGACCTTCGTAGTTTTCTGAAGGAAATAACACATTATAAACATTGAAACAATTTTAATAACACTAGTATACGGTATCTATTTCATGAAATGAAAAATATAAATGAGTTGTTTATCAGAAGTTTTTATGAAACTTAGTTTCGAGAGTATATCGGAGTTTCTAAAAAAAGATGCGTCATAGGTGTAAGTCTGTAACTCTAGATACGCGTGCAACTTGCCATGTTGGCGACTCGTGGAAGTTTTTACTATAAAGTTTACGTTAATTCATTCATAAATATGTCACGTGATACGGGGCGTAAATAGTAACTGCCAATTTGACAATTATGTTTTATTGCGGTAATAATATATACCCTGGTTTGCTCTATGCGTATATGGATTAATCTACAGATCGTGTTAGAATCACAGGTGTTTGGCATGTGGACATGACCCCCATATGGTCCCCTCTACAACCCAACATCAAAAAAAAATTCCAAATCTATATAGAGATTTGGATTTTTTTGTTTTATGTTGGGTTGTAGAGGGGAGCATGGGGGTCATATCCACATGCCAAACATCTGTGGTTAGAATGTGTGATTAAATATAGCTGTTCCCATTATTTATTATATAAAATCGATATCTTTTAACCATTGCAGTTTTTACGGGCGCCGCTTCAATACGTCACTTGTCGTTTGGAAAATAGCACAGTCCCGTTTTTCAAGACGGTAAGTATTTTTCACCGTATTCATAAATAATTATGCAAAACAAAAATTGTCCACCATCAATCTATTGGATGAATGAACAAAAAAAACCCGCAATTCACCAATAGTTAGCTTGTTGAATCACAGGCCTAAGAAATTATATCACAAAATACCGAGTTTTGAAATTCCCCATCTTCCCGTCATTACTATATATAATAGACAGGTTGGCAACGCTTTTTTCCGCCCCCTACAGGAATCAACTATTTAACGCATCACCGGGCCGGGAAACGGTTGCAATCTAGTCTAGATGTATTTTACTACATGGAACAATCAATTTATCTACCATTTAACTTGTAACTTAAGTTATATTTCAGGTATTTTGTTTTTAGATCGATGGTTCCGATTCCATGACTGTTTTTGTTTACAACTAACAAACACGCATCGGAAATATTGTACGAAAAGGAACGAAACGGAAGTATAAAAGTTAATAATATCCAATGCGCAAACTAGGGACCCTATATATACCGAGATGTATTATGTAATGGTAAAAGTAAGATTTAGATAACTTACCTTTATACATTTGGAGATCCTAAAACGGGAAAATTACTATATAACTATTGAAAAATACCAAAATGGTTACTGAACACACGGCGAATAGGCGTATTTTGAATTCAGATACAAATGTAGTTAAAAAAATGCATTAATTAGTATGCATAAAACTATGCCTATCAAGAGCAGGGATGTATTATGTAATGGTAAGTTGAAAAATGGCCTGTATCGTGGACTAAGAGAGCGATTAGCGTGTTGATCACACCTATTTCAACGAATGGTTTTAACTTGATTTGGATATATTAATTCCGTCGTTCCATTGAATAAAAATGAAAATCCTAAAATCATACTTTCATTTCAGTGCAATTCTGTTAATAATCGACATATCATTTTTGTGCACGTGTCTACGATTTCGTGGGATTTTTCAATATTGACAATTCTGTATAGGACAGCTGTGATTGGTCGACAGGTTAGTCACGATTTAACGCCTTGAAACACGTCCTTGTGTATAAATAGGGTCCCTGCGACAATGTACGATTTTTAAGGTGGAAACGTAGTCCAGTGGTAAAGGCTTCTGACTTCTGAGTTGTGGGTTCGATCCCTAATCCAACCGGATCAAAAACACAAATGCTTTTGCGTGTTTCCCACCTAACATAACTATTAAGTCTTCCGGACGGGACGTTTAGCGAGGACCCGTGCATGATGCTTTACATCGGCACGTAAAAGAACCAGGGATGCTTCTTGAACTGGGGCATATTCTATATCATGCACTATCCCCTAAAAACTAAAGTGTGTGATTAACCTCTTCTTGGGGGCCTCGCCCATATGAATTTCCGGTGGCCAGAATAAATAAAAGCATATAAATAAAAATGTACGATTTAGGAATAAAACAACTAAGTACTAGTATATTAATTGAATCGTGAATTATGATATTTTGAAATGTCATGTAATTACTCTAGATAGCTCGGTATATACATAATTTCCGATTCGTCGGTACATAGATAGAGAAAAGTTCCGTTTAATAGAGAGAAAATTTCAGATTCGCCAATAGGTTGATGGAGAGAACATGTCCAACTTTGGGTCCCATGGAGAGCGACCTAAGACGCTCAGATCTATATAGAGTTACAGAGTGGAGATTTAGAAAAACGATTATAAATTAATAACCGTTATAACTATCGACTGTACGCAAACGGGGTGATTTAGTTTAATTATTCATCTTTCAAGCAGTCTTAATTTGGAAAAATAAAACAAAAACATGTTGGTCCTTTTTAATGTTTTTATTGTCACTACCATTCATATAGAATAAAGAAGGAATGTGAAATAGTCGTTACACTGTCAGGTTGTTTACTATTTTAATAAAAATCACATCATTCGTGTGCGAACGGCTTCGTTTATGAAAATATATTATCTGTCCAATGATATATTTCCGGTGATGTGCGCGCATCTCCTCTTTTCTAAAAGCTCTCAACTATTTCATTTTTCTCATCGTTTCTGTCCCCCTACACACAGAAAGCTTTAAACTAAAAGCACCCAGGTAGTATTCTGCATCGTTCAAAATCGAAAATGGAGCTACCGATAAAGAACTTGTAACAGTTTGCGTACTTTTTGAACGGCCCTCTCAGTCCGTCAAATTTGTTTACACTTCCGGCTACTTCCGGTTGTGAGGAAAAGGCGAAAAATCATGAAAGGTCTGTTTTTCTACATGCTTTTGGTATATTTACTGGTCGACAAGCTGATAAACCCTGCTAATACTTGTAAGTCAAACCAAAAAACCATGTTTGGCGTCAAAACATGCCTTATCCAGCCTGACAATGCAATCCAACCCATAGAGAACATGTTGATGTCACTACGGTGCGTCATATCGCAACTTAAACCACCTGTTGCCCGTAAAAAACTTGTTCTACTATATTTGTGTGCCATCTTGCTCACAAAATCATATGCACCTGAGCCCAACCCAGGCCCTAGAGGACCCAAATATCCATGCGGCGTCTGCAGTAAGGCAGTCAAGTGGACCACCCCAGGAATCCAATGTGACAGCTGCAAGGTATGGTACCACCAGAACTGTATGGGTATGAAGGACGAAGTCTACTTCGCCATGCACAATATCTCATGGGAATGCGTACAATATGGCCTACCAAATTTTTCATCTGGCCTTTTTGATATGACGCTGTACGAAACTACCAACTACTATGAATCGTTACAGTCAAACCCAAGTCCAGCTAACTCATCCTAAGTCTTTGACTTTAGCTTCAGTCATCCCAGGGCAACATCTTCTCCTAAATCAACAAGAGTACCGACTACAAGCCTGCATCTCACAAGGGCCAGCGAACAGCCTTCCGAAGCTGATGTTCATCTTATCCATTCTAGCTTCTCATCTTCCAACAAAGACCCTCAGATAATAAGTGTAAGCCCAGCTCAACGAACAGACGTACCCCTCAAGGTACTAGTCATCAACTGCCAATCGATCGTGAAGAAAAAGGACTCCTTAGCAACTCTGTGTGAAACACTGAAACCAGACATAGTCCTTGGCACAGAATCATGGTTGACAAGCGATCACTTAGATGCTGAAATCTTCCCAGAAGACTACAAGATATTTCGGAAAGACAGGAGAAATGGAAGAGGAGGAGGAGTGTTCATCATGGTCAACAGCCAGTTTCAAGTAATGGTACCAGACGACTTAGTGAACCCAGACGAGTGTGAAATGCTATGGGTCCAGATCAGTTTGAAGAGCGCCAGCAACTTATACGTTGGATGCTTCTACAGACCACCGAATGTAGATGACCCAGCGTATCTTGATCTCCTTCATCAATACCTGAGTGAGATACCCAAGACAGCACATATATGGCTTGGAGGGGACTTCAACCTACCCGGTATCAACTGGTCAGACAATTCAATCGATTCAACTCAGAAAGCAACCTTGTCCAAACAACTCTTAGACATCTCCAGTAATTCCTTTCTAGAACAGCTAGTTACAGATCCAACTCGAACTACAGAAGACAGCTCCAATATTCTTGATCTCTTCTTCACAAACAACGCATCTCTCACTAACACAACAGAAGTAATCCCTGGTATATCTGACCACGAAGCCGTATATGTTGAAGCCAGTCTAAGACCACTTACAGTAAAGACACCACCCAGGAAAGTCTTCAGCTATGACAAAGCTGACCGCTCATCAATCGAGAATGAACTCCATGAAGCATACTTAACCTTGAAAGAAAACCAGGCCACAACAGTTAACGACCTGTGGACTATCTTCAAAAACTCAGTCACAAAGATCATGAATAAACACATACCATCCCGAATGACTAAAGACAGGAAATCACAGAAACCATGGATTGACAGAACCATCAGAGCAGCCATTAGGAAAAAACAGAAACTGTACACTCGCATGAAGAAAACTAAATCCCCAAGTGACATTCGTAAATACAAAGAACTCAAAAGCAATCTACAAAGACAGGAAAGAAAAGCTCATCAAAATTACATCAATAACATCATAGAACCAATTGAAAAAGAAGAAAGACCTGTGAAACAAAAGAAATTCTGGAACTATATATCGTCACTGAAGAAGGACAATAATGGCATCTCGCCACTCAAGGACAAGGGGAGACTCTTCAACCAAGCTAAAGACAAAGCAAACATTCTAAACAATCAATATTCATCCGTTTTTACCAAGGAAGACACAGAGGACATACCATCACCAGAGGGCGAGCCATACCCAGAAATGCCTGACTTTGCTGTTACCAAAGCAGGCACCAGAAAGCTCCTCCAGAACCTGAACACCAAAAAGGCGTCCGGCCCAGATGGGATCTCGGCTAGGTTCCTGAAGGACTATGCAGACTCCATCGCACCTTCACTCACTCTGATCTTCAACAGATCTCTACAAGAGGGCGTGGTTCCTGAAGACTGGAAAGAAGCAAACGTGACTGCCATCTTCAAGAAAGGAGCTCGACACGACCCAGCAAACTACCGCCCTGTCTCCCTTACCAGTCTATGCTGTAAACTCCTGGAACATATCATCGTCAGTAATACCCTCAAGCACCTAGATGAACATAACATCCTGCATGACTGTCAGCACGGTTTCCGAGCACGAAGGAGTTGTGAGACCCAACTACTGACCCTGGTCCACGAACTTGCCTCATCCATGGACAAGAAGGTACAAGCTGACCTCATCATCTTGGACTTCTCCAAAGCGTTTGACCGGGTTCCACATCAGAGGCTACTGAAGAAACTCCACCATAATGGGATCAGGTCGAACATGCACCAATGGATAGCTTCCTTCCTTGGAAACCGGTCACAGCAAGTCCTGGTTGAAGGACAATCATCTGACAGTGTACCTGTGATCAGCGGCGTCCCCCAGGGCTCAGTCCTTGGTCCACTTCTCTTCCTTCTCTTCATCAATGATCTCCCAGACAGTGTAGTTTCATCAACACGTCTCTTCGCAGATGACTGTATCCTATACAGATACATCAGATCACCTGAAGACCAAGCTATTCTGCAACGAGATCTTGATGCCTTGGCAGAGTGGGAGAGAAAGTGGGGCATGGACTTTCACCCACAGAAATGTAGCTTCCTGAGAGTCACTAGAAGCCGCAAACCATTCCAGTACAACTACGTTTTGAAAGGCATCACTCTCCAACAAGATACCATCACCAAGTACTTGGGAGTAGATCTTCAATCCGACCTAGGCTGGACCTCACATATCAACAAAACAATCAAGAAAGCAAATAGTATCCTTGGCTTCCTCAAAAGAAATCTCCAAAAAACTTCCGAACAAACGAAGACAAACGCATATTTTTCATTAGTACGACCGAACCTTGATTACTGCGCCACCATCTGGAATCCTCACCATCAATATCTCTCAAAAAACATCGAAATGGTACAACGACGAGCTGCTACATTTACAACAAACCGATTCAGAAATACAAGCAGCGTAACCGATATGATAGATCACCTGAATTGGGAAAGCCTAGAGTCGAGACGTCAGAAACAACAGCTCACGATGTTCTACAAGATCGTACACAACGAAGTAGACATCCCACCGGACAAGTACCTCCAGACAGCCAGATCCATGCCTAGAGCACCTCACAACAACAGATTTCTCCAACATCACGCATCTACAGATACTTACAAATTCAGTTTCTTCCCACGGACCATCCCTGTGTGGAACAACTTACCAGCCCCTGTGGCTGAGGCTCCTTCTTTGACATCTTTCAAGAAGGAGCTTGATAAACTCTCATTCTAAGGGGATTACTTCGCTCAGATATGAAGTACAACCATGTGATAGGTGTTGAGCTATGTCAGCTGGGACTCAGTCCCTGTCACCGCCACGGAAGCTGGACAGGTCAAGTGCCTTGATGGTCGAAAAATATCTGAGCATATCTTTTCTTATATTTCTATCCTTTTCTGTCATGCATATCTCCATCGTCTTGAACGAATCTATTCTTCCATACCTTTTCTATCACTCTCTTTCCTTTTCTATCTAAGCGCACCGTTAAATAATTGTCAAGTCTGACAGCTTAACGTATTATGTAGATGTAGATGTAATTTGAAATAATTTGCTTTAAACAGATTTTGGTCCTTTTTGATGTTTTTGTAAAAAAATACTATGTATTATTTCCATTTTTTATCGATCCATATCGCATAATATCTCTCTGTAACTTATTTTATTACCCACTGTGAATTCCCAGCATATATTCGTCCTCTTCGCTCGGGTTATTGTATTGCCTACCAAAAACGTTGATCTTTTATAAAACCGCGATATATGCCTTGTTAGTTAGATTTTGATCAAAGTTCGATGATATTCATGCTGACTTTATTACATATTACAAATATTATATTTGTTTTTATGAAAGGCCGTCTTATAAAAGTATTCGCTCAGAAAATCGACTAATATTTAAATTACATGTGTTCGTGTTAATCACAGCACCTGTTGACAGTATACATGTATATACAGGGAATGTACTCTTGTTCATGTTTAATTGGCACACATGTGAAAAATATCATTGAAGAAATGATATGACATTTGTAAGTGAAAAAAATGCCAATACATTTATATACATTTATATTAGAACGATTGGAGGTAAAATGACACGTTAAACATCCCCGTCAAATTAAATAATATGGCAGGTATCATATTAGGGTTGAACCTTAGTTAGTGTCATGCTATACTTAAACAGAAACAATAGCATGGCAACGCTGGACGCTTAAAACCGATGGCCGCTTAAATAATACGAATACACGGTACCAGCTGGCCGTATTCTATCACTTAGCAATATTGGACGCTTAACACGGATGGTTGTCTAAAACAACATTATTTATTATTACAAAATAAGTAGTTTTAAATACTTAATGAATACTATTCGACATGACTTAATTTGTAAAGGAATTATATAAGAGACGGCTTGTTTCAAGTCAAGACTTTTTTAAAATGTTGTACACAAATATAGTGACAACGTTATATTTCTTTGTATACACGACAGTTATTATCGTCAGCGATGGTTGATTGTGCAGCATTGCCTGCTTCGCACCAAGCAATTTGATCCTAACAATCGAATAACATTCATTACTTATAACTCAAATCAACAGAGGATCAAAATCACAGGTTATTCAGGGCAAAAGTGTTGAATACGGGATTTAGACGATGGTAATACTACGCTGTGATTGGCTATTTGCGGCTTATCGTGGTCTAAGGAATTTTATTTAATGCTAACTGATGAGATATGGAGTTCTATCAGTGAAATAAAACCGATATCAGTCACTGGTTATCACCTACAATGTGACTGATTTAAGCTCCGCCCCTCAAAGGGATTACTTTACTTTTACCAAAAACTCAACACTAAACTGTCCTGAACTTTTTTATTACTGAACGGAAACATGTCATGTGGGGGTTCATATATAAGGCATGGTTATCGTATATATAATTATGTATTCTTTATTTCGGTCTCATTCACATATATACTGTTACTAATATGTTCGTTGGTGCATCGGAAATTCTCTATCAGCCAATTGGCGAATCGGAAATTTTCTATATCTATGTACTGGAGCCTTGAGGACATATTGTATATGTTCAACTCTACGGATTCCATTTGTCATTTAGAGTAATTACACTATACAAATTGTATATTTTCTAATTTCATAATTCAAATAATATACTTTGTCATTCCGTTCATAAATCGTAATTTGGCGAATTGGAAACTAAATATCTATAACTATATACCGGCGAATCGGAACTTGAAGAGTAATTAGTACAAATATACATACAATTTTTGTAATGTAATTTACATTACACAAATTTTATATTTGTATATTTTCTCATGAATCTATACAAATAATATATTTTCTCTTTCTATTCATAAATCGTATGTTGGCATATCAGAAATTCTCCGTTAGCCTGATGGCGAATCGGTAATATGTACCTGCGAATCGGAAATTTTCAATGCTGGTGCATCGGAGATTTTATATGTATCTTCCTACTGGCTATTTGGAGTAATTACAGTATACAAATTGTATATGTTCTCATAAATCATCATTCACAATTATCTCTACGAATCGGAAATTTACTCTGCGAATCAGAATATAAAAAATCCATCATGAGATGTAGGATAAGGATATCTCACCCGAGCGAGGGGTCGAATTTTAACTAGGGACGAGGTATCATTATCCTATATCGACTGTCTCATGATTATTTTTCTTAGTCCTAACTTGAGAAATTGGGACATTTGCCGTACGTTCTTATAACAATTATTAATAACAGCATAAATAAAGCGTACGCTGTTAAGTTATGAAAATGTTTTTAAACGGTATAGAGCCTATTGATGCTCGACTAGTTAGCTTAATATCGTCAGTTACTTTTAAATCCCAGAACTAAAAAAGCCGCTCTATGTTGCTTGTAGGCCCATGAAAGAAAGAGCCATTATCCTGTTGTCTCGTACATCCGTGCTTCTTAACAGTATTAGCACATACGAGTTCAAAATTTATCTGCACCAACACAAAGAGCATACACAAAACAAGATCAATGTTAAAAGGCTGATGAAAATTCGTAAAATTATAGCTTTTGCTCTGAATCCTGTTCACTGGCAACCATGAAATCCGTGCCTCCGTATAAATATGTCATTATTTGGGCACCATGGAGTGAAATTTTGTGTTTAAATTAAGTAAATTTGGAGTAGTACTTATCATAATCTGTTTTCAGTTTGAGTGTAAAAGACAGTGGTGATAAAATAAAACGCGTAATGAAAATGTTATGCAAAACAATTAAAACCAATGACGAAATATTACGAAATAGCCGAAATGGACGGTTACGATTCAGCCTGGTTACGGAATAGCCGCATCCCATTCGTTCCATGCGTATTTTAGTGGGAATTATTTTATCAACAAATGGCGGACAGTCATGGAATCAGAACCATCGATCTAAAAATGAAATACCCGAAATATAACTTATAACAAGTTAAATGGTAGATAAACTGATTGTTTCATGTAGTAAATCATATTAGACCAGATTGCAACCGTTTCCCGGCCCGATGGTGCGTCAAATAGTGGATTTCGGTAGGGGCCGGAAAAAAGCGTTGCCAACCTGTCTATTATATACTATACAGTAATGACGGGAAGATGGGGAATTTCAAAACTGTACCTTGTGATATAATTTCTTAGGCCTGTGGTTTCTCGTATCTAATATGTATTGTGAAGTATTCCTGGTGCCTATTTTATTGATCAAACACTACAAAGTCACATATGGACGTCGGATCAGCACCATTTCGATAATAATAGTTATCAAATCGATATACAAAGGGGCGTAGCTAGAGGTATTTGAATGTGTACGCAAGAAGGGTAGGGGGGTCTGGGGACATGCTCCCCCTGAAAAACCTGTGCGCTCTGGTGTGTTTTTTTGGCATCATCTTTAACATTATTTTTACTGATAAAACCAGTGTATAGAGCTTTTAAAAAGTGTTTCTAAGAAATGCTGAAAATACTAAAGGATTACCCCCCTTAGGGCTAAGGCATCAGTTTTTATTTCATTTTTCGATCATTTAATGTTTCATTTTTTGAGAAGCATGTGTACGCAGCTGCGTATTCCGCGTACAGGTAGCTACGCGCCTGAAGATATTGACAACCAAGAAATATATAACACATAATCACCTGAATTTTCTGTAAATGTTTACAAGGTTAGCTTTTCAAAAAAGCTACTGTAGAAGTTGCTCGGTCGTACTTTTTAACAGGAGAGCTGTGGACATGAACAGAACAACGTGCATAAATGGTTACCCAATTGTGTTTGTGTTTTCCGTTTCTGAACAATTTATCCGTTAAATATCGTTTCGATTAATTTTGGTCTAAAACATTTCATAGGAAAGGAGCAGGTACGATAAGGGGTGTTTTGGCCCCATACCCGACTTTAATGAATTATTTGAGATGAAAGATATAAAACCTCCTTTATACAATTTTGATCGTTTTAACTATTTTTGTCACCATTTGTTGCCATAGCAACAGTTTTTTTTCTAATCACTACAATATGCAGCAATCCGTGTTTTTCTTCAAATTTGAAAGAAACAGCAATAATTAAATGACATGAACTTAAAAATTTATGATTTCAAGATTTTTATTTCAAAAATTCTGTTTTTGTTGCCATGGCAACCGTTTCGCCTTTTTGTCAAATATGCAAAAATCAGTGTTTTCAATCCAATTTTCTTGAAGCAATTGTCAATGCATGACATTAACGTTTTGTTAGTTATATAATTGTTATTCTATTACCATTCGCAGTGCTTTTGTAGCCATAGCAACTATTTATTTTAATATATTAAGAAGCAAAAATATACGATTGACATTCAGTTTTATTTAACCACAGTGACTGTGGTGAAATTAATAAGACTCTCTTTTTAGTGTGAAATGTTAGATTTCAAATTCATTCAGCTAACATTGCCATAGCAACAATTCTTACTATGAATGCTCAATAATGTACATGTAGATAATTGAATTGTTATGATATGTCTTATTTTAAATGTTGGGCCGGGACCGTGATCCAGTGGTCGGGGATTTGCAACGCGGCAATCTGGGTTACATTGTAATTCCCGATGGCGGCAGGACATACACTTTTATTTCATTATTTTTACCCCAATATATTTCACTTTGCAGAATAGTCTGGCCATAGAATTTTCTTTTAAAAGTGACTATGCAGCTATCCCATTGACCAATATTCAAATAAAACTAAACTCAGTACAAAAAGAAACGTAGTGCTTTTAGGGTAGTAGTTTTGACTTGGTACCTATCCACATAATATTGTGCATACCCGGTCAAATTTGTGTGTACACATTGTGAATACAAAAACACTTCACTTCACTTCACGTGCTACCAGTCTGCATGAATAATTTCTTTTCTGAAATTATTATAACCGTGTAGTTAGTGAACGGCCACAGTTTAATAAATGTTCACCTTTCAAATATAGTCACGTGGAACCATCGGACGGCTGTCTTATGATGTCCCTAACCGGGTATAGGTCGCCTTAGTGCTGGCGTCAATAAAAATGACGTCACACGACGGTGTATCTGTAGTCTTGACACAATATCCCGTCAACTGCAATGTTACAATGCAACGGGTAGTGTAAAAGAAAGACAAAAAGCTACTACTCGAATATTTCACATCTGAGGAATCGCTTCCGATTGGCGATTGAACCAGAATAAGACCACTAATAAAGAAGCCAGGCCTTGATCCAAATGTTCTGAAAATTCCATTCTACTGAAACTGCTCTACTTCGTGTGCAAAATGACGTCCTTTGTTCTCTAGATCAGAATAAAGCCACATTCCTGGTAATGCTTGATTTATCAGCAGCATTTGACACCATTGATCACACCACTCTCCTACGCAGACTTGAAAACCATTTCGGTATAACAGGAAAGCCATTAGAATGGATGAAATCCTATCTGTGTGAGCGTTACCAGACTGTTTGTAACTTTGTATAGATGGTGAACTTTCAAAGCCAGTACTGATGAACTATAGTAATTTCCTCAGGGTTCTGTGCTCGGTCCGAAGAACTACATAATGTACATAAAACCAGTGGGTGCAATCTGCAGAAAGCATCAACTGCAACATCATTTCTACGCTGATGACTCACAATTGTATATGGCATTCAAACCAAAAGATGGCGTCTCGCGTGATGAAACACTACAACGAATTGAAGCTTGTTTGAAGGACATCTTTCAATGGATGAAAGAAAATTTGCTGAAACTTAACGCAGACAAAACAGAGGTAATCTGTTTGTACCGAAAAGGAATGCTAGTACAGTCTAGAATTTCACGGTGAAAGTCGGTGACGCTGTGATCAGACCAACGTCGATGGTTAGAAACCTCGGTACCAAGTTGGATTCACATTTGGGCATGGATAAACATATGTAAACTCTGTCCCAATGTCGTGTTTCATGCAGATCCGACAAATAGGTCAAATCAGACAATATTTGACTGTTAATGCAACAAAATCCCTTATCAATTCTTTAGTAACATCGAGACGGATTACTCCAATTCGTTACTTTGCGGCTCCCCGAAAAAACATTCTGAACAAACTACAAACTATTCAAAATACAGCTGTCCGCCTCACCACACGGACACCGCGTTACAATCACATCACTCCTGTGCTGAAGGATCTTCACTGGCTACCTGTACAATACAGAGTGGAGTACAAGGTCTTGACTCATGTTTTCAAAGCACTACATGGAAAGTCCCCTGGCTACATCAGAAGTATGTTGGAAGTATATACTCCACAAAGACAGCTGAGGTCTCAGAATGACTCTGTTCTTCTAGTTGTGCCAAGGATGAGGACTGTCACGTACGGTGACCGATGTTTCACGACTGCAGCACCGAAGCTATGGAATGCACTGCCAACAGCACCCAGAGACAGTAAAACACTACCTTCTTTCAAGAAATCGCTGAAAACGCACTATTTTACAAAAGGTGTTATGGTTTTTACTTCTTAAAGAAAGTACTGTGTATCATTTCTTTGGAGTATAGGGGTCTTTTTAAAGGTAGCTAGCACAGTTATACCTTTGGAGACGGTTTCTCGTAGCAGTGGTATCTGACGCTGTTCTTCAAACACCGGCTGGTGAAGTATTGCGCGTGTGGACTGGCCATACAGCTTACGATGCCAACCGGACTTGAAACATTTCATATTGTGTATTTTACCTGTTTGCATAAATGAGTGGTGGATATGTGTTGATTAATTAATTTGTCCATAGCTGTATAATTTATGTATATTGTTTTAACTATGTCTTAATCGTGATTGTAAAGCACTTTTGAACGTGTATATACATGAAAAAAGGGCTATATAAATATGGTATGATAAATAAATAAATTTTCCACTCGATTTTGACGAAATAAAGCCGTTGCTAAGGGGAAAAGTGTTTACTTATCCCCGGCTGTTGATAAATTTTTCACCAAGGGTTTACTGTTGTCTAATATTCGAGTCAAATGCCAGATCACGTCAAAAATGAAATGCTAAAACGGCAAGCCAATTAAAAATTCATCAAAATAGTTGTTATATCAGTTAGTGAGTATTGGCTGAATTTGTTTGGACGTCAAGTCACTAATTTTTAATACAATCATGTCGGGTGAATAGTTTGAACACAAATGACCAAATAGCAGACAGGCAGTACGTTTTAAAAAAAAAAAATATGCTAAGACGGCACGTTGTATTTGTTCGGCTAAGACGGCACGCCAAGTAGGAATGAGAACAGGTTGTTGCCAACATATAGATTTGGTCTCGATTTGTACGAACTTTAACTGAACTACTGCTACGTTGAAGCTTTTGTACTTTTCATTTACACATGTATGTTTAGTGTGAACATAACAATTATAAGGGTCACTGGGAAAGCATTAATCAGTTTAATGTCTTGGCCAAAAAATGACGTCACAAACCACGTGGTGTGTCGATATGGTGACCTGAATGATAGTACACAGGGTGACGAATCACGTGACTTTTTGGGGTTTACCGGTGCAAATCATAGATGTCAACAAGCTCGGTAAGTGACGTTTTTTTGCAAATAAACGTTCTAAATGAACTTGTTTTTCATTTTCTCGTAGCGCATAAAAGACAGCTTACGCTGCTCGTCATGCCAATATTAAATATTCCACAAAACTCTACTTAATAAACACGCTATCCTTGGCCAAAATATGACATGTTGAGAATTCGCTGTAAACTGTATGCTGCACGCAACGTGCATTTATTATTTTTAAACATTTCATCGCAATTGAGTAGATTTTGTAAGCAGATAGTGAAGTCCAAAGTATATTTTGTATGCCAAAAGTGTTTGAATAGCATTAAATGCATGTATGTTATAAAATGGAAACTTTTTGAACATTCCAAGTTTTGCTGTCGTAAACGTGATTAAAGTAAGATGCTGCTTGCAACGTGTAAACCATTACGGTTCAACTATTATTCTGTTTGCAGTTATAAAGTCAATGTAACATATCCTTTATGTGTGTTCAAGCCAATTCATATACATTGTATTGATTAATTTCAAGATATAACAGTTTCATGATTATTAAATTTTAGTGAGATATTTTTTAGTTCCTGTTATTTGTCTGTACTCCTAACAAAACATTTTTCACCCGATCGTCTTCAAACTTAGTGACAATGTTTATGGACATAATATCTAGGTCAATGTCAAGTACAGGGCAAATCAGCCCAGTCCTTCTTGGGTAATGTTTTTTCAATAACTAAAAAATGTGAAATTGGCCTTGTCTGCACTCTAGTTCAAACAGTTTTCATAGGATCGTCTTCAAACTTGTTGACATTATTTATGGGCATGATATCTAGGCTAAGTGCAGTTATAGGGCGATTGCTAAGGCCTTCGTGTGTTATGGTCCAATAATTACCAAAATAATTGACATTGTTCTCTAGTTCAAAGAGTTTTCATCTGCTTATCTTCAACGTTGGTGACAATGTATATGGGCATAATATCTAGACCAAGTTTAATTGAAGGTCGAATCAGCCCATGCCTTCTTGGGTTGTGGTCCTTTAATTACCACAAAATGTGAAAATTCCCTTGTCTGTACTCTCATTCAAACAGTTCTCAACTGGTCATCTTCAAACGTGTTGACATTGTTTATGAGCATAATATCTAGACCAAGTTCAAGTATAGTCCAAATCATCCAAGGCCTTCTTGTAGGATAGTCTATTAATAACCAAAACAATGTGAAATAGGCCAAGTTGGATTATTTTGTGAAATATGCCAAGTTGGATTATTTTATTTTCATTCACTATTCTCCAGGCGGGTGTATTTTATGACATTTTGGCTCTTGTTCATTTATAAAATGACGGGTTTGAGCTGTCGTTTTGATATTATTTGAGGGCTAGGGCACAGGACATAATCACTCATTAGCAATAAATGTAAATCCCAGATAACCAAAACTATCAACCATTCACCATGTTGTTACATTTTGATCATTAAATCATGATATATGGACAGGCATATTTTATAATATTAATTATTATTACAGATGCTGTTGTAAAGAGCATTCCTAGCAGGCACCTGTTAGTGAAAATGGAATCTACCATTTGACTATTATTCTAGCTGGCTGGACAGTAACATGTTAATCAATTGATGAAGCTGCGACTGAATATTACAAGCACTGGACTTACGTGATAGGTTAAATTTAACAGGATTAATACATCTCTGTGCTGCATGAACGTTTATTTGAAGAAATATAAAAACTGTTGTAAAATCCAATCAACAGAAATATTATGGCTCAGAGGGAATTTCTTGGAATTAATATGTTCGAAAGTTTACAACATGTACCCTTTACATTATGTTGTATTCCAACAGCTTTTAACAGTCTAGTCAATGTGCATACTCCACTGAGGAGACCGCTCACAAATGGCATTTGTGAATTAAAAGCTCTATGGCGAAAAAAACATTAAAACTATATTGCTATTAATTTTATTTATTACATGTATCGCAAATACTGATTATGTATATGTAACTTTTACTGTATAAATAATATGTTTGTCATTAAAAAGCTTATTCAAATACATAAACAAGTATCATATTTATATATCTCATAAACAAAGATGAACAGTTAAACTTCACTTAAAGGCCATCTCAGAACCTAAACCATAATTTTGTATGTTACTTTCCACGATTTCACAGTTGTATACTTCTAATATTAAGACCAAATCTATAATAAGTGCATTTTCAAAGTACCAATGGCGGTCTTATTAGTGAGGTTTTACTGTATCACCGGCAACCCGGCTGTGAACCGATTTCTAAGGGGCAATCTCATTATTACCCTTTCTTTTGCACATAATAACATCATTGTCATCCGCTTATCACTATCTACAAAAGTTAGCCTCACATACGAGTACATCTCCATGAACTCTCATCTGGTTTTCAACTGTCTCAATGAAGTGTGCAACTGCTACAGGAACTGGCATCGGTTCAAGTATAGTCTATCATATCAATAGACACATTTGTCATGTTTGATTTTGCTAGTTTTTTCTTAGCTTCATTGTGCTTTCCTTCTATTCCTTCCTTGTGCACATTTCTCATGGTTCCTGTCAATACATGAGAAGAACCAACACAGAACACTATAAGTGAGATGACTGAAACAGCTATCGATAGTGTCATGTTGATTGTTGTGGTCTAAGATTTGTTCAATTCCATATTGAATATTTTCATAAGCACCTTCTGTTTCTGTGTGTTCACACTTTGTGCAGTTTAATTAAGTGAGATAACTCCACACTGGTGGATATATTAAAGTAGGTTTTATTGGTGATTTCAAAATCGTCATAACGGGTGTAGATTATTACTTCCATTTAACCGGCTCGTGACTTCATCCATGGTGTCAACCATACGTTCTTAATTAGAATTGAGGACGTGACTGTAAACATCCCCCACATCCGACACAAAGACAAACATTATTTTCGTCGCTTTTCCATGACATACTATCTGCAAAATAATTGATATGTTAGTAAGTAAATTCATTATTATTGATACTAATGAGTATAAAGCTTGTGTTTTGAAGGTATCCCAAGAAAAATTATCACGTTTACAACAGCAATCTCTAAATTCACGTTTATGACAGCATTTCTCCAAATGTCACTTTAATCGTCAATTTATGATAAATAAAGATAGCCATATAATACATGAACGTATTCGAATGGTTTGATACACAGTTAACCTACTAAATACAACATTTTACGGTAAACTGACATGGGAAATGCAATTTCACGTCGCATGCAGCACGATTGTTTACATCAGTTTCTTTACTCGTCAATTTTGGCCAACGATTGCGTCCAAATTAGGAAGAGAATCCTTTAAGTTTGAACATGGTTAGAAGCAGAATGCTTATCTGTCTTTTATGCACTGCAAAATATTAAGAATCCTGTACGAACAATTAGAGATATTGGCAAAAAACAGGTCTTACCGATGACTTAGCTCCTTTCAGTATCCGTGCGTAAACCCCGTTGATTCGTCACCCTGTACAGTTTGTAGTGATACCACGCACGTTAATAGATTAAACTTCGTAGTGATACTTTTGTCAGTTTTAAATCTAAACTGGATAAAGAATGGAGACTAGAACGTTTTAATGTGAATATCATATATCAACAGACCACATTTTTAATTGCAACTCGTATAGGTGGTCATAGGTGGAGTTAACAAGTCACAGACTTCCAGACTCAGCACACCAAAAGTAACCAAAAGTAAGTAACTAGAGACCACATTTGGAAGTGTTCGGAGTTTTAGGTGGGTCTTATAGTAAATTCCTATCGTTATACAGGCTCGCTGTGGCGAGCCAGCAATAGGCCTACTGGAATAATTCAAATAGTTTTCTGCGGGCAGATAATTCAGTTGTATTGTTTAGAATGTGTTTTTGCAGTTTGGATGCTGATCGAATATATTCCGGTGTATGTTTACATGTATCTGTCCAAATAATTTCACTGATTAACTACAGTAGTTTTGAACTTTATCACAACAAATTTCATGAGATATAAATCGTATTCAGTTTAAACAAATTATTTGGTTTTGTTATATGCCGATTAAATGAACAACAAAGAATTTGAAAAACATTTATCATGTGTCAATATGTACCTTGCTTCTGTTAATCTAGAAATGTGTTCTCCATTGCTCACTATATCTATCATTGACCGGGAAGCGCTTTGCTTATGCAGCTGTAGACACCTGCTGTTTAGATACATGGTCTCAATTCACACCGTACAACCCGCTGTGTGTAAGGCAGTTCTGTATGTCGAAGGCAGAGACACACGCGTTTTACGCCACTAGAGTGGGGGTAAGTATTTGTTATTTTATATGTGTTTTGCGTTGCTTTTGAAAGTGATCATTTACATATATCGTTCACGCGATGAATAAACAATAAGTATATACAATGTATGTGCCCACAAATGCCATATTATTCGAGTAAACAGGGTTTAGGTATGCGATGTTTGCAAAAAGTTCGAAACTTTCGCCTTTGACATTGAATTCTCAACTTAATTCGTGGTTTGGAACAATTCTAAAACATTGAATACAAACTTCAATCCTTCCTCAATATATCAGTCGTTTCCGTTTTGAAAAATGTGCATTTTCTGTGAAGATACAGAGGTTTGAATTGAACGAGGTACCAAAAAAATGCTAACGAAATAGGCAGTTCTGTTTTTCGAATGATAACGACAAAGGCAGAGCGTTAAATATTAATGCTAACGCAGAGGCAGAGATAAGAGACTTCTGCTAACGACAAAGGCAGAAATTCTAATGACTTGACAGGGCCATTTGTACGATTTGTATGTTATAAATATAACCCAGGTGCATAGGCTGTATTCCAAAGTCCATTTCACCAAGAATCACGAGTGTTTAGTGGTTATTTTCGTCCAGTTGATAAACGGAATATATTACATACCTTGTGATCGCTGACGCTGGCAATTGTCGGTTGTGAGTGGCCTTTTATGCCTGTTAATGATGAGTGCATGGCTTTTTGGGGGCGTAAGCTCTTCAGGCACTGTCTTAGAGTTTAGAAACGAATGGTTCTCGTAGTATTCCATCGATAATATAAGTAAAATGATAACAAAATGTCGGTGACATTTGCAGTTTTTGGGAGGGGCGATAAGTCATACAAGTTGAATTTTATAGTCTCCTAATCATTGAAGTCATACAATGGCCGGAAATCAAAGGTTGTTGCTCTGTCGAGGAGGTTGTACTTTACATCTTATTCGTGCTGGAGCTTTAATTCTCTAACTAAGTACATGTCCATGCACATCTGCATACTTAATAAATGTAGATCTATGACAGTAGGTATAAATACAGCACTTGTTTGTCAGAAGTTTACATGAACTGTAAGTCATCAACACTGGAATATTTACGTGACACTCTATTAAACTGCTTTATGTAATATAGATAAAGGATATTTGTTTGTTTTGATTGAATATGGTTTGTATCTCATTGTGTAATGATAAAATTCAATATTTTCAAGAGCGAGTGAAAATATTAAAATTTTATAACTACAAGATGAGATATTAACCATATTCAATCAAATCAAACAAATATTCTATTTATTTAATGCTTATCTGGTGTCAAAACTGGTACTATTTATGCCAAATTAGAATCTACCACTGTGGTTAGGCTGCGTATGAATATGTTATTCCATTAATATTTTTCAATTCAACATCCGCCATCTTTGATTATGGTGAATAGTGAAAACAACTTTTTTGAGAATTTTGCATCAAATCATACACCAACTTGTAGGAAATGTTCTAAATAAGATTCTAACACGATCTGCGGATTAATCTATATAAACAAATTGCAAGCCGGACCATAGTTGTTAGGATGCAGAAAATTAAATCACTCGTGCTGCATGAACGTTTATTTGAAGAAATATAAAAACTGTTGTAAAATCCAATCAACAGAAATATTATGGCTCAGAGGGAATTTCTTGGAATTAATATGTTCGAAAGTTTACAACATGTACCCTTTACATTATGTTGTATTCCAACAGCTTTTAACAGTCTAGTCAATGTGCATACTCCACTGAGGAGACCGCTCACAAATGGCATTTGTGAATTAAAAGCTCTATGGCGAAAAAAACATTAAAACTATATTGCTATTAATTTTATTTATTACATGTATCGCAAATACTGATTATGTATATGTAACTTTTACTGTATAAATAATATGTTTGTCATTAAAAAGCTTATTCAAATACATAAACAAGTATCATATTTATATATCTCATAAACAAAGATGAACAGTTAAACTTCACTTAAAGGCCATCTCAGAACCTAAACCATAATTTTGTATGTTACTTTCCACGATTTCACAGTTGTATACTTCTAATATTAAGACCAAATCTATAATAAGTGCATTTTCAAAGTACCAATGGCGGTCTTATTAGTGAGGTTTTACTGTATCACCGGCAACCCGGCTGTGAACCGATTTCTAAGGGGCAATCTCATTATTACCCTTTCTTTTGCACATAATAACATCATTGTCATCCGCTTATCACTATCTACAAAAGTTAGCCTCACATACGAGTACATCTCCATGAACTCTCATCTGGTTTTCAACTGTCTCAATGAAGTGTGCAACTGCTACAGTAACTGGCATCGGTTCAAGTATAGTCTATCATATCAATAGACACATTTGTCATGTTTGATTTTGCTAGTTTTTTCTTAGCTTCATTGTGCTTTCCTTCTATTCCTTCCTTGTGCACATTTCTCATGGTTCCTGTCAATACATGAGAAGAACCAACACAGAACACTATAAGTGAGATGACTGAAACAGCTATCGATAGTGTCATGTTGATTGTTGTGGTCTAAGATTTGTTCAATTCCATATTGAATATTTTCATAAGCACCTTCTGTTTCTGTGTGTTCACACTTTGTGCAGTTTAATTAAGTGAGATAACTCCACACTGGTGGATATATTAAAGTAGGTTTTATTGGTGATTTCAAAATCGTCATAACGGGTGTAGATTATTACTTCCATTTAACCGGCTCGTGACTTCATCCATGGTGTCAACCATACGTTCTTAATTAGAATTGAGGACGTGACTGTAAACATCCCCCACATCCGACACAAAGACAAACATTATTTTCGTCGCTTTTCCATGACATACTATCTGCAAAATAATTGATATGTTAGTAAGTAAATTCATTATTATTGATACTAATGAGTATAAAGCTTGTGTTTTGAAGGTATCCCAAGAAAAATTATCACGTTTACAACAGCAATCTCTAAATTCACGTTTATGACAGCATTTCTCCAAATGTCACTTTAATCGTCAATTTATGATAAATAAAGATAGCCATATAATACATGAACGTATTCGAATGGTTTGATACACAGTTAACCTACTAAATACAACATTTTACGGTAAACTGACATGGGAAATGCAATTTCACGTCGCATGCAGCACGATTGTTTACATCAGTTTCTTTACTCGTCAATTTTGGCCAACGATTGCGTCCAAATTAGGAAGAGAATCCTTTAAGTTTGAACATGGTTAGAAGCAGAATGCTTATCTGTCTTTTATGCACTGCAAAATATTAAGAATCCTGTACGAACAATTAGAGATATTGGCAAAAAACAGGTCTTACCGATGACTTAGCTCCTTTCAGTATCCGTGCGTAAACCCCGTTGATTCGTCACCCTGTACAGTTTGTAGTGATACCACGCACGTTAATAGATTAAACTTCGTAGTGATACTTTTGTCAGTTTTAAATCTAAACTGGATAAAGAATGGAGACTAGAACGTTTTAATGTGAATATCATATATCAACAGACCACATTTTTAATTGCAACTCGTATAGGTGGTCATAGGTGGAGTTAACAAGTCACAGACTTCCAGACTCAGCACACCAAAAGTAACCAAAAGTAAGTAACTAGAGACCACATTTGGAAGTGTTCGGAGTTTTAGGTGGGTCTTATAGTAAATTCCTATCGTTATACAGGCTCGCTGTGGCGAGCCAGCAATAGGCCTACTGGAATAATTCAAATAGTTTTCTGCGGGCAGATAATTCAGTTGTATTGTTTAGAATGTGTTTTTGCAGTTTGGATGCTGATCGAATATATTCCGGTGTATGTTTACATGTATCTGTCCAAATAATTTCACTGATTAACTACAGTAGTTTTGAACTTTATCACAACAAATTTCATGAGATATAAATCGTATTCAGTTTAAACAAATTATTTGGTTTTGTTATATGCCGATTAAATGAACAACAAAGAATTTGAAAAACATTTATCATGTGTCAATATGTACCTTGCTTCTGTTAATCTAGAAATGTGTTCTCCATTGCTCACTATATCTATCATTGACCGGGAAGCGCTTTGCTTATGCAGCTGTAGACACCTGCTGTTTAGATACATGGTCTCAATTCACACCGTACAACCCGCTGTGTGTAAGGCAGTTCTGTATGTCGAAGGCAGAGACACACGCGTTTTACGCCACTAGAGTGGGGGTAAGTATTTGTTATTTTATATGTGTTTTGCGTTGCTTTTGAAAGTGATCATTTACATATATCGTTCACGCGATGAATAAACAATAAGTATATACAATGTATGTGCCCACAAATGCCATATTATTCGAGTAAACAGGGTTTAGGTATGCGATGTTTGCAAAAAGTTCGAAACTTTCGCCTTTGACATTGAATTCTCAACTTAATTCGTGGTTTGGAACAATTCTAAAACATTGAATACAAACTTCAATCCTTCCTCAATATATCAGTCGTTTCCGTTTTGAAAAATGTGCATTTTCTGTGAAGATACAGAGGTTTGAATTGAACGAGGTACCAAAAAAATGCTAACGAAATAGGCAGTTCTGTTTTTCGAATGATAACGACAAAGGCAGAGCGTTAAATATTAATGCTAACGCAGAGGCAGAGATAAGAGACTTCTGCTAACGACAAAGGCAGAAATTCTAATGACTTGACAGGGCCATTTGTACGATTTGTATGTTATAAATATAACCCAGGTGCATAGGCTGTATTCCAAAGTCCATTTCACCAAGAATCACGAGTGTTTAGTGGTTATTTTCGTCCAGTTGATAAACGGAATATATTACATACCTTGTGATCGCTGACGCTGGCAATTGTCGGTTGTGAGTGGCCTTTTATGCCTGTTAATGATGAGTGCATGGCTTTTTGGGGGCGTAAGCTCTTCAGGCACTGTCTTAGAGTTTAGAAACGAATGGTTCTCGTAGTATTCCATCGATAATATAAGTAAAATGATAACAAAATGTCGGTGACATTTGCAGTTTTTGGGAGGGGCGATAAGTCATACAAGTTGAATTTTATAGTCTCCTAATCATTGAAGTCATACAATGGCCGGAAATCAAAGGTTGTTGCTCTGTCGAGGAGGTTGTACTTTACATCTTATTCGTGCTGGAGCTTTAATTCTCTAACTAAGTACATGTCCATGCACATCTGCATACTTAATAAATGTAGATCTATGACAGTAGGTATAAATACAGCACTTGTTTGTCAGAAGTTTACATGAACTGTAAGTCATCAACACTGGAATATTTACGTGACACTCTATTAAACTGCTTTATGTAATATAGATAAAGGATATTTGTTTGTTTTGATTGAATATGGTTTGTATCTCATTGTGTAATGATAAAATTCAATATTTTCAAGAGCGAGTGAAAATATTAAAATTTTATAACTACAAGATGAGATATTAACCATATTCAATCAAATCAAACAAATATTCTATTTATTTAATGCTTATCTGGTGTCAAAACTGGTACTATTTATGCCAAATTAGAATCTACCACTGTGGTTAGGCTGCGTATGAATATGTTATTCCATTAATATTTTTCAATTCAACATCCGCCATCTTTGATTATGGTGAATAGTGAAAACAACTTTTTTGAGAATTTTGCATCAAATCATACACCAACTTGTAGGAAATGTTCTAAATAAGATTCTAACACGATCTGCGGATTAATCTATATAAACAAATTGCAAGCCGGACCATAGTTGTTAGGATGCAGAAAATTAAATCACTCGTGCTGCATGAACGTTTATTTGAAGAAATATAAAAACTGTTGTAAAATCCAATCAACAGAAATATTATGGCTCAGAGGGAATTTCTTGGAATTAATATGTTCGAAAGTTTACAACATGTACCCTTTACATTATGTTGTATTCCAACAGCTTTTAACAGTCTAGTCAATGTGCATACTCCACTGAGGAGACCGCTCACAAATGGCATTTGTGAATTAAAAGCTCTATGGCGAAAAAAACATTAAAACTATATTGCTATTAATTTTATTTATTACATGTATCGCAAATACTGATTATGTATATGTAACTTTTACTGTATAAATAATATGTTTGTCATTAAAAAGCTTATTCAAATACATAAACAAGTATCATATTTATATATCTCATAAACAAAGATGAACAGTTAAACTTCACTTAAAGGCCATCTCAGAACCTAAACCATAATTTTGTATGTTACTTTCCACGATTTCACAGTTGTATACTTCTAATATTAAGACCAAATCTATAATAAGTGCATTTTCAAAGTACCAATGGCGGTCTTATTAGTGAGGTTTTACTGTATCACCGGCAACCCGGCTGTGAACCGATTTCTAAGGGGCAATCTCATTATTACCCTTTCTTTTGCACATAATAACATCATTGTCATCCGCTTATCACTATCTACAAAAGTTAGCCTCACATACGAGTACATCTCCATGAACTCTCATCTGGTTTTCAACTGTCTCAATGAAGTGTGCAACTGCTACAGGAACTGGCATCGGTTCAAGTATAGTCTATCATATCAATAGACACATTTGTCATGTTTGATTTTGCTAGTTTTTTCTTAGCTTCATTGTGCTTTCCTTCTATTCCTTCCTTGTGCACATTTCTCATGGTTCCTGTCAATACATGAGAAGAACCAACACAGAACACTATAAGTGAGATGACTGAAACAGCTATCGATAGTGTCATGTTGATTGTTGTGGTCTAAGATTTGTTCAATTCCATATTGAATATTTTCATAAGCACCTTCTGTTTCTGTGTGTTCACACTTTGTGCAGTTTAATTAAGTGAGATAACTCCACACTGGTGGATATATTAAAGTAGGTTTTATTGGTGATTTCAAAATCGTCATAACGGGTGTAGATTATTACTTCCATTTAACCGGCTCGTGACTTCATCCATGGTGTCAACCATACGTTCTTAATTAGAATTGAGGACGTGACTGTAAACATCCCCCACATCCGACACAAAGACAAACATTATTTTCGTCGCTTTTCCATGACATACTATCTGCAAAATAATTGATATGTTAGTAAGTAAATTCATTATTATTGATACTAATGAGTATAAAGCTTGTGTTTTGAAGGTATCCCAAGAAAAATTATCACGTTTACAACAGCAATCTCTAAATTCACGTTTATGACAGCATTTCTCCAAATGTCACTTTAATCGTCAATTTATGATAAATAAAGATAGCCATATAATACATGAACGTATTCGAATGGTTTGATACACAGTTAACCTACTAAATACAACATTTTACGGTAAACTGACATGGGAAATGCAATTTCACGTCGCATGCAGCACGATTGTTTACATCAGTTTCTTTACTCGTCAATTTTGGCCAACGATTGCGTCCAAATTAGGAAGAGAATCCTTTAAGTTTGAACATGGTTAGAAGCAGAATGCTTATCTGTCTTTTATGCACTGCAAAATATTAAGAATCCTGTACGAACAATTAGAGATATTGGCAAAAAACAGGTCTTACCGATGACTTAGCTCCTTTCAGTATCCGTGCGTAAACCCCGTTGATTCGTCACCCTGTACAGTTTGTAGTGATACCACGCACGTTAATAGATTAAACTTCGTAGTGATACTTTTGTCAGTTTTAAATCTAAACTGGATAAAGAATGGAGACTAGAACGTTTTAATGTGAATATCATATATCAACAGACCACATTTTTAATTGCAACTCGTATAGGTGGTCATAGGTGGAGTTAACAAGTCACAGACTTCCAGACTCAGCACACCAAAAGTAACCAAAAGTAAGTAACTAGAGACCACATTTGGAAGTGTTCGGAGTTTTAGGTGGGTCTTATAGTAAATTCCTATCGTTATACAGGCTCGCTGTGGCGAGCCAGCAATAGGCCTACTGGAATAATTCAAATAGTTTTCTGCGGGCAGATAATTCAGTTGTATTGTTTAGAATGTGTTTTTGCAGTTTGGATGCTGATCGAATATATTCCGGTGTATGTTTACATGTATCTGTCCAAATAATTTCACTGATTAACTACAGTAGTTTTGAACTTTATCACAACAAATTTCATGAGATATAAATCGTATTCAGTTTAAACAAATTATTTGGTTTTGTTATATGCCGATTAAATGAACAACAAAGAATTTGAAAAACATTTATCATGTGTCAATATGTACCTTGCTTCTGTTAATCTAGAAATGTGTTCTCCATTGCTCACTATATCTATCATTGACCGGGAAGCGCTTTGCTTATGCAGCTGTAGACACCTGCTGTTTAGATACATGGTCTCAATTCACACCGTACAACCCGCTGTGTGTAAGGCAGTTCTGTATGTCGAAGGCAGAGACACACGCGTTTTACGCCACTAGAGTGGGGGTAAGTATTTGTTATTTTATATGTGTTTTGCGTTGCTTTTGAAAGTGATCATTTACATATATCGTTCACGCGATGAATAAACAATAAGTATATACAATGTATGTGCCCACAAATACCATATTATTCGAGTAAACAGGGTTTAGGTATGCGATGTTTGCAAAAAGTTCGAAACTTTCGCCTTTGACATTGAATTCTCAACTTAATTCGTGGTTTGGAACAATTCTAAAACATTGAATACAAACTTCAATCCTTCCTCAATATATCAGTCGTTTCCGTTTTGAAAAATGTGCATTTTCTGTGAAGATACAGAGGTTTGAATTGAACGAGGTACCAAAAAAATGCTAACGAAATAGGCAGTTCTGTTTTTCGAATGATAACGACAAAGGCAGAGCGTTAAATATTAATGCTAACGCAGAGGCAGAGATAAGAGACTTCGGCTAACGACAAAGGCAGAAATTCTAATGACTTGACAGGGCCATTTGTACGATTTGTATGTTATAAATATAACCCAGGTGCATAGGCTGTATTCCAAAGTCCATTTCACCAAGAATCACGAGTGTTTAGTGGTTATTTTCGTCCAGTTGATAAACGGAATATATTACATACCTTGTGATCGCTGACGCTGGCAATTGTCGGTTGTGAGTGGCCTTTTATGCCTGTTAATGATGAGTGCATGGCTTTTTGGGGGCGTAAGCTCTTCAGGCACTGTCTTAGAGTTTAGAAACGAATGGTTCTCGTAGTATTCCATCGATAATATAAGTAAAATGATAACAAAATGTCGGTGACATTTGCAGTTTTTGGGAGGGGCGATAAGTCATACAAGTTGAATTTTATAGTCTCCTAATCATTGAAGTCATACAATGGCCGGAAATCAAAGGTTGTTGCTCTGTCGAGGAGGTTGTACTTTACATCTTATTCGTGCTGGAGCTTTAATTCTCTAACTAAGTACATGTCCATGCACATCTGCATACTTAATAAATGTAGATCTATGACAGTAGGTATAAATACAGCACTTGTTTGTCAGAAGTTTACATGAACTGTAAGTCATCAACACTGGAATATTTACGTGACACTCTATTAAACTGCTTTATGTAATATAGATAAAGGATATTTGTTTGTTTTGATTGAATATGGTTTGTATCTCATTGTGTAATGATAAAATTCAATATTTTCAAGAGCGAGTGAAAATATTAAAATTTTATAACTACAAGATGAGATATTAACCATATTCAATCAAATAAAACAAATATTCTATTTATTTAATGCTTATCTGGTGTCAAAACTGGTACTATTTATGCCAAATTAGAATCTACCACTGTGGTTAGGCTGCGTATGAATATGTTATTCCATTAATATTTTTCAATTCAACATCCGCCATCTTTGATTATGGTGAATAGTGAAAACAACTTTTTTGAGAATTTTGCATCAAATCATACACCAACTTGTAGGAAATGTTCTAAATAAGATTCTAACACGATCTGCGGATTAATCTATATAAACAAATTGCAAGCCGGACCATAGTTGTTAGGATGCAGAAAATTAAATCACTCGTGCTGCATGAACGTTTATTTGAAGAAATATAAAAACTGTTGTAAAATCCAATCAACAGAAATATTATGGCTCAGAGGGAATTTCTTGGAATTAATATGTTCGAAAGTTTACAACATGTACCCTTTACATTATGTTGTATTCCAACAGCTTTTAACAGTCTAGTCAATGTGCATACTCCACTGAGGAGACCGCTCACAAATGGCATTTGTGAATTAAAAGCTCTATGGCGAAAAAAACATTAAAACTATATTGCTATTAATTTTATTTATTACATGTATCGCAAATACTGATTATGTATATGTAACTTTTACTGTATAAATAATATGTTTGTCATTAAAAAGCTTATTCAAATACATAAACAAGTATCATATTTATATATCTCATAAACAAAGATGAACAGTTAAACTTCACTTAAAGGCCATCTCAGAACCTAAACCATAATTTTGTATGTTACTTTCCACGATTTCACAGTTGTATACTTCTAATATTAAGACCAAATCTATAATAAGTGCATTTTCAAAGTACCAATGGCGGTCTTATTAGTGAGGTTTTACTGTATCACCGGCAACCCGGCTGTGAACCGATTTCTAAGGGGCAATCTCATTATTACCCTTTCTTTTGCACATAATAACATCATTGTCATCCGCTTATCACTATCTACAAAAGTTAGCCTCACATACGAGTACATCTCCATGAACTCTCATCTGGTTTTCAACTGTCTCAATGAAGTGTGCAACTGCTACAGGAACTGGCATCGGTTCAAGTATAGTCCCGTCTCCATTCCACAACAAATGTATAAGGTTAATATTTCAGTAATTTTACTTCAGTGTGAGAACTGCGACTGCATAATATTAGGGTTGAAAGGTCACCATGGTGAGTTATCTTTCAAGAAATTTGGTATTACTTTCATCATATGCCTTCTTATGAATGCAAAAATAAGAAAACTGACATGAAAATATAAAATAACCATCTTATTGATCGAAACATATAATTTCTTACTTTCACGCAAACGTAGCTGAATCCTAGGTAAAACGCAGAGGCTGATTGTAGACAATATAGACAAAAAGGGAAAATGCAGACAACATAAATAAAGGACTGCAGACAACATAGACAAAGAGTGATCATTGGAGTTTGAAGGATTATGTAGAATTATACAGGTCTACTCTTGCACTCCATAAATTTCAATCATTTCACTATTATTACTGAAAGCATGTTTACTATCTTAAACCTAGGTCTCACTGAGAAATTCCACATCGGCGATGTTCTCCCGATTTCTTCCGATACCACCCGATTCATCACAATTCCTTCCCATATCACAAACTTTCCCATGACTTCCCCAAAGCTTCCCCTAGACCACGAGGACCCTGTTCCCGATGTCCTGAATGCTCATTAATTTCAAACAGGAGTACATCCCCGAGCAAAAAATGTTCAGTGGGACCTAGGCTTTATTCTGGACAAATCAATTTATGTTAAACCAATCTGTTCAAACTTGTCACTTAAATCACCTTGCACTGAACTAGTTTCATCATGACCATCTTTTACAAGTTTTTCAACTTCTTGTTTTTCAACAATTTTGTTGTGCTCAACATCACATACATTATCTTGACTTTCAATAACATGTATCAAAGTTCTGAACTTGTCTTCTGATTTCTTTCCCTGATAACCAGTTTGTCCATCAGCTTCACTGTCACATTCATTGTCTTCACTTTCTATAACATGTATCAATGTGTCTGATTTCTCTTTTAATTTATCAACATGATCAACAGTTTGTTCAGCAGTTTGATTGTTTTCACCCCTGCATACATTTTCTGTACTTTCAATAACATTTATCAACTTTTTTGAATTCTCTTGCAATTTATCAACATGGTCAACAGTTCCAGAGTTCTCATCATTATCGCTGGTTATGACATCATCACTATCTGTTGAGCTGGTATCCGTATCTGAATCAACTTCATCATCAGTCGAGTCGGACAATTCTTTATCATCATCTATGTTAGAACTTTTAAGTTTCATTCCCAAATCATCAACATCATCTTCAGCAGAACCATCAATTGCACATTTAGCAAGTTCTTCAATTTCTGGTAAATTAAATCCAACATCAGATTTGGTTATGTTGATCTGAAACATCATCACACATAATGAACTTTACATTCACAACTATTTGTAAATTGTTTTTTATAGATATTAAAGGTAAATTAAACACTAGGAGTTTATGACACAAAAACATATGTCTTTCACAAAAGGCAATAACAGGCAAAAATCGGCCAACCTTAATATTCCTGACAAAATGAACAACTAGGCTTGTTACCAAGTTTTCATGTGAGGTGTCATTTAAATCTGGCTATTGGTTGAGGACCAAAGCATTGACTAAATGTGTGAGACATAATTTTAACTCCATTTGCTGTTAACATACTTAAGTATGCAAAATAAAGCAGAATAAGCTACTTGCTATTAGGATCAATGAGAGATAACACATTTTAGCACAAAAATAAGAACTTTATATAAAGTGCAGCAATTTAACTATTGAAATAAAAAAAGTCCTTCAAATGAACTTACAAGTATCATATATATATAGAGAGATATTAAAAAAAATGTATCAAATTACCAACACAAACAATACAACTTTACCTTAGTTAAAGCTTCAGCCAATGAGCGCAACCTTTTAGAACTGAAAAACACAAATATCATGTAATAGATAATATTGTTCTATACCATGCTGGACAAGAGAGTACCAGGGATATTGTATGAGTGTGTTCTCCAGTTATTAAATCCATTCTACAAAATAAACTATTATACATTTTTTTAAACAAGAGTGGTACATGACAGCCCTGCGTTCAAGGAAAAATAACGTGACACACATTTCATACTTGTTAAGTAAGAAACGTGTGTAACAGGTACATATCTTCATTTTGGCGCAAAAATGTTAATTTGCTATTCAGAAAATACAGTGATTTATACGTCGTTTGCAAAGACTCCTGTGCTTGTAGCCAATCAAATAAAAGTATGACCTCATATTATATTTAAGAAATAAAAATCTGTTCGCGTTTATTGTCGGTGAATAAAACACGGGCAGGAGTTCGGATGTGGAAAAATTAAATCACGAGTGCGTTTGATGAGTGATTTAATTTTCCGCATCCGAACGAGTGCCCGTGTTTTATTCACCGACAATATACAAGAACAGAGTTTTTATTTCGATTCTAAATACGATAATATCCCGCACTATTTAACTGCGCGCATTCCGTTTTCACCCATTTGACATTGAACATAATTCCACGCTGAAATTGAGTGGCTTATTAGCTGGTACAATTACCTCCCTCGTTAATGAAAACGACCTTCGTAATTTTCTGAAGGAAATACCACATTTTAAACATTGAAACAATTTTAATAACACGAGTATATTGTATCTTTTTCATAAAATGAAAAATATAAATGAATTGATTATCTGAAGCTTTAATAAAACTTGGTTTCTAGAGTATATTGGAGTTTCTAAAAATAGATGCGTCATAGCTGTAACACTGGATTCTCGTGCAACTCGCCTAGTCATTGTGACTCGTAGAAAATTTTACTACAAAGTTTACGTTCATTCATTCATAAATATGTCACGTGATACTGGGCGTAAATAGAAACAGCCAATTTGATAGGTATGTTTTATGGGGGTAATAATACATTGTTAGGTCCGCTCTATATTTAAACGATTAATCCGCAGATCGTGTTAGAATACGTCGTATATTTCATTATTTTTTTTAGAATTCGCAAACGTCGTATAAATCAAGTTGCAGAGTTTCAAACCTATTGTTTGATGTAATCAAGGTTTCATGCTAATTTTGCATGACAGGGTATTACTACCAGTCAGTATACAGTTTGTGAAACCTATAATGTAATAATACATGTTTCAAAATTATACGTCGTTTTCGAATGGATAAGATTTAGGAAATTTTGAACTATTATACAACATTTGCACATACACAATTTATTAAATGTCATGACATCCAACGACTAAATGATGGTTATTCATAGTTAAAATGATGTTATTGGTTCAATTATGCAATAGGTCAAAAATTGAAATCAAATACAGCTGCTTAAGGCCAGTTTAAATTAATTCCTTGATTAATATCTCCCCTATTTAGTTTTATAATTATTAAATAATCATTTGTTATATGCGAAATTAATTTTAGAAACCGTATACTGAATTTTGGGTAAAAAAATAAAGAAATAAAAAGAATAAACAGTTTTTTGTCTTTTTCTCAAAACATTGAAATCAGAGATACGACCTTTGCAAAGACAGGCGACGATATATAACTGACAAATTTTTTAAAAATGGCGTAAACTGTTAACAAAGAATGTTTGTTTGGGTTTAATGCCATTTTATGCCAAAGTATGTATGGCGGCTGATTCACTTACCAGTTTTCCTTAAATGTGTTCTAACTTGCACTACCTTATCCTTCCACCCGGAATCAGCAAACTCTCCACATGTGGAGGAAAAATGACATTGACATGTCAAATTTTCATGGAAGGGTATCATGACCTGCCGCAACTTGGAATCAAACCCAGATTTCCGTGTTACAAATTCAGCACATTAACCACGACCAGGCTTTTTTTAAGAAACAAAGAAACAAGTATATATAGTTTTTTACCATGGCCAGGGTTATTGAAGAAAGAAACAAACAAGTATACGAGGGATGATCCATATATAACGAGAAAATGCTTATAATTTGGTTATTACTTACTATTTTCTAAAAATATTTTATGTGGTGGTTAATACAAATATTAGGAGAAAACATACAAATTTTTTTTTAAATAAACCGAAAAATAATTTGTTTGGAACATTTTTGCCGACATATGAAACAGGTGGGCGGGGCAACATCATTTTTGCACCTTTTAAAGTTATTCAGAATTTAAATTTGATCAATTTGACGATCACATTTCTTAGTTTTAATAACTTTTCAGATTATCATCCTTAAATATTTATACGTCTTTGCCAATGCCATACAAAGTTGAAAAAGTCTCACGATAGTCATCCTTAGAAATTTCATTCAAAACATCAAACATTTTCGTGCGTAGTTCTGACGTGACGTAATATTACGTCCACTTTGCGTTAGATCTCTAGCCCCTTTCCAGTCAATTTTTAATATGTTATTATGTTCACAAATCGAAGCTTTTGACATGACATATTTACGAAATGATTACTAAATATCGTGCGCAATTGTATTATAACTTGTTTTCTTCAAAACTAAATATTTTACTGAAACTCTTTTGTCGTCGGTAATGTTTGCTATCACGGAACGATAACACGTGCGTGACGTAACTAATGACAACACAACTCATGTATGGCGTCATCATCAGTCAGGCGAGTCTTACCTGACCCCAAGTGCCAATTGTCATCACATTGCTGTTGCTTACTGTAAGTTACATGAAAACTGTGAAAGTTTGAATTTGCATGAAAATGGTGAAAACTCCGAACAAGAGGGCCCAAAGGGCCCTAGGTCGCTCACCTGTCGTGCTAGTGCATGCACACCCCTATGGTGACCCTACACATTTTCTGAATAAAATTTAAGGAAATTCAGCCTCTATTGCAAATTTTTTAATGATTTGACCATGTGACCTTGTTTTTGACCCCAGATGACCCAAAATCGAATTTGGCCTAGATTTTGTTGACATGATCATTGTGACAAAGTTTCATAAAGATTAAGTTGAAATTGTAACCTCTGGTGACTACACAAGGTTTTTCTATGATTTGACCTAAAATTTAAACAAAATATTGGAAAAATATTTTCCTCCATATAACTGTACAAATACATGCCATGAAGACAAAACAATACCTAAATACTTAAAATAATAAAAATTAAAAAAATAAAAATTATGGTTCCAGTGGGGGTTGAACCCACGACCCTCAGGAAAATGTCTACGCTCCAAAGCGCTTTGATTTCCTCTTAACCATTACAATTCACACCCTGCTTAAAATACTAGAATATTTTGATATTTGACCTTTACAAAACTGCTGTGAACCCTGATACACATTTTCATTGGTTGATGAAAGTTTACTTGTATGTATACAGAGAGAGTTACAGCAGAGAGTTTAGTGACCATGAAGACTACATGTTGAAAGGTTTAAATGAGTACACACACTGTCTGAGGTTTAAATATTTCATGGTTCTACACACTGGTCATTATTAATTTGTTACAATCAGTATGATAAACTGATTGTGCGAGAGTATTAATATATAATACAAGTCATTCTTTTAACACACACGCATTTTATATACAATGCAGAGCCTAGACACAATGTAGTTTCGGGCGAGGCAATTGAAAAGTAGAAAATGTCAATTGACAGTGTGACCTTGTTTTTGACCCCAGATGACCCAAAATCGAACTTGACCTAGATTTTGTTGACAGGATCATTGTGACAAAGTTCCATAAAGATTAAGTTGAAATTGTAACCTCTGGTGACTAAACAAGGTTTTTCTATAATTTAACCTAGTGAGCTAGTTTTTGACCTCAGATGACCCAATATCGAACTTGACCTAGATTTTGTTGAGATGATCATTGTGACCAAGTTTCAGAAAGATTAGGCCAAAATTGTGACCTCTAGAGAGGACACAACCCAATTGTTGACGGACGAAGTGTGATCACAAAAGCTCACTCTGTCACTTTGTGACAGGTGAGCTAAAAATGCCCCGCCTTGGCGTATCGAGGGTTACCTTAGCAACCATAGATTTTAGCATGATGTCGCTGTAATCATGAACATTCAGGGAACATTGCTAATGTATGTTATTACTAGCAGCGATAGTTTGAGTAAAATCTCACAGATCATAACAAAATTATAAGCATTTTCTCGTTATATATGGATCATCCATCATATATAGTATCTAACCTTGCTGACTGTATCCAGACACAGTAATCCGTAATGTAGAGATCATTTAGAACATATCTGTTATCCTGATCCATCAATATAGACCGTATCTCTAACAACACTTTCAGTAAGCATCGTCTCCCTAGTATATAAATAATACACATACAGATTATGGTAGGGATGTAAACAGTTAATCGGTTAACCGTTTGGTTATCGGTTAACTGGTTAATCGGAATGATTAAATTTTGGAATAAATGTATAATGTTTCATGCCAGATTAACATCAAGCCAATGTATGATTCGTTATTCGGTAAACAGATTAATCGTTCGGAAGATTAAACAATTTACCAACTAGTAAATTAACCAAATAGAGACATCCCTATATAATATTATTCCCCAGCAATATCATTAAGGGGTAGGGGATTGAAGGCATTTTTCTGCAAACCACATTCAAAAAAAATTATTTTCTGCTGATACATAAAGTGATCTGAATAAGTATATACGTATCTAAAATGATGAAATAGTCCTTGAACTAAACACATATACATGAAACTGCTGATCACCGAGCAGGGAACATATCCCTGTATTAGTTAGATGACATTGGCTTTGTTGTGGCCTAGGATAGAACCCACAACAACCCGTACACTCAGTATTACTGATGTGTAGTATATGAAGTAAAATTACTTATATATTGCTTCTAAAAATATTAAAATAAAAGTTAAATCTTGTACGAACCGAGATGAAAGATTTGTATGACATCTTGTAGAACAGTTTCATTCAATAACCAGTGTCTGTAGAGAGGGTAACACAGACTTCTTCTATGACAACTACGTACCACGTCCTGTACACTAGTAAATACCTGTAATGTTGTACTGTATATACGAGGGGCATTCTGAAAGTTCTGATAACTGAGTGATAACTTTACACTGAATGGTCAGAATCTTTTAAAGTGAACATTTTATGAAAGATACAACTTTCCGCCACCGAAAACATATCATGATATTAATATCAGAGAATTTTATATTCACCTATATGCCTTTTTACATGTAGGTATATAACCCAATGAGTTTCCTCCAAAATGAGTCATATTAGCCCTTGTAAGGGATAACAATATTGCAAATAATTTCTATAATTTCAATCCGATTTGTTTGGAATTTGTACATATTATTTTATTAAGTTATATTAAATATCTGTGCATCTAATGACAAATGTAAATTATTGTTATGACAGTATAAATGACTAAAGATGTACATGGAAAAGACCACGTCCCAATTGCTCTTGAAAATAGCCATTTTACCGGAAATACACAATTTACATGTTATTGCATTGCACTGCTGGACGTGTTGCATGAGAATATAAAACCTGTGGCCGTTTTGTGCATAAATTTATGCTATTTTTATTCTAACTAAATACAAATTATTAAATATTCACAATTTCAACTGTACAGCAGCTTAAAGAAATTGACCACATGGCCAAAAACATGTGTTTTAGATTTATGACGTCATATCATTGAGACAACATTTCGCAAAACAAAAATAATTAAAGATTTCCTTCAATTGGAGTTGGTACAATTAATTTAACTATAAGAACAGGACTGTTGACCTTTTATTACATGTATAAGGGTATTCTGTTACCCCACCCACTTTCGAAAATCAAGGTTAGGGCACAATATTTTGCTTCCAAAATCAAACTTTACGATAAATACATTTATAACGTCCCCCGAATAAAAATACACATTCAAATCTAGACAAAATGACTTGTTTAGAGTAGATGATAGTCCAAATAGGTAGGGGTGACTATTGAGGCCATTTTGACTATTGCAATACTATTGCTATTGCTGAAAGTACCATTGCGATACTATTGTATTGCTGGAAACTATTGCGATACTATTGCAATAGTTATTGGCAAGATTTGAAAACCAGAGATTGACTTATAAATGCAAATTTGCACTGTGTAAGATATCACTAAGTTGTACAACATGCTAATCTACTATTTGTGGATATTATCTAAAATGAATAAGACAGAAATAGAACATGAACGATTGCGATATTGGTCCTTTGTTGCAGTTTTGATGCGAGGAATTATTTAAAATAAGTTTTTTTAACGAGAACGGAAATTGTTTTAAATTAATAATAAACTTCATTAATAAAAAGGAAACTATCGTAACTATCGATAGTTGAGCTAACTATCGGCGATAGTTATTGGATCGAGCATTTTGCTATTGATCCATACTATCGGGTAGCTCGGGATCGCAATGCATCGATATTTCGATGCATCATCCCACCCCTACAAATAGGTATTATATTTCTAGAATTAAGTATGGGCTATAGGTAGTAAGATGGGCTCCTATATGGGTTGTATATATTGTTGTAATTTTATTAATAACTCAAAGTTTATTTCATTATCTTAATGTTATTCGAAATTACTGTTATGCATGTTTCGTATAATATCAAAGGACAAGGTTCACTAATGGCTTAATTCGGCCCTGTGATTTTTCAAAAAATAAAAATGCATGTTCCTATAAGTCTGTCCGATAATTAAAAAAACTTAACATTTCCTGTGTAAAAAATAACCATACATATCCAAATTTCCCTTGTAATTTGTTGACAAAACTGCCAAGAATATGATGTATGTCATGTTTAGCCCAAAATGTCATTTTTGGCCATTTTCACGACTATTAACGACGTAAATCCTTCCCAAAAACCACGATGGCACTCTTGCGACACTTTTATATTTTCACATAACCAGTGTTCTGCAAGTCTTTATACATGTACAAAATGTCAAAGTGCCATCGTGGTTTTTGGGAAGGTTATACGACATAAAAAGTCATGAAAAAGGCTAAAAATGACATTTTTTGGTAAACTTAACCTATTTCAAGTAGATTTGTCGACATATTACAAGGAAAATTTGGAAAAGTATGCTTAATTTTTTGACAGACAATGTTAGGCTATTAGAAACATTGGACATATTTATAGGAAGATGCATTTCTATTTTTCGATGAAACTCAGGGCCAAGTTAAGCCATAAATGAACCTTGTCCTTTATTTCAATCAGTCTGAATGATGCTTCCGCAGTGCACTCTGAAATATACATGAGGCCAATACAACGCAATTCCCACACGTATTCAAGAGATATTTCAGTCAATACCCAAAACCATGTGTTGTTTGAATACCAATTAAATATACATTCTCAGAATTAAAATACAGTCAGAACTCGATACAACGGCGCTGTTCGTTTCCAAGAAAAATGTCGTTGTAACGAATATGTCAGTATAATGAATTGATACAAAGAGCATTTTAATACTTTTGTCCCCAAATATGATGCCAGTATAATGAATTTGTCAGTATATCGGATGTCGTTATATCGAGTTCTGACTGTAATAAATTTTCTATGAATATCTCGCTGATAGATTGATCTTTCAGAAAATGTTCACTTTAAAAAATTCTGACCGTCCTATGTAAAGTTATCACTCAGTTATCAGAACGTTCAGAATGCCCCTCGTATACATATAATACACAACACTCCAGGCTCTGATCTCATGAAGCATCTTAAGAGGAAAGCTCAACTCAAATTGGGATTTTTACTCAAGTCATAGTTTGAATTTGATATAAATCTTGACCTCTTTTAAAATTTTTACTCAGAATATTTATTGAAATAAACTCAAAATAATGTTTCTGTTTTGAGTCTTGTGATAACAATTTTGAGTCCAGCCTCCATGGAAATGAAAAATAACATAAAGACATGTGACATTTAGCTCAGACAGAAGTACTTCTTTATTGAGTTACCGAATATTTAAACTAGAGTGTTTACAGTCAATTTATTGATGAGGTGGTTGCTTAAAACAGCACACTACTAACACATAGCGTAATTACCAATCTAGTACTTGAAATTGGAATTTCCACTATTGCTATTTATATCTTTTAATTGAGCCAATCATATTGCTTGTTACAGTGGTACTTAGGTCATATTAATAAACAGTAAATTACAAACAAGAGGGCCCAAAGGGCCCTAGGTCGCTCACCTGTCGTACTTGTGCATGCACACCCCTATGGTGATCCTACACATTTTCTGAATAAAATTTAAGGAAATTCAGCCTCTATTGCAAGTTTTTGTATGATTTGACCATGTGACCTAGCGTTTGACCCCAGATGACTTAATTAATATCAAACTTAACCTAGATTGTGTTGAGATGATTATTAGGACCAAATTTCATAAAGATTAAGTGGAAATTGTAACCTCTGGTGACTACACAGGGTTTTTCTTTGATCAGACCCATAATTTAAACAAAATATTTCCTCCATATAACTGTACAATACCTGAACACTTAAAAAAATAATTATGGTTCCAGTGGGGTTTGAACCCACGACCCTCAGGAAAATGTCAATTGACATTGTGACCTTGTTTTTGACGCCAGATGACCCAAAATCGAACTTGGCCTAGATTTTGTTGACAGGATCATTGTGACAAAGTTTCATAAAGATTAGGTTGAAATTGTAACCTCTGGTGACTGACTACACACGGTTTTTCTATGATTTGACCTATATTTTAAACAAAATATTTTGGAATATTTTTCCTCCATATAACTGTACAAATACATGCTATAAAGACAAAACAATACCTAAACACTTAAAAAAAAAAAAAAAAAAAAAAAAAAAAAAATTATGGTTCCAGTGGGGGTTGAACCCACGACCATCAGGAAAATGTACAAATAAATGCTTTACAGACAAAACAATACCTAAACACTCAAAAAAAATAAAAATAAAAATTATGGTTCCAGTGGGGTTTGAACCCACGACCCTCAGGATAATGTCTACGCTCCCTACAGCGCTTTGATTTCCACTAAACCCTTACAATTCACACCCTGCTTTAAATACTAGAATATTTTGATATTTGACCTTTACAAAACTGTGGGAACCCTGATACACATTTTCATTGGTTGATGAAAGTTTACTTGTATGTATAGAGCATAGAGAGTTACAGCAGAGTTTAGTGACCATGAAGACTACATGTTGAAAGGTTTAAAACAAGGTTTTTCTATAATTTGACCTAGTGAGCTAGTTTTTGACCTCAGATGACCCAATATCGAACTTGACCTAGATTTTGTTGAGATGATCATTGTGACCAAGTTTCATAAAGATTAGGCTCAAATTGCGACCTCTAGTGTGTTCACAAGCTTTTTCAATGATTTGGCCTCGTGATCTAGTTTTTAACCCCAGATGACCCAATATCGAACTTGACCTAGATTTTATAGAGATGATCATTGTGATCAAGTTTCATAAAGATTAGGCTCAAATTGTGACCTCTAATGTGTTCACAAGGTTTTCCTTTGATTTGGCCTAGTGACCTAGTTTTTGACCCCAGATGACCCAATATCGAACTTGACCTAGATTGTATGAAGATGATCATTGTGATCAAGTTTCATATTGATCAGGCTAAATTTGTGACCTATAGTGTGTTCACAAGCAATTGTGAACGGACGGACGGACGACGAGCGATCACAAAAGCTCACCTTGTCACTTTGTGACAGGTGAGCTAATAAAACAGTTGTCCACAACTTTAGTCTGCTATTGTAGAATTTGTAGTACAGATATTTTGATATAAACGCACTGTTGATTATCAATCGTGAAAGCTCGGCCATTTTCGTTTGACTCTGGTAAATATTGAAATCCATAAAGACTGAGGTGATCAGAACGAAGTACGTGCCTAAGATGCACGTGTTTGTGATAACTACTGTATTTAAAAAGAGAATCAAAACGCTTTCTGAATTCTGAAAGCAAGGCGCCCATTGGCTAATGGTGAAGGTCGCCTGAGGTGACCTTCTATAAGTCATCCTCATAGCGTAGCGGGTTTGAGGATATGATTTTAATCAGATTGGGTAATCACAGGCTTTCACAGAGAGTTCATGGTCCATATATAGACAGAATGTAAATCATAAGTTCTCAAGGAGCTCGTAAATAGATACTCAACACAGCAATGGTTTGTTTACACTGATCAGTGTTTACAATGTTTCACAACAACAGTTCAGTAAGGTGACCAAGTGTTCCAGGAATGATCAACTACTGTGCTCACAGTCATGTCAACTTCAACAAGGACATGGACCAAGCTAATCTGTCTAACCCCAGTATAGAACCTAGAGGCCTGTTTCATAGAAATATCATAGCTATGAATCAGAGTTTTCATACACTATTTTCAGCAAACTAAGACAGCTAGTACATTCAAGCAAAGTTAAGAATGCTCATAAATAACAAAATAAACTTTACAAAAATGTATGGGTTCAATTAATATGCTCTCCACAATATACGAAAAAGTCTGATCTTAGCTAAGATAAGTCTATGAAAGGGGCTCCAGATCTGATAGTTGACTATCTACCAACCAATTTGCTTGCTGAATGACAGGGTATGTAGAACAATAAGACAATACAAACCTCCAGCCATGATAATGTAGCACTAATCTTGCATATTGTCCAACCAGATTCACACTGAAATAAAATATACAAGCATATAAGCAATAAACGACTAGATCATAGTAGATGTAATACTGTTATTTCACAAAGTGGACCCACCTTTACACTCATGTTAGTCTTATGTTCATATCAGTTTTTATGTAAAGATTGTGGTGCAAAATTATAACAACATCTTTAATGAACAGATAATATTTGTCCGCATGACTTGAATTATTTAAAATTTCCTCATGATACAGTAACACCACACTTAACCACTACAGATCAGAATAATTGTGGCCCTTTAAATCAATAACCTTACATGATTTTCTCCTTCTGTAGACCGATGGTTAAAGGTGTAAGCATATATTATATCCAGTAATCCTAGATAGACAACAGATTCCTCCACATCATCCAGTATATCTATATCATAGTTAAGTACATTTAAACCAGAACTATCATTATACACAGAGTGTGAAGCCAGGCAGGTATATCGGTTAAGTACATTTAAACCAGAACTACCATTATACACTGAGAGTGTGAAGCCAGACGGGTATATCAGTTAAGTGCATTTAAACCTGAACTATCATTATACACAGAGAGTGTGAAGCCAGGCGGGTATTTCAGTTAAGTACATTTAAACCTGAACTATCATTATACACAGAGAGTGTGAAGCCAGGCGGGTATTTCAGTTAAGTACATTTAAACCAGAACTATCATTATACACAGAGAGTGTGAAGCCAGGCGGGTATTTCAGTTAAGTACAGTTAAACCAGAACTACCATTATACACTGAGAGTGTGAAGCCAGACGGGTATTTCAGTTAAGTAAATTTAAACCAGAACTACCATTATACCCTGAGAGTAAAACCAGACAGGTATATCAGTTAAGTGCATTTAAACCAGAACTACCATTATACACTGAGTGTGAAGCCAGGCAGGTATATCAGTTAAGTGCATTTAAACTAGAACTATCATTATACACCGAGTGTGAAGCCAGGCGGGTATATCAGTTAAGTACATTTAAACCAGAACTACTATTATACACAGTGTGTGAAGCCAGGCAGATATATCAGTTAAGTGCATTTAAACCAGAACTACCATTATACACAGAGAGTGTGAAGCCAGGCAGGTATATCAGTTAAGTACATTTAAACTAGAACTATCATTATACACAGTGTGTGAAGCCCGGCAGGTGTATCAGTTAAGTACATTTAAACCAGAACTATCATTATACACAGTGTGTGAAGCCCGGCAGGTATATCAGTTAAGTACATTTAAACCAGCACTATCATTATACACTGAGTGTGAAGCCAGGCAGGTGTATCAGTTAAGTACATTTAAACCAGAACTATCATTATACACCGAGTGTGAAGCCAGGCAGGGGTATCAGTTATTAATAAGTACATTTAAACCAGAACTACCATCATACACCGAGTGTGAAGCCAGGCAGGTATATCAGTTAAGTACAGTTAAACCAGAACTATCATTATACACTGAGTGTGAAGCCAGGCAGGTATATCAGTTAAGTACATTTAAACCAGAACTACCATTATACACCGAGTGTGAAGCCAGGCAGGTATATCAGCTAAGTACATTTAAACCAGAACTACCATTATACACCGAGTGTGAAGCCCGGTGGGTACATCAGTACCATTTGTAGTAACACAGACATGACACAGACTTGGATTGAACTCATCCTCCAGGTTTTAAGGCAGACACTGTGATTCATCAAGTTTGTTTAACAATCAAGTCAGAACTACGAACATAACTGAAGTTAACAGAGAACCAACAATGATTCCACAATACATATAAGGATACATTCTTTTCTGGGTAATTTTCGTAAAATCTCTTGTTCTTCATCCGTAAATTCAACTGAAAAAAATCAATGCTCAACTTACTCATGGGTCAAGATTTAAGGTTCAAATTTTACTTAAATAAGCCTATAACTATTAGAGACTAGGATAATATAGGGTGCATTATGTTGATAAATATTAACAAAGTCCAAACTCAATATTAAGTTAGAGAGCAAACAGCTCACTGGATGCTGCTGCCTGTATGATTGCTAAGGGTGAATCCATTATACATTGTATTTCATGCATTTATTGGGTAGATCATGATTGTTCTATCATGACACTGTGTACAGTCATCTACTGGACATTTGATAGAGTCATCAGTAGCAGTTTTAGGATCCTAGACGGTAAGACCCAGCAAATCTTTAATTATTTATCCGATAGCTTTTTGCCTACCCACCAAAAGACTGATGGCATAAACAAATGAAATAGGGATTGGATACCAGAACATGTAACAGAAAGAGAACTTGCCTGCTTTATCAACTGGTTGGCCATTCTTGACGAGTGATAATTCCTCGTAGAATCGTGGTTTATATTGGAGTAATAGTTTCACACCATCATCGTCAATCAAGTCACTTCTACAATAGTAAACAGTATAATTATAAACAATGTAAGAAAGATAATGCACAAAAAGTTTAAGACATGATACTCACAATATTAATAGTATGTGTTAAAACTACCAACCGACCACAGACAAATAATAAAAGCTTAGTTAAATTGTTGATCAACCTATCTCAGATCTACAACTTATATTTCTCACTCTAGACACCAAACTGTATTGATTGCCAGTTTTCACGTATTACGCTGAGAACCAAGCTAGCAAATTATCATTGTGAGGCATCGAGTAATTAAACCCCATACCTCCCGCACCCAAAGTGGACGCATTAAGGGGGTGATCATATAAATTCTGAATTTCAACAATAAATTCTGAATTTCAACAAGAACTGTTGCTAAAACACTTATGTATCAAAAATATAACATATAAAGTCAACACAATAATGTATCAAAAATATAACATATAAAGTCAACACAATAATGTATCAAAAATATAACATATAAAGTCAACACAATAATGTATCAAACATATAACATATAAAGCCAACACAATAATGTATCAAACATATAACATATAAAGTCAACACAATAATGTATCAAACATATAACATATAAAGCCAACACAATAATGTATCAAACATATAACTTATAAAGCCAACAACATTACTTACATATAGTGATCTTCATCAAACTTTTCCCATTCTGTCTGTAACCGTAAGTCTCTTCTCTCAGCAACATTCTGTGTATCGGGGTCAGGACAATCTACTATACACACCATATCTTCCTGTGTATGAACATTGTCACATATATATACATAGAGAATACCGTGAAGGCCTTATACTATTTGAATTTATTTGGCGAGTTGGAGAAAGTTTTATACGACTAGCCTTGGTGTGCCGTATAAGCCTTTCGGAGGAGAACTCTTTATGTGTAGATTTATAATATACATTATACGTAGATGTATAACATGCAATATCGTATACCTATTATGTAACAAGGATTGTGATAGGCTTAGACGGCCTGCACGAGAGGTGTATATATTTGAATATACACCTCCCAAAATCGAGGCTGGGGTGTATATAACTTTTTTATGACGTGACGTCATTTCATGCGACAAAACATTCCAAACAACGTAACGTTATTTCCCGTATTATTTGGCCTACAGCTGCTGCTCATACATATTTATAGGCTCTAACCTAGCAAGTTATAATAAATGCAGTTAATAAATACGTGAATACTCTCTCATACATATACATAAGAAGAGCATTGTTAGCTAGAACATTTGAAGTCGTCTTTTGTTTCTATTACACTTTCCTGAAGAGAAACTGAAGTTATTATAATTTAAAAAGAGTCAATAGGTTTTATTTCTTTGACTTATGGCATGGTATACAATATAACAGTTGTCGACTTATGTTTCGATAAATATGATGTTTAGTTGACCTTCAAAAAGTGATATTGACCTCTGACTTCGTCATCGGTCAATATCACATTTTTCAGGTCAACAAAACATCATATTCACCTCAACATAAGTCAATAACAGTATATTATATGTAGATGTATAGCATGCATTATCAGTGGTTTTTTTTGGCTATATTTGGGGCCGAATATAGGCCCCTTCCCCTAGCAAAATAACCTTCATTTTTCCCAAAAAATCATATTTTTTCCCCAAAAAGTATGCATTTTCCCCCCTTTTGTGCTCTCTGGTTTCAAAGCAACTACAGTATAACTGTTTTAAAGTAAAAAAAGGGATTTTCAAACTTGCAAAAGTCGTTGTTACTATAATTTATGACTAGAGTATTATCAGTAGAAAATAGCAATTTATGAACAATTTTAACCCAAACAATCTTTTTTAATAATTCCCAAATTACGTTAAATTTCCCAATTTTAAAGGCACAGGCTGTTTAATTTTGTTCAAGAAAAATCACTGATTATATGTAGATGTATAACATGTATTATATGTAGATGTATAACATGTATTATATGCAGATGTATAACATGTATTATATGTAGATGTATAACATGCATTATATGTAGATTTATAACATGCATTATATGTAGATTTATAACATGCATTATATGTAGATGTATAACATGCATTATTTGTAGATGTATAACATGTATTATATGTAGATGTATAACATGCATTATATGTAGATGTATAACATGCATTATATGTAGATGTATAACATGTATTATATGTAGATGTATAACATGCATTATATGTAGATGTATAACATGCATTATATGTAGATGTATAACATGTATTATATGTAGATGTATAACATGTATTATATGTAGATGTATAACATGTATTATATGTAGATGTATAACATGTATTATATGTAGATGTACAATATACATTATATGTAGATGTATAACATAGTGAGCATAGTCACACAATGTTAACAAGAAGGTTTTTGACACAAGAACTTATGTCTCCAACAAAGGGCCATAACTATGGCAAAAATTATCCAACCCAAAATTTCTGACAATATGTACTACTAGGCTAATACCAACTATTCATGTGAAGTTTCTTGAAATCAAAGGTAAAGGAGAACAAGTACTGATAGACTTTGAGATGTCATTTCTGACAGACAGATGTCCAGCACAGAACCAATATGTCTCCGCAACTATAATTATGTGGGAGACCTATTTCTTTGAAACTTCCTACAAACTTGAACAACACTACTACATACAATGTTACAAGTTTTTATCTATCATTCTCATACCTGAAGACGTTGAAAAACACCAGATTTCTGATTAGCAAATCCATATTTGGGTGCTTCAAGTAGACCTAGCTTCTCTATGTAGGGTTCTTGTTCAATACACCAATCAAAATCATCATCATCATCATCATCATCATCACCATCACCACCAGGCTCTTCAACTTCAGATTCCCCTGCAGGCAGTATACAATTTACTTCAGTAAATTAATTTATCAAAATCATCAACCAGTGTAACGGATAACATCCCTCAATTTGGTCAAAATTCATTCAGTAGTTTAAGAGGAAAGTATTTTATAGCATTTACAGAACTTATTGACGGAGACGCTGCACACCGGACATTCAAGCATGTTGCGCTTAGGTGAGCTAAAAGCTAGAGTAGTTCAAACAGACTCCTTGTACCACATAACTGTTTCTTCCCTCGAAGTTGGAGGTCATAGGAATAACAAAAATGACCACATTCTTAAGAGAGACTCATTTGATTGCAAACAAACAAACAAACAAACAAACCAAAGACAATAAGAGACTCACCAACAACTTCAATTAGTGAAGTGGTTTCTTTCATCTTTTTCTTAGGTGCCAGAAGTTTAGTTATCATGTCAAGTCCTTCAAAATTTTCTCCACTGGTTTCCTTAGGAACCACAACCGAGAATATACCTAGAAATAGTAACACCACATAGTAACACCATACTGTCAACCAAAGGGTTTTTTAATTTGTCATAATCAATCAATGTCAAGTAACTTGGTACACATGTAGATGGTTTTTATGTCATGGGTATTATTGAAAGAGTTTGAGAGTCTGAAGTGATAACTAATTTTATTATTTGTGTCAGCCCATTAGACTTATGATACAGAACAGAACTGTTTTTGGACTTAAACAGTGTACATCATCACAGTGTAGACGTTTGGAGCACATTGACTTCCTCACTCAGATACCAATTAAGAGATAATAAAAAGCAAAGAGTAACTATTACACATGGTAACACATGTGAGGCATTTCCAACTTGTTGTATCAGAAGTAAAACTATTCCAAGATTCAGAAACACCCTGTTCCTATACTGGATGCATTATTTGCCAGGGCCCTCGATCTACCACTTTATAGCCGAAATTCAGCCCCATTCTTCTACAAAAGAGAATGTTTTCCCCTATTTCTGAAAAAAAATCCCCTAAGAAAGTGGGTTTTTTTTACATTGTGTAGATCATTATCCCAACCACCATAGTCCTTTCTAGATGTATATATTAATGCCAACTGTACCATTAAAACAGTCTTTAAATGAAAACTAAAAATTCCCTCTTTCAAGAGATAAAGGCTCTCAAGTTGTACTTGTATATAATGCAATATCATACCTTTATCCACATCATAGTCAGCTTTTTCACGTCCATCTTCCACAATATTTCCAGGTAAGGTCAGCCTGTAATATAAACAACAATAGTTATACAATAATACCTACACGAACAAGATGAATAAAGTCAATATAATCTGGCACCACTGTCTGGCACCAATGTTCTTAAGCATCTCAATCTCATCTGAAATATTGTCATGTATCTTTATGTTAATTTCCATGGGAGGTTAAACTTAAAATTGGCATGGCAAAATGGAAACATTACTAGTGTTCTAAGTTAACAACAGTAAAATCTCAAGTGCCATAACTTCAGATTTAAAACAAATTGACTCTGATTTGCAAAATCTAAATTTGAGCTTACTCGCTGCTGAAATGTCTACTTGAAATGGGACAGCTAGAGTAATTTAAGTCTCATTTGAAAATCCACATTCTCAGCATCTAGACATCAAGTACACATCGGACACACAAACATTTTTCAGTGTCCAGGTGATTTCTGACCCACATATTACTTAGTGACATTATCAATTATAATTTTATGTCAAGGAGTTTTTCTTATACTGTTATATGAAACATGAGGTCGATATTTACCTGAGGAAGTATGGCTTGGAATAAAATTTGAAATCATTTTCTTCAATAAATATTTCTGCATCAGCAACCTATAGAATAGAATGATATTTGTAAATAAAACAAAATCTACTGGTGTGATAACTTAAAACAGTATTGGTCAGGAACCAATTTTTAGAGTGTTAGTGGTAACATATATATGAGCCGTTCTCCAGGAAAACCGGGCTTAGTGACATTGTAATTTATAATAAGGTTAAGAAAACCTTCTTAAATGAGAAAAAAATCATGCCCTTCGATTTCATTTTAAGTTCTTTAATAATATAGAACTATGTCTTAGATTTATTTTTTCTCATGAATCAAGTTAAAATACCTTCTGTCGTTGCTATGGTGACCAATTTCTGAAGAGTATCCATATTGATAAAACGAGGGGTTAGTGGTTAAAAACAGTAACTACATTTAGCCACGCACGTTAATTAAATGTATATGACACTCTATAGTAACGTAAATATGCTGTCGCTTACACATATCGATCTGCCGATTAACAATGTTACCGCGTTAAGCGTAAAACGCACTAGTCAAATTCTACCCTGCTTTATGTAAGACCTCATAATTTTCGTATCTATTATCCGATTTTAAATATTTAAAGCTTGTAATGAAGCAGAGATATATGTCTGTCTTTTAATACAACATTCATCACGATACCCTAATTATTAAATCCACGGCAACGAGTAAGAATCCGTTCCGCATAAAAGTAAGTTTAAAATACCCCTTTTTTTACCAAAAAAAAATACAACCAACGGTAGAAAATCATCAAATATGAATTCAATTTTCGATCGATTTTGTTCATTAAAACTTGTTTTAAAAGCTAATAATTTAAGGTTTTATAAAATGTAAAACTTATTTATAAAGCATTAAATTTTGTGAGTTGTCGACCGCCAACGATTTGATTAAACTTCGTGCATTTATGTACTAATTATTGCAAATAAATTTTCAACTCACAAAATTTAATGCTTTAAAAATAAGTTTTACATTTTATAAAACCTTACAGTATAAGCTTTTAAAACAAGCTTTAATGAACAAAATCGATCGAAAATTAAATTCATGTTTGATGATTTTCGACCGTTGATTGAATTTTTATTTGGTAAAAAACGGGATATTTTAAACTTACTTTTACGCGGAACGGATTCTTACTCGTCGCCGTGGATTTAATAACTAGGGTATCGTGATGAATGTTGTATTAATAGACAGGCATATATCTCTGCTTTATTACAAGCTTTAAATATTTAAAATCGGATAATAGATTATAAATTATGAGGTCTTACATAAAGCAGGGTAGAATTTGACTAGTGCGTTTTACGCTTAACGCGGTAACATTATTAATCGGCCTATCAATATGTGTGAGCGACAGCATATTACCCCTTTTACATATGTTAATATAGAGTGTCATATACATTTAATTAACATGCGTGATTTAGCTAAAAGCTAAAATTCTTGATTTAGATATGTTTTTATTAAAATAGCAATATTTAAGTCTAAAATGTGATTCAATTATGAAAAATTTACTTGATTTATGAAGTTCATGTTAACCTCATTAACAAAGTAGGCGGAAGTGGTGAGTTTTTAAAGTCTGTAACTCTGTAATTTAATGTTATATTTTGCTCAAATTTTCAGAAACTGCTCCAAAGAGTCTTGTCTTTCTAATGCTTTTTTTCATAATTTTCATAATTTTGTCACTAAGCCCGGTTTTCCTGGAGAACAACTCATATATATATAACTTAGTTACTTACTAGCTAGGGATGTTGAACTTTATTGTTCTCCATATCCACAGATTACTGGTGTGGTGTGATGTACTCACATCGATATTGACTACTTGGGCAACCTTTTTGCAACAGCTGATTGGTTTAAAGCGTTTGTACTTCACATTGATTAGAAGATGGCGCCATACAGTAAAGGTTCGAATCCCACTATAGGTGTTGTCTATTTATTTCGGGCAGGTAGAAATAACGTATTATACGGGTTCAAAATGGATCAGTACACAAGGACTACATAGTTTAAAATAAATGGGGCTAATGGTCTTAAAATTTCAATATTCTAAATGGTTCTAACACAATTTTCTTTTCTGTGTTAAAAGCAGTACATTTTTGCAAACTATTCAGATATCCCAAATAATAAAATTAGTGTCTAAACCAGGCCTGGTCTAAACCATATCAAACAAACTGACAAACTCTGAATAAAACCTGTCAGAGATATAGACAAAATGATGCCAGACATTCTGACTGACAGTGACTGATTCCAGGTTATTTTTTGGTGTTCGACTGAGACAGTCATAGTGCGTGGCTGTTCAATTTTATCCTTGCCTAATTGGCCAATGACCTCCAACTTTGAGGGAAGAGACAGAAAGTTTGTGTGATACAATGAATCCCGGTGCACTGCCCTAGCTCTTTTCAAACAGACTCCTTGGTGTGTAGCACTGATACATTGTACATGGGAGACTACCTCTAGGTTTCCAACCAGTGCATCTCTAGTTGGGTTGAAAGCACTGAAAAGTATTTCTGAAATTTCCAGTGCCTTGGTCAAGATTTGAACCAGGGACCTCTGGATTGGTAGTCAAGAGCGCTAACCACTTGCCCCCGTTCCACCCCTACTGATGCCAGTGATGTAAATTTATAGAAGAAATATAACTGTCGCCATGATATCATGACAAGCTTTTTTCTAGTTAATAGTTGAATGTCCAAGCACAATATAAACATAGATCTACCAAACCATGTTACCCATTTGAATTTTGATATTATTGACAATGAAACCTTACCTTTGCAAATGGTGCTTTAATAATGATTGTTAGAAAGTCTTTGTTTTGTTGTAGCTCAAATGATGGAGTCAGCATGTTGCTATCCTGTACCTGTCAGTACAAATACAATGCATTCTAACAACAAAAGTATTAGACAAAATGTGGGGATCATTATTAATAAACACCTAAATACCCCAGCTCCTAATCTCTACACAGGGTTTTCATTCACAACCAAAAGTGAAAAGTCAATGTGACTCTGACTTTTAATTTTCTAGCGTCATTTCTTGAGTCATTAAAATATAAGTATAGTAAATTTGATTCTTCTGACTCTTCTGACAGCCTTTAAACTGGCACTTTTGTCAAATTCAAGAGTCAAAATGCAGTGTCAAGGGTCAAATGAAAGCCCTGCCTACATAGTACATACCGAGGATGGCAAGAAGCAAATGACATGAGTGAGCTTTGACGCCCACTTCAACTTGAAAATAAGTTGGCTGTACATTATCGTTCCATAGCTTTAGCCAAGGAGCTGTCTGAGAAACAGTATCCATATATGGTATCGACAAGCGCTCAACAGTACCAAAGTAAATCAGGCCCAAATCCAGAAAATTTAGAGTGGGGGGGGGGCACAGCTAGCTTTTTTGATCTTTTTTATGTTGGGGTGGGTGCGAAGATTTTTTCACTTTTTGTTTTAAAATCATGCAATTTCCTGCAATTTAAAATTTTAAAATCAGAAGTAAACGTATCAAAATTGTACTGCTACATAAACAGAAAATACGATGATTTTAACAATTATTTAAAAATATTTATTTCAATTCCCTAAATTTTACAAATCAGCTCAGCGATTTTTCCCCTTCTTGGTTATGTACCCATAAAAGGTAGCTTCCCAATCTGAAAAATGATCCTTTTTCCCAATTTCAGAGGAGAAAAATTCCCAATCTGGTGCCCTCAGTGTTGCATCTAGGGCGCAATTCATTCATGACATATCGTGCAGAAGCTATTTTATGTTAACTTCTGTCAAAAATAAGATAAATGTCTTTGTTTTTAAGAATTCACAATAGGTAAAAAAATCCCAATTGGAGTAAAAACGCCACAAATTTTCCCAAATTGTCGGTACCATTACATTTCCCAATCAACTGAAAAAAATCGCTGCAGCTAGACGTCGATTTATTTAAATTCACTGTTCGCTACATAATCAGACAACATACATTTTTTAAGCAATTATTTAAACATATGTTTACCCCTTTAAAAAATTTTCAAATAAGAACTAAATTTGTTAGTGATTAAATTATTAAAATTGCTACAAATAAAAATACATATCTTCAAGTTTCCAAAGGTTCAGATGGATTATTTTAGTAATTTTTTAATAAAAATCATGAAATTTCCTGCACCCTAATGTTTGAAAAAATATATGAAAATTCAATGCTATTTTTTTTTTCCCGAGGCCAACTGGGCTTCAAAGCGCTACACAGTGGACAATGCAAAAAATGTATATGCTATTTGGAGTGCCGACTGTTGGCATTGTACAGTAAAGTGCTGCCGAAGCAGTCTGTTACACAAGAAACCACTCAGTAGTGGCTACTAGTGCTTGCCTGCAAGTAAATTAAGTGCTGAGAAACTGTGAGCAATTGGAGAGCACTGCTCGCTGGTAGTGTGTTGTTGCATAGATGTTGTAAAGCGCTTAAAAGCGCTATTTGGAGCAATTTGGTTAAGCCGAACCAGGTCAATGCATACAGTATCACAGTGTGGGATACCACTTCGAAACAGCAAGCATGTATACGGTATACATTTTGGTTATGCCCCTGCCAGCTCCCAGCAAAGGGGTCCGGCTTAGTGGTCCCAGGACAAGATTTAGTCCAACACCCAACCCATAGTGGCCAAGTACAAATACACAAAAACACTGAGCCGGACCCCTTTGGCTCCCAGGTAACGTCTTGTTGTAAATTGTATAGCCTAAATAAATGAAAGCGCTATATTACGCTTTTAATAGCAGTTTGGTTTAAGCATACAGGATCCTGGACAAATTATGTTATTTCTTGTCAAAATTGCCTCTGACACACTGTTATCAGTGGTTATGGGCGAATTGACTTGGGACGAATTGGCATGTTTATATTTTAATTTTACAAACAACTTTGTACAACAAATCAACAAAGGGAACTCTTACACAATTAAGTATCACTGAAATGAATAGCAAAAGCTGCAATGATTATTAAATTTAAATAGTCTCGACTAACCGTACGAAAATAAAACAAAACGTGTTTACTCTTCCTGCACGTGTTTTGTATGATAAATTCCGAGAGCTCCGATTATTTGTCACGTGATAAAAACATTAGAAATCACGTGATTGGGAGGAAACAAAATGGCGACGGACAGTCCCGGTTGGGAATTTGACAAATTTGAAGACGGTTCTTTAAGTAAGTGAGCATTATTGACATATTTTAAGTTTTAGATGAGTGGCACGCCTTAACCATGTATATTGGTAGGGTGTGTCGCTCATAGGATTACCGCATTTGTATTAGTTTTTATAAAAGTGTAGCTATTTCGGACATTGTATTTTCGGACATTTCATCATTTTCATGATTTTGCCTGAATTTCTTGTGAATCGCATCTTGAAGCAGACAGCTAGATGCTTAAAGAATTACTGTTGGTCAATACATCAGTAACTATTTGTCTGGAACGTAAATTGTCATTTATTGTGCAATTAAAATAGCGAGTTGGGAAATGGTCCAGAGCTAATCAGGCAATCTGCCCCCTTACCCCACATCACTTTTCTCCTCCCCTTTGAGGTTTCACCACTGTGTGCTGTTAAACACTATTTTCACCATTGAGTTAACAGTGCCACTGCTAGGTACCATTAAAGTAACTTAGGAGGTATAAGTGCAACCAACATGGGATTTGAACCGAAGACCTGGCTGTTTTTATGTCATATAAACAACCTCCCATAGAGTGTTAAATCACAAGTGCGCTTATTTGCAGACGACTGTCTAATCTACTGTCAAATCAAATCATATGCAGACCATCTAATGATCTAGCATTGCACAAAGACAAAAATACTTCATCAGCAGGCTTCTGCAAGAATGGGCCGGCAGACAACTGGGGAATGAAATTCAACGCAACCAAAATGTTACCAAATGCTATCTCAATTCTCTTGTCAATATATTGCTCTAAAGTCCCATCAATCTACAACTACACTCTAAATGGTCACATATTGAAACAAGTGCAGGACAATCCATACCTTGGAGTGCAAATCAGTGATATCCTAAAATGGACTACATACATAAACAAATGTGCAATAGAGCCAGTAGCATTCTGGCATTAAGGAGGAACCTGAAGCACAGCAACAAGAACTTTAAAGAACAAGCTTACATCTCCCTCGTTCGATCAATTCTTGATTATTCAAACATTTTCTGGGATCCCCACCTCCAAAAGGATATAGATCGAATTAAAAATGTAAAAAGAGGTGCTGCCAGATTTGTTAGTAACGACTCTGGAACGAAAAGCAGCGTAACACAAATGATGAACCAGCTAGGATGGAAGACGCTAAAGGAACGTCGCCGAGATGAACACCTGGCATTCTTCCACAAGATCAACCATGACCTGCTGGCCGTTCCCGTTAATGAGATCCTGGAACTAAACCAACGTCAACAAAGACGTTCAAACTCAAAATCGGTGGTACAGACATCAAGTTATACTGACACTCATATTATATGATATAAATGTTCATTTGTGCCTCAAAGTATCCGTGACTGGAATTCTTTACCAGACTCATAAGTGACTAATGAGGAAAATAAACAATTCAGAACTTGAAAAGTGCTATATCAGACTATAGATTAAATTTGTGCCAATAACATCAAGTCGCACACACACTCGAAGACTTTTGCTCATTAGTGAGATACATTTGAGGACAATAAACAGATACAGCTGTAGCTTTTGAAACTGTGCTAGCCACATGAGTCATTCTATACAGTCACTACACTCCTGGTTTCTTTATTTCTTGTGTAGGACCCTAAGTTACCCTCATTGAGCCCCTATGATCATTATAGTAAACTAAGGGGAGACAGTGGACCCAATGTAGGGGCTCAAACACATTACCCCTAAACACTTGTATGGCACTGACTCTACCATTGAGCTAACCCCACATCACTGTATACTGAAGTCCATTCAAACAATAAATGTTTCTTTTCTGAAACCATGATACTTTGAAATCATTGTTGATCAGGCCCCAAGTCTTCCTGTAGTCCAGTCAGCCCTGCCTTGAAAAAAGATAGAAGAAACTTAAACAGGGAAGGTAGCACTCAACTTCACTAGCTGAGCACAGAAAACTTAGTAATTAAGAACATCACATACCACAATTACAGGGCGCAATGCCCAACACTTAATTGAACGAGAAAATGAAGTTGACCACTGAAAGCCCGAGTAGGGTAAATTTCATAGTGACTGTGCCATTGAAACTAAATGACTCTGCATCCAAGTTTTACCAACTTTTCTTGTATTTAACAGAAATAGTCGGTGAGTTGCAGTTGAAGAAGTATGGCGACTTCCTTAAGGAATATGGTGGTCAGATCAAAGAAATTGAAGATGCTTTGGGAGAATCAGTTAATGATTCCTGGGACATGACACTTGATCCTATATCACTACAGGTAAGTTAGATTCTTGTTGAGAGTAGTTATACCTATTACACCATAATTAATTGGTTAAAAAAGGGGATGTGGGGAACCTTATTTTTATAAACAAAAATTTAAATCTATATTCTTAAGGGTTCAACATGGTCTAGGAGTAGGTATTTTATCTAAAGGAATTTGCATAAGTGTACATAAAACAACTGCTAGGATTTCAGAGTTTTTTCCCAAAGAAGGCTGCTAACTGCCAAAAGTTTAAGAAGAATATAATTATGAAATTGAAGCTTAGATGTGTTCGTTTTCTTCTACTATATTATCAATATAAGATAGTAAGTAAGTAAGTAAGTAAGTAACGACTTTATTTATAGTGGATAACATATTTGGCAGAGCCAATTTACAAGATAGAAGTATGTGATGCTGTAATATATACAAGATCTATTAGGTTTTTTTCAAGAGTTTCAATTTGACTCAGAAAAAAGTATTTTAAAATCTGAGTTTTAGTGATAACCTGGTGATTTATTTTATACAGTTCCTGCCTTATGAACAGACGACCATGTTGCAGTTGATTAAAACAGACAATAAAATCTTCAATAAGATTATCACCGTTCTTGCCTCCCTATGTGGAGAGTTACAAGCACTCAAATATGAAGCAGAGAATAAGTTTTATAATGCCCTGATGTACTATGGTGAGGGTGAACCAGAGGAGGGTCTACCTGAGGGAGAAGCACAAATACAGATAGGAAGAATTATACCTCTACTACAGGTACTCTACACTTTTGGTTATTTCTAGCTACTTGTTATAATAAAAACTTCAATTTATCTACTGACATTTGTTAAATTGTCTCCAAATTACAAATTTATCATTAAATTGCATTAGTTTATCAAACAAATTAAATGTACTTATTATACAATCAATGTGTGGAGTCAGCAGCTGCTGGTTCTGTTGTACTGTTAGGTATCTACTTTAAAGCTCACCTGAGTAGGGAGTACTGAAGGTGTGCTATTGTGATCACCACTATCTCTGTCGTCCTTCATTGTCAATAAGTACCTCTGTCGTCCTTCATTGTCAATAAGTTGACTGTGAAGGCTATTGACACTAGATGCCACAATTTTAAATTAATCTATATGAAACAGTTCAAAACTAGTCACAGTGTTTGTCCATGTACAATTTTGGCCAAATTTTCAACCGAATCACCTAGGGTGACAAACTGGGTCACTAGGCCAAATCAAAGAAAACCTTGTTTACAATCAAGATGTTGCAGTGATTCTATACAACTTCTCAAGATTATATTATTATACTTTCTTGACATGTACTTTCAGGAATTGTCATGTTTTGTAGCAAGGTGTTATGAAGTTGTGAAGAGTGTCGTGCATCAGTTATCATGTTTATATCATGCTCCAAGGTAAGCTTCAGCTAGGTGATTATGTCTGCCACATATAGTTGGGGAGACATTAATTTTGTGATGGACATCTGTCTGGATGGATGGATGGATGGATAGTTGTCACCATGTTTGTCCATGCTAGTTCTCCTTAACCATTGGCCTGATTTCAATGAAACTTGACATGCATACTTGGTACCAAGCCTCATTGTGCATATTGTCAGGCATTTTATGTTTGATTAATATTGCCACAGTTATAGCCCTTTCTGGGAGACATGTCTTAAAGTGTTATATTCAAACCATACGGTACTGATTACATGTAGGTAATATACAAAAAAAATGTAATGAAGTATTAAGTGTCTGGTTTCCTATTCAAGAGGTTGAACTGCCTGCTGCTGGGAGTGGTGATTCTAGACTGTTATAAACCAGGTGAGTGAAGTAACAACAACCTGAAGTATGTTTGAATACATTATTAAAGTATGAACGTGAAGAGAACATTCAAATTGAATATGTTTAAGTTGAAGTGTGTCTACGTTTATGAATTAGACCACAGTTCATGTTAACAAATTAAATTTTGAATCAGTTTGTCATAAAAATGTGTTGGAAACATAAGAATCCTGTGTCTTATGTCTTACAGGGCCGGTCCAAAATTGATCGATGTCACAGATGTTCACTTCCAGGTAAGGGTTATATACAAAGTTGTTTGTCAAATTGCTTGTTTGACATTTCGGATGTAATGTTAGAACTTTATACATTTATACCCTGCCTTTAGCTAATCATTTTGCAAACACACCAATGGTACGCCATGGTAGTTAAAGTACAACATCTGAAAATGATAAAATTTTGGGCGCCCAACGTGAGTGAAACGCATTCGTTCAAGCTTCAATCAATAACAACAATCAGCAGTGAATCAATTTGAAATAAATGTTCCTACATAATCTGTACAAATAAGTTGAGTAAATTTGTGGAGATTTTTATGTTGTTACCCAAATATGGTGATTGTATATTGAGTTTTAAGAATAAGAAATTTGATTGATTTTGTTGTTTAACCTTTGAACTATAATTTTAGAATGTATAGATTGCTGCTGGTATATTTCAGACTGTATTTGAGCATCTAGCGGATGTACTTGGTGTACTTATCACGATGGATGAGTTAATTCAAGGTCACACAACATTACTGGATCATTGGACTCTGTATAAAAGGTAACATCCCTATAACACTACATAAACAAAATTAAAGGTGTATTTTTGGTATATTTTGTTGAAGGTTGTTAATGTTAACTAAATGCAAATATATGACATACACATCTAGTTAGTTTATTTATGTTATAATAAGGGTCTTATAAATCAGGTTGTCTGTGCAGTATAAAAAAAAGAAGTAACCAATTTTCGAGGGCTGCTTTCAGCAGTTCAGCCATTCAGCCACCCTTTGACATTTAAAGTTTCCCTGGTCATTTGGCTACCTATGGAAACCTGCGTTTGAGTCTCCTTGGGGAGACTATTTCTCTCCTGGTGGATGTGCAGCCAACATTGATCTGTGGCTCCCAGGAATATCGATGTTCAGAAGGAAGGGTACGCGTATTTGCTATGTCAAAGTTTGATGCTATTTATAGGATGATGAAATCAGTGCGTCATGATCCAGGGAAGTTTGGTACTACGGAGGATAAGTTACGTCCCTTTGAGAAACTGATGATGTCACTAGAAGGTCAGCTCCTGGATGGAATGATATTCCAGGTAAATATTGTTATTTATCACATGACTCCTTGTATCTGGGTTAGTGCAACAAGTACATTTCAGTGACGTCACTTTCTCTCCTCAATATAAAGCTCGATATATGCCGTAAATGATGTTATTTTTGGCATCGTTCATAAAACAAAGTCTGTTTTTCAACAGAGAGATTTGTATTTTCGTGTTATTTGTTTTGTAATATTATGATAAAAAGATGTCAATTGATACAAACTTATATTAAACTTGTTCAGAAATATTATAAAGCTCACCGGAGGGTCGCTTAATACAATTTCCAGAACTCGTTTAACATAAGTTTATATCAATTGACAACTGATGATAGAACTTCTTATATTTTTATTCAATTTTAAAGACTTGTTTATTTGTATTTAAAATTGTCAGTTTACCCCTTTATAGTAGCAGGACGACTGATACATCCAAAGTACTGATTCCCATTTGCTCATGTAAATTAAACATGTATATCATACAGTATGGCTGTGTTATATATTTAAGAAATAAAAATCTGTTCGCGTTTATTGTCGGTGAATAAAACACGGGCAGGAGTTCGGATGCGGAAAAATTAAATCACGAGTGCGTAGCACGAGTGATTTAATTTTCCGCATCCGAACGAGTGCCCGTGTTTTATTCACCGACAATATACAAGAACAGAGTTTTTATTTCTTAAATATAAATACGATAATATCCCGCACTATTTAACTGCGCGCATTCCATTTTCACCCATTTGACATTGAACATAATTCCACGCTGAAATTGAGTGGCTTATTAGCTGGTACAATTACCTCCCTCGTTAATGAAAACGACCATCGTAATTTTCTGAAGGAAATACCACATTTTAAACATTGAAACAATTTTAATAACACGAGTATATGGTATCTATTTCATAAAATGAAAAATATAAATGAATTGATTATCAGTGCTTTAATAAAACTTGGTTTCTAGAGTATATTGGAGTTTCTAAAATTAGATGCGTCATAGCTGTAACACTGGATTCTCGTGCAACACGCCTTGTCATCGTAACTCGTAGAAAAATTTACTATAAAGTTTACGTTCATTCATTCATAAATATGTCACGTGATACTGGGCATAAATAGAAACAGCCAATTTGATAGGTATGTTTTATGGGGGTAATAAAACATTGTTAGGTCCGCTCTATATTTAAACGATTAATCCGCAGATCGTGTTAGAATACTGTATTAATGCCATTGACAGGTTAAAGTTGATATGTTATACATGGTGGATACCTGACACAAGCATTTCATGTCTTTGTATTGTCTGATTACAGAATTGTGTAGAACAACCATTTGACTGCCCACAAGTATTTGTTACCAAGAACACAGTTTTCATGGAAGAGTTTGCTCTTAATATTAGAAATTATCTTGGAGAACTGGAGCTGAGGATAGGTATAGTCATACTGTTCATCCTACTGTATTCCCGTTTAATACTCAAAACAAACCACACTATCAGCAGTCACACTTCCTTTAAGGAACATTTGTTTTTGTAATTGTTTCTTTATCTCTCATAAAAACTTATATATATATATATATATTATATAAACACAATACACATATATTCATTTTGATTTTATTGATAGCACACACCTGCTTGCTGTGAGTTGAAACACACAATTTCATCTCACCAAGGAGAGATTTACTTAAGATTTGTTTAATTTCAGGACCTGTTAATACATGCATTACAGGTATGGGGTTATTAAACCATGTGGTATCTTCTGCTGGATTATACCTTTGCATGTGTTTGATTGCATAAACTGGTGTTTTCTAATGTGCATTGCCTTATCTTGTGGTTACATTACAGCCTCCACTTGTGATTACATTACAGCCTGCTCTTGTGGTTACCTATCGCCTTCTCATGTGATTACATTACAGTCTTTTATTGTGTTTACGAGGGGCATTCAGTATATAATGTCCATGCTCTTCGTATTTTGCAATGCAAGTATTTAGAAGAATTCTCCAATTACTGTCTAAAAGGTGTATGTTTCTAGTCTATATCTGAAAGTTACATAGCATTTCGCCAAAAATTAAGTAATTTATTGAACTTAGAAGAGGGTCTACTTGAGTATACTAGCCTTATTGTCATTGTAAGCAAAATATGTGTCATCTTTGCAGTAGTGGTTTAGAAAAGTATGCCAGTATTCATTTAATTGCAACATACCAAACGGTAACTTAATCCTTATGTTTTCACCAGTAGTAAAAATCTACATGAAAGTATGTTTTGTCTAAGAGTAAGACAGTCAAATACAAGGGAGACTACTCATATTTATACCAAATGATGCTTGTTGGTTCACACACCAATAACTTCATATCACTTCTCTTTTGCTTGCTATTTCTTCCCAGAAATTAATGTTGATGGTCTACGGCATACTTCCATGTATAATATGTCAAATTCCAACCAATAAAAATAATTAAAAATATGAATCGAAAATTTGCATGCTTTCTGAACCTTTTTTCGCGACTTTCAAATGATCTTATTTTGTACAAAAATGGCAATTAAGTACAGGAAATCATGTTTTTGTGGAAGGCATTTACGTTATTGACGGTATAATAGTTGTGGAATAAGATTATTTCCCGAAATGAAATTTTAATGGACAATTATTCTCAAAAGGACGCAGTGTTTATTACTAACCCTGGAAAAGACACCAGAAACAACAGTCCAGGAATCAAATTTCTTTGAAATATTCCGATATATTGCGGAATGGTTGAAGATTCCAGAAATGTAAAAAGATTTCCAGATATCAATGAATGTTCTAATTTGTGACAAAAAAGACATTATATATTGAACGCCTAGTATATTACAGTCTTCTCTTGTTATTACATTATAGTCTTCACTTGTGTTTATATAACAGTCTTCTCTTATGATTACATAACAACCTTTTCTCATGATTACATTACAGCCTTCTCTTGTGGTTACATAACTGTCTCTTTTGATTACATTATAGCCTTTTCTTGTGATTACATTACAGCCTTCTCTTGTGATTACAGTACAGCCTTCTCTTGTGATTACATTACAGCATTTTCTTGTGATTACAGTACAGTCTCCTCTTGTGATCGCATTACAGCCTTTTCTTGTGATTACATTACAGCCTTCTCTTGTGATTACATTACAGCATTTTCTTGTGATTACATTACAGTCTTCTCTTGTGATCGCATTACAGCCTTTTCTTGTGATTACATTACAGTCTTTTCTTGTGATTACATTACTGAAGCAGCCTTCTCTTGTGATTACATTACAGCATTTTCTTGTGATTACATTACAGCCTTTTCTTGTGATTACATTACAGCCTTTTCTTGTGATTACATTACAGCCTTCTCTTGTGGTTACATTACAGCCTTTTCTTGTGATTACATTACAGTCTTCTCTTGTGATCGCATTACAGCCTTTTCTTGTGATTACATTACAGTCTTTTCTTGTGATTACATTACAGCCTTTTCTTGTGATTACATTACAGCCTTCTCTTGTGATTACATTACAGCCTTCTCTTGTGATTACATTACAGTCTTCTCTTGTGATTACATTACAGCCTATTCTTGTGATTACATTACAGCCTTTTCTTGTGATTACATTACAATCTTCGCTTGTGGTTACGTTACAGCCTTCTCCTGTGATTACACTACTATTATTTGGTCTACTTGGGCATATCAGTGAACATTATGCTAGTATTAATGCATTGCCCATTGAATTGATAATCATCTTGTTTTGTCCACATCATTTATCTGTAATTATTTGTGTGATTTAGACTCTGTAACTGACATGTAACTGTGTCTGGCAATATCTAGGGGTATACATCACATTCAGCGATAGTTCTTGTTTTCTTTTCATTTGCCTATGATTTGAGTTAACAATGCGTGTTTGTTTCTACATTCAGGAGAATCCAATGAGATAGATCATCGGTACAAGTTTGTTGGAGTATGTGGTATGTTTCTACTACACTTCCAGTTGTTCCGTGTCACAGACAAGAGAATATTCAAATCATTGTGGGATATACACAAGAAGGTACTGTCAGTACTTTGATTTTCACATCTGTCTATCTATTTATACTGCATCACTTCCTTGTGGGTATTATGTGCAGGATCGTGTCAGTACAATGTGGGTTGATAAAAGAGTAAAAAGTATATAAAAGCAAGTGAGTGAAGTAAGAATATTGTTAAAATGTTAACTACTTTAATCGTACAATATTCACTACCTCCATTGCTGAACATTTTGATATTCCATAATGTCCAAGACAATGCGATTCATCCTATTATTTGCTTAATGATTTAATTTTCTCTTAAAGTCTGAGGTCATTGGCCAATCTGGCATGGAAAATCCGGAATGACCATGCACATATGACTGTCTCTGTGTAATGCAAACAAACAACATGTTATTAATTTCATAAACATCATGTTAAAGTTCTAAAATTAAGATTGTGGAAATCATACCTCTAGGGTAAAAACTAGTCTTGTATCAGGTGAATATTTTATTATTGTTGCTTTATCTGTAGATTCCAGCTGTGCATCTCCTAGGTAACGTTGTATGGTTCCCGACACAGTTTCTCCTGGAGAAACTGCCTCACATGCAGAAAGTCTTAGACAAGAAAGCACTGATTCAAGTCAAACAGAGTCAGGAAGGTTGGCTACAAAATAAAACACAAATGTTGACAAGGTAAAACAATCATTTCTATGTTTGCAGTGATTCCTTACCTCAATAATAAGACCACCTCACAATTATGAATACTATCAGATCCAATTCCTCTGTTAGCTCTTAATGGGGGAAAATAGTAAATTATCCCCCCTTACTACTCTCTAAATTTCTACAGGTCCTATCATGCGGATTTCTCTGTTTTTATCCCTGTTTTGTTTGTTGTACATGGTAGTAATTAGGCTGAAATATTTGCAACATTAATTATCAGATCAAATAATAAGTTTGGCTACATGCTGTTTACACACCATGGTATATAAATTTTTATGGCCCTAACATATTAGGTAATACAGAAGTGAGAAATTTCATATCTAAAATCAATGATATTTCAGTTAAAAACAAGGATTAAGTCAGAGGATCTCAACTAGTTAGGACCGGTATGCTAATTGGTCTACCTCGGGCTTTATCTTACAAGGGAGATAATTTATATGTCACTTATGTCTCTCATTATCATGCCCCCCATCTTAGATCAGGGGGTATATTACTTTGCACATGTTAGTCGGTCGGTAGACCTAATGATTTCCATTCAATAACTCAAGAACACTTTGTCCTAGGATATTCAAACTTTACAATGGAGGATGTTCATCAACAGTAAATGACCCCTATTGATTTTGAGGTCAGTAGGTCAAAGACACTGACATTTACCATTTCTGACTATTGGGCTGCAATGTGGGCATAAGCGTTTTATTCAACATCAATTTTTCCCTCGAAGTTGGAGATCATTGGTACATCTGGCAGGGAAAAAAAATTTGTGGCAATGCACTAGCTACTGTCTATTGGCAATGTTTGAATAAGCAATTTTGGTTGAATTTTGTAAAACTTTTGCTTATAGCTTTGGTTTGAATAAGCAATTTGGTTGAATTTTGTAAAACTTTTGCTTAATATGGCATTGGTTTGAATTAGAATTTTGTAAGATTTATGTATAAAAAGATTCTTTCAGATATATATTCTTGTATAATAGATGGCAGCATGATTGTCAGAATAGTTGAGCCTTCTGTCTGAAAACCTGTAGCAGAGTTTGGTCATCTTTATCCTGTTGTAATTGCTTATGATCAGATTTTAAATAATTTATATTGTTTTGGTACACAGGACAAAGTAAGTATAACTGGTTATAGTTAGTGTATGCTTTATCTTGTTTGCATGGTGGTGTTTATAGATTCTTACATATATTATGTTGCCCGACATAACTCTAGCCTTATCAATAAACAAACATTCATAATATGAACACTGCATGGTTGACTGACCACTTGTCATCAGCATAGATTGAAAAAGTGAAAGCATTAAAAGTGACAATGCACAAGATTGAACAAAAATGGACATTGAAAGTGCATTTAATTTTATATTTTTTTATTTGGCGTAAACAAAGGCTAGTGTTATCATAGGCAGACTATAGTTGCTGTCTTGTTGTTTTAACAAGTGTGTATACATTGTATTATAAATGGTTGAGGTGTATTCATTGTAGTTTGATTTAATGAGAGTATAGTGGTATTTTATCAACTAACTTAATTTTCTTAAAACTGTGAATTATTTGTATAGTTGGTTGACTATTCACTAACTCAAGTTAGTTGCAACTGTTATTACTTTAGTTAATCTGTCTGTCTTAACTATAGTCTTATCCAGAGATCTTTAACTCTATTTACCAGGGGTCTTATAGTTTCGGAATAATCTGGAAATTCAGATTTTGTGCACTAGAAAGAATGAACTTTTCTGCAGATAGCAAAAGTTATTTGATGAAAACATTAAAAAAATTGTCAAAGTTTTGGTCATTTGAAGTTTCATAAGCTGATATTTAACAATAGAACTATGTTTGAAACAGAGTTTTGCTGTATTGGTGTGTGCAAATGGCACCAAATCAGACTTGCGACTCATTTTCAGGATTGGGCAATTTGCCTCAGTAGGACCCCTGATTAACATATGTATTTATGATTGCTTGTGCATGTTAATCGGCTCACTGACTCATAACTCCAGCTTGATTCATTGCTATACAAAAACATATGAAATAATGTTTGGGTTTTACATAGGTTATGCAAACATAAATCTCAACATATAAATTTTGTATGCTCCAAAATTATCAGAAATGGCAAATTCATCTTATGATCTGCAGCCCAGCAGTGTCATTAAGCCGTGCCGGAAATATCATTTTGCACTCTCAGAGTGTGCAGTAAATATTTAAATTAGCCTGTAGTGAGTTTATGTTAATCAATCCATGCCTTGATCCGTCCATGAAGTCAGGATAATACCAACTTTTTAAAGCTCATTGAACCGCTTAATTTTAGTGGAAACCTATGCAGCATACATCATCATTTTGAACAATAATGAGCGTTCTTTAAGGTTATGTGATAAATAGAGAATCTTACATTTGTTCTCATTACATGCAATTTTATTAAATCGTCAACAAAACCAATAGGACACTTGGCAAAGCCTTGTGTCATAATATTTTGTCCACTTGTTTAAAAAATTGTATGTTATGAGCACTCATGCAACATCCTCTATATAATAGGTTTTGTTTTTGTATTTCAGTTATTATGCTGGAGTTATACATAGATAACAGTATGAGTGTACTTTTGTTTACTGTAAAATCATTGTTATATGTGAATACAATTTTTTTTAGATTTTTGGTAAATTAAGGTAATTTTGTGGGGTTATAAATTTCAAAGAAAATATAATAGTCAATATTAAGGGAATTAATTCTGAGGTTGACTTTTACCAAACATTTCCATGAAAATGAATCTTCAACAAATAACAATGAACTTACAGTATTTTGGAAGCTGTATAATAACTATACTGTTAATTACTAATTTCTTGCTTATTCTGAAATGTTTGCTTAGTTTGTTGTTTTAAGTTTGGGCTCATAGCTACACTAAGGCCACAGAGGGTGCTTACTGAACATCCTTCTTGCTTATCTGGCTACAAAACATGCTAGAGGTTGTTACACTATTCTTGCTTATAGATGTCAAGAATTATCCTGGTTTGAAAAATTATGCAAACATTCTAGCATCATTTTTACCTGGCAAAAATGCTTGTGAAACTCCATTGGTTGTGATTTAGCTATGGACTTGCAGTCTTTTTGTCCTTTAATCATTTAACTGTTCATGCTAAGAGTATTTGTAAATTGTGTATTAATTACTATTAAATAAATATATTTATCATGGAATTTGAGAATTAAGGAGCAAATTATGTTTTTTAGCTCATCTCTTTTAAAATCATGAACGATAAATAACGTCATGGTTTGCTCATTTTTATCTGCACCCACAAAAATGCTAAAACATGGATGATTTTAGTTGACACCTGCTTCCACATTGATGTTTGTTTCCACAAAACTGTTTACTTATTATCTATTTTCACATATTTAAATATGATTCCGCATTTGATGTATGATTTTACAAAACTTTGAATTATTGTAGGCTTTAGAATAAATGTTGATTATTGTGTTTAGCTCACATTTTTTAAAAAGAAACCAAGTTCCATTGATTATGTAAATTGTGTCCAGTGACTGTGCATCTGCTTGTAGTGCTCTTTTTCAAAATTTCTAATCAACTGATTGAGTAACATAACCATTTGCTTTTATGTCTATGAATCATGGTTATTTGATCTTTGTATTGGTTGCTTTGTATTTTGATCAGATTACAACATTGATTTGTTTTTTAATTATTAATTAATGTTAAAATCATGTGTGAACATTTTCAGGCATGTGCCTAAACTTCTGGTCTTTGAGTGTTTCAAAAAGTCTGTTTTTCTTTTTTTTCTCTATTTAAATAGTCAAATTTTGAGAATTTCAGGTTTTTCAAAATATCTAACTTTCCTCCATGTAAATTAAATTAGAAGATTTTTTGGATATAGATATATTCTGACTGTATTACACTGATTACACTGTATGCATGTACTACAGGGATGTTCAAGCGTTTCATGCTACAGTGACAGCGTGGATGGTAGAAATGGAGACAAGTTTACCTCGGGGTAAAACATTGTTTGAAGACCTAAATAGTAGAGCTACATTGTTTATACAGGTATGTTAAATTTACTGGTTGCTTTTAGGTCACTGGGGAGCTATTAGAATAGGTGGTTGTCCAGCGTCATCTTCCATCAACAATTCCTTTAAATGACTTCTTATCCTAAACCAATTAACGGACATTAATCAAACTTCACAATAATAATCCTTAGGTGGTCCTTTCTGAAGTTGTTCAAATGGTTCTGGTTCATTTCTTAATAAGGTCACAGGAGCTAAAAATAGGTTTTCCTTTAAATGACTTCTCCTAAACCAATTGATGGAATTTAACCAAATTTCACAGGGATGTATTATTTAAGAAAAAAAATATGAAAAACTGTAGTATATCAGCCGTTATACTAAATGTCTTTGGTTTGCGAAAATATGTTGTTTATTACTTTACTTGTTTACCTGCAAGATGTTATAAATGGAATACCTGCGTGACGTGACGTCACTTTCATCGGTCTATCAGACGTTATATAATGCTATTCTTGTTCTTTGTCTATATATAGGCAAAATCAGCAGTCATGTTAGAATAAGATATAGTTGTATTATTATATATATTTATAGGGTTTACTGTATGGACAGCAGATACAACATCTGATACGTACAATCATGAACCTCCACGTCGCCTTACAGAAACCAATGACAAAAACTGCTGTGTTAGCATTGTGTAAATTGATAGAATTATTGAAGGTATGGATACTGTGTATTTTCACATGTTTATGATCCCTACATCTCTATAGGTAGTGTACTGGTAGTTATTGGAAGATACAGGATTGATACTTAGGTTGGTCAGATAAATATGTGGGTAGCATGTTGGCCGAGTGGTCAACCCTCTTGACTACCAATCCAGAGGTCCCTGGTTCGAATCTCGGCCAGGGCACTGGAAATTTCAGAAATGCTTTTCAGTGTTTCCCACCCAACTCGAGATGAAATGGTGGCTAACCCGAGGTAGTCTCACTTGTATTGGTTCTATAAACAGGGCATGTTAGAGAACCAGTCTGTCTGGAAAGCGCTAGACTATCCCACCCGGATTCCTTGTATCACACCACTGTCTCGTCTACTTTCTGTCCCATCAGCAAAACACAGGACAAAATAAAAATATTTCACTTTTATGGGTTATTCTTGACTGAAAGGTCTAAACAAATTACATAGTATTACATACAATGTTACACCATTACATACATACATGTTCCACCGTGATATTGACTGCCATTGTATCCTTGTATTTGCAGGCAATAGAGTTGACATTCCACAGGAAGACATTGTTGATTGCAGACCGTGTTCAACATATTATACAGAGAATTAGTTTTCAAATACTGAATGCTATAGCAACTGGCAAGGTAATCATAAGGGGGAAATCTGAATTTATGATTCAGTATTATATAATTTGTGTTAACACATGATTCATTTGTGAGTATTATTAGGGTGTAAAGTGCTTCGGTACTTATTATTAACCAATCATACCCAAGCCCTAGTGATTCTATGATCGATATCTTAACTGTCTATTCATTTGGCATTGACCAAGTAAATCCTACACAATGGTCTAGAATTGTAACATTTGCATGGTTGCTGCCAACCTCTAAAAGTCAGGGAAATTGAATATCTGTTTGGTTTTTGGGAGTTAACCTTTAAATTAAAATAAAATCAGGTTCATTACAGTACAAAAACAGTGAATTATCAGGGAATCGTTCAATGACATACCCATTGCCTGTATTAAGAAAACTATTGTCCATTTTCTTTGTCATGTTATGCTTACAGGACTGAAAAAGAAAAATATCAGTAAATTTTGGTTTGGGAATGTCTGGTTTAGTTCATCTCAGTGAACTTTGATTGCTCTTAATATGAGTGTTAACCCTGATCTAGATACCCTCCACAGATCTGGAGTTTGTACCTGTGTCTTTGTATACATATAGTACGAAACATATGAGAATAACTTGTTTATATTGTAGAAACGTTTGGTGTCGGACAAGAAATATAGTGAGAGAAAACTGGATGTGTTGTCTTCTCTAGTGCTGGTAGAATCTGCCTTAGCTGGACCAGGTATGTCTATCTGTGTTAGTGGTCACCTCTCTATTAACCAACCACCTGTCTGTAGCAGTCCGTTGTGTTGAATCTAGATACAGAAAGTCATTTTGTAACAAAGACAAGGTTGATTGTATATGTTGAGAAATGTTAATGAAAACTAGTTTCAGGTTTAAGAAGTTTGGAAGTGTATGCTTGTGGATGTGTTGGAGCGAAATTTAATAACACTTATGTAATGTACTGTATATTTTTATACCTGGTGTATTTTGTTTCCAGCCACCAAAGAGAGAAGACTTGTAGCTAAACTAGCCCTTGCTCTGGGTACATGCTCTAAAGTGGTAAGAACCTTTTTTTTTCTTTGTATTAAAAGTTAAAACTTGACTTGATAATGATGAGTTTCGTTGGCCAAAGGTCTAGTACTGACCAATCCATATTATAATATATTCTAAATTTTATTGTTTTCATTCCCCCCTCTTCTGAACCAGTGTGCGGGTTTCTGACAGTTGGGGTCTTAAATGTATGGTTTTCAAATTTGAAGAAAGACATTGAACAATGGCCAATATATGCAGCTCCCAAAAGGAGTTCCTCTAGGTTGTACTGTATTATACATTGAGGATGACTTTGTGTAATATTTCAGAGAGCATTCAAGGAAGATGAACTGGAAGCCATCTATGAAAATTTCCGCAAACTTGAGATCATATCAGATCTACGAGAAAAGTAAGTCGGCACTACTGATTGTACATTTCACTGTATTATTTCCCTCCATGAAGAAGTTTATTGTTTTGTACATGTCTTTTGGTCTGTTAGTGGTCTGTTTGTACTATGTGATAATGATAACAAGAAAATGTTTGGGCCTATGCAATCCCCAAACTTAGTAAGGGAGGTTGGTGTCATCAGGTCCTTGGTGGTCCTATGTCAAAGTGACATTGAAAATTACTATCTTGCTGCCCCATACACGAGGCACACATGTTGTACAAGTATAGTATTATGCTATAAACTGCAGATGAAAGTTTAGAGTTCATCAGGCCAGTCATCAGGTCCTAGGTCAAGGTAAAAGTATAACTAGCTTGCTGCCTGTAACAGGAGACATACATGTTGCTCAAGGGTATGTTATAAATTTTCAGTATACGGAAGTCATGTGACTGTAGTTTTATGTACTGGCATCGTGTGATTATACCCAACTATCTGACCGAGATGTTTGAAAGTCTGACTGATACTCATAGAATTCATGTAAGTATTTAACATTCTTAGTAGCATGTTTCTTTGTTTTCAAGAATTACAGCCAAAGTTATTTTATCATAATTATTTCATATATTTTGATTGCTAATTTTTTTCTGCATTAGACTGAGACAGTCGTAGTGTGGGAAATTTCTAATAATGAGAATTGCTATCAAGGGTATAAGAATGTAACTATAAATGCATACTTTGTATTATCATGCTATAAAATGATAAATAAGTTTTACTGAGTAACTCTGAGTATACATGTATTTTGATATGTTGACATATTTTTCTGACAGTACACAATAGGTGCATTGAAGGATTGTGTTTATCCGATGTTATGTGTGCGACATTTAGCATCTCCACAGGATCTACTCAATTCATTCGAGCAAGAAATCTACAATCTACTCAAGAATGTAAGTACACTTTCATTAACTTACAATAAGATATGTTCTCGAGGCCGGGATTTTGGATATTTGTCATTCTGAAGTAGTTGGCGAGATTAAATGTTGCCAATTTAAATTTCAGAAAAAGAGGAAAAGCTTCTTCTTCTTCTCTTTCTGGGAACTTTTCTGTGACTTGACTGTTAATATTATAATAACCTTCGGCATTTCAATAACCTTCAGGGGCTGGACTGTTAACATTTCAATAACCTATACACAATATAAATACTGACTTTTTAGAATCCTGTATGTAATGGTGTTTGTTTGCGTTAGACTGAGACAGTCATCAGTTTTTCCCTGCCAGATTGGTCAATGACCTCCGACTTCGATTACATGTAATTCGAGAGGAATTAGGGTTTATAGAGAATGGGCTATAGGTTTAACACATGATTGTATTGATATTTCAGCATTTGTTGGAGCCCCTGTGTCAAGGTATCGAGACTGATCTACGTCTACATATACATCTTCATCTACAGTTAGATGATAGGAATCCATTCAAAGTTGGCTTGAAGGATCTCTCGCAGCTCCTGAAACTTCGACCAATCAGATTGTTTGATAGATATATCAATGTTAAAGGTAGATAAACTTTGACCAATCAGATTATTTGATATATATATCAATGTTAAAGGTAGATAAACTTCGACCAATCAGATTGTTTGATAGATATACAGTCAGAACTCGATACAACGACGCTGTTCGTTTCCAAGAAAAATGTCTTTGTAACGAATATGTCAATATACTGAAAAGATACAAAGAGCGTTTTAGTACGTTTGTCCCCAAATATGGTGTCAGTATAATGAATTTGTCAGTATATCGGGTGTCGTTATATCGAGTCCTGACTGTACCAATGTTAAAGGTACTTACTAATGGCTCTTGTATTATTTATCGACCAGCTATGCTACATGTATTATCATTAGGGATGGGATAGAATACGAAAATTGACATTAGAGTATTCAAAATGCATGTTTGAACATATTCTGAATACATGTGCTGAAACACCAGATATGAAGTTTACGCTAGGATGTTTTGTGTTCAATCCCAGGCCATGAGATATCAAAGTCATTAAAAGTCGTACCACAATATCTGGATTGCTTGGCACACATCATTTTAAGATAGTTTCAGGGTCAGGATAATGTGACTAGGAAGTCACCATAGAGCTGAAAAAGTGAAAAAAAACTGTTGTTCGTGAACTTTATTTATTACTTTCAGCATATGTGGAGCATTATTTGAACAAAACATTTTACAATCTGACAACAGTAGCTTTACATGATTGGAAAACTTATGGAGAAATGAAGAACATGGCAGAACAAAAGTATGGTTTGAAGCTGATTGACACACATTTACCCAGTCAGACTCTAGAACAGGTTAGTATGACATGATCCACATTACCTACCGAGTTTCCACCAATATCCTATGTTCAGTGTGGAGATACAGAGATATATAGCCCGTTCAGACGAAGCGAAATAATTATATGCTACTATCAAAGCGCCATCGAGCACTACCAAAGTGGTCCGTTGCATAAGAAAGCACTCGGTAGCAGTTGTCTAGCGAAGTGCTGAGAAATGGTATGCTATTGACGAGCACTGTTCGCTGGTAGCGTGTCGTTGCATAGACATGGTAAAGCGCTCAATAGTGCTATTTGGTAGCGCTTTGGTTAGGCAACAGGCTTATGGTAGAAACACTAAGGGCCATTAGTATGACAAATGGAAAAATATTACTTAATCTATTATGATACAAATGTCATTTATTTATTGTATGTTGCTAAAAAAGAATGTTCAAGACAATGTTCTCCGCAGAAACAATGACTCTAGGCAATTTAGTAGTGCTATTATTGCCCTTTATTTATGTGCATATTTGTCTGCTCTATGACTCCTAGCAGCAATAATTCTCAAATATTAATTTAATATGTACCTAGTTAAGAACACTTGCTAAACACTAGAATCATTATGCTACCTTCTCTATTGTTAGAGTTAGTGCCCTTTGGTTTAAATTCAGTGTTGCCACACCAATGTTTAGGTTAAACAGTTTTTCAACAATGTTTCAATTATTATGGCAGTTGATTCACTTTTCAATTTTCCTTGACTGTTATCCTATCCCGTATTAACTTGCCTCTTCCACAAGAAATGTGCAACTTCTTCACATGTGGAGGAATTATTGTGTATATTATATTTGTATATTGTTTGTATTCCGCAGGGACTTGATGTGCTGGAAATAATGAGGAATATCCACGTGTTTGTGTCAAGATATCTGTACAATCTCAATAACCAGGTACTGTAATATGTCACCAATACTATAATATTCTGATTTACACTTTTCAGTGTTTCCCATCCAACTAGAGACAAACTGGTTTGGATCTCAGAGGTAGCATATATCGGTGCTATTCACCTGGCATGTTAAAGAACCAAGGAGTCTATTTAGACAGAGCTAGGGCAGCGTACCCAGATTCCTTGTATCATACAGTAACTACCGATGTTTACTTTATGCCTTCAACATACAGTGGGGAGATGGATTTTGTGCTGGATGGATGTCACAAAGATTGTTTGGCCTTGGTCTCATTAACCAAGAGTCAGATTTCAATGCATACTTGGTACTAAGCCTCATTGTGCATGTTGTCAGCAATTTTATGTTGGATGATTTTTGCAGGAGTTATAGCGGTTTGTGGGAGACATGTTTTTTTTTGCTAAAAATACTTCTACATGTCTTTACATGACTGTATATGTGTGGAACATTGGCACTAAGACAATGTACAATTTATGTGCTTCAGATATTTGTGGAGAGATCCAGTAACAACAAACATCTGAACACCATCAACATTCGCCATATAGCTAACTCTATACGTACACATGGAACAGGCATCATGAACACTACTGTAAGATTATATTACACCTTCCCTTGTACAATATACTGTTATTGACTTATGTTGAGGTGAATATGATGTTTTGTTGACCTGAAAAAAGTGATATTGACCGATGACGAAGTCAGAGGTCAATATCACTTTTTGAAGGTCAACTAAACATCATATTCATCGAAACATAAGTCGACAACTGTTATATTGTGTACCATACCATACGTCAAGGAAATAAAACCTATTGGCTCTTTTTAAATCATAACAACTTAAGCCTCTCTTCAGAAACAAAAGACGACTCTTCAAATGTTCTAGCTAACAATGCTCTCCTTATGTATATGTATGAGAGAGTATCAGGAACGTATTTATTAACGGCATTTATCATTAATGGCTAGGTCAGAGCCTATAAATATGTATGAGCAGCTGTAGGCCAAATACTACGGGAAATAACGTTACGTTGTCTGGAACGTTATACCGCAGGAAATGACGTCACGCCATAAAAAAGTAATATCCACCCCAGCCTCGGTTTCGGGAGGTGTATATTAAAAATTATAAACCTCTCGTGCAGGCCGTCTAAGCCAATCAGAATCCTTGTTACATAATAGGTATACAATATATATCAGTATTTACCCACAAGGTTGCATGCTTGTATTCTTAAAAGCCAAAGATTTTCATCTGAAAAAGGAGTTAATTAAACATCAAGGGAGGTAATTCATATCACCATCTATGATCATCTGTCATAAGAGCTGCTATACTCGACTTTCAGGTCTTTTGAATGCTCTTACATGTATGTTAGGCATGCTGAAGATTTTGTTAACTATAATAATATTCATTACTGTAAACCAATTTACTTTTGCAAATATGGACTTTCGCGTTTTGCTGATCGTTGGCATATTCGCCACTACAAATTTTCATGTTTTTAAGTTTCCCGCAATTTTCATATCAATGTTTTAGGCAACTTAATTTCGCAAAACTCTACTACTGGCGAACTTTGCAAAATTAAATCGCGCAAAGTAACTTACAGTCTATGGATATAATGCTTTTATACTAGTTGTCCAAGGCCGATAGTGTAATATTTGTTGGTAATAACATGTATTTATAAAATTACCTTATAGTTAACAATTAGTGATTTACTTCTGTTTTCAGGTTAACTTCACATACCAGTTTCTGAGGAAGAAATTTTTCATCTTCTCCCAGTTTATGTATGATGAACACATCAAGTCTAGACTAATCAAGGTACATATTCTATACATACATTATGTGTAACAATTACTAATTTAAAATAGCAATCCTTCATGTAACATCTACACAATATCTGAATAATTTCAACACAAATGTATTTCAATTCATTATATACTTATCCATGAATTGTCATAAACACAGACCAAATTGTACAGTGGAATACAGAGAGACATATTACATTTTCCGTATCATACATGTTTGGTTTTCTAAATCCATATCATGCATGTACGTTGCGTTAAAATGCTGAAAATATGCAATGTTTGTGATGTCAGTGTATACACATTTGACATATTTTTGTGGCTTAAAGTGCTTTTTAGCTCAACTTTTCGAAGAAAATAAGTAGAGCTATTGTCGTGACTGAATCATGTGCGTCTGTGTGTGCATTGGTTAAGTTTATTGTCAGAGTCATTTTCTCAAAGGTTATCAAAGGTATCAACTTGAAATTTGAAAGTTTGAGAAAGTTGAGTGTCCAGCACTCGTAGGCAGTGCTCTTGTTTCAGTTTTGTAGATATATAATAAAAGAAATATCACTGCATTGTGTTCATTCGTTGGGCCGTATTACATCCTATTGCTTGTGTTATACTGCATCTCACTCAACCTATCAGTCTCGCGAGATATGGCATTACACAAGCAACTTGAGGTTATATGGCATAGAGGGCATGATGGGTTGGCATACCCTGTAACTATTTAATCCTTTATTTAAACCATAGTTAACATTACATACTGAGATGATTGATTTTCTATGCTTGTAGGATTGGAAATTCTTCAAAGAAAATCACATGCAGACGGATCAGAAGGTTAGTTCATATAATCATACAACATTATTATTATGCCAAAGACGTTGGGTTATAGTATTGCTTTGCACATGTCTGTTGGCTGACAGGTAAGTTACCTTACGTGACCACATAATTCTTTCGTTCTTTAAGTAGTCATTCCATTGATCTACGTCAGTCCGTATGTTGGTTAGTTGACCAAATTTCAAACTATCTCTGATAGTTTCAAGAGAAGTCTTAAGTTAATGATTCTCAAACTTGGTAATTCGGTTGGTCATCACCTACAGATGAATCCTATTGTTGGTTTTTGGATAAGCTGGTCAAAGGTTAATTTTTACAAAATGTTTTATTGGTCAACTGTCTCCATCGTGTGCTAGGTACAGAATTATAAAAATCAGAGGTGTTTCAAAATATTGAGGACAGAAAGCAAAAAGGTCTTTGCTCTCTAAATTTGAATAAACAGTTTTAATTTGCATTTAACTTTAAGGTATATGGCTTATTGTTGAATGATTATAATTTTGAAACATGTGAAGTAGGCCTACATTATGGTCGTGGTTTGTTCATAGTGAAATATATTTATTACAGTACCCGTATGACAGAGCAGAGAAATTTAACAAAGCTATCAGAAAACTTGGTTTAACACCTGATGGAGAGAGCTACCTGGATCAATTTAGGACTCTAATCACACAAATAGGTGATGTATTGTCTGTATGTCTTGTTGTCTCTAAATATGTGACTAGAGGTGGTATTGTCAAAGCATCTTAAGGGAAATCTTAAACATTTTGACTTAAGTTAAAAAATTTAGCTGCAGATTTTTTCCCAAGAAACAAAGAATAGCCCATGTTTTCTTGTGATTAGTGTAGCTCTTTACCTAATGCTTCTAAACTATTAGAAGAACGATATGACCATCTGATCATTTTGATTTCAATCAATTAAGCATCAATTAGACTGGTATTAAAACCATTTACCAAAAGATGATGCTAATCTGTTTGCTTAAATCAGTATTATGAAATAAGTTGCAAAATGCAATAAAATGACGCTTTACACTCATTTCAAATGCCAAGTTTTATATACTTATTTATTCTAATTGGAATGTGAAATAAGGTCTACAACTTAATATGTTAAACACCCTCAGCACCTGATGGTATCCTCTGTCAAGAACTGTGTTATTCTCATAATGATTGTCTATTGTTTGATCCATACACAGGTAATGCAATGGGATATATCCGTATGATTCGGTCCGGTGGTCTACATTGTTGTAGTAATGCTATCCGGTTTATACCGGATCTAGAAGATATTGAGAACTTTGAGAAACTTTGTCAGGAAGAAGAATTGTCACAGGAATGCCAAACTGCTGCCAAGTATGTACATTTATCACATGACTTTCGTATAGTATAACATTCAAATTATGTCACTTTCTCTCCTGTCACTTTTGCAAATTGCATCCTTCAGTGAATCGCATTAATCCTACAGTAATATTATTTAAATCCTATTTGTGTCTATATATGTGTATTTTAAACAACAAAAATATTAATGTAATATCCATATTTAATTTACTGAAACACTGTGGTACTTTAAAACCAAAACCACTATTTTTGTAGAAATCTAGATGATGTCATTGGTAACCTTGCAAAGAATTTTGCTGAAGGAACCGAATATTTCAAGGTAGGTAACTGTATAAGCTACTCGACAACAACGATGTTTGTGTTCTCTTTCAAAGACATGTCCGGCTGTTGGCCAGTCTGTCCATGTTCATACGAAAATTAGAGAGTTCATGAGCCACTGCTGCTCAAACTTGGTAGAGAAGTTGAACATGACCTGCAGATGGTTGAAAGCAATAGGTCAAGGTCACAGTGACCTTCAGCATGAGATACATGACTATATGACTGCCAGTAAACTGACTAAAAGTATAGCAATTATATGATTGTGGTTTCTTACAGTTTAACCAGTGAAGTCCCATTTGAATGTTATTGTTTCATACATTGACTAGTCAATTAGTCAATATTGGCATCAGAAAAGTTTTGAATGTGCTACTGTCTTCTTAAACAACTAATTGACTGTTCTTTCAAAGATGTCATTGTGTGGCGGCATTGAGTGATGTAATGAAAGAATATTCTTCTTCTTCTGAGTAAACTTCATCCCTCATATTAAGTATTATTGAAGTTGTATGAATATGTAGTGATGTGCAGTCAAGAACAAAAATATATTAGTAAAAGCCAAAATATACAGTTAAAACGATAAAAAATATTGCTGATGGTCATGCCTGCTTGTGAAGAATATGTGATATTTTCCCACTGTGTAACATACATATTTCTACAACTGTTACAGATGTTAGTGGATGTGTTTTCACCAGAGTTCAGAAATCCTAAGAACATGCATCTTAGAAACTTCTTTGTTATTCTTCCACCATTGGTAAGTTTGAACTTGATTTGCTTGTAATGAGTCAGCTGTATCTAGGGGAGCCGTGGCCTAGAGGTATGGCACACGCTTTGGAATTATGAGGTCTCAGATTTGATCCCCGTCCGTGCCACTAATTTCTCTGAGCAAAAATGACCCACAATGCTCCTCTCGACCAAGGTGTGTCTTGGTAATTGTGAGAGCAGTCTGTAGTTGTTCCATATTCCTTGGTGTTGTATCTCGATGTTGGCTGCACACAAACCAGGAGAGAATTAGTCTCCCCAGAGACTGGACTCCTTAGGTAGTCCAATGACCAGGGGAAGTTAAATGTTAAAGGGTGGCTAAACTGCTGAATTGCTTAAAGCGGCCCTCGACAACTGGTAACTTTTCTTTCTTAACTCATCTATATGTTGTAGAACTGAACCTTGCTACATGGCAAGTTTCTCTTTATCATCTATGTACATGTGCTGGTGTTATAATAACAACTTTATCATTCTCCCCTATCTTTGATGAGGGGGTATATTGCTTTGCACATGTTGGTCAGTCTTTCAGTCAGTAGACCGAATGGTTTCCCTGTAATAACTCAAGAACGCTTTGCCCTAGGATCTTCAAACTTTACATGGAGGCTGGTCATCAACAGTAGATGACCTCTATTGATTTTGACCTTTACCATATCTGACTATTGGGCTGCCATGGGGGCAAACATGTTTTACAAACATCTGTTGTTTATTGTGGATGACATGTTTGGTGATAGGTGTACTCTTATATAATGGTGTGTTTAAATGAGGAGTAACTCAATTTTGAATTCAGTAAAATTGGAATCATAGGTCTGAAACAATCATTTGAAAATGTTATATGTTTATATTTTTTTAATATTTTTGTTGATTAGACTGTGAACTTCATTGAACACTCTATCAGCTGTAAGGAGAAAATGAATAGAAAGAACAAGATTGGTGCTGCATTTACTGATGATGGATTTTCTATGGGTAAGTCTGACAAATATCATTGTACTGCCACAAACTGCTGGGAAGTCTAGGAATCAAGCCACATACTCATACTAAAGACAGAGGTAAAATGGTTGCAGTACTACCGTTGCTTGATAAACTTTATCTTTAGTCACTTTATCCATAGTCATGTCACTTTGCAGGGACATTTATAATTATGCAAAGTTGTATATGCAGGCTTTTATTTGGCTAGAATTAAGTTTCAGCTGAGTTATGAACCCTTGTTCATGAAGTGGACAAGTTTTAGCAGGGTTTTGGTCCTTGTTTGTGCAATGATTGAGTTTTAGCAGGTTATAGACATGTTAATTAATTGGTCAAGCTTCAGTAGAGTTATGGCCCTTGTTTGTAAAATGGTCAAATTTTAGCAGAGTTATGTCCCTTGTTTGTGAAATGGTCAAATTTTAGCCGAGTTATGGCCCTTGTTTGTAAAATGGTCAAATTTTAGCAGAGTTATATCCCTTGTTTGTGAAATGGTCAAGTTTTAGCAGAGTTATAGACCTTGTTTATTAAATGGTTGCGTTTTAGCTGAGTTATGGCCCTTGTTTATGAAATGGTCGAGGTTCAGCTATTGCCCTTGTTTATGAAATGGTCGAGGTTCAGCTATTGCCCTTATTTATGAAATGGTCGAGGTTCAGCTATTGCCCTTGTTTATGAAATGGTCGAGGTTCAGCTATTGCCCTTATTTATGAAATGGTCGAGGTTCAGCTATTGCCCTTGTTTATGAAATGGTCGAGGTTCAGCTATTGCCCTTGTTTATGAAATGGTCGAGGTTCAGCTATTGCCCTTGTTTATGAAATGGTCGAGGTTCAGCTATTGCCCTTGTTTATGAAATGGTCGAGGTTCAGCTATTGCCCTTGTTTATGAAATGGTTGAGGTTCAGCTATTGCCCTTGTTTATGAAATGGTCAAGGTTCAGCTATTGCCCTCGTTTATGAAATGTCCAAGTTTATTGTTTCAGGTCTTGCTTACATATTGAAGTTGTTAGATCAGTACCATGAATTTGATTCATTGCATTGGTTCCAATCTGTCAGAGAGAGATATGCCAAAGAAAAGGTAGGTGCACCATGAATATTCCTAAATCTCTAACTACACAATGAATTATGAACACATGTACCAGTATTCACTGTAAAAGCTGTCATATTTGTTGGAATTAAATTTCATGCATTTTGGAAAAAAAAAATTGTAATAAATAATAAAGTTTGTGAAATTGAAACTTTTGAAGGAAAACTCTTTCCAGACTACTTCAATATCAATAATCATCTCAACAAAATCTAGGTCAAGTTTGATATTGGGTCATCTGGGTTCAAAAACAATATATTTCAAATGCTGTGTACCACGCCTAGTTGTTCATATTGTCAAAACTGTTAGGTCAAATTTACCAGAGTTATGGCTGTTATGGGAGACATACGTTTTTGTGTCAAAACCCATTCAAGTATTCGGATTATTTGTAGGTTCAGCTGTTCTAATATTATGGATTATTTGTAGGTTCAGCTGTTCTAATATTTTGGATTATTTGTAGGTTCAGCTGTTCTAATATTATGGATTATTTGTAGGTTCAGCTGTTCTAATATTATGGATTATTTGTTGGTTCAGCTGTTCTAATATTATGGATTATTTGTAGGTTCAGCTGTTCTAATATTATGGATTATTTGTAGGTTCAGCTGTTCTAATATTATGGATTATTTGTAGGTTCAGCTGTTCTAATATTTTGGATTATTTGTAGGTTCAGCTGTTCTAATATTATGGATTATTTGTAGGTTCAGTTACAGAAACAACAACAAGGTGCCTCCAGTCAATCAGATGAGAAACTACAACAAACCATGTCTCTTACACAGAAACGTCTACATCTATATCTACAGGTTTGCTGTTATATAACTTTACATACCTTTGTTTGACTGTTTGCCAGTCTGTTAAGTAGTTTCTATAAACTGTACATGTATACTCCATTGGTGGTTTATTGATTTGCTCATGTCAACTCCGACAATACTACATCTATGGCCATAATACAATAATTCCAAAGTCAGCAAATCCCTGCATTCTGATTGGCTAAGACTTGACATTTACACATCAGTAAACCTCCATTTTCACCAATCGGGACCCTCGGACATTACTGACATAAACGTTTTAGACGAATGTGTGTGGAATAAGTCAAACTGCAAAGGCTTATCACAGCTGTACAAGCTCTTGTAGCTTAATTTTGACATAGAACATTACCCACCTGTATGTTCATCCCCTGATTTTGTGTTTACGTAAGGATCGGAGCATCTAAACAGATTTTGTTTAGCTAAAGTAATTCACTAAAAGTCATGTTATGGTGATGTCACGTTTACAACATCATTAAATCAAGCTCATTTTTTAACAAAGCGCGGGAGTAAATTCAATGTTTTCATTGATATTTATGCGATTAAGCGTCAGTTTGGTATTATAAGGATTAAACAACCATTTGTTGACGTTCACTGATGTGTAAACACCCGATCTGAAGGCACACATTTAACATAAAGCCCCGAAACTCAATATGTTGCTCCAGATCAGGAGTTTACACATCAGTGAACGTCAGCAAATTGTCGTTTAATCCTATATTGCATGAATGATTAAAAGCATAAGAAAGAGTGTTAATGGGTTCTTTTTGGTGGTTTATTGAGTTATTACCCTGTTTGAAAACTGCTCAATTTCCACATTACTTGTTTCATGGTAGCAATAATTGGTGTGTATGATTTATGTTTGTATATTGTATTGCAGGAGTTTGAGTTATTGTTCTACTCACTGAGTAGTGCGAGGATATTTTTCCGTGCTGATATGACGGCGGCGGAAGAGGAGAAAGAGGATAAAGGTGATATACTGTGTAACGTTGTTTGTTGTCATGGGTACTGGATTTTCCTGGTTCGCAAGTTTAAATAATTTGCTTCCTGTTTTAAATTGCTTAAACCATTACCTTCTAAATCTAAACTTTTTTTAACACTACCATGTTTAAGAAATAATAAATAAGGTACCTGACTGTGTTTAATCGTAGAATAAAGCACGGTCAAATGTTTGGATGCGTAGTAATTTAATCATGAGTGCATTTTCACTATATATATATTTGTAAAACTGCTAGTTGTGTTAGAATTTATATTAATACAAAAATATGAGTAGTCATCAAAAGTTAGAGTTGTGAAATCAGCATTTTATTGTAAAGAAAATGTGCTCAAATTGGCATTTGTGATAAAAAACTTGTCTTACTGTGTGATTTTTAGCTCCACTATTCGTAGAATAAGGGGAGCTATTGCAGTCACCCGAGCATCAGCGTCGGCGTAACACTTTTGTTAAAGTTTAGGTACAGGTTTTTTAACCTCTTATATTCTCTAAGTCTTTTAAGATATTGCTTTCATACTTTGCATACTTGTTCACCATCATGACCCCAACCCATATGCAGGAGTAGGTAACTGTATCAGGCATTTTGTTGAAATTATGCCTTTTTAGCTCACCTGTCACAAAGTGACAGAGTGAGCTTTTGTGATCACTCTTCGTCCGTTGTCCGTCGTCTGTCGTCCGTCGTCAGTCCGTCCGTCCGTCAACAATTTGCTTGTGTAGACACTAGAGGTCACAATTTTGACTTAATCTTTATGAAACTTGGTCTCAATGATCATCTCAACAAAACCTAGGTCAAGTTCGATATTGGGTCATTCGGGGTCAAAAACTAGGTCACAAGGTCAAATCATAGAAAAACCTTGTGTAGACACTAGAGGTCACAATTTTAACTTAATCTTTATGAAACTTGGTCACAATGATCATCTCATCAAAATCTAGGTCAATTTCAATATTTGGTCATCCGGGGTCAAAAACTAGGTCACAAGGTCAAATCATAAAAAAACCTTGTGTAGACACTAGAGGTCACAATTTTGCCTTAATCTTTATGAAACTTTGTCACAATGATCATCTCAACAAAATCTAGGTCAAGTTCGATATTGGGTCATCCGGGGTCAAAAACTAGGTCACAAGGTCAAATAATAGAAAAACCTTGTGTAGTCATTAGAGGTCACAATTTTGACTTACTCTTTATGAAACTTGGTCACAATGATCATCACTACAAAATCTAGGTCAAGTTCAATATTGGGTCATCCGGGGTCAAAAACTAGGTCACAAGGTCAAATCATAGAAAAACCTTGTGTAGACACTAGAGGTCACAATTTTGACTTACTCTTTATGAAACTTGGTCACAATGATCATCACTACAAAATCTAGGTCAAGTTCGATATTGGATCATCCGGGGTCAAAAACTAGGTCACAAGGTCAAATAATAGAAAAACCTTGTGTAGACACTAGAGGTCACAATTTTGACTTACTCTTTATGAAACTTGGTCACAATGATCATCACTACAAAATCTAGGTCAAGTTAGATATTGGGTCATCCGGGGTCAAAAACTAGGTCACAAGGTCAAATAATAGAAAAACCTTGTGTAGACACTAGAGGTCACAATTTTGATTTACTCTTTATGAAACTTGGTCACAATGATCATCACTACAAAATCTAGGTCAAGTTCGATATTGGGTCATCCGGGGTCAAAAACTAGGTCACAAGGTCAAATCATAGAAAAACCTTGTATAGTCACTAGAGGTCACAATTTTAGCCTAATCCTTATGAAACCTGGTCAGAGTGATCATCTCAACAAAATCTTGGTCAAGTGCGATATTGCATCATATGGGGCCAAGAACTAGGTCACTAGGTCAAATCACAGGTCTTGCATGTTCTGCTATAACAGGTGAGCGACCTAGGGCCCTTTGGGCCCTCTTGTTTTCTACTTAGTGCAAATGTTAAAGTTTAGGTACAGGTTTTTTAACCTCTAATATCTTCATAGTGCATTGACATATTGCTTTAATACTTTGCATACTTCTTCACCATCATGACCCCAACCCATACACAGGGGTAGGTAACTCTATTAAGCATTTTGGTGAAGTTATGCCCCCTTTTTTCAACTTAGTGCAAATGTTAAAGTTTAGGTACAGGTTTTTTTACCTCAAATATTTTCAAATTGCATTCACATATTGCTTTGCATACTTGTTCTCCATCATGACCCCAACCCCTACACAGGGGTTGGTAACTCTATCGAGAATTTTGTTGAAATTATGCCCCCTTTTGGACTTGGAAATGCAAATGTTAAAGTTTAGGTACAGGCTTTTTAACCTCTAATATCTTCATAGTGCATTGACATATTGCTTTGATACTTTGCTTACTTGTTCACCATCATGACCCAAACCCATACACAGGGGTGGGTAACTCTATTAAGCATTTTGGTGAAGTTATGCCCCCTTTTTTCAACTTAGTGCAAATGTTAAAGTTTAGGTACAGGTTTTTTTACCTCAAATATTTTCAAAGTGCATTCACATATTGCTTTGCATACTTGTTCTCCATCATGACCCCAACCCCTACACTGGGGTGGGTAACTCTAACGAGCATTTTGTTGAAATTATGCCCCGTTTTGGACTTGGAAATGCAAATGTTAAAGTTTAGGTACAGGTTTTTTTACCTCAAATATTTTCAAAGTGCATTCACATATTGCTTTGCATACTTGTTCTCCATCATGACCCCAACCCCTACACTGGGGTGGGTAACTCTAACGAGCATTTTGTTGAAATTATGCCCCGTTTTGGACTTGGAAATGCAAATGTTAAAGTTTAGGTACAGGTTTTTTAACCTCTAATATCTTCAAAGTGCATTGACATATTGCTTTGATACTTTGCATACTTGTTCACCATCACGACCCCAACCCATACACAGGGGTAGGTAACTCTTTAGCATTTTGTTGAAATTATGCCCCGTTTTTTACTAAGAAATGCTTATTTATTTGCCATCATGACCTAGAGGACCTACACATGAGTAGGTAACAGTCCTGCATAATTTGTCCAAATTATCCCCCTTTTTTGACTTAGAAGCCCCAACCTCTACATAGCTGAGGGTAATGCTGCTGTTATGAAGCATTTTGTTTTGAATATATAATGATTGTACTATCCTAGCATGGCACTGCGAATAGTGGAGCGCGCTGTTCGTGGACAGCTCTTGTGTCTATATTAGTTCTAAGTTATTCTTTGTTCTTATGAAGGTGACCCCAAAGATGGTACAGGTCCACCAGCCGATGGGGCGCCTAATACAGGTGAGTACCGATATATAACATTCTGATATATTTCTGTCACATTCATTTTCTAAACCTCGTCACTGTATACATTCTCCCTGGATATATAAATGATATAAAATTGTTTATGCCAACCTTTGAAGTAGTGGATTGCTTTGCACATTGGTACACGTAAACATGAGAAATAGATGTTCTCAAACTGTGTATGATTGATATGACCAGGTCCCGATCTCTAGAAGCTTCTCAAGTAGAAATCTCAACTCAAATTGAGTTTTGCTGAAATCAGAGTCTGAATTTAAGATAAATCTTAAAACTTTACTGTAATAAAACATGAATTATGTTTCTCTGTTTTGTGATGCCAATTGTGAGTCCAGACTTTTAATGAAATTAACTATATTTGAGATGAGATTTAGCTTAGATTTAGATGCTTTGGGAAATCGGGGCCTGAGATGAATCCTGTTGTTTTTTATGTCGTCAGGTCAAGGTCACAGTGACTTTTATCTTCAAATAACTGAGTGGCTGCCAGTAGGGGCATACATGTTGTACAAACATCTCTAGTTATAAGCATAGAAATTTTAGAAGTTTGTATCACATGTGAAAGAGTTTTATGTTCATGTATTAAGAAATCCACAGATGTCAGCTTAATTAATATATACAGGTCAGATACTATAACAGAAGACAGGTGGTGACATTTACCCAACATTATATCTCTCCTAGGAAAATAAAAACTTCAGGATTTCTACGTAATAAATTTATTTATTCACTAGTTCAACGGGCCTGGTATTTTTCAGGCCTGTTCCTGATTTCAGGTTTTTGAATCATGAATTTTCCTTCTTTGTTTATATTGAAAAATTGAGTTTCAGGCTTTGAAACTGGGATGTTCATACTTGCAAATGATTGCTAATTACCAGTTATTAAAGATAAAATAACTAAGAACAGTATTATCTCTGTGATCAGAACAATAATGTTTTCATGTCTGAAGAGTGAAATTCATGGGTTTAAAATTACTGGATCTTTTTGGGGATGATGTATTTTTGTAGTGTAGTAACTTTATGGAATTAAAATTTTAATGTTATATATAATGATATTGATTGTGGGGGAATTTATTTCATGGTCAGTAACGACCCATATAATTATTTGATTTCTGAGTGATATATTTTAATATTCATTATTTTAAAGAAACATCCTGAAATTATACGACATAGTTACATGGTAAGTTTATACAGTAGCTAAATGTTCACTTCTTACTCACTGTATGTTTTAGTTACTCTGACTCGCTCATATAGTTTGCTATTAACAGTAGTGTATTAGTTTTTAGGCCATATTCTTATATAGTGGCTCAATCATTGACATCTATTGTATTTCACATCTCTTTCATTTTATCATTTTGAGGGTCGAAAGCCAATCAGACCTGTGGATCACAAAATGACTGAAGTACAACTCTACTTTCAAAACTTTGGAAAACAAGTTAGATAGCAATATCATGCTTACAGATAGTGGTTTTGGGATGCCGGGCCCTTGTCTTAGTGGTTTTGTAATGCCGAGCCCTCGTCTTAGTGGTTTTGTAATGCCGGGCCCTCGCCTAAGTGGTTTTGTGATTCCAGGCCCTCTAAGTGGTTTTGTTTTCTCGGGCCTTCCTATAAGTGGTTTTATGATTCATCTTTATAATAAGTGGTTTTGTGTTACCAGGCGCTCCGAAGTGATTTTGTGATCCTAAGCTCTCCTCTAAGTGGTTTTCTTATCCCTGACCCTGAATTGGACCCTCTACAAGCCAAAATGCTCCCCAGACTGGACGTTTTTGGCAGTTCTGAATGTTTCTTTCTTATTTATTGTATAAAAACACACTGTTAAGTGTCTGGTATGAATGCAATCCATTCACCTCCTTTCATTCATTGGAAACCAATATCTGGGATATACAAAGTCTGCATCGTTCTCTATTCAGATTTGTTTCGTCTCTTCTTGCTCAATGGCTCAAACTTTCTATTTAGTTAATTTATCATTTCTGTATATAATAGAGGACTTAAAATATGAGCATGTTATATGTTGTACTGTATGTATAACCACTTTAATGGTGTAACTAAATTATAAGTGTTTGTTTTGTATTGCCAGTTATCATGCTAGACTAAGAGTTTTATGTTGATTTTACCTAATCATTATTTTCTCTGTGAGTGACACATAAAGTTGCTATCTGTGATGTCATGTGCGACTTTATATAACACTTGACATGTGACAGGTGTCTCTGGAATCAGCTAATTAAAGATGTCTAACATAATATAAAATTATACTGGTCAATGCAGGTTACTTATGATTTTGTTAATATGTATTTTTTTAATTTTCACATTATCTTAAATAACATGTTCACAGTATTCTAATTTTAAATCTAGTAATAGTTGATTAATAGCAATATCTTCTTTGTTTTAGAACATATTTAATAGTATAGGTGCTATAATGCACCCAGGATATTGTAATGTTTACAAATATAAATCGGTTTGCTTAACTGTTGCAAATTTGGTTATAAAAATAACTCAAACGGATACGGCCAATTTTGTACTAAAAACCTCACTGATGCACATCTGAATAATCCATATACATACCAAATTTTCCTGCCTTTACTATTATCGTGAGCACACTATACCTTTTTTTATCAAAAAATGAAGTACATGTTGGGTTTATATTGAAATTCCATGTACATTTTAATTAACTTAGTACATTTTGTTATATTACAGGAGGGGCTGACCCAGCAGTTGCACCACCAGATGGAGCACCTGCTCCACCGCCACCACCTCCACCACCCGGGGATGGTGGACCTCCGCCACCACCACCTCCGCCGCCACCACCACCTCCGCCTCCGTTCTAAGAGAAACTTGACGTAGGACTGTGCTTTTGAACAATTCACTATTTCAGTTTTAGACAATTGTCAGGACTTGTAGACAATTCTATATTATCATTCTTTACCTTACATATATTGAACTGATTATGTTAAAACTACATTTTCAAAGTTATATGAAATGTGCAATTGACTTTTAATTACTAGAACAAGTCAGGTCTGGAAACAACACTGTCTGTTTTCAAGCAATATATTGTTGCAACCTGACTGTAAATCTGTTGACCTGGTAAACTACAAGTCTAGCTGTGGTAATAAAGTATGCCTGCAGTGTTACATACAGTTGTTGTATGTGTACACATGTACTTTGTAAGGTATTATTGGTAGAAATACTGTGGTAAAGCTTTTAACAATTTGTTGATTGATACATTGTGATTTTCCGTGCTTCTATTTTTATACTGTTCACCAAAAATAAGTATACAGAGGTTTTCCCCCATTCTAGTTTATCAGTTGCAAGTCATCATTGATTGGAACCCTAAGTGTGAAATAAAAGGATTCATCCTCCAGGCTTCAAAGATAATAAACATGGGACAGAAAAGGCAGCACTCAACCCATACAGCCAAGCACAGAAAACATAGACCATAATCACATGGCACAACTGAATGAGAAATTGAACTTAATCGCTCAAAGTGCAAGCTTCAGCTGTAAAAGTCCAAGCCATCACAAATCTGTCAAGTTTGTCATAAACAGAATTCTGATGGAATAATTCATCCTGTTGGCTCTCCTGGTATTTTTTTTTATTCCCAATATCTTCATATTTTTTTTTATCTCCTTATGGGCATATTTTCAGACACTTGCATGAAATAGAAAACGTATGGTATGATAAAAATGATCCCAAATAATTTCAAATTTTCCAACTGTTTACTTATTTTTGGTGGGCGTTGTATATTGTTATGTACAATATATATTATACATTCATATTTATGTAAATCAAGCAAATAAAAACTACTTATAATTGTTCTTATAACTGTTCATGTATCCTTGTTAAAATGTATTTCTTCTCAAGAATTATAACAAAGACGGTGGATCAGATATACGTAGTGAAGGAAATAGCTATAGTATGGAGAATTTGACATGTAATCCGGGTTCTATGTTTTCATTAGTGAGAAGTATCACGAAGGTGCTCTAGGTGTAATACCAACACAAATCTAAATGACCGATGTTGCACGATTTATTCGCAGAAATTTAAAGAATCTGCGTAAAGGTCAGAATAAGGTCAAATTCTCCATGCTTTAATGAACAATCAAGACTATTCAAGATGAACTAGTCAGAGGAATCAGCAAGTGATGAAATGAGATCATCCTGATTGGATTAGATCCATCATATGATGAAATTGCATCATCCTGATTGGATTAGATCATCATGTGACGAAAATTGCATCATCCTGATTGGATTAGATCCATCATATGACGAAATTGGACCATCCTCATTGGATAAGATTATCATGTTACAAATACCTAATTATAGCCCCACCAAATGTAGTTTGGGGGTATATAGGAGTGAGCTTGTTGGTTGGTCTGTCTGTTGGTTCCCGGATGATAACTTTTGTTAGGAATGAGATATTGTGATGAATTTGCTGTTTAGGTAGGTAGCTTATGTGAATATGCCATTTGGGATTGCAAGTAGGACTGGTGGGGTCAAGGTCACTGTAACTAACAAGAAGGCCCTTTTGGGCCTTAGTCGCTCACCTGTCATAGTAGTTCATGCAGGCCCCTTAATGGTAATCAAGTAAATGCAGTCTCTATTGCATGTACAAGGTTTTCATATTGTTTTTTCAAGCGACCTTGTAATTTACATCACATAAACCCATATTGAAGTTTAAGCCAAGTTTTGTCTATGATTTGACCTTGTGACCTAGTTTTTTACCCCAGATGACCCAATATTGAACTAGACCTATATTTTGCTGAGATAATCATTGTGACCTAGTTTCATAAAGATGAGGTCAAAATTCTGACCTCTAGTGACTATGCAAGGTTTTTCTATGATTTGACCTAGTGACCTAGTTTTTGACCCCGGATGACCCAATATCAACCTTGACCTAGATTTTGTTAAGATCATGATCATTGTGACCAAGTTTCTTAATGATTATGCCAAAATTGTAACCTTTCGTGTCTACACAAGCTAATTGTGGACAGATGAAGAGTGACCAGAAAAGCTCACACTGTCACTTTGTGACCGGTGAGCTCAAAGTAGAAAATTAGTTTCCGCTCATTAACTTTTGTAAGGAGTGAGATATTGAGGTGAGACTTTCTGTATTGATGATGTACTTTGTGTGAAGATGAAACAGCATATATCTAGTTGTACCTAATTGTTTAGCTTACATATACATGAAAACTTTGTTTCTGTGACAAGTTAGTGCTGTGGGAGTATTATTCGTCACTGTTTTTCAATTCTAGTTCTGATTGATTGTAGATCAGTATACCTACCAAAAAGCAGACGTTTTTCAGTATGTGTATAGCAACTGTTAAAAATGATAAATAATACAAAATTCATGTAATTAGTATAGAATTTATTCTACTTCTAACAAAACAACACATAATATGTATAAGATTTAAAAGGACAATGAAAATATGACATTATAAGTATTGCTAAATACTTCTGACTAACAAAAACAACAGATCAATTCAAAACAATTCAAAAATATACAAATCACATATCATATCACAGACAAGTTTAATCACTATCAGTGCCATCATTCTAATCATACAGGGTGAGGGATACCATCAAGAATGAGGTGTCATGTTTGATTTAATTTAAGTTATAAAACTTAATTGTTTATACTTACAAGTTGTTAGAACTTATATGTTTACTCTGTTTATCTTATTTCTGATGACATCCATCACAACAAGGGAATGAGAGTAGGGAAGCCAGCCTCCTTATTTTAATGCTGAGTTATGGAACTTGTTTCAATTAACCTTACCAGATTACTTGGTATTACCAACCAGTATTAACTTGCAGCATCACATTCAACTGTAATCAATGCCACAGTAGGACTTCACCTTCACAACATGGGAATCAAATCTAGAACAACCCAGTGACAGTCTAGTGTTTCATCAATTATAGGATAAGATGGGTGTTCTTCAGTCTGAAAATGCTGGATCATGTTTAGCACCGTTATTCAACAATTTCTCAGTTAAATATTTAAACAGTCAGTTGACCTAACCAACCTCACAGAAGAACATTATGAACCTGCCTAAGGAAAGTTTTGAAAATCAACCAAATTTACTTGAGTGAATAGCAAGTGCTGTGTCCAAGCACTGTGTTAACAAGTCTGGCGGTGGACAATGCAATAGTATAAACTAGATTTCTACTTAACACGAAATACACAAATAAATTCATAGTTTGTATAAAAGTTTCATCATGAGGTTCCATTAGGGTACAGAGAGATCACAGGTGTGATAATATTATACCGGGTAATACTGCTTGCAAAATAACAACATTCAAAATACGTAATAGTTTCATACCCTGATGAAACCTCACATAAAAACATTTCCCTTATTGTTTTCATGTTCAGTACAAATCAAAATGGTGTAAAATGGTGTTTTTGTTGGCAGTCTATTTGGTAACAAATGTTTTATTGGGTAGGGAATCCTCTAAAACACATTTTGGTTCATTAATTGAGAGGGTTTGATTTCATATAGTTGAGTCCATCCGGTTTCTGGTCCGGGTATAGCTACTACCGGTGTTTGTATCCACTTTGAGCTATACCCGGTCCAGAAACCGGATCTGTTACGCATGAGATTGACAATTTTGAATCCCCACAAATACATTTTAATAATGCTTTAACATCAAGCAACCTACATGTATATCACATGCTTCATCTTACAATTAATGTTAACATCACAAAACACTGGATTCATTGAGAAACCTACATAAATGGCATATAACACACACACACATATACCTGTTCTCATTATATTCAAATATGATGAAAAAACGCATACACTTGTACTATACTATGATAAAAGGTATCAAGGACAAGAGATTTTGTAAAGCATGTAAACTAAACAGCCGTTCATCTTGACCTTTGACCTATCAACGTGACAAAATCCTAGGTCAAATTATCCAGACACCGGAGTATATAACCAATGTCTATGCATCGGGCATCGTATACATGGCAGAGCGGGAAACCAGCATCGTATAAATGGCAGAGCGGGATACCAGCCCAAGACACGTTCACAACATCATGATCCACTTACTCAATATATAATTATTCGTCATCTAGATGTAACACAATGTAACTAACAATGGAATCAAATCTACTAGTACATAATTATAGCACAGACAACAATATGCTTACTTAATATGATCAACATGATATTGAGCACATTGCCTAGCTAAAGTGCTCAGTAGCACTTGATAGCACTATGCTAGGTAACAGCTAAAAACATTTATATGCTACCAGCGAGTATCGTGGATAGCAGACTGTTTCCCAGGAAAGAGCTACCAAAGCGGTCCGTTGCACAATAAAGCACTCAGAAGTGCTAGCCTAGCAAAGTGCTGAGAAACGGTATGCCATCGGTGAGCATTGCTAGTTGTATAGACGTAGGAAAGTACTAAATAGCACAATTAGGTAGCGGTTTGGTTAAGCAACGGGCTCATGATCTATCCCAATATCAACCCATTATTCCATAGCGATGTATTTTGTAACACCTCTACTGTAACTTCATGTGGATGCAGTTTAATGCATTCACCCAATTTCAATGCAGCTAATAAGTGTCAAACAACAGATATTTTCAAATATATACAGTATTTAGTCCAGAAAAGACGTTTTCCTTTACTAAATGAAAGACTGGTCTGGTATGGTGCACATCTTGTATATCTTGTCTTAACTCTGATCATAATGATTAAGATTTTAGAGAAAAAAGATAAACTAGAAAGGTTTTGGCCATAACTGGCAAAATTCCTGACAATATGCACAACTAGGCACTGTACCAAGCATTCGTGTGAAAGTTTCATTGAAATCTGACCAGCCAGTAAGGAAAACTAATGTGGACAAACTTTAAGTAACATGTAGACATCTATTCAGACTTCTAGCACCAAATCATTAAATCTCCCCCCCCCCACAATATGTGGTAGACATAATGACAATGGAGTAAAGAGTAAAATAGAGAAAATAAATAAATGCACCATACATGTATATCACAGAAAATAAGCAAATATTCTAGCACAAATAAGCATTCCAATGAATAAGTTCTACAATTATATACATTTATGAATAATAGATATACTCTGGAATCCAATTGTAACCAATGGTTTTTTTACACTGAATCCCAGGGTACAAACAACCTTTACTGTTTATATCCACACTTTGGAATGATAAATATTCATGTAGACATTAATTAAACAGATTGATGCTAATTTAAATCATTATTGCATTTCTTTAGCAACATAATACTATAATTAAAATATCAGTTGTACCACATAAAGTCACTTAGAGAGGAAAAACCCAATCATTGCTAATTCCAGATTACATCTATTAAGATTCTTTTACCATTATAAATCACGTTTCATTCAAACAATGTACTAGTAATTGCATTTTGTAATATCTGTGAAAGAGTATTGAAGTCAACAGATGTATTTTGGATCAGTTTATATCTGCTTGGATTGCGGATACATACCCAATCAAATTGATCTGTAACTACTTACTAAACAATGCCAAAAACATGTACCTATGGAACTGCAAAATGACAGACTTTCATAAATGCATGAGTCTGGAAAATGTTACATAGTTTTTTACATGATCAATTTACAATTATTAAGGACAGTTTGTAGCTGATTGATTGAACAATAATTCAGCAACATGATCTTTTAAAACTATAATGAACTTGATAGTGACAGTGATATAAATCGACCTAGAATCTTTAAAAATAATTAAATTTTACTAGAACTTTAATGCTGATAATCCTACTTCATATACACTAAAGACTTGTTACCAAGGAATGATTCAAAAGCCTTATAGAAATAGGCTTTATCAATTGATCATGACCGCCTCATTAAATGTAACCATACTGGGTCCATTTTGATGATAATCGGTATAATCGTCCGGTACAATAGGTTCTTCCAGGACATACCCCATCTGTCTGGGTCTATCCGGGACTGTAAGTCCATTCACAGTAGGGGCCAAACATGCATCCCCTTCAACGATACCAAGAAGTTCATTTTCATTGGCTGTTAAAATGTCGTCAGCATCTTTTCGGCACTTATCACATATGATATACTGCTTCTGATCATGGCTAGGATGGGGTCCCCCTGGTCCCGGGGCATTTCTGTTACATGTGTGACCATTCCTAGTAGGATAGCCTTTGTTCAAAACCTTTGGATTATTTTTACGATAATCACTCTTCATGAAGCTAGTATAGGGGTCAGGGGTCACTGGTGATATTGATTTTTCTAATGCTTTAGCTTCTCCGCGTTTTTGGGAACGTTTAGGTGGGGGTCGTTTATCCATAGTCATATATCTGCCAGGAACGTGATACCATGCTGACTTGTGGTGAATACCTTTTGATATATCCTTGGGTCCCCTATCACCCATTAAACTTCTGACTGAACTATTTGGTCCCATTGTTATTGTTCTAGAATTGCTTAGGTGTACACTATGAGGTCCTCGTGGAATGTCACAGTTACCTTTATGGCTTTCCATTGACATGCCAGAAGCACTTGTATAAAGAGAACTACCAACACTACGCATGCTGCGAGCACTGCCCAACGGCCTCTTCAACCTTACTGATGATTCTCGTTTTGGTACCAGACTGGTTTCAGATGTTCTCAGCACAATTTCTCCAGATCTAACAGGTGAGAAATTATCTCCATAGCCCTTGTTGATATTTTCCGGGCTACCATAGCGACGGTATAGTCTTTGAGGTGGTGTTTCCCTACCAATGTACACCTCAGGTGACTTAGGTGAAGCAGACGGCTTGAACTTAACGGTTGATTTATCCCCCTCTGCACAGAAACTATCCAACATTACCCCATCTGTAGTCTCTGTAGTGTCTAGTACTTCTCTGTCATCTATATCATGTTTCCTTTCATCAAGTTGTTGATCGAGGAGTGACCGAGGTGACCCCACTGCATTGTTATTCACCTGTTTTAATTTCCTGTTCATTGACTCTCGGTGTAACAACCTGGAATTACGAGTTTCTTGCAGAAAACGTTCAGAAGCAGGCAAATTAGGACTCATGGACATCCTAGTATTTATTGTCACACTTTTGAATTCAACCTGTCCGCTTGTAGGTCGAGACAATCTACTTACACTTTGAGAAATGTGACTTCCTGTTCGAGACAACTGACTGCCAGGTCTTGATGTATGACCATAATTGCTTGATCTGCCAGACTGTAATCTAGACTTCCGTTCAATATTAGCCAAGTCATGACTTCTCCATGACAGAGAACTGTACGGTCGTTCTGAAGACCTGCTTTCATGCTTGGAAGTTTTCAGAGTAACTTCTAAGTTATTAAGGTAATGTCTTACATCCCTCGTCTCTATGTTGTCTCCACCTGAAAAATATAATCAATCGTGTTGATCTTATAGTAATATCAAGACTGCATTCAATAAATGCTTATGCCCTGGCGGAAGCCAATATAACTAGCTAAGTCAATCAGGGGCTATAACTCTGTTGAAATCTTGGATCATAGTGTTATATGGCATAGACAATGTAAGGTGTTTTTGATAGTTTTAAAACAAGTATGTTTTGGTTAACATTTTCAATAGGATGGACAGTGTGAAGGTGGGACAGACAGGGCACTCACTATATGCCTCCTGCATCTGTAGCTTTGTTAGATCACACACAAGTTGAAACAAGAGATGCTAGTTTACACAATTGGTAATTTTCGTAATGCTTGCCTAAGCGCTAGCACTATACTGTGCATGTTTTTTGTCTTGTCAACCATGTACCTCCTGTGGTAGCAAACTATTTCCTAGCAAAGCGCTTGATGGCATAGTAAGTGTTTTAGTAAAGGCAACATTAGTCAGGCTCCTGGTCAAAATTGACTTTGTCAGCAAATTAGAGATGCAAGTTCTATTTGAGATTGTTGAAGGTCTGAGGATTATAGTGTAGAATAAATGTTGATTCAAAAAGGTCAATCTAAAACATAAGATTCAAAATTCCCCTTATGCTGTCATACGTAGACAGAGTAAGCCACAATATATAATCCCTGTATTGCCATACAACATATAATCGCATTAGAGCATAAATATGTTTTGGATAATTCAACAGTGAAGTTTGAACATTTGATCATTTCAATCTATAACTGAATTAATCCATCTGTTTTATTCTTCTTTAATCCTCATTTATAATTTAAACGACTCTGAATGGTTAATATGTAAGTCTATGAATTTCTAATCAACCATGATTATACATGGTTATATACAACATACCCGGTCTGTATTACATGAACACTGCTTGTACCAACCATCCACAACCTGTCATGAGATTATACTATGACACATGATTAGGGTCATAACTGAACGACCCTGCATGATGTTGAAAGTTTTAAGCATCAAAAAGGGTCATTCAATAATGACCTTAATCGTACTTCAAAGTATTACTACATGTCATACACATTATGTAATCTATTATAAACTTACACCAATTGTCATAGTCAACACTGTCAATCACAATTCAAGAAGGAGTCATATATGATTAAATCATGGGCATGATAAGAGTGGTGATAAACAAAAACTAGGCTTAGTTTTTATCATTTTGGAAAACAAAATAAATAAGATCAGTAATTTACGGACTGGAAGGTTATATATTATTGTCCCTCGTACAGACAGTTCAAAATTTATTATTTGGCTTTTTTTTTTTTTTTTTTAAGACTTTATTTAATGAGGCAACACAGTTGGCAAAGCCAGTCTTACCTGTGAGCCTCATAATAGCCTTAATATTCATGTTAAAGCAATTGTGATGTAATATTACTTGTTATATACCAGTGAATTCTTAAAAACTCTCTTCCAGCTTTTTTATGCCTCCTAAACATTTTAATATTATGTTCGTCAAAAATTTGTTTTTTATTTTCTTAAAAAGGAAGAAGTTGGAGACGAAATCAGACACCCAAATAAAACAGTCAAGTTTTTGAAAAATTAAAGATAAAGCCAATCCTCTCCCCCTTATAAAGGAAATTGAAATCTAACAAATGATATATCCTGGCAGCTAAAGGGGTTTTGATCAACAACTCATGAAACAAATTTGATAATATTAGCAAGTTTATGTACTAGATGAGAAATGCAGAGAAAATATACCTGGAATTTTCAATTGTTCCTCAGGAATTCCGCTTAGAACTGTATATATTGTAGTATACATCATAAGGTTTTATTTCCTAATCACCTATATCAACGTGCAGTATATGTAATCCTTCTAAGATATTTCCATAATTAATAAATCCATTCAGCCTCACACATACACAGTGTATTAAATTGGTCAATGTTTACTAAATAAACTGTACAAGGCGTAAATATGCAACTTAAACATGATTCCATCCTATGATATTTCCATCCGTCAGCGTCATCCTTGCGCCGAGCGCTGATCAATAACTGTCCACAGTTTATAACCTGCGTTAAGTTCAATAACAATATTTCCAGTTTAAGATTTGATTCCTATCAGTTCATATACAATTTGCATCCTATTCAAAGACGCTAAGAATAAGCTTGATAGATCAATACAGATAAAGGAATCAATCCCCCGTCTTTTACATCAATCAGACTTTGTCCATTATACGGTTAATGGATCCTGTCTGTATTACGTACCACACACATTGTCACACAACTTATCACTCCAATCTATGATGCATATAAATTACTCCATAAACACAAAACCATTAAGTTTATAAATTGACCTGAATATCGAAAAATCCTTTGTCATTGGTTTACCCACTGATATTCTCTCACTAATTCCTCTCAGTAAAACGTTACAATTAATCTTAATCAAATTTCTTACTGTTATACAATAGTTTACCACTGCCTTATATGTTAATAGATTGATATAGTATGAATATACGCACACGGTTTAAATTCATTCAGTGTCTATATAATTGAATGTCTATCTGTACTTTATAGCTAATCCATTATTTAATATCTAATACAATTGTAATAAAATCAAGGATAGCTATCTCATAATTATAAATATTGACAATAAATTCTATATATATAACCAACCATTAATGGGTATAGGAAAATAATTACATAAACATGTGATCACTATCAATATTGCTGATGAAATAAGATACTAGTAACCCAGAAAAAATTAATGTACAATCCGAAATTTACAAAAATAATTTTTGCAAAATGACTGTCAATTATCATTCCATACGGACAATCAATTTTAAACTATATTAATGCAAAATTATTAAAGTTCACAAACAACGTAGTAACTAAACTACACTCGACACTACTTTGCTTATTTAAAATTAACAGTGTCAAATATTACAATAAAGTAAGAGTGGAAAAATTGAATTGATTTCAACTACAAGTCAATTGTCTTTCGAACTTTCATCTTACGAATCCCGTCAGGGTAGTGTTTTAATATAGCCATGAATATCTAGACATCCTAGATATAATTTATCCATTTGATCACTTGATCAAAAACTGACACATACTTATTATTGGTGCCAAAATATTGTAAATGATTTTCATTGAATACTCAGTTAAGACTGTGTTGCACTATATCTTTCAAATATCAATAGTTATTTAGCAAAGTACTAAGCTGTTTAAATCCTACGATTTAACCAATGTCCCAATATTTCATTAAAGGTGATTCGAGTTTATCTGGCAAGACATTGTTGACTTAATAAACTGTAGATCTTGGACATACATGTATAACAATATTTTATCATCCAAGGTGATTATAAACAAACAATCAATGTATTTTCCAATCAAAAGTAAGCATGTAACATTGACATACTCTGACAATAACTACTGAACATATCATGATTTTTGTCTTATATTAAATTCCCGATAAAGACTTAATAAAGTCAAATGTTAAAAAGAGCTCAGAGTTTGTCTTGTTTCTACTATCTCATGAATTATACATTTCCTGATGAAAACATTGAAAATACAAGATAAATTAATTTCAACGAGTATTGTTGTTGATATTTATCTCTATGAATTATACAAGACATACAACAAGGAATCAAACTTGGGAACAGGATGTCAAATATTCAAATCTGGTAAGGTGGTTCTGATAGGGTCAGTGTGTGACAAAATGAGACACAAATCTAAAGGACTGCTAATGCATGACTCTCTCATGGAAATCAGCACATTGTAACCCAGTCAAATTATCCTGACTCTAGGTCAATGGGTCCAGTGACTAGTAACCCTTATATATAGATGGTCAATTGAATTGATTAAAGTAAAGTTTTGATTTAGAATCTACATTTCATTATAACACTGAAGGATTAAATATCTCAGATTTATGTTTCAGATTATAACTGCCAGAGCAAAAGTCTCTCAGAGATTTGTGACTGTATACAGATCCTACAATTCAATTTCAAAGCCAGATAAAATTAAAATCACTTCACCAGAGTCAGTATTTGTAAACGGTAAAATTATTAATTTTCATGGGGGATTTAATTTCATGGATTTCGTGGATGACCTCAACCACAAAATTAAATCCCCAATGAATAATTATACCAATAAATATATCCAGTTTACAGCAGCTGCCATACTGGGTTAAATTTCAAGTTCAGTCAAGAATAAGATTGCAGGATTTTGGGAAGTTTAATAATACTTGCATATGTCAACATGTAATAAAACAATTATTATTGAGTGATTTCTGATAATATGTGTGACCTTGTATTTTGACCTTGTCATTTTTCTTGAAATCTGAAATCCTTGAAATAAAGTCCCCACGAAATGGTCTTTTTCACGAAAACCACGAAATTTTGTCCCATTGAAATTTAATGATTTAACAGTTCCACTTTGACTGACTTTACTATCAATTTAACCTCTCTTGAGCATTAACCTCTATTAAACTGTCATGTCACTTTTATGTTGTATAAATTTACTGATAATGTGAACTCGAAAAAAATAACCTATCTACAACAATCGTAAGTGTGCTACTGTAAAGAGGTTTTATTTTGTATATAGTGCGCCCAGGATAATGTGATGTTTACAAACAAGAACCAATTTGATCAACTCTAGCAAAATATGTTTACAAATAACTTAAGTTAACAGATATGGTCAGTTTTATACTAAAAACATCACTGATAAATTGTGCAAATCTGATTAATCTACCTTAAAGTTTGAGGAAAAAACCAAATTGTCCAGCCTTTCTCATTATCATGGTCGCATATTCGCAACTTATTAATATTTGAAGCACTTTCACAGCTACTTAATTTCGCGAAATTCTACCACTCGCGAACTCTGTGCAAAATAGTTTCTAGGTTTACAGTATTCAATAATGAACAAAATAGCAATGTACTTGGATATATGTTAGGGTCTTAATTTTGCGGAGGTTTTACTATAAAGGTTGTATTTCAGAGACGTTTTTACCTATATTTTCTTTGGGCATGTTTGCTATTTATAGGGAAGGATAGTCTTCCATTATTTACAATTTTTGATTTACTCAGTCTAGAAGGAGGCTAAATGTGAGGTTAAGTGCACCTTTTATCATGTATAAATGATGTTTGACATCTTAAAGTGTTATCTTACAATACTGTTCAAGTGCAGCACTTTTAAGTTATGTCAAGTCATTCTCATCCATGTTTTCAGCCTTTCTCTGTCACATTTTCAAACTTTCCAGAAATCATGATTTATTTTGTTTTTGGTTGTAAGATTGAGAGCTATATATGTAAATAAAGAAAGCCTACAGCCAGGACTATCAACTTCTGGCATCGAAAGAAAAAAGAATTTGATATTGCAACAAGATCAACATTTTCAGTCCATTTCATTCAGTTTCTATGAAATCCATGATAGATGGCCATTTTAAATGAGATTACTTTTAAAATAAGCCACAACAAAGTGTCTGGTACAATTATGTATGCCAAATTTCAAACCAATACCTTGAACAATTCGCAGGCTTAGAATTAGAAGGTTGTAAGTACAAAATCAATATTGTTGAGAAAACAAGCAAAAACTGTCTGAAAACTACTCTTCACTTATAGAAAAACAAGCTTTTTAAACCTTCAGTTTGGTCAACAAGAAAGCTATCATGGATAAAACAGGTGTAAACATTGACAACAGGTGCGCTTGATTGTATATGCTGATCGGCTGAACGATATACATGTATGCCAATCATGTGATGCAGTACCCAGCAAATTTCACGATTGTACCACAAATGTGCCTATTAGACTCACTAGTGACTGGTATGGACTGTCTCATTTTACCGCTCCTATTGTTTTGACAGTAAGACCGCGGTAACCAGTGTGCCCCGAATGGTTTCAGTTGGGTTATCAGCATATCTCTCCAGTGTACAGAAATGGATTCGCACACAACTTTCCAGATTAAAACAAGCAAAGGGCTATTTCAATTGGTACACCGGGTAAATTGGCATACAAAATGAAGTGCATCTAATTTGTCAATTCCACATACAATGTATATATTCCAAATAGTTCTCAATTCGCGAGCAAATAACTATGCATAAATCATCATTGGATGATAAGCGTTTAATACAACTTCTCACCGTGATTAATATGAATGCCAAGTCTCAAATCAATTCATATCTTGCATATTAGTAAAAGTTCAAAGGCACATAATTGTGTCTGGCATAAATAGACCTGAACAAAATATGGATAACTCTTGTATCAGAATAATCATATTTGATATCCAGAGTTAACTCCCTTTTCAGCCAATTGGTCACTTTAAGAACCCCACATACTTTTAACAGTGTAGATGATATTTTGCACATATACATTTTATGTGATTGGCTTAACAACCAATACATTAAAAATCAAAATGCTGTGCATGGTCAGTCATACAATCAATTTTGCATTTTCGTCACATGCTGTATGCATTTTTGTTATCAAAATCTATCAAAATGTGTACTGTGTTGACCCTCCATATTAAAAACCACAAAATTGTAATGTAACATTTAGACAAGTTTTTGAGACATATTTTGTACAAAATGACAATTGCAAGTAAACTTTAAAGGAAAATTACGCAGAAAGTATAATTGCATTATTTTGTGGCATATGTTTAAAAATGTTATGCATGTCGACTTCGGCTTGATTTCAGTTTGGATATACTATCAACGTTTAATACAAAATGTGTTGACATGTGTCTCAAAATTCACCTACAAGGATGTCTAACACACCTACACACTGTGGTGATGTATGTCAGGCCCCGATCTCCCGAAACATCTCAATTTGAGATAAATCTCAGCTCAAATTTTGTCGATTGTCTTTTGAGTAACTTTCCATGCCAGATCAGACTCAAAATTGGAATCACCAAAATGAAAACATTGTTTAGAGCATTATATCAGCAACATTTCAAGTGCTCAAACTTGATATTTGCCTTAAACTCATATTTTCATTTGAGCAAAACTCAATTTGAGCTGAGATTTCTTCTTGAAATGCTTCGGGAGATCGGGGCCAGGTCTCAAACCAGAATATCACAAACTTTGGAAGAAGACTTCTCGAAAAGTAAATATATCAATTTGGACAGACAGATTTACTGTCTACCCTACATCAAGACACAGAGATTGCTATATACCCTCAAACCTCACAAAGTACAAAGTACAACCTCTCCAGAGTGGCCCTCTGTAGGGCAACAAGCTTTCTACAACAACACCTTCAAAATTTCCCTTATAGGGTAATATTCACTCTAAATTTAACCTCTGTAGAGCAAAAACCTCGACACAACAGCCAATATTTGCTGCTCCAAAAGTGTGTTGCTCTAAAGAGGTTGTACTGTTTATTATATACAACTATGCATGAATACTTACCTAACTGAGTAATTCTGATATCCAGAGCACGAGACAATAAACTTTGACATTCAGCTTTCCCCGAGTAACTGGTCTCATATTTCAATAATTTCCCTGTAATTATAGCAATATCTTACTTTTATCATCAGGACAGAATGGTTTACATAATGTGTGTAACATGCTAGCCCATAACTCGAATACATTTGTTCAAGTAGCTGTGTTTCTCATTTTTAGGCAAATGAACAAGAGATGTTTGTAAATGAGTCTAGAAAACACAAGTTATTAAGCAAGCCTTTGGCTTTTGTGAGGAGTTTAAGAAATATTGATCTCAAAGATATTCTGCTGAGGATTCTTTTTATGGCACTAACATACAAAGAAAAATAATAAATTAAACGGGCGAGTTACTTTTTATGCTGAAACGTTGGTGGTATTGAGGTCTGGTGTACATGTTGGAGAACAGTGTTCTGCAATTTGTTCTCACATGGAAGATACAATATTTATAGGATAAAATTTAATCTACAGAAATCATGCAAGTTCAGAATTTGCAGAAATATAACCAACAAATGTTACACACTATAATATGTGATAAACTTACCAAGTTCAAACAGGACCTGAGCGATGGAGAGATGATCTTTGTCTAGATGAGATTCACGGATTTCCAGACACTTCCTGAAAGCATCGCAGGCTGCGGCTCTGTTATATCTACAGAAATAAACAAATTCAAAATGTTATTTTTGTAACATACAAAAATACACTGTATATGTATAGTGTAACATTACCTAACCAATCAGAGCAAGACCCTTTAGTTGACACCACTTCTGGCTTCTCGTTCAGTTGTGTCGGGCATTGTGACATGTAGTGGTGGTATGTGGTGGTTTTATGTTTTCTGTGCTCGGCTGTTTAATTTTCTATTATCTTTTTGCTGTTGCGTGGTCATGTCATGACAGGTAGAGCATTTTTACCTATATATACTATATATCAGGTTACAAAGTTTACTATTTTATTCGAGGTCAATTGTAATACAAGTACTCCAACTTTTAAATACTTATCACTCTCAACAACTCATTCCTTGTGTTATCAATCACCATGATGGTCTATGAGAGTGTGCGACTTGGAGAATAGAGAAGCCTTATTCCAGTTTTAATGCTGAGCCACAAACAAGGGAAATAAGTACTGATTGAAAATTTATTCCAAAGTTTATTCCAGAACTTTTGGAACACAATATATTTATCATTATATCGCAGGCTTAGAATTAGAAGGTCGTAAGTACAAAATCAATAGGTTGAGTAACAAGAAAAAACTGTCCGAAAACTACTCTTTACTTATGGAAAAACAAGCCTTTTCAACATCAGTTTGGTCAACATAACCAACATAACTTATGATTTTCATGCAAATAGGCTCTAAGAAGCGCCTTCATATGCAGATTTCAAATATGCATGAGTCTTATAAGGTCGTAATTAGTACTTACGACCTTCTAATTCTCAGCCAGCGATATATCCATGGCAACCCTTACCCTTTATCATTTTGTTCATTAGCTATTAGTGTAGCCAGCATGAATAAAACGTTTCCAACCAGTGGATGATTGTTACCGAACCATTTCTTTCTCAGGAACAAACATTTGCGTAGATTAGTTTCTGCCATCAGGTAATCACACTGCTGCATTCTGAAACAAATATCAGGATAGAAAATGTGAAATTCATGATCTTTATTAAGAAAAAAAAAAAATGCCAAGTTCACACCTATAGTGGGTTTCGACCCGTATGGTACTGTGCCATTACCTAGCAGATTAGACCACTCAGCTATCACAACAATTTCCTAAAATAGGTTGTGCAAACTAACCAGCAATGTTACTACATCACACCTCACTAGTCACTGGGTGATATATGGATACTGGAACACTGACTATCTCTATGGGGAGTCATTAAACGAGTTTATACATTTTATTTGATGGTGATTCTATTAAAGAACACTTGATACTATTTCTAGTTACATTTTAATCTCATTTGCTTCTTTTTAAGAGGCTTAAATAATGGTTATTTCATTCAACATATCGTTCATATCTATGTAGCAATTTCAATAATGAACAAAGGGAGGTAATCAGCTATTCTAGTCTTCAAAATGGCAGTTTACAGGTGGCCATAATGCTTATATTGGTGACAAATATACAATTATTCACCATTTTAGCAGTATGGTTCCTGTCCAGCAGTGCTCAAGTTTTCAGTGCCTTATGACCGACAAAATCACTAAATATTCTCTATAACCAATGTTATATAAATGATGAATGAACACACCTCAATACACCTATATGATAGAGTACAGTTGCTGTAACGGGCAGTTTACGACACATATCAGAGAGATCGAGGGCCTCTTGTAGAAGATTATCAGCATCATCCAACAACCCTTCCCTCAAACACAAACATCCTATCTGTTGTATGACTTTACCTGAAAGGTCATTCAAATATTTCAATATTGTATCATATTTGTATACAGTCAAACCTGTGTTAGCAGTCCCCTGTCTTAAGCAACTTATTATATAAGCTGTCTTTAAGCATCTTCGAAGATATGTGCAGCACAACTATTCAACCTTGTAGTGTATTCCCTATTCAAGTAATAGCACACACATCTGACCCATGAGTACACAAGCAATACAAAAGTTCCCTTCCAGTTTCCACTTTAGATATGGCAGGATCCAGAATTTTGGATGGATGAACTGACAGACTGATAGATTGACTGACAGTCAATGGGAAAACCTATAATCCCCTCTGTTTGAAAACTAGTAGGGGGCTTATTACATATACTGTGGCCTATTTCATAGACATATCTTAGCTCAGATTAAACTTTTTAATATGCTATTTTGAGCTAACTAAGACAGCTAATGCATTTAAGCATTTCAGCAAAGTTATGTGACCTGGAATTATCATACATAACTATTTTAACTATATGAAATGTATGAGATCATATGCTCTAATCATCTAATATACATCTATGAAACAGTCCAGGAGATTAGACATTAAACAACATATTATGTCTTACATTTTAACACACGTAATTCATCAAATATATCAGATACGTCTTCCATCTCATTCATGTCCATTACACATTGCATAGACTTCCTGAACCACCTTTCAGCATCATTATAAGCATCCTGATCTAAGTATAGCTGTCCTAAACTCTCCTGTACTCTAGCTTGAATCAACTGCTCTTCTGTGGAGAGCGGATAACTCTGTAAAGATGAAAATAATGGATAATAAATTGAGTACCACATTTAATTTTACAAAATAAAAGCAATGACTTTAAAACCCTTAAATATCAATAATGAGCGATTTATAACTGGTCAACAGTTCATAACTCTGAAACATGCCACGGTATCATATTGTCTACATAAATATCAGAAAAGCGCACAATATCAACTACAGCAAATAATTTTAAGACTCCCTTACAATGAAGACTACAAATTAGACTGTATTTCATGAAATGTTTGCAATTTGTCTTCTAATTTTTCTCAATAAGTTGACAGTTTCAAATGTTATACTTAAGTCAAGATCTGTCAGGTGACAATTTAAGGTGCAAGTAATAACATCTTAATAACATGTTAAACAGCCCATACACATCTGATTTAGAGGGGAAATCCTGAACATGCACAGAACAATCTCTGCAGAGCAACATACTTTGGGAGGTGCAAATATTGGCCGTTGTATAGAAGTTGTTACTCTACAGAGGTTAAAATTATAGTAAATATCAGCTTAGGGAAATTTTGAAGATGTTGTTTTAGAGAGATTGTTGCTCTACAGAGGGCAGCTCTGAAGAGGTTGTACGATATTTACCTTAACTAGTCTTGAGTGTAATGCCAGTAAGATTTTCTCGCCAGCCTGATTGTGTCCCAGCTCCAGTAGAAATCTGGTAACATTCCATGTAAGTTTGGTGATATCTGCCGGGCTCAAGTCATACTTCATTTCCTCATTTCTCTCAACTATAAAATCAAACATTCAGTCACATTAATAACAAGAACAAATACATAGAGGATATTTGTTGATTTTGGTGTAAGATCGAATTTTATTTCACCGAGTGATCACAGAAAATCAATATTTTCACGAGTGGCGTAGTGAAATAAAATTGATCTTGCACAAAAAATCAACAAATTTTCTGTTTATTATATGCCTCAATTCCTCTTAAATATGTGCCGTAATTGGCTTAATTGGAAAAATCACGTCGAAATTAGAATGTCACGACGTGATAATTATGACGTCATGATGACGTAACGCATATTTTAAAGCCCGGCGCCGTTGACGTTACGTTTCTTTTTCTGCATGATACTGGAACCAGCTTCTAAAACAGTGAAAATAACAAAGTGGTAATTTCACTGTTATTTTCACTGTTTATTTCACTGAAAAATCTCCATAATCCATTGAAAGCAAATAATAAATAAAACATATTGTACAAAGTAATAAAATTATATAGAATGCTGCACATCTGATCTAAAGGTTGTGGGTATGAATCCTGGCTTGAGCAAGAGGTTGAACCTTGTTGGCAAGAGGTTGAACCTTGTTTCTGGCTTGAGCAAGATGTTGAACCTTGTTTCCTACTTGAGCAAGAGATTGAACCTTGTGTCCAGCTTGAGCAAGAGGTTGAACCTTGTTGGCAAGATGTTGAACCTTGTTTCCAGCTTGAGCAAGAGGTTGAACCTTGTTTCTGGCTTGAGCAAGAGGTTGAACCTTGTTTCCAGCTTGAGCAAGATGTTGAACCTTGTTTCCAGCTTGAGCAAGAGGTTGAACCTTGTTTCCGGCTTGAGCAAGAGGTTGAACCTTGTTTCCGGCTTGAGCAAGAGGTTGAACCTTGTTTCCGGCTTGAGCAAGAGATTGAACCTTGTTTCCAGCTTGAGCAAGATGTTGAACCTTGTTTCCGGCTTGAGCAAGAGGTTGAACCTTGTTTCCAGCTTGAGCAAGAGATTGAACCTTGTTTCAAGCTTGAGCAAGAGATTGAACCTTGTTTCAAGCTTGAGCAAGAGATTGAACCTTGTTTCCGGCTTGAGCAAGATGTTGAACCTTGTTTCCGGCTTGAGCAAGAGGTTGAACATTGTTTCCAGCTTGAGCAAGAGGTTGAACCTTGTTTCCAGCTTGAGCAAGAGGTTGAACCTTGTTTCCAGCTTGAGCAAGAGGTTGAACCTTGTTTCCAGCTTGAGCAAGAGGTTGAACCTTGTTTCTGGCTTGAGCAAGAGGTTGAACCTTGTTTCCAGCTTGAGCAAGAGGTTGAACCTTGTTTCCAGCTTGAGCAAGATGTTGAACCTTGTTTCCAGCTTGAGCAGGAGCTTGAACCTTGTTTCCAGCTTGAGCAAGAGGTTGAACCTTGTTTCCAGCTTGAGCAAGAGGTTGAACCTTGTTTCCAGCTTGAGCAAGAGGTTGAACCTTGTTTCCAGCTTGAGCAAGAGGTTGAACCTTGTTTCCAGCTTGAGCAAGAGGTTGAACCTTGTTTCCGACTTGAGCAAGAGGTTGAACCTTGTTTCCGACTTGAGCAAGAGGTTGAACCTTGTTTCCGACTTGAGCAAGAGGTTGAACCTTGTTTCCGACTTGAGCAAGAGGTTGAACCTTGTTTCCGACTTGAGCAAGAGGTTGAACCTTGTTTCCAGCTTGAGCAAGAGATTGAACCTTGTTTCCGACTTGAGCAAGAGGTTGAACCTTGTTTCCAGCTTGAGCAAGAGGTTGAACCTTGTTTCCGGCTTGAGCAAGAGGTTGAACCTTGTTTCCGGCTTGAGCAAGAGATTGAACCTTGTTTCCAGCTTGAGCAAGAGGTTGAACCTTGTTTCTGGCTTGAGCAAGAGATTGAACCTTGTTTCCGACTTGAGCAAGAGGTTGAACCTTGTTTCCGACTTGAGCAAGAGGTTGAAGCTTGTTTCCAGCTTGAGCAAGAGATTGAACCTTGTTTCCGACTTGAGCAAGAGGTTGAACCTTGTTTCCAGCTTGAGCAAGAGGTTGAACCTTGTTTCCGGCTTGAGCAAGAGGTTGAACCTTGTTTCCGGCTTGAGCAAGAGGTTGAACCTTGTTTCCAGCTTGAGCAAGAGATTGAACCTTGTTTCCAGCTTGAGCAAGAGGTTGAACCTTGTTTCCAGCTTGAGCAAGAGATTGAACCTTGTTTCCAGCTTGAGCAAGAGATTGAACCTTGTTTCCAGCTTGAGCAAGAGGTTGAACCTTGTTTTTCACTGTGTCTGTTTCAATGAATATATGAAGGGAGCAGTCAGCCAGACGGATAAGTATGTGTTATAATAACTTTACAATCTCAAGGCTCCATCTCTATTTTCCCATCAGACCATTTTTTCATGATATTTAAAGACTAGGTCCCACTGAGCTTTTTTTGCCTCGGCGTTGTACTCCCGATGTACATTAATGAGTTATCAGGACCTTGGGAACAGGTCCATCGTGTTCTAGGGGAAGCTTCGAGGAAGTTATGAGACAAATGTGATATAGGAAGGAATTAAGATCTGAAGATAACATCGCCAAAAAGGAATTCCTCAGTGGGACCGTGGCTTTATACAGATGTTTCAATGAGTGAACTATAAAGACAAGTTTAATTGTAATGAGAACATCAACAGAACAAAAAGAACACAATGAGTGTTGTACCATTTGTACCGTTGTTATCTTGTGTCAGATAGAAGACGGGATCTGTACCGTCTACACTACTCCTGTCGTCACGTGACATCACATCGTCCCGGGACATCACGTCACTAGCTTCCTCGATCACTGACAGTTTATGATCGGATGCTGGTGTGGTAAATATTGTAGGTACACTAGGTGAGGACGGTGTAAATAACATAATGTGCGGTACACTCTCGTCTCGACCATCTGTAGAACCAACTTCCGACATATCTGACTGTGACAGACTTTCATCCAGAGACTCAACCTATACAATAACAGTTAAAACAGTTTAATTACCATTTGATAAAGCTAACAAGCTCATAACCTGTACAGTTAAACATCTACCACTTCTTGAGACTCTTAGAAACTGGTCTTATTATTGAACTCGTCCGAATATTGACATTGAATCATGAGAAAAACAATGAAAATTATATTCTCAATTACAAGACGCTCTTTATTAAAGGTGCTGCCTCACAGATCGGGCTAAAATTTTTGTATGACGTAATTTTCCTACCTAACCAAGTATTTATGTAATAGAACGCCACTGGTGGATGCTTTATGAAAGATTTATGGCACATAAGCAATTTAAATCACTCTTGATATTCGGCACTCTGCATTTTTCTTTTTGAAAATTTCTTCCAAAATGCTTTGTGAATTATGTAATTCACACATGATCAAACTGTAACTTCAACAAACTAAAGCCGAAACATCTGTGAGGTATTCGGTGCATTTCACAATTCATTTTTAATTGAATGGAAACAAATTTCAGGCAATTTAAGTGATAGTAGTGCAAACTCTATAGGGTATTAATACCCTATAGAATTTTGGGTGTAAAAATGCTTAATTACTACAAAATGCCGATGTTTCCCAAGTTATTTTTTATGTCAATGTTGTTGTTTATGGCATATACAGGCAACTATACCAAAATAAAATGAATATTTGACAATTTAATTTTATTTTTGCAATACACCAATACGTGAGGCAGTCTCTTTAAGGTGATTTATCCGTGCGGTGTTACTATCTTTAATCTGGAATCTTCTCTAATCTGGAATCTCTCCAGTGCAGAATCCTCTATGGAGAAATCCACATTAATCAGGAATCCTTTTTAATCCAAATATTTGGACGATCCAAAGGGTGTTTGCCTTGAGGAGTGTGATTTCACTGTAAACTGCTTGATGATACGCAAACATTCTGTTTTATTTGTTTTTGTTTGTATTCAACTGAGACAGCCATAGTGCGCGACCATTTCGTATTATCCCTGCCTAATGGCCAATGACCTTCAGCTTCTAGGGATAAGGCAGACAGTTTGTGTGATACAAGGAATCTAGACGCACAGCCTTAGCTTATTCTGAAATACACTCCTTGGTTCTTTACGTATCTAGTGTATAGTGTCACAGTGATTATTTTTGTTAAAAATTGTGTACAATTGTTTCTTGTATTTCTTCATGTCAAAATCTTATAAATGATGTTTTATCATGCTTCTATCTATTTTGACAGTTTGTCCTTGGAAACTTAACTTATGTCTTAGAACTTGATTACAAGTTAGATTATAGTGGAAATCCACTGGAACATTAATTTGGAACACTAAATCAACTGTTTAACTTACTTTAAAATATTGTGTTAATTGTTATTGATTTTATATATTGATTTAAATACAAGACAGTTATTTAAAACTTGAACTGGATTTGTTTATTTTATCAACACTGTTGGACACTTTGAGTTCATTCCCCAGACAAGGTTAAACGACACATCAGCACTAGAAAAGCCTTGTCATAATAGCACAGATACACAAGAGACTACCTCTGGGTTTCCAACCAGTTCATCTCTAGTTGTTTGGGAAACACTGAAAAGCATTTCTGAAATTTCCAGTGCCCCGACTGAGATTCGGACCAGAGACTTCAGGATTGGTAGTCAAGAGCGCTAACCACTCGACCACCATTCCACCCAATACATTCTGGTAATTCTTTAGCTTTTGGTTTGCTAGCTATGAGAGTATCACAAATACATACAATTTGTACCACTAACACTAATCTAAAGGACTCAAATTGAATGACATTCTCATTGAAATTGATATATTCAGCATCAGAATATGGTAATATATTCCTGCATAAAGGTCGAGGACCAGGCTAATAATTTTGGACAATACTGACCTCCAATGGTTCAGGTTCTGGTTGAAGTACTTGTAGTTTGACCAACATCCGACTATAACAATCAACGACACTCACGCCTTCCTTCTCCAGATAATGCCAGTATAACTTGAGATCACAATGATTGGACGGATAATTACCATCTTTATCGTATAAAGTCTCAAATATCCTGTAAATCAAAACAATCTAATTTATGTAGTGTAGTTTGGATGAAAACTATACACTTACGCGTCTCTTTGAAATCATGGTAAAAATTGGACTAAAATATTGTTCACATTTTCAAGTGTGCAAGCTAATTTACAAGTTATTTATCAAGATTGAAATTCATGCATTCTTAAAGAAAATTTCAGCAATACTTAACATACAGATCTAAAGTAGATGTCATTTTAAAGATAAACAACTCAGGCATAGAATGAGGCGCATTTATAAAGTGGAATGAGATAAAGACATTTCGAATGTTTTACTCTATCAGAATAAACAAAGGGAGGTAAGCTGGAAAAGGGGAAAAGGGAAACAATCTCAAATAAGAAACAAGACTGCGTTCACTAAACGCTTATGCCCCCTGTGGAAGCCTTGTCCATCAATAAGTCTAAGTCCAAAATTAGGTCAAGGTGAAGGTCAAAATGGGGTTAGGTGGTACAGGCGTGTGGAGAGTGTTCATACACAACATCCATGCAAGTATGAAAGCTTTGTAGCAAGCCATATTAATGCTAGAAGAAACGGTCAATTTGGGTTAACCAGGATGGACGGACGAACGGACGGACGGACGGACGGACAGGTGAATCACTATATGCCTCCCCATCTATCGATAGGGGGGGCATGAAAAAAATCACAAGATGGTGACTAGATGTTCGCTAGATGTTAATTAGACGTTGGCTAGATTTGGTAACAATATCTTACTGAGGTTCCAGCAGTAACTCTTCAAGTTTCTGTAACTCTCCAGCCATCAACAGTTGCCATGGTAACTCCTCTGATCTACGCTGACTGTGATTCTGATCGTTGAAGTATTTTACTAAATATTGATGAAACTCTGTCTTCTGTTTTTTCCATTTTTTCTCAACATCAGACGTGGAAATTACCTCAGCTGTGGAAGGTTTCACCACTCCTATATAAGTTGTATCAAACACAAATATTATTTTAAATCACCAATTTTAGTTGTCATTGGATTATACATATGCTTTCATCAACATTTTTTCAGTCATTTATGATAACCAGTTAATCTAACTGGTTTTACTGTGATAAACATAGCAAATGTTATGAGAAATCATGATCTTCCCTCCTCTGTTCAACACTGCACAATCCAGAACTGGAACCAAGACCTACAGGATGACATGTGGTTGCAAGTTCCATCAAAGGATTTTGATCCCAGATACAGGGGTGTCAACAAGGCCAAATTAAAAATCAGGAAAACTGTATGCGGCTAACCATTTTTGCCAAACAATAGGCCTTCAATGACATTGTTTCCATAATTAACCCAGTTTGTACTAAAGAAATTCTTTCAGACCAGATTGAATAGACCATAACTTTGTCATTTCTTGAGATATTTTCCTCAAATAACTTTTATTTTGGGCAGAAGCCATTGCTCTTTCAGGGATGATAAATCTGGAATTCCAGATAAATCAGGAAAATTGACACCCCTGCAGATGTTGTAAAATATTTCTCAAGTATATCTCCCTTGGTATGAATAAGTAGTTTAAGGACTTGTTGTGCCAGGTTCCAGTGAGACTGGTTCGTCTCCATATATATTATTAAACTGAAATACTGCTGGTGGTAAAATAAATAAAATACTCAAACTTACTCAGCAGGACATATTCCACAATCTCCCTCATATGTTGGTGGGAAAAATTCAGAATACCACATGGACTTTGCGTAATATTACTTCCGATACATGACATAAACATCAACCAATCAAACTGTGTGACCTTGACATTCTCCTGGTATCCCATAGCAACAAGAATCTCTAAAATCTCCCTAGATGTTAGACCTGACCTCGATACAGCTAGCAGACGTAAAATGTCTGGCACCCAGCCAATAAAATCTGAAACATGAATTTTATAAAAAAAATTCTTGTATTAAGAAACCAACGCACAAACAAGAACATACAGATATACATCTTAGAAATTGTGTTAATACACAAATATCCCTAATATTCAGTGAGTGGTCCCCTAAATTAAGCAGCCACTTGTCTTAATCAATCAATTTTTCTTAACTACCAATTGGCCATTTTGCATACAGTACACCTGTTTTAACCAGCCAGCTACTTCAAATAAATACATTTAATGCGGTCCTAGACAGGTAAGACAAGTGCTGTTAACATTCATGTAAAGCTTCAAGGCCATAACTCGAAGACATCAGATAATATGTAACAAAATCAATGTTGAACAGTCTGCCATGGAAAGCCCAGTTAAGTGTTATTCAGAAATGCATTCAAGAAATGCTATCCAGAAATGCCATCCAGAAATGCCACCCAGAAATGCTATCAAGAATATTAATGCTATCCAGAAATGCTATCAAGAAAATTAATGCTATCCAGAAATGCTATCCAGGTATTGCTTACCTTTGTCTACTTTCTCCGTCTGCTCCGCTGACAAAATCTCATACGTCCAACTGTGATCATGTGACCAACGTTTGAAACAGCGTATCAGTAAGTCTCTAACAGATGTGCACATTTCTCTTATCACTTCTGTATATGTGTCTAACTCCATGTATATAGAATAAGAGCACATTTCATTACTCAAAATACTCAGAAATAATGGTCGCCCGGATAATTTTGATTCATAAATAGTCTGTAACTGACTCCGTTTTAAATGTTCAAAATGCATCAGCATATGATCCTCAATGACTTCAGCCTTGACTTTTGTTGTGTTGAGATTGGACAATAATGAGAACTGTGTATCTGGTCTCTTCATGAGACCAGCATGACTAATGTCCGAGGTGAAGGTTGTCATGACGACACGACACTGTGGAGGTAACGGCAACGGTAACCAGGAGAAGGTTTTAATCTGCAAGAAAGACAAACATGTTAACGAAATGTCGCACTGAAAGACTTGTTACAACAAGTACAGCCATCCTAAAAGCTTCAAAAATAGTTGGCAGACGTCGAAATAAAGACAAAGAATGAATCCAGTTTTACCAAACATGTCTTTTCAGATAGACAGGTTTCAGGTACGAATTGTTACACAGTGATGATTTAAACGTTTTTCAAGTTTTTAAAAGTTTTTCAAATTTTTAAAACATTCTTGGTGTTTTGTATAATATGCATAAACCTCCTTGTTGTGATACGACAGATATGTTGATACATTGATACATCATACCTTCATGATGATGTAAACCATCAGAAATGAGGTGACGAAAGTAACTCACATACTTTGTCAAAATTGTTTGAAAATCTATTTATTCATAAAATGAACTAGAATTATCACTTTTTGTGAACAGGGCCCCGTGGTAGCATATCGTAAGAGGGGGGAAGGGAGGAGTGTAGAAGTATAGTAGAGTTGCATAATTATTGGCGCTGTAAGTTTCTGTACTAAGACACAATAACCAAGTCATATCTCAAACTTTCATGTGTTGATGCCTGAAATAAAGTAATTCATTCCCTTCTAAAATTCAATAAAAGTTGTTTGACAAGCGCAGGTTTAATTTCCTACATGGAAACCATGATGAACTTTGACTTTAATAATTATCTTTGACAGACTAAAATTGCATACTGAATTCATCAAATCATAACATTGGTTTCATTGACATTGCCCTGTTCCTGATTGGCCAATATTGTTTGCAAGATGGAAATACACAAAACAGAACTACATTAATCTGTTTGTTTTGTGTGCAAGTGTTAAGGGGAATCAGACAAAAATGATTAAAGTTTTAAAGAGTTGTCGCCCTTTGCTAAAAATGTGTGTATTGTTTTTGCTCCACTTACATGTACTTATTGTAGTAGTCAATATCAGTAAGTATAGCAAGTTTCATTTGAATATCTTGAACCATTTTTGAACTTTGACCAATGTTAAAGTTTTTGAAGCTGAAAAGGGGCATAAGACAAAATTTATCAAAGTTGTTGCCAATTGCTAAATATATGCGTATTATCACTGGTAATAATTATAGCAAGTTTCATTTGAATATCTACTATGGTTGTGAAGTTACGAAGAAAAAAGATGAAAAATGAGTAAATTCGAATTTAACAAAGGGCCATAATTCTTCCAATATTGTAGCTAGAGTAATGTAACTTGCCATACAATAGTGTTTTGTTGTTGTGAGCTTATGTTTAAAATTTAAAGTTGATATCTTCAATGCTTTTTAAATTATCAAGAAAAAAAGCTGAAAAATAATAAAAATTTGAATTTTACAAAGGGCCATAACTCTTTCAATATTGTAGCGAGAGTAAAGTAACTGGCCATAAAATAGCATACTGTTGTTGTGAGCTTATGTTTGAAGTCAAAACCTATAATGGTTTTCAAATTATTAAGAAAAAACTTTAAAAATGTGGACGGACAGACGGACAGGGTGATTACTATAGGGCACGCAAAATTTTTTTTGCGGGGCCCTAATTAGTATAAATTAAATTAAGAGACAGATGCAGAAAATACAACATATTTATCTGAGACAGATGCATAAAATACAACATATGTATCTGAGACCGATGCAGAAAATACAACATATTTATCTGAGACCGATGCAGAAAATACAACATATTTATCTACCTCTTGAGGACTAAGTTCCAATGAAGCACCTAGTTCATCCACGCCATCAATGAGTAAAACACAAGGTCCCAGTGTAAGTGAAGCTTGAAAACTTCCACATAATTCCTTAAAGTTTTGTGTAGCAACCTCTCCATCACGTATATCACAATTGTCTGAAATAGACACAACATATATACAAAATTAAACACATAGTAAAAGGATACAGAGGTTACTAGAATTATCACACAGTAACGAATAATACCTCCACAATACCGCATTGTCACAAAAGTATGGCAACCATAAGAAACTACATGTGGGGACATGTCGAGTACCTTGAAGAACTTAAGATAAAATTTAGGATGAGTTATAATAAGAGTCTTGGTGAACAAATGTGCTAAGTTGTTATAATTATGGTAATACCTAGCAAGGAACAACATTATGCTTGACATGTGTACATTTACCTGTAATATTGTGATAAGGGACAATAATGGACGAGTTGGATAGTGTTCACCATCTCTATACACGTTATTGGTAGTTGTAATCAAAGTTAGGGGGCAACCAAACTAGGACCACATTTTTATGTCCATTTTCATCAGTTTGCTTATTGTTCAACCTCAACATTTAGACCTACTCAATATAAAGACTGATTTTGAAGGGTCCTAAGGGTGACCTCAATTTTGAGGTGCTACTGTATATTACCTTCACTGAGATACTCCTCCCTGAGCTCCAATATACACTTTCTCATGAAATTAGATATATCTCTGCTGGGTCCACTACAACCAACAAAATGGCCGATCACCTTGATGTCAGAATTCTCCGCAGTAAACTGTTTGACCCAGTTAGCAACCAGAGACGATTTACCCATACCACGATCAGACTTCAGTACTAGGATAGATTTATATCGTACGTTTATGTCAGACCTGAAATGAAACAGTTAAATGTGCAACATAAACAGTAATTGCTTACAGGCCTATTTATCAATTCACAAACATATTTGGAGCAGTGGACTTTTTCGTATGTATTTAGACACAAAAAACATGAAATTTTCTACACAAATTCAACTTTTAAGAACTTGGAAATTTCAATATTTTACAACAATGAATTTACTATAATATTTATAATCCTACAATAAGAGAGGCTAAAACTGTCACTCTGTCAGTCCTGATTATTGATTTGGACTGACATGAATTCTTGTATTTTCCTATTAAACAAACAGTCATATTGAGTAATTTTATAAATTTGGTCTGATAAGTTAAAATGATTTCATGAAGCCTGCTATAAACCATATGTACCGCACAAACTGAGCAGTACACTTACGTTTTACGGAATACACTCGACACGGAGTGCGGTCTGTATCTGGGAGTGATCTACTCTAAGTGACTTACGTTTTACGGAATTCACTCGACACAGAGTGGGGTCTATATCTGGGAGTGATCTACTCTAAGTGACTTACGTTTTACGGAATACACTGGACACGGAGTGCGGTCTATATCTGGGGGTGATCTCATCATCGTGTTCAAAACCTTGGTCATCTAGTACACTCATACAGAACTTTGTTAGCTCCCCTTTCATAGTACGCACATCAGTATGATTCAAGTAAATATGACGTCTGCTTTCAGCAAACACTTCGTGACACAGCCATTGTTTGTAGACTTCTGTATCTGTGAAGGAGAACATTCTTGTTTATGACATACATGACAACATCATCGCACAAACTTTATACTTGGAATCAGTCTGAAAGTCTAGCAACTTTATGTATAATATCTATAACAAACAAGACTGCGTTCAATAAACGCTTATGCCCCCTGTGGAAGCCTTGTCCATAAATAAGTCTAAGTCCAAAATTAGGTCAAGGTGAAGGTCAAAATGGGGTCAGGTGATACAGGCGTGTAGAGAGTGTTCATATACAACATCCATGCAAGTATGGAAGCTTTGTAGCAAGCCATAATGATGCTAGAAGAAACGGTCAATTTGGGTTAACCAGGACGGACGGACGAACGGACGAACGAACGGACGGACAGGTGAATCACTATATGCCTCCCGATCTATCGATACGGGGGCATAAAAAAAGGTAATATAAAGTGCAAAATTGCCATTTTGAGAAAAAAAATGTCTGAAAACTACTCTCTACTAGGGAAAGCAAGCTTTTTGTACTTCAGTTTGGTCAACATGACCTCTTCCTATTTTCATGAAAAAAGGTTCATAAGATGTGCATTCAGATGTTGATTTCAAATGTGTATGGGTCTTACAAGTAGCAAACTTACAACCTTATTCTTTTAAAGCATCGTTTCTGTCTGACACATTACACATTGTTAGTTTCTGTCTGTCAGATTTTCAGACTTAATGAATGTCTGACACTTATTTTTTAAACTTTTGGGATGATTTTTTTATTTGAAATTTTAGCATCTTTGTGGACACATGTGCATTACTAATCAAGCCCTTTATATAATGTTGCTGTAAATGTTATTGGATAGCAACATTTTTAGCGGGAAAATCTGAGACAGAATACTAACTGTTTCTAAAAAAAAAATATCTATATTGCCAGGATATTCAAAACTTATGCTAACCAAGTATACTAGGTCCATCTAGAAGTGGGGGATATATTTCATCAATAACTTCCTTCCAATCAGCCAGTACAAGCCTTCCAAGTTCTACATTTGTCTGAAAATACTTGACAGGAAGTCCTTTATTTACGATACGTTGTTTTAAGTCCCGTATATTGAGGTCAGCATATTCTGTCTCAGGCTTGTGTAGTGATATCAGTTGTTTCCTGTCAGCATCACCTACATCTATAATCATACAATAATTACTGTATAAGCAGATAGATTGGCATCTAATCATTTTCTGACTGAATAATTTTGCTACCATTAAACATGTACAAAAATGTACTGTTTTATCAAAGCACTTACGGAAAACTTAAGCTTACGTTCAAATTAAATTGCTTTATAGCTCTTTAACAACTACAAATTGTGATGAAGGGTTGTTCAATAATTAATTATTATTCAGTCGAGGAATACCAACAAACCATATTTGTCCCCCAATGTGTAGGTTTAAAGAATGATTATAAGAATTTAAATTTGAACTAAAATTTACTATTTCCGTAAGAGCTTTGATAAAACAGTACCAGTGGGCTTTACCTTAGCAGTTTTAAATGTGAGTCCTGGAATTTCCATATAATATTTTATACTTTCAAAGTGGGTTATATTTATACTTTATTGTCAACAAAAAAAAAATGATTAAATCACTACATTCAGGTCTCGTGAAAAATGTTGTCATGAATATATCAGTTTGGTGAATCGATACAAAGAGCGTTTCAATACTTTTGTCCCCAAGCATGGTGTCAGTATATGAATTTGTCAGTATATCAGGTGACATTATATTGAGACCTGACTGGACAGCATTTGGTTTCATTGTATGATAAATAAAAGATCTGTTGGGCGATCTCGTAGTTACATACTTACTTACTTATTGCCCGTTATGCCCTCTGGCATGTACGGCAACGTTAAATGCTCATTCATAAGTGGCAAGTCCAAAGCCTAAATATTGTCTCATGGATGGAAAAAACAGGTGACCTTGATTGCATGTTGCATGTATTTTACGTACCTTGTAATTTATTATCTAGATGTTCAGGCTGTCTATAGTAGAAGTGAGCATATCTGTTATCACCTAGAAAGGCTGCTTGTATAATCTCCAGTTCAGGTACGCTACAATTCTGGTGAACCTAAAAGGAATAGAGAGATCTTTAGTAAAACATGAACACCCACATCCATGGCAGAAAAATAGTCATTTATATTCAAGGTGACATTCAAACTAATAACATCAAAATAACACAGGGTCATTTAATTATCATGACAATAGTACAAACCAAAGTTCAGGGTCATTTTAAAGTTATCCATTCGAAATAATATTTTACAAACCAAATGACTTGATTGTCATGCACCAAACAATACACCCCAATTTCAGTCATCTTATGCAAAAAATCGCTGTGACCTTGACCTACAGCCCTAAAAAAATAATCATTGAATCAGGATCATCTGCAGTCCTTTCTAAGGTTTAAGGACTTTGATCATGAGACTCAAATGTTTTTAGTAATAAAACTGAGCATAGTTTGGTACAACGCCAGACGAGTTGGCAGGCAGACACTGATGCAATTATTTGTAAAGTACACCAAATTATTTGATGCTCTATTTGTAACAAATGGTACAGATAGAAGTATATCAAACTATAAATCTGTAGTGACATATCATAGTCACATCGTACTAAAGTTATCAAAACATATTATATCAAGGCCTTGTAGTAAGAATAACTTTATCTACCCTTAGATCTCATATTTAGGATATCATAACTCCCTATACCGGTAGTTAAAATGGTAAATCAATATAATATATTATACAGTTCTCAATGTCATAAGTATAGATTTTCTAGCACACAGTATGGAAATCAATATGACATTGTTGTAAATGTTTTTAAAACACCTTAAATAAGAGATGTGAGAGATTAGATCAATCACGTTAACCATGGTGCCTTGTACTACCATATCAGATGATGAGATCATTTTCATAGTAACAGTGAAGGATACTATATTCAAATTTCTGTCAGTTACTGGTCTTTCAATTAAACAGAAAGCGTTTTTTGACAAGCACCCTATAGTGCGCCCAGATAATGTGAAAGGCGGGCAAATTTGGTATATTCCACAAAGGTGGATTACGATTATGTGCACCAATTATCAGTGATGTTTTGAGTACAATACAGACCTTATCTGTTTATTTGAGTGATTTGTAAAACCAATTTTCCACAGTTGACCAAACCGATTCATGTTTGTAAATATCACATTATCCTGGGTGGACTATAGTACCGTCAATTATACTGACTTTCAACTAACATATTTTTCCAAGTGTTGTCCACACTTTTATCAACCCAAAATCATAACTAAAAATTGGATACATCCTCCACACAGCTTTTCAAATTTAAAACTCAACTACCTGATGGCCATATATATGCCCCTATTCTTTCTTCGTATTTTAAAGATTTTTTGTATCTGACTTTCTTTTAAGTTTATCTCTTCTTTTTCTTTTTACATGCGTCCAATACAAAGCTGCGTGCAATTCTTGGGGAACACGGTATTTCTAGAAACCAATGAGAAAGCATTTAAGTACCTCTTTTAGAATCCAAGAATATCCAGCACTGGCAGCAATGAGATAATTTTTGTCGAGCCAGGAAACATTCTCTGGTAGATTATGTAAACTCTCTGGAAGCTTGCCACTTTCTGGTTCCCGGTGTGGACCGTACGTCTCTCCAAGTAAACATAGAAAATATGGCGAACATTTGGTAATATAATCTAACTTCAACTTTAACAACTGTCCACTATCTGTTTGAAGACTATTTGGTGTCCAGTGAATATCTATAGGAGAAAAAGCTGTTCCACGCAATAAACACAGTTCTATAAGTTCAGGATACACTGATGATTCTAAAAATTCCCGCTCAGCATCAAGATCACTCGGTGTTGAGCAGACAAACGGACTGATAGGCTTCCTTAATGTGAACTTTTGTCTCACTCCCAAGTCAAGTTCCTCATCATCGCTATCAAAGTTTAAATGCACCATTCTCATTGGTTGATTTTTAGCACTTGGTTTCCATGGTTACTGGTAAGTTTTCTGAAATGGAAAAAAAAAACATTAACAAAAAAAGGAAGAAACTATTTATGATTGAACATTCAGTTACAGTTGCACTATAAAATTACACATGATTTAACTAGTATATGCTATAAAATTATAGATAACTCACAGTGAAAAAGTTTTAGAAAAAGACTGTACCAAAAAGATTATATTAAGACAGACAGGGAAGACAGCACTCAACTTAACCAGCCGAGCACATTAAACATTAAGCACTGAAAATACGGCATCCCGTCCTGAAAGTCTGCCGCCTCAGTCAGTCAAACTAAAACGGAACGAGAGCCTGTGCGTTTACAGGCATATGATCCACAATTGTATAAATATATATGATAGCAATCCAACATGAAATTTACAGCAGAAAATGAATGTATTTAAACTAACCACGAGCTACCGGTACATTAACAGTGACATTGAAAGAATTCGATCTGATAATAATTTAACTTAAGTTGAATGAGGTTTGAATATATGAGTGTAAATAAATCTAAGCTATATACCAAGTATCACAGTATTTACTTTCAATTAAACACGAGATTTAAATGCTTTAGGTGAAATCACGAAAGGAGAAGTTATTAGAAGGGAGAAGTAATTGGTAGATATATTTGTAATCAAAATGAGATATCAGTGTATACAAGCTACACAGAGGTTAAATTTCGGTCTTTAAACTTCAACCAATACAAAATATATTGATACATTAAAACCACATCAAACAACAAAAAGTTCAATATTCTATTCACAATATATGCAGGAAATTTCTAAATTTGTTTTTATTCAACAGTGTAAAATCATTATTATTTATGGGGATTAAATTTCAATGGATTGTGTGCATCCACTTAGAAACTTCAAAAATTAAATCCATGCATTAATACAACCCAACAGAATTACCTTTAATTATAACTCCACAGTAATTTAATACCATGACTTTTTACCAAATTGAATATCAATTAAATTATTCATAACTTTAATACCTTCTTTCAGTACATACGTGGGGTGATCAAAAAGAAATAAGACAAATGCTATAATTTGTCAAGTTTACGTGTTTTAACCATAAAACTATCATATTCTTTTAGGTGCATTTAATGCCGCAATTTGTACATTATGTAAAATATAACTTTCTACTATAAAGTAGTAATTTATAAATAGAACATTAAATTATAAGGTGTCGCGCTAATATGTCGCCGTACATCAAAACGTCGTTAGTTTTCACCATATGATAGGGAAAAACAAATGACAAATATTTGATCAAATATGGTAAATCTGTGCAATATGTAAAGAGAAATGAGCGATTTATTGGAGCAATAAGATATTCGAATAGTTAACCGTTTACGTACATGACGTCATTGACGTTAATTGTGTGAGACAAGTAGCTGTACTCAAGGTTGCAAACCGCTGATATCTCTCCAAGTAATAAATGGATATTTATGAAACTTTTCCTATTTATATCAGTATTCATTGTCACTTTACAGCATTTGTTTCATTGCTTATTGATCACCCCACATATTTATTTTTGATAACCAGTATCATAAAGGCTTGTTGCGAGTCTTGATTCACAGCTACAACCATGGGATATAATATGTAACAGGATATTGTCCCTATCCTCTACAATTGTACCACATACGGCCCCTTTCATACCGGGAAATTATGGTTAAATACACTGTCTGTACCATACGGACTGTATTTAATCTAATTCAACCCAACAAAAAAACAATGATCACTTGATATTTTTCAGAAAAATTAGGATTTGAAATGAATTAAAATGTCTTTGTACATGCATATTATGACTTGATGCAGTATATTATAGCCACATGGTGCTCCGAACATTTTGACGTTGACGACTCTGACAGTGAGCGTCAAAACTTTGGTGCGACATACTCTTTTAAATATCTCTGTTATTGTTATCAGATTATGTGTTGAAATTTCGGGAAACATTAAGTTCGTAATTTGGACTGCTCCATATTTCGCTCCATGCGTTGCCTAATAGCAAAGATAACATACCAGTATGCATAAGTGTTAACCCTGCAACATACCGTTGCTATATTCAAATTCTTAAGACGATTTTCTACATACAGAGTTTTAAGGCTGCATTGAATATTTAACTAATTTTTTTGGGGGACTGTCCTCTGAGAACGGATGACCCTCAGATAAGATAAAACAGCTATTTTTACAAGATTAACCAAATTAAACATGTTCATTGATAGCACATTTCTGCATGTTTTTTAAAAAAAAAATTGTTGTCATAATATTTGTCTAGAACAAACAAGTGTTTTCCAATTTACAAATGTAAATGCTTTTAAAATAATAACCGGTACATGAGTTTTAAATTAAGATTTTTTACATTGATTGGTCAGACGAGTACAATTTGGATGATAGAACAATTGGTTCATAGTACCTGTTGATAAGGCCAGAACAAGTAAAATCATAAATTATCATCCTGGCCTGCACCCTTATTCTCCTGCACACAACCCAAACCTTTCAACAATTGATATTTCAAACTTCTCTCTTTTATTAGATACCAATATGTAATTCAGCAAACATACATGTTATGTACAGCTTTTTTTACATAAGCAGCGGAAAGAAAATTGCCAGTAACTGGCAATTCTCTTTCCCCTGCTTATGTACTAATTTATGATAGATGCATGGTCATTTATATATGCAGCAATGCAGTTCTATAACTGTATATATACTTAACAACTTTTCTAAGTCCTCATTTCCTTAATTAGTAACTTTTTTATTATAAACAGTTACGCAAATTTATCAAGCGATGTTTGTATGCTGCAAACAAACTAATCCATGTCACAACGTATGTCACATGGTGTTGTCGTTGTTAGAGGCACGTGCGTTTTGTGTTTTTTTGCCTCCGCGCAGTTACACATCCCCGGAATTTGTTCCAAACACTTGCGAATTATGCCCAAAAACTTGCCACATATGAAAAACATTTAGAAATTAATTTATATATCACAGTTATGCGTCCGACGATTTCAGAAAAAAGATGAAGTGACGTCGGTTAACGGTGCAATGTGGCATTTTCTGTTGACAAGTCAGAATAATTACCTAAAACATCACTGTCTGATTAATTTATAACATATGCATGTCTTCGAGTGTTTAGTTAAAGGTAAGTTTATTGGTTGTCTGTCGTAAAATGCAGGTTGCCAGAGCGTTTGTCAATTTGAAGTGACGTTATGACGTTACATCGGGCTATTCCGGAGACGTGATATCACTTTGAGTTCAGACAGTAAAATTCAACGAGTCTATTCTTTGAGCAATACATTCGAGTCTCGTCTGTGACTGCTAGCAGAAAAATCAGACTACATAGTGGTCATCCAAAATAACAAAATCTGTACTTGTGACTTTTACCTTCATGAGTTGTTATGTTAAGATTATTTTCATTCAGTAACTATATATAGAAATCGACGTGTTGATGTACAATTATGCAAAACAATAACACACGCATATTATAGCCAAATTTCATTCACTCACTCAGAGTTATAAACATGGTTGACAAAGTTATCATCAAAAATATAAGTGAGGACTTAGATCAGTTGCTAAGTATATATGTATACATGAGGCTCACAGGAAAGACTGGGTTACTATAATTCTAAGCGGACTGTTGCCTTGTTAAATAAAATATTTACTATAATTATTAAACAAGATCAGAGTAAAAATATATTATGTTATTCAAAATTTAAGTTTGAAACTCCATCAAACCTATAAATATTTCAGGAGATTATCACAAGCAAATCATTCATTATGTTTTAATTGAGTACAATAACTCAGGGAGTTAGTGGAACCACATCCACTCAACAACGACAACGGATGTGTTTATCTTTTTATTATTACTGACTTTTTGGCTTAACACCAATACTAAGTCTTCTTCAGGGTAAATACATCCTAAATAATGTTTTAATGTAAACAACGTAACAGACAGTTGTTATGAACTTTTGTTTTTTTAAGTCATAGTGAGTGCCGCCATTTGGTTTCATCCCTGCCTAGTTGGCCAACGGCCTCCGGCATCAAGGAAAGAAAGTTTCTGAGATACCAGGAAGCACCTTACTAGCTCTTTCTGAGATACCAGGAAGCACCTTACTAGCTCTTTCTGAATAGGGGCACTGGTTCTTTAACATGACCTGTGTATAGCACCGATGCACACAAGACTACCTTGTGATGCATTTTGACATAAAAAGCTTTGCCTCCAACTATAATTTCTAAAAGTAACTCTGGCAAAAGGAATTTGACAAAAATTTCATACATTAAGTCGCTGAGGCTAGTAGTGCAGTACCATACATGTACAGGACTTTCATACCTTTAGTCTCAGAGGCTAGGAGTGCAGTACCATACCTGTTAGGGACTTTCATACATTTAGCCGTCAAGGCTAGGAGTGTGGTACCATACCTGTACGGACCTTTCATACATTTAGCCGTCAAGGCTAGTAGTGCGGTACCATACCTATACGGGATTTTCATACCTTTAGTCTCAGAGGCTAGGAGTACGGTACCATACCTGTATGGGACATTCATACATTTAGCCACCGAGGCTAGTAGTGCAGTACCATACCTGTAAAGGACTTTCATACATTTAGTCGCCGAGGCTAGGAGTACGGTACCATACCTGTACGGGACTTTTATACATTTAGCCGTCAAGGCTAGTAGTGTGGACCATACCTGTACGGACCTTTCATACATTTAGCCGTCAAGGCTAGTAATGCAGTACCAAACCTGTACGGGACTTTCATACATTTAGCCACCGAGGCTAGTAGTGCGGTACCATACCTGTATGGGACTTTCATATATTTCGCCTCAGAGGCTAGCAGTGCAGTACCGTACCTGTATTGGACTTTCATAAATTTAGCCACCGAGGCTGGTAGTGCAGTACCATACCTGTAGGGGACTTTCATACATTAAGCAGCCGAGGCTAGTAGTGCGGTACCACCATACCTGTACGGGACTTTCATACATTTAGCTGCCAAGGCTAGTTGTCTGGTACCATACCTGTACGGGACTTTCATACACATAGTCGCCGAGGCTCTGTAGTGCAGTACCTTACATGTACAGGACTTTCATACCTTTAGTCTTCGAGGCTAGGATTGTGGTACCATACCTGTACAGGACTTCAATATGCGTACTTTAGCCTCTGAGGCCTTGAGTGCCGTACCATACCTATACAGGATTTCAATATGTGTACTTTAGCCTCTGAGGCTACGAGTGCCATACCATACCTGAACAGGACTTCCTTACCTCTAAACCTACGAGGCTGAGCCTAGTAGTGCGGTACCATACCTACATGTACACGAATTCCATACGTCTAAGCCTGTGAGGCCCATAGTGTGGTACCAAACCTCTTGTTACTGTAATATTTTTAATGGTTTTTTTATTTTACACGATCTACATGAATACTATGATGACTTAATGATTTTCCCACAATTTCTTAAGCCACATGTGTTCTAAACTTGAAAAACAAAGATGCAATGTCTAAATATCCTTTCAAATGTTTTCTGCTTAAATTCTTGTTTAAATAATTTGTACTATTGTCAGTTATTTTATCTCTCACTAATAGATATTGCTGGCACGGTAGTCCAGTGGTTAGCGCTCTTGACTACCAATATCTGGAGATCCCTTTAGTTAGATTCTCAGAAGGCGCACTGGAAATTTCAAAAACACTTTAATGATAAACCCACTTTTCAGTCTTTACCAACTAGAGATGAAGTGGTTGGAAACTCGGAGTTAGTCTTGTAAGTCTAATGAGAAAGTGCTACAGTATATGGTAGACAGTGCTCGGCTGGTAAATTGAGTGCTGCATTCCCTGTCTGATTTTCTATTTTCTTTTTGCTGTCTCCTTGTAGCTGCATTTTAATGGTGTGATACTGTACATACAAGTCGAGTTAATTTAACTAGAGCAAGGGTAGCCCACCGGAATTCCTTGTATCACACAAGACAACTGTCCAAATGTCACTGCCACATTGGCCGATCTGGCAGGGAAAAAACCAAATGTCTATTATGATCACACACTTTAAAATTACAACTGTCTGAGGAAATCGATCATCGGCAGTAAAAAGTTAATCACAACCAAACAACTAATAGCACAGATACTTGGGGTCTGGACCACGCCCCCTCCCCCTACGCGCCTGGAAATATTTTTTTAATATTTCTTATATATCCAGACCCATTCAGTAATCACACAAACATTTGTTGGATGTATTTGATATTAATACAAAAATCTACGTAATTCCTCTACTGCTTAAATAACACATTCATGTGTTATTAAAGCTAGAGAGGCATTTACGAATATTTTTTATTTGTCCGGATACGTTTAATAATGTTTGTGTGATTAATGTATGGGTCTGGGTATACAATGTTGATGATAAAAAATATACCCAGGTGCGTAGCTGGGGGGGGCGGGGTCCAGACCCCAAGTGTCTGTGACTAATAGATGTCAGTTACATAACTCCAAGTGCGGTGCCACTTTCATATTGGTCCAAGGCAAACAGACAACCTACAAGGAATGATGACAGATAATGAGGTATACATGTATGCAGGTTCTTGAATTATGAATCCGTCTACTTTACCTCTGTCACGTGTCAGGCGCTATTTCAAGATAGTCACAGGAAGAGATTCATATGCAAGATTGATAGAAAAATAAACTGTATGAAATAATTACCCAATTCACTACTGTCTATATTGAAGAATCACGAATAAGACGTCTGCATTGAAAAGTAAACACAATTAAGAAGTGGCATCCATCTGGTCGGTGCTAAAGGACAACGGTCTCATGTAGGTCAAAGGGTTATATGAATTTTAATAAAACGTTGGGCGTGGCTAGCTGGTATGGTGGAAACGCCGGGCTCCGGGACTCCGTTACTTCTGACAATAGACATACTATTATAGAGTACATTTTTTGTATTACGATGGTATCGTACGTAGTGCAGATTTCTTCACTTTACGATCCAATTTTATAATTGAGTGCAATCATTTTTTCGATAATAGAATGCTATATGAAAAAAAATTATAGTAAACTTCAACTTCAATGTGGTTACTCGTCAAAATCCACAAGCAGACATTTACATCAAGTAATTTAATTCAAGTATTTATCAAAATTCATCAAATCGTCTACACATACTGTAATGCTTGCTATAGTCACAGTGTGCATATTTGTGGACAACTAGTTAATAACAGTCTATATATATTCTACCTAGACTAAAATGCTCATATATATTCTACCAAGACTGTAATTTGCCTTTTGTATATTGGGTATATATGTGGGCAACTAGTTCGTGTAGGTACCTACAATTGTCTATATATATTCTACTAAGACTATAATGCTCTATATATTGGGAATATATGTGGACAACTAGTTCGCGTAGGTACCTACAATAGTCTCTATATATTCTACCCAGATTGTAACGCTCTATATATTGAGTATATATGTGGACAACTAGTTCGCTAGGTACCTACAATAGTCTCTATATATTCTACCCAGATTGTAACGCTCTATATAGTGGGTATATTGGTGGACAACTAGTTCGCGTAGGTACCTACAATAGTCTATACATCGTCTAACTAGACAATAATGCTCTATGTATTGGGTATATTTGTGGACAACTAGTTCATGTAGGTACCTACAATAGTCACTATATATTCTACCCAGACTGTAATGCTCTATATATTGGGTATATTGGTGGACAACTAGTTCGCGTAGGTACCTACAATAGTCTCTCTATATTCTACCCAGATTGTAATGCTCTATATAGTGGGTATATATGTGGACAACTAGTTCGTGTAGGTACCTACAATAGTCTCTATATATTCTACCCAGATTGTAATGCTCTATATAGTGGGTATATATGTGGACAACTAGTTCGCGTAGGTACCTACAATAGTCTCTATATATTCTACCCAGATTGTAATGCTCTATATAGTGGGTATATATGTGGACAACTAGTTCGCGTAGGTACCTACAATAGTCTCTATATATTCTACCCAGATTGTAACGCTCTATATATTGAGTATATATGTGGACAACTAGTTCGCTAGGTACCTACAATAGTCTCTATATATTCTACCCAGATTGTAACGCTCTATATAGTGGGTATATTGGTGGACAACTAGTTCGCGTAGGTACCTACAATAGTCTATACATCGTCTAACTAGACAATAATGCTCTATGTATTGGGTATATTTGTGGACAACTAGTTCATGTAGGTACCTACAATAGTCACTATATATTCTACCCAGACTGTAATGCTCTATATATTGGGTATATTGGTGGACAACTAGTTCGCGTAGGTACCTACAATAGTCTCTATATATTCTACCCAGATTGTAATGCTCTATATAGTGGGTATATATGTGGACAACTAGTTCGTGTAGGTACCTACAATAGTCTCTATATATTCTACCCAGATTGTAATGCTCTATATAGTGGGTATATATGTGGACAACTAGTTCGCGTAGGTACCTACAATAGTCTCTATATATTCTACCCAGATTGTAATGCTCTATATAGTGGGTATATATGTGGACAACTAGTTCGCGTAGGTACCTACAATAGTCTCTATATATTCTACCCAGATTGTAATGCTCTATATAGTGGGTATATATGTGGACAACTAGTTCGCGTAGGTACCTACAATAGTCTCTATATATTCTACCCAGATTGTAATGCTCTATGAAGTGGGTATATATGTGGACAACTAGTTCGTGTAGGTACCTACAATAGTCTGTACATCGTCTAACTAGACAATAATGCTCTATGTATTGGGTATTTTGGTGGACAACTAGTTCGTGTAGGTACCTACAATAGTCTATACATCGTCTAACTAGACAATAATGCTCTATGTATTGGGTATATTGGTGGACAACTAGTTCGTGTAGGTACCTACAATAGTCTATACATCGTCTAACTAGACAATAATGCTCTATGTATTGGGTATATTTGTGGACAACTAGTTCATGTAGGTACCTACAATAGTCTATACATCGTCTAACTAGACAATAATGCTCTATGTATTGGGTATATTTGTGGACAACTAGTTCATGTAGGTACCTACAATAGTCTCTATATATTCTACCCAGACTGTAATGCTTGGTACAGTGCGTATATATGTGGACAACTAGTTGGTGTAGGTACCTACAATAGTCTCTATATATTCTACCGAGACTGTAAGGCTTGGTACAGTGCGTATATATGTGGACAACTAGTTCGTGTAGGTACCTACAATTGTCTATATATATTCTACTAAGACTATAATGCTCTATATATTGAGTATATATGTGGACAACTAGTTCGCGTAGGTACCTACAATAGTCTCTATATATTCTACCGAGACTGTAAGGCTTGGTATAGTGGGTATATTTGTGGACAACTAGTTCGTGTAGGTACCTACAATAGTCACTATATATTCTACCGAGACTGTAATGCTCTATATAGTGGGTATATTGGTGGACAACTAGTTCGCGTAGGTACCTACAATAGTCTCTATATATTCTACCCAGATTGTAATGCTCTATATAGTGGGTATATATGTGGACAACTAGTTCGTGTAGGTACCTATGATAGTCTTTATATATTCTACCCCGACTGTAATGCTCTATGAAGTGGGTATATATGTGGACAACTAGTTCGTGTAGGTACCTACAATAGTCTATACATCGTCTAACTAGACAATAATGCTCTATGTATTGGGTATATGTGTGGACAACTAGTTCGTGTAGGTACCTACAATAGTCTATACATCGTCTAACTAGACAATAATGCTCTATGTATTGGGTATATTTGTGGACAACTAGTTCGTGTAGGTACCTACAATTGTCTATATATATTCTACCCAGACTGTAATGCTTGGTACAGTGCGTATATGTGTGGACAACTAGTTCGCGTAGGTACCTACAATAGTCTCTATATATTCTACCCAGACTGTAATGCTTGGTACAGTGCGTATATATGTGGACAACTAGTTCGCGTAGGTACCTACAATAGTCTCTATATATTCTACCCAGATTGTAACGCTCTATATATTGAGTATATATGTGGACAACTAGTTCGCTAGGTACCTACAATAGTCTCTATATATTCTACCCAGATTGTAACGCTCTATATAGTGGGTATATTGGTTGACAACTAGTTCGCGTAGGTACCTACAATAGTCTATACATCGTCTAACTAGACAATAATGCTCTATGTATTGGGTATATTTGTGGACAACTAGTTCATGTAGGTACCTACAATAGTCACTATATATTCTACCCAGACTGTAATGCTCTATATATTGGGTATATTGGTGGACAACTAGTTCGCGTAGGTACCTACAATAGTCTCTATATATTCTACCCAGATTGTAATGCTCTATATAGTGGGTATATATGTGGACAACTAGTTCGTGTAGGTACCTACAATAGTCTCTATATAGTCTACCCAGATTGTAATGCTCTATATAGTGGGTATATATGTGGACAACTAGTTCGCGTAGGTACCTACAATAGTCTCTATATATTCTACCCAGATTGTAATGCTCTATATAGTGGGTATATATGTGGACAACTAGTTCGCGTAGGTACCTACAATAGTCTCTATATATTCTACCCAGATTGTAATGCTCTATATAGTGGGTATATATGTGGACAACTAGTTCGCGTAGGTACCTACAATAGTCTCTATATATTCTACCCAGATTGTAATGCTCTATGAAGTGGGTATATATGTGGACAACTAGTTCGTGTAGGTACCTACAATAGTCTGTACATCGTCTAACTAGACAATAATGCTCTATGTATTGGGTATATTGGTGGACAACTAGTTCGTGTAGGTACCTACAATAGTCTATACATCGTCTAACTAGACAATAATGCTCTATGTATTGGGTATATTTGTGGACAACTAGTTCATGTAGGTACCTACAATAGTCTATACATCGTCTAACTAGACAATAATGCTCTATGTATTGGGTATATTTGTGGACAACTAGTTCGTGTAGGTACCTACAATAGTCTCTATATATTCTACCCAGACTGTAATGCTTGGTACAGTGCGTATATATGTGGACAACTAGTTCGTGTAGGTACCTACAATTGTCTATATATATTCTACTAAGACTATAATGCTCTATATATTGAGTATATATGTGGACAATTAGTTCGCGTAGGTACCTACAATAGTCTCTATATATTCTACCGAGACTGTAAGGCTTGGTATAGTGGGTATATTTGTGGACAACTAGTTCGTGTAGGTACCTACAATAGTCACTATATATTCTACCGAGACTGTAATGCTCTATATAGTGGGTATATTGGTGGACAACTAGTTCGCGTAGGTACCTACAATAGTCTCTATATATTCTACCCAGATTGTAATGCTCTATATAGTGGGTATATATGTGGACAACTAGTTCGTGTAGGTACCTATGATAGTCTTTATATATTCTACCCAGACTGTAATGCTCTATGAAGTGGGTATATATGTGGACAACTAGTTCGTTTAGGTACCTACAATTGTCTATATATATTCTACCCAGACTGTAATGCTTGGTACAGTGCGTATATATGTGGACAACTAGTTCGCGTAGGTACCTACAATAGTATCTATATATTCTACCCAGACTATAACGCTCTATATATTGAGTATATATGTGGACAACTAGTTCGCGTAGGTACCTACAATAGTCTCTATATATTCTGCCGAGACTGTAAGGCTTGGTATAGTGGGTATATATGTGGACAACTAGTTCGTGTAGGTACCTACAACAGTCTCTATATATTCTACAAAGACTGTGATGCTCTATATAATGGGTATATTGGTGGACAACAAGTTCGCGTAGGTACCTATGATAGTCTATATATATTCTACCCAGACTGTAAGGCTTGGTATAGTGGGTATATATGTGGGCAACTAGTTCGTGTAGGTACCCACAATAGTCTCTATATATTCTACCCAGATTGTAATGCTCTATATAGTGGGTATATATGTGGACAACTAGTTCGTGTAGGTACCTACAATAGTCTCTATATATTCTACCCAGATTGTAATGCTCTATATAGTGGGTATATATGTGGACAACTAGTTCGCGTAGGTACCTACAATAGTCTCTATATATTCTACCCAGATTGTAATGCTCTATATAGTGGGTATATATGTGGACAACTAGTTCGTGTAGGTACCTACAATAGTCTCTATATATTCTACCCAGATTGTAATGCTCTATATAGTGGGTATATATGTGGACAACTAGTTCGCGTAGGTACCTACAATAGTCTATACATCGTCTAAACAGACTGTAATGCTCTATATATTGGGTATATATGTGGACAACTAGTTCGTGTAGGTACCTACAATAGTCTATATATTTTCTACCAAGACTGTAATGCTCTATATATTGGGTATATATGTGGACAACTAGTTCATGTAGGTACCTACAATAGTCTATATATATTCTACTCAGAGTGTAATGCTTGATATAGTGGGTATATTTGTGGGCAACTAGTTAAAGGAGATACCTATAGCAGTCTATACATATCTACGTATAATTCTCTCATTTTTACGTTCGTTCGCGGAAATTACTGACATTTTGTGAGGATCATACCAATAGATTAGACATCCTTGTATACCTTCATAGCATTATGTATTGCAGAGGGTATAAAGGAAATACTTGTTTCACAATCGACCTAAAATAAATTAGTATTAACTATTATCAATATGACGTTACTAAGGTAGATTATAAGACTTGGTACTTCTGGCTTAAAGTGTACTTGTGGTCATACTTTACTATTAACTACATATAATACAGGCAGTATACTTCTCCGTAGTCTGTATGTATTTCATTGAGTCAGTAAGAATGATTCATTGAGTCAGTGAGTGTTTCATTGAGTTGGTACATTTTTCAGTCAGGCCATATGAGTTTCAAACAGTCAGTACATATCCCAAAATGTGTTTGATGTTTTGTTACGATAGAGCATCAAGTTTCACTAAATTGCATTGATATTGTCACTGTTTGCCTCACATGTAACTGTATCATTGATAAAAATTAAAAATATATAAAATTTATATTATCTTAGATATCTAAGATAATATAAATTTTATTTAAAAAAAATTATACAGTAACCTGTGGTTTTACTTGGTGACAAAAACGACAAGAGCGATATTTGTTGCATTTCCACATACAGAAGTCACAACTTGTGCTTCACCTGGCCGTTTCTACAAGATAACGTGCGTCTTTTTACGGAACAGTCATAGTACATGTACTAGTAAAATGTCGACTAAGTGAAAGTGTGATATTGTTTTGTTGAATCACAGTCAGTATAAACATAACTTTTACTACATTCATATATTTGTGATATGCACATATATGAGCAACAGCAATTCTATTTTACATCTTTTAAATAACACACAATTGTTGTAACGGAGTACATGAACTAGAGCTTTCACTGAGTGATTAATCATGAGAAATCCGGGTAATACCTGGGTCACAAATCAGTTGTGGGGAGTTGTAACAATATTTGGCTGTTTTAAAGCAACATTGTTGCAACTACATCGAGCTCCAGATTCTCATTTCGTCGAAGGACATGTTATCATTTTCATACGCCATTAATTTGGTCCGACAAACTTTGAGTATTATATATCAATTCCCGTTAATTGAAATTATAAGTTTGTTAATATTGCATGCATATAAGTATATACAATGTACGAGAAACTGCGAACATGTTGTATTGTTTATGCTTATGTGTTCATGGTTTGAACGAACCGAGATGAATTTATTAAACTTTGTTTTCGCCTGGTACTAATATGTAACTCGGGAATGGCAATCTTTCCATGCGACAGAAGCGCAATACATGTATTTGCTCTAGACGCTTAGTGTGCTATAGTTCTGCATGTATTTAATTGACGAGAGGCCCAAACTCAATGGAAACTGTATTTATACACATATCGCCGTCAGTCGCCATCACTCGTCCGTTTCTCGTCATAGACTCATTTATCAAAGATATGTCTTCGATTGTCGAAAAGATATCGTACTCATATCGTATATATACATGTATCGACTAAAATCTTGGCAAATAAATGAATAAGCAATTATCGTAATTGTGTAGTGTCAATGTCGAAGAAAGGTCAAATAAATGTCGTCATGAAAAATACCCTGTCAAGACGTGCACCTTTCGGCCAGCCATCTGCTTGTGTGAAAAAAAACAATGGAAATTGCCTTCTAACGCGCTCAAGAGATCTCCATGCAAATTTCCATCGAGTACATCTCTAAAACTTGTCGGAGCTTCATGTTGTGTAAAACTGGCAGCGGTGATACCACGGGTTTGCTGCAATTTTGAGTGACTTATTTATATGAATTATGCATTCCGATGATATCGGTATATAGAAACTGGAGGAAGAAACATATTCGATCGAGTGTGGCTATCACAGCAAGTAGATAAACAGAGCCCTCAGCCAAGTCAACATATCGTCTGACCACAGATGGGAATGACACAGGGTTCTAATAGAAGCCGGCAAGTTACATTCAGTGATATACAGTGAGTTTTTCGTCTGCGCTATGTGAGTAATAATGCGACGTAGGTAGACGTTGGTCAATTGTAATGTTGGTTTCTTAAAGCAGAAATCACACTACAGCCAAAGATTGATATAATGCATGAAATCAATGTTCCTATGATAGCACAGGGCCGACAAGCCAAACGTTGTGGTTTGAAGAAATGCAAAGTTTATCTTACGTCAACTACAGTAAATCAGTTAAAGTAACAATCCGTATTTTAATATTTCAATAATTACATGTATATACATGTCGGCGTTTCAAGTACTTGGAATTGAAAGTGTCATTGTTGAAAATGGATAACACTTATTTCCAGGTTTGAACTATTTTAAGTTTCAATGCTAGCTGTCGTCACTTAACTAACAAGCATCACATTAAAACAGAATATTCCAGAAAATGTATTTACTAGAATATTTTATAAGCATGTACGTAGAATACATAATAATTTCCGCGTATTCTGTTAACTGTTGTCATTATTACAACACAATATAGAACTGAATATAATCTCTTTTTGCATAGGTAGTCATTACCATTTATCTTTGTGTTTCAATTTTGACCATCACACGAACGCATACATTGTCAACTTTTGTCCCCAAAAGAATTATATATGTCCAAATAGGTTTGAAAAATGGCCAGTCAATTTGGTGAAGATAAAAATCAGTTTTACATACAGGTGCGGGTGTAGATGAACTTGTACATGTATTACAAAAATGTTTGCCTCGGGTGTCGGCTTGCGGGACTCGACTCGCTCCGTGACGTAGTCAGCATACCAAAGACGAAACTAAAGTGGTACCTGTGTTCCGATTCCTTGTTGATTCGTAGTATAAATAGGAAAACTGGATTCTATTCTCTCATTCCTTCATGCCAATGGTGTGCAACATGAATTGCATGTCCAGAATGATTAATGTACAATATGAGTACTTCACAGTCGTGTACTATGATATTGATAGGCTTGTACATTTTGTGTTAATGCACATTTAACCTGCATTATGATATTATTGAGTACGAGTAAATACCTATTTGTAGGTTTATGAAGTAAAATGACGGAATGCTATGTTACATTCATCGAAGACAGCTGATATGCTATAGTCATCGATAAACACTTCCGAAAATATAGAAATTAGTCCCGGCTTGAACAAATCTTGTCTATTGCGTAACCCTAATACACAACGTAAGTCTGACACTTTCACATTTGTGAAGTACTAGTAGTAGGTACAAGCACCTGGTTGTATCAGAATGTACTCGTATTGGTACCAAGTTGAGTAGTACTTGACAACTACTGGAACACAACTACTTGGTACAGTAAGATACAGGAAGTTTGAAGTCCAGAAGGAATACTCAAGTACTGGTACTAACTATAGGTCGTTTGTGGTACTGGTAGGACAAATTGTATACTACTCAAACTTTGATAAGGGTCAAGAAATCAAAAAGCACGACGTGTTACGTTAACCAAACAAAACTGATTCAGAAACCGTTGTGCAGATATTAAAATATCATCTAATCTGCTGCTTAACTTTGAAAAATTCATGTGTTGCATTTGGTATGCATTGACTAATGTCATCTGTTTCCAGGTAACTGATAAGCCCTATTGGCATGGACCAAACTGGCAAGAATAAATTGGAATTTTTTGTCCCCTTTCTATTCTCATATTGGGCAAGACCCAAAAACGGATCACATTTTGTTATCACAGCATACACATTTTAATGAGGCTGAGCTTATCAGCACTTAGACATCACAATTTGAAGAAATCTTTATTCCATTACAATATCGCAGATCTATGTAACATTGTTTCTGAAAACTCTGTCAGTCCAACTTATTCAATAAGCAAAATATTTGCAAGGATAATTTGTTGACCCTTATCAAACTGAGTAGTATATAAAATGAAGATTTCAGTAAAGTTGGGCCCCAGAAAATGAAATGCATGTACCAACTATATGAATGGGAGTTTGCATGATATAATCAAGGTAGTATGTCAATTTTGACAGACATCTGATGATTAGATGGCAAGGTATTTAAAATGTATACGATTTGTTGTTACCCAAACAACCTATACAAATTCCTTCAGTACATGTACTACTTTAATTGTGTTGAAGTGACAGACTGAATACAAACCAGCTTAAATCAAGCATAAGCTAATGGCATCTTTGATATCCAGCAAACAATAAACTAGGCTTTAAACCTTGGTCTAAATTTCTAGTGAAGTTTAATGTGCTGCTCAGGTTTAGCCAAAATCTGGCTTTGCAACCCCAGAAGACTGAGTATGCAGATATAGAATATGCTTATACCAGCATGCATAATAAGCCCATTCTAAAAGCCCTATCTTTGGACTGTTGAGAGGGCTACAGTAGTACTTTATGACAGTCATGTTTTAATAGGTTCTAGTCTGCATAGTCATGCTTTGTCACCCCATAAAATAGAAAAACAAATATTTTAACCAATACATTTATTTGGTATCTGCCAATATGAGTAAAAATCAATGATTTAAAATAAATGCAAATTATCATGAATCATTGAAAATTTTCACCAAAACTACAACACAACATAGATGACAAAACTTATACGAAAATAATTAATCCATATGATCTATTGATTTAATCAAGGGTTGATAATAATAAAAATCAATAGTGCATGTACATTTCCTACACTGTGGCAATATCAAACATTGTAACATAAACTCGGTAATTATCAACAACTTTCCACGAATTGCATAGTTCACACTTTTAATTCAACATTAAAGTATAAAGAGGAATCCATGGCATACAAATGTCATTCAACAATTGTCTTATTTGAATTTTGCATGACACGCAAACTGGTCCATACTTGGCCATTCTCTATCTTCTTCTAGCAGTAACAGGAATGTTTAAATATTCTGAGTTGTAGGTAGGTTTTTAGGTAGACCAGGTCTTCCATACTTCTTGGTATTTTGACATCATGTCTCTGGATTTTGTCTGAATACGAGAAAAATAAGAAGTTAAAATGACAACATCAAACTTGAGTTCATTTGAACAGTAGATTTTATTTGAGTCAGATGACAATTCACAATCAGTTCTCAGCAATTACTGTGTACCAGTGAGTTTTATGTATAGTAATAATTAAGGTCCATTATGGAACAAGAAGTTTTTACAACTTTACATGAGGGTAGGAGAGAAGAGAAGCCACATTTTCCTTTTTATGCTGAGAGCCTAGCAAGGGTATTACTGGTACCATTTTTATTTGGTCTTTAGTATGGCATGGCCTGTGAGAAAAACCAGAACCTTCAGCACTAGAAGCAGAAGCTCAACAAATATGCAAGAAGTGCATACTGCACATCAAGGAAAATAATAGAGGAAACGTCTTAAGGAACCATTCACACATTCTGAAATGTGCATGTAAGTCATTCAGATAGTTTTTAATTTAGTCATTAAGTGTTTCATTCAGTCTGTGCATGTTTCATTCATTCAGTAATTAAGTATTTCATTCAGTCAGTGAGCGTTTCGTTCAGTAAGTGTTTCAATCAGTCAGTACATGTTTCATTCAGTAATTAAGTGTTTCATTCAGTCAGTAAGAATGTTTCATTTAGTCAATGAGTGTTTCATTCAGTCAGAACATGTTTCATTGACTCAGTGCATATTCCATCCAGTCAGAAAGCTTTCAATCAGTCAGTAAGTTTTTAATCAGTAAGTGAGAGTTTCATTGAGTCAGTAAGAAATGTTTCATTGAGTCAGTATGTGTTTCTTCAGTAAGTTCATGTTTCATGCAGTCAGTATGGATTTCAGACAATCTGTATGTGTTACAGACAGTAAATATATGTGTGAGAGACAGTCAGTAGTGTTATAGACAATAATAAGTATTGTTTTTCAGAGACTATGTGTTACAGACAATAAGTATGTGTTTCAAACAACCAGTATGTGTTACAGACAGTAAGTGTTTCAGTTAACGTGTCCAGTCGGTCAGTATGTGTGTTCAGACAGAAGTATGTGCGTTCAGAGTCAGCATGTGTTTCAGACAGCCAGTCTGTGATTCATACTTTCAGAAAGACTGTCAGCAAATGTTTCAATGTGTGTTTCAGACTGCCAGTGTGTGATTAAGACTTTCAGTGTGTGTTTCAGACTGTCGGAGTGTGTTTCAGACTGTCAGTATGTGTTTCAGACTGTCAGTGTTTTGGACTGGTAGAAAGACTGTTAGCAAGTGAATAAGACTTTCAGTGTGTGTTAAAGTCTTTCATTGTGAGTTTCAGACAGCCAGTATGTGTCTCAGACAATAGGTGTGTGTTTCAGACGGGTAGAAAGTGTGTGTTTTAGACTGCCAATGAGTGTTTCAGACAGCAAGTAAGTGTTTCAGACCATCAGTAATTGTTTCAGACTGTCAATGAGTGTTTCAGACAGCAAGTAAGTGTTTCAGACCATCAGTAATTGTTTTAGACTGCCAGTGAGTATTTCAGACTGCAAGTGAGTGTTTCAGACTAGAAAAAGGACTTCAGAAAAAGTTTCAGACTGCCAGTGTGTGATTAAGACTTTCAGTGTGTGTTTCAGACTGCCAGTAAGGGTTTCACACAAGAAGCAAGACTGCCAGTGAGTGTTCAAGACTTTCAATTGGTGTTTCAGACTTTCAGTGTGTGTTTCAGACCGTCAGTGATTGTTTCAGACAGTCAGCAAGGGTTTCAGACTTTCAGTGTGTGATTCAGACTGGTAGAAAGACTGTCAGCATGTGTTTCAGACTTTCCATGAGTGTTTCAGACTGCCAGTGTGTGTTTCAGACAGGTAAGAAGACTGTCAGCAAGTGTTTTAAACCTTCAGAGTGTTTCAGACTGCCAGTAAGTGTTTCAGACAGCAAAGTAAGTGTCTCACACTGCCAGTAAGTGTTTCAGACTGGTAGAAAGACTGTCAGCCAGTGTTTCAACTTTCAGTGTGTGTTTCAGACTTTCAGTGAGTGTTTCAGACTGGAAGAAAGACTGTCAACAAATGTTTCAGACTGCCTGTGTGTCATTAAGACTTTCAGTGTGTATTTCAGACTTTCAGTGTGTGTTTCAGACTGCCATTGTGTGTTTCAGACTGGAAGAAAGATTGTCAGTTAGGGTTTCACAATAGAAGACTGTGTGTGTTTCAGATTTTCAGTGAGTATTTCAGACTTTCAGTGTGTGTTTCAGACTGGAAGAAAGATTGTCAGCAAATGTTTCAGACTGCAAGTTTGTGTTTCAGACTTTCAATGTGTGTTTCAGACTTTCAGTGTGTGTTTCAGACCATCAGTAAGTGTTTCAGACTTTCAGTGTGTGTTTCAGAATGTCAGTGAGTGTTTCAGACTTTCAGTGTATGTTTCAGACTGTCAGTGAGTGTTCCAGACTTTCAGTGTGTGTTTCAGAATGTCAGTAAGGGTTTCAGACTTTCAGTGTGTGTTTCAGACTGTTGGTGAGTGCTTCAGACTGGTAGAAAGACAGTCAGCAAGTGTTTTAAACTTTTAGAGAGTGTTTCAGACTGCCAGTAAGTGTTTCAGACAGCAAAGTAAGTGTCTCACACTGCCAGTAAGTGTTTCAGACTGGTAGAAAGACTGTCAGCAAGTGTTTCAACTTCAGTGTGTGTTTCAGACTGCCAGTGTGTGATTAAGACTGTTAGTGTGTGTTTCAGACTGTCAATGAGTGTTTCAGACTGTCAATGAGTGTTTCAGACTGGAAGAAAGACTGTCAGCAAATGTTTCAGACAGCAAGTGTGTGTTTCAGACTTTCAATGTGTGTTTCGGACTTTCAGAGTGTGTTTCAGACCTTCAGAAAATGTTTCAAACAGTCAGTAAGTGTTTCAGACTTTCAGTGTATGTTTCAGAGTGTCTCAGACAGCCAGTATGTGTTTCAGACTTTCAGTGTGGGTTTCAGACTGCCAATGAGTGTTTCAGACTGCAAGTGAGTGTTTCAGACTGGAGGAAAGACTCTCAGCAAATGTTGTAGACCGCTAGTGTGTGATTTAGACTTTCAATGTGTGTTTCAGACTGCCAGTGTGTGATTAAGACTTTCAGTGTGTGTTTCAGACTGTCGGAGTGTGTTTCAGACTGTCAGTATGTGTTTCAGACTGTCAGTGTTTTGGACTGGTAGAAAGACTGTTAGCAAGTGAATAAGACTTTCAGTGTGTGTTAAAGTCTTTCATTGTGAGTTTCAGACGGCCAGTATGTGTCTCAGACAATAGGTGTGTGTTTCAGACGGGTAGAAAGTGTGTGTTTTAGACTGCCAATGAGTGTTTCAGACAGCAAGTAAGTGTTTCAGACCATCAGTAATTGTTTCAGACTGTCAATGAGTGTTTCAGACAGCAAGTAAGTGTTTCAGACCATCAGTAATTGTTTTAGACTGCCAGTGAGTATTTCAGACTGCAAGTGAGTGTTTCAGACTAGAAAAAGGACTTCAGAAAAAGTTTCAGACTGCCAGTGTGTGATTAAGACTTTCAGTGTGTGTTTCAGACTGCCAGTAAGGGTTTCACACAAGAAGCAAGACTGCCAGTGAGTGTTCAAGACTTTCAATTGGTGTTTCAGACTTTCAGTGTGTGTTTCAGACCGTCAGTGATTGTTTCAGACAGTCAGCAAGGGTTTCAGACTTTCAGTGTGTGATTCAGACTGGTAGAAAGACTGTCAGCATGTGTTTCAGACTTTCCATGAGTGTTTCAGACTGCCAGTGTGTGTTTCAGACAGGTAAGAAGACTGTCAGCAAGTGTTTTAAACCTTCAGAGTGTTTCAGACTGCCAGTAAGTGTTTCAGACAGCAAAGTAAGTGTCTCACACTGCCAGTAAGTGTTTCAGACTGGTAGAAAGACTGTCAGCCAGTGTTTCAACTTTCAGTGTGTGTTTCAGACTTTCAGTGAGTGTTTCAGACTGGAAGAAAGACTGTCAACAAATGTTTCAGACTGCCTGTGTGTCATTAAGACTTTCAGTGTGTATTTCAGACTTTCGGTGTGTGGTTCAGACTGCCATTGTGTGTTTCAGACTGGAAGAAAGATTGTCAGTTAGGGTTTCACAATAGAAGACTGTGTGTGTTTCAGATTTTCAGTGAGTATTTCAGACTTTCAGTGTGTGTTTCAGACTGGAAGAAAGATTGTCAGCAAATGTTTCAGACTGCAAGTTTGTGTTTCAGACTTTCAATGTGTGTTTCAGACTTTCAGTGTGTGTTTCAGACCATCAGTAATTGTTTCAGACAGCCAGTGAGTGTTTCAGACTGCCATTGAGTGTTTCAGACTGGAAGAAAGACTGTCAGCTAATGTTTCAGACTGCAAGTGTGTGTTTCAGACTTTCAATGTGTGTTTCAGACAGTCAGTAATTGTTTCAGACAGCAAGTAAGTGGTTCAGACCATCAGTAATTGTTTCAGACTGCAAGTGTGTGTTTCAGACTGCCAGTGTGTGATTCAGACTGGTAGAAAGACTGTCAGCAAGTGTTTTAAACTTTCAGAGAGTGTTTCAGACTGCCAGTGAGTGTTTCAGACGGGAAGAAAGACTGTCAGCTAATGTTTCAGACTGCAAGTGTGTGTTTCAGACTTTCAATGTGTGTTTTAGACAGTCAGTAATTGATTCAGACTGCCAGTGAGTCTTTCAGACTGACAGTCAGTAATTGTTTCAGACAGCAAGTAAGTGGTTCAGACCATCAGTAATTGTTTCAGACTGCAAGTTTGTATTTCAGACTTTCAATGTGTGTTTCTGACTTTCAGTGTGTTTCAGACTGCCTGTGTGTGATTCAGACTGGTAGAAAGACTGTCAGTATGTGTTTCAGACTTTCCATGAGTGTTACAGACTGCCAGTGTGTGTTTCAGACGGGTAGGAAGACTGTCAGCAAGTGTTTCAGACTGCCAGTAAGTGTTTCAGACAGCAAAGTAAGTGTCTCACACTGCCAGTAAGTGTTTCAGACTGGAAGAAAGACTGTCAGCAAATGTTTCAGACTGCCTGTGTGTGATTAAGACTTTCAGTGTGTATTTCAGACTTTCAGTGTGTGTTACAGACTGCAAGTAAGGGTTTCACAATAGAAGAAAGACTGTGAGTGTGTGTTTCAGATTTTCAGTGAGTATTTCAGACTTCCAGTGTGTGTTTCAGACTGCCATTGAGTGTTTCAGACTGGGAAAAAGATTGTCAGCGAATGTTTCAGACTGCAAGTTTGTGTTTCAGACGTTCAATGTGTGTTTCAGACAATCAGTAATTGTTTCAAACTGCCAGTGAGTGTTTCAGACTGGAAGACAGACTGTCAGCTGATGTTTCAGACTGCAAGTGTGTGTTTCAGACTTTCAATGTGTTTCAGACCGTCAGTAATTGTTTCAGACAGCAAGTAAGTGGTTCAGATCATCAGTAATTGTTTCAGACTGCCAGTGAGTGTTTCAGACAGCAAGTAAGTGTTTCAGACCATCAGTAATTGTTTCAGACTGCCAGTGAGTATTTCAGACTGCAAGTGAGTGTTTCAGACTGGAAAAAGGACTTCAGCATATGTTTCAGACTGCCATTGTGTGATTTAGACTTTCAGTGTGTGTTTCAGACTGCCAGTAAGGGTTTCACACAAGAAGAAAGACTGCCAGTGTGTGTTTCAGACTTTCAATGGGTATTTCAGACTTTCAGTGTGTGTTTCAGACCGTCAGTGATTGTTTAAAACAGTCAGCAAGGGTTTCAGACTTTCAGTGTGTGATTCAGACTAGTAGAAAGACTGTCAGCATGTGTTTCAGACTTTCACTGAGTGTTTCAGACTGGAAGAAAGACTGTCAACAAATGTTTCAGACTGCCTGTGTGTGATTAAGACTTTCAGTGTGTATTTCAGACTTTCAATGTGTGTTTCAGATTTTCAGTGAGTATTTCAGACTTCCAGTGTGTGTTTCAGACTGCCATTGAGTGTTTCAGACTGGGAAAAAGATTGTCAGCGAATGTTTCAGACTGCAAGTTTGTGTTTCAGACGTTCAATGTGTGTTTCAGACAATCAGTAATTGTTTCAAACTGCCAGTGAGTGTTTCAGACTGGAAGACAGACTGTCAGCTGATGTTTCAGACTGCAAGTGTGTGTTTCAGACTTTCAATGTGTTTCAGACCGTCAGTAATTGTTTCAGACAGCAAGTAAGTGGTTCAGATCATCAGTAATTGTTTCAGACTGCCAGTGAGTGTTTCAGACAGCAAGTAAGTGTTTCAGACCATCAGTAATTGTTTCAGACTGCCAGTGAGTATTTCAGACTGCAAGTGAGTGTTTCAGACTGGAAAAAGGACTTCAGCATATGATTCAGACTGCCATTGTGTGATTTAGACTTTCAGTGTGTGTTTCAGACTGCCAGTAAGGGTTTCACACAAGAAGAAAGACTGCCAGTGTGTGTTTCAGACTTTCAATGGGTATTTCAGACTTTCAGTGTGTGTTTCAGACCGTCAGTGATTGTTTAAAACAGTCAGCAAGGGTTTCAGACTTTCAGTGTGTGATTCAGACTAGTAGAAAGACTGTCAGCATGTGTTTCAGACTTTCACTGAGTGTTTCAGACTGGAAGAAAGACTGTCAACAAATGTTTCAGACTGCCTGTGTGTGATTAAGACTTTCAGTGTGTATTTCAGACTTTCAATGTGTGTTTCAGATTTTCAGTGAGTATTTCAGACTTCCAGTGTGTGTTTCAGACTGCCATTGAGTGTTTCAGACTGGGAAAAAGATTGTCAGCGAATGTTTCAGACTGCAAGTTTGTGTTTCAGACGTTCAATGTGTGTTTCAGACAATCAGTAATTGTTTCAAACTGCCAGTGAGTGTTTCAGACTGGAAGACAGACTGTCAGCTGATGTTTCAGACTGCAAGTGTGTGTTTCAGACTTTCAATGTGTTTCAGACCGTCAGTAATTGTTTCAGACAGCAAGTAAGTGGTTCAGATCATCAGTAATTGTTTCAGACTGCCAGTGAGTGTTTCAGACAGCAAGTAAGTGTTTCAGACCATCAGTAATTGTTTCAGACTGCCAGTGAGTATTTCAGACTGCAAGTGAGTGTTTCAGACTGGAAAAAGGACTTCAGCATATGTTTCAGACTGCCATTGTGTGATTTAGACTTTCAGTGTGTGTTTCAGACTGCCAGTAAGGGTTTCACACAAGAAGAAAGACTGCCAGTGTGTGTTTCAGACTTTCAATGGGTATTTCAGACTTTCAGTGTGTGTTTCAGACCGTCAGTGATTGTTTAAAACAGTCAGCAAGGGTTTCAGACTTTCAGTGTGTGATTCAGACTAGTAGAAAGACTGTCAGCATGTGTTTCAGACTTTCACTGAGTGTTTCAGACTGGAAGAAAGACTGTCAACAAATGTTTCAGACTGCCTGTGTGTGATTAAGACTTTCAGTGTGTATTTCAGACTTTCAGTGTGGGTTTCAGACTGACATTGACTGTTTCAGACTGGAAGAAAGATTGTCAGCAAATGTTTCAGACTGCAAGTGTGTGTTTCAGACTTTCAATGTGTTTCAGACCGTCAGTAATTGTTTCAGACAGCAAGTAAGTGGTTCAGATCATCAGTAATTGTTTCAGACTGCCAGTGAGTGTTTCAGACAGCAAGTAAGTGTTTCAGACCATCAGTAATTGTTTTAGACTGCCAGTGAGTATTTCAGACTGCAAGTGAGTGTTTCAGACTGGAAAAAGGACTTCAGCATATGTTTCAGACTGCCATTGTGTTATTTAGACTTTCAGTGTGTGTTTCAGACTGCCATTAAGGGTTTCACACAAGAAGAAAGACTGCCAGTGTGTGTTTCAGACTTTCAATGGGTATTTCAGACTTTCAGTGTGTATTTCAGACCGTCAGTGATTGTTTAAAACAGTCAGCAAGGGTTTCAGACTTTCAGTGTGTGATTCAGACTAGTAGAAAGACTGTCAGCATGTGTTTCAGACTTTCACTGAGTGTTTCAGACTGGAAGAAAGACTGTCAACAAATGTTTCAGACTGCCTGTGTGTGATTAAGACTTTCAGTGTGTATTTCAGACTTTCAGTGTGGGTTTCAGACTGACATTGACTGTTTCAGACTGGAAGAAAGATTGTCAGCAAATGTTTCAGACTGCAAGTGTGTGTTTCAGACTTTCAATGTGTTTCAGACCGTCAGTAATTGTTTCAGACAGCAAGTAAGTGGTTCAGATCATCAGTAATTGTTTCAGACTGCCAGTGAGTGTTTCAGACAGCAAGTAAGTGTTTCAGACCATCAGTAATTGTTTTAGACTGCCAGTGAGTATTTCAGACTGCAAGTGAGTGTTTCAGACTGGAAAAAGGACTTCAGCATATGTTTCAGACTGCCATTGTGTGATTTAGACTTTCAGTGTGTGTTTCAGACTGCCAGTAAGGGTTTCACACAAGAAGAAAGACTGCCAGTGTGTGTTTCAGACTTTCAATGGGTATTTCAGACTTTCAGTGTGTATTTCAGACCGTCAGTGATTGTTTAAAACAGTCAGCAAGGGTTTCAGACTTTCAGTGTGTGATTCAGACTAGTAGAAAGACTGTCAGCATGTGTTTCAGACTTTCACTGTGTTTCTGACTTTCACCGAGTGTTTCAGACTGGAAGAAAGACTGTCAACAAATGTTTCAGACTGCCTGTGTGTCATTAAGACTTTCAGTGTGTATTTCAGACTTTCAGTGTGGGTTTCAGACTGCCATTGACTGTTTCAGACTGGAAGAAAGATTGTCAGCAAATGTTTCAGACTGCAAGCTTGTGTTTCAGACTTTCAATGTGTGTTTCAGACTTTCAGTGTGTGTTTCAGACCATCAGTAATTGTTTCAGACTGCCAGTGAGTGTTTCAGACTGGAAGACAGACTGGCAGCTGATGTTTTAGACTGCAAGTGTGTGTTTCAGACTTTCAATGTGTGTTTCAGACCGTCAGTAATTGTTTCAGACAACAAGTAATTGGTTCAGACCATCAGTAATTGTTTCAGACTGCAAGTGAGTATTTCAGACTGCAAGTGAGTGTTTCAGACTGGAAAAAGGACTTCAGCATATGTTTCAGACTGCCAGTGTGTGAATAAGACTTTCAGTGTGTGTTTCAGACTGCCAGTAAGGGTTTCACACAAGAAGAAAGACTGCCAGTGTGTGTTTCAGACTTTCAATGGGTATTTCAGACTTTCAGTGTGTGTTTCAGACCGTCAGTGATTGTTTCATACAGTCAGCAAGGGTTTCGGACTTTCAGTGTGTCTTTCAGACTTTCACTGAGTGTTTCAGACTGCAAGTCAGTGTTTCAGACTGGAAGAAAGACTGTCAACAAATGTTTCAGACTGCCTGTGTGTGATTAAGACTTTCAGTGTGTATTTCAGACTTTCGGTGTGTGGTTCAGACTGCCAGTAAGGGTTTCACAATAGAAGACTTCCAGTGTGTGTTTCAGATTTTCAGTGAGTATTTCAGACTTCCAGTGTGTGTCTCAGACTGCCATTGAGTGTTTCAGACTGGAAGAAAGATTGTCAGCAAATGTTTCAGACTGCAAGTTTGTGTTTCGGACTTTCAATGTGTGTTTCAGACTTTCAGTGTGTGTTTCAGACCATCAGTAATTGTTTCAGACAGCCAGTGAGTGTTTCAGACTGCCAGTGAGTGTTTCAGAATGGAAGAAAGACTGTCAGCTAATGTTTCAGACTGCAAGTGTGTGTTTCAGACTTTCAATGTGTGTTTCAGACCGTCAGTAATTGTTTCAGACAGCAAGTAAGTGGTTCAGACCATCAGTCATTGTTTCAGACTGCCAGTGGGTATTTCAGACTGCCAGTAAGTGTTTCAGACGGGAAAAGGGACTTTAGCAAATGTTTCAGACTGCCAGTGTGTGATTAAGACTTTCAGTGTGTGTTTCAGACTTTCAGTGTGTGTTTCAGACTGCCAGTAAGGGTTTCACAATAGAAGAAAGATTGCGAGTGTGTTTCAGATTTTCAGTGAGTATTTCAGACTTCCAGTGTGTGTTTCAGACTGGTAGAAAGACAGTCAGCAGGTGTTTTAAACTTTCAGTGAGTTTTTCAGACTGCCAGTAAGTGTTTCAGACAGCAAGTAAGTGGCTCAGACTGCCACTAAGTTTTTCAGACTGGTAGAAAGACGTTTCAGACGTTCAATGTGTGTTTCAGACAATCAGTAATTGTTTCAAACTGCCAGTGAGTGTTTCAGACTGGAAGACAGACTGTCAGCTGATGTTTCAGACTGCAAGTGTGTGTTTCAGACTTTCAATGTGTTTCAGACCGTCAGTAATTGTTTCAGACAGCAAGTAAGTGGTTCAGATCATCAGTAATTGTTTCAGACTGCCAGTGAGTGTTTCAGACAGCAAGTAAGTGTTTCAGACCATCAGTAATTGTTTCAGACTGTCAGTGAGTATTTCAGACTGCAAGTGAGTGTTTCAGACTGGAAAAAGGACTTCAGCATATGTTTCAGACTGCCATTGTGTGATTTAGACTTTCAGTGTGTGTTTCAGACTGCCAGTAAGGGTTTCACACAAGAAGAAAGACTGCCAGTGTGTGTTTCAGACTTTCAATGGGTATTTCAGACTTTCAGTGTGTGTTTCAGACCGTCAGTGATTGTTTAAAACAGTCAGCAAGTGTTTCAACTTTCAATGTGTGTTTCAGACAATCAGTAATTGTTTCAAACTGCCAGTGAGTGTTTCAGACTGGAAGACAGACTGTCAGCTGATGTTTCAGACTGCAAGTGTGTGTTTCAGACTTTCAATGTGTTTCAGACCGTCAGTAATTGTTTCAGACAGCAAGTAAGTGGTTCAGATCATCAGTAATTGTTTCAGACTGCCAGTGAGTGTTTCAGACAGCAAGTAAGTGTTTCAGACCATCAGTAATTGTTTCAGACTGTCAGTGAGTATTTCAGACTGCAAGTGAGTGTTTCAGACTGAAAAAAGGACTTCAGCATATGTTTCAGACTGCCATTGTGTGATTTAGACTTTCAGTGTGTGTTTCAGACTGCCAGTAAGGGTTTCACACAAGAAGAAAGACTGCCAGTGTGTGTTTCAGACTTTCAATGGGTATTTCAGACTTTCAGTGTGTGTTTCAGACCGTCAGTGATTGTTTAAAACAGTCAGCAAGTGTTTCAACTTTCAGTGTGTGTTTCAGACTGCCAGTGAGTGTTTCAGACTGGAAGAAAGATTGTCAGCAAATGTTTCAGACTGCAAGTTTGTGTTTCAGACTTTCAGTGTGTGTTTCAGACCATCAGTAATTGTTTCAGACAGCCAGTGAGTGTTTCAAACTGGAAGAAAGACTGTCAGCTAATGTTTCAGACTGCAAGTGTGTGTTTCAGTCTTTCAATGTGTGTTTCAGACTTTCAGTGTGTATTTCAGACCGTCAGAAATTGTTTCAGACAGCAAGTAAGTGTTTCAGACCATCAGTAATTGTTTCAAACTGCCAGTGAGTGTTTCAGACTGTCAGTAATGTTTCAGACCTTCAATGTGTGTTTCAGAATGTCAGCGAGTGTTTCAGAATACCAAATGAGTATTTAGCAGACATTCTTTGTGTGTTTAGACTGTCAATGAGTGTTTCAGACTGTCAGTGAGTGTTTCAGACAGCCAGTAAGTGTTTAGACAGTCAGTGAAGGTGAGCCAGTCAGTCCAGCCTAGCAATACAGGCATACAAAGATGATATCATGAATCACCAGTTAACTTCTTACCTCCGAGTCTGACTGTTTTGTCTGCACAAACTTCCTTTACAGCAAACCATCACAAGTAGGAACAGGTTGTTTCATTACAGAACATACACATTGATTCTATCAACATTTCAAATCTAAAATAGAAATACACCATTTATCATACAATAGGCTATAAAATAATGAATAGTTAATAAATATAAGGGACTCTGCATTATTACTGAATGGCTAGTTAATTGCCATTATTATAAGCATATTTTGGTATCTCTGACCAAATTCTTAGCACTGACATACATGTCTTGCTACACAGGATGATCACTTTTTATCAATTTTCAGGTGTGGTCTCCTGATTCCCCTCTCTTAAGATCAACACTGTGACCACACATATATCCTTAACAGCTCTTCAGATTTTGTTTCAACTACAATGTATTCATTCATGACAGGGACACTCAAAAGTCACTCATTCCAAATTAATTGGAAGTCTAGGACTGACAACAGTATAAATTAATTATTACACTTACTTCGTATCTAAACTGAAGCTCCAATTAAGATCAATTCCACATCTTTAAAGTCTGTTGATTATCACAGTCATCAAGGAATCCATACACCATACCAGTAACCTACAGCAATGAATGTCCATCCTTTCATACCAACAACTATGTTAATCCCAGTAACTGAATAAAAATGAATACAGTAAAATTTTGTATTATAACAAATATGACTATGCTGATAGTCTTATAAACAGACAAATCTGAACAATTAATGTAAACTTGTTTTGATAGAAAGACTGCAGTGGTCACAGCATATAAACCTAATCACTGTATGACTTATTGGGAGACTATACAATTCCCCCTGTATCCCCACCGCACCTGGGCGGGCATAATACTGACTGGTGCATTATTTACACGGACATGTCGACCTTTTATGGAATGGAGTAATCATCATCAAGACCTTGGGCTAGTCACTAGGTGGTCCAAGGTGTTTGATGATGATCATTCCATTTCATAAAAGGTGGACACGCCAGTGTAAATAAAAGACCATTTAGTTATGGTAACCAGGAGCCCGTTGTCTAACCAAACTGCTATCGAGCATGCTAGGAAATGGCTTCCTTCAAAAAAGCGCTATGTACCGGACAAAGCAGAAAAAGTATAAGCTACTGATGAGCGCTCGTGGACAGCAGACCGTTGCTTAGCAAAGTATTTTCGAAGCGGACCGTCCATTGCAAAAGAAAGCGCACAACTAGCGAAGTGTGAAGAAACGGTGTTATCGGCCAGCACTGCTCGCTGGTAGTGTGTCATTGCATAGACGTAGGAAAGCGCAATTTGGAAGCGGTTAGGCAACGGGCTCCAGAATTAGTCAGTGACATTGTCTTGTTGTTATGGGGGGGGGGGGGGGGGGGGGGGGTCGTGGGTCTGAATCCTTCAGCCACAGGACACAACTTGATTTACTTCGGTGCAACTTTAAATTGGTGAAAACCAGTATTGACATACACAGTCTCTATATACTGCGAGATACCATAGTACTCGTCGCATAGGCCTACACAGTTTGGAACGTTAAAATTGCGCTTTTTTTCTGTTTGAAAATGCTGCCTCCGTCAGAAATTCATCAAAGAAGAATTGAGCGCAGTTGGGGTTTGAAATCATTTCAGATACACACATTTACGTTTTCTGCATCAGATACACGCGGCTGTCGGCTCCACATTATAAATAACTGGTCAAAATAATCAGAAGTATGCTGCCGCCTACAGCCAAGATGGTGGGCACCACAATGCACTGCGCAAAATGGCGGTCGTAAGTCCGCCCATAATCAAGATGGCGTCGTAAGCTCCTCCCCCCTACATGAACCAGTTGTCCTTAAGAAGTCACCCATCCATCTCCATGAAAACTTGTAAACTTCCGCCGGTGCGTACGTGCAATTTACAATTCTGTTATAAATACTCAGGTAGATTCGGACCTAGTCTGGCTTACCGCCCCTAGATCACTATGTTACTAAAATACATAGTAGCCCGGGAACCAGATTAACCTGCATGCTCATGTGCCAAATTAAACTTCACAAAACACAAAATTAACAAAAATAATTGGTAAATTCACTCAGCTAAAACAGCATAACAAAAGTAAATTAACTCTATCATTATTTAGAATAATCAATTCACAAAAAAAACTTAATAGCATTACTTATAAAGTATAAGCTGTACATTCTTGGTTGTGTGAACTTTAATTTGGCACCTGACTGTAGATTCGTACTAAACAGGAGGTATAAATACATCTTTCATAAAATATGTTAGGTATAAACTGTGTCAATTTGACTAAAGTACTCGATCTTCCTTACTTGCGTAGCAGGTTTGAGGATATGATTTTAATCAGATTGATTGTATGTTTGCAGGGACCTTCTGTATAGCTCACTGGAGATAACTCCGTGGTTTGTTCTCTCATGGAAGATAACGTTCTTTATGTGATTAATTATGTAATTATGCCCCCCCATCTTTGATGAGTGGTATATTGCTTTGCACATGTCTGTCGGTTGTGTAAAATGGTTTCCTTTCAATAACTCAAGAACGCTTTGACCTAGGTTCTTCAAACTTTACATGGAGGTTGGTCAGCAACCCCTATTGATTTTGAGGTCAGTATATAGGTGACTGCGACCTTTACCATTTCTGACTATTGGGCTGACATGGGGGCATACATGTTTTACAAACATCTCTTGTCATTATATGCATATGTGAATGGTATATTATAGGGGCCTACTCGAAGGCAATTATGTCTATTGTTTAAAAATAAGCAATAAACTGTATAAAACTGTATAATTGTACAATGCTGTTAAATATGTTCATTGTGTATAAAATTGAGTGTTTAACTAACAAACAAGTTTCAAGTTATTGTTTATTACAGTATTGATTATGAATACATTAGTACAGGCGGTATTTGATTATAGAAAACTTAGGAGTGTCAACATGATGTTCACGAGTATAAACTGCTTAATCAGTGTTATGCGTCTTGGGAGGTTATTTTTTGTGCTATACATTAGGCACATTTAAGAACCAGTACGTCTATTTGAAATAAGAGCTAGGAGCACTTCTGCAGCGCTGGACATGCCTGTATCTAATGTCTCTCTCTCCCTTCAGGGGCTTTCTCTCAGTCTGTCCCTCTGGTCAGATCATGCTGTATCTGCACTGGTAGAGGATGCACATGCGCCCCTATGGCTGCAACACTCTATGTAAAGTGCCTTCGAATGCGTGTTCGCATGAAAAGGGCTGGCGCTATATAAATCTGGTTTATTAATTTTATTAAGCATGCAGTCATATATGGAGGCCAGTTGGCACAACCCTTATACCTATGAATCACTTCTTTGGTACATTTGTTTTATGTTAATTGTAGATATTAATTGGGTAATAAAATATGTTAACACTGAGACAGGTGGTTGCTTGAATCCAGTAACAACTAACACATGTTTGAATAAGAATTTATTTCATACTATGTAACACAACGTGACATGTAACATGATAATAATAACAATGTGAGCACAATATCACTAAACTACAAAATCAGTTGCAGATTAAATTATTAGCCACAAATAAATTATTACCCATGAAATATATCTTTTACCAGCAAATTCTTAGCCATGAAATAAATCATTAGCCACAAATTAACTAAAACTGAACATGAGTTTTAAAATCTGACCCCTTATCATTCTGCTAGGGCTCAGATGAAGATGCAGGCCTCAATGAATCCACTTGTCCGCTCGTCCTGCACAATATCTTCCTTCTTTATTTATATAGCAGGACAAGTAAGATTTTGGGGTTTTCTTCTTTGTCTATATTGCAGAACGAGTGCTTTTAAAAATATTTGTTGAGGCCTGTGATGTAAAATTTTGTCTACTCAGTATATTGTAATAATGGGTAAGGACAAAAAATATGTTCACGTTTTTGAAATAGACATTACTTTATTTATCATATACATCATACAACAATATATTTGTTCTTTAATCTGATAACAAACAGTTCAGAAACAAACTAATAAAGCTTTAACTAGTGATGGAAAATCAGACGAAAATCATAATCGAATTGAATCGAACACATGCCAATCGATTAAAATCGGTAAATAATTGAAAATATTTACTTCATTTATCTGAGCCACTATTAGCAAGATTTTGCCTCAGACTACTATATTTTATTAAACAAAATTAACACATCCGCTTGCTGGTTGTTTGTTCCACAAACTTCTTTATTGTTTACTATATTTTATTTATTTAAACAAACCACAGACAAAATTTGCAAATTCAAAATCTCCAAAAACAAAATTAAACATTTGAAACATAAACTTTTTAACAATACATGTAACTATAAAACTGGTATCGTCAAACAACAGTCACTATTATGCATTTCATTTTTTCCATCTTTAAATTTAACATTAACATTTTTAAAGAGGATTAAAGACCCAATCATCATTAAGAATTTGAAAAGTTGTCAATTCTCATAGTAAAATTATAGAAAACAGACAGAAAACCCTGAAGTTAAGGAAAAAATCATTCAACATTCGCACCTTGCTGAGTAATGCAAGTAATATTCAAGTCAACACGTAACTTTTAAAGTTTACTGTGCCAATTATCCATTTCAAACACCATACACTGCCATTTAGTAAACAGGTTCTTTCATTATTTCTAATGTTATTACTAAATCAATTTAATGTGAAGATTTTACAGCCAGAATGTAGATTTAAGAACTTGGAAAAATTGTTCTTAAACAGGAATGCACATGCATGTAGTTCATAGCCGATTAATCGATTATAAAAACTTATAATCGATGATTGAATCGGCGGGCTTCAAATAGCTGATTAATCGATTTTATCGATTAATCGTTACATCACTAGCTTTAACTGATACATCAAAGAAATTCAAATGTAACAATTTTTAAATTTGAGGTATATAATCTGTTAAGCTTCTAAACTTTACAATTGTTTCTATATACAATGGTCTCAAAAAAGGTCAATTGGTAATAAAAGGGCAATTTGCTACACCAAGGTCTATTAAGTACACCAAGGTCAATTATCTACACCCAAGGTCAATTATCTACAATAACACAAAGGTCAATTGTCTACATCAAGGTCAATCATCTACACCAAGGTCAATTGTCTACACCAAGGTTGCATGTCTACACCAAGGTCAATTATCATAACAAGGTTGCATGTCTACACCAAGGTCAATTGTCTACACCAAGGTTGCATCAATAAGAATAAATCCTTCATGAGAATTATGGATTTTATATTACGTTGTAGACAGTTATTTCAGCATATTAAAATGTCTACATTGAACAATAATGCTGAGTAGTGACAAACAGAATTTAACTGGAACTATGTGTATATATTCCTTAATCCGTACTTATCCATCAATTAAACCATCAGGTTATATTTAAAGTTGAACACTCTTACTGACAATATCAAAAACTATTGTGTGCTTATAAAAAAGGTGACAAAATTTGGTGTAATCCCATCTAGATGGATTAATCAAGTGAACATTTATCAGTGATTTTTAGTCTAAAATTGACCATGTGTGTTTGCTTAAGTAACCAATTTTGCAACAGTAAGACTTATCAGATTCATGTTCATATACAACAATATCCTTGGCGCATTATAACATACTGCTGCAGATTAATGAGGGCCAATAAAATTGTTTTCAATATCTAAATACTCTGGAACATGCACCTCAAGATAAAACAGACTATTTATCAACGTCAATGCAATACAGTAAGTTTCTTATAGGAATCAGTAGGTTTATCTGCCAGTATCAACCTTTACTATACACGGTTACCTTTCCATGAAAATTCCTTTAAATGGAAGATAATTAGCAATTTAAAAACAATCATGATTTCAACATTTAGTGCATGTAACAACTATACCCCTTCAAAAAGTAAGGAACTTGAAGAGCATCTTGGCAAGAACATACTCTATAGTTGTATTGATATTTAAATTGTTACATACAATTTTATGATACAACTTCACAAAATTCAATTTTACTTCTGAGTCTATTATAAGAAATTAAGCTGCATACATAGAAAATACATAAAATGTTTAAAAGCATGAAATTTAACCCTTTATAAAATTATGTACTACAGCACAATTCTATCATATCTCCATGCAAATGTATTTCAAACAAAAATCACAGGTTTCCATGCATACAATTCATGGTTTCATCCATCAGTTATGTTCAATGTCCGGTATGAAGATAGTGAACATAATATATATCTAGTTTACCTGTCACAATTATGTACTAGGGTAATAACCACCAAGTACGAGTATGTTCAAAAACAAGTATGGGGTATTTGAATTATGTAGATAGAATGGTAGATAGACCTTTGTCCAACACAGTAAAGGGTTAAAGTTAATTATGCACAGATATTTTTCATATTATTGTAACAGTGTGCAATATACTTTGGTCAGACACTGGTTCCTGGTCCGTGTGTTATCTCAGTAAAGCTGGTCCATCAGTCTGTACTGGTACCCATATTGACGAAGGATTCGTCCGATGTAAGCGTATTAAAACTATCATCCATACTCATCATCTCCATGCTGTAACCATAGAAACAAGAGATAACAAGTATGTTTCTGCTATTATTAGTAAATTAGTCATGATGATCTGCATTAACAGTGACCTTTGAATTTAACCAACAGAAGAACAGGTACATAGCAAACCACACCCATCTTTGCAATAAATAATACAACAAGACCACCACTTATTGGGAAGAAAGCAACAAGGTACTGTTTTATAATAGAAGCACTTACAGAAGTCGTAATCTTAGGTTCAAATTTAAATTCTTATAATTCTTAAACAACTACAATGTGAGGTAAAAGAATCTGCAGTACTTATATTGATTTAGTGAATAAACCCCTACAACCCATATCTGTCCCCAGATTGCAGTTGTTAAAAAAAATAAAGAATTTAAATTTGAACCTTAGATTACGATTTCTGCAAGTGCTTTTTATACATGAGGGCCCATAGTGCACATTGATCAAGTAGAACCATATTTTTCATGGTTTTTTAAAAGTTTTTCTTATCGGTTGCCATGACAACCAGAGTTCTGCATGGATTATAATTCTTTAAGCTGTTTTTAGAAAGGATAACCAAAGGAACATCGTTACCCATTTAACATGAAATACCAGTACTTTTAGAGAAGAAGATTTTAAAAGATTTTTCTATAGAATATAGGGAAAACAGGGCCCCACCTACTGGCAGCCATGTTTTTTGATGAATCAAGACAAAAATGTCACTTTTGTAAGAGGGTCACGCAACAACTATTTCTGTAAAATTATTTTGAAATCTGGCCAGCGGTTTTAATAATTTTTTAAAAGATTTTCCTATTGGTTGCGAGTTATTCATAGAATACAATTCTTTAAGCAATTTTTAGAAAGGACATTCCTGTGAAGTTTGGTTGAAATTGGTCAAGTGGTTTAGCAGGAAAAGTGGTTTGAATGAATTGTTGACGGACGCACAGACTGACGGACGACGGATAAAGAGTGATCACAATTAATAGCTCACCTTGTCACTATATATGTACCATGATCCATAAAACTATAAACTTACTGATTATGTGTTCTTTAAGTGTTCTATATTAATTAAGACAAATTAAAATGGTTTGTCAACACACATATTACATAAACATTAGTAACCAAATTCATGTAGTTACAGCTCTCCAAACTAGCACAATCTGTATCCAGACCCTCGGCTGTCATCCTTCTAGGACAATCTCTTGAGTGAAAGACTGGCATTTAGTTAGTACAATCAGTATAGTGACTTAAATGAACTGGATTTTATTCCTGCATGGATACAGTAACATATGTACTTGAGACATTGGCTGGTTGATCGTTTCAACATTATTGAACTGTAAGTTAGTACTGGTTGAAAACTGATGATAAACTCAACAAGATATGTTTGTAAAACATGTATGCCCCAATTCAGCCAAATAGTCATTACTGTTAAAGGTAACAGCCACCTTGACATTTGACCTACTGACCTCAAAATCATTTGGTCTACCTACCGACCAACAGACCAACCAACATGTGCAAAGCAATATACCCCCTCATCAAAGATAGGGGGGAGGGGAGATAATAAAACCAACAATTAATTATTTACCTAGCAGACTATATAAGACAGTATTCGAAACTAACATACCTTCTAAGCTGAAGCTGTTCATTTTCACTGACAATCTTCTTCATTTCTGCTTGTTCTGTCTTCACTGCATCCAATCTGTGTATATATAAACCATGTGAATAAAGCAACCAAACATACAGTACAACTTTGATGCCACAAAATGCCTTCAGACAGGGTAAATAGTTTGAGCCAACTACTTGTTCGAGGCATCTACTGTATAATAAATACATCATCAAGTTGCTGGGACACAAGAATCTGTTTCAAGGTTTACCCCTGTTGTTTTACTGTTCCCAGCAATGTACAGTAAAACAACAGGAGTTCGTAAACAGTGTATGCCCATACTGCTTCTTCAGTGACAGCCAAATAAACGAAAACAAATTTATCCTAGCCACTGAGAAGCTAACTTGAAAAGCAATAAGGTAGATCTGCAGCATGCAGAGAGCTGTCATCAATCATAATGATAATGGTGTGTCGATCGACAAATATTTTGCCAATTGATTATCAAATCACATTTTTAATTGATACATGGAACCATCAAGGATGCTCATATTCCAAGCACAAAGCACTTTTCTTGGTTTTGTTCTTGGTTTTCTTATAAGTTGATGGATCAAGTCTAAACTCAAACATAAGCTGCTATTTTCGAAGTATCTTATATATATTTGTCAGCAAAGACAGCAGCTCAAGACAAGCCTAGATGACGAAGAGTTGTGGATGACTTATGCCCCCCCACTGAGGGCAAAGAGGACTAGGTAGGTAGATTAATGTATAAAGTGTAGAATGGCTAAATAAGTGAATCATGACTGATAGGCCTGTTACTGCTTCAGCTGTATGTGCAAATTGATGTATCGATGTATCACCAATACATGTACTTGTCTTTCTCTGTAATATTGTGAATTGTCAAGATGCCTCAAGGACAGCTCTACCCGCCCCCCCCCCCACCAAGAGGACTGTAACTGTGGACCGTAACTTACTGAGTCATAAGTGATGATGTCAGACTCCTTCTTTTCTCATCAGACGACATACTGTCCACAGGATCAGACAGAAGACTCCCTGTACACATCATCGAGGCAGGCTCAGAACTAACCTGGAATACACCATTTATCTCATTATCACAAGTGACATATCAAAATAAGCTTTTCAAGGTGACATATCAAAATAAGCTTTTAAAGGTGACATCAAAATAATTATGCTTTTTAAGGTGACATCAAAATATGCTTTTTAAAGTGACATTTAAAAATATGCTTTTTCAAGTGAAATATTTTAAGTGACTGGTGGCTTTATGACTGTTTTAAACCATCAAATTTGCAAATGTTTGCATTCAAAAGATCATTGTTGATTTTGGTCGTTTTTAAGTAAGTTTGTTGTGAATGTACAACAAATCTTATAAGTGTGCATGTGTTTTTACCGTATAACTTTTTTATTTATGAATATTTCTGAATGAAATTTTGTGTACTTGCTAATGAATGACACACAATTAGATTAATATAGTTTTTTCTTCAAAATTAATTACAGCGGATCACTCAACCAAGAAACATCAAAACACGTAAAATGTACGAAAAATGTACGCGTAGATGCAAATCATTTTTATTTATTGTCAATTAGAATTTTAGATATATTTTTACATTAAAAAAACACAAAATTATGCGATTTTTCACTCAGCAAAATGGTGATTTTTTACTTTTAAAAATACAGTTAAAATTTTATTGTCAAAGGGAGGTAACTCTTCATAAACTGCATTTTAACCCAAAAAGGGAGGAGCTATAAACCTAAATTGTGCTTTTAAAATTATTCTTATCATTGACTTCTTTATTTCTGTCTCGGTGATAAGTACATACACTTGAACAGGAACATTAACAACCTGGTAAACACACGATGAACACAAGGCAAAACGTGTGACATTTGCTTTTGATGATGTCATCATTTGTTTATTTTATTTGTGAAAATTGTTATCAGATTGTAATAAAACTGATTGAATTGTAATTCCACATATCCAAGCTGCATATGATGAAGATTTCAACAAAATCAGAAACATTTTGACCAAGTTATGGGTAGATATATACATGCACACTTAAGATTTGTTAAGTGTATGCGTGTATGTGTAATTATTTAGGCCTTTTGGTCAAGGATAACCCATGAAAGTGCAAGCAATTATTTCAAATGGGGTCCTGTGTTTTTGCTGAAGGGACAGCAAGTAGAAAGAAAGAGTTGTGATACAAGGAATCCGGGTGCGTTGCCCTAGCTCGTTCCAAATAGACTCCCTGGTTTTTAACACGCGAGACTACCTCTGGGTTTCCAACCAGTTTGTCTCTAGTTGGGTGGGAAACACTGAAAAGCGTTTCAGAAATGACCAAGTGTCCTGGCAGAGATACGAACCAGGGACTTCTTGATCAGTAGTCAAGTGCGTTATCCACTCGACCACTGTGCCACCCTCATCTATTTGTAGGCCTTGTACATGCATTCGATCGTCACCGAGACAAAAATTGTAAACTACTTTCTTCAACAGAGCATTAACTAATGAATTTTAAACTGGTTGTCAAGGTGGCTGAGTGGTTGGCGCTCTCGACTACCAATTCGGAGGTCCCTGGTTTAAATCTTGGCAGGGGCATTGGAAATTTCAGAAACGCTTTTCAGTGTTTCCCATTCAACAAGAGATGAACTGTTTGGTAACCCACAGGTAGTCTCGCATTTATTGGTGCTACACATGGAGTATGTGAAAGAACTAAGTAATTTATTCGGAGAGAGATAGGGCAGCGTTATGTCTCATCCCTAGAAGCTGGTGGTCATTGGTCAATTAGGCAGGGATAAAACCGAATGGCCATGCACTACAACAACTTTCTCAATTGAACGTAAAAAAACCTTATTGCCATGGTGAGGAATCCTACCTTAAAACTTCTCATGTATTTTTTTATTGTTGATTTTGTGAATCTGATTTCCTTCTGCAGGGATTCAATGTGTGTCTGTAGGTCAGCAAATGATCTGCAAGGAACAACGAATACGGTCAAACCTTACATAAGCAGCAATTACTTTAAAACTTGCAACACATGTTTACCATCAATACCTGACACTGTAAAGCAAGACACATAACTCCATCTTGCTTTTTGCAAGAATTAGGGCCCCTTTTGGACTTAAAAAGAGAATTAATGGTAAAATTTGTGTTAAAGTTATTAAACTGAGGTTACGAGAATATTTCGTTTTTATTGGGACAACAAATCAGATGTCTGCACCCACAAGGCGTTGCTCTTATTCAAAGTAGCAGTAGCATGGTGAATACAACTAACACATGCTAGTTTTAGAGTGACGTTTTTCTCAATTAGAAGATATTAACGCAATCTATGTACATGGGCGTAGCCAGGCTTGAATTGATGTTACGCACAAAAAACTTGAAGTTGGTGGTTATGGTTGGGGGTCAACATGGTTGCGGAAATTTTGGACTACAAATGTATATGCCATTTTGGCGTTATTTTTACTTTTCAAATCAATGTTATGCATGTGCGTATGTCTGCACCGCTGGCTACACCCCTGTATGTAAAGATACTATACCTGTGCCACTGTAGGAAGTGGTTATGTACTTTTGTCAGCATCACTTTACAATGTGTCGTCCACAGTTTGACAGCATCATTGTAAAGACTGGTTAACTGTACCCTGTAACAAAACTAACATGTATGTAAACTTTTCATAAATTCATCATCCAAATTTTACATTGAATAATATATTAGTTATTAATTAATTTTCAATTTTTTTATTTGACTTTGTATACCACTTGACAACAATCTATATTTATCAAATATTTGTACATTGATTTCAGCCAATGATCAAACAACCTTAATGAGACTACAATCAGAACCATAGAGGTGGTCTTAGTATTAAGGTGTAACGGCACAGTTAATCTTTGATACGATGAACATCTATGCTCGAACACCCCAGAAACCTTGAACAAGCTGTTTGGTACCAGAAAAATGAGGATGCGCTAGTACACTGTAGATGCCCCAAACAGGTATATAGCTCAAACCATTCTCCTCTTACAAAGGCAGGTCCAGGCATCTAAGTTCTACTGCATTTATAAACAAATGTTGTGAACCACATACTTATCAAACTTTTGTAACTGTTCTTCATGAAACTCTAGACGTCTGCGTTTTTGTCTGCCTCCGATCAAATCTCTCTTCTGTATTGCCTGTTGTAACAGACGGGCAATTTTCTTTTGACTGAAAATGTGAAGACACATTAAAACATCAAGAGTCTTATCAAGTTTCATTGAAATCCAACCAATTGTAACAGAGAAACAGTCGGGGGGAATAAAGCATAAGAGCTCTGCAAGTCATGTGTGTCGTCTGACTACATGCTCATATTTCATGTAAACTATCCAGCATTGGGCAACACATCCAACTTGTGGAGTTCTCTAGTCAAGGTAAAGTCTGCACAAGGTAGAGCTATGGTTTAGTTGCAGTAAGTGCACTGCACATTGAGTCTTTGTAAAAACATACATGCCAAGTTTCAAGTCATTCAAACTCATGGTAACAGACAAACAGACAAGATATGTTCAAATAAAATCAATCAAAGAGAAAAATTCAACTAGCAGCTTTAAACACAGTTGTAGACAGTACATGGATGTAGGGACTATACATGTGGACCTATCTCACCATTTATTTCCATGCACACAACAATTCACATACAGTTTACCACCACTGTCAGTTTTTGTGTTCTGTATTCGGTTCAGGAATGTACTACAGTTGTTGATTCTGGATTTCAACTGAAATATAAATACACAATATATACAACCTATCTTGAGTATTTGACAATGGGAACATCGCTAACACTTTTACCAGTCTTTGAGGACTGACAACAGCAATTCAGCCGTTCAGCCACCCTTTGTCATTTAACTTCCCCCAGTCATTGGGCTACCTTAGGAAACATGCATTCAAGTCTTCCTGGGGAGACTATTTCTCTCCTGGTTGGTGTGCAGCCAACATTGAGATACGGTGACCAGGAATATCGAACATGTACAGACACTGACCTCACTAGTACCAATTCACACCTTGTAGTGGAGCATTTTTTGTGATTCTTGCTCAGAGAAATTAAGCAGTAGCGTAGACACTAGACAGGGATCGCACCAGAGACCTTGCGCACCCTACCTCTAGGCTATAGCTTCTACATAGCTTAAGTTAAGTGCATAGTCCCTACGGTAAGTGGCCATGGTTAGAAAAGCAAACATTGATTTCCGTTAAGTGGCTGCTGGTGTTCTGGAGAAAATCAATGGTACAGTAGAAACTCTAACAACACCAGTCCTGTTGACAACAGCAATCTGTCCTGTCCCACATAACCAGATGATCAAATGCAACTAAGGAAACTCTCTGTAAACCCGAATTCTCAGACAACTGGACCCCCACCCCCCCCCCCCCCCCCTAATACAGACAGGGTACAGTTTTCAGGCAATTTCTTGTACCTTACTTCCAAAGGATAAGTAAGTACAGGTTAGAATTCCAGAAAATGTCAACAGGAAATTAGTACAACTTATTTTACACTCAATGTGATGATCCTCATACATCAGTGGTAAGGTAGTCAAGTTCCCCGGACCAACAAGTGAAAAAATAAGCTGGTGGACAAGAATGTGTGAAATATGAAGTTAAACTGATGGATAAAAGTATTAAACCTACATCTTCAATAGAAAGACCATCGGTCGTGGTGACGCACTGTACTGCACCATTCTCCATGATTGCTTTATGAATATGTCTCAAATCTTTGATCCGATCACGATACAGTTCTACTTCCATCTGTAGTCGACTTATCAACACATCCTTCCAACGTCTGGTAATAAAAAAAACACAACATAGAACACAAACTATGTTTAAACAAGACTGCGTTCAATAAACGCTTATGCCCCCTGTGGAAGCCTTGTCCATAAATAAGTCTAAGTCCAAAATTAGGTCAAGGTGAAGGTCAAAATGGGGTTAGGTGATACTGGCGTGTGGAGAGTGTTCATACACAACATCCATGCAAGTATGAAAGCTTTGTAGCAAGCCATATTAATGCTAGAAGAAACGGTCAATTTGGGTTAACCAGGACGGACGAACGAACAGACGAACGGACGGACAGGTGAATCACTATATGCCTCCCCATCTATCGATAGGGGGGCATAAAAATATTAGCATTTATGATTACTGTTAAAATTATGGTTGGAATGGGGTCAATGGTGGGTAAAACTCTAGATTACTGACCAAGAGGTCCAAGGTTCCAATCTCAGCCGGGCACTTGGTCATTTCTGAAATGCTTTTCAGGGATTCCCACCCAACTAGAGCTTTATTTTGAAACTAGTTGGAAACCCAGAGGTAGTTTCATGTGTATTGGTGCTATATGCCAGGCACATTAAACAACCTAGCAGTCTATCTAGAGAGAGCTAGGGTATCGCACCCAGATTCTTTGTATCACACAACTGTTTCTGAAAACATTGGTTATAATATCCCTGGTTCAGATCTTGGCCGAGGCAGTGGAATACAGTCAACATTATTTGTACCTTATGTAAATAAAAGTGAAAGCTCAAATATTGCGGATTCCAGATTACATCTATTCCTTTGATACAAAGTTAAAGTCTGAATGCTTGGTAAATTAACATACTCAGTTCTCTGAATAATTTTCTCAAATAATTCTTGCGTAAGACAACCCAGCTGGATATTTCTTTGTACATAAGCTATACTATCACATATTGATTTGGCAATTTTATGGTCCTCATCTAAACTTCGATCAGAATTCTTGAAATCTCCCGGAAAAACTGTAAAATAACAATTGATTAGATATCAAATATAACAACCTATTCCCAGAATAATTTAAGATTTTAAGTACTTGAAAAAAGCATATTTCCATGGCTATAATTCTCGATTACATTTGCAGAAAACAATTATATTATATTATGTGGTTGAATTGATTTGAGTGCTAATAGTTCAGGTTGAATGATAGTGAGTACTGATCACACAGTTTGTATTACCTCCCTAGTCACTACACATGCTAACTTTATTGTCTGACTTTCACTTCCTCTGTGCAGAGTTACCACAACAGCGACCCCTCGCTTCAAACTAGCACTTTTTTCCACAACAATAGCTATGTAATGACACCGGAAAGTAATTTGTGCTTTCAGGTAGCATACTGATTCGAAGTCCTTTGTTACTCTTCAATTATGTAATGGACTGCTCCTTCAACACTGTGCAACAATATGCTATCAACAAACACTTCCACTGGTAAAAAAACTTATAGACCTAAAGTCTTACACTTAAAATGCGCCTAACATAACTTAACATAACAAACCTTACCACATAATGGCTGGTTGTACCAAAGCTGTTTTTCTTCAGGCATGATACACTGTTCTACAGCCGTGGACCTGATCATTACAAGTGGGGTAGTCTCACTCATTCTCGGGTAATCTACTATAGTCTCAGTTTCTGACATAATGTCTCGAAGCAGACATTCCTCATAGTGTACTAACTGGTCACGTGGTGGGATATTTGTTTCTGTATAAATTTCTTGCTGAACATCAGAATAACTGTAATAGTACAGAGGTTATTGTAACTTTGCGTGTAATTTGTATTTGTTTATCAAAAGAGATATTTGTGGCAAAGGATGCAAACAAGAAGAGCTGTCCATGAGGCAGAGCAACCAACTACCAGTATATAAAAGAGCCTCAGTCATGATAAGTTAAGTTACCAGTTTTCGAGGGCCACTTTCAGCAATTCAGCCACCCTTTGACAGTTAACTTCCCCTGGTCACTGGGTTGCTGAAGGAAACATGCCTTCGAGTCTCTCTGGGGAGACTATTATTTCTCTCATGATTGGTGTGCAGCCAACATCAAGATACGGCGCCCAGGAATATCAAACATGTTCAGACACCGCTCTCGTAGGTACAACTTCACACCTTGGTGGAAAATGATGAAGCCATTGCTAAATACTATGGTAATTTCATTTTATGAGATTGGATCTATCGTTTGAAAGATTTTCAGTCATTGTGTAGGGTTATACGAAGATACAAAAAAGTGGTAAGCTTTGACCCTGTCAGTTCATATTATGACAAAATAAACACTTGGAAGTAAATGAAGCTTATATCTTAACTTACACACAATCATGCCTCAGATACAGTCGGAAATGTCGCGCTGATGTTGTGGAGAAAACATACACAACATGTCGACTTAAGATGTCGTCTGCCGCAGTGAAGAATGTGTCAAAAGTCATAGCCTTGCTAGGATCACCTTCCAGCAGACGCTGCAATATTTCTGTAAGTGCTTCCTTCAACCATCTACAAAATAGATAAACATTTTCACCATTCTTACATGCCAATTTGTCTACTATGACAAATTCAAATATGTGAACCATTAGGGTCTTCATTCTTTTATCTGAAAGACTACTATAATATTTATTATAAATCTATCTTTCAAAATATAACTTTGATGCCTTGAAGAGTTTTGCCTCAAACACCATAGAAACAGGTTTCTCAGTCCCGGCAAAATAATGATGTACTAGTATACAGTAGATGCCACAAACGGGTAGATGGTTCAAACTATTTTTGCGGTCCAAATGCAGTCGCGTTTCATCAACACATACCTGGAGAATCTACAAGTAGATGGTAATTCTGTTGTCCATATAATTTCTCCCTGATAAGTTCTTTGTTCCCCGGCAATCACACCAAACTGTTTCTTTGCAATCATCTGAAACCTGTATAACAACAGATGTTGGTAAAACATGTTCGTTCTGCACTGAAGGTTAATTTGTTATTTTACCTGAGCCAGGGCCATGGCTCAGAGGTTAGTGCACTGGAGTTGTATCCTGGTGATCTAGGTTCGATTCAAGGTCATGGCAGGTCATAACCTACTGTGACCTTAACCAACAACAATCTGATTTCAAAAGCAATAGGATTCATCTGCAGGTCCTGACCAACTTTGTTACAGAGTTTTCATATTAATACCTTTCACCACAGGGTTAGTAAAATTTCTTAGAGAAAAAATTATAAATTGGTTAATTAAATATGACTTAATTATGAGGTTGTCTTTAATCTTGCAGATTTTTAAGTGAGATGTGCATAATATTATTACTAGATTCATTTTGCAGACATAAAGACTGTTTTCTTACATCATAACTTTGTTATTCCTGCCCTGATACGGTTTGAAAGGGACACTTCCTGTAGCAGCATGGTATAGAGTGGCCCCTAAACTCCACAGATCAGCAGCTGCATCAAAATCCCTCGCTGTTCCCTTGTCTATGAAAGCAGCCCTGAAAATGTCTGGATGCTGCAAGGCAAAAACACAACACCAATGGATAACAACACTAAACAGTTATAAAAGAGCATGTACTGTTTGAAATTTGAATACATTATTTTGGTTAAAGTAGGCTATCAGTTGACCTATCCAGTGTTCCTAGGTGTCTATCTAGAGACTGAGACGGTCTGAAAACATCAATTCAGACTCGGAATAAAAGTCCAATTTAGGACAATACTTTCATAATACTGTTCAATACGTCACTCTTTCTTTAATATTTCGCCTTTGCATGGCTTCATCAAAATTATAAAGTCACCCACTTCACCTACTTTTTTTTATCAGAATCCAAATGGTGGAACCTTTATGTGTAACATTTATTCATCTCTGGATCATTTCAATAGTTTATTGTCCAAAAGGCCTCCAGTCCCATCACAAAATATAAATCTGTTTTGGTTTGATAGTTTCATTTTTGGTCAGACACATTTTAAGCCTGGTCAATTGGAATGTACAATACATGTTTGATAGTTTCGGTGTGTAATCTGAAATAAAATACTTACAAGATATTCCTCAGTGCCGACCAGTGATTGGAATGCTTCAGTCTCTAATACTGGTTTAGCTGTACCAAAATCTGATAACTTGTATATATTGCTGTAATAATAAACAACAATATATGCCATTAATGATTTAATTATAATAATAACAACTTTATTTTAAGAGGCAACACCGTAGCGCAATCTCAGTGTTCCCTTTGAGCCTCATCCTCATAGTATTACATCAGTGGTTAGTCAAATTTCGGACGAAGAATACTCTAGTGAACTAGATTGTTTGAGCCTTTAATTCATAGTGAATCACTCAGATATTTCTACTAACGAACACTTTATAGATTTATCTATGCAAATGCATTTTAACCCATTTAAGGATAATTTCAACACAGACAAATTACTTGACTTTAATATTACGTGTTAAATTAGCATATTTTATTTGATCCACACCTGTTGTTAAGAGGATATAGATTGGGACCAGTTTTTACTTCGGAAGACAAAAGGTTGTAAATTAACAAAGTCCAACTGTTAACATTGGACGATAACTTGTCTTTTGTCAGACTATATAATACCATAGAGCACTTTTAATCAAAGCACTTATGTAAAGTTTAATGTTACCCACAAATTCTTAAAAATTCTTCAACAAATACAAATTTTGGGATATACCAGTACATGGTTTAGTAGGTGTTCGTTAACTGAAGCATTCTTGTGCATCTTTTACTCCATTTCGTAGTTGTTAAACAAGAGCTGTCCACGAACAGCGCGCTCCACTATTCGCAGTGCCATGCTGGGATAGTACAATCATTATATATTGAAAACAAAATGCTTCATAACAGCAGCATTACCATCTGCTGTGTAGAGGTTGGGGCTTCTAAGTCGAAAAAGGGGGATAATTTGGACAAATTATGCAGGACCATTACCTACTCATGTGTAGGTCCTCTTGGTCATGAAGGTAAACAAATAAGCATTCCTTAGTCCAAAAGGGAGCATAATTTCAACAAAATGCTAAATATCATCTTATCCTGTGTAGGAGTTGGGGTCATGATGGTGAACAAGTATGCAAAGTATCAAAGCATCATATCAATGTACTTTGAACATATTAGAGGTTAAAAATCCTGTACCTAAACTTTAACATTTGCATTTCAAAGTCCAAAAGGGGGCATCATTTCAACAAAATGCTTAATAGAGTTACCTACCCCTATGTATGGGTTGGGGTCATGATGGTGAACAAGTATGCAAAGTATCAAAGCAATATTTCCATGCACTATGAAGATATTAGAGGTTAAAAAACCTGTACCTAAACTTTAACATTTGCATTTCGAAGTCCAAAAGGGGGCATAATTTCAACAAAAAGCTTGAAAGAGTTACCTACCCCAGTGTATGGGTTGGGGTCATGATGGTGAACAAGTATGCAAAGTATCAAAGCAATATTTCCATGCACTATGAAGATATTAGAGGTTAAAAAACCTGTACCTAAACTTTAACATTTGCATTTCGAAGTCCAAAAGGGGGCATAATTTCAACAATATGCTTGAAAGAGTTACCTACCCCAGTGTATGGGTTGGGGTCATGATGGTGAACAAGTATGTAAAGCAATATGTGAATGCACTTTGAAAATATTAGAGGTGAAAAAACCTGTACCTAAACTTTAACATTTGCACTAAGTTGAAAAAAGGGGGCATAATTTCATCAAAATGCTTAATAGAGTTACTTACCCCTGCGTATGTGTTGGGGTCATGATGGTGAACAAGTATGCAAAGTATCAAAGCAATATGTCCATGTACTATGAAGATATTAGAGGTTAAAAAACCTGTACCTAAACTTTAACGTTTGCACTATTTGCACTAAGTAGAAAAAGGGGGCATAATTTCAACAAAATGCCTCATAGAGTTACCTACTCCTGCATATGGGTTGGGGTCATGGTGGCAAACAAGTGTGCAAAGTATGAAAGCAATATCTCAAAGGACTTAGAGAATATAAAAGGTTAAAAACCTGTACCTAAACTTTAACAAAAGTGTTACGCCGACGCTCGTGTGACTGCAATAGCTCCCCTTATTATACGAATAGTGGAGCTAAAAATTATAAAGAAATTAATTTTTATCCATAACCTTTAAAGATTTTCATAAGTGCTTTGATAAAACAGTGTCCAGGTGAGTAGGTTTTGGATTCTATGGAATAAAAGGTGAGAACAATCTACCTGCCATCTTGGTCCTGTACTATGAGTATATTGCCTGGTTTGATATCTCGGTGTAAGAATCCATGTTCTCTCAGATGTTTCATACCCTCCACTGTAAGATAAACCACAAACTCTCAATATAACATCAAACATGTATCATACCCTCCACTGTAACATAAACCACAAACTCTCAATATAACATCAAACATGTATCATACCCTCCACTGTAACATAAACCACAAACTCTCAATATAACATCAAACATGTATCATACCCTCCACTGTAACATAAACCACAAACTCTCAATATAACATCAAACATGTATCATACCCTCCACTGTAACATAAACCACAAACTCTCTATATAACATCAAACATGTATCATACCCTCCACTGTTAGATAAACCACAAACTCTCAATATAACATCAAACATGTATCATACCCTCCACTGTAACATAAACCACAAACTCTCAATATAACATCAAACATGTATCATACCCTCCACTGTAACATAAACCACAAACTCTCAATATAACATCAAACATGTATCATACCCTCCACTGTAACATAAACCACAAACTCTCAATATAACATCAAACATGTATCATATTCTCCACTGTAACATAAACCACAAACTCTCAATATAACATCAAACATGCATCATACCCTCCACTGTAAGATACACCACAAACTCTCAATATAACATCAAACATGTATCATACCCTCCACTGTAACATAAACCACAAACTCTCAATATAACATCAAACATGTATCATATTCTCCACTGTAACATAAACCACAAACTCTCAATATAACATCAAACATGCATCATACCCTCCACTGTAAGATACACCACAAACTCTCAATATAACATCAAACATGTATCATACCCTCCACTGTAACATAAACCACAAACTCTCAATATAACATCAAACATGTATCATACCCTCCACTGTAACATAAACCACAAACTCTCAATATAACATCAAACATGTATCATACCCTCCACTGTAAGATAAACCACAAACTCTCAATATAACATCAAACATGTATCATACCCTCCACTGTAAGATAAACCACAAACTCTCAATATTATATAAAGCACACTCGTAGCTCTTTAAGCTTCTCAAAATAAAATCTAAAAGATCTGACTCTGAGACAAAATATACAACTTCCCATTAAAATATATAAATCATTCTCGACCCTACATTCCATATGGTACTCTTGACTATTTTTGTTTTCATTTTATGTTGAATTTGTGAAACCTTTAGTAAGTCCAGTCTCACATGAAAGTACATGTAATTTTAATAACAACATTGGGAATTAGATATGATACAATCTATATTAATTCATTATTCCATGAGGTTGTGGTACATGACAACATTGGGCATTAGGAATGTTACAAATGTATAATTATATTATCATCATTGCATGAGAATGTGATACAGACATTATAATAATTATAAGAACAAGTTGTCAGCGAGGTTTTGAATGCCAGTTAATACTGGTAAATATTTAATTACAAGAATATCGGTTAATATGTACAAGCTTAATATAGGAGTTCTAGACATTTAGGATGATTTATGATCAACTAAGCAAACAATATAGAAATCATGTATCATCAATCATGACATGTGTATACAGTGACAGTAGTGGAGATGTTTATAAAACATGTGATGCTCCCGACATGTCTATTAGTCATTTATATTTAAGGTCACAGTGACCTTGACCTTAGACCTACCAACCTCAAAATCAATCAGGGACCAGCTACTGGTCATTATCAACCAGCCTCACCAAGCTTTAGAATCCTAGGACATACCATTCTATATTTATTGATCAGAACGGTTTGATCTACTGTCCGACAAGAAAGTGCAAAGCAATATACATGTACATGTACCAATAATTATAAGAAGTTGAAAGAAGGGGATGATTCACAATCAATTAAGCAAATAGAAAGTGAAAATTGCGTATCATCAATCATTCATTATTTATAATACGACATAATTAGACTGGAAAATAATGAAATCAGCTGTCAATCATTTACCCGTGTGTTTGAAGAATCTAATAAACTCATCCTCCTGTAATCCTAATTTATTTTCTGGCTCACAGAGGGCGGTGTACAAACTTTTATCACAATATTCCATCACGGCCACCACACGACCTGTTGACCTCTATAAATACAAAAACAGTATATTAGTGATCACTTCAATAAAACAACCGCCTGTCTGAAGCGACCAATACTATCCTTGATGAGTGGGCAGCTGATTATTATAAATTTACTTGGTAAATATTGTAAGTACATGTACAATAAAAGACAGGTTGGATTGTATGTATAAAAAGATCATGATAGTACAGTATAACCTCTCCAGAGCGGCCCTCTGTAGAGCAACAGCCTCTCTATAACAACACATTCAAAATTTTCAGTCCATTATTGACTTTAAATACAACCTCTGCCAAGCTCCAACCTATGTAGAACAACGACCAATATTTGCAGCTCCCAAAGGTCGTTGTTCTATAGAGGTTGAACTGAATGCTCTAAAATAACAGGAAACCACTTAGGCATAAAGAAATAGTTAGTTTCCGGTATCCCCACCTATCCTAAAATTTGCCCGATCCTAAATATTTGAAGGATTTATTACTCATGTACATGTATCATAAATCAGGAATGTTTATAGTGCTAACAGTATTGACCAAGCACTCACACATTTTTTATCAATAATTATCAGCTGCCAACTCCATGAGGAATGGTGATTAAGGTCAAATTGAACGACATAGATTAATGAATGAAAGAATATCGTTGTTTAAATACACATTAGTTTCACATTTGTTTTCTAAAAAAACTCTTTTAATCAGATCATGAATATGACAAGTTCTTTTACAAAATGAATGTCAGTTGATGATAAAAATAATGTAAATATCATTATGGATGACAATAGAGCAAAGTGAATGTATTCAATTTACACAGCATTATAAGTCAGTAAGGGCTTTTACAGGAAATGTCGCCGAGGGGGATAACCTGGATTATGAATATATATTTTTGACTGCCAAATATAGTAAATTATAGTAAAATATAGTTAACAAAACTTGAACTTAAAACAGAGTAAAACTAGAATTTGAGCACTGATCAACAGATTATGACCTTGAACCAAGTTATTTCTATTTGGTTGTCATGTCTATCAAAGAGGCATCTTTCTGGAAATGCAGCAAACACCATCAATTTTTAAAATATGTTTTTTTGTGTATTTTTCAATTGCTATTTCAAGCCACAGAGCAGACAAACATGGATAATTTAATTTTTTTTAAATATATGTCTTCAAAAATTAAAAACTTAAGTCAATTTTAAGTTTGTGATATTGAGCGTTTTTCTGGATTTTGTCCGAAATGCCTTAAGGTATAATCAAGAGATAAAACAAGCAATTCACATTCATTTAATACATACCTAGTATCGGGAGTCCTGTTGAACTAGGACAAGAATTGTCCCAGAACACAGTGATAATAGGGTATATGTAGGTTTAATTATAGCTTCCTGTATCCATGCCACTTGTCATTGAGCTCAGAGATCATACTACAGGCCAGTAAGAATGAATGAACTGCGAGATTATTATCCTGATTTTGTCTTAAACAGAGGGAAAGGCTTCTAGCTATGCTCTACAACTTGATATTTAGCGCAACCTCTCTAGAGCAGCCTTTCTTGAACAAAAAGTTCTCTTTAGTAACATGAGCATTTTATTCAAAAAGTAAGCATTTATTATTGCTTTTACTTCTCTTGAGCGGCCCTACCTAGAGCAACAGCCTCTCTTTAACAACTAGATCATTTTATTCCAGAAGCAACCATTTACTATTAATGTACATTTACATCTCCTGAGCAACAACCTCTAAACAATTTTATGCTTCCCAGAGGGTGTTGCTATACAAAGATTATACTGCATGCACCTATTAATGTTTCTGATTTCCAGTTGACTGATATCCTTTCTTTTGGTAGTTTTGGAAACATTCAACGGTCTATTTACTCCATCATGATTGACTCATGTCCATAATAGGGTATGGGAGGACATGATATGCTAGGAATTCATTCATTCCGTCCTTACATGATTTAACAAGTAAAACACCACTTACTTCCGTCTCCTGACCCATGAAAGCCACAATGTTTTCATGTTCCAATGTTTTCAGCGCATCAATTTCCCTCTGTGCTATTTTATGTAACCGGTATTCAAATATCTTCAATGCATGTACTTCACCAGATTCCTGAAAATAATATAAACCATTGTGCAGTAGAAAAACATATTGAACCAAGAGATGTACTGAAAGAGTATGTGGATATTGGAGTACCTGCGATTCACTGGACATAAAAGTCATGTAAAGTACCGAGATAAAGTCTATATTCAGACATGTACATTTACCCCCCGATCATTGAGTCGACAAGTTGGTTGTTACAGTTTGCGCCGCTGGCAGCTTCAACACATTGGCTTTTGACTTTCTCAGGTACCCATTCATACACCTGGGTGAGGTGGAGCATGTGGGTTATTCTTGCTCAGAGAAGTTTTAAATTAAAAGCAGTGGCACAGACAAGGATCAAACCAAGGACCTCTGGATCCCAAAGCGAGCGCCCTACCTCTAAGCAATCGCCCCCACATGACCTTCTAAATATATGTAAGTATGTGATGCTGTCAAATTTGTACATTATAATATATATTATAACAGTGAGCATATATACTTGCATCCTGTATTATTAATTATGTGAAGCAATGAAGAACATAAATAAGGGTGAGAGAAATGTGTAGCCTGACCAGGCTTTGATTTCAGGACCCTTTGCTCATAAATTGTGAGATTAAATAGATAACTCGACTGTGAATTGGTCACGCTGTGTAAATATTACTATGTCACCGGTTGATAAGAGTATTCCCGTTGAGTTGTTTATTTGTTATTTGATTCTCTAGGGTGATTGATTAAAAGTTATATTGCATTAAACACTGTATAGTTGTTCTTTTTGTTAGTTTTTATTGTTTCAACATTCATCTACCGATTTATAACTGTATGGTCCCTGCACACTGACACCAGCATCAGTCAACTGGAGATGACTCAACGTAGAGCAGCCAGATTAGTAAACAAGAGGGCCCAAAGGGCCCTAGGTCGCTCACCTGTTGAACTTGACCTAGATTTTGTTGAGATGGTCATTGTGACCAAGTTTTATACTGATTAGGCCAATATTGTGACCTCTAGTGACTACACAAGGTTTTTATATGATTGACCTAATGACCTACTTTTTTACCCCAGATGACCCAATATCGAACTTGACCTAGATTTTGTTGAGATGATCATTGTGACCAAGTTTCTTAAAGATCAAGCCAAAACTGTGACCTCTAGTGACTACACAAGGTTTTTCTATTATTTGACCTTGTGACCTAGTTTTTTACCCCGGATCACCCAATATCAAACTTGATCTAGATTTTGTTGAGATGATCATTGTGACCAAGTTTCATAAAGATTAGACCAAAATTGTGACCTAGTTTTTGGCCCCGGATGACCCAATATCGAACTTGACCTCGATTTTGTTCAGATGATCATTGTGACCAAGTTTCATAAAGATTAATTCAAACTTTTGACCTCTAGTGACTACACAAGGTTTTTCTATGATTTGACCTTGTGACCTAGTTTTTGACCCCGGATGACCCAATATCGAACTTGACCTAGATTTTGTTGACATGATCATTGTGACCAAGTTTCATAAGGATTATGCTAAAACTGTGACCTCTAGTGTCTACACAAGCCAATTGTTGATGGACGGACGACGGACGGACGACAGACGGACGAAGAGTGATCACAAAAGCTCACTCTGTCACTTTGTGACAGGTGAGCTAAAAATGAGTACAATCACACAAGCTGTGTCTCCAGTCTGTTATATGACCTACACTATCCCACTCTTTATTAGTTAGCAGTTCAAGGGCTGATGATTGACATAAAGTTATTATAATTTAGAATTGACCTGAGCGAGCATAGTGAGCAAAGAGTATTTCCAATGGGTTTTTTTCATTATAGCTAAAATAAAGAATTCCTGGCTTTTCCCTGACTTTGTTCAATTTTCAGATTTCCCTGACTATTTACAAAATTCCCTGACTTTTCCCTGACCTTGAAAAAAATCATTTTTTCCCCTAACTTTTCCCTGACTGTGGGAACCCTGAAGACATGGCCAAAATCACCATGCTGTACAAGATCAGGCATGACCTTGTTGACATTAATCCAGATCCTCCCTACTCCCATCTAGATCTTCCCGTTTTCATAACCAGCAACTGAACTATGCAGATATCTTACAGTAAATCAACCTATCAGCACAGTATCTTGTCCTCTACCATCGTTCATTGGAATCACCTCCCTCAACAAGTCGTAGCTAAGCTTACCCTAGAGGGTTTAAAGGCTGCCTTGAAAGCAGCTTTAAAATATAGGACTTCATTTCCTGTTTTTATGTAGTTTTTAAACATTAATTTTTGTACAACAAATTTTTTTAGATGTACATAGTCCAGCCCATCAACTGCGTATGTCTAGTATTTTGTCAAATACCGAGGATACTCTAATTAGAATGCATCCCTGAAAATGATGATGATAAAAGTAAACAAAAAGCAACTGAGTGTAAACTCATAAACTTATTATTAATTTTGAGTTTACACACGGTTGCTTTTTGTTTACTTTTACATGACATTGTATCATCATCATTTTCAGGGATTCATTCTAATTAAAATTTGCATAGGGGAAATTAACAAGCTTAAGACTTCCAGACTCAGTAAACCAAAAGTAACCAAAAGTAGAGTATCCATATACATGTGTATATGTAAACCACAGGGTATTGACGCATATTATTTTATGCGTGTGTGACTGCCTTATATCTCATATATGAATAAAGGGAAATAACGCTACCTTGATAGTGGTCTTTGATTACAATGTGGAACACACACATTTACAAAGATATGGAGAAATCTTGCTTGTTATTCGATAGAAATGTGATTTATCAGCATGCAACACAAATCCAAATGATCCTCGGGTCAATCTTTGCCGATGTCAGTTTGTCCGGCCACATGAAGAACAACCCATCCTCGGCGTTTCTCCACTCATAACTCGTAATTATTTCGTGAAACGTAAGTACAATGGTATATTTCGTGTTATAAACCAACATCTTTGTAGTATTTTGTGTTTTGCAATTGTGACAAATTAGTAAGTCGTATATTGGAAGTAAGCTTTTTGGTAAAGCTCTATTGTGTTAATTTTAACACAACTTTCTGAAATTCTGCGACAAAAATGCGAAATAATGAAAAAGTTTTTCTATGTTAACCATAGATATGCCATTGGACTAACATTTCACAAAAGAAATAGTAAACACAAGTTGAAATTAGAGGAAAAACGGCGAGGGAGTGTCATGCTTTATATGACGGTGGCCGGCCAAATTGACATGGGCGAAAAAAGGTGTGATTCTGTGACAGTTTTGTTAATTTCTCACTTAATTTAGACCTGACGATCATTTTGTTTGGTGTTGCTTGCAGATAAATCATATTTCTATCTTATAGCAAGAGGATTTTCTCCATATATTTGTTTAAGTGTGTTTATTACGTTGAAATCAAAGACCACAACAATGTAGCGTTATTTCCCTTTATTCGTATATGAGATATAAGCCGGTAGCACACGCATAAAATAATATGCGTCTATACCCTGTGAGTGTTTTCCAATTAGCAACCCGAGTAAAAAAATTGGGCATGCGCAGTCGGATAACTCGGTATTGATATCAAGAACGAATCTAGTCGGGTTCAAAATGGTGACCAAATGTCTAGCAGTTATGAAGTTAGAAGAAATGTTTAACAGTGACGAGGAGGATGACATTATGACTAAAAACAACCATATTATAATAAACTGTCTAATTTGTGCAACAAAACGTAATGTTCCCAAAGTTCAAAATCTAGGTTAGAGATTATATGCATGCCTCACGCTTTCCGCCATTTTGACTCTAGAGAACCCGCAAAGGACTGGAGGTTACTTGGGTCGAGTAGGTTAGAGATTATACGCATGCGCACTGCGTTTACCCGTCTCGTTCCTTTTACAAGTCGTGTTACTCTTGTAACCCGAGTTGGTAATTGCAAAGACCTGTATATTTAGGTCTTTGGCAATTGGAAAACGCTCTGTGATGTAAACAATTCAAGTGATTGAGACATCTTATATTTTACTAATGAAACTAGGTCACATGCAAGCTAAATTTGTTGTGCTGGTACTAGTGGTTTAACAATGGAATTGAAAGGTCAAAAGGCTAAAACGAAAGTCAATTCAGGAAGTTGATGCATGATGCTGATTATCATTATGACGAAATACTCATCAAACACAACAAACTCACCTTATGTATTCCCTTTAACACCTCGCATGTCGCCCCTTTACCAATGACGTCATCTATAGAGTACACATAATTCTCTGTCGCGTGAAGTTTAGTACTTCCCATGTTGACACGATCCCTGCAATTCCAAGGTTCGCATAAAAGATTACGTGTTTTTCATCTTTTTCAGAACCGAAAATAGACTTCCGGGGGTTTTCCCAATTCACAGAGGCGTTAAAACCAATGCACCATCCGTTCATATCCGACTTGATAAAACCCCGAATAAAACCGTATCCGCCCGTAATAATCCTTGGTGTATCAGATAAGTAATTGACGACGTTTAAAAATGTTGACGAAAATCAAGTCTATATAGTCAACAAAATGTACGCCTGTCTGTCTGTTAGATTGATACAAACGTACGTTGTTTTTTATTGAGATATTATTGGTTACTTGCCCCCACAGGCTCTCGGTGCGGTCTTAGGATCTGCCAAAATACTCTAGTGCTAACTTTTTGCCGGACCCTAAAATCGCACCGAAACCCCCGTGCTTGCTTCATCGACGATTCCTTAAGTCCTATAAAAGCGTACACATTTTATTAATATGGGTGGACAAGTGGTCCAGTGGTAAGAGCTACTGACTACTGATCCGAAGGTTGTGGGTTCGATTCCTCCTCCAGACGGTCAAAAAGAGTATATTAAGTCAGACAGGGAAGGCAGCACTCAACTTAACCAGCCGAGCACAGAAAATATTAAAAACACACAAAGCACAATGCCCAACTAAACAAGCGCAGATCCGCCCAAGTCCAAGCTGTCGAAAAGTATAATAAATTATAACTAGCTGAATGACCCAGTAGAAAAGATACAGCAACCAACAGGCGGAATGCCTACGCTGAATGACCTAGTAACAACAGTAAAACTGCTGAACTACATAGTTATAGCAGCCTTTAGTCTCAAAAGTTAAATAACAGTATTAAAACGTTGAAAGGCCCGTATAGTCGGATGACCTACTAACTAGCTGAATGACCCAGTTTCCACAGCAAAAGGACTATATTGCCCCGCTTTAGCTGTAAGAAATCTTAAAACGAAGAAGTGCCCAACACACTACCGACCAAGAAAATTAAACGCCCCTTGTCTCATTGTTTAAAAACTTGAATAGAAAAGATTCAGCAAACAAACGACAGAAAGCCCACGCTGAATGACCTAGTAACAACAGTAAAACTGCTGAACTACATAGTTTTAGCAGCCTTCAGTCTCAAAAGTTAATTAACAGTATTAAAACGTTGAAAGGCCCGATTTCAGCAAAAAAAAATCTGAAAACCTTAAAACGAGTGACCCAGTTTCATTAAGTAAAATGACGTAGATCTAATTGAACAAATCGAGATATGACGTACTGAACAAGTCATTAAGAATTACAAGCAATACAGAAGTCCCCTACCGGTTTAAAGCTATTGTCAATGTCAAGTTTCCCGACAGTGTTTATCTATCTTCCTGATAGCCAAACCCCTGCTGGGGACTTAGGCTTGACACGCGTCAAACTGACAAAGAATGTTAATAAGGATAAGAAATAAAAGTATAAAGATGTAAGAAAGAAGAAAGGTTAAAAATAGGTTAAAAACAGGGCAGGTGTTATATAGGGAGAGGCATGTTCAATACGGCTAACAGCCGTGCTGAACTCGGGTGTGGGAAGGTCAATGATGTCAGGGGGTAGGGAGTTCCAGTGTATTATTGTTCTAGGGAGGAAGGAGAATTTATAATAGTCTGTTTTTGCGTGTATTTGTTGGAATGTCTGAGAGTGTGATGTGCGTGAGGACCGGGTGCTAGGGATGAGACAGTTTGGACGTGGGATAGCAACCCGGTCATGTAAGATGTTGTATTGCCTAGTCAGTCGTTGGTCAATACGTCGTTGGTCAAGGCGTCTCCAGTTTAGGGTAGTCAGCATGTCTGTGACACTGGACGTACGACTGTAGTCTCGTTTGGTCCAGCGAGCAGCTCTACGCTGTATGGCCTCAAGTTGCTCAATAAGGGTAGCTGTATGTGGGGACCAGACAGTGGAGCTGTACTCAAGTTGGGGCCTAACGAGTGTTTTGTATGCTGTTGCTTTTAGTTTTTCTGAATGAATTTTTATGTTTCTTCTGAAGAAAGCCTAGTGTTTGATTTGCTTTCTTTGTGATGTTGTTTATGTGTGTGTTCCAAGTGAGGTCATTTGATATTGTAATTCCTAGGTATTTTGCTGATGTTACTGATTCTAAGATTGTGTTATGTAGTGTGTATTGTGTTGGGATGACTGTTTTTCTTTTGGTGATGAGGATGACTTGGCATTTTGATGGATTGAATTTCATATCCCACTTTGTTTCCCATTGTTGCAGTCGGTTTAAGTCTTGTTGGAGTAGGCTGGAGTGAGAGGCAACAGAAAGAGCAAGATAGATAGCTGTGTCATCAGCAAAGAGGCGCACTTTGGAAGATTGGACAGACTCAGGAAGGTCATTTATGTAGATGAGAAATAGGAGCGGTCCTAGGACCGAACCCTGGGGAACACCTGAGGAGACTGGTATAGTGCTGGATGTGGAGCCATTGACTACTATTGATTGTGATCTGTTATCTAAAAAGCCTTTGATCCATCTCAGAGTATTTCCTCGAATTCCATAATAGTGAAGTTTGTAGAGTAATTTTTCGTGGTTGACTATATCAAAGGCTTTTGAGAAGTCAAGGAGTATGAGGTCGACTTGACTTCTCAGGTTTACTGACTGAAGGATATCATCTATGAGCATGAGGAGTTGTGTTTAGCATGACCTTTTTTCTCTAAAACCATGTTGAAGTTCGTAGAAGAGGTTTGATTTAGTGAAGTGTTTTGTTATGCTAGATGCGATAATGTGTTCCAGGGTTTTGCACAGGATACAGGTCAGAGAGATAGGTCTATAATTAGAGGGGTCTGATCTGGAGCCTTTTTTGTATATTGGGGCAACATTCGCCATTTTCCAGATCTCAGGGAGGGTGTTTGTCTGTAGAGATTTCTTGAATATTTCTGTTATGATAGGGGCAATTTCTCTACATGTATTTTTCAGTATGATTGGCTTTATTTGGCCAGGCCCTGCAGCCTTGTGAGGGTTCAGGTTCCTGGGAAGTTTCTCAACGCCATTTACAGATATATCAATGTCGGGCATGGGATCATGCGGGCTAAACGTAGTTTGGAAGCTCTCTCTGCCTGTATCTGTGGATTCCTTCACTTTCATTTCAGCAAGGGATTTAAGAGAAAGAGGAGATTTAGGGGTGAAGACAGACTGGAATTGTTCATTTAATATTGCTTTGTCAGAATCTGCAGTGTGTAGTTTGTTGTGTTTTTAGCTCACCTGTCACAAAGTGCCAGAGTGAGCTTTTGTGATCACTCTTCGTCCGTCGTCCGTCCGTCCGTCCGTCAGTCGTCCGTCAACAATTGGCTTGTGTAGACACTAGAGGTCACAATTTTAGCCTAATCTTTATGAAACTTGGTCACAATGATTATCTCAACAAAATCTAGGCCAAGTTCGATATTGGGTCATCTGGGGTCAAAAACTAGGTCACTAGGTCAAATCATAGAAAAACCTTGTGTAGTCACTAGAGGTCACAATTTTGACTTAATCTTTATGAAACTTTATCACAATGATCATCCTAACAAAATCTAAGTCAAGTTCGATATTGGGTCATCAGGGGTAAAAACTAGGTCACAAGGTCAAATCATAGAAAAACCTTGTGTAGTCACTAGAGGTCACAATTTTGACCTAGTCTTTATGAAACTTGGTCACAATGATCATCTCAACAAAATCTAGGTCAAGTTCGATATTAGGTCATCCGGGGTCAAAAACTAGGTCACAAGGTCAAATCATAGATAAACCTTGTGTAGTCACTAGAGGTCATAATTTTCGTCTAATCTTTATGAGACTTGGTCACAATGATCATCGCAATAAAATCTAGGTCAAGTTCGATAATGGGTCATCTGGGGTCAAAAACTAGGTCACAAGGTCAAATCATAGAAAAACCTTGTGTAGTCACTAGAGGTCACAGTTGTAGCATAATCTTTACGAAACTTTGTCACAATGATCTACACAACCAAATCTAGGTCAAGTTTGATATTGGGTCATCCGGGGTCAAAAACTAGGTCACAAGATCAAATCATAGAAAACCCTTGTGTAGTCACTAGAGGTCCCAGTTTTGGCCTGATCTTTACGAAACTTAGTCACAATGATCATAACAACAAAATCTAGGTCGAGTTCGATAATGGGTCATCTGGGGTCAAAAACTAGGTCACAAGGTCAAATCATAGAAATACCTTGCGTAGTCACTAGAGGTCACAATTTTGGTCTAATCTTTATGAAACTCGGTCACAATGATCATCTAAAAAAATCTAGATCAAGTTCGATATTGGGTCATCTGGGGTCAAAAACTAGGTCACAAGGTCAAATAATAGAAAAACCTTGTGTAGTCACTAGAGGTCACAGTTTTGGCCTGATCTTTACGAAACTTGGTCACAATGATCATCTCAACACAATCTAGGTCAAGTCCGATATTGGTTTATCTGGGGTCAAAAACTAGGTCAGTAGGTCAAATATAAAAACCTTTTGTAGTCACTAGAGGTCACAATATTTGCCTAATCTGTATAAAACTTGGTCACAATGATCATCTTAACAAAATCTAGGTTAAATTCGACAGGTGAGCGACCTAGGGCCCTTTGGGCCCTCTTGTTTTAGTGTTTCTATTCCAACAGAGTCTTGTTTTGAATGTTTAAGTAGTGAGTAGAGTTTTTTGGTGTTTGGCCTGGACTGTGCTTGTTCTGGTTCATGTTCTGTGTCTGTGTTTACATTTAATATATCTTCACGGTACTTTTGGTATGCTATTTTTGTTTCCTTGCGACATTTGTGTTTGAGAATGAGGTATGTTTCTTTGAGTTTGTTTTGTTTATTTTTCTTGAACTGTTTGTATGCTTTGTCTCTTTTCCTATACAGTCTTTTAAGTTCAACTTTGATCCAGGGGAGTTTGTTTTTTGTGGATGACCATTTGGAAGGTATAAATAGATTGCACGCTTCCTCAATTGATTGTGTGACCGTTTGCCAAAGATCTTCTACAGAGTCAGTGACGTATTTGTTGGAGTTTGTGAGTGATGTGTGGAGGTTGGAGATGTGTGTGCGAAGCCCATCCTAATCTGCTTTATTGTAGAGATGAATTTTTCGGGGTTTCTGTGGTCTTAATCTAGCAGATGTTTGAGATTCAACCAGGACAGCGTCATGATCACTGATTCCTGGGATGGTACTATTCTATGAGTGAGGGATTGCTAGTTAAGAATAGGTCCAGGATGTTGTTTTCGCGTGTGGGCTCTAGGACTGTTTGTGTGAGATTATTGTTGTAGAGGATGTTAATGAATTCCCTGTAGTATGATTGGTGTTTGCAGTCGTGAGCTGGTTTAATATTTGGCCAATCCATTTTGGGCATGTTGAAATCTCCCCCCAACCATACTGTTGCGTTTGATTGTGTCCCAACAAACATAACTAAACACAACTAAAATTAATAACAGTCTTTCGGACGAGACGTTAAGCGAGGTCCCGTGTATGATGCTTTACATCGGCACGTAAAAGAACCAGGGATATTTCTGGAACTGGGGCATCTTCTGTATCATGCACTATCCCCCAAACACTAAAGTGACTAGCCTCTTGTGGGGCCTCGCCCATGTGGATTTCCGATGGCGAGGATAAATAAAAGCAAATAAACCAAATATGCAACCACAAACTATCACAACACACATACTATAAGCTTACGAGAGTATATATATATATATAGACAAGTTCACAAAATATAAAATCATTGAGCATTTGACAGTTTTCTGGATTTAAAATTGCATGACTGGATTATTAAAAATTTACTGAGTTAGAATTTGATATCATATGCTGGTTTCTTGGCAATTTTAGAATGTCAATAAAAATTGTTGGAAAAATTATGGATTAAGTCTGGTTGCCATGATTACAAACTTTCAGAATTTGATTTATACAAAGACCAATACATTACATAAGTCTTTGATTTATCATACAGAAACACACGGGAGTAATTACAATTAATTAAACTACAGTTCATTTCTGAACAGATGTCAATTTTTTAAATGTCATTTTTTTGAATCTGAAAGTAGTACGACACAAAATATTGTTCCCATTGACTCCAATGTAAATCTTGCCATTTTATTGTTAGAAACAAAATTCAAATGTTTGCTATTTTCATCTTAGAATTACGATTTTCTTCAAAGAAACTTTATTTAAAGTTAAAAAAAATGTTTTCAAAGACGATTTTAATTTAGAAATGTTAGTTGGTAAAATTTGTGTTATCATGGCAGCATTATCAAGTGGACTAGCGTTAGATTCGTAGTGGTGTTCTGGAATATTGCGTAGAACCCGCGAAATGTACAGAATAGGTAAGTATAATGTGCATTACGGTTTAATCAGGAATTGATTACTCTACGTATTTATAGTGAACACAATCAGGTGAGGTTATATCTACATTTGTTATGCTGCTTTAGCCGAGTAAATTATTTTTTATTTTTTTACTTGACACATGATCATGAATCAGATTGAAACGTTTACGCCTTTAACAAAACTTATTAAGTTCTATGTATGAACATTGTGTATTATAACCATGCACATCCACATATCTGTTAATAAGTGTTTGATCTTGCTCCATCTTTGATATGTTGAATAGAATTCCATTAATCATGTTAAATTCAATGTGATCACAAACTTACCTAACATAATAAATGAGACAATGAGGCACGTACCGTCTTTAACTAACCAACACCTTCTCCCCCAATGTGTTATCTCCCCTACATTATAAAATAGTGGTAGTGGGAGCATCGTCGGACCACACGACGTCATATTCCATTTCTACTACAATATTCAACGGGACAATTTGCAAGGCGTAGCAGGCCTTGAGCAAACGTGGTGCGACGATTTAATTGGAGGTAATTCTTAAAAAAGTAATGACATGAGTTGAAACCGTCCCACGTTTGTTTGTCGAATGATTCACGTATTTCAGTGTCGCATTGGACGATCGGTGGACTGATATTATCAATATAACCAATGTTATTCTTTCATATGACAAAGCTACGGAATCCCTAGATACAAAAGTAGTGCGCCTCTTCAAGTGTAATTGATAAGGAATATAGAATATATAGGCATCAGTGGTTGCTAATTGTTTCGAAATAATAGGTTAACATGATGTCTAGACCAGCGTGATAGATGATATATTGTCATCACAAACCAGCATGCATGGTTGATGTAATTGTAACACAATGCTAAGCCATGACGAATGAAGGCAATATTCGGACTCCCACCAGAGCCTATCCATTTATATATCAAGGAAACATAGATATACACAAGGACTAAGATAACTGTACAACCGGCTAAGATTGAATTGACTCAACTCGATTTTTTCACGTTTATGACATTCACGAAAGGGTGCCTTTATTATGTATCATTAACTTTTTGACTTAGTCCATTCCCTCACTGCGGATAATGGACCTATGAACGAGTTTCCCTCATTTGCCTTAATGTGTGTTATGCGCTGTTTTTGCTGCTCCTGTCCACGTATCTCGTCCTAGCTCTTTCATTTCCTACTGTTCGTCTCCATGTTTTCCAGGTTTGTAAACAAACCGGGCTCGTTATGCCAATCTTCAAGGAAAGATTATTTCACATGACAGTAAGCGCGTGTTTTAATAGCTCATTGTGTTCATTATTTATCAGTCTTCAAATCAGTAACACAGATTTGTGTTTTCTATCTAAAGACAATACGTCGTTCCGGAACCTTATTGTGGCTTTAAGTATGTCTGTCTCTTATATGCACACTTTACAAGTGTGCACATGTTTTTACCGTATTATTTTTTTATTTGTTAATATTATGTCGTGAAATTTTGTGTACTCGTATATGCTATGGATTAACACAAGATTGGACTTATTAAGTTTTTTCTTCAAAGTCATTGAACCATGAAACATCAAAAAGCGTAAAATGTACGAGAAATTGACGCGTAGGTGCAGAATGAGCTTATTTTTATGCATGGTCAATTGGAATTTTAGATATAATCTTCAAATAAAAAACCCCCACATAATTATGCGATTTTTCACTCAACAACATGGTGGATGTTATCTTATTAATTTTTTAGCACATTTTGGATTTTATAATCAAGGGGACATAACCCGTTAGAAATTGCCTCTCTGAGACAAAAAACGTCAGCATTAGGCTTTATTCTTATGATTGCTTCCAGTTTTTATTTCTGTTTCCGTGATCAGTAAATACACTTGAACAAGAACTTTATCAGCAATGAGGCCACATAGCTGCATTAACAACTTGACAAACGCACGATGAAAATGGGCGACATTAGCTTTTGCTGATGTGATCATTTGTTTATTCTATTTGTGAAAATTGTTATCAGATATAATAAAATCAATTGAATTAAACATGTAATGCCACATATCCAAGCTACATATGTTGAAAATTTCAGCAAGATCAAACAGGTATTGTCCGAGCTATGGGTACATATATATACATGCACAGTAAATGTTGCTATTCCATTTTAGCTTCGTGTCGGGTTTATTCTTGTCTCAATGTCTAATAAAAATGTTTTGTCTATGTATGTTAAGGGCGGGGCTATTATTATTAAACATTTCATACGGAAATGAATGAAACTGTAACATTCATGTGACCGCTCATTGGGCATTAAAACGGTACAGAAATTACCAGGGTCAAAACCCCTACTCCCGAGTCAAATAGAACCCCTGTATCCAACTGATAATATTTCAGTAATAATTACGAAGACACTTCGGACACCGTATCCTGACACATAGCCAGCCAATATAGAAGTTCATAATGTATGCATTAATCAATTATTGGTGTTGGCCGCTTACGCATTTAGTATTCCTCAATGGCTAATTTATAATCGCCAGTTTACGTCATGGGTATTGTACATATACTCATTAGGTACTGGTCAATGACATACTAAATTATGCATGGGTTTGGTACTAATTGGTTATACGAACATTATTTACTCATTACATATTTGTCATCTACTGTTTCAACCCACATCATTTATTTATTAACCGGACACTTGCCATTGCCTTCTTCTTTTGCTATTCGCTGAAGGTGCATTCAGTAGTTGAGAAAGCTGTGTAATACAAGACGCCCAGGTAAAATAACCAAACTCTTTGCGAATAATTAACGTGCTCAGTGCACCGATGTACCAAAGTCTACATCTGAGTTTATAACTAATTCATCTCTTGTTAGTTGAAAAACACCACAAAACTCTTCTGAAATTACCAGTGCCTGGTCGGGGTTAGAACTGGGCTCCTGCCGTTCGGTTGTCTTGTGTTAACTACATGTTGAACCACAGGTCCATGAAAAGTGTCCAATACCGTCTATTTATACATATTTAAATATGTATATATAGGTGGGCTAGGTCACTTTTCATGGACCTGTGTGTTGAACAACTAGCAACCTAAAGGACTGAGCATACATTTATAAAGACTATTATCGCCAGCATTCCCACCGGCATCAATAAGTTTTATTTCGCTGATGATATAGTTTCATTATATATCCAAAACGCTTGATATTTGTGCATAGTAGGGCCCAGTGGGGCCTATAACTAGGTTTATTGATGTCATGTTTCTGTTGTTTCAATGTTTTACTGTTGAGGGCTTACGGCAGATTGACAATCATATCGAGTATGTTTCCTTTATAAATAAAGTATTTATTATTATTATTATCATACAGACCACCTGTTCATAAGTAACGTCAATTCTAACACATGAAAAATACCAATTTTTATTTTGATGTAATTGATATAGACCACCAGTTCATAAGTAACGTAAACATATGCAAAATACCAATCAGAAATCCATTGGCTAAATGAACGACCAAAACTAGTCATTGATCAACAGCTCGTTGATTGGCATTTCGAATATGAATATCCCGGTATGTAAACAATGTCTATAAAGCTATCTTAAACGAGAACATGTATGGTGAATTAATTTGTGACCGGACGAAAGTATGAACGTCCTCCTCGGGATGGGTACCTAGCGTTCATTTCTTAACGCTCGAATTAGTATTTAGCTGCACCACTTTACTTGTTTTGGACATTTGCCATTTTAGCCGTCATAGTAAGATCACTATTTATGTATTTGCCATTGGCTACTCTCACATTAGGCAGCTAGTCATTACAGTTTACTTTAGAATGTGCTTATTCAGATCACACCATTAAGCTTTACACAGACCCCGCTAATTAATTGGTGAAGTAACTTTGAATGTCAGACAAATTATTATAGTTAATGGTTTAAGTGATGCACTGACAGCCTGTCTGCTGCACCGAGTACTTCCTCGTGCTAATTGATATAACAACAGTCATTAAGGTGTACGCTGGGGCACCCGTATGACAACTGACATTATGTCTGTAAGCATTTATTGTTCCATATAGCTGTGATAATTTACCTTAGAACCAAACGAATTCTCGTGTGGCTGTGTAAAACGGATATTTCTCAGTTTATTCATGTTTAATGGGAATTGCAGCTAGCATTTAGAGCCATACCAATCAGTACTTTGCGACACCTAGTGAACTAGTAATATTATTACACTCGTTCTGATGTCAAAGATGCTCTTTTCGTCACAATGAATGTGATACTTCTTTATTTGTCGTTCCTCGTTGTGTGCTCTTGGCTGCTTTGTATTCCCTTCTACTCTATTATGTGTTGCCTTGGCACTTATGAAGTGCAATATTAAGTCCGAGTTCCTCTGACAATGCAGTTCATTTATGTCATAATAAATATACTAAAATACACTAACACCAAAGAGGATTGAACGTGTCTGACAACAGACAATTTAATAATAACATAATAAGGTTATGTGAGCAATTTATGACATAAAGTTGGACAAACAAAGTCCAAACTAACCAGTCCAACCATTGTATATTACTTTGATAACGCATTATTATGTCTTTAGGTGGCTATACAGTTTGTACATGTGTCATATTAGTCTCTACTCATTTCATATGTACACCCTGTGTTTTCTGAGGGTAGAAATGTACTTTGCGTGTACAACGTAACACTATCCTCCTCTGTGTTGCAACACTGTCCGTGCTCTTCTAGATCCAACATGGGATTGTCGATGTCTCATCAGACCCAACTCTACACCCACCTAGCTATACCAGGTACAACAACCAACACCTGACTCAGCTCTCTACTACATTGTACTAAAGAATCGTACCAACACAGCTTCTTCCCAGAAAGCATCGTCCTCTGGAACAAGCTTTCTCATGTTGTTGTCAGCCAATGCATATTGGCAGATCTTGCAGGACTACACAACTAGACCACTGCTTCGTTTTAATCAGATTTTTAGTTGTAAACAAATGAGACTTCCTCTTATTATTTTGTAACATTGACTACAAATCATAATCCTCGTTATCGAAACAGTAATTATTGTCGCTTGTGAAAGAGTAAGTTAGTACGTGCTGCAAATTAGTTGATTGTAGAGAAACTGATGATCTACTATCCATCGTATATTACTGACAAAGTGTTTAAACAGATAATAACAAATCGGACAGGGAAGGCAGCACTCAACCGAAACAACAGAGAAAGGCACACATATATCAGTAAATACAAACTGCTAACTACACATGCAAGTTTTGGTAAATCCATGGCATAGTGACCACACAACAAATACATGTTAGGATTATTTATATTAATACATACAAAATAAACAAACAATATGCCATACATGTACTCATCATTCACTCACAATACTACATATAACCATAACGCCAGATGCTACGTCACTGTGACGTAGCATGTTACGTAGTAGTGTGGTCACATGACTACTATGACCACGGTCAAAATGACATTAAAATGTTGATGACATAAATTTTAATTATTTAAGTCTGCGAATTATAATTACACTCGGCAAAACTTATAAGTACACACTTGTTTATTTGCCCATAGCTCGGTCAATGCGTGCATGATCGTGCTGAAAATTTCAACATATGTAAATTGGATATGTAGAGTTACAATACAATCGATGTTTTTAACATCTGATTTAAATTGTCACAAACAGAATAAACTAATGATGACAACAGCAGAATCTAAAAAACAAAATAATGCCGTGTGTTCATCGGGCGATTGTCAGGTTGCTAATGCACATATAGCCCCGCTGCGCTGATACAGTACAGTTTCAAGTCTATGTTTCTATCACAGACACAGTAATAAAGAAAACTATGGTAGGAACAAGCACAATTGAGGTTTAAAAATATCAACTTCTGATAAAAAAATGCAATTTGGAACATGGTTAACTTCCCTTGACCATAACAATAAAAAATACTTTTAAAAGTAAAAAAACACCATGTTGTGTTTGAAAAATCGAATTATTTTGTGTTTTTTTAATTTGACAATAAATCTAAAATTCAAAATTACCTTACATCAAAATATTTTGCAAATACCCGTCAATTTCACGGCCATTTTACGGTTTTTGACCTTTCATGGTCCAATGAACCGCTGTATTTAATTTTGAAGAAAAAACTTTTGTTATCCAGTCCTTTGATAGTCAATACCATGTACACCAAATTTCATGCAAAAATAATAAAAAATAAAAAAGTTATAACGATAAAACGACGTGTGTACTTATAAGTTTTGCCGAGTGTATTACATGTTTTGGAGCTTAAATATCAAAGCAAGCTCCCTTAGTTACGAAAAATGCTGTACACAAATATGGAAATAATTCTCCGAATTGTGATGATAATGTGATTACACAGTGGACTTTTATGATCTAGAATCTACTTAAAGTATTTTTAAAAACGCACACTTTGTGTCATGCTCGTAAACTATTATTACTTATATGTGAATTGTATTTTGACACAAACTTGTACGTAAATACATGTAAATTGTAATAAAATACATCATGCTTGTTGCACAAGTGTAAACTAGTAGACTCTAGTGTGTGTCTAAGTGAATTTGAGGTACCGATATTCTTATAAAAGTCAACGAACATAGAGATAAAATCGATATTGCGCGTTTTAAAGCCTAGGTTCCACTGAGGAATTCCATATCGGCGATGTTCTCCCGATTTCTTGCCATACCACCCGATTCAAACCATTCCTTCCGATATCATAAACTGTCTCATGACTTCTTCGATGCTTCCCCTAGACCACGAGGAATTTGTTCCCAATGTCCTGATAGCTCATTAATTTCAATCGGGAGTACATCGCCGAGGCAAACATTTCTCAGTGGGACCTAGGCTTTAATGATACTGGGAATATATTACAATGTATTACACATGTGCAAATGTATGATTCAATGTAAGTTAGTCAGTGATGTTCCAAATCAATACTATCAGACATGTACATTGTATTCACTGAGACAGAATATGTCTATGTGCTTGACGAAATCTACCAGACATTACAGGTACTCGAGGGAAATATGCTAACACAAATCATTCCAGATAAAATACGACAAGAAATAACGACATTAGATAAAATTGGTTCATTTCATGAGTGGAATATTTTATGGAAATAATGCATTCATTTACGACAGTATTCTAAAGAAACATACCACTACTTTAAGCCTCAACAAAACACCATCAATATTAGCGGTTATTCACAACACAGATAGAGTACATTTTGACTCAATGAGCCACATCCATGCGATTCCGAAAATACCGGACTGAATACTTTTTGTTGCATGCACGGTTGAACTGTCAGTTGAAAAACAGAAAACAGACAATATATACAAATATATCTGCTCGATACATCCCCAACAAGTCATCAAACCATACTATAGTAAATGCTGAATGATGTAGTGTGACATTGTTCACAAAATGTTCATACTGTATGTTAATTACGATCATTGTTCACTTCGTACAAGAAACCTTCTGACCTCAAAATCAATAGGGGTCATCTTCTGTTGCTGGCAAACCTCCATGTAAAGTTTAAATGTCCTAGGGCATAACGTTCTTGGTTTATTAAACGGAAATCATTTGGTCTACCGACCAACCGACCAACCGACCGACATGTGCAATGCAATACAACACCGTATACACCCTCATCAATAAGGGGGGGGGGGCATGAAACTATTTTTGGCGGCCTGAAGCAACAAATCATACCAGTATGGATGCGTATAGTTGGCAGGTAGCTGAACGTTCGGGAGTTATTTGATTGTGTGTTGAATGTGACGAGGAAAGTGGGTACTGGAATGTGTCTTTCTTGTGAACTTGTCTAACTGTGTGTGCTTATAAAAGGACATACTACACCATACGACCTATTGTGTTATAAAAAAGAAAACGAATACACGTACACCAGTAGTCTAAAACAAAACGTCTACCAACACACATGTTTACCATTGGTATATCCTTAATCTGAGAAAGCCTACATATATGTCCATTCTTAGAAATAACAGAGGCATGGTCTCGAAGGGGCGTAGTATCCATTATTTCCCAGGAATAAAGATACTCGTACCGTCTTATTACCGTGATCAACATGAGTGCATACTACAGGCACATGGTAAACAGGTTTTATGTGTATATTATTGCCATCTGGCTGCTCTATTTAAATGCCACTACAGCTAAATACAATTGAATTGATTTTCTGTAGACTAAAGTGACAATATTATTGGTAGAGAACACCAGAAAATTTGGTGATGTCGAGACAGTGATGCCGTTTATATGTGTATGTATATACTTTGAATTTATACAAGTCCTAAACGAGACTTATTTCTACATACACTAGGCTGTAAAATATACTTTTTATTTACCAGTTGCTTTGGGGGTTCAACAGCTTTTTCAACATTATAGTTATAGAAGTGCATGTACATTATCGACATGGGCAATTGCAATAACTCGTATTTGGTCGTTAGTTTTATTGTCAGGCTTTATGGGTATATACATGTAACTTCTTGTTCATGTATATGTGTTGTTTGTGACTTTTGCAACATTCTTTTCCGAATGAAATTACCCGACCTAACAATTTTTTTAGTATAGCTCATGTCGAAATAAATCCAATACGCCACTGTCTGAGCCTTACCATAACATAGTGTTTTCGTGAGTAGAACAGATTTCAATCATCCGTTACTCGAGAATCATGTATAATTATCGGAGTTGGATTTCAGTAGTGGTGATTTCATCTCTTAAATGTGAGCGATGTTCTTGCTGTTAGAATGCTAATACTGTTAGAGAAAGTATGCCTTGGGGGATGTATTGAAGGAGCATTTCTAAGTTGATTTAGTGCTGTGTAACTTTGCTTTCAATTGTTTGAGTTCTATTTTCACACGGGGTTTAAGAATTAATTCCTAAGGTTATTCATGCTTCCACAGTAACTTTTCACTTTACTGGTTGATGAAAACTTGAGTATACATTCACCGATTTGTTGCTACAACAAACAAGTATCGCTCACACAACCAATGGTATGGCGGAATTGAAGTTTGCAAAAGTTGTCCGCTCCTTTCAAACTACTTATAACAAAGGCGTAATACTAAAATAACCACCCAAAGCAACAACCATGGTTAAAACGTTAGAGCGCTGGATTTGTAACTCGGCAGTCTGGATTCGATTCCTTCTGGGGACAGATCATATACTTCCATGCCAATTTGACAACAATGTCAATTATTATCAACAATTGCTGGTTTTTTGGTAATACTGGTTAGGCTGCGGTCCTTGAAAACTTGTTAGGTGAATCTGCCACCGTATATAACAGAAACGTTGTTGAGAAAGGACGTAAAACCCGAATAAACGACAAATGACCAGCCATATAGCATACAAACTGACAATTTTTACCCTTTAATCATTAACAAACAACATTTTTTCATGTTGTTCGCTCTGTTACTAAAAAGGTCTTGAAGTATCTATTTTCAATCTTTACCAAACACTGCTTACGGCAGGATATCTCTACATGTATATTATGAGTTCAATAAACTATGAGATTGCTTTAACATTTATAGAGCTATACGCATTTAATCATTGAATAGCATGATTGATGTGATGCACTGTTTGACTTAGCAGTTATTATTCAAGTTATTCAAGGTATTATTTCAACCCACCCATTGAATGTCCCCCCTGTGAATTACATGTTCGATTTACTGGATACATGACTTTGACTGATTTTCCTTTTTATCAATTACAAAAAATCCCCAAACATTTTATTATTATTTTTAACTGGTTTTCTATCGTATCGAAAGGTAAACGTACTGAAACTGGAAGACAATATTCTCTTAAAGCGATATAATTCATTGTTAATTGTTGTATTTAGTGAATTAAAAAATGTAAGGTAGCATGAAAAATAGGAACCCGGTGTGTAAATGAATTAATTTAATTAGACAGAACAAATTTGTAAACTGTTTAATTTAATCAAACGCTCATTTGTTACCCATAACATATATAGTCAATGCATGAGAGAAAGTTTGGCCCACATACACGTCCTTTGAGAGCAAGTTGTTGGGAAGATGGCAACAACATATAGAAGATGGTGCAGTTTATCACCATATCTAAACTGAAGATTTAAACGGCCGTAAAATAAAGAACGCGGAACAAGAACATGATAATAATAACTATCGTGTGGTACAGTGAACAGGAATAAGTGTTAACAAGTAAAATCAGTATTACATTTATCAATATCACACCACATCACAAAATGTGTGATTCTGAACCTAATTGATTAAAGTTCACTATAATAACATCAATAATTATTTTTCTAAATGAAAGACAACTCATTCAGTATCACAACGTGTAACCGAACAACATCTACGAGTATTCCTTTCAATTTCTAAACAATTATGCATCCCAAGGAATAAGACAGGACTATCTGCACATGGAAGGGGAAATTTGACAACCAATTTAAAAAAAATTCAACCGCATCGTGGTCGTACACCAAACTGCTGTTACGGTATGTCTATAAACAACGCACAACATCGTGGTCGTACACCAAACTGTTGTTACGGTAGGTATATAAACAATGCACCATATCGTGGTCGTACACCAAACTGCTGTTACGGTATGTCTATAAACAATGCACCATATCGTGGTCGTACACCAAACTGTTGTTACGGTATGTCTATAAACAATGCACCACATCGTTGTCGTACACCAAACTGCTGTTACGGTATGTATATAAACAATGCACCATATCGTGGTCGTACACCAAACTGTTGTTACGGTAGGTATATAAACAATGCACCACATCGTGGTCGTACACCAAACTGCTGTTACGGTATGTCTATAAACAATGCACCATATCGTGGTCGTACACCAAACTGTTGTTACGGTATGTCTATAAACAATGCACCACATCGTTGTCGTACACCAAACTGCTGTTACGGTAGGTATATAAACAATGCACCATATCGTGGTCGTACACCAAACTGCTGTTACGGTATGTATATAAACAATGCACCATATCGTGGTCGTACACCAAACTGTTGTTACGGTAGGTATATAAACAATGCACCATATCGTGGTCGTACACCAAACTGTTGTTACGGTAGGTATATAAACAATGCACCACATCGTGGTCGTACACCAAACTGTTGTTACGGTAGGTATATAAACAATGCACCATATCGTGGTCGTACACCAAACTGCTGTTACGGTCTATCTATAAACAATGCACCAAATCGTGGTCGTACACCAAACTGCTGTTACGGTATGTATATAAACAATGCACCAAATCGTGGTCGTACACCAAACTGCTGTTACGGTATGTATATAAACAATGCACCACATCGTGGTCGTACACTAAACTGCTGTTACGGTATGTCTATAAACAATGCACCACATCGTGGTCGTACACTAAACTGCTGTTACGGTATGTCTATAAACAATGCACCACATCGTGGTATAACAGAAATCAATAGAATCCCGTACATTATTACGGCTAGCAATAATTGATGCTTTGTTAAGGCAATTTTCTCGTCATGTTTCCGAGTAGAACATTATTTGTCAGACAAAAGTGATCTAAATGACACGTTTTATGTTCCTTCTTGTCACTTCTTATTGGTGAGAAACTCCAACGATCATGGACGAACAGTCGAATAACGTTGCTGATAAACAACCACCGTCATGTTGAAATTAATCATTTATCAAAGAATCCGTATGCATATATATAATATTAATATACCGGTAGAAACATGAGAACCGTCCGCCATTTTGAATGTGAGGATCTTAGTCTGGTATGCCTTATCTCTTACTTGCGAAGGTATTGCTGTCAAAATATATCGGGAGCCTGACTGTACACTTTACATGATCAATAATGAAACACTTCTTTAAATATCTTGTACATTCATTCCAGTGATAAAGATGTAGTTCTTGAATAATATGCAATAAAAAAATACATGTCTCGCAAAAGTTTTTTTGGTTAAATTGACTAATATGGTGAGAAAATCAATGAAAACGTTTAAATAATTTTATTGAACATGTAAGTATAAAAAAACAACTTAAAACACACATCAAACAAACAAACAAAACAATTCAAACCTGACCCCGAAAAAGCCATTTGTCATTAATGAAATATTTTTATTTTTTACCCTAGTCACCCACCCACCTATTTCTATTTTTTTTCAGAATTTAAACTGTTAGATACAATTCGATTTATCTTTTCTACTTTAACTGCACATTACTAATCAAAACTGTTTGATTAAATTTAGGTAATATCTACACATTTTAACATTCTAAAACACTTAACTTACTACGACATATGACCCATTCACACTAAACCGATCGATCATCCTTAAAAATGAAAATTAGAACAAGGCTGCTTCAATAAACGCATAAATGCGCCCGTGGAAGCCTTTTCATAAAAAGTTAAGTCAGTCTGGGGCCATAATTCTGTTAAAATGGTGGATAATGATACATGGCTTTGACAAGGTTATAGGGGTTTATGATGGTAAACACGTATGCCAAGTTTGAAAGCAATGCCTAAACGGACTTGATGTAAGACGTACGAAACGGTCAATTTGTGTTAACTAAAAATTTGGCCCTTGATAAGTCTAAGTTTAACATTAGGTCAATGGGAAGGTCAAAATGAGGCCAGGTACTTATATGGGTTTAACAAATACAACATCCATGCAATTATGAAGGCTTTGTGGCAAATAGATAATAATAAGTCGGACAGGGAAGGCAGCACTGAACTTTACCAGCCGAGCACAGAAAACATCCAAATATCACATACCACAATTACACGGCACAATGCCCAACACATAACCGAACGAGAAAATAATCTGCCAAAGTCCCAGCTGTCAAAAAACTGAATGAACTAGTTTCACACGGCACAAAGCCTGACACATAACCGAACGAGAAAATAATCTAGTCCCAGCTGTCAAAAAGCTGAATGGACTAGTTTCAGCTATCAAAAAGTTGAATGCCTTAGCTGAATGACATAGATTCAACAGTAAAACGGCTGAAATATCTAGATTTAGCTGTCTGAAGTCCTAAAAAGTTAAAAAATAGCAGTAATAAAAACCGAATACCATAGTTTCAGGTGAATGAAATAGTTTCAGCAATACAAAAGCGGACAGTCCAAGCCGATTGACCTGGTTTCAACAAACTGAATGCCCTCGCTGAATGGCCTAGCCTCAAGAAACTGAGCGCCTCAGCTGAACGACATTAAGCTCCAATGAGTTTAATGCCCCCCAGCCGATTTACCCACTTTACAAAGGCTGAATGCCCTAGCTGAATGACCAAGTTTTAACAGCAAATGACAGAAACGAAGAATTTGGCTCATCAATAACTCTAAGTTAAAAAATTAGGTCAATGTGACGGTAAAATGAGGTCATGTACTTATAGGTGCGTGAAGAGTGTTCAAATACAACCTCCATGCAAATATCAAAGCTTGAAGCAAGTCGTATTGAAGCTAGACGAAACGGTCAATTTGGGTTAACCAAGAACTTGGCCCCTCAACAAGTCTAATCCAAAAATTAGTTCAATGTAAAGGTCAAAATGAGGTCAGGCAATATAGGTGTGTGAAGAGTGTTCAAATGCAACATCCATGCAAGTATGAAAGCTTTGTAGCGAGTCATATTGACGTAAGACGAAATGGTTAATTTGGGTTAACCGCGTACGGACGGACGGACGAACGGAGGGACCGGCCGATCACAATATGCCCCCGATCTATTAATACGGGGATAAAAACTTAATCAACAAAGCATCGATTCGGCCAAGAACAAGCAACGTAAGCATTTTGTTACGCATATTAAAATATGTAAAATATATTTTGTATGTTGCAAGACCTTATCAATGCGTACCCCGACAACCTAGACAACCCAGAATATTCACACAAGGGTCACTGTCATATCGTCATTTAGTCACACGTTAACATTTTTGCTTACTTTTACCTTTGGTCGGGTTTGGTGTATAGCATCTGGATGCATCGAGTTTATCTTGAGCCATGATGCAAGTCAATAATGTCTCAAGTACGCACTATAGGGACTATGTGAATTTCAAGAAGGTCCGAAAAGTTCCTGGTAGTCGTAAGGATATGAAAATGTCAATATTTCTCATTTGAAATATGAACGCTTCATTTTGCTGCGTCTGCAGATTCTAAGATGGGCGTTTATATATTCATTCCTAGACACAACAAGGCACAATGAGAAATCAGCTGGGAGTCTACTAGTATATCTGACATTTCTTTTATTTATTTTGTTATTTCTGTAAAGTTAGAAACGTCACATATTACGGCTGGTAAGTATTACTAAGTATATACAAAGGAGTTCAAATACATTGCATACGAAATGCCAGCATGCAAATCATTTATACAAAAGAGAACAGCTAGGGTCTAATTCTACGGTTCTGTGTATTTGCACTAGAACTACAATACGATTTTTCCATTACGAAATGTGCGGTGTACTTTGTGGTTGGTTAAAAGAAGCTCCTATGAGTCCGAAGGTGTTTTCTAACAATACATGTATTTCAGTCATTAACATCTTTAGTTGGTGTCAGTGATCCTGGGTAATCATCCTTTACTGATAAGTTATTTCATAAACGGCACTATGCCCGTTTCAGTGAGAATAAGTTTATGAAGCCTCAGTCATACTACCAAGAAAAGCCTTTGTTAATTCTAGATCTCCGGATTAGTCGTCAAGTGCTTTACCAACTGAACTAACATCCCGGATGTATTGTCTTTGATTACATCGATATCAATTATGTTTGATTCCATTTTAACTGACGAGGATTCGGCCTGTTTATGCTAACCAATCACTATATAGTTACATGATGGTACTTATATATATTAGACACAAACGCTCTCTAGTAAGTTTGTATTTAGTTGCTGAAACACGAATATTTGCAATAACTGTATCCCTAAACTGAACTCTTGAGTGCCAGATCCGTACAATTGCAGGCAACACAGATAGATTATAGAGGCGTACAATAACTTGTGATATATAGAACTTTCCTCCGTAAAACATATTTTATTGGATGGACGTTAAGAAAATTGGTTACTAGTAAGTGTTCATAAAGAGCGATTTCGAACAATGCAGACGATTCAGAGAAATATGAAAATCGATACAATATCGCCACAAGCAGTTCGGTGTCTTTTATATTGTTGTGTTGTTATTCTCTAAGATTTCGGAAATATCTATAACCATACTTCCGTAAAAATGTGGACTGTTCTGATAGTTATGGCTATTATAGAACTCATAATTTCAAATCGGTTGAGATATATCGCCTCTCTACATAACCACTTTCAGTGCGTGAGATCTGGAGTTCGCTCCCCGGCGTTATGAAAGACATATCGACAGTCGACAACAAAACGATGGTGGTAAATACACGCACCCATATGTTGGATAACTCCGTGTGAAGGTCTTGTAAGAGACGAAATAAAAAAGAAGAAAATCGCGTAATGTTAGTTGTTTGCATAAAAAACAACCACAACCACAACCATAACAACAACCACAAAAACACCAACCACAACAACAACCATAACACCAACCACAAAAACACCAACCACAACAACAACCACAACAACAACCACAAAAACAACCATAACACCAACCACAAAAACACCAACCACAACAACAACCATAACAACAACCACAAAAACAACCATAACAACAACCACAAAAACACCAACCACAACAACAACCATAACAACAACCACAAAAACAACCACACCAACAACCATAACACCAACCACAACAACAACCATAACAACAACCACAAAAACACCAACCACAACACCAACCATAACAACCACAACAACAACCATAACTACCACAACCATAACAACAACCACAACACCAACCACAACACCAACCACAACAACAACCACAAAAACACCAACCACAACACCAACCATAACAACCACAACAACAACCATAACTACCACAACCATAACAACAACCACAACACCAACCACAACACCAACCACAACAACAACCACAAAAACACCAACCACAACACCAACCATAACAACCACAACAACAACCACAACAACAACCACAACAACAACCACAACAACAACCACAACACCAACCACAACAACAACCATAACACCAACCACAACAACAACCACAAAAACACCAACCACAACACCAACCATAACAACCACAACAACAACCACAACAACAACCACAACAACAACCACAACAACAACCATAACACCAACCACAACAACAACCATAACACCAACCACAACAACAACCATAACAACAACCACAAAAACACCAACCACAACAACAACCATAACACCAACCACAACAACAACCATAACTACCACAACCATAACAACCACAACAACAACCATAACAACAACCACAACAACAACCATAACTACCACAACCATAACAACCACAACAACAACCATAACACCAACCACAACAACAACCATAACAACAACCACAAAAACACCAACCACAACACCAACCATAACAACAACCACAACAACCACAACAACAACCACAACAACAACCACAACAACAACCACAACAACAACCATAACTACCACAACCATAACAACCACAACAACAACCATAACACCAACAACAACAACAACCATAACAACAACCACAAAAACACCAACCACAACAACAACCATAACACCAACCACAACAACAACCATAACTACCACAACCATAACAACCACAACAACAACCACAACAACCACCACAACAACCACCATAACAACAACCACAACAACAACCACAACAACAACCATAACTACCACAACCATAACAACAACCACAAAAACACCAACCACAACAACAACCATAACACCAACCACAACAACAACCATAACTACCACAACCATAACAACCACAACAACAACCACAACAACCACCACAACAACCACCATAACAACAACCACAACAACAACCACAACAACAACCATAACAACAACCATAACAACAACCACCATAACAACAACCACAACAACAACCACAACAACAACCACAACAACAACCACAACAGCAACAATAACACCAACCTGAACAACATCAGCAGCAGCAGCGGCGACGACGACGACAAAAAAGCAAACAATTAATTTATTTATAAAGAATTTACATATGCTGACGTAGCCATTTCTTATTCCACACGTAGCCAATCAATGGTTAATGGTTCCCTTTGCGTCTTGGTACGGTGCTCCGTCATTGCTTTTATTGTACCCTTGGGTAAAGGTTTGGCTACAACTGTCGTCGGTTTCATGATGCGTGTCTTACTGTTAACGTGAGCCAGAATGTAAAACTACACTAGCTAGCGACATTGAGCATTGTTACAACCCGTTTTGTAATAAAGTTGCAAAGTGTAATAATTATTACAAACAGGGTTGAGAGCTTATTACACTTTGAAAAAATGTTTGCAACCCGTTTTGTAATAAAGTTGCAAAATGTAATAATTATTACAAAACGGGTTGAGAGCTTATTACACTTTGAAAAAATGTTTGCAACCCGTTTTGTAATAAAGTTGCAAAATGTAATAATTTTTTTAAGATCACCTCAAAAGTGAGGTATTCATTACAAAACGGATTGAGAGAGTTATTACACCTTGAAAATAACCTTGTAACCCGTTTTGTAATATATGTTCAAAATGTAATAAATTTTCAAAATGTAATAAATTTTTGAAATCACCTCAAAAGTGAGGTATTTATTACAAAACAAGCTGGGAGTGTTATTACACTTTAAAATAACTTTTCAACCCGTTTTGTAATAAATTTTCGAAATGTAATAATTTTTTGAAATCACCTCAAAAGTGAGGTATTCAATACAAAACGGGTTAAGAAGTGTTCTTTTGCTTGGAAATGACCTTGCAACCCGTTTTGTAATAATTTTTCGAAATGTAATAATTTTTTGAAATCACCTCAAAAGTGAGGTATTCAATACAAAACGGGTTAAGAAGTGTTCTTTTGCTTGGAAATGACCTTGCAACCCGTTTTGTAATAATTTTTCGAAATGTAATAATTTTTTGAAGTCACCTCAAAAGTGAGGTATTCATTACAAAAAAAGGTTTTGATGCGCTCTTTTGCTTGGAAATGACCTTGCAACCATATTGTTATAATTTTTCGAAATGTAATAATTTTTTTAAATCACCTCAAAAGTGAGGTATTTATTACAAAACGGGTTGAGAAGTGTTATTACACTTTGAAAATAACCATGCAACTCGTTTTGTAATAATTTTTCCAAATGTAATTAATTTTTGCAATCACCTCAAAAGTGAGGTATTCATAAAAAAAAACGGTTTGAGAGAGTTATTACACTTTGAAAATAACCATGCAACTCGTTTTGTAATAATTTTTCGAAATGTAATAAATTTTTGCAATCACCTCAAAATAAGGTATTTATTACAAAACGGGTTAAGAAAGTGTTATTACACTTTGAAAAAACATTGCAACCCGTTGTGTAATAAAGTTGCAAAATGTAATAATTATTACAAAACGGGTTGAGAGCTTATTACACTTTGAAAAAATGTTTGCAACCCGTTTTGTAATAAAGTTGCAAAATGTAATAATTTTTTTAAGATCACCTCAAAAGTGAGGTATTCATTACAAAACGGATTGAGAGAGTTATTACACCTTGAAAATAACCTTGTAACCCGTTTTGTAATATATGTTCAAAATGTAATAAATTTTCAAAATGTAATAAATTTTTGAAATCACCTCAAAAGTGAGGTATTTATTACAAAACAAGCTGGGAGTGTTATTACACTTTAAAATAACTTTTCAACCCGTTTTGTAATAATTTTTCGAAATGTAATAATTTTTTGAAATCACCTCAAAAGTGAGGTATTCAATACCAAACGGGTTAAGAAGTGTTCTTTTGCCTGTAAATGACCTTGCAACCCGTTTTGTAATAATTTTTCGAAATGTAATTATTTTTTGAAATCACCTCAAAAGTGAGGTATTCACTACAAAACGGGTTAAGAAGTGTTCTTTTGCTTGGAAATGACCTTGCAACCCGTTTTGTAATAGTTTTTCGAAATGTAATATTTTTTGAAATCACCTCAAAAGTGAGGTATTCATTACAAAACGGGTTGAGAAGTGTTATTACACTTTGAAAAAAACATTGCAACCCGTTTTGTAATAAAGTTGCTAAATCTAATAAATGTTTTCAATCACCTTAAAAGTAAGGTATTTATTACAAAACGGGTTGAGAAGTTTATTACACTTTGAAAATAACATTGCAACCCGTTTTGTAATAAAGTTGCAAAATGTAATAAATTTTCAAAACGTATCGATTTTCGGCATTTCGTCAATGATTTGACATTTAATATATACCGGATGTCATTTAATTGAAATTTGATATTGGTAGTGTAAATATCTAGACTGACATTGAAAGAAACATTACTTTTTAAGAAAAAAATATTGCGGAAAAATTTGGAGCCTTGTCGTAAGCGAAAACAAGCCGATTTACGCAGTGCAACTCTTTCGATCAAATGTTCCCTTCTGTTCATTTCACCCCACGGTAAAAAGTTGTGAATGTCAAAAATCATGAAATTGAGTATTTTTTGTGTTACCTATTTGACATAGATCTGCAATAGTGTATATTGTAATAAAGATGACTTCTAAATGTGATGTCCAAGTGCTGATAAGCTCAACCGCACTAAAATGTTTGTGCTGTGTTCATGTCTTTGTCCATTTTTGACATTTTAGGTCTTACACAGTATGAGAATATAATTCTTGTCACTTTGTTCCCTGCCTATTATGCTTATATGCCTAGTAGTCTCCTCTACAGCCTTGTGGTTAAGCGTCCGCTTTGAGTGCAGAAGGTCCCGGGTTCGATCCTAGCCCGCGGGGACAGGACAGTCGGACAGGGAAGGCAGAATTTATGAAATGTTGATAGAACGAGACATTCTCTTGCTTCTTCTGCGTCAATGTAGTTAGGCTACTACTTTCATTTTTCAAGACACTTATCCAATGAGAAATATTTTTGTGATTTTACCTTCCGTTACAATGACACGATTTCCACTGACAAATTATTATTACTATTAGTAGTAGTTTTTGTTTCCTCCATGACTGTGTAGCATGAAATGACATAATGACAATGAATATAAATAAGAACGATAAGAACATCATTATAGCACTGAGAATTTGACGTGATCCTGACCTTATATGCATTAATACAATGTATTTTAGAAGGTTATTGCGTTTAATATAAAAAACCTCGAGAAAATCGTGCAATATCGGTCGTTTAAATTTGTATTGGTATTACGCCTCGAGTTTTTTTTTCATATTTCCCGCTAATGAAAACAAACAGCCGGGATTACAAATATAGACAATATATCAGCTCCTAATTATGCTAATAGAAGGTCGATACTCGTGTCGAATTCTCCGTACTATACCATAAAACATTATAGTTCGATTTCGAGCATTGAATCATAACTGTACTTTTGAGGTTTTTCTAGTTGGTATGTGAATATGCGTGAAGTAAGCAGCCAGCTGCCAGTTGCCAGTAGCCGATTCAACTACACAATCCTGCTGCCGATTCGATTTTCGCTAGCGTGTCGGCAACTGCGAACTGGGTCCGGGGGATAGCAGCCAATTCGATTTATAGTAAAGGGTCGAATAGGGAACTGCGAACTGCCAACGTCGGCATTGTACGGAACAGTATGTCGTAACCCGTAGTGCATTGTCTCAGTGGGGTCCTGTCATCCAACCTGGTCGTAGATCATTTTTAACTAACTACATACAAATAATGAGTTCAAACTTTGTTCATCACTACGCTCGATGTACTACGAACAACTACATTCATCAACAGTTTTCCCTGACTTCGGTTTACTACCAGCAGACTCAGGACCCAACTTGTACAGGATGTTCATCCACAACCGTCTGACCACGACATTAACATACGTCGTTGAACACTATAAGTTTGAAACTTGATGTATCAAGTATCTCCTCTGGAGTTTAGATGTACTGTTATTTGAAATAGTTCATGTGGTATTCTGAATACAGGTTAAAGGAATTTCTGTAGAACGTCTCATTCTCAAGCCTCAGTTCCTGGATGGTAACTGGCTCATACCGTTTCTATGCCTGTCTCCATCGGTACGAAACGGGGCTTTGCCGTTCTTTACCGGCCAGTGTTCACCATTGTGTGCGTCATACCGGTATGACATTTAGAAGGACGGTAGAGCAACGGATCTTATTCGAAAAGTCCCGGAAATCCCTGCATATAATAGGGTCCGTCGCGCTGAATATATCAATTTTCGCGAACAAATCGTGCAATATTGGTCCTTAAAATTTGTGTTGGTAGTATACACCGAGCGACTTCGGGTTTTTTCACGCTTATGAAAACATACCACCGGAGTTATAAATATAGTCATTTTATCAGCTGTTAAATTGAGAATCACGTCAAATTTTCCGTACTTTACATTACACACCGTACAACCCGCTGTGTGTTTGACATTCACAACGTTTTACCGTGGGGTGAAATGAACAGAAGGGAACATTTGATCGAAAGAGTTGCACTGCGTAAATCGGCTTGTTTTCGCTTACGACAAGGCCCCAACGTTTTCCGCTATATTTTTTTCTTAAAAAGTAATGTTTCTTCCAATGTCAATCTAGATGTTTAGAATACCAATATCAAATTTCAATTCAATGAAATCCGGTAATTGTTAAATGTCAAATCATGGACGAAGAGCAGAAAATATGTTACATTTTGAAAATTTAACACATTTCAAAAAATTATTACATTTTGCAACTTTATTAAAAAGTGTAATAACACTTCTCAACCCGTTTTGTAATAAATACCTCACCTTTAAGGTGATTTCTAAAATTTATTACATTTTGCAACTTTATTACAAAACGGGTTGCAAACATTTTTTCAAAGTGTAATAAGCTCTCAACCCGTTTTGTAATAATTATAACATTTTGCAACATGATTACAAAACGGGTTGCAATGATTTTTTCAAAGTGTAATAACACTTCTCAACCCGTTTTGTAATAATTATAACATTTTGCAACATGATTACAAAACGGGTTGCAATGATTTTTTCAAAGTGTAATAACACTTCTCAACCCGTTTTGTAATAAATACCTCACTTTTGAGGTGATTTCAAAAAATTATTAAATTCCAAAAAATTATTACAAAACGGGTTGCAATGTCATATCCAAGCAAAAGAACACCTCAAAACCCTTTTTTGTGATTTCAAAAAATAATTACATTTCGAAAAATTATTACAAAACGGGTTGCAAGGTCATTTACAGGCAAAAGAACACTTCTTAACCCGTTTGGTATTGAATACCTCACTTTTGAGGTGATTTCAAAAAATTATTACATTTCGAAAATTTATTACAAAACGGGTTGAAAAGTTATTTTAAAGTGTAATAACACTCCCAGCTTGTTTTGTAATAAATACCTCACTTTTGAGGTGATTTCAAAAATTTATTACATTTTGAAAATTTATTACATTTTGAACATATATTACAAAACGGGTTACAAGGTTATTTTCAAGGTGTAATAACTCTCTCAATCCGTTTTGTAATGAATACCTCACTTTTGAGGTGATCTTAAAAAAATTATTACATTTTGCAACTTTATTACAAAACGGGTTGCAAACATTTTTTCAAAGTGTAATAAGCTCTCAACCCGTTTTGTAATAATTATTACATTTTGCAACTTTATTACAAAACGGGTTGCAAACATTTTTTCAAAGTGTAATAAGCTCTCAACCCGTTTTGTAATAATTATTACATTTTGCAACTTTATTACAAAACGGGTTGCAAACATTTTTTCAAAGTGTAATAAGCTCTCAACCCGTTTTGTAATAATTATTACACTTTGCAACTTTATTACAAAACGGGTTGTAACAGAGCATCCATGTCAGTTCAATATCTCACACAAAGTCTGATGATCATCGTAGCGATTAACAACACAGTCAACCGCTCACGTAATTAATGCCTTTTAACATCATGCATGTTTTATACTAAGACAACAAGACGTTTTTCAACATTGTTTTTGTATTTAGCGTTATTAGTAAACAAAATTAACCCGAGACTGATCAGACTTGAACGAGCATGTGCTTGGAGTCAGTCATACAATACACAAAGAGAAAACCATTTATATTTACCATTTCTAAAACCTTGTATTTGACAGCTTGGAAACATAATAATTATATAGTTGTGCAGTATGTTTGAAAGCTTTCATAGATCAACGTCTCAGTCCTGAATATTTTAATCCATAGTCAAAATGTAAGCATTGATTGTTTGGTTTGAATTACTTTTATATTAGTATCGCGACGGAAACGCGGCGACAGAAAGACAAAACGATATTTAAAATGTCTTACAGTCTTAGTATGAAACATGGATCTTGTATTGCAACCACTATTGTTGTTTTCCTATTTCTCAGTCAAATTGCAATATTATCACGATTTTTACACACGGTGTGTTATCCAATGACACAACACGATCAAAGAAATGGTATTGACCTAAGGAATTATATCGAAGTTTTGATGAAATATCGTCTGTCGTTGGAAATACAATGTAGAATTGGTCCGTGTGAAAAACGAAGCTTACCAACGAATCTAGTTCGTTCAGGAAATAAAATGATGCGATTATATAAACTTTGTTATTTTGATCAGTTTTGTGGGGGATTTTGTGTTTTTTTGTCTCACATTTTTGTACTCCGGTACTAGTGGACAGGCTGCAAACAAAATCACAGAAATCAAGATAGGTCGTAGACATCCGAAGACTGATGGAACTTATACAGCTGTCCCAATTGTCGCACAGATAACGTTGACAAAACTATTTCATGCATCCTCGTATGGTCGGTGGCCATCGTGAAATATTTCCATTTTCTTCGGTTAGTAGTCGATTGCAATGTATAAAGACCGAGGTGGTCAGAATGTGGTCGGTAATTGTGATATTTCCTGCTTGACCATGCTCACCTTTGACTGTGCTCCATGTGCAGTGAAATCTTAATATTTTTCACTATGTCCCTGGACCAGGTGTATTGTACGGTATTATACACTGATGTAGTAATCGCATGTTTTATATGACCTGCATGTGTTTTGACTCCTCTGTGCTATGCAGCCTGTGAATCGTGTCGTGTATTTCTCATTTTTCCACGTTAGTCTTGTTTTTCGAGCTACAGAAATCTCTACCTCTATTACCAGCAGTCACTCACATAGATCTATCCCTCCATTACCATGAAACACTCAAAAGAAATCTCTCCCTCCATTACCAGGAACCACTCACAGACATCTCTTCCTCAATTACCAGGAACCACTCACAGACATTTCTCACTCCATTACCAGGAATCACTCACAGAAATCTCTCCCTCCTTTATCAGGAACCACCCACAGAGATCTATCCCTCCATTACTAGGAACGACTCACAGAAATTTCTCCCTCAATTACCAGGAACGACTCACAGAAAGTTCTTCCTCAATTACCAGGAACCACTCACAGAAATTTCTCCCTCCATTACCAGGAACCACTCACAGAAATATCTTCCTCCATTACCAGGAACCACTCACAGAAACCTCTTCCTCAATTACCAGGAACCACTCACAGACATCTCTTCCTCAATTATTAGGAACCACTCACAGAAATATCTTCCTCCATTACCAGGAACCACTCACAGACATCTCTTTCTCAATTACCAGGAACCACTCACAGACATCTCTCTCTCCATTACCAGGAACCACTCACATACATATCTTCCTCAATTACCAAGAACAACTTACAGACATCTCTTCCTCAATTACCATGAACCACTCACAGACATCTCTTCCTCCATTACCAGGAACGACTCGAAGAAATGACTCCCTCAATTACCAGGAACCACTCACAGAAATCGCTTCCTCAATTACCAGGAACCACTCAGACATCTCTTCCTCAATAACCAGGAACCACTCACAGACATCTCTTCCTCAATTACCAGGAACCACTCACAGACATCTCTTCCTCAATTACCAGGAACCACTCACAGACATCTCTTCCTCAATTACCAGGAACCACTCACAGACATCTCTCCCTCCATTACCAGGAACCACTAACAGACATCTCTTCCTCAATTACCAGGAACCACTAACAGAAATCTCTTCCTCAATTACCAGGAACCATTCAGACATCTCTTCCTCAATAACCAGGAACCACTCACAGACATCTCTTCCTCAATTACCAGGAACCACTCACAGACATCTCTTCCTCAATTACCAGGAACCACTCACGGACATCTCTTCCTCAATTACCAGGAACCACTCACAGACATATCTTCCTCAATTACCAGGAACCACTCACAGACATCTCTCCCTCCATTACCAGGAACCACTCACAGACACCTATTCCTCAATTACCAGGAATCACTCACAGACATCTCATCCTCAATTACCAAGAACAACTTACAGACATCTCTTCCTCAATTACCAGGAACCACTCATAGAAATTTCTCCCTCAATTACCATGAACCACTCACAGACATCTCTTCCTCCATTACCAGGAACGACTCACAGAAATTTCTCCCTCAATTACCAGGAACCACTCACAGACATCTCTTCCTCAATTACCAGGAACGACTCACGGAAATCTCTTCCTCAATTACCAGGAACCACTCAAAGACATCTCGTTCTCAATTACCAGGAACCACTCACAGAAATCTCTTCCTCCATTACCAGGAACCACTCCCAGACACCTCCTCCTCAATTACCAGGAGCCACTCAGAGAAATCTCATCCTCAATTACCAGGAACCACTCCCAGACACCTCCTCCTCAATTACCAGGAGCCACTCACAGAAATCTCATCCTCAATTACCAGGAACCAATCAAAGACCACTCTTCCACAATTACCAGGAACCACTCACAGACATCTCTTCCTTAATTACCAGGAACCACTCACAGACGTCTCTTCCTTAATTACCAGGAACCACTCACAGACATCTCTTCCTCAATTACCAGGAACCACTCACATATATCTCTTCCTCAATTACCAGGAACCACTCAGACATCTCTTCCTCAATTACCAGGAACCACTCACAGATATCACTTCCTCAATTACCAGGAACCACTCACAGAAATATCTTCCTCCATAACCAGGAACGACTCACAGAAATTTCTCCCTCAATTACCAGGAACCACTCACAGACATCTCTTCCTCAATTACCAGGAACGACTCACGGAAATCTCTTCCTCAATTACCAGGAACCACTCAAAGACATCTCTTTCTCAATTACCAGGAACCACTCACAGAAATCTCTTCCTCCATTACCAGGAACCACTCCCAGACATCTCCTCCTCAATTACCAGGAGCCACTCACAGAAATCTCATCCTCAATTGCCAGGAACCACTCAAAGACATCTCTTCCACAATTACCAGGAACCACTCACAGACATCTCTTCCACAATTACCAGGAACCACTCACAGACATCTCTTCCTTAATTACCAGGAACCACTCACAGACATCTCTTCCTTAATTACCAGGAACCACTCACAGACGTCTCTTCCTTAATTACCAGGAACCACTCACAGACGTCTCTTCCTTAATTACCAGGAACCACTCACAGACATCTCTTCCTCAATTACCAGGAACCACTCACATATATCACTTCCTCAATTACCAGGAACCACTCACAGAAATATCTTCCTCCATAACCAGGAACGACTCACAGACATCTCTTCCTCAATTACCAGGAACCACTCACAGACATCTCTTCCTCAATTACCAGGAACCACTCACAGACATCTCTCCCTCCATAACCAGGAACCACTCACAGACATCTCTTCCTCAATTACCAGGAACCACTCACAGACACCTCCTCCTCAATTACCAGGAGCCACTCACAGAAATCTCATCCTCAATTACCAGGAACCACTCAAAGACCACTCTTCCACAATTACCAGGAACCACTCACAGACATCTCTTCCTTAATTACCAGGAACCACTCACAGACGTCTCTTCCTTAATTACCAGGAACCACTCACAGACATCTCTTCCTCAATTACCAGGAACCACTCACATATATCTCTTCCTCAATTACCAGGAACCACTCAGACATCTCTTCCTCAATTACCAGGAACCACTCACAGACGTCTCTTCCTTAATTACCAGGAACCACACACAGACGTCTCTTCCTTAATTACCAGGAACCACTCACAGACATCTCTTCCTCAATTACCAGGAACCACTCACAGAAATATCTTCCTCCATAACCAGGAACGACTCACAGAAATTTCTCCCTCAATTACCAGGAACCACTCACAGACATCTCTTCCTCAATTACCAGGAACGACTCACAGAAATCTCTTCCTCAATTAACAGGAACCACTCAAAGACATCTCTTTCTCAATTACCAGGAACCACTCACAGAAATCTCTTCCTCCATTACCAGGAACCACTCCCAGACATCTCCTCCTCAATTACCAGGAGCCACTAACAGAAATCTCATCATCAATTACCAGGAACCACTCAAAGACATCTCTTCCACAATTACCAGGAACCACTCACAGACATCTCTTCCTTAATTACCATGAACCACTCACAGACATCTCTTCCTTAATTACCAGGAACCACTCACAGACGTCTCTTCCTTAATTACCAGGAACCACACACAGACGTCTCTTCCTTAATTACCAGGAACCACTCACAGACATCTCTTCCTCAATTACCAGGAACCACTCACATATATCTCTTCCTCAATTACCAGGAACCACTTAGACATCTCTTCCTCAATTACCAGGAACCACTCACAGATATCACTTCCTCAATTACCAGGAACCACTTACAGAAATATCTTCCTCCATAACCAGGAACGACTCACAGACATCTCTTCCTCAATTACCAGGAACGACTCACAGACATCTCTTCCTCAATTACCAGGAACCACTCACAGACATCTCTCCCTCCATTACCAGGAACCACTCACAGACATCTCTTCCTCAATTACCAGGAACCACTCACAGAAATCTCTTCCTCAATTACCAGGAACACTCACAGACATCTCTTCCTCAATTACCAGGAACCACTCACAGACATCTCTTCCTCAATTACCAGGAACCACTCACGGACAACTCTCCCTCAATTACCAGGAACCACTCACAGACATCTCCTCCTCAATTACCAGGAACCACTCACAGACATCTCTTCCTCAATTACCAGGAACCACTCACAGAAATCCCTTCCTCAATTACCAGGAACCACTCACAGACATCTCTACCTCAATTACCAGGAACCACTCACAGACATCTCTTCCTCAATTACCAGGAACCACTGTCAGATATCTCTTCCTCAATTACCAGGAACCACTCACAGAAATCTCTTCCTCAATTACCAGGAACCACTCACAGACATCTCTTCCTCAATTACCAGGAACCACTCACAGACATCTCTTCCTCAATTAACAGGAACCACTCACAGACATCTCTCCCTCCATTAACAGGAACCACTCACAGACATTTCTCCCTCCATTACCATGAACCACCCACAGAAATCTCTTACGACATTACCAGGAACCACTTGGAGGTTATCGCGATTTCTCAAAACATTTGGGGCGTTAAAAGTCGTTTGAGAAGTGCATTCACGTATAACAACCAGTATTTGTTTGCCAGATCATTTATCAATAAAGTATTAAGTGGTTGATTAAACGCTTTTATAACCCAATAACACTTAACGGGAGAAGATCCTGTTCATGCTGAATGCGCGATTAAAAACTGATGGAAATGAACGTCATACATTGATAAAATTCACACACACACGTTATAACTACAATGTATAATGGATCACTATTTGATGCCTGTTATCGGTACAGTTATGTCTTCTTTACATCCCATTATCTTATACGTTTGTGGTTTCCTTATATTCAGGAAGCATCAAAAGTGTATATAATATTATGTTGCTTTATGTTTTATGTGTTTTTAAGACGACGCCATGTTTTTTTATTCTAACGAAGAAGTCTGATCTGGCACACTGATTCAGCTGCCAGTGATCTACGTGTGAACATGGTCACGATACCGCAATATGATCGTTATATCGTCTGCATATCTTAAACTTCGTACTGGTATAGTCAATCGGAACGGTCCATACGGCATTTATACGTGATAAAATACCCTCGGATGTATCAGGCGGATGTACCAGAAGCATCTTTTCCCAGATTGCGTGATCAGTCTAAGAAAATACTAGTAGACCCGTAGCTATACCAATATGGCGTCTTTTGTTGACAGTTTGAAAATTTCAAAAATCCAAACATAACAGAGCAATTTCTATATACACTCATGGATATATATACACGCAGCATCTTAAAGCTTGCTTGGTTGGCGTGTACTCCATTTTATCGCATGTGTTACAAAATATAGCAACAAAATTGCGCTGTATTGTCACTGATATGTGTATCTAGTGTAACAAATATCGATATCTGGCCCTCTTCCGGTGTGCCAAAAACTTCGTATCGAGCGGAAGCGACGTGCGACAAGGCCGTGGTGCATTAAGTCGATATTGGCATACTTAATCGGTATTGGCACTCGGGCTGAAGCCCTCGAGTCAATGCCTAACCTAGTATGTCGAATATCGACTTAATGCCCGCCGTCCCTGGGTAATAATCTATACGAATCACTTGTTTTGTTTACATCTGACGTCATGCTGACAAACAAAATTATGACTTTGCTGAAAACAAATTTAGTTTAAAATGTACTGTTATGCATATACATGTATAAGGAATAGATACAGTAAGTCATTGACACAACCGGTTGGAGCTAAGACCAGGACCTAAATGACCTTTCAAATGAAAGAAATGGTTTGTTGGCCACCAGAGAACCACCACTTTAGATATTTGCTTTTGAATGTGTTAACACTTTCAGATACTTTTATATCATATGGAAGTGAGTTCCACAATTTAGCACCCGAGTATGCCAATGATTTTCTGAAAAACTCAAGTCTCGGTTTTGGTACAGAAAGAAGTCTTTGTTCAAATGATCGCAATGATTCGTAAGACAATGTCCTAGGTGTCCCAATTGGGGTACAGTCTGTAAGATTTAGGATGGCATGATCTACCCAAGAGCAGAAGAAGCGATGTCATCATGATGTATAAATTATTGCTGTGTTCAGTAGATTAAATACTGTGAATTTAGACGCGATCTGAAACGGTTTTAAAAAAAAATCTTGTTAGATAATACGTCAAACATTTATGACCGGTTATCAAGTTTGACCAGTGTGTATAAAATATCAATTTAGTATGGTGACACTTTTTTGTTGCTCCAGACGAAATATTATAGCAGTAATAGTGAGATGCTGGTACCAATGTTGTCTCGGAGATGTATTCATTGATTCATCGTTACAGATAGTCAATGAGGATACACAGTGCTCGTGACGTACAGTGCACTACATAATGATATATCTCCCACCTCGACAGATCATGCCTGGTTAGTATTATACTTCAGCATGTACATCAATTATTGTGTTTAATCTACACTTTATGATAATCAATGGACCAAAGCCAAACCATCCCTTGCTGTCAATTTGCATGAATTATTGGGATGCATTATTAAAGGAAAATTAATATTCGTTTGGTGTTGGGAAATCGTTTCCTTTTATGTTGGTCATTATGAATATTCCGCCATTCTGTGTACGGCTAATTGACGACAATGGTTATTTTTTGCACCTGTCCGTCCGGAATAGGTTTTTTGTAATATTCAAGGCAACCCATGCACATTATTAGACATTACCGATGGATATTATGTTTAAAGCATTATACGAGGGTGCTCGAGGGGGTAACAGTGGTTCACTTGACTCTGCAAGTGCTCCATATGCCATGTAGTGTGCGTCATGATTGAAGTAATTCAGCTGTCGTGAAGATGTCTACCCATCGGTACCCGCCTATGCACTAAATACTGTTAGTGGCCATCATCCACCTTGTGTAATAGCCGTTCGCTGAAAAACAAAAATAAAGATTTCTCAGACACTACTGTACGTACAGGTATAACATTTTGCACGAATAAATGAAATGCATGTACCAACTCGGCTGTGTCGATGAAAAGTAAAAATATTTTGTTGATAAGTTCTATATAAGATATTTTCATTTTGCAGTCGAATATCAATTCAGGACAACCACTACAAACAAACGCCAATATTGTGGTCATGTGACGACTGTTTAGATGCATTTTACATTGTTGCCAAAGTACGGATCTTACATTGTTCATCGTTCGAATTACAGCAGTAAAGCCTGTGTGCCAGAGATTGTAACGGTCAATATATTTATGCTTGTAAATCACCAACGGAATGCTAGATTACCTCACTACGGTAAGTGCTCCGAATCATTTAATTTCAATATACAACAAAGAACAACTTAATTTAGAATGTACGCGTACTTCCGAACATGGTCAACATAAACCTGCTATAAATGTGGAATATAAAAGACAATCTTTAAAATTACAATAAGTGTGTAACACAAAACAACTAGTAGCAATAAGTAGTTAAGCAAAACTCGTGTTTTGGCTCACGTACGTCATGAGAGACTCGAACTCACAACCGCCTGTATACATGTATTATATTGGAGAATGGCCGCTTTGAGTGCGACATGAGAATTTGTTTCGTGGCCTCGTGATGCCAAAGACAATAGAGCAATTACTAGAAGAGGTCGTGGGAAAAACTGGCTTCTTTCACACCATCCTTCCCTTATAAAAACATAAACAAATGTAAATGTATTCAAACTAGTGAAGAGACACTAATTACCATATAATATACCTGGTTACAAAGCAATACCTCATCAACAAATTATCCCACCGCAATTTTGAATAAGTCGAAATTAGTTTTTGTTCTGTACGGTCTTGGTATATTACAACTGACAGACTAAATATAGAGATGTCTCAGTCTAAGTAATTTAAGGATATTTTCTATTATGCGTTCAGTCTCAATTATTGAATAAAAATATATTTCAAGACATTTACGTTTGTTTTATTCGAAATTAATAATGGCATGCCATTTTTTTATTATTTCATAAACGCCAATACGTCATCAGAAATAGGACAAAATCGCCTTAGTAGTCGCGATAAGGCAAAACTAACATTAATGAAAGAAACACAATCGGTTATCTAATGTACTGAGCCCCATTATAGCCATTCAAACACCTTTTTCGAACCCATTTAAATACCGATGCGTCGCTCTAGGAGTTCCGCCTAAAGGAATGTATAAGGAAAAGAATAAAATCCAAACATATTAGACATTTGAATACACAAAAAGCTCAAATAATAGTGTCTCGATTCGGAAACGTTTGCCGTTTATGGAGAACGCCTCCGCTTTCAGGGATATTTTTGCCGGGAAAGAGCCTGAGTAATGTCAAGAAATAGAAGCATTCACCATTATTGGTTATTTATCTCAGATATCAGATTCTCACTTGAAGTCGCCATTAATTTACTGTTTCTATTGTCCTATTGTCTCGTCTCTCACGTGATCTATATCGTCCTGATGACATGGTGACGTTATCGTTATGTGCGGGCTTTTTATATACTCACTGACAAAAACACGCGACCTCATATTAGTACATTCAGGTTTTCATGTGGCCCTCAAATTCCAACGAAATCCTATTTCTTTCAGTTAGTCCTAAAACTGCCATAAACAATAAACGCTCGAAAACGTCAGAATTCCCCAAAAAGTTAATATTTTTTCATGTAACGCCTCTTTTAGTAATTTCTGTCTGATGTTTTTAAAAAAATTCATAGACCAACATTCCGGCTTTTTATATTTAAAATCAACAATTATGTGATATAAAATTGTGTTTCTTGAATGAAGCCGTCCTTCAAAATTTAAATAACAAACAACAAACTGTAAAATGTTATCAGTATATTTATATGAGAACTTAAACAAATGTACCACATCTCCAAAATCCACAAACAGACGACATAATTTAACCATTTATCAGAATTGAATCGAAATGTCCGCATTCCGGAAATGATAAAAAGTAAAAGTTTTGAAAGCAGTTTGAATCATTTCCAAAGTCAGCAAAGGTTGGGTGGTGATTAACCCGACTAATCAATACTTCAAACACACTTCTTACTGAAGTCTGTAATTTTCCACCACAATCGACATTGTTGATGCGACTTGAACAATAAATTTCTTGGGAGAATATACGAGACGCCTAAAAGGGATGACGATTATACGAATAATACCCTACATCAAAGACAGTTTGAATACATTCTCTTAAATCGTAAATACAGTCTTCATCGCTAGATACGAATTGTATATGTATATTTCCTGTGTTTGTAAGCAATATGTTTGTTTTTTTAGGATTTTACAGCAAAAAAGTGTTCAATTTATAATAATAAGGCAATTATTTGCATTTTTAATAGATAAAACACCATGTGCGAATCATAGTCGTGGTGTGATACACGTACACGAAGCTCTCCTGGTTAGCATAGTGGCTATAATAATGACTTTCTTGCTTGTTACTCGAGCGATCTAAAAACAGTATGTAGAATAGGATGTGTTATTCAGTAGCACTGACTATGTGTGTATGTGTGTATGTGTAATTATTTAAGCCATTCGGTCAAGGATAACCCATGAAAGTGCAAGCACTTATTTACAATGGGTCCCGTTTTTTTGCTGAAGGGACAGCGAGAAGAAGAAAGAGTTATGATACAAGGAATTCGGGTGCGTTACACTGGCTCGTTCCGAATAGACTCCCTGGTTCTTTAACGTGCCCGGTGTATAGCACCGATTCACGCGAGACTACCTCTGGGTTTCCAACCAGTTCATCTCTAGTTGGGTGGGAAACACTGAAAAGCGTTTCAGAAATGACCAAGTGTCCCGGCCGAGATTCGAACCAGGGACATCTCGATCAGAAGTCAAGTGCGTTATCCACTTGACCACCATGCCACCATGACTATGGTCATATTCTCCACATATAAAGCAGTTGTCAGATACCTGCAGAATAACATATTAGAACTGGTTGATAAGTGTTCATGAATGCGTTAGACTATAGATGATAATGTTGCATACATATTTACAAATATTTCAAATTGTTATGGTACATGTATAGCAACGTACGTATATCTTCTGACATAAAGCACAAGCACAAATAAATGTATCTTTACAAGAGTATACAATATATACAGTCTATATTTTATAGATTTTATCGCTCAATATAACAATATAAGAAAGTCACTTGAGGTTCTTGAAAGCTGCATAATAGCGTCCTTGATGAGAATCGATCGCATATCTATCGTCTTAACCGAATAAGACAAAAGCACAACGAATCTTCCTAATAAGAATTTGACAGAATTTAATCAGTTTGTTGCGATTGTTCAATTCATTGTTATCACAAATATTACTGTTCGCAGAATCGATACATTGTTGCAGAAACATAAAGGAGCTTTTTGGAAATTAAGTCGAATTCTAATGATTCGAATGTTGGCGTTTTCTTGAAATCATGCTGTATGTGAAAGCATTCTCCCGTTAGGGTGGGGTGTCTTGTATGATGGTGTGGTCCTTGTTCTGCTCTCATTTCTTTGACCACTTTGCCCCCTCCGTCATTGACATCTCCCTTTACCACCATCCGTGTCACTTTCATCGACCAATCTACATCCCTGGACTACTGGGTCACTCCCTCGTCCACTAGATTAATCCCTGAACCACTAGCTGTATTTTTCCCTTCGTCGAACACTATGCTCACTTCTTCAGCCATTTCGCTCCTTCCCAGATCTACCTTCAGTAGCTCTATATTTGTATATTCTGGGTATATTTTTGCTATTTCTAACATGGTCTTCCAGAACGTTCTGTCCAATTGATGTCAGATATATCGGAGGTTTATGGGAAACACACAAATCAATTTAGTACACTTAATCATGTTATTAATGATCAAGTTACCTTAACTATATTTAAGTATACATTAACAACAGAAGTTAGGATATCGTACTACATATATCATGTAATATGATATTAATATTATTGACTCGATACAGAGGAAGATGAACATAACGGTACTATCTTCTGTCATATACCATGTAGACAATTAGGATGATCGAAATCGAGACGAGATTTGCATCTATTTCTGGTCTATTATCTATACATATTTGTCTATTGTCGTTGTTGTGTCAGAATAAAGGAATGTCTAACTGCATGTCATGATTCCAGATATTTTACACATAAATGTTTGTTCAAGAACTTTGATTTAGCCTGTGTTGTACAGTTGGTAGATGACTATACTATAATATGACAGATCAGAAAATGTTACAATGCGAAAACACGACAAAGCGAAAATGTAACAATGCGAAAAGTAACAAGGCGAAAAGCATTGTTACATTTTCGCTTTTTCGCATTGTTACATTTTCGCCACGAAAAAGCAAATACATGTATACGACAGATGTAAGGTGAAAACACGACACATGTTAGATAGATGGCAAAAGTTCCTGTACAAATCCAAGTATGGTATTATATTTGTTGGACTCTACTAAATCGTCTGCTTCATGATCGGCTTGTGATTGGGAACAGAGGTAGGAATATACAAAAAATTTAAAAGTTACCACTACACATACACTAAGAGTTTTTGTATTGTGAAGTCATATTCAGCAAAGCTGAGTTTTGCTACGTACATACATTCCACTGTTGATGCCATGACGAAGAGACAAGATCATGTGCTCGGCTAATTAAGTTGAGTGCAGCCTTCCATGTCCGATTTATAAAACCGTTTTGGTCTCCGTCAGTCCGTTCGTGTGCGATGACTTTGTTCATGTTATTATGTAGTGTCATGGACTTCTTTAATCTTCAGTAAGAGAAAGAGATGTTTGCAATAATTAAATAACACTGTCTTACTCTCCCAAATCACTTTTTGTGTCCATTGAATGACTCCAACGTTGTTACGTGTTCTTGAGACTTCAATAACTTGACGACCACGGGTCGATTAAAGAACAGTATATATACACACGAGTCATAAATGTATTCAATTGTATCGTTGATTTATCTCCTGTACTAGAACCTTGTGTCTGGATATATTTCCAATATTTTTGTATAGATTTTTGTCTGAATTGTAATGATAAGACGCATTAAGGAAAGATCCTCGGCGTACAAAGTCCCGATGTGACTTTTTTTAGTTTTTGAATTATCCGCCAGAATCCTATTGTCTGGGCGGGAGTATGACTCCAAAACTATAATGTGAACAATAATGGAGAGAATTGGCTGGGTATGGTTACTATAGCCTGATCTGCCTTGTGACAAATATCAATTAACAATGATACATTACTGGGACTCTTAACGTACTTTCTTTGGTCTAAAAAAATCTTCACTACAAAGCTATTCTATGAGGTTTGTTTTCTGTTTTGATTACCTTTCATATAAATAATTCGGAGAGGGGACTGGTAATGTCTTCTGTTGACTATAAAGTATAACATTCGTCTTAGTTACCACAGAATCTCTCCATGAAAAAACCCAGATATTTTATTACCAAGGAACATTCCTCTGTTCTCTCTTACCACGGCAACTATCACTGGTGTTAGATAACAAATAACTTTACATTGCCTCGGCTTAGGTACCACATAACATGTCAATAGTCCTAGTTACCACATAACTTTATATTGCTATGGATTAGGTACCACATAACATGTCAATGGTCTAAGTTACCAAAGGACTTTACATAGCCAAGCTTGGATACCACATAACATGTCAATGTTTTTTACCAAGATAACTGAAATGGTGTAAGTTACCAAAGAATGTTGTACATTATCAAGGGTTAGGTATCACAGAACCTGTAAATGGTCTCAGTTACCACTGAACTTTACATCGCCATGCTTAAATACCTCATAACATGTCAATGTTTTTTACCACGAACACTGTCAATAGTATTAGTTACCAAAGAACGTGGAATATTGCCAAAGCTTAGGTACCACATAACCTGTAAATGGTCTTAGTTACCAAAGAACTTTACATTGCCACGGCTGAGGTACCACATAGCATTTAAATGGTTTTAGTTACCAAAGAACTTTACATTGCCTCGGATTAGGTACCACGTAACCTGGCATTGGTCTTAGTTATCTAGAAATCGGTAGTTTATGTAAATTGTTTAAACATCCTTTAGAATTGATGTTAGATAAATATGTGTAAATAATATTTTGTGCTATGCCCACGGCAACCTCCCCATATAGCTTACATAAATGGCACCTCGGGGATGCATAAGTCACACTGATGCCGAGGGATTGTAGTTATTGGAATAAATTGCCGATTATTCTTACTGAATCACAGACATTTATTTTATTATAATTCATTTATTTTCCTAACCGTCTAGAGGGGGTCCTAGGTCATTGAAATATTGCCATACTGACAGACCAAAGACAGTGTCGACAGCGATTAGTATATTATTGCGTTTATTTAAACGTCTCAAATACTTTTACAAAAATGACACTTTTTAAACACATTGACTACTATCATTTATTTAATGCCATGCTATGTCGAAACCATATGGCTAGATAGCGGCTCGCCAACCTGTCATGTTAAAACGAACCTGTACTGAGATCTATACCTTCGACCTTCTTCTCCTTAGTCGCACCTACTGTGGATACTTTAACCACACAGCCAAGAAAGATATGCCATGTGCATGTATCCGATACAAATATCCAGTGAAATGATAAAAGTATATTATTACTGAGGGAGAGATTGCTAATATGATCATGTTACATATAACTAAATATGTGAACGAATTTTATATTTACTCAGAGGAAAATAAAACACATTGCAGGAAGGGATATATATATATTTCGCATCATAGATTATTACTGCGTCAGTGGGCTTGTACCTCTGGCTGTAGCGTTCTTTGAAGCGGTGGCTATATGATGGGTGTTTGATCAGGTTTGTGATACGTCATATAAATACAACCTTATTATTAGAATAACCTCAAAATAAACTCACAATGTTCCTGTTTAATTTTTGAACCTACTTTATTTGAATCCATTAAACAACATGACTTATTTGTTGGCCCCTATACATAATATAATTTGTAGACATACGTCAAAATAATTAGACTGAAAGGTAGTGTTTTGTCCTTTGTTAAAGCTAGATAGGAAAACCCCAGGCCATGTCAATGCCGCCCAGATCAATGTTCAAGGTTTCCAACGGTGATATGATTATTGAAGTTGTACTCTATTCCATTAAAAGACGACTGTTCATATTGAATTATTATGATCTGCTTATTCCTTACTTGTATAAACGCCTTGATAGGCACTGTTGGTACAAATAATGTAACAAATAATTGTAAGGTCTCCTGGGGGCTTATCACTAAATGATTCAATTAAAAAGTTGATGACTGTCATATTTTAATTAGATGAGCGATGTTTAACCACATGATCCTTTTGTTTATTTTGGGTTGAATGTCCTAGTATTTCAATATTGATAAGTTCCCTTATACGAACATTGTACCTGGACTAACCCTAATACGTTGATAGGTCATACTAGTACAATGTACCATTTAAACCAGTTTGTGATGTCGTGGCCTGTGATCAACCCAAGTCATATATATGTCCTATGTGAATGAAGAGGACATATTTAAAACTCGTTAATGAAAATAGTATCTAATTTAAGAGGGTCGGTAAAAAATATGCGAAAGATGTTCTTATTTCTTTATTCGCCATTGTAACAAGGTGGTATATTATGTAGTGTATTTAATTATGTTATTGTATCCTAATATAGGAACTAAACATTATTTTATTGTAAGAGTTAACACATCTGGTAATGCCATATTTTTAAGTTCAGATTGGGAAGAAGAATAAGAAAGAAGACATAAAATGGTTAATTCACACGTTCATGTAGTATTACTATTCGCCGATTATTCTACGATTGACTCATCTAATATGTCAAATAAGGATATAAGTCAGGCAGGCGGGGAAAAAGCCATCGATTAATATCCTTATCCGTAAACAATATCAATTTATAAATAATTGCTAGTTAATTGTTTCACAGTTACTATTGTCTTGAATTTTTTAATTGATTGTGACGTCATCAATGTGTCTCATAGCGCTGTTCTACTGTCTCACACTTATTAGTTTATTCAACTTTATGTGATATAGCTATCTTAGTGAGTTTACGTTTTCTGTGTAGTAACTTCTTGAAATACAATGACACCCGAAATTAACTCTTTATATATCGACTAGTACATCGTTATCTCGAACATCTTTTTGTCTCGACAAGTTCTCGAGGTAACCAAGTGCGTCTATACGTTCATCCAATTACTGGCCTGTCTCAATAGCCTAGGCTAGTGGTAGATGCGTGCCAGAGATCTCGGGTTCGACCTTTACCCAAGACTTACCAACGTAGTTTAAATGTCACGGCTATATCTCCCTTGCTTGACACTCAGCAGAGTTAGTTCCATTTAACTGCTTGATTGTCCGGTGTCAGGATAATGTATTTATAACTGAAATACTGTAGATCGTTCGGACTTATTGTTTTGTAGATCGTCCTCTTTCTTTCAAGTGCGGATCGTTTCTGCGACGTGTTGGTGTTGATGACAGAGAGAAGACCCAGACCTTAGCTCAAAATTGCCTGGCAATTCTTTACTCTATTTATTATGAATACTTTAGCGTTACTCATTGTTTGTTTGTTGAATCGATGATGCTAACAATAATGCATTGACGGAAACTGCATCGGCTTTAATAATTAATGAATTTGTTAAACGATTTGTCTGAAAAAGCCACCATCAAACGTTGCAGGATATTATCATAGTACCAAATGTATTATTTGATTCCATATTTTCAAGTACACATTTTTTATTAGATAAATAAACATGTAGAAATGGAAAAAAGGAATGAAAGTTTTACGTTATCGGTTTATATCTCTAGTTCGATTTATTGAAACATGATACATTGTTTACATCATACTTGGATTTCGAGTTCTTAAGGTACCGAATAGTGTAATTGTGGTGGGGTATGATGCGGATTGACCAAAACACCATGTTCCAGGCATTGTCGCCAGGAAAGAGATGTGGTAAGCATTCGGGTTTATAACTTAGTCTACGAGAGTTGCCCTACTAGTATTTAAACAGCGTTGAATATCTGATAGTTTCATGCTAACCCAATATAAATGAAATAACCCATTTGAACCGACTATAGTCGTTTGTATTGTTTTTCATTCGATAAAATCTCTCCCAACATTACCGGGACTCAAGCGAAGAGTATCACACTATCTCGAATATCTCATTTATCAATAAAGTTAAGTGGTTGATTAAACGTTTTTATAACCCAATAATGCTTAACGGGAGGGGATCCTGTTCATGCGGAATGCGCGATTAAAAACCGAAGAAATTGGACGTCATAGACGGATTCCAAGCATTAACAAAAATTCGCACACACATTGTCTATAATGGATCTCTGTTCGATGCGTGGTATTGGTGCAGTTATGGCTAACTTACATCACGTTTTCTTATATTTTTGTGGTGTCCTTATGTTCTGGAAGCATCAACAGTGTATGTAATTTTATGCTGGTTTACGTTTTAATGTGTCCTGTTGATGACTCCATGATCTTTGATTTTAAGTCAGTGGGGTCGTAATACCGATATCTTTCAATGCTGTTGCTTTATAACTGCAGGTTTTGAATATTTGTTTTAATATAATTTAATTTTTAAAATAAAATGATTTCACATGTTCCTAATAGTTATATTAATGAAAACAAAATAAATTACGCACAGAAGATGCGATTTAATATAGTTATGTACTTGTACATTACCAACATAGTTGTAAAATTCGAGATTATTTTTCAGTCTTCAAAATATATAATTTCTAAAATCCTAAAAAAACTCCACCCAAAACATCAATGTCAATTATCCCATGATTATCTTTATAATTATCAAGATATAACATTTTGTATGACATCCACCCCCTGTTTGCATGCTTTAACATTGTATAATTTCCTATAATATAAAAATAATATTTTGGAATAAATATTTTCCACCATATAACTATATAAATTCATGTTTTGGATTAATGTTGTGAGCGTAATAGTTATTTGTTTACGTAAAGTCTGGGCTTGTTTTGTAGATCATTTATTGTGCTTTTGATAACACCAAGCCATAGTTATATATGTTCTCATTTGGCGAAGAAATGACCGTTTGAACGAGATGCAGTGTGATCCTCGTTGAGACTTAGTGCGTTCCCTTGGTATGAAATTATAGTAGAAGGAAAAAAAATAAAAACAGTTTTTAATCATTGTAGGTTTATGTGTCGAACCCCTTTACTTGTACGGATACAGTTTGTGAGATTTGGGATCACAAAATCTACTCAAGGGCAGAATGAGCGATGTCGTCCTGGCGTATAAACTATTGCTGTGTTCACTGCAGTAGATTACAAACTGTGACTCGAGACGCGAACTATAACGGTATTTGTTTTTAAATATATAACTTGTTAGATAATACGTCAACAAGTTATCAATTCTGACCAGTGTGTATAAAAATCTCAATTTAGTATGGCGACACTTTTTCTTTCCTACTGACGAAATCTAACGGCAGTAATACTGAGATGCTGGCACCTCTGTTGTCTCGGAGATGTATTCATCGATTCATCCTTCAAGTCATGGTGCTCGAGACGTTCAGTGCTCGAGACGTACAGTGCTCGAGACATTCAGAGCTCGAGACGTACAGTGCATAATGATATATCTCCCACCTCGACAGACCATGCCTGGTTAGTATTATACGTCACTATGTACATCAATTATTGTGTTTAATCTACAGTTTATGATAGTCAATGGACCAAAGCCATTCCCTGGCTGTCAATTTGCATCAACTATTGGGATGAATTATTAAAGGAAACTGTTATTAATTTTCTTGTGGTTTTGCGAAATATTTTCCTTTTATGTTGGTCATGATAAATATTCCGCCATTCTGTGTACGACCAATCGAAGCCGATGGTTAATATCTTGCAGCTGTCTGTCCGGAAATGCGTTTCTGTTATATTCAAAGCAACCAATGCACATTATTAATTATTACCAACGAATGTTATTTTTAAAGCAATATAGAAGGGGGTAACAGTGATCCTCAGTTGCCATTTGTCTTGACACTGCAAGATGAAGCTCCATAAGGGATGTAGAATGTGTCTTGGATATGACAATCCAGCTGACTTGCAAAGTCCTACCTGCAAGTGTGTGGCAATGCCCTAGGTAATGTTGGACGTATTTATATAAGGGATAGTCGACCATCTTGTGAACTGCATAACCTTTCCTGCCTATTTCACTAAGACCTCCGATTTAAATATGAAACAGACTAGTGCAGTTTCTAGGTGTTCAGCGAAAAGGAAGACATAGGGAAAAAATAAAATCCTAACATATTAGACATTTAAATACACAAAAAACTAAAATTATAGTGTCTCGATTCGGAAACGTTTGCCGTTTTTGGAGAACGCCTCCGCTTTCGGTGATATTTTTGCCGGGAAACGAAGAAATGACCGTTTGAACGAGATGCGGTGTGATCCTCGTTGAGACTTAGTGCGTTCCCTTGGTATGGAGTTATAGTAAAAGGAAAAAAATAATTTTGAAAACAGTTTTTAATCATTGTAGGTTTATGTGTCGAACCCCTTTGCTTTGTACGGATACAGTTTGTGAGATTTGGGATCACAAAATCTACTCAAGGGCAGAATGAGCGATGTCGTCCAGGGCTGGTATTCACAAAGCATCTTAGCAGAAAACTTAGAAATATCTTAAAATCTTAATTTTTTCTACAGTGTATCATCTAAGCGAGAAAATCAACATGCTTAATAATTTACATAGTTTTGAAGTATTAGGTACACAGCTACTATAATCACTAAGACAACAAGGATTATTTTTCAAATTGCGGGAAATATGAGCTGCACAAATTTTTGACTTAAGTCAAAATATTTAAGTTTTCACTTAAGATACTTTGTGAATACCAGCCCAGACGTATAAACTATTGTTGTGTGCACTGCAGTAGATTACAAACTGGGACCTGAGACGCGAACTATAACGGTATCTTTTTAAAATATATTACTTGTTAGATAATACGTCAACAAGTTATCAATTCTGACCAGTGTGAATAAAAATCTCAATTAAGAATGGCGACACTTTTTCTTTGCTCCAGACGAAATCTAACAGCAGTAATAGTGAGATGCTGGCACCTATGTTGTCTCGGAGATGTATTCATCGATTCATCCTTCAAGTCATGGTGCTCGAGACGTTCAGTGCTCGAGACGTACAGTGCTCGAGACATTCAGAGCTCGAGACGTACAGTGCATAATGATACATCTCCCACCTCGACAGACCATGCCTGGTTAGTATTATACGTCACCATGTACATTAATTATTGTGTTTAATCTACAGTTTATGATAGTCAATAGACCAAAGCCATTCCCTGGCTGTCAATTAGCATCAACTATTGGGATGAATTATTAAAGGAAACAGTTATTAATTTTCTTGTGGTGTTGCGAAATATTTTCCTTTTATGTTGGTCATGATAAATATTCCGCCATTCTGTGTACGACCAATTGAAGCCGATGGTTAATATCTTGCAGCTGTCTGTCCGGATATACGTTTCTGTTATATTTAAAGCAACCAATGCACATTATTAATTATTACCAACGAATTTAAAGCAATATAGAAGGGGGTAACAGTGATCCTCACTTGCCATTTTTCTTGACACTGCAAGATGAAGCTCCATAAGGGATGTAGAATGTGTCTTGGATGTGACAATCCAGCTGACTTGCAAAGTCCTACCAGCGAGTGTGTGGCAATGCCCTAAGTAATGTTAGAAGTATTTATATAAGGTATAGTCGACGATCTTGTGAACTTCATAACATTTCCTGCCTATTTCATTAACACCTCCGATTTAAATATAAAACAGACTAGTGCATTTTCTAGGTGTTCCGCGTAAAGGAAGACATAAGGAAAAGAATAACATCCTAAAATTTTAGACATTTAAATACACAAAAAGCTCAAATAACAGTGTCTCGATTCGGAAACGTTTGCCTTTTTTGGAACACGCCTCCGCTTTCAGGGATATTTTTGCCGGGAAAGAGCCTGAGTGATATTAAGAAATAGTAGCATTCAGCAATATTGGTTATTTATCTCAGATATCAGATTCTCACTTGAAGTCGCCATTAATATACTGTTTCTTTTGTCCTATTGTCTCGTCTCTCACGTGATCTATATCGTCCTGGTGACATGATGACGTTATCGTTATGTGCAGGCTGTATATATACTTACTGACCATAAACACGCGACTTCATATTTCATCTACATGTACATATTAGTACATTCAGGTTTTCAAGTTCAAATTGCAACAGAATCCTATTTCTTTCAGTCAGTCCTGAAACTGCTAAAAACAATTAACGCTCGAAAACGACAGAATTCCCAAAAAAGTTCTTTTTTCATGTAACGCCTAATTTTGTAATTTCTTTCTGATTATCTTCTCGCTAGCTACGTAAATTATGCCTAATCACACGATAAAAGCTATTTAGGTTTTTCAAATAATTCATAGACCAACATTCCGGAATTTTGATATTTAAAATCAACAATAATGTGATATACAATTGTGTTTCTTGTATTAAGCCGTCTTACAAAATTTAAATAACAAACAACAGACTGTAAAATGTTGCGCTTCTTTTGTCTTTCAGTATATTTATATGAGAATCCAGAAACAGACTACATAATCTAACCATTTATCATAATTGAATCGAGATTCCCGAATTCTGGAACTACTAAAACGTTAAAAGTTTTGAAAGCAGTTTGAATCAGTTGCAAAGTCAGGAAAGTTTGGGTGGTGATTAACTCGGCTAATCAATACACAAACACACTCGTTACTCAAGTCTGTAATTTTCCGCCACAATCGACTTTGTTGATGCGACTTGGACAATAAATTTCTTGGGAGGGAGAATATACGAGGCGCCTAGAAGGGATGACGATTATACGAATAATACCCTTCACCAAAGACAGTTTGAATAAATTCTCTTAAATCGTAAATTCAGTCTTTATCGCCGGATACGAATTGTATATGTATATTTCCGGTATGTGTAACCAATATGTTTGTGTGTTTAGGATTTTATTGCCTTACATTCACCGTATGGTAATACTTCAAAAATACAACCATCGTTTTCGGACCAAAACAATTTGGTATTAATATTCACGTTAAATTCATGTAGCATACTCGTTAACATAGACGTGCAAGAGTTACTATGGTTAGAAAAATATGTATTGTAAACCCCCGATAATATGACCGTTTTTTAGAAACTAGCATCTTTTATTGAGTTACACTGACTCGCTGTTCAGCTTTCACTGCGAGGAGCGGAGAGACCGCATCCAATTTGCAACATAGCCTGGTGGGGTCAAGTACAAACTAAGACACTACAACAAAGTACTGTATTCGTCTCTAGAGCAGTGCTATCTCCACATCAATCACCATGTTTACTCGTCTAAATCACTGCTGTCTTTCCGTGACCTATGATAAATCAGTGCGCCTATACCACGTGGTATGTGACATCAGTTTCCGTCACGTACTAGAAATAAACAACCATCTATTCAGTTCGAAAAGTTCGTTGTAAGTATCTCGTTTTTTATCAATTATAATGGCTAGGAGATCCTGTTTAACGGAAATCAGATAATGACAACAAAACGTTATGTCTGATTCGACAAGTTTGATTCTATTTTGTTAACATGACGTAATATTTAGACCATTTGATATGTTTCCAGGATCTGTGTAGGGAAGTATTGCTTCGTTTTTCCGTTAAAACTGTTTATCAACTATATCATTTGAAGAAAGTGTAAACTTTATAAATACTCGAATTTTAAATTGATTACAGTTCGGCGCCGTATCCAGAGACAAAAACACATAACGGATATTTTCTTTTTCATGTTTGTGGTGATATATGACAAAGACATTGTGGATCTACATATTATTAATTACACATCTTTCGTGCAAATTGTACACTAAAAAGTATTAGGAATATAAAAACGTGATAAATGTATAACACTTTGACAATTATTTGCATTTTAATAGATAAAACACCACGTGTCATGTAACAACTTTGATACAAGAACATGAGGCTCTCCTGGTTAGCGTAGTGGCTATAACAATGACTTTCTTGCTTGTTGCTCTAGCGATCTAAAATCACCCAGTTGGTTAAGATTTGTTAATCAGCGACATTGACAATGGACATACTAGATCTCCACATATTGCGATGTTGTCAGTTACCTTGCAGAATATCATGTTATAACTGGTTGATAATTGTTCTAGAATGAGTTAGACTATATAGTGTACAATGTATCATGCTAATGTTGCATACATATTTACAAATATTTCAAATGATATTGTTATGGTACATATATAATAACGTACGTATATCTTCTGACATAAAGCACACGCACAAATAAATGTATCTCTACACCAGTATACAATAATTATATACAGTCTATATCTTATAGATTTTATCGCACAATATAACAATATAAGAAAGACACTTGAGGTTCTAGAAAGCTGCATAATGGTGTCCTTGATGAGAATCGATCGCATATCTATCATCTTAACTGAATATAGAGAAAAGTACAACGAATCTCTCTAATAAGAATTTGACAGGTTTTAATCATTTGTTGCGATTGTTCATTTCATTGTTGTCACAAATATTACTGTTCGCTAGAATCGATACGTTGTTGAAGAAACACATAGGTGCTTATAGGAAATTAAGTCGAATTCTAATGATTCGGATGATGGCGTTTCCTGGAAATCTTGCTGTGTATGAAATAATTGTCTCGTGAAGGTGTGGTGTCTTGTACATGTATGCTGGTGTGGTCCTTGGTACTTGTTCTGTGCTATTTCTTGACCACTTTGCCCCCTCCTTCATTGACATCTCCCTCAACTACCATCCCTGTCCTTTTCATCGACCACACTACATACCTTGACTACTGGGTCACTGCCTCGTCTACTGAGTAACACCCTGAACCACTGGCTGTGCTTCTCCCTTAGTCGAACACTATGCCCTTTTCTTCGACCATTACGCTCCTACCTCGATCACTGCGCCACCTTCTTCTACCACTATGCTTTCTCTCCACACGTTAAAATCGTCCGTGTCTTAGTTATTTTGATTGATAGATATTGTTTCAGTACTTCAGAAATGGTTTTATTGTCATCTGTATCAATTGTTTCAATAGCTTGTTTGGTGGTCTGGCAGTGTTTGCTACATTGGGCTTCTTGTCACTTGAGATGAATGTTCACGATGAGTCCCTCAAACCTCACGTTTAACTGTAAACTGTTGAACTTGAGGTAATGCTACATCTGCAAATCAATACTTCATATTGTAGACATAGGAAACGCTAAAGCACGGGTGTAATTCTTAATATCGTGTTCCGTTAATTTCAATATTTAAATCCATGGTAACTACCAAGGCACACGATCCAGTAATCCTTGAATTACCTTAGTATAATGAGTAGCAAATAAGGCAACACGACCGGTATCATTTGAAATGTCTTTTCTAGTTTGGGCATAGGAGGATGATAACTTGTTCACTTGGGCATTGTGCCTTGTGTGTTTTTTATGTTTTCTGTGCTCGGCTGGTTAAGCTGTGTGCTGCCTTCCCCGTCTGACCTATTGCATGGAGGTAGTTCTAAGGATTTTGTCTATGAAATTCAATGTTATTACTAACGGAAGATATCGAAAGCCAATTATTGTTTATGATATCATGAAAATTTGACCACTTTAATACAAATGCATCATGCTAAGATATTACAAATTTTATATATACATTTTTTTACTCTTTATTAATGATACAATTACCTGTGTCGCCATCTGATGAAGAACAAAATTACAAACGATAAACCCTTCAATAGCTTTATATTTGCACATTGTGTATGTATTTTTGTTATTTCTAATACTGTCTTATACTAAGGCACTCCAGTACGCTCTGTTATTGATGTCAGATATATTAAGGTTTATGGTGAACATACACATCAATTTAGTTCACTTAATCATGTTATTAATGATCAAGTTGCCTAAACTATATTTAAGTATACATTAACTACAGAAGTTAGGATATCGTACTACATATATCATGTAATATGATATTGATATGATTGATACGATGAAGGAAGATGAACATAACGGTAATATTTTCTGTCATATACCATGTAGACAATTAGGATGATCGAAATCGAAACGGGATTTGCATCTGTTTCTGGTTTATTATCTATATATATTTGTCTATTGTCGAGATTGTGTCAGAAAAAAGGAATGTCTAACTGCATGTGATTCTACACATAAATGTTTGTTCACCAACTTTGATTTAGCCTGTGTTGTACAGTTGGTAGATGGCTATACTATAATATGACAAATCTGGATCCGAAACGCGGGTTGGGAATGTTATCACCAAACTTATATTGTGTGGAAGAAGCTATGGTGAAGAAGTTGTCAGTTGCCTAACCGATAGTACTGCCAGGGCCCGTTTCATAGAAACCTTGTTCACATGACATTTGAGCTACCTAAGACAGCTTGTACATTCTAGCGAAGTTATATGAACTTGACTGAAGCAGAAGACTTTCGGGATGGGATGCCCTGTTTTGTATTACATATTCTTGTGCTAGTTTTTTATGTTTGGCATGTATTGTGCCTCATCGAGTTACGTTGTATATTATAAATGCCTTTTCGTTTTCATGTGTCAGTGCGTGTCCCGCTGTGCAACTGCCAGTAGTTTTGTATTTTGTTTAATTAGTAAAATATAGGATTGGATCTGGATTTGAACTCCAATTCCGTTGATAGTAGAGTTTTCAACCTTCGCATTTTCGCATTTCCGTTTTGTCGCCACAACAAATCGAAAATGTTACAATGCGAAAACACGACAAAGCGAAAATGTAACAATGCGAAAAGTAACAATGCGAAAAAGTCGATTATCCGTATTGTTGCATTTTCGCTTTTTAGCATTGTTACATTTTCGCCACGAAGAAGCAAATATACGACAGATGTAAGGTGAAAACACGACACATTTTTTGTGTCGTATTGTCGCCCTTTATCTGTCGTATTTTCGCTTTTTCGTCACAAGGAATATACAAAAATATTTTAAGTCCCCACTACACATACACTAAGAGCTTTTGTATTGTGAAGTCATATTCAGCAAAGCTAAGTTTTGCTACGTACATACACCCCACTGTTGATGCCATAACAAAGGGGATCATGTGCTAGGCTAGTTAAGTTGAGTGCAGCCTTCCATTTTCGATTTATAAAACATTTTTGGTCTCCGTCAGTCCGTTCGTATGCGATGACTTTGTTCATGTTATTATGTAGTGGCATGGACTTCTTTAATCTTCAGTAAGAGAAAGAGATGTTTGCAAGAATTAAATAACACTGTCTTACGCTCCCAAATCACTTTTTGTAACCATAGAATGACTCCAACGTTATTATATGTTCTTGAGACTTCAATAACTTGACGACCACGGGTCGATTAAAGAACAGTATATATACACACGAGTCATAAATGTATTCAATTTTATCGTTGAATTATCTCCTGTACTAGAACCTTGTGTCTGGATATATTTCCAATATTTTTGTAAAGATTTTTGTCTGAATTGTAATGATAAGACGCATTAAGGGAAAGATCCTCGGCGTACAAAGTCCCGATGTGACTTTTTTTTAGTTTTTGAATTATCCGCCAGAATCCCATTGTCTGGGCGGGATTATGACTCCGAAACTATAATGTGCACAATAATGGAGAGAATTGGCTGGGTATGGTTACTATAGCCTGATCTGTCTGTCTTGTGACAAATATCAATTAACAATGATACATTACTGGTAGAGATCTGGGACTCTTAACGTACTTTCTTTGGTCTAAAAAAATCTTCACTACAAAGCTATTCTATGAGGTTTGTTTTCTGTTTTGATTACCTTTCATATAAATAATTCGGAGAGGGGACTGGTAATGTCTTCTGTTGATTATAAAGTATAACATTCGTCTTAGTTACCACAGAATCATCTCTCCATGAAAAAACCCAGATATTTTATTCCCAAGGAACATTTCACTGTTCTTTCTTACCACGGAAACTATCACTGGTGTTAGATAACAAATAACTTTACATTGCCTCGGCTTAGGTACCACATTACATGTCAATAGTCCTAATTACCACATAACTTTATATTGATATGGCTTAGGTACCACATAACATGGCAATGGTCTAAGTTACCAAAGAACTTTACATAGCCAAGCTTGGATACCACATAACATGTCAATGTTTTTTACCACGAAAACTGAAATGGTATTAGTTACCTAAGAACGTTGTACATTGCCAAGGTACCACAGAACCTGTAAATGGTCTCAGTTACCACTGAACTTTACATCACCATGCTTAAATACCTCATAACATGTCAATGTTTTTTACCATGAACACTGTCAATAGTGTTAGTTACCAAAGAACGTGGAATATTGCCAAAGCTTAGGTACCACATAACCTGTAAATGGTCTTAGTTACCAAAGAACTTTACATTGCCTCGGCTGAGGTACCACATAGCATTTAAATGGTTTTAGTTACCAAAGAACTTTACATGTACTCTATTCCATTATAAGACGACTGTTCATATTGAATTATTATGATCTGCTTATTCCTTACTTGTATAAACGCCTTGATAGGCACTGTTGGTACAAATAATATAACAAATAATTGTGAGGTCTCCTGGGGGCTTATCACTAAATGATTCAATTAAAAAGTTGATGACTGTCATATCTTAATTAGATGAGCGATGATTAACCACATGATCCTTTCGTTTTTTTTGGATTGAATGTCCTAGTATTTCAATATTGATAAGTTCCCTTATACGAACATTGTACCTGGACTAACCCTAATACGTTGATAGGTCATACTAGTACAATGTACCATTTAAACCCATTTGTGATGTCGTGGCCTCTGATCAACCCACATCATCTGTCCTATGTGAATGAAGAGGACATATTCAAAACTCGTTAAGGAAAATATTATCTAATTTAAGAGTGTCGGTAAAAATATGCGAAAAATGTTCTTATTTCTTTATTCGCCATTGTAACAAGGCGCTATATCATGAAGTTGTATTTAATTATGTTATTGTATTCTAATATAGGAACTAAACATTATTTTATTGTAAGAGTTAACACATCTGGTAATGCCATATTTTTAAGTTCAAATAGGGAAGAAGAATAAGAAAGAAGACATAAAATGGTTGAATCACACGTTCATTTAGTATTACTATTCGCCGATTATTCTACGATTGACTGATCTAATATGTCAAATAAGGATATAAGTCAGGCAGGCGGAGAAATAGTCATCGATCAATATCCTTATCATCCGTAAACAATATCAATATTATAAATAATTGCTAGTTAATTGTTTCACAGTAACTATTGTCTTGACTTTTTGTATTGATTGTGTCGTCATCAATGTGTCTCCTATTCAACTTTATATGATATAGCTATCTTGGTGAATTTACTTTTTCTGTGTAGTAACTTCTTGAAATACAATGACACCCAAAAATAACTCTTTAGATATCGACTGGTACATCGTTATCTCGAACATCTTTTTGTCTCGACAAGTTCTCGAGGTAACCAAGTGCGTCTATACGTTCATCCAATTACTGGCCTGTCTCAATAGCCTAGGCTAATGGTAGATGCGTGCCAGAGAGCTCGGGTTCGACCTCTAGCCCAGACATACCTACGTAGTTGAAATGGCACGGATATATCCCCCTTGCTTTACAATCAGCAGAGTTAGTTCCATTTAACTGCTTGATTGTCCGGTGTCAGGATAATGTATTTATAACTGAAATACTGTAGATCGTTCGGACTTATTGTTTTGTAGATCGTCCTCTTTCTTTCAAGTGCGGATCGTTTCTGCGACGTGTTGGTGTTGATGACAGGGAGAAGACCCAGACATTAGCTCAAAATTGCCTGGCAATTCTTTACTCTATTTATTATGAATACTTTAGCATTACTCATTGTTTGTTTGTTGAATCGATGATGCTAACAACAATGCATTGACGGAAACTGCATCGGCTTTAATAATAAATGAATTTGTTAAACGATTTGTCTGAAAAAGCCACCCTCAAACGTTGCAGGGTATTATCATAGTACCAAATGTAATATTTGATTCCATACTTTCAAGTACACATTTTTTATTAGATAAATACACATGTAGAAATGGAGAAAAGGAATGAAAGTTTTACGTTATCGGTTTATATCTCTAGTTCGATTTATTGAAACATGATACATTGTTTACATCATACTTGGATTTCGAGTTCTTAAGGTACCGAATAGTGTAATTATGGTGGGGTATGAAGCGGATTGACCAAAACACCATGTTCCAGGCATTGTCGCCAGGAAAGAGATGTGGTAAGCATTTGGGTTTATAACTTAGTATACGAGAGTGGCCCTACTAATATTAAAACAGCGTTGAATATCTGATAGTTTCATGCTAACCCAATATAAATGAAATAACCCATTTGAACCGACTATAGTCGTTTGTATTGTTTTTCATTCGATAAAATCTCTCCCGACATTACCGGGAACCACGCGAAGAGTATCACACTATCTCGAATATCTCATTTATCAATAAAGTTAAGTGGTTGATTAAACGTTTTTATAACCCAATAATGCTTAACGGGAGGAGATCCTGTTCATGCGGAATGCGCGATTAAAAACCGAAGAAATTGGACGTCATAGACGGATTCCAAGCATTAACAAAAATTCGCACACAAATTGTCTATAATGGATCTCTGTTCGATGCGTGGTATTGGTGCAGTTATGGCTAACTTGCATCACGTTTTCTTATATTTTTGTGGTGACCTTATGTTCTGGAAGCATCAACAGTGTATGTAATTTTATGTTGGTTTACGTTTTAATGTGTCCTGTTGATGACTCCATGATCTTTGATTTTAAGTCAGTGGGGTCGTCATACCGATATCTTTCAATGCTGTTGCTTTAGAACTGCAGGTTTTGAATATTTGTTTTAATATAATTTAATTTTTAAAATAAAATGATTTCCCATGTTCCTAATAGTAATATTAATGAAAACAAAATCAATTACGCGCAGAAGATGCGATTTAATATAGTTATGTACTTGTACATTACCAACATAGTTGTAAAATTCGAGATTATTTTTCAGTCTTCAAAATATATAATTTCTAAAATCCTAAAAAAACTCCACTCAAAACATCAATATTAATTATCCAAAACCTTTCTTTATAATTATCAAGATATAACATTTTGTATGACATCCACCCCCTGTTTGCATGCTTTAACATTGTATAATTTCCTATAATATAAACATAATATTTTGGAATAAATATTTTCCACCATATAACTATATAAATTCATGTTTTGGAGTAATGTTGTGAGCGTAATAGTTATTTGTTTACGTAAAGTTTGAGCTTGTTTTGTAGATCATTTATTGTGCTTTTGATAACACCAAGCCATAGTTATATATGTTCTCATTTGGCGAAGAAATGACCGTTTGAACGAGATGCGGTGTGATCCTCGTTGAGACTTAGTGCGTTCCCTTGGTATGAAATTATAGTAGAAGGAAAAAAAATAAAAACAGTTTTTAATCATTGTAGGTTTATGTGTCGAACCCCTTTGCTTTGTACGGATACAGTTTGTGAGATTTGGGATCACAAAATCTACTCAAGGGCAGAATGAGGGATGTCGTCCTGTCGTATAAACTATTGTTGTGTTCACTGCAGTAGATTATAACTGTGACTCGAGACGCGAACTATAACGGTATTTTTTTAAAAGGTATTACTTGTTAGATAATACGTAAACAAGTTATCAATTCTGACCATTGTGTATAAAAATCTCAATTTAGTATGGCGACACTTTTTCTTTCCTCCAGACGAAATCTTACAGCAGTAATACTGAGATGCTGGCACCTCTGTTGTCCCGGAGCGCTGTATTCATCGATTCATCCTTCAATTCATGGTGCTCGAGACGTTCAGTGCTCGAGACGTACAGTACTCGAGACGTTCAGTGCTCGAGACGTACAGTACTCGAGACATTCAGTGCTCGAGACGTACAGTGCGTAATGATATATCCCCCACCTCGACAGACCATGCCTGGTTAGTATTATACTTCACCATGTACATCAATTATTGTGTTTAATCTACAGTTTATGATAGTCAATGGAACAAAGCCAATCCCTGGCTGTCAATTTGCATCAACTATTGGGATGAATTATTAAAGGAAACTGTTATTAATTTTCTTGTGGTGTTGCGAAATATTTTCCTTTTATGTTGGCCATGATAAATATTCCGCCATTCTGTGTACGACCAATTGAAACCGATGGTTAATATCTTGCAGCTGTCTGTCCGGAAATACGTTTCTGTTATATTCAAAGCAACCAATCCACATTATTAATTATTACCAACGAATGTTATTTTTAAAGCAATATAGAAGGGGGTAACAGTGATCCTCACTTGCCATTGTTCTTTACACTGCAAGATGAAGCTCCATAAGGGATGTAGAATGTGTCTTGGATGTGACAATCCAGCTGACTTGCAAAGTCCTACCTGCCAGTGTGTGACAATGCGCTAAGTAATGTTAGAAGTATTAATATAAGGGATAGTCGACGATCTTGTGAACTGCATAACCCTTCCTGTCTATTTCACTTACACCTCCGATTTAAATATGAAACAGACTAGTGCAGTTTCTAGGTGTTCCGCGTAAAGGAAGACATAAGGAAAAGAATAACATCCTAAAATGTTATACATTTTTGGAGAACGCCTCTGCTTTCAGGGATATTTTTGCCGGGAAAGAACCTGAGTAATATCTAGAAATAGTAGCATTCAGCAATATTGGTTATTTATCTCAGAAATCAGATTCTCACTTGAAGTCGCCGTTAATTTACTGTTTCTTTTGTCCCATTGTCTCGTCTCTCAAGTGATCTATATCGTCCTGATGACATGGTGACGTTATATTTATGTGCAGGCTGTATATATACTTACTGACAATAAACACGCGACCTCATATTTCATCTACATGTACATATTAGTACATTCAGGTTTTCAAGTTCAAATTGAAACAGAATCCTATTTCTTTCAGTCAGTCCTGAAACTGCTAAAAACAATAAACGCTCGAAAACGACAGAATTCCCCAAAAAATTCTTTTTTCATGTAACGCCTATTTTTGTAATTTCTGTCTGATTATCTTCTCGCTAGCTACGTAAATTATGCCTAATCACACGATAAAAGCTATTTAGGTTTTTCAAATAATTCATAGACCAACATTCCGGAATTTTGATATTTAAAATCAACAATAATGTGATATACAATTGTGTTTCTTGAATTAAAAATTTAAATAACAAACAACAGACTGGAAAATGTTGCGCTTCTTTTGTCTTTCAGTATGTTTATATGAGAATCCAGAAACAGACTACATAATCTAACCATTTAGCATAATTGAATCGAGATTTCCGCATTTTGGAACTAATAAAACGTTAAAAGTTTTGAAAGCAGTTTGAATCAGTTGCAAAGTCAGGAAAGGTTGGGTGGTGATTAACTCGGCTAATCAATACTTCAAACACACTTCTTACTCAAGTCTGTAATTTTCCGCCACAATCGACTTTGTTGATGCGACTTGAACAATAAATTTCTTGGGAGAATATACGTGACGCCTAGAAGGGATGACGATTATACGAATAATACCCTTCACCAAAGACAGTTTGAATAAATTCTCTTAAATCGTAAATTCAGTTTTTATCGCCGGATACGAATTGTATATGTATATTTCCGGTATGTGTAACCAATATGTTTGTGTGTGTAGGATTTTACTGCCTTACATTCACCGTATGGTAATACTTCAAAAATACAACCATCGTTTTCGGACCTTCGAAAAGCAATTTGTTATTAATATTCACGTTAAATTCATGTAGCATACTCGTTAACATAGACGTGCAAGAGTAACTGTGATTAGAAAATTACGTATTGTAAATCCCCGATAATATGACCGTTTTTTAGAAACGAGCATCTTCTAATGAGTTACACTGACTCACTGTTCAGCATCCACTGCGAGGTGCCGACAGACCGCATCCAATTTGCAACATAGCCTTGTGGGGTCAAGTACAAACTAAGACAATACAATACAGTACCATAATCTTCTCTAGAGCAGTGATATCTCCACATCAATCACCATGTTCACTCAACTTCTAAATCACTGCTGTCTTTCCGTGACCTATGATAAATCAGTGCTATACCACGTGGTATGTGACATCAGTTTTCGTCACTTACTAGAAACAAACAACCATATATTCAGTTCGAAAAGTTCGTTGTAAGTATCTCGTTTTTTATCAATTTTAATGGCATGGATATCCCGTCAAACAGAAATCAGATAATGACAACAAAACGTTATGTCTGATTCGGCAAGTTTGATTTTGTTTGAATGACGTCATAGACCATGTCATATGTTTCCAGGATCTTTGTAGGGAAGTATTGCCTCGTTTTTCCGTTAAAACTGTTTATCAACTATATCATTTGAAGAAAGTGTAAACTTTATCAATACTCGAATTTTAAATTGATAACAGTTCGGCGCCGTATCCAGAGACAAAAACACATAAGGGATACTTTCTTGTTCATGTTTGTGGTGATATATGACAAAAACATGGTGGATCTAAATATAATTAATTACACATCTTTCGTGCAAATTGTACACTAAAAAGTATTAGGAATATAAAAACGTGATAAATGTATAACACTTTGACAATTATTTGCATTTTAATAGATAAAACACCACGTGCCATGCAACAACTTGGTTTGATACAAGAACATGAGGCTCTCCTGGTTAGGGTAGTGGCTATAACAATGACTTTCTTGCTTGTTACTCTAGCGATCTAAAATCACCCAGTTGGTTAAGATTTGTTAATCATGTGACATTGACAATGGACATACTAGTTCTCCACATATTGCGACGTTGTCAGTTACCTTGCAGAATATCATGTTATAACTGGTTGATAAGTGTTCTAGAATGAGTTAGACTATATAGTGTACAATGTATCATGCTAATGTTGCATACATATTTACAAATATTTCAAATGATATTGTTATGGTACATATATAATAACGTACGTATATCTTCTGACATAAAGCACACGCACAAATAAATGTATCTCTACACCAGTATACAATAATTATATACAGTCTATATCTTATAGATTTTATCGCACAATATAACAATATAAGAAAGTCACTTGAGGTTCTAGAAAGCTGCATAATGGTGTCCTTGATGAGAATCGATCGCAAATCTATCATCTTAACTGGATATAGAGAAAAGTACAACGAATCTCTCTAATAAGAATTTGACAGGTTTTAATCATTTGTTGCGATTGTTCATTTCATTGTTGTCACAAATATTACAGTTCGCTAGAATCGATACGTTGTTGAAGAAACACATAGGTGCTTATAGGAAATTAAGTCGAATTCTAATGATTCGGATGATGGCGTTTTCTGGAAATCTTGCTGTGTATGAAATAATTGTCTCGTTAGGGTGTGGTGTCTTGTACATGTATGCTGGTTTGGTCCTTGGTCCTTGTTCTGTGCTATTTTCTTGACCACTTTGCCTCCTCCTTCATTGACATCTCCCTCAACCACCATCCCTATCCTTTCCATCGACCACACTACATACCTTGACTACTTGGTCACTGTCTCGTCTACTGAGTAACACCATGAACCACTAGCTGTGCTTCTCCCTTAGTCGAACAATATGCCCTTTTCTTTGACCATTACGCTCCTACCTCGATCACTGCGCCACCTTCTTCTAACACTATGCTTTCTCTCCACACGTTAAAATCGTCCGTGTCTCAGTTATTTTGATTGATAGATATTGTTTCACTACTTCAAAAATAGGTTTCATTGTCATCTGTATCAATTGTTTCAATAGCTTGTTTGGTGGTCTGGCAGTGTTTGCTACATTGGGTTTCTTGTCACTTGAGATGAATGTACACGATGAGTCCCTCAAACCTCACGTGTAACTGTAAACTGTTGAACTCGAGGTAATGCTACATCTGCAAATCAATACTTCATATTGTAGACATGGGAAACGCCAAAGCACGGGTGTAATTCTTAATATTGTGTTCCGTTAATTTCAATATTTAAAACCTATGGTAACTACCAAGGCACACGATCTACTGTTCCAGTATTCCTTGAATTACCTTAGTATAATGAGTAGCAAATAAGGCAACACGACCGGTATCATTTGAAATGTCTTTTCTAGTTTGGGCATAGGAGGATCATAACTTGTTCACTTGGACATTGTGCCTTGTGTGTTTTTTATTTTTTCAGTGCTAGTCTGGTTAAGCTGTGTGCTGCCTTCCCTGTCTGACTTATTGCATGGAGGTAGTTCTAAGGATGTTGTCTATGAATGTTATTACTAACGGAAGATATCGAAAGCCAATTATTGTTTATGATACCATTAAAATTTGACCACTCTAGTACAAATGCATCATGCTAAGATATTACAAATTTTATATAAACATTTTTTTACTCTTTATTAATGATACAATTACCTGTATCGCCATCTGATGAAGAACAAAATTACAAACGATAAACCCTTCAGTAGCTTTATATTTGCACATTGTGTATGTATTTTTGTTATTTCTAATACTGTCTTATACTAAGGCACTCCAGTACGCTCTGTTATTGACGTCAGATATATCGGAGGTTTATGTGAACACACAAATCAATTTAGTACACTTAATCATGTTATTAATGATCAAATTGCCTTAACTATATTTAAGTATACATTAACTACAGAAGTAAGGATATCGTACTACATATATCATGTAATATAATATTGATATTATTGATACGATGAAGGAAGATGAACATAACGGTAATATTTTCTGTCATATACCATGTAGACAATTAGGATGATCGAAATCGAAACGAGATTTGTATCTATTTCTGGTTTATTATCCATACATATTTGTCTATTGTTGTTGTTGTGTCAGAGAAAAGGAATGTCTAACTGCATGTGATTCTACACATAAATGTTTGTTCACCAACTTTGATTTAGCTTGTGTTGTACAATTGGTAGATGGCTATACTATATTATTATACCTGACTTTTTTCTGCAATGCAAACGTCCCATTGCCCCAGAGAGAGACATTATGACTGTCATTGACAGTTCCAACCCATATGACACATGATCGACCAAAAACTGACTGTCAGGTCATGTGATCGACCTGACATTTTCAATGTCATGCAAGGGCAAGTAACTGCGTCGATCTTAGTTCTTTGACTGTTGAAATATACAAGATTTTCTAAAAAATAGACAGACAAAAGAAGACAACTATTAAAACAAATCTGTATTCAAAACAATGCGTTTCCTTTATTCAACTTCACCAGATTAAGAACACTGTACATAAAACAATCATGTACAAGTATATTAGACGTCATGACGACATCAGCAATTACGTCATAACGTCAAAACGCGACGTTACGTTTGGCACACTTTTAAAGTTATAGATCTATACAAAAATGGTAAAAAGCTAATTTATTGCTTATATAACACAAGTTCTAGATAATTTCTTAAAAATGATCTATTAGTTAAAGAAATCGACAAAATGCACCATACACATAGGCCTACAATAGAATATGAAATTGATACAGTACACAACAATGTATGAAAACACCGTCATGCCTAGATCTACTGTTTATAATTATGGTAATCATAGCAGTGAACGTTTTGCTATACTTATAATAGTGTTCGGTATAATAAAATAAATATCAGATGCCTGCCTGCGTGACATTGATATTGCCAACCCTCGAAACAGAATGTCACCCTCGGCTTCGCCTCGGGATGACATTCTGCCCTCGGGTTGACAATATTAATGTCACGCAGGCAGGCATCTGATATTTATATAATATGACAGATCTGGATCCGAAACGCTGGTTGGGAATGTTATCACCAAACTTATATTGTGTCGTGCCCTGCTATGATGAAGAAGTTGTCAGTTGCTTAATCGATTGCACTGCCAGGGTCCGTTTCATAGAAATACCTTGTTCACATGACATTTGAGCTACCTAAGACAGCTTGTACATTCTAGCGAAGTTATATGAACTTAACTGAAGCAGTAGACTTTCGGAATGGGATGCCCTGTTTTGTATTACATATTATTGTGCTAGTTTTTTATGTTTGGCATGTATTGTGCCTCATCGAGTTACGTTCTATATTATCTGTGACTTTTCGTTTTCATGTGTCAGTTCGTGTCCCGCTGTGCAAATTGCCAATAGTTTTGTATTTTGTTTAATTAGTAAAATATAGGATTGGGTCTGGATTTGAACTCCAATTCCGTTTATAGTAGAGTTTTCAACCTTCGCATTGTTACATTTTCGCATTTTCGCTTTGTCGCCGCAACAAATCGAAAATGTTACAATGCGAAATTACGACAAAGCGAAAATGTAACAATGCGAAAAGTAACAAAGTCGATTATTCGCATTGTTACATTTTCGCTTTTTCGCATTGTTGCATTTTCGCCACGAAAAAGCGAATATACGACAGATGTAAGGTGAAAACACGACACATTTTTTGTGTCGTATTGTCGCCCTTTATCTGTCGTATTTTCGCTTTGTCGTCATAACAAAGTGCAAATGTACCAATGCATAGATACGACAAAGTCGACATTTTGGCATTGTACATTTTAGCCTTTTCGCTTTGTTGTGTCAAATATGGAAAATATGACATGGCATAAATCAGCCACCATATAAAACATCTTCTATACGACAGATAACGTTGTGTTATTCAGGTTGCTTGTGTTGAAGCTATAATGACACCAGTGTTAGATAGATTGCCAAAGTTGCTGTACAAATCCAAGTATGGTAGGAACATACAATATTTTTAAAAGTTCCCACTACACATACACTAAGAAGGTCCGAAAAATAAAAGAAACTTTTTAAATAACAATTTGGTTATCTCAGTTTAATATACTTTTACTTTGTAGCATCTAAATTAAAAAGTTTCAACCAAAAAGTGTCACATTTTGGGCAACCCTATTCATAATACATATAATAAAACTACTAGAAAACAACACCTAACGATATTTTTAGTACAACTTATATTTTGTCACATTATGATTGTATGTATTACATTTGTACAATGTCATTTACGTATACAAATATAGAAATAAACGGGGTTACCCGAATGGGTCCTCAAACAAAAAAAAAAAAAAAAAAAAAAGAAGGTCCGAAAAAGTTCCTGGTAGTCGTAAGGATAGGAAAATGTCAATATTTCTCATTTGAAATATGAACGCTTCATTTTGCTGCGTCTGCAGATTCTAAGATGGGCGTTTATATATTCATTCCTAGACACAACAAGGCACAATGAGAAATCAGCTGGGAGTCTACTAGTATATCTGACATTTCTTTTATTTATTTTGTTATTTCTGTAAAGTTAGAAACGTCACATATTACGGCGGGTAAGTATTACTAAGTATATACAAAGGAGTTCAAATACATTGCATACGAAATGCCAGCATGCAAATCATTTATACAAAAGAGAACAGCTAGGGTCTAATTCTACGGTTCTGTGTATTTGCACTGGAACTACAATACGATTTTTCCATTACGAAATGTGCGGTGTACTTTGTGGTTGGTTAAAAGAAGCTCCTATGAGTCCGAAGGTGTTTTCTAACAATACATGTATTTCAGTCATTAACATCTTTAGTTGGTGTCAGTGATCCCGGGCAATCATCCTTTACTGATAAGTTATTTCATAAACGGCACTATGCCCGTTTCAGTGAGAATAAGTTTATGAAGCCTCAGTCATACTACCAAGAAAAGCCTTTGTTAATTCTAGATCTCCGGATTAGTCGTCAAGTGCTTTACCAACTGAACTAACATCCCGGATGTATTGTCTTTGATTACATCGATATCAATTATGTTCGATTCCATTTTAACTGACGAGGATTCGGCCTGTTTATGCTAACCAATCACTATATAGTTACATGATGGTACTTATATATATTAGACACAAACGCTCTCTAGTAAGTTTGTATTTAGTTGCTGAAACACGAATATTTTCAATAACTGTATCCCTAAACTGAACTATTGAGTGCCAGATCCGTACAATTGCAGGCAACACAGATAGATTATAGAGGCGTACAATAACTTGATGCAAATCTAAGAATTGATATATAGAACTTTCCTCCGTAAAACATATTTTATTGGATGGACGTTAAGAAAATTGGTTACTAGTAAGTGTTCATAAAGAGCGATTTCGAACAATGCAGACGATTCAGAGAAATATGAAAATCGATACAATATCGCCACAAGAAGTTCGGTGTCTTTTATATTGTTGTGTTGTTATTCTCTAAGATTTCGGAAATATCTATAACCATACTTCCGTAAAAATGTGGACTGTTCTGATAGTTATAGCTATTATAGAACTCATAATTTCAAATCGGTTGAGATATATCGCCTCTCTACATAACCACTTTCAGTGCGTGAGATCTGGAGTTCGCTCCCCGGCGTTATGAAAGACATATCGACAGTCGACAACAAAACGATGGTGGTAAATACACGCACCCATATGTTGGATAACTACGTGTGAAGGTCTTGTAAGAGACGAAATAAAAAAGAAGAAAATCGCGTAATGTTAGTTGTTTGCATCAAAAACAACCACATCCACAACCATAACAACACCAACCACAACCATAACAAGAACAACCACAACCATAACACCAACCACAACAACACCAAACACAACCATAACAACAACCACATCAACAACCATAACAACCACATCAACAACCATAACAACCACATCAACAACCATAAAAACAACCACAACAACACCAAACACAACAACAACCACAACAACAACCATAACAACCACCACAACAACAACCACAACAACAACAACCACAACAACAACAACAACAACAACAACCATAACAACAACAACCATAACAACAACCTGAACAACAACATCAGCAGCAGCGGCGACGACGACGACAAAAAAGCAAACAATTAATTAATTTATTTATAAAGAATTTACATATGCTGACGAGCCAGAATGTAAAACTACACTAGCTAGCGACATTGAGCATCCATGTCAGTTCAATATCTCACACAAAGTCTGATGATCATCGTAGCGATTAACAACACAGTCAACCGCTCACGTAATTAATGCCTTTTAACATCATGCATGTTTTATACTAAGACAACAAGACGTTTTTCAACATTGTTTTGTATTTAGCGTTATTAGTAAACAAAATTAACCCGAGACTGATCAGACTTGAACGAGCATGTGCTTGGAGTCAGTCATACAATACACAAAGAGAAAACCATTTATATTTACCATTTCTAAAACCTTGTATTTGACAGCTTGGAAACATAATAATTATATAGTTGTGCAGTATGTTTGAAAGCTTTCATAGATCAACGTCTCAGTCCTGAATATTTTAATCCATAGTCAAAATGTAAGCATTGATTGATTGGTTTGAATTACTTTTATATTAGTATCGCGACGGAAACGCGGCGACAGAAAGACAAAACGATATTTAAAATGTTTTACAGTCTTAGTATGTATCTTGTATTGCAACCACTATTATTGTTTTCCTAATTCTCAGTCAAATTGCAATATTATCACGATTTTTACACACGGTGTGTTATCCAATGACACAACACGATCAAAGAAATGGTATTGACCTAAGGAATTATATCGAAGTTTTGATGAAATATCGTCTGTCGTTGGAAATACAATGTAGAATTGTTCCGTGTGAAAAACGAAGCTTACCAACGAATCTAGTTCGTTCAGGAAATAAAATGATGCGATTATATAAACTTTGTTATTTTGATCAGTTTTGTGGGGGATTTTGTGTTTTTTTGTCTCACATTTTTGTACTCCGGTACTAGTGGACAGGCTGCAAACAAAATCACAGAAATCAAGATAGGTCGTAGACATCCGAAGACTAATGGAACTTATACAGCTGTCCCAATTGTCGCACAGATAACGTTGACAAAACTATTTCATGCATCCTCGTATGGTCGGTGGCCATCGTGAAATATTTCCATTTTCTTCAGTTAGTAGTCGATTGCAATGTATAAAGGCCGAGGTGGTCAGAATGTGGTCGGTAATTGTGGTATTTCCTGCTTGACCATGCTCACCTATGACTGTGCTCCATTTGCAGTGAAATCTTAATATTTTTCACTATGTCCCTGGACCAGGTGTATTGTACGGTATTATACACTGATGTAGTTATCGCATGTATTATATGACCTGCATGTGTTTTGACTCCTCTGTGCTATGCAGCCTGTGAATCGTGTCGTGTATTTCTCATTTTTCCACGTTAGTCTTGTTTTTCGAGCTACAGAAATCTCTCCCTCTATTACCAGCAGTCACCCACATAGATCTATCCCTCCATTACCATGAAACACTCAAAAGAAATCTCTCCCTCCATTACCAGGAACCACTCACAGACATCTCTTCCTCAATTACCAGGAACCACTCACAGACATTTCTCACTCCATTACCAGGAATCACTCAGAGAAATCTCTCCCTCCTTTACCAGGAACCACTCACAGAGATCTATCCCTCCATTACTAGGAACGACTCACAGAAATTTTTCCCTCAATTACCAGGAACGACTCACAGAAATTTCTTCCTCAATTACCAGGAACCACTCACAGAAATTTCTCCCTCCATTACCAGGAACCACTCACAGAAATATCTTCCTCCATTACCAGGAACCACTCACAGAAACCTCTTCCTCAATTACCAGGAACCACTCACAGACATCTCTTCCTCAATTACCAGGAACCACTCACAGAAATATCTCCCTCCATTACTAGGAACCACTCACAGACATCTCTTTCTCAATTACCAGGAACCACTCACAGACATCTCTCTCTCCATTACCAGGAACAACTCACAGACATATCTTCCTCAATTACCAAGAACAACTTACAGACATCTCTTCCTCAATTACCAGGAACCACTCACAGAAATTTCTCCCTCAATTACCAGGAACCACTCACAGAAATTTCTCCCTCCATTACCAGGAACCACTCACAGAAATCTCTTCCTCAATTACCAGGAACCACTCACAGAAATCTCTTCCTCAATCACCAGGAACCACTCACAGACATCTCTCTCTCCATTACCAGGAACGACTCACAGACATCTCTTCCTCAATTACCAAGAACAACTTACAGACATCTCTTCCTCAATTACCAGGAACCACTCACAGAAATTTCTCCCTCAATTACCAGGAACCACTCACAGACATCTCATCCCCAATTATCAAGAACAACTTACAGACATCTCTTCCTCAATAACCAGGAACCACTCATAGAAATTTCTCCCTCAATTACCATGAACCACTCACAGACATCTCTTCCTCCATTACCAGGAACGACTCACAGAAATTTCTCCCTCAATTACCAGGAACCACTCACAGAAATCTCTTCCTCAATTACCAGGAACCACTCAGACATCTCTTCCTCAATAACCAGGAACCACTCACAGACATCTCTTCCTCAATTACCAGGAACCACTCACAGACATCTCTTCCTCAATTACCAGAAACCACTCACAGACATCTCTCCCTCCGTTACCAGGAACCACTAACAGACATCTCTTCCTCAATTACCAGGAACCACTCACAGAAATCTCTTCCTCAATTACCAGGAACCACTCAGACATCTCTTCCTCAATAACCAGGAACCACTCACAGACATCTCTTCCTCAATTACCAGGAACCACTCACAGACATCTCTTCCTCAATTACCAGGAACCACTCACAGACATCTCTTCCTCAATTACCAGGAACCACTCACAGACATCTCTTCCTCAATTACCAGGAACCACTCACAGACATCTCTCCCTCCATTACCAGGAACCACTCACAGACATCTATTCCTCAATTACCAGGAACCACTCACATACATCTCATCCTCAATTACCAAGAACAACTTACAGACATCTCTTCCTCAATTACCAGGAACCACTCATAGAAATTTCTCCCTCAATTACCATGAACCACTCACAGACATACCTTCCTCCATTACCAGGAACCACTCACAGAAAGTTCTCCCTCAATTACCAGGAACCACTCAGACATCTCTTCCTCAATAACCAGGAACCACTCACAGACATCTCTTCCTCAATTACTAGGAACCACTCACAGACATCTCTTCCTCAATTACCAGGAACCACTCACAGACATCTCTTCCTCAATTACCAGGAACCACTCACAGACATCTCTCCCTCCATTACCAGGAACCACTCACAGACATCTCTTTCTCAATTACCAGGAACCACTCACAGAAATCTCTTCCTCAATTACCAGGAACCACTCAGACATCTCTTCCTCAATAACCAGGAACCACTCACAGACATCTCTTCCTCAATTACCAGGAACCACTCACAGACATCTCTTCCTCAATTACCAGGAACCACTCACAGACATCTCTCTCGCCATTACCAGGAACCACTCACAGACATCTATTCCTCAATTACCAGGAACCACTCACAGAAATCTCTTCCTCAATTACCAGGAACCACTCACAGACATCTCTTCCTCAATTACCAGGAACCACTCACAGACATCTCTTCCTCAATTACCAGGAACCACTCACAGACATCTCTCCCTCCATTACCAGGAACCACTCACAGAAATTTCTCCCTCCATTAACAGGAACCACTCACAGACATTTCTCCCTCCATTACCATGAACCACCCACAGAAATCTCTTACGACATTACCAGGAACCACTTGGAGGTTATCGCGATTTCTCAAAACATTTGGGGCGTTAAAAGTCGTTTGAGAAGTGCATTCACGTATAACAACCAGTATTTGTTTGCCAGATCATTTATCAATAAAGTATTAAGTGGTTGATTAAACGCTTTTATAACCCAATAACACTTAACGGGAGAAGATCCTAGCTGTTCATGCTGAATGCGCGATTAAAAACTGATGGAAATGAACGTCATACATTGATAAAATTCACACACACACTTTATAACTACAATGTATAATGGATCACTATTTGATGCCGGTTATCGGTACAGTTATGGCTTCTTTACATCCCATTATCTTATACGTTTGTGGTTTCCTTATATTCAGGAAGCATCAAAAGTGTATATAATATTATGTTGCTTTATGTTTTATGTGTTTTTAAGACGACGCCATTTTTTTTATTCTAACGAAGTAGTCTGATCTGGCACACTGATTCAGCTGCCAGTGATCTACGTTTGAACATGGTCACGATACCGCAATATGATCGTTATATCGTCTGCATATCTTAAACTTCGTACTGGCATAGTCAATCGGAACGGTCCATACGGCATTTATACGTGATAAAATACCCTCGGATGTATCAGGCGGATGTACCAGAAGCATCTTTTCCCAGATTGCGTGATCAGTCTAAGAAAATAGACCCGTAGCTATACAAATATGGTGTCTTTTGTTGACAGTTTGAAAATTTCAAAAATCAAAACATAACAGAGCAATTTCTATATACACTCATGGATATATATACACGCAGCATCTTAAAGCTTGCTTGGTTGGCGTGTACTCCATTTTATCGCATGTGTTACAAAATATAGTAACAAAATTGCGCTGTATTGTCACTGATATGTGTATCTAGTGTAACAAAGATCGATATCTGGCCCTCTTCCGGTGTGCCAAAAACTTCGTATCGAGGATATATCCGGTCATTTCGGAAGCGACGTGCGACAAGGTCGTGGTGCATTAAGTCGATATTGGCATACTTAATCGGTATTGGCACTCGGGCTGAAGCCCTCGAGTCAATACCTAACCTAGTATGTCGAATATCGACTTAATGCCCGCCGTCCCTGGGTAATAATCTATACGAATCACTTGTTTTGTTTACATCTGACGTCATGATGACGTCACGGCGAAATTAGTTCCAAAATGGCACCGTTCTATTTGCACCCGAGAGATGAATAATAATAATAATAATAAAGACTTTATTTAAAGAGCCAACACAGTATACCCAGTCTTCCCTGTGAGCCTCATTAACACATTTACATAACATGTACAGTAATAACAGAAGATAACAATTAACAATAACAACAATAACAAAACAAAATTATGACTAGGCTGAAAACAAATTTAGTTTAAAATGTACTGTTATGCATATATAAGGAATAGATACAGTAAGTCATTGACACAACCGGTTGGAGCTAAGACCAGGACCTAAATGACCTTTCAAATGAAAGAAATGGTTTGTTGACCACCAGAGAACCACCACTTTAGATATTTGCTTTGGAATGTGTTAACACTTTCAGATACTTTTATATCATATGGAAGTGAGTTCCACAATTTAGCACCCGAGTATGCCAATGATTTTTTGAAAAACTCAAGTCTCGGTTTTGGTACAGAAAGAAGTCTTTGTTCAAATGATCTCAATGATTCGTAAGAAAATGTCCTAGGTGTCCCAATTGGGGTACAGTCTGTAAGATTTAGGATGGCATGATCTACCCAAGAGCAGAAGAAGCGATGTCATCATGATGTATACATTATTGCTGTGTTCAGTAGATTAAATACTGTGAATTTAGACGCGATCTGAAACGGTTTTAAAAAAAATCTTGTTAGATAATACGTCAAACATTTATGACCGGTTATCAAGTTTGACCAGTGTGTACAAAATATCAATTTAGTATGGTGACACTTTTTTGTTGCTCCAGACGAAATATTACAGCAGCAATAGTGAGATGCTGGTACCAATGTTGTCTCGGAGATGTATTCATTGATTCATCGTTACAGATAATCAATGAGGATACACAGTGCTCGGGACGTACAGTGCACTACATTATGATATACACTCGGCAAAACTTATAAGTACACACTTGTTTATTTGCCCATAGCTCGGTCAATGCGCGCATGATCGTGCTGAAAATTTCAACATATTTAAATTGGATATGTAGAGTTACAATACAATCGATGTTTTTAAATTGTCACAAACAGAATAAACTGTTGACATAAATGATGACAACAGCAGAATCTAAAAAACACAATAATGTCGTGTGTTCTTCGGGCGATTGTCAGGTTGCTAATGCACATATAGCCCCGCTGCGCTGATACAGTACAGTTTCAAGTCTATGTTTCTATCATAGACACAGTAATAAAGAAAACAATGATAGGAACAAGCACAATTGAGGTTTAAAATATCAACTTCTGATAAAAAAATGCAATTTGGAACATGGTTAACTCCCCTTGACCATAACAATAAAAAATACTTTTAAAAGTAAAAAAACACCATGTTGTTGTTTGAAAAATCGAATTATTTTGTGTTTTTTTAATTTGACAATAAATCTAAAATTCAAAATTACCTTACATCAAAATATTTTGCAAATACCCGTCAATTTCACGGCCATTTTACGGTTTTTGACCTTTCATGGTCCAATGAACCGCTGTATTTAATTTTGAAGAAAAAACTTTTGTTATCCAGTCCTTTGATAGTCAATACCATGTACACCAAATTTCATGCAAAAATAATAAAAAATAAAAAAGTTATAACGATAAAACGACGTGTGTACTTATAAGTTTTGCCGAGTGTATCTCCCACCTCGACAGATCATGCCTGGTTAGTATTATACTTCAACATGTACATCAATTATTGTGTTTAATCTACACTTTATGATAATCAATGGACCAAAGCCAAACCATCCCTTGCTGTCAATTTGCATGAATTATTGGGATGCATTATTAAAGGAAAATTAATATTCGTTTGGTGTTGGGAAATCGTTTCCTTTTATGTTGGTCATTATGAATATTCCGCCATTCTGTGTACGGCTAATTGACGACAATGGTTAATTTTTTGCACCTGTCCGTCCGGAAATAGGTTTTTTGTAATATTCAAGGCAACCCATGCACATTATTAGACATTACCGATGGATATTATGTTTAAAGCATTATACGAGGTGCTCGAGGGGGTAACAGTGGTTCACTTGACTCTGCAAGTGCTCCATATGCCATGTAGTGTGCGTCATGATTGAAGTAATTCAGCTGTCGTGAAGATGTCTACCCATCGGTACCCGCCTATGCACTAAATACTGTTAGTGGCCATCATCCACCTTGTGTAATAGCCGTTCGCTGAAAAACAAAAATAAAGATTTCTCAGACACTACTGTACGTACAGGTATAACATTTTGCACGAATAAATGAAATGCATGTACCAACTCGGCTGTGTCGATGAAAAGTAAAAATATTTTGTTGATAAGTTCTATATAAGATATTTTCATTTTGCAGTCGAATATCAATTCAGGACAACCACTACAAACAAACGCCAATATTGTGGTCATGTGACGACTGTTTAGATGCATTTTACATTGTTGCCAAAGTACGGATCTTACATTGTTCATCGTTCGAATTACAGCAGTAAAGCCTGTGTGCCAGAGATTGTAACGGTCAATATATTTATACTTGTAAATCACCAACGGAATGCTAGATTACCTCACTACGGTAAGTGCTCCGAATCATTTAATTTCAATATACAACAAAGAACAACTTAATTTAGAATGTACGCGTACTTCCGAACATGGTCAACATAAACCTGCTATAAATGTGGAATATAAAAGACAATCTTTAAAATTACAATAAGTGTGTAACACAAAACAACTAGTAGCAATAAGAAGTTAAGCAAAACTCGTGTTTTGGCTCACATACGTAATGAGAGACTCGAACTCACAACCGCCTGTATACATGTATTATATTGGAGAATGGCCGCTTTGAGTGCGACATGAGAATTTGTTTCGTTGCCTCGTGATGCCAAAGACAATAGAGCAATTACTAGAAGAGGTCGTGGGAAAAACTGGCTTCTTTCACACCATCCTTCCCTTATAAAAACATAAACAAATGTAAATGTATTCAAACTAGTGAAGAGACACTAATTACCATATAATATACCTGGTTACAAAGCAATACCTCATCAACAAATTATCCCACCGCAATTTTGAATAAGTCGAAATTAGTTTTTGTTCTGTACGGTCTTGGTATATTACAACTGACAGACTAAATATAGAGATGTCTCAGTCTAAGTAATTTAAGGATATTTTCTATTATGCGTTCAGTCTCAACTATTGAATAAAAATATATTTCAAGACATTTACGTTTGTTTTATTCGAAATTAATAATGGCATGCTATTTTTTTATTATTTCATAAACGCCAATACGTCATCAGAAATAGGACAAAATCGCCTTAGTAGTCGCGATAAGGCAAAACTAACATTAATGAAAGAAACACAATCGGTTATCTAATGTACTGAGCCCCATTATAGCCATTCAAACACCTTTTTCGAACCCATTTAAATACCGATGCGTCGCTCTAGGAGTTCCGCCTAAAGGAATATATAAGGAAAAGAATAAAATCCAAACATATAAGACATTTCAATACACAAAAAGCTCAAATAATAGTGTCTCGATTCGGAAACGTTTGCCGTTTATGGAGAACGCCTCCGCTTTCAGGGATATTTTCGCCGGGAAAGAGCCTGAGTAATGTCAAGAAATAGAAACATTCACCATTATTGGTTATTTATCTCAGATATCAGATTCTCACTTGAAGTCGCCATTAATTTACTGTTTCTATTGTCCTATTGTCTCGTCTCTCACGTGATCTATATCGTCCTGATGACATGATGACGTTATCGTTATGTGCGGACTTTTTATATACTCACTGACAAAAACACGCGACCTCATATTAGTACATTCAGGTTATCATGTGGCCCTCAAATTCCAACGAAATCCTATTTCTTTCAGTTAGTCCTAAAACTGCCATAAACAATAAACGCTCGAAAACGTCAGAATTCCCCAAAAATATTTTTTCATGTAACGCCTCTTTTAGTAATTTCTGTCTGATGTTTTTTAAAAAATTCATAGACCAACATTCCGGCTTTTTATATTTAAAATCAACACTTATGTGATATACAATTGTGTTTCTTGAATGAAGCCGTCCTTCAAAATTTAAATAACAAACAACAAACTGTAAAATGTTATCAGTATATTTATACACTCGGCAAAACTTATAAGTACACACTTGTTTATTTGCCCATAGCTCGGTCAATGCGTGCATGATCGTGCTGAAAATTTCAACATATGTAAATTGGATATGTAGAGTTACAATACAATCGATGTTTTTAACATCTGATTTAAATTGTCACAAACAGAATAAACTAATGATGACAACAGCAGAATCTAAAAAACACAATAATGCCGTGTGTTCATCGGGCGATTGTCAGGTTGCTAATGCACATATAGCCCCGCTGCGCTGATACAGTACAGTTTCAAGTCTATGTTTCTATCACAAACACAGTAATAAAGAAAACAATGATAGGAACAAGCACAATTGAGGTTTAAAAATATCAACTTCTGATAAAAAAATGCAATTTGGAACATGGTTAACTCCCCTTGACCATAACAATAAAAATTACTTTTAAAAGTAAAAAAACACCATGTTGTTGTTTGAAAAATCGAATTATTTTGTGTTTTTTTAATTTGACAATAAATCTAAAATTCAAAATTACCTTACATCAAAATATTTTGCAAATACCCGTCAATTTCACGGCCATTTTACGGTTTTTGACCTTTCATGGTCCAATGAACCGCTGTATTTAATTTTGAAGAAAAAACTTTTGTTATCCAGTCCTTTGATAGTCAATACCATGTACACCAAATTTCTTGCAAAAATAATAAAAAATAAAAAAGTTATAACGATAAAACGACGTGTGTACTTATAAGTTTTGCCGAGTGTATGAGAACTTAAACAAATGTACCACATCTCCAAAATCCACAAACAGACGACATAATTTAACCATTTATCAGAATTGAATCGAAATGTCCGCATTCCGGAAATGATAAAAAGTAAAAGTTTTGAAAGCAGTTTGAATCATTTCCAAAGTCAGGAAAGGTTGGGTGGTGATTAACCCGACTAATCAATACTTCAAACACACTTCTTACTCAAGTCTGTAATTTTCCGCCACAATCGACATTGTTGATGCGACTTGAACAATAAATTTCTTGGGAGAATATACGAGACGCCTAGAAGGGATGACGATTATACGAATAATACCCTACATCAAAGACAGTTTGAATAAATTCTCTTAAATCGTAAATACAGTCTTCATCGCTGGATACGAATTGTATATGTATATTTCCTGTGTTTGTAAGCAATATGTTTGTTTTTTTAGGATTTTACTGCAAAAAAGTGTTAAATTTATAATAATTAGGCAATTATTTGCATTTTTAATAGATAAAACACCATGTTCGAATCATAGTCGTGGTGTAATACACGTACACGAAGCTCTCCTGGTTAGCATAGTGGCTATAATAATGACTTTCTTGCTTGTTACTCGAGCGATCTAAAAACAGTATGTAGAATAGGATGTGTTATTCAGTAGCACTGACTATGTGTGTATGTGTGTATGTGTAATTATTTAAGCCATTCGGTCAAGGATAACCCATGAAAGTGCAAGCACTTATTTCCAATGGGTCCCGTTTTTTTGCTGAAGGGACAGCGAGAAGAAGAAAGAGTTATGATACAAGGAATCCGGGTGCGTTACACTGGCTCGTTCCGAATAGACTCCCTGGTTCTTTAACGTGCCCGGGATATAGCACCGATTCACGCGAGACTACCTCTGGGTTTCCAACCAGTTCATCTCTAGTTGGATGGGAAACACTGAAAAGCGTTTCAGAAATGACCAAGTGTCCCGGCCGAGATTCGAACCAGGGACATCTCGATCAGAAGTCAAGTGCGTTATCCACTTGACCACCATGCCACCATGACTATGGTCATATTCTCCACATATAAAGCAGTTGTCAGATACCTGCAGAATAACATATTAGAACTGGTTGATAAGTGTTCATGAATGCGTTAGACTATAGATGATAATGTTGCATACATATTTACAAATATTTCAAATGATATTGTTATGGTACATGTATAGCAACGTACGTATATCTTCTGACATAAAGCACACGCACAAATAAATGTATCTTTACAAGAGTATACAATATATACAGTCTATATTTTATAGATTGTATCGCTCAATATAACAATATAAGAAAGTCACTTGAGGTTCTTGAAAGCTGCATAATAGCGTCCTTGATGAGAATCGATCGCATATCTATCGTCTTAACCGAATAAGACAAAAGCACAACGAATCTTCCTAATAAGAATTTGACAGATTTTAATCAGTTTGTTGCGATTGTTCAATTCATTGTTATCACAAATATTACTGTTCGCAGAATCGATACATTGTTGAAGAAACATAAAGGAACTTTTTGGAAATTAAGTCGAATTCTAATGATTCGAATGTTGGCGTTTTCTTGAAATCATGCTGTATGTGAAAGCATTCTCCCGTTAGGGTGGGTTGTCTTGTATGATGGCGTGGTCCTTGTTCTGCCCTCATTTCCTTGACCACTTTGCCCCCTCCATCATTGACATCTCCCTTTACCACCATCCGTGTCACTTTCATCGACCAATCTACATCCCTGGACTACTGGGTCACTCCCTCGTCCACTAGATTAATCCCTGAACCACTAGCTGTATTTTTCCCTTCGTCGAACACTATGCTCTCTTCTTCAGCCATTACGCTCCTTCCTAGATCTACCTTCAGTAGCTCTATATTTGTATATTCTGGGTATATTTTTGCTATTTCTAACTTGGTCTTCCAGAACGTTCTGTCCAATTGATGTCAGATATATCGGAGGTTTATGGGAAACACACAAATCAATTTAGTACACTTAATCATGTTATTAATGATCAAGTTACCTTAACTATATTTAAGTATACATTAACAACAGAAGTTAGGATATCGTACTACATATATCATGTAATATGATATTGATATTATTGACTCGATACAGAGGAAGATGAACATAACGGTACTATCTTCTGTCATATACCATGTAGACAATTAGGATGATCGAAATCGAGACGAGATTTGCGTATATTTCTGGTTTATTATCTATACATATTTGTCTATTGTCGTTGTTGTGTCAGAATAAAGGAATGTCTAACTGCATGTCATGATTCCAGATACTTTACACATAAATGTTTGTTCACGAACTTTGATTTAGCCTGTGTTGTACAGTTGGTAGATGACTATACTATAATATGACAGATCAGAAAATGTTACAATGCGAAAACACGACAAAGCGAAAATGTAACAATGCGAAAAGTAACAAGGCGAAAAGCATTGTTACATTTTCGCTTTTTCGCATTGTTACATTTTCGCCACGAAAAAGCAAATACATGTATACGACAGATGTAAGGTGAAAACACGACACATGTTAGATAGATGGCAAAAGTTCCTGTACAAATCCAAGTATGGTATTATATTTGTTGGACTCTACTAAATCGTCTGCTTCATGATCGGCTTGTGATTGGGAACAGAGGTAGGAATATACAAAAAATTTAAAAGTTACCACTACACATACACTAAGAGTTTTTGTATTGTGAAGTCATATTCAGCAAAGCTGAGTTTTGCTACGTACATACACCCCACTGTTGATGCCATGACGAAGGGACAGGATCATGTGCTCGGCTAGTTAAGTTGAGTGCAGCCTTCCATGTCCGATTTATAAAACCTTTTTGGTCAAGTTGCATAAATTCCAGAAAAGAGCAGCTAGAATAATTCTAGACAAGCCTTATGATGCACCAACTCAAACCTTATTTATTGATCTGAAATGGATGAAAATACAGGACCGTATCTTTTATAAAAAAGCGGTGTTTGTCTATAAGTCCTTAAATAATTTATTTCCCGAGTACATGTCCAACCTATTTATTGAAACTAATAATACATCCTTAAGATCTCATTCAAACAATACTCTCTACATTCCAAAACCTAGACTAGAATTCTGCAGAAAATCTCTTGCATACTCTGGTCCAAAAATATGGAACAAAATACCCCTAACCATACGTCAGTCAAGTTCACTAAATTTCTTCAAAAACACATATCTCACATGGTTTTACGCTGGTGGACAAAATGATATGTCTTTGTGAATATTGTCACATATATTGTAACATATATTATCTTTCAAGTAGGTTTGTGAATATTGTCACATGTTTGTTATTTACATAAGTATTATGAAATGCGTTTTTTTTCAGGAGTATTATCATTAATTTATGTTTTGTTTGAAAATTATTGTTAACATGTATATATATGTGCTAATCATTTGAGGCTCACAGGGAAGACTGGGCTTGCCCAACTGTGTTGCCTCTTTAAATAAAGTCGTTATTATTATTATTATTATTATAAATGTATTCAATTGTATCGTTGATTTATCTCCTGTACTAGAACCTTGTGTCTGGATATATTTCCAATATTTTTGTATAGATTTTTGTCTGAATTGTAATGATAAGACACATTAAGGGAAAGATCCTCGGCGTACAAAGTCCCGATGTGACTTTTTTTAGTTTTTGAATTATCCGCCAGAATCCTATTGTCTGGGCGGGAGTATGACTCCAAAACTATAATGTGAACAATAATGGAGAGAATTGGCTGGGTATGGTTACTATTGCCTGATCTGTCTTGTGACAAATATCAATTAACAATGATACATTACTGGGACTCTTAACGTACTGTCTTTGGTCTAAAAAAATCTTCACTACAAAGCTATTCTATGAGGTTTGTTTTCTGTTTTGATTACCTTTCATATAAATAATTCGGAGAGGGGACTGGTAATGTCTTCTGTTGACTATAAAGTATAACATTCGTCTTAGTTACCACAGAATCTCTCCATGAAAAAACCCAGATATTTTATTACCAAGGAACATTCCACTGTTCTCTCTTACCACGGCAACTATCACTGGTGTTAGATAACAAATAACTTTACATTGCCTCGGCTTAGGTACCACATAACATGTCAATAGTCCTAGTTACCACATAACTTTATATTGCTATGGATTAGGTACCACATAACATGGCAATGGTCTAAGTTACCAAAGAACTTTACATAGCCAAGCTTGGATACCACATAACATGTCAATGTTTTTTACCAAGATAACTGAAATGGTGTAAGTTACCAAAGAATGTTGTACATTATCAAGGGTTAGGTACCACAGAACCTGTAAATGGCCTCAGTTACCACTGAACTTTACATCGCCATGCTTAAATACCTCATAACATGTCAATGTTTTTTACCACGAACACTGTCAATAGTGTTAGTTACCAAAGAACGTGGAATATTGCCAAAGCTTAGGTACCACATAACCTGTAAATGGTCTTAGTTACCAAAGAACTTTACATTGCCACGGCTGAGGTACCACATAGCATTTAAATGGTTTTAGTTACTAAAGAACTTTACATTGCCTCGGATTAGGTACCACGTAACCTGGCATTGGTCTTAGTTATCTAGAAATCGGTAGTTTATGTAAATTGTTTAAACATCCTTTAGAATTGATGTTAGATAAATATGTGTAAATAATATTTTGTGCTATGACCACGGCAACCTCCCCATATAGCTTACATAAATGGCACCTCGGGGATGCATAAGTCACACTGATGCCGAGGGATTGTAGTTATTGGAATAAATTGCCGATTATTCTTACTGAATTACAGACATTTATTTTATTATAATTCATTTATTTTCCTAACCGTCTAGAGGGGGTCCTAGGTCATTGAAATATTGCCATACTGTCAGACCAAAGACAGTGTCGACAGTGATTAGTATATTATTGCGTTTATTTAAACGTCTCAAATACTTTTACAAAAATGACACTTTTTAAGCACATTGACTACTATCATTTATTTAATGCCATGCTATGTCGAAACCATATGGCTAGATAGCGGCTCGCCAACCTGTCATGTTAAAACGAACCTGTACTGATATCTATACCTTCGACCTTCTTCTCCTTAGTCGCACCTACTGTGGATACTTTAACCACACAGCCAAGAAAGATATGCCATGTGCATGTATCCGATACAAATATCCAGTGAAATGATAAAAGTATATTATTACTGAGGGAGAGATTGCTAATATGTAACATATAACTAAATATGTGAAAATTTTTTATATTTACTCAGAGGAAAATAAAACACATTGCAGGAAGGGATATATATATATTTCGCATCATCGATTATTACTGCGTCAGTGGGCTTGTACCTCTGGCTGTAGCGTTCTTTGAAGCGGTGGCTATATGATGGGTGTTTGATAAGGTTTGTGATACGTCATATAAATACAACCTTATTATTAGAATAACCTCAAAATAAACTCACAATGTTCCTGTTTAATTTTTGAACCTACTTTATTTGAATCCATTAAACAACATGACTTATTTGTTGGCCCCTATACATAATATAATTTGTAGACATACGTCAAAATAATTAGATTGAAAGGTAGTGTTTTGTCCTTTGTTAAAGCTAGATAGGAAAACCCCAGGCCATGTCAATGCCGCCCAGATCAATGTTTAAGGTTTCCAACGGTGATATGATTATTGAAGTTGTACTCTATTCCATTAAAAGACGACTGTTCATATTGAATTATTATGATCTGCTTATTCCTTACTTGTATAAACGCCTTGATAGGCACTGTTGGTACAAATAATGTAACAAATAATTGTAAGGTCTCCTGGGGGCTTATCACTAAATGATTCAATTAAAAAGTTGATGACTGTCATATTTTAATAAGATGAGCGATGTTTAACCACATGATCCTTTTGTTTATTTTGGGTTGAATGTCCTAGTATTTCAATATTGATAAGTTCCCTTATACGAACATTGTACCTGGACTAACCCTAATACGTTGATATGTCATACTAGTACAATGTACCATTTAAACCAGTTTGTGATGTCGTGGCCTGTGATCAACCCACGTCATATATATGTCCTATGTGAATGAAGAGGACATATTTAAAACTCGTTAATGAAAATAGTATCTAATTTAAGAGGGTCGGTAAAAAATATGCGAAAGATGTTCTTATTTCTTTATTCGCCATTGTAACAAGGTGGTATATTATGAAGTTGTATTTAATTATGTTATTGTATCCTAATATAGGAACTAAACATTATTTTATTGTAAGAGTTAACACATCTGGTAATGCCATATTTTTAAGTTCAGATTGGGAAGAAGAATAAGAAAGAAGACATAAAATGGTTAATTCACACGTTCATTTAGTATTACTATTCGCCGATTATTCTACGATTGACTCATCTAATATGTCAAATAAGGATATAAGTCAGGCAGGCGGGGAAAAAGCCATCGATTAATATCCTTATCCGTAAACAATATCAATTTATAAATAATTGCTAGTTTCACAGTAACTATTGTCTTGAATTTTTTAATTGATTGTGACGTCATCAATGTGTCTCATAGCGCTGTTCTACTGTCTCACACTTATTAGTTTATTCAACTTTATGTGATATAGCTATCTTAGTGAGTTTACGTTTTCTGTGTAGTAACTTCTTGAAATACAATGACACCCAAAATTAACTCTTTATATATCGACTAGTACATCGTTATCTCGAACATCTTTTTGTCTCGACAAGTTCTCGAGGTAACCAAGTGCGTCTATACGTTCATCCAATTACTGGCCTGTCTCAATAGCCTAGGCTAGTGGTAGATGCGTGCCAGAGATCTCGGGTTCGACCTTTACCCAAGACTTACCAACGTAGTTTAAATGTCACGGATATATCTCCCTTGCTTGACACTCAGCAGAGTTAGTTCCATTTAACTGCTTGATTGTCCGGTGTCAGGATAATGTATTTATAACTGAAATACTGTAGATCGTTCGGACTTATTGTTTGGTAGATCGTCCTCTTTCTTTCAAGTGTGGATCGTTTCTGCGACGTGTTGGTGTTGATGACCGGGAGAAGACCCAGACCTTAGCTCAAAATTGCCTGGCAATTCTTTACTCTATTTATTATGAATACTTTAGCGTTACTCATTGTTTGTTTGTTGAATCGATGATGCTAACAACAATGCATTGACGGAAACTGCATCGGCTTTAATAATTAATGAATTTGTTAAACGATTTGTCTGAAAAAGCCACCATCAAACGTTGCAGGATATTATCATAGTACCAAATGTATTATTTGATTCCATACTTTCAAGTACACATTTTTATTAGATAAATAAACATGTAGAAATGGAAAAAAGGAATGAAAGTTTTACGTTATCGGTTTATATCTCTAGTTCGATTTATTGAAACATGATACATTGTTTACATCATACTTGGATTTCGAGTTCTTAAGGTACCGAATAGTGTAATTGTGGTGGGGTATGAAGCGGATTGACCAAAACACCATGTTCCAGGCATTGTCGCCAGGAAAGAGATGTGGTAAGCATTCGGGTTTATAACTTAGTCTACGAGAGTTGCCCTACTAGTATTTAAACAGCGTTGAATATCTGATAGTTTCATGCTAACCCAATATAAATGAAATAACCCATTTGAACCGACTATAGTCGTTTGTATTGTTTTTCATTCGATAAAATCTCTCCCAACATTACCGGGAACCAAGCGAAGAGTATCACACTATCTCGAATATCTCATTTATCAATAAAGTTAAGTGGTTGATTAAACGTTTTTATAACCCAATAATGCTTAACGGGAGGAGATCCTGTTCATGCGGAATGCGCGATTAAAAACCGAAGAAATTGGACGTCATAGACGGATTCCAAGCATTAACAAAAATTCGCACACACATTGTCTATAATGGATCTCTGTTCGATGCGAGGTATTGGTGCAGTTATGGCTAACTTACATCACGTTTTCTTATATTTTTGTGGTGTCCTTATGTTCTGGAAGCATCAACAGTGTATGTAATTTTATGCTGGTTTACGTTTTAATGTGTCCTGTTGATGACTCCATGATCTTTGATTTTAAGTCAGTGGGGTCGTAATACCGATATCTTTCAATGCTGTTGCTTTAGAACTGCAGGTTTTGAATATTTGTTTTAATATAATTTAATTTTTAAAATAAAATGATTTGCCATGTTCCTAATAGTTATATTAATGAAAACAAAATCAATTACGCACAGAAGATGCGATTTAATATAGTTATGTACTTGTACATTACCAACATAGTTGTAAAATTCGAGATTATTTTTCAGTCTTCAAAATATATAATTTCTAAAATCCTAAAAAAACTCCACCCAAAACATCAATATCAATTATCCCATGATTATCTTTATAATTATCAAGATATAACATTTTGTATGACATCCACCCCCTGTTTGCATGCTTTAACATTGTATAATTTCCTATAATATAAAAATAATATTTTGGAATAAATATTTTCCACCATATAACTATATAAATTCCGGTTTTGGAGTAATGTTGTGAGCGTAATAGTTATTTGTTTACGTAAAGTTTGGGTTTGTTTTGTAGATCATTTATTGTGCTTTTGATAACACCAAGCCATAGTTATATATGTTCTCATTTGGCGAAGAAATGATCGTTTGAACGAGATGCAGTGTGATCCTCGTTGAGACTTAGTGCGTTCCCTTGGTATGAAATTATAGTAGAAGGAAAAAAAATAAAAACAGTTTTTAATCATTGTAGGTTTATGTGTCAAACCCCTTTGCTTTGTACGGATACAGTTTGTGAGATTTGGTATCACAAAATCTACTCAAGGGCAGAATGAGCGATGTCGTCCTGGCGTATAAACTATTGTTGTGTTCACTGCAGTAGATTACAAACTGTGACTCGAGACGCGAACTATAACGGTATTTTTTTTAAAAGATATTACTTGTTAGATAATACGTAAACAAGTTATCAATTCTGACCAGTGTGAATAAAAATGTTAATTTAGTATGGCGACACTTTTTCTTTCCTCCTGACGAAATCTAACGGCAGTAATAGTGAGATGCTGGCACCTTTGTTGTCTCGGAGATGTATTCATCGATTCATCCTTCAAGTCATGGTGCTCGAGACGTTCAGTGCTCGAGACGTACAGTGCTCGAGACATTCAGAGCTCGAGACGTACAGTGCATAATGATATATCTCCCACCTCGACAGACCATGCCTGGTTAGTATTATACGTCACTATGTACATCAATTATTGTGTTTAATCTACAGTTTATGATAGTCAATGGACCAAAGCCATTCCCTGGCTGTCAATTTGCATCAACTATTGGGATGAATTATTAAAGGAAACTGTTATTAATTTTCTTGTGGTGTTGCGAAATATTTTCCTTTATGTTGGTCATGATAAATATTCCGCCATTCTGTGTACGACCAATCGAAGCCGATGGTTAATATCTTGCAGCTGTCTGTCCGGAAATGCGTTTCTGTTATATTCAAAGCAACCAATGCACATTATTAATTATTACCAACGAATGTTATTTTTAAAGCAATATAGAAGGGGGTAACAGTGATCCTCAGTTGCCATTTTTCTTGACACTGCAAGATGAAGCTCCATAAGGGATGTAGAATGTGTCTTGGATATGACAATCCAGCTGACTTGCAAAGTCCTACCTGCAAGTGTGTGGCAATGCCCTAGGTAATGTTGGAAGTATTTATATAAGGGATAGTCGACCATCTTGTGAACTGCATAACCTTTCCTGCCTATTACACTAAGACCTCCGATTTAAATATGAAACAGACTAGTGCAGTTTCTAGGTGTTCAGCGAAAAGGAAGACATAGGGAAAAGAATAAAATCCTAACATATTAGACATTTATATACACAAAAAACTAAAATTATAGTGTCTCGATTCGGAAACGTTTGCCGTTTTTGGAGAACGCCTCCGCTTTCGGTGATATTTTTTCCGGGAAACGAAGAAATGACCGTTTGAACGAGATGCGGTGTGATCCTCGTGAGACTTTGTGCGTTCCCTTGGTATGGAGTTATAGTAAAAGGAAAAAATAATTTTGAAAACAGTTTTTAATCATTGTAGGTTTATGTGTCGAACCCCTTTGCTTTGTACGGATACAGTTTGTGAGATTTGGGATCACAAAATCTACTCAAGGGCAGAATGAGCGATGTCGTCCAGGGCTGGTATTCACAAAGCATCTTAGCAGAAAACTTAGAAATTTCTTAAAATCTTAATTTTTTCTACAGTGTATCATCTAAGCAAGAAAATCAACATGCTTAATAATTTACATAGTTTTGAAGTATTAGGTACACAGCTACTATAATCACTAAGAAAACAAGGATTATTTTTCAAATTGCGGGAAATATGAGCTGCACAAATTATTGACTTAAGTCAAAATATTTAAGTTTTCACTTAAGATACTTTGTGAATACCAGCCCAGACGTATAAACTATTGTTGTGTTCACTGCAGTAGATTACAAACTGTGACTCGAGACGCGAACTATAACGGTATTTTTTTAAAAGATATTACTTGTTAGATAATACGTCAACAAGTTATCAATTCTGACCAGTGTGTATAAAAATCTCAATTAAGAATGGCGACACTTTTTCTTTGCTCCAGACGAAATCTAACAGCAGTAATAGTGAGATGCTGGCACCTATGTTGTCTCGGAGATGTATTCATCGATTCACCCTTCAAGTCATGGTGCTCGAGACGTTCAGTGCTCGAGACGTACAGTGCTCGAGACATTCAGAGCTCGAGACGTACAGTGCATAATGATATATCTCCCACCTCGACAGACCATGCCTGGTTAGTATTATACGTCACCATGTACATTAATTATTGTGTTTAATCTACAGTTTATGATAGTCAATAGACCAAAGCCATTCCCTGGCTGTCAATTAGCATCAACTATTGGGATGAATTATTAAAGGAAACAGTTATTAATTTTCTTGTGGTGTTGCCAAATATTTTCCTTTTATGTTGGTCATGATAAATATTCCGCCATTCTGTGTACGACCAATTGAAGCCGATGGTTAATATCTTGCAGCTGTCTGTCCGGAAATACGTTTCTGTTATATTTAAAGCAACCAATGCACATTATTAATTATTACCAACGAATGTTATTTTTAAAGCAATATAGAAGGGGGTAACAGTGATCCTCACTTGCCATTTTTCTTGACACTGCAAGATGAAGCTCCATAAGGGATGTAGAATGTGTCTTGGATGTGACAATCCAGCTGACTTGCAAAGTCCTACCAGCGAGTGTGTGGCAATGCCCTAAGTAATGTTAGAAGTATTTATATAAGGTCTAGTCGACGATCTTGTGAACTTCATAACATTTCCTGCCTATTTCATTAACACCTCCGATTTAAATATAAAACAGACTAGTGCATTTTCTAGGTGTTCCGCGTAAAGGAAGACATAAGGAAAAGAATAACATCCTAAAATATTAGACATTTAAATACACAAAAAGCTCAAATAATAGTGTCTCGATTCGGAAACGTTTCCTTTTTTGGAACACGCCTCCGCTTTCGGGGATATTTTTGCCGGGAAAGAGCCTGAGTGATATCAAGAGATAGTAGCATTCAGCAATATTGGTTATTTATCTCAGATATCAGATTCTCACTTGAAGTCGCCATTAATATACTGTTTCTTTTGTCCTATTGTCTCGTCTCTCACGTGATCTATATCGTCCTGGTGACATGATGACGTTATCGTTATGTGCAGGCTGTATATATACTTACTGACAATAAACACGCGTCTTCATATTTCATCTACATGTACATATTAGTACATTCAGGTTTTCAAGTTCAAATTGCAACAGAATCCTATTTCTTTCAGTCAGTCTTGAAACTGCTAAAAACAATAAACGCTCGAAAACGACAGAATTCCCAAAAAAGTTCTTTTTTCATGTAACGCCTAATTTTGTAATTTCTTTCTGATTATCTTCTCGCTAGCTACGTAAATTATGCCTAATCACACGATAAAAGCTATTTAGGTTTTTTCAAATAATTCCTAGACCAACATTCCGGAATTTTGATATTTAAAATCAACAATAATGTGATATGCAATTGTGTTTCTTGAATTAAGCCGTCCTACAAAATTTAAATAACAAACAACAGACTGTAAAATGTTGCGCTTCTTTTGTCTTTCAGTATATTTATATGAGAATCCAGAAACAGACTACATAATCTAACTATTTATCATAATTGAATCGAGATTCCCGAATTCTGGAACTACTAAAACGTTAAAAGTTTTGAAAGCAGTTTAAATCAGTTGCAAAGTCAGGAAAGGTTGGGTGGTGATTAACTCGGCTAATCAATACACAAACACACTTCTTACTCAAGTCTGTAATTTTCCGCCACAATCGACTTTGTTGATGCGACTAGGACAATAAATTTCTTGGGAGGGAGAATATACGAGGCGCCTAGAAGGGATGACGATTATACGAATAATACCCTTCACCAAAGACAGTTTGAATAAATTCTCTTAAATCGTAAATTCAGTCTTTATCGCCGGATACGAATTGTATATGTATATTTCCGGTATGTGTAACTAATATGTTTGTGTGAATAGGATTTTATTGCCTTACATTCACCGTTTGGTAATACTTCAAAAATACAACCATCGTTTTCGGACCAAAACAATTTGGTATTAATATTCACGTTAAATTCATGTAGCATACTCGTTAACATAGACGTGCAAGAGTAACTATGGTTAGAAAAATATGTATTGTAAACCCCCGATAATATGACCGTTTTTTAGAAACTAGCATCTTTTATTGAGTTACACTGACTCGCTGTTCAGCTTTCACTGCGAGGAGCGGAGAGACCGCATCCATTTTGCAACATAGCCTGGTGGGGTCAAGTACAAACTAAGACACTGCAACAAAGTACTGTAATCGTCTCTAGAGCAGTGCTATCTCCACATCAATCACCATGTTTACTCGTCTAAATCACTGCTGTCTTTCCGTGACCTATGATAAATCAGTGCGCCTATACCACGTGGTATGTGACATCAGTTTCCGTCACGTACTAGAAATAAACAACCATCTATTCAGTTCGAAAAGTTCGTTGTAAGTATCTCGTTTTTTATCAATTTTAATGGCTAGGAGATCCTGTTTAACGGAAATCAGATAATGACAACAAAACGTTATGTCTGATTCGACAAGTTTGATTCTATTTTGTTAACATGACGTAATATTTAGACCATTTGATATGTTTCCAGGATCTGTGTAGGGGAGTATTACTTCGTCGTTTTTCCGTTAAAACTGTTTATCAACTATATCATTTGAAGAAAGTGTAAACTTTATAAATACTCGAATTTTAAATTGATTACAGTTCGGCGCCGTATCCAGAGACAAAAACACATAAGGGATATTTTCTTTTTCATGTTTGTGGTGATATATGACAAAGACATTGTGGATCTACATATAATTAATTACACATCTTTCGTGCAAATTGTACACTAAAAAGTATTAGGAATATAAAAACGTGATAAATGTATAACACTTTGACAATTATTTGCATTTTAATAGATAAAACACCACGTGTCATGTAACAACTTTGATACAAAAACATGAGGCTCTCCTGGTTAGCGTAGTGGCTATAACAATGACTTTCTTGCTTGTTGCTCTAGCGATCTAAAATCACCCAGTTGGTTAAGATTTGTTAATCAGTGACATTGACAATGGACATACTAGTTATCCACCTATTGTGACGTTGTCAGTTACTTTGCAGGATAACATGTTATAACTGGTTGATAATTGTTCTAGAATGAGTTAGACTATATAGTGTACAATGTATCATGCTAATGTTGCATAAATATTTACAAATATTCAAATGATATTGTTATGGTACATATATATGGTACGTATATCTTCTGACATAAAGAACACGCACAAATAAATGTATCTTTACAAGAGTATACAATAATTATATACAGTCTATATCTTATAGATTTTATCGCACAATATAACAATATAAGAAAGGCACTTGAGGTTCTAGAAAGCTGCATAATGGTGTCCTTGATGAGAATCGATCGCAAATCTATCATCTTAACTGGATATAGAGAAAAGTACAACGAATCTCTCTAACAAGAATTTGACAGGTTTTAATCATTTGTTGCGATTGTTTATTTCATTGTTGTCACAAATATTACTGTTCGCTAGAATCGATACGTTGTTGAAGAAACACATCGGTGCTTATAGGAAATTAAGTCGAATACTAATGATTCGGATGATGGCGTTTTCTGGAAATCTTGCTGTGTATGAAATAATTGTCTCGTTTGGGTGTGGTGTCTTGTACATGTATGCTGGTGTGGTCCTAGGTACTTGTTCTGTGCTATTTTCTTGACCACTTTGCCCCCCCCCTTCATTGACATCTCCCTCAACCACCATCCCTGTCCTTTCCATCGATCACACTACATACCTTGACTACTGGGTCACTGCCTCGTCTACTGAGTAACACCCTGAACCACTAGCTGTGCTTCTCCCTTAGTCGAACACTAAGCCCTTTCCTTCGACCATTACGCTCCTACCTCGATCACTGCGCCATCTTATTCTACCACTATGCTTTCTCTCCACACGTTAAAATCGTCCGTGTCTCAGTTATTTTGATTGATAGATATTGTTTCACTACTTCAGAAATGGTTTCATTGTCATCTGTATCAATTGTTTCAATAGCTTGTTTGGTGGTCTGGCAGTGTTTGCTACATTGGGCTTCTTGTCACTTGAGATGAATGTACAAGATGAGTCCCTCAAACCTCACGTGTAACTGTAAACTGTTGAACTTGAGGTAATGCTACATCTGCAAATCAATACTTCATATTGTAAACATAGGAAACGCCAAAGCACGGGTGTAATTCTTAATATCGTGTTCCGTTAATTTCAATATTTAAATCCATGGTAACTACCAAGGCACACGATCTACTGTTCCAGTAATCCTTGAATTACCTTAGTATAATGAGTAGCTAATAAGGCAACACGACCGGTATCATTTGAAATGTGTTTTCTAGTTTGGGCATAGGAGGATCATAACTTGTTCACTTGGGCATTGTGCCTTGTGTGTTTTTTATGTTTTCTGTGCTCGGCTGGTTAAGCTGTGTGCTGCCTTCCCTGTCTGACCTATTGCATGGAGGTAGTTCTAAGGATTTTGTCTATGAATGTTATTACTAACGGAAGATATCGAAAGCCAATTATTGTTTATGATACCATGAAAATTTGACCACTTTAATACAAATGCATCATGCTAAGATATTACAAATTTTATATAAACATTTTTTTTACTCTTTATTAATGATACAATTACCTGTATTGCAATCTGATGAAGAACAAAATTACAAACGATAAACCCTTCAATAGCTTTATATTTGCACATTGTGTATGTATTTTTGTTATTTCTAATATGGTCTTATACTAAGGCACTCTAGTACGCTCTGTTATTGATGTCAGATATATCGGAGGTTTATGGGAACACACAAATCAATTTAGTACACTTAATCATGTTATTAATGATCAAATTGCCTTAACTATATTTAAGTATACATTAACTACAGAAGTAAGGATATCGTACTACATATATCATGTAATATAATATTGATATTATTGATACGATGAAGGAAGATGAACATAACGGTAATATTTTCTGTCATATACCATGTAGACAATTAGGATGATCGAAATCGAAACGAGATTTGTATCTATTTCTGGTTTATTATCCATACATATTTGTCTATTGTTGTTGTTGTGTCAGAAAAAAGGAATGTCTAACTGCATGTGATTCTACACATAAATGTTTGTTCACCAACTTTGATTTAGCTTGTGTTGTACAATTGGTAGATGGCTATACTATATTATTATACCTGACTTTTTTCTGCAATGCAAACGTCCCATTGCCCCAGAGAGAGACATTATGACTGTCATTGACAGTTCCAACCCATATGACACATGATCGACCAAAAACTGACTGTCAGGTCATGTGATCGACCTGACATTTTCAATGTCATGCAAGGGCAAGTAACTGCGTCGATCTTAGTTCTTTGACTGTTGAAATATACAAGATTTTCTAAAAAATAGACAGACAAAAGAAGACAACTATTAAAACAAATCTGTATTCAAAACAATGCGTTTCCTTTATTCAACTTCACCAGATTAAGAACACTGTACATAAAACAATCATGTACAAGTATATTAGACGTCATGCCGACATCAGCAATTACGTCATAACGTCAAAACGCGACGTTACGTTTGGCACACTTTTAAAGTTATAGATCTATACAAAAATGGTAAAAAGCTAATTTATTGCTTATATAACACAAGTTCTAGATTATTTTTTTAAAAATGATCTATTAGTTAAAGAAATCGACAAAATGCACCATACACATAGGCCTACAATAGAATATGAAATTGATACAGTACACAACAATGTATGAAAACACCGTCATGCCTAGATCTACTGTTTATAATTACGATAATCATAGCAGTGAACGTTTTGCTATACTTATAATAGTGTTCGGTATAATAAAATAAATATCAGATGCCTGCCTGCGTGACATTGATATTGCCAACCCTCGAAACAGAATGTCACCCTCGGCTTCGCCTCGGGATGACATTCTGCCCTCGGGTTGACAATATTAATGTCACGCAGGCAGGTATCTGATATTTATATAATATGACAGATCTGGATCCGAAACGCTGGTTGGGAATGTTATCACCAAACTTATATTGTGTCGTGTCCTGCTATGATGAAGAAGTTGTCAGTTGCTTAATCGATTGCACTGCCAGGGTCCGTTTCATAGAAATACCTTGTTCACATGACATTTGAGCTACCTAAGACAGCTTGTACATTCTAGCGAAGTTATATGAACTTAACTGAAGCAGTAGACTTTCGGAATGGGATGCCCTGTTTTGTATTACATATTATTGTGCTAGTTTTTTATGTTTGGCATGTATTGTGCCTCATCGAGTTACGTTCTATATTATCTGTGACTTTTCGTTTTCATGTGTCAGTTCGTGTCCCGCTGTGCAACTGCCAATAGTTTTGTATTTTGTTTAATTAGTAAAATATAGGATTGGGTCTGGATTTGAACTCCAATTCCGTTTATAGTAGAGTTTTCAACCTTCGCATTGTTACATTTTCGCATTTTCGCTTTGTCGCCGCAACAAATCGAAAATGTTACAATGCGAAATTACGACAAAGCGAAAATGTAACAATGCGAAAAGTAACAAAGTCGATTATTCCCATTGTTACATTTTCGCTTTTTCGCATTGTTGCATTTTCGCCACGAAAAAGCGAATATACGACAGATGTAAGGTGAAAACACGACACATTTTTTGTGTCGTATTGTCGCCCTTTATCTGTCGTATTTTCGCTTTGTCGTCATAACAAAGTGCAAATGTACCAATGCATAGATACGACAAAGTCGACATTTTGGCATTGTACATTTTCGCCTTTTCGCTTTGTTGTGGCAAATATGGAAAATATGACATGGCATAAATCAGCCACCATATAAAACATCTTCTATACGACAGATAACGTTGTGTTATTCAGGTTGCTTGTGTTGAAGCTATAATGACACCAGTGTTAGATAGATTGCCAAAGTTGCTGTACAAATCCAAGTATGGTAGGAACATACAATATTTTTAAAAGTTCCCACTACACATACACTAAGAAGGTCCGAAAAATAAAAGAAACTTTTTAAATAACAATTTGGTTATCTCAGTTTAATACACTTTTACTTTGTAGCATCTAAATTAAAAAGTTTCAACCAAAAAGTGTCACATTTTGGGCAACCCTGTTCATAATACATATAATAAAACTACTAGAAAACAACACCTAACGATATTTTTAGTACAACTTATATTTTGTCACATTATGATTGTATGTATTACATTTGTACAATGTCATTTACGTATACGAATATAGAAATAAACGGGGTTACCCGAATGGGTCCTTAAACAAGAAAAAAAAAAGGTCCGAAAATGTCAATATTTCTCATTTGAAATATGAACGCTTCATTTTGCTGCGTCTGCAGATTCTAAGATGGGCGTTTATATATTCATTCCTAGACACAACAAGGCACAATAAGAAATCAGCTGGGAGTCTACTAGTATATCTGACATTTCTTTTATTTATTTTGTTATTTCTGTAAAGTTAGAAACGTAACATATTACGGCGGGTAAGTATTACTAAGTATATACAAAGGAGTTCAAATACATTGCATACGAAATGCCAGCATGCAAATCATTTATACAAAAGAGAACAGTTACGGTCCAATTCTACGGTTCGGTGAATTTGCACTGGAACTACAATGCGAGTTTTCCATTACGAAATGTGCCGTGCGAGCAAGCGTTCTTTGTGGTTGGTTAAAAGAAGCTCCTATGAGTCCGAATGTGTTTTCTAACAATACATATATTTCAGTCATTAACATCTTCTAGTTGGTGTCAGTGATCCTGGGTAATCATCCTTTACTGATAAGTTATTTCATAAACGGCACTATGCCCGTTTCAGTGAGAATAAGTTTATGAAGCCTCAGTCATACTACCAAGAAAAGCCTTTGTTAATTCTAGATCTCCGGATTAGTCGTCAAGTGCTTTACCAACTGAACTAACATCCCGGATGTATTGTCTTTGATTACATCGATATCAATTATGTTCGATTCCATTTTAACGGACGAGGATTCGGCCTGTTTATGCTAACCAACCACTATATAGTTACACAATGGTACTTATATATATTAGACACAAACGCTCTCTAGTAAGTTTGTATTTAGTTGCTGAAACACGAATATTTGCAATAACTGTATCCCTAAACTGAACTCTTGAGTGCCAGATCCGTACAATTGCAGGCAACACAGATAGAATATAACATCATGCATGTTTTATAATAAGACAACAAGACGTTTCTCAACATTGTTTTGTATTAAGCGTTATTAGTAAACCAAATTAAACCGAGACTTATCAGACTTGAACTAGCATGGGCTTGGAGTCGGTCATACAATACACAAAGAGAAAACCATTTATATTTACCATTTCTAAATCCTTGTATTTGACAGCTTGGAAACATAATAATTATATAGGTGTGCAGTATGTTTGAAAGCTTTCATAGATCAACGTCACAGTCCTGAATATTTTAATCCATAGTCAAAATGTAAGCATTGGTTGTTTGGTTTGAATTAAATTTATATTAGGATCGCGATGGAAACGCGACGAGACAAGACGATATTTAAAATGTTTTATATTCTTAGTATGAAACATGGATCTTGTATTGCAACCACTATTGTTGTTTTCCTATTTCTCAGTCAGAGTGCAATAATATCACGATTTTTACACACGTTGTGTTATCCAATGACACAACACGATCAAAGAAATGGTATTGACCTAAGGAATTATATCGAAGTTTTGATGAAATATCGTCTGTTGTTGGAAATACAATGTAGAATTGGTCCGTGTGAAAACGACGCTTACCAACGAATCAGGAAATAAAATGATGCGATGCAAACATTATATAAACTTTGTTATTTTGATCAGTTTTGTGGGAGATTTTTGTGTTTTTTGTCTCACATTTTTGTACTCCGGTACTAGTGGACAGGCTGCAAACAAAATCACAGGAATAAAGATAGGTCGTAGACATCCGAAGACTGATGGAACTTATACAGCTGTCCCAATTGTCGCACAGATAACGTTGACAAAACTATTTCATGCATCCTCGTATGGTCGGTGGCCATCGTGAAATATTTCCATTTTCTTCAGTAAATAGTCGATTGCAATGTATAAAGGCCGAGGTGGTCAGAATGTGGTCGATAGCTGTGGTATTTCCTGCTTGACCATGCTTACCTATGACTGTGCTCCATGTGCAGTGAAATCTTAATATGTTTCACTATGTCCCTGATGTATTGTACGGTATTGTACACTGATGTAGTTACCGCATGTTTTATATGACCTGCATGTGTTTTGACTCTTCTGTGCTATGCAGCTTGTGAATCGTGTCGTGTATTTCTAATATTTCGACGTTAGTCTTGTTTTCCTAGCTACAGAAATCATCCCTCTATTACCACGAAACACTCAAAAGAAATCTCTCCCTCCATTACCAGGAACCACTCACAGAAATCTCTTCCTCAATTACCAGAAACCACACACAGAAAAATCTTCCTCCATTACCAGGAACGACTCACAGACATCTCTTCCTCAATTACCAGGAACGACTCACAGACATCTCTCCCTCCATTACCAGGAACGACTCACATAAATCTCTTCCTCAATTACCAGGAACCACTCACAGACATCTCTTCCTCAATTAACAGGAACCAACCACTCACAGAAATATCTTCCTCCATTACCAGGAACGACTCACAGACATCTCTCCCTCAATTAACAGGAACAACTCACAGAAATATCTTCCTCAATTACCAGGAACCACTCACAGACATTTCTTCCTCAATAACCAGGAACCACTCACAGACATCTCTTCCTCAATAACCAGGAACCACTCACAGAAATGTCTTCCTCAATTACCTGGAACCACTCACAGAAATTTCTCCCTCCATTAACAGCAACCACTCAAAGACATTTCTCCCTCCATTACCAGGAACCACACACAGAAATCTCTACCGACATTACCAGGAACCACTTGGAGGTTATCGCGATTTCTCAAAATATTTGCGGCGCTAAATAACGTTTGAAAAGTGCATTCACGTATAATAACCAGTATTTGTTTGCCAGATCATTTATCAATAAAGTATTAAGTGGTTGATAAAACGTTTTTATAACCCAATAACACTTAACGGGAGAAGATCCTGTTTATGCTAAATGCGCGATTAAAAACTGATGGAAATGAACGTCATACATTGATAAAATTCACACACACACACTTTATATAATGGATCTCTATTTGATGCCTGTTATCGGTACAGTTATGGCTTCTTTACATCCCATTATCTTATACGTTTGTGGTTTCCTTATATTCAGGAAGCATCAAAAGTGTATATAATATTATGTTGCTTTATGTTTTATGTGTTTTTAAGACGACGCCATGCTTTTTATTCTAACGAAGTAGTCTGATCTGGCACACTGATTCAGCTGCCAGTGATCTACGTGTGAATATGGTCACGATACCGCAATATGATCGTTAAATCGTCTGCATATCTTAAACTTCGTACTGGTATAGTCAATCGGAACGGTCCATACTGCATTTATAGGTGATAAAATACCCTCGTATGTATCAAGCGGATGTAGGAGAAGCATCTTTTCCCCGATTGCGTGATCAGTCTAAGAAAATAGACCCGTAGCTATACCAATATGGCGTCTTTTGTTGACAGTTTGAAATTTTCAAAAAACAAAACAGAACAGAGCAATTCCTATATACACTCATGGATATATATACACGCAGCATCTTAAAGCTTGCTTGGTGGGCGTGTACTCCATTTTATCGCATGTCTTACAAAATAAAGTAACAAAATTTCGCTGTATTGTCACTGATATGCGTATCTAGTGTGACAAATTTCGATATCTGACCCTCTTCCGGTGTGCCAAAACTTCGTATCGAGGATATATCCGGTCATTTCGGAAGCGACGTGCGACAAAAATGTTTTAAAACAAGGCCGTTGTGCATTAAGTCGATATTGGCATACTTAATCGGTATTGGCACTCGGGCTGAAGCCCTCGAGCCAATACCTAACCTAGTATGCCGAACATCGACTAAATGCCCGCCGTCCCTGTGTAATAATCTATACGAATCACTTGTTTTGTTTACATCTGACGTCATGATGACGTCACGGCGAAATTAGTTCCAAAATGGCGCCGTTCTATTTGCACCCGAGAGATGATTCGTAAGAAAATGTCCTAGGCGTCCCGATTGGGGTACAGTCTGTAAGATTTGGGCTGGCATGATCTACCCAAGAGCAGAAGAAGCGATGTCATCATGATGTATAAATTATTGCTGTCTTCAGTAGATTAAATACTGTGACTTTAGACGCGATCTGAAACGTTTTTTTTAAATAAAAGTTCTTGTTAGATAATACGTCAAACATTTATGACCGGTTATCAAGTTTGACCAGTGTGTATAAAATATCAATTAAGTATGGTGACACTTTTTTGTTGCTCCAGACGAAATATTCCAGCAGTAATAGTGAGATGCTGGCACCACTGTTGTCTCGGAGATGTATTCATTGATTCATCGTTACAGATAATCAATGAGGATACACAGTGCTCGGGACGTACAGTGCACTACATAATGATATATCTCCCACCTCGATAGACCATGCCTGGTTAGTATTATACTTCACCATGTACATCAATTATTGTGTTTAATCTACACTTTATGATAATCAATGCACCAAAGCCAAACCCTCCCTTGCTGTCAATTTGCATGAATTATTAGGATGCATTATTAAAGGAAAATAAAATTAATATTCGTTTGGTGTTGAGAAATCGTTTCCTTTTATGTTGGTCATTATGAATATTTCGCAATTCTGTGTACGGCTAATTGACGACAATGGTTATTTTTTTGCAGTTGTCTGTCCAGAAATAGGTTTATTGTAATATTCAAGGCAACCTATGCACATTATTAGACATAACCGATGTATATTATGTTTAAAGCATTATACGAGGGTGCTCGAGGGGGTAACAGTGGTTCACTTGACTCTGCCAGTTAGTGCTCCATATGCCATGTAGTGTGCGTCATGAATGAAATAATCCAGCTGTCATGAAGATGTCTACCCATCGGTACCCGCCTATGCACTAAATAATGTTAGTGGCCATCATCCACCTTGTGTAAAAGCCGTTCGCGGAAAAACAAAAATAAAGATTTCTAAGACACTACTGTACGTACAGGCTAAACATTTTGCACGAATAAATAAAATGCATGTACCAACTCGGCTGTGTCGATGAAAAGTAAAAATATTTTGTTCATACGTTCTATATAAGATATTTTCATTGTGCAGTCGAATATCAATTCAGGACAACCAATACAAACAACCGCCAATATTGTGGCCATGAGACGTCTGTTTAGGTGCATTTTACATTGTTGCCAAAGTACGGGTCTTACATTGTTCATCGTTCGAATGACAGTAGTAAAGCCTGTAGGCCAGAGATTGTAACGGTCAATATATTTATGCTTGTAAATCACTGCTTGCTAGATTACCTCCCTACGGTAAGTGCTCCAACCATTTAATTTCAATATACAACAAAGAACAACTTAATTTAGAATACACGCGTACTTCCGAACATGGTCAACATAAACCTGTTATAAATGTGGAATATAAAAGACAATCTTTAAAATTACAATAATTGTGTAACACCAAGCAACTAGTAGCTATAAGTAGTTAAGCAAAATTCGAGTTTCGGCTCACGTTAGTAATTAGAGACTCGAACTCACAACCGCCTGTATACATGTTTTATATTGGAAGAATGGCCGCTTTGAGTGCGACATGAGAATTTGTTTCGTGGCCTCGTGATGCCAAAGACAATAGAGCAATTACTAGAATAGGTCGTGGGAAAAACTGGCTTCTTTCACACCATCCTTCCCTGATAAAAACATAAACAAATGTAAATGTATTCAAACTAGTGAATAGACACTAATTACCATATAATATACCTGGTTATAAAGCAATACCTCATCAACAAATTATCCCACCGCAATTTTTAATAAGTCGAAATTAGTTTTTGTTCTGTACGGTTCTTGGTATATTACAACTGACAGACTAAATATAGAAATGTCTCAGTCTAAGTAATTTAAGGATATTTTCTATTATGCGTTCAGTCTCAATTATTTAATAAAAATATTTTTCAAGACATTTACGTTTGTTTTATTCGAAATTAATAATGGCATGCCATTTTTCTATTATTTCATAAACGCCAAGACGTCATCAGAAATAGGACAAAATCGCCTTAGTAGTCGCGATAAGGCAAAACTAACATTAATGAAAGAAACACAATCGGTTATCTAATGTACTGAGCCCCATTATAGCTATTCAAACACCTTTTTCGAACCCATTTAAATACCGATGCGTCGCTCTAGGAGTTCCGCCTAAAGGAATATATAAGGAAAAGAATAAAATCCAAACATATTAGACATTTGAATACACAAAAAGCTCAAATAATAGTGTCTCGATTCGGAAACGTTTGCCGTTTATGGAGAACGCCTCCGCTTTCAGGGATATTTTTGCCGGGAAAGAGCCTGAGTAATGTCAAGAAATAGAAGCATTCAGCAATATTTGTTATTTATCTCAGAAATCAGATTCTCACTTGAAGTCGTCATTAATTTACTGTTTCTATTGTCCTATTGTCTCGTCTCTCAAGTGATCTATATCGTCCTGGTGACATGATGACGTTATCTTAATGTGCAGGCTGTATATATACTTATTGACAATAAACACGCGACCTCATACTTCATCTACATGTACATATCAGTTCATTCAGGTTTTCAAGTTCAAATTGCAAAAGAATCCTATTTCTTTCAGTCAGTCCTGAAACTGCCAAAAACAATAAACGCTCGAAAACGACAGAATTCCCCAAAAAGTTCTTTTTTCATGTAACGCCTATTTTTGTAATTTCTGTCTGATTATCTTCTCGCTAGCTACGTAAATTATGCCTAATCACACGATAAAAGCTAATTAGGTTTTTCAAATAATTCATAGACCAACATTCCGGAATTTTGATATTTAAAATCAACAATAATGTGATATACAATTGTTTTTCTTTAACTAAGCCGTCCTACAAAATTTAAATAACAAACAACAGACTGTTAAATGTTGCGCTTCTTTTGTCTTTCAGTATATTTATATGAGAATCCAGAAACATACTACATAATCTAACCATTTATCATAATTGAATCGAGATTTCCGCATTCTGGAACTTCTAAAACGTTAAAAGTTTTGAAAGCAGTTTGAATCAGTTGCAAAGTCAGGAAAGGTTGGGTGGTGATTAACTCGGCTAATCAATACTTCAAACACACTTCTTACTCAAGTCTGTAATTTTCCGCCTCAATCGACTTTGTTGATGCGACTTGGACAATAAATTTCTTGGGAGGGAGAATATACAAGACGCCTAGAAGGGATGACGATTATACGAATAATACCCTTCACCAAAGACAGTTTGAATAAATTCTCTTCAATCGTAAATTCAGTCTTTATCGCCGGATACGAATTGTATATGTATATTTCTGGTATGTGTAACCAATATGTTTGTGTGTTTAGGATTTTACTGCCTTACATTCACCGTATTGTAATACTTCAAAAATACAACCATCGTTTTCGGACCTTCGAAAAGCAATAAGGTATTAATATTCACGTTAAATTCATGTAGCATACTCGTTAACATAGACGTGCAAGAGTAACTATGATTAGAAAAATACGTATTGTAAACCCCCGATAATATGACCGTTTTTTAGAAACTAGCATCTTTTATTGAGTTACACTGACTCGCTGTTCAGCATCCACTGCGAAGAGCGGAGAGACCGCATCCAATTTGCAACATAGCCTGGTGGGGTCAAGTACAAACTAAGACAATACAATAAAGTACCATAATCTTCACTAGAGCAGCGCTATCTCCACTTCAATCACCATGTTCACTCAACTTCTAAATCACTGCTGTCTTTCCGTGACCTATGATAAATCAGTGCGCCTATACCACGTGGTATGTGACATCAGTTTTCGTCACGTACTAGAAACAAACAACCATCTATTCAGTTCGCAAAGTTCGTTGTATCTCGTTTTTTTTATCAATTTTAATGGCAAGGAGATCCCGTCAGACAGAAATCAGATAATGACAACAAAACGTTATGTCTGATTCGGCAAGTTTAATTCTATTTTGTTAAAATGACGTCATAGACTATGTGATATGTTTCCAGGATCTTTGTAGGGAAGTATTGCCTCGTTTTTCCGTTAAAACTGTTTACCAACTATATCATTTGAAGAAAGTGTAAACTTTATCAATACTCGAATTTTAAATTGATTACAGTTCGGCGCCGTATCCAGAGACAAAAATACATAAGGGATATTTTCTTGTTCATGTTTGTGGTGGATCTACATATAACTAATTACACATCTTTCGTGCAAATTGTACACTAAAAAGTATTAGGAATATAAATACGTGATAAATGTATAACACTCTGACAATTATTTGCATTTTAATAGATAAAACACCACGTGTCATGCAACAACTTGGTTTGGTACAAGAACATAAGCTCTCCTGGTTAGGGTAGTGGCTATAACAATGACTTTCTTGCTTGTTACTCTAGCGATCTAAAATCACCCAGTTTGTTAAGATTTGTTAATCATTGACATTGACAATGGACATACTAGTTCTCCACATATTGCGACGGTGTCAGTTACCTTGCAGAATATCATGTTATAACTGGTTGATAAGTGTTCTAGAATGAGTTAGACTATATAGTGTACAATGTATCATGCTAATGTTGCATACATATTTACAAATATTCAAATGATATTGTTATGGTACATATATAATAACGTACGTATATCTTCTGACATAAAGCACACGCACAAATAAATGTATCTCTACACGAGTATACAATATATACAGTCTATATCTTATAGATTTTATCGCACAATACATCAATATAAGAAAGTCACTTGAGGTTCTAGAAAGCTGCATAATGGTGTCCTTGATGAGAATCGATCGCATATCTATCATCTTAACTGGATATAGAGAAAAGTACAACGAATCTCTCTAATAAGAATTTGACAGGTTTTAATCATTTGTTGCGATTGTTCATTTCATTGTTATCACAAATATTACTCTTCGCTAGAATCGATACGTTGTTGAAGAAACACATTGGTGCTTTTAGGTAATTAAGTCGAATTCTAATGATTCGGATGATGGCGTTTTCTGGAAATCTTGTTGTGTATGAAATCATTGTCTCGTGAGGGTGTTGAGTCTTGTACATGTATGCTGGTGTGGTCCTTGGTCCTTGTTCTGTGCTATTTTCTTGACCACTTTGCCTCCTCCTTCATTGACATCTCCCTCAACCACCATCCCTGTCCTTTCCATCGACCACACTACATACCTGGACTACTGGGTCAATGCGTCGTCTACTGAGCAACACCCTGAACTACTAGCTGTGCTTCTCCCTTAGTCGAAAACTATGCCCTTTTCTTCGACCATTACGCTCCTACCTCGATCACTGCGCCACCTTCTTCTAACACTATGCTTTCTCTCCACACGTTAAATTGTCCGCGTCGCAGGTATTTTGATTGATAGATATTGTTTCACTACTTCAGAAATGGTTTCATTGTCATCTGTATCAATTGATTCAATAGCTTGTTTGGTGGTCTGGCAGTGTTTGCTACATTGGGCTTCTTGTCACTTGAGATGAATGTACCAGATGAGTCCCTCAAACCTCATGTGTAACTGTAAACTGTTGAACTTGAGGTAATGCTACATCTGCAAATCAATACTTCATATTGTAGACATAGGAAGCGCCAAGGACGGTTGTAATTCTTAATATCGGGTTCCGTTAATTTCAATATTTAAAACCTATGGTAACTACCAAGGCACACGATCTACTGTTCCAGTAATCCTTGAATTACCTTAGTATAATGAGTAGCAAATAAGGCAACACGACCGGTATCATTTGAAATGTCATTTCTAGTTTGGGCATAGGAGGATCATAACTTGTTCACTTGGGCATTGTGCCTTGTGTGTTTTTTATGTTTTCTGTGCTAGGCTGGTTAAGCTGTGTGCTGCCTTCCCTGTCTGACTTATTGCATGGAGGTAGTTCTAAGGATGGTGTCTATGAATGTTTTTACTAACGGAAGATATCGAAAGCCAATTATTGTTTATGATACCAATAAAAATTTACCACACTAGTACAAATGCATCATGCTAAGATATTACAAATTTTATATAAACATTTTTTTTTACTCTTTATTAATGATACAATTACCTGTGTTGCCATCTGATGAAGAACAAAATTACAAACGATAAACCCTTCAATAGCTTTATATTTGCACATTGTGTATGTATTTTTGTTATTTCTAATACTGTCTTATACTAAGGCACTCCAGTACGCTCTGTTATTGACGTCAGATATATTAAGGTTTATGGTGAACATACAAATCAATTTAGTTCACTTAATCATGTTAATAATGATCAAGTTGCCTCAACTATATTTAAGTATACATTAACTACAGATGTTAGGATATCAAACTATATATATCATGTAATATAATATTGATATTATTGATACGATGAAGGAAGATGAACATAACGGTAATATTTTCTGTCATATACCATGTAGACAATTAGGATGATCGAAATCGAAACGAGATTTGCATCTGTTTCTGGTTTATTATCTATATATATTTGTCTATTGTCGAGGTTGTGTCAGAAAAAAGGAATGTCTAACTGCATGTGATTCTACACATAAATGTTTGTTCACCAACTTTGATTTAGCCTGTGTTGTACAGTTGGTAGATGGCTATACTATAATATGACAAATCTGGATCCGAAACGCGGGTTGGGAATGTTATCACCAAACTTATATTGTGTGGAAGAAGCTATGGTGAAGAAGTTGTCAGTTGGCTAACCGATAGTACTGCCAGGGCCCGTTTCATAGAAACCTTGTTCACATGACATTTTGAGCTACCTAAGACAGCTTGTACATTCTAGCGAAGTTATATGAACTTGACTGAAGCAGAAGACTTTCGGGATGGGATGCCCTGTTTTGTATTACATATTCTTGTGCTAGTTTTTTATGTTTGGCATGTATTGTGCCTCATCGAGTTACGTTGTATATTATAAATGCCTTTTCGTTTTCATGTGTCAGTGCGTGTCCCGCTGTGCAACTGCCAGTAGTTTTGTATTTTGTTTAATTAGTAAAATATAGGATTGGATCTGGATTTGAACTCCAATTCCGTTGATAGTAGAGTTTTCAACCTTCGCATTTTCGCATTTCCGTTTTGTCGCCACAACAAATCGAAAATGTTACAATGCGAAAACACGACAAAGCGAAAATGTAACAATGCGAAAAGTAACAATGCGAAAAAGTCGATTATCCGCATTGTTGCATTTTCGCTTTTTAGCATTGTTACATTTTCGCCACGAAAAAGCAAATATACGACAGATGTAAGGTGAAAACACGACACATTTTTTGTGTCGTATTGTCGCCCTTTATCTGTCGTATTTTCGCTTTTTCGTCACAAGGAATATACAAAAATATTTAAAGTCCCCACTACACATACACTAAGAGCTTTTGTATTGTGAAGTCATATTCAGCAAAGCTGAGTTTTGCTACGTACATACACCCCACTGTTGATGCCATAACAAAGGGGATCATGTGCTCGATTAGTTAAGTTGAGTGCAGCCTTCCATGTCCGATTTATAAAACCTTTTTGGTCTCCGACAGTCCGTTCGTATGCGATGACTTTGTTCATGTTATTATGTAGTGGCATGGACTTCTTTAATCTTCAGAGATGTTTGCAAGAATTAAATAACACTGTCTTACGCTCCCAAATCACTTTTTGTAACCATAGAATGACTCCAACGTTATTATATGTTCTTGAGACTTCAATAACTTGACGACCACGGGTCGATTAAAGAACAGTATATATACACACGAGTCATAAATGTATTCAATTTTATCGTTGAATTATCTCCTGTACTAGAACCTTGTGTCTGGATATATTTCCAATATTTTTGTAAAGATTGTTGTCTGAATTGTAATGATAAGACGCATTAAGGGAAAGATCCTCGGCGTACAAAGTCCCGATGTGACTTTTTTTTAGTTTTTGAATTATCCGCCAGAATCCCATTGTCTGGGCGGGATTATGACTCCGAAACTATAATGTGCACAATAATGGAGAGAATTGGCTGGGTATGGTTACTATAGCCTGATCTGTCTGTCTTGTGACAAATATCAATTAACAATGATACATTACTGGTAGAGATCTTGGACTCTTAACGTATTTTCTTTGGTCTAAAAAAATCTTCACTACAAAGCTATTCTAAGAGGTTTGTTTTCTGTTTTGATTACCTTTCATATAAATAATTCGGAGAGGGGACTGGTAATGTCTTCTGTTGATTATAAAGTATAACATTCGTCTTAGTTACCACAGAATCATCTCTCCTTGAAAAAACCCAGATATTTTATTCCCAAGGAACATTTCACTGTTCTTTCTTACCACGGAAACTATCACTGGTGTTAGATAACAAATAAGTTTACATTGCCTCGGCTTAGGTACCACATTACATGTCAATAGTCCTAATTACCACATAACTTTATATTGATATGGCTTAGGTACCACATAACATGGCAATGGCCTAAGTTACCAAAGAACTTTACATAGCCAAACTTGGATACCACATAACATGTCAATGTTTTTTACCACGAAAACTGAAATGGTGTTAGTTACCAAAGAACGTTGTACATTGCCAAGGTACCACATAACCTGTAAATGGTCTTAGTTACCAAAGAACTTTACATTGCCACGGCTGAGGTACCACATAGCATTTAAATGGTTTTAGTTACCAAAGAACTTTACATGTACTCTATTCCATTATAAGACGACTGTTCATATTGAATTATTATGATCTGCTTATTCCTTACTTGTATAAACGCCTTGATAGGCACTGTTGGTACAAATAATATAACAAATAATTGTGAGGTCTCCTGGGGGCTTATCACTAAATGATTCAATTAAAAAGTTGATGACTGTCATATCTTAATTAGATGAGCGATGATTAACCACATGATCCTTTTGTTTTTTTTGGGTTGAATGTCCTAGTATTTCAATATTGATAAGTTCCCTTATACGAACATTGTACCTGGACTAACCCTAATACGTTGATATGTCATACTAGTACAATGTACCATTTAAACCCATTTGTGATGTCGTGGCCTCTGATCAACCCACATCATCTGTCCTATGTGAATGAAGAGGACATATTCAAAACTCGTTAAGGAAAATATTATCTAATTTAAGAGTGTCGGTAAAAATATGCGAAAAATGTTCTTATTTCTTTATTCGCCATTGTAACAAGGCGCTATATCATGAAGTTGTATTTAATTATGTTATTGTATTCTAATATAGGAACTAAACATTATTTTATTGTAAGAGTTAACACATCTGGTAATGCCATATTTTTAAGTTCAAATAGGGAAGAAGAATAAGAAAGAAGACATAAAATGGTTGAATCACACGTTCATTTAGTATTACTATTCGCCGATTATTCTACGATTGACTGATCTAATATGTCAAATAAGGATATAAGTCAGGCAGGCGGAGAAATAGTCATCGATCAATATCCTTATCATCCGTAAACAATATCAATATTATAAATAATTGCTAGTTAATTGTTTCACAGTAACTATTGTCTTGACTTTTTGTATTGATTGTGTCGTCATCAATGTGTCTCCTATTCAACTTTATATGATATAGCTATCTTGGTGAATTTACTTTTTCTGTGTAGTAACTTCTTGAAATACAATGACACCCAAAATTAACTCTTTAGATATCGACTGGTACATCGTTATCTCGAACATCTTTTTGTCTCGACAAGTTCTCGAGGTAACCAAGTGCGTCTATACGTTCATCCAATTACTGGCCTGTCTCAATAGCCTAGGCTAATGGTAGATGCGTGCCAGAGAGCTCGGGTTCGACCTCTAGCCCAGACATACCAACGTAGTTGAAATGGCACGGATATATCCCCCTTGCTTTACAATCAGCAGAGTTAGTTCCATTTAACTGCTTGATTGTCCGGTGTCAGGATAATGTATTTATAACTGAAATACTGTAGATCGTTCGGACTTATTGTTTTGTAGATCGTCCTCTTTCTTTCAAGTGCGGATCGTTTCTGCGACGTGTCGGTGTTGATGACAGGGAGAAGACCCAGACCTTAGCTCAAAATTGCCTGGCAATTCTTTACTCTATTTATTATGAATACTTTAGCATTACTCATTGTTTGTTTGTTGAATCGATGATGCTAACAACAATGCATTGACGGAAACTGCATCGGCTTTAATAATAAATGAATTTGTTAAACGATTTGTCTGAAAAAGCCACCCTCAAACGTTGCAGGGTATTATCATAGTACCAAATGTAATATTTGATTCCATACTTTCAAGTACACATTTTTTATTAGATAAATACACATGTAGAAATGGAGAAAAGGAATGAAAGTTTTACGTTATCGGTTTATATCTCTAGTTCGATTTATTGAAACATGATACATTGTTTACATCATACTTGGATTTCGAGTTCTTAAGGTACCGAATAGTGTAATTATGGTGGGGTATGAAGCGGATTGACCAAAACACCATGTTCCAGGCATTGTCGCCAGGAAAGAGATGTGGTAAGCATTTGGGTTTATAACTTAGTATACGAGAGTGGCCCTACTAATATTAAAACAGCGTTGAATATCTGATAGTTTCATGCTAACCCAATAAAAATGAAATAACCCATTTGAACCGACTATAGTCGTTTGTATTGTTTTTCATTCGATAAAATCTCTCCCGACATTACCGGGAACCACGCGAAGAGTATCACACTATCTCGAATATCTCATTTATCAATAAAGTTAAGTGGTTGATTAAACGTTTTTATAACCCAATAATGCTTAACGGGAGGAGATCCTGTTCATGCGGAATGCGCGATTAAAAACCGAAGAAATTGGACGTCATAGACGGATTCCAAGCATTAACAAAAATTCGCACACACATTGTCTATAACGGATCTCTGTTCGATGCGTGGTATTGGTGCAGTTATGGCTAACTTACATCACGTTTTCTTATATTTTTGTGGTGACCTTATGTTCTGGAAGCATCAACAGTGTATGTAATTTTATGTTGGTTTACGTTTTAATGTGTCCTGTTGATGACTCCATGATCTTTGATTTTAAGTCAGTGGGGTCGTCATACCGATATCTTTCAATGCTGTTGCTTTAGAACTGCAGGTTTTGAATATTTGTTTTAATATAATTTAATTTTTAAAATAAAATGATTTCCCATGTTCCTAATAGTTATATTAATGAAAACAAAATCAATTACGCGCAGAAGATGCGATTTAATATAGTTATGTACTTGTACATTACCAACATAGTTGTAAAATTCGAGATTATTTTTCAGTCTTCAAAATATATCATTTCTAAAATCCTAAAAAAACTCCACCCAAAACATCAATGTCAATTATCCCATGATTATCTTTATAATTATCAAGATATAACATTTTGTATGACATCCACCCCCTGTTTGCATGCTTTAACATTGTATAATTTCCTATAATATAAAAATAATATTTTGGAATAAATATTTTCCACCATATAACTATATAAATTCATGTTTTGGAGTAATGTTGTGAGCGTAATAGTTATTTGTTTACGTAAAGTCTGGGCTTGTTTTGTAGATCATTTATTGTGCTTTTGATAACACCAAGCCATAGTTATATATGTTCTCATTTGGCGAAGAAATGACCGTTTGAACGAGATGCAGTGTGATCCTCGTTGAGACTTAGTGCGTTCCCTTGGTATGAAATTATAGTAGAAGGAAAAAAAATAAAAACAGTTTTTAATCATTGTAGGTTTATGTGTCGAACCCCTTTACTTGTACGGATACAGTTTGTGAGATTTGGGATCACAAAATCTACTCAAGGGCAGAATGAGCGATGTCGCCCTGGCGTATAAACTATTGTTGTGTTCACTGCAGTAGATTACAAACTGTGACTCGAGACGCGAACTATAACGGTATTTTTTTAAAAGGTATTACTTGTTAGATAATACGTAAACAAGTTATCAATTCTGACCATTGTGTATAAAAATCTCAATTTAGTATGGCGACACTTTTTCTTTCCTCCAGACGAAATCTTACAGCAGTAATACTGAGATGCTGGCACGTCTGTTGTCTCGGAGCGCTGTATTCATCGATTCATCCTTCAATTCATGGTGCTCGAGACGTTCAGTGCTCGAGACGTACAGTACTCGAGACGTTCAGTGCTCGAGACGTACAGTACTCGAGACATTCAGTGCTCGAGACGTACAGTGCGTAATGATATATCCCCCACCTCGACAGACCATGACTGGTTAGTATTATACTTCACCATGTACATCAATTATTGTGTTTAATCTACAGTTATGATAGTCAATGGAACAAAGCCAATCCCTGGCTGTCAATTTGCATCAACTATTGGGATGAATTATTAAAGGAAACTGTTATTAATTTTCTTGTGGTGTTGCGAAATATTTTCCTTTTATGTTGGCCATGATAAATATTCCGCCATTCTGTGTACGACCAATTGAAACCGATGGTTAATATCTTGCAGCTGTCTGTCCGGAAATACGTTTCTGTTATATTCAAAGCAACCAATCCACATTATTAATTATTACCAACGAATGTTATTTTTAAAGCAATATAGAAGGGGGTAACAGTGATCCTCACTTGCCATTGTTCTTGACACTGCAAGATGAAGCTCCATAAGGGATGTAGAATGTGTCTTGGATGTGACAATCCAGCTGACTTGCAAAGTCCTACCTGCCAGTGTGTGGCAATGCGCTAAGTAATGTTAGAAGTATTAATATAAAGGATAGTCGACGATCTTGTGAACTGCATAACCTTTCCTGCCTATTTCACTTACACCTCCGATTTGAATATGAAACAGACTAGTGCAGTTTCTAGGTGTTCCGCGTAAAGGAAGACATAAGAAAAAGAATAACATCCTAAAATGTTATAAATTTTTGGAGAACGCCTCTGCTTTCAGGGATATTTTTGCCGGGAAAGAACCTGAGTAATATCTAGAAATAGTAGCATTCAGCAATATTGGTTATTTATCTCAGAAATCAGATTCTCACTTGAAGTCGCCGTTAATTTACTGTTTCTTTTGTCCCATTGTCTCGTCTCTCAAGTGATCTATATCGTCCTGATGACATGGTGACGTTATCTTTATGTGCAGGCTGTATATATACTTACTGACAATAAACACGCGACCTCATATTTCATCTACATGTACATATTAGTACATTCAGGTTTTCAAGTTCAAATTGAAACAGAATCCTATGTCTTTCAGTCAGTCCTGAAACTGCTAAAAACAATAAACGCTCGAAAACGACAGAATTCCCAAAAAAAATTCTTTTTTCATGTAACGCCTATTTTTGTAATTTATGTCTGATTATCTTCTCGCTAGCTACGTAAATTATGCCTAATCACACGATAAAAGCTATTTAGGTTTTTCAAATAATTCATAGACCAACATTCAGGAATTTTGATATTTAAAATCAACAATAATGTGATAAACAATTGTGTTTCTTGAATTAAAAATTTAAATAACAAACAACAGACTGTAAAATGTTGCGCTTCTTTTGTCTTTCAGTATGTTTATATGAGAATCCAGAAACATACTACATAATCGAACCATTTAGCATAATTGAATCGAGATTTCCGCATTCTGGAACTCTTAAAACGTTAAAAGTTTTGAAAGCAGTTTGAATCAGTTGCAAAGTCAGGAAAGGTTGGGTGGTGATTAACTCGGCTAATCAATACTTCAAACACACTTCTTACTCAAGTCTGTAATTTTCCGCCACAATCGACTTTGTTGATGCGACTTGAACAATAAATTTCTTGGGAGAATATACGTGACGCCTAGAAGGGATGACGATTATACGAATAATACCCTTCACCAAAGACAGTTTGAATAAATTCTCTTAAATCGTAAATTCAGTTTTTATCGCCGGATACGAATTGTATATGTATATTTCCGGTATGTGTAACCAATATGTTTGTGTGTGTAGGATTTTACTGCCTTACATTCACCGTATGGTAATACTTCAAAAATACAACCATCGTTTTCGGACCTTCGAAAAGCAATTTGTTATTAATATTCACGTTAAATTCATGTAGCATACTCGTTAACATAGAGGTGCAAGAGTAACTGTGATTAGAAAATTACGTATTGTAAACCCCCGATAATATGACCGTTTTTTAGAAACGAGCATCTTCTAATGAGTTACACTGACTCACTGTTCAGCATCCACTGCGAGGTGCGGAGAGACCGCATCCAATTTGCAACATAGCCTGGTGGGGTCAAGTACAAACTAAGACAATACAATAAAGTACCGTAATCTTCTCTAGAGCAGTGCTATCTCCACATCAATCACCATGTTCACTCAACTTCTAAATCACTGCTGTCTTTCCGTGACCTATGATAAATCAGTGCTATACCACGTGGTATGTGACATCAGTTTTCGTCACTTACTAGAAACAAACAACCATATATTCAGTTCGAAAAGTTCGTTGTAAGTATCTCGTTTTTTATCAATTTTAATGGCATGGATATCCCGTCAAACAGAAATCAGATAATGACAACAAAACGTTATGTCTGATTCGGCAAGTTTGATTTTGTTAAAATGACGTCATAGACCATGTCATATGTTTCCAGGATCTTTGTAGGGAAGTATTGCCTCGTTTTTCCGTTAAAACTGTTTATCAACTATATCATTTGAAGAAAGTGTAAACTTTATCAATACTCGAATTTTAAATTAATAACAGTTCGGCGCCGTATCCAGAGACAAAAACACATAAGGGATACTTTCTTGTTCATGTTTGTGGTGATATATGACAAAAACATGGTGGATCTAAATATAATTAATTACACATCTTTCGTGCAAATTGTACACTAAAAAGTATTAGGAATATAAAAACGTGATAAATGTATAACACTTTGACAATTATTTGCATTTTAATAGATAAAACACCACGTGCCATGCAACAACTTGGTTTGATACAAGAACATGAGGCTCTCCTGGTTAGGGTAGTGGCTATAACAATGACTTTCTTGCTTGTTACTCTAGCGATCTAAATTCACCCAGTTGGTTAAGATTTGTTAATCAGTGACATTGACAATGGACATACTAGTTCTCCACATATTGCGACGTTGTCAGTTACCTTGCAGAATATCATGTTATAACTGGTTGATAAGTGTTCTAGAATGAGTTAGACTATATAGTGTACAATGTATCATGCTAATGTTGCATACATATTTACAAATATTTCAAATGATATTGTTATGGTACATATATAATAACGTACGTATATCTTCTGACATAAAGCACACGCACAAATAAATGTATCTCTACACCAGTATACAATAATTATATACAGTCTATATCTTATAGATTTTATCGCACAATATAACAATATAAGAAAGTCACTTGAGGTTCTAGAAAGCTGCATAATGGTGTCCTTGATGAGAATCGATCGCAAATCTATCATCTTAACTGGATATAGAGAAAAGTACAACGAATCTCTCTAATAAGAATTTGACAGGTTTTAATCATTTGTTGCGATTGTTCATTTCATTGTTGTCACAAATATTACAGTTCGCTAGAATCGATACGTTGTTGAAGAAACACATAGGTGCTTTTAGGAAATTAAGTCGAATTCTAATGATTCGGATGATGGCGTTTTCTGGAAATTTGCTGTGTATGAAATAATTGTCTCGTTTGGGTGTGGTGTCTTGTACATGTATGCTGGTGTGGTCCTTGGCCCTTGTTCTGTGCTATTTTCTTGACCACTTTGCCTCCTCCTTCATTGACATCTCCCTCAACCACCATCCCTATCCTTTCCATCGACCACACTACATACCTTGACTACTGCGTCACTGTCTCGTCTACTGAGTAACACCATGAACCACTAGCTGTGCTTCTCCCTTAGTCGAACAATATGCCCTTTTCTTTGACCATTACGCTCCTACCTCGATCACTGCGCCACCTTCTTCTACCACTATGCTTTCTCTCCACACGTTAAAATCGTCCGTGTCTCAGTTATTTTGATTGATAGATATTGTTTCACTACTTCAAAAATAGGTTTCATTGTCATTTGTATCAATTGTTTCAATAGCTTGTTTGGTGGTCTGGCAGTGTTTGCTACATTGGGTTTCTTGTCACTTGAGATGAATGTACACGATGAGTCCCTCAAACCTCACGTGTAACTGTAAACTGTTGAACTCGAGGTAATGCTACATCTGCAAATCAATACTTCATATTGTAGACATGGGAAACGCCAAAGCACGGGTGTAATTCTTAATATCGTGTTCCGTTAATTTCAATATTTAAAACCTATGGTAACTACCAAGGCACACGATCTACTGTTCCAGTATTCCTTGAATTACATTAGTATAATGAGTAGCAAATAAGGCAACACGACCGGTATCATTTGAAATGTCTTTTCTAGTTTGGGCATAGGAGGATCATAACTTGTTCACTTGGACATTGTGCCTTGTGTGTTTTTTATGTTTTCAGTGCTAGGCTGGTTAAGCTGTGTGCTGCCTTCCCTGTCTGACTTATTGCATGGAGGTAGTTCTAAGGATGTTGTCTATGAATGTTATTACTAACGGAAGATATCGAAAGCCAATTATTGTTTATGATACCATTAAAATTTGACCACTCTAGTACAAATGCATCATGCTAAGATATTACAAATTTTATATAAAATTGTTTTACTCTTTATTAATGATACCATTACCTGTGTTGCCATCTGATGAAGAACAAAATTACAAACGATAAACCCTTCAGTAGATTTATATTTGCACATTGTGTATGTATTTTTGCTATTTCTAATACTGTCTTATACTAAGGCACTCCAGTACGCTCTGTTATTGACGTCAGATATATTAAGGTTTATGGTGAACATACAAATCAATTTAGTACACTTAATCATGTTATTAATGATCAAGTTGCCTCAACTATATTTAAGTATACATTAACTACAGATGTAAGGATATCGTACTACATATATCATGTAATATGATATTGATATTATTGACTCGATACACAGGAAGATGAACATAACGGTAAAATGTTATGTCATTTACCATGTAGACAATTAGGATGATCGAAATCGAGACGAGATTGGCATCAATTTCTGGTTTATTATCCATACATATTTATCTATTGCCATTGTGGTGTCAGCGTAAAGGAATGTCTAACTGCATGTCATGATTCAAGATATTTTACACATAAATGTTAGTTCATCAACTTTGATTTACCCTGTGTTGCACAGTTGGTAGATGGCTATACTATGATATGACAGATCTGGATCCGACACTCGGGTTGGGAATGTTATCACAAATCTTATATTGCGTCGTGCCCTGCTATGTGCGAAGACGTTGTCCGTTGCATAATTGATAGTACTGCTAGAGCCCGTTTCATAGAAATACCTTTTTCACATGACATTATGAGCAACCTAAGACAGCTAGAACATTCCATCGAAGTTATATGAACTTGACTGAGGCAACAGACTTTCGGGATGGGAAGCCCTGTTTTGTATTAAATGTTCTTGTGCTAGTCTTTTTATGTTGGACATGTAGTGTGCCTTTTCGAGTTACGTTGTATATTGTCTGTGCCTTTTCGTTTTCATGTGTCATTTCGTGTCCCCTTTTCCGTCGGGTGTTGCAACTTCCAGTAGCTTTGTATTTTGTTTAATTAGTAAAATATAGGATTTGATCTGGATTTTAACTCCAAATCCGTTGATAGAAGAGTTTTCATTCTTCGCATTGTTACACTTTCGCATTTACGCTTTGTCGCAACAACAAATCAAAACTGTTACAATGCAAAAACACGACAAAGTCGACTTTTTCGCATCGCTGCATTTTCGCTTTGTTGTGGCGTCAAGGCCAAAATGTAACAATTCGGAAAAAGAACAATGCGAAAAAGTCGACTTTGTCGGTTTTTTGCGTTGTTTGATTTTCGCTTTTTCATATCGTTAAATTGCGTCACGAAAAAGCAAATATACGACAGATGTAAGGGTGTCTTTTTCGCCACAACAAAGCGAAAATGTAACAATGCGTAGATACGACAGGTTGCTTGTGTTAAACTTATAATGACACCAGTGTTAGATAGATGGCCAAAGTTGCTGTACAAATCCAAGTATGGTATGATATTGGTTAGACTCTACTTAATCATCTGCTTCATGATCGGCTTGTGATTGGTAACCGAGGTAGGAATATACAATAGTTTTAAGATTTCCCACTACACATACACTAAGAGTTTTTGTATTGTGATGTCATATTCAGCAAATATGAGTTTTGCTACGTACACACACCTCACTGTTGATGCCATGACGAAAGGACAGGATCATGTGCTCGGCTAGTTAAGTTGAGTGCAGCCTTCCATGTCCGATTCATAAAACCTTTTTGGTCTCCGTCAGTCCGTTCGTATGCGATGACTTTGTTCATGTTGTTATATAGTGTTATAGTCTTCAGTGAGAGAAAGAGATGTTTGTAAGAATTAAATAACACTGTCTTACTCTCCAAAACCTTGACCACTTTTTGTGTCCACAGAATGACTACAACGTTATTATGTGTTTGTCAGACTTTACACGACAATAACTTAACGATTACTGGTCGATTAAAGAACAGTATATATACGAGGGATGATCCATATATAACGAGGAAATGCTTATGACTTTGCTATTACATTTTATTTTCTAAAAATATTTTATGTTGTGGTTAATACATATATTAGGAAAAAACGTACGAAATAGTTTTTAAATATATAGAAAAATAAATTGCTTGGAACATTTCTGCCGACCAATGATACCTGTAGGCGGGGCAACGTCATTTGTGCACCTTTTAACGTTATTCAGAATTTACTATGATCAATTTGACGATCACATTCATAAGGCCATACTGGATTATTTTTTAAAAACTTTTCTGATTATCATCCTTCAATATTTATACGTCTTCACCAATGCCATGCCAAGTTGAAAAAAGATTCACGATAGTTATCCTAAGGAATTTCATTTAAAACACCCAACATTTTTGTGCTTAGTTATGACGTCGACGACACGTTACGCCAACTTTGCGTTAGATCACTAGCCTTTTTCCAACTCATTTTTAATACGTTATTATGTTCACAAACCGAAGCTTTTTACATGACATGATCACGAAATGATTACTGAATATCGTGCACAATTGTTTATCACTTGTTTTCTTCAAAACAAAATAGTTAATTGAAAACCTTTTGTCGTCCGAAATTTTGACTATCAAGGAACGATACCACGTGCGTGACGTAACGAATGAGAACACAACCCGTGTATGACGTCATCACCAGTAAGGCGAATCTTAGGTGATCCCAAGTACCAATTTTCATCACATTGCTATTGCTAACATACACATTGTGAGGGTTTGAATTTGCAAAAAAAATGTGAAAAATCTGGAAAATGGCCCGCCTCGGCGTATTAAGGGTTACCTTAGCAACCATATATTTTAGCATGATGTTGCTGTAATCATGAATATTCAGGGAAACATTGCTAATGTATGTTATTACTACCAGCTGGATAGTGAGTAAAATCTAACGGATCATAACACAATTATAAGCATTTTCTCGTTATATATGGATCATCCCTCGTACACACGAATCATAAATTTATTCAATTTTATCGTTGATTTATCTCCTGTACTAGAACCTTGTGTCTGGATATATTTCCAATAGTTTTGTATAGATTTTTGTCTGAACTGTAATGATAAGACGCATTAAGGGAAAGATCTTAGGCGTACAAAGTCCCGATGTGTCTTGTTTAGTTTTTGCACTATCCGCAGAATCACATTATCTGTATGTGAACAATATTGCAGCGAATTGGCTGGGTATGGTTACTTGTGCCTGATCTGTCTTGCGAAAAATATCACTTAAAAATGATGCATTACTGGTGGAGATCTGGGACTCTTAACGTACTTGCTTTGGTCTAATAAAAGCTTAACTACGAAGCTATTCTATGAAGTTTGTTTTCTGTTTTGATTACCTGTCATATAAATAATTCGGGGAGGGGTTTGGTAATGTCTTATGTAGATTATAAAGTATACTATTGGTCTTAGTTACTACATAATCTATCCATGAACCCCCCAGATATCTTATTACCAAGGAACCTTTCACTGTTGTTACTTACCACGGAAACAATCTATGGTATTAGATTACAAAGAACTTTACATTGCCTCGGCTTAGGTACCACATAACATGTTAATGATCCTAGTTACCACAGAACTTTATATTCCCATGGCTTAGGTAACAAGGAAAATGTTAATGGTCTAGGTTACCAAAGAATTTTACTTTGCCACGGATTAGTTACCACGGAAACTGTCTGTGGTCCTAGTGACCAAAGAAGTTGACATTGCCACGGCTTAGGTACCACATAGTATTTAAATGGTTTTAGTTACCTGCCACGGATTAGGTACCACGTAACCTGCCTTCGGTCTTAGTTATCTAGAAATCGGTAGTTTATGTAAATTGTTTAAAATGTTCTTTAGAATTGATGTTAGATAAATGTGTGCAAATATTATTGTGTGCTATGACCACGTCAATCTCCCCATATAGCCTACATAAATGGCACCTCGGGGATGCATAAGTCACACTGATGCCGAGAGATTGTAGTTATTGGGATAAATTGCCGATTTTTCTTACTGAATCACAGACATTTATTTTATTATAATTCATTTATTTTCCTAACCGTCTAGAGGGGGTCCTAGGTCTTTGAAATATTGCCACACTGTCTGACCAAAGACTGTGACGACAGTGATTAGTATAATATTGCGTTGATTTAAACGTCTCAAATACTTTTACAAAAATGATATTGACTACCCGATTACTATTATTCATTTAATGCCATGCTATGTCGAAACCATATGGCTAGATAGCGGCTCGCCAACCTGTCATATCAAAACGAACCTGTACCGAGATCTAAACCTTGTGCATGTATCTAATACAAATATGTAGTTAAATGATAAAACGTATATGTACGAGGGTAGTAGAAACTCTTGTCCATTAGTCAGGAGGAGGGTCATGTGTGCAAGAAATTGCAAATATAATGATGTAACAGATAACTAAATATGTGAACGAATTTTATCTTTACTCAGAGGAAATAAAACTCATTGCAGGGAGGAATATATATATTTCGCATCATCGATAATTACTGCATCAGTGGGCTTGTACTTCTGGCCGTGGTGTTCTTTTGAAGCGGTGGCTATAGGATGTGTGTATTTCCTTTGAATTTATTAAACAACACGTCGTATTGGTATGCATAATAACTTGTAGGCCTAAATACATCACTCACGTTGTTCAAAATGAATAGAATATAAAGGTACTGGTGTGTCCTTTGTAAAAGCTAGATAAGAAAAGCCAAGGCCATACCATTGATAGGATCAGTGTTCAAGGTTACCAGCGGTGACCAAGTTATTGAAAGTTTACTCTTCTCCTTAATAACACGCTTTCATTCAATTTGAATTATTATTATCAGCCTATTCTTCACTTCACTATTCTTTACTCCATTTATTATAAATGTACATATGTTATCATTACTCATTGTTTGTTTGTTTGTTTGTTGAATCGATGCTGCTGACTAATGCACTGACGGAAACTGCTGCACCGGATTAATAATTAATGAATTTGTTAAACGATTTGTCTGAAAAAGCCATCAACAAACATTGCAGGGTATAATGATAGTATTAGTAATGCATGATCACTTTAAAGCGATACCATAATTTCAAGTACACATGTACAGTTTGTATTAGATATAGAATGGAAACTGGAATAACTGTAAAACAGATGAGTATTGCGACATCAGTTAATTTCTCTACCTTGATTTATTGAAAGATAATACATGTCTGGTGTTATTTACGCATGGATGACGTCATTCATGGTACACATTGACTACAAGTGTTGGAGAACGATTCCACTTAATTATTTATTTATACCTTTCAGTTGATATTCTAGTTCCAGTTGGTGACATTTAAACCATAAAAATTTAGTGCCACGTGTGAATACCCAACCTGGTCAACCGTTGTAGGAATTCTTTGCACATTTTCCTCTAGATCGTTTGTACCAATTACTGGTCCGTCTCTAAGCTAGTAGTAGAGTGTACGCTTTTTAGTGTCAGAAATCTCGAGTTCGACCTCTAGCGGTGACATTCCAAAGTCATTAAATGGCACTAATATATCTCCCTTGCTTGACAATAAGCATAATACGTTCCATGTAACTACTGGTATGCCCGGTGCCCATAACTTATTTATAACTGAAATAGAGTTGACTTTAAAATATATATATTTTTTAAAACTTTTAAACATCATCCTCTTGTTTTCAGGTGCGGATCGTTTTTTTGACGTGCTGGGCTGATGACCGGAAGAAGACGTGACCCTGGCTCAAATTGCCTAGACATTCTGTACTCCTATTTTAATAAATGTACATACGTTAGCATTACTCATTGTTTGTTTGTTTGTTGAATCGATGATGCTTACTAATGCACTGACGGTTATTGCATTGGCTTTAATAATTAATGAATTTCTTAAACGATATGTCTGTAAAAGTCATCAAAAAACGTTTCAGGGTATTATAATAGTATTAGTAATGTATGATCACTTTAAAGCGATACCATAATTGAAAGTACACAGTCATGTACACTTTTGATAAGATATAGAATGGAAACAGTAATAACTGTAAAACAGATGTGTCTTGCGTCATTGGTTTATTCCTCTACTACGATTTATTAAACAAAATACATGGTTGATATTATTTACGCTTCGGTGACGTCATTTATGGTATACATTGACTACAAGTATTGGAGAACGATTCCACTTAATTATTTATTTATACCTTTCAGGTGATATTCTGGCTCCAGTTGGTGACATTCAAACCAAATACATTTGTCCTAGTTATGATATAAACCATGAGTACGATTATTGAAGGAATCGTCACCTTTTGGCCTTTTTTAGATATTTTGTGTCATTTCACTTATGAGAGCACAAAAAAATTGAACCCACCTTACTGACGACAAATACGGATAGTCTTCAAAGAAACAGCAAGTCAATGTTCTACCAACACATTCTTGGTGCTTCTGTGGTGATGCATGATCTTCAAAAAGCAAAATTACACACCCTCTACAGAATCGTTGATTTGGGTTCGAAACATATTGCAAACTAACCAACTAGTGAGTGCTTATGTGACCGGACACATAACTATAGGCGGTTCAAAACGTTTTATTTAATTTATATCGGGTTAGCATTAAACTATCAGATAACCAACGTTGTTCAAATATAAGTGGGGAACCTCTCGTAGACTAAGTTATAAACCTGTGTTTTCACAAATGCTGGAATACTTCTTGCTTCCATAACTCAAAATACCATATTCCAATTAAACTGACAGGCACATTTTGTAACGACTTCAAACGAATGTAGAATTTATAAATACATCATCAAGTGTCCCCATGGTTCACTTAAAAGCACGCCAAGTGTTGAAAACAAGATATTTATAGGTGTAGCGTGTGTGCAGTTCTGTATTATTGATATGTTATTGTGTTTACGAGTATTTGTACCGTACGATATTTGTCTACCATGCAGCATGTCGCTCTGTTATATAACTTATATATTGTCTCTCATCCTGTTTTCTACGTGTATTTTTAGCTTCTTTTGTAATCCATGTATTTAATTTTGTTGTATGTGTTGCTGCTTTTCATATACCTTTTATTACTTTTTTTCCTTGTTGTGTCCCTTGTGCACAGTGTCGTAGCTACATTCTAGTTTTAGTAGGTTGCATACCATCTTTCTCAAACAATTGTGCGTTATTCTTATAGCCTTCACATTAAATGTTCCATAAGTCACATGACCTTTATACAAAGTTCCTGTGTCCCTGGTGTCACATGACCTTCATACGAAATGTTCCCTATGTCGCATGACCTTCATACAAAGTGTTATTTGAGGCAGCATGGCCTTCTTGTACATACAAAGGGTTCATTATGTCACATCCCCTTCATGCAATATGTTTTATGCAATATGACAAACAAGGTGTTAATTATTCCTTATAACATTTGATTTCAACAACAAGTCTTTGGCTGTCTTACATCGTATCTCCTTGTAATATTTTCCCGCTTTGTACGTTGTGCTCATAAGAATAAGCAAAGATGTTAATGTTCGCGCGGATGCTGCATGTGTTACATTTGTAATACATCTTGGGAACGGACATTCTTGCGGTAATTCAAGTGAGTATTTGTTGAAAATGTATCATAAACATACAAGACAAATTGTTAATGCAATGCATCAAAGTAGACCCAATTTTGTAGTTTACATGGCATGACTACTGTTATATGAAGTATAAACTATATAACGCTGTTAAAAGTTATACTGAGCAACTGAAATCTCTAATACAGTAATCAATATTAATTGATATTGGTTTGGCATTTATATGTGATGTACTATTTCCAAACACACATGGATACTGCCACAGTGATCTTGACATAAGAAATTTGAGTAATATAAGTGTTTTGCAGGCAACTGTCACAGTAAATTTCTGTTAGTGGACACAAAATCAAAATATGTCATCTACTGCTGATGACCAACTTCCTAAAAACACCAGATGTTTGTAAAACACGTATTCTCCCATGGCAGTCTTTGTTCTAGTGGCCTGAAAAAGATTACCAACATCAATCGGTACAAAATGTTTCTAGTGTGTGCATTTGAATATAGTTAAAAAGGATAGCTGCGACTACACAGTAGGGTCAAAACATAGTCGTGTTTTAACACAGTTCTAGTGTAACGTGAATTTTAAAATATAAGAGTCAATTGACAGGATGGAAACTTAGATTGTACACTAGCGATTCAGATAGCACAATAGAAAGAAATAAACTCAACCCGTTACTTGTCTTTGTTAAACCAGCTCATTCCTAAATATTGCAGGTGATTTATTGTTTTGAATGATGCATAGCTCATGCAGGATGTGCCAGGGCCACACATTGTAAATAAGGGGTTGGATAATTCCTTTAAACAGTTGGATCCAAAGTAATTTCCAGGAAATACCACTGTGGTGTGACATGGCCCGCCCACAGCCCGGATCAAAATCTTTGCGAATTCTTCTTGTGGGGCAATCTGAAGTCGCTAGTGTACAGCACAAAGCCAACAGAAATGTCTATGCTCGCGAGAAAAATCAAACAAGAAGGTAAGAAGAGCTCAGTTTAGACGCATGTGCAAATGTAATCAATAGTTTAAAAGAAGTGCAAGAAGGAAAACGTAAAAAGGGTGGACATCTTGAAAACGTCATAAATTCCTGAATAGACGTCACATGCAAAATAAGGTAATTTCAGTAAATGTACATTTTTCTATAAATTATCCAAGTTATAATCTTAAAATTGGTCCCAGAATCTTTTGTCTACACATGTGCAAATTTTCATTACGATAGCGGAATGAAGCGATTTGATAAATATACACTGAAACTGTATACTTTCTTTTTGGACACCCTGTATATGTAGTGTGTAATAGATCTAAATCTATTAATTTATATTTATTGTTTAACAACAATTTCGTTTACAAGACTTTAGTGCATTTCTATATTGAAGTACAAAACGTTCTAATACACGATGTGAAGTAAAAAAAACGTAACCGCATGTAGCGTGCAGCCCTCGCATATATATAATTACAAGCACATACTATAACAGAAACATTATTATGTGACCTTTCTAACACAGGGGCTAGTAAAAATATAAATCTTATAGTCATCGGTGAAATAAGACATTTTCTGCACATACACATTCGCACTATCTATAATTAGTTACCCCCGCCCCAGGCATGTTTCAATTATTTAACACAATTAATGTACTGTATACAAGGCAATACACAGCGTGATTAACTGTCAATACGATCTTTTCTATTGATACCGGTTAACACCGTATGATACCGTCGTTTAGTAGTCGCTTCGCTTGGTTCCCGATTCACTCGTTATCAGTAACCACTACATTTGGTATATATGAATGTTATATATGTTGTGTATGGGCCGGTGGCCTAATCATATTTCTAAATAAACTGTAAACTGTATTAGTAAGAAGTGGACCAGCAACCAGAATAAGTGTCTATTTATAGAAACGAATTATATAGACTATTCCAGGCGATACGAAACTTTTTTACTGTGTGAATTTCAGCACTTTATTTTCATTATCTATAACTGATAAATAAGAAAATTCATATGAAACTCTGTATTATTGTTTTCACACGAACACATCAGCATCACTTGTAAACAAATACAACTAGCGCTCAGGTTCAGTAGTTTTGAAGAAATAAAAAATAGACACATCAGCAGGTCTACGGTGAAAGGGATCAGCAATTATTGTTAAAACATATTTTTTAAATTTTAATTACGAACATTATCCATCCAAAAAAGTGTAAATATAGTGGGATCAATAAGCATTGAAATATGTTTATATAGTCATCAATTAATAGCCCCAAAATTCACGCAAACAAATTTATTAATTGAATTAACTAGCAGTAACTTGTCCTTTCACCTCCAGGAGAGAATCTTAGATCATGTCCCATCAGATAGCCGCCGCGAGGGTGGCTATCAATAAGGTTATAGGTTTATTATTTAAAAAAAGGTATTGAGGAGAAAACATGCACAAAATACTAGGGTATTGTAAACAGGCTCTTAAACTATTTTTAAAAACGTAGACAACATGTTTAGAGCCTGTTTACAATACCCTAGTATTTTGTGTTTTGTTTCTTCTGCATGATTTTGCCCACGTGTCATTCATAGATAAAGTTTAGTGATGTCATTCCGAATCGTATATTCGTGACTGTTATCTAATGTGGTATATTTATACTCAGTGAGCGTATTCTTTCTACATGGTTGTCTGGATACCATATACCCGCCATATACCCATGTTCCTCTATTATCATGCACCTTATATCCCACCAAAGGATTATTCAACTGTAGTAAACAATGACCGTTATATCTGTATAACTGTATGCCCACTATATGTTATGTTCACCTTTGTCTGCGCTCCATGTGCAGCGAGTTCTTAATAAATTTTATTATGCACCTTACAACACCACATGTAACACTCACGCACGCGTCCCTGGTGTTTTGTACGGTATTATACATTGATGTAGTGAGTGCATGTTTTATATGACCAGCATGTCGTGTGACCTTTCTGTGCTATGCATCCTGTGAATCGTATCGTGTTTTTCTCCGTTTTACCACGTTAGTCTTATTTTTCATGTGATAGAAATCTCTCCCGACATTACCAGGAACCACTTGGAGGTTATCGCGATTTCTCAAAACCATTTGCGGCGTTAAATATCGTTTGAGAAGTGCATTCACGTATCATAACCAGTATTTGTTTGCCAGATCATTTATCAATAAAGTATTAAGTGGTTGATTAAACGTTTTTATAACCCAATAACACTTAACGGGAGAAGATCCTGTTCATGCTGAATGCGCGATTAAAATAAGATGGAAATGGACGTCATAGACGGATTCCAAGCATTGACAAAATTCACACACACATTTTCTATAATGGATCTCTGTTCGATGCGTGGTATTGGTGCAGTTATGGCTTTCTTACATCTCATTTTCTTATATTTTAGTGGTTTCCTTATGTTCTGGAAGCATCAAAAGTGTTTTTGTTTACGTTTTAATGTGTCCTGTTGATGACTCCATGATCATTGATTTTAAATCAGTGGGATCGTAATACAGATATCTTCAAATTTTGTTGCATAAGAACTGCAGGTTTTCATTTTATTTAAATTTAATTTTTAAAATAAAATGATTTACCATGTGCCTAATAGCTGTATTAATGAAAACAAAATCAAAAAGTAATTAAGAATTGCAAGCAATACAGAAGTCCCCTACCGGTTTTAAGCCATTTTCAATGTTTCTGTTGCCATAGCAACCACAATTGGTCGGAATCAAATTATGTTTGGACGTGCATTATCCTCTTATTCCCCCTTATCCACATACCAAGTTTCATAAACCTAGCTTGGAAACTGTTATGTCAGGATCCAGATATTTTGACTGAATGACGGACGGAGGGCAAACCTATAGTCCCCTCCGGTCAAAAACCGGTATGGGACTAATAATAAACAAAATATGCGATTTAATATAGTTATGTACATGAATTGTATATTACTAACATAGTTGTAAAATTTCGAGATTCTTTTTCAGTCTACAACATATATAATTTCTAAAATCATAAAAAACCTTCAATCAATGGGCAAAAAATCTATATTAATTACCCCAAACTTTTCTTTATACTGTTATGTACATGTTTATACCAAATAAGATAAAGGTTCACCATCGAATTATCAAGATGCAACATTTTGTTTAACTCCCATCCCCATTTTTCGTACTTTAACGTTGAATGATTTCCTGTAATTTAAACAAAATATTTTGGAACAAATATTTTCCACCATATAACTATATAAATTCATGCTTTAAATACAAAATTTACCTAAACACTTAAAAAAACATTGTCCCAGTGGGGTTTGAACCATGGAGGTTTTGCATTATACATATACTACCTTAATTCATTACCAGAATATAAGCATGAATTGGACGTAATAATGTCAAAGTATCGCACTGGAGCAATCTAAACACTGATACCGAGCAAAGTATCTAACCGGGTATGTTATTGTTCTAAGATATTACATGACATTATAACGTGGTTGTCTGATCTGGCACACTGATTCTGCTGTCAGTGATCCACGTGTGAATATGGTCGCCAAACGGCAATATGATCGTTTTATCATCTGCTAGTCTAATACTATTTGTACGAATACAGTTTGTGAGAATTGGGATCACAAAATCGTTTTAAGGGCAGAAGGAGCGATGTCATCCTGGCGTATAGACTATTGCTGTGTTCACTGCAGTTGATTACAAACTGTGACCTGCGCCGCGAACTGAAACGGTATCTTTTTAAAAGATATTACGTGTGGGATAATACGTCAACAAGTTCTGACCGGTTATCAATTTTGACCAGTGTCTATAAAAATATTAATTACTTTAGCGACACTTTTTCTCTCCTCCAGACCAAATCTTACAGCAGTAATACTGAGATGCTGGCACCTCTGTTGTCTCGGAGCTGTATTCATCGATTCATCATTACAAATAATCAATAAGAATCCATGGTGCTCGAGACGTTCAGTACTCGAGACGTACAGTGCATAATGATATATCCCCCACCTATACCGCCTGGTTAGTATTATATTTCACCATGTACATCAACTATTGTGTTTAATCTACAGTATATGATAGTCATTGCACCAAAGCCAATCACTTGCTGTCAAATTGAATAAACTATTGGGATGAATTATTAAAGTAAATTAATTTTCTTTTGGTGAACGGAAATATGTTCCATTTATGTTGGTCATTATGAATATTTCGCCATTCTGTGTACGGCTAATTGAAGACAATGGTTAATTTCTTGCAGTTGTCCGTCCGGAAATAGGTTTCTGTGATATTTAAGGCAACCATTGCACATCATTATATTATCGATGAATATTATAGCACTATACAAGGAGGTACTTTAGTATGTGTATCTCTATTGTCATATACGCGTACTTTCGAACATGGTCAATATAAAGCTGCTAAAATGTTGAATTTAAAAGTAAATATTTTAAATTACAATAATTGTGAATGCCTTAGCACCTAGTGGCAATCACTCTAACTGGCTGGTTCCTGTGTAGTTCAGCAGAGTTCACCCAATGGTTCTTTAAGAGATATGTGTCGGCTCACGTACGTAATGAGGGACTCGAACTCACAACCGCATTCATATTATAGAGATAGAATGGCTGTTTTGAGTGCGACAAGTCCAGAATTTGTTCCGAGGCCTCGTCATGCCAAGACAAAATAACAATTACTAGAATAGGTCTTAGAGAAACTGGCTTCTCTCACATTATCCCTCCCTTATACTAACAGGAATAAATGTAAATGTATTCTAACTTGTTAAGAGACACAGTGTAATAAAGATGCATTGTTGTCGCCTACCACTAAATACCATAGGAAATACCTGATTACACAGCAATACCTCCTTTATAAAGTTTCTTAACACAATTCAGAGTAAAGTAGAAATAAGATTTTGTTCTGTTCTGTTCTGTTCTGTTCTGTTCTGTTCTGTTCTGTTCTGTTCTGTGCTGTGCTGTGCTGTGCTGTTCTGTTCTGTTCTGTTCTGTTCTGTTTTGTTCTTGGTATATTACAACCCAAAGCGTAACTATAGAGATGTCTCAGTCTAAGTAATATAAGTATATTTTCTATTATGCCTTCAGTCTCAATTATTGAATCGAAATATATTTTCAAGACAATTACTTTTGTTATATTCGAAATTAATAATGGCAGGCCATGTTTTTATTATTTCAGAAACGCCAAGCCGTCATCAGAAATAGGACAACATCGCCTTAGTAGTCGCGATAAGGCAAATCTGGCATTAATAAAAGAAACATCAACGGTTATCTATAAGCCCCTAAATAGTCATTCAAACACCTTTTTTCGAACCTCTTTAAATATGGATGCGTCGCTATATGAGGTCAGTATAAAGGAAGATATTAGAAGAAAAATGCAATCCAAAAATATCAGACATTAAATTATACAAAACGCTCAAATGATAGTGTCTGGATTGGGAAACGTTTGCCATTTATGGAGAACGCCTCCGCTTTCAGGGATATTTTTGCCTGGAAAGAGCCTGAGTAATGTCAAGAAATAGTAGCATTCGGCAATATTTGTTATTTATCTCAGAAATCAGATTCTCACTTGAAGATGTGATTATTTACTGTTTCTATTGTCATATTGTCTCGCCTCTCACGTGATCTATATCGTCATGTGACCTGGTGAAGATTTCTTCATGTGCAGGCTATATGTATATTCACTGGAAAAAAACTCGCGACCTCGTTATTCATTTACATATTAGTATATTCAAGCTTTCAAATGGTTATAAAATTCCTAAAAAGAATAAATTCTCCCAAAATGACTAAATTTCTAAAAAACTGTTTTTTTCATGTAACTCCTATTTTGGTAATTTCTGTCTGATGTTAACGCATTTGTTCTTGCTTGCTACGTAAGGTATCCACACGACCAAAGCTGGTTTTTATCAAACCTTTTGATAGACCAACATTGCGACTTTTTTATATTTAAAATCAACAAAAATGTGATATACGAGATTCTCACTTTAAGACGTCATTAATTTAATGTTTCTATTGTCCTGTTGTCTCGTCTCTCACGTGATCTATATTGTCATAGTGACATGATGGCGTTATCTTTATGTACAGGCTATATATATACTCTATGACAAAAAACGCGACATCATAAGTATTTTATTTTGCAAAGAAGTATATTCCTAAAATATGCTTTTTTTCAGTCAGCCATAAAATTCCTAAAAAGAATAAACCCTCGGAAATGACCAAATTCCTAGACTAAATTTATAAAAAGCTCTTTTTTCATGTAACTCTTATTTTGGTAATTTCTGACTGATGTTGACGCATTTGTTCTTGCTAGCTTCGAAATGTATAGGGTTAACCACACGATAAAAGCTATTTAGGTTTTTCAAATAGTTTTATTTTAGCTTATTGACCTACATTCAGACTTTTTATATCTAAAATCAACTATAATGTGATATACAATTGTGTTTCATGAATCAAGCCGTCCTACAAAATATAAATAAAAAACAAAAGACTGTAAAATGTTGCGCTTCTCTTGTCTTTAAGTATATTTATATGAGAACTTAAACAAATGTACCACGTCTCCAAAATCGACAAACAGACAACATAATTTAACCATTTATCAGAATTCAATCGAAATTTCCGCATCCTGGAAATGCTAAAAAGTAAAAGTTTTGAAAGCAGTTTGAATCATTTCCAAAATCAGGAAAGGTTGGGTGGTGATTAACCCGGCTAATCAATACACAAACACACTTCTTACTCAAGTCTGTAATTTTCCGCCACAATCGACTTTGTTGATGCGACTTGAACAATAAATTTCTTGGGAGAATATACGAGACGCCTAGAAGGGATGACGATTATACGAATAATACCCTACATCAAAGACAGTTTGAATAAATTCTCTTAAATCGTAAATACAGTCTTTATCGCTGGATACGAATTGTATATGTATATTTTCTGTATTTGTAAGCAATATACATGTATTTGTGTGTTTAGGATTTTACTGTCTTATACCCCAATCACACGAGAGTCGGAATGAGCCGGAATGCCGTAGGAATAGCAATTCGCGGTACATTCTTGTATGTTCGAAATGTATTCCGATTGCATTCCGAGTACATACATTCCATATATTCGAGCCAGTTTGAATGTTTTAACATGCTCTAAACCTATTTCGTTTGAAATAAAATACATATTAAAATAAAAATGAATAAACTGTTATTCAAAACTCTCTGTATTTATTGATACTGTCCAGATCACACGGCGTCGGAATGAGCCGGAATGCCGTAGGAATAGCAATTCGAGGTGTATTCCTTCATGATCGAAATGCATTCGAAACATTCTGTCTGCATGCTGAGTCAATTCGTAGTGCATTCGATATATTCCGGCCCATTCCTGTGTCCAGTTCGAATGTTTTGCGCATGTTCAAAACTTTCGAGATACATTCGAAGTCGGGTGGAATATCGAACGGCTACCGAAGTGTATTCTTTCGACATTCTGATTACATTTTAAATATTCTTACGGCATTCTGACTATATTCGAAACATTACTTAAAGCCATTATAGGTACTGATATTAAACACCCTACCCGTGCACAACCGATGCATAATACCGTGCAAAACGGTCCGATGCTTGTGTTTACCGTATTTTGAAAACATATGCGTGCACAATCTCTGCTATCATTCCAGGCGGACTCGAAGTGTATTCGAGTTATACTCGAAGTATATAAGAATTGTATTTGAATGGTATTTGAAGTATTCCAACGGCATTTTGACAAAGCTGTAATAATTTTGGTCAATTCGAGTTATCATTCGGAATGTGTTACGAATGTTTATTCTTTCTTCATTCCGACTCAGGCTGATTCGAGAGTCGTGTGATTGGGGTATTACATTCTTCCTATGGTAACTAAGACTTCAATAATACAACCATTGTTGTGATATCTTCAAAAAGCATCTCGGTCTTAATATTGAGGTTAGAAATATGTAACATACCGGTTAACATAGATATAAAAAATAACCATGCTAGAATAATACGGACTGTAATGCCACAAAAATATAACTGTTTTTTTTTTGGAAATAAGCATTTTTATTGAGTTACTCTAACTCGCTGTTCAACCTCCACTGCGAAGTGCGGAGTGACAGCATCCAATTAGCAACACATTCCGGGAAGACTGCATGATCCTGCATCCCAATAGCAACACATTTTGGGGGATACTGCAACCCATTAGCAACTTATTCTTGGGTAGACTGCAATCCATTAGCAACACATTCTGGGGAGACTGAACCCAATTAGCAACACATTCTGTGGGAGACTGCACCCCATTAACAACACATTCTGGGATAGACTGCAACCCATTAGCAACACATTCTTGGGGATATCGCATCTTATTAGCAACACATTCTGGGGTAGACTGCAACCCATTAGCAACACATTCTGTGGGAGACCGCATCTCATTAGCAACACATTCTGGGGTAGACTGCAACCCATTAGCAACACATTCTGGGGTAGACTGCAACCCATTAGCAACACATTCTGGTGTAGACTGCAACCCATTAGCAACACATTCTGTGGTAGATTGCAACCCATTGGCAACACATTCTGTGGGATACCGCATCTCATTAGTAACACATTCTGGGGTAGACTGCAACCCATTAGCAACACATTCTGGGGGAGACTGCATCTCATTAGCAACACATTCTGGAGTAGACTGCAACCCATTAGCAACACTTTCTATGGGGAGACCGCATCTCATTAGCAACATATTCTGGGGTAGACTGCAACCCATTAGCAACACATTCTGGGGGAGACCGCATCTCATTAGCAACACATTCTGGGGTAGACTGCAACCCATTAGCAACACATTCTGGGGAAGACTGCAACCCATTTTAGCAACACATTCTGGGGTAGACTGCAATCCATTAGCAACACATTCCGGAGTAGACTGCAACCCATTAGCAACACATTCTAGGGGAGACCGCATCTCATTAGCAACATATTGTGGGGTAGACTGCAACCCATTAGCAACACATTCTGGGGGAGACCGCATCTCATTAGCAACACATTCTGGGGAAGACTGCAACTCATTTTAGCAACATATTCTGGGGTAGACTGCAACCCATTAGCAACACATTCTGGGGGAAATTGCAACTCCTTAACAACAATTTCTAGGGGAGACTGCAACCCATTAGCAGTTCGCATTCTGGGGTAGACTGCAACCCATTAGCAACCCATTCTGTGGGATACTGCAACCCATTAGCAACCCATTCTGGGGGATACTGCAACCTATTAGCAAAACTTTCTGGGGGGGACTGCAACCCATTAGCAGTTCACATTCTGGGGTAGACGCAACCCATTAGCAACACATTCTTGGAAAGACAGCAACCCATTAGCAACACTTTCAGGGGGAGACTGCAATCCATTAGCATCACATTCTTGGGAAGACTGCAACTCATTAGCAACACATTCTTGGGGAGACAGCAACCCATTAGCAACACATTCTGGGGAGACAGCAACCCATTAGCAATACACTCTGGTGGAGACTGTATCCCATTAGCAATACACTCTGGTGGAGACGGTATCCCATTAAAAATACACTCTGGTGGAGACTGTATCCCATTAGCAAAACACTCTGGTGGATACTGTATCCCATTAGCAACACATTCTGGGGAGACAGCAACCCATTAGCAATACACTCTGGTGGAGACTGTATCTCATTAGCGACATGTTCTGGGGAAACTGTATCTCATTAGCGACATCTGAGGATCCAGTACAAACTAAGACTACAATAAAGTATCGTAACCTTCTCTAGAGCAGCACTTTCTCCACTAGACCACACCAATCACCATGCTAACTCATCTTCTGAATTACTGCCGTCTGTCCGTGCTATACGATAAACCATCGCCACATACCACGTGATATATGACGTCAGCTTTAGTCACCTGCTTGAAACAAACAACCATCCATTCTGTCCGAAAAGTCCTGTGTAACTATGTGGTTTTTATCACTTTTAATGGCAATGTTAGCCAGGCAATCGGAAATCTGATAATGACAACAAACTTTTATGTCTGATTCGACGGAAGTTTACTGTGTTGCATAAATGGCGTCAAAGTCACGTGATATTTTCCCATATGTCCCGGATCGGCGTAGGGAAGTATTGCCTTTTTTTTTCGTTAAAAGTATACAATATTATTTGAAAAAAAGTTGCAAACTCTCTCAAGACAGTTCGGCGCCGTATCTAGAGACAAAAAACACATAAGGCATATTTTCTAGTGCATGTTTGGGGTGATTTTTTATCATGCGACAAGCTCAGTTTGGTTATTTCCCAAATCTGGCTACGGGCCTGTAACGAATAAAACATTTCGCTCTATCAATGGACAGGCTAGTTCCTAGAATCTCGGGATTCAAATAAACAGGAGGTCAATGAGAGTGAAAATATGTGAAGCATGCAGTTGTGAGAGGACATTGATGAAATGGATCGATCAGTGCCTGGTGAATAAACTGACTGATAGAATGACATGGCAATAACGGCATCGTTTAATTAATGAATGAACCTGGTGCTCCTTACACGCTAAACTTTTTACTCATTTTCTTTTGTTTCAGTAAGTTCGATGAGTGTACTAAAAGGGCTTGGGGCATAATTCTTTTTTGCTGTTGAAAGTGGTTATTTTACCTGGGATTACGTATTGTTCAAAGTAGTCACTCGGCTGGGGGCATTCGGCTTATATGTATTGCTGAACATAGGTCATTTAGCTGAAACCTTGACACTGAGTTTTTTTTCTTTTTTGTCTACTTTTTAGGACTTCTGACAGCTTGAACTAGGTATTTCAGCCATTTTACCCATGGAACTAGGTCATTTAGCTTGGGCATTCAGCTTTTTGATTGCTGAAACTGGTTCATTTAGTGAGAGAATAAAAGTGAACATTTTCAAAAAGATCAAATTTTCAGCAAGACATCCATTGTTCATTCATAAGTTTAAATGTGCGAATTTATATTTTATTGGTATTTAAACAGTACACGATTCCGAGTATTAACTGAAATCTCTCTGGAAAACGCGAGATGATTGCGTTGTATTGGGCACATGTATATTTCAGAGCGCACTGTGGAAGCATTATTCAGACTGATTAAAATAAATTTGATCTTATTTGAAACATGCATAACAGTACTTTCGAATGACGTTAAGGTATCAAAAAAAACTTTGAATTATTAATAAAATAACGGCAATAAATACAACCTAATTAGGAGACCATGTTACCGCTTATAGCCCCTACTAAATTCAAGACTATTATCTGCTTCAAATAAGTAATTTTGTCTAGTATAGATTGTAATGTGTGTGTTCGTTCGGGGGACGTGCAAAAATGTATTTTTCCTAAAGTTTAATTTTGAGAACAAAATATGGTGCTCTACCCATGATTTAGAAAGTGGATGGGGTAACGGGATACCTTTATACGTGTAATGAAAAGGTCAATAATCCTTTTCCTAACGTTTAATTAGTTGTACTAACTTCAAATTAAGGAAATTTCGAGGACATGACGTCATAAATCTAAAACACGTGTTTTGGAGCACGTGGTTTACCATTTAAGCTGCTGTACAGTTGAAATTATGAAGGTGTCAAAATTCGTATTGAGTGAGAATAAGGATAGCATATGTATTCACCAAACGGCCACGCTTTTTTATATTCTCATGCAACACGTCTAGCAGTACAATGTAATAACACGTAAATTGTTTATTTCCGGTAAAATGACTATAGGAGAGATCACCGTATTCATATGCAAAATGCCCACCAGCTATCTATTGGATAAATGAACAATAAAAACCTGCCATTCACCAACAGGTAGCTGGTGTTACTAATCCCTTTGTATACAAACATGATCTCTCCTCATAATTTCATTTGTCATGAGATACACAGTTATATAATACAAAATATGTGTAACTTCCAAACAAATTGGATTAAAATTATAGAAATTCTTAACAATAATGTGATCCCTTCTAAGTGTAATATGACTCAATTTGTCGACAATTCATTGGGTTATATACCTACATGTGCAATGGCATACAGGTGAATAATAAATTCTCTGATATCAATACCATGATATGTTTTCAGAAAATGTTTACTTTAAAAAAATCTGACATACCAATTTAAAGCAATGCCCCTCGTATATATTAATATAGTCAATGCGCACGATTGATGACCAAACATGGCGTCATATGAAATGGTTAGGAAATCGTTGATCTATTGGAGTAATAGAATCAGCAATGCTGCGTGCATAATGTCACCTAATATTCCCGTCATTACACCAAGTCCTTTCCAAGTCAAATTACTGCAACTTGTGTCTGGTTATATCCAATCTACGAAACCATGTTCGCAGTTTTTATGTTAGTTTATATTGATCTAATTTATTTTAGTTCGCTTGTAAAAACCTTTCGATTGTAAAACAAGTTTTTACAACTTTTATTAATCACTCTTGACACCTCATTGCTGATGGCATAAAAGAGGAGATGCCATTTTTGTTTCATTTTTAATATCGATGGGCAAACAAGGGAATTATTGGAACTATTGTATCGTCTTGTCTATGATACTGCCACGGACCTCCCGCATTCAAATTGATCGTTCTATCACCAGGATATCGAGTCGGTTTTTATACTGGATCTGTGGAAAAGATTCTCTTTACAATTGACCGTGCATTGCCATTCATAAATCTGACAGGCCATGTTTTAGTACGGATAGAGTAGTTTCATTCGGCAGAATCTATTCGATATATTGACTATCAAAAGGTCAAATAACTCACATATGATAGGTTCTTGCTAAACAAAACACAGTTTTAATGCGACGTCTTAATAAAGCTGTCCTGGTTTTTGCTATCACCAGTCGAGACGTGCTATGCACTAAGGTAATCTCATACACCGTCAGCTATCAGAAAGCATTGACTAAGACATATAATTGTATTTTTGTTGTCTCTGACGGTCGTGCTGGTGCCATCAGCAATATTATCACGCCAACCAACATCGATTATACGCAGATAGGTATAGGTTTTTACCGAGCAGTGGCATTTAGAAAACACAGATTTTAAGTCCTAATATATTGTGCATGTTATGGATACAGGGCACTTAATCATTGACGCTTGTTAGTGAACACTGATATTTTCTTGAACTTCACTCCATATGTCTGATTATGATTTGTCGGTATTGCATTTAGCGTTCACATTGTTTTTCCCTCTCAAAAGTACACCTAGGAGGAAGCATAGGAGATGAGTGAGGTCATTCTAATATGGCTGCCAAAATGGAGAATGTATGTAAATATATCTGACAAACTTTCTTATTTACGGACACTCACATAAGAAATATTCAGAACACATTATGTAATTGCCATTGCACACACACATTATATACAGTAATGCGAGCATGTTCGATATGTCGTAATTGATTAGGCACGGAACTGTTTAATTAAAGCGCACCACCTTCCGAGATAGTATGTGTATTCATACGCTTACCTTCTGGGACTTGTTCCGAACGTGTGTGTGAATTACCGATCGGCACAACACACAATATACTGGAGCAGTATCAATGCTGACCAGTATATAAATAACACATAGCTTTGTGGGTAACAGTAAAACTGTCAGCCCTCGGAAAGTACTGTTTCCTTCGGCCTTTAGAGGGCTGACATTTTTACTGTTACCCACAAAGCTATGTGTTATTTATTTTATTACCCCGAACTTTTTTCAAGAAAATACTGTTAAAAATTAACTTTCAACCTATGACAGTAAAAGAATATTCAAGAAAATACTGTTAACAATTTGCTATCACCCTATGACAGTAAAAAAAAATCAGTCACGTGGTACCATGGACGTTACAGTAAAAATGTTCCCTGTTTGCCTATTGGAAATTAACATTATGAAAAAAGTGAGGGGTAACAATATAGTTTTTACAGCAGGATGATATATAAAAACAACTCTAATCAATATTGTGTAACTTAACAAATTTTACTCTCTGTTGCAATAATATGATTAATAAAGTGTGTCTAGATATAAATGCCTATAACATATGACAAACTGTTGTGCAAATATTCTATGTACAAGAAAAAACATACATTTTATATATGGTCAGAAGTAAATACAAATTGAATGCATAATATATATATAATTATGTTCTACACAAATATATTCGTCATTTATCAAACTATATATACTCCCTTGTTGTATTAAACCTTCGTTAAAATCTGAAAACTATTATAATAAAAATGTAATTTAAAACAAATATAATAATGAGAAATAATATTAAAACAAGTTATTATTTTTAAGTAAAACCTTAAAAAATGACAATTTTTTTCATAAATCAAGAATATTTATGATCGCTGACAAAATCTCCAAACTTCCTGTCCACTTGTAACCTCGTAACAAACAGTTTCCATAAACTTCTCAAAATTTTAACCCGACCCTGACATTAATGTATGCATATATAACTCGATTCTTACGCTTATTCTAGTGTGTTAAAGTCCGCAATGTTGGTCATTTACGGTTGTGTTTATAGTACACCACGTGACTTTTCGTACTACTTCCCGAATCTATATTTAGAAAACGGAAGCTAAATATAGACACATAGTCTATTGTTAAATTATGCAAACAGAGGTCACAGAATGAGGTTAATTTATTCGAGAAGCAACCATTGGTGAGCAAGGTCTTGCAAGTATTGTTCGAACATTTAAAATTAAAATGTCAAATGTTGAGCAATTTACAGGAATAATACACGTGTAAGACATCAACAATGTTATGTAAAACAAAATGTACAATGATTAATATTTAATAAAAAATGACAATAATTGATTGAGCAAATACAGCACAGCGTTGCAACTTTCTATATAATATTTGTTAAACATGCATAACAAAATAATGGGACATGAATATTATCTAACAAATATTAATATTTTACATGGTTACAAACTGAGGTTGTATACCCAGCGTGTAGGGTAATCAATACTCGTTAATTAATACATGTTATTAATTATTTAACAGCTAAACCCTATCTGTACACACGTATTGCTCTGTGACTCATCCAATTTACAAAACTAGATTGATCTAAAAGCTAAATTCTAAAACATAATACCCCCTAAGGTAAACAGACAAAAAGAAACAGTAAAAATGGACTTGAACATTATTGTGTTTCACTTCTTACTGTGATATTTAAGTGATGTTGTACTCATTTAGAAACATTATACTCATACAGTCGGTATGTGTAACTGCCCTTTGTTAATGTACTATTCACTGCAATACGATATCGATTATGCGAAATAAAAACAAACAATGTATCATAGAAGCTACTATATAACAAACATCGTATATGACAAAACTTCGTATTGAACAGAACAGAGTTGGAAAAATCAAACAAGCAGTTCCAGCATAACAACTTAGCTCACATTTGATAACAAAAGAGGTCAAATAAACCACATGTCAGCACAAATGGCTAATAAGACCACTACTGAGACCCTTAAACATTGGTCTACATTTTAAAGAGGACTGAATATTGAGATTGAATAATATCAAAATGATGAAAATGGACATATGTGTCTTTAATTTTGAGAGGTTTTTATTTTATGAGTCTTTAAATGGAGTTTATTGTCTTTGTTCGATATACAATCTAGCAGAATGCCTAAGGTTAGTTTATTATATCTGAATACTTTGTTAATAATTGAACAGTAGCGTCAGTGGGTTGTAAGAAGAATGGTGTTATATAGTTTATGACAAGATAGAGTAACTTCTCGTTGACAACAACAGTCAGTGACAATATTAGAGTCACATTCTCAAGTATACTATTCATTATCTCCGAAATGAAGAATACTTTATTGAGGTCAAATGTTTAATTATTAACGAAACTAACTGTTTAAATGTATTTTCAGTTCTGAAGAAGGCCGTCGGCCGAAATATTAAATACGTGAAATTTACTTCGAGTTTAGATATATTTCCCTACGGAAAACCAACAAAGCTACTGTTTAACTATTATTTTACAAATCTCAGACTTGTTCGTTATTTGAAATTTAACAACAATACATTGTCTGTTCTTGACATGAATTCCAAGAAGTTCAAGAACATTCGTTCGTAAAGTGCATGAATATATGGTGTGAAGTTTATGCCTGCATATTTACTATTAATTGTATCTAATAATATGCGCATATACAAATGGAAAGACGAACTAGGTCCAATCTTTTAATTCATTATATTTGAACCCATTACCATCGTTTCGTACATACTATCAATGTGTATGTTGCCGCTGCCGGTGCAAATTATACTGTTATTCATGAGCCAACCAACTCTCCATGGAATTCCTGGAAAATGTAAAAACCTTTCTCATTTCCTAGCCAAGGAATATCACTTTGGCATTATTAAAATGGCAAATTGTGTTCCAATATTCGATCTGTTATGTCTTGAGTCGGCTTAACGTTCCAGAAATTATTAATAAAATATATGGTTCTATTGCTTATCTAACGGCCCACATACTATCTTTTCCATTTAAATAAAGGAGAAACTGTTTTGTTATCTAGTATATTCGTCCCTTGATGATCCGTTGTTTAGACGTGAGGTTCTATCTTCTTCAGTCTGGTTAACATCAATGTGAAAGTCCCAGACATGTAACCAACTTTAAACCCAGGAGAATTTCTTTGCCAAACAGTCTTAATTAAATAAGATAGAAGTGACATACTCATCAAATTTTAGATAGGAACGTATATTGTTTATGTGAAAAACAATGCAAGCAGACGGGCTAGTCAATATTTGGTGTATATTATCACGGTGATGCTTCTAAAACTTCCAGCTCACTTGATGTATTGGGGCTCAGTTAATCAATTCTCACATCATCTAAAAAGTTCACGAATCGTTCGGGTTGTTAATGCTCAAAATCATGAGAAGGATAGTACGACAGTTTTAGAACTAAATCAATGGAATCGTTTTATCATGTCACGCGAGGAGAGACTGATAAAAACAAGCTAGTTAAGAACGGGCATGAATATGGTTTTGTTTTTATCGTATTTTACGATATTTGTAAACAATGATGGTCAGGTCACCGAACCAGGTTTGCTGGACTTGATTATCAACTGATCAGCATTCAATTTGCCCTTACACATAGAACTTATTACTTCACCTCAGTCGATAGACGTGTCTGCAGCCGATATCACAGAAGAACACAACTAATGCTTATTTGAATATCGCACCCTGGTATGTCATATATACGACCCCAATCGTTGGTAACCATTTGGAACCAGCTATATCTATTGCCGTCTGTGTTTCAAGAGCCATTGCAATGTTTAACAAAATCATTAAATTATTTAAGCATGTTATGCACGAGTAAATATAGTTATTATTTTATAACATTATTATTCTAAGGTATTACAAAACGTCTTTTTTCAACAAATATTGCCAATGTCAACCACACGAAATAGATGTTGAAGCGTGTGAAGGTATAGACAATGAAACATAAGATGACCACAGAAAAAAATCAAGGTATTAATAGCACTTTAAATAATAGTTCATATTTCTTCAATCAACACAGTGTCGGGTATTAACCATACCATGCAAGTCAAGTATGTCTATTTTTTCAAAATATCTTGAAAACAGTTAAATCACCGATTTCTCGAAAAGTTGCAATACTGTTGCTATGTCAACACACTATGCAATTCCTACTTGATAGATCATGTTACAATGAACATACCATCAACTATGTTATATTGCCTCGTTCGGATTTTTCTTCTATGATATTGTAGTCCTTTAATATTGACTGTGTATCTCATACTGTTAGAAACAAACTGATCAAATACTTGTCTCTTACAATTGGCCAACTTAACTGCCGAAATATATTGATTATCTAGCAAAGATGTGCCACGTGGCTCCTACGGGAAATACAATATAATAAACTAGAATATACCGTTCTCGCCAGTTTTACAAGTAGTTAATGAGTAGTGTTGATCAGTATATGGATATGATATAGAAGAAAATGTAATAGAAACTATCAAATCATGGATTGACACATAGGACTCTAATATTGATGATATTGCTGATAGAGTTAATAGAACTTCTATGTACACAGTATTACTCACACTATCCTACAGTTAGACATGTTTGTCTTTTTTCTAGAGAAAATCTATCCCGAGAATTGATTCTAACATAGCACAGTGTTTGTTGATAATGTTTAATATTGCTTTATACGATGCTAAAGACGAGAGAGACAACATGGCTGCCGCTTCCCATAATTGAATTATTCAATTACGATTAATCAAATTTGAAAGACGGATAACGCGTGCTTCGTTCAGAGTACAATGCACTTGTTAATTGTCGAGTATACAGTCCACATTGTCAAGCTCATGAAATTCGGCATCCGCTACTATACCAAGTATTATGTTTACACAATAGTTTGTATCAGAATGGTGAACGGAAGTGCTTAGGACGAGTTAATTACCGAAATATATAAGTAAGGTTTCGGCTTCAGTTTGTATGACAAGGTATTTAGATTCTTATAATTGCATCGTCTAGACACTTCCGGGGAAAAGGCAATCTTGCCGGTCGATATGTTAAGTTAGTATATAGCTTCTTTCTCCTCTTATATGGATCAGGCTCGGATAATCATAAATAGAAAAGCTCTATATACACACACATTGTATCTAGTGGAAAAATACCCAATGTATTGATTTAACAAATAAAGTACTGACTTCAGCTTGTCTTAAAGTACCTTCTCGGAAGTACCTTCGTGGTGTATGCTAATAATGATCATGACCCAATAAAGCACCAGGCTGTTATTGTCGGTAAATGCCTTTGATGTTGGAGTACGATTTCACTAGATCCATTTATTCGAGTTTTATTGATGGTTAATGTCATAATTACGGAAATTTATTAATTAGTGAACCATTTATTAATTATATGGATAAATCAAACCTACAAAACTGTCATGGTTCAGAGATCCACTGTTTATCATACAAGTTATTTAAATGATTCACTTTATTTCGAAAAGTAGAATTGCCAACATTTTATCGTATCAACAGTAAGCAATGTTGACTATACATATTTAATGAGCAGCCAATCAAAAGAGCTTGATGGTCGCTGGTGAAGTTTTATGAATGTACGATCGTGACCCGCGTAACAAGGAGAAGTTTTGATATTTCCTAACTCATATCGTAGTAAACTTAGAAATTTCTTAACTCTTATCATAGTAAACCTAGGAATTTCCTAACTTATATCCTAGTAAAATTAGGAATGTCCTAACTCTTATCGCAGTAACTTAGGAATTTCCTAACTCTTATCGTAGTAAACTTAGGAATTTCCTAACTCTTATCGTAGTAAACATAGGAATGTTGAAACTCATATAAACTTTGGTATTTCCTTACTCTTACATTTCATAACAACATTTTATAGCTAAGTTATGGAATATATTATGATCAAGCGTGTGTTTATAATGAATATGAATTAATCAATATATAACTGCAACTGAAGAAGCAATTATAATGTTCGCATAAAGAGACATTTACTTGGATCGAATATTTCCTTATTTTAATTCTAAACTCTATTTACTTTATGCTTTTAATATATAATTAATGTTTCTTTTCATTCAACATGAATGTTTACCATGAATTGTTGTAATTTATTGAAAATTGCAAGAGAACATTACAGTTTCCTATTTAATCAATTTTGTAACCGGAAAAGAAAATACAATGTGAACCGTAGATATGTTTTATTACATTAATTTTCTTTTTATTCGTTTTACCTATCATCTAATAATAATGTTTGTTGTCGTTACTGAGGCTGACGGCTTTTGTGTCTTTCGCTACGGATGTTCTTGTCGCTGCTCATGCTGTTGCTTTTATGGTTGTTAGGAGTGTTTATGTGTTATGCTCTTGCTGAACATTGCTGACTATTGTTGCTATTGCCGTTATTGATGTTGCTGATTATTGTTGCTTTTGCCGCTATTGATGTTGCAGACTATTGCCGCTATTGATGTTGCTGACTATTGTTGCTATTGCCGTTATTGATGTTGCTGATTATTGTTGCTTTTGCCGCTATTGATGTTGCAGACTATTGCCGCTATTGATGTTGCTGATTATTGTTGCTATTGCGGCTATTGATATTGCAGACTATTGTTGCTATTGTCGCTATTGATGTTGCTGTGTATATTTGATTTTGCTGGTTGCTGCTGATATTAATGTTTTAACTATTGTTCTTTTTGTAACGGTTGTTTCGGTGGCTGTTTTTATAATGTTATTGTTATAGTGATGAGGTAATTACTGATGTAATTCAAATTCACCAATGATATTACAGTTTTATTACTGGCAGATGGTACGTTAAATCATTAATGAATCATGTTTTATCCCGAAATAAATTCTATAAGTAAGAAGTATTGTCGTATGTAGAAAACAGCTGTTTCTTTGTTTATCATCTGTTGCCATAACCAACTTATCTTGCAAACAATAGTTTTCTTAATCACATAATCTTTAAGACAAATGTCAACATTTGTGCTTTCATTATTCAGTTTTGTATAAATTATTCTCGTATTCATATTAACACTGAAATCATTTAGTACACGAGTTTGTGTTTTTTCAGTAACCTGGTTTTAGTGAAAACTAAATACTGGTTAAATTGTTAACCTCTTACTTAGATTTCATTTTTAGATAGATAAATTTATTTCGACATAAAATAAACACTTACATGGCAAGTCATAATATTAAAACATTAAACAAATACATTAAGCATGAATTACTAAAACAGCCATGTCAAATCAACATTAAGTGTCCAGGATAACACAAAAAGGGAACACATGAAGTATTCGCTATTTGGACGGGCTTCTGATTATACAGGACACTTGTCCTAACCGGTTTACTTGGAGTTGTAATTACCAACCGGGTAAATTAACAATCAGTACTAACTATCTATGCAGAAAGCAACTGACAGCTTCTCCAAATAACCTGTCCATGAATCACACTCAGCTTTAAAGCACTTAACATGTATGATTCGAATAGATTTGACAATCGAAAAGGTGGATAAGTTCTAATGTCAGGTTCCGCAAGTTTATAATCATATTTTAATAATAAAATGGTACAAATGCTCAAAATACAAAAGGGCGCAAGGGCTCTTTTGACTAGTGATGGCAAAATATTCTAAGCAATAGTTCTTCAACTCAGTGCTGTTGTTATTTAAACAAAATATCTAGCGAATTGCAATTATGCTAAATCTTATATTGTATTATTAGAGAAATTGTTACGCAGACTCCAATATAGTTAGCCAAAGAAAACAAGTTAAACAAACGATTTCGACCAATGAAAACAAGTTTAACCGTGAAACGGTTTCGACCAATGAAGATTGTGGACAAGATTCTTGGTATCAAGTTTTTAATTGATTGAATCGGAAAAATTTGGCACGTTGATGCATGTGTAGAGGAATACACCTAATTTAATGGATAAGTATGAAAATATTTAAGTTCATGGTAAAGAAACTATGTTTATTAATATCATGAGAGTACATTTCATCGACATATCAGCACATCTACAGATGTCTGAACGAGGTCATGACCCCAAGGTCAATCGAACCTACAACCTGCTAGATGATCGCTTGGAACGTGACCAGCTACTGTACATCTCATCTTAATTAATGCATAAACATGTAAACGTGCCTTTTAAGAACTCAACCACAATTTAGTATCGATTTTACCAAGTTTGTGTTTGCACAAAAGTATTCTCATTCTCCCTGGATAGAAACGTGTGTTTCACTGATAAAACTATAAAACTGGCGAAGCGTGACAACTTGTATTGAGCTAGCGGTTCGCCAGAATCAGATTTCGAATACTTTCATTGTCATGGGACGGGTTCCGTATTGATTGACGGCATTTAGTGCCAACTCTTTGATCAGGTGACTGAAATGCTTAAATGCTCAATAGAAACACCGACATTACTATTTGATGAAGCTACCTAACAACGATATTAAAACATTTCGCGATGTTAGTTTACATGGCTCACATATCATCCAATCGTTCAATGGATGTTCAGTCAGCGTATTCAGTATTACTAGGAATGAGTATTGATTACTATATTATTCAAATACTCAATGAAGACAAACATATATCTGGTTACGTAGCATTATATTAAATGTAGATTAGTGTTTTACAGAAAACTGTTCTAATCCATATTTTATCACTCGTTATGTTTTGTTTGTTCTTCATCATTGAACAAGTACTTTAAACAAAGAGCATCATTTATTGGAATATTGCTGAGCAGGTATTGTGACGTCATTATTGTACGTCCATACTTTGTTTTAAGATCAACTCATAGAGCCGTGCTGCAAATGTTTGGTATTTTGGTATGACAACCCCCCACACACTTTTTGTGTAAAACATTCCATTTTCAACTGGATTAACATTCTTATTTCGTTGAATTCAGCATATTATTTTAAAAAGGCTATTTTTCGCGACGTCATGAAACACTCAACTTTCTATTTGACTTCTAAAAATAGATTTCCGGATTTCGTTAAAAAAATGTTATACGCGATTTCATGTTACTGTGTTCCTTTAAATGGTAACACATGTACACATGTAATTTGATAAATTAAACAATAATGAGTCTATTAAACAGGGTAGCAATACCACGTGGCTTTTGGCAACAGTTACAAGTAGAAATTTGTAAAAATCGGAACACAAATATAGCCATAAAAACTTTATTTCTTCATCGATTTCTATAAAATATATGCCGCGCTAAGGGGAAAAGTATTTGCTTTCCATGAAATATAAGATCTTTTTCAGCAGTTTTACCGATTTTTCTATTACTCTGTGAAACATACACGTACCACGGTTTCACAAGGTAATGGACAAAACGGCACAGCCGCTGAAAAAGATTATATATTTCATGGAAAGCAAATATTTGTCCCCTTAGCGTGGCGTATATTTCATAGAAATCAAAGAAGAAAAAATACATATGGCTATTTTATTTTCCAATGTTTACAAATTTCTTCTTGTAACTGTAGTCAAAAGTCACGTGGTATTGCTACACTGTAAATGATATACTTCTATCTAGCGTGTCGTTTTAATACAGGTTAGAAACCACCAAATAAATTTGCTCTTTAGTTCAATGTAAAGTTACAATAGTAGGCCCCAAATTTTTACAACTTTTAGTCTATGGCCAGCAGGAAGACATATATCATTTTAAAGAAGTACATTTGAGCTTTAAAATAATACAATAAAAAAGGGGGGTCATGTATCTTCTAAGAAAAATTTTGTCCATCAAACATGGTCTACCTATTTTTACACATGTCCGGACTGATTCAATCCGGGTTTTACCCTATCTACATAACATGCATATTTATGATGCATTTAAACTCAATTTCATCACTCTAGTGCACATTTGTCAAGAAATATCCCCATTTATAGGCAAGCCAAAGTTTTTCTAAGGACTATTTGAGTGTATCACCATTTGGCCCGCGTAGGCATTTGGTGGTTGTTTACCTACAACAGTTCTGCTGCAACTTAATCAGTAGCCAATCGCGACTAAGCAGTCATGACAACTCCAATTACTCAGACAGTTCTCTTTATGATAACCAACACATTATGTATTTCTTCTATGTAAAATGGCTAAAGTTCCGCCAAGAAATCCACTTCAGTTATTTCGAAATAATACACACATATTTTTAAATGATTTTGTAGAAATACTCTAATTACACAGACAGCTCTTTTTATGATAGCCAACACATTATTTATTTCAGATATATAAAATGGCTAAAGTTCCGCGATATTGCAATAGCATACATACTTTGAGCGCTATTGGACTTTGAATTAGGTGAGGCGTTTTTTAAGTCCTTGTGTGTATTGTTCTCGTTTGAACTAGCATATAAAAATCTTGATGGGGGCAACCATACATGCTCTCTTATAAATGATAACTAGCACATAAATAGCTTTATGATTGCAAACACACACCTTACGATGGCAACCACATACTTTTCCTATGATAACTGGCACATAACTTCATTTATGATGGTCTCTGAAGATAGCATTCACATATCAAAAACTAAATATTTAACAACAGCAGCATTATGCTATAAGAAAGCTAACATATACCGTTCGAAATCAACCATAGAAACCTATATTTTATGATGGCAGCCATATATCTTATGATAGCAACCAAGTATCTTATAACAGCAACTATTTATCTTATGACAGCAATCAAATAGCATATGATAGCGAGCAATCAAATAGCATATGATAGCGAGCAATCAAATAGCATATGATAGCGACCAAGTATCTTATAATAGCAACCAAATACCTTAAGATAGCAACCAGATATATATATAGTAACCACGTGATATCAAAATAGCAACTACCACAAGTCTTAAGAAAGCAACCAGATATCTATATATAGAAACCACGTGATATCAAAATAGCAACTACCACAAGTCTTAAGAAAGCAACCAGATATCTATATATAGAAACCACGTGATATCAAAATAGCAACTACCACAAGTCTTAAGAAAGCAACCAGATATCTATATATAGAAACCACGTTATACTCAAATAGCAACCACCACAAGTCTTAAGATAGCGACTATGTGTCTCTATATAGACACCACGTTATATTAAAATAGCAACCACACATCTTAAGATAACAACCACAAATCTTAAGATAGCAACCAACGAAACCGCAATTGTAAGTAACAACCTTTGTCAGGTGTTTCCAGTCAGGTATTATTATTTCCAGGCGTTTATTTCAATGGCTATTACAACACAGACGGCGACTTACATAGTAGTTGGCTAATAGATAAAAATAAGGATCTTTTTAATGAAAGTATAATAGTAATTTGAAACGGATGTCATTGAAACCATTAGGGCTAGTTGTGTAAAGACTAATATTGTTCCAGGATCAATAGAAGGCTTCAAATGTTTCTAAACATTTACAGATTTCCGGGGATACTTCCACATTATTGGACGATGGATTATAAAGGAAATGTGACAAGTTTTCATTATATTGTATCAATAGATTTGATTTACACGACGAGTTGTTAAAATGCCTTTATTAACTTATTAACGGAACTCGTCTATAGTCTATTCAATAATGAAATACTATCCGTCAGTACTTGTTAAAAAGTTGATCGCTCGAATAACTAATGGTCCTTCTGATGATTAGCATTTCACTTCTATATACAAGCACACACACGACTGTCTACGTACAGCAGGGAGACTGTTTCTCTAGCTTTATCGATCTATGAGAGGCATTCCGTGCTACTCACAATGTTAAGGTTTTGCAAAACAAGGCTCACATAGTTTTTTTTTCTATTTCATGTAAGATCCAGTGTCTGGTATCTCTTTGTATTGATTCTCAAATCAAGTGATGCTGTGTATTACAATATTACATTGTCAAACTTAATACTGCTTAATATTTGATTTGTACCAACTAGCTTCCACAAGACCAGAAAATGGCAGAAATCCCAGGGCCGAAACTATCGATTCTTAACAAAATCTTATAATTCCTATAATTTTCAATACAAAAAATAAAATATAAAGACTGAAGGTTACATTATGTTTAAGATTGTTTTTACATTTTAAAGCAAACTCAGCCTGTTTCTTGGAAATAACTATAGCAACGTCTATAATCACATGCAACAATAGGATTTGTAATTAAAGATCAATGCAGCGTGTGTTTTAACTGTTTTGAAAAGTCAAGTTAGGAAGTAAGCCTTGTTATTGTTCAGAGACGTTATACACGAATTATATGAGAACATATGATGCATTTGTAGTTGAGTATAATTATGTACCTTTTAAGAATATTTGACATTATGAGCAGCTGTTAGTGAATGTAGATGTGTATTGTGTTCATCAGCATCATGTTGAACATATGGTTTATAATTCAATACCATTGAGGTTTATAGGCTGAGTTGTCGAGGCTAATCTAATTGTGTGAACGGCTAATATATTAGAACATGTCAAGGAAAGGCATCATCTAGAGATAAATGTTAAGCTTGGAGCGAGGAAAAATCTATAATAAAGGATAATTGAAAATCTACAATACAAAGGTTTTACACGAAAACGAGTATAAGTATGTCTTGCATAGTGTTAACGCTGATACATGTATGCATATCAACATGCTATTAAAGTCTATTTAATATATACAACAAAAAAAACATAAAAATAAAAAAGGGATAAAAATGTACGGGAAAATTCAAGTTTGCAATAAAAGTGATAAACAATGTGGCAATCTCATACAAGAACAATGTTAATATTGCTGTATAATATTACAAACATCAGTCAATCTCTTCCAAACCGGTTTTAATCCACTTACAGAAATGTGCATGTTTCGTGAACGCAATGCGTTACCATGGTTGTATAATCAAATTATGTACACCACACGAGTAGGTTAAATAGAACTGAAAAAAGCAGCTCCCGGCAAAAGTCAGTTAACAATACTAGTAGGTTGAATTATGTCACTGAGAATTAAAAAAAATACCACCAGTAGTGAGTGATTCGTGCATGTCACGACATGACTTGATTTGCGTATGGAATTGTCGGACTTTATTCGTGTATGCGCTACTGACTGACTTGATTGTGTATGTCACGACCGGACTTGAATTGTGTGTGTCACGATCTGACATGATTCGTGTGTGTCACGACCTGACATTTTATCCGTTTTTTGTCACGATCTGACATTATCTGTGTGTATTATTACCTCATATGATTCGTGTACGTCACGGCCTGACATTTTCCGTGTATGTCACGATCTGACATGATTCGTGAGTGTCACGACCTGACATGAATGGTGTGTGTCACAACCTGATATAATTCGTGTACGAAAGGGCCTGACATGATTCGTGTGTCACGACTTAACATGAATCATGTTTATTATGACCTGACATGATTCGTGTGTGTCACGACCTGATATAATTTGTGTACTTCACGACCTGGCATGATTCGTGTACGTCACGGCCTGACGTGATTTGTGTGTGTCATCACTTGATATGAATCCTGTGTGTCACGACCTGGCATGTTTCGTGTACGTCACGACTTGACCTTAATCATGTGTGTCACAACTTGACATGAATCGTGTGTGTCACGAGCTGACATGATTCGTTTATGTTACGGCCGGACTTGATCCGTGTATGTAACGACCATTTTGATGTTAGCTGTTCACTAACTGCCTACATTGGTGAAACTTACAAACTTTTTGACAACAAACCATGTAAAATGATGTACGCTGAGGTGTACATTGTTATTACTAACCCTTAATAAAGAAGATGGAAGCATCAAAACTTATCTTTAAATCTTTTTAAAGATTTCGATTCCACCCTTAAACTAACAACCGTGGTGGGAAAAAGCATTTATTAAGTTTTACAAATTTTAAAAATAATTTACATTGCAATAAAAATGCGCCGTTATTCATTAAAAATCAAAAGTTAGGCTGACAATAGTAAGTACTCTGCTAGACAAAGAGGCTCATTCACAAGTACAATGATTCATTATCTTTAACTATAGTAATAGAAGCCGTATTGGCAGCTTATTGAACACTTTTGAACAACTACTTGTTTCTGTTAACAGTTGTATATATTATTATACATGTATATGGTGTTCTGTTCTGACTTTGTCACCCAAATTTGTGAAAACATCTTAGAACTAGTGTAGCCTCATGCCATGACCCTACATGTACACATTAGGGACATATGACTTTAATTTTTTACGGTTAGGTGTATTATGGACATACATCGTCGATCGTGTAGATATCACAAATACGTTATTTGGGAGAGAGAAAGTCAAGGATGTGTTTTTATCGGTTTCTTGCGTTATATATAGCAAATAATATTGCGTTGTTTTAAACTACGAATAAAAAAGAATGGCAAAAGGATGATGATAGAATGGACAAGGAATATATATATTTGTTATATTCTAAAGTATGCAAACAAAATGAAAATGCGTTGCTTTTGTCGGCCAGCGTTTGAATCAACTTCAGAATTTTTCCGTTCGAGTCAGTTGCATTATTTGTCAGTTGTGACTTCGTCACTACGTACTGTTAGAATTCTCACGTTTCAAAATGGCGGCTTGGCTTTCTTGACCAGAATATACATCATTCGGAATTACTTTTTTGTTACTATATACGCCACATTAATGCCTATTGAATGATTGATTTATCTTTAACTGGATGATTAATTGATGATTGTCGATTGATGACTGATTAAATATTAAAGACAAACCAATGAGTTGTGAGGAGTATGATACTAGTATAAAACAATGTGGGAGATGAGAAAATAGTACATGGAGAAATTCTTAAAATGAAACTATAGTAAAAAGAACAAAAACACAAAAATTTAGCAATAAAAAGTACAAATATGGTAGCTACTAGCTAAGTATTCTGTATCTATGATAAACGGGAATATTTACATATTTTTGTCGTTTACTAAACTAGGCCTTTAAACTGTTAAAGGATATTCAACACTCCCTGATTCAAATAATGCTTGAATATCTTAATTTCATAAAAAAGGGTTGTTTCTATTTTCACTTTTACGCTAGGTGACTATAGCAATATTATGGTATTAATGTCTTATCGGGATGAGACAAATGGATATTATTCCATAGAAATATTGTACACATACGTTTCCTTAGCAACTACACATATCATATATTAAATGTTATCTGACGTCACGAACGTGATAAAACATATCGATGTTTTTTTTTCGAAATTACTTTTCATCGTTAAAATGCATTTACAGGAAAAATACATGATTGTAATGACTAAAATGTATATATATTATATATTAACAAGTCAAATCAATTGTTGCAAAGTGTTCCATGTGCATATTATTAGTTTTTAATAATGAATTTTAGGTTGCGTTAAAAGTATTACGTAATTATATACTGATATACCTCGTGCGTCTAATTTATGTGATTTGAGTAAAATAGTTTGGTGCAACCGTCTATACAATCTAGAAGAACCATAGTGCTGGCTGTTTAGTAAGATAAAGTACAGGGCAAAACTCTCACTGAATTCGTTACGTGAAATATGAGAGCAAAATGTGTACATATACCCGGATTGATTCAAATCGGATAAAAAAGATTACCATGTAAATAATTCAGGCAAGTCTCTATCGACATCATATCTGCTAAATGTTACATAAACACGCAATTTTCATCACATTCGACCTCTGCCTGTTTTGTGAGCATAGAATTTATTGAAGTTTTCCGTGATGATCGGTACAGGTATGGCTAAAGTCAACACACCGGACACGGCACACATAGAACCGATGATTTTTCCCAATAACCCGACCGGGACCTGATCCCCGTACCCCACTGTACACATTGTAATGAGTGCCCACCAAAATCCATCAGGAATGCTATTGATTTGAGAATCTTCTATTTCCAATTCAGCATAATAAATCGCGCTGGAGAACAACAAAATGCACACACTCATTGCAACAAGAAACAGTAGTAAGCCTTCTAACGATGCTTGGAAGGTTAATATTAAAACTTGCAATCCGGCCGAGTGTTTTGTCAATTTGAATATCCGAACTAACCGTACAACTCTCAGAAAGGCTAGAGAGGTACTAGACTTGGATGATTCGCAGCTTTGGCTTGACAAGCTGTTTGATAAAGTGATATAATAAGGTATAACCGCGGTAACATCCACAAGATTCTTGAAATCCTTAAAGTACGTCAACTTATTGGGACAGGAGAAGAATCGTAGAAACAGCTCAAGTGTGAAGAATGTTGTACAAATAGTTTCAAGAACAAAGAAAGGGTTGGTAAAATCCACAGGCTCGTCTTCTTCACATTCCTTCTTCAAAGATGGAATTGTCTCAATACAGAACAAAATAATTGACAAAAACGTAATGATCACGGACACTATAGCTATTGCATAGGCTACGCATGAGGTCTCTGGGTATTCCATAAGCATCCAGATTTTTCGTTGTATGGGGTTCTCAGGTAGGATCTTGACATCTTCTATATAGCCTTCCTCCTTTTTGTAATGATCAACCATTTCTTTTTCGATTTCATAGAAGTCCAACTCTGATAGGAATATGTCATCCGGTACCGTCTCAGGACGTCGTAAGTAGCCACCATATTTATAATAGTTAAATATGGCTTCGAACGTTGGTCTATGACGGTCGAAAAAATACTCATCTCTCTGCCTGTCGTAAAACTGCAGTCGTTTCTCAGGATTTCCAAGTAAAGTATCAGGATGCTTGTTCAGAATTGACGCCCAAATTTCATAATACTGTCCACTAACATTAATAGTAATCCTCTCACATGTATTTAAATTACACCGATGAGCAATCGGAATTGTACATCCAATACACGGCGACAATGGATCGCTTAAATGTGACGGAGAGGATTTACAAGTGTCCAGAGCAGTCCTACTTCCATCCGAACCATGTGACCCCATTCTGCTGCTGTGTTTTACGTGTGGGTTGAACACCCATAGCTGATCACCGTCTTCACTGTTCATGCGGTCCGGGCGTTCGTATGACTTCCGGAACCTTCGCTGATTCATAATTGAGACGACGGCTGCCATCGTTACGAGCCATCAACTCCCCGAAAATTCCAATTCCTCACAGCCAAACTATAATCAATTTCTTATACCATTCCCCACACCTTAAGAGGGATTAGGTGTCTACTGGCCTGTCGTCGACACACTACGTACATCACGAATTCAAATTGATTTCCTTCACGTTCTGGCGTAATTATGTCCCTAACAAATATACCAATTAAGACCTTCTGTTGATGGTTTATAATATGACACTGATGTTTAAATGAATTACCAACGAATTATCCGAGAAAAATAGACACTCTCCATTTATTAATTGAAAACTTTTGCATCCCATCGGTAGAACAAACACAGTTGAACGGAATATTCAAACAATAGTCGATTTCAACTGTACAAATTAATATGCTTCACACAATAACGGGCCTACAGTGACTGTATATATGGCGATATCGGAAGAAATACAGACTGTTCCATTCTATGATCAATATCGCTTTTGGTCCTGTCCTATGAGCGTTTTATTCAATCATTCATGACTAAAGAAAGCTCAATAAAATGCACTCGTGAATGGGGCTTATCATAATTAGATGTAATTATAGAACGTCTTGTGGCGTCGGGACAGCTATATCAACACACAGCGCTACTCAAGTCAACTTTCAAGTGTGAATTTTCGCTCCAGCGTTTTCGTGTGTCAACAATCACAACTGTGTAGCGATTTCAATATTACATCAATTCAAGTTATTGGCGCGTTCAGATAGCCGGGGATATGTTACTACTTCCAGGATAGAATAACCCGAATTCATGGTTACTCCAGCCCTTAATTATATTACAGTAACATCTCAATAATAAGACCGTCTTTAAGACCCTGGTCCCTGGATGCTGTTTTATCAAAGCACTTACGGATATTTTAGCCAAGTACTTTCAAATTGAAATGCATTACAGCTCTTTAATCAAGTTCAAGTTCAAAGTTTATTGACATAATCAGCAAAGAACATTGCTTTTGGCCATTTACATAATAACTGCATTAATTATTATTCAGTCAATGGACCCATAAAACCTTTTTTGTCACCCATATTAAGGTCTTACAGACAAATTAAGAATTTAAATTTGAACCCAAGTTTACGATTTCCTCACGTGCTTTGATAAAACAGTACCTTGGCGCTGGTCGTCTTATATGGTTGATCAGAATAGTGAGGTTTGAAGAAAGAGTAATGACTGAACTTTACATAATTCTTTTCATTATGTCATATGGTTATTGAACTTGCTAAGAAATGAGGCTGTACTGTATTTGTAACCCTATATGCTTTCTGTTTAAATGACACATAAATGTAATGTGCACGTGCGTCAGTCTGTCCTTCGGTGTGTACGTACGGGAGGGAGCGCCTCTGTCCGTCTGTTCGGCGCTCAAATAGTCTTCAGTTCGTCCGCATTTTCGTTTGTCTATACGTCCCTGTTTTTGTTTTGTACGTCTGTCTGTACGCAAATTCTGAAAATCTGGTGAAATATTATGTCACTCCTTATCTAATTTACGTAGTGTCACCAAACTTTACCATAATTGAAAGAAAGACAAGTTGTGGACCCGAGGCTTTAATTCTTATAATCCAATTCATCTTACTACTGGGTAATCTGTGAAAGTGTTGGTTGAAATAGCTCCCAGGTAAACAGGACAACCCTTATTATATAATTTAGTAGGTGTAGCTTTTTCATATAATAAAGATACAACAAAAGGATTGGTTTTGCATAAAACTCGATAAGTATTTCCCGTCCGAGGGACAGTGACAATATTTATTGTTATGACACAATGTTCGTAATGATTTTTTTCTGGTAGCGAGAACTCGCATCTGCTCTCCCTTACCCTTCTGGCGATGGATACCACCAGGAATGAGGCTTCGAAAATGCTTAATTTAAGTTGTGGAAATAAAATAAATTAGTAATATACAAACCAATTGCTTCTATACATTTCTCGGTTGTTTCTTGATGAACTTATCAATTAAACATGTATAATTCGTACACTGTCATGTCTAGAAGAATCCAGGAGCTGTCCTATATTCAATTATATGAGAGGTTTTCTGCAGACAACACAATGACATACGAGACATATGACCTTGTACATGACCTTGTACATGACATTGTACATCCACTCGTACAAAGTGCAGCCATTCCGAACCATTACCTCTTGGAAAACACAAGATGTAGAGAAATAGAACTGCTACTTCACGAATTTTTCATTCTGTTTAGTAGATTGGTTGTTGTTAAGTAATGTCTAACTTGGATAGGTTGCTGCTCGAGAGACGCCAACCACTTAGGAAAGGCTGCTGCTCGAGAGACGCCAACCACTTAGGAAAGGTTGCTGCTCGAGAGACGCCAACCACTTAGGAAAGGCTGCTGCTCGAGAGACGCCAACCAATTAGGATAGGTTGCTGCTCGAGAGACGCCAACCACTTAGGAAAGGTTGCTGCTCGAGAGACGCCAACCACTTAGGAAAGGCTGCTGCTCGAGAGACGACAACCACTTAGGATAGGTTGCTGCTCGAGAGACGCCAACCACTTAGGATAGGTTGCTGCTCGAGAGACGCTAACCACTTAGGAAAGGCTGCTGCTCGAGAGACGCCAACCACTTAGGAAAGGCTGCTGCTCGAGAGATGCCAACCACTTAGGATAGGTTGCTGCTCGAGAGACGCCAACCACTTAGGAAAGGCAGCTGCTCGAGAGACGCCAACCACTTAGGATAGGCTGATGCTCGAGAGACGCCAACCACTTAGAATAGGTTTCTGCTCGAGAGATGCCAACCACTTAGGCTAGGCTGCTGCTCGAGAGACGCCAACCCCTTAGGAAAGGTTGCTGCTCGAGAGACGCCAACCACTAAGATAGGTTGCTGCTCGAGAGACGCCAACCACTTAGGAAAGGTTGCTGCTCGAGAGACGCCAACCACTTAGGAAATGTTGCTGCTCGAGAGACGCCAACCACGTAGGATAGGTTGCTGCTCAAGAGACGCCAACCACTTAGGATAGGTTGCTGCTCGAGAGACGCCAACCACTTAGGATAGGTTGCTGCTCGAGAGACGCCAACCACTTAGATAAGGCTGCTGCTCAATATAGTTTTACTCTGAAGAGGTTTCCGCTCAGGGAACGCCCACTGCATAGATAATTCATCACATTTTAATGTATATGGCACAGAAAATATATTTTCTATACGGGTGCTGGTCAGTAACCGGGCCTGGGTAGTGTTTTGGGCCATATACGTATATTAGAATATCGGGTTCATGTGCTATATTGGATGCGGTGACAGACGCTGTTATGTCACAAAGCAAACACGTCGAAAACCGACCGTAGTTGAGGGAATGGAGAGAAAGTTACAACCCGACATATATAACTGTGAATTTGACGGTATCTGACATATTCATTTACATATTATATAGTTTGCCATATATATGCCTCTACACATTGTATTTGAAATACTTATTACTGCATTTGTATTTGTTATGCCATTACAAAATGTGTTATACGTTCACACGGCACAAATGGTACACCTGCCAGTGTACTATTTTATCAAAGCACTTACGGAAATTATAAACTTACGTTCAAATTGAAATTCTTCAGTACTCTTTAACAGCTACACATTGTGGTAAAGAGTTGTTTTAATTACTATTCAGTCAACAAAAACATAAAACCAATACCTGTCCCCAATGTGTAGGGTTAAATTTGAAAGTAACTTTACTGTTTCTGTAAGTGCCTTGATAAAACAGTAGCAAGGCGTTCATTTTTAGAGCCATTTAATGCATGACCTAAACTATTGAAAGAAATATCAAGAACGTGACTTTGTTCAGCTGCATAACCCTATTCCTTTTTCATACTAATATATTTTATGTTGATTATGAAACAAGTTCTTACCACTCATACCAATCACTCTTGACTGACACGTCATTCCAGGTGGTATCCATCACCATTACATACCACGACTACACAGCAGATGTCATTTCCCCTATCTGTTTTTGTTTCTTGATTAATCTCGCCAAGACTATGGTAATAAACCTTTTGTATGCTACTAGTTTACCAACAGCGCCTTACATTGTACGCTCATCTCAAGGAACCACACAACGTTAGATTCGATGTCTTAACGTTCGATCTGCAGCTCATAATATGATTAGACATGATTACACAGAAAAGCGAATGCTTCCTAAGGCGACGTCATACTCCATAATTTGATTTCCTACAATGCAATTATCACGAAGCTGGATGCATGTATACCGACAGTGTAAATAAGAATCGACTGAAATATCGCTGAAAACGTCGTTTATGTCAATATTTATAATGGAATAGCAAACACAAAAATGACACATAGAAAATTCCAATGTGACTATTTATACCATTATTTGTAATGGTATTCTTGACAGCAAAAAGTCAATTATACGGTTTCCCATTTCTATCTTTGACTTTACTTAAAATATGCACAGCAAAGTAGTACATAGAAGGGAGTATAATTATATCAATGTTTTCACAGGTATGGTAAATTAAATAGACGAGATTTATATAGCGTCTTTTTCATGCGAACACACGTTCAAAGGCACTTTACTTATAGTGTTGCAGTCACAAGGGCGCATGTACGTCCTCTACCAGTGCAGATTTAGCATTGTCTGACCAGAGTGACAGACTGAGAGACAGCGCCTGAAGGGAGAGATAGAGAGAGAGAGAGACATTAGATACAGGCATGTCCGGCGCTGCAGAAGTGCGCCTAGCTCTTATTTCGAATTGACAGCCTGGTTCTTAAATGTGACCGGTGGATAACACCAATACACAGCTTCCTGGCACCTTTACCTATATACCTTGCAGTACACACGGTCAGATACAGCGGGAAATATTATAAACATTTCCGACAAGTCCAGTTATTATTCCGGGGATTGAACCAACGATCTCTTGATTGACAGCACAAGTGCGTTACCACTGAACTATCGCCGCTGTACAGCACTGTAATGTCACATATTGTATTTGGTTAGACCTTTGATTACAATGTTATGTCACATATAGTATTTGGTTAGACCAATGCTGTTATGTCACATATTGTATTAGGTTAGACCAATGCTTACAAAGTAATGTCACATATTGTATTAGGTTAGACCAATGCTGTTATGTCACATATTGTATTTGGTTAGACCAATGATTACAAAGTAATGTCACATATTGTATTAGGTTAGACCAATGCTGTTATGTCACATATTGTATTTGGTTAGACCAATGATTAAAAAGTAATGTCACACATTGTATTAGGTTAGACCAATGATGTTGTGTCACATATTGTATTAGGTTAGACCAATGATTACAATGTTATGTCACATATTGAATTTGGTTAGAAAAATGATTACAATGTTATGTCACATATTGAAGTTAGTTAGAACAATGATTACAATGTTATATCACATATTGAAGTTAGTTAGAACAATATTGTATTTGGTTAGATAAATGATTACAAAGTAATGTCACATATTGTATTAGGTTAGACCAATGATGTTATGTCACATATTGTATTGGGTTAGACCTATGATTACAATGTTATGTCTCATATTGCATTAGGTTAGACCTATGATTACAATGTTATGTCACATATTGAATTAGGTTAGAAAAATGATTACAATGTTATGTCACATATTGAAGTTAGTTAGAACAATGATTACAATGTTATATCACATATTGAAGTTAGTTAGAACAATTATTACAATGTTATGTCACATATTGTGTTTGGTAAGAACAATGATTACAATGTTATGTCACATATTGTGTTTTGTTAGAACAATGATTACAATGTTATGTCACATATTGAAGTTAGTTAGAACAATGATTACAATGTTATATCACATATTGAAGTTAGTTAGAACAATTATTACAATGTTATGTCTCATATTGCATTAGGTTAGACCTATGATTACAATGTTATGTCACATATTGAATTAGGTTAGAAAAATGATTACAATGTTATGTCACATATTGAAGTTAGTTAGAACAATGATTACAATGTTATATCACATATTGAAGTTAGTTAGAACAATTATTACAATGTTATGTCACATATTGTGTTTGGTAAGAACAATGATTACAATGTTATGTCACATATTGTGTTTTGTTAGAACAATGATTACAATGTTATGTCACATATTGAAGTTAGTTAGAACAATGATTACAATGTTATATCACATATTGAAGTTAGTTAGAACAATGATTACAATGTTATGTCACATATTGTGTTTGGTAAGAACAATGATTACAATGTTATGTCACATATTGTGTTTTGTTAGAACAATGATTACAATGTTATGTCACATATTGAAGTTAGTTAGAACAATGATTACAATGTTATATCACAAATTGTGTTTGGTTAGAACAATGATTACAATGTTATGTCACATATTGTGTTTGGTTAGATCCATGATTACAATGTTATGTCACATATTGTATTAGGTTAGAACAATGATTACAATGTTATGTCACATATTGAAGTTAGTTAGAACAATGATTACAATGTTATGTCACATATTGTGTTTGGTTAGATAAATGGTTGCAATGTTACGCTATGTGTTGTATTAAGTTACTGCCAAGTTTTTGTTGATTGTTGCTTCCCTTTCTAATCCATGTTTCGCATTTCAACATTAATTATGAGAAATGCATTCTAGTGACAGAAGAATACGCAGGTAAACAAGAATGGAGAAAATTGTTTAAGCTCTAAAATCATCAGAAATAATTATCAAACTTAAATAGTCGGTCGAAAGGTCACATAACTCTATATTCAACATTTCAATTTGACCAAGGTCACTTTCATGCAAAGCTTTGAATGTGTTAGATTACTGTTCTTTTTGTGCCTTGCGTCCTCACTCCTCCCCAATCCGAATTGCTGCTACTTTGTGCCTTGCGTCCTCACTCCTACTCAATCCGAATTGCTGCTACTTTGTGCCTTGCGTCCTCACTCCTACCAAATCCGAATTGCTGCTACTTTGTGTGCCTTGCGTCCTCACTCCTACCCAATCCGAATTGCTGCTACTTTGTGTGCCTTGCGTCCTCACTCCTACCCAATCCGAATTGCTGCTACTTTGTGTGCCTTGCGTCCTCACTCCTACCCAATCCGAATTGCTGCTACTTTGTGTGCCTTGCGTCCTCACTCCTACCCAATCCGAATTGCTGCTTCTTTGTGTGCCTTGCGTCCTCACCCCTACCCAATCCGAATTGCTGCTACTTTGTGTGCCTTGTGTCCTCACTCCTACCCAATCCGAATTGCTGCTACTTTGTGTGCCTTGCGTCCTCACTCCTACCCAATCCGAATTGCTGCTACTTTGTGTGCCTTGCGTCCTCACTCCTACCCAATCCGAATTGCTGCTACTTTGTGTGCCTTGCGTCCTCACTCCTACCCAATCCGAATTGCTGCTACTTTGTGTGCCTTGCGTCCTTACACCTCCCCTATCCGAATTGATGTTACTCTGTACCTTGCGTCCTCACTCCTCCCGAATGCGAATTACTGTTACTTTGTGTGTCTTGCGTCCTTACTCCTCCCCTATCTAAATTGCTGTTACGTTGTGTATCTTTGTGTACTCACCCCTCCCCTATCCGAATTACTGTTACTTTGTGTGTCTTGCGTCCTCCCCTATCCGAAATACTGTTATTTTGTGTGCCTTGCGTCATCACTCCTCCCCTATCCGAATCGCTGTTACGTTGTGTGTCTTGCGTCCTCACCCCACCCCTATCCAAATTGCTGTTACTATTTGTCGACAACCCTTAAACATCTTGTCCCAAGCAGCCGGCTTATATAATTTATAGTGTTACAACCATCGCATACACTTTTACTGAACCAAATGGAAACAATAAGGAAAGACTTTATATGTGTAAAGTTTTATATTTTCTTGTGTATTTTTGTGTTTGTTGCTTGTAATTGTGATATGTAATGGTTCTTTTCTGTTTGTTTCTTTTGTGCTTATCGTGTTCTGCTGTGCCTGCTGAGTTCTGCATTCTGCAATCCCTGACCGATTTGTTATTATCGTTTTGTACTAATATAAAATACTCGACAGTAACAAATAATTGGTTATATTTGCATGTATTTTGAACTCATACGACAGACAACGTAGGGACTTTGTGAATACGTTAATATTTCACGGTGTACTCTTGATTATTCGTGGTTGGGAGACAGAAACGTGTCAATGTTAATCTGTACGATTGGTAGCGAGGTGTCTAGAAGACGAACCCTGACGCTAATTGGTGTTATTTGGAAACGTTGTAATACGGTTATCTAGCAGTGATTTCGTTAACGTCCCGACTAATAATAATTATATATAATTCAGTACAAGAACTTTTTTACTGGCGACATGGGGCGATATTACGCAATCTGGCTTTCATATATGTAAACTTATTTATCAATGTTACCGTCAGTGTGTACTTCAACTGCCTGTCCCAACGTGTAGCTTTATTATACGGTCTTCTTGTATTATTTCTGTCAACAGAAAATGGTCTTTACTCTAAAAGCAAATCCATGCACTATGTTCAACGAGATTCAATTGATGAGGTGTTGGTTTAGGAATCAATTGATTGGGGTTCAGAGCAAATGCGAGGAAACTTTGCTTTCATGTGTTTGTTTAAATCGTCTTGGTTTCACTCTACTGTTATATCACTCAGCTACACAGTCTCCCCTTGCTTATTGTACATACAGTTGTCTAGCTGTGCTGTGTTGTCCACATTGTACGAACAGTTGTCTAACTGGGCTGTGTTGTCCACATTGTACATACAGTTGTCTAGCTAGGCTGTGTTGTCCACATTGTACATACAGTTGTCTAGCTAGGCTGTGTTGTCCACATTGTACATACAGTTGCCTAACTGGGCTGTGTTGTCCACATTGTACGAACAGTTGTCTAACTGGGCTGTGTTGTCCACATTGTACATACAGTTGTCTAGCTAGGCTGTGTTGTCGACATTGTACATACAGTTGTCTAGCTAGGCTGTGTTGTCCACATTGTACATACAGTTCTCTAGCTGGGCTGTGTTGTCCACATTGTACATACAGTTGTCTAGCTAGGCTTTGTTGTCCACATTGTACATACAGTTGCCTAACTGGGCTGTGTTGTCCACATTGTACATACAGTTGTCTAGCTAGGCTGTGTTGTCGACATTGTACATACAGCTGTCTAGCTAGGCTGTGTTGTCCACATTGTACATACAGTTGTCTAGCTAGGCTGTGTTGTCCACATTGTACATACAGTTGTCTAGCTAGGCTGGGTTGTCCACATTGTACATACAGTTGTCTAGCTAGGCTGTGTTGTCCACATTGTACATACAGTTGTCTAGCTAGGCTGTGTTGTCCACATTGTACATACAGTTGTCTAGCTAGGCTGTGTTGTCCACATTGTACAAACAGTTGCCTAACTGGGCTGTGTTGTCCACATTGTACATACAGTTGTCTAGCTAGGCTGTGTTGTCCACATTGTACATACAGTTGCCTAACTGGGCTGTGTTGTCCACATTGTACATACAGTTGTCTAGCTAGGCTGTGTTGTCCAAATTGTACATACAGTTGTCTAGCTAGGCTGTGTTGTCCACATTGTACATACAGTTGTCTAGCTAGGCTGTGTTGTCCACATTGTCATACAATTGTCTAGCTAGGCTGTGTTGTCCACATTGTACATACAGTTGTCTAGCTGGGCTGTGTTGTCCACATTGTACATACAGTTGTCTAGCTAGGCTGTGTTGTCCACATTGTACATACAGTTGCCTAACTGGGCTGTGTTGTCCACATTGTACAAACAGTTGTCTAAATAGGCTGTGTTGTCCACATTGTACATACAGTTGTCTAGCTAGGCTGTGTTGTCCACATTGTACATACAGTTGTCTAGCTAGGCTGTGTTGTCCACATTGTACATGCAATTGTCCAGCTAGGCTGTGTTGTCCACATTGTACATACAGTTGTCTAGCTGGGCTGTGTTGTCCACATTGTACATACAGTTGTCTAGCTAGGCTGTGTTGTCGACATTGTACATACAGTTGCCTAGCTAGGCTGTGTTTTCCATATTGTACATAAAGTTGGCTGGCTGTGCTGTGTTGTCCACATTGTACATACAGTTGTCTAGCTAGGCTGTGTTGTCCACATTGTACGAACAGTTGTCTAGCTAGGCTGTGTTGTCCACATTGCACGAACAGTTGTCTAGCTAGGCTGTGTTGTCGACATTGTACATACAGTTGCCTGGCTGTGCTGTGTTGTCGACATTGTACACACAGTTGTCTGGCTGTGCTGTGGTGTCCACATTGTACATACAGTTGTCTAGCTGGGCTGTGTTGTCGACATTGTACATACAGTTGTCTAGCTTGGCTGTGTTGTCGACATTGTACATAAAGTTGTCTAGCTAGGCTGTGTTGTCGACATTGTACGTACAGTTGCCTAACAGGGATGGGTTGTCGACATTGTACATACAGTTGTCTAGTTAGGCTGTGTTGTCGACATTGTACATACAGTTGTCTAGTTAGGCTGTGTTGTCGACATTGTACATACAGCTGTCTGGCTGTGCTGTGGTGTCGACATTGTACATACAGTTGTCTAGTTAGGCTGTGTTGTCGACATTGTACACACAGTTGTCTGGCTGTGCTGTGGTGTCCACATTGTACATACAGTTGTCTAGCTGGGCTGTGTTGTCGACATTGTACATACAGTTGTCTAGTTAGGCTGTGTTGTCGACATTGTACATACATTTGTCTAGTTAGGCTGTGTTGTCGACATTGTACATACAGCTGTCTAGCTGGGCTGTGTTGTCGACATTGTACGTACAGATACAATATACTTTTCCAAAGCCATAAATACCGACATTTGCTGGGGCTAACCACTAGTCGATGAAATAATTAAATGCCACATAATTATGTTGGTAAATTTTATCCGTTGTTTGCTAATGTTTTCAATCTTTAACTGTTACAGGTAGTGACAGTATAACTATCACCATTGTCGATTGTGAAGGTCTAAATGTCTACTCTGAAAACAGCACTCGAATTTAAAATTCCAAATTGCACATGCAACCTTTATTCGATACTAAACATTGTCACCAGGGAGTGGTGATACTTGGTTCAACCTGGTACCTGGGAATTAATATTTAATTAGTATAATCTAACATTATAAACCAGTCTGATGATATCACAGCCAGTTGTGTATTCTACTGTTGTGACTGGTTTCCTGAGTGCGTACTACTCTTCTTTTACTGTTGTCAAGTCTGAATGTAAAAAGATAATATAAGGTCTGACAGGGAAGGCAACACTCAACTTAACCAGCCGAGTACAGAAAAAATAAAAACATACATGGCACAATGCCCAACATACAACCGAAAATTAAAATGATCCGCACAGTCCCATCTGTCAAAAAGCTGAATGAACTAGATTAAGCAATCAAAAAGCTGAATGCCAAGGCTGAATGACCTTGTTTCAACAGTAAAACGACTGAACGATCTAGTTGTAGCTGACTGATGTCCTAAAAGGTTAACGAATAACAGTTTTAAAAAGCTGTGTTGTTTTATGTGGACAACCATTATATAACAAGCTGATGGTAACACCAGACCTCCTATCCCCAACGCTGATATTTGTACAACTCCATAATAATAGACTTATAATATATAGTTGAGTCTCGACAGACTTGATGTAGCACAATCTCAGTGTATCAGTTTAATGTGGTCAGATAATGCAAACCTTCTTGAAGAAACAAATCGCATACGCATTTGTTTAATAAAATACACATTCCCAAAAAGAAGGCATTCATAGGGCAGCGCGATTCTCAAAACACAACCCCACAGAGGAGGCATTCAAAAGACAGCGAGTCCCCCAACACAACCTCACAGAGGAGGCATTCACAAGACAGCGAGTCCCCCAACACAACACCACAGAGGAGGCATTCACATTACAGCGAGTCTTCAAACACAACCCCACGGAGAAGGCAATCACATTACAGCGAGTCTTCAAACACAACCCCACAAAGGAGGCATTCACATTACAGCGAGTCCCCAAACACATTTCCACGGAGGAGGCATTCACATTACAGCGAGTCTTCAAACACAACCCAACGGAGGAGGCATTCAAAGCAGCGAATCCCCAATACACATTCCCACATAGAAGGCATCACATACACAACCCCGTGGTTATAACATAAACATACTTACATTAAGGATAAAGGGCTGTCCGAACTGATAAAGTGTTCAAAAGGGGACGTTTGGAAATAAGTCTAATAATAAAGAGTTTCTTTGAAATATTTATGTTATTGTTGTTTTTTAAGCAGTAGTTGCTGCTGCTGTCGTCTTAATGTTCGTTGTTGTGAATGAATTCACAACTCTGTATATCCAGGATAGTATTGGTAGAGTTGTACATACAAAGTTATTTCGGTTGCTCTACCGTCGTGCACATTGCAAAACCTTAGATAAATATAAGTCGACCCTAAATGTCTTAAACAAGTCATATTAAGTACCGTCTTTCTATCAGCATTCCATATTTCTCCGTATTATTATAATCAATATATATTACGACACCTCAAGGTTTTAGTACAGCAATCATACGATGCTCGCCTCGTGGCAACGCACGAAATAACCGTGCAACGGACAATATAATGGTATTTTATCATTTATACCTTTACAGTTATACGTTCTTGCAAATCACCCGGGAATACTTCGTCAAGTTCATGAGCGCCGAGCCTTCAGAGCAATGACAATAATTCATGATCTGACATTGAAATGAACAATGTTACTGAGAGTCATTATCGTACGCGGTTAATTATTAACCACAAGTACGTCGTCATTCCACGTGACCTAACATAATCAATATAGACATTACTCGTTTATGGTTGCTATACGTTGTTGTTATCCATTTTGGACATTTTCCACAATCGTTTTGAACATGAATAGACATTATTCATTCACCGTATGTTTTATTAATTAATTTTAAAACATTTTTTACAAACGTGTGAAGCACAAAGAGTGATTAATCATTCCGTTGTCTGTTGATATGTCTAAACAATGTCCTATAGCAAGTAAACAAGAAATGTGGAAATCCCGCATAAGCTTTTATCAAACAAGGGCAGTAACTCTGCTGGCAACTTACACTGCGGTATACCGTACACCGGATATTGCTAGTAAAGGTAAGTAATGAAATCAATTTTCGCGACATTCTCATGTACACCAAGGTAAGTTTAGAGACGATATTTGCCAAACCTCTGACTACTTACATCATCTCAACTAGGTTTTAACGTCTTGGGATATTTTTATAACTTTATAGTATGCTATATTATGACAGGTATTTGTAGATGTATTCAAATTAACCAGTATTATGCTGCTGCTCACACGCAAATATTGACCACATCATTTTACACAAGTTGGGAATGAGTGGATTACCGAGATATATATTTTTTTAACTGAGCATTCAGTTCGTATTGCACCTTAATGTCCGAATTTCAGAAAAATTGATCAAAGTACAACAAAGATACACACATTAATAGATAGAAATAGGTGTACAGAGTATTGATGTTTACTGTACAGAGTATTGCACGTTTGCTCACACTTCCAAATACTCTAAATTAACGTAGAAAAAGTCAAAAATGATACTTAGTACCAATTTAACATTATAACAACCCTTTGCCTTCAAAATGTTGCTTGCTATGAATCACAAAAGAGTGGATTTGAATATTTGAGTGTAAGTATTGGTTGTTAGCCATATCATAGTTAAGATAATAAACTTTCTAAACACTAATTAAACGGAACAGAACTGAACTTTTAACTGAATATATAGATTACCTTACATGCATCTCAATATGTTACTTACCCGCTACACATTCTAAGTATGTTATGTTTCATAGGTCTAAGATAGATTCTTTATCATATCATATACAATAAAGTGCTGTTAAAAAAAGTGAATTTATCAGCTCTATTGATTTGTGTAATTATTTTTGTATTTTCCTGTCATAAAAACTTTTTCAAGAATAGTTTGTGTGTGACAAAGCATTTCTATTGAACATGGCAATGCCTAGATACAGAAATTTTCTCAAGGGGATCCGACCAACTGTTTGGCATAGGAAGGGGTCAGATCAGCAAAGTGGGTTCAAGAACCTATTGTTCTTATAAAGATATAAGCATTGGGAATTTATATATTTATAGCTTACATGTATTTATAAAATTGTACAGTTTGTTTACACATGAACTGATTGGTATATCCAAGACTTTAGTCAGCAAATGGTATGTCCATTGAACAATCTTTAACCTAAGACAGTTATGGTGATCAGTTGGTAACATGATATAGGTTGGTTGCCGCGTGATATCACAAAATATGGTAAGAAAGTGATCTTTTGTTAGAGAGGCTGATTTGTGTAGGATGTATGATTGCGGCACCCTGGGTGAGTTAGATAGCATTTTAACGCACGCAAGGGAAGACCTGTGATTAAGACAATGGAGTAGTAACCTAAATATGTACTGTAAATATGTACTAATCATACTCTAAACCCTGTCAAACTGGTGTACATATATAGTATTACATTTAAAATTTCGAGGGATGCTCGGACCCACCTCAGGATTCGTACATTACAGCATGTTTTTACGCTCTCCAATTTTCAACAGATATAGATCTAGACAATGTAAGTAATATGTACCAAATAACACTGGTTATACTTCGAATTTACTTAATTTCCGTGAGCAATACTCCGTACACTGTACAGCAATACTCCGTACACCAGTGAGCAACACTAAAGCAATACTCTGTACACTAACATTGTATTTATTCTAAAAATGCAACGTTATTCGTGATTCCTTTCCTCGTAAATCATTATCAACATAAACTTGATCACGGGGATGTCATTTTGCTCGATTCAAGTTGTGTAGTTTAACGAAGAATATAAACAAAAACATCTTTACTTTATAGAACGAGCTGATTTTTTGCGTGAGTAACGATACGAGTTTGGTCTTTTAATAACCATTTTAAGTAATTCCTGGTCGTTTGTCGGCTTTCAGGGACTAGGGAAATTATCGAAGTAGAAACTTTTGTATAAAATTAACATTAAACACACTCAGAAAAACAAAACAGCGTCTCTGAACTTACGCTAGTGTACACTTTAAGTTCGCGAAAATGGAAAACAATTACTCACCTTACTAGCAATATTCGGTGTACGGTATACCGCAGTGACTTATTCCAGGAAAGATAAATCCACACTTGACATGCTATTTTAATAAACACTTGCGTAAAGTATCATCACTATAGATGAATTACTTTAAAGTTTGCCAAATTTAGACCGAAATTAAAATAGTGTTGGTTTCTGTTCCTGCTGTCTACGGGGGAAGGAACACAATATTTTAGGTTTTATTAAGGCTTAGCATACTAGTATTTATATTGAATCAAATATCACATTTAATGCATCCTGCAAATGGTAAGTCAGGGTTGGTTTTACCTTAAGTAGTCATCTGAATTATGGAGTTACATATCTTATGAAGCAAATAAATCATAGTCGATTATTTAAGACATTAGCTCTTCGTAACATTATTATTATTATACCATATTAATTTTATATAACCCTTTTTCACGTTCAAAAGTGCTGTACACTCACGATCAATACATGGTTAAAACAATATACATAAATTATACAACACTATACAATATACAAGAAAACTCCACTCAAAGTATTTTAGCGGCTACCTTTTGTGTACCTATTGGCTGACTGATAAGTTAGAATGTATAGTATACTACATGCACATGTACAAAATAAAATAGTTCGTTCTCAATGTTAAGTTTCAATAGTTGATTTTTCAGACTTCAGAAGAAGGTAACATTTTCAGGTTAAATTTCAGAGAAAGTGTTCTACCATTGTTCTCCTCTGATTGGCATTAAATGAAGCTATTAGAGAAATATATTGAACTTGTACACTGTGTACGTAGCTGAGGTAAAATTCGCATGTAATCCAATTTTGAGAACAAACCTTTTTAACACCATGTATATCCATGCCCGTACTTGCTATGATATCACTTATTTCAGGACAGAAAAGATTCAAGTAGACGTGAGCATAGATAAGGAAGTAATGTAAGTAATATTTATAAGGGAATGTGTCTGGCAGCCGCCACCTCTCAATACTAACCGTCTACCACCAACTGAATGTATAGAACCCACAACATGTCGTAACACGCTGTATTTAATACAATAAACACTCTGCTATAACGCCCTGCATTTAGCCGAACATCCTTTAACATGACGTTCAGAATAACCAACCTGTTTAAACACCCTGCATTTATTCACGTTTAACACGAAGTTCAAAATAACCAACTGGTTTAAACACCCTGCATTTATTCACGTTTAACACGTCGTTTAGACATAAATAATCGTTTTAACGCAATTGCCGCCCGTCCCCTGTATCAAAAAACGTACATGAACAACCTTTTTGACCTAGTTTTAGCTATAAAAAAGTTGACATACCTGGTTTCAGCTATAAAAAGTTGAAATACCTAGTTTCAGTTATAAAACGGAGGGTACCTAGTTTCGCCTATAAAAAGCTAAATTATAAAAGCGCTTATAAACATGGTTTTAACTGTCAAAAAGTCTCAAAACTTTAAGAAGCATTTGGAGCCAGTTCAACAAGCAATAATAAACGCCTTTAAAGCCAGTTCACCAAAAAGCAATAGAAGCCGTTGAAAGCAGTTTTACAAAAAGCAACAAACGAGTTTCGAAGCAGTTTTACCAAAAGCAATAAACGCATTTGAAAGCAATTTATCAAATAACACTAATCTGACATCCTGCCACATTGTATTTATTTTATTTCGTTGTTTATGTTATTTACTGCAATAGAAATAGGTCTCGCAATTAGAATATGATTAACTGATGATTTCGTATTTACGACAAAATCTTCACTGGTGTTAACTGTAGATGTTTGGCTAAATGCAATGATAATTGACTGGAATGTCATTAATTTCAAAGGAATAAGTGCAATTACTACAATGCAGGTTAATACATGTATTACCATGCACTGTAGTAATTGCACTCATATACAATATTGAACCGTAACATAGTTCCCTGATTTGACATGTCGGTCATATTAAGGAGGTACGCGCACCTTTTATCTAACGATCGAATTTAACTTGAAACATCTTAAAATGACAGAACAGTCCTCTAGAACAACATTGAAATCATAAAAATGATATGTCACCAGGCTCGTTTTCGACATACATGGCTTTCTAATGACCTACCATTGTATTTTTGTCATTTTATCTATTTCCTGCATTTATGGCACCATTATGTTCTTTTTAAGATTATTACTGTATGAAACCACTTTTAAGCAATGCATGATATTTTGTGTGTTCAATGGTCATTCCTATTGACATTAGTCACAATTCCAGCTGCCTGGTGAACAAATTCAGTATTTGAACATGATAAATAGTTTCCCCACCCACTTGCAAAAAAGTGTGATTTTCAAACGATTTCAAATGAACGTCAAAAAATACCTAACGATCGAAAATGGTTTAGAATTGGCCCTAAGTTAAGTATCAAATAGAACACCAGTTTAGTCAAATAAAAAATAGGGGTCACCAGCCTTTTTTGGGAGCTGTGCATAAAAAAGCACTAATTATGAATAAATTAGCATAAAATTAACCTAATTTGCATATTGTAATGAAATAATTTTTTCTTAAAAATATTTCAAAGTGTGGCTACCTCTTATAACTAAACCATGCACTACATAGTATATATAAGCATATGCATTTGAACAATTGTATGGACTTATTGTGAACCCATATTATTCACAATTTTGCCGTTCCCCACCCACTTTTTCATACAGGCAAAAAATAAAAAGTTAAAAATATCTAATTTTTGCGATAATATTTAGTTTATTTTCATTAATCAACATTCATATGCAAACTAAAATTCATGTTTGTTCTTATCTAATACGATTTTGAAATTTCGCACATGCGCACAAGGCAGCTCGTACCTCCTTAAGACAAATGGCAAGCATGTCGATGGTTCAAAGGAAAAAGGTCGTAATTGTACAAATACTAGATCTATTTTGAGAAAACAAGACAAACTACATTACTTATGGAAAATAAGCTTTCTGTACTTTACTATGGTCAACATTGCACTGGGGTCTTCAACTTTAAAATCTAAACACCCTGGAAATTTTAATCTGTCAGCATTATACGCACAATGTCAAGTCATGTGATAATTAGACACGCAGTATACAATGTAACAGCCAATGATACAATTTACAAAGATAACTTAACGCGTAGTTGCCTTGTTTAGCCACGGACTGCACCCTCGACAACATGATGCGTTCTCTTCTATAACTTACTTAAAATTACGAACATTTCTGGTTTTAAGCTTTGAAAACTTTTTCTTAAATTAGTTCTCCATATATCTCGTAAAAGCGTTTGAAAACAACCATTCGCCATTTGTACGGAGAAAATGATATTGGAATTGATACTGGATTTGTTTCCAGTTTTCACTGATACACAAAAGTCATGCAGTTGGTATAACATTCATACAATAGCAGTGAGAAGCATTCATTGTTCAAAATCCAACAAAACATAGTGTATCAACATAATTATGATAAATAAAAAAGGCTTCCACAAAGTCGGTTGTGTAAGTAAGAATATGAGTGAGAAAGCAACTGTGTTTGTGTCGTTGTCCTTGTCTTCGAGCTCTTGATCCGGATGTATTGACTGACTGACTAAGGCGGCAGCTGTCCAAATAGGACCTCGTGTTTTTATAGCTGATCAGTATTTCGTGATCTGGTGTTTCTGGTGAGTGATGAATTCCCTGTCCCATTCTTATTATACGGTTAAAAGCTTAAAACATACATTTTCAATAGATTGTATTGAGTTCATTTTCAACAATTTCACAACATACACGGATACAAGTCGGCTTACTCAGTTTTTCTGAAGTTAGTTGTAAATTAGTACTAACTTGCACTTCTTGGGTATGGTTTCATGTCTGTATTATGACGAACATGCCCAATACGAGTGTCCACCTCAAACCAGCGGCATGACAGTAAAGCACCCATCCTCCTGGGCTTACCAAGCTTGTCTCAATACCATGTTTTTCTGACAATACGGCGAAGAGCAAACCATTTCCCATTCAGGTCATTATCATATAATAATAGCCCTAAGGTTGCCAATACCGAATGTGTTCATAGCTCATTTCTTAAAACAAATTCAATTTTAGAGAGATCATTGACAGTTTTTGTGATCCCGTACTCCCTTGACGATCGTCCTTGCCAACATAACTGGACAAGTTGCAAGTTTCAGCCGGCTTGTTGAAAATTGCCATTGACATTAATTAATCGAGTGGTTCATAAAATGCTGCTATATCGTGGATAGCATGCAATTAGCAGCCAAACAGAATCACCATGTGTGCTGTAATACATGTAGGTAAGCAATTACTATGTCCAATGTACTCTAGAATATCGCGACCATCAACCCTTTGCTCTATAGTTCTGCCCTTTTTACGCTCTATCAGTAACACATCTACATCCCAAAGTGGTTTTCCAATAACCTGAGCGTATAAGAAGTAATAAATAGAGGTTATTTGTTTGTTTTGATTGAATATGGTTTTTATCTCATCGTGCAGTGATAAAATTCAATATTTTCAAAAGCGCGTAGCGCGAGTAAAAATATTAAAATTGTATCATACAAGTTGAGATATTAACCATATTAAATCAAAACAAACAAATATCCTCTATTTATTTAATGCTTATCTGGTGTGAAAACTAGTACTTTTTATGCAAAATTACCACTGTGGTTAGGCTGCGTATGAATATGTAATTTTATTCATATTTTTTAAATTCAAAATCCGCCTTCTTGGATTATGGTGAATATGTGAAAACGTCTTTTTTGAGAAATTTGCATCAAATCATACACTAACTTGTAGGAAATTGTTAAACTAAGAATATGAACCCCTACATGACATGTTTCCGTTCAGTAATAAAACAGTTATGGACAGTTTAAATAGTGTTGAGTTTTGAGTAAAATTAAAGTAGTCCCTGTAAGGGGGCGGAGCTTATATCAGTCACATTGTAGGTGATAAGCATTGACTGATATAGGTTTTATTTCACTGATAGAACTCCATATCTTATCAGTTATCATTAAATAATACGCTTTATTTCGTAAAATGCTCATATTGTACATGTTAATATATTTGTTTTTACCTGGTGAACTTAAATTAAAAACTACGTGGCTGTGCAGCTTGTACCATTTTACCTGTTTGTGCAAAATCTACTGTTTGGATATATGGCTTAGATCAAAGGTATTGCAATATTTACTTGAAGTATTCATGGTTTTCCGCGTACATTGCACTCGATAGGAACGATGTTCGGGTATACAAATACCGATTTAGGTACTCAAGAACATCCCTTAACCACATGCATAGTTGTCTGACCCAATATGAATCAAAACGTGAGAAGTGGAATTATATAAAAGCAATTTAAAACATAATAAAGGACGGTACAAGATGCTGGGGCATTTTACCCACTGCATACAACTACTTAGGAGAAATTTGAATAAACGGTGTCATTTAGGACATTTCATGTTTTACACAACATCCGCCCTTTCCATCATTTTAATCATATAATCCTAATAAAAAGGTCACAGTGCTCATACATAAACACAGGAACACGCGTCATTCACAAGACAGAGTTTTCCTTTGATACTCGTTCAAACAAAAAACGAGCATGAATAAAGCAGGGAGTGTGGAACGATTCAACAAGAAGAGAGAAGAAAGTAGAATGTAGCAACATCGCGGCTTCTTTGTCTGAGAGCTGACAGTAGCAATTCTGTAGGGAATTAAAGCAGCTTGACTACATGCCAACCTCACGTTTAACCGTTTCTTTTCTCACATCGTTCACACACAAATTGAATAACTAGGAAAGTGAAGTTCCACAGTAAACACCCAACTAGACTAACAATGCAAAATAGTAAGTAGCACTTAGTGATCAGTACACGTAGCTAAAAGTAAGTGCACATATCTTGCTACGCTGCCGATCATGTACTTACATGGCTGCTTGGTAAGCTGTGCGATGGAAGGTGAGCTACACGATGGATGGTGAGCTACACGATGGTTGGTGGCCTACACGATGGTTGGTGAGCTACACGATGGTTGGAGAGCTACATGATGGTTGGTGAGCTACACGGTGGTTGGTGAGCTACACGATGGTTGGTGATCTACACGATGGTTGGTGGCCTACACGATGGTTGGTGAGCTACACGGTGGTTGGTGAGCTACACGATGGTTGGTGAGCTACACGATGGATGGTGAGCTACACGATGGTCGGTGAGATACACGATGGTCGGTGGCCTACACGATGGTTGGTGAGATACACGATGGTTGGTGAGCTACACGATGGTTGGTGAGCTACACGATGGTCGGTGAGCTACACGATGGTTGGTTGGCTACACGATGGTTGGTGAGCTACACGATGGTTGGTGGGCTACACGATGGTTGGTGAGCTACACGATGGTTAGTGGGCTACACGATGGTTGGTGGTCTACACGATGAACGGTGAGCTACACGATGGTTGGTGAGCTACACGATGGTTGGTGAGCTACACGATGGTTGGTGAGCTACACGACGGTTGATGAGCTAATGGTGGTTATTATTTATTTACCTATCTTCTGGAAAACTAGGAAATTATTAGTTCATTTAAAGTATAGGTGTTTCATTAGCCTTATTGGCTTGACATTTTATGTTGGGGATAACACAATAAAACTTTAACTTAACATTTATTTCGAAGAAGTGAAACTACAAAGAACGATCGATATATAGAATTGACATCTAGGTGGGTTTCATAATTTATCAACAACACATAGAAGTACGCCACATATATGCGGACCTGGGGTGGTATTCACAAAGCATCTTAGCAGAAAACTTAGAAATTTCTTAAAATCTAAAAATGTTATTAAGTGTATCAGCCAAGAAGCAAGATCAAGATGATTAATATTTTACATAGTTTTGAAGCATTATGTTAGCAGCTTCTATAATCACTAAGAAAACATGGAATATACTTTAAATTGTGGGAGAAATGAGCTGCGCAAATGTTGGACTTAAGTCAAAATATTTAAGTTTTCACTTAAGATGCTTTGTGAATACCAGCCCTGTTGTTTCCAGCATATAACCTAAACATAAAGAATAGAACTAAACAAGAGGTTTTCCTTTCCTTAAACACATAACTCTGCTGACCTATCTCTTGAGTATTCAGGTCCATTATCTTTACCGTATACATTCGTTTTCACAAATTTGAAAGTCTTGTGTTTAATAATATTAATTATCAATTAAAACTGGTGTTTGTCTCTAAGACATGTGTGTCTATTTGATCATGTTTGTGAGTATATTACATGTATAATATTAGGTATTTTAGACAGGTAGATGCTAATTACATAATTGTGATCATTAACATAATTACAAATCAGACAGAGAAGGCAGACCACACATCACAAGGACGACCACACATCACAAGGACGACCACACATCACAAGGACGACTACACATCACAAGGACGACCACACATCACAAGGACGACCACACATCACAAGGACGACTGCACATCACAAGGACGACCACACATCACATGGACAACCACACATCACAAGGACGACCACACATCACAAGGACGACCACACATCATAAGGACAATCACTCATCACAAGAACGACACATAAGGCAACATCCTAAAAGATAATATAAAGTCGGACAGCGAAGTCAGCACTTATCCAGACGAAAACACAGAAACATAAAAAATATCACGTACCACAATTACAAGGCACAATGCCAAACACATAACCGAACGAGAAAATGAACTGCCAAAGTCCCAGCTGTCAAAAAGCTTAATGAACTAGTTTCAACAATCAAAAAGTTGAATGCCATTACAGAATGACCTAGTTTCAACAGAAAAACGACTTAAATAGCTAGTTTTAAGTGTCTGAAATCCTAAAAGGTTAAAGAATAACAGCAATAAAATGCTGATTGACATAGATTCAACTGAATGGCCTAGTTTCAGCAATAATAAAGGCTGAAAGCCCCAGCCGAATGACCTATAGTTTTAACAAGCTGACTGTCCTAGCTGAATTGCCCAACCAACAAGCCTAGCACCTCGGCTGAACGACCTAGCTTCAACAAGCTGAATGCCCCTAGCCAAATGTACCATTTCAAACAAGCCGAATAACCAAGTTTCAACAGCCAAAAGGCCGAAACATCTATACTAGTTTTGGCTGTCAAAACACACAGAATACACTTAGTTCTGAAACAAACTAATCAGCATTTTGAGCGGTTTAGTTTCATTTTCTCGCCCAGTTGTGTCGTGTGATTGTGGTCTGTGTTATTTCTGTTTCCCTGGCTTGGCTGATTCTGTTGAATGCTGCATCCCCAGTCCGATATTTCATTTCAACAAAATGTCATGTTGACAGTATAAACAAAATGCGCAAAGTTGGCTAAAACAAAGTCATAGTGGCGACCAAGTTAACCGTTTATTTTTGTACCATTTATTACCTCAATGCCCACATGTGATATGAATAACTACAGTTCATAAACAATTCATAAATCAGCCATTCCTTGTTCGCAATCCCATTCATAAATTATTGATGGACATTATTATATACAGCATCATGGGACAATGATTCATTGTTGTACGGGTACCTACATGGTTAGCTAATTCAGTTAGTAGTTTGTAACAATACTTCCACCTAGCGTACCCAGGTTCGATTAAGTTTGGAACTATTCTGGTTTCTGATCTTTACAACCTTCGCTAATGTAATATTGGGGACGGGAAGCAGACTAGTTTAGGACTGGTTCTGTTCTTCTGTGACCAGTTCGGACGCTCTATGACGTCACTATGGAACATATTTGGTAAATTGACGTCACTATGGAACATGTCTAGTAAATGACGTCATTGACGTAGCATTGAGTACAATTGACAACAACAGTATTGCAGTCTATTTCTCTCTAACAATTGTTGTACTGTAGCAAAGGGAAGTAATCGCTTTGTAAAGGGAAGTAACCACTGCGAGGAGTTTAGTTATAGAGAGGTGAGGTGCTGTATAACATGTTTAATTATGATGATGTGAGGTGCTGTATAACATGTTATGGTGATGTGAGGTGCTGTATAACATGTTTAATTATGATGATGTGAGGTGCTGTATAACATGTTATGGTGATGTGAGGTGCTGTATAACATGTTTAATTATGATGATGCGAGGTGCTGTATAACATGTTATGGTGAAGTGAGGTGCTGTATAACATGTTTAATTGTGATGATGTGAAGTGCTGTATAACATGTTATGGTGAAGTGAGGTGCTGTATAACATGTTCAATTATGATGATGTGAGGTGCTGTATAACATGTTATGGTGATGTGAGGTGCTGTATAACATACAGAAGTCAAAATCAAACTTCTTGTCCTGTCTTGTAATTATATTAATTTCAATGGAATAAATAATTGTTTCGCTGCTGAGGGGGTCTCTTCACACAAATTATGCAATTTTATTATTTGCTTTCAATGGATTATGGAGATTTTTCAGTGAAATAAACAGTGAAAATAACAGTGAAATTACCACTTTGTTATTTTCACTGTTTTAGAAGCTGGTTCCAGTATCATGCAGAAAAAGAAACGTAACGTCAACGGCGTCGGGCTTTAAAATATGCGTTACGTCATCATGACGTCAAAATTATCACGTCGTGACGTTCTAATTTCGACGTGATTTTTCCAATTAAGCCAATTACGGCACATATTTAAGAGGAATTGAGGCATATAATAAACAGAAAATTTGTTGATTTTTGGTGTAAGATCAATTTTATTTCACTCGTGATCACAGAAACATACAGAAGTCAAAATCAAACTTCTTGTTTGTTGTAATTATATTAATTTCAATGGAATAAATAATTGTTTCGCTGCTGAGGGGGTCTCTTCACACGAATTATGCAATTTTATTCTGTTCACGAAAACTACACACATGTATATTACCTTTAAAGAAAGACTGTGATATTGTAAATGTTCTGCAGAAAGCTGACACAATAAGGCATTGTTCAATACGATTGATCAAATATCCAGTCACTTCATATCAGTAGCTTTCCTGTAAACATGGGCATGGACCATTATTGATGCTCTTATCATAAGAATCGCGTCGTCATTGACATTTCATCGACCCTCTTGAATTCAGTCGCAATTATAGTTTGTATATTTAAGGTCGATTGTGAAACCAGTTTATCTAACTTATATTAATCACTCTCGACACCTCATTCCTAGATAAGCCAGTTTCCTTGTTATGCTGAGCGTCTAGCAACTGAATTCCTTGTACCATTTTTATTTGGTCTTTGGTATGACGCGGCCTGGAATCGAAACCTGGATCTTCCGAGCTCGAAGCGGACGCTCTACCACTAGGCTATCGAGTCGCCGTTAAAGATTCAAGCAAAAGTTTGCACAACAATGCAAGAAGCAGAAAAGAACATGTTTATATGACGTTACCACAACCTGCTAAATTATTAACAGTGTGTACATATTTTACAGTGTAGTATATCCAGAACGTGTCTGATTACTCCTGAGATACGTGTTGTAGTATGTCTTGTTAAATATGCAATATAAGTGTTACATACATCGCTTGATTAGATATAAGATACAAATGAATTATTCTCAGAGTGTGTGAAGACGTGGGTCGCTTTGTTTCCCCTACACCTAGACACCATCAGATGTTGATAGGTGTTGATTGTGTGAGCGTCCGTTGATAGTAGAGTACTGATGGTGCTGTGATTAGAACACCCGCATGAAGAACGTTGGGAAATGAAATGGTCTTTAAAAGTAGTGCAGATATTACTCATAGTATGTACTACTCGAAGTTCAAGGAAAGATCAACGCATTGTAAAAGAGATGTAGTGACACACTGTCGGATAGGGTAAACGAACGTCAAACAGATTGCCCGGTAATATACGGAGAAAACATCGTCAACACTGATCAATGTTGCCTGAGCCTCCCACGAGTTGTCTCTTGTTTAACGCTTAAAATGACTATCTAACGACAGACATCGAACAGTATCTGACAACTACAAGAAGTTAAACGCACTTTTGCACCTGACAAATGTTCGTCTGGTCGCCATGTGGTTAGTGTACATTGGGGTGTCCATCATTTAGGGAGGAATCATTGGTGGTTCGTTCTATGTCTGACTCTTGCGTGGTTGGCTGGTCGCTACCGTCGTTTCTGTGTGACTAGTATTGTCTGTGCGCTGCATTATTTAAACATGCTCAACACTGACCTCTAATGATAAGTACCACACCGAACAAGAAACGGACAACAAAAGCACACGAACGAAGACGAAACTAATATGAACGGATTATGTTTTTGTATACCGTGAGGCTCTATATTTAAACTTGCTCAAAAATAATATTAAGTCGAACAGGGAAGGCAGCACTCTACTTAACCAGCCGAGCACGGAAAACATAAACACATACTAGGCACAATGCCCAACACACAACCGAACGATAGAACGGGCATCCCTCTGACGTAGCGCATTGCCAAATAGGAAACGCACCATAAAAGGCACACGAATTGTTTGATTGTTATGTTTTCTCTGCTTGGATATCAATTTAGGCTATCTGGTAAGATGTGACTTCACACTAAGGATAAAGCGACTGGATAGACTCGATATAAGATGGGAATTTGGTTGCTAGTGCCTCCCTAAATTGGTCAAGTGTGGCGGTTGCAGAATTGGCGCCACATTTGCCACAGGGGTTGAAACTGACACTGAAATTGATATATTGTTTGTTTGCTTGTTTAGTTGACCAATTGTCCTTGAAAATGGGTCTTTAACAGTGTGTTGAACGGTTTTGGAGAAACTTAAATTTAGCCGACTTTTATTAATTCTATCTATTTGTCTATTTAAACCAGTTTGTACCCATAGGCTATGTTTTCCATATCAGACTGTTTAAAAACACATTATTTGTGAATGTCTCTTTAAAACGTCAACATAAAAGCGGCATGTCTGTGTGAGCACCATAATTGATCGTTATCATATAGTAAGATCAACCTTAGGGAAGTCATATGTTTCTTTTTTCTAAACCTTGTGACTATCTCTTCTCATAGAACATTATTTTACGATGTTTTGTTTCCAGAATAAGGATTGGGTATGAACGCTAGAAAGAACGTAGTGTGCATGTGCGTTGATGCTCCAGAGAGAGCCCTGCACTTCAATAGGAAGAAGAAGAATGCTAGAAAGAATGTAGTGTTCTACAAAACAGCCAGTGAACTATCAATTTTCAATATGTTATTTTTATTATAATTATATGTAAAGTTATTATGTTTTGACTAAAAACAGTAAACTGGAAACGGAGTTATCATTCCATATTAGATTATGAATGAAATGATTACGCTCGTTGTTGGCGTACATTAGCGTAACCGATTCCGACGTTATTAACGTTTTTATCGTTTATTGACCGTACCATACTTATTTGGGTGTTTCGAATACAATTTTTATTAAGTTATGCAGCGAACCACATATTTTTTATTCGTCACATGTACCGGACTTAATTGGCTATTGAAAGCTACACAAGGGCTAAAAACCAAACATACAACGGGTGTATTATCATCATACACACAGCAACACTTGAACTAATGCCTAAACAAATAAAAACAACAACACATAATTCAGAATCTCAAAATAACAACAACTGGTGATTAATTCCTACACTATAGAAGCGCCATTACACGTGCCTTAATAGTGACTCGAAAGTTATTAACGTGCAATTGCATGATAAAAGTGCTAGAAATAAATGGTATAATTAGTACAATAAATAAAGGTCGAGAATCAAATCATCTCGATGCGGAACTTGAACCAACTACCTTCAGATTAGGGGTCAGATCGTCTACCCTATTGACCATGGTATCTCTTATGACACCAATAACCAATCAAGTGTTTATTACTAGACTTTCATTCTTTGAATGTTTGCACATGTCAGTAAGAAGACGATACCATTTGGCACAGATCTGTATTATTCCGGAGAGCATTACTTATTGATATTCTATTTGGAAGTAAACATGCTTAATGATTTGGATGTGTGTCAAGAAATGTCACATTGTGTAGTATAAACCATTAGTGCGTACAGTATTAATTTGTATGATGGGAAGTGTGGTATTTATGAGAATTGTAATCTTATTGTGATGTCTCGAGTTCAATGCTCTGTTCTTGTTTTCTGTATGTTACTATATGTCTTACTTTTGGTAGCACATTCAGACGTGTAATATCATCTAAGAGCACATGGGTCGAGGCCGAAGTTAGATATTGGTCAGTAGAAGCCGCAGAATATGCCACTTGGGATCGTGGTTTGAACATAATGACATATATAAGTCAGGAGTTGTTAACACACTTGCACAACGTTGGTGAGAAACCAATTAGACTATACTACGGACCATGTCTATTTCTGGTTAAATTCGTCCACCTGGGAGTGACCATAGACGTCATCAGATTACTGACAAATTTTATTATCTATACTACTATATATCCTGCCCTTCGGCCAGAAAATGTTCATACAGTTACAGACTAAGCGATTATGGAAACACATCGGTAGCAATCGGCGATAAACGGAAATTACCGACAGGCAAGTAAATACAAACCAGCAACCCTTATCCATTTTGTATCGATTGGATTTAAGTGATAGAACTCCATATCTCATCAGTAAGCATTAATTCTAACACAATCAGCAGTTTCATCTGTAGACACATAGAGGAAACCTAGGTGTGCAAGAATTACCGTTAAAACACAAATACGACAAATAACTTGATACAGGGTTCCGCGGAAGAAAATAGTGCGGCGGTAACTCGGTATTGATGTGTAGTCAAATGCGGAGTATTGGCTATGTTCGTGATTTAATACCTAACAATCCGAACTCATGACTGTGATTATTTTACGTAAAACCACAGGTATATATTCAGTATTTCTTAAATAAATAGGTATACCAGTACACCAAAGACTAATTTCGATGCCCGGGCATCAAAGACAGCGCGGAAGTCTTTGAAGGATTTTGAACACAGGTCATAGGGTTCAATATTTTGCCTGTATATGCGAACAAGCGTTTTTCCTTGAATCAAACTGACTTAAATGTTGAACCCATACTATCCACTATTGAATTTGGACTGAATTTTGCAAGATTTAATTACATAATCATACATAATACAAATGTACGTAGTATATGGTATTGATGTGTTAAAAACACGTTATCCATACATTTAACCATGTTCACACTTAATGCATACACTTTACCATGTGAACATAAGTTACTCCCCTATCGCCACATACTTTTTCACTATACAGTATATTCTAACATGATCTGCGGATTAATCCATATACGCATAGAACAAACCAGGGCATGTATTATAACCGCAATAAAACATACCTGTCAAATTGGCTGTTACTATTTACGCCCCGTACCACGTGCCATATTAATGAATGAATGAACGAATACTTTATAGTAAAAACTTCAACGCGTCACCAACAAGGCAAGTTGCACGAGAATCCAGTGTTACAGCTATGACGCATCTATTTTTAGAAACTCCAATTTACTCTCGAAATTAAGTTTAATAAAAACTTCTGATAATCAATTCATTTATATGTTTCATTTCATGAAATAGATACCCTACACTCGTGTTATTAAAATTGTTTTAAAGTTTAAAATGTGTTATTTCCTTCAGAAAATTACGAAGGCCGTTTTCATTAACGAGGGAGGTAATTGTACCAGCTAATAAGCCACTCAATTTCAGCGTGGAATTATGTTCAATGTCAAATGGGTGAAAATGGAATGCGCGCAGTTAAATAGTACGGGATATTATCGTATTTAGAATCGAAATAAAAACGCTGTTATTGTATTTTGTCGGTGAATAAAACACTGGCACTCGTTCGGATGCGGACTCGTGATTTATTCACCGACAAAATACGCGGACAGATTTTTATTTCTTAAATAAAACATGCGCTGTATACAAGGTAAATTACAAGTACGACATATTAATTAACTGGTTATTTCTTAAACATCTCACTGCGAGTAACGTTACGCATTGCTACCTACCATTGTGGTAAATGAGATCACTATGTATATTTTATAACAATTTCGGGAATACCTTTCCGACAAGTACGGAATTTATCAGTTCGTAAACTGGCGTTTCATTGGTTGACTGGCGAAAACGATTCGAGGAGTCAGATTCATTAGCAGATAGATAAGGCTATGCGAATTCATAGTATGATCTAAATAAAATGAAGTACCTAAGTTTTTGAATCTACCAAGTGTTAGTTTAAAAACTGAATTTAATTGTGTGTAAAAAACCTCCGAAACTGTTTCCGGCACTTCGATGAATAGGGGTCGTAAGGTCCGGAAGCAAAGCAGTAAAAACGTAGCCTTGCCGTTTAGGGACAAGTTGTTATTTATATATAAAACATGTACAAAGTTTGAATATAAATTTAAAACATGTTGACATTTTCTTTAGCACTAAACCAAACTACACATGTCAAATCAAGTTGGATGCGAAAAGATTAAAAAAAACTAAATATTGGACAATTGCCACATTGCGTTCATATATAGACATCGCGCTGCTCGCACGCTGTCAATAACCGTGGTTTATTGTCACCAATTTTTGGTCTTTTACGTCATTCGCTACGGTCAGTTCTGTTCAAATGGGTTGATACTATATTTTTAAACTGGTTAGGTCATGTTTTCGTCATGTATGTCTAATAAATTGTTGAAACCCTGATGAAATCTTCTTAAATTCAAAATGCTTGCAGTCCTTTACGATTATTCTACGGTGCTTGAAAGCGCCGTAGTAATGGTATGCCTTTTTCTAAGTAACCATGCACCAATCGCAACTTCTTGAACCAATTATTACGATACTGTCCGAAATATCTCGCAGTAAGACGCAGTTTAAACTGCGGACCTCTGCGATGCTACTTGCGGGCCTATATGATTATCAAAATATACGCAACAATGATCACGTGTTTCTCATTTTTTACGGCGCGTGAGTATCACCTGTTTTCTTTCTGAAACTGGTAATAAAAACTGGTACATTGTATATAAATAATCTCAATACTTGTATTGTGAATAGTTCACGCTACTTGCAGAGATGATTTTAACTCTCCTACACAACTCCGTAACGACTTTTTTTCTCCAAGTATTTTCCAAACACATGAGTTTAAATGTTAAACTAAGGATTTCGTTGAGTAAACACTCTACTGTAACAGCCGACATAAGCTAACAATATAAAACGAAGCTCCACATCAATACAACATCCAGCCAATCAGCGATCGCAACATTTCCCTGTTTTAAACAGTAACAGTCGTGAATTCTTAGTTTTTAGCGTGCGGAACAGTCTAAAAAAAGATCATGTTTAAACTGCGGACCTATTTGCCGGATATATATAGGTCTGTTAAATTACATTCAACGCGGTTTTAACATTCGTTAATCATTTAAATAATCATCCAAAGAGGTTATTTAATGATTAAGGACTTTGTTGCTGTAAATAATAAATATACAGGGCTCTACAATAGTACGGCGTCCGGGGCAACTCTTAATCGAGTTCGGACAACTGATTATGAGCAAGAATTTAGTCCCGTCAACTCTTAATTTCAATTGACAGCAAAATCGGACAACTGAACAAAATGTTCGCATAACTAACATCTACATCCGAGATTTGACTCTGTATACCGAAATGTATGACCCGAAGCGTATATTTGCCTTCCGGACATTGAAAAAAAACTATGCACGAGTCAGTTAATCAGTGTCAATTAGCAGAAATCAGGCGTCAAAGGAGATCAAATGCGTGTAAAAACAAATTGCAAACTTCGGCTAAGCTCCGCCTCTCAACACTGAACCACTTGGTCAACTTTCAAACCCAAATACGTTTAACTGTGATCATTATATTTGATGATATTTTGCACATACTTTTTAAGACATTGTCCTTACACCTTTTTATTAATAATCAAAATCACTGCCAAAGTGTACATGGTCAGTCATGCTACAAATGTTGAGTCTTACATAAAACCTACGTGTGCAGAATATCATCAAATAATACGATCACTTAAGGTATTCGGGTTTGAAAAGTGACCAATTAGAAAAGTGGTTGAGTGTAATTTATTGCATCAAGCTCGGTACTGAAACATACAACCGCGCACGTGGACTGTATTGGCTAGTTATTTTTAAATTAAAATCAGTCATACATCAGGTAAACAGGAACGAAATAAAAGGCATTGAATACCGTGTAATGCACGTAGATTTATATTCTGCATAAGTATATAGGTAATTTAATGATAAAATATATTACAGCAAACAAACAAAGTTTGCAACTTCGTAATGCAGATGATCTATATTTAGCACGCGAAAATCTCGATGCAGTTCTAAGATCTCGAGTTCACATCTTCAAAAAGCGGAACGCGTGACTAGAAACTAGATGGGCGACTTTGATGAGACAGATGCGGCGTAAAGTATTCGATATATGCGTGTATTAAATTCAAGTATTAAAACTGATACAATATGATTTATGCAGCGGACTTTTAAGGCGTTGCATATAAATTTGGCTATTAAAAGCTTTTTTAAACAAATCATATGCTTCATCCTAGCCTGATACAATTTTCCGCCGTACAAACATTCAACTTATTCAACTTATTGCAACCCATGTTAGTCATCTAAGCTAAAAAGCCTTATGTGACATCAGCGGGCAACAAAAGAGGGAGGTTGAAGAGTTAAATTCTGGTGTGTGTTACAATGTTTGTTACGACTGTTGAGCATCCGACTGGATAGGAGTTAGTCAGTTAAAGTTCTATTTCCTGAACTTCTAAGGCGGGGGGCTGCAAATCATACATTCAGAATAGCTTTGATTATGTTCAGTTGTGGTTTCCTCAATATCATTAGATTAATTATCAATGACGGAGCTAGCTTTGTTTCATTTATGACCGCTACGTCTGGTCAATTACTCGCCTTACGAATATTGCAATAATACAAATCAGTGATAGCGAAACTCCCCATCGATTTTATGTAGGATATATTAAATAAAATTAACACATCTGGCTTATTACTACGTAGGGTTGCTATAATTTCTATCCCAATGGGTCAGTATTATTCAGAATTCGTCTGATACTTTCTCCTCATCAGAAAATTCGTAGAACGTAGCATCTCATGAGAGTCGTCACACCAAACGTGGTATTGAAACTTGTTCCCGCATTTTGTAAACAAATCCATTAAACTGAGACATTTCGGTACCAATATATACATATCATATACTTTTAATTGAGTGTAATGCTTTACGTGCCTTTGTTCCTTATCTTTATTCATGTTTATTACGGTGGTCTGCTTGCCAAAATTATTGTAATGAGCTAACCAATAATCAACGAGTACCAATATACATACGAATTATGTGGTGCATGATCTCGTCATAAGTTAGAGGGAGAGAGTTTTTTTTTACTGTGAGATGTGTCCACTCGTTGGGCTGGCGTAGTGAACACCGCTGGTGGAGTAATGCGAGTGTGGACTGGTGAAACAGCATACGAAGCCAGCCGGACTTGAAACATTCAATATTGAGTATTTTACGTGTTTGCATAAATTAGTTGTTGTAGTGTTGATTAATTAATTTGTCCTTAGTTGTATAATTATTTATTATTATGTTTTACCCCTATTATTTGGACGTGCTTGCTTGTATTCATTTTATTATAACCATGTCTTAATCATGATTGTACAGCACTTACGAACGTGTAAATACATAAGCAAAGCGCTATATAAATATGTATATGGTATAATTATAATAATATGACTGTACATATGGGCATTATTTAACTTGTTGGATGTATTTAACAGCCGGCAATAACAGATCGGAATCATGTTGGGAATTCAATTCATGACTGCCTGTTGCTAAGGTAATTGTCATATAACCACCTAATATCATTCCTAATCACTTTCATGTTTTTCATTGGGTTATCTATGTTGGAACAGCTGTTTGTATCATTTTGCTCGATCATTACTAATTGCCCGACAACTACTTGTAAGGCACTTGACCGAACGTTTATGTGTACACTACACTAGACCAATGTTCCAACTACACCGACTTGACAATTGAATATCACTGGAACCGTTGCATTAATTCAAATGATTGTTTGAAAAAAGTCTAAATTGATAGTACGATATTTACAACCCAGTCTGTGTAATATTAAGTACCGAGGCATGACGGCGCAATACCGATGGTTGTGCACGTTCCATTGAATGCTTGACGGGAAACTCATTTCTAGTTGTAGATAGCAGCTTCTTAGTCGTAAGACCTTTAACATAAACAAATTAAGGTTCGTATGTCATTTGAAGAAAGGGTCAGAGGATTGGGTAGTTAATGCAGTGGCTCGATCTGACGGCGGATATACCGGCTAATGATAATCTTGTTGACTTTGGTTTTAGAATATGGGCTTACAATTCAACCACAATCATTGCCAGTTCATTATTTTTTAATGTATCTCAATAACATGAAAATACCAATTTTATGTCGTTTAAAGGTATTGACTAAATCCTTAATTCAAAAAATGTTTTCAACATTATTTTTATTCTTTGTTTCCTCAAACTACACATTTACTGCACAAACGATCCATAACCTTGACCCTTTCTTCAAATGGCATGCTAGCCATGTGATGTTTTTTCTGAAAGGACGATCGACTAAGAAACAATTTACAACGTGGAATCGAATTCCTAGCAAAAAAGCCACAAAAGAAGAGATTGTACCGTCATGCATCGGTGCACACTATTCCACCGACTGACTTGTAAAAACATCCTCATATCGTAGACGAGATCGATTTAGACACCATTTCAAAAAATCTCGTTGTTCAATGCAACGGTTGTTCCAGAGATATTCGAATTTAAGTTCGGTGTAGTTAAAACATTAATCAAGTGAATTTTATTAATACTATATTGTCTGTCATCCTGGTTCGTTCAGTATTTTGGCAGCTCGGGCTTGGGCAGTTCTTTTGTCGTTCAGTTATGTGTTAGGCATTGTGCCGGATTTTAATATTTTGTGAATGTTCCTCTGCTGTTTCTGCTGAATGATTCTTCCTCTGACCAATTTGATATTATATTTTTAAGATAAAAATTATTCTTAAAGAAATATGGTTTCAGAAAAAATTTATTTGAAAATAAACTAGATGTCGGCGAATCCATGAATTAGTTTTTATAACAAACGTAACCTCAATACCGAGATTTTGCTTTTTTATTCCCGCAAGTTGTATCACGATGCCCTAAGAAAATATATTAACTTTTCTACTGGGTCTTTCTGAGAGAGAGAGTCTTGCGAAAAAGTATGCATCTCTGGAGTGCAATTATCCTTTTTGTTTTTTGTGGAAATTGTTTTATGGTATTATTAAAAATTATGGAATATTTAGACCTTTGGCAGTATGATTAGACAAGTAATGCGAAAGTGGGCGATGATTGGTATCGTATGACCAACTTTCCGTGATTAAAGGGATTAAGATATGTCCCAGGACTAACATTATAAGGAAGTTTTAGCTTGTTTAGTATCGATGTGGATGGTACAATAATATATGTCTGGATGTTTGTGGAACAAATTTCCCAGGACTTCCTATGTCGTATTTTTGAAGGCTTAGCCATATTTATATACAGTATCAGGCAGAGAAATGTTAGATGTACAAGAATGGGCAAACAGCTGACGAATATATGGATAAATGAATGAAGGGTATACAGGATTACTACAAGACATGAAAAGTAACATACACACTACATACAACTAGTATTATCTTATTCGGTTTAAAATGACCAAGTTTTTCAAAATGCTTGTTGAATGATAGAAAACGGATTGAGACGCTGATTTGAAAAGGATCTAACACTCGTTTTCAATCGACCCAAACTTATATTAAACTCGCCAGAACTTGTTTAAAATATGTTTGTATCAATTGATAACGAGTGTTAGATTCTTTTTCGCTCGCTCGCAATATAACTTATTAGGACATGTTACTCAGATAACAACACCAATTTGAAAACTGAACGAAAACATGTTTTAGAAGTTTTGTTTATTAAATACCTGCATGCATATAAGGCGAAGTAAGAGAATAAATTACGGACATTAAACAAACATTATACAGTAACATGAAACTACATGTATGACGAGTGTGCACTTTGGTATGAATTATATCATATGATTAGGAAAAATTATGAAAGTGATATTTGAAATTATATCCGATATTGACACATCAGGTTTTAAGTTCGTTGAGTAAATCACACATCACTTAAACCTGCAGGATGATTCCACACATGTAAATGTAGTGTTGATGTATCTAACATAGTGTTCCTATATGGAAGGTCCTGCTATATTCACTCTCATGTTCAAATATACATTCATTGTGTAATATTTAAATTCAATAGATTTTCATAGATTGAGTTTAGTTTTATACATTTACCAACATTTTCATACATTTACAAACATTTTCTTACACTATGTTTTTATGTATCATTTTCATTCATTATATACTATGTTCATATATTGAGTAACACATCTATACATTACTCAACATTTTCATACAATATGTTATAACATATGTTTATATAATACGTTATATTTGCCTACATTGAGTAACGTTTTCATACAGTATGTATATGTTTTCTAACAGTTTATATTTTATATACAAGAATGTTGTCATCAATTCTGTCTCTCTTTTCTGTAAATCTACTGATGTAGAGTTCATTTCTTCCAGTATTCACACAAAGGGCATTGAGAGATCTAACATCTCGTAAGACAGTTCCGCGATTGGTTCCGTCTTTTGACATCTGGCACAGACTTCCAGTAATGCCGTCACAAACGATTACACTTCCATCATGTAATAGGCTGATAGAGGAAGGATTTACCATGTCTTCAAACGTACCTGTGACCTCACCTTTCCAGTTTAATATGACAACATGATGGTTATCGGATACATAGATGCATCTACTGTTGGCTTGAACATTATCTGGCTCATGACATATGTCTTCACCAGCTGATGGTAGCTGTACTCTCGTTTGAACTCGACCTTTCATATCCAGTATGTCAAGCTTGTTTCTGTATGCGGATGTCACAATAAGCTTTTTTTGGTAACAACATATACCATAACATTTATCTTCGGTCTGTATTGTGTTGGTCTTTTTCAGTTTGTTTGAGATGGATAGGAACTGTATAAGTTTTCTACCTGGTACAGTGACTGCAACTTGTTTATTGGTTGTCGATGTAATGTCAACGGGGCTGTCATCCTGCCCTTTACCGAGAGACAGTTGTGATGTAACAGATCGTGTGTTAAGATCAACAAGTTTGATGGAGTTGTTCCGGTTGTCAGCCAAGACAAGTCTGTTTGGTGGTAAAGCGGTCATACCTATAATATTACATCTATCGGTATCTTCAGATGTCTGGACACAGATTTCATCCAGTAATGTAGGAATGGTGTTACCATCAGCTGAAGCTAACGAAGCAGGTTGTGATGTCTTGGTGCATGTCCCCCCTTGAAGCTCCATTGATACGTCACCAATCATGGTCTCACACTGAAGTACATCATTTATCGCCTCCGTTGGGGTAAACTTGTACTCCCCAGTTTTGCCTGCAGCCGATAGAGAGAAAATTATTTCTTCAAAATCATTTAATTGGTTGCCGATTTGTAAAACTGCCACAAACAATTTGTCAGCTTGTTCGGAGGTATCTATTTGTTTTACTTTGTCATTCATCTGCTGCAACATTTGTATGACATCATCACATGTCGTGTCTACAGTCTGCTGTCTCTCATCATTCTGATGCTGTAAAGCTTTTATCTTCTTCTCTATTTCTTTCTCTAGTTCATCAATGCGATCATTGATCTCTTGTCTGTACTTCTGGACATCTAATAAAGCACTTTTTAAGGAATCATTAGATTGGACGACATCTTTGGTCGTTTTCGCCTTTAGTTTCGTACATTTCTCCAGCAGATGGTCAACTCTGGTCATGGTCTCTTTGTAGTATCTGCTGTCTATAATCACGTCATCGGGTATATAATCAACTTGACAGTTTTTGGTGTGTTCATATGCAACACAAATACTGCACAATAACAGACCATGATCATTGCAAAAGAACTTGATCATTTCATTTTGATGGTAAGGACATGGTGTTGTCAGGTTGTCACTGTTATCCCCGTGTACTGCTGCTGACTCAGCAAGTTGCTGGGTTGAAGGCATGTTATCTTCATCTAGGAGCGTATGATGCCTGCAAGGCCTCGCTTTTTTATGACTTTTATAACAATGAAGACACAAGTGTTCCTGGCAATCGTTACAATAACCGGCGGCTGGCATATTTATATCATCTCTGTGACATGGGAGGCATACCAAACTGTTGACTTCCTCCGATCCGCCGAACAATGTCTCCAATTTCTGCCAATCTTTTTCACCTGCAGCTGCCATTTCTGTAATACAAATTACTTCATCTCATTTGATGGAGAATTTTAGTTCCTATGCGACTGGTAGAAATATCCTAACTACGTGTATCTTAGTTTCCCTACGACGGATACAAATATGTTCTCTTAATATTTATCTTTTAAAATTGCAAGTAATTTTAGTGTCAGAAATCTGCAAGCAGTCATCTTTCAGTACTTGTCATTAATCACTGTTCTATTATATACCAGTATTAAGAAAAGTAATGCACAATTTACACATTATGTTGATTATTTTTAACGTGGTATTTTGGTAATTAACTAACATCCGTATGTATTTCTGAAATGCACGAACATCTACGCAATTAATGCTTCCATACCCCACCCACTTGTTACCGGAAGGATATGTGTAATATTGAGTATATTAAGGGATATCAATTATTGTTTTAAACATAATATAGGTAAAAATTAATGTTCATACCTTTTGATTTACAAAATTAGTTACTCCAGCTGTTAATTAAACTAGATTTTCACTTTGCTTAAAGAAGAATATTTCTAATTCTGATTTCCCATTGACTTCCGCGTAGATAACTTTAATGCGTTTTAACTGAAAATCTTAACAATCAGTATATTGATATTCACATCCGGATACTGATTAGAATCAGTATAGTATATCACAATGACAAATTATGAATATACCGAACTTATTCTAATAACCACCAGGGTGTTTATTGAAATTATGATCAGGTCACAAGTGGGGCATGGACGATTATATCATAAAACAGAGAGACTGCAATTTCAGAGGTCTGGCAGAAGCAATGAAAGTGTTAAAGTCCAATAGGTAAGGCTCTAAACGTCAGTCTTTAAAATCTGACTTTTATTTGCAATATAACAGAGAACTTAAATATGTCCATAGGATACAGGTGCCCCAACTTCCCATTTGAACATGTCAAGGCTCATAACAATATTCCTACAAAGTTTGATGACTGTAGCACAAACACTGATAGAGTTATGCGAACAACAGCAAAATTTCATCATTTCAAGGGCCAAAAATCTGCTAATACAGGTCCGATCCGAATTAAAATATTTAGATGGGCAACTATTCATACTGACAAGTATTCCTACAAAATACGAATACTTCAGCACAAACACTTTTAGAGAAATGCGCGACACAAGCATCATTTCAAGGGCAACAACTCTGCTAATACTAGTCAGATCCGAATTAAATATACATTGCAGTTATGTACTATTATTATAACCCATGTAATCTATTTAATCTACATAGCCTTATGTGACGCAATTGTTCAACACAAGAGTGCGGTTGAAAGGTTAAATAATTGTTACAATATCATCGGCCGTTAAGTTTCCAACTGCATAGGAGTTAGTCAGTAAATGTTTGTGTTTGCTACGTTCAACATTTGAAAATATTAAAATTTGGGCATCATAACGACGAGTGACGTTGCCATAGGAAACCACGTTTGTTCTGACCTTGGTTGATATTGATGGTCAGCGGTGAATCAATTTGAAATAAATTTGTCTTCATACTTACAAAAGTTTATATACTTATACTGACGAATAAAGAAATACATCAAATTTCGGCGTATTTGTTGATCACCCCGCGTATATGGCGAAGTGATACAAATTGTACATTCAGAATGGCTTTTAGTATGTTCAGTGCTTTCCTCAATAGCATTAGATTAATTATCAATGACGGAGCTAACTTTGTATTATGTACAACCGCTACGTCTGGTCAATCATCAATGACGGAGGTGGCTTTGTTTCATATACGACCGCTACGTCTGGTCAATTATCAATGACGGCGCTAGCTTTGTTTCATATACGACTGCTACGTCTGGTCCATCATTAACGGAGATAGCCTTGTTTCATATACGACCAATGGTCAATTATCAATGACGGAGTTAGCTTTGTTTTATGTATGACCGCTACGGCTGGACATTTATCAATTACGGAGCAAGCTTTGTTTCATGAATGACAGCTACGTCTGGTCACTTGTCAATGACTGAGCTAGATATGTTTCATGTACGACCGATACGTCTGGTCAATTACTCGCCTAACGAATATTACAATAATATAGCTCGGTGAAAATGAAACTCCCCATCGATTTCATGTAGGATATATTAAATAAAATTAACACAACTGGCTCATAACTACATAGGGCTGCTATAATTACTCTCCCAATGGATCAGTATTATTCAGAATTCGTCTGATACTTTCTCCTTATAAGAAAATTCGTAGAATGAAGCATCTCATGAGAGTCGTCACACCAAACGTGGTATTGAAATGGTTCCCGCACTTTGTAAACAAATCCATTAAACTGAGACATTTCGGTACCAATATATACATCTCATATACATTTCATTGTGTGTAATGCTTTACGTGCCTTTGTTCCTTATCTTTATTCATGTTTATTACGGTGGCATGTTGTTGTTTTAATGAGATAACCAATAATCAACGAGTACTACTACTAATAATAATAATGATAATAACGACTATATTTATTGTGGATGACATATTAATTTTGGTTCTAGACCAATTTTCAATATGGTCAACATCAGGCATATATACAGTAATTTAAGAAATACATGTTTTAAAAATATGAGAAACATAACAGAAAGACTCATTGCGTCTATAATAAAGAGGCAAAACAAAACAAAAACATAAGGTAATGGTGCAAAGTATGATATACAAAAGGTAAATGTAATTTATGGATATAATCATTGTAATACATGTATTGTGAAACATGTACATGTACATCCACTGCAAATAGGAATTTTTGAATTGTTTAAGTGTATTTAAAGTACGTATCTGTTTTGGGATGGTATTCCAAATGACAGGCCCTGAATAACTTTAGGACTTGCGGTAAAATTCCATCCGTGGCTTAGGAATTGTAAGTTCACAATTTTTAATTTATCTAAGCTGGCGATCTGACTGCTGGTAGTTAACGTTAAATGTGAATTTTAAATTGAAGTATTCTTGGCATATATCATTTAGTGGTTTGTACATCAATATTGCCTTTCTATAACAAATTATGTCTGAAACAGTCATCCACTTCTATTCAGTTCTGCAGCTGGTGCATCAAATTCCTTATCAAGAATTATTCTGGTTGCACGTTTTTGGAACTTAAGAACAGTTTCTTACAGTTCCCCACTGCATTTTCCCATTCTGTACAACAGTAATCAATATGGGGCAATATATATGCATCGAAAAACATTTTCTTGGAGTGGAGGTAGAGGAAATTGTTGATTCTGAGAAGAAGATGTAGATAACTATTACACTTCTTAAAGAGTTTGTTCAACCTGACACTTCCAATTAAGATTCTGATATACATGCACTCCTAAAAGTTTTTTAGATGAGGAGTATGTCAGTGAATGTCCTTGCATTTGAATGTTGTGAGACTTTGTAAGTGTAAGAATTTGTTGGTTATTGCTTTAGTCTTGGTAATATTTGGAATCATTGAGTTTTGTCTACACCATTTGTCTACAGTTTTGAACTATGGTACTGCCATGAGCAGATATTGTGGTATCATCGGCAAACATGTCGACTGACGAATCCTGAGTATGAAGTGGAAGGTCATTCATGTAAAGTAAAAATAGCAGAGGTCCAAGAACAGAACCTTTGGGAACGCCTGCTGAGATTGGTTATGCACCTGAAAGATTTCCAGATATGCATACTTTTTGTGAGCGGTTTGCCAAGTAGGATGTAAACCACTTAAATGAAGCTTCGCTATTTAAAGCGGTAAAGTTTCAGTTTGTTTATTAGAAGACAATGATTAACAAGATCAAAAACTTTTTTGTGAGGTCTAAGAAAATAGTCCCAACATAGGACTAAAACTATTTTTCATATGACCAGACTCATATTTTGCTATGATTTAGGGCGGAACTGACAATATTGAGATAGATCTATAAATGGTCTTATCAGATTTTGATCCTTTCTAAAAATTGGAGAAATTATTTTTAAGAAATATTTACCATTTTAATTTTTTCTGGAAATTTACCTAGGTAATACTAAGATTAATAATTTTAACCAATGACTTTGCAATTACATGAGAACTTATTTTAATATCTTGGGACCAATGCCGTCAAGTCCAGTGTATTTTGAACCATCAAGTTGTTTTAGGTGTTTTAATATGTACTCTTCAGTCACTAGAGGTATGAGGAATGTTTCATTGTTACGTATTTTTATGTTGACAAAATGTACTAATTTACCTATGAATTATGTGGATTCATGGTCCTCGTAAGTTAGAGTTTTTTTCAGTCAGATGTGTCCACTTGTGGGCTGGCGTAGTGACAGTAAACACTGGCGTTTGGAGTAATGCGCGTGTGGACTGGCGAAACAGCATACGTAGTCAAACGGAATTGAAACATTCAATATTAAGTATTTTGCGTTTTTGCATAATTAGTTGTGAGTGTGTTGATTAATTATTTGTCCTCATTTGTATCATTATTAATTATTGTGTTTACCCCTATTATTTAGGCGTGCATGCTTGTATTCATTTTGTTTTAACCATGTCTTAATCGTCATTGTACAGCACCTTTGAACGTGTAAATACATGAACAAAGTGTTATACAATGTATAAATATGTATATGGTATACTACTACTACTAATATTTCTGAACATATGTGCATTATTTAACTTGTTGGAGGTAATCCTACCAGCAATAACAGATCGTAACCATGTTGGGAATTAAATTCTTGACACACTGCTGCTAAGGTAATTGTCATAACCACATAATATCATTCCAGGTCACTTGTTAAACACGTTTTTAGCTCACCCGTCACAAAGTGACAAAGTGAGCTTTCGTGATCACTCTTCGTCCGTCGCCTACAGAGGTCAGAGTTTTGGCTTATTTATTTTGAAACTTTGTCACAATGATAACCTCCCTCAATAAAATCTACGCTATTTAGTCATCCAGGGTTAAAAACTAGATCACAAGTTCAAATCATAGAAATAAAAGCTCCGCGAGTCGCATGTGTCGCCTGACGAAATGCACATTTGTCATGGAAAACTATCCAGTATTGGGCTACATATCAGACTCACAAGAGTTCTCTAGTCATCTGAACTAAAAACGACAAAGCGATGCTCTGGACAAAAAAATGTCCTGATAAAATCAATCTGAAGGGAATCATTCAAACACTACACAAGCTAGAGTTATGATTCTTGCGCACTGCACTTCATGTCACAGCAAAGAAACATGCATTCCTATTTTTGAGTCATCAATAGTTATGGTGACAAAGTTATGCCACGGACAAGAAATGCTTACAAAATCAATCAAAGGGAAAAAATTGAAAAATGGCACAAGGTAGAGTTACGGTTCTTGTGTACTGCACTTGGACTTTTGGTAAGAAACATGCATACCAAGTTTCCAGTCATTCAACCTCATGGTGACAAAGTTATCCTCCGGACAAGAAATGCTCAAATTAAATCAATCTAAGGCAAATAATTAAAAAAGGATGCAAGGCAGAGTTATGGTTCTTGCGCACTGCATTTCGGCTTATTGCAAGAAACATACATACAAAATCTTGAGTTATTTGAACTTAAGGTGACAAAGTTATGCTCCGGACAAGAAATGCTCTAATAAAATCGAAGGGAAATAATTCAAAAACTATGACAGGTAGAGTTATGGTTCTTACGCACTGCACTCCGGCTTATTGCAAGAAACATGCCTATCAATTCTTGAGTCATTTGAACGTAAGGTGACAAAGTTATGCTCCGGACAAGAAATGCTCTAATAAAATCAATCAAAGGGAAATAATTCAAAAACTATGACAGGTAGAGTTATGGTTCTTGCGCACTGCACTTTGGCTTATTGCAAGAAACATGCATACCAAATCTAGAGTCATTTGAACTTAAGGTGACAAAGTTATGCTCCGGACAAGAAATGCTCTAATAAAATCAATCAAAGGGAAATAATTCAAAAACTATGACAGGTAGAGTTATGGTTTTTGCGCACTGCACTTCAGCTTATTGCAAGAAACATGCATACCAAATCTAGAGTCATTTGAACGTAAGGTGACAAAGTTATGCTCCGGACAAGAAATGCTCTAATAAAATCAATCAAAGGGAAATAATTCAAAAACTATGACAGGTAGAGTTATGGTTCTTGCGCACTGCACTCCGGCTTATTGCAAGAAACATGCATACCATTTCTTGAGTCATTTGAACTTAAGGTGACAAAGTTATGCTCCGGACAAGCAATTTGTGACGCCGCCGCCGCCGCCGCCACCACCGCCGCCGCCGCCGCCGCCAAAGTAACACCTATATGTCGCCTTTTCAGGCGACACAAAAACCTTCCGCAGTCAATAGAGGTAACAATTTTGACCTAATAATTGTCGAATTCGGTCATAATGATCACTTTAACAATATCTAGGTCAAGAATGATAATAGGTCATTTGGGGTTAAAAACTAAGTCACAAATTTAAATTTATAGAAAAACCTTGCATAGTCACTAAAGGGCACACTTTTGACATAATCTGTATGAAACTCGGTCACAATGAGCATCTATGTCTAGATCGATATAAGGTCATTGTTGGTGCAAAACTAGGTCACAATGTCAAATCATAGAAAAGCCTTACGTTGTCACAAGTGGTAACAATTTTGATATAATTGTTAGGAAACTCGGTTACAATGATCATCTCAACAAAATCTAGGCTAAGTTCGATATTGATCATTCATGTCAAAAACTAGGTCAGAAGGTCAGATCATAGAAAAACCTTGGGTAATTACTAAAGGTCACAATTTTGACATAATCTTTATGAAACTTGCGGCCGCGGTCACAATGATCATCTCACAAAATCTAGGTCAAGTTTGATATTGAGTCATCAGGGGTCAAAAACTAGGTCAAATCGTAGAAAAACCTTGTACAGTTCCTGGAGGTCTCAATGCTGGCTTTATCTTTATGAAAGTCAGTCACAATGATCATCTCAACAAAATGTAGGTTAAGTTCAATATTGGGTCATCCGGGATCAAACATTTGGTCGTTAGTGTCAAATCACAGACAAAACTTGGCTTAAATTTCTATATAGGAGTATGTGATGTAAATCACAAGGTCACTTGTTCAGACAATATGAAAACCTTGTACTGCGTTAACTTGATTACCATTCAGGGGCCTGCATAAATTGAGGTCCTCTTGTAGTTTGGGTTATCTATATTTCAACTACTGTTTTGTATCAGTTTGCTCGATGTTTTAGTATGATAACTACTTGTAATGCAATGGGCCAAACGTTTATGTTTACATTATTTTATGAAATGTTATATTATCAAATATTAAGAGGGGCATTCTGAAAGTTCTGATAACTGAGCGATAACTTTACATTTGTATGTCAGATCTTTTAAAAGTAAACATGTTCTGAAAGATCAATATTTCAGTGAGACACCCATTGTTAATTTATTAGTATAAATCCGCGAATATTTTTTTTATTTTGTTATTGAACAGTACAACAAACCACAGGTAACTGTATCATTAATAAAGAGAAACCAAAAAATATTATAAAATTTAGAAAATCCTAGAAAGGTTTATAACACGGGAAATTGACCGAGGTGCAGTTTGTTTTTAATAAACATATCATTAATACTGGTGGTATTTTAAATGTATTTACATAATCAGAAACTAGAGAGCTTCGATCTTAATTTGAAATCAATATTTTGAACATCCGTCCTTAAAAAAGAAAATAAACTCATACGACCTGAAATCTCTTTCATTTATTTGTTTAGATAAGCGTTGTCGTTTCTACTGAATTACTTTAGTGACTGACTGGACACCGGTATACATTTCATGGTATTACTTTTTAACTAGTTGATCATTTTCGACGGGATTTTGCATTGAGGTAGTTCTAACAATGTTGTCTATGAATGTAGTAACTTATCGAAAGCAAATCCTTGTTTTTGATACCACGAAAATCTTACCACTTCAGTACAAATTCACCTTTCTAAGATAACATAAATTGTATAAAAAAATGCTCGTTATCAATGATACAGTAACCTGTGCAATAAACAGTATTGACTGAAATATCTCTGGAAAACGCGAGGTGATTACGTTGTATTGGCCCCATGTATATTTCAGAGCGCACTGTGGTGGAAGTATCATTCAGACTGATGGAAATAAGTTTGATATTATTCAAAACCAATATTACAGTTCTTTCAAATACCAGTAAGCTATTAAAAAAACTTTGAGTTATTAATAATTATTATATTAATTCATTCGGGAGACGTTACAAAAGTATTTTTATCAAGTTTGATTTTGAGAGCAAACTCTTGTGCTCTTCCCATGATTTTAGAAAGTTGGTGGGGTAACGAAATACCCTTATAAATCTAAAAAAAGGTCAAGTATCTTTGTTCTTATAGTTTAATTATTTGTACTTACTTCAAATTAATAAATAGGATATAGGATAGGATAAACTTTATTTAACGTCGATTATAGTTAACATAATAAACATAAGCTACAAGCTTGTATTCGACATAACAAAGAAATCATATATTTAAGTATATGCATAGAACATTTATATGAGACATATAATAATATATACAAACAATGTTACAAGAGAATTAATTAACAAATGAAACTACAAATATGCAAGACGAACTAAAAACAAAAATTACAATGCTAAACTATACGGACAAAATTAATCTGTTTGGTTTATCAGGATCATCAGTGGACAGAAAATACAGTGAGTTGACAAGAAAGTTGCTGGCTCTAAAATTGTGTATAGTCTGTAAATTTAGTAATATTATGATTTCTGAAATTTCATTATTAGTTGAAGATAATATAAATTAAGTTTTTGAAGGACACTATTTATAATAGGTTGTCTTATATCACATGAAATAACCATGCTTTGTACATGGTCATGAAGAAATTAACACAATTTGCAGAAAAAAAAAAAAAAAAAAAAAAAAAACAAGTATAACAATTATATACAACATGTACATATGTCAGTCTAAGATAATTAAAGTGGGACTAAGCAAATACATTCATAATTATTAAAAGATTGTTACATATTAATTTATCCTAAGATAGACTCATATAAAATGCCAGATAACACCAAAGCTATTGTTTGGATTAAAGATATTTAACTGCTTAGTAAAATTGTTATCTAAAGTGTTCAATAATTAGCTTATATGACTGGTATTTAAAAGCATTTATATTTAGGATTAATTATTAAAGCTTAGCAACGGACAGAAAAATATACTACATCAAATAGGATGTTGCTGGTTCTGTAATATTTAAAACCATTGAGAAGTTTATAAGGTGAATTGAATCAGGGTGATTGAAATGGTGATTGAAATTTGGTTACCATGCTATGCTTGTTCAAGTCTATGGCTTCATTATTATATGAAGTATTTATATTAAAGTATTTAAGTGATACCCTGTAAAATGAGTGTCTTTTCAGTCCTACTTAATATACCACAACATGATCAGACTAATAATCTACTATAAAATACATTCACATGGCATAGTAGTCAAATAAATTGAATAATATACAAACTGAACTAAAAAGGAGAAAAGAAAAGTGAGACTAAGCCACTCTTGCACACACATACAGGCACTACTAAATCATTCCACGAACAAGACATGCTCTCTCACACAGACATGATTACATGTATATACAATTAGGAAATTCAAAACATGTGTTCAAATACACCAAAAATGTTCTTGGGCTGATACAGACACAATCATAACATTAGACGACTACACCTATGCATAGTAGTCCAGTACCTTCCTTAAGACATATGTAAGGACAGGATGGACGCATTCTTACCGCATAGAAAAATTTTAGTACCATACTTCAGGAGCTTAGTTTCTACGAAAAGTCGAAACAGAAACGAAGCATCTGAGTAGACATTGTTCATTATCAACGTGAGGGAAAATAAAGCGCCTTCTTTAATGAAATCACATGTAGTTAGTGTATTCGATCGATGTTCATTGGTATATATGTATACTTGGTATGTGAACCTCAATAGTACAGAGCTTTAATGAATTTTGGGCAGCAAATTAAAAGTTTGGGTACATTTTGACATCATCTAAAGTTTCGCACAGTTGTGAGTCTATCGTACCGAGAATGTATTGGATGAAATGGGGTCTGTCTGCACTAATTAACATGTCGCATACGCTATCATTGATTTCATTTGATAATTTTGTTAGAAACATTCACAAGGCATAGTAGATTATATACAAACTGCAATAGAGAGAAAAAGTCAGTCTAAGCAAATGCATTTGTAATAAGTGCAAAGCAGATTATGTACACACACACATAGTCACAATCATACAGCTTAAGATAGTAGAAGTAGAAGAATGATGTTTAGTAGATATAAAGTAAAGATATAATCTATATGATACTTAGAGTTTTCAAATTAACATTACTGTTATATGTCATTTAAAATGTTATGTGTACATATTTTGACTATGTTGTCTATTTCAAAACAATATACATGTACAGCATTTCAATATCAACATGGGATCATAAAATATACATGAAAAACAAATACAGGAAAAAAAAACAAATAACAAACATACATTGGGTTCCATAATAAATGTATATACACATAGAAAGTGACAATTTTATTACTGACACATAGAACAGGTACAGTGCTCATTACTCCATAAATAAAAAACATTTTTGTTTTTCGAAATGCTAATTCGAGGATATGACCTCACACATCTAAAACACGTGTTTTGGGGCCACGTGGTCATATTATTTAAGTTGCTGTACAGTCGAAATGATGAATATTTCAGAATTCGTATTTAGTGGGAATAAAATAGCATATGCATGCACTAAACGGCCACACTTTTTATATGCTCATGTAACACGTCCAGCAGTACAATGTAAAAACTCGCAAATTGTGTATTTGCGGTAAAATGACTATTTTCAAGAGCATTTAGGACGTGATCTTTTCCATGTACATCTTTATTCATTTATACTGTCAGAACAATACTTTGCATTTGGCATTAGATGCACAGGTATATGATATAATATATGTGTGACTTCCAAACAAATTGGATTGAAATTATAGAAATTATTAACTATAAAGTTATCCATTCCAAGGGCAAATATGACTCATTGCGTCGACAACTGATTGGGATATATGGACAATGGCATGAAGGTGAATATTAAATTCTCTGATATCAATTCCATGATATGTTTTCGACGAAGGAAGGTTTTATCTTTTAAATATGTTTACTTTTGAAAAATTAGCCATACCAATGTAAAGTTATCGCTCAGTTACTTGTATCAGAACTTTCAGAATGCCCCTCGTATATTGTCTATCATGTTGGGTCGTTCAGCTTTTGACTGCAGGGGCTTAGGCAGGTCATGTTATCGATCAGTTATGTGTTAGGCATGGTGCCGGGTAATTGTGGTATTAGATGTTTTTATTTTATCTGTGCTCGGCTGGTAAAGTCGAGTGCTGCTTCCCTGTCCAACATTTTATTATCTTTAGACTAGCTAGTGCGACAGGAGTATAAGGTAGAGGAGAGTTCGTTGAATGGTGTATGTCCTCGTATTATGAGAAGGACAATGGACTTGGAAGGCGTTCTACAGAATCAAACGAACATTAAAAGGCACAAAATGAACACAAACAATAAAATACACAGACCACAAGCATACGTCACATTTCCCAACAACAAAACTGAACGAGAACATTAAACTTAACCGCTGTAGGTCCTACTTTTAAATGTCAAAAAGTGCTAACAAGTTGAAGAAACACTGTAACGGTATATAATCCTTCCGCTGCATAAATGAACAAGCAAATTCGTTGAATTAATATCCCCCGCCTTCAGGTTATCAGTATTTCATTGCACAGTTTGAAATGTAAGCTTTCATCAGACAACAATTGTCAATAAATCAAGGGCAATAACTCAACAGAAAATTGACCGATAAAAATAACTTCACCGGCATCATCACAGTATAGTTGTTCATATTTATTTTAAGTTTCATGAAATTCTACCCGCTAGTTATTAGATGAAATTAGTCAATAAACCAAGGACAGTACAAGGGCAGTAACTCTAAGGAAAATTGACCAAATTGAATAAAACAAGTGTGCTAAGATGGCCCTGTATCCCTCACCTGTGCACATTGAACTAGAAGAACCATATTCAAACAGGACCTTGATTGTGTTGCCATGGTTCTGCATGAATTTCAATTATTTAGCTATTCATAGAATGGAGCACTAAAGAAATATTGTTACAAGTTGTGATGAAATCCAGTCTGCAGATAAAAAAGTCTTCACTATTTATATATATAGGGGTAAACGAGCCCCATCCACTGGCGGCCATGTTTTTAGACGATAAACGAGCCCCACCCACTGACGGCCATGTTTTTAGACGAATCATGACAAAAATGTCAATTTTGTAAGAGGGTCACCTAACAAGTATTTCTGTAAAATTATTTTGAAATCTGGCCAGTGGTTGATTTTATATGGGTTTTTAAAAGTTTTTCCAATCGGTTGCCATGGCAACCAGAGTTATTTATAGATTTCAATTCTTTTAGCTAGTTTTATAGAGGATTAGCAAATGAACATTGTTAATAATTCATAATGAAATTCAACCAGTACTTTTAGAAGAAGATTTTTAAAGACTTTACTATTTATATATAGAGGAAAATGAGCCCCACCCACTGGCGGCCATGTTTTTTGACAAATCATGATAAAAATGTCAATTTTGTAAGAAAGTCACCCAACATCTATTTCTGTAAAATTATTTTGAAATTTGGCCAGTGGTTGATTTTTTATGAATTTTTTAAGTTTTTCCAATCTGTTGCCATGGCAACCAGAGTTATTTATTGATCAGAAAAAAAACTAGACGGGCACCATCCCAGTATGCTAGCTCACATTTAGTTTAAGTTTCATGAAATTCTACCAGCTAGTTACAGAGAAATGGCTGCGGAAGGACGGACTGACGGACGGACAACGCCATTTCAATACCCCCTACCGATTTCATCGGCGGTGGATAACAATGACTTGCACTAGGAACCTGTGATTTTATTTTTGTGTGTTTTTGTGTTTGCCCTGTTGTTTCACCTGAATGATTCTTTCTTTGACCGATTTACGTTTGTAGAAAAAATACCAAGTTAATACAGCTAGTTTTGTTTGAAAATAAACGAGATGTCGGCGAATCCATGGAATAGTTTTTATAACAAACGTTACATCAAAACCGAGATTTTTCTTTTTTATTCCGGCAAGTTGTTTCACGCAACCCTAAGAAAATAGATTACCGTTTCTACTTGGTCTTTCTCAGAGAGAATCTTACGAAAAAGTATGCATCTCTCGAGTGCAATTATTCTTCTTGGTTTCTATGGAAATTGTTTTCTGGTATTGTTCAAAATTATGGAATATATAGACCTTTGGCAGTATGATTAGGCAAGTAATGCGAAAGTGGGCGATGATTGGTATCGTATGACCAACTTTCCGTGATTAAAGGGATTAAGATATGTCTCAGGACTAACATTATAAGGAAGTTTTAGCTTGTTTAGTATCGATGTGGATGGTACAATAATATATGTCTGGATGTTTGTGAAACAAGTTGAATTTCCCAGGACGTATTTATGAAAGCTTAGTCATACTTATACACAGTATAACCTTACAAAAACAATCACTTTACCGATTGAATGGTTGCTTACTAGAAGCTTAGATGTAATTGTTTCAAGTTACTGTACTACTTTTTTAATGCCTGACAGTATTTTGATCGCATGATTATTATGTTATTTAATTTATTCCACTTAAACTTTAACACGAACAGACTCATATTCATTAACTATGTTATGTAGACAATATCACAAATTATCTCATGACTTCCCCAAAGCTTCCCCTAAATCACGATGAACTTGTTGCCGGAGTCCTGATAACTCATTAATTTCCACCAGGAGTTCATCGACGTGGATAAAATTGCTCAGAAGGACACAGGCTTTAACTTTTTCGCAGCGAGATTGCATTATTATCACGATTTTACACGTTGTGGGTCACCGTGTTATCCATGGACAGTGACTATACGCTGATAGAAATGGTATTGACCAAACTAAATTGCCACACTATCGAAGAAATATCGTCTTTCGTTGGAAATATATAGAGAATAATAGATTAGTGCCGTGGATGAAAAGGCGGAGGAATTTATCGGGTGAGCTGTAGGCGAATCCGATCATTTCCGTAGCCTAGCCGGATAAACTTTTACTTCATTCACGGCACTTACCTATTATTCTATTTATCCAGTCGCTTAATCTGCTCAGTAAGGGGATCAAACTCGGGACTCTATTGTCACTCTTGCATTTACAAGCGCGCAACGTCACGTTCGTTCCGTGACGTCATGATAAACAACGACGTCGGACATCTTGATAGACGTCATGTAGACGCAGGTAAGTCGAAAAAAATAACCGATCAATCACCAGCTCATTTAGAATAGGAAAACCTCACCCTCGGGCACGGAATTGCGACCGGTGACTCTCACATAAGAAGAAGTCCGTTAGATCACGTGGTAAGGTGACCGATTATCGCTAAGTTTATCAGGCATCCCGTTAACAGTCAGATTTTGCCGGAAGTGACTGGATAAAATGTATACTCAATACATTTGAAAAACGAGTAATGTAAGGAAATAAAAATGATGCGCGATCAGTCTTGTGAGGATTTTTGTTAACCAGGTTTTTTAAAAAAATCCTGGTTATTAGATTGGCGATTTCGGCGGGCGTTCGGGTGGGTGGGCGTTCGGGAGGGCGGGCGTCAACAATTGGTTTCCGTTAGATAACTTCAGTTAGGAATGAGATATCATAATGAAACTTGCTGTGTTGGTAGCTTGTGTGAAGACCCCGCTTAGGATTGAAAGTGGGGCTGGTTGGGTCAAGGTCAATGTCGCCGTTACTAAAAATAGAAAAACGGTTTCCGCTCAATAACTTAAGTTAGGAATGAGATATCATAATGAAACTTGCTGTGTACGTAGCTTGTGTAAAGACCCTGCTTGGAATTGAAAGTAGGGCTTTGTGAGTCAAGGTCAAAGTCACCGTTACTAAAAATAGAAAAACGCTTTCCGCTCAATAACTTAAGTTATGAATGAGATATCATAATGAAACTTGCTGTGTAGGTAGCTTGTGTGAAGACCCTGCTTGGGATTGAAAATGGGGCTGTTAGGGTCAAGGTCACCGTTACTAAAAATAGAAAAACAGTTTCCGCTCAATAACTTTAGGAATGAGGTATTATAATGAAACATGCTGTGTATGTAGCTTGTGTGAAGACCTCGCTTGGGATTCTATATCAAAATTAAGCTGTAAGAGCTTGTACAGCTGTAATGGGCCTTTGCAGTTTGTCTTATTCCACACACATTCGTCTAGAACATTTACGTCAGTAATGTCCGAGGGTCCCGATTAGTGCAAACGGAGGTTCACTGGTGTGTAAACGTCACGTCCTAGCCAATCAGAATACAGGGATTTGCTGACTTTGGAATTATATCATAATGAAAGTAGCTTGTGTGAAGACCCCGCCACGGATTGAAAGTGGGGTCAAGGTCACTGTTATTTAAAAAAGAAAAATGGTTTCCATTCAATAACTAAAGTTAAGAATGAGATGTCATAATGAAAGTGGGGCTGGTGGGGTCAAGGTCATCGTTACTAAAATAGAACAATGGTTTCCGCTCAATAACTGAAGTTAGGAATGAGATATCATAATTGAACATGCTGTGCAGTTAGCTTGTGTGAAGACACTGCTTGCGATTGAAAGTGGGGCTGGTGGGGTCAAGGTCACTGTTACTAAATATAGAAAAACGGTTTCTGCTCAATAACTTTAGTTAGGAATGAGATTTCCTAATGAAACTTGCTGTGTACGTACCTTGTGTGTAGACCCCGCTTACGATTGAAAGTGGGCTGGTGGGGTCAAGGTCACCGTTACAAAAAATAGAAAAATTGTTTCCCTTAACAACCTAAGTTAAGGATGAGATATCACTTGTGATTGAAAGTGGGGCTGATGGGGTCAATGTCACCATTACTACAGTTAATTTCTTCTCAATAACTTAGGTTAGTTACTTGCTGTATAGATAGCTTTTGTGAAGATGCAGCTTGAGATTGAAAGTGGGACAAGTCAGTGGGGTCAAGGTCAAGTCACATGGGACCAGTCAGTGTGGTCAAGGTCACTGATACTAAAAATAGAAAACTGTTATTTTCATCTAATGAAACTTGCTTTATAGGTAGCTTTTGTGAAGATGCAGCTTGGGATTGAAAGTGGGGCCAGTCAGTGGGGTCATGGTCACTGTTACTAAAATAGGAAAAACAGTGTCAGCTCAATAACTCTCACAGCCATATTCAGTACCTACCAGTTAGAATTTCATGAAATTTTAAAAGAAGATCAACGAAGAGACTGCTATGATACCCGTCAAGATTTTTTTGATTGGTCAATTCACTTTTGAGTTATTGCCCCTGATTTAACAGCACCATTTCAAACTTCTGCAAATTTAACTAACCTTTGAAAACCTGGTCTTCGTCGCCATGCGGCGTTCCTGTTAATTAGTTATTTTAAGTTTGTTTGTTTTTGGTTTCACATGTTTGTTACTGTGGTAATATTGAATCGCAGAAATCCATGTAGATCTTAGACAGCCCAAGTCTGGTGAAGCTTAAACACCTGTCTCAAATATCAAAGGGATAACGTTGACAAAAATAGTTCATTCCTCCCCGTATGGTCGGTGGTAATCGTGAAACATCGGCTATTTCCGTTTTCTTCGGTAAAAAGTCGATGTGATCAGAATGTGGTCGGTGGCTGTGGTATTTCTTGCTTGATCTAATCTTTTCTCTCTAGCGCAATCTAAATGAAAGATGGCATTACGCTGGATTTGAACTACAGATTACGTCGTCTTAATCTTTGTGACCGATGGAATCTTGTCACATACAGGGTGTCCCAAAAAAAACGGGGACCTAGGTTAAGCATTCGTAACTTTGCCTCTTTTACCAATAACACATTGTCAATATGACAAAACATTAAGGGATAAACACAGTTTAAAATACCAGCATCATAATTGTGATTATTTAGTCCATAACCCAGAGTTACCTCCCTTGTTTTCAATCACGTGTTTCAGTATATTAGCATACATAAATGTATCTTTGAAGACTAGTGTTTACCCATTCATCAGTTAAGGTGCGAGTAGTACCATACTTTATTTCCGACAACTCTCACTAAATCTCATACAACTCTCACTAAATCTCATACAACTCTCACTAAATCTCTTACAACGTTCTACTCTCACTAAATCTCTCACTACATCCTCTGCGAAATTTGGTAAGAAATGGGTGTTGACAGTGCAAATTAATTTATAAGTATTGAACTAACAGTAGTCACAAAAAGACACCGTAATACGATCAATACACTAAACACTTAAAGATATAAACATCAGTAGGGAGAGAGTTTTCTGTCAGATCTATCCTACAGAAAAATGCAAAAAACAAAGAGTGGGTGACTTGACTACTTACATACAAAAATATAGACAAGTACACAAACATGTATTCAGTTTGTGACCAAATGTATATATTTATTTAAGTATCGCTTAATTTGAAAGACTCAGCAAATATGACTTATTAATACAGTGTCATCATTATCATACCCCGGAGATGAACGTCACCACGCTCTGCTGTGTGGTTCATTCGTTAGTTAGTTAGTAAGTTACAGACATTTTGTGTTGCGAAATCATGTCATTGTTTTTAAGAGATTCCGACCGAACTTCATACTATGTTGGACTACAAATCAACACCGAAGAAGCCATGCATCAGACTAAAACATAAAGTTGAAAACATTGCATATTTGGCTCACTTGTCACCACGAAAGACCCAGCGCGTAAAATATAAAAACCGACTTATGATTAAAGCACGATCAGCATTATAAAGATTACGTCAAATTTAGAATCCTAACAGTACAACCGAAAAGCCAGGTTGCGAATTTACAAACAAATGTAGTTTATCGTAACTACTATAGAGTCCCAAATCAAGTTGTTTCCGACAGATTCTGAGTTATTGATCACAAAGTTTGATGTTCTTTGTTCATTTAATGTCATTCACACAAACCTCATTCCCGAGCGTGTACATTTATAAACACATCGCTGCTTCCGTAAAAAGAGATATTCTTCTACAAAATAAACATTCCAGATATGTATTTTCTAATTAATAGGTTTTGGAAAAGAGATTTTTGTGCGAATAGTAATCCTATTGTCGTGTTCACGTAGAGAATCCAATAAATTCTAGCGAAACATTCAGACAATTTCACTGAATTTCGCCCCGGCGTACTATCTCTCACTACCGTAACATTTCGGTAATTTCCGTAAACATAGTCGAAGAGATGATTCAGCCATATTATTCTGTGGCTTATATGCGACTACATAGTTTGAGTCAGTGTTGCTTTTCTTATATCAACCCAGTATTGGTGTGATGTTGAGGTTGTTGCGATGGCCAACAGGTCTAACGCTGTCGTACTTCATATTGTTAAGAGACGGCCCTGTACAGTAATGGGGTTCGAACCCCACTATAGGTGCAAACTATTACACAGACAATGTGATATATATAACAAATAGGTAACACCCTCCAGTAACATGAAACGGTATTCCAATTATAACGACTACATTACATCTAAGTGCTTAACCCTGCTGTCGGGTTATTCTGCATTAATTTTATAAACAATACCGAGGCCCTAATAAAAACTGGGTAGTTCGATTCATCGCTCCAACACAACTTTACTTTCATTTGAAAGATAATTTAAAACCCGAGGTCCCGTGTATGATGATTTACATCCGCTCGTTAATGAACCAGACGTGCTTCTGGAACTGTGACATCTTCTGCATCATATTCGTACTATACTCCATATTGAACATGACTTAAAGTTGTCTCGCCCTATCAGCAACCAGTGTCACTTTTAGTCCAATAGCACTCTGTCCGTGGATTCTAGAATAATATTGTATTACTATCTAAAATATGGAAAGGCAAAGTAGCGATGTAGCCAGTACGGACGCCAGCGTATTTAGTTGTACCGCAGTAACGAGATATTGCCATGCAATAATGTGGGGTTTCAAATCCATTTTGTGTACAAGTTTGCGTCTAATCTGATTGTATCGAAATTCTTATGTTATAAACTGGAGTTTCAGCCAATAAATGAAATTCTTGAAATTGAACTCGTAGTGTCTGTCATACGACACGCTTTTCAGAAAATCTATAACAGGAATATACCGGTATATTTTTTTGTAATACACGTATGTGTTTTGCTATAAGCACTGCCTAGAATGCAGATTAATCCACCCAAAATAACTATCGTGACGTCATTTCCTGCGACATAACGTTCCAAATAACGTAACGTTATTTCCAATACGTTCTGCCTAAAACTGCTCATACATATTTATAGGCTCTAACCTAGCCATTAATGATAAATGCCGTTAAAAAATACGTGAATACTCTCTCATACGTATACATAAGAAGAGCATTGTTAGCTAGAACATTTGAAGAGTCGTCTTTTGTTTCTATTTCATACTCTTTCCTGAAGAGAGACTGAAGTTATTATAGTTTAGAAAGAGTGAATAGGTTTTATTTCTTTGACTTATCGGTTATCGCATGGTATACAATATAACAGTTGTCGACTGATGTTTCGATAGATATGATGTTTAGTTGACCTTCAAAACGTGATATTCACCACTGACTTCGTCATCGGTCAATATAACTTTTTATGACGTGACGTCATTTCCTGCGAAATAACGTTCCAAACAACGTGCTGTCATTTCCCGTATAATTTGGCCTAATGTTGCTTATACATTTTTAATATAATTTACGGTATACACTCCCCAAACGTGCTAAACCGCCCGTTTTGTACAAATTGCATGTATTCACCTGAAATTTCGCATACCGATACATGATTAAGAGATGCAGCTGAGTATTGGTTTATTTTGACCGTTTTGCAGTTCATTTCAGTGCATTCGGTGTATTGCGTAAAAATGCATTTTTGCACGTGCAATGCATGTGGACCAGAATTCATGCACGTGCAATGCATGTGAACCAGAATTCACGCGCCTATGAACAAAATCATTATAAATGGTGACTGTTCATCTTGAAAAACACATAAATGCCGAAATTGACTCGAGAGGAGCACTCATGAGATTACGAAAAACAACCGTGAACAAAATTCCTAGTTGACATTTTTTATTTTATTAATATTTTTTTTATAATGCATTTATTAACACGAAAGTTCACGCAATGACATATGAATATCCAATGAAACCAAATAAGTGTTTATTTAGGCCTACTTACGGTCTAGTTCACCGTTTCAGACTTGTTGCGTAATCTAGCATAATTTACACGTGTAATGCATGCGCGTCAAAAATCACCTGTTCATGTACGAGTTTAATGTTAATGAAGATTTTTCTACGCGAAAAACACCAAACATGTTGAATATGGTACCAATCAAACATACAACACAATGTTCAACATAATTATTATGTTCCCAGGCTCCTTGAACTATATGTGTAGCGCTGGAGTTATAATAACACATTTTATTGTTGTAAATCATTTTGTTGTCTTCATATAACACATGAATTTTGTTTAAAATCCTCGTATTACGTGAGTTGACATCCCTGGTCGACTTAGTATTATCTTTTTGTTGACAGGATGATACACCGCTACGATGATCACAGACATTGTGTGAGATATTGAACTGACATTGATGCTAAATATCCCCAGATTGTGTAATGAAACCAACGACAGTTGTAGCCAAACCTTTATCCCAGGGAGCAATAAAAGCAATGACGGAGCACCGTAGCAAAGTACAAAGGGCCACCATAAACCATTGACTAGCTACTAGTTGAATAAGAAATGGCTACGTCAGCATGGCCTTTATAAATGAATAAATTAATTGTTTTTTTGTTGAAGACAACTAGTTACATAACGCAGTTATCTTCATAAATTGTATAGAAAGTATGGCGTATTTTTATTTTTACAAAGCGAAACATTACGAAATTTGCTATGATGATATAGTACTAAATTTAGGATCAGAGGATTATTTTTGCTTGGATTCCGTTTTAGTGGACACCGTTGCCATGGATTTATAGAACGCGGAAGTAAGCGCACGTTACGTTACGTCGACGGCCATTTTAAAGATGGGTTGTCAAAAAGAAATAACTGCAAAATTGAAACATAGCCAGAGTTGGGCATTTTAGACATTCATATTGTTTAACAAGACCTTATGCTTAAAGATATTGATGGCTATAGGACTGGTACTCATAAAATATGAGCACAACTATGAATTGGCAAGTACAGGGTGTAGATTTCGTCGAACGATACGTGACGTAAACGTCAAGAGAAAATTAAGAGTAGGGTAAAGAAAATGACCGACTGTGTAAACAATAACGGCGGAAACTTACAGGAACAACTTCTACGAACATAATAAGGCAATGGCGAAGACATGCCTCATTTTTCAAGTAATGAGTAACTAAATAAATCCAAAAGTAAAGAAACGTCCGAGATGACAAAACCACGCCATTTAGAAAAACACTATGTATGTGGCAAAACAAAAGGCATTTATTTGCAAAACGAAAACTCTTACAGCTTCATAACTTGGATGATGTTTTGTTTATATATAAGGTTAAATATTAGTTCAGTTGATTACAAGCTTAAAACATATACAACGATACAGTGAGTGGACAACAAAGGGAGTATTTCGAACTTTACCCGGCCACGACGTCGTTTACGTCTTATTCGAAACAAGATCAACAAATTTATCCAATGCGTTTGAACAAATATTGCCAGTCAAATCAGCTAAAACTGTTGTACATAATGCATGATGTCATTATACCAGGAGACTGAATGCAAAATTTGGTACAAATATGTTTAATACATGTAGTTATGTATACAAAAGTTTTTGAAAAACCGGAACGAACTTTCTTTACACCCTTTACATACTAGTTTTTTTAAACTAATGGACAAAATGCTACGATACGAGGCTTTGCCGAGTGTCATATTGTTTTGTCGACGAGTTTAATAAAACTCGCATGTAATGAGCACGAATGTAAGATTCTATTTATCACACAACCTTAGCAAACGCTCATTATTGTTCAAAATGATGATGTACGCTGCATAATTATGTTTCAGCCAAAATTCAGCGGTACAATTAGCGCGACGTCATGGCGACGTTGATATTATCCTGACATCATTGACGCATCAATGCATGGATTGGCTAACGTCACGTCAAGCTCATTTAAATATTTATTGCACAGTCTGGGAATGCCGAACAAAATTTACGGCACGGCTTTACGGCATTCCTGAACCGCAGGTTATGTGATTAATTAAATTTTGAATCGTCTCTTGCATGACCTTCCCACTGACCTATCCAACAGACGGTGCTTATATTTAACACCATCGTTTTGCTGTCGGCTCTCGATATGTCCCTCGTAATGCTGGGGAGCAAACTCCGGATATCACATACTGAAAGTGGTTATATAGAGAGTCGGTTCTATCGCAACCTATTTGAAATTACACGTTATATAATACTAATAGCCAAACATATCAGAACAGTCTACAATTTAACGGAATAACGGTTATAGATATTTCCAAAATCTTAAAGAATAACAACACAACAATATAAAAGACACTGAACTGCTGGTAGCGATATTGTATCGATTTTCGTATTTCTCTGAATCGTCTGCATTGTTCGAAATCGCTCTTTATGTACACTTAACCAATTTTCTAAACGTCCATCTAATAAAATATGTTTTACGGAGAAAAGTTCTATGTATCAATTCTTAGATTTGCATCCAGTTATTGTACGCCGCTATAATCTATGGGTGTTGTACGTCATTGTATGGATCTGGTACTCGAGAGTTCAGCTTAGGGATACATTTATGGCAAAAATTCGTGTTTCAGCAACTAAATACAAACTTACTAGTAAACAGTTATGGATAATATATATACAGTACCAGCATAAACAGACCGAATTCTCGTCAGTTAATCGAAGATAACTGATATCGATGTAAACTTTTAACTTTTTAGCATTTCCAGGATGCGGAAATTTCGATTGGATACTGATAAATGGTTAAATTATGTCGTCTGTTTGTGGATTTTGGAGATGTGGTACATTGGTTAAAGTTCTCATATACCTATACTTAAAGACAAGAGAAGCGCAACATTTTACAGTCTGTTGTTTGTTATTTAAATTTAATGACGAATTGTTTCATGAAACACAATTGTATATCACATTATTGCTGATTTTAAATATACAAAGCCGTAATGTTGGTCTATAAAAAATTGAAAAACTAATGGTTTTGGTCGTGTAGTTACATTACGAATTAAGCAAGAAAATATGCGCTAAGTCAGACAGAAATTGCCAAAAATAGGAGAAAATATAAGATTTTATAGGAGTTTGGCCATTTTGGATTGATTGCTGTTTTAGGAAATTTAGGGCTGAATGTAAAAAACCATGAAAGCCTGAATATACATTTTGTACTTATTTGTCAATAAAATATAACATCGCGAGTTTTTTTTAAGGTGAGTATACGTATAGCCAGCACATACAGATAACGTCACCGTGCCACTTTTGACTGACTGAGGCGACATACTTTTGAGATGGGATGTCGTGTTTTTGTAGTTGCTAGGTTTTTGCGTTTGGCATTGTCTGTGCCTTTTTGTTATAAAGTCTTGTTCTTGTGCTAGTTTTTTTGTGTTGAGCATGGTCTGCGCCTTTTTGAGTTACGTTTGGCAGTGTCTGTGTTTTCATGTGTCCTTTCGTGCCTTGCTGTTATTGTTGGGTGATGTTTCTGTCCGTAGTTTCGTATTTTTGTTTAAATTATTAAATAAAATATGATGTTGGATTTTATTTAATCTAATGCCGTTTTTCAATCAACAAAATGTCATTATTTCTCAGTATGTGTCATTTCTAAGGGCCTGTTATTTTTGGAGCTAGGTTTTTTCTTAGCATTTCCTATTTGTCCCCTATCTTATTCGTTCGCGCTATTCCATATCCGGTTCGTTCATAAGTTAATATGCAACTGTAGACTTATAGATGTAGTTGGTTTTTCTCGCTAGATTTTGTCATTTTCTTGCGCCTATTCATCCACTATCCAATTATTAATATGTTTTTATTAATACCATCAATAAACTATATGTGCGACTGCAGGGATGTATCATTAACTGTTATTCTTAACATTTTAGGACTTCAGCCAGCTAAAACGAGGTGTTGGCCGTTTTGCTGTAGAAATTTGGTCATTCAGCTTGTTTAAAGTGGGTCATTCGGCTGGGGGCATTCAGCTTGTAGCTGGGTCGTTCAGCTGAGCTAGGCGCTCGGCTTGTTCAGCTAGGGCATTCAGCTTGTTGAAACTAGATTATTCGGCTGGAGCTTTTACCTTTTTTATTGCTTAGAAATGGTCATTCAGCTGAAACTTTAGCATTCAGCTTTTTATAACTGTTATGCTTCAGACAGCTAAAACTAGGTATTTCAACCGTTTTACTGTTGAAACAACGTCATTCAGCTAGGGCATTTAGTATTGATCTTGCTCAAACTAGTTCATTCAGCTTTTTGATAGCTGGGACTTGGGCAGTTCATTTTCTCGTTCGGTGATTGGTTGGACATTGTGTAGTGTAATTGTAGAATGATGTGATGTTTTTTATACTTGCTGTACTCGGCTAGTTAAGTTCAGTGCTGCTTTCCCTGTCCGACTTTCATATATATTTTTGACGATACAGATCACGTGAGTGGCGAGATAATGAGACAATAGAAACAGTTAATTAATTAATGACGTCTTCAAATGAGAATCTGATTTCTGAGATAAATTACCAATTTTGTCAAATGCTACTATTTCTTGATATTACTCAGGATCGTTCTGGGCAAAAGCACCCATGAAAGCGGAGGCGTTCTCCATAAACGGCAAACGTTTCCGAATCGAGACACTATCATTTCAGCTTTTTGTGTATTCAAATGTATAATATGTTCGGATTTTATCATTTCCCTAATATATTTCTTTAAACGGAACATCGAGAGCAACGTATCGATAGATAAATGGGTTCAAAAATGCGTTTGAATGTCTATAAATGGGCTCAGTACATTACATAACCGTGTTTGTTCGTTTGTGTTATTAATGTAAGTTTTGCGTTATTGCGATTACTAACTACAAACTACGATAAAGTCCCGTTTCTGATGACGTTTTAGCGTTTATGAAATAATAGAAAAATGGCCTGTCATTATTAATTTCGAATATAACAAACGTAATTGTCTTGAAAATATGTTTTGATTCAATAATTGAGACTGAAAGCATAATAGAAAATATACTTAAATTACTTAGACTGAGACATCTCTATAGTTACACTGTCAGTTGCAATATACCAAGAACAGAACGGAACAGAACAGAACAGAAAAAAACAGGATATGTTCTACTTTATTCAGAATTGTGGTGGGATAATTTATTAGGGAGGTATTGTTATGTAATCAGGTACTTTTCATGGTATTAAGTGGTAGTCAAAAGCAGCTGTGGCTCTTTATAACAGTGTCTCTTAACAACTTTGAATACATTTACAAGCTAGTTCTACCTATTATAACACCCCATTCCTGTTAGTATAAATCACCGGGAGGGTGGAGGGTGTGAGGGAAGCCAGTTTCCCTTTAATACATTTTCTAGTAATTGTTCTTTTGTCTTTGGCATGACGACGCCACGGAACAATTGCTCGACATGTGGCACTCAAAACGGTCATTCTACCAATATAATATACAGGCGGTTGTAAGTTAGAGTCCCTCATTACATACGTGAGCCGAAAAAACATATATTTAAGAACCATTGGTATATACAACGATACAGTGAGTGGACAACAAAGGGAGTATTTCGAACCTTACCCGGCCACGACGTCGTTTACGTCATATTCGAAACAAGATCAACAAATTTATCCAATGCGTTTGAACAAATATTGCCAGTCAAATCAGCTAAAACTGTTGTACATAATGCATGATGTCATTATACCAGGAGACTGAATGCAAAATTTGGTACAAATATGTTTAATAGTTATGTATACAAAAGTTTTTGAAAAACCGGAACGAACTTTCTTTACACCCTTTACATACTAGTTTTTTTAGACTAATGGACAAAATGCTACGATACGAGGCTTTGCCGAGTGTCATATTGTTTTGTCGACGAGTTTAATAAAACTCGCATGTAATGAGCACGAATGTAAGATTCTATTTATCACACAACCTTAGCAAACGCTCATTATTGTTCAAAATGATGATGTACGCTGCATAATTATGTTTCAGCCAAAATTCAGCGGTACAATTAGCGCGACGTCATGGCGACGTTGATATTATCCTGACATCATTGACGCATCAATGCATGGATTGGCTAACGTCACGTCAAGCTCATTTAAATATTTATTGCACAGTCTGGGAATGCCGAACAAAATTTACGGCACGGCTTTACGGCATTCCTGAACCGCAGGTTATGTGATTAATTAAATTTTGAATCGTCTCTTGCATGACCTTCCCACTGACCTATCCAACAGCCGGTGCTTATATTTACCACCATCGTTTTGCTGTCGGCTCTCGATATGTCCCTCGTAATGCTGGGGAGCAAACTCCGGATATCACATACTGAAAGTGGTTATATAGAGAGTCGGTTCTATCGCAACCTATTTGAAATTACACGTTATATAATACTAATAGCCAAACATATCAGAACAGTCTACAATTTAACGGAATAACGGTTATAGATATTTCCAAAATCTTAAAGAATAACAACACAACAATATAAAAGACACTGAACTGCTGGTAGCGATATTGTATCGATTTTCGTATTTCTCTGAATCGTCTGCATTGTTCGAAATCGCTCTTTATGTACACTTAACCAATTTTCTAAACGTCCATCTAATAAAATATGTTTTACGGAGAAAAGTTCTATGTATCAATTCTTAGATTTGCATCCAGTTATTGTACGCCGCTATAATCTATGGGTGTTGTACGTCATTGTATGGATCTGGTACTCGAGAGTTCAGCTTAGGGATACATTTATGGCAAAAATTCGTGTTTCAGCAACTAAATACAAACTTACTAGTAAACAGTTATGGATAATATATATACAGTACCAGCATAAACAGACCGAATTCTCGTCAGTTAATCGAAGATAACTGATATCGATGTAAACTTTTAACTTTTTAGCATTTCCAGGATGCGGAAATTTCGATTGGATACTGATAAATGGTTAAATTATGTCGTCTGTTTGTGGATTTTGGAGATGTGGTACATTGGTTAAAGTTCTCATATACCTATACTTAAAGACAAGAGAAGCGCAACATTTTACAGTCTGTTGTTTGTTATTTAAATTTAATGACGAATTGTTTCATGAAACACAATTGTATATCACATTATTGCTGATTTTAAATATACAAAGCCGTAATGTTGGTCTATAAAAAATTGAAAAACTAATGGTTTTGGTCGTGTAGTTACATTACGAATTAAGCAAGAAAATATGCGCTAAGTCAGACAGAAATTGCCAAAAATAGGAGAAAATATAAGATTTTATAGGAGTTTGGCCATTTTGGATTGATTGCTGTTTTAGGAAATTTAGGGCTGAATGTAAAAAACCATGAAAGCCTGAATATACATTTTGTACTTATTTGTCAATAAAATATAACATCGCGAGTTTTTTTTAAGGTGAGTATACGTATAGCCAGCACATACAGATAACGTCACCGTGCCACTTTTGACTGACTGAGGCGACATACTTTTGAGATGGGATGTCGTGTTTTTGTAGTTGCTAGGTTTTTGCGTTTGGCATTGTCTGTGCCTTTTTGTTATAAAGTCTTGTTCTTGTGCTAGTTTTTTTGTGTTGAGCATGGTCTGCGCCTTTTTGAGTTACGTTTGGCAGTGTCTGTGTTTTCATGTGTCCTTTCGTGCCTTGCTGTTATTGTTGGGTGATGTTTCTGTCCGTAGTTTCGTATTTTTGTTTAAATTATTAAATAAAATATGATGTTGGATTTTATTTAATCTAATGCCGTTTTTCAATCAACAAAATGTCATTATTTCTCAGTATGTGTCATTTCTAAGGGCCTGTTATTTTTGGAGCTAGGTTTTTTCTTAGCATTTCCTATTTGTCCCCTATCTTATTCGTTCGCGCTATTCCATATCCGGTTCGTTCATAAGTTAATATGCAACTGTAGACTTATAGATGTAGTTGGTTTTTCTCGCTAGATTTTGTCATTTTCTTGCGCCTATTCATCCACTATCCAATTATTAATATGTTTTTATTAATACCATCAATAAACTATATGTGCGACTGCAGGGATGTATCATTAACTGTTATTCTTAACATTTTAGGACTTCAGCCAGCTAAAACGAGGTGTTGGCCGTTTTGCTGTAGAAATTTGGTCATTCAGCTTGTTTAAAGTGGGTCATTCGGCTGGGGGCATTCAGCTTGTAGCTGGGTCGTTCAGCTGAGCTAGGCGCTCGGCTTGTTCAGCTAGGGCATTCAGCTTGTTGAAACTAGATTATTCGGCTGGAGCTTTTACCTTTTTTATTGCTTAGAAATGGTCATTCAGCTGAAACTTTAGCATTCAGCTTTTTATAACTGTTATGCTTCAGACAGCTAAAACTAGGTATTTCAACCGTTTTACTGTTGAAACAACGTCATTCAGCTAGGGCATTTAGTATTGATCTTGCTCAAACTAGTTCATTCAGCTTTTTGATAGCTGGGACTTGGGCAGTTCATTTTCTCGTTCGGTGATTGGTTGGACATTGTGTAGTGTAATTGTAGAATGATGTGATGTTTTTTATACTTGCTGTACTCGGCTAGTTAAGTTCAGTGCTGCTTTCCCTGTCCGACTTTCATATATATTTTTGACGATACAGATCACGTGAGTGGCGAGATAATGAGACAATAGAAACAGTTAATTAATTAATGACGTCTTCAAATGAGAATCTGATTTCTGAGATAAATTACCAATTTTGTCAAATGCTACTATTTCTTGATATTACTCAGGATCGTTCTGGGCAAAAGCACCCATGAAAGCGGAGGCGTTCTCCATAAACGGCAAACGTTTCCGAATCGAGACACTATCATTTCAGCTTTTTGTGTATTCAAATGTATAATATGTTCGGATTTTATCATTTCCCTAATATATTTCTTTAAACGGAACATCGAGAGCAACGTATCGATAGATAAATGGGTTCAAAAATGCGTTTGAATGTCTATAAATGGGCTCAGTACATTACATAACCGTGTTTGTTCGTTTGTGTTATTAATGTAAGTTTTGCGTTATTGCGATTACTAACTACAAACTACGATAAAGTCCCGTTTCTGATGACGTTTTAGCGTTTATGAAATAATAGAAAAATGGCCTGTCATTATTAATTTCGAATATAACAAACGTAATTGTCTTGAAAATATGTTTTGATTCAATAATTGAGACTGAAAGCATAATAGAAAATATACTTAAATTACTTAGACTGAGACATCTCTATAGTTACACTGTCAGTTGCAATATACCAAGAACAGAACGGAACAGAACAGAACAGAAAAAAACAGGATATGTTCTACTTTATTCAGAATTGTGGTGGGATAATTTATTAGGGAGGTATTGTTATGTAATCAGGTACTTTTCATGGTATTAAGTGGTAGTCAAAAGCAGCTGTGGCTCTTTATAACAGTGTCTCTTAACAACTTTGAATACATTTACAAGCTAGTTCTACCTATTATAACACCCCATTCCTGTTAGTATAAATCACCGGGAGGGTGGAGGGTGTGAGGGAAGCCAGTTTCCCTTTAATACATTTTCTAGTAATTGTTCTTTTGTCTTTGGCATGACGACGCCACGGAACAATTGCTCGACATGTGGCACTCAAAACGGTCATTCTACCAATATAATATACAGGCGGTTGTAAGTTAGAGTCCCTCATTACATACGTGAGCCGAAAAAACATATATTTAAGAACCATTGGTATATACAACGATACAGTGAGTGGACAACAAAGGGAGTATTTCGAACCTTACCCGGCCACGACGTCGTTTACGTCATATTCGAAACAAGATCAACAAATTTATCCAATGCGTTTGAACAAATATTGCCAGTCAAATCAGCTAAAACTGTTGTACATAATGCATGATGTCATTATACCAGGAGACTGAATGCAAAATTTGGTACAAATATGTTTAATAGTTATGTATACAAAAGTTTTTGAAAAACCGGAACGAACTTTCTTTACACCCTTTACATACTAGTTTTTTTAGACTAATGGACAAAATGCTACGATACGAGGCTTTGCCGAGTGTCATATTGTTTTGTCGACGAGTTTAATAAAACTCGCATGTAATGAGCACGAATGTAAGATTCTATTTATCACACAACCTTAGCAAACGCTCATTATTGTTCAAAATGATGATGTACGCTGCATAATTATGTTTCAGCCAAAATTCAGCGGTACAATTAGCGCGACGTCATGGCGACGTTGATATTATCCTGACATCATTGACGCATCAATGCATGGATTGGCTAACGTCACGTCAAGCTCATTTAAATATTTATTGCACAGTCTGGGAATGCCGAACAAAATTTACGGCACGGCTTTACGGCATTCCTGAACCGCAGGTTATGTGATTAATTAAATTTTGAATCGTCTCTTGCATGACCTTCCCACTGACCTATCCAACAGCCGGTGCTTATATTTACCACCATCGTGTTGCTGTCGGCTCTCGATATGTCCCTCGTAATGCTGGGGAGCAAACTCCGGATATCACATACTGAAAGTGGTTATATAGAGAGTCGGTTCTATCGCAACCTATTTGAAATTACACGTTATATAATACTAATAGCCAAACATATCAGAACAGTCTACAATTTAACGGAATAACGGTTATAGATATTTCCAAAATCTTAAAGAATAACAACACAACAATATAAAAGACACTGAACTGCTGGTAGCGATATTGTATCGATTTTCGTATTTCTCTGAATCGTCTGCATTGTTCGAAATCGCTCTTTATGTACACTTAACCAATTTTCTAAACGTCCATCTAATAAAATATGTTTTACGGAGAAAAGTTCTATGTATCAATTCTTAGATTTGCATCCAGTTATTGTACGCCGCTATAATCTATGGGTGTTGTACGTCATTGTATGGATCTGGTACTCGAGAGTTCAGCTTAGGGATACATTTATGGCAAAAATTCGTGTTTCAGCAACTAAATACAAACTTACTAGTAAACAGTTATGGATAATATATATACAGTACCAGCATAAACAGACCGAATTCTCGTCAGTTAATCGAAGAGAACTGATATCGATGTAAACTTTTAACTTTTTAGCATTTCCAGGATGCGGAAATTTCGATTGGATACTGATAAATGGTTAAATTATGTCGTCTGTTTGTGGATTTTGGAGATGTGGTACATTGGTTAAAGTTCTCATATACCTATACTTAAAGACAAGAGAAGCGCAACATTTTACAGTCTGTTGTTTGTTATTTAAATTTAATGACGAATTGTTTCATGAAACACAATTGTAAATCACATTATTGCTGATTTTAAATATACAAAGCCGTAATGTTTGTCTATAAAAAATTGAAAAACTAATGGTTTTGGTCGTGTAGTTACATTACGAAGTAAGCAAGAAAATATGCGTTAAGTCAGACAGAAATTGCCAAAAAATAGGAGAAAATATAAGATTTTATAGGAGTTTGGCCATTTTGGATTGATTGCTGTTTTAGGAAATTTAGGGCTGAATGTAAAAACCATGAAAGCCTGAATATACATTTTGTACTTATTTGTCAATAAAATATAACATCGCAAGTTTTTGTGAGTATACGTATATCCAGCACATACAGATAACGTCACCGTGCCACCTTTGACTGACTGAGGCGACATACTTTTGAGATGGGATGTCGTGTTTTTGTAGTTGCTAGGTTTTTGCGTTTGGCATTAGCTGTGCCTTTTTGTTATAAAGTCTTGGTCTTGTTTTAGTTTTTTTGTGTTGGGCATGGTCTGCGCCTTTTTGAGTTACGTTTGGCAGTGTCTGTGTTTTCATGTGTTCTTCCGTGCCTTGCTGTTATTGTTGGGTGATGCTTCTGTCCGTAGTTTCGTATTTTTGTTTAAATTATTAAAATATGATGTTGGATTTTCAATCAACAAAATGTCATTATTTCTCAGTATGTGTCATTTCTAAGGGCCTGTTATTTTTGGAGCTAGGTTTTTTCTTAGCATTCCCTATTTGTCCCCTATCTTATTCGTTCGCGCTATTCCATATCCGGTTCGTTCATAAGTTAATATGCAGCTGTAGACTTATAGATGTAGTTGGTTTTTCTCGCTAGTTTTTGTCATTTTCTTGCGCCCATTCATCCACTATCCAATTATTAATATGTTTTTATTAATACCATCAATAAACTATATGTGCGACTGCAGGGATGTATCATTAACTGTTATTCTTAACATTTTAGGAATTCAGCCAGCTAAAACGAGGTGTTTTGGCCGTTTTGCTGTAGAAATTTGATCATTCAGCTTATTTAAAGTGGGTCATTCGGCTGGGTGCATTCAGCTTGTAGCTGGGTCGTTCAGCTGAGCTAGGCGCTCGGCTTGTTCAGCTAGGGCTTTCAGCTTGTTGAAACTAGATCATTCGGCTGGGGCTTTTATCTTTTTTATTGCTTAGAAAAGGTCAGTCAGCTGAAACTATGGCATTCAGCTTTTTATTACTGTTATGCTTCAGCTTGTAGGACTTCAGACAGCTAAAACTAGGTATTTCAACCGTTTTACTGTTCAAACAAGGTCATTCAGCTAGGGCATTTAGTTTTGAGCTTGCTTAAACTAGTTCATTCAGCTTTTTGATAGCTTGGACTTGGGCAGTTCATTTACTCGTCGGTTATTGGTTGGACATTGTGCAGTGTAATTGTAGATGTGATGTTTTTTATACTTGCTGTACTCGGCTAGTTAAGTTTAGTGCTGCTTTCCCTGTCCGACTTTCATATATATTTTTGACGATACAGATCACGTGAGTGGCGAGATAATGAGACAATAGAAACAGTTAATTAATTAATGACGTCTTCAAGTGAGAATCTGATTTCTGAGATAAATTACCAATTTTGTCAAATGCTTCTTTTTCTTGATATTACTCAGGATCGTTCTGGGCAAAAGCACCCATGAAAGCGGAGGCGTTCTCCATAAACGGCAAACGTTTCCGAATCGAGACACTATCATTTCAGCTTTTTGTGTATTCAAATGTCTAATATGTTCGGATTTTATCATTTCCCTAATATATTTCTTTAAACGGAACATCTAGAGCAACGTATCGATAGATAAATGGGATCTAAAATGCGTTTGAATGTCTATAAATGGGATCAGTACATTAGATAACCGTATTTGTTCGTTTGTGTTATTAATGTAAGTTTTGCGTTATTGCGATTTCTAACTACAAACTACGATAAAGTCCCGTTTCTGATGACGTTTTAGCGTTTATGAAATAATAGAAAAATAGCCTGTCATTATTAATTTCGAATATAACAAACGTAATTGTCTTGAAAATATGTTTTGATTCAATAATTGAGACTGAAAGCATAATAGAAAATATACTTAAATTACTTAGACTGAGACATCTCTATAGTTACACTGTCAGTTGCAATATACCAAGAACAGAACGGAACAGAACAGAACAGAACAGAACAGAAAAAAACAGGATATGTTCTACTTTATTCAGAATTGTGGTGGGATAATTTATTAGGGAGGTATTGTTATGTAATCAGGTACTTTTCATGGTATTAAGTGGTAGTCAAAAGCAGCTGTGGCTCTTTATAACAGTGTCTCTTAACAACTTTGAATACATTTACAAGCTAGTTCTACCTATTATAACACCCCATTCCTGTTAGTATAAATCACCGGGAGGGTGGAGGGTGTGAGGGAAGCCAGTTTCCCTTTAATACATTTTCTAGTAATTGTTCTTTTGTCTTTGGCATGACGACGCCACGGAACAATTGCTCGACATGTGGCACTCAAAACGGTCATTCTACCAATATAATATACAGGCGGTTGTAAGTTAGAGTCCCTCATTACATACGTGAGCCGGAAAAACATATATTTAAGAACCATTGGTACGAACTTCGCTTAACTAACCAGTCCTGAACCAACCAATTATAATGATTGCTACTATACTTTTAAATGCCACATTTTAGCAGGTTCATGTTGACCATGTTCGGTAGTAGGCGAACTTGGAAATACAATACATATACAACAGTATATCATATATTGTGTTACATATTCAAATCAGAGATTTGTCACATAGGCAGGGAAAATTATGCAGTACACAATGTGGATGAAAATCACTTATATAAATACTTCTAACATTTTTTAGAACATTGACAGACACTAGCGGGCAGAAATCTGCAAGTCAGCTGGATTGCTTCATTCAAGACCACGCTACATGCCTTGTGTAGCACTAACTTGCAGCAAAAATGAGGACCACTGTAACACCCTTATACATTGCATTTTGCTCTAATGTTTAATATTCGTCGGGAATTAATAATGTGCATTGGTTGCTTTGAATATTACAGAAACCTATTTCCGGACGGACAGCTGAAGGAAATTAACCATCGTCTGCAATTAGCCGTGCACAGATTGGCGGAATATTCATAATCACCAACATAAAAGAAATTTATTTTCCCACACCAAAAGAAAATTAATTACAGTTACTTTTAATAATTCATCCCAAAAGTTTATGCTTATTGACAGCCAGTAATTGGATTTGGTCCATTGACTATCATAAACTGTAGATTAGGCACAATAATTGATGTACATAGTGAAGTATAATACTAACCAGGCATGGTCTGTCGAGATGGGAGATATATCATTATGTAGTGCACTGTACGTCTCGAGCACTGTACGTCCTGAGCATCGTGTATTCTCATCGATTATCTGTAATGATGAATCAATGAATACAGCTCCGAGACAACATAGGTGCCAGCATCTCACTATTACTGCTGTTAGATTTCGTCTGGAGGAAAGAAAAAGTGTCGCCATTCTTAATTGATATTTTTATACACACTGGTCAAAATTGATTACCCGTCACAAATAGTTGACGTATTATTTAACAAGAAATACTTCTTAAAAAAATTACCGTTCGGATACTTTCTAAAGTTACAGCAATAATACATACCCGGTTAGATACTTTGCTCGGTATCGGTGTACTGATTGTGCCAGGGCGATACAAAATTACATCCAATTAATGCTTATATTCTGGTAATGAATTACATTCAAAAATCTAGAGGACACATTAAAACATAAAGCAATATCATATTATGTACAGTTTTGATGCTTCCTGAATATAAGGAAACCACAAAACTGTAAGAAAATGCGATGTAAGAAAGCCATAACTGTACCAATAACACGCATCGGACAGAGATCCATTATAGAAAATGTGTGTGCGTTTTTTTTGTTAATGCTTGGAATCAGTCTATTACGTTCATTTCCATCGGTTTTTAATCGCGCATTCAGCAGAAACAGGATCTCCTTCCGTTAAGTGTTATTGGGTTATAAAAACGTTTAATCAACCACTTAATACTTTATTGATAAATGATCTGGCAAATAAATACTGGTTATTATACGTGAATGCACTTCTCAAACGATATTTAGCGCCGCAAATGGATTTGAGAAATTGTGATAATCTGCGCGTGGTTCCTGGTAATGTCGGGAGAGATTTCTATCACATGAAAAACAAGACTAACGTGAACAAAAAGGAAAAAAACGCAATACGATTCACAGGCTGCACAGGACAGAAAGGTCACACGTCATGCAGGTCATATAAAACATGCGCTAACTACATCAGTGTATAATACCGTGCAATACACCAGGGACATAGTGCGTGTAGTTACATATAGTGATATAATGTTGCGTAATAAAATATTAAAATCTCCCTGCATATGACGCACAGACAAAGGTAAACAGGGTATATAGTGGGCATGTGGTAGGCCTTTACAGATATAAAGGTCATTGTTCACTACAGTTGAATAACCGTTTGATGGGGTATTAGGTGCAAGACGAAATATTAAATTCCTACATTGTTCACAAACAAAGGGGGACATATGGTATACATATATAAACATCATTGTTCACTACAGTTGAATAACGGTTTGATGTGGTATAAGGTGCTTGATGAAATATTACATTTCATACATTGCGTGCAAACAAAAGGAACATGATACCGGTAGATGGCGTGTATATAGTATCCCCACAGCCATGTAGAAAAAATTCGCCTAACGAGTACAAATATACCACATTAGATAACAGATGCGATACAGATGAACATCATTAAAAGCCTTATATAACAGATACTTTGGCCAAATCATGCAGCAGAAACAATTAATAAAATACCAGGATATTGTCAACCGGCTCTAAAACATTGTTCTCAACAAAACCACGTCCACTGTGTTTTTAAAAATTATTGTAGAGCATGTTTACAATAGCATAGTATTTTTTTTATTTTTTTGCTGAATACATTTTTCGAGAAAAAAACCCTAACAAAATAGGTTCATGATAAATTACAACACATACTCACTTGAATTCCAGCAATAATTACCAGGGAGCCACTACCCCACATGAATAAAAGATGCATGGCAAATGTAAACATATGAAGTAGCATGTGTCATTAGGAACATTTTGCATGAAGGTCATGTGGTATCAAGAACTAATCGTTTTAAGGTCAAATGACATTTTTTTTGCATAAGGCCACATATTCTTTTTTGAACATAAAGAACATCTTGTATAAAGGTCGATTGGCGTAAAACACTTGGCATGGAGGTCCAAAATGTATTAATGAAGGTAAGGTGACTGAAGGAACACTATTTTTAAAGGTCATATTGCATAAAACATCTTGTATGAAGGTCATGTCACACAAAGAACCCTTGTAAGTGTATGGATTTGCCACCTCGGGGAACACTTTGTATTAGATCATGTGACGTAGGCAATATTTCGTATGAAGGTCATGTGACAAAAGGCACATTGTGTATAACTACATGTGACACCTGGAACACAGAAACTTCGTATGAAGCTCATGTGACCCTAGGAACACAGACACTTTGTATGAAGCTCATGTGAGACCAGGAACACAGAAACTTTGTATGAAGCTCATGTGAGACCAGGAACACAGAAACTTTGTATGAAGCTCTTGTGAGACCAGGAACACAGAAACTTTGTATGAAGTTCATGTAACACCAGGAACACAGAAACTTTGTATGAAGTTCATGTAACACCAGGAACACAGACACTTTGTACGAAGGACATGTGTCATGAGAAACATTTGGCATAAGGCCTATAAGAATAACACACACACTTGTTTGACGCAACACACAAAAATAGTAATACATGTACAATGTAAAAAGTATGGGAAACAATGTAAAGCATCAACATGTACAGTAAATTTGTGTTACTGGTAATAATGCTAAGAATACAGGAAGCAAACAGGATAACAGACAATACATGAATAATATAACAGAGAGACATGCTGCATAGTAGACAAATATCTACGGTACAAATACTCGTTAACACAATAACATATCAATAATACAACAGCACACACTCAAAAAGTATAACAGGTTTCTGTTTGAACACTTAACGTGACTTTAAATTAACAAAGGGGACATTTGGTGATATATTTACAAATTCTATATTTGTTTGAATCGTTACAAAATGTACCTTTGCGATAAATCGGGATATGGTATTTTGAGTTATTGGAGCGAGAAGTATTCCAACATTGTTTTTTTTTAAAAATGGGTTGATAGTGAAAGGTTGGTAATGTACGTACAATAACGTATTTTATTTATATTTTTAAACGACCATGTTCAAATAATTCAGAATTAGTTTGGTCAGACTTTTTTCACACGATGGATAGCGAGATATATCCCGATGCTACTCTCTAAAAGTAAGAACAATATTTTATTTGTATTACTCAGTGTTCATCGTTGTTTCTCTTGGTAGGAATTAAACGCCATTATTTTCAACCACATTTTAACGGATTAAACATAAGTTATAATGCATGTTCTTTCCACCTTACTGTTTGTTGAATTGAAAAATTACTTGAAGCTGCAGTATCACTTGACACCGGTCATGGACAATTAGGCAGAATAAATCCGGATGACCACGCGCTTACGACTATCCTAGTCGATCGCAAACACACAACAAACACACTTAAAGCTGTATAAACGATAAAGTGAGAGGATATCAACTGGTGAGGCATTTTGTCGTCATCTATTGGACTAACAATGGAAGTAATTTATGTGTGACTATAGTGAGTGGACATTGTGTTCATTAGCTCCTCTGTACCTGTTATTGATACTGTAAGGGGAGGTCAATATTCGAATCATAGACGTTGACGATGGCAGCTGATCTGTTGGCAATTGATATCAGTAGTGACAATATAAACTGACTGGTACGTGAATATATCAATAATTTATTTGAATAGCAAATACAACCGAATATACCGACGAATAATTTGATATAACGAAACAAGTTGGAATTTCATCAATGTGTATATTCACTTCATAAAAATATGTTGTGATGGATAATTCCATAGCACCTTATGATCATGTTACATTTTCCCATTACCAGTTTGTGTATATATTTCAAATCCTAGTACAATCATAATTTGTGAAATGATTTTCTCAGCATAGCGAGAGCAATCATATATTTACAAAGTCTAAAAGAGTATATTAAGTCAGACAGGGAAGGCAGCACTCAACTTAACCAGCCGAGCACAGAAAACATTAAAAAAACACAAAGCACAATGCCCAACTAAACAAGCGCAGATCCGCCCAAGTCCAAGCTGTCGAAAAGTATAATAAATTATAACTAGCTGAATGACCCAGTAGAAAAGATACAGCAACCAAAAGGCGGAATGCCTACGCTGAATGACCTCGTAACAACAGTAAAACTGCTGAACTACATAGTTATAGCAGCCTTTAGTCTCAAAAGTTAAATGACAGTATTAAAACGTTGAAAGGCCCGTATAGTCGGATGACCTACTAACTAGCTGAAAGACCCAGTTTCCACAGCAAAAGGATTATATTGCCCCGCTAAAACGACCAAATATTTTCAAAATGTGCAAAAAGCTATTTTAAAAGGAAGATACTATAAACGATGCCTTGATAGACGCCATTTTAATGGCCATGTGACATGTTTTGAAACAGGAAACCGTGTACAGGTTGCTTTCTGGTCTAATTGGCCCGGTCATATGTTCTGCATGATTTTAATGACCATATATAAGGCGGTATGGTGTAGGAAATTGGGCTTTTGCGACTATATTGGTAATATTTCTGGTGTACCATTTTGGGTACAGAAGATATATATTCCAAGATGTTTCTGTAACCTATCTATCAGCAAATTCTGAATAGGTATTAAGTCTGTTTCGCGTGTTAGTTTTCCATCAATGGTGTAATTAGTCAGTTATAGGGCAAATGTATGATACGCTGCCCCTTAACCTTTGTAGCTTTTCATGTCTGTTTGGTATGTTGTAATGTTGTTTATTTATTGTAAAAACATATTACATGTATATGGCGGAAACATTCCTATACGTTTAATTAAAAATAATAATAATTATCACGACTTTATTTATTGTGGATGACATATTTGTTCTAGAACCAAATATGAAAATTGTCCTCATCAGCATGGAATATATACAGTGATTTACAGGAATACACGATAAATATGAGCAGAATAAACACAACAGAAAGACGCATAAAGTCAATAATAAAGAGAAAAACAAAACAAAAACACACAGCATTATGATAAGGTAATGGTACAAAATATGATACACAGAATGTAACTATGTAAGTTATGGATATAATTATTGTAATGTTGTGCAACATATAAACCTAATATTACATTATGTGTCCCGAGAACATCCACTGCAAATAGGAATTTTTGAACAAGTTTAAGTGTATTTGAAGTTCGTATCTGTTTTGGGATGGTATTCCGTATGACTAGCCCTGAAAAATTTAAATTCTTGCCGGAAAATTCCAGCCGTAGTTTAAGAATTTTCAATTCATCTAAGCTGGCGATCTGACTGCTGGTAGTTTAGGTTAAATGTGCATTTCGGATGAAAGTATTCTGGGCATATATTATTTAGTGACTTGTATATCAATAATGCCTTTTTATAACAAATTCTGTCCGACAATATCATGAACTTCAATTCTATAAACAGCTCTGTCGATGTAGCATCAAATTCCTTATCACTTGGTGACACGGACTGGAATGCAGGTGTTTTCTGTTTGTTTCACATGCATTTGGTGTGTATGATAATTTGCTAATGTCAAATCAGTTAAATATTGCACTTCCCATCAATGTACACAATAAAACACCCTCTCATATAAATAAGGTCAAACCATTTCTGTTTTCAGCAGAACTGTCAGCAATTGATTTTTGTGTAGTACATGTACATTATTTAAACAATTGCGTTTGAAAGACACTCCGACAACAATCATTCATAGCGGCAGTTCGTATTTAAACCAACAAACGAACTGCAAGTACAATCATACAACACAATGACCACCCTTAAACGAAAATGTACAATTGCATAAATTCACACACCTGCCGTAGTGAGCCTTCACTGTTCACCATTCTGTATAATATTATGGCTGTTAAAAGGTGGTACAAACGATCTAGTGGAAAATATGCTAAGAATTCCTAAAACGGTTGACCAGGTTAGGTATTCATACGTGGCACTAAATTTTAATGGTTTAAATGTTACCAACTGGAACCAGAATATCAACTGAAAGGTATAAATAAATAATTAAGTGGAATCGTTCTCCAACACTTGTAATCAATGTGTACCATAAATGACGTCGCCGAAGCGTAAATAATATCAACCATGTATTTTGTTTAATAAATCGTAGTAGAGGAATAAACCAATGACGCAAGACGCATCTGTTTTACAGTTATTACTGTTTCCATTCTATATCTTATCAGAAGTGTACATGTGTACTTGCAATTATGGTATCGCTTTAAAGTGATCATACATTACTAATACTATTATAATACCCTGAAACGTTTTTTGATGACTTTTTCAGACAAATCGTTTAAGAAATTCATTAATTATTAAAGCCAATGCAATAACCGTCAGTGCATTAGTCAGCATCATTGATTCAACAAACAAACAAACAATGAGTAATGCTAACGTATGTACATTTATAAAATAGGAGTACAGAATTTCTAGGCAATTTGAGCCAGGGTCACGTCTTCTTCCGGTCATCAGCCCAGCACGTCAAAGAAACGATCCGCACCTGAAAACAAGAGGATGATGTTTAAAAGTTTAAAAAAATATATATTTTAAAGTCCGAGCAATCAACAGTATTTCAGTTATAAATAAGTTATGGGCACCGGGCACACCAGTAGTTACATGGAACGTATTATGCTGAGTGCCAAGCAAGGGAGATATATCAGTGCCACTTTAACGGCTTTGGAATGTCACTGCTAGAGGTCGAACTCGAGATTTCTGACACTTAAAGGGGACACTCTACTACTAGCTTAGAGACGGACCAGTAATTGGATGAACGTATAGACGCATATATCGAGAAGTTGGCGAGACAAAAAGGTGTTCGAGATAACGATGTACCCGTCGATATGTATGAGTTAATTGTCATGTGTCATTGTATTTCAATAAGTTACTACACAGAAAACGTACACTCACTAAGAAAACTATATCACATAAAGTTGAAACAACTGATATATGCGAGACAGTAGAACAGTGTTAGGAGACACATTGATGACGTCACAATCAATACAAAAATTCAAGACAATAGTTACTGTGAAACAATTAACGAGCAATTATTTAGGAAATCGATATTGTTACGGAGGATAAAAGGATATTAATCGATGAATATTTCCCCTTATTTGAAATATTAGATGAGTCAATAACAGAATAATTGGCGATTAGTAATACTGAATGAACGCGTGTTTCAACCATTTATGTATTTTTTAGAACATTTTTCGCATATTTGTTTGACCGACCCCCTTAAATTAGATAATATCTTCATGCACACGTTTTAAATATGTCCTCATTATTCAGATACTAGTAGAAGAGATGACTTGGGTTGGATCTCGGACCTCGACGTGCCACATTCGTTTAAATGGTACAATGTACTGGTATAACCTAACGGTAGTATTTGAGATTTATTATATATCCCTATGTCTATTATCTATGTCTACGATAGCAAATATTGGCTAAAAAAATAGGGGGTATCTCAAAATTATTCTTATATGTATAGCAAATAAGTAAGGACAAGTATATTTACAGACTTGTGCTTAATATTTTATGTCTGCACAAAAATGCAGCACAATTGAGAAATAACATTTGAAATGACATGTCTTCGGTGACGCCATAAAGTAGCGAGTGCTTTGTATCGTTTCAGTGGAACAAGCCTTTTAAACCCGTACACTCATGTATCGATTCAACTTTACAGGTTTTCGGTCTCTCTGTGTCCTTTCCGTGCAAGCTGAGCAGTGTAAGGGGTCATCATTTTATGACCACAGTATAGGTAAATCCTGTCCCATACAATTATGCACAGTACTATTTAGGAAAGCTAAAATATCGATTTCGGAAGACAAATAAGGAATTATAAATGGTCCCATATCAACTACAGTAGCTCTTATTTCGAATAGACAACATGGTTGTTAATGTACCCGGTGTATAGCACTGATGCACAGCTTCCTGGCACATTTGGAATGAGAGTACAGTGCGTTACCACCGAGCTTAATAAAGTATTTAAATGACGTGTCACAATACTTACTGAACTCCCATCCTATAGCCAACGCTTCAAAGAACACCATAGCCAGAAGTAGAAGCCCACTAACGCAGTAATAATCGATGATGCGAAATATATGTATCCCTCCATGCAATGTGTTTTATTTCCTCTGAGTAAACATAAAATTCGTTCACATATTTAGTTATCTATTACATCATTATATTTGCAATCTCTTGAACACTAGACCCCCTGAGCAATGGACAACATGTCATACAATCACGAACAGTTTACACAATATTGGTACATCAATTTTTACCATTTCAATGTATATATGTGTTGGATACATGAACATGAAACATCTATCTTGGTAGTGTGGTTAAGGTGCAACTAAGGAGTAGAAGGTCGGAGGTTTATTCCTCAATACAGGTTCGTTTGATATGAAAGGTTGGCGAGTCCTTTTCTAGCCATATGGTTTCTGTTTGTCGACTAATCAATGTTATGATATAATAAACACTGTCGAAACTGTCTTGGGTTTGACATTATGACAATATTTCAAAGAACTTGAACCCGTTAGGAAAAAAATTAAATAATAATAAAATGAATGTCTGTGATTCGGTGAGAATAATCGGCAATTTATACCATTAACTACAATCCCCCGGCATCTGCGTGACTTATGTATCCCCGGGGTACGATGTATGTAAGCTATATGAGGAAGTTGACGTTGTCATAGCACACAATAGTACGTACACACATTTATTTATCAAACATCAATACTGAAGGACGTTTGACAATTTACATAAATCACCAAGTCCACAAATACTATGTCCAATGTCAAGTTCCGTGGTACCTTATTAATGGCAATGTGAATTTACGAGGTAACTAGGACCATTGATATGATATGTGGTACCTAAAACAGTATATTAAGTCAGACAGGGAAGGCAGCACTCAACTTAACCAGCCGAGCACAGAAAACATTAAAAACACACAAAGCACAATGCCCATCTAAACAAGCGCAGATCCGCCCAAGTCCAAGCTGTCGAAAAGTATAATAAATTATAACTAGCTGAATGACCCAGTAGAAAAGATACAGCAACCAAAAGGCGGAATGCCTACGCTGAATGACCTAGTAACAACAGTAAAACTGCTGAACTACATAGTTTTAGCAGCCTACAGTCTAAAAGTTAAGTAACAGTATTAAAACGTAGAAAGGCCCGATTTCAGCAACAAAAAATCTGAAAACCTTAAAACGAGTGACCCAGTTTCATTAAGTAAAATGACGTAATTGAACAAATCGAGATATGACGTACTGAATTGCAAGCTTACTGAATTGTAAGCCGTGACAATGTACTGTTCTGTGGTAACGAAGACCATTGACAGTTTCCAAGGTAAATCAGACGTTTGTCATTCAACGATGACTAAGACCAAGGTCAGGTTCCGTGCTACCTAATCCGTGGAAGTGTACAGTTCTGCGGTAACTAGGACCATTTGTCTGTTATGTTTACCTTAGCCATCGTAATGTACAGTTCTGTGGTAAGGAAGACAATTAATTTAACTGTTTCCGTCGTAAATGAAACCATTGACAGGTTACTTTGTAACTAAATATATTTTGGTCATGGAGAGATTTTGTGGTAACCAAAACCAATGGCATCCTGAACAAAATCTACATAATACATCACCAGTCTTCTCTCCGAAACATTTATATGAAAGGTAATCAAAAAAGAAAACAACCCTCTTACAATAGCTTTGTAGTTAAGATTTGATTAGACAAAATAAAGTACATTAGGAGCCCCAGATCTCCACCAGCAATGTATCATTGTTAAGTGATATTTGTCACAAGAACATGTAATACCAACCATACCCAGCAAATTCGCTCCATCATTGTTCATATAATAGTTTTGGAGTTATGCTCCCGTCCAGGCAATAGGATTCTGGCGGATAATTCAAACTCTAAATAAAACAAATCAGTATTGTGTATGCCGAAGATCTTCCCCTTAATGCGTCTTATCATTACAGTTCCGACAAAAATCTATACAAAAATATTGGAAATATATTCAGACACAAAGTTCTAGAAAATTGAATAAAGTTATGATTCGTGTATGTATACTGTTCTTTAATCGACCAGTAATTGTCCAGCTTTGTGAAGTCAGAAAAACTTTTAGGAATCATTCTACGAACACGGAAAGTGGTCAGGGTTTGGGAGAGTAAGACAGTGTTATACACTTAATTAACACATCTTATAAGTGTGCATGTACATTTATATATTTACCCATAACATGGTCAAAATGTGTTTGACATTGTTAAAATTTTCAACATATGCAGCTTGGATATGTGGAATTACAATTCAATTAATTTGATAACAATTTTCACAAACAGAATAGACAAATGATGACATCAGCAAAAGCTAATGTCGTCATTTTTTTGCCGTGTGTTCATTGTGTGTTTATCAGATTGTTAATGCAGCTATGTACCCTCTTTGCTGATCAAGTTCGTGTTAAGGTGTATGTACGTATCACCGAGACTAAAATAAAGAAATCAATGCTAAGAATAAAGCCTAATTTAGGTTTATAACTACTCACTTATTGGGTTAAAATGCAGTTTTGGAAGAGTTACCTCCATTTGACCTAAAATTTGAACCTTATGTTTAAAAGTTAAAAATCACCATTTTGTTGAGTGAAAAATCACACAATTTTGTGTTTTTTGAATGTAACAATATATCTAAAATTCTAATTGACCATAAATTAAAATGATTTGCACCTACGCGTACACTTCTCGTGCATTTTACGTGTTTTATGTTTAATGATTAAGTGATCCGCTTTATTTAAGTTTGAAGAAAAAACTATATTAATCTAATCGTGTGTTATTCAATAGCATGTACACAAAATTTCATGCAGAAATATTGATAAATAAAAAAGTTATACGGTAAAAACACGTGCACACAAGATTTGTTATGTGTATAGTTTTGGCAAACATCCCTTCCTCTCAATGAAAATTAAAGAAGTTCAAGAAACTTCATAACAAAATTACGGCAGATGTACGGACTGACGGAGACCAAGCTCGTGTCCCTTCGTCATGCCATCAACAAAGGGGATAAAATGTATGTCTGTAGCAAAACTAAATCAAAGCGCTGCATAACGCGTATAGAGCAACCAGGTACAAAAAGCGCGATTATTTTAGCCAAATTATAAGAAATTGTAAAAAGTCATACTTGAACACAATGACAACATTATTTTACGTCCTCGCTGACAGTATTTTCGTCTAAATTATATGTTTAACTTAAAAAATGCGTATATTTTCTCGCCACCGGTATCGAGCTGCGGAAGCGGCAGTGTAGCATAAAATGCAATACTTATATCCTTTCCGCTACCACGATTTTTTTTGGGGGTTATGAGAAATTCATATGGTCCCTATACCCCGTCCCTGAGACACTATTGACTTGCAGCACTGATAAAAAACTCGATAAATCCGGATGCTACACACCTACCTCAAACCGAAACTAGAAACAAATGTCAGCATTTCGACTAAAGGTCACCGGAAATGACGATGTGACGGTGATCCTTGCGCGAAAAACTTCTTTTTTTTAGCTTGACAGGCCTACTTTTTGGCCCCTTAAGGGCATTGGTCCTGACCCTTTTGTCTAGCCTTATATTCCTGCTATAGATAAATAAAAAACTTTTTGGCGCTAAAGGTTAATGCAATTCCACAGGGAATCGTACCGTAATGGCGGGTAGGACCAGTAATTTCAGTTTTGTAAAATATACGTTCAAAGCCCTCTTTAAAGAGGTCTAGCGGGCCCAAAAACCTGTGCACGACCCTGGGCCCGTAATATCCTGTAGTCTGGGATGCCTATGCACCCATGACATCAAAATTCCCGAATTTGGGCATTTAGGTTGAAAACTACGGAAGGCCGAAATGGCCATCCCGGCGAGTCTGCATTAGTACGCTATGGTAGCGGAAAGAATATAGAGCATTTTAAGGATAATTCTTTTTTAAGTTTTAAAAAATGTTAAATGCATAATGTGTAATAATTGTTTTATATGTGTTTCATGTTTAAACGTTGAAAAAAGAATTATTTTGTACATTCATCATACTAATTTGCCAAGCTCACCAAAATGTAGTGAAAGGGGAGGTAATCCAGTCAAAGAATGATGCAATCGGCATTTGTACTCCTACGCAGTAACCTGCCTTGCAAATTTTAAAGGCGGGGGTGGAACTACTTTATTGCGCATGTAGTGTTGTTGTGAAGGACAATTTTGCTTCAATACTATTTCTTTTCAACTTTAAATGTAACTGTCATGTTAAATAGTAATGTTCTGCATTTTGAAAGGCGGTTTAGTGAGATCTGAGAGGAACTATTGTTATTGTGCATGTATGCGCTCGAATGTAATTGGGAGTTTTGGGAATTTGGATTTGGCGGTGTATTATAACTATGGCCTTAGGTCTCCGCCACAGGCCGAACAACTGAATTTGCTTGCTGACATTGACATCACAATACAAAAACAACCGATTACTTAACAATGTAACAACTCTTAGTACATATGTTGTTGGAAATCTTCAAATTAGTGTCTGTACCTACCTCTGTTACCTCATAACAAGCCGAGCATAAAGCAGACGATACAGTAGAGTCCCACAATTATCAAACGGTACTTGGATTTATGCAGCAACTTTGACCATCTATCTAACACTGGTGTCATTATAGCTTCTACACAAGCAAACTGAATAACAAAACGTTATATGTCGTATAGAAAATACCAATCATCATTGAAAAGCATACATAGTTATACGTTTATAATAATTTTCGCCTATAAAATAAGATGATTTTACAGTCCCCAGAAATACACACAGTTATGTACAAACTGCTACCTACTTCAAGAGCAACGGGTTATTTAAAGACAGATTAGAGTATACAACATACATTAAGTGACGATATACATTAATATATAAGTAATAATTAGGGTGGTTTCACGCATGTGGTACATGTACGAAAGCAAACTAACGCTGTACATCGTATTTACATTCGCATTAGAACAGCGAGCCTAATTGTGACCTTGTTTAACGCACGGCATCTTATCTTCATGTACGACCCCTTTCCAGCAGGAGCATAGGTTATAGCTTGACCGGACAGCGCTAATCAAGGTACTACAGAGGAACTTGTAGAGAGGTATAATACAGGCCTCCGGGAGCTGGTAGATAAACATGCCCCACTACAGATCAAAGAGATAATCATCAGACCAAATACACCATGGTATGATGATAAACTCCGTGCTGCTAAGAGGAACCGTCGTAAGGCTGAGAGAAAAATTCGTAAAACCAAGTTGACTGTCCATAAAGAGATGTACCAGCACGCTTGTACTATCTATAACAAACTCATGTTACAGTCCAAAAAGGATTACTATTCAACCAAACTCGAAGAAAACAGCAACGACCGGCGTCAGCTCTTCAAACTCACAAACATTCTCATGGACTGTAAGCCAGAGACGTTATTACCATCCATCAATAATGACAAAGCTTTGGCAGATGAATTTTGTGACTTTTTCATTGGAAAAATAGTCAGTATTCGTAAACAGCTGAATGAGGGTCAGGTTGACAATGATGTCCTTCGGGCGGATGTTACATTTAGTGGAGAGTCCATGTAACCCTGGCTCCTGTTACATCGGATGAGGTGAAAAAGATCATAATAGGTGCATCAACAAAGTCGTGTGAATTGGACGCAATTCCAACGTTTCTGTTGAAGCCTTGCCTTGATAGTCTCGTTCCAATCATAACTGCTATAATAAATAAATCTTTGTTGAAGTCTGAAGTGCCTACCCAATTTAAGCAGGCAGTCGTGCGACCACTCTTAAAGAAACATGGTTTAGATCAATATGTATTCAAAAACTATAGACCAGTATCAAGCCTCCCTTTCCTGTCTAAATTGCTTGAAAAGGTTGTATCAAACGGCTAGAGGGTCACTTAGACACTAATAAATTACATGATGATCTACAATCTGCCTACCGGGCACAACATTCCACAGAGACGGCACTTCTACGAGTCCATCAAGATATAGCGACCGCACTTGACAACAACTCATGTGTGATTCTGAAAATGCTTGCCTTATCGGCAGCCTTTGACGTCATCGACCATCCCATCCTCCTAAAACGCTTGGAACATTCATACGGAATATCAGGCTCTGTCCTGCTGTGGTTTCACTCTTATGTGAGTAATATGTCTCAACGTGTTGCAGTTCGGTCTGCTGTTTCTGATGAAACCTCTCTTCATTTTGGTGTCCCACAGGGCTCGGTCCTGTGACCCAGAAAGTACTGTATGTTTTCAAAACCAATATGAAAGAGACATAAAATGTTACACAACGGCTATGCGGATGATACCCAATGCTACCAAGCCTGCCTGTCGGACATCAGTTCCTGGATGAGCCTGAACATGCTAAAAATTAACCAGGATAATACGGAACTCATCATCTTTGCACCAATACATCAAGTCCAGAATTTTTCTGACTGCAAATTACAATTTGACGGAACAATTGTTAATGAATCATCATTTGTGAACAATTTTGGTGCCTTCTTTAATAAAACTCTAAGCATGGACAAACAAGCTAATGCAATATCCAAATCCTGCTTTTTCCATCTGCGTAACATCGGACGTATTAGGCCATTCATTACTGTTAATGCCTGCGAAACACTTGTGAATTCCCTTGTGACCTTTAGACTGGAATATGCAAACGTTTTGTTATGTGGTGCCAACAGCAAGGCAGTAGGAAATCTGCAGCGCATCCAGAACACCGCTGCTAGTTTGATCACACTAACAAAAAAAGCCTGAGGACATTTCACTGATCCTGCATTCACTGCACTGGCTTCCGGTGCCATACAGAGTACAGCCCAAGATCATTATATACACATTTAAGATCAAACATGAACTTGCTCATGTTTACATGAATACGTTGATAAGTGAGTACCACCCAACAAGAACTCTAAGATCAGACTCAGTCAAATAATTAAACATTCCGAGAACAAAAACTAAGACCTACGATGAAAGGCGTTTTGACAAATGTGCAGCCACCCTGTGGAACAGTCTGTCAATAGAAATATAAAAACATTGTTTCTCTGCTGGGTTTTAAAAAGACACGAAAAACTCACATGTTTAAAATGGCATATCAGTGATAAGTGAATGTTAATTAGATTTTCAAGACACTCACCAACTTTTAGGGAATTAACATTCGCGTGTACAGCGCTTTAGAGTCTTGTTTTATAAGGCGCTATATAAATATTTTCAATTAATATTTTCAATAAATCCACAATTTTACAGTAACTGCTTATGAAACTACACCTCGACTCTTACAATGCGCTGTGATGTAACACAGGTTGGTTGTAAACTGCTTGAGAAGTTATCTCCCGTTACTCCGACCCGTTACTGTACTGCTAGTGGAGACAATCAGTGTTTGGAGTTTCTTGCATTTCAGTCTTTGTGCAGCATGACGCTTAGCCTTTATGAAAAAGTCGACCTCATAATCAGCATTGACACTTAAGGAGTAATGTATGGCAAATATGCAGACATTCATTATCTCAGACCTAACTATGTCTGTCACACAATATGCATTGCCAAGCAATCCATTCAGCATAAAGAAGTTCTGGGCTTGTCCTTACAAATTAGCAGTGGCAATATCGTACATTATTGTAGTGATAATTATTTATTTTGGAGTCAGTGTTCCATTGTAAACACGTTGGTAATTAGTTAATGTATATTTAATGAATGATACAATTGACATTTATACTGACTTAATTAAAGTACATTGTTCTGACTGTATCAGAACGTCTTGTGATTATATCTTTACACAATGTACCTTTGGAAACAGGACTACGTTGTGTGAGAGAAAATATGTCTTTTTGAACATTGTTAATGGGTTAATTATATAGTGTAGGCCAAACGAAGACGAATACGAGAATCAATTATGTAAACGTACCTCACTGTCTAACCCAACGAACAGAATTGTCAGAAAGAACAGAACAGCACAAAGCGGAGATAGAGGCATTTAAATGACAGCTTTTGGATAGGCCAGAAACACCAAACCAGGTCCTGAAACAAATGGTATTCATTCAATATGTCGAAATAAATATATTGTTTCACGCCGTTTGTCGTACTTAGTTGATGTAAACCTACCAGTTCTCCTTGATTCAACAACAATTACTATAACATAAACAACTGACAACTTCACAAAACATAGCAGGGAACGACCCAAGTCAATATCAGTTTGGACCATAACCTTCCCAACCCAAATGTCGAATGCAGATCTGTCATATTATAGTATATAGTCATCTACCAACTGCGCAACACAGGCTAAATCAAAGTTGGTGAACTAACATTATTGTGTGAAGTATCTTTATTCTTGATATTTAGTAAGACATCCCTTTCAGCTGACACCATGACCACAATAGACAAATATGTATAGATAATAAACCAGATATTGATGCAAATCTTGTCTCGTTTTCGATCATCCTAATTGTCTACATGGTAAATGGCATAACATATTACCGTTATGTTATCTTCCTCTGTATCGAGTCAATAATATCAGTATCATATTACATGATATATGTAGTACGATATCCTAACAACTGTAGTTAATGTATACTGTAGTGATTATGGGTTTCTTTTAAATTATTTAATTGTTATTTGGTTAATGCTGCCAGTTTAGTAATAATTTTAGATATGTTTTTTAGACAGAGTTGCCTCCCCTGGAATGAGGGGGAAGTATGAGTTGCGGTTAATTGTTTGGGTAAATGCAATATTTATTGGCATGTTTATTGGATGTTAGCAGATTCGGTGAAAGTAATTAACTTTTTTATTTGGATTTTAATGTGTTAAATATTTTTTGGTCATTATTAAGCCTGGAGGCCGGTATACCTAAAACTTGAGGTGCGGTTACTCAAGTTTTTTCTAGAGACTCAGAAGTTTTGACCCAGCTTCTGACGCTTCAAATTTATACATTTAATGTGTGCATCATTCCGTGGGCTCAGGCTTGGGGTTTAAGATGTTCAAGTTCATTTAGCGATGTCTATCTTGTCTGAGAGAACAACTCAGAAGATCCTTTCATCGAGAGAGAAGAAGAGCGATTGATTGTTAGATCTGTTGAGAAGCTTGACATGACCGTGGTGATTGCGGGATATCTTATGGCATGTTTTTATGCTGATGTTAGGCAAAATGCATGCAGACTGAGGTCAATACTATCATGCATTATATATGTGAGTCTGTCAGTGAGTCTATTAGTGAGTCTGTCAGTGAGTTTGTCAGTGAGTCTGTTGGCGAGTATGTCAGTGAGTCTGTCAGTGAGTCTGTTAGTAAGTCTGTCAGTGAGTCTGTCAGTGAGGGATATACATAATTGTCGTCTGTCATATAAATCTTCATCAGGTTATAAGCTCGGGTAGCGCGGAGTGTGTTCAGGGAATACACCATGGAGGGAACTGAAGTAATCACTGTGTACATGTCAATATGGCACCGGGTTTACATTCAAAGAGAGTAGTCGTTGTGTAGAGAAATTGGATGATTCTAATTTTTAGCGATCAGGATGTGGTGCGGGCATCAGTGTCCTGGTTGTCAACATTTGACTCGGGTCAAGCTGCAGATACTCGTATATCGATCCTGGGTACCTGCATTATATTTTGGGTATCCTTGGGAGATGACTTCAAACTTGGTGACCTTATTCAATTTCTTGGGGACCCAGGGGAGATTGTTTGTATCTTTATATTCAAGTCAACAGGCTTGTGTGTGTCTCAGTATAACGAGCGAGTAGAGCATAGCGATGGCATGTTTAGAGGCATAGATGACGATGGCGCGTCCAGATGTAGTAGAAGTAGAGGCAATATTGAAGCTGCTTCAGGCAGTTATATTGGTCGAGCGAGCCTTCATTTTGGAAGGGAGGTGGTTGAGATTGGGGCGTTAGACGAGGAGGCCAGTTAGTACACCAGTACTGGGCAGTAGCGAATGGGTAAGATGCGAGGTAGATGCCTAGATGCGAAGACATGTAAGTAACTGATACATGCACAATAGGTTCAGACGTGTTCCCGGGTTACCATTCAGGTTCCAGGTTTAGGGATGGTTGGAACCCATCCTCGGAGGATAATGCCTAAAATGGGTGCTTGCGGAAGGTATCTGACGGATCTTCAGATGGGGAAGACTAGCGTGCCTGTGCACCAAATCACAGGTTGGGTTGGGACCTCAGTTTTTCTGAGATCTGGCCCCTTCCAGGGTTCTTTATGCGGTCCTGATGGGGTATGCACAAAGCATAAAGCCTACCCATGGTTCTTGTATGCGGCCTGTGTTTGTAAGGAGAGCATACCGTACTGGTTAGTAACCCAGGAATCTGTGCCTGTCTCAAGGTGTTAGCTAGGAGCCAGTGTCTCCTGTATAGAAATGGAGTTCTGAACCTCTGAACCCATGAAATGCAGCCATCGGAATCTCGAGTCCTGCGGTAGCGTCGGTGAAGTTCCTGACCCCTGGTCCTCGAACCTCAATATAGGACAGGGGGGTGGTGATTATGGGCTCTTTCCGCTCATAGCGCTCTTTCCGCTACTGAACCAGTCATGGACTGGTAGGTAATCTGGGTCCCAGTCAGTCGGACATTGAGTTAGTTGACGTTAGGCAAGGCATGGGACAACATTGGTCTTCTCAGTAATAAAGTTAGAGGTTATGGTATTGGTATCATAGAACGAGGCAGCCCATCGGCGATAGGTAAGTATAGTTTACCTTATGCATTTGTGTATTGTTACGCGGGACAGGACCGAAGTTACCATTATACTTAAATATAGTAAAGGCAACTTGATCATTAATACCATGATTAAGCGTAGTAAATTGATTTGTATACTTCCCGTGAACCTCCAATGAATCATTGACATCAATGACAGTGCGTGCTGGAGTGTCTCAGTATAAGACCATGTTATTAATAGAAAAATTATATACACATAATGTACAAATATAAAACTACTGAAGGGTTTCTCGTTTGTATTTTTGGTTTAAAGCAGATTGGGAGACAGTTGTTATTCGGATACAGCGACTGCTTCGTTAACGATTGTCGCTTGGACCTCCGGCCGCGGAATAGAAAAGCCATTTAAAATGACACCGGTCTTCTGGCCTTACTGGCTAATCAACGTTTTCAATGGTAATGTAAAGATCGGTTGACCTAGTTAGGTAGTGAATAGGTTTGGAATATTGAATATAACGGAATAAGAATTTAAACGTTACACACCGTACTTTTGGCGTTTCTTGGTCTGCAATATGTAGTACTGATTTGCAGAAGAAGCACTTCCTAAGTTCAACATTGAACTTGACACAAAAACATGAGGGACTCACCTTGTGAACCACCTTGTTAACAATTAACAGTTACACATGAAGTATGAGGGACTCTTGTGGAGCCACCTTGTTGACAGTTAACAATTACAAATAAAAGTTGAGGGGCTCGCTTTGTGAGGCGACCTTGTCTATAGGTACATTCATCTCATGTGACGATGAAAACCTTTCTGAAACAGTAAATAATGGCCCCTAATCCAAATAGCTGAGTCGTGGACGCTATTTACGAGTAGGGGAATAGTAGTCGAAGTAGACGGCGCAGTGATCTATGTAGGGGCATAATGGTCGAAAAAGAGGGCATAGTGTTCGACGAAGGGAGAAACATAGCTAGTAGTCGAGAGAGTGACACAGTTGTCGAGGGATGGGGAGTTGTCGAGGGAAGGGACACTAATTGTGATTTATGGAGATGTCAAGCATGCTTAGTAGTGGGTCCATTTACAGCTCGCCATTATGCTTCCGATTTCATTGTGCGATGACAGGACAATATACAGACTCTATGATATGCCTTACCTCAAGCCAGTTTGGACGGCTGGCATTGATGCCTGTCTGTTACATTGTCTTGTCGTACCCTTAAATGTTTTGCTCTCTTTGTGCTTTGTCTTTTTTTGCTACTCGATGGATGTTATTTATATAATGTTTCATGTTTTACATTCTTTTATTACCTGTCACTGTGGCCTTTTTGTTAGCTCGGGCATTACATGGGGGAAACTTTTATTTACACTGTAATGTGCTATAAGGTTGTCGATTGGGTAGGTGTGAGGTTTGGTGCACTGTAAAACGTTTAAGCCCCCAGTGACATGTGTCGCGATCCGTACCAAGGCGGAAGCCCTTTAGTCAACCTTCTTCTATGTATGTATTGTCCACTATATAGTAAAAATACAAAAATACAAAATTATTTCGCCATTGTGCCTTTTTGTTAAACTTTGTTCATTTTGTATGTGCCATTTTGCAATTTCGTAGTCCAGCACAAGGCTGCTTCGTATTTTTCAAAATTGCATGTACATTATATATATGTTGTAGATTGTCCTTGTGGTGTGTAATGTCCGGTTGTTATTTTCTCGTCATCTGGCTCTCGTTCCGTTTTAGTTTGACTGACTGAGGCGGCAGACTTTCGGGACTGGATGTCGTGTTGTTGTAGTTGCTAGATTTTTACGTTTGACATTGTCTGTGCCGCTTATATGTTTCTGTGCTCGGTTGGTTAAGCTGAGTGCTGCCTTCCCTGTCTGAGGTTGTTGAGGTAGGGGGAACAGTTGTCGAGGGAAGGCATACAGAAGAAGGAACACAGACACGCCAGCATACAAGAAATATCGCCCTCACCAAACACTGTTCTCACACACAACATGATCTCAAGGAAACACCAGCATGCAAATTATTAGAAAACGACTTAATTCCCTAAAAGCACACATGTGTTCTTCAACAATGTATCGATTGTTGCAAACAGTTATATTTGTGATAAAAATGAATGGAACAATTGCAACATGATTAAAATTAGTCAAATTCAAATTAGAGAGATTCCATGGGCTTTTGTCTTTATCCAGTTAAGATGATAGATATACGATCGATTCCCATTAAGGACGCCATTGCCAACTTTCTAGAACCTCAAGTGAATTTCTTATATTGTTATATTGTGCGATAAAATCTAAAAGTTATAGACTGTATAATTATATTGTATACACTTGTAGAGATACGTTTGTGTGTTTCTGCTTTATGTCAGAAGATATTCGTTGTTATATGTGCCATTATAACATCATGTGTAATATTTGTAAATATGTATAGTATATAAAATGTGGAGAATATGACCATGGTGAATGTCACTGAATAACACATCCTCTCATAACAAGTTGTCTCGGGTCACTCGAATAACTTTCAAGAGCGTTATTGTTCTAGCCACTACGGTAATCAGGAGAGTCTCATGTAGTTGTCTTAAACACTTTTTTGCATAGCGAATGTTGTTTTCGTCTATCAAATATGCAAATATATGCCAAAAATATTATACAGTTATAATTTTTATACTCCTTAAAGTTTTTATAAGTGTACTATTGCGCGGGAAATTATGAATTAATTAGTATTTACCATGTTTGAGAATTAGCTGGTTATTTGTGCGACAACCGAACGAAGTATTAGCGCCGCAAGATGTATGCAATGTCAAATACCAAATTCTCGAAATATCTACCTTTTTAGCGTTTTATTTTGAACGACATATCTGGTTTTTACTTATACTTCTCAAACGGTGATGTAGTCATGCCAGTTGGTGATGTATGCTTTCCTTCCGTGCAGTAGATAAGACAGTAACTGTTGGTAAAGTGCAATTTATATTTCGTACAGTAGATGAGTCAATTAGTACTGTACCTTTTTTATTTCAAGCAGCAGATAAGTCAGTTGGTGACGTGTGTGTCACAGTTGGTGATGTTCATTTTATAGTTGGTGGTGCACATTTAACATTACGTTCATTAGATAAGTCATTTGATGATGTTTGTTTCACAGTTGGTGATTTAAAATCTATTTTTCAGCAGATTCATGTTGACCATGTTCAAAAGTACGCATACATGGCAATACAATATAAATACTATAGTAGTCTGTTACATATCTAAAACGGAGGTTTTAGTCACACAAGCAAGGTTATGCAGTACATGGATGATTACCACATATATAAATACTTCTACATTAAGGCATATAGACTGATACTGGCAGGTAGAACACTGCATGTTAGCTGGATTTATCCAAGACACGCGATAATCCCTTGTGGAGCCCCAACTTGCGTTGACAAGGGAGGTGAAAGGTGAGGAACACTGTTACCCCGTGTACATTGCTTAAAACATAATATTCATCGTTAATAACCAATAATGTGCATAGGTTGCTTTGAATATTACAGAAACCTATTTCCGGACGGACAGCTGCAAGAAATTAACCATTGTTGTCAACCAGTGGTACACAGAACGGCGGAATATGCATAATTACCAACATAAAAGGAAAATATTTCCCAACACCAAAAGAAAATTAATTACAGTTTGTGTTAATAATTCATCCCAATGATGTATGCTAATTGACAGCCAGGAATTGGCTTTGGTCCATTGACTATCATAAACTGTAGATTAAACACAATAATTGATGTACATAGTGAAGTATAATACTAACCAAGAATGGTCTTTCGAGGTGGGAGATATATGATTATGTATTGCACTGTACGTCTGGAGCACGGTACACACGTATTCTCATTGAGTATTTGTAATGATGAATCGATGAATACAGCTCCGAGACAACACAGGTGCCAGCATCTCAGTATTACTGCTGTAAGATTTCGTCCGGAGGAAAGACAAAGTGTCGCCATACTAAATTAATATTTTTAAACGCACTGGTCAAATTTGATTACCGTCATGAATCTTTGACGTATAATCTGACAAGAAATATCACACATCGAAAAGAGATCCATTATAGAACATGTGTGTGTGAATTTTATCAATGCTTGGAATCCGTCTATGACGTTCAATTCCATCGGTTTTTAATCGCGCATTCAGCATGAACAGGATCTCCCCCCGTTAAGTGTTATTGGGTTATCAAAACGTTTAATCAACCACTTAAAACGTTATTGACAAATGATCTTGCAAACAAATACTGGTTATTATACGTGAATGCACTTCTCAAACGATGTTTAGCGTCGCAAATGGATTTGAGATATAGTGATAATCTGCGCGTAACTCCTGGTAATGTCGGGAGAGATTTCTGTGAGTGTTTCCTGGAAATGGAGTGACAGAGATTTCTATCGCATGAAAAACAAGACTAACGGGAAAATAGTAAAACACAATACGATTCACAGGTTGCATATCACAGACAATTCACACGTCATACAGGTCATGTAATACATGGGCCAACTACATCAGTGTATAATACCGCACAATACGCCAGGGATTTAGTGCGTGAGTGTTACATATGATTCAATAATGTTGCGTTATAAAATATAAAAATCTGCATATGGAACACAGGCAGAGGTAAACAGAGTATATAGTGGGCATGTGGTATACCGATGTAATGTCATTGTTCACTACAGTTGAATAGCCGTTTGATGGGGTATAAGGTGCATGATGCAATATTAGTATTACATTCATACATCGTGCACAAATAAACGGAACGTTATACCGGTATATGGCGGGTACATGGTATCCCCACAGCCATGTAGAAAGAATACGCTCGATGGGTGCAAATGTACCACACCAGATTAAATCATATCAGACACTTGGGCAAAATCTTGCAGCAGAAACAATTCATAAAATACAAGGGTATTGTAAATATGCTCTAAAACATTGTTCTCAACAAAACACGATCACAGTGTTTTTAAAAATTATTTTAGTGCGTGTTTACAATACCCTTGTATTTTGATTAGGTTTTCGCCTGAATACCTTTTTTTCAAAAAAAAAACCTAATAGGTTCATGATAAATTGCAACAAGTATTGACTTGAAATCACTTAGCATAAAGGCCAAACCATGCATTAAATGAAGGTAACGTGACACAAGGAACACTGTGTATAAAGGTCATATTGCATAAAATATATTGTATGAAGGTGATGTGACACAATAAACCCTTTGTAAGTGTATGAAGGTAATGTGACAACGAGAAACTCTTTGAATTAGGATCATGTGACACAGGTTACATTTCGTATGAAGTTCATGTGACATAAGGCACATTGTGTACAAGGACATGTGACACTAGGAACACAGAAACTTTGTATGAAGCACATGTGAGACCAGGAACACAGACGCTTTGTATGAAGCTCATGTGAGACCAGGAACACAGTCACTTTGTATGAAGCTCATGTCAAACCAGGTACACAGACACTCTGTATGAAGCTCATGTCAGACCAGGAACACAACAACTGTGTACGAAGGATATGTGACATCAGAAACATTTGTCATGAAGGTTATAAGAATAACACACACACAATACGCAAAGTGATACTATTTTAAAGGTATAAGAAACATTGTTAAACATCAACATATTCATTAAATCTGTGTTACTGGTTAAAATGCTAAAAATACAGGAAGGAAACAGGGTGACAGACAATACATGAATAATATAACAGCGAGACATGCTGCATAGTAGACAAATATCTACGGTACAAATACTCGTAAACACAATAACATATCTATAATACACAACAACACTAAGGCAAAACGTATAACTGTTTCTGCTTCAACGCTTAACGTGACTTTAAATGAACCATGTGGACACTTGATGGTGTATTTATTAATTCTACATTCGTTTGAAGTCGTTACAAAATGTACCTTTGCGTTAAATCGGGATATGGTATTTTGTGTTATTGGAGCGAGAAGTATTCCAACATTGTTTTTAAAAAAACATGGGTTCATAGTTAAAGTTGGAAATGCACATTTCACACGAAGGATAGCGCGTTATCTTCTGGTACTATTTCTAAAATTAAGAACAACCTTTTATTTGGACTACTCTGTTGCTGTTTCTCTTGGTAGGATTTAAATAAACTTATATCCTACCACATTAATCTGATTAAATAATAAGTTCTAACGCATGTTCTTCCCATATCACTGTTTGTTTTATCCAAAATATTCTTGTATCTGCTGTATCCCTTGAAATCGGTCATGAGCAATAAGGCAAGAAAACCTGAATGACGACGCTCTTACGACTACCACAGTCGATCGCAAACACACAACAAACACACGTGACGCTGTATGGACGATAAAGTGAGATGATATTAACTGATGACAGATTTGACGTCATATGCATTGGACTAACAAGCAAGGCAATTTATGTGTCACTATAGTGAGTGGTCATTGAGTTCATGAGCTCCTTTGGTTCGTGCTGTTGATATTGTAAGAGCTCTGAAAAGGATCGTTTTCGAATTCTAGATGGGAGGGTTATTTTCTTAACAATTATTAATTGCGATATTTCGTTCAAATTCTGACTCACTTGTAAGTTGTAAGCTGATCTGTTGGCAATTGATGTCAGTAGTGACAAGATAAACTGACTGGTACGTGAATATATCAATAACAATGATGTATTTGAATTGCAATAACAACCAAATATACCGACGAATGTTTTGATATAACGAAACAAGTTAGAATTTCATAAATATGTTTATTCACTTTATAAAAAATATGTTGAGCTAGATATTTCCATAGCACCTTAGTATTATGTTACAACATTTTCCAATTACCAGTTGGTGTTGATATTTCAAATCATATTACAATCATAATTTGAGAAAGGATTTTCTCAGCAAAGCGAGAGCAATTATATATTTACAAGGTCTAAAACGATCAAATATTTTCAAAATGTGCCAAAAGCCATTTCACATGGAAGATACCGTCAACGATACTTTGGTCGACGCCATTTTAATGGTCATGTGCCACGTTCTATAACAGAAAACCATGTACAAGTTACTCATTCATGTCTAATTGGCCCGGTCACAGGTTCAGTATGTTAAGGGCCCTATATTTGGGAATAGTATTGAATTTGCAAACAGAAACAAAATCGTCAACAGTTTTTGCGACTATATTGGTAATATATCTGGTATCCCATTTTGGGTACCGAAGAGATGTTTCTGTAACCTATCTATCACCACATTCTGAAGATGTACTTAGTCTGTTTCATGTGTGTTAGTTTTCCATCAATGGTGTAATTAGTTAGTTATAGTGCTTTGGCAAATGTATAATACGCTGCCCCTTACATATAGCAGACCTTAATGGCTTACGAACCATAAGACCATGAAAATGGCGGTCGTCAAATTATCAATCATTAATTTGTCGAACATACTTTACGAAAATGTTTTTCAATATACATGTAGTTATGATTTCTCATTATGGTACCCCTCTAGCTCCGTCATTTCATCGATAGTCTCGTCAATACTGAATGGATTGTTGGCATCATGACTGTCATAGTTTTATATTCACTGTGTTTCCATCGTGGATCAATCTGATGTTTCTTCAGTACAGGGCTTGCAACCGTAGTAAACCTCTGATATTATAGAATCATCTTCACATTTTACATCATGTATTAATTAAACACTGTAATGCAGTTAAATCAAAATCTAAATACAGAAGCGGTGGTAGCGCCTAGCCACACACGCAACAGACATACACAGACCGCATTATCCGTATCCCTAAAAAGGATACATGTACTTAAAGTAGGCCCCACAGCGTCCCCACAAATAAAAAGACACGGTTCGTGGCTTTTTTAGATCAGCATATGATCATAAAGGGAGGTAATTGCAAATGATGATTAAACTGAAATATTTGTATTAAAAGTTTGGTATAAGAATTTCCCGCATCCTGACATCCACTAAATTTTTACAATGATAGTCACGTACAAAACTATTTAGGCCTATATCAATACAATGTATCTAGGTTAGGGGTTGAAGTCAAGTATCGACAATCAAGAGAACGAAAACATTCAAACATACAACATAACATATAAAAAGATAATATTAAGTCAGAAGGACGGCGGCACTCAACTTAACCTTCCGAGCACAGAAACATAAAAAACACAAGGCACAATGTCCAGCACCCAACTGAATGCGTAAATGGTCCGTAAAAGTTTGCACTCTCCTTAATTAATATTCAGAAAAGGTACATCATAAAGGTATGTATCGTGTTTGAAGAGAATTTCAGCGCGCTGTAAATCTATTGACGCAACTACAGTCCAGTTAGAATATTGTGACAGTGACGTTGCAGGTTATGTGTGCGCAAAAGATAACAGCCATTGTCTGAATAGGTAGAGCGAATATAGTATGTTAGTTTAACATTGAAATTATAGTTGTTTGTACAGAATGTGCCTTCATAATTGGTTTTACCCCGTTATAGTGGACTCGACAACTGCGTCACTGGATTTTTATCCTGACTGGACTATATAACAATTTTTATGATACCAATATTTTATGGTACTTACAGATACCTTAACCATTGTAGCTGTTCATGTCTGTTTGGTATGTTGTAATGTTGTTTATTTTTTGCAAATAACATGTTAAATTACGGAAACATTCCTTTGTGTTTAATTAAAAATAATAATAATAACGACTTTATTTATTGTGGATGACATATTTGGTTGTAGACCAATTTTCAATATAGTCCTCATCATGTAATATATACAGTAGTTTACAGGAATACATGATAAATACGGGGAGAATAAACAAAACAGAAAGATTCATTAAGTCAATACTAAATAATGAGGAAAAAACAAAACAAAAACACACAGCATGGTGAAAAAGTAATGGAACAAAATCTGATATACAAAATGTAGCTATGTAAATTATTGAAGTAATTATTGTAATGAAACATGTAAGCATTGCATCATGTGACCACAGTGCATCCATTGCAAATTTCTGAATTGTTTAAGTGTTTTTGAAGTAGGTATCTGTTTTGGGATGGTATACCCGGATAATCTAAAGTCTTGCTGTAAATTTTTAACCGTGGTGTAGGAATTGTCAATTGATCTAAGCTGGCGATCTCACTTCTGGTAAATTAGGTTAAATGTGCATTTCGAATGAAAATATTCTTGGCTTATATCATTTAGTGACTTGTACATCAATATATTTTGCCTTTTGATAACAATTTCTGTCCGAAAATATCATGAACTTCAATGCTATAAACAGCTCTGCCAATGGTGCATCAAATTCCTTATCAATTAGTGACACGGAATGGAATACAGGTGTTTTCTCTTTGGATCACATGTATTTGTTGTGTATTATCATTGACAATATCACATCAGTTCATCATTGCAAATTACATCATTGTACACAATAAAATACCCCCCTCATGTAAATGAGGTCAAACCATTTCTGTTTTTCATCAGAACTGTCGGTAATTGATTTTTGTGTAGTACATGTAATTCATTAGAACAATTGCGTTTGAAAGACACTCAGGCAACAATTATTCATAGCGGGAGTTCGTAGTTAAACGAACTACCAGTACAATCACACAACACAATGACAATCCTTCAACGACAATGTACAATGGCATAAATTCACACACCTGTCGTAGCGAGCCTTCACTTTTCACAATTCTGTATATGGCTGTTAATGGTACAAACGATATGGAAGAAAATATGCAAAGAATTCCTACAACGGTTGACCAGTTTGGGTATTCATACGTGGCACTGAATTTTAATGGTTTAAATGTCACCAACTGGAACCAGAATATCACCTGAAAGATACAAATAAATAATTAATTTGAGTCTTTCTCAAACACTTGTAGTCAATGTGTACCATGAATGACGTCATCCATGCGTAAATAACATCAGCCATGTATTATCTTTCAATAAATCGTAGTAGAGGAATAAACCAATGACGCAAGACACATCTGTTTAACAGTTATTACTGTTTCAATTCTATATTTAATCAAAAATGTACATGTGTACATGCAATTATGGTATCGCTTTAAAGTGATCATACATTATTGCTAGTAGTATTAATATAATATCACGAAACGTTTTTTGATGACTTTTTCAGACAAATCGTTTAACAAATTCATTAATTATTAAAGCAGATGCAGTTTCCGTCAGTGCATTAGTCAGCATCATCGATTCAACAAACAAACAAACAACGAGTAATGCTAACGTATGTACATTTATAATAATTGAGTACAGAATTTCTAGGTTCAGATGTTCGAGATAACAATGTACCCGTCGATATGTATAGAGTTAATTGTCATGTGTCATTGTATTTCAATAAGTTACTACACAGAAAACGTACACTAAACAAGAAAGCTATATCACATAAAGTTGAATAAACTGATAAGTGCGAGACAGTAGAACAGTGTTAGGAGACACATTGATGACGTCACAATCAATACAAAAATTCAAGACAATAGTTACTGTGAAACAATTAACGAGCAATTATTTAAGAAATCGATATTGTTTACGGAGGATAACATTTTCATGCACACGTTTTAAATATGTCCTCGTCATTCAGATACTAGTAGAAGAGATGACTTGGGTTGGATCTCAGGCAACGACGAACCGAATTCGTTTAAATGGTACATTGTACTGGTATAACTAAATGGTAGTATTAAAGGTAATACCAGGTACAGTGTATGCATAATGGAACTGGAGGTGTCTATGATATTGAAACAGTAAAACATTCAACCCATAATAAACAAAAGGATCATGTGGCCAATAACCGCTAATCTAATTAAAATATGACGGTCATCAACTTTTTAATTTATAAGCCCCCAGGATACCTCAAAATTGTTTGTTATATTATTTGTACACAATAGTGCCTATCAAGAAGTGTATGCAAGTAAAGATAAGGCTGATCAAAATAATTCAATATGAAAGATAATCTCATTATTAAGTATTGTAAACCTTGAAATATTAGATCATCCTTGGTAACCTTGAACTCTGATCATCATTGCCATGGCCTGGGCTTTACATATCAAGCTTTAACAAAGGGAACACTGTATCTTTCAGTCTAATAATTTTTACATTGACTTTAAAACATATACGTATACAATATATATCGTAGGTGACTTATAGAGGCCTACTAATTATATAATGCATACGAATAAATAAATATACCAGATTTAAATAGCGCCTTTTTCATGCAAACACACTTTACATTATTGTGTTGCAGCCATAAGGGCACAGGTGCATCCTCTACCATGGCAGATACAGCATGATCTGACCAGAGGGACGGATTGAGAGAAAGCCCCTGAAGGGAGAGAGATATCTTAGATATAGGCGTGTCCGGCGCTGCAGTAGTGCGCCTAGCTCTTATTTCGAATAGACAGCCTGGTTCTTTAATGTTCCCGGTGTATAGCACCGATACTCATCTTCCTGGCCCCTTAACCCAGATACTTTGCAGACCATACGGTCAGATATAGCGGGAAATATTATAAATGTTTCAGAAATGTCAAGTTACGATGCCGGGGATTGAACCCACGACCTCGGCTTGATTGACAGTCCAGTGCGTTACCATTGAGCTAAATCCGCTTATATAAGTCATATTATTTATTTAATTCAAATAAAATACGTTCAAAAACTAAACAGAGAAATTGTGGCATTCGTTTTGAGGTGGTTCTAATATTAAAGTTGTATTTAAATGACGTGTCACAATACTTACCGATCTCCAATCCTATAGCCACCGCTTCAAAGAACACAAAGTACAAGCCCACTGACGCAGTAATAATCGATGATGCGAAATATATATCCCTCCCTGTGATGGGTTTTATATATAAAAATTCGTTCACATTTTTAGTTATCGGTTACATCATTATATTTGCAATCTCTTGAACACTAGACCCCCTGAGTAATGGACAACATATCATACAATCACGAACAGTTTACACAATATTGGTACATCAACTTTTACCATATCAATGTATGTATTTGATACATGAACATGTGTGGTTAAGGTCTCCATTGTCGGTACAAATAAGGAGTGGAAGGTTGAAGGTTCAGGTCTCAATACAAGTTCGTTTGATATGAAAGGTTGGCGAGTCCTTATCTAGCCATGTGGTTTCTGTTTGTCGACAAATCAATGTAATGATATACTAGTAATAAACACTGTCGAAACCGTCTTGTGTTTGACACTATGACAATATTTCAAAGAACTAGGATCCGTCTTGACGGTTAGGAAAAAAGTGAATTCTAATAAAATGAACGTCTTTGATTCAGTGAGAATAATCGGCAATTTATTCCAATAACTACAATTCCTTGGCATCAGCGTGACTCATGTATCCCCCAAGGGTACGATGTATGTAAGCTATATCAGAAAGTTGACGTTGTCATAGCACACAATAATACGTACACACATTTATTTATCAAACATCAATACTGAAGGACGTTTGACAATTTACATAAATCACCAATTCCACGATTACTATGTCCAATGTCAGTTTCCGTGGTACCTAATTAATGACAATGTAAATTTATGTGGTAACTAGGACCATTGCCATCATATAGAGAATAATAGGTTAGTGTCATGGATGAAAAAGTTTATCTGGCAAGGCGGAGGAATTTATCGGGTGAGCCGTAATTTCCGTAGCCGAGCCGGATAAACTTACCTATTATTCTATTTATCCAGTCGCTTAATCTGCTCATTAAGGGGATCAAACTCGGGACTTTATTGTCACTCTTTCATTAACTAGCGTGCAACGTCACGTTCGTTCCGTGACGTCATGATAAACAACGACGTCTGACATCTTGATAGACGTCGTGTAGACGCAGGTAAGTCGAAGAAAATAACCGATCAACAACCAGCTCATTTAGAATAGGAAAACCTCACCCTCAGGCACGGGATTGCAACCGGTTATTCTCATATGAGAAGAAGTCCGTCAGATCACGTGGTAAGGTGACGGATTATCACTAGTCACATGACCAGGTGACCTATTATCGCTTAGTTTATCAGGCACCCCGTGAACAGGCAGATTTTGCCGGTAGTGACTGGATAAATGTTGTTCCTTAGCCGTGACAATGTACTATTCTGTGGTAACGAAGACCATTGACAGTTTTCAAGGTAGATCAGACTAACTAAGACCAAGGTCAGGTTCCGTGGTACCTAATCCGTGGCAATGTACAGTTCTGCGGTAACTAGGACCATTGTCATGTTATGTTTACCTTAGCCATCGCAATGTTCAGTTCTGTGGTAAGGAAGACAATTAATTTAACAGTTTCCGTCGTAAATGAAATCATTGACAGGTTACTTGGTAACTAAATATATTTTGGTCATGGAGATATACTGTGGTAATGGCATCCTTGACAAAATCTACATAATACATCACCAATTTCCACACAGAAACATTTATATGAAAGGTAATCAAAAAGGAATACAACCCTCTTACAATAGATTTGTAGTACAGACGTGATTAGACCAAAGAAAGTACGTTAAGAGCCCCAGATTTCTACCAGTAATGTATCATTGTGTAGTGATATTTGTCGCAAGACAGATCAGGCTATAGTAACCATACCCAGCCAATTCTCTCCATTATTGTTTACATAATAGTTTTGGAGTCATACTCCCGCCCAGACAATGCGATTCCGGCGGATAATTCAAACTCTCAATAAGACACATCAGAATTGTGTTCACCGATAATCTTCTCCTTAATGCGGCTTATCGTTACAGTTCCAACAAAAATCTATACAAAAATATTGGAAATATATTCAGACAGAAAGTTCTAGTAAAGGAGATATGCAAGGAAAATTGAATAAAGAATATGATTCGTGTATATCTATTGTTCTTTAATCGACCAGTAATCGTCCAGAAGTCAAACAAGAAATATCTTTAAAAAAGATATACAGCGTTGAGTTTAATGACAGTCTGTGATTGTTACATGTATTTTTTCAATACATTTGCGAATGTAATTAGTTTTAATTGGTTTATATACAAACGAAACGCTGTACACGTTTGTATCATGACAGACAGTTCCCGTTCCTTATAAAATATAAAGTAACAGTTAATATGAGATACTGGAAAACACGCGCATATTAAAAAATTCACGTTGAAAATGGATGAGCTAAAAGTTTGTCTACCACACATGTAGCCGAGCGGAGAGGTTTTGTCTACCTTTGATCATTTTTTCCACCTGTATAATGATACAAAACTACTATACATAATTGGGATGGACATATTTACATTACAACATACTGTTATAAAATTATAAAGTATGCTATCATAGTACAGACAATTAAGTTGACTGCACACTTAATATACGAAATAAAGAATGGTCAAAGACATTTGTGCAGTTTATCCTAGAAACATGCATTGTCACGTTATTGTATTCTTCTCATTAAAAAATAAAGTACACACCCTAAGTTTATCTGTATAATAAAATATTTTCTTTTATGTTGATTTTGAAGTACATGATCTATTGATGTCAAGAAGTTTAATGAAAGGTTAAGATAAAACATGGTCACATATATTGTTAATTATGCATGTTGTTTTACAAGATACAAAAAAGTCAATTTATTCAGTATTCGAGTATTCATGTGATCAAACATTTTTTCCAACAAACTAATTATTTGCATTTTATTCTATGTTTAGAAGTTTAAAATCAATTCAAAACAATAGTACTTTTAACATTGAACAGCCCTTGTTTACATTGCATGACCGACCTTCACATAACCTGCATCAGACTCTATTGATGACGTACGTATTCTATATAGTTATATATAGAATCCCTCTTATAGTAGCATAAAGTTCAACACTAATTTTGTTCTTGCTTAGAGTACACTGTATAACTAAAGCTATGGAACAACAGACAGACGAGTATAGTACTATAAGTTTAGCACAAGAAAAAAATGCAATAATTTAAAATCGGGCATAACCTTTTGTGAAAAGAATACAATATTCTATTGAATCAATTTTTGGCATTTCATTCATCCCGGAGACATTTAGAAACACTTAATAGGTTGTTAAGTAGGTCAACATTCAAGCTAGACAGCAAACGCTGAAAAAACTTAAAGGAAATCACTCTGCGGGCACGGAAAGTGGGCAGGGTTTGGGAGAGTAATACAGTGTTATGTAGTTTTTGCGAACATTTGTTCCTCTCAATGAAGATTAAAGAAGTTCATGATACTACATAACAAAGTTACTGCAGATGTACGGACTGACGGAAACCATGCTCATGTCCCTACGTCATCAACCAAGGGGATGAAATATATGTATGTAGCAAAACTCATCACAATACAAAAACTACCCATGACATAACGATACAAGAACTCTTAGTACATATGTAGTTGGAAATCTTTAAATTAGTGTATATACCTACCTCTGTTACCAATAACACGCCGAGCATAAAGCAGACGATACAGTAAACAAATATCATACGGTACTTGGATTTATACAACAACTTGGGTCATCTTTCTAACACTGGTGCCATTATTGCTTCTACACAAGCAAACTAAATTACACAAATTTATTAACCACTTCCAACGAACAGTCTCCAAAAATACATTCAGTTTTGTACAAATAGCAAAGGGGTATTTAATGTAAGACAGATACATTAAAAGGACGATATACAACAATATATGTAATAATTAGGATGTTTTCATATGCATGTACATGCACGAAAACCAATTAACGGTGTAAATCGTATTTACATTAGCAGAAGAACAGCGAGACTAATCATGACCTTGTTTAATGGACGCCATCTTATCTTCATGGACGACCCCTTTCCAGCAGGAGCATAGTTTATAGCTTGACCGGACAACGCTAATCCACAATTTTACAGTCACTGCTTATGAAGCTACACCTTAACTCTTACAATGCCGTGTGGTGTAACGCAGGTTGGTTGCAAACTCTCCGGTTACCCAGACCCGTTACCCAGACACGTTACTGTACTGCTAGTGGAGACATTCGGTGTTTTAATTTGTCACTTGCATTTTAGTCATTGAGCAGCATGACGCTTAGCCTTTATGAACAAGTCGACCTCATAATCAGCATTGACACTTAAGGAGTAATGTATGACAAATATGCAGACATTCATTATCTCAGACCTAACTATATCTGTCACACACTATGCATTGTTAAGCAATCCATTCAGCAAAAAGTAGTTCTTAGCTTGTACTGTCATTAGCAGTGGCAATATCGTCCATTATTGTAGTGATGATTATTCATTTTGGAGTCAGTATTCCATTGTAAACACATTGGTAATTAGTTAATGTATATTTAATGAATGATACAATTGACATTTGTACTGACTTAATTAAAGTACACTGTTCTGACTGTATCAGAACGTTTTGTGAGTATATCTTTAAACAATGAACCTTTGGAAACAGGACTACGTTATGTGAGAGAAAATATGTATTTTTTAATAGTGTTAATGGGTTGTAGGCCAAACGAATACGAGAATCAATTATGTAAACGTACCTCACTGTCTTACCCAACGAACAGAATTGAAAGAAAGAACAGCCCAAAGCGGAGATAGAGGCATTTGAGTGACAGCTTTGGGATAGGTCAGAAACACCAAACCAGGTCCTGAAACAAATGGTATTCATTCAATATGTCGAAATAAATATATTGGTTCACGCCGTTTGTCGTACTTAGTTGGTGTTAACCTACCAGTTCTCCTTGATTTAACAACAATTACAATAACATAAACAACTAACAACTTCACAAAACATAGCAGGGAACGACCCAAGTCAATATCAGTTTGGACCATAACCTTCCCAACCCAAATGTCGAATGCAGATCTGTCATATTATAGTATATAGTCATCTACCAACTGCGCAACACAGGCTCAATCAAAGTTGGTGAACTAACATTATTGTGTGAAGTATCTTTAATCTTGATATTCTGTAAGACATCCCTTTCAGCTGACACCATGTATTATATTATATTTTTAGATATGTTTTTTGAGACAGAGTTGCCTCCCCTGGAATGAGGGGGAAGTATGAGTTGCGGTTAATTGTTTGGGTAAATGCAATATTTATTGGCATGTTTATTGGATGTTAGCTGTTTCGGTGAAAGTAATTAACTTTTTTATTTGGATTTTAATGTGTTAAATATTTTTTGGTCATTATTAAGCCTGGAGGCCGGTATACCTAAAACTTGAGGTGCGGTTACTCAAGTTTTTTCTAGAGACTCAGAAGTTTTGACCCAGCTTCTGACGCTTCAAATTTATACATTTAATGTGTGCATCATTCCGTGGGCTCAGGCTTGGGGTTTAAGATGTTCAAGTTCATTTAGCGATGTCTATCTTGTCTGAGAGAACAACTCAGAAGATCCTTTCATCGAGAGAGAAGTAGAGCGATTGATTGTTAGATCTGTTGAGAAGCTTGACATGACCGTGGTGATTGCGGGATATCTTATGGCATGTTTTTATGCTGATGTTAGGCAAAATGCATGCAGACTGAGGTCAATACTATCATGCATTATATATGTGAGTCTGTCAGTGAGTCTATTAGTGAGTCTGTCAGTGAGTTTGTCAGTGGGTCTGTTGGCGAGTATGTCAGTGAGTCTGTCAGTGAGTCTGTTAGTAAGTCTGTCAGTGAGTCTGTCAGTGAGGGATATACATAATTGTCGTCTGTCATATAAATCTTCATCAGGTTATAAGCTCGGGTAGCGCCGAGTGTGTTCAGGGAATACACCATGGAGGGAACTGAAGTAATCACTGTGTACATGTCAATATGGCACCGGGTTTACATTCAAAGAGAGTAGTCGTTGTGTGGAGAAATTGGATGATTCTAATTTTTAGCGATCAGGATGTGGTGCGGGCATCAGTGTCCTGGTTGTCAACATTTGACTCGGGTCAAGCTGCAGATACTCGTATATCGATCCTGGGTACCTGCATTATATTTTGGGTATCCTTGGGAGATGACTTCAAACTTAGTGACCTTATTCAATTTCTTGGGGACCCAGGGGAGATTGTTTGTATCTTTATATTCAAGTCAACAGGGTTGTATGTGTCTCAGTATAACGAGCGAGTAGAGCATTGCGATGGCATGTTTAGAGGCATAGATGACGATGGCGCGTCCAGATGTAGTAGAAGTAGAGGCAATATTGAAGCTGCTTCAGGCAGTTATATTGGTCGAGCGAGCCTTCATTTTGGAAGGGAGGTGGTTGAGAATGGGGCGTTAGACGAGGAGGCCAGTTAGTACACCAGTACTGGGCAGTAGCGAATGGGTAAGATGCGAGGTAGATGCGAAGACATGTAAGTAACTGATACATGCACAACTGGTTCAGACATGTTCCCGGGTTACCATTCAGGTTCCAGGTTTAGGGATGGTTGGAACCCATCCTCGGAGGATAATGCCTGAAATGGGTGCTTGCGGAAGGTATCTGACGGATCTTCAGATGGGGAAGACTAGCGTGCCTGTGCACCAAATCACAGGTTGGGTCGGCTAGACCTCAGTTTTTCTGAGATCTGGCCCCTTCCAGGGTTCTTTATGCGGTCCTGATGGGGTATGCACAAAGCATAAAGCCTACCCATGGTTCTTGTATGCGGCCTGTGTTTGTAAGGAGAGCATACCGTACTGGTTAGTTACCCAGGAATCCATGCCTGTCTCAAGGTGTTAGCCAGGAGCCAGTGTCTCCTGTATAGAAATGGAGTGCTGAACCTCTGAACCCATGAAATGCAGCCATCGGAATCTCGAGTCCTGTGGTAGCGTCGGTGAAGTTCCTGACCCCTGGTTTCTTTGAACCTCAATATAGGACAGGGGGTGTGGTGATTATGGGCTCTTTCCGCTCATAACGCTATTTCCGCTACTGAACCAGTCATGGACTGGTAGGTAATCTGGGTCCCAGTCAGTCGGACATTGAGTTAGTTGACGTTAGGCAAGGCATGGGACAACATTGGTCTTCTCAGTAATAAAGTTAGAGGTTATGGTATTGGTATCATAGAACGAGGCAGCCCATCGGCGATAGGTAAGTATAGTTTACCTTATGCATTGTGTATTGTTACGCGGGACAGGACCGAAGTTACCATTATACTTAAATATAGTAAAGGCAACTTGATCATTAATACCATGATTAAGCGTAGTAAATTGATTTGTACATTTCCCGTGAACCTCCAATGAATCATTGACATCAATGACAGTGCGTGCTGGAGTGTCTCAGTATAAGACCATGTTAGAAATAGAAAAATTATATACACATATTGTACAAATATAAAACTACTGAAGGGTTTCTCGTTTGTATTTTTGGTTTTAAGCAGATTGGGAGACAGTTGTTATTCGGATACAGCGACTGCTTCGTTAACGATTGTCGCTTGGACCTCTGGCCGCGGAATAGAAAAGCCATTTAAAATGACACCGGTCTTCTGGCCTTACTGGCTAATCAACGTTTTCAATGGTAATGTAAAGATCAGTTGACCTAGTTAGGTAGTGAATAGGTTTGGAATATTGAATATAACGGAATAAGAATTTAAACGTTACACACCGTACTTTTGGCGTTTCTTGGTCTGCAATATGTAGTACTGATTTGCAGAAAAAGCACTTCCTAAGTTCAACATTGATCTTGACACAAAAACATGAGGGACTCACCTTGTGAACCACCTTGTTAACAATTAACAGTTACACATGAAGTATGAGGGACTCTTGTTGAGCCACCTTGTTGACAGTTAACAATTACAAATAAAAGTTGAGGGGCTCGCTTTGTGAGGCGACCTTGTCTATAGGTACATTCATCTCATGTGACGATGAAAACCTTTCTGAAACAGTAAATAATGGCCCCTAATCCAAATAGCTGAGTCGTGGACGCTATTTACGAGTAGGGGAGTAGTAGTCGAAGTAGACGGCGCAGTGATCTATGTAGGGGCATAATGGTCGAAAAGAGGGCATAGTGTTCGACGAAGGGAGAAACATAGCTAGTAGTCGAGAGAGTGACACAGTTGTCGAGGGATGGGGAGTTGTCGAGGGAAGGGACACTAATTGTGATTTATGGAGATGTCAAGCATGCTTAGTAGTGGGTCCATTTACAGCTCGCCATTATGCTTCCGATTTCATTGTGCGATGACAGGACAATATACAGACTCTATGATATGCCTTACATCAAGCCATTTTGGACGGCTGGCTTTGATGCCTGTCTGTTACATTGTCTTGTCGTACCCTTAAATGTTTTGCTCTCTTTGTGCTTTGTCTTTTTTTGCTACTCGATGGATGTTATTTATATAATGTTTCATGTTTTACATTCTTTTATTACCTGTCACTGTGGCCTTTTTGTTAGCTCGGGCATTACATGGGGGAAACTTTTATTTACACTGTAATGTGCTATAAGGTTGTCGATTGGGTAGGTGTGAGGTTTGGTGCACTGTAAAACGTTTAAGCCCCCAGTGACATGTGTCGCGGTCCGTACCAAGGCGGAAGCCCTTTAGTCAACCCTCCTCTATGTATGTATTGTCCACTATATAGTAAAAATACAAAAATACAAAAGTATTTCGCCATTGTGCCTTTTTGTTAAACTTTGTTCATTTTGTATGTGCCATTTTGCAATTTCGTAGTCCAGCACAAGGCTGCTTCGTATTTTTCAAAATTGCATGTACATTATATATATGCTGTAGATTGTCCTTGTGGTGTGTAATGTCCGGTTGTTATTTTCTCGTCATCTGGCTCTCGTTCCGTTTTAGTTTGACTAACTGAGGCGGCAGACTTTCGGGACTGGATGTCGTGTTGTTGTAGTTGCTAGATGTTTACGTTTGACATTGTCTGTGCCGCTTATATGTTTCTGTGCTCGGTTGGTTAAGCTGAGTGCTGCCTTCCCTGTCTGAGGTTGTTGAGGTAGGGGGAACAGTTGTCGAGGGAAGGCATACAGAAGAAGGAACACAGACACGCCAGCATACAAGAAATATCGCCCTCACCAAACAATGCTTTCACACACAACATGATCTCAAGGAAACACCAGCATACAAATTATTAGAAAACGACTTAATTCCCTAAATGCACACATGTGTTCTTCAACAATGTATCGATTGTTGCAAACAGTTATATTTGTGATAAAAATTAATGGAACAATTGCAACATGATTAAAATTAGTCAAATTCAAATTAGAGAGATTCCATGGGCTTTTGTCTTTATCCAGTTAAGATGATAGATATACGATCGATTCCCATTAAGGATGCCATTGCCAACTTTCTAGAACCTCAAGTGAATTTCTTATATTGTTATATTGTGCGATAAAATCTAAAAGTTATAGACTGTATAATTATATTGTTTACAATTGTAGAGATACGTTTGTGTGTTTCTGCTTTATGTCAGAAGATATTAGTTGTTATATGTGCCATTACAACATCATGTGTAATATTTGTAAATATGTATAGTATATAAAATGTGGAGAATATGACCATGGTGAATATCTGAATAACACATCCTCTCATAACAAGTTGATTCGGGTCACTCGAATAACTTTCAAGAGCGTTATTGTTCTAGCCACTACGGTAATCAGGAGAGTCTCATGTAGTTGTCTTAAACATTTTTTTGCATAGCGAATGTTGTTTTCGTCTATCAAATATGCAAATATATGCCAAAAATATTATACAGTTATAATTTTTATACTCCTTAAACTTTTTATAAGTGTACTATTGCGCGGGAAATTATGAATTATTTTTATTTACCATGTTTGAGAATTAGCTGGTTATTTGTGCGACAACCGAACGAAGTATTAGCGCCGCAATATGTATGTAATGTCAAATACCAAATTCTCGAAATATCTACCTTTTTAGCGTTTTATTTGGAACGCCATATCTGGTTTTTACTTATACTTCTTAAACGGTGATGTAGTCAGGCCAGTTGGTGATGTACGCTTTACATTCCGTGCAGTAGATAAGGCAGTAACTGTTGGTAGGTGCAATTTATATTTCGTACAGTAGATGAGTCAATTAGTACTGTACCTTTTTTATTTCAAGCAGCAGATAAGTCAGTTGGTGACGTGTGTATCACAGTTGGTGACGTGTGTATCACAGTTGGTGACGTGTGTGTCACAGTTGGTGACGTGTGTGTCACAGTTGGTGACGTGTGTATCACAGTTGGTGACGTGTGTGTCACAGTTGGTGACGTGTGTGTCACAGTTGGTGATGTGCATTTTATAGTTGGTGGTGCACATTTAACATTATGTTCATTAGATGAGTCATTTGATGATGTTTGTTTCACAGTTGGTGATGTGCATTTGACATTTATATACTTTTAAAATCTCTTTTTCAGCAGATTCATGTTGACCATGTTCAAAAGTACGCATACATGGCAATACAATATAAATACTATAGTAGTCTGTTACATATCTAACACGGAGGTTTTAGTCACACAGACAAGCAAGGTTATGCAGTATACAATGTGGATGATTACCACATATATAAATACTTCTACATTAAGGCATATAGACTGATACTGGCAGGTACAACACTGCATGTTAGCTGGATTTATCCAAGACACGCGATAATCCCTTGTGGAGCTCCAACTTGCGTTGACAAGGGAGGTGAAAGGTGAGGAACACTGTTACCCCTTGTACATTGCTTAAAACATAATATTCGTCGTTAATAACTAATAATGTGCATAGGTTGCTTTCAATATTACAGAAACCTATTTCCGGACGGACAGCTGCAAGAAATTAACGATTGTTGTCAATCAGTGGTACACAGAATGGCGGAATATGCATAATTACCAACATAAAAGGAAAATATTTCCCAACACCAAAAGAAAATAAATTAGTTACAGTTTCCGTTAATAATTCATCCCAATGACAGCCAGGAATTGGCTTTGGTCCATTGACTATCATAAACTGTAGATTAAACACAATAATTGATGTACATAGTGAAGTATAATACTAACCAAGAATGGTCTTTCGAGGTGGGAGATATATCATTATGTATTGCACTGTACGTCTGGAGCACGGTTCACACGTATTCTCATTGACTATTTGTAATGATAAATCGATGAATACAGCTCCGAGACAACAGAGGTGCCAGCATCTCAGTATTACTGCTGTAAGATTTCGTCCGGAGGAAAGAAAGAGTGTCGCCATACTGAATTAATATTTTTAAACGTACTGGTCAAATTTGATTACCGTCATGAATCTTTGACGTATAATCTTACAAGAAATATCACACATCGAAAAGAGATCCATTATAGAACATGTGTGTGTGAATTTTATCAATGCTTGGAATCCGTCTATGACGTTCAATTCCATCGGTTTTTAATCGCGCATTCAGCATGAACAGGATCTCCCCCCCCCGTTAAGTGTTATTGGGTTATCAAAACGTTTAATCAACCACTTAAAACGTTATTGACAAATGATATGGCAAACAAATTCTGGTTATTATACGTGAATGCACTTCTCAAACGATGTTTAGCGTCGCAAATGGATTTGAGACATAGTGATAATCTGCGCGTGACTCCTGGTAATGTCGGGAGAGATTTCTGTGAGTGTTTCCTGGAAATGGAGTGACAGAGATTTCTATCGCATGAAAAACAAGACTAACGGGGAAAATAGTAAAACACAATACGATTCACAGGTTGCATAGCACAGAAAATTCACACGTCATACAGGTCATGTAATACATGGGCTAACTACATCAGTGTATAATACCGCACAATACGCCAGGGATTTAGTGCGTGAGTGTTACATATGATGCAATAATGTTGCGTTATAAAATATAAAAAGCTGCATATAGAACACAGGCAGAGGTAAACGGAGTATATAGTGGGCATGTGGTATACAGATGTAATGTCATTGTTCACTACAGTTGAATAGCCGTTTGATGGGGTATAAGGTGCATGATGCATTATTAGTATTACATTCATACATTGTGCACAAATAAACGGAACGTTATATCGGTATAATTTTATGGCGGGTATATGGTATCCCCACAACCATGTAGAAAGAATACGCTCGATGGGTGCAAATGTACCACATCAGATAAAATCATATCAGACACTTGGGCAAAATCATGCAGCAGAAACAATTCATAAAATACCAGGGTATTGTAAACATGCTCTAAAACATTGTTCTCAACAAAACACGATCATAGTGTTTTTAAAAATTGTTTTATTGCGTGTTTACAATACCCTTGTATTTGGATTAGGTTTTCGCCTGAATACCTTTTTTAAAAAAAAACCTAATAGGTTCATGATAAATTGCAACAAGTATTGACTTGAAATCACTTAGCATAATGGTCAAACCATGCATTAAATGAAGGTAACGTGACATAAGTAATAAAGGTCATATTGTATAAAATATCTTGTATGAAGATGATGTGACACAATAAACCCTCTGTAACTTACAGTGTAAGTGTATGAAGGTAATGTGACAACGAGAAACTCTTTGAATTGGGATCATGTGACACAGGTAACATTTCGTATGAAGGTCCTTTGACATAAGGCACATTGGGTATAAGGAAATCTGACACTAGGAACACAGAAACTTTGTTTGAATCTCATGTGAGACCAGGAACACAGACGCATTGCATGAAGCTCATGTGAGACCAGGAACACAGTCACTTTGTGTGAAGCTCATGTGAGACCAGGAACACAGACACTTTGTATGCAGCTCATGTGAGACCAGGAACACAGTCACTTTGTATGACGCTCATGTGAGACCTGGCCCCAATCTCCCGAAGCATCTCAAGTAGAAATCTCAACTCAAATTGAGATTTTGCTCAAGTCAAGAGTATAAATATGAGATCATTCTTAAGTTTTATGCTCAAACTATTAACTGTAATAAACTCAGAACAATGTAACTGTTTTGAGGCGCCCACTTTCAGAGTCTTGTCTCCCATGGAAATTATCACAAAGACACATGACCGTATTTGAGATTTATCTCAACTCAGATTGAGATGCTTCGGGAGATCGGGGCCAGGAACACAGACACTCTGTATGAAGCTCATGTGAGACCCGGAACACAACAACTGTTAACGAAGGATATGTGCCATCAGAAACATTTGTCATGAAGGTTATAAGAATAACACACACACAATACGCAAAGAAAGTAATACTATTTGAAAGGTATAAGAAACATTGTTAAACATCAACATATTCATTAAATCTGTGTTACTGGTTATAATGCTAAAAATACAGGAAGAAAACAGGGTGACAGACAATACATGAATAATATAACAGCGAGACATGCTGCATGGTTTACAAATAGCTACGGTACAAATACTCGTAAACACAATAGCATATCTATAATACACAACAACACTAAGGCAAAACGTATAACTGTTTCTGTTTCAACGCTTAACGTGACTTTAAATGAAGCATGTGGACACTTGATGATGTATTTATAAATTTTACATTCGTTTGAGGTCGTTACAAAATGTATCTTTGCGTTAAATCGGGATATGGTACTTTGTGTTATTGGAGCGAGAAATATTCCAACATTGTTTTTAAAAAAACATGGGTTTATAGTTAAAAGTTGGAAATGCACATGCAGTTCTAATGTTTTTACATTTTTAAATGAACATGCTCCAGTAATTCAGATTTAGTTTGGTCAGATTTATTTCACACGAAGGAAAGCGAGTTATCTTCTGGTCCATTTTTTTTTAAAATTAAGAACAACATTTTATTTTGACTACTCTGTTGCTGTTTCTCTTGGTAGGATTTAAATAGACTTATATCCTACCACATTAATCTGATTAAATAATAAGTTCTAACGCATGTTCTTCCCATATCACTGTTTGTTTTATCCAAAATATTCTTGTATCTGCTGTATCCCTTGAAATCGGTCATGAGCAATAAGGCAAGAAAACCTGAATGACGACGCTCTTACGACTACCCCAGTCGATCGCAAACACACAACAAACACACGTGACGCTGTATGGACGATACAGTGAGAGGATATCAACTGATGACAGATTTTGACGTCATATGCATTGGACTAACAAGCAAGGTAATTTATGTGTCACTTTAGTGAGTGGACATTGAGTTCATGTTCTCCTTTGGTTCGTGCTGTTGATATTGTAAGAGCTCTGAAAAGGATCGTTTTCGAATCCTAGACGGGACGTTTCTTTTCTTAACAATTATTAACTGCGATATGTCGTTCAAATTCTGACTCACTTGAAGTTGTCAGCTGATCTGTTGGCAATTGATGTCAGTAATTACAAGATAAACGGACTGGTACGTGAATATATCAATAACAATGATGTATGTGAATAGCAAAATCAACCGAATATTCCGACGAATATTTTGACATAACGAAACAAGTTAGAATTTCATAAATGTGTTTATTCACTTGATAAAACATATGTTGAGCTAGATATTTCCATAGCACCTTATTATTATGTAACAACATTTTCCAATTACCGGTTTGTGTTTATATTTCAAATCATAGTACAATCATAATTTGTGAAAGGATTTTCTCAGCAAAGCGAGAGCAATTATATATTTACAAGGTCTAAAACGTACCAAAAGCCATTTCAAATGGAAGATACTGTCAACGATACTTTGGTCGACGCCATTTTAATGGTCATGTGCCACGTTCTATAACAGGAAACAATGTACAAGTTACTCATTCATGTCTAATTGGCCCGGGCACAGGTTCGGTATGTTAAGGGCCTATATTTGGGAATAGTATTGAATTTGCAAACAGAAACAAAATCGTCAACAGTTTTTGCGACTATATTGGTAATATATCTGGTATCCCATTTTGGGTACCGAAGAGATGTTTCTGTAACCTATTTATCACCACATTCTGAAGATGTATTTAGTCTGTTTCACGTGTGTTAGTTTTCCATCAATGGTGTAATTAGTCAGTTATAGTGCTTTGGCAAATGTATAATACGATGCCCCTTACATATAGCAGACCTTAATGGCTTACGAACCATAAGACCATGAAAATGGCGGTCGTCAAATTATCAATTATTAATTTGTCTTCCATGCTTTACTAAAATGTTTTTCAATATACTTGTAGTTAAGATTTCTCATTATGGTACGCCTCTAGCTCCGTCATTTCATCGATAGTCTCGTCAATATTGAATGGTTTGTTTGCATCATAACTGTCATAGTTTTGTAATGTCCACTTATATTCACTGTGTTTTCATCGTGGATCAATCTGATGTTTCTTCAGTACAGGACTTGTAACTGTGGCAAACCTCCGAAATGATAGAATCATCTTCACACTTTATATCATGTAATAATTAAACACTGTAGTGCAGATAAATTATTTAAGGTATATATGCAGAAGCGGTGGTAGCGCCTAGCCACACACGCAACAGACACACACAGGGCGTTCTATCCATATCCCTAAAAACGGATACATGTACTTAAAGTAGGCCCCACAACGTCCCCACAAATAAAAAAGACACGGTTCGTGGCTTTTTTAGATCAGCATATGATCATAAAGGGAGGTAATTGCAAATGATGATTAAACTGATATATTTGTATTAAAATTTTGGTATAAGAATTTCCCGCATCCTGAAATCCACTAAATGTGTACAATGATAGTCACGTACAAAACTACTTACGCCTATACCAATACAATGTATCTTGGTTAGGGGTTGAAGTCAAGTATCGACAATCAAGAACTAACGAAAACATTCAAACATACAACACAACATATAAAAAGATAATATTAAGTCATACGGACGGCGGCACTCAACTTAACCATCCGAGCACGGTAACATAAAAAACCAATAAGGCACAATGCCCAGCAGACAACTGAACGAGTAAATGATCCGTAAAAGTTTGCACTCTCCTTAATTAATATTCAGAAAAGGTACATATAAAGGTATGTATTGTGTTCGATGAGAACTTTATCGCGCAATAAATCTATTGATGCAATTAGATCTATAACAATTGTTATGATATATCAACATTTTACGGTACTCACAGATACCTTAACCATTGTAGCTGTTCGTGTCTGTTTGGTATGTTGAATTGTTGTTTATTTATTGTAAATAACATGTTAAATGACGGAAACATTCCTATACGTTCAATTAAAAATGATAATAAAGACTTTTTTATTGTGGATGACATTGCATCATGTGACCACAGTACATTCATTGCAAATTTTTGAATTGTTTAAGTGTATTTGAAGTAGGTCTCTGTTTTGGGATGGTATACCTAATGACTGGCCCCGGATAATCTAAATTCTTGCTGTAAAATTCTAGCCGTGGTCTAGGAATTGTCAAATGATCTAAGCTGGCGATCTCACTTCTGGTAGATTAGGTTAAATGTGCATTTTGAATGAAAGTATTCTTGGGTTATATCATTTAGTGACTTGTACATCAATATATATTGCCTTTTGGTAACAATTTCTGTCCGAAAATATCACGAACTTCAATGCTATAAACAGCTCTGCCAATGGTGCATCAAATTCCTTATCAATTAGTGACACGGAATGGAATACAGGTGTTTTCTCTTTGGATCACATGTATTTGTTGTGTATTATCATTGACAATATCACATCCGTTTATCATTGCAAATAACATCAATGTACACAATAAATTACCCCTCTCATGTAAATGAGGTCAAACCATTTCTGTTTTTCATCAGAACTGTCAGTAATTGATTTTAGTGTAGTACATGTAATTCATTTGACCAATTGCGTTTGAAAGACACTCAGGCAACAATTATTCATAGCGGAAGTTCGTAGTTAAACCAACAAACGAACTACCAGTACAATCACAACGACACAATGACAACCCATAAAATAAAATGTACAATTGCATAAATTCATACACCTGTCGTAGCGAGCCTTCACTTTTCACAATTCTGTATATGGCTGTTAATGGTACAAACCATATGGAAGAAAATATGCAAAATATTCCTACAACGGTTGACCAGGTTGGATATTCATACGTGGCACTGAAATTTAATGGTTTAAATGTCACCAACTGGAACCAGAATATCACCTGAAAGATATAAATAAATTATTAAGTTGAGTCGTTCTCAAACACTTGTAGTCAATGTGTACCATGAATGACGTCATCCATGCGTAAATAACATCAGCCCTGTATTATCTTTCAATAAATCGTAGTAGATGAATAAACCAATGACGCAAGACACATCTGTTTTACAGTTATTACTGTTTCCATTCTATATCTAATCAAAAATGTACATGTGTACTTGCAATTATGGTATCGCTTTAAAGTGATCATACATTACTGCTAGTAGTATTAATATAATACCCTGAAACGTTTTTGATGACTTTTTTAGACAAATCGTTGAACAAATTCATTTATTATTAAAGCAGATGCAGTTTCCGTCAGTGCATTAGTCAGCATCATCGATTCAACAAACAAACAAACAATGAGTAATGCTAACGTATGTACATTTATAATAAATACATAATTTCTAGGTTCAGATGTTCGAGATAACAATGTACGTGTCGATATGTATAGAGTTAATTGTCATGTGTCATGTATTTCAATAAGTTACTACACAGAAAACGTACACTAACCAAGAAAGCTATATCACATAAAGTTGAATAAACAGATACATGCGAAACAGTAGAACAGTGTTAGGAGACACATTGATGACGTCACAATCAATACAAAAATTCAAGACAATAGTTACTGTGAAACAATTAACGAGCAATTATTTAAGGAATTGATATTGTTTACCAAGGACTGTTTCCCCTTATTTGTAATATATGATGAGTCAATAGCAGAATAATCGGCGATTAGTAATACTGAATGAGCGTGTTTCACCAATTTATGTATTGTTTAGAACATTTTACGCATATTTGTTTGACCGACCAACGTAAATTAGATAACATTTTCATGCACACGTTTTAAATATGTCCTCGTCATTCAGATACTAGTAGAAGAGATGACTTGGGTTGGATCTCAGACAACGACGAACTGGTACATTGTACTGGTATAACTAAATGGTAGTATTAAAGGTAATACCAGGTACAGTATATGCATAATGGGACTGGAGGTGTCTATGATATTGAAACAGTAAAACATTGAACCCATAATAAACAAAAGGATCATGTGGCAAATAACCGCTAATCTAATAAAATATGACAGTCATCAACTTTTTAATTGGATAATTTAGTGACAAGCTCCCAGGATACCTCAAAATTGTTTGTTATATTATTTGTACGCAATAGTGCCTATCAAGAAGTTTATGTTATAGTTAGAACATATTAAGTAAATTTTAATGATTAAAAAGGGCGGAGCGAGCGAAGCGAAGCGAGGCCTTTTTAGTCATTAAAATTTACTTAATATGTTCTAACTAACTTAGAATATAACATTCTGCATTCTGATTGGCCGATAGAAATTGGCACCAACGCAAGACGTCAAGTCTGTTAAGAGAAAATTTTAATGATTAAATTTTCATTTAACCGCGAAAATGCGGCGTTTTCATTGGCTCATAATGTAGGTTATATTCTAAGCAAGTAAAGAATAGGCTGATCAAAATAATTCAATATGAAAGATAATCTTATTATTAAGTACTGTAAACCTTCAAATATTAGATCATCCTTGGTAACCTTGAACTCTGATCAACATTGCCATGGCCTGGGCTTTACACATCAAGCTTTAGCAAAGGGTAAAACAGTACCTTTCAGTCTAATCATTTTTACATTGACTTTAAAACATATACGTATACAATATATATCGTATGTGACTTATAGAGGCCTACAATTATATAATGCATACGAATAAATAAACATACCAGATTTATATAGCGCCTTTTTCATGCGAACACACGTTCAAAGGCACTTTACATTATTGCGTTGCAGCCATAAGGGCACAGGTGCATCCTCTACCATGGTAGATACAGCATGATCTGACCAGAGGGACGGAATGAGAGAAAGCCCCTTAAGGGAGAGAGATATCTTAGATAAAGGCGTGTCCGGCGCTGCAGTAGTGCGCCTAGCTCTTATTTCGAATAGACAGCCTGGTTCTTTAATGTGCCCGGTGTATAGCACCGATACTCATCTTCCTGGCCCCTTAACCCAGATACTTTGCAGACCATACGGTCAGATATAGCGGGAAATATTATAAATGTTTCAGAAATGTCAAGTTACGATGCCGGGGATTGAACCCACGACCTCGGCTGGATTGACAGTCCAGTGCGTTACCACTGAGCTAAATCCGCTTATATAAGTCATATTATTTATTTAATTCAAATAAAATACGTTCAAAAACTAAACAGAGAAATTGTGGCATTCGTTTTGAGGTGGTTCTAATATTAAAGTTGTATTTAAATGACGTGTCACAATACTTACCCAGGGAGGATAAACACGTGACCATAATTTGAAACAAGATGGCGGCGTAGACGCGAATATTATCGTTTTGGGACTATTATTTCAAGGTGAGTACGGAATTAAAACATCTTACATATCCCATCATATGGTACCCAATGCGCGCTTTCCAGCGGTGTATAATATGCTGGTCTGGTATGTTTACTTTCTGAGAACATTAAGACCAAAATTTCGAGTCGAGCACAAGAAGCCGTGGTGCATTTCACGCTATTGATAAATTTTAGTGTTTTTGTTACCAAATCGCACTTTTGTGGAGTATTAAAAGCAACTACTTACTAGGAATAGTTTATAACGTATGTCAGCACAAGTATTTGGCTCATATTTATCATATTTACAACATTTATAAATTTTGCATGGATTGGTGCATCCCACGCCGAATAAAACGATGGTGCATTTCACGTTATTTTGAGATACACATGTAATAATTCACCACAATTTCGCATATATGTAATTGGTTTCTCTTGCAATGTTTTTTTTTATTCTGTTAGAACGTGTGTTTGTTTGTTATTTGGATATGGCAAATGGATTGTACAACAGATCTGCATGTTTTGAAACTTTTGAATGAATAATAAACCGAAACTGTCTTAGTATGTTACTGTACTTACAGTGTTAGTACTTGTTTTATACCATTTGTGTGCAATATAAGCCCGTACCAGTATTATACGTTATCTAACTAACAATATTTCATTTCCTTAGATATGATTGAAGACATGAGAACAGCAAGACTATACAGCGCGTGTGGGAAGGTCTTAAGAAGCATATCGGGTCTTCGAGATCACGAGAGACGCCACAGACGCCTCATCCGTGCTGCTTGTGCCCGTGGAGAAGAACCCGGCTCATTTAAAATATTAAGTTGGTACTGTTTAGAAAACTGGTTTGTCAAGTCGTGGTTTGATTAGTCATAGATTGTATTTAAGTAACGTGAAATTATGTGAAGAATACAGAACTAAATGTAGGAGTATCGATTAATGTGCACAGATATTGCCATATTAATATGCATTTTATTTTTGATAGGTCTAACTACTTAATCTATAGTACAGCGTTTGCACAGAGACTGATTTGTGCTAATATGTTATGTTCGTAACAACGTTCCTTTGTTTTGTCGCAATATACATGTGCCTTATGATAAAGGTATCACGCTATTTATATGCAATTTAAACCGTGGAGGAAATTGCCCGATTTGGGCAATTCGGGGATTCGCCTAACAATTTGCCCCATCGGGAAATTTTGTCTGATCGGTCAATAGAAACGGCCACCGTTTAAAAAAACTAACCTGTACATAAGGATATTTGACATGGAAAAGATCTGATTGCACATGTATCTAAAATCCTACCGTTTAAATTATTTTACATTGTCTAGATTCCGAGTTTTTTTGTGTTTTTGTTAACTTTCCCGTTTTGGCAATTTAAATTACCCGATCGGGCAAGTAATAACATTTTGAATAGTCGAAAGTTGCCAAAAACCGACAAGTGAACCTAATGAATTTTGACCGGCAAAATTGATAGTTTTTAAGGCTAGAAATATCAGAATCTAGACAATTGAAGGGAAATTTGAACGACAGTATCTTAGATATATACATACCCTTTGTGATATGAAACTTGTGTTTAGATAATCGTTTGGTATAATATCATTGTGCACAGGTCAGTTCGTCTGAGGTATGTATCAATTGACCATTTTATTGCCCGATCAGGCATTTTTCGAGCAGAATTTCACACTCGGGCAAATAATTAGGGGAATCACAGAATTGCCAGATCGGTCAATTTCCCCCACTGATCAACGAACGTTACATTGTTTTTTTAATTGACACATTCCATTACTGAAATCAACAATGTATGCTTAGAGTTGATCACAACCGCAACGGTAAATATGCTCTTATTTTAATTCGAAGGGAGGTAATTTGAAAAATACCAAAGTTTGACTCAATTTGCATCAAAATGTTAATATCAATATTGATTTCCTTAACAATAGTACTGCCATTGAGTATATTGTTTTAATAAGCATAATGCTTTTTGAACAAAACGAGTTATTCCCCGTCGTGTTCAGAATAACAATGTTGCTTTGTATGGAAGTCTTTAATAGTTTCAGCAGATCAATACCCACAATGTTTCTACTTACACATTTCTTCATTAAGCATTGTCATATAAAAACATTAAACGTGGATACTTTCTATTTTGCTGATGATATATGTTATACTTTCCTGTGATTGATAAATTTTATATGTGATTACTCAAATGTATTGTTTATCGTGCAGTAATGTTTAATAAACGAAATCATCGTCATATTGTATTTGTTTATTTCTCGTATGTCAAGGTTGTATAATCAATTATCAGTAAACGATCTAGAAGTCTTTAACCGCTGATGTGCTGCAGCAAGATTTTTGAGGACGAGGTCTTTGTAACTTCATTCACGCACCATCCTACAAGAAAAGAATGTGTTCAAAGGGTTAGATTTATGTAACGTGAAAACATTAGCCTTTGTCGATCAGTGGAGGAAACTGCCCGATCGGGAAATTCGGGGATTCCCTTAACTACTTGTCCGGTCGGGAAATTTGGCTTCTTAATTGTCTGATTGGACAATAGAAACGCCCACTTGTGAAAATCTAACCTGTGTATATGAATATTTGACATGAAGACAATATGAGTGCATATTTCGTAGCACAAAATGTTTATCTGAAACCCTACTGTTCAGACATTGTCTATATTCTGAGATATATTAAGTGTTTTATGTTCACTTTCCCGATCAGATAAGTTACGAGGGTTGTTCAAATTGGAATGCAAGTAATGCTATATCTTTCTTGTATCAATGATTTTTTAAGAATAGTGAGCTGTATATCGAAGAACATTGAATTAGCTTTAAATTGATACATCACATTTTAAAATCCGTTCAGTGTAGCTGTAACAATACGTCAATTAACACTGTCTACTCGTGTATACTAATGCTTAAATTATTGGAAAAATATCACTTTTTTCTGGTCAAATTCGGTCCTATCTAAGAATCGTTGTTTCTTTAATGCGGGAGCAAATACAATATTTTACATAACATGTTTGGTGAAATGGTGGCATGTTACGTCTTTTTCATCAACTACTTGATAGTTTACGCAATTTAAAAGTGGTGTATTTTTATTTGGAAAGGAAACCCATGAACGCCATCCGAATACCGCAATATACTATAAAAGGGTTGCGAAAATCATATTTGTTTTGGGATCTGGTGGAATGTTTACAATTAGGCAAGTAGCTCAATGTGTTGGCACATCATTAGGAGCTATTCATACAATTATCAAACATATTACAAAAATTAGGACGATAAGTATACTTTGGATACCCATATCTGCTTAGAGACGCCAGCACACATGCCCTTGCAAACTGTCCACAAAATAGTTGAAACCAGTTTCTAGATAAAAACGTCGACCGTTTGCAAATGTAATGACCATAAACGAGACACGGGTTCAATTTTTCACCCTTGCGACAGATCCGTAAACAAATATGGGCCAGCAAAGACAGAATAAAAGGATGCATTGCAAAACGGACCACGTGCGCCAGGAGAAATGTACACCTTTTCTATATAAACCAAGTTTCTACCATTAAATTTGATGTATAAAATAGACAATGGGTAAATGCCAAGCTTGAAAAAGGACAATTACTTCAGAAATTGAGGAAATACTCCGACAATCGCTCTCAAACCACATGTTTGAAGGATGACATGCTATTGCAGAGCAATGGGCCTCCACCTGCAGCAGCCATTAACGCGACTTTCTGAGAAGCGTGAAGGTTCTTGAGCTTTCCGACCATCCTGATTTGTCAAGCAATGTCCATTGTGATCTGTATTTGTTTCAAACGACTCTAAAATTGCAATGTCGGAAGAAATATCAGATACGTTAAGATCTCGGTTTGGCACGTGTCCAGTACAGTCTAACTTGTATTAAGCGACCACCCTGGGGAAGGTCTGAAAACGGTCGCTTAACGGAATGGTCGTTTAACACAAATGCAAGAAACATCGAGTGTAACTAAAGAATTTCCGACTTTAGGTTGTCCGAATACTACCGGTATTCAACTTTAATTGATAAACATTAGTGTGTAAATATGTTTTTAATGATGATTCTATACTTGTATGCATTGTCTTCATAAGCATTTAATTTATCATTTTAATAAACTTACTCATAGATTACACAATTAATGCAATTAATGTAAGTGAGTTTTGCTTGCCCAGTCGACGAACACAACGGAAAAGACCGGGTTTTTACCCCATTCCAAATGGAAAGTGACAACAAGCCGATTGCAGCAAAAGGTGCAACCATTAATCCGTTATTATGTGTGTAATCGGATAAAAATCGTCTGTATGACATGCGCTACCGACACAATGGCGATTATCAATGCTGTTAATTGGGGTCCGGTTAACAAAAGACAAACTCTGAAGTGTGAACAAACAAAGCTTTATGACGAGGTATGGTGTAATTAACAACCTGTCACTGCAGACAACAAGTGATTTACTTTTTTTCGGTCGCTTAATGAAATTTGACCAGTCAATTACAGTGCTTAAATAGTGGTCGTTGGTCGCGTTAGACAAAAGTCGCTTAATACAATAGGAAAATAGAACAAAAACGATCGGGAGGAGTTTAAACCGGTCGCTTAAGACAAAGGTCGCTTAATACGCGTGGTCGCTAGTACAAGTTAGACTGTATATGCACAGTGACCCTATGAATGATAATAAAATCGCACTTTAAAAATGGAATATCTGAATGAAACTTCGCGTATATACCGGAGATAAATACTGCAATAGGATCAAAGGCTAGTTTCAATAGAATCTATTAAGGAAAAAAATGTATGGGCTTAGTTGCATTCCAATTTGAACAGCCCTCGTAATATATTTTGAAAAGTAGAAAGTTGCCAAAGCGGACAAATTTGTACTGGCCGAATAAGCCAGTTTATAAGGCTATATATCTCAGACATTTCAAAGGAATTTTGAACGGTACGATCTTGGATATAAACAATGTGATATGAAACATTTGTTCAGATTATCGCTTGGTCCAATATCTTTATGCCAAGGTTAATCTTCTAATGTTTAAATAAATTGACCATTTTTTCGCCCGGTCGGGCAATTTTTCAATCATAATTGCCAATCGGGCAATTTCCCCACTGTATGTTTACAAATGAAAATGACAATAATTATAAACACTGCACGGTACACTTGCCACTAACTTCAGTGTAGTCTGAAAGTAAATATCCTTTTTAAAGTGATAATGCACAAAAGCGAACAAAATAAGACTTCAGAAATGCATTTAATTGTCATTTTATTTGCCAACAAATGCTAGTGTTATCTCCGGCGCAATACATGTACATGTATTTAAGATACGACTCGTGAACTACAATAAGAGATGTGCAGGATGCATGCTTTATACAATAAATATGAGAAAATAACACTCAATTTGGTAATAAATACATGTCAGCGTGAAATGCACCATTATTTGTTGTGGATTGGACGAGAAATGCACCATCGTTGTATTCGGTGTGGGATGCACCAACGCATTCGAAATTGATAAATTGCATAAATATGATAAATATGAGCCAATGACTGGTGCTGACATACATTATAAACTATTTTTAGTAAGTATTTGCTTTAAATACTCCACAAAAGTGCGATTTGTTATAATTTATTATACTTTTCGACAGCTTGGACTTGGGCGGATCTGCGCTTGTTTAGTTGGGCATTGTGCTTTGTGTGTTTTTAATGTTTTCTGTGCTCGGCTGGTTAAGTTGAGTGCTGCCTTCCCTGTCTGACTTAATATACTCTTTTGGTCACAAAAACGCTAAAATTTATCAAAAGCGTGAAATACACCATGGCTTCTTGTGCTCGACTCGAAATTTTGGTCTTAATGTTCACAGAAAGTAAACATACCAGACCAGCATATTTTACACCGCTGGAAAGCGCGCTTTGAGTACCATATGATGGGATATGTAAGATATTTTAATTCTGTACTCACCTTGAAATAATAGTCCCAAAACGATAATATTCGCGTCTACGACGCCATCTTGTTTCAAATTATGGTCACGTGTTTATCCCCCCTGTTACCGATCTCCAATCCTATAGACACCGCTTCAAAGAACACAAAGTACAAGCCCACTGACGCAGTAATAATCGATGATGCGAAATATATATCCCTCCCTGTGATGGGTTTTCTATATAAAATTCGTTCACATATTTAGTTATCGGTTACATCATTATATTTGCAATCTCTTGAACACTAGACCCCCTGAGTAATGGACAACATATCATACAATCACGAACAGTTTACACAATATTGGTACATCAACTTTTACCATTCCAATGTATATATTGGATACATGAACATGTGTGGTTAAGGTCTCCATTGTCGGTGCAAAAAAGTAGAGGAAGGTTGAAGGTTCAGGTCTCAATACAAGTTCGTTTGATATGAAAGGTTGGCGAGTCCTTATCTAGCCATATGGTTTCTGTTTGTCGACAAATCAATGTAATGATATACTAGTAATAAACACTGTCGAAACCGTCTTGGGTTTGACACTATGACAATATTTCAAAGAACTAGGATCCGTCTTGACGGTTAGGAAAAAAGTGAATTCTAATATATAATGAACGTCTTTGATTCAGTGAGAATAATCGGCAATTTATTCCAAAAACTACAATCCCTTGGCATCAGCGTGACTCATGTATCCCCCAAGGGTACGATGTATGTAAGCTATATCAGAAAGTTGACGTTGTCATAGCACACAATAATACGTACACACATTTATTTATCAAACATCAATACTGAAGGACGTTTGACAATTTACATAAATCACCAATTCCACGATTACTATGTCCAATGTCAGTTTCCGTGGTACCTAATTAATGACAATGTAAATTTATGTGGTAACTAGGACCATTGCCATCATATAGAGAATAATAGGTTAGTGTCATGGATGAAAAAGTTTATCTGACAAGGCGGAGGAATTTATCGGGTGAGCCGTAATTTCCGTAGCCGAGCCGGATAAACTTTGACTTCATTCACGGCACTTACCTATTATTCTATTTATCCAGTCTCTTAATCTGCTCATTAAGGGGATCAAACTCGGGACTTTATTGTCACTCTTTCATTAACTAGCGTGCAACGTCACGTTCGTTCCGTGACGTCATGATAAACAACGACCTCTGATATCTTGATAGACGTCGTGTAGACGCAGGTAAGTCGAAGAAAATAACCGATCAACAACCAGCTCATTTAGAATAGGAAAACCTCACCCTCAGGCACGGGATTGCAACCGGTTATTCTCATATAAGAAGAAGTCCGTCAGATCACGTGGTAAGGTGACGGATTATCACTAGTCACATGACCAGGTGACCGATTATCGCTTAGTTTATCAGGCACCCCGTTAACAGGCAGATTTTGCCGGTAGTGACTGGATAAATGTGGTTCCTAAGCCGTGACAATGTACTATTCTGTGGTAACGAAGACCATTGACAGTTTTCAAGGTAGATCAGACGTTTGTCATTCCACTAACTAAGACCAAGGTCAGGTTCCGTGGTACCTAATCCGTGGCAATGTACAGTTCTGCGGTAACTAGGACCATTGTCATGTTATGTTTACCTTAGCCATCGCAATGTACTGTTCTGTGGTAAGGAAGACAATTAATTTAACAGTTTCCGTCGTAAATGAAACCATTGACAGGTTACTTGGTAACTAAATATATTTTGGTCATGGAGATATTCTGTGGTAATGGCATCCTTGACAAAATCTACATAATACATCACCAATTACCACACAGAAACATTTATATGAAAAGTAATCAAAAAGGAATACAACCCTCTTACAATAGATTTGTAGTACAGACGTGATTAGACCAAAGAAAGTACGTTAAGAGCCCCAGATTTCTACCAGTAATGTATCATTGTTATGTGATATTTGTCACAAGACAGATCAGGCTATAGTAACCATACCCAGCCAATTCTCTCTATTATTGTTTACATAATAGTTTTGGAGTCATACTCCCACCAAGACAATGAGATTCCGGTGGATAATTCAAACTCTCAATAAGACACATCAGAATTGTGTACGACGATAATCTTCTCCTAAATGCGGCTTATCGTTACAGTTCCAACAAAAATCTATACAAAACTATTGGAAATATATTCAGACAGAAAGTTCTAGTAAAGGAGATATGCAAGGAGAAAATTGAATAAAGAATATGATTCGTGTATATCTATTGTTCTTTAATCGACCAGTAATCGTCCAGAAGTCAAACAAGAAATATCTTTATAAAAGATACAATGTATACAGCGTTGAGTTTAATGACAGTCTGTGATTGTTACATGTATTTTTTCAATACATTTGCGAATGTAATTAGTTTTAACTGGTTTATATACAAACGAAACGCTGTACACGTTTGTATTATGACAGACAGTTCCCGTTCCTTATAAAATATAAAGTAACAGTTAATATGAGATACTGGAAAACACGCGCATATTGAAAAATTCACGTTGAAAATGGATGAGCTAAAAATTTGTCTACCACACATGTAGCCGAGCGGAGGGGTTTTGTCTACCTTTGATCATTTTTTCCACCTGTATAATGATACAAAACTACTATACATAATTGGGATGGACATATTTACATTACAACATACTGTTATAAAATTATAAAGTATGCTATTATAGTACAGACAATTAAGTTGACTGCACACTTAATATACGAAATAAAGAATGGTCAATGACATGTGTGCCGTTTATCCTAGAAACATGCATTGCCACGTTATTGTATTCTTCTCATTAAAAAATAAAGTGCACACCCTAAGTTTATCTGTATAATAAAATATTTTGTTTCTATTAATGTCAAGAAGTTTAATGAAAGGTTAAGATAAAACATGGTCACATATTGTTAATTATGCATGTTGTTTTACAAGATACAAAATAATGTCAATTTATTCAGTATCCGAGTATTCATGTGATCAAACATTTTTTCCAACAAACTAATTATTTGCATTTTATTCTATGTTTAGAAGTTTAAAATCAATTCAAAACAATAGTACGTTTAACATTAAACAGCCCTTGTTTACATTGCTTGACCGACCTTCACATAACCTGCAGCAGACTGTATTGATGACGTATTCTATATAGTTCTATATAGAATCCCTCCTATAGTAGCAAGCTGGTATAGTAAGAGGTCGCATAAAGTTCAACACTAATTTTGTTCTTGCTTAGAGTACACTGTATAACTAAAGCTATGGAACAACAGACAGACGAGTATAGTACTATAAGTTTAGCACAAGAGAAAAATGCAATAATTTAAAATCGGGCATAACTTTTTGTGAAAAGAATACAATATTCTATTGAATCAATTTTTGGCATTTCATTCATCCCGGAGATATTTATAAACACTTCATAGGTTGCTAAGTAGGTCAATATTTAAGCTAGACAGCAAACGCTGAAAAACTTAAAGGCAATCACTCTGCGGGCACGGAAAGTGGGCAGGGTTTGGGAGAGTAATACAGTGTTATATAGTTTTTGCGAACATTTGTTCCTCTCAATGAAGAAGTTCATGATACTACATAACAAAGTTACTGCAGATGTACGGACTGACGGAAATCATGCTCATGTCCCTACGTCATCAACCAAGGGGATAAAATATATGTATGTAGCAAAACTCATCACAATACAAAAACTACCCATGACATAACGATACAAGAACTCTTAGTACATATGTAGTTGGAAATCTTTAAATTAGTGTATATACCTACCTCTGTTACCAATAACACGCAGAGCATAAAGCAGACGATACAGTAAACAAATATCATACGGTACTTGGATTTATACAACAACTTGGGTCATCTTTCTAACACAGGTGTCATTATCGCTTCTACACAAGCAAACTAAATTACACAAATTTATTAACCACTTCCAACGAACAGTCTCCAGATATACATTAAGTTGTGTACAAACAGCAAACGGGTATTTAATGTAAGACAGATACATTAAAGGACGATATACAACAATATAACAATAATTAGGATGTTTTCATATGCATGTACATGCACGAAAGCCAATTAACGGTGTAAATTGTATTTACATTAGCAGAAGAACAGCGAGCCTAATTATGACCTTGTTTAATGGACGCCATCTTATCTTCATGGACGACCCCTTTCCAGCAGGAGAATAGTTTATAGCTTGACCGGACAACGCTAATCCACAATTTTACAGTCACTGCTAAAGAAGCTACACCTTAACTCTTACAATGCGGTGTGGTGTAACGCAGGTTGGTTACTCAGACCCGTTACTCAGACACGTTACTGTACTGCTAGTGGAGACATTCGGTGTTTTAATTTGTCACATGCATTTCAGTCATTGAGCAGCATGACGCTTAGCCTTTATGAACAAGTCGACCTCATAATCAGCATTGACACTTAAGGAGTAATGTATGACACTTATGTAGACATTCATTATCTCAGATCTAACTATATCTGTCACACAATATGCATTGTTAAGCAATCCATTCAGTATAAAGTAGTTCTTGGCTTGTACTGTCATTAGCAGTGTCAATATCGTACATTATTGTAGTGATGATTATTCATTTTGGAGTCAGTATTCCATTGTAAACACATTGGTAATTAGTTAATGTATATTTAATGAATGATACAATTGACATTTGTACTGACTTAATTAAAGTACATTGTTCTGACTGAATCAGAACGTTTTGTGAGTATATCTTTAAACAATGAACCTTTGGAAACAGGACTACGTTGGGTGAAAGAAAATATGTATTTTTTAATAGTGTTAATGGGTGGTAGGCCAAACGAATACGAGAATCAATTCTGTAAACGTACCTCACTGTCTTACCTAACGAACAGAATTGAAAGAAAGAACAGAACAGTCCAAAGCGGAGATAGAGACATTTGAGTGACAGCTTTTGGATAGGTCAGAAACACCAAACCAGGTCCTGAAACAAATGATATTCATTCAATATGTCGAAATAAATATATTGTTTCACGCCGTTTGTCGTACTAAGTTGATGTTAATCTTACCAGTTCTCCTTGATTTAACAACAATTACTATAACATAAACAACTGACAACTTCACAAAACATAGCAGGGAACGACTTAAGTCAATATCAGTTTGGACCATAACCTTCCCAACCCAAATGTCGAATGCAAATCTGTCATATTATAGTATATAGTCATCTACCAACTGCGCAACACAGGCTCAATCAAAGTTAGTGAACTAACATTATTGTGTGAAGTATCTTTATTCTTGATATTTAGTAAGACATCCCTTCCAGCTGACACCATGACCACAAAAGACAAATATGTATAGATAATAAACCAGAAATTGATGCAAATCTCGTCTCGATTTCGATCATCCTAATTGTCTACATGGTAAAAGACATAACATATTACCGTTATGTTAATCTTCCTCTGTATCAAGTCAATAATATCAATATCATAATACATGATATATGTAGTACGATATCCTAACATCTGTAGTTACTGTATACTTAAATACAATAAAGGCAACTTGGTCATTAATAACATGACTAAGTGTACTAAATTGACTTGTATGTTTCCCATAAACCTCCAATGAATCTGACATCAATGACAGAGCGTACTGAAGTGTCTTAGTATAAGACCATGTTAGAAATAGCAAAATTATATACACACAATGTACAAATATTGAGCTCAGTCCGCGGAATAGAAAAGCCATTTAAAATGACACGAGTATTCTTGCCTTACTGGCTACTCAGTATACCCGGGAAGTTCAATGATTAATTGACCTAGTAAGGTAGTGGATAGTGGGACTTGGTTGTCATAATAGGTTTGAAATATTGAATATAACGGAACATTAATTTCAAATTTAGACACCGTACATTTGGCGTTTCCTTGGTCTGCAATATGTAGTTCTGTATTTTCCAGAAGTAACACAGTAGCACAAGTTCAACAGTGAACTTGACACAAAAAAACATGAGGGACTCACCTTGCGAAGCTACCTTGTTAACAATGACACATGAAGTATGAGGGACTCTTGTGAAGCCACCTTGTTAACAGATAACAGTTACACATATAGTTTAAGGGACTCGCTTTGTGAGGAACATTCATCTCATGTGACGATGAAACGATTTCTGAAACAGTGAATAATGTTTACCAATCAAATTAGCTAAGCCGTGGGTGCTATTTACTTGTAGGGAAAGGGCGATGCGGTCGAAGTAGGTGGCGCAGTGATCTATGTAGGGGCATAATGGTCGAAGAAGAGGGCATAGTCTTCGACGAAGGGAGAAACGTAGCTAGTAGTCGAGAGAGTGACACAGTGGTCGAGGGATGGGGAGATGTCGAGGGAAGGGGCACTCATGGTGGTTGAGGGAGATGCCATGTGGTTGAGGTAGGGGAACAGTTGTCGAGGGAAGGCACACAGAAGAAGGAACACAGACAAGCCATCATACTAGAAACATCGCCCTCGCCAAACAATGTTCTCACACACAACATGATCTCAAGGAAACACCAGCAAACGAATTATTAGAAACAACTTAATTCCTTAAATGCGAACATGTGTTCTTCAACAATGTATCGATTGTTGCAAACAGTAATATTTAGGATAACAATGAATGGAACAAGCGCAACAAAATGATTAAAATCTGTCAAATTTTAATTAGAGAGATTCGATGGGCTTTTGTCTTTATCCAGTTAAGATGATAGATATACGATCGATTCCCATTAAGAACGCCATGATCAGCTTTCAAGAACCTCAAGTGAATTTCTTATATTGTTATATTGTGCGATAAAATATAAAAGATATAGACTGTATATATTGTATACACTTGTAGAGATACGTTTATGTGTTTCTGCTTTATGTCAGAAGATATTCGTTGTTATATGTGCCATTATAATATCATGTGTAATATTTGTAAATACAATGTATGTAATTGTATATAAAATTATCATCAGAGACTCTATATAGTCTAACGCATTTTGGAATGCATTATCAACCAATTCTAACATGCTATTTCGCAGGCAACAGACAACTTCTCTATATGAGGGTTGTCCACAAAAGTCGCGAACTTTGTCTCCCAGTTCAACACTACGCATAATTTTCCATAAATTCTTTCACATATTATTCATTAGTTATTTCTTTTCATGTGAGTGGTTTTGAAACTTCATTTCCTTCTTAATTTTGGTAATTATACTTGATTAACTAATACGGGTTGGGTAGAGTCGGCGCATGCCCTTTTATATTTTGTAAAAACGTATTGGCCTTTATTCAAGAGCTTATAACTTAATAAGTGTTCTTATTTGTGCATTAAAAAATATGCCGATGTCGACACCATCGTTTCGCACGTTTTTGTGCAAAATTTAAGACAAAACAATAAAAATCAATGTTCGCGACTTTTGCGGACCGCCAACGTATGTGGAGAATATGACCATAGTCAATGTTACTGAATAACACATCCTCTCATAACCAGTGGTCTCGAATCGCACGAGTAACAATCAAGAGCGTTATTGTTCTAGCCACTACGGTAATCAGGAGAGTCTCATGTATTTGTATCAAATCACGTTTTTGCATTGCAAATGTTGCTTTCATCTATCAGAAATGCAAATATATGCAAAATTATTATACAGTTATAAATGTTTATACTCCTAATACGTTTTATAAGTGTACACTTGCGCGGAAAATCGTGAATTATTTCTATTTACCATGTTTGGGAAATCGCTGGTGTTTCGTGCGACAACCGTAAGATCATCTTACGACTCCCGTACGAAATATTAGCGTCGCAAGATTAACCCAATGTCACAAACCAAATTCTCGACATGTCTACCTTTTCTGCGTTTTGTATGGAACGCCATATCTGCCTTCTACTTGTGTATTATACAGTTGGTAATGCACAGTTAACTTTATGTTCATTAGTTAAGTCATTTGATGATGTATGTTTCACAGTTGGTGATGTGTATTTGACATTTATTGACTTTTAAATTCAACATTTCAGCGTATTCATGTTGACCATGTTCAAAAGTACGCGTACATGTCAATACAAAATAAATACTACAGTAGTCTTTTACATATTTATAACGGAGGTTTTAGTCACATTGACAAGCAAGGTTATGAAGTACACAAGGTGGATGGATACCACATATATAAATACTCCTTCATTATGGCATAGGCAGATACTGGCGGAAAGAACACCGCAAGTTAGCTGGATTTACCCAAGACACGCTTTACATCCCTTGTGGAGCTCCAACTTGCAGCGAAAAGGGAGGTGGAAGGTGAGGAACACTGTTACCTCCGTGCTTATTGCTTTTAAACTAAACTTCGTCGTTAATAACCAATAATATGCATTGGTTGCTTTGAAATTACAGAAACCTATTTCCGGACGGACAGCTGCAAGAAATTAACCATTGTCGTCAATCAGCGGTACACAGAATGACGGAATACGCATAATGACCAACATAAAACGAAAATATTTCTCAACACCAAAAGAAAATTAATTACAGTTTCCTTTAATAATTCATCCAAATAATGTATGCTAATTGACAGCTGGGAATTGGCTTTGGTCCATTGACTATCATAAACTGTAGATTAAACACAATAATTGATGTACATGGTGAAGTATAATACTAACCAGGCATGGTCTGTCGAGATGGGAGATATATCATTATGTAGTGCACTGTACGTCCCGAGTACCGTGTATCCTCATTGATTATTTGTAATGATGAATCGATGAATACATCTCCGTGACAACAGAGGTGCCAGCATCTCACTATTACGGATGTAAGATTTCGTCTGGAGGAAAGAAAAAGTGTCGCCATACTAAAAAGATATTTTTATACACACTAGTCAAAATTAATAACCGTCACAAATATTTGACATATTATCTAACAAGAATATTTTTAAAAGATTACCATTTCAGATAATGTCTAAAGTCACAGGAATAAAACATACTCTGTTAGATACTTAGCTCGGTGTCGGTGTTCAGATTGTGCTAGAGCGATACTGTGGAATTATTACGTCCAATTAAATGCTTATATTCTGGTAATGAATTAAAATCAAAGATCATGTCGTCGTCTCGAGGTCACTTTAAAACATAAAGCAACATAATAAATTATACACTTTTGATGCTTCCTGTATCAAAGGAAACCACACAACTATAAGAAAATGAGATGTAAGAAAGCAATGACTGAACTATAGAACATGTGTATGAATTTTGTCAATGCTTGGAATCAGTCTATGACGTTCATTTCCACCTGTTTTTAATCGCGCATTCAGCATGAACAGGACCTCCCCCCGTTAAGTGTTATTGGGTAATAAAAACGTTTAATCAACCACTTGAAACTATATTGATAATGATCTGGCATACAAATACTTGTTATTATACGTGAATGCAATTCTTATACGATGTTTAGCGATGCAAATGGATTTGAGATATAGTGATAATCTGCGCGTGACTCCTGGTAATGTCGGGAGAGATTTCTGTGAGTGTTTCCTGGAAATGGAGTGACAGAGTTTTCCATCGCATGAAAAACAAGACTAACGGGGAAAATAGAACAAGAAATATCTTTAAAAAAGATAAACAGCGTTAAGATAGCAGATATGTGTACTTTTCAATTAGGATGCGGACGTTATTTCACAGCGTTGAAATTGAAAACACTAATCAAACTAGACTTTATATATTTATCCATGTAAATTGTTTGTCAGTAAATAAAAAAGAATAGCAATATAGGTATATATATTAATTAGCCTAGATTATGCGGTCCGTTCTATCCGGCAATTATAGCGATATATTGTGATTCCAAACTTAACTCAGACTTTAATATTTAGCGTTAAGATAGCAGATATGTGTACTTGTTTTCAATTAGGATGCGGACGTTATTTCACATCGTTGAAATTGAAAACACTAATCAAACTAGAATTTATATATTTATCCATGTAAATTGTTTGTCAGTAAATAAAAAAGAATAGCAATAAAGGGAAATATATTAATTAGCCTAGATTCTGCGGTCCGTTCTATCCGGCAATTATAGCGATATATTGTGATTCCAAACTTAACTCAGACTTTAATATTTAGCGCGCATTATGTCTGAAAAACTGTAGACGGCACTTAAAATACCTCATATTAACGGCGAAATTATAGACAAAAACAAAATGGGAAAAATGAAAATCAGAAAAAATAGGATGATGTAGGATTTGAACTCGAGGCTATCTGCTCACAAAATGATACGGAGTGGACGAACGCGCTACCTATGTAGCTAATTCCGATAGTAAATTTTTAAGCGCTGTATTACTATTATAAATCCATTGTATACTTGACCCGGGTCACATTTAGGTCAAACAGTTAAAAGTAGAATTAAAAAGAAATACACTACGCACTTAGAGAAACGCGAATAACAGATCTCTGTGTGTATCTACCGTACCTTTGGTTAAAAGTTTTACAGATATGTAACTTTTTCGCGGTATCTTTTGTGATGAGTATAGCATATTCTGACCAATGGGAAGTAAATATTCAGTTTCTTCTAATTTTTTGTAAACATTTCATTGGTTTTTAAAGTAGGTCAAATATCAAGCTAGACCGCTAACGCTGAAAAACACGATACGATTCACAGGTTGCAAAGCACAGAAAATTCACAGGTCATGTAATACATGGGCTAACTACATCAGTGTATAATACCGCACAATACGCTAGGGATTTAGTGTGTGCTACATATGGTGCAACAATGATGTTGCGTTATAAAATATAAAACTCTGCATATTGAACACAGACACAGAGGTAAACAGGGTATATAGTGGGCATGTGGTATACCGATGTAATGTCATTGTTCACTACAGTTGAATGACCGTTTGATGGGGTATAAGTGCATGATGCAATATTAGTATTACATTCATACATTGTGCATAAATAAAAGGAACGTTATACCGGTATATGGCGGGTATTTGGTATCCCCACAGCCATATAAAAAGAATACGCTCGATGAGTGCAAATGTACCACATCAGATAAAATCATATCATACACTTGGGCAAAATCATGCAGCAGAAACAATTCATAAAATACCAGGGTATTGTAAACAGGCTCTAAATCATTGTTCTCAACAAAACACGATCAGTTTTTTTTAAAAATTATTTTAGGGCGTGTTTACAATACCCTTGTATTTTGATTAGTTTTTCTCCTGAATACCTTGTATTCAAAAAATAAACCTAATAGGTTCATGATAAATAACAACAAGTATTCACTTGAAATCACTTAGCATGAAGGTCAAAGAATGCATTAAATGAAGGTAACGTGATATAAGGAACACTATGTATAAAGGTCATATTGCATAAAACATCTTGTATGAAGGTCATGTGACACAATGAACAATTTGTAAGTGTATGCAGGTAATGAGACCGTCAGGAACACTTTGTATTAGGGTCATGTGACATAGGTAAAATTTCGTATTAAGGTCATGTGACATAAGGCACATTTTGTATCTAGGAACACAGACACTTTGTATGCAGCTCATGTGACACCAGGAACACAACAACTGTGTACGAAGGATATGTGCCATCAGAAACAGTTGCCATGAAGGTTATAAGAATAACACCCACTTGTTTAAAACAATACGCAAAGAAAGTAATACTATGTTAAAGGTATAAGAAACATTGTTAAACATCAACATATACATTTAATTTGTGTTACTGGTAATAATGGTAAAATACAGGAAGAAAACAGGGTGACAGACAATACATGAATAATATAACAGCGAGACATGCTGTATGGTTTACAACTATCTACGGTACAAATACTCGTAAACACAATAACATTTCAATAATACACAACAACACACAGGCAAAACTGTTTCTGTTTCAACGCTTTACGTGACTTTAAATAAATGAACCATGGGGACACTTGATGATGTATTTATAAATTCTACGTTCGTTTGAAGTCGTTGCAAAATGTACCTTTGCGTTAAATCGGGATATAGTATTTCGATTTATTGGAGCGAGAAATATTCCAACATTGTTTATAAAAACAAACATCGGTTTATAGATAAAAGTTTCACACGAAGGATAGCGAGTTATATTCCGGTGCTACGCTCTAAAATTAAGTACAACAATTTCTTGTATCTTCAGTATCCCTTGACACCGGTCATGGGCAATTAGGCAAGAAAACCTGGACGACGACGCTCTTACCACTATTCCAGTTGATCGCAAACACACATCAAACACACTTGAAGCTGTATGAACGATAAAGTGAGAGGATATCAACTGATGAGACATTTTGCCGTCATTTGCATTGGACTAACAAGCGAGGTAATTTATGTATCACTATAGTGAGTTGAGATTGTGTTCATAAGCTCCTTTAGTTCGTGCTGTTGATATTGTAAGTGCTCTGGGAAGGTCCGTTTTCGAATCCTAGACGGGACATTTCTTTTCTTGACAATTATTAACAGCGATATGTCGTTCAAATTCTGACTCATTTGAAGTTGTAAGCTGATCTGTTGGCAATTGATGTCAGTGGTGACAAGATAAACTGACTGGTACGTGAATATATCAATAACAATAATGTATTTAAATAGCAAAAACAACCGAATATTCCGACGAATATTTTGATATAACGAAACAAGTTAAAATTTCATAAATGTGTTTATTCACTTTATAAAAAATATGTTGAGCTAGATATTTCCATAGCACCTTATTATTATGTTACAACATTTTCCAATTACCAGTTTGTGTATATATTTCAAATCATAGTACAATCATAATTTGTGAAAGGATTTTCTCAGCAAAGCGAGAGCAATTATATATTTACAAGGTCTAAAACGACCGAATATTTTCAAAATGTGCAAAAAGCCATTTCAAAAGGAAGATACTATAAACGATACTTTGATCGACACCATTCTATTGGTCATGTGACACGTTCTGAAACAGGGAAAGTTGTACAGGTTGCTTATTCTGATCTTATTGGCACGGTAATAGGGTTTGCATGCTTTTTAGGGCCCTAGATTTGGAGATATGGTTGTGGGAATGGTATTGGATTTGCAAACCAAAACAATATATATTTTCCAAGATGTTTCTGTAATCTATCAGCAAATTCTAAAAATGATTTTAGTCTGTTTCATATGTGTTAGTTTTCTATCAATGGTGTAATTAGTCAGTTATAGTGCCTCGTTAAATGTATAAGACGATGCTCCTTACATATATACACCTTTAGCAGACCGTAATGGCGTACGGACAATATGACCATGAAAATGACGGTCGTCAAATTATCAATTATGAATTTGTCTTCAATAATTTACTGAATGTTTTTCAATATACATGTATTTATGACTTCTCATTATGGCACGCCTCTAGCCCAGTCATTTCATCGATAGTCTCGTCAATTTTGAATGGATTGTTGGCATCATGACTGTCATAGTTTTGTAAAGTCCACTTATATTCACTGTTCTTCCACCGTGGATCAATCTGATGTTTCTTCAGTACAGGACTTGTAACTGTGGTAAACCTCTGAAATGATAGAATCACCTTCACACTTTACATCATGTAATAATTAAACACTGTAATGCAGATAAATTAAAGTATAAATACAGAAGCGGTGGTAGCGCCTAGCCACACACGCAACAGACATACACAAACCGCACTATCCATATCCCTAAAAACGGATACATGTACTTAAAGTTGGTCCCACAACGTCCCCACAAAGAAAGTGACACAGTGCATGGCTTTTTTAAATTAGTATAGTATCATACAGGGAGGAAATTGCAAATAATAATTACACTGAAATATTTGTATAAAAGTTTGATATAAGAATTTCACGCATCCTGATATCCCCTAAAACTGTACAACGATAGTCACGTACAAAATTACTTAGGCCTATATCAATACAATATTTCTTGGTTAGGGGTTGAAGTCAAGTATCGACAATCAAGACCTAACGAAAACATTCAAACATACAACATAACATATAAAAAGATAATATTAAGTTAGAAGGACGGCGGCACTCAACTTAACCTTCCGAGCACAGAAACATAAAAACACACAAGGCACAATGCCCAGCACACAACTAAACGAGTAAATGGTCTGAAAAAGTTTGCACTCTCCTTAATTAATATTTAGAAAAGGTACAATATAAAGGTATGTATAGTGTTTGAAGAGAACTTTAGCGCGCTGTAAATCTATTGACGCAATTATAACGCAATTTTTATTATACCAATATTTTATGGTACTTACAGTTACCTTAACCATTGTAGCTGTTCATGTCTGTTTGGTATGTTATAGTGTAGTTTATTTATTGTAAAAACATGTTAAATGACGGAAACATTCCTATACGTTTAATTAAAAATAATAATAATTATCACGACTTTTTTTATTGTGGATGACATATTTGGTTCTAGACAAATTTTCTATATGGTCTTCATCATGGAATATATACAGTAATTTACAGGAATACAAGATAAATATGAGCAGAAAAAAAACACAAAAGAAAGACACGTTAAGTCAATAATAAAAAAAGAGGAAAACAAAACAAAAACACACAGCATGATGATAAAGTAATGGTACAAAATACCGGTATGATGAACAAAACATAACTCTGTAATCTATAGATGTAATTATTGTAATAATGTGAAACATGTAAACATTGCGTCATGTGATCAGAGTACATCCACTGCAAATAGTAATTTTTGAATTATAGTTTAAGTGTATTTGAAGTAGGTATCTGTTTTTGGGTGGTATATATATTGCCTTTTCATAACAATTTCTGTCCGTAAATATCATCAACTTCAATTTTATAAACAGTCCTGCAGAAGGTGCATCAAATTCCTTATTAATTGGTGACACGGAATGGAATACAGGTATTTTCTCTCTGGATCACATGTATTTGTTGTGTACTACCATTGACAATATCACATCAGTTCAACATTGCAAATATCATCATTGTACACAATAAAACACCCCTCTCATGTAAATGAGATCAAACTATTTCTGTTTTTAATCAGAACTGTCAGTAATTGGTTTTTATGTACTACATGTAATTCATTTGACACTCAGGCAACAATTATTCATAGCGGGAGTTCGTAGTTACACCAACAAACGAACTACCAGTACAATCACACAACACAATGACAACCCATAAAATAAAATGTACAATGGCATAAATTCACACACCTGTCGTAGTGAGCCTTCGCTTTTCAACATTCTGTATATAGCTGTTAAAGGTACAAACGATATAGAAGAAAATATGCAAAGAATTCCTACAACGGTTGACCAGGTTGGGTATTCATACGTGGCACTGAAAGTTAATGGTTTAAATGTCACCAACTGGAACCAGAATATCACCTGAAAGGTATAAATAAATAATTACATGGAATCGTTCTTCAACAGTTGTATAGTGCGGTCAAGATATGATGGCACAATAACAAATACACATGCTAATTAGCTGACGGGTTCATTTTCAACAGAAAATGATGTTTATATAAAGTCGTGGTCAATAAACGCTTGTTTCGTGTTATGTTTTTGCAATGTGAGCTAGCTCAGTTGATAAAGCTTTGGAAATAAAAAAAAAATAGCGATGGAGGTTACTGGTTCGAATATCACTTTTGTAATTATTTGTATTCTACAGTTCTAGTTAACTTTTTTTCTTAGTATATCCCGTATACGTTGATAATCTTGTTACATTTTTTTTCATTCGTATGCCTTCCTTATTCTGTATTTTTTATTATGTTTTATTTATCTAGAATAATCATTTATAAACATTATGTTCTGTACGTAAAGGTGTACATATAAATTATATGAATTAACATTGAACATCAGCAGTGTCTGTGACAGAATCATTTAAGATAACCCTATCATCGCGACAGTTCGTTTCCTAGGACAGGACAACGGAATCACTGGCAGTTCCATTGATGCATCCTGTGTGCAGAAGTTTAATAAATTAGACACAATATATCGTCCTGGCTTAGCCAAAGTTCGATTAAATAATGTCCAGTTACACAGTTTATCTGGTTATAAGTAATATACCCACAAATACGAGTTTCGTGAAAAGTGTGCGGAACATTATTCGCGACAAAAATAAAACAAATATTCTGATGGGATTCGAACCCGGACCTTCTGCGTTGTGACTAGTGGCGTAACCACTCGGCCATGCAATAAGGACAGAGATCTTTATCCTTTAGTAGTTTAAAATAACTGAACAAGCGCTTAGATGATCATGATTTATTAACCTACCCGCGTTTAGATATTGGCTGATCCAACCAGTGACGTTTACACAATGTTATTGTGCCATCATATCTTGGCCACACTATCTTCAATGTATATTATAAATGACGTAATCCAAGCGTGAATAACATCAGCCATGTATTATTTTTCAATAAATCGAAGAAGAGAAATTAGCCGAAGTCGCAATACTCATCTGTTTTACAGATATTCCAGTTTCTATTTCTACATAAAATATATTGAGTACTTGAAAGAATGGTGTTCTTTTAAAATGAACGCACATTACTAATATATTGTGAACTATGATAATACCCCGAAACGTTTGTTGATGACTTTTTCAGACAAAACGTTTAACAAATTCATTAATTATTAAAGCCGATGCAGTTTTCGTCAGTGCATTAGTCAGCATCATCGATTCAACAAACAAACAATGAGTAATGATAACGTACGTACATTTATTATAAATGGAGTACAGAATTTCCAGGCAATTTTAAGCCAAGGGCCGGGTCTTCTTCCGGTCATCAGCTCCAAGACGTCGTAGAAACGATCCGCACCTGAAAACAAGACTTATTGGTTGATTTTATTAAAAAATACAATATTGTTTAAAGTCCCACCGGTCAGCAGTATGTCAGTCATGTGAAGTCTAACTAAATACATTAACCTGACACCTGGAAAACCAGCAGTTACAGGTACATTGCACGTGGAACTTACTATGCTGACCGTCAAGCAATTGGTATATACGTCTTTTTATCACTTTGGTTTGGCTCAGTCAGAGGTCGAACCCGAGACATCTGGCACTTAAAACGGACGCTCTACCACTTATAGCTTAGACTATTTAGGCGGACCTGTAAGTGGGTGTGTATAGACGCACTTGGATATCTCAAGAAGTTGTCGAGAAAAACCAGATGTTCGAGATAACGATGTACCCGTCGATATATAAAGAGTTGGTTGTTGTGTGTCATTGTATTTCAATAAGTTACTACATCGAAAACGTACACTCATCACGAAAGATATATCACAAAAAATAAACTGATAAGTGCAAGACAGTAGAGCAGTGTTAGGAGACACATTGATGACGTTACAATCAATACAGAAATTCAAGACAATAGTAACTGTAAAACAATTAACGAGCATTTATTTAGGAAATTGATATTGTTTACGAAGGATAAGGATATTAATCGATGACTATTTCTCCCTCTGCCTGGCTTATGTCCTTATTTGACATATTAAATTAAGCAATCGTAGAATAATCGGCGATAAGTAATACCAAATGAACACGTGGTTCAATCGTTTGATGTCTTCTTACTTATCTGAACTTAATACGGCAATGCCATGTGTTTGAACTAATAATAAAGTAATGTTTAGTTTCTACATTAGGATACAAGAACATAATAAAATACACCCTGTTACAACGACGAATAAAGAAATTATAAAAAAATGCCTATTTTGTAGACCGACCCACGTAAGTTAGACAAAATATTTTCATGGGCGCGTTTCATATACATGTATGTCCTCGTCATTCCGATAGGAGAGATGGCGTACGTTGACTCCCAGGTCACGACTTGCCAGACTGGTTTAGACAGTGCATTGTACTGTTATATCCTCGTTGCTAGGTAACCGGAGTATAACGGTAATACAAGTTCAGTGTCCATATTGTCAGGTGACTGGGTGTTTTTATAACATTGAAATGCTAGGACATGCAATCCAAATTAAACAAAAGGATAATGTGGTCAATAATCGCTCGTCTAATTAAAATATGACAATCATCAACATTTTAATTGAATGCTTAATTGATAAGCCCCCAGGAGACTTCACAAATGTTTGTTATATTATGTGTATGCAATAGTGCCCATCAAGAAGTTTATATACGTAAAGATGAAAGATAGTCTTATTAATGAGAAGAGTAAACATTCAATAATTAGACCTCCCTTAGTAACCTTGAACTCTGGTCATCATTGCTTTGGCCTGGGCTGTACATATCAAGCTTTAACAAAGGGCAAAACAGTACCTTTCAGTCTCACCATTTGTCACATTGTCTTTTAAACAACATATGTGATTTATAGAGGCCTACAAATTATATTATACATACGAATAAGTCATACTATTTAATGAATTTAAATAAAATAAGTTCAAAAACTAAACAGGGAAATTGTGGCCTTAATATTGAGGTTGTTCTAATATTAAGGTTTACTTAAATGATTTGTCACAATACTTACCGAACACCCATCCTATAGCCACCGCTTCAAAGAACACCATAGCCAGAAGTACAAGCCCACTAACGCAGTAATAATCGATGATGCGAAATATATATATCCCTCCCTGCAATGAGTTTTATTTCCTCTGAGTAAAGATAAAATTGGTTCATATATTTAGCTATCTGTTACATCATTATATTTGCAATCTCTCGCACACTAGACCCCCTGATTAATGGAAAGATAGACCATACCATTACGAACAGTTTACACAATAATTCGTACATTTACTTTTACCATTTCACTGGATATGTATTGTATACATACACATGAAACATATTTCTTGTGTGTGTGCTTAGTGTCTCCACTGTAGATGCAACTAAGGAGTGGAATGTTGAAGGGTCAGATCTCAATACAGGTTGGCGAGCCGATATTAAGCCATGTGGTTTCTGCTTGTCGATATTGCATAACATACAAAGGAAGGATAGGAATCATGTAATCAATGTCCTAAAAAGTATCATCTCAGCAAATATATGTGAGCCGTTTAAAACAATGTGATGTTATACTAAATACTGTCGACACGGTCTTTGGTCTGACAGTATGGCAATATTTCAAAGATCTAGGACCCTCTAGACGGTTAGGAAAAATAAATGAATTAGAATAAATTGAACGTCTGTGATTCAGTGAGAATAATCGGCTATTTATTCCAATAACTACTATCCCTCGGCATCAGTGTGACTTATACATCCCTAAGGTGCCATGTATATGAGGACGTTGACGTTATCATAGCAACAAAATAGTACGTACACACATTCATTGATCTAACATAAATTTTGAAGGACGTTTGACAATTTACATTAACACCGATTCCACGATAACTAATACTAATGTCAGTTTCCGTGGTACCTGGTCAGTGGCAATGTACAGTTATGAGGTTACTAGCACATTTGACTGCATGTGGTACCTAAGCCGTGATAATGTAAAGTTCCGAGGTAACTAATACTATTGGCAGGTTCCGTGGTACCTTAGCCGTGACAATGAACAGTTCTGTGGTTACGAAGATCATTGAAAGGTTCCGTGGTAAATCAAACGTTTGTCATTCCACGATAACTAAGACCAAGGTCAGGTTCCGTGGTACCTAATCCGTGGCAATGTACAGTTTTTTGATAACTAGGACCATTGAAATATTATGTTGAATCTAAGGCGTGGCAATGTACAGTTATGTGGTAACGAAGACTATTAATATGCCATGTACATGGTTAATAAGACCATTAACAGGTTCCTTGGTAACTATTTTTTTTCATGGAGAGATTCTGTGGTAACTAAGACCAATGGCGTCCTTGACAAAATCTACTTAATACATCACCAGTCTCCTCTCCGAAACTTTTATATGTAAAGTAACAAAAAGAGAAAACAACCCTCTTTCAATAGCTTTAAGCTTTACATTGAAGATTTGATTAGACCAAAGAAATTACGTTAAGAGCCCAATATCTCCACCAGCAATGTATCATTGTTAAGTGATATTTGTCGCAAGACAGATAAGGTTACAGTAACCATACCCAGCCAAATCGCTCTATCATTGTTTACATAATAGTTTTGGAGTCATTCTCCCGCACAGACAATGGGATTCCGACGGATAATTCAAAAACTAATAAGACACAACAGGATTGTGAACGCCGAAGATCTCTCTGCTAATGCGTCTTATCGTTACGGTTCCGACAAAAATCTATACAAAAATATTGGAAATATATTCAGACACAAAGTAATAGTAAAGGAGTTAATGCAACAAGAAAATTGAATAAAGTCATGATTCGTGTACACATACATATACATTCTTTAATCGACCAGTAATCGTCCAGTCTTAGATGTGTGGAGTCAGAAAAAACTTTCAGGAATCATTCCGCGGACACGGAGTGGGCAGGCTTTGGGAGAGTGAGACAGTGTTATGTAGTTCTTGCAAACATCTCTTCCGTTCAATGATGATTAAAGAAGAAGATGATACTTCATAACAAAGTTACGGCATGTGTACGGACTGAAGGAGACCATGCTCGTGTCCCATCGTAATGCCATCAAAGAAAGGGGATCAAATGTGTATATTTAGCAAAACTCAAAGAAACTGAATTTGCTTTGCTGACTTTTCAATACATAAATTACATAAAACAAATCTTAGTACATAATTATGTAGTTGGAAATCTTTAAATTAGTGAATGTACCTACCTCTGTTACCAATAACAAGCCGAGCATAAAGCAGACGATACAGTAGAGTCCCACAAATATCATACGGTACTTGGATTTATACAGCAACTTGGGCCATCTATCTAACACTGGTGTCATAATAGCTTCAACACAGGCAAACTGAATTACACAAATTTATCTGTCGCATGAAAAATACCATACATCATTGAACAGTACACAAAGTTATACGTTTATAATTGCCTGTTTTACTAAAACTACTTTCAACGAACAGTCTCCAGGTATACACTCAGTTGTGTACAAACAGCTACCCGCTTCAAGACAGATGAGAGTAAACAGCATACATTAAAGGACGTTAACCAATAATATACGTTATAATTAGGATGTTTTCATATGCATGTACATGCCCGAAAAGCCAATTAACGTTTACATCGTTATTGCATTGGCGTAAGAACAGCAAGCCTGATTGTGGCATTGTTTAATAGAAGCCTTCTTATCTTCATGTACGACCCCTTTCCAGCAGGAGCATAGATTATGGCTTGACCGAACAACGCTCATCCACTATTTTACAGTAACTGCTTTGAGAAGCTACACCTTTTAAAACTCATTTTTAAGGAGTAATGTTTGACAAATATGCAGACATTCATTATCTCAGACCTAACTATGTCTGTCAAACAATATGCATTGCCAAGCAATCCATTTAGCATAAAGTGGTTCTTGGCTTGTTCTTATATTAGCAGTGGCAACATCGTACATTATTGTAATGATGATTTTTCTGGAGTGTCAATGTATGTTCCATTGTTAACACGTAGGTAATTAGTTAATGTACATTTGTATATTGAATGAATGATACAATTGACATTGGTACTGACTTAATTAAAGTACATTGATCTGACTGTATCACAACTTTCGTGGACACATTTCTAAACGATGAACCATTGGAAATATTAGGATTACGTTGTGTGAGAAAAAATCTGTATTCTCTTAATTTTCAATAGGTTCTAGGCCACAGGAAGACAAATACGAGAATCAATTATGTAAACGTACCTCACTGTCTAACCCAACGAACAGAATTGTCAGAAAGAACAGAACAGCCCAAAGTGGAGATAGAGGCATTTGAATGACAGCTTTTGGATAGGTCAGAAACACAAGACCAGGTCCTGAAACAAATGGTATTCATTCAATATGTAGAATTAAATATGTTGTTTTACGCCGTTTGGTCTTACTCGGGTAGTATTAACCAAACCACTTTTCCTTGGTTAAAAGACCCAAGTCAATATCAGCATGGAGCATAACCTTCTTAACCGGAATGTCGAAGTCAGATCAGTCCTATTATAATATAGTCATCGACCAACTGCAAAACACAGGCTAAATCAAAGTTTGTGAACTAATATAAAAGTGTATTTGAAACCATGATATTCAGTAAGACATCCCTTTCAGCTGACACAACAACGACAATAGATAAATATGTATGGATAATAAACCAGAAATTGATGCAAATCTCGTTTCGATTTCGATCATCTTAATTGTCTACATGGTATATGACAGAAAATATTACCGTTATGTTCATCTTTCTCTGTATCGAGTCAATAATATCAATATTATATTACATGATATATATAGTTTGATATCCTAAAATATGTAGTAACTGTATACTTAAATATAGTTGAGTCAACTTGATCATTAATGTACTAAATTGATTTATATATTTCCCATAAACCTCGATATATCTGACATCAATGACAGAGCGTACAGAGTGTCTCAGTATGAGACCATGTAAGAAAAAGCAAATTTATATACGCACAATGTACAAACATAGAGCTTCTGAATGGTTAGTCGTTTAGATTTTTGTTTTTCAACAGATTGGGATACAATTGTAATGCGGAATTGATACATATATAATAACATGTGATGTGTACCTCTCCCAATCAAACCGGGTCCCCTCTAGAACAAAATCATTCTATGGAAACAGTATAAGGTATAGGTTTCCCCAAAGATAGACTTTAAATAATTCTGTCCCATCGGCCCGATGGTGTAGTGGATAAACCGACTGCTTTGTCAACGATTATGGTTTCTATCTCAGGCAGCGGAAAAGAAAAGCCATTTAAAACGATACCCGTCTTGTTGCCTTACTTGCTTTTCAGTATTATGGGTTATTCAAGGAATTAGTTAAAGTTTACTCTTATTCTTTAACCCTTTAGGACTTTCGACAACTAAAACAGGGTATTGCACCCGTTTTACAGTTGTAACTTGGTCATCCAGCTTTTTGACAGCTGGGACTTTGGCAGTTCATTATCTCGTTCGGTTATGTGTTGGGCATTGTGCCTTTTATGTGGTTATGGTTTATGTTTGGTTAAGATGAGTGCTGCCTTCCCTGTTTGATTTCATATTTCCTTTTAGGGTTAGGGTGACGTACTGAGGCAATGGATAGTGTGACATGGTAGTTACCGTAGGTTTGAAATATTGAATATTACGAAACATGACTTTATAAATTACACATCGTACTTTGGCGTTTCCTAGGTCTGCAATACGTAGTAGAGCACAACCTAAGTTCAACAATTAACTTTACGCATCAAGTATGAGGGACTCACCTTGTGAGGCGACCTTGTCTATAGGTACATTCATCTCATGTGACATGAAGCCCAATGTGGCAAACACTGCAAGACCACCAAACAAACTAGTGAAACAGTTGATGCAGATAACGATGAAACCATTTCTGAAACAGTTTAAAAAGGATCAACACCAATAAAAACAGCTGAGCCGCGGACGCTATTTACGTATAGGGAGGGGGCATAGCGGGCGAGGTGGGTGGCACAGTGGTCTTGGTAGGAGCGTAATGGTCGAAGAAGAGGACACGGTGTTCGACGAAGGGACAAAACACAACTAGTGTTCGAAGAAGTGACACAGAGGTCGAGGATTGGGGAGCGGTCGACAAAGTGACACAGTGGTCGAGAGAGTAACACAGTAGTCGGGAAGGGATACGGATGGTGGTTTATGGAGATTCCAAGTGGTTGAAGGAGGGAACAATGTGATGAAGGACACAGAACACGAAACCAGGACCCACCAGCAAACAAGAAACCTCATCCTTACAATATATTTCTTTCTTACACTGCAAGACTTCAAGCAAATTCCAACATACTAATTATTAGAAAACGACTTAATTCACTTAACAGTTTCGTGGGAGTTTCGCATTTGGCCATGGAGAAAATTATTAATAAGATGCAAATAGCCAAAATAAAATGATTGTGTCAATCTAGAATAATTACTTAGCTAAATTAAGGATACTGAAAGAATTGGTGACGTTTTTGCAATAATCGAAATGAGCCAGAAAATTACCTACATGCAAGATATGGCAGCTTGAATGCGAAAATGGGGGTCGGCTAGCTCGATATGCGAATTTGAGTGAATTTAGCGGGTGGGGTAAGACTTTTTATGATTGCGAACAATTTCTGTGGTTGTTTCCCCATCTGCTTGTTGTAAGTGGATAGTTCTTAGATTATGCTGTCTAGGTACAGTATATGCCGTATATTTAGCCGTTTGGGAATTTCTCCGAAAGTATGAAAATTTGCGTTTTGGCATATAATATTTAACTAAGTTGTGTTTGAGGCATGCATTGATGTGAGCCCAAACCACCCTAAGTTTTGACATTTTATAAGTGCTTGCAATTTTGAAACTTTGGTTAAATGGTGTGAAATATTTCTTTGTTTCAGTTCTGTTTGTGTGTTGCTTTGAGAGTCTGGTTAAAGTTGTCAGTGCGTGTCGGCCGGAGGAATTTTACAAGAAACCGTTTATTGCTACCAAAAGCTCCTATGTGTTTCTTTTACAATGTATCGATTCTTATGAACAGTAATATTTGTGATAACAAAAAGCTTGAAAATCTGTCAAATTCATATTAGAGACATTCGGTGTGCTTTTGTCTTTATCTAGTTAAGATGATAGATATGCGATCGATTCTCATTAAGGACGTCATTATGCAGCTTTCTAGAACCTCAAGTGAATTTCTTATATTGTTGTATTGTGCGATAAAATCTATAAGATCTAATAGACTGTCTATAGTGTGTACTTTTGTAGAGAAACGTTTATGTGCGCATGTGTTTTATGTCAGAAAATATACGTTGTTATGTGTGCCATAACAACTTCGCGTGTAATATTTGTGAATATGTAAAAACAATGTATATGTAAAATTATCATGGTAGACTATAAATATAGTGCAACGCATTCTTGAACAATTATCAACCATTTCCAACGGCAACTGACAACTGTACCATATGTGGAGAATATGACCATAATCAATGTTACTGAATTACACATCCTATCATACCCAGTGTTCTCGGATCGTTCGAGTAACAAGCAAAAAAATTATAGTTTTAACCACTTCGCTAACCAGGAGAGTCTCAAATCACGTTTTTGCATCGTACAAAGTCATGTTCTTTCCATCTATTAAAAATGCAAATATTTGCCAAATTGTTATAGAGATTTCACTTTCTTATAATTTTTATAAGCGTTTTTCATCTTTCCATCATCATCGATACCAAGCGGTCTGTTGACCGTTCAGTGCTTATATTAGCCATTAGTGTTTATACACAAGGCGAGCTTTACGACGACGATTGTGTATAAGCATTGACATCAGCAGGGAGCACTGACGATGTAAAGTTATATTATAGACTCACTCAATTAGTCTTTTCGACCAGGTTATAGTCTGATTCCCGTTCCCAATATTTCAATTCTACTACAGCGCTACTACTGTAATATTGGGGACGTGAATCAGACTATAACCTGCTACTAGAAACAGCCCAGTCGAAAAGGACTAATGAAAGCACAGCATACCTGACGCTGTTAGTGTTAAACTTGTTGTAACTTCCTAGTGTAATCATAAACCCTTGACCAACACCGATAGAATATATGACTTGTGTTGCTCCATCCAACCACACCTGAGCATCAGCCAATCTGCTAAAATCGGGTCTAAGATAAAAGATGAGTCCATCCACTGCTCCTTCTAGGGTGACACCTCGGATCAACAGAATCGTCAACAGAACGTATGGAACAAGAGCCGTAAAGTACACAATCTGTAGAAATATACAATAAGATATCATACGCTTCAATGCAGCACTTTGATTCCACCAAACTAAAAAGCACGCAAGACAACAGTCGTAGTAAAGTAGTTAGTGCGCTGAAGTTGTAATCAGGCTATCCGGGTTCGTTTCCCGGTCGCGGCAGGTCAAAATCTTCCAATGAAATGTCATAACAATGTCGATCTTCCTCGTGTTTAGGTGTTGCTGGTTGCTTGTGGAAATGGAAGTTAATACGGATAAGGAAAAAGCCAATGAAAAGTTCTAAGGCGAATCGGCTGCAGCATATAACTGATGAATTGTTGAGAAACGGCTTTAAATCCAAATAAACAAACAAAATAAAAACCACGTGACCAATGAGATATCACATGACAGATAAGATGTCGGAGTAAGAAATATTGTGACCATTGATTTCAATCGGATAGAAGTTGTTTAGCTATTGGAATAAACCCCACGATGGTAAAGGGGAGTAGAGCGTCGATAAATTGTGAAATGTCTGAAACGGGATTTCTGAAAACGACAGACAAAATACTTTGTCGAGCCTTATTGTTAGAATAGAGCATGTTTTGCATATAGAGTAATGTTCCGCTAAAACAACCGCTTCAGTTATTTTGAAATCATGCGGATATTTGCAATTACAAGAATAAGGAACCAACGTCTCAAACTTGTTGAGACTGATCCGATATAAGCACCACGTTTTGTCTGGGCTGGTATTTATAAAGCATCTTGAAGAAAACTTAAATATTTTTACTTATGCATGTTTTAATACTAATCACAGTCTATAACAACAAGTGACGGTCGAAAATCAACAGTGCGTGGCAAAAACTCCTCACTACTATATAATTGCTATTTACGGTTACCCTGACCTTGGGTAGAATTACGCGAAAACTTACAACAGAACATGAGAAAAAATAATCGTAGTAAAATGCATTTGCGCAAATATTATCGACGTACGAAATATTTACGGAAAACTAATAGTTACTCTATCGTAAATGCTTTGATACAAAACATTACACATGTGAAATAGCAGAGTGCTAGGCTTTCACACAGAATACTAGTATCAAGTTCGAATCCTGGATCGAACAGATTGTTTCTTCTGTGTCGCGGCTATGGTTGGGTGTGTCACTTTCTTGTTGAACAGTTAGAACGTGTTTATAAATAACCTTGTTATATCAGATGGCTGCCGTATATGACTTACCTAAACCTAAAGAAGACTTGACGAAAACAAACAAATGTTATGCCCACGAAAATGCGTGATTTTAATAGTTAATAGTAATATCGAATAAGAATAGACTCTAAACTTCGTAGTAAACATATACATTACCTTGCCGGTCCATTTTACTCCCTTGCATATACACAAATACGCTAGAACCCAAGCTACAAACAGTGATAATACAAGGCCAGGAACCAATGAGCCTGGCGTGTCTATACCACTTGACATCTTTAATACTTGTCGTCTGAAAACATGAGTATGCTTGTGTATTATAATAATATACTCGTAAAACATATCCAAATTGACAGGGTAATAGTAAAGCTACTGGTCAAAAGTTTTTAGCGGGTAACAGGTCGGAATATACCCTTAATTCATTAATAGTGTTACCAGAGTTTAGTGTATTGAGTTATCAGAATAATGTAACAAGGCAGTAAATGGTTAGTCCCAATATGACAGAAAGACTGACAATGAGGCTTTTCTAAACCATAACCTAAACTGGAGACAACTCGCTGGCTTAGAATTAGAAGGTCGTACTTACGACCTATAAGACTCAGGCATATTTGAAATTTACATCTCAATGCACTTCTTATGAGCCTATTTTAATGAAAATCAGAAGTGGTCATGTTGACCAAGCTGAAGTTCAAAAAAGAGTAGTTTTCAGACAGTTTTTTCTTCTTCACTCATATATTGATTTTATACTTACGACCTTCTAATTTCAAGCCAGCGAATTGGACCCCTGAAAGTAACTTAACTTCCCTGTATTATTGAGGTATGGCTAATGAATAAGGAAAATTGAAAAACTATACTATAGAACAGTCGAAATATCTCAGTGATAAATATGGTAGCAGACGATATTATCCAGTCTCGTCATGTTAGAATTCACGCGATAGTTCCGTCAGACGTAACTTCTCGCCTGTCTATATTTATAACAATAATGGTCTAAGCAGTTCAGACAGACTGTTGAACCTTAAAGAAGTCGATAAGATGTTCCGGAAATATGAAAATTACTAGAAGTTTTAGTCTGGCCTTGTTAAACGTACAATGAATTATAACTTACTTTGTCAATGGAAACCCCACCAAATGATACATGTGCGTATATTAAAGCCACATTATCTCTCCTAAAGACCTTTGTTTCTGATCATCCAGTAAAAAGACGTATTACAAGGAATTAGGATATATTCACAAATGACCAATAAATGACGACAGAATGTTAAATTTATCTGTTGAAATAGTATGCCAAAAATCGCGTATTAGTCAAATGTGTGGATTATAAAAAACTAATTTTGCAAGAGTTGCTTCCCGTAGATAATACATTGTACATTTTTTGTTTACAATTCATTATTGTGTAAGCAAACCAACTGGAGGTTGTATTTCGATTTCTTCCATCTTATTGTGTTTTATACCTCAATAGGTTACCTAGTTATTGCTTTTTGAAAATAGCCGTTTAAGGCCTAATGTGGCTTTAAGAACTGAATTATCACTTTTTAATAAGTGAATTGTTTATTGATTGGGTTTATCGTTATCAGAAGAATGTTAGTCATTTTAGTATTTTGGGAGGGTAGATACAGAAGTTAAACAAACTCTCTACAACGGCATTATCATTTTGTCCTGTACATAAAAGTTCATATATATAACATCTCTAGAAGGTCAATTAAAATATTTACTGTAGGCCTTCATAATGGTTAATAACATCTCTAGAGGACCAATTAAACTATCAACAACATCTAATATGGGTGCTCCCAGATGTGTACTACGCTAAGATGTTGCATTCCCCAAGTGGCCAGTAGCGAATCCATGACCGCAAACTTCTTCTGCATATGATACCCAAGGAACCGCTACTGTTAGTTTCATTGTATAATATCAGTAAAAATATAATATAAAGTCGGACAGGGAAGGCAGCACTCAACTTAACAAGCCGAGCACAGAAAACATAAAAAACATCACATAACACAATTACACGGCACAACGCCCAGCACATAGCCAAACGAGAAAATGAACTGCTCAAGTCCCAGCCGTCAAAAAGCTGGATACCCTAGCTGGATGACTAAGTTTTAACAGTAAAACGGCTGAAATACCTGGTTGTAGTTGTCTTTAGTCCTTAAAAGTTAAAGAATAACAGTAATAAAAAGCTGAATGCCATTATTTCAGATTAATGACCTAGTTTCAGCAATAAAAAGCTGAAAGCCCCAGCCGAATGGCCTAGTTTCAACAAGCCGAGCTTCTAGATTCAACAAGCTGAATACCGCTAGCCTAATGACCCACTTTAAACAAGCTGAATGCCCTAGTTTCAACAGCAAAAAGGCCAAAACACCTAGTTTATTGATGGCTTAAACAAACATAATATAAACCACATTAACCTGAAACTCGTCAGACTTGAACGAACATACGCTCAGAGTCACAATTTAATGTGATCAGACAACAAACACTTACTCCCAGTATTCTTCCACAGCATCAATTGGTGGTCCTACAGTAACATTGGACATCAAACATTGCGAGGAGTTTATGCCTGTAATAAGGTTGTTCAAACATGCTCCTACTGTTCCATTGACCGTCATTCCACTCACAAAACATCTACAAACACATTCATGAGTAAATCACAGGTAACTGTATCATTGATAGAGTAAAGAAAAAATACGTTTTTTTATAAAATTTATATTATCTTAGACAACAAACAATTAATTTTTTACTCTTTATCAATGATACAGCTACCCGTGGGGATAAATAATATCAGAGAAGTAAATTGCAAAAAATGTAACAAAATTTCTTTTAAAGAGTGCAAATCATTTCCAGTTCTATAACTATTACAGTTTCATGACCATGGATACTCAATTTTGTAGATACATATGTCAGAAAATGGTCATTCTAACCAGACAGTTAATACTAGTAGGGGATTCGTTTTATGCCGTTTTACGAGTTACATTCAGTCTATTACTCTACAAATAAATTAACGCTCAAGGTACAACATTTTCTCTAATTAAAGCTATATATCCTTTCCGCTACCACGACTTTTTTGGGGGGTTATGAGAAATTCATATGGTCCCTATACCCCGTCCCTCAGACACTATTGACTTGCAGCACTGATAAAAACTCGATACATCCGGATGCTACACACCTACCTAAAACCGAAAGTAGAATAAATTGTCAATATTTCGATTAAAGGTCACCGGAAATGACGATGTGACGGTGACCCTTGCGCGAAAAACTTTTTTTTTTAAGCTTGACAGGCCTACTTTTTGGCCCCTTTAGGGCATTGGTCCTGACCCCTTTGTCTAGCCTTATGTTTCTGCTATAGAAAAATAAAAACTTTTTGGCGCTAAATGTTAATGCAATTCCACAGGGAATCGTACCGGAATGGCGGGTAGGACCCAGTAATTTCAGTTTTGTAAAATCTACGTTCAAAGCCCTCTTTAAAGGGGTCTAGCGGGCCCAAAAACCTGTGCACGACCCTGGGCCCGTAATATCCTGTAGTCTGGGATGTCTGGGTACCCATGAGAGCAAATTTCCCGAATTTGGGCATTTAGGTCGAAAACTACGGAAGGCCGAAATGGCCATCCCGGCGAGTCTGCATTAGTACGCTATGGTAGCGGAAAGGATATAGCATCTCTCACGGCGTATTAGCAGTACAATAATGCAGTAAATGTGAGTATGGTAACTTATCAAGGTATGTAAGTCTATATATGTCTGTTAACATCACTTCACAATAAACGAAAGTCATGTTAAAAAAGGTTACGAGCGCTGCTTTCAGCTGTTCAGCCGTTCAGCCATTTTAACTTCCCCTGACCATTGGGCTACCAAAGGAAACCTGTGTTCGAGTCTCCCTGGATAGACGGCGTATATAGAGTCATCATAAACTTAGTCTATATGCTTCGCAATTTAAATACAATAAGAACTCCTTTGACAAAGTAATTTGCATTTTCAAGGACCACTAGGGATTTTCGATGAAAATTATTTTTGTATGTATGCAACGTACGGACATCGAACACGTGATTGGTATTTTTTCAGAATTTCGAAAGGTCACTAGAGATTTTTGAGGGAATCGATCAAAAATCCTGGTTTTGTGTATGCATTGTTCGGACGTAGAAAACTTGATTGTGCTCTTGCCAGAGAGTTATTTGTTATTGTGTTCAATGGTGGTGGATTCCTATGTGGGATTTTCAATTCTGTTAAAAGTTCGATGACTCAAACAAAATATTCTTCTCACCCACTGAACAGAATGAAATGATTTGACCTCTTTACGGAGTACATAAAGTGACTCAACGACAAGCATTATTATCTATCAGTAACAATATCAGTACATGCAATAAAAAAAGTTTCCGTTGATTATCCAGCCGATTTTGACGCGGTGTTCGCCTATGCATCATAAAAATCATTCCTTTATGAATGTATACCCTTTGGTAAATGATAATATTGCAAACCCACGATCATACTTAGTAAGGTAGAACGTTTGGAAATCAACAACATTTTGGTCGCCCGACATCGAATGACGTTGTCATTTTTAAAACCGCATTTGAATTCATTTGAAGTAGATGTACATACTTATTCCGAAAGTTTTAATGACGAATAAAGAAATTACAGCATTATTTCGTGTATTTATTGATCATCCTACTTCTAACCTTTATATGACGTGCTACACAAATTGTACCAAAAATACAACTATAAAACAAATGTATTAATTTGAAGAAACTTGTTAATGTATCTATAGGTCGATTAAAGGGTTCCGTACTTATTTACAGTGGCCATGTGTGTTTATTATGTCGACGTTTACTGTGTTATACTTTATATAACGCGCATACTATAAATGTACATAATGACAGTATTTAATATGTCAAAGACGTTGTCTAAATGACCGTTATTAATATACACAATTTACGCGGGATGACAAACACCTTGCTCATTCATCTTACTTTTGTGTGAATATCTTGGTCACATACCATGCGGTACGTTTGTGGGTGAAGGTCATCGCTATCAAGATCATTAATTCGCAAAGTAAAGCGAGGAAGATGCAACTAAGCTCATTGTAGCCTACAATAAGCTTAGTGACTCCTCATTTGAGGGCAGTTACGTCACGCGGCCCTACTTTCATTACTGAGCATAGCGACAAGGGAGATCACCGGAAGGGGTATGAAAGTTGGTAAGGTTTCAATGTAGAGATCGTGTCACGAGTGAGGGGAATCATATTGCATATTGTCATTATTACCTGGAGAAAGTTTTAAGTCGCTGGGTGTCTTCTTACAAGGGTTATTGTACAATTTGGTGTGGACGAACAACATAATTGTCCGAGGAGAATGGACTCAGTGGGCGTGTTGGAGTATAAAGAAACCTTTTGACGTCTGTAACATAGCAACGTAGAACTGAAATTAAGACACGTTAAACTGTATCTCCCCATCATACGAACCTTTCAGTATTCCACGGATTGTTACACGTTGCCCATGGTAGATTAGTTGTGAAGGATGCAGCTAAGTAATACAGCGCCCATGCGACCACAACGATGTAATAAACATTCGTGTACATTAGAATAACTTGTGACGCAAATCCGAGACCTGTAAGGAAATTTACAACAATTATTGGAGACATTTTGAAAGGATCACAGAATTTGTGTAGACTGTGTGCAGACATCTTTCCGATGTAGCATAAAAACTTTTTGAAACAGTAAAACCTCTCAATAATAAAGTATCCTCAGGGCCCCTTGTACACACATATTTACATCTATATAAATATTATTTTACCGAGAGCATCCTCAGAAACCCTAGAACTGGCCCCAATTCCACAAAAAAACTTAACTTATTGCTCAGCTGAGTCTGCTATTTTGAATTTATCATATGACTCCAATTATAGTCTTGTGATGTAGATTAATACCTGAAACTGTCTATTTATTGCTAATAATAATATAGTAGGTGACCTTTGTATGAAATGCTCATGGAAATCCAACAGTAATGAACTATAATGAACCTTGTAAAACCCTACTTTCTGCAAAAATCGGACTTTATATGAATTGCGCTATTAAATCGGCATCTCACTGAGGTGGTCTAGAAAATGAGGTCAAATGAATATACAAGAGTGTCCAAAGTGCCCTAGATCGCTCACCTAATCAAGTAAATGCAGCTTCTATTGCATGTACAAGGTTTTCATATGGTCTTAACGAGCGACCTTTTTTAATTAAACCCATACTGAAGTTTAAGCCAATTTGTCTATGAGTTGACCTAATGAACTAGTTTTTGACTCCGGATGACCCAATATCGAACTTGACCTAGATTTTGTTCAGATGATCATTGTGACCGAGTTTCTTAAAGATTTTGTCAAAGTTATTACCTCTAGTGACTACGCAAGGGTTTTCTATGATTTGACTTCGTGACCTATTTTTTTACCCCGGAGGGACCAATATCAACCTGACCTAGATTTTGTTGAGATGATAATTGTGACCGAGTTTCATAAAGATTAGGCCAAAGTTGTGACCTCTAGTGACTATGCAAGGTATTTATATGATTTGTCATTGTGACCATGTTTTTAACCCCTGATGACCGAATATCGAATTTGACCTAGATTTTGTTGAGATGATTATTGTAACCGATCAAAATTGTTACCTCTAGTGAACATGCAAGGTTTTGTATGATTTGACTTTTTGACCCCGGGTGACCTGAAATCGAATTTGACCTAGATTGTGTGGAGATAATCATTGGTACAGATAAAGATTATGTCAAAATTGTGACTTCTAGTGACTACGCAAGGTTTTTATATTTAACTTTGTGACCTAGTTTTTTACCCCTGATGACCAAGTATCGAACTTGTCTATATCATTGTGAGATGATCATTGTGACCGAGTTTCATAAAGATTATTTTACAATTGTGACATCCAGTGACTACGCAAGGTTTTTCTATGATTTGACGTAGAGGTCTGGTTTTGACCCCGAGTGACCCAATATCGTACTTGACCTAGATGTTGTTGAGATGATTATTGTGACTACGTTTCATAATGATTAGGCCAAAACTGTGACCTCTAGTGTCTACGCAAGTATATTGTGGACGGGCGGGCGAAGAATGGTCATAAAAGTTCGCTCGGTCACTTTGCATAAACTGTGAAACATGGGACTTTTATACAAATGAGAAAGAGAGAAAACACTAAAATGTCCAGATAAAAATCGGGCGAAAATTGATATATTCTCGACAAGAATTCAGGAATAGAACGGATAAAACACGGGCATTAAATATATTAAAATGCTCTCAGCCGCAAACACCGGTCCAAATGACATCATTTTAACGCCATTAAAACGAACGTCATTTTGTTGAAGTCTTGATCTCTAACTTTTGACGTTACGTAAAGTATGTGGTGTACCATATTTCCATACCTTACTTTTTTTAAATGTCCATAAATTGCGATCAGGTATATATACTTTAAAAGTACTATCTAAAGTATATACCGTAAATTGTTTCCCTCAAGGCATAAGGGTAAGATAACAATGTGTGCCATATTGAAATACAAAATGTACAAGAATCGTAACCAGTTTTTGTCTTACCTTGCAATACAGGAACGAGCCTTTGTCTTACCTTGGAATATAGGAACCAGCCTTTGTCTTACCTTGGAATGCAGGAACCAGCCTTTGTCTTACCTTGGAATATAGGAACCAGTCTTCGTCTTACCTTGGTATACAGGAACCAGTCTTTGTCTTACCTTGGAATATAGGAACCAGTCTTCGTCTTACCTTGGTATACAGGAACCAGTCTTTGTCTCACATTGGAATATAGGAACCAGCTTTTGTCTACCCTTAAAATACAGGAACTAGCCTTTGTCTTACATTGTTATACAGGAACAAGCCTTTGTCTTACATTGTAATACAGGAACAAGCCTTTGTCTAACCCTGGAATACAGGAACCAGTCTTTGTCTTACCTTGGAAAATAGGAACCATCTTCCAAGCTCTAACTGTACCGGAACTCATGTATTGTCCGAGACTGATTTCAGCTATGTATGTAGGAGCCGCGGCAAAGAAGAAGGTCACCAGGTATGGTATTAGAAACGCACCTGCAAATATAACAATAACAATCAAACTGTGGTTGACACAGAGGTTAATTTTGCCTGAAACATGCGGGTATGTCGCGACAGTTTGAAATTGCACACGAGACCAATTTAAAACGGTACAGCCGAACCCAGTTCGGAATTATCATCAGCAACATTTTTCTGAAATTTGGACTTAAGACATTTAGGTTCAATACAAACAGAATGCTCAGTTTAAAATATATATACATGTAGTTGGTTACTTATTGTAAATTTCTAGGTGACTAACGGCGGTTGATTTGTGCGTTCCCCATAAACGTAAGTTACTCTGTAGATGGGTCTGTGAAAGCAACTATTGTACTTCGGTGCTCCGTTAGAGATGTGGTTCATGTTGTTTATCCTGTTCGACCTATAGCTGCATTGTATTTTCGGGACATCGAATCATCTTATAGTCATTTTGTCTTCCAGAATACAATTTTCGAAATATACGAAACATGTCCCTAAAGGAACGCCGTATTTCACAAATATAACTAGTTTATAACCGTGTGTAATTGATGTAAAATTAGAGAAACATTCTTGACCTATAATTTGTATGTTTTAGTCGGTACATATTTATACTTGTTGTCAGATGGCGGCCGTCTCATCCGAGTTATATGAACGTTTGTCATTATAATAAAAAGTGAATTTATTGAAGCATCATTCACAAACACACAAACTGTCAAATGGTACTTGCTAAAATGTATATCATTCTTGCCATTTTACCCAGGAAACAACCTGTTACTTAGTTTAAAACTGAAAAATGTAAACTTAAATAACAAATATTCAAGAAATATTGTCATTTTTCAAGTCTACTTTCGGTTTGCAAACCATTGAAGTTTTGCATCATACGAGTTCATAAATTTGTTTCGTAATTATTTGTTTGTAAGAGTTTGTTCCTTATAGTATTGACTATGTCCTCGACAACAAACCTTGATTCTTATTGTTATGTTGACTTTGTTTGTGAACGAGCAAGATTTGCAATGCAATTGCTGTTATGCTTTTTTTATATTCGCTTTTGTCTTACCTCAAGAGTTAATGTAGTTCATCATAATGCAAAGCTTAAAGTTTCAACTAATTTGAAGTAAAAAAATGCTTTTGAAAGAAAATTTCACTATCTCACTATAGAGTAGACTCTACCCCCTTAAAATTGTATAATATTACAATTAATAATATATACTATCGATTCATTGAGTAATACTAATGAGGGAACTATCCCATTCAAAAGAATAGGCGGGCTAATGTTTTATTATAATAAAAGAGATACCCTCAATTAATACTTTAATACTTGAAAACCAGTTTTCACATCGTCGATAAACATGCCGCTATTATACCATTGATTTTGTTGAGAATTTGTTCAATCTCGCTACAGGTTTGACACTCATCAAAGTTACATAAGTTTTTATCGTTTTACAAGTGCCTTATTTTGTATTTGTAACTAATATACTAAAAAGATACAGGTAGTAAGGTATGTAGATAAATGTGTGTGTTATGTTTTCATTCTTTATCTATCAAGTGGTATAAGCGTTTCAACTTCGAGATATTTTATGCAGTTAACATGTACGAATAAAAACGTTTGTCTTATATCAACAATAAATATGTTTTTGCAACGTTGCGTTAATGATTACTATATACATTGTTCCTATGTCTAGTAATTAAAAGAACGAATGCACAGGTCACATCTTTTCCGTAAAAACGATATAAGAATCTCATAATAGAAAGAAAAACTATAATTGAGTCAAAGAGTCTACTCTTGCTACATTAGTTTACATTGTTGTCACTGCTCATCACATTGCCACACTTTTATACATACACCATTGTTCATAATTTGTAGGAATATTGTCATATTGTTACGTATTTATAATCATAAGTGCATGCATTGTTTGTTCATGTGAGCCTTTGTTTTAATGAAAAGCAAATCTTCTTATAATATTTACTGTCCATAATAAAATATTAAACCACGTATAATATAAATATATGGCACACACCATTAAGTTTGTCTTGTGTTTCGTTTCGGCAAGATAAACCGTATAATGGATATCCTTATTTAAAATAATAATAATGACTTGATTAGCTCATTGTCTGTTATGCAAGATCTCGACGCACACGAGGACTTGTTAACTTTTCATGAGATAACAAACATATTATAACATTTCCGCACAATATTGCTAAATTATCCCTTTTTAAAATCTAGATTAGATATATTTGTATACGTGGTGTATACTTGATTTATAAGTGTAAATATATGTTTTTGTTGCTTTTGGTTGTTTGTATGTTCTCTGTTCGTTTACTGTTTAGCTTAAAATGATTGATAGGTGATTAGATTTGTTTTCATGATGTATGTAGTACTATCAATATAATATACACCTTCTCCGCCAGAAACTGTCCTGTCCACTTTTTCTATGTTAACTCTTTGTTTTTGTTTTTCTAGTTTATAATACATATCTCATTATTTAAACCGACTGCATTTTTATTACCTTTGACACTTGCTACTGTCATATGAAACTTGTATTGTGGTATTTATATGTTCACATGGGCCTATGGATTACTGAAATTTGAAATAAACTATCTATCAATGTTCAATTATTTTATTTGTATCTACTGTACAATAATGACACAATTATTATAATCTATTCACTGCAACATAAAAAATATCATTTGAAGTATCGATTTATTAAAGCAGTAGTATAATATGAGACTTTATGCCATGGATTCATAATTTAAAAAACAATTAAATTGTGGGGATCGAACCTACAACTCAGGATAAAATGGAATCTTGTAGGAAGTGTGCGTATCCACTAACGTTACACTACAGCGCCTTTGATGTATGGGATGCGCTTTGAACACGCTTTAATATCGAACCCATTTAAAGTTTACCTGCCGGACGAGTTTATGTTTATAACGATTCTCGTTTGACTTTGAACGCACTATAAGGCTATAAGAAAGTCTCCGTACATAGCAGACGCTATTTGACAAATATCCGTCGTTCTGGTTGGCTGTTCGGATGTGTGTGATTGGACAGAGATAACGATATCGATAGGAATAAGTAGTTATCTACCAAATGCTAGTTTTTACCTTCTTCGTGTGCCTACAAACGATTTAGTAGGTACCTACTAATTCGAATTAGGTGGAACCTCTATTCGATTTAGTAGCAACCTAATAATTCGATTTAGATGGAACCTCAGAGCTAGAACTCATACTTTCGCATACACAAGGGTCAATGTTGGTCACTGAGTAGCAACATACTAAATAGGTACCTACTAAATCGGTGAGGTACCTACTCAATACGAGTTTTGACCCTAACCGTACGTCATATATTCGGACAGTTTTGCAAACGTACATATTGAACTAACCAAACATCCTTGACAAAGACAATGACAAACAAGTTTGAGTCGATATAAACAAGTTGAATTGGTCCTGAACTTCCAGGAGTATTCATTTACCGAATAGAAATATGTACTTTAATAAACAAGTAATAAATTCAGAGACATGCATATTTATTATCAGTTAAAAAAGCGCATCCGTGTCTCAGTTATCAAAGTTAAATGTTTACATATAAACTTATGGATCGTAACTTTTGACGTTTCGCACAATTTCATTTTCAATAAGGTTCTACACATGTAGTACTCTGTTAGGGACACCATTGTTTCGTCCATTCGGTCTATTAATTCTGAAAGACTGAATGACAATGCGACGTGAGAATGCGTAATACGACGATGTGGCATACGATAGAGATGACATAAAACAACAATCTGAGGCCTTACACAGGAATGAGATTGCGTGTGCCAAGCGTATATTTAGCGTTTATAAGGTAAAGTAGGTTATGTGGAACTATCGCGAAACTTTAGTCCGACTTACAACAATCGTATATAAAACCTGCAAGTGCGTATTGTCATGATCAAGTACACATGTTAGCCAGTTTCGGAATACGATAGCGTATTGTTAAGCTATAACGTAGCGTATTTGCCAAATTCTCGTACGTACGCTCTTATGTTGTAATGTGACAGGGCCCTTATATATATTCGGATCAAATTGAAGTATTCATGCATAGTTCACAGACAAGCAAAGTTCAGCCTGTAGAAGGTGTTTCTATCATCCTGGATAGGCATACTGTGCAAACACTGCCGCAGGTTAAACACAAATCATTACATGCTTGATTTTTTTCTAGCGAAGTAATTTTAGAATCTTGGAAACATCATTACGTGTACTATTTAAAAGTGCAGTTTAATAAAGCTTAGGTCACGTATACTAGTAGTCCTTGAACAATTGGTGGACCTGTTTTTAATTTATTAGTGTAAAATAAACAATAAACTTTTCCACAATGCTAAGACAGGTTTAATAAAAATATATATAACTGGTTAAAGCAAGTTATGTCACGTAATTTGTATGCATAGTGCACCATCACACCAAAACTATAGGTCATAAACATAGAATAACATGTTATATATGAGACCACATTAAAGCTCATTTTTGTGAATTTTAAATGACTACTGCTACCAAGTGATTTGTAAAATACTGTAACAGGTTTCATTAGTATTCATCAATATCACGAAGATTGATTGATATTTGCATTTTTTTATATTTCTGATATTTGCAAGTTCCTTTAAATTACAAATTTACACCTATAGTGAAACTCGAACCTATACAGTACAAGTTGATTCAACATAGTGTAAATGCTCTTACGACTTTTTTATTGAAAATGAGCCAGACACGTTTGAAAAGAGACCAAACAATGATCACAGAGTTATGTTCCATCAAGGAGTTATGGAGACGAAGTCATTAAAGACATTGTTGACGGACGACGATAACAGACGACGGACAGCCACAAAAGATGAACTTATAAAATTGATCAGAATAATTATTCCATTTTTGACGAGGAGGTGTACGTGTCAGATAGGAGGAACGTATAAAAAGAAAAATAACAGACCACCAGCACGCGCCACAACAACCAACACAAAACTGAACCAGATAAAGAAGGAGTAGGCAACGTGTCACGTACAGGTTACCTGGCAACAATTAATTATACTAAATAGCAACCATGATACAAACATGAATTGGTCACAATTAAAGAGGTCAATGACATACGCACCGCTACCAAGATTAAACAGTGGTTTATCTTCATTTTCAACATCACGTCTGCTTCACTAAAATACATATAAATCAAAAAATATTATTCAAATCGTTTATTCAGACGTATTTTTGAGGCACATATCTTTGAAATATCAAATGCTGGATTACATGGCAGCAAAAACTTGGACAGGGGAGGCAGCATTCAACTTAAACAGCCGAGCAAAAGAAAACATAAAAACAACACAGACCACAACTATACGACAAAATGCCCAACGCACAACTGAACGACCAAATGAACCCTAACACCCAAGTCCAAGACGCAGTCGCCAAAACACTGAAAGACCTAGCATCAGCCATTAAAAGCCGAATGACCCAGTTAATAAACAGTTAGGGCATAATTACAAAATGTTAGCTTTATTCACACAAAAAAAGGATAATATTAAGTCAACCATGGAAACAGCACTTAAGTTAAGCAGCCGAGCACAGAAAACATAACAAACAAACAAGACACAATGCCCAAAACACAACTGAACGAGTAAATGGTCCACCCAAGTCCAAGCTGTGGCAAAGCAGAATGATCAAACTAGTTCCAGCAATCAAAAGGCTGAATCCCAAGCTGAATGACCAAGTTTCAACAGTAAAACGGCTGAACTACCTGGTTTTAGCTGTCAGAAAAAGTAGACAACTAACCAAACATATATTATCAAGTCGGACAGGGAACGCAGTACTCAGCTTAACCAGTCGAGCACAGAAATCAAAAAAACATACAAGGCACAATGCCCAACACATTGCCGAACGAGAAAATGACTCGCCGTAAAAATGCTTCCCTTTTTTCTAACATGCATAGAATAAACAGTTATGTTTCGTATAATATGTTATATGTCCTAGTGCAGTACGTAGGCGTGTGTGGAACTATTGTATATCGGAAAACACGTGTACGCGATGCTCTCTTAAACGACCACGAATGTGTAGATACTATTAAAGTATTTTCTGGTTAGTATTATTATAGTATTATGTTGAAAGAAGTCTGGATGACTTCCTCCCGTGCATGCCAGTTCGTCGTCATGATAGAGACTCGAACCCGATCAGAGATAAAAGTAGGTAATACATTTTAAAGTCAGGCACCACAAGCGCTCAGTTACGCATGTGCCATTCTACTTAGACCAATGCCAAGAATGCAGTTGACAAAAAATGAACAATTACGCTTCAAATAAATTTGCGGTATAAAGCGACAATGAATATTCTAAAGCACATGGTCAAACTATGTCCATGCAATTTTAACGTACGAGCTGTATGCTATTTGGAAACAACATACATATGATAAATTATACTTGTACAGGGTGATCATTAATATATGGTAACATAAATAACTTTAATAACGTTGTCAGTTGTTAAGATAATATTGTTATATACCTTTGATTAAACATACATATGTAAGTTTCATTCTACACATAAATCATTTTCAAATATCGCATACTTTTTTCACAGCAAAAGTTCGAAACGTTTCCCTTTATTCTGCAAAACTGCAAAACTAGCCCCAAAATACGTCGAAAATAACCAATTGAAACCTTGCATGTCACACCACCGATGCTACAAATTACACACTGTATTGAAGTTATCAAACAAATATTGTTTCTGGTTTTGGAGTATTCATTCCTTCCTCTAGGCACCCACATTAAAAGAAACCCGAAGGGTTTAAGTCTGGCGAGTGTAGAGGCCAAGTAAATGTTTGGTCTTCAGCGAAATGATACGGTGGCCAAATTTCTTGAAATCACTGAAAATGTATGGCAGCTTCAAGGACGGTATGGACGTCACCTTTATATCAAATGCATTTATTAGTGATATCCAGAACAAAGCTTGGGCTCATTGGCTTTATAACAAGGGTGAAACCATTTCTCTATCATAAAACCTGACAAAATCATTAAAGTTATTTATGTAACCATATATTAATGATTACCCTGTATGTAAAATAAACTTACCTCCGCCATTTTTGTAGCATAGATAAGGAAATCTCCAAATGTTCCCTAAACCAACAGCACAACCGACGGACGTCATGATAAAATCCAGTTGAGATGACCATGTTTGCCGCTGCTTTGTCGTAGATTTCTGGTCAGTATCTATCGAAGTCTTTTCAGTACTTAGTCCATCTAATTCCGTGAAATGGTTGTCTGTATCCATTTTGTGGCCATTCAAACTACAATGATGGACTTAAATCTTCACGTAGGTACACCCTGTCAAGCGAGACTGTTTACTGGAGTGTTTGTACCTATTGTCAAATGAAAGCACTTCATATCATTACATTTTACTCGGATTAGTAAATTCACTAAATTGTCAATTAACTAGACCGTGAGTGCCGGACATTAATGACTATGTTTAATTATCACAAACGAGATGTAAAGCTAATTAAAACATCCCCCGTGTGAGTAGTGTAGTATTCTCTCAAGCATGTGACAATGTGTTAATTATACATTCATTACATGTTGTTAAACAATCATTATAAAACCCATGTTTCAATCAGGACGTTTCCTTTAATCATAAATGGACATACACGTTGTATATTCGTAATAAAACAATAGAAAAGTATTACATGTGCGCGTGCGGATGTAATCAGATTGTATACATCACAGCCAAGTCAATTATTTAGTCCATAAAAACATAAAACTATTACAAATCACCGGGGTTTTATAATCAAGGCACTAGTATAAAGAAATGGACAAGCTGGTCAAAAAGAAGCAAGTGTCGACAAGAGAAATATACAGAAAAGCGGAGGAGGCAGAAAGAGCAGCTTCAAAATACGATGTGCAAACTCTGTACAGACGGACATCCTAAACACGAACAACGCTAGATTGAACATAGTGAGAAAGTGCTTAATGCAATGATCAAGAAAATGAGGTAAAAATTGCACTAACCGAGGAAAAGTTAAGATATTGATGTTAACCCACACTGGATAGATCGAATAATGAAACAATCTCAATAGCAGGAGACTCCCATTTAAGAAAATAGCAAGCTAGTTTTGGAGAAGGGCAATCTAGTACGACTAATTATTGAACACAAAGCAATGAATGAAGTGCATCAACCCACGTCAACTTAATTGATTCGACAGAAAATCGCAGTGGACAGTCATAAGCCATTGTAGTTCAAATTCAGAAATTCAGATTTATTATGTTATTCGTTCTTCTGTACAGTGCCGAACTTTACCTATACGGTTAAAAACTCTAAGCCCAACAGACAAGATGTTGTAACGACATTGTGATCTTCTAATTCTAAGCCAGCGAATTACAGTATTGTGTTTCTTTCGCCTTTTAAGTACACGGGTAAATGCAGTTTTACCGTTAATACAATAGTTCTCGTAGTTGACAATCAATCTAAGGGTAACAAGAAATATCTTTAAAAAAGATAAACAGCGTTAATGTAGCAGATATGTGTACTTGTTTTCAATAAAGATGCGGACGTTATTTCATATCGTTGAAATTGAAAACACTAATCAAACTAGAATTTATATATTTATCCATGTAAATTGTTTGTCAGTAAATAAAAAAAGAATAGTAATTTAGGTATATGTATTAATTAGTCTAGATTCTGCGGTCCGTTCTATCCGGCAATTATAGCGATATATAGTGATTCCAAACATAACTCAGACTTTAATATTTAGCGCGCATTATGTCGGAAAAAACTGTAGACGGGACTTGAATTACCTCATATTAACGTCGAAATTATAGACAAAAACAAAATGGGGAAAAAGAAAATCAGAAAAAAATAGGCTGATAGGATTTGAACTCGAGGACCTCTGCTCACAAAATGATATGGTGTAGACGAACGCGCTACCTATGTAGCTAATTCCGATAGTAAACTATATATGTATTACTAATATCAATCCATTGTATACTTGACCCGGGTCACATTAAGGTCAAACAGTTAAAAAAAGAATTCATAAGAAGTACACTACGCACTTAGAGAAACGCGAATAACAGATCTCTGTGTTTATCTACCGTACCTTCGGTTACAAGTTTAACAGAAATGTAACTTTTTCGCGGTATCTTTTGTGATGAGTATAGCATATTCTGACCAATGGGAAGTTAATATTCAGTTTCTTCGATTTTTTTTGTAAACATTTCATTGGTTTTTAAAGTAGGTCAAATACAAAGCTAGACAGCTAACGCTGAAAAATGCTATATACTGGTATATCGTAGGTCATGAAACTATATGTTGTCGGTATGAAACACTTTAAGTTCTCACTTGTGTTTGTAAAAATAAAAAAACACACAAACCTAAGCTGACAAGTGTATGGAGAAACCCATATATTTAAGTGGCTACATATATCAAACCCTATACACGTCGTACATTACTATAAGTTTTTATCAAATATTCTTGTGAAAAAATAGCGTTTTCCAAACTTTTAACAAATAAATAAATATACCAGATTTATATAGCGCCTTTGTCATGCGAACACACGTTCAAGGCACTTTACATTATAGTGCTGCACCCACAAGAGCAGATACAGCATGATCTGACCAGAGGGACAGACTGAGAGAAAGCCCCTGAAGGGAGAGAGGGGCATTAGATACAGGCATGTCCGGCGCTGCCGAGGTGCTATCTCTTATTTTGATAAGACAGCCTTGTTCTTTAATGTGTATAGCACCGATACACAACTTCTTGGCACCTTTACCCAGATACTTAGCAGTACATACGGTCAGATAACAAAACTATTCGTTGCTATGCTACCATGGATTATAATGCAGCTTTAAAACTTGCTTTGCTATCGATTCACCAAACGGTGTTACCATTACAACATTGTCGAAATAATTGACATTTGGCATTATTTTGTGTGTACATGAACATATTCCTTTGAAACATATGTAAGTGTAACTCCTGAAAACAAGACCCACTGAAAACAGAGCCCCTGATAAAATTGATGAATTTCAAAGTTCCGTGTTTTCTTTAATTAACATAAATAAAATGCATTCAAAACTGGATTCTCTGAATTCCGGGTACAGTACGATGTTCCTGCCCCGGACGTTTAATTACGTCTAACCAGCCGGCATTGACGTAAATTTCAACGCTATCTTAGTTATAGTTAGAACATATTAAGTAAATTTTAATGATTAAAAAGGGCGGAGCGAGCGAAGCGAAGCGAGTCCTTTTTAGTCATTAAAATTTACTTAATATGTTCTAACTAACTTAGAATATAACATTCTGCATTCTGATTGGCCGATAGAAAGTAGCACCAACGCATGACGTAAAGTCTGTGACGAGAAAATTTTAATGATTAATTTTTCAGTTAACCGCCAAAATGCGGCGTTTTCATTGGCTCATAATGTAGGTTATATTCTAAGAAAAGCTTAAGCATATTGCTGACTGATTCGAGAAATTGTCCCCATTGTAAATAGCCAATGGAATTGATAGGAGATTACGAAACAGAACGACGTGTTAGACACCTTGTAGATTTCGTTTTGGCCCGGCATTTCACAAAAGTATAATGCATATAGTTTCTACAAATAAAGAGCGCATGACAAACGGAATTAGACTCATCGAGGTTTGCGTAAATAGAACAAGTACCAACTTAACAGACATTCATGCGTCCGTTCAGTCGACTGTACATTCGGTCAATGGCAATGGCAATGTCAAAGACAGCTGTAATGATCGGTGCCTGTGGCAGCAACAGCACGTCGGCTTTTGACCCACTAGGGTACCAATTCATGCTCCTGAGTGAAGTGAAGCATTGTGGAAATGTTTTGCTCAGAAAACGAAGTCAGTAGCGCAGACAGCGGTCGAACCTGGGACCTGTAAAATATATGGTTAAATGTAAATATTTAATACAGTCTGAAGGGAGATAAATTTGGCGGTCTTTCAGGAATTTTTAATAATGGTATTTGCTCGCAGCTGGTCTTTAAACTCAGGTTTAACTGTATGCATATTTATAATCAAAATGTATACCATCAGTTATATTAGGGCAATGTCTAAAATGTTTTGTATTCAGATAGATACGTAAACAATCCAAACTGTTTTCTGTAATTTTACGTGATTAAGACCGTTACATAAGTTAACATTAAAAACTGGGAAAAGAAATAAAAGCGTATACGTATATGACACAATTATGCAAATTGGATCGATATGAATGATACAACAAAGGGGTCGTTACATAATTCATTTAATGCTCGTATTTTGATACATTAAGAAGGAATGATAACTCACTCAATCATAATACGAGTATTTTGATACAATATTGTACATAAAGCAGATATATGGCACGCCATAATAGCTTATTCAGTCCTTGTATCTTGATGCATTCAAAGGGAATATGGAGCACTAGATATAATAACTTAAGGTGGAACCAGTGGACTAAAAAATGTCGGAGTCTATATACAAATTTGATATCATTGTAAAACTGAAGTTATTTCCAATTTAAAACTGATCGTTAATCTTCCAATTTTTAGATTATGACGTTGCTATGACGTTGGGAAGTTGCTATGTTACGCACGTTTTTACGTTACGCCGCGGCAAGACTTACACGTAATAAAACGCCTGTGAACATCGTAATAATAACAGCAGTAATGTCAAACCTATGGCATTCGATTCATGTGATGACTGCGCGTCCGTACATATATAATTATTACACATTAATTTCAAAACACGCCGACGAAATCCTTAATATTGCCTACAGCTTTTTATATATGCTACAAATACATGGTTGGTTTCCGTTTTAGACTACTAGTAGTAGAATGGTCTATTGATATGGCAAAGATTGGTTAGGGCCTCAGATCTTGGATACGGTCTAACGCAGTTTAGATGCAGTCAAATGCAGTTTTATATATAGAAGCCTACACTCGAACTAATTCGTTTCATGAAAATAAATGCAAACGTACAAATATAATTCTAACACAACTAGTTGTTTAAGCTATATATACAAATAGAGAAAATCACGATACGCACGAACTACCGATAAAACACATATACTTACATAACGTTTGGCTAGGGTTAAAGCATGAATATTCGTCGTGCTTATATGTCGTCAAATCAGATTTGTTATTGTTACCCGTCAAAACATTCTTACGGTACAAGAACCCAAATTCAAGAGTATTAATTAGTATGTCGGTAGGTCGGTAGGTCGGTAGGTCGGTAGGTCGGTAGGTCGGTTGGTCGGTAGGTGGGTAGGTCGGTAGGTCGGTAGGTCGGTAGGTCGGTAGGTCGGTAGGTCGGTAGGTCGGTAGGTCGGTTGGTCGGTAGGTCGGTAGGTCGGTAGGTCGGTTGGTCGGTAGGTCGGTATGTCGGTAGGTCGGTTGGTCGGTAGGTCGGTAGGTCGGTAGGTCGGTATGTCGGTATGTCGGTAGGTCGGTAGGTCGGTTGGTCGGTAGGTCGGTAGGTCGGTTGGTCGGTAGGTCGGTAGGTCGGTAGGTCGGTAGGTCGGTAGACCAAATTGTTTCCGCTCAGTAATTCAAGAACGCATGGACATAGTACTATAAGACTCTACATAGAGGTTGCTCATCAACCGAAGATAAACCCTATTGATTTTAAGGTCAGTAGGTCAACGGGCAACGTCGTCGTAACATATAATGCGAATGGGTACATCAAAAATTAATGGTTTCCTGTCAATAACTCAAAAACAACCGAGCGTAGTGTCCTCAAACTTGGGATGTCGGTCATCAACAGTAGACTCTACTAGTGATCCCAATTGATTTGGAGGACAGAATATTTAAAGTTAAGGGTATCGTGATCTTTAACATAAATGACTAGTTGACTGCCATAGGAGCATGCATGTTTTACAAACCTCTCTTGTTCTATAATGCCTATACATGTATTTTTATTTGTTTTTACTCTAAAATCGTTAAAACCAATATGATCTTAAACAAGAACATTTTTAATCATCCCAAAGAAAGGCAACTTCAAAAAGTATTACACTTATTTTAGCTAAATATTTCCATGACGATCGGCATTTTGCATCATGAATATCGCCGCAAATGTCGTGCAATAAACGATTTTCTCTTGAGTAAAAATAAATACTTTCCTTTTTTGAACGCAAACTTTAACTGTAACCGACAGAAAGTAATTTCACATATTTTTATTAGTGATGGCAACGATAACTCGAGTACTCGTAACGTCAAAGGTCCGATTATCTAATAGTAAAAACCCAGTACCTGAGTACTCGTTCAAGTACGATTATCGAATAGTAAAATATCAGTACCCGAGAACTCGTTAAGAGTCCGATTATCGAATACGAAAAAATAAGTACCCGAGTACTCGGAATTATTTTTGTTAATCTTGTCTAGTACAGAACATGTCCAAGTGTTATTTGGTCGTTGCCATAAAGCAGTTATCTTTATTTACTACCGACGGAGACTTTTAGCGGACGTGTCGGTTGATATCCCGTGATCCCTAATTGTGACGTTACCTCTATGTGAGACAATTAGAACATTAAATTAAGAATCTGGTTGTCGTTCTCAGATATATTATTTATCGTGAAATACGTGTATATCATATGAAGTTCCGACTGTTGTACATTCCTGAGATCGGAAGTAGACAGATTTTGATGTTATGAGCAAATGAAACATGCAGGTTATGAATGTTTTACAAGCGATTGGCGTAATTAAAGTCAAGTTGTATATACCGTACACAATGGTACTGTTTTATCAAAGCATTTACGCTAGCGTAACTCGTAAGTTTTCCGTAAATATTGCGTACGTCGATAATATTTGCGCAAATGCGTTTTACTAAGATATTTTTTCTCATGTTTTGTCGTAAGTATTGGCGTAATTCTACGCAAGGTCGGAGTAAGCGTAAATAGCAAATATGAACGTAGTGAGGAGTTTTTGCCACGCACTGTTGATTTTCGACCGTCACTTGTTGTTATAGACCGTGATTAGTAATATAAACCTGTTTAATCATCAAAACTTATCGAACTGTTATGTATATCTAGTCACTCTGGGTCCCGTTATATTGGTAATATTGTGGTCCGGTCTACGTTCAATATTCAATATTTTTACGTAAATGTATGCAACAACTTGCGATCGTTTAGTAAAACACACTTAAGGATTTGCGTAAGTGACAAATATATGCGTAAACTTACGCGACATTTACGCAATGTTAGTAAAACAGTGCCCATATGTCTAACAGTAGAGTATAAGGCACGACAGCTGCACTTCTTGGTACTGTTTTATCAAAGCATTTACGCTAGCGTAACTCTAAGTTTTCCGTAAATGTTGCGTACGTCGATAACATTTGCGCAAATGCGTTTTACTATAGTCCGACCAGGATAATGTGATCAGTTTACAAACATGAATCGGTTTGGTCAACTGTGGCAAAGTTGGTTTTACAAATCACTTAAATGCACATAATTGTAATCCACCTTTGTGGACAATACCAAATTTGCCCGACTTTCACATTATCCAGGGATGGTATTCAATATTGATCTTACTTGACTTAAGGATAAGGACAACCAATCAGATCACATTATATTAAACTCATGGGTACTGTTTTATCAAAGCATTTACGCTAGCGTAACTCTAAGTTTTCCGTAAATATTGCGTACGTCTATAATATTTGCCCAATTGCGTTTTACTAAAATATTTTTTCTCATGTTTTGTCGTAAGTATTGGCGTAATTCTACGCAAGGTCGGAGTAAGCGTAAATAGCAAATATGAACGTAGTGAGGAGTTTTTGCCACGCACTGTTGATTTTCGACCGTCACTTGTTGTTATAGACCGTGATTAGTAATAAAAACATGTTTAATCATCAAAACTTATCGAACTTTTACGTATATTTATTCACTCTGGTTCCCGTTATATTGGTAATATTAGAGAGGTTGCGATGCGAACGTGTACGACTACTTGTACGTGTAGCTACCCGTACATGTTTAAGTACACGTTGCAATTATATTTGGCTTGCGAAACACAACGCGCACATGTAAAATCACATGACAGTTGTAACATGATTTCTTCGTGAATAGATAATGAGTGTTTACATTAGCTCAATAAGACTACGGCCGATGAAATCTTAGGTTTCCCGTGCATACGCATACCTGTGTAACATAGTACACATTAAGTTCCGTCTGTCACACGTTCGTTACTTGTAGAAACTACACATACCTGGATGACGAAATTCGCAAAAACAGTTTCCACGTACATGTTACACGTTGCCTTACGCAACCTCTCTAATGTGGCCCGGACTACGTTCAATATTCAATATTTTTACGTAAATGTATGCAACAACTTGCGATCGGTTAGTAAAACACACTTAAGGATTACTATCATTGCGTAAATGTCGCGTAAATTTACGCATATATTTGTCACTTACGCAAATCTTTAAGTGTGTTTTACTAATCGATCGCAAGTTGTTGCATACATTTACGTAAAAATTATTTCCTAGGGGATTGTCAGGTAAAATCTTAGTTCTGGGTGTTTACAAATCACCCATTGTAAGACCTTTAGGGAAATCCAATGGCTGTCTCTAACCCTTTAACTATGCCTGAACAGTCGATTATAATCATCTAGAAAAGAAACCCGCTTCAACAGCCTAGTGGTGGAGCGTCCGCTTCGAATGCGGAAGCTCCCGGGTTTGATAACATGCCGTGTCGTACTAAATACTAAAACCTTGTACTAGTAATATCACTGTTAGCATTAAAAGTTGAAACTGGTTTCTCTCTCATAACCTCATGTCAATGGCATCAGGATTGGGGTGTCGAGAGTGATTATTCGATTATTATAAGTTGTTAAAACTTGTATCACAATCGATCTACTGAAATAAATTAGGATAAAAATTCACCTAGAAATACTAGTAGCATTCTTAAGCATATCCGAGTTTGGTCAATTTATGGCCGCGTTTAAAAATTATACATTGTATACATACATTGTTTTTTACATAAAATTAATGTATATAAATGTTATTTTGAACTTTGTTGGTTTTTATCAACGTTACATATTTTGAATTACAAATCATACGTTTTGTACTTGTTTTCGAATGAGATCTAAAAGCCGTGCGATTGCTATTAAGTCATTAAACATTATAATTATCTTGCATTACAAAAAGAAGATATTCAATATCGACTTTTAAGTTTACCATTGACGCATATCTTTAAGAAAATACTTACCTTAGTCGTTGTGCGTCAGTATATCCAGTAAAATGTGTTTGAATACCTTGAAATATACGCGCTGCAACCACTTATCTGTGGGAATTTGGCCGGAGAATACAACTGTTAAATATACTGTTGGTCGGGGAAATGTAACAATACCCAGCCCTTCTGGTGCTTTCTTTCTTCAAGGATCGTAAATGATATGACCTTTGTTACCTGATGGTCAGCAGTGGTCAGTCACGGATCAGGGCAGTTCATCACCTACTAACCGAATTCTAGTATCACAATATAACAAGCGGATTTGAAATTCACAAGGAGATTGATTATTTAATGAATTTTCGGATCAGTTGACCGGGAATCAAAGTGTCAAAGTACTTGCGACAGGTTGAAAATCGGCTTATAATTAAGATCATTCCTTCATGTTTCTACGGAGAAATCCTATTGCCCAGCTAGCTTTGTCTGTGATAGTTCCCATGTGCTTGCTAACGCGGTCCGTCATGAGCAGCATATCTTAAATGTTTCTGGAAAGCACAGGTTAAATTATGCGAGCCCTTGACGTCACGCATTTGTTATCACACATGTTGGAGAACATTGTTCCGTCATTTGTTCTCACAAAGAATATCATGGTATATATACTTATGTGATAAAATATCAGCGAAGATTACTCACAGGTATTTGTCGGTGTCAACTGTACATCAAGTGAGGTTATGTGCACACTATTTGGTATCTACCACGTGTCTTGAAAACGTCAGTGACGAGCGGTACGGGTGACAGTACAGTGTTCCCTCCATTGGTTCTATGTAAAGAAAATACAGCGTCTTGGATGGACAACCCTAGGTGGTCTAGGACTATCCCCGCCTGCCGGGTCGTTCTCCTTGTATTGAAAACTGCACCGATATGATAACGTCTGGATTATCATTGGTGAAAGCTCGAAACAATAGTGTGCCAAGGATTGTGTCCTGGTGGACCTGTCGTTCCTCGTGTAGGCTTCTAGGCTTGAGGGTTTCTGTTTTTCACCCCTTTAGACTGAATCCGGCACATACTTTTGATGTTGCTTCTAATTTAGCCCGTAATCATGACGCTTCATGTGACCACCTTTAAGCAGATTCTTTAATTCCGTCTAAGTTTGTGACTTTAAGTAACAATAGGAAAACCTTTCTAGTGATTGGAATGTGCATACTGCTTGATACTGTAGGTATATTGAATTCATTTCTTCGTGTCCATTTAATTTAATGCATTAATTTAACTAGTTAACTAAAACCAGTCGGCATGCGTTTAATAGATATCGCATGTTAGGCTATAAACCAAATACTAAGTACTAGTACAGTGTTATAGTGTTATAGTGTCTACAGGGACACGCATCAATCAGGAGAAATGTGGTCTAAGGGAGGTAACCGCTGCAATATTAATTATAGAAACGAACAGTAACTGTGTATACATGAAAGTCACGTGACCCACAGCTCAGAGGCTGGGAAACGATGGCTGCTAATTATCTACTAATTTTGTTCAAATTCTTGGTGGATGATGAATGCCGGATGTTACTACAGGTAGATATTAACCATCTTCTTTAATTTCTGTAAAATAGTGTCCTTTAGGGGCCATGGTCCTTTGTTTACGTTATGTTTTCTGTATGTACAGTATAGTTTTCAATACCACAGGAACTAGACAACTGGCGCCGGTCACCCGATGGGACGGATTTATCTGACTATGTATAAATAACTAATTTTACTATGGTAACATGATTTACATGTAATTCAGCGCCTCTTGTATATATTTCTTTTAAAAGTGTATTTTAAGCCAGGATTGTGTGGGCATTTTAAAGAATGTTTCCAGCCCCTGTGTCCTAAAATACATGTGTACGTCAATTATTTATAGAGAAATGTGTGTAATTGGGCATTTTTATTGGGCTGCAGTAATTTAATCATAAATAATATGTAATATTTATGTATGTACAATCAACCGTTTGTTCTGTATAGATACGTGTACCAATGACTGGGGTCCTGTGGCTGTATTGTATAACTAATTAATCTTTTGATATTAAGCATTACTTTTAATTTAGCTCTGAAGTTGCAGCTCTCTGTGTGATGTTTATAATAAATATGCCCAACCATTACAGAATCAAATACACACATTTGATTGCAATTATAAATCGATGGACCACTAATTATATAATTTCCTGGGCTGCGTTGGATTCGATTTATTGGCTGCTTTATACTGACAGGTGGTTTCTTAATTACCTTTTTAAGGTAGATATATGGTTTAACTTTAAAAAATCTTGACTGTGTGTCGTTAGATGAATATATAGATGCATGTATGGTACCTTCTCGGTAGAGTTACACCCATTGGGTCCTCTGCTACAAATATTGGCCCTCATACAGAAGTTGTTGCTCTACAGCTCTAGGTTAAACTTATAGTAAATATCAGCTGAGGGTAATTTTGAAGGTGTTGTTATAGAGAGGTTGTTGCTCTACAGAGGGCTGCTCTTGAGAGCTTGTACTGTATTACTGTACTGTTAGGTTTATACTTATGTATTAGTCTATTAATTTAGATCTATGTAAACTATTCTGAAGACACACTTGGTCAGGGCTGTATCTGGACACCAACAAGCACCAAGGCAAGTTATTGTCCAGGGTATCTTTGAGGAGCTATTGTGTTTAAAAGACATGTCTTTTTTGGTATTTTCTCAAATTTTTACCGAGGTTTGCCTCTGTGTTACAGTGTGGCTATGGGCCTGCACAGGTATACTATATTTAGTGCATCTTTGGTTTAACCCATTACTCCATGGTCACAATGGGTACACACTATATACATGTATATATAGATATGATATACATGTGTGTGGATCATTGATCATTTTCTCAATAACCTGAGATACTGTACAGAATAACAAGCTTATTATCTATTTTAAAATCCGGTACTTCGGGTAAATATTTCATGACTTAATATAGCATGGAGAATTTGACCTGATCCTGACCTCCCGGCTGTACAATTTCCTAGGTTTCCTCGGAAAATATCACCAATTGTCCGAGAAAAAAACCACGGAGTATTGGTGACAAACTTTCCGAGCTGTTCAGTAACCTAGTGAAAATATAAAAAATGGCAGGGGCATAATATTCCTAGGTCAAAGCTTGGACATTTACTCGGAAACCTTGGAAACCACGGAGTATTGGGACCGAGGTTTTTTTCTCGGAAAGCTTGGACGTCCAAGGTATTTTCCTAGGATACTTGGACGTCCGAGGTTTTTACGTGGAAGCTTGAATGTCCGAGATACTTTCCTAGGAAACCTCGGAGTATTGACACCGAGGTTTTTTCCTTGGACATCCTTGGAAAGCTTGGACGTCCAAGGTATTTCCAAGCAATCTTGGAAGTCCAAGGTATTTTTCTCGGAAGATTGGATGTCCGAGATATTTTCATCGGACATCCTCAGAAAGCTTGGATGTCCAAGGTTTTTTCCTAGGAATTGTCCAAGGTTCTCTCAATTAAAAAAAATTTCCTGTCCAAGGAAAAAACCTCGGACGTCTGAGGTAAAAACCTTGGACGTCCGAGGAATTAACCTTGGACATGTCCGCGGTAAAAACCTTTGACGTCCGAGGAATAAACCTTGGACATGTCCGAGGTAAAAACCTTGGACGTCCGAGGAATAAACCTTGGACATGTCCGAGGTAAAAAATCATGGATGTCCGAGGAATATTCCATGAACACCTGTCCTATGAAGACACCTGTACAAACCTTTAGTGTGCTTAAAAAGTACTAGAACAAAATTAATAAAATAATTAAAATATTTAATGAGTGTAATTAACTAAGATAACAAATTTTAACAAAACACAAATCACTATCATATGATCAGCCTGATGTGTTCATTTCCTACAGCATCACAATTTGCTATAGCTACATTTATCATAAATTGCAGCAAATTATCATCTTATAAGCCTGACAGTCGGTATCTTCAACCACAATTTTGTAATACTGGGTCCAGCTTGTTTATCAAAGCTATCAACCTGTAAATTATAAATAGTAATATTAAAAAGAAAACGTATGCTAAAATCATAAATACAATATGTATAATTTCCCTACCATATTTATCTTTAAATGTATAAATAATTTTAAATTACAGCATTGCACTGTTGATGCAATGCGATATACAGTTCCTCAACAAGATGTTCTAAGCAGTGTCTATAACATTGCAATAGAACAATATATACTGCTTCATCTTATTAATTTGTGATTATCAACAATTTATATTATATACATGTGACATTAGATATAAAACCCTTGGTTAGAGTGCAAAAATGCTTCCATTTGTTATATATTCTGATATCATTTTAAATAATTCATTGACATTTTAGATGGCAAATTGTTTAAAGTTGTATATTGTTATTTATATGAATGATTTAAATTTGTACCTGGTTCATTATAAGCCTTCATCTTTGATGTATTCACGTTCTTCTTACCCATCTAACATTGTGCCCAGTTTCATGCACACACACACATCAAAGTACCATTATTTTGAGTTGCTCCTGGTTCCAAAAGTATCCTCATATCTCATTTCAACCTAAATTAAAATGACTGCTTGTTCCTGTAAATTTTTTTAGAATTTATTAGATATCATTTTTTGTTTAAAATTAACCTTTATTTGAACTTTTAATGTTGATTGTGTTAATTAGTAAACATTAATTACTATCAAATTGTACAGATATTCAGACATTCTGTTATTTTAAAGTTAGATAAAAATAATAAACACATGAGGTTTTGACCTTTAAATAGTAGTTATAACAATTTGTACCAAGACTATATATAAAGATAGTATAGTACCTCAACACTTCCTGAGAGTCTAGGTAATATAATTAAATTATAATTTGACATTAACACTATCATGATGTAAATTAAGCTCAAATTCATAGCAATTTAAATAAAACATTGTGTACATTACTTAAAAAGCTGTTGTTTAATACTAAATTACTTACCATTATAATGATTCATCAAACTTCACAGAGCTCTGTTACAATTGTTGTTTTGAATAAATAATTCCACATTTAATAATCCTTGTACTGCAGTATATAAGTCAGATGCAGAGGTATCCTTCATTTAAGTATTAGAGGATTGATTGGTTCAAAACACTTCCCAAAATACTCAAACTAGCAATATCCCATAAACTGTTGAAAACATTGCACATTTTTGTGAAATCTTGAGAACCCCAGACAAGTTCAAACTAGCCGATCAGAAAAGAGGAAATATTTTGGGGGAAATTCAAACTAGCAATAAATCAGACTGGTAGATTGTAAACAGGCTCTTATCTCAGCTTCTCATCAACCCAGGTGGTGAATGGAGGCTATTTGTGTGTATATAAGACATGTACAATTATCTATTAGTCCAAGAGGTCCAATGTCCAAGCTAAAAATTAACTAAGTTGAGGTTTCCGAGTGATGTCCAAGCTGAAAAATGTCTAAGTTCTGGATTGTACGTATTTTCTGAGCATAAAATAGACTAAGTTTCACTTTCCGAGATAATGTTCAAGCAGTTCCGAGGAAAATTTTATTTGTCCATGGAAATGTCCACGGAAATTGTTTTGGCAGCTTGGACAACTTGATCAATGTCCAAGATTTCCAACGTTTTCCTTGGAAAAAGCTTGGACGTCCAAGTATTTTTCATTCATTTTCCTCGGACACCTAGGAAATTGTACAGCCGGGTTAAATATATGCATGAATATATTCCATGGTATAAATTTCTGCGAGCAAATCATGCAGTATCCGTCCTTTAGATTTGTGTTGGAATTACACCTGGAGTGTTTCCCTGGTACTTCCTGCTTATGAAAACATACAACCGGGGTTGGTTTAGAGTATAGATAAGATACCAGCTGTCAAATTATGCATATTGAAGGTCGAGAATGGTGTCAAATTCTCATTGTACAGTGCAATATTTCCAGAGTGACACACCCTTGTGAAAGAACCTCTTTAACACCATCACCATTACTATCAATGTAACTTTTCCTGAGAAACAACCTCTATATAACATCCATAGTAAACTTTGAGTTACACAAAATATTTTGCTCTAGAGAGAGTCATACTCTTTGTGTATATATAGGATCATCATCATCATCATCATCATCATCATCATCATCATCATCATCATCATCATCATCATCATCATCATCATCATCATCATCATCACCATCACCATCACCATCACCATCACCACCACCACCACCACCACCACCACCACCACCACCACCACCACCACCACCACCACCACCACCACCATCACCATCACCATCACCATCACCATCACCACCACCACCACCACCACCACCACCACCACCACCACCACCATCACCATCACCACCACCATCACCATCACCACCACCACCACCACCACCACCAAAATGTGTCAAATTAACCTTAGAAAATATTTACCTCTGTGCTTTTTTGTCTATGGATACGGCACTATTATGGAAAGTCGATTCCAGTTACATATTTCACAGCTAGGTCTAATTCAATATAATTTAATTAGGCTGAACTTAAAATATTCTTTGTTTCCCCTTCCCGACCCTAGCAGATTTAGAATCAGTAGCTTAAGGTAGGCAGGTGAAAATTTTTTGCAATTATTTCAGAATGATAGCAATTGGTTAAGACATACAAATAATGACATTTAGTTGGTGTTAACCAACAGTCTTAAAGGTACCAAATTTTCTAGTAAGAAACATTGAGCCCGTATACAAAAAATAACATTTTCATCCCCAATATTTCATTAAAATAATATTATTTCCATTTGGGCAATAAAATATTTTGGGTAGGTTTTTTCTCGGTAGGTAGTGGAAGGAGAAACTAACAATATTTTATTTTAGACCTTATCTTCTTATATATGTAATTTGTAAATAAATATTTATGAATTAATGATGTTCTATTCCTGGAAATTATATATTGCCTTCATGTTTTGAAAGTATTTATATTTCCATGAATTTATGAAATTGGTGGTTTTATTTTATTTTTGAAATTTGTGGGGAACTCAATTTGCAAATAATGGGAAAATATAACATTACGAATAATACCTGTCTTACAGTATTGACTATTCTAGATGTGTTGTATAGGAATGATAAGAGGACAAAGTCTTGGATTATTTGTAATACAGTCTGCAGCATAAATACACCTGTATATTAATTTCTGTCAAAGTTAATAGCTTTCTGTGAGCCTTGACAATAAACTGAGCCTACAGAAGTATTAAACTGTCATATTTCTGCAGAATGCATGATCTGAGGTATCACAGTGTTTTTTGTTTCCCTGCATGACTTGTGTATCTTTCACCATGTGTATTACTAATAAACCTACCTCAAAGAACAAACACCTGATCTGTGTGTGTTAACGCTAGATGTAAATATCACCCCCCCCCTCTCATCCAGTGTTGAATCACAACCGGCTCTATTCTTAGAAAAATTGGACCATACCATTCAGTGGAGTGGGTACAGGTTGTGTTTCTGTGAGAAGATTATGCCAGATATATATAAACCAGTATTTATATGATGGGCAAGATTTCAGGCTTGAAATAAGCCAACTCCCATGTGGATTTATGATAAGATATGATGGAATATAAAAAAGTGGATGAATCATTTTAAGGAATATTTTATTTTATGGTATGTATTTTAATCTTTGAATTCTGAACGTGGGAACCTGTATTGACTCTTTGTGACAGACCAGTCAATGCTTTGTTTGTAGCTTATAAAGAGATATGTACAATCACTGCCTATCAGAGATGTGGAGTTCCTCATTTTCGGCTGATCTTTAAAGTGAAAAATCGGTTTGATAGTCTCACACATTGGTATATAACATCCACTTTGAGTGTGGAAGGTGACCAGGGTCCTGCTCCCAAACCCCATCATACAAACTATGAAATTCATGGTACAGGTGTTTCCATAGTTTAATTTTTTTTAGTGATCCATACAAAAGGGGGATAGACTGGCTTCTGTTTTCTCCTAAGTAATACTCTCTTGGTGATTGATGAACCACATCAGAAATGAGGTGACAAATGAGATTACTATACATAAGTTTTAGTATGTAATGTTTCACAATTAACCTAAAATCAATTTGTATACATGCAGTACTTCAAATTTTTGAAACAAAGAATTTACATTCAGTCTATCTACCATAAATGTCAAACCCCTTGGGGGATGTACACATAGGAGTCTGATCTATGCAACATATTGTTATTAATAGACCTGTTTCTTCACAATATGTTCTTGTTTCATTTGCCAACGGCCATAATAGGCATTAATGTGTATGTGCTCTAAAAAATTGTAAAATGTTGTCTCATTGGTCAGCAATAAACCAGGCTCAAACACTCCTCTGTTACTGACCAATTAAACAAGATCTTACAAAACTTACTCTGCATGCATATGTGTTGATTAGAGTCTTTCTGCAATCAAATCTCTTCCTTGTTGCATCATGTGAAATATTTCCTGGAAGAGTAATCATTTCTCTAACCAATGACACCAAGATTGTTCAGATTGGTAAAAACATGATGGATTTATGCATATTATTGTATTCCTACCTAACCAATTTCATTTTAGAGTAAAAGACACAAATAATCTTGAGAGTATAATTTTTTGCCGGATCCTAAATCACATCGAGAGCCTGTGAACTAGAGGTAGGGTGTGCCCTTTGTGATAGAGAGGTCCCAGGTTTGATATGGTCTGTGCCACTGCTTAATTTCTCAGATCAAGAATAACCAACATTCACCACTTTACCAAGGTATATCCATGGGTAACTGAGTGCAACACCAATGTGCTATGGCTGCCAGCGACCCTGAGTACAACAACCAATGTGCTATGGCTGCCAGCGACCCTGAGTACAACAACCAATGTGCTATGGCTGCCAGCGACCCTGAGTGCAACAACCAATGTGCTATGGCTGCCAGCGACCCTGAGTACAACAACCAATGTGCTATGGCTGCCAGCGACCCTGAGTACAACAACCAATGTGCTATGGCTGCCAGCGACCCTGAGTGCAACAACCAATGTGCTATGGCTGCCAGCTACCCTGAGTACAACAACCAATGTGCTATGGCTGCCAGCGACCCTGAGTACAACAACCAATGTGCTATGGCTGCCAGCGACCCTGAGTACAACAACCAATGTGCTATGGCTGCCAGCGACCCTGAGTGCAACAACCAATGTGCTATGGCTGCCAGCTACCCTGAGTGCAACAACCAATGTGCTATGGCTGCCAGCGACCCTGAGTACAACAACCAATGTGCTATGGCTGCCAGCGACCCTGAGTACAACAACCAATGTGCTATGGCTGCCAGCGACCCTGAGTGCAACAACCAATGTGCTATGGCTGCCAGCGACCCTGAGTACAACAACCAATGTGCTATGGCTGCCAGCGACCCTGAGTACAACAACCAATATGCTATGGCTGCCAGCGACCCTGAGTACAACAACCAATGTGCTATGGCTGCCAGCTACCCTGAGTACAACAACCAATGTGCTATGGCTGCCAGTGACCCTGAGTACAACAACCAATGTGCTATGGCTGCCAGCTACCCTGAGTGCAACAACCAATGTGCTATGGCTGCCAGTGACCCTGAGTACAACAACCAATGTGCTATGGCTGCCAGTGACCCTGAGTACAACAACCAATGTGCTATGGGTGCCAGCTACCCTGAGTACAACAACCAATGTGCTATGGCTGCCAGTGACCCTGAGTACAACAACCAATGTGCTATGGCTGCCAGCTACCCTGAGTGCAACAACCAATATGCTATGGCTGCCAGCGACCCTGAGTGCAACAACCAATGTGCTATGGCTGCCAGCTACCCTGAGTGCAACAACCAATGTGCTATGGCTGCCAGCTACCCTGAGTGCAACAACCAATGTGCTATGGCTGCCAGCGACCCTGAGTACAACAACCAATGTGCTATGGCTGCCAGCGACCCTGAGTGCAACAACCAATGTGCTATGGCTGCCAGCGACCCTGAGTGCAACAACCAATGTGCTATGGCTGCCAGCTACCCTGAGTGCAACAACCAATGTGCTATGGCTGCCAGCGACCCTGAGTACAACAACCAATGTGCTATGGCTGCCAGCGACCCTGAGTACAACAACCAATGTGCTATGGCTGCCAGCGACCCTGAGTGCAACAACCAATGTGCTATGGCTGCCAGCGACCCTGATTACAACAACCAATGTGCTATGGCTGCCAGCTACCCTGAGTACAACAACCAATGTGCTATGGCTGCCAGCGACCCTGAGTACAACAACCAATGTGCTATGGCTGCCAGCGACCCTGAGTACAACAACCAATGTGCTATGGCTGCCAGCAACCCTGAGTACAACAACCAATGTGCTATGGCTGCCAGCGACCCTGAGTACAACAACCAATGTGCTATGGCTGCCAGCGACCCTGAGTGCAACAACCAATGTGCTATGGCTGCCAGCGACCCTGAGTACAACAACCAATGTGCTATGGCTGCCAGCGACCCTGAGTACAACAACCAATGTGCTATGGCTGCCAGTGACCCTGCGTACAACAACCAATATGTAACTCAATGATGAGGGAATCAATGTACTGTCTACTGAATGGATACATGTCTGCAAATAGACTTTTAATATCTTTTTTCCCAATTGTTGATACAGTAGGAGAGATCACTGTATTCATATGCAAAATGCCCACCAGTAATCTATTGGACAATGAACAATAAAAACCTGCCATTCACCAATAGCTAGCTGGTGGAACTTATCCATTTGTATACAAACATGGTCTCTCCTATCCTGGCTTATATTAGAAGACAGGTAGTTTGTGTAATCATATCCCTACTTATATTGAAAGACAGGTATAAACTGTTAATGGTACTTGTATTATATGCTTGCATGATACATGTAAGTACATCCAAGTTAATTAGATCGTTAGTTTCCCATTTTCTTACTTGTCAAGTAAGACAAACAAGCAAGTGTAACTGATCCTGGATGATCTGCTTTGTTCTCAATTGCTTTCTTCCTAATTGGCTATTGTTGATTTTCATGTACCATTATACACCAATGGTTGAAGTAGTAATTGTTGTGCCTAAATCATAGAGGGGGGGGGCTAATAGATTTGCTCTTAGTGGAGCCATTATATGTTAGAAATGATTTGAATTCTTAATAAATCTTATATTAAATTAATTACTTATCAAGGGACATGCTTGCCTTTAAGTTTCATCGGATAATCCAAATTAATTTATGCACAACCAAGTTATTGCCCTTGCATTATATAGTAACTGAAAAAGCTGAAATATAAAACATATAGATCATTCATATTGACTTGAACAGAACATCATGATCTATTATAATATAAGCATAATGTATCAGTAAAAAATGGCTTCTTTGTCTGCTTCAGATATAATGTGAAGCCAGGGAAAATTTGGTATAACCCACTATTGGGAATAAATCAATTATGCTACAGTTAACTTCTTACTTTGATGATTTCTGAGTTTGAAATCAATCAAATTGTAAACAAATGATAACACTGTTTCCTAATCTTATTATCCCATCATCCTGGTTGGACTAGAACCTACTGGCTTATACAGCAAGTTGATAATTATATTGATAATTACAAATATGCTCAATTAGGTTTACTGATACTATGGCATAAATCTATAGGAACAAAATGCTCAATCAGAAATCGGGAGTGTACAAGTGGAGTAATTAGAATTATACCAGTAGGTCAGGATTGTAGCTGTGTTATATCAGGGCAAACATTCACAGAATGACTTTTGTTATCATTCTATGTTGATTTATATTAATATTGACAAAACAGATAGGTCAAATACATAACTAACAGAAAATGTGTTGTTGATTAGCAAGTAAAAGGAAAACAATGGAACCAACCATAGTTTGTTGCTATATATGATTTATTGTTCAAATCAAAGTTTTGCAGATCAGCTATAACATTTTGATCTAGTTACACAATGGATCACAGGTGACTGTATCGTTGATAGAGTAAAAATAAATTCTTTTATTAAACTTATGTTATCTTAGAAAGTTGCATTTGTACTAAAGTTGTCAGATTTTCATTGTATCAAAAACAAGAATTGGCTTTCGAAATCATCATAAAGTAATAACATTCATAGACAACATCGTAAAATCCCATCGAAACTGATCGACAAGTTAAAAAGTTATACCATGAAATGTATACCATGGTGTCCTGCGTCAGTCAATCACTGAGGTGCATACAATAGGCATGACACTGTTATTCTAAACAAGAAAAAAGAAAGTGATTTCAAGCACTACAGGTTTATTTTCTTTTTTATGGACAGAGTTTTAAAATATTGATATCAAATTAAAGAAGAAGCTCTCTTGTTTCTGATTATGTAAATATATTTAAAATAACACCAGTGTTAGTGATTTTTTTATTAAAAACAAACTGCACCTCAGTGACTGTGTGATCAATTTCCCGTGTTATGAACCTTTCTAAGATATTATAAATTTTATAAAAAAATATTGGTTCTGTTTACTCTTTATTAATGATACAGTTACCTGTGCAATGGATGGGACAGAAGTCTTCATTGCTTGAAATACTAATATAATTATAAGGCTTTAGCAGCATTATTGTACACATTTATTGATCAACAGAGCACACAGCTAGATTTTTATTATTTATTTTTGTCAGTCAAAAATTCAAAATATCTGACATGTTTTGAAATTTTTTGGGAAAGTCAGATGTTTATAACAAGGTGTTTATCCATCATAAAACATACAGCTGCTAGTCTTTAACTGTAAGGTTTCATGTCAGCTTGGGAATTTCAGTATCAGTAATTACAATGAAATAAGATCTAAGGAAGTTCATCATAGCGTTTAGTGCAAACAGATGCCCTTTATCAACTCTGCTGAGAACATTTTCATTTTCCTGGTGGCTTTGTAACCTAAATAGCTTATCCTGTATACCCTGAGTGCTGACAGTGTCTTGTATCTGTATACATCCCATCAAATAGGATTCTAGACTTGCCATCATATTCACATGTATTCAAGAACTGTCAGAGAAAATAGCATCATTTAGACAGGCCATGGATTAGAATGGTCTATAAGTCTTAAAATAAGTACCAAATTAAAGTCTACTCTCAGACATCATCAGCATGCAGTAGTGTGCATTCAGCGGATAGGACAAATAAACACTGATCTTTGAGTCATAAGTCGTCTGTGATACTCGCAAAGGCTAGAGATTCACATGTTACAGAATTGTCATTGATTTGCATGTCCTAAAATTGCCATGAACTTCCATTTTTCAGTTCTAGAATTGCAATGTGCTTGCAAGTTCTAGAATTGCCATGGATTTGCAAGTTCTAGAATAGCCATAGACTTGCAATTTCTAGAATTGCCATGGACAATAAATAAATTGCCAGTTCCAGGATTGCCAAGGAGTTGCAAGTTCTAGAAATGCCATGGGCTTGCAAGTTCTAGAATTACCATGGACTTCCAAGTTCTAGAACTACTTTGGATTTGCATGTTCTTAGTTTTGTATGAGATTTTGTGTTCTTAAATTGCCATAGATTTGCATGTTCTAGACGTTTCACATATTTTCATGTTCTAGATTTTTCATGAAGTAGTTTCATTGTTTCAGGTATAGATGGTTGAAGCTGTTTACATATGAAGTTGGAAGATAACTGGTACCACATTACAACATGTTGCTGTACAGTATTCTAGTCACCATATCACTACTGGTTACCATAGATACCAAAGCTGACTTCAAACCTGAAGATGTTATAGCATTAACTGGTGAAAAGTTTGATTATATGATTGGTAATGATGAATTCTTAGCAACCTACAATGTTTACAAGGTAAGAACAATTAACTTATTGTCCGTTAAAAGATAATAGAAAATCGGACAGGGAATGCAGCACTTTACCAGCCGACCACAATGACCAACACGTAATCGAATGAGAAAATAACCTCAACCTCTGAAAGCCTCAGTTTCAGCTGTCAAAACATTGAAAACCCAAATCCCTGCTATAAATAAGCTGATCAAATGCCCTAGGTTCAGCAATAAAAAAGCTTATTGACCAAGTTTCAGTTATGAATAAGCTGAAAAACCTCTCTCTTTAAAACAGTTGTGTCAAGTGTATTGCTTTGTCTGTCACTCTGTCTGCCTCTTCCATTTATTGGTAGACCAAACTTTATACAACAAAACATGTTGGCAAAAGTAACATTAGGTCCTCAAACATCATAGAAAAGTTCAGATCATGTTGTCTAGGAACATAGATAAATAAATCCTATTCAATGACTGTACCATACAGACTTAGTATATTCAGCTTGTCTGTATGGTTCATAGTATCATGTTTCACATACTTAAGACTTCACTTGTTACTGAAGACTTTACTTGTTACTGAAGACTTCACTTGTTTTACTGTCGAAGCAAATTCCATGCTTTGAAGCAAGCAAGGAATTTTCTGCTTTAATGATCATGTTAACAACACTGTTGCAACAAGATTCAATTTCATCCAACTAAGTACCACAGAAATCAGACATTATATTGTAACAGATACTGTATAATGGGGTATTTCCACAGGTTCAAATAGTTGGCAAATTTTGAATTCTGATGTTTAGCTTGTGATAATATTAGTGATTATCTTTATTTCCTGGTAGAGTTAAATACTTCTTTGTAGGCCAGAATTTATGCTACAGGAACTGTTAGCGAATATTGTTAATTTGTAAAACTCGCCATTATTTCCATGTCGCTAACTTAAGCCTAGGTCCCACTGGGCACTTTTTGCCATGGCGATGTACTCCTGAATGTACATTAATGAGCTATAAGAACATCGGGAACAGGTCCATCGTGTTCTAGGGAAAGCTTCGGGGAAGTCATGAGACAATTGTGATATTGGGCAGAAATCGTGATGAATCGCATGGAATCTAAAGATATCGGGAGAACATCCCCGATGAGGAATTCCTCAGTGGGACCTAGGCTTTAACCACATATACAATATACTTGAAAAACATGGAGAATAGAATAATATAAATTTGTTACTGTTATTTTACATTAGTTCCCCTCCTGGGACTGGCAGTGTAGTGAACTATTCACAATCTGTTATATTGATGGCAGCTTTATAATATTAACTGTATGGGGTAAGACTGTAAGACCAAATTCTGCGAGTTATTTATGTCTGAGTGATGTCGTAATCAAGCCAATGTCTAGATATTATTGACATTTTTATTAATACTCTATTGATTCATATGGTATATTCATGTCTCTGTAGGCTCTCCTAGAGCTGTATCTTGGATCCTAGATGCTGGATTTTTTATACAACATTGTATGTGAGTGTAACACTGTCCAATACATGCCTGTGCTATAATGCTTGCCTCAATCACAGGCATAAGAAATTATATCACAAAATACCTAGTTTAGAAATTTCCCATCATCTGGTCATTACTACACTTTGTATAGTAATTAATGACGGGACGATGGGGAATTTCAAAATGCTGTTTTTTGTGATATAATTTCTTAGCCCTGTGCCTCAATGTATTAGTAGTTTTGAAATAACAGATTTTTAACGAGTGTTCAGACTTTAAGGGTATAAGTTTTTGAATTACAATAATCCAATCTTTCCATTTCATCACGTTCATATATAGACATGCCCATGTACAAAACGTTCAGTAAAATCTCAGTAATAAGTTCATCATCAAGACCCTTGGTCTTAATAATAGTATGGTATTGACTTACCCATTATACCGTCTGGCAATGATATTGAATTACAAAAGAGCAAAATTCTGAAAATTGACTTGAACATTGTGTTTTGAATATTTATTAAGTGGACTTATAATTGAGGTTATCTTAAAGTCAGGCTTTACTGCACATCTACTGTTACTTGCCATGTTTTGCTTAAGATGGGCCTAGCCAAATAAAAGGTTTGGTCTCCATGACCTACCCACAGTGTATAAACAAGTCAACTTGCAGTTATCTGGTAATTGCATTAAGTTATAGACATTGAAATGTATAGTCCCACAATAAGTCATACAGTGACCGCAAGCTACAGGTGTTTTGCTCGCAATAAGTCATACAAGTTGAATTGTATAAGTCTCCCAATAAGTCATACAGTGAGTAGGTTTATACGCTGTGCCACCTGTATGTTTACAGCTCCCGTGTGTAGTTGATTATAAATTATGAGATCTCATGTCAGATAGAATGTTTCCTTCTAACTGAAGATTCTTTGTCTTAGATTTTGTACATCAAAGCAATTTAATTCAAATAGTCAGTTGGGCATATGGTATAACCTGTATGTTTGTAAAGCATAAAGAAAGAAACAGATGTGCAGTTCCTGTAACCTGAACATGCTGCGAGCTGAAATATAAAGCTTATCTGAAAGTTTGTTTATTTTAAAATTAAAAAAATGCGGATACGGATATGATTTTTTTTGGGGTACAAATTGTGTTGAAGTTGTTTATCAGTACTTCGTAACATTACTGAAACTAATGACAGAACTGTGCAACCATTGTCTTTAAAATACGAACAAAATGTCTGTGCGGAAGTGAGGGTTTTCTAGTGTACAAACGAGATAATTTCAAGCAATGTCTCAAACTTCTCTGCATTGAACACCTACCTGCTTTCAACAGCCACAATAGATATATATCCTTGACTGGCTGTTAAAGACAAGTTCAACGGTATTTTGAACATCTACCATCTTGACACAGTCTCTTCCTAGCAGGGAGCAATATTGATGGATATGAAAGGGAATTTGCACCTGCAACTATAATATTGTATCTTATGCACAGTTTCAAGCTTAAATAACCTGAACATGTACTAAACAGCCACCCACTATAACCAGCCATATTTGATGTGTCCCTAGACTAGAGGTGTGTCCCAATTGGCCAATCAGTATACGCTTTATTTAGAGGTGTTTCACTATCTGCCAATCAGTAAAAGCTTTATTTAGAGGGGTGTACTATCGACCAATCAGCAGTAAGCAGCCATATTTGATGTATACCTTGACCGCAGGTGTGTCACTATCGACCAATCAGTAAATGCTATATTTAGAGGTGTGTTATTATTGACCAATCAGTAAATGCTATATTTAGAGGTGTGTCACTATGAACCAACCACCTGTTTTAACCAGCCATATTTGATGTATTCCATGACTGGGCATTTATGTAAACAGGTTAATTAGAAATATATTTTAATGTATTTTTCAGATTGTCCAGAGAGGTCACAAGAAGTTACCTGAATGGTTGATATTTGACACAAATTCCAGTATGCTAATTGGTTATCCTGAGACCAAGGATATAGGAAAATACACGCTAAAAATACGAGCCCAATGCATTGACCCTAGCAAGAATGTCTGTCAAGATAAGCTTTCGCGGACGTTCCATATTAATGTACTGGAGCCATTGAAGTCAGCGGAATCAAGGGGTAGACTTGTTGATCGTGTGCATGGCAAGAATGAGATCTGGTTATATACTAACAGACCTAAGGGTAACATAGGACTGTATGTAGAAAATGTGTTTGCCAAGCATGAACATGTTTTTACTCATATTCCTGACATTTCTGTAACTAGTTCTATGCATGGTATGCCTCTATCGTTTTTGTATAGCAACCAATTGCATGAAAAAATGCTTTCAGGAATTTCTGTATCTCATCATTTTGCATCTATTATAGATGTACCATACACCAAAGAATTGTCAACAGAAAATCTTCCTTCTATAATTCGGTCATCAGCAACTGCTAGCTCTTCAACTGAAGCAAGAAATTCTTCGTCATTAAGAAATGCATCATCTCCAAGAAATTCTTCGCCATTGAGACATTCTTCATCATCATCTATCTTAATTCAGCCTTCTATGTGGTTAGCCGAGCAGCCCTTGTACCTAAATGCCTCGCCATCTGAGAGTTCTAAGCTTGTGTCAATGAAGAGTTCCCAATCTTTGAGGTCTAACTTTGTGCCAATGAAGAGTTCCCCGACAATGCCAATATGCCTACCAGATAGTATAGTTTACTATGCAAGTATTTTGCTGCACACAGAATACAACCTGACTATTACTCGAGAAAGATATGTGATAGGGAAATGGTCTGACTTTACATCGAAAGACATTAACTCAATTAGCTTGTCTAGAACTAAGACTGACATAATGCAGCAAGCGTCTGATGGGAAGTTCATTCTGACTGCTGGGCCGGGTAATATAATTGAATCACTCTCAAACAGCTTGGAGTTAACGTGGCAGCTGAACTGTGGTTATTTTGATCAAATCAGCGACTACACCAAAGTTCTGCAGCACAATATTGATGTTGGCAGAGTCTCCTCAGAGATTGGATTGAATGTAATTGCATGGTATGTGTATACAAATCAGCCGTTACCTAGACGTGTTAAACGGGATGCTCATAATATCAGGAGAATGACTGCAACACCTTCATCCATCCCACTCCCATCAACATTATCAAATATTGCAACATCTACTTCATCAATCCATACTTTATATTCCACAAGTACTTTTTTAACTTCAAAGTCTTCTGTGATCCAATCCATCTCAACTTCTTCACCTATTAGATTTACACCATCATCAACATCTTCTTATGAAAGTTCAATTTTCATACCAGAAATTTATACAAGCTCTTATGTCACTGTCCTATCTTCCTCTGTTACCGGTATTTCATTATCTAGTTCAGTGGGTGAGGAATCAGAAATATATTCATCAGTTGTAACTAGTGTAACAAGTGGAACAGTAGGGTCATTAGTTTCATTTTCAACAACATTGTTGTTACCTAGTCATGTGTCTTCATCAGTATTATCTTTATCTGATTCATATTCTTTGTTATCATCTTCTAGTTCACCATTGTCTTATATAACTCCTACAAGTAGCTTTTTATCTGTTACCACATTATCTAGTGAGCTTTTATTTTCAAATTTTACCCATTTTTCTACCTTTGATAAATTTATTTCATCCTTGCCTAACGTGTCTACCTCAGTCATGATATCTTTTGACTTAGATAGTACTACTACTAGTATTTTGCCCTATTTATCCACAACCAGTGCCTTTACGTCTTTCTCTGAACCAACTTCATTCTCCCCTACCTTAACACCAATTATATATTCTTCTGTCTCTACACTTAGCACATCTTCTTCCCCTTTGTCTAGTACTATTAGCTCTAGTATGGTAATCTCTGTTAGCAGCTCCCCACTATTGAGTTCACCTTCCTTTAATTTTGAAATAAGTTCCTCTATTGATGTGACAACATCATTTATAACAAGTTTATATGCTTCATCCACATTTGTTACATCGTCATTAATTACAAGTATTTATTCTGCATCTACTGTGTCATTCTTGCCCAGTTCTTCTTTGATGATAACACCTTCCTCAGTGTCTGTGAGTGATACTTCTTCAATTTCAGAATTAGTATATACCTCTATAGCAACCTCATTGTTTTCTCTTACATCTACTAGTATTTCATTGTCATCTGAAATGTCCTCATCATATATTGGAGAAAGAACTTCCATATTAACACCCCGTTTTAATGAAACGTCCATAACATCTTCAGATTTTTCCTCAAATGATGTTTATAAGTCCACTGTACTTTCTTCTATTAGCTCCTCAGTTATAGCTTCAAGATCATCTACAATAACGTCATCAAATCTTGATTTTAATTCAACTTCTGAATTATTTAGTACTTCAGTATTAACTTATTTTGATACAAGTACTGAATACCTTACACCGTCATTAGGCACTCTGTCATCATTTTCTTCTTCTTCCTCTTATTCTGATTTATTCACAGATTCCCTGTCTAATTCTACATTTCCGACCTCATCCTTAAAAGTAAACCAGTCATCATCTCCATCTTTAGTTTCCTCGCCAGTCTCTTTTACAAAGACATCCATGACTCACAGTTCCGTACAGTCCTCATTAGAGATTACCCTGTTACCATCATTTTCACCTGTAATTTCTTCTTTAAGCTCCTTTACTTCATTCAGTACATCTTTGGAAACTTTTACATCCTTTGTAGTGTCATCGTCTTATACACCTATTATTTCTTCTAGCCCTTTAACTTTGCTCAGCACTTCATCGGAAACTTTAACTTCATACATAATGTCACCATCTTTTACACCTGTTGATTCCTCAAGCTCTTCCATTCCCCTTCACACATCGATCAATACCATGACCTCTTCTAAAATGACTTTATTTTCATCCAGCCTATTTACAGCTTCAGATGTTTTGAAGTCTACAATTACTTCTCCTAGATCATCAATGCAATCTTCATTTACTTTAGGTAGTGTGTCTTTGACAGAAACATTGTTTTTAGGTTCAAGTGATTCTATTTCACCAACAAGAAGTTCAGACTCCTCTTCATTCTTGCCTATCACTGAAACTTCAGTTTCGGTAGAATCGTCAGTATCTGTGATAATGCCATCGACGACTATATCATCAATTATAGTTGCAAGTGATTCAGTATGGTACTCGTCCATGGAGAGCAGTATTAATACAACAACGGGTAATGTTGAACATGCTTTATTAGATCACTTGAGCATACTGTGCTTGTAGTGAACTTTTATTGGTTGTTGGATGTCCATCATTAGTATTGTTTAAAAAAATTTAAATTTTATTTCTATTCCAATCTATTTTCATGAATTCAATAATCTGCCAGTGTAAATTTAAGATAATTGAATGTTTTGAATTTCCCCCAGATGTCAGTATGACCTCTGAGTCTAGAAACCACAGACTTGTCATTTGTAGACAGCTTTGTAAAACATGACATTTCTTTCAAACTTCACCAATTGTAACAATATAAAAATGTTAAGATCATACCAGTTAGTTCTTTTCCATACTATCGACTCTCTGTTTGAAAATAGCAATGAATTATGGTGTCTCCCTTCAAGGAAAATGTCAAGATTACCTTGAAATTGGATTTCAACAAGTAATTAGTTTATTGTGAGTTAATTGTGTAAACTAATACTAAGACTGTGCAGTGAAAAGACAGTATAAGTATAGCATGTGTATAATTCTGCTCTTGGAATGTACTATTTTGTTGCCATATTATGTTTGCTGTGATTACTTTTCTTTATCATATTACGTTATACATACATGTCCTAAACCATTTTGATAAGATATGAGCTAGAATGCGTTAACATCTTGTGTATCTTGCTGGAACAAATTTCAAGTATGATCTCCCTGGATAGCATGTCTTGTTAAGACTATTGTATTGATTGGATTGTCTCCCGTTAATGATTCCTTTCTAATTCTTGAAAAATGATTGGTAATGGGTATGAGATAGGAGTGTGAATTGATGTACAGAGCAACATCTCCTGAGTGGCCCTCTGTATAGCAACAACCTCTATATAACAACACCTTAAAAATTTCCCTAAGCTGATATTTCCTTTATATTTATTCTCTGCATATGTGCAGCTCCCAAAGGGTGTTGTTCTACAAAGGTTGTACTGTATTTATGATGTAAATAGTTGAAAAATGTTGTTTTAAATTTTTGCATGAAGTCTGTTGCATATATCATAGAGTCCAACCTGCTGCTAACTGCTTGTACACTGATACATAAAATATGGCTTCTCAAATCAGGTTGTGGCTTAATTAAGGCGGTGGCTTAATTTAGGTGATGGCTTAATTCAGTGACTGCTTAATGAAGATGGTTGCTTGATCAAGGTGTTGCGTATTTAAGGTAGTGGCTTAATTGGTGATTGGTTAAGTTAGGTGACTATAGCATACATAGGTTTGATTTACTGCTGTGTGGTGGTGTAATGCTTCTTGAGTACTATATACTAACAAAGTATTTCTGTTCTACATGGATATCTTATATCAGTATGTTGCTATGCATGTTCTTGCTTTTTGGTGCTTACTATTTTACAGTTCATATTATAATAATTTAGAAGTGTGGTAATACACATATATGGCTTTATTAGGTTGGTCTGTCCGTAGACCAAACTATGTCTGAATGATACATACAGCGGGCTGGATAGGGATGTTCATCATGCAGATGAATACGAGGGGGATCCAGAATTATGTGGACTATTGCTTTAATTATAAAACCCTTATGTTTACTGTTACATAACTGGAGCATGTAATATTGATATATATTTCCAAGTATACTAAATTTCATTCTAATATGATCATAAATAACATAAATACAGCATCTGTAAGAGGGTATGGTTATGAAATGGGGGCATTCAGATAAAACGATGATCAACTTGATATTTTATTGAAACTGAACATGAATGTAAATTCATGCAAGTAAAATAAGTTATACATAAATCTACTTTATGAAATTGAAAACCCTTTTAAGCAAATAATTGACAAGATGTTTTGTGTAACATTGTGATGATTATAAAGTTGACAATATCTTAATGTAAAATTATGTTTCTGTGTTTCAGTTGCCCCTGACCGAGGTCCGTCGCTGAATCGATCCATTGACCATTTGGAAGTTATAGTTGGCCGATTCTTCTACTATAAAATTCCCAAGTATACATTCTATGATAAAGAGGAGGGGAATACTAGGAATCTGAGTTTAAATATTAGCCTGACTTACGGAAAACCGTTACCGGCGAATTCATGGTTGTTCTTTAATGCAACCTACCAGACACTTTATGGAATTCCGATGAAAAGTGACCTGGTCGGAGACGCGATCATAAATCAGTTTATTCTATATGCCACAGACTCGTTAAATCAAGTGGCTAAGGATGCCATAAGTATTACGTATAAATATGATAAAAGTGTGAATCATAAAGTTAGTTTGACATTAAACGGTAGCCATGGTAACTTCCTTAGTGACAGGATGAACTTGATTCATGTTGCTCAAAATGTTGCCAAATTTTATGACGATAAAAACATGAATTTTATAACATTTTCTTCCGTTGAAAAGGGTTCGATTGTTGTAAGTTGGGGCAATAATTCACTGTTTGGAACTATATGCCTAAAGAAGCACATACAGGATTTATATGACAAGTTATATGAGAATGGCAGCTTGTCTAATAGTTTGATCACCATGTTTAATGAGTTTGTGCCATTATCAGCTTCATTAGAGTATTTAGGTATGTGTATGTTACCAGTAACATCTAGTACACCACCGAAACAATCATCTATAGATGAAACAAAGGACGACATGTGGCTGGAAGTCTTACTTCCTGCCTTGGTTGCTATCCTTGTTGTCGTGATTATAGCTCTATTGCTACTAATCTGTTGTCGTCATAAGCGACCTAAGAAGGATATTAAAGACTCTGACAAACCAGCATTCTTGGAAGATCGTCAGCCAATTATATTTCCAGAAGAATTAGAGATGGTGGATCCATCATTAAAGCCAAAGACTCCATTAGTACTGCCGTCTGATTATTTGACAGAGACTCCGCCTGCCATACCCCCGCATGCTCGTACCGCTCCACCGTACGGTAAGGATGACAGGATGGAGTTTGACGATGGTACCCAGCTACTGGAGCCTCCACCATTGAGTGACCAGCAGCAAACAACTAATCCACCACCATACCGTCTACCTCCGCCATATTTCAATCCTCATAGAGTTGCATAAATATGACCTCGGATCCAAAAGGGGCCAAAATTTAGACAAAATAGTTGTTAGAGATAAAGAACATAGTTTATATTAATGGTGTATTTTTGGGTATCAGAAAAAGATTTTTATATAAAATATTTTTTGAGATTTAATAAAAAAAAAATCATATTCAACTGTTTCTTACAATTCGTTTATACATTGTATTATTGTAAAGATGATCTATTTTAGGTGATCATAATTATTAAAGGCTTGATTTTGATGTTTTAGCAATGAAACCATTATTACATGCCTTATAGAATACATATGGATACATTTAGTTTAATGCATCCAGTTGACATAAGTTGGTATCATTACTGTGTTAGGATTTGACCTTGTCTGTTGGTCTTTGTACTCATTGATTTTCATTGTTTGAAACCCTGTTTGAAACTCTTGTTTGGTTTTATGCACACTGGATCTTATATGGTGGTGCACATTCAAATATTAAAACACCCTATGTGATCTCATCTTGGTGAATCTACAATCATGCTATAACATCGATAGTGAAGCTTTGTCTGTAGGTTTGATTTGACTTCATCTGTTGGCTTAAGTACTGTGTTGAACATCTAATCCTCATCTGTTGGCTTAAGTACTGTGCTGAACATCTAATCCTCATCATTCTGTTGGCTTAAGTACTGTGCTGAACATTTAATCCTCAGACCTCATATGTTGGTTAATGTTTAAATCTTTGCCCTAATCTGTTTCTTATTGTAACATGTTTAAACATCTAATGGTTTGATGTTGGTTACTGTCACCAGTTGTTTTATATCATTTGTTGGCTTATGTACTGTGTTTAAACATAAAATGGTTTTACCTAACCTTTGGCTACTGTGCCATGTTTAAACGTCCAATTGGTTGAAAGCATCTGTTGGTTACTCTTCTGTGTTAAAACTTTGTTTGAACTGATCAGTTGGCTTGTAGACCATGTTTAATATCCAGTAGTCTGACCTCATTTGTTGGCTTATCATGTTTAAACGTCTAGTCGTTTGACCTATTCTGTTGGTTACTGTACCATGTTTAAATGTCTACTTTGTTGATAGAATCTGTTGGTTACTCTTGTGTTTAAACATCGTTTGAACTAAATCAGTTAGCTTAATTATGTACCATGTTTATACTTGCAGTAGTTTTACCTCATTTGTTGGTTAGTGTACTGTGTTTAAACATCTTGTGGATTGATTGACCTGTTTAAACATCCAATTGTTAGACAAAGTCAATTGGTCATTGTACTGTGTTTAAATATCCAATGATTAGACCTTGTCAGTTGATCATTGTATCGCGTTTAATCCAATGCTTTGGCCTCATTTACAATAGTGACATCTATGAAAGATAACATCCACTGGTTAGTCTGCATGAGATAATATGTTAGTTAGTTCCATATCAAAGTTGACACACATTGGAAAAGCATTCCAGTTTTATTTAAATGAAATACAAGACTGTTCTATGATTAAGGAAAATGAATGTGTTCAGTTAGTTCAATGTTATTTAACTTTCTAGCCGCACATTCAGTAAAAGCTAACCGGTTGACAGTGATGCCATACCTTTGTGTTCAAGCTTTGGGAATAAGGCTTCTTAAGATGAGAGTTCCATGTCTTCTGGTATCAGATTGCATTCATTGATTATCCTTATAAGTGCATTTTGTACATATACATGGGTGCAATTTTTCAGGCGTTTTCCTGATTTCAGGTTTTTGAATGTGCCAAAAAGTTAAGGTTTTTTTCATAATTTTTAACTGGCACCCATGCATATATACAATGGATTCTGAACGAACACAGGTTTGACTGTACTCTGTGTATGTTCAATATCGATGAAGGTATCCCATTGTTTCTTTATTGGGTTTATAAATAATATATAGTGTCTTGATCATATTGTGATTCAACTAATAAGTTCACATCTGTGGCTTTCCTGTCATGAGTCAATTCTATGCTGCTTGTTGATATAGTCCCTGCAGATGCTTGCTAACTATATACAAGCATGTGATTTATTCAGTAGTTGTGCTTATTTTACTTACCAATTATTATTTATGTGTACTTTTGTATATTTTGAATGTAACTTTATTTTTTGGATTACCTGTAAATGCTCACTAATGTGCAATTTTAGGTATTGTTTGACGATTATTTTTAATCTTTTTATCAAATGGTTTATTATACCCTCACAAACAAAGTTTGAAGTGGTGTAATACAGGAGTTATCTTGCCCTCGGTCAGTTACGTGATTCTTGGTAGAAAATTGGTTAAAACTACCTCTTAGGAATTCTAACAAAACATTATGATCTAGTGTAGATGTGTTTGTTAGAATCTCCATGTGTATCGGTCCAGGTGTTATTTCCCTTTTAGGACTAGTTGTTCAAGTGATCTTGCAGAGTTATTTCCCTTTTAGGACTAATTGTTCAAGTGATATTGTAGAGTTATTTCCCTTTTAGGACTAGTTGTTCAAGTGATCTTGCAGAGTTATTGCCCTTTGACTAGTTGTCTAAGTGATATTGCAGAGTTATTGCTCTTTGACTAGTTGTTCAAATAATATTGCAGTCATTGCCCTTTGACTGGTTGTTCAAGTGAAATTGCAGAGTTATTGCCCTTTGACTTGTTGTTTAAATGATATTGCAGCGTTATTGCTCTTTGACTAACTGACAAAGTGGTACTGCAGAGGTATTAGTCACATTCAGTGACAACTCCAGTTTTACCAGTTTGTGCTCATAGTGTACAGCTGCTGTATTCGTGCCATTTGCTTGTTAATTTTAAATTGTTGCCTCGTTTTGATTTGCTACATTTGTTAACCTTGCCTATTATCAAACTTGCCATACTGGTAGGTGTATCAGCACTTTGATTCTATATATATGCTCAATATCTTTGTTTATGCTTATCCTAGTCATAATGGTGCACATGCGTCTTGACCGATTCATTGATGTACATGCATATTCTGTGGCTTCTGTGAAGCTTAGTGTCATTTTGTTTATTCAGCTTTAACTCAGTTTTTCTACATTTTTTCAGGCGGCCGATTCACCTAACCAGTTCCAGATTTCCTTGAAATTGAATAATGCATGTTTTCTTAGTGATTATAGTAGCTGTTTACAAAATGTTTCAAAACTATGTAAAAAAAGCCGCAACTATAAAAAAATATATAATTATATTTTATTGTTTAGCTGACTCATAAGTAACTTCTATAATTTTAAGAAATTTTTAAGTTTTCTTCTAAGATGCTTTGTGGATACCACCCCAGGTAATCTCTTTTATAAGATTGCAAGACATTCTGACAGTTCAGATTTTATCATTGTTGCGGATTCTTTGTATGTACATGTTTTTATACAGTAAATGCCTATATTATATAAGATAACCAGATATTGTGGCCATATGTATAAGTCTGGTAGATCTCTATTTTACATGTAGATGAAGCCAAACTATATAAAATTATAAAAATTTATAATGTACCTGTATTATATTCTCTATTATTAACCTGGTATATAGTGTATGTACTATACATGTATATAAATGCATATAGAGGATTATTTTTGTAGCTCACAGGTTTCCAGTTATGCTTGCTGTTTAACACTTTCAGTACTAAATCTTTTTAAGGTAGGGTTATTTACACTACTCTGTCATTTTGCTACTTGTTTCGGATGGTTGAAGTTACCATCCATTGAGTCAACCAGGTGTTCCATTTGGCTTGTAAATAGGGGATTTGACCCTTGATAAATCTAAAAAGCTACAATTTTACACTGAAGATGTTGATTTGAAGAGTCATTTTTTTCTATTAAAAGCATGGGCATTTTGCCTATAAAATGGTAAAATTTAGTCATAAGTATCAAAATGACCCCAAGATTCAGAAGCTAGTGGAAACCCTGGATTCAACAGACAGTTGTACTGTGTTTTATGCAATCACTGTCTGGGGTGAAGTTTAGATTTACCATTGTCTGGACCCTCTGTACAGTGATTGCAAGTAGCATATTCTCTAACAAGCTGTGGCAGTGTTTACAGCATACAATCATGTATTCCTGAAATGTTCTCTAACGGGCGGTTATTTTCCTGTGTACATTCTAGTCTGTCACTTCAAATATTAACCCCTGTTTATAAAAGATACAAGGTCAATTATTGCACATGTATTTAAATTCTGCTACTGAAGATGGTCACTACTTTTAATGCCCCATCAAATATTGGGGGGGGGAGGGCAATTAGATTTGCACTTGTTTACACTTGTGTTGCATTTTAGTTCCTTATTTTTTACTAAACATTACTGCTGACAAGCGCCATCGTCTACAAACTGTGTGATATTATACGTATTGTAGTGTTCATGTTACATTATTGATTTATACAGCCTTTATATTAGTTCTTTCAGCTTGATATCTTTGTGAGGTTGAGTTTTATCCTTCTGACTGCCTTTAGTTGATTTTGCATTTATGTTGTTCATGTTATGATACATAACATTTTATGAAATAAATTGGATGAAATCCTGACATTGGGTTTATAGTTTATTTTATACAGTCCACTGATTATTTATACTGTAAACCAAGAAATTATTTCGCGCAATTTAATTTTGCGGAGTTTGTGAGTGAAAGTGCTAAAAACATTAACATGGACATTGAGAAGCTTAAAAACTCAAAATTTTGTAGTTGCAAATATGCCGACGATCAGCAAAATGTGAAAGTTAGTATTTCCGAAGGTAAATTGGTTTACAGTATTTGTCTTGATATATTGCTAGGCTCCCAACATAATCATCAACCACTGCTAGTCATGACTGGAAAGTTATACAATAAAAACTTATTACCAGCATTAAACTGAATGTGATAAATACCCGGCAATACCACTTTGTTGTATTAAATTGTTTCAGAATCCCAGAAAGTTGTCTCGAGTCGGCCATCTTAAACATGGTAAAATAATATATGGAATTATGCTGCAATTCTTCAATCCAGGGGATTAACTCAGTAATAAGATTGGTGGTCTAAAGGAGTGGTTAAATCTGTATGTCAGTAGCTGTGAATCAAACCTAGGACCTTGTGTTCAGGACTGAGAGTTGCCCCTACCATCTATACAATTGGGATGGACAAATAAAAAACAGAAACATATCTTCACATAGACTTTAATAATTAAAGTTCAGATTTGTTGGTTCTGTAAAGCTCTAGAAGAATTAACAAACAAGTTTATAGAGATAAATAGATATTAACAATTTCAACATACAACATGACTACAAACATGGCGAGTTATGCCTGCTAAATAGGTTTGAATTCCATTTGTATATACATTGTAAACAAACTAAACACTCGGTCAATGTTTTACTTAATAGAATGTCAGTATTCTGGGTTGTATGCCTCATCATGTATCCATTTATTCAGTTAATTCCACTTAACAAGCGATTATAGACATAACATCGAGTATATCCTAGAATTGTTTAACAGAGCACAATATTGGCCATAAATAAGTTGATACATAAATTCTTTGATAATAATTTGTATGTAAACCAGAGTGAAAGAGTGGGAGTAGTATTCAGTGTGAGATCTACACAAATCTGACTGTTGTATTGAGGTTATCTCACTGTCACACAATTCAAGACCCCTCTCTCACATAACCCAAAGGCAAAACCCATGGGTAAATTTGTAGAATTGACACACGGAAATTGTGTCAAATATGTGTCATAACTTGATTATGATCTTGTGTACAAAGTTCCATTAAAGTTCCTTTATAACTGTGGGAGTAGTTAATGCAGAGGGCCGACCAACCAACAGTAACACTTAACTCCTGCATACCACCCTCTTAACATCCATATATACACTACAGCAAATCAACAACATAAAAAAACATAAATAAGAATAACTTAAACTTGGCAAACAAAAATGCTACAGTAAAAATGACAAACAACAGCAATATATGTTTATGAGATATACCACTTCGAAACAAGAGAGGTTTGTACATCATGCATGGCCCCTACTGCCAGCTAAACTAGATATTTCACATTTAAGGCCAAGGGTACTGTTTTATCAAAGAATGGAAATCTTGAACTTACTTCAAAATTTGAATTCTTGATAATTCTTTTACAACTACAAAATATTGTCAATAGATCTGTTATATTATAATTAGTAATGTTTCAATTAATGACACCTACAAATAATATCTGTCCTGAAATTTAGTGATAAAGAATTTAAATTTGGGCGTAAGTTTAAGTTTTCCGTAAGTGCTTTGATACAACAGTACCCTGGTGACCTCAACAGCGGACCTAAAAGTATTAAGGGTTCATCTGGTTAACCCTACCAACGTTTGAGTATTGCTGACGTAATTGTTAACAATCAAGCATCATGTACGATCGACCGACAGATCGATATGTGCAAAGCCTAATATCCTCACTTTTTCTAAGGGAACCATTATTAATACAGGTACACGTAATAAAGTTAACACACATTTCTTGTAATTTATCTACGTTTGTTAGAAAAAAGCACTGATATTATACACTTTTTAGTCTATCTCACAGCAAACCCACTAACGACTATCTCGAAATGAAGAACTCTACTTTCAAGTCTATATTCAGTGTTTAGCACATTATTCAATCTCAATATTAAGACCACTGTGTGACCTTAATGGTAGATGCAGTTTTCAAGGGTTCTAAAGATGGTCTAACTATTGACCGTTTACTACACTAGGAGGCAAGAATGTGACGCAAACTACAGAGAAAAAGATAATGCTAATAGATTGCTGTATTACCATTGATACAATGTAAGACCAGACTGAGTATAGATTACAGTATGGCGGGATTTATTTCTGGTACCTAATGTTTGCAATGTTTTGAATTCATGGTGTCTTCATTTTGTGGAAACGACTTTGACATCGTTAATAATAAACACACAAATAAATCTTGTCTATATCAAGGTCCTACAATTTCGTATGATCCGGACATCCAGATTTCTTACACCAAAAAAAAATATTTAATAAAAGTTATTTGATGATAAAAATTCAATCTATCGATTAAGTTATGGTCCTTTGAAATTTTATATTTGCAAATGCTGGCATAATCCAGTGTCTAGCCAATTAAATTGCAACCTGCACTATCAACGTTGCAAATAAACCACAAATTAAACCTAAGTGAATATATGCCGTTATACAGTAATTGCTTGATATATCACTCAAATTTTTCTTTGCACACGATTATCACAGGAAAGGAATGGAACAAATATTTTACAATTTGTAATACATGTATATGATTTATGTTGAAGCAGAAATATCTGACAGTACATATGATTAATTGTTGTTTGTATTCCTCATTTTGTATCGTAATTTGTTCGGAACTTTTGACGGGGGATAATCCTTTGCTGTTCTCAATTGTCCACCAGGTTTGTTCTTGTACCTGTCATAAATTTTGATAAGTCTTATTTGAACATCGCCTAGTAGAGGACGTTTCACAGGCTCACTCTCCCAACACTCGGACATCAGTTCCCAGCATTCGTCATCAAACACAGGAAGTTGTTCCGGTCGGAGTCCTGTCAAAGATAAACACACCATGAAACAAAATGTAAACATTCCATAGAAACCAAATAAACAAACAAGGATCATAACTCAGTTAGAACTTTTCCAGCACAAACACCCCACTGGAATTTTGGCAAAAATGTGATCAACTTACATTACGACAAGTTTGTCAACCCTTAGAGGCAGGTCATAACCATCCTTTGAGCAAAGTAGCCAATTAGACGCTGTGTCAAATAGCTCATCAGAACCCCCTGAGAAAACTGGTTGGTTGCCACACACCCTCGGCCCTGCTAAAACGGTTGGATCTACCTAAAATTCTTGAAAATTTTCATGTTCATAGCTAAAAGTTTTGGAGATCATTATTTACAGTAACATGTGACTAAAATTGGTTAATATCCCAGCCACACATATACAAATTTCAACTATCTTAAAACCAATCCTACTTCTACTCTATTTATACCATGTTTGGTATGTTGATTCTTGTATCTATTATTAACCGACCTCATACTCCTGAGGCAAACACTCTGTGTAGAAGATAAATAAACCACCCTAAAATAAAGGCTTTAATGTGCACAAACCTTTCTTGACATTATTCCACAGCTGATCCTTGTTAGCACATTGTTCAAAGTTCTGTGGTAATCTAACGCTACCGGCACATATATACCAGAATAAGATACCAAATGCATACACATCCACACTGCTGTCATATCGTCCAGTAAACAACTCTGGTGCCATGTGTATTGGTGTACCTGTAATATATATAACACAGAATAGAGTCAGTTCTGTGGTAACTGTCACCTGAATTAAGCAACCAAATTGAATATGATAACACTTTACAAATCTAATCCACTCGCCATCAGATCAACCGCCGGCGTCCCACAATGCAAAGGCAACAGGTACACATTGGATACAGGGTCATAGTCTGGCGTCTTCCAATTCTTAATGTTTTTATATTATATAGGATCCGTCATGAGTTGTCTTTGGAGATCAAAATTTCTTCAACGAGTCGAGAAAACACAGGTTATTAAGCGAGCCTTTGTTTTCGAGACTAATTTAAGAATGGTTGATCTCCAAGACAATGGGTGGTAAATTCTTTTTATCACATAGTCATCGAGTCAAAACAACGTCAGAAATATAGATTTTAAGACGACAACGTTACGTTTTCGCGCCTAAAAACTGGTAATGTCACGCATTTGTTATCACACATGTTGGAGAACACTGTTCCGTCATTTGTTCTCACATGGAAAATAACGGTATTTATGTGATAAAAACCTGTATTAAATAGTCCCTCGATGTATCTATCCTTTAACAGGCTGCTTGAGAAAATCTTAATCTATCTGCCTGTTTTTAGCCCAAATTGTTTTTTGACTAATATAGCGAAATAAAACATGTTGACATACCCACGATACTTCCACTCATCATGGCCTCAGGTTTACAAAATCCCAGATCTGTCACTTTACCACGGTTGTCTTTGTCAAGCTATAAATAGAAAACGCCAATTTCATATAGATCTAAGAGTAATTTTTCAAGCTCAACAATTTCTACTTATAATTAGGATGAATTTGAATAACAGTTACTATGGTTGACATTTTTAATACATCAACAGTAAAATTAAAACAAACCAGATTTTCAAGCAAGGGCTATAACTCTGTTTCAACGAGTTTGATAAACATATTAACCCAAAGATCAGACAAGGGCAAAAACCAAGCAAAAGTCTAAATAAGTTAGCATGGATAGTGAAACCTGCTGTGTGAAGTTTCAATACAATCCATGCAATAGGTACTGAGATATAGGGTACTTGTATGTAAAAACTTTACCAAGGTTTGACAGCAAAATGCGATGATTATGCTGTTGTAGTATAGTTATTATGCTCCTAAAGTCAAGTGGGGAGCAGTGGAATAGAGGTAGGGCGCACGCTTCGGGATCAAGTGGTCCGTCTGGACCACTGCTTAATTTCTCGAAGCAAGAATACCCCACTTGCTCCACTCACCCAAGGTGTAAATTGGTACGTGTGAGGGCTGTGTCTGAACATGTTCGATAGTCCTAAGCTAAGCAGACCCACCAGGAGAACAATAGTCTCCCCAGGGAGAAAGCAGGTTTCCATAGGTAGCCCAATGACCAGGGCAAGTTAAAATGTCAAAGGGTGGCTGAACTGTTGAAAGCAGCCCTTGAAAATTGGAAACTTTTTTAAGAAAATACTGATGATTCACTCCCACCCAACTGTCCAATTTGTCAATGATAGTTGTTTTCTAGTTAATCTAAGATTTCAGTTAAAAACTAATAACACAAGAATATGCACCTCATATGCTAAATGTCAGGAAACACTTACCAATACATTTTTTAATTTAATGTCCCTGTGAACAAGTCCCTGACTGTGTAGAAACCTGATCCCTTCAACAACATCTATAGATACCAGTAATCTAAAATATAAAACCAGAGATGATTGTTAAACATATGCCCCAATAGCAGTTAAAATATACATCTATGTTAAAGGTCAAGGCGGTCTTGATCTTACATCCTACAGACAATAGGGGTCATCTACTGATGATGACCAACCTGTCTTGAAAGTTAGAAGATCCTTGGCACAATTGCCATTTATTGGAAACTATTTGGCATTTTCATCCATGTTAAAGGTCACAGTGAAAGTCATCTACTATTGCTGTTACTAATTGATCAGAAATCATTGATTTATTGACAGATACACATACATGCGAAAAGCAATATACCCCCATATCAATGATGAAAAAAGGGGCGTAACATGATCACATTACACCATGGACATACATATCAATTATCAATTACACATCAAAATCATTACCTTGGGAGGTCCTTTCATGGACAATTATCGAGTTTCATATGTACAACTTGATCATGTATAATTATTTTGAAATGTATGTAGAAATCAAACAATGATTATAATAACAGCTAATATGGTACATATATTTGATTATGCGCTACCTTCCGACCCAATCTAGATGCTGTTTGATGGCTGTATACAGATCACGCTGTAGTCGATCCATCACTAACAATACTGCTGGTGTGGTCCCTGCACCGTACGAATAATCTATAACTGACCCACGAAGCATTACAACTCTATCATGGTCCGGTATATTTCTGAAATATGAACAACATGTTAAGTACACAACAGGGTGGTAACGTGGGTGGTTGCCGAGTGAATAACACTCTTGACAACCAATCTGAAAGTCCCTGGTTCAAATCATGGCTGGGGAACACTTCAACAGGAAATTACAGAAAGGCTCTTCAGTGTTTCACACCAAACTAGAGATGAACTGGTTAGCAACACAGAGGTAGTCACACATGTGTCTCTGTTATACACTGAGCATATTAAAGAAATATGGAAAGCTAGAGTATCGCACTGAATTCCTTGTATTACACAACTGTCTCTTCCCTGGATGTCGGAGGTCATTGGTCAATTCTTCCCTCGATGTCAGAGGTCATTGGTCAATCTGGCAGGGAAAAGACAAATGATAATGTACTTACAACAGCCTAAGTCGATCGCAAACAAACAAACAAACAGTACACAATAATGATGCAGGATATTTTGGTTATTTTTCCACACTGAGGATTTATGCTAACAGTACAAACGGAAATCAGAATTTTTAAACAGAGCAAGGAATCTACATTCAACGGCTTACTTTGTATAGAAGAACTCCAATGCTAAATCGTTCCAATGTTTATCATCAGGAGGAACAACTGATTTTATTGCACAAGGAGAGTGACCTGCCCATGTATCGCATGAATATACAACACCATACTGTCCTCGACCAATCTCTTTACCCATCTGTGGAGTACCTGAATGCGTAACAAAACGATATTCAACATCTAGAAAAACATACACTTTAGTTTAGTTTATAAACTAATTTATTTTAGGTCGATTGTGAAACAAGTTTTTCCAACTTATATTAATTACTCTCGACACCTCATTTTTGATGTCAGCAGATTTTCCTTTTATGCTGAGCAAAGACCTAAATGTACATAGATTGGACACTTAATTGAAAACGGGGAGAAAATGCAAAATGGCATGCAGCAGATGCTGATATTTTGCATGAACGCTTTTGTTTGTCATCCTTTTTAAATGACCAATATCTCATTTTGAAGAGCTAGGTTTCTCCCACTTTAACTGGTGTAAGATAGGTTTTCAGCTCATGTAAGACACTTCTATCTTACATTAGCAACATCTTTCATGAGCGACCACCTCGCGTGATTTAATTCAGACCTTAGTTTGGGGATTTACGTGTTCATGGCGATATAAAGCTAATGAAGACGAACACCAATAGTCTCTTTACCGTTTAAAAAGCATATTATTGAGCATAGCACAACAGCGTACGCTTTATTAACGTTATTATTAATGATTGTTTTGAATGAGAACGTACGGCAAACAGCACGTTATGATGACGTTATGATGACGTCATGTTGACGCCATGAAAGCTAAATAGTGTTATAAAGTCCTATTTTCTCAAATTACGTCGGAGAAAAATAATCCATCATGAACAGTCGATGTAGGAAAAGGATATCTCACCCTCCGGGTCGGAATTTTAACCAGGAACTCGGCAAGCCTCGTCCTTGGTTAAAATCCGACCCCTCGGGTGAGATATCCTTATCCTACATAGACACTCATGATGGATTCTTATATTCTTCTACTGCATGATATAATTTTTGTCTATCTCTAATAGAACAAGACTGCGTTCAATAAACGCTTATGCCCCCTGTGGAAGCCTTGTCCATAAATAAGTCTAAGTCCAAAATTAGGTCAAGGTGAAGGTCAAAATGGGGTCAGGTGATACAGGTGTGTGGAGAGTGTTCATATACAACATCCATGCAAGTTTGGAAGCTTTGTAGCAAGCCATAATGATGCTAGAAGAAACGGTCAATTTGGGTTAACCAGGACGGACGGACAGACGAACGAACGGACGGACAGGTGAATCACTATATGCCTCCCGATGTATCGATACGGGGGCATAATTAAAAAAATATTGTTTGAATAAGGCAAATTGGGTATTTTCTGATAAAATTGGAATTTCCATTAAAATGAGAGTAGCTCTGGCTCTTTGAGGTCTAATGTTTTATTTCTTGACTGATTTCAATAAATTAGGTTTCATTTTAAAGCAGAATAATAAATCTATTGCATAAACGTATTAGTTTTTTTCTATGTACACGAAAACAGGAGGTATAAGGAATTAAAAACAAACGAGATTTCGCGAGATTTCAGAAGACTGCCGCGAGATATTGCAAGATTTGGTAGATTTTTCCAATCTTTGTATATTTAGGTCTTTGTGCTGAGCGTCTAGTGTATGGGAATGAACGGTACCATTTTTATTTTTGGTATGACACGGCCCGGGATCGAACCCGCAATCTCCTGCACTTAAAGCAGACACTCAACCATGAGGCCATTGAACAATATGTAACTCTAAATTCAAACTGAAATGAACGGAAAACTTGAATAATACATGTCAATTCCGACAATATTGACGGTTGGTAAAATACTACATGTTTTGGGAATATGATTATGTGATCAAAACTATTTTGACGCTCATCCACCGAACAGGCCAATGAGGCTAATCTTAATAACTTCTTTGTTTAGAAGTTACCCTACAAACGTATGAACAAATCCCAACAACTCAACTTTTTTACATAAAATTTTTGGGATGGATAAATCCGAACAAAATGTTTTTTAAAATCAGCCTTAAATAACAACTTTTTTCATTGTAAATTATTCATGACACACACTGTACTTACCATATAAAATGAGATCTTTGAGTGAAGTACTTTCTAATGCAACTTTAGCGACTCTTGGTGCGTGTACCTTTCTCAACTTTAACCTTCCTTCCTCAATTTTATCTAACCTCCCACAATGCTTCACTTCCAGCTGTTTCAGCGCCATGGAAAATGCCTCGTGTGATTTATTCAAACGATCCTTGATCTGTGAGGATATGCTCTTTGCCAGTCTGTAACCATATCTACATATTGCAAATCTTACAGCATCTTAAATCTTACAATTTAAACATGTAACTGCCTAAACAATCATAAAGTTAAGAAAAACCTCAATAATAACGCTGGTTGTAATTAGGGTCAGGTAATTATGGAGATTTCATTTCACGGACTAAGTTCAACAAGGCATAAATCAATGCAAACAAATCCTCCATGGAAATTTAAATGATTTTACAGTATGTGACCTTATAAGTAACCTTGTATGTCACCTAGCATGTGACCTAGCAAGTATTTGTGCATGTGACCTTGCACGCGACCTTACATGTGACCAAGCATGTGACCTTGCATGCGACCTTGCATAGAACCTAACATATGCCATTGAATGTAACAGTGCCTATTATATGATCTTGCATGCAACCTGGCATAAAATCTTACATGTAACCTTGCATGCGCCCTTACATGCAACCTTGTACATATGACCTTGTATGCAACCTTGCCTTTGACCTTAAAGTTTTATGTGACCTTTCAAGCAACCTTTCATGTGGCCTTGCATGAGACCATGTACACGACCTTGCACTTCACATTGCATGTCACAGACTACAGTATAAACTAGTAGATCTATCATACAATATTGATACCAACTAACCTTGATGCACTAAGGCTAGCCAGCATGTCCGAGGCAATCTTCTTCTTCCATTCATCATTAATTCTAGGATTCTGACTCCATGGTAACGCTTGAACAAGCTGTAAAATATCAACATATCTGCATTATATTGAAACAACAGTCAGACCTTGTTTGTATAACAGCCTGTTAACTGAATAACTTATCTGTAATCCCTGATTTATTCCCTATATTTGGCATCAAACTGAACCAGACAGACCCGGAACTCCCAAAACAACTCAATCTGAGCAAAATCTTGATTTTAAATATTCTCACATATCTTTGAGTTAAATTTCTCAAAATTGGAAGCACAATTTTTAACAGAAACATTGTTCTGGGTGTGTACCAGTAAACTTTCAAAAGGTCCATTTTCAGATTTGCCTCATACTCAAGACTTGAATAAAATCTCAATTTGAGCGGAGTACTTCGGGAGATCAGTTAGAACCTGGCCCCGATCTCAAGAAGCATCTCAATCTGAGCTGAGATAAATCTCAAATACTGTCACATGTCTTTGAGATAATTTCCATGGGAAACAAAACTCTGAAAGTTGGCACCACAAAACAGATACAATGTTTATTACAGTAAATATTTTAAGGAAATTTAAGAATAATCTCATATTTATACTCTTGACTTGAGCAAAATCTCAATTTGAGTTGAGATTTCTACTTGAGATGCTTCGGGAGATTGGGGCCAGGACTAGTGTAGCTTTTATGTGGTCTCAAGTTAGAACACTTATTATACTGTAAATCTTTATTGTGTAATCTTTGAAATCACACCACTGTGTCAATTAAGACAGGTCTATCCTGATCCCACAAGCATTGTATAATACTGTGTCTATCCTGATCCCACAAGCATTGTATAATACTGTGTCTATCCTGATCCCACAAGCATTGTATAATACTGTGTCTATCCTGATCCCACAAGCATTGTATAATACTGTGTCTATCCTGATCCCACAAGCATTGTATAATACTGTGTCTATCCTGATCCCACAAGTATTGTATAATACTGTGTCTATCCTGATCCCACAAGCATTGTATAATACTTGAACTGACCAAAAAGTGACCACAGCTATCATCTTAACATTCAAGTGCCTCCATATCTCAGTTGTCTTCAAATCTGGTGACCCAGGTTCAAATGCGGGTGGACTGGCACTCATATGCCCACCATATTTCAGCAGAAAGCTGACTGGCAAATATAGGCTATGCTCGGCATTACACTTTAGCGATTAAGCCTTTACTAAGTGTCCTTAATTTTGCACTTATGTTCATACTGTTGTGTTATATTTTAGACACAAAATTACATATGATCTATCATTAATGTGTGTTGTATGACATCACAGAGTAATTTCAGTTAGACAAAGTCTGTGTATCAGTCTAGCAACAGTATAAACATGGCCCCGCTTTGTGACAGGTGAGCATTTTGTAATATGTCAATGATTAATGTTCATTAAAACTGAGATAATATTGGTGAAATCGATCTTAGATACAAAAACACATCATTAAACATATATCAGATAACATCACATTCAGGGGTTCTACAAAGGCATTATGCCCAATCCTGAAAACGAGTCGCAAGTCGGTTTCAGGTGCCATTAGCACACATCCCTACACATTGAAGTTAGGTTTCAAACATAGTTCTATTTTTAAAATTCAGATTATGGAACTTCAAATGACCATAACTTTGTCAATTGTTTGAATTTTTTCATCAAATAACTTTTATTTTGTGCTTAAAAGATAATTCTTTCTAATACAGCGAATCCGGATTTCTGGATTATTTCGGAATTGTAGGACCCCTGCACATTGTATTTTAAATCAGAAAAAGTCTGCATCTGTCCTGTCTAGAAACAATATAAAGAAGGCCACGCTTTAAGTCTAACAACCATTATACCTAAGGAATGGTTGACTGAGACTTTCTCCTCCACTTACCTTCCTCATTTTCCTTCTGAATGTGTGATCATACGATGCATCCAAGCCGAATTCCAGTCTGTATGCGGTCATTACCATCTATATACACACAGGGAACATGTATGGTTAACATACACAGCTATCATTGATTCGTGAACATGAAAGCCGTGTATATACATGTTCTGGTAAAATAACTAGCTTTAAATCAGTGAAAATAATAAGCTGGTAAGGTTTTTATACTGAATTATTTTGAGTCCATTGTGAAAAAAGTTCTTACAATTTCAGTCAATCACTCTAGACACCTCATTCCAGACAAAATCTATCACCACCAGGATATGAGAGAGAACCCCCTGCTTTTTCTTTTTTATGCTGATCATCCAGAGAGAAAACTACTAGCTAAACAAGAGATGTTTGTGAAAAGATAATATTAAATCAGACAGGAGAGGCAGCACTCCACTTAACCAGCCGCGCACAAAAAACATTAAAAACACACAAAGCACAATGCCCAACTGAACCAACTGAGCACAGGAAACATACAAGAGGGCCCAAAGGGCCCTAGGTCGCTCACCTGTCGAACTTGACCTAGATTTTGTTGAGAAGATCATTGTGACCATGTTTTATACAGATTAGGCCAATATTGTAACTTCTAGTGATTACACCAGGGTTTTCTATGATTTGACCTTATGACCTAGTTTTGACCCCAGATAAACCAATATCAAACTTGACCTAGATTTTGTTAGGATCATCATTGTGACCAAGTTTCATAAAGATCAGGCCAAATATGTGACCTCTAGTGACTACACAAGGTTTTTCTATTATTTGACCTTGTGACCTAGTTTTTGACCCCAGATGACCCATTATCGAACTTGACCTAGATTTTATTGGGATGATCATTGTGACAGAGTTTCATTAAGATTAGACCAAAATGGTGACCTCTAGTGACAACACAATATTTTTCTATGATTTGACCTTGTGACCTAGTTTTTTACCTCAGATGACCCATTATCGAACTTGACCTAGATTTTATTGGGATGATCATTGTGACAGAGTTTCATAAAGATTAGACCAAAATTGTGACCTCTAGTGACAACACAAGGTTTTTCTATGATTTGACCTTGTGACCTAGTTTTTGACCTCAGATGACCCAATATCGAACTTGACCTAGATTTTGTTAGGATGATCATTGTGACCAAGTTTCTAAAAGAATAAGTCAAAATTTCGACCTCTAGTGACTACACAAGGTTTTTCTATGATTTGACCTTGTGACCTAGTTTTTGACCTCGGATGACCCAATATCGAACTTGACCTAGATTTTGTGGAGATGATCATTGTGAGCAAGTTTCATAACAATTAAGTCAAAATTGTGACCTCTAGTGACTACACAAGGTTATTCTATGATTTGACCTTGTGACCTAGTTTTTGACCCCGGATGACCCAATATCGAACTTGACCTAGATTTTGTTAGAATGATCATTGTGACCAAGTTTCATAAAGATTAAGTCAAAATTGTGACCTCTAGTGACTACACAAGGTTTTTCTATTATTTGACCTAGTGACCTAGTTTTTGACCCCAGATGCCCCAATATCGAACTTGGCCTAGATTTTGTTAAGATGATCATTGTGACCAAGTTTCATAAAGATTAGGCTAAAATTGTGACCTCTAGTGTCTACACAAGCCAATTGTTGACGGACGGACGGACGACGGACGAAGAGTGATCACAAAAGCTCACTCTGTCACTTTGTGACAGGTGAGCTAAAAACACATACAAGGCACAATGCCTAACTAAACAAGCAATGATCCGCCGAAGTCCAAGCTGTCGAAAACATGTATGCCCCATGGCAGCCCAATAGTCAGAAATGGTGAAGGATGCAGTGACCTTGACCTTTGACCTACTGACCTCAAAATCGATAGGTGTCATCTACCGTTGCTGACCAACCTCCATGTAAAGTTTGAAGATCATAGATTGACAAAAAGCATGCTCACAGAACCAAATGTCTATCACTGTTTCAATATAACAGTGGCTTTACTTTTCAATGGTTTTTTACAGTACTTTTAAAATGCCCCACTATTGCAGGGCCTAGCCTGACAATGATATTATAGACACGACTTCGTAGTTTGGCATCTAATGTTTTTACTGATGTTATACTTGTTATTTTACCAGAACATTGTCAGATGATGAGCCTTTAGAATACTGCGTAAGTGATTCTGTTTTTTTCAGCGATTCATGAACATTTGATCACAAAATATCCAAAAATGCTTTACAAACATTTGCACTTATACGGTATAAAAAAAGCTGAAGTTTCTGTTAATAACATGATGACACGGAGAGAGAGGTGGATTGAGGGACTCAGAGGTATATAAGTGTACATTTACTGAAATGCATACCTGTTTCATTCTTTGTAGAAGAAAGTTTATAATATTAGAACTGGAGCGTACAGTAATCTCCACTTGGTAGGCAGCGTTAAGTATCTGTAAGGTAGAATAACAGAGAACATGTTGCATGCGAGTATAGAAAGAAAACATAACAATTATAGACAGATCATCATGATAAACCATCAGTCACTATAAGCCCAGGTATGGTAATCAGTTCCGACCTCGAAAAAGTGAATCCTGTTTTGATACATCAATAAGAAGAGGTGGTTCATATATACATAGAGCTACCACTGAAGGAAGTTGTAATATCCCAACATTATGCCACCTGTCACACAAATATTTAGAGAATCTCAGAAAGTGACCCTAGTCAGCCATCTAAAAATATTGTCAAAAACAAGTTCAAGGGTATTTAATTTACACAGAGGAAGTGATATATGTCACAAGTTGTCTACACTAAGTCAATAAACCAAACTGACTGACAATTAAACACACTCCTATAATATATAATTATGTTCGCTGTCAATGTAACATGATCGTTCATCAGTCATTTTGAAAGGAATAGACAATTGATAAAAAACGTTTAATAAAAGGTTGACAGACGGACAACAGAAGAAAGAAAGCAGACGCACATTGACTAGAAAGAAAACATGAAGAGAATATATAATTACTTTAACTAGAACACCACACTTGTTTGTCTGGGTTACAATATCAACAGACTTACACAAGACTTCAGGGGTTTCAGTATGTGTTTTACTAAGATATTTGTATGTGAATATTTTCATAACTCTGAATGTAACTATAATAGTTGGCCGATGATAACACTAGCCTTTGTTTACAAATAGAAATGAAAGTTAAATGCATTTGCAATGTTCATTTCCTTCAATTTTGTGCATTATCACTTTTAATGCATATAATACTCTTCCGTCGACCATGCAGTGTTTATATTATCAATGTTTATTAATTGATAAAGGCTAGAGTTATCTCCAGCAAACTATAGCACTGCTTGTACAAAAAGTATAAATACATCAACAGTGGCCTTCTTTCATCAGCCCTAAATCAGTATTCCTATAAAACCTGATGTACATGTACAAAAGGTAAACAAAAAACTTTAATTTCCTTCATTTAAAGAATAAGGACATTATTTTATGTACTTCAATAAAAAACTACCTTTAACAGACGCACAGATTTATACCAATGCAATTTTTAACCTTATCGAGATCTGGCATGATAGTAAAACAGAACCCAGTTTATCAAGTGATAAAATGTTCTCTAGTAAAGACCCTGGTGAAGAACCATACATATATAGAAGAAAACAGTCAACATTTGAAAGAAAGTGAAGAGGTAATGAAACACGCACATATAGAATAAAATGGTCGACATTTGGAACAAAGTGGAGAGGAAACATACAAGACGACTACATGTATATACATAGATGCAGAGAGGACAAAATAACTTACATGTATATTAACTTAGATTCGGAGAGGACAAAATAACTTACATGTAATGTATAAACATAGATGCACAATCTCATATATAGCAAACATATATAACAAATATAAAAGACAAACAAGAAATGTAAAAATTCCACAATAACCAGTTATTCAAACAAGGTCCGTAACTCTGCTCATACTTGATCCAAGCATATACAAAACTCAAGGTCAGAAATGTAGATGCCAGTCAAATTCGCCAATTTAAAATGAATTTTTCCGTAAGGAAAACCTGGATAATGAAAACATGAATGGACCAAAATAATCAACTAATACCAAGCTACATTGACAATGTGATACTTATCTGATAAATTATACACAAATTTTACAAATTAAAAATAACTGGACTTCAAAATACAGACTAATTATACTTTAATGCTATATTATGGCAATTATGTCAATCTCACCTTGAGGAAGGACACTTCTCTAATTGCCACTTAGTCTCAAACTGTCTTTTAATTAATGCATTAAATAGCCACTCATGCCCATTAAATAACCTTATCTTATTTACTTTTATAGATAATTTTATGCACTGATCAATAATATTTCAGTCATATGGAGACAACCTAGTCACATAATTCTGACAGCCGGTCAACCAGCAGTTTCCTGGAACTACCATAATAATTGGTATTTTTATGAAGTTTCATTGAAATTGGACCAACAGTTTTAAGGAGAACAAGATAGGAAAAACTTTGTGACATTCATCAAGATTTTTAGACAGACAGACATCCAGCAATAAATGACTATGCCTCCCCACAATGTGGAAGACGTAATAATTAGCCTGGAGATTATAGGGTACCTGTTTAAGAGCTTCTGTAGTGGAACTATTGTCTGGATGTTCTTTCTCTACCAACTCTAAACTCTCTAAACATCTCGTCAATGTACCTGTAATATCATACAAATCATGAACTGATTGAACTTAATTAACAAAAAAAGCTTTTTATATCCTTTCCGCTACCATGATTTTTTGGGGCCTACGAGAAATTTATATGGACCCTATACTCCATCCCTGGGACATTATTGACTCGAAGCACTGATAAAACTCAATACATCCGGATGCTACACACCTGCCCCAAAGTGAAAGTAGGCAAAAGTGTCAACATTTCGACTAAAGGTAACCTGAAATGACAATGTGACAGTGATCCTTACGTGAAAAACTTCTTTTTTTTAGCTTGGTAGGCCTTATTTTGGGCCCCTTTAGGGCATTCAGATCCTGACCCCTTTGGCCAGATTAAGATTCCTTCTAACGAATAATAAAAACTTTTTGGCACTTTGACTTAATGTTTATTCAATTCCACAGGGAATCGTTCCGCAATGGCGGGTATGACTGTAACCACCTGGTTACATGACCAGTAATTTCAGTTTTGGAAAACACATTCAAAGCCCTCTTTAAAGGGAACCAACCGCTCAAAAATCTGTGCACGACCTAGGGCCCATAATATCCTTTAGTCTGGGATGCATTTGTACCCATGCCAGCAAAATTCCCGAATTTTTTAATTTAGTTTGAAAACTACGGAAGGCCGAAATGGCCATCCCGGCCAGTCTGCATTAGTATGCTATGGTAGCGAAAAGGATATACAGAATACACCTAAAGTAACAGCCACCTGTTTGGTCATATTTGATGCACATACATTTTAACTAACTGACGAACATGGACTGGATGCTTAACCTTATAATCGGTATACCCTTCACTATACTCATAAGAGATGAGCTTAAGATGTAAACACATTGCATGTGCAGCTTTTGAGACCAAAAATGGATGTTTTATTCACTGTGACCCCCCACCCGTCACCCTCATAATTACCAATTAATTGGTGATTGAATCATGGGAAGTGGGCGTGGTCCATATGAATTATCATAACCATGAAGTAAAGGGTTAAGACATGTTCAACTTATAATACATGTGTCACTACGTTTTGTGGTCAACCCACTTCATATTCCCTGAAATAGGCCTGAGAACTTGTCACCAGGAAACTCATACTGGTAATTGAGAGGGATCTATCGATGATGTGTGAACTTCATTTGTGTCACAGTTGATATACAATAATGATATTAACAAGCCACAACAAGTTGAACCAACATGTGATACTGACATCAGGCCAAAAATAAAATACTGTTTGTTTCTCCTTACCAACCCTGACCAAATATGGTTGGGTAGGTAGGTAGGTAAAAAAATTGATATATTTTTATTGTCAAAATTTTTGTTTTCTCACATTCATATCTGACTCTTTTATTATAAATTCTAACACGATCTTAATCCATATACACAGAGAAAGGGCATGTATTATTACCGCAATAAAACATAGTATCAAATTAGCTGTTACTATTTATGCCCCGTATCACGTGACATATTTATGAATGAATGAACGTAAACTTAATAGTAAAAACTTCAACGGGACGCGAGTTGCACGAGTATCCAGTGTTACAGCTATGACGCATCTATTTTTAGAAACTCCAATATACTCTCGAAATTAAGATTCATAAAAACTTCTGATAATCAATTCATTTATATTTTTCATTTCATGAAATAGATACACTATACTCGTGTTATTAAAATTGTTTCAATGTTTAAAATGTGTTATCTCTTTCAGAAAATTATGAAGGTCGTTTTCATTAACGAGGGTCAGGTAATTGTACCAGCTAATAAGCCACTCAATTTCAGCATGGAATTATGTTCAATGTCAAATGGGTGAAAAGGGAATGTGCGCAGTTAAATAGTGCGGGATATTACCGTATTTAGAATCAAAATAAAAACTCTGTTCTTGTATTTTGTCGGTGAATAAAACACGGGCACTCGTTCGGATGCGGAAAATTAAATCACTGCCCATGTTTTATTCACCGACAAAACACGTGAACAGATTTTTATTCTTAAATAAAATTATTATTTTGAGTATGGGACTTTTTGCTCCAATAGTTAGGGAAGGGGAAACAAACACTATTTTATTTTTGGTCTTACTGTATTACTGACTAGGTATTGGTCAAAGGCATTAATGAAATATTACAAATAAACGTGTACTTGATAACTAGACAATTGTTTATGACAATAACTCGTTAAAACACTTCAAACATCAGAGTTTATTTCCTGTCTGTATCATTCACATAGTTGTCCATTTGTTTTATCATCGATTTAGTTCATAAGGAAACAGATAAAGATAAATAATCTTTATATCTAAAAAATTCATACATGTATGAGTGCTATATGAATTGGGCAAGAAATATACTGGGAAATTCATATTCAGACATTTTTCATGGTATGTTTGGAATTGGGTTTTTGGGGAGAAAGCTGGGAAATATATTGTGGTAAAAATAATCTATTTCCATGGCTTATTTTAGGGATCATACATGGGAAAAGTAAAGTACAATTGTAGTAATATTATTAATTTTGTATATGTTTTTTTAATGGTTTAAGATGTGTTCATATGTGTCATGCAGTACCCAACCTTAGACAAAAATGGATAAAGGCTGGAAAAGGCAGTGGTTACTGTTGGTGGTGTAAAACCCTAGGAATAATCTACACTAAATACAAACACATGCAGCAGCTTAACATGTATACTCTTAGTATAGGTTAGAGTTTATTAAATATTTTCTTCAAAGATTTGAACCTTAGCGAGCGAAGCGAAGCGTGGTTTAAATCTTTGAAGAAAATATTTTAAACTCTAACCGACTTAGTGTTGGCTCCGCCTTGAATAATTAAAACCCCAAGAAGCACGCGATTCGCGTGCCTGTAAATCAGTCAGTACATGGACATAATTGGCGCGAAAGAGACGCGTTTAATGGTCAAATGGACGGTTACATTTTATTAGGTGTGTTTAACAGTAAACTGTGTGTATTTAACCATAAAGTCGGTGAAGTTTGAATTGTGAAATATATTGATAATGTTTTTTTTACTCTTTATCAATGAAACAGTAACCTGTGGTGGAAACATGGATGACCAGAAGAACAGGGTGCTATTTGCATATCGCACGAAGTTCACGAATAGGCGTGGTCTATTTGCGCATGTGCAGTGGCTTCATTTTACTTCTTGATGAAGACGCATTAATTCGAAAAATAGAACGTTCTTCAAGGATTAGACGAAGAAAAAGTCGTGCAAACACTAAGAGGAAATAGGTGTAAATAACGCACAAAATTAATTCATGTCTGAGTTTTATTTTACAACAAAGCACAGCTGCATACTTGAGTATTCATTTAAGAAATAAACTATGAAAAAACATTTTATACCGGCTGTTATACAATGGTTTGGAGTTCTGATGCGTAGGAATTAACCACGAAGGCCGTGGGCCTGAATGGTTAAAAATAAGCGTCAGAACGACAAACCTTTGTATAACAGCCGGTATACAACGGTTTTTCATAGTTTATTTCGATTCTAACATGATTTAAACCCAGAATTATATATAAAGCCAGTGTTATTTTGCTAGATTTATGTTGCTTTCATTGTATATCGGCCGATATACAACGTTATGATTTGTTCTTTGTCTATAGGCAAAATCGCCGGCCAATTGTTAAAATAATTCTTAACTAATGCTCGAAGGGACGACTATGTTATTCCTTCAGTATAAAGCAGCGGAAAGTTCATACTATATCAACCTGCCTCAGTTTACAGGTACTGTGTTACTTAAGGGTTTTCAACCATATGAATGTTTTTATGATACACAATAAAAGCTGAGTACCTGATGAAACAATACCTTGTATGTACATACATGCTTGACCTTACATATAATATATGGTGAAATATGTGTCATTAACTTACTGATAATCACTTATCTACATACATCAGTGAACATAATGAGTAAAATTCATACAGTACACAGTACAGGGTGTTAAAAAAGTTCATTCTCAATGTATACATTTCAATAGTTTATTCTTCTGATGTCATAAGATTGTACAATTTTCTGGTAAAACATCCAGAAGTTTCTATGATTGTCCTAATCTTTATTAGTGTAAGAAATTAAAATTGTACACTGCATACATAGCTCAGATAAAATTAAGTATGAATTTTAATTTTAAGAAAAAACTTTTTTAACACCCTGTACTTTAAAACCTAAAATATGGGACATCAAATTTAGAAGACAAGCATATCAGTCAACTCATATGACTTTTATAACAGAACATTTATATTAAATTCATTTCATTATATAACACTCAAATATTTGGTACAATACGAGTTTTACTAGCATTAATGCTGGGGTCTACTTATAATCTGTGGTACATTTGTTGGGGTCTATTATTTTAAGGATTTCAAGGATGCACTCAACAAAACTGAAATATTAGAAATAATTGGTAATTTACACATGTTTATTGATTGGACATTGAAAAAGTTATACCCGACTTAATTATTCACTGACCCTGGAAATGGGATTATTGTATTATGGAGAATATAGCAAGGCTTAATGGTTGTTATTAGAGATGGGAACGAATACCAAAATCAGTATTCGAATATTCTAAATGCCTATTTGAATATATTTGAATGTTCAAAACTTGTCTTAAATCTTATTTTGTCCTCTTCCATAATCTCACAAACTCAGACAACCATTTTTTATTTCCCTGTTCTTGCTAAAACCAACTTGTTGGATAATAAAATTTGAACATTTGAATATGAATTTCAGATTCGAATATTCGACCAGTTTCTAATATTTGGGTATTCGGTCCAATCTCTAGTTGTTATATAAAGAACAGAATGATGATAGTCACCTGTATATGAATCTCGCATGATATCCACTGAGTTAACAAGTTTTCCTGCAACAGCTTGGTTTAAACCACCTAAAACAAGTTCCTGAATCTGTCCTGTACAGATCTTCAACCCTTTAGGGGTCAAGATTTCTCCCGATGCCGTGAAGTCCACACCTGAAATGTAATGTGGTTTAGACACAATCAAGAACAAGACGGTGCTCAATGTGACCCAGTTTCAATTTGTTCAAGATTTGATAGATAATCTGTCTGACCAATTTCCACGACTATTGGAGCAAAAATGGTTTCCGGTGTTTTTTTAAGCTGAAAGTGAACCGAAAACAGACAACAGCTGATTCAGATATCAAACAATTGGAGACCACAATAGCTCACCTTGAACGCTTATTATGTTCTGATCAGAGAGCTAAAAACACAATAAATAATTCACGTAACTTACCAATGAAGTCATATTCGAAAGCCTTGTCTAGTAATTTATCTTCGCTATCTGCGATTGTTTTTTCAATCATGACTTTAATCTCGTCACCTTTCTCTATCGCAATCTTCATCAAAGATTTATACAGTTCTTCTTCCTTATCACGCGCAAACTCAATTTTCTTTGGCGTAATCAAAACATCTCTCGCCATGTCAAACGCGCACACAATAAACGTGTTTAAACATCGTATATGAGTATTGTTTAAAACCGTCACAGCATTGACGAGATATCGTTGCATTGTTTGTTCAGAAAATGTTGTAACATATGGAAGAAATTGATCAAAATCGGCCACTAACACACTGTCCACTTCAAAATAGTCTTGCATCAAATTCTGGCTGACATTTCTCATACCTGGAACATCTGAGAGATACCCGATCTTACACAGTTGGTTAAATATGGCTACACAAGATGGATGTATAAAATCTGTGAACACTTTACCCATACGGTGACTAGAAGGGACATCATTCTTAGAATCAACAGTTTTTTGAGAATCACCGGAATTGTCTGAACAAGCTGTTCCATCACTAGAACTAGCAGTTCCACCTGTTTCACCGACAGTTACATCAGTCTTATCAACATTTCCAGCAGTATAAGCAGGCATGTTATCATGTTTAGTCACGTCCTTTTCAGGACTATTATCACCACTATCTGGCTCAGGTTTAGCATTTATCACATTATTGTTCTCTGCTGGCCCCTTATTGTTCTCTGCTGGCCCCTTATTGTTCTCTGCTGGCCCCTTATTGTTCTCAGCTGGTGCCTTATATGGAGGCTGTTTGCCTGGCTGTTGCTGTTGTTGTACTACGCCACAGAAGAATGGGTTACCAGCAACAACTTGAGGTGTTAGAACTGGTGGTAGGGGAACTTTGACAAAGCAGACAGGTAGTAGATGTGTGACTTCCTTCAGATGTTCTAACTCTTGAATCTCCTGTGATAAACAAACACACTTGAGCATAATGGCTTTAGTAAAAAGTACCATCACAAGATTTTTACCTGATCTTAGCCATAATACAAGTAAGAATATAGTATGCAGTTGTTGCCATGATCAGACTCCTAACCCTGAAAAACCAGTGTCAATATACATGACACTGGTTTGTCAGGGTTAAGAGTCTGATCATGGCAACAACTGCATAATAAAATATGATATTTTTGCCAAAATTCCAGGGGGGTTCCTGACATCCGGTTTCCCCTATGGATCTGCCCATAAAAAAGTATTGATAATTTGAAGCCGTGTTTATCTTAAACATCCACAGATCTATTTTTAGACATCAAACTGAAAGTTTGGAATTTTCATGAGGTATAACTAAGACTTTAACAATATCAGCCCAGAAATCGGACTAAAAAAGATATTATGATTTCTCTCAAAATACACAGATTTTAAAGGACAGTGAGAATGTCATTAAGGCCAAAACAAGAATGATATTGTGGTTCTGGCAACCCTACCAAACATTTGTTTGCCCCTACCCTAAACATTTTAATGGCATTTTGCTGAAAGTCACTGCAGATCGTTGATATTCCAATGCATAAAATCAATAAAATATTTTTTTTTTAATTTTCCTCCCTCACATCTACCCTATTTATTACAGCATGTTATCAGAACCACATTGTTAATTTGTTTTAGCCTTAACTGTATATTTCTTACACAATTTTGTATCACTTTAAATGCAGGACAAAAAATTAATACAATATGCATTCAGTGATAAAATAATTAATGTATAAATACCTTAGTCGAAAGCGAGTCTGCACAAAATGCATAAATAAGAACAGGTGACAGTTTCTCGACACAGCTTTTAATTTCCTCTTCAAATGGAGCATTGGATGCAGACACGACAAGAGTGCATCCATTTCTCAACATTTGATGATTGAAAGAAACTTCAAGAACTGCGGAATTAATGGCTGAGTTGGCTCCTTCCTTTTCATCAATCTCCAGATCTTTGTGAGGTATGGTATTCCACGGACCTTTGTACGCCTCCAAGTTCTCAACCAGTGAGTATTCATCAGGTAATTCTAGATTGATACACAAGTTTTCTCCATATTTGAACCTCACAGTGCGATACCTTTTCTTATTGTCACTCGGATCAAAGCTGGGAAATATGGTGCGACCGAATAGTTCATTCACCACACGTGACTTACAGTACTCATTCTGTCCCAGCACTACGATGCCAGGGTAATTCTCAGCAGCAGATAATATCTCTTCTTCTTCATCTTGAAGTAGTTCTACGGCCAGTAGCTTCTCTGTCAAAACAAAAGGTATAATGTAAGTCGACAGCTAGCAGCATCCAACAAGAGTTTTAACTGATTTCTTTTCAAGCATTGAGCACAATTTGAATGAACAAATTCAAGTATGTGAAGTTGTATGTACATTTGCTGGTACAGGGCAATCTTTTCAAAAAAGCAGCCATATTCCCCCTTAAAAAAGTATGCTCTCGTCTTCCCTCTACTGTGCCTATTCCCAGAGACTATCTATAGTCTCTGCTATTACCAAGCTTAATACCTACAGTAACATAAGGAATTTACTTCAGCAGAAACTGAGAGAATAATCATTTGAATAGTACTGCAAAAAATGTCCTTTTTTTTCAATATTCATTTATACAAAGATCTAAATATACATATATTTATTATATTTAGGTCTTTGATTATATTAAACTAGCCAGATTTAAATCTCGCGAAATAAAACTACCAAAACCTCGTTTTTTTAATTAATATAAGTTTATATCAATTGACAACTTGTGATAGAATCCATAGTATAGATGAGATAAGTATATATATAATGGAGAAATAAAGAAATGGGAAATAAAAAATGAAGAAACATCTCGTCCCCAGTAGTTGCCTTTATAAGACAACAGTGTGTCACAATATCCAGGGCGCCATGTTATGTGACAAGTAGCAACTGGAGTGTCAGATTGACTATCCCAAGGTATTTGACTCACAGATTCACATGAACAATGATTCCAAAACTTCATCAGCAATACACTGTAAGTCAATTGAAACCTTGCACCCCTACCCCTGGTAAAATCCCTGCCCCCCCCCCCCCACAAGGGCCATACAGATAGTAAGTCTCCTCCATGCAAATTGCCACCGCCTTGCAGAGGCATGAAAAATTTATACAGTTCAATTTTAGAGATCATGTGTATATGAGTACAGTAAACTCCCTGAAAACTGAACTCCCTGAAAACCGGAATCCCCATAAAATCGGATGATTTCTTAAGTCCCAAATTTTCTCCTTATTAAGTCAACTAAAAAAGCTTCCGCAATACCGGACTCCCTGAATTCCGGATATCAGACGGCATCTTGGGTCCGCTTACAAAATATTCAACTATAATTAATTTCGAAATACTGGACATGTACATTTGATATAATGTAAGTGACACGTCACATTGTGAATTGTTAGTTTAAAAAGATGTGATTATAATAAAAGGTGTTATCAACAAGTTTTGATTTCTATTGTTTACTATTTTAAAGGTGTCACATGTCATTAGCACAGGCATGAGAAATACTATGTGAACAAAAAATTGTAAAAATTTGCCAAGTACCATTGATGATGTTAAATAATTACTTGATATCTACATACCGATAATAGAACAACGGTCCTTTCGTTTTATATTTTGTTTTTGAGGTGGGTATATTGTTACAAACTTTATTTAAACAAAGAAGAGTTTAACATATCAACTAGTTTTAATTACAAAATACACTGACTAGATCATATTTCAGAATTGCAATTCGAGGTGTGTAGGCTTGCATAGTCTATGTCATGGAAAAGTTTGACATAATCCTTGAAAAAGAAAAAATGAGTAATTTGAGTAATCATGAACATAAGAAATGAGATTCAAATCGTTCTTAAACTGATTTTACATTTCCACCGTCAACAACTAATATAATAATTGCAATTTGAAACAATGCGACACAACATAGTTCTCATGTATCTATTCAGGGGCGTATCCAGAGGAGGTTCAACTGGGAGGGCTGAGATGGGGTGGGAACGGGAGGGGTGTCCCATCCTGGTGAAGGTTTTTTTCAATGTTTGAATAAAAATGGTGCAATTTCCTGCACTTTTAGTAGTGCTACTAATTATATTAAATGAACATTAAAAAAATGAATAATTAAATAATCTGATCATTCATGTTTTACCGTTCTAACATTAATTTAATTATTAAGAAATCCAAATTTATACAAACATGATTTTTTTTAATTTTACACCCCTCCCTGCGAAGATTTTTTCAATGTTTGAATAAAAATGGTGCAATTTCCTGCGCTTTTAACTTTAAAATTAGGCCTAAAAATAATAAAGTAGTACATGTACTACATTTATATTTATTAGCTCAAGATAAACATTTAAAAATGTTAATATGTTTCATGTTAAAGTTTTACCATTAATTAATAAGAAATAAAAATTTAAACATACATGAATAAAGAAATGATAATAATGTAATGCGTTTTCCTGCACTATATACATTTTCAACTTTAATATTTGGATAAATAAGTTTAAATGAAATTCATGAATATTTAAAAATATTTCAATAATGTGATCATTACTTAAGAAATAACGAATATGTGACTCGTTTTGATGCGATCATTAAATCACTCGTGCTACGCACTCGTGATTTAATTACTACGCATCAACACTCGTGCCTATATTTTATTACGCAATAAAATATGGCCACATATTCGTTATTTCGATTCTAACATCGCATAAATTTCGTATTTTACAGCAACAAAATGCGACCTAATTTTTTACCTCTGCACCGTTAAATCTTATGCGCTGTTCTAATTAACGCCCCATATTTTGACTCTCGATTTATCGATTTTAATATGTTGTTGTTCAATATTTTCCATGCCGTTACATAATCGACATCTAAACAAATACACATCAAGTGAGATGAGAGAAGAAATACTTGTTTAAGTATCATTTACAGTAAATTCAGGCGATTGTGTGTTTTGTTCTTTGGTTGTCAATGACTCTAACTGCTCTACTTCCTGTTCGAACTAAAAGGACATGTATATCGATTTTAAAGCTATATAAATATTGGATTGGTGTTGATCTGACATCCACGCATGTGTCTGATAAATAAAACAGACACAAGGAATACGTCTAAACATATATTATGAGAAACCAAGGCGTGAAGTGCGAAATATTTGCATTCAAACAGAATGCGCTATTTTCCATTCGACAAGTGACGTTGAAAAGCGGCGCTCATGTAAAAAGCTTTCCCGTAAAAACTCCACTATTTAAAAAATATCGATTATTATTTAAACATGTCATTTTTGTTGGATCTATTTTCATCATTTTGTTTCTAGTATTTGTTTACATTGAATTGTAGTATTTATAACCCAACTATAGCTACGAAATTTATGTAAAATTCCCGTTCTGTCAATAGTACTTGTGAACGATGGGTAAATGGGAACAGCCATATTTTATCGCGGTAATAAAATATGGTAAGCTCAACATACGCAAAGAAGGCAAATCTCACGTGCTATGTTAGAATTTCCATTCACACATTTAATACTATAGAAATCCTAATTAATCATGCAACAAGCAATAACAAATATACATTAATTTTTCTCACTGTAATGATTATATTTATTTATTTATTTAGGTCTCATCTTTGTACAACATACATACATTATACTTATCAAATTACAGTAAAACATTGCACAAAGCCATTCTAATAAGAATTATAAGAGACTATATATCACATTAACACTACAGTTGTAATATAAAATTGTTACTCTAATATACATTTACTTAAAAGTATACTATAAAAGTATAATTATCGTTCAGTTATTTACACATGTATAGAGAGACTAGACTGTATTAAAACATAATAATATAACTCTTCTTGTAATAGAGAAGTTATACACAATTAACGATGACTTATTTACACATATAAAACCAAGGAGCAGTTGTTAAAAATGCTGAGCATAGCCTTTATTTGCCAGTCAGCAATCTTCATGGTAAAAATGTAATTATATGCAAGTTCATCAAGTCAAACTTTATGTTTAATCATCATGCTCTAATTTAATGGGATTAAATGGTGATAACTATTGATATCATATTGTGTATGCTCTGTCTGACCATCTTTAATCAACCTAAACACACTTAATTTTTTATCAGTTGCACAATTCACACCTCCACAGCAGTAGGTCCTGTTGAGTCCTTGATTAGTCATGTCTGGGGGCTAAACAATCTATACACAGGATGTCATATAGACTATCCAATATACAGGTCACTACCAGTATGGTAGATGCCAAGTGATTTAGTTAGCCCCCAGTTCATTCATTCAAAATTTTATATAGCCAGCCAGCTGGGGGGGGGGCTTCAGCCCCAAAGCCCCCCACCAAATACGTCCCTGCTATTTCTGTGTCCCTATGAAAACATATCAACAGTGTACACAGGGTTTTCCCTTGGAATTTTCATATTCACCATTACAGGTTAAAATCCGTTTTCCGGGATCACGGAATTTATTGAGCGACAATGTGCGAGATATTCCGAATGTACGTGAGGGGGGAAAATGCCTATAGCGTATAGCGTATAGAGCAACCAGGTACAATAATCGCAATTATTTAAGGCAAATGACAAGAATTTGTAAAAATGTACCATGCACTAGTGAGTTACCGACAACGATGTGCCTACCCAAACAATGTCATTTTGTTCCCGACTTTTTTCATGAACGGTACGAATTTTTCAGAGTACGAATTGTGTTTGGTACGAAACCTTCACCTCGAAAGCGATATTGCTATAAGTCGTCTGCTGTTTTAGACCGGCCGTCATTTCAGACATCCGGGTAACAATAAAGTCTGTTTACTTCGGAACGGCTCCTATCGCGGAATATTGCAGCGGAGAATAATTAATTCATATTTTATACAATAATGTGTAAATTGCAAATCGCAGCGAACCAGTTACGGCGGCCGTTGGTAATTGCGGGTCCCGAGGACGCACACACAGTTGCAAATGCGGGTCCAACGCCAAAATATTGCGTCAGACACGCAAGAAACCTGCGTCGGGGAAATCCCTGTGTACATTATACACATCTTGCAGAAAACCGGAACGCGAAGATCGCGGATGAATTACTGTTGGTCAAACTACGGATATTGCCCAGTTATACTCCTATGAAAACTCGATAAAATCACGGGTACAGTCACAGCTATAATAATTCCCAACTATTTTGTAGCGAGACAAAAGCCCCGCACACAGACGTCAGTGAGGGGGCATCAAATAGGTAAAAAACACAGGACAGTTCCAGGGATTTCCCAGATGCATACATGTTTCTTGCTTCTCTGACCCAATATTTTGGCGTTGGAACCCCATTTGCAACTCTGTGTCCGTCGTCGGGACCCGCAATTACCAAAGGCTGCCGTAACTGGTTCGCTGCATTTTACGATTTACACATTATTGAATAAAATATTGATTGATTACTCACGGCAGCAATATTTCATGATAGTTCCGAAGTAAACAGACGGAAAAAAGTCGGAAACAAAATGACATTGTTAGGGTAGGCACATCGTTGTAGGTAACTCACTAGTCTATGGTACATCATACAAATGTTGAAAACAATCGTACATGAGATTTTGCTATTTTATTTATAAAATAGATCTTGTTTCATGCCGTAAACTTGACTCAACCCCTTGAGCTGTAATTTGATCAGTTTTTAGGTTTTCAAAATATCAACAGTCAAAATGTATATCTGCATATGAGGGACCACCAAAATTTGCCCGGGACCCTAAAATGCAAACCCTGAGGGTCCCGGGACACCCATATGAAAATTCCACGGGAAAACCCTGCAGTTCCCCCACCTTTCCAAGAGGTTGTGGGGGGGCCTTAACTGGTTTGATTGTGTCTGTTGTGTAGGATTGTTTATTGTTGTAAGCCACACATTACTGTATACACACCAATTTGCATATACACAAAGAAACAAAGGAGAAACGATACATGTCAATGTGAAGCAACAAAGTTGAAAAAAGATAACATTGGATGCAGAGGCGGCTTACCAGTTTCGTGTTGACTACATTCGTTGATGTCATCAAAACACCGTTTTGTCTCTTCCAAAATTTGCTGTAAGCGTTTAGAGTGATTACAAAATCGTTTTATGCCAGATACTAACGATTTTGACATTTTAAACTAACTGTCACTGTCTTAGATATCAGTAAAAGGTTGAAAGTCCAACGTAAAAAAAACTAAAAATAAACCCAACTGTCAGCTGCTTTCACTTCCGCCTCTGAGGAAAAAAGTTGCTACGACGGACAAAGAAAAATGGTATGCGGGTACTCTTTGCAGCAGTTACTTCCCTTAGGGTCTTGCCAGAAACTAGTCGATTTATTGCCAGAAATAGGGTGTATATTCGTAAAATACAACAACAACGTTAAAATACAACTGGATAATTTTTTTAAAAAAAGTTCATACTATATAATGACATGCAAAAAGGGAGTGAACTTTAAAAAACCACACTACCACATAGTCTTTTCATTTAATAGATTTGTAACTGTTTCAGCATATCAAGGTTTGGTGTCGAGTACTGTTATTTATTTTACTAAAAAGTTCACCCGCTTTTAAAACAGTATATCACTATTATCCAAGCTTTCTTTTCTTCTTCTTCCAGTGTTGATACAGGGCCACTTTAAAGCAGCATACTCGCATCCATTAATTTACTATATGTATACACAGTCTCCTTAGATGTTGAGCGAAGATATCACTGCCTTGAAAGTGTCCAAAGTGGGAGCTGTGACCAGGCTGTCTGTGAGTCTGTTCCACAGTATAATGGTGAAAGAAAAGAAGAACTCCTTCATGATGTTGGTGCGACAGAATAGTACAATAAACTTGATCGAGTTGCCCCTTGTTGTTGATCCTTGAGGTTTCAAGTCGGGGCTTCTTGGGATGGCGATTAGATCATCGGCGATTCTGTACAGCATGTAAGCTTTGGCCCGCTTCCGTCTGAACTGTAGGGATTCCCGTCCAAGCTTGTTCAGCATTTTGGTGACGCTGGCTCTTTGAGAATAATCCCTAGATACATAATTATCTGGCAGCTTTGTGTTGCACCGCTTCCGCTCGCTTGGTGTCGGCTGTGGTCTGTGGATCCCATATTGTGGGCATATACTCGACCTGTGGCCTCACACTGGTCTTGTAGCTTGTCTCCTTGATGTATGTGTGATGGACAAGATGATAGATTCCGGCTAAGGAAGAAGGTACTGCAGCGGTATTATTTGCATTGTTGATGCCATACTGATGTGGGCATTCAACGAAAAGTCGTCAGAAAGTGTTGCCCTCAAATATTTGGCTTTCTTTGTTGTGTTCAGCTCTTGTCCATGGATGTGATAATACTCTTGGATGTTCTTTTTCTTGTTGCTGAAACGGATGACCTCTAACTTGTCAGCATTGAACTCCATCAGCCAGGTTTTCTCCTACTCTTGCAACTTGTTTCTATGTCTTCCTGGAGATCCATGAAGTCAGCAATGGTTTTGGTGATATTGTAATCTATAGGAACGAGTGATCTTTAAATAGTTACCTACTAATACGCTCGTATATTCCATCACCCTATTCACTTATCATTTTGAGTATTCTTGCGATGTATTAAAACTATTCACATACAGCATTCAGGCTCTTTAAAAAACGTCTCATTATTAATTGCAGCGGACGATACATGCTGGGACGACCCTATGTAATACTATAAAAAAGTATTGATTTGTTATTGATAAACACTGAAATAGAACATTTTATATGCAACTTTATAGACATACATCAGTGTTACTTTTTACTTTTTGGCAGGATCTGTTCTATAAATTAATGTGTATAGTAATATCCCTGCTTTGGGGGAAAGGGGTCCTAGCACATAGGAGGGGGACTATTAGCGAGCAGAAAAGGTGAAAGGAGACTTATTGTTAAATTATCCGTCAATGTCTAATTTGATTGTTAATTGGTGGTACTATAAGCATGGGAGGTCAAAACAAACTATTTCAATACAGTATGCATACATTTATCAACTCTATTTGCTTTTTATTTAGAAAAAATGAGGAAGACTTCAAAAGAATTTTTTTGAAATCTTTGGGGAAGTTAAGTGTTCATTGGTCCTTCCAATAGTAACCCAGTGGTTCTTCCAATCTTGTCCATTGCTCATTCCAATGGTGTCCAGAGAACCTTAGAACGGTGTCAATATATCCTTCCAATGGTGTCAAGGGTTCCTTCCAACGGTATCCGGGTTTCTTCTAATGCTGTCCAATGGGTTCCATAATTATGAAAATCCTCCTATTGATGACAGGGACATTCTAATGATGTCCATCGTTAATACCAACAGGGTCCAATGGTCATACCAATTTTGTCCTTGAGTCCTTCTACTAATTACATGGGGTCCTTCCAATTATGTCCAGTGGTAATACCAACATGGTCAAATGGTCATACAAATTATAATTGTGTCCTTGAGACCTTCTTCTGATTACATGGGGTTATTCCAATGGTGTCCAGTGATAATACCAGGGTGTTTACATAGAAATGGTCATGCTAATTGTGTCCTTGAGTCTTTCTACTGATTACACGGGATCCTTCCAATGGTGTATAGTGGTCGTACCAATATACTTTGTATAGTGGCCAAAATACCTATACATTACCATGTATTATGAAATATACTAGTATAGGTCTTTGAGTGGCCATACTAAGTGTGTCCATAAGTCATTCTATTGATGACAGTGGTCATTCCAATGGTTTTACAGTGGCCGTATCAATGGTGTTCTTGGTTTGTTCTTGTCTTCTATACATGCAGGATTAGATAACTATAATATCGGTGATTTTATATGGATATAAAAAAGTTTGTTATGAAATATAAAAAGTGTATGATGCATTTGGTGGCACCAATTGAGTATCACACAATCGCCAAACTTTAAATGAAAATGGTTTTGATTCATTGACCAGCGCCTGGTTATGCTCCATAACATCCTGCATAACCAGGTTGCTATTCCAATACCTGACTACCTAGTCCCAAATGCAAGATCCTCTCATTACTCCCACCCCAAAGCATTCCAGCAAATTCACACCAAATCCGACTACTATAAATTATCCTTTTTTCCCAGAACCATTGTCAACTGGAATGCTCTATCCCCTGATGTTGTCACCTTGCCCGGCCCTGAGTTCAGTCTTGCAGATTGAACATGTGTCTCCTTAATTGACACCGGCTCTGTTTTTAAACCTTTTAACCTTACTTTTCTTTCTTTTATACTTTTACTCTGTTTCTTATAAATTTTCTTTGTTGGTGACACGCGTCAGGTCTACGTCCCCTTGCGGGGTTTAGTAGATGGATGGATGGATGGATGGATGGATGGATGGATGGATGGATGGATGGATGGATGGATGGATGGATGGATGGATTGAGTATGACATTTGTTATGCTTTATTTTCTGATAGAGTTTGTTCCTCTTTCTGATTAACCTTTTTATGTCCTATTTGACCCACGGTAAGAGTTTTTTTTATTTTCTAATACATTCTTGGATGGTGTTTCAAAACCTGATACAGAGATCCTCTAATGGGATAACATCTGCATTTTAATGATGTTGGCCTTGGTTGTGTTGATAAAGTGTTTGAAGTCATCCCATTTGGCTTTATTAAATAAGTTATGTTTCTAGGGACGTGTTTTCCAATAAGTGGTTTAATGCATGCTTGAGTAACCCTTATGTAATGGTCAGAGATGCCTGTTTGTATGGACACTGAGTTTTCTAGAGTGTGGTTTGAGAGGAATAAATCTAAAACATTTTCATTACGTGTGGGGGAGTTATAGGTGTTAGGCTGAAATCATCAAGAATGATTATAAATTTGTTGTGTACATTGTTTTAGTGTGTGGCTGCTGTTTTGTTCCAAGGAATTCGAAGGTGTGTGGTCTGGGCCCCAAGTGAGATTTGGGATGTTTCATATTTCCCACCTTTTTTTGTTAGGACAAATTTTGTGATGCCTTCTTGGATGTTATTTTTTAACCTGATCCAGGGGTCCTCTACTTGGATAGCATCTTTTATGATGTTTGCCTTGGTTGGAATTTGTGTACACCTAGGTTTTGGTACACCTTGACTGGTATACAAATGATTGGTTGTTTCTTAGGACTTGTTAGTCAATGAGTGGTTTGATTTGTGTATATTTATTTATCCAGAAAGTGTTTTGGTCAGCTTTAAAAAAATATGTTTAATTTATTGGAAAGTAAAGAGTTCCGCGAGTTTCGCAAATTGACCTTTCTGCAGACGCTTCGTAGCCACGCCCCCTATAGTTACGGGTATTCGTTGTTGCTACGCAAGACAAGCTATCATTAAAATGGCGTCTAATACGGAGATGTCGTCTGATGCTCTTGCTATAATTCCGTTAAATATTTCGCTTTTAGTCAATGTTTTGAACATTTTGTGAAACATAATTACGTGCCTTCTTAAAACTTGCAAATAGATGTTTTTTAATCGAAGAATTTTACGTAAACAGTTACTAAATCAGAGCCAAGCAGTGTCCGAATAAGCAGACACTCACAAGCTTAATTTTGCCGTTTCTTTTTATCTAAATAGCTATTTATGTATAGTTTTTGCGCCAATCGGGAATGACCTAGCTTGAAAGATACACCCTTTATTGTAACAAAGAAATAATTAAGGGTTAATACATATATTTACATATACACGGTATAATGGAAACTTCCATACACTATAGCATTTCATCTTCCGTATACGTTCGTATGATCGTGTGTTTAATAAATAATCGAATTTAAATGTGCGTAAAAATTATTTAAGTAAAGTTACAAGACCTCTGCAAGATTTTCTGCGTCGGGTTTTTATTGATGTCTTCCGTGTGATCTACCGCTTATAGCGGGGTCATACATTTTGTTGATTACTTACGACTGAGGCGTTATTAGATTGCAACTTCCGCAAACAAATTAGCGCTACGTTAACATAGATGAATGTGAATCTTTGAAATCCCACATCGCTACGTAATACATGGTTTGTCATTGACAGTCATGCAGCATATCAACAAAAAATGTACAATCACGCGTTATTAAGTAAAAAAATATCGTTTTCTAACATAACGTTAAAACTGTCTGGTCAAGTGCTATAAGTGCTACACATATTTCATATGCACCATTATACAAGAAATAAATAAGCCCTAGATTATAAGTTAGTTAAAATTCCAATGTGTTATATACTTTGATGATCTCGTTTAGATTCGTATCTCGGACATCAGTCGGGGACCAGTGATATACCGCGTCATTCCCATACAATACAATTAAATCTTAACAAAAGATGTTTGCTCACACTTCTATAATTATATTGAACTCAAATCCCTCTATAATTCAATTTGACGAAACCACAACCTGTTTTGTACAGAAAGTTAAGTTTGACGAACCGGAGATTTGACGAACCCACTGTCAACCATATCGATCATGATTTACAATAGCTGTCCGGACCATACAGTAGCCTAAATATATTTAAAAAGATAATTTTTATAAGCTTTGGAGATTGAATGCATTTAGCACCACAAGGGTATCAACTAAAAAGCGCTTTAACTATTACATAGACCAAAACAACATAATGTTCAATATTATTAAAACACTTCACACTCATCTTTGATGGGAAATACACACATTCTCGTTATTTGGGGGTTATGTGTTCTTATTCTATATCAACATAATTAACATGCGTGATATCAAATAATAAAATAATTTCACGAGTCTATGGTTTAAAGTATATATATATTTTTAACAACATTCATATCAAATTAAAAAAAGACGAAGCTTTTTAGTTTTACAACATGTAATTATTTCAAATTATATTAATGTAAATATCAATGGTATAACCTCGTCGCGTTATACACCTACTCATTCAATATCTCGCACAGAAAATCCGAGATATTCCGCATGAAGTTTACATTGGTGATGACCGTACTTGTCAAAATGAAACATAAAATAAGGTCCTGAGTTGAAGAGCGAATTCGTACACCTTTGGTAAAATTGTTTAACAAATTATTTGTATATATTCACATAACATGAACTGTCTCGTTTCACGCTGTCTTGTATATTTCCAGTTTGATTTGTGGTTAATATTTCGGATATAACTGATCGTCCGAAATACCGTACTAGTTTTTCTAACTTAATTACTTATGTATAAATCACACTTGGCAGCTCATTCCTCGTCTTCGCCATCGCCGCAAGGGTTTGAGACAGAAAAGCTAGCTTCCCAGTAATGCTTAGCCTCAAGCAGGGAATAACTGGTGACCTGTAACAGAGTTTGTATGTTGTTGTAGTAGTTATTTTACTAGTTTTAGGCTATTGCTGTAGCGAAATGGTCTAGCTATCTGCACTTCAGTAATGCTCTCTTTGTTTATATTTCGTCTTTGGTTTTTATTTCCACTCATAATTCATAATGCCGTTATAAAATACCGATTTGGATACAAGGAATCCAGGTACAATACCCAAGCTCGTTTCGAATGGATTCCTTGGTTCTTCAACATGCCCAGTGTATACCACAGATCAGTGTTTCAATTTGGTCCCAGTCCTGAGTCCCTGACTCATAAAAATTGGTTGGGAGGCATTAAGTAGTGGACTTACTCATAGTTTTCAAACCAAATTGAAACACTGACATATACACATTAGACTTACTCTGGGTTTCCAACCAGTTCATCTCTAGTTGGGTCAGATATGACTAAGTGCCCCTGCCAAGATTCAAACCAGGGATATTTTGATCCGTAGCATTATCCACTTGAGTCTTGACAACTGTGCTACAAATAAGTTAATTTAGGAAGTGATGTTAATTTAATCATTTTCTTGTTCCTTTGGGAAAATTACTTCTTTTATAGACTTGAAAGGGCCAAAACAATAATTTTTGATAACCAATGTGAAAGGCACTTAAAATGACCTCTTTCAATGGCTGCTAATTGTATAGATTATGATCTCAGTATAGCAACTAGATGTTTAGTATGAGTCCTAGTATGAGCTATCCTAGAAATTGTACTGGAATGTACCAGGTAGATTGACTGTCTTTTACACTCAACAGTGTGGAATAAGTTATGTTGTCAAGTTGTCTGGTTGTCCAAAACAAGTACTTCAAATAGCCATGGTTAGAGCGCTGGATTCATAATCCAGTGATTCCCGGTCGCAGCAGGTTCATACCCTTCCATAAAAATTTGACGTTGACATTGACCATTTTTCTCCCCATCCCGAGAAGTTGCAGATTTCTTGTGGAAAGTTAAGTAGAACTGGTAAGGATACAGTTCAGGAAAACTGGTTTATTAAGCAAGTTGGTAGCCATATATATCACTGAAAAATTGTTGACCCAAATAAACAAAAATAACAAGTACTTATTTGTTTAGACTGCATGAAACATGTATAGAGTTTGAGAAAAATCATTAAATTTCGGTGATTCGTACAAGTAGTTTCAAATCCTGATTTCATGCACTAACTATCAGCTGCAGAGTTAAGTAATAAACTATGATTCTTACAAATAAGCTGTAAACTGGCTCATTGTTTTTAGCTCCACTATTCGTAGAATAAGGGGAGCTATTGCAGTCACCCGAGCGTTGGCGTCGGTGTAACACTTTTGTTAAAGTTAAGGTACAGGTTTTTTAACCTCTTATATTCTCTAAGTCCTTTGAGATGTTGCTTTCATACTTTGCATACTTGTTTGCCATCATGACACCCAACCCATATGCAGGAGTAGGTAACTCTATCAGGCATTTTGTTGAAATTATGCCCCCTTTTTCTACTTAGTGCAAATAGTGCAAATGTTAAAGTTTAGGTACAGGTTTTTTAACCTCTAATATCTTCATAGTGCATTGACATATTGCTTTGATACTTTGCATACTTGTTCACCATCATGATCCCAACCCATACACAGGGGTAGGTACCTCTATTAAGTATTTTGGTGAAATTATGCCCCCTTTTTTCAACTTAGTGCAAATGTTAAAGTTTAGGTACAGGTTTTTTCACCTCTAATATTTTCAAAGTGCATTCACATATTGCTTTACATACTTGATCACCATCATGACCCCAACCCATATACAGGGGTAGGTAACTCCATCAAGCATTTTGTTGAAATTTACTCCCCCTGTTGGACTTGGAAATGCAAATGTTAAAGTTTAGGTACAGGTTTGTTCACCTCTGATATTTTCACAGTGCATTCACATAATGCTATGCATACTTGTTCTTCATCATGACTTCAACCCGTACACAGGGATGTGTAACTCTATCAAGCATTTTGTTGAAATTATGCCCCCTTTTAGACTAAGAAATGCTTATTTGTTTACCTTCATGACCAAGAGGACCTACACATGAGTAGGTAACTGTCCTGCATAATTTGTCCAAATTATCCCCCTTTTTCGACTTAGAAGCCCCAACCTCTACACAGCAGAGGGTAATGCTGCTGTTATGAAGTATTTTGTTTTGAATATATGACAATTGTACTATCCTAGCATGGCGCTGCGAATAGTGGAGCGCACTGTTCGTGGACAGCTCTTGTTGCGTGTTACTAACAGCAATAAAATGTAAAACTTCATAGTTTATTCCCAAACTTTAATACATTATGTACATGTAGTTTTGTATTTTAAATCCAGAGACAGAATGGAGCCTGCAATAGAATATCCAGATTCTGAGTTAGCAGAATCACCGACTCTTGGTGTCGTGTTCCGTGTGCCTTCTCAAAATTCAAAGGGAGATGACTCTGATCGCAGCGACTATGGTGACAGACGACCATGCAATATTCGACCTCATTCAGCAAAAAGTATGACTTGAATTATTTTATGATTTATTACTACATACAATCATACAGTCTCACCTTCCTTCAGTAGCCAGGCATTGTATATATCAAATATAGTTATTTTAAGGTTTGGCTCCTGTTTAATCTAATAATATGATGTGTTATTAATATAAAGTGACTGATTGACACTGGCTGCTTTAGATAAATGGTGGTACAGAGTACTACTTGCATACATTTTCATTACTTTGTGTATTGCGCAGGGACCTTATATATATACTAGGATTTCTAGGCAATCTCAATAATTCTACATTCAGAATAAGATTAGCGCTATGTAACTTATGAGGATTTTTATACAGGAATACCACTTAATAATATCCACTTAAAGGCTTTTTGGATACATTCACTTAGTACTTTCTAAGAAGAACTTCAACTTTTAATAATGCATTTGTAACTTTATTTCAGCCTCAGCTCATGATGTGCCTTCCAGAGTTCTTCCAACCAAACCTAAGGGTATTAGACCGTGGTCTGCTCAACCCAAGTCTTCCAAAACACCAATGCCAAGCCAGCGTAAAATTAACAGGCAGACAATAAAGAAGCCTCATTTTCGACCACCAGTTAGGTAAGACTATTATATTTTCTAGTTTTCTCTTAGTTTCAAGATGTTATTTTAGTTGTTTATTAAGAACTAGTAGTTTTATCTACTGCTTTTTCGTGAAACTGGCCAAACATCTCTTGGTGAGGTCTGAATCATGTTAATTTCAGTGGGCTGTGAAATTAACAAAGGCCAGATAAATGGGAATCCAGATGATAGATGTTTGATGTTCACTGTATGGATAACATACATACCGATAGATATATATACATGAACTATAAAATATAAGTATTTATAGTTCCAATATGACTTTGTGACATGAGGAAAATAGCTGTGTCACTGAGTATGTGATATCTGGTTTACTATAACATTCTAGATCTCCGGCTGAGAGTATATCATCAGAGTCCAGTTCTCTGATTACTGCAGTAGGATTAGCCAACAAGAAAGATGCTGATAGTAATGCTGCTGGTACGACAAAACATGAACTTAGACATGCCAGATGTTTCTCTGCACACTCGGGTAAGTTCACACACATGAAAAAAGTTAAAATTCTGAATGACATAGGCTGAAAATTAGAATCAAGGATTTTTGTTTCCTTAAAGTCATGAACAATTGATTCATTTTTTTCTTAATAAAAGTATCATGATAAGATATTGTCTTGCACTCTTGTCCAAGCAGACACGTAATTTCTAAAATTGACCATTTAGACTTAAATATTAAATTATTTCGTTACTTTTACGATGAAATATGCCAACCAAGTCAATGAAATAGAATAAAAATCTGATCTTTTATAATTATAGAGCCAAAGCATCAACCAGAAAAATGGGCAATAACAATACAGGAATCTATTAAGGAGGCCAATGAGCAGGAAGCTGAACCTGTTGAGAAACCAGAACCTGAAGAACGATCTCTGAAGAAATACCCATCCTTTGATACTTGGGTAGAAGGCTCACCTCATGACTCCGATGAATATGATACAGATTTAGACATCGATGACTTTGTAAAAAGTGAGTATCTTGTTACCGTATTAACAATGTTTTTACTAGGAATGGTATCACAGGTAACTGTATCATTAAAAAGAATTAAAAAATATATATATTTTTTTAAATTGATATACATCAATGATACATTTATCTGTTATGGTAACAAATACCCAAGTATTCAGTCATTTGCCTGCAGATAACTGAAAAGCAACCCTTGTATTTGAGTACTTGAAAAAAATAAAATTGGTTGGTCATGACTCATTGAAGCAGGTTTTCTATTTTATCCTGGAATTGAATGTTTGACTTTAATCCTTTATCATAATGGACCTGCTTCATTTAGCACTTCAAAGTTGCACCTGCTTCTGAATGTTAAAGCTATACATGACACAGTATCTATCAGGGGAACCATTTGACTCGGGAGTATGGGTTTTGATCCTTGAAATTTCCAAAAAGCCACATTTTGAGTCTCAGGAATTTGGTTTGAAGGGTCATTTCCTCTTAAAATTATGAGTATTTTGCCTATAAAATAGTAAAACTTAGTCAGAATCAGTATCAAAATGACCCTTCAGATTCAGAAGCTAGTGGAACTCCTGCCTGTAAACAGTACTTGTAAACATTCTGTTTGTTGATCTAGGTGTTATAGAGATTATTAACGTAGGTATGTTAAGTGTATAATTTATGTTGATTGTCCACTGTTCACTGTTAACCATCAGACATGAAGGAAGTGTACAAGAAGGAGAAGAGGATACGACAATGGAGGAAACGGACACGAAGAACTAAGGGTGACCTTATGTGTGTGAATGAAGTGAGCGTTTATCTAACATTTCTTTGTTTGGCTCAAAAACCATGTTGTTTTGTAATCTAACACATGTTTATCAAATTGTGAAGAATTGTTTGTTTAGCAAAACACTTCCCATGGCTTTTTGTAAACTTTTGGATTTTTGGGATGAACCCAAAGCCTTGTAATTGGAAAAAAATATTTGTATTGTAGTGAACTGGTTTTGTAGAGGTTTTCTTCATTTTTGGGGAAAAACTGCACAACTTGGCCCGACTCCTCCCTGGCACAATAATGTGAGTAGGTTGATAAATGATTCGGGTTGTTTTTTGGTGAGTTGGTAGGATTATGTCAGATGAACACTTCTTTAAGGATGACTTGATTTAATGAGTTTGTGACTGAAAGGGAAGATGTCAGCAGCCCTGACTGACTTGATCTAGGTGTCGGTTGTTTGACTTACCGTGATTACCATATTGAATATACCATCAGACTAGGATATTGTGCTCACATAATGTTGCAGTATGTGTTACCATAACAGGGTTTCCATTGGACTTGGGAGTAACAGGGGTTTTGACCCTTGACATTTCCAAAAAGCCACATTTTAACCCTCAAGATTTTGGTTTGAAAGGTCATTTTCCCTGAAAATCATAGATAATTTGCCAATAAAATGGTAAAATTTGGTCAAAAGTATGAAATTGACCCTTCAGATTCAAAAGCTAGTGGAACCCCTGCCATAGTCCTTACAGCATAAATTATGTGTTATTTCTCGATATCTCGATCAGCCAATCAGTGTAAAAAAGGTCTAAAAATTTACTGATTTAATTTTTTTTTTACTTTATCATGTATACTTGATATGTTTCCTTGTTAGTGGGTAATACCTTGTTTCCTGTGTTTTGCACTATCTTAGGCTGACTATAAACATCATGTACAAACTCGAAGGGAACTGAATGCTATACTTTCGTTATGAACTTAATCAACAAAACATGTTAAGGCAGTGTTGCATTCAACCATTGATAATTGAACAATCTTATCAATGATCATGTAATCATTTGATACTCTGTAAAACTTTGTTTTCTTTATCCATATGATATTTTAATTTGAAAATTAATTTTCATGCTTTTAGCTCATCTGATTTTTAAAAAAAAAAGAGTTATTGTTATCACTCGATCGGAGTTGGCGTTGCCTGGTTAAGTTTTTTAAGTGTGTTTAGGTTAACTTTTCCATAAACTATTACAGCTATTGCTTTGCAACTTGTAACACGTTTTAATCATCAATACCTCACTCTCTTAAGCAAGACACATAACTCTGTCCTACTTAATGCAGGGTAATGGGCCTAAATTTTTACTTTGACAAATATCAGATGAGCGTCTGCATCCACCAGGCGGTGCTCTTGTTTAGTCATTTGAACAACTCTTGTATTTTGTGTTTTAACATTGTTACAAAGCCTACAATCTAACATGTTTGTGATGTCCTTATTTCAGATGGATTAACTTGTGACTCTGTTGGATTATTTGATTATAACTCTGGTTTGATTTACCTTAATGTGGTAAAATAAGTTTTACCTGTGTGTGAAAGTGAAGTGTCATGTAGTCTTGCACGGAAAACTGTGAATAATGCAAAATTTGAATAAATTGTTTTTAAAATGAGTACAATAAGAATATTGAAATATTGTTAAGACAATAAATTAATTTAAATGATTAAAAACTAGTGGATTGAAATGATTTTGAAAGTGTTACATGTGAATTTTGTTGGAATATGATTATTCAATTTTTTATAGGTTTTAAAAGTTACAAAAAGTATAAATCATCACTTGTGCTTGATTTTATTAATAATGTTCATTGGAAAGGTCATAATGTTATTTAGTGTGGGTTTAGCATGAACTTGAATGTATTTATGATGGAGATAGAGCTACATGAATGAGTGAAACTATCTACTAGTATCTTTGAGTGACATTGTTTTAGATTAGACACTCACTTGCATGTGTACTGAACCTTATATACCTGGTACATACTGCTAGTTAATTATGTTCATATGTGATTCATAGTAATTATAAATACAAAGTACAATGCATGGTATATGCCAATACTCACATTCTGCATTTAAATTTCGCCATTATATTTCTGTTGGAACTATTGGTTTAGTGGTCTTGGGGCATGTCTAAAATACGAAGTTCTGTCATAAAATCGAAAATTTTCACCCATGCTGAATAAGAAAATAAATGAAATATCAAGTCTAAACGGCGGGCGACCCAGGGGGAATTAAGACATTTTCATTTTTTTTTGTCTAAATCCCCACCCTGGAGACAATGCTTACTGTCTAAATCCCCACCGTGGGGCATATTTTTTCATCCAGGTACTTTAATAAAAACCCAAATTAAAGTATCACTGTCGTTTTTCATGGTGTCAAAATTTCCGGACCACAGTCGATTCCCCGGGACTCGGAGTTGATAACGTTGTCTAATTCCCGTCTGTTGGGAAGATTTGTCTGTCTAATTCCTCCTGTATCCCGCCCCACCTGGAGTTTTGTTCAAGCAGAGTTATGGGCCTTGTTCAGAAACCTGTTTTAGGGAGCATTGTGGAAGGGGGTTGAAACAATGCAGTGGTCTCATGTTACTTAATCAAGCACATGGTTGAATGTTTGCATTACAACAAGTATATATATGGGTGTTAATCAAATCTCATCCTTATTGCATGTATCTAATTTTGTTTCCTGATTTTTTTTACAATCTGATGAATTACTATAAACCTTAAGCAATTTCAACCTTTATTATAACTGGTTCAAATCCCTGGTTGGGCCTGTTGTGTTCTTCTGTTACAGACTGGCTACAGTTATATCCTCCACATGTGGAGAAGTCATGGGAGTAAGGCAGTACTGACTACAATCATATCCTCCACATGTGGAGAAGTCATGGGAGTAAGGCAGTACTGACTACAATCATATCCTCCACATGTGGAGAAGTCATGGGAGTAAGGCAGTACTGACTACAATCATATCCTCCACATGTGGAGAAGTCATGGGAGTAAGGCAGTACCGACTACTATCATATCCTACATATGTGGAGAAGTCATGGGAGTAAGGCAGTACTGACTGCAATCATAGCCTCCACATGTGGAGAGTTGGTTGGGGAAAGGTTAACTGTATGTGTATTCTATTGAAGACTGGCATTGCATGTAGTACCTATGAAACCAAAACAAATTATTTCAGTAAAGCCAAATTAGATACATGTGGTGTTGCACTGATATATAGTCTGTATGATGTTGATATCCCACCAATTTGCTGTGAGCCAAAATATATATAATCAAAATCAATAGCTGAAAGTAAATCTGTCATATTTGTCACTGATTGGAAAAAACTTACACCAATGTTGTATCAACCCTCAAATATGAAGTTCAAGAATTTAAATCATGTCTGAATTATAAAAAAATACATATTTTGAAAAAAAATTTACAGGAATAGTCATCATGCAGCCTTTGTTTATAAAAATCAAGTGATGGGAAATATTTGTATTATTTTATATCAAGTGCATAAAGAATAAAGTAAAAGTGTTCAAACAAACGTATAAGTAAATTATGTCTGTGTAAAAGGTACAATTTTTTTTATTCATTTGGGTTAGTAAACTCTTTCCTGTTTCTATAAAGTTTATATTGTTAACTTACTTTAGATGTTTAGTGATCTCAGTATTATATATTATGCCTTTAATAGTTGCTGTGATTTTGATGTAAAACATGTATTTATCTTTGTATGTAGAGCTCAATATAAGTTGTTGAGTTATTGTGTTCCAGGGATGATCAGAAAGTATTGTGATTTTTTCTTGCATTTCAAAAATACGAAAGACTAGGGTTGATAAAAAAGTATTGAATTTTTCCATTTTTAATTACTGTAGTCAGGATTTTATGTTGCCCTTTTTAAGATTGTATAGAACTGACCACTGTCAATCAGGAATTGTGAAGATAGTGGTCCATCTCATCAATAATTGTGTTGTAATTAGGCACTCATAACCTTACATATTGAACAACCCCTGACTATAGTTTTAAATGAACAGCATACATGTACTGTCGTTGTATAAAAAACAGTAAAGAAAATAAATTTGAAGTAACTTATAATTTGTCTGATGCAAATCTATATGTTATGATATTTTGTTTAGCAATTTTCACTGAATCTTCTGATCAACCCTCATATAAATTGTTGGTATAATAATATACTTTATATACTAGAAATTATGACTTATTGACTAATGTGATAGATAATTATATACAATGTACATATATTTTAAGTGTTGTTGCTGTATTTATAGATATTTTATTGTTAGTAAAAATATTCAAGTATATGTATCCATCTTTTATACCCCCACTGCTGAGTTGGTATAGACTAAGATTTCCCTATTTTTCCTCATGTTCATCTGGAGTCATATTGCGACACTTTATGGAAATCAGCTCACAATAATATTTGTGCTAGATACCTGAGACAGGTAAATGGAATCAATTGCTGCAGAAAGTAAACATTGTCGAGGGTCAGTAGAAACTATTACAACTAGCGACAGACTGGGACAAGGTATTTCAGTATGCTGGCTGAGAATTTGTCTTGCTTTTACATCAGTGCCTGTAAATATGCACTATTTTACTCAAATCATTGCAGCCAGACAAAATGTTTTGTTAAATGAAAGCCCATGATACCTAGGGATGTAAGTCTTTAATGAAACAGACTTAATTTTTACTTTTGCCCCGTGACACCTTCGTAAATACTACAGCTTTGGTATGAAATTGTTTTTTCAACATTGTTTAAAAGACAAATGTAATATTTTATTTTACAGGAAATATTAAAGAGGGTAGACCATTGGATCCTACAGGGACAGTCATGTACATGGATCAGTGTGATGTACAAGGTATAGTACATGATCTTACATTTTATTGCTTCAAGGGAATATTCTTACATAAAAAGGGGAAACAGACTTCTGTTCTCACATACTCTCATGCTCATTCATTCAATCGGACATTGGGTGCTGTGGACGACTGATACAACTTGTAGAATACACGTTTCACAATCAACCTAAAAAATGAATTAGTAAAAATCAACAATAAAATACTTCAACCATAATGGTTAATAATAATAAAAAACTTTATTTATTGTGGATGAACTGTTTGATTATGGACCAATTTTCAACATGGTTTACATAGGAAAATTCATTCACTTGTTTAATGTATGTTGTATGAAACACCTTATATATGTTACACTGTGCTGAAATATGGGTTACCCTCACTCAAGGGTAGTACTGTCATTGATTCAAATAATAATTATTTTATTTCTTGTAAGTTTCACACAGATGTAACAAAGAATTTATATTACAGGAACCATACCTGTGTCATATATACAGCGCCATCTAGGAGACAAGACACTAAAGATGAGGCATCATTACCTTGGAGGAAATGGAACTAAACCAATTGCTGTTGCTCTACTGGTAGGTGAACATAACTGTATCTGTTATATATTTTGTGACTTTAATTTTCACCCTTCATTTGTATTCAATACTATAATTTATGTGCATTTCATAATTATAGTTCTAATCAATATAACAAAAATGTCAACAATGTACAAAGTTCACTACAGAGGAAAGAGTGTCCCAAATCTCAGATTTGTTCTGATTTGGATGTAATCTGAATTTGAGCTTGAGATTATTATCTGAGATCAATTAAAGAGAATTATTACTTGTATTATTTGTTGTTTGTTGTAGAAAAACACAGTGACTGAGACAATTGATATAAGTGATAACTACGTGGAGGCAGAGGGGGCGCGGTATATAGCAGGAATGTTGAAAAACAATACCTTCATCACCAATCTGGTATGTGTTCCTTTCATTCAAATAATGAATATCACTATTTACTGACTCACTTATTCGGAACAATCAAGAACGCTTTGACCTAGGATCTTCAAACTTTACATGGAGGTTTGTCAGCAACAGTAGATGACCCCTTTTGATTTTGAGGTCAAAGGTCAAGGTCACTGTGACCTTTACCATTTCTGACTATTGAAATGGTTTCCGTTCAATAACTCGAGAGCGCTTTGACCTAGGATTCTCAAACTTTACATGGAGGTTGTTCAGCAACAGTAGATGACCCCTATTGAGGTCAGTAGGTCAAAGGTCAAGGTCACTGCGACCTTCACCATTTCTGACTAGTGGGCTGCCATGGGGACATACGTGTTTTACAAACATCTCTTGTTTTTTATTATTTTGTAATATATAATGAAGGGTTTACATCTAATTGGCTTCCAACAATTGACTCAGATTTAGTGATAATCAATTAGTACATTGGATTGTATTTCGAGTCTTGCATTTTAATGTTTTCAGAATTTGTCCAATAATTTTATTGGGAAGGACGGTTTTGCTGCAATATGTCAGATGTTGGAAACAAACACAACTCTCAAAATGTTGTTTCTCTCAGGTAACATGCTTCGTTGTATAAAATATTTGTACACTATTTTACAATGTCTTTTTGGTGTCTTTTTATACTCATAATATTTTTTTTTCACATAACCTGCATCCTAGCGGTGCCATAAAGCCATACTGGAAATATTGTTTGGCACTCCCAGAGTGTACAATCAATATTTAAATTAGCCTGACAGGACATTAGCCAATCCATGCCTTGATTTGTCCATGATGTCAGGAAAATCCCAGCGTCGTCAAGACACCGTGTTCATTGTACCTCTAAATTTTGATTGAAACCCATATAGCATACATCATCATTTTGAACGATTATGAGCGTTCTGTAAGGTTATGTGATAAATAGAATTTTACATTCTTGCTCATTGCATACAAGTTTTTTTAAACTTGTCAATAAAAACAATATGACACTCGGCAAAGCCTTGTGCCATATTATTTTGTCCTCTTGTTTAATAAAACTTTTATGTAATATGAGCACTCATGCAAGATCGTCTAGTTTATATGCCAAAACATAGTTCCCGTGTAATGAGATTCTCACTCAGGCTAAAATCAGTAATTTTTGAGAGGGATACTATGTTTTATATGACCAATGACTAGTCCACTATATTTGTTCAAAGTCACATAATAGATAAGCAGCTTTTGTTTCAAACTACAATTATTCAATTATTGGTAATCTCCTGAATGCAAACAAATTCATTAAGATGGTTTAAGATAGCCACTAGAGATAGGAAAATGTATGATATTGTCTATTTCAGTTTTTAATGTCCAAAATTTCAATTAATAAGAGAGAGTTTTCTTCTAAATTGGTATACATTGAACACGAATATTCAAGATTTTTATAGACTTGTTAGTTCCAATGACAAAACAAACTACGCAAATAATTGCACTTTATATTGAAAAAATGCTTAAAACATGATTGAAAAGTGAGTTACATCCCTTTGTACATCATGTTAACATAACAGTTCAATCTACTGACTCATCTCTACAAATGAGTTACAACCCTTTTCATTCATGTTTTATTTGATATGTAAACATATTGGGCAAACTCATTGATATTGTAAATGTTATTATCGTGTATTTTGGGCAGGTGGCCTATGATATTTTGAAATAAACTTTATTCTTCTTATTATTATTATTATATTTCCTTAAGGATTTTTATCAAGAAAATTGTATTTCTTGTATTTGCAGGGAACCAACTGAGTGATTCATGCGCTCAGTACCTGGTGGAGGGTTTGAAGAATAATTCCTCTCTATCTACTTTAGATCTTAGTGGCAATACCCTCGGTGATAGGGCTGGTTACTACATTGGTGGTGCTTTGGTATGTTTACAATATGAATATTTTCTCTAAATCTTTGGATGCTTAATACTGGTTACTGGACGGATGAATTTGATGTTTTAGGTTTTAGGGTGTCAACATTTGTGTTGCCCGTATCGCCTGAAGTACTTAATTTGTGGTCATGAAAGATCATGGGAATGTTATTTGCTATTTGAAGTCGGGAGGTTTTGTGTTAGCTGGAAAATAGTTTGACCCCGTTTCTTGTTTCATGTTTTATTATTATTACTTTTTTATGGTCTAAGGGTAGCAACTGCATCTTGTTTTCTCTCCTAAACATATGTGTGAATGATCTCCATTACTTAATAGAGAACATCACACTTCTACCATTAAACAAATAGGATGCCAACTTAAAAAGTGTAATTTGGAACCATTCTGTATATTTTAATATTTGACATTATTTCAGGATAAATATGCCGTTGATTTGTGATGTGGATTAGTTATATGATAATTATTTAACATTTCAGGCCTTGAATGAAGGTCTACTTGACTTAGATTGCAGCTGGAATGCATTCAGTTACCGTGGTGCTGCCTCTCTCATATCATTCCTTAGTGTAAGTCTATTGTTTATACATACATGTATATATATAAAAATATGCATTGGTTTTCTTTGATAAAACCTATAGAAATGACATTGTAATTTGAGTATTTTTCATTGAAAATTGGACCTCCCAATCTTTCCGCCTTCTATGAAGTACCCTGTCATATACATTCAGAAATATTAAATTTACTACATTAAATGAAATTCTTCAGTTCTTAGTAATGCTTGTCTTAAAATAAAAAAATCATATTATTCTTTTTACAGAAAAACACAACACTTGAAGTATTGGACCTATCATGGAATGGCGTAGGAAGTGTAGGGGCAGAGGCATTTAAAATGGCCCTTAAAATAAATACAACTTTGAAAGTCCTTGATCTTACGTAAGAACTGGTTTTCATTTTCTTATATTTCTTATTCTTTTAGTTTCTTTAAGAATAATGTTATTATACTTGTACGTCAGAAAAACGAATAGTTGCTGATTTTTCATCCTGCACCAGCCACTTTGTTGTTCAGGTGTCATTACAGACGTGCATGTTCTTATGTGGTAAAGGTGAAACTATTTTTCCTGGTCTGATTACAAGTTTTTTTACGATGAACATAGAAGTATATGTATAACTTTATGGACGTGACAAGAATGCTTGATATAAGGAAATCTTCGAAAACCATGGGGTATACAAAAAATGATTTTTGATAAAAAAATAAATAACAATTTAAAGTATAAGGATCCTCCAGCTTGATATTCAGAATAGACATTATATAAACTGTAAAGTAGATTTTAAGGTTGGTAGGTGAAAGGTTAAATTCCAACTTCTGTCAAGCCTGCTGTTATTATTATGTTCATTGAAATTTTGTGTTTGCAACTTACAGAAATAACCGACTGAATCCAAAAGCTGCCGACGCATTGAGTTGGGGTTTGAGTCGAAACACAGGATTGGAGACACTTGTGGTAAAATTAATCAGGGACTATAGTCTCTATCAGATAGTCTCTATCAGAGACTAAAGTCTCTGGTAAAATCTGTTACAAACACGTACATCTTGTGTGAAATGTAAAGCCAGACATATTGTGTTCATGCTGGATTGATGTAACAAATCTAGTCTGTGCTTGTTCTCCTTTACCATTGATTGCAGTTCAGTGAAACTTCACATGAATGCTTGGTACCAACTCCACCAAGCCTAGTTGTGCATATTGTCAGGAATTTTAATTGTAATGATTTTAGCGGGAATTATGGCCTTTTGTGGTGGATATACATTGTTTTGTCAAAAACCCTTTTTGTTTAATATAAAAAGTCTAATCACACAGATTGCAATGTATGCTTCATTCATATAGTCTGTAACCTTTCTATCACTTATTATATCCCTAGATACAAAGTATATTGGGGCTATATTGGAGTCATGCTTGAGGTTGGTCTGTTGGTCGGTCTGTTTGTCCGTGCAAAATTTGTCAGCACTATTTCTCTGGAACCATTGGTTGGATTTAAATGAAACTTTGCATGAATAATCAGTACCAAGTCTAGTTGTGCATATCGTCGACACACATTGGTTGCATCAATTTTAAGGGAGTTATGGTCCTTTCTTTTTTTTCACTTATAAATGATGTCTTTGCTATTTCTCTATACCAATGGTTGTATTTTAACGAAACTTTGCTTGAATGATCAGTACCAAGTCTAGTTGCGCATAACGTCGGCACACGTTGGTCGGATCACGTTCGGCACACGTTGGTCGGATCACGTTTAATGGGATTATGGCCCTTTGTTTTTTACACTTATAAGTTTTGTCAATGCTTTTTCTCTATAACCATTGGTTAAATTTCAATGAAAGTTTGTATTACATATCATTACAAAGTCTACTTGTGCATATTGTCAGAGAACATTGGAGTGACTGTGTCAAGCAGTATCTGGGGATATTCATTACATTCATTGTTACAGTTAAACTTGAATCCACTGAAAGATGCTGGCTTGGCTGCGATATTGAAGGCCGTAGAAAAACACCCAAAACTTAGTTTACTGTCTATAGAGGTAAATATTTTGTCTTCATTTTCCATCTTCATGTTTTAGGTGATCACCTTATAAATAATTTACAAGATTATATGAGTTTGGAACAAAAATTCTTAATAAATGTATGAGCCCCTTTATCCCTACTGAATTTTACCAATTACTGCTGAAGGTAATACATGCTTTGAATGCAGCATTCGAATTCAGAATTACTATTAGCGTATTTATGACTAAAAATTGAAACTATATTATATATCGAAAAATATCTTATTCCAATAACTTTAAACCTGTTTGACCAACTCAGTACCAATGTAATATAATTGATTGTCGTTTCTGCCCCAATCCCTAATATAGTAGATAATGATGTTTTATTGAGACTGTAACTAAATCATTGAGTTTCAATTACAGCAGCCACTGTTTGTGGAATTGTAGAAAATTTAAGTAAGATTTTATGTTGTAAAAACTGCATGTTGTAACATAACAATAATCAATCTTAAATCACACTGCACTGACATCACACTGACACCAAGTTGGCATCAAGTTGACATCACAGAGACATTACGTTGACATTACACTGACATCACACTGACACCAAGTTGACATCACAAGAACACAAAGTTGACATCACACTGACACCTAGTTGACATCACACTGACACCAAGTTGACATCACACTGACACCATGTTGACATCACACTGGCACCAAGTTGACATCACACTGACACCATGTTGACATCACACTGGCACCAAGTTGACATCACACTGACACCTAGTTGACATCACACTGATACCTAGTTGACATCACACTGACACCTAGTTGACGTCACACTGACAGCATGTTGACATCATATTGACACCATGTTGACATCACACTGACACCTAGTTGACATCACACTGACACCTAGTTGACATCACACTGACACCTAGTTGACATCACACTGACACCTAGTTGACATCACACTGACACCTAGTTGACATCACACTGACACCTAGTTGACATCACACTGACACCTAGTTGACATCACACTGACACATAGTTGACATCACATTGACACCAAGTTGATATTACACTGACACCTAGTTGACATCACACTGACACCAAGTTTAACTCACACTGACACCAAGTTGACATCACACTGACACCTAGTTGACATCATTCTGACACCTAGTTGACATCACACTGACACCTAGTTGACATCAAACTGACTCCTAGTTGACATCGAACTGACACCTAGTTGACATCACAATGACACCAAGTTTAACTCACACTGACGCCAAGTTGACATCACACTGACACCAAGTTGACATCATGCTGACATTAAACATCATGCTTTATTTCATAAATTCTTAAGTTAAATATCTATATCGGTTTTTAAACTTACTAGCTGGTTCATAGCATGGTGAGCATTTGGGATTGCTCTTGAATGTCTGTCCATTCATTGTGATAGAAGCCACAGTTGAAGTCCAGTCTTTATGATATTTAGTTCAAATATTTGTCTGCATAAAACCTAGGTCAAGTTCTTAGGGAAATTGAGTTATGTTGAGTCTTAAACTAGGAATCAGAAGCGCCTTGTTCAATCTTCTTGAAACCATGTCAAAATGATTGACTGCATGAAATCCAGGCTCTAAGTTAAGGTATTTACAGGTAACTTTCATTGCATGTATAGGTCAAGGCATTACGTAATATAGGCACAATTAATAATTAATTAAAAATTACGGTATTTTATAAATTAATTAATTTAATTCTTTGCAGCATAAATAATTTATAGTACATTGTATAACAATATAACTTATTTTTTGTCTAATCTAATATAGAACTTCATGAATTTAATATTGTATTTTTAATTTTGATTATTAGCTCGACTTTTCGAAGAAAAACAGGAGAGCTATTGTCTGACGGGATCGTGTGCTTCTGCGTGTGCATTAGTCAGTTCATACATACAAGGCCAGTAACCATGTGACCTATATTTATGAGTTATCTGTCCTTGTTATTCTTAGAATTTCGACTCACAGATGAGCCAGGTTACCATCAAGTACGAGAAAGTCGAGCGTCCAGCGCTCGTAGGCAGTGCTCTTGTTGTTTATTTGTATTATTTCCTGAAGTTAACACAAAGCTCTGAAATTATTTTTTATTAAAAAAGCTCAAAATAGAAATCAGTGTATTTTGTAGTAATATTTATTTGTTATTTACTCTTATTAAAGCTGTTATTTGTTTGAAATGTTATTGCATATAATTTCTATAATGATAACAGTTTATCATCATTAATGCCTACCATTGAACAATTGGGGCTATATATTGCTTTGCTCTTGTTGCTTAGTCTGTTGGTATTACAGGTAACTGTATCATTGAAAAGGAATAAAAAAAATATTTTTTGTAAAATTTATATATCTAATAAACTATATATATATCAATTTCTTTAAAAATATTCTTCATAAGTGATACATTTGGTATGTGGGTCTATCCAACTTGAACAAACCAAACCTATCTCCGTTTCTGGTAAGAAACTAGAGAATGCTTCAGTTTATGGTCTCAAACTTCAGTACTAGGGATGCAGATGAAGTCAATTATTCTAAAGTTGTGGATGACCTTTAAAGGTGATCTTGAGTACAAAAAAATTGTCTGATAGATAAACAAAGAACTAAGTGTGTGATCTTCAAACATTGTCGGGTGATTGGTTATAACCTGCAGATGAACCCTAGGTCAAGGTCAAAAGATCAAAGGTCAAGATCACATCAAATTGCAACAAATAGGGGCACACATTCTTTACTAACTTTTACCCATCTTGTTCAACCTGTCTTCTATTAAAACATTATTATTATATCACTGTCATATAACTCCATGGTGAACATTGGAGAAGTGTTAGACATGAGAAAGAAAATGTAATTTCCTTTAATTCGATGTTGGCCTATTATAAGACATTTGGAAAGGGCCAAAACATAGCCACATGGTTGGTGATCCACTAATTTACAAAGCCTTGTTTATTTACTGATATGATCTAAGACAAGCTTGATTGTATGTTTAATAGAATACAACATCGCTTTTTTGCAGTTTATTTCAGTATTTTAGTTTGCCATTTTCAGTAAGATTTTGTGTACATGTTCTCGGTAAGCTATGCTCGTTTACCCATAATGCATTGCTCCAGGATATATAGTTGTGAAGGATTAGCGCAGGGTTATTGTGACTGCCTTTTATACTGGCTGATATGTTTTAAAAACACTGGTAACTCTTTTATTAGCTGAACTCAGTTCAGTCTTGGTTTGATTTCTCTGGTCTGATAGAGGTAGTCCAAATTGCAACTAGAGTCAGACCTGACTGAATCGACAGTCAAACCTATATTGAGTCATCAGAGAATGCAGACTGGAGTTTTGATGACGAAACAGTTACCAAAATTATTGCAAAAAGTCAGCCATTGAATAACCAGTTACAATGGTCTTGCTTGATTCCCTTGTTGAACAATAGCTTCTCCCTGGTGTTTTGTTATTTAATGCATGAAAACCCCCTTAAATTTGTTTGTTTCATTAGAAATGTGGTACATATGACTATATACATGGATTTTTATCATTTTTCTGTCTGTGTTTTTGTAGAATATGTACTTTACTTATTGTGTAACCAAGAAATTTGATTTTCACTATTATTGTATATTTGTTTTGTTAATTTTGTGTACAGGAAATTGGGGTAAGTTCTAGGTTGGCACAGAAAATTTGTTTTAGCAATAGATTTGTGTATATGTTATGGTTGCCATGGTTACAGTGATTTATGTATATTTAATGGTTGCCATGGTTACAGTGATTTATGTATATTTTATGGTTGCCATGGTTACAGTGATTTATGTATATTTTATGGTTGCCATGGTTACAGTATTTTTGTGGTAATTTAGTGTTTGGTTATTGGTCCTTAGCATTTTTGTTATCAATAAATAATTTTATAGTGGAATATTTTATAGCAATTTTGTTTTTAGCATTGGTGGGTTATGCAATATTTGATTTGGGATGTTCGTTGTGTATTAGATAGAATAATAAAACTGTTCTAATAGTGGCCGTATACACTGAATCTATGCCTTTGTCTGCCAAAAGACGGGTGTCTGTATTAATTAGATATCTAATTGACAGTAAAAAAGCCTATATCACAATATGGTCTCCTATGATTTTCACTGTGATATTATGCCTTTGCCTACCAAAGGGCTTTTGAACAATTTGTAGTTTAATCATTTTTATAAGTTTTATAGTTTTATATGAGTGCATGTGTATAGTATTTGCTTTCTTGACCAACCTACTGTTGAAAGATATCTTTTTCACAATCTCTAGATGGCTTGCCATTATAGTTTATTGCATCAATTTAGCTTTTATAATAGGCTTCAGTGGTTGGCTCTGCAGAATTGACCAGTCCCCAATTGTCAATCAATGCTTCAGTTATCCCCGTACTCCATAGATACCTAAAGCTTAGGTCCCACTGAGTGGTTCTTGCCTTGGCGATGTACTCCCAATGGAAATTAGTGAGCTTCGGGAGGCATCGGGAACAAGATAATTGTGGTCTAGGGGATGCTTCGGGGAAGTCATGAGACATTTTCTGAGATTGGCAGGAATCGTGATGAATCAGTAGGCATCGCGAGATCTCCCAATGTGTTCCCGATTTTATGCTTTGGTCAAACTGCCTTGGGGATATACTGCTGATGGAAATTAGGAGGTTACCTGATGTCTTAGAGAAGCTCCCCGATGTATCGGCGAAGCTTCGGGAAGTCTTGAGACATTTAATAACATTGTGAGTACATTGGGAAAATTTAATGCATATATTGAATTTTGCCCAATGTACTCGCGATATTATATCGGGAAATTCTTGAGGAGGCATCCCCAAAGCTCAGGAATATCCCCGGTAGGCATCCCCGAAGTACCCTGAGCCTCTTGGAATGATCAGGATGCTTCCACTATAATAATGTATTCCGCGAGGCATCCCAGAGGCTTCTCCGACTCATAGGCAATGTTTTGTTAAGTGTCAGGAACCTCCGGGAATATTTATATGTCCGGCAAACGTATTCGATATTTCGGTGACACATTCGCGGTCTCCCCAAGTATTCGCTGATATATTTATAATATATTATTGGGGATGGTTTTATGTGTTTCTGACATTATACGTCTCGATGACAATTAGGAGCTTTGGGGGGCGTCGGGACAGGTTTTGCAAAACATCGGGAGCCATCGGGAGAAACTGTGTAATTCCTATCGCAGATGAGGAATTCCGCAGTGGGTCCTAGGCTTAAATTCACATTCCTGCCCCATGTCTATCAACCAATTAATTTAAAATTATAATACATAAGAGGAGACAATTGAATTAGTATAGATGGACTTAACAAGACACCTTATCAAGGGAGAACACTCTTGATATTTGTCACAATTAGCACCACATGAGATGTGAATACATAGATTATAATGTATATACTGATATACTTGAAGCTTCACTTAAACTCCTTCCACAAACAACCTTAGACGAATAAGTGAGCCAGAGCATTCATTGGCGACTTGTCAGTGACCATGACATTAAGAATAAAACCATAATTGAATATTTCTAACTTTCTCTAGGAGATTGGTATATCACTTGAGAACTATCATAAGATCCAGGAGTTACAAGCAAACAAAGATATCACAATACTACATGGTGGGGTTGGTGGATACCGTAGAATATCGGTAAGTTTTCATGCTGTATTGGCATATTAGTCCAGATGCCAGCCAGCCATGTATGTATATGGTGAACCTAACTTTAGAGTATTCACAAAATGTTTTGGTACAAAAATGTTCAGGAGGATGTCCTCTCAGAATCTGTTGTATGACACCTCGTCTCCATTGTGCATTTTTCAAGATACGTACACCAAAGTTAGGTGACCTGCTCTGGCATCTGGACTACAATGTAACCTGCATATTTATAGTGATATACCGTACTAAGTAAATGACTGTATGCTTTTCTTGTATGCCAAAACCAAATTCGTAAGAATTAAGTGACAATTGTATTGTAAAAATATTAATTATTTTGAATGCTATGTTTGAGTACAATATTGTCACAGAAACGAAAGTGACATCGTGAACATAAACACTTGATCATTGATTAGTTAGTATCTTACAATAAAATATACTAGTTATATTTACTATTTCTTTATTAAAACGGCTTTTATATTTGACTCTTATCTTGATTGAGAAGCTACTCTGTTTTCAGGCAACAACCAGCTTGATTCGCTTGTTTAGCAAATTTGTAAAATCCCATCAAAATGAGCTGAGAACATCATTCCACCAATTTGACCGAGACAGAAATGGTGCTCTTGCCATAGATGACATGAAAATGGCTTTGAAAGAGGCAGGTTTAAGACTTACCAATGTAAGTTACCATAAGCTCTATTACTATTTCTTTGGAGTGCAACAGTGACTATTGTTCCCTTTAGATAGACAAATAACTGACACACCAGAATAATGTAAACCTCACTGTTCATAGTTTTCTGGTATGTGTTCATGAGGTAAAAAATTCTGCTTTGTACATATTGATCGGTCAATCAGTGTGTCTGTAGGTTGGTTGGAAGAGCAAATGAATTTCTATTAATGTGTAAAGAACTGTTTGACCTAGGAACCTCAAACTTGGTATACAGGTTGGTCCCAAACTGTAGATGAACCACTATAGATTTTGAGGTTGGTAGGTCAAAGGTTAACATATCTATGACTTTGAACACAAATGACTGTTAGACTGCCAGGTACAGCATGTATGTTTTACCAAACAAATCTGTTTGAAAAAAAAATAATTTCAAGTTCATGAATAGAAAATCAGACAGGAAAGGCAGCGCTCAGCTTTACCAGCTGGGCACAGAAAACATAAAAGCATCACATACCCCAGTTACACAGCAAAATGCCAAACGCATAACTGAACAAGAAAATGAAACTGACCACTGAAAGCCCAAGTATCAGCTGTCAAAACATCGAAAGCCTTAACATTTAATTTAACATTTGATTTAACATCAAGCCTTGACATTTACTTTAGGATAAGCATTCACACGTTGTTCCTTCTATTTTGTATTGTTTTGATATCTGTATTATCACAGGCTTGATAAGTGCATGAATGTTTTCTATTGGACTTGTCTTTATCATTTCAGAAACAGCTTGGTGATTTGGTGAATGAATTAAACTACACAAACTCTTTTACAATGCCATACAAGTAAGAATTTTCTTCTTTGCTTTAAATTTACTCTTTTTCCATGATGAACAAGTTAATGTAATATTAAACCAGGCTTTGCAATAATCCGCTCAGACTATTGGATTGGAGTATTCAGTTAGATGAGTGTTTTTTTCCAAATTCATTTTCCAAAATTCAGCTATCGTCATGACACTTCCCAGGAATGTTAACCAACATGTACAGATGTGCACCAGAGTTCTACAGGTTTGAACCAGCTGAGTTGTGGCCATGTTTGTCTACCAGATTTTCATCTATGTGTCTTGTAAAAATGTTTTGTATATGGTACGTTTTGGATCTAAGGTTATAGAAGCATGCTTCACATGGTTATTTGTTTAGCAATTTGAGTAAAAGGTTTGGTGGTATCAACATTATTATGGCACATCACTATCTCTAAATGTATTGCAACTGTTGAGCAACTGATGTTTTAATTTTGCTGGAACCAAGTTTTTGCTGAGTAATAGCCCTCATATGCAAACATATTAGATTATTTTCATGGTTTCTCAAGGTTTCTTGTTTAAGTTTCAGTGACAATTGATTTATTGCTATTTGTGTATTTTCAGCGATATTTTATCTGGGGAAACATTGACTACTTACTTTCAACAACGACCATCTCGATTGTTTGCTATGAAAGCAGACAAAGTTAGCATTAACACCATACCAGAAATGAAACACCGTCAACTAACTGTCATCTGATAGTTTTAACCTTCATCAGTGATCATCATCATATGTGCATCATGAATGTTGGTAAAAGACTTAAGCAGTACACTAGAGTACTAGTATGGTGTGTTCAGTACATACTACATACTGTAGAATAAGGAGTAGCGAGATTATTTTAGTAACTAAGTCATTATGCATTGGTGAATGGTGCCTGTTAGAGTTCATTACTAAATATAGAAATAGAAGGGGTAGACTCTCTTTTCTATAAATCGTAACAGTTGGAACAATGTTCCTAAATATAGAAACACGAAAGTTAGACTCTCTTTTCTATAAATACCGGTAGTAACAGTTGGAACAATGTTTCTAAATATAGAGACAAGAGAGTTAGACTCTCTTTTCTATAAATAGTAATCTTTGGAACAATGTTCCTAAATATAGAAACCAGAGAGATTTCATGACTATCCCCAATCTTCCAGATATGTATGTGTTTCTATACCATTAAACAGGGCTTCACGTTGTTTATAGATAAAAAGTTTAGTGCTTTATTCTGTCCAAGCACTTTAGTGTTTTAATATTTTTATCTTGAAATTCTTTATATAACTAGTGCTTTCATGTTGCTGCAGGAAGGTATACATAGTATGTGCCTGGTTACAGTCACTCACAGTCAGTTGGCTGACCCTTATATATGTACACATATGTTTCATACTGTATTCCTGCCATGTAATGTCTTTCATGCTTGTCTGACAACGTATATTCCTGTTAATTAACCTATCCCATACATTTATGTTCCTGTCCCTCAGATTATCTGTGTAAATGTGTAGAATACACAGTCTGTGATAAATTGATAATAAATAAAAAAAAAATACACATAAAAAAATTCATAATATGATAATCAAATGAAAATATATCATCAAAATATTTAAAACCTTATATAGCTGCTGTGTTGGATTTTTAAAATTCTTCACCATATATCTCACCAGGTCCAAATCAAGACCAACAAATCGGGGATATTTTGTTTCTTGCATAAACCATTTGTAACAGTTGTATAAATGCTTGGATCATGTTTAGGTGTTATAGTACGAAGCCTGTTTTGGTTGATACCTATGATAACATTTTATAGTCATTTAACATTCACTTCACTAGTCATAGAAACAGACACTATAGAATTAGGCCAGTATAAATCAATCCTAGGTTATTGTCCTGTCCCAACCTTTAGTTTTCATATTGCCGCAACCTTATTTTGAAATTGCATACATGCCATGTTTCGCAGACCCCTTTGCGTGTGATTGAGGTGGAAATGCAGGAGATTTCATTAAAATGAGGGAGATTTTCCTTGCTCAAACATAAAATTAATGAGGTTTATATGCAGTTTTCATTTATTTTACTTTTATGACAATGCCATGCATACTTTATGAAGCAATTCAAACTAATATTTGTGATCATTTCCTAATGTAAACAACAAATGTCAGGTTCCAGTATGTCCAAGAAATGTGTGAGATTTGATCAATTTACCTCCAATCATGCGTGAGTATAGTCTCGAATATGTGAGACTCATGCATGATGCGGGAGATCTGGCATGTATGAAATTGGTAGTCTATAAATTTTCCAAAACTTATCTGTCAAAATCAAAACACAAATACATCGACCAATCATTTTTGGTATTGTTTTCCCTCGCCATTTGTAACAAAAATTTGACGTATAATCTAACAATGAATTTATACTGGCCTGTAAAATTGTATAATGCTGTATAACAACTGTAATTATTTAAACATGTCAGTTTTGCACTGAAACATATTATGAATGTGTACTTAATTATTACATACATACTGCCAGTGTTGTTAACAAATTATTTTTTCGTGTTATTGATATTTTGTATAAGAATTTAACATGTACAGACTGTGATTTATTAAATATTGGTTCTTATATTAAACTTGACAAGATACTAATACGAGGGTGGTCCGGAAAGTTTTGAAACTGTGTCCATATCTTGAAAAGTATCAGCAACAAAGCAATAAATATATACATGTGTGTATATACACTATCCATGAGTCTGCTATGTATAATTGAAATTATTTTAGGTCAAATATTGCAAGAGACTGGTTGCCAAGACAAACTCATATAGCGCTTCAAGGAGCACTTCAAAATGAACATTTTTCACTCTTTTGTAACAAAACTCGCCATTTGAATATTTTGCACCAAAATGGAGAGTTAAACGATGTTACATCAAAAGGCTAAAGGCTGTTGAATTGCTCAAAATTTTACTGTTGTCTTATGGTAAACAAATTTGTAATGGTCAATTGAAGAATATAAGTTACTGGAAAAACATCAACGTTGACAACACGCACGGAGCAACGCAACTAGATAAAAAAATGTATGAGCACTATTATGTCTCCTTCCAACTCTTAAACCACACTTTTATCTTTCTGGCACTGAACAAATAAAACTAGATGCTCTGATGAATTATTATCTCGGCAACTTCAAATGTTTAAGTTAGGGTTATGATGATTTGGGCAACTGAAAGCCGTTCTGATTACTGCCAGTGCAGCGATGAGTGAATGCAAAACACTATCTGCTTGGGACAAGTATCAAGATTGGCGGATGAAAGTAAGGGTGATCTGGCAATATAACTATAACGAAATACCCTTATAATTTCCCGGGCTGTTTACTACAGAGGAAAAGGCCACTTGTGTGAGAACCTTTAAAATGTGAAGTGCTCTGTTAGTTGTTACCTGTACTTATTAAAATGTTTGTGTTATGTGTTTTCTTCGAGGTATCATAATGAAATGTTCCGGAACAGTCTTTGTTAGATTGATCTATTTTAGATTGATCTATCAGCTGGTAAAACTTTAAATACAGTGTATATCCTATCAGTGGTTTGGATTATATGAATGCAGTCTCAAAACTTTCCGGACATCCCTTGTATGTCATGGAACTTCCATGTGTTTGTTGATTTTGTTAAATGCACTTGTTAATTATTTATCTTAATGAATGTTTTAATTGAATGCAGTATTTAAGTTTTAAATGATCATATTTGATAGTTGAACCATGAGGTATAATTGATTTTATAATTAATTTCTTATTTTAGTGCCATTGTTAGTTATTTTTATTTCTACATTCTAGTAAATAGTTACCAAGTTGTTTTAGTGCGGAGGTATTAACGTGATCCTGACCTTGATGCATGAATATATTATTAGGTTCTAGTGAATGGATATATCAATTTCCGCAAGCAAAGTGTGCAATATCGATTCTTTAGATCTGTGGTTGCAAAACATGTAGATACACTGCGAGTGCACTTGTAAGTGGGTCAGGTTAATATCTCGGCATTTTATTTGTAGGAGTACTGCTCATAATTATGCTTATTTATCAGGATTTCAAATGCTTGACTATTTTAATAAAAAATCTACCATAGCATTTTTATCAAAGTATACCAATTTTAATAAAATAATAAATGTTTTCATTGGTGAGAATTTCATCTGATAAAATTATGTGAAACGAATACCAGGTAGCAGTTATTACTGGCATGTCACTATTGAAGATTATTGTTGAAGGTTTTCTTGCAATGAATGTAAAAATAAGGCTTGTTTGCCCCAAATTTCATCTGAATGATTTTATACTGACTTAATTAGCCATTTTTGTTATGTTTAATTGACATTTTGTGATTGAAAATATGTTGGATTTCCTGAATAATGTTCTCAGATAAAAATAAACCTAGTATATATTTGTACCTGTTGTCTTTTATCTAACAAATTGTATAAAATTAACATGCACACACTGTACTGGTAATAAAGTGTAGTACAGTCAAACATGTGATTATAATCAGCTAAACCGGTTTTAAAAAGACCATCTGTACTCAGAAACAACAATTTTATCTCTTGTCCAACTATTTTCACGCCGTAATAAAGCTGTTAAAATAGAGCATCTGTACACAAATACCACTATTACAAAACCTGTCTGCTTCAACTACCAATTAACCCTCATTGAACTACATGTAGTTTTTATCATAATAAAACCTGTTAAAAGAGACCATCTGTTCACAAAGACCACTTTTGGCTGTTCCTGTTGGTGGTCTTTATAGATTAGCTCTATTATACATCTTAATTTAAAGTAGTTATCACCCAACAAGGCAAGTCTGGAAAGCCTGGAACGAACGTTACTGAATTTTGTATATTCTAACTCAATTAAATCACTGAACTAAGTCATTTATTAATAAGTGAAGTTTGAAATTGATAACCAGTTTAAGTGGTTTGATGATTCTGTGGCTTGATATTTGTATAAATTTTGTAACACATGCATAAAAACCAATAAATTAATAAATATATTCACAATCCAATATGTGATTAAGGGGGATAATGTCACTCATACTAAACATGTTATATACAATAGTTACTTCCCTTGCACCAACCTTTAAAAATAAATTTTAGACTGATTTATATTTGTCTGATTCCAAAATAATTTAAATGTATTCATTAGCAAAACTTTACTGCAGTTTAAAACAATTTCGAACCGCCTACAGAATATGCCAGGAACAATTTCAAATCATTGGTAATAAACTTGAATCTTTCCCCAATACATGTATATATGTCTTCCGTTTTACGATACGTACACTTTCTGTGAAGATACGTAGTTTTTAAATTGAACGAAGAACAACACAAATGCTAACGAAAGAGGCAGCTTGGATTTGTCGAATGCTAACGACTGAGGCAGTCTGTAAAATATTAATGCTAACGCAGAAACAGATTTAAAAGACTTGTTCTAACGACTATGGCAGCTATTCAAATAGTTTGACTCTATGTATTGTTTGTAAGCTATAAATGTAATCCTGATTCATATAAGGCAGTATTTCACGCCCATTTAATCAAATATCATGAGTGTTTAGTGGTTATTTAATACTTCACTTAGCTAGCTACGGGGCTATCAAGTGCTTCATACAGCACATACTACTACAAGTATTCATATCATCATGATCTTATATCGTGACTTGTTCAGTGAGATTTGTTGCATTTCTTAGTATTTAGTTCATTAAAACACCAAGAGCAGGATAATTATGTTACTCCAGGATACACGATGGGAGCATCGAGATCGGACAAGAATACGACAAATGAATTGCCTGTATGGTAAATCTGATGAGTGTACATTAAAAGTATTGAACAGTACAGGCCCGGTGATTATAAACATGTTCTCATACTCAAACCAAACTCGTATTCCATGTAAACTCTGTTCTCCAACCATGATTATAAACCTTCTCGAGCACGTATACTCGATAGAGTACGGATTCTCATTTATAAAAGATCTGTAACGTATTTATTACTATAGAAGGATGTCATGTATTCATTTTCTTAGTTCATTTGCTACTAGTTGATGAACGTTTTGATGCAAATTTCTGAAAGAAATCGTGTTACACATGTTTCGTTGATTGAGAGTTCGCCTAACCAAGATTAATCTGTATGGGAGTGCAAATGATCTAACTAAGAAAATGAGCATACACATGGCAAGTTTCAGTTCAGTAATAAAGAAGCAAATGTACAGCCTTTTTTGTAACTTAGAAAGCCTCTGAGACACCTCTGGAACACTGCTAGAATATCACGAGTATAAAATCCAACTTTTGAAGAGTCTCCGACCCAGAAAGTTATATAATCCATGTGTTTTTGAGAACGTACATGCTCCAACTGAAGTACGGAGTATGGGTTTGAGCATAGAGTACGTTCTACTATGTTTATAATCACTGTGCCAGGTTTATTCTTTTACTTCTTCTTGTTATTTGACGCATATTAATAATTGTTTAGAGTTGCATTTTAATGCATTTACCCGCTTGTGTTCGACACAAAACTACGTTTTAACTAAATACGCATATACATGGTACATGCATATGGGGCTATCATTGTACACATACATACATTTATGCCTATTTAGTAAATCATTTAGTTTTATGCCTAAAACCTGTGCATTAACCCAATTTGGGCGGGGGATATCAATTCATCGAATGTGCTTGTTTCTCTGCTATTTGACTAATTTGTTCTTGGCATCTTTCTACTCGAGATCTTTCCACGAACTCCCTTAATACGTGAAAAGTTGGACACGTACCTGGATCCGGGTCATATCCCGCGCATTCAGTTTCAACGACATGCACCACGAAATTATTAAACGTCGATCTAAGCCTTTAGTCGCAAGGCGTATTCTCATGAACACCAAAACGGACATGTTACTCCGTCTATTAAAGTTTGTTTTCTATGTATTGTCCGCTTAGTGATGTTATGTATCTGGATAGTACGCTATTTGTCTAGTAAGGCACGGATTATTGTGATTGAATCCTTGTTCTCGATCCTGGTACCAGGATTCTTGTGAAGTACGTGCCATTCTTGAAGCCGTTTCGGGTTAAATCCGGATTTGAGAACGGATGATCATATCTGTTAGGCCGTTTTCCAGGCGCAATGATTGGTTCCAATTATATAATAAACCTACCTGACAGGGTTTATGCAAATAAACGACGAAATTAATTCACGGAAACAAACATTTTATATGGAATTCTATTGACACCCACTCTAATGTTCAATTAGTTGGCAGTTTTACAATCGACCTTACTTAGTATAAAAATACATTGAAAATGCTTAATGATCGCAATAGACTTTCATTTTCAAGCCGATGCAAATATTTTACATGTCTACTTGTGTATAAATCCATTCAACACTTCACACCTACATACATACTATCATTGCTTTGAAGTTATGAAGAAAAAACATGAACAATGAGGAAAATTGGAATCGAACAAATAATCATAATTCTTCCAATATTGAAGTTAGAGTCATGTAACTTACCATACATTAGCGTACTGCTGTTGGAAGCTTAGGTTTACAGTTTGCTGTTGATACCTATAATAGTTTGGACGGGCAAGGTGATTACTTTAGGAAATTGCGGTGACCTAAAAAAAACTTGCACGTAAAACTTTAACCAAGCCAATTATATTTTAGAACGGGACATAACTACAATTAAAATCAAAACTGGGTTGTTGCACTTGACCAGTACCATTGACTTATGATGATAAATAAGTGTTGTAAGTATCAATGCAATATCATAAATATGTACTAAGGTATGGTCTCAATAAAACTTGCAAGTAAAACATTAACCAAGACAATTATAACTTAAATCGGGTCATAACTACAATTAAAATCAAAATTGGGGTATTGCACTTGACAAGTACCATTGACTCATGATGATATTGACTAATGATGATAAAGAAGTGTTGTAAGTATCAATGCATTATCATATATACTATATAGTAGCTAAGATATGGTCTCAATAAAACTTGCATGTAAAACTTTAACCATGTTAAAAAGGGGTATAACTCAAATAAAATCAAAATAGAGTGATTGCCCTTGACCGCTACCTTTGTCTTATGATGGTAAGCAAGTGGTGTACGTTTCAATGCCGTAGCACTGATACTATATGAGATATGGCCTTATTTGTAATTTGCATGCAAAACTATTACCAAATTGTCTAAGTACAAACGGGCAATTATTTTCATTAAATTCATACAGTCATTATCTAAATGGTTGATTATATGGCAAGGAAAGCCAGTATAAAGTTTCAATCCATTATATGCGTTGGTTATTGAATATAAACAAGGTTAAACAGCCAAATTCAAATAATCGACCCAATTTTGAAAAATAGCTGTCGCTCGAGTTTGTCTGTTTATAACTTCTGATGTAAGGGTTATGCATACATTTATTCTATTATTTTAGCATGTCTAACGACTTAGGACGACTTTCCCATTACTTTACATAAACAGGACAGAGTTACGTCCAAAAAGTATTTCAGATCACACTTTTATTGAAATACTAATTGACTATATCGAATTAAACATGCAAATTTTACCCTCCGTAACTATTTCCTCCGTAACCAAATTTAGTGTTCGTAATATGTAACGTTATATCGCACATAAGCCCTCATAAAATGTGGTTTCATGTATTGATATCATCACAATATACTTTTCTGCTAAGCACAAGCCCCTGATAAAGGTCGATTGACGCCTCACAGTTTTAAAAAAATCCAGTTTTAATCGACACACCAACTTCTATTTAAATTCATCATTGTTTTAAAACTTTAATTTTGTGTTCAACAAGGAAATGTTTTAATTGCAATTACTGTTTACTGTTAGTGCAAGATGAATCAAAGTTATAGCCAATGAATTTTCACTTATGGAAAAGTTGTATATGCATTGCACATGTGTATAAAATTCGGTTACGGAGGAAAATTACGGAGGAAAATCAAATTGATGAAATAGTTTCAGGTCATTTTTCTAGATTGCATAGTTAACACGATGCTTTTAAACAGATGTTTTAAATTAAGTTGGAAATACTTTGTCCACATATATGCAAACTTGATTGTAAAAGCTCCGTGGCTTGATCCTATGGAAAAATAATTGCTTTTTGATACTTTGATTTCGTCAACTTAATCATTCCATGGTCATCTGTGTTGTAGTTGTAGTAAGGGTTCACTGTTAAAATGCAGGAATGTTATATTTAAGCATTCCTGTAGAATAAGTACCTATATAATATATTCATTTTTGGATATGTTGCCAGAATTGAGCCATATACAAATGGTTACGGAGGAAATAAATAGTTGCGGAGGAAACCTATACGTGCTGGTCGCAAAAAGTTAACTTGTTGCCCAATATTTAACGAACCCTTATCGTAGTTTACTTTAGGGAGATACAGGGGTCACCATGTGCGTATGTTCGTCCTTTCACTTGTTCAGATTAGATCTACTTGTCTGAGAGACACTAAGTTAGTGATATGATTTAAATAATTTCGACTATCGTGAGACAGATATTTGATCACAAGATCAGGGTTCGTAGCATCAGATTCAACGCAAATTAGAAGAAATGACAACATTGGTGTAATGCAAAATGCCACGGTCTGGTGTTTTAAGCTGGATGGATAGAAAAACATGTATGATTATATCCTGGGTCATATTCCTGTCTTGTAATTGTAGTCCAGGGTTGACTAGGATATGGGGGTGAATAAACAAGACGAATACAGATGCTGTGTTTCTACTATAATAATGTTCCAACTTCTTATCTATGTACAGTATATAGATCTATTGATGAATATGTTTCATCAATTTCAGTTCATATCATAAGTCATTGCATTTCATAAGCCCTGAAACAAACAATAAAGAGCATTAAGTATAATGGTAACAAGTAATTATAACATCTGTATAATTACTTTGTTATACGATATGTTAAGCTAAGAATCCTGTGATCATCGGCCTTTAATATAATATACATTAATCAAGGAATCAGTTAAGAACATACATGATATACAAACAAGACAAACAAGACAAACAATGACAAACAACAAAGATACAATTATAACATCTATATCACACACATAGTTACATACCGATTATGGATCGGGTCTTCAACGACTCACAATACCACATTCCACGTCACTCTCACTGTGATGGATTACTTTATTCCACTATAATTGATAGTACAACAACAACAAACTTCAACTTCTCAAACAACCTTCTTTCTCCAGAAGCTAACTTGGACTGACAATGAATATCAGTCATGTGACACGAAATTAAGGGATTAACACAAGAGAACATAACACAGTCAAACTGGTTCTTCATTACACAAAAACGAGGGAGTTAATCCATACCTCCTTAGGTTAAAAACAACCACTGAGCACAGGTCAAACACCACTAAAAGTGAAATACTAAAACCATATAAAATATCAACCGGTTACACACTTCCCCCCAATCATTAAATGACGTCCCGTCATTGTCTCATCATGTCAAGTAATAAGTCAAAAAAATTATCTCTCACTATCACTCTATACTACTAGACTCCAAACAATCTACTGTACTATTCTTTACTACTAAAGCTAATCTATCTGGTTTACTAAAATTACTGGTTTTCACAATAATCAGGCGCATCAAAAAAAAAACCTCCCACCAATACTCCGCGCGTAATAAACCGTAGACTGCTTTCTAGGTAGCATTCTCATAAACCGGTCACTACTATGTGTAGTGTAACACCACCATCTCTCGCAAACAGTATCACTACTCAATACACAATAAGTCATATCCCTCCCCCTATAAAATTTATGTCAGCACATTTAATTTCATGGTTTATTTATATGTACAATTCCATACATGTGCAATGGCAAAACATATACAAATTATCTAAAATAGTCATGACATATCTAGTATACAATCACTTCATTATCTGCCTCTTCCCCTCTTCATGACAATGCATCCTAGCATTAGAAATCATAATAGAATAATAACTCAGTTTCGGCTACAATAGTTCGAATGATATATATACTATAGTCATAACTATATAAAAACAGCATTACAAATCAAAACACTACAATCTCATACTCACTTCTTACCAAAAATATCTTTAACTACGGACTTAACAGTGTCCGCATCCATACTGTGAAAAATGCCTGCTTTCCACAGAGCATTTAACGCCTGCATTCTACTATCTATTGATTTATTTTCTACAATACTATACATATGATAATCTTTATATCTGTCCGGTGGTTTCGTTCGTCTGTCCGATCGTCTTGGTACTGTAGGCAGGTGTCTTTTCCTTCTGCTAGTTCCTGCTCCTGTTTCTTCTCCAATGGTGTTATCTTGGACGGACACTTGCTCTTCTTGCTCAGATACTGTATGGTCCTGGTCAGAATCTTGATGTTCTTCACTTGCGACAGCTCCTGGTTCAAACTCTCGGACATCTCCTGTATTGGTCAATTCAACTGTGGTAGAATTGTCCTCTTCCTCGGTAGAGTCTGAAGATCTCGTACTTCCTGTACCCTCTGTAATATCAGTAGTACTTTCTGATTCAATTATGTCAGAAAGGTTCCCGGGTTCAAAGGCGTCCCCTTGTTCGTTTGTCGGAGTGACAAATGATTTCCCTTCTTCCTCTTCCGAACTATAATCATCTGAGACGTCTCTATCTTCTGTACAAGTACTAACCTCCTCTGTCTCATCTTCTGTCTCAACATCCACTTCCACCGTCTCCTGTGTCGCTATCCTGTAATTCACAGGGAACAGATGGTTCCGATGAAGTGTTCTTATCTTCTTCGACTCATTTGCTTCTACTACAAATACAGGTATGTCTTGTCTTGGCACTGCAGTAACTGTGTATAGTTCTTGTTCATACTTATCTGCAAGTTTGTGTTTTCCTTCCCCCCTAGATAAAATCTTTACCAAAACTTGGTCCCCAATTTCTAGTTGTGCCCCTTTAATCCTCTTGTCATAAAAATATTTCTGTTTCTGCTTTGCTTTAAGTACCCATTCCTCGGCTAGTTTCCTGGTTGTCTTTATTCTCTCTCTAAGATTTTCTATGTATTCTTCTGTTGTCTTATTGTTGGTCTTCTCCGATGCTTCTTGGAACATGGCGTCGATCGGTAGTTTTGGCTTACGACCAAACATCAGTTCGTACGGAGATACCCTTGTGGATTCATGTGGGATGCTGTTATACGCAAACACCATTGGGTTGATGTAACTTTTCCAATCTTGTTTCTGATCGTGTTCCAAAGTTCCAAGCATGCTTAAAAGGGTTCTATTGAAGCGTTCTGGTCCTGCATTCCCTTGAGGGTGATAAGATGTAGTACGTGATTTCTTCATATTCGTCAGGGTACATAATTCTTTTATTAGTTCACTTTCAAAATTGGCCCCTTGGTCAGAATGTAATCTAGTCGGAATTCCATAATGTGTAATAAAGTTGTTGAAAAAAGCGTCTGCAGTTGTCTTTGCTGTTTGATTTCTGGTAGGTATAGCCATGGCGAATTTGGTGAAATGGTCTGTAATTACCAGTATGTTGGCATATCCCCCTTTAGATGTTTCTAGTGTCAGGTAATCGAAGCAGACAAGTTCCAATGGATATGATGTGTTGATGTTTACGAGTGGAGCTCTTTCATTGGTTGTTGTCTTCCTCCGCAAACATCGTTCGCACCCCTTGACCCACTTGTCCACATCAACCGCCATTCCTGGCCAGAAAAATCTCTCTCTAATGAGTCTAGTCGTTCTTTCAATTCCAGGATGTCCTATGTCCGTATGTAATCCTGTTAAAATGTCCTCTCTGTATTTCTCTGGTACTACTAGTTGTTCTAACTTGTCTTCATTGATGCTCACTTCTCTGAATAGGATTCCTCTTTTTATCTTGAAGTTCTTGAAATTTCTTTTCATCGTAATATCATGCTTCCCATCCATCTTGTCTCTTACTTTGTTGTCAATCACTGCTATCCTCCATTTGCCAATGATCTGATCTTCCATCTGAGCTTTCCTTATTTCTCGCAACTCAATTTGAGCCATCTGTGTCCCAGGATCTTCAGTCATTTCTACTAAGTTGATGCTCATAGATGGCATATTCTCTATGTAAGCTGATGTAGTCAACTGGCAACACAAAGCTTTCACTGTTTCCATGTCTAGTTTCGTTTCTTTTGGGTATCTGCTTAGGGCGTCAGCATCTCCATTGTTAACCCCTGCTCGATAGATTAGCTCAAAATCATAGCCACCCAAAGCTGCTGCCCATCGTTGTCCTGTTGCATCCAACTTTGGGGCTGTCAAAATATGCGTCAATGGGTTGTTGTCGGTGTATACCTTGAAGTGGTTTCCTGTGAGATAATCCGAAAATTTCTCAGTTACCGACCATTTGAGTGCTAAATACTCTAACTTGTAGGTTGAGTAGTTCTTCTCTGATTTTGAAAGTGATCTGCTAGCATAGGCAATGACGCGCTTCTTGTCTCCATCTTGCTGGTACAGTACCGCTCCCAATCCTATGTTTGAAGCATCCGTGTGTAGCTCAAACGGCTTTCCAAAGTCTGGGTATGCTAGAATGGGAGGCGAGCAAAGTATCTTCTTGAGTTCTTCAAATATAGTCTGTTCATTTTCCGTCCATCTCCATTCTTTCTTCTCTTTCTTCTGTTTGGCACCCTTCTTGCTGGTGTGATGAGGTATCATATCGGAAAATGGTCTTGTTATTTTGGCGAAATCTTTAATGAATCTTCGATAATATCCAGCAAATGCTAAAAAGCTGTGCAGTTCTTCAGGTGTAGATGGTGTAGGCCAATTTCTTACTTTATCTATTTTGTCCGGGTCTGTTTCGATTCCATCTTTGCTTACGACATGTCCTAAAAAGTTTACTCTTTCCTTGAAGAAGAAGCATTTCTCTGCAGCCAGTTTTAAATTACATTCTTTCAGTCGTGTCAATACTAAGTCCAATCGTTCCAAATGTTCTTCAAATGAGTTACTAAAAATTATTAAATCGTCCAAATAAATGATACATATCTTTAAGTTCAAAGGTCCTAAGCATTCTTCCATTAATCTTTGATAAGTAGCTGGACTGTTACTAAGTCCGAATGGCATCTTGTTAAATTCATAGAATCCTAAAGGTCCAACTGTGAATCCTGTCCGTTCCTTGTGTTTTTCTTCAACCTCTACTTGATGGTATCCGGATTTCATATCTATGGTAGAAAAGTATTGCGCTCCATGTAGGGAATCCAAAACTTCCTCAATTCTTGGTAGAGCGTAGGAGTCTTTGACCGTCCGTTGATTCAACATTCTGTAATCTATACACATCCTTAGCTTACCACTTTTCTTCCTGACTAATACAATCGGTGATGCATAAGGTGACTTGGACTTCCTAATAATTCCACATGCTAACAGTTGTTCTAAGTGTGCTCGAACTTCTTCAATCATGGCTGGTGGTATTCTTCTATGTCTTTGCTTGAATGGAGTGGGGTTGATCATGTCTATTCTGTGCTTGATGATATTACATTGTCCTATATCTGTGTCGCTGGTGCTGAATATATCTCTGTGTCTGATGAGTAAGTTCTTTAATTCTGTCTTCTGTTGGTCCGTCAAAGTATTGTCTTCATCTATCTCTATTTCCGATACTATCTTCATTCTCTTCTTGTCAAGTTCTTCTTCTTCTATTTTCTTCATCACTTCCTCTGTGATTGTCACTGGTTGTAGTTCACATATCGTTGCCTTCGGAGAAATTGTCACTGTGTTCGTCGACAGGTTCGATAAGGTGACTGTAACCTCGCTTGTGTCTCTATAATTGTAATGTACTACACTAGGCGTCACATCTAGAAAGTCTGGGATTGACGTGTCCTTGGCTTCTTGTAGTATGGCTGCTGTCGGTATGTGATCTATCTTCTTATCAACGTATCCCTTTAAATCAATAGTCTCATTTGGCCTGATGGTTATCTTGTATGGTTGTGCGCTCTTAATAATTCCTAATCTGTTGTTATTCTGCTTCAATTGACGGTCCCTAATAACTAAAGTTCTGAAGCAGGAATACCATGGATAGGTCAACTTCGCTACTTGTAAAAATTTATCACCAAAGTTAAGTTTGCAATCTTGTTGAAATTCATTTAAGATGTTTGTTCCAATGATGAGTGGCGTTCCGCTTGAAAAGTTAGTGTCTGGTGTAATCAGAAATAAAGCTGGCTGTTTCTTTGAATTTGGAACTCCATCTCTTGTGTCGATGTCTACTTCAATATATCCTGAATATGGTAACTTGGATCCTCCAGCACATTCAATAAATAAAATTTCTGTTACAGGTCTAAGTTCCACATCTGATAAATTATTCTGGTAAAATGACTGTGATATGACGCTAACTGAACTTCCAGTGTCTAATAATGCATTAGCTGACATTCCATTTATCTCGATCACAGCTATGTTGGCTTCTCCAACTAATTTAGGACCTTCTTTAGGAGAGGTAGTGCCCTGGTCTGGTCCATCGATAAGAGCACCTACTCGTTTAAATCATTCTTGGTCAAATCCACCTGGCAGTCTCTTGCGTAGTGTCCTTGACCTTGACATCTGTAACAGGTCACCTGGTGTTCTTCAACATCCCTGTCACAATCCCTGGCATAGTGTCCCCTCTCACCACATCTATGACAGTTGCCACGTGTAAAAGAGTTGGTTCCAGTAGGTCGAAACTGTCCTCTACCTCCTCTCCCTCTTCCAGTATTGCTCCTAAATCTTCCTGTTGCTCTTCGCCCACGCCTACTCCCATACACAAAGTGTTCCTGACTATTTTGTTGTTCTTTCTCTGCTTCTAGTTTCTCTATTTTCTCCTGAAGTACCTTAAGGGTGTCGTTCATCTTACTTAACTCACTTTTCTCTTCTACCTTCTGGGCTACATGGCACGTCTTTGGTTTGTCCGACTGTTTGATTTCTTGTTCTAGTTTCCTAAGTTCTACTTTAAATTTGTCATAATCCTCGATAGTATCATACTTGTATTGCGCCACAAGTTTCAAGTCCAACCTTAATCCTTGATAGAATATTTGCTTCAATAATGTTTCATTTCTGATGATCGCTCCTAATTGAATTGCTTGAGAATATAAATCTTCGACTTTGATAGCGTATGTTGCCACTGTATCCATTCCTTGTGCGCACGAATAAAATTTCTGCATAATGGTCTGTGCACTCTCTATGCTGCCGTAGGTACTGTTCAGTTTGGTTACTATATCTTTAACTGTTATTCCAGTTCCTAGTCTTCTAACAATATCGCTAGCAGTTCCTTTCAGTGAGCGTCTTATTCCAAGTAGAAGTTGTTCTTCAGTAAACGTATGTTCCGCCACTAATGAATCAACTTCATATTTAAAGGATTCCCAAGAAACTTCTCCTTTGTTGTTATCTCCTGAGAAAATCGACAGTTTCGGGAAATGATGAGAACTTCCTAATGGTGTTGGCACAGCCGGTGTAACTACTGGTGTGGCTTTCCCTTTCATCTTTTCTTCTTCTCTTTTGTTAAACGTCTTCAGAAACGTTTCCAGTGCTTTCGGATCTCCTACATCCGGACTTAACTTAAAATCACGAAGTGCTTTAATCCAATTGAGTTCTTCCTCTGATACTGATGTTTCAATCTTTTCTTCCTTAGCAGCCATGTTTCACTCTAAGAATATTCACACTTGTACTTACACAAATCAACACTAAGTAGTATATTCACAACAAGTATACTAAATTAATCACCTTTGAACGCTACTATAAGTACAATCAATAACTAGAAAGCACTATGAGTGTAATCAATCAATAGTAAGCACTATGAGTATAATCAATCACTAGTAAGCACTATGAGTATAATCAATCAATAGTAAGCACTATGAGTATAATCAATCAATAGTAAGCACTATAAGTACAATCAATCACTAGTAAGCACTATGAGTATAATCAATCAATAGTAAGCACTATGAGTATAATCAATCAATAGTAAGCACTATGAGTATAGTCAATCAATAGTAATCAGTCTGGGTATATTCGATCAATTACCAGCAATCAGTCTGGGTATATTCGATCAATTACCAGCAATCAGTCTGGGTATATTCGATCAATTCAATCTATTACTAGCAATCAGTCTGGGTATATTCGATCAATTACCAGCAATCAGTCTGGGTATATTCAATCAATTACCAGCAATCAGTCTGGGTATAATCATTCAATTACCAGTAATCACTCTAAGTACAATTAATTAATCAATAGTAGTCACTATAAGTACAATTAATTAATCGCCAATATTCACTAATAAATATAATCAATAACTAGTAATCACCCCAGTACCATTAATTAATCATCAGTACTGACTCCTAGTATAATCAATCAATCACCAATATTCTAAATAAGTATGGTTAATTAATCAATAGTAATCACCAATAAAATTTATAAGTGTAATTAATTAATCAGAAGTAATCACTATAAGTACAATTAATTAATCACCAATAATCACTGTATCTCATGTGTGTCTATATCACTTGTCCCTTAATCACCGTTTCAAATATCAACTCTATAATATAGTGTACAATATCAGTGTCTAATCACTCACTATATATATCATGTGTGTCTATATCACTTGTCACTTAATCACCGTTTCAAATATCAACTCTATAATATAGTGTATAATATCAGTGTCTAATCACTCACTATATATATCATGTGTCTATATGTAAATCCTGGTTCACAATTAGGTATATACCGTAATTTCAATATGTATCGACATTTATCAACAAATATTGGTATATATAGTTCAATTTTGAACTCTGAGCCATGACCTATCGGACTAGTCCATTTTGGCGGGTAGACCATAGTTTATTACGTTCGCATGTCATTACTTAATGATGTGATTCTTACATATATCTGTTTGTTATCGAATTACAGTTTAGTGCAGTCGGCAACGTCCAGGATTTCTATCCGGAAGTTTGGTGGTTCAAATTCCCAATTCGCTCATATTTTTAAGTCTGAAGTATATAAACTAAAGTTTCTTTTTTTAATTAATCCATAAAAGTGTGTTGATTCAATTTATTTTTCATTTTCACTTATAGCGATCGTCTCCATATTCCGAGTTTACTGGCAACCTGTATTACGTTGATTAGCCGTCATAACATTCTACAATACACATGCAAGATCTAAAAATATTTTGAAGCATGTAACAAATATGGCTTGTCACATACTGTTATAACACGGATATTGCAAGTTATATGCATTTATAAAGTAAAGAATGTGTAAATATAATTAAAAAATTTTTTTTGGGTGCGATTCGAACTTGCCCTGGTCAGACAAAAGTTATTTTACAATGTATCAAGCGCTATACCGTCACGACCATTCAGACACACGGGACAGTGGGATTTAATTATATTACTTCTCTTTTCCATTAAACCTATACCAACCTATATCGATTAATCGTTAAAACTTTAAAAGTGCAGTCACGGCTCAATGCTCGAAATCGAACTATACACACAATATTAAATTCAATAAAACTGTAATTCACAAGTGTTCATCAATGTTGAATCACAAATTATCACCTGAGTTCCTTCACTTCAGTATCTTTTCTCCCTTTCCATATGAATCACTATATATATCATATTATACCAAGTGTCACTTTATTCCCTAAAGGCACAAATTCACTTTCCTAGTATTTCAACAGTTACAACACCATAATCTGTTTCAATATGCAACTTTAAAACTCTGAGTCAATGTCACTTTCATAGTAGTAGTCACTCAATAATCACAACACTGAGTTTCAATATATCACTAGTACACTTCACTCCGGTAAAGGTCACTTCACTTATGTCACAACACAACTATATCAAGCATATACAACAGTATTTCTATCAAGGTCTACAATAATGCAAAGCTAACCCTAAAACATCAATTTAATTTATCAACATACTCAATAAATGTACTAAGTACTGTACTCCAGCTCTAGATACGTAATTACTAATTACCATAAAATCTAAATGAAAATTCTAATCAATGTATGAAGAATTTTAATTTATTCAATGTATATTCAATTAATTAACTAAGAAGCAATCTATTCAATATAAAACACAATTGAATCTAATGAACTTTGAAACTATAATATCACTGATAAGCCACTGGCTGAGCCACACTAATATCAACTTCAAGTTACAATGATTAATAAAAGGCAAGTTAATTCAAATTGAATTTCACAATTGCAATGAAAATTAGTCTAAGAACTCAAATTTAATACAATATGAAATGCTGATAAGCAACTGGCTGGGCTGTACTAATGTCAACTTCGCGTTACAAAAATTACTTAAAAATAAGGTACTGTATCAAATTAAACTGAACAAAGTGAAAATATTTTAGTGAAAACACTCAAATTTAACTATAATAGGTACTGCTGATAAGCAACTGGCTGGGTACTTGAATGATAATGTCGGAATAAATTTCTATCAACATATAAGTAATCAATTACTACCTGAAAGAAAGAATCCAATCGAAAATCACAAATTTCAATATAATACTAAGTGCTGATAAGCAATTGGCTGGGTACACCATTTACAATATCAATTAATTTGTAATTGACTTGTAAGTAACTAGTAATGAATGAGTACCTGAAATAAATCAATCTCATCCCTCCACTTTTCTAAGTAATTCAATCTAAATCACAAGGACTGATAAGCCAACGGCTTTATAGACAAATGACAATTTGGTGTTTGGCTATGACTATATTCACAAGCTAGTGACTGTAATTTAAGTAATTAGATCACTCTAATTAATTAAATCATACAACCCCGCAATACCGATCAATAAGTTTCTAATTAAATTCCATTACAATTTATAATTGTTCGGAATTAAGGTACAAATCTCACGTATGTCTGAACTAAATAAATCAATTCAATAATTGTTTTAACCATTCAAGTTCACCTGTTACATGTACACTTACAATACAAATTCCTTTGGCATAAAGTGTATACTTTCTGGTCATCAATGTTTAAATAATCAATTCTGTAAGTACTGGTTTTAAACCTTTACATATAAACTATTTGACAAATGCTATCCTGCAAAATTCTCAAATATCAAAACTGGTTTATAAGTTTTCCACCTGTAAATGTTCACTTTCAATTATTTTTCAATTGCCAATATACACAAGATTTTTTTATCAATTAAATCTCAATATGGACAATTTATGTATCAAACTATGTCTACTGGGGAAATACTACTGTATATCTAACTATAATTAATTGAAATATCAATAATCAATTGCTAAAGTACTACTCTTCTAATTTGACATGTGTCAATATCTAAATTCTCCTTACTAATCAAACCGGAACCATGCTGTCTTGATGTCAAGGTCATAGTAAGTCATGTGGTCTGATGTGTAATCAATATTTATGGACCAATCAAATCACACGAAACAAAATGGTATGAAATGGCAACCAATCAAATCACCGGAAACAACTAGCAAGTGCCCGTATGAATACAATAACAAATCCACCTGATTTAATCAGCTGAGATGTGTAAATACAGAAGAACCGTGTGCACACACGACCAAGGTATAAATACTATATAAAGGTTCAATATTAATATATAGATACACTGAATAAGAATGAATATGAGCTAAATACTTATAAATACACAAACAAAGGCTTCCAACACGTTGTAAATGGGCTATTTTAAACCAAGTGAAAACGAAAGTAGACCTGTCACTATTTACGAAAACGAAACTAGGTCAATTATCCTTTACATGTAATAATGAACTGAGAAGGCTCACTTTGCCACAAGTGATTAAATGAGCTTCAAGATAGCTGCATGTTGTCCTCTTTACTTGAATAATAGAAATGTATGCTTAAGTTAATTACTATGACAATTAGTAAAGAACCAATACCAGGGAGTAGGAATATTAATTATAAATTAATCATGCAGAGTGCTACACTCTCAATCTACAATATCTCTCAGAAAAATTTCAAACCTGCAGTTATTTATAAATGTAATGACTAACAATGGAATTTAGAGTCACACAAATATCACTTATTATTATAAATAGTGAAGAAATAAATGTACACTATAGGAATTACATAACTGCAGATTAAGAAATTTTAGCTCTAAAAATATGTACTCACAATACAGTTGACAGCATACATGCAGGCCTTCTGATCACAGAATATACACAATAAAATGTCACAGTTTTAAACACAATGTCCACATGTAGATCCAAATGATAAAATTAAGAGTCCAAGGTTTCTTCAGTCATGATGATCCAACAATATGAAGGTCCAATAATGTGTCGTAAAGTTCCTGGTACACAATGTATCGTCTAACTTCCCACAGGCATATGTATTCTCGGTCTATCGTTCTTCTAAATCCGTTGGGCGCCAGTTATATCCTGGGTCATATTCCTGTCTTGTAATTGTAGTCCAGGGTTGACTAGGATATGGGGGTGAATAAACAAGACGAATACAGATGCTGTGTTTCTACTATAATAATGTTCCAACTTCTTATCTATGTACAGTATATAGATCTATTGATGAATATGTTTCATCAATTTCAGTTCATATCATAAGTCATTGCATTTCATAAGCCCTGAAACAAACAATAAAGAGCATTAAGTATAATGGTAACAAGTAATTATAACATCTGTATAATTACTTTGTTATACGATATGTTAAGCTAAGAATCCTGTGATCATCGGCCTTTAATATAATATACATTAATCAAGGAATCAGTTAAGAACATACATGATATACAAACAAGACAAACAAGACAAACAATGACAAACAACAAAGATACAATTATAACATCTATATCACACACATAGTTACATACCGATTATGGATCGGGTCTTCAACGACTCACAATACCACATTCCACGTCACTCTCACTGTGATGGATTACTTTATTCCACTATAATTGATAGTACAACAACAACAAACTTCAACTTCTCAAACAACCTTCTTTCTCCAGAAGCTAACTTGGACTGACAATGAATATCAGTCATGTGACACGAAATTAAGGGATTAACACAAGAGAACATAACACAGTCAAACTGGTTCTTCATTACACAAAAACGAGGGAGTTAATCCATACCTCCTTAGGTTAAAAACAACCACTGAGCACAGGTCAAACACCACTAAAAGTGAAATACTAAAACCATATAAAATATCAACCGGTTACATGATGTTGTACACAGATTATACATGACGATCTGTATCATTCGCAAGCTTTTTTAAAAAGTTCAAGATAACACATTGACTTCAACATGTATTTATGTCTAATACAAATGAAATATAGCTTGTTAATACGATAACTGTATTTGGAGTTGGTACTAAGTCTTGTTTATTGTGAAAGTCACGCGGGATAAATTTGTTTATGCAAACTCCAGGTAGCATTTTTTCATTAATGTATTTTATTAAACCCACATAAATCCATTGTTGGCAAGAATACGGCTACACAAATAAGAATTAAAAAAAAGTTTCGGTTGAATCCGAACGTTAAATGCTTGATTTTAGACCAAACAGCTATTATACGTGTACATGTACGATTGCTACGAAATAGATGCAAGTAGTTTATTAAGTCTTGTAAGATCATTAACATTGCACACAACCCTGTATGTTTCTGTCATTACTCATATTTTCCGACATAACCACTTGACAATCAAGCATTGTGTAAGTCAACTGTCCATTTCGCTTGAAAAGTTGTTAACTGATTGTGTTCGATAATAGCTCATTATATCAGCACGTTCTCTGAATTAAACACCATTCTTTCAAAGTTCTTGGCAGTCGTTACTATGGGCAGTAAAATGTTAAACAGTAGTTCTTTATAAATAATGTACATATTATGAGCTACATAAACAGATAAGTGATATTGCGCATATTTTTTCATGTGTAGAATTGGGCAACGTCACTAGAAGCACAAACAATGATGAAAATGAAAAAATACACAGTCTTAAAGAGACAAAGTAAAAATAATTAAAACATAGATCACTTAGGTTTCCTCCGTAACCATGTGGAGGGAAACGTATATCTTTAATAGTGCAATCAGATATGGAATTCAACAAATATTTATGGTACTATTAGTGGAACAGAATACATCTCTTCGTCATTTTTATTGTTTAACTCCTTCAAGATGGGTAATGTGTTTGAAATTAAAACCGTAGTCTACTGGTTTGAAAACGTATCAAATCACAATTTTCAAAAAGGTTTTTATCATGTCATTTTTCAAATCGATTATGTGTCTAAAGCCATACTTTTTGCACAGCCTTAATGTTATGCGTATGCAGAAGTAAGTGCAAAGTAAATTAAAGAAAATGCTGTCTGTATTTTACTTCTAGGATATATCAATATGCCCTGACCCACGTAGTTTTCTTCCGTAACCACGATTCGACTGCTTTAAATCAAGGAAAGATTGTCGGTTAACCATAAAAAAATATCGTGAGCCATTATGTATTATTACTGTCGACATGCTAAAGCTTCCAGATCTTATATTGTTGTTGATAAGTCTTGATGTCATTTTTTCAACTTTTCATTTTCATAATTGTGTCGATTATTTGAATCTGGCTGTAAAACGGTAACCAAATGAGACGCATCCTGACGGCGTCGTGGACAAAATGGGTCTATTGTTCATGTGAAAAACAGCTGCTCGGACGTCAACTTCAAAAGATGTTGCCACTGGTACCGCCCATAGATAGGTATTTCTAGATAACCACAGGCGAATAATACGTTTTAATTCGGGCTTACGATCAATATTTCGAATGTAATTTGTGTATTATGCTTATTTTTAAGTATCATTGCAGTGTATCGTTCTTGATGTGTGATTATTTGACATGTTTTAAAATATATCTATTTTATGCCTGTCATGAACTTATGTTTCTATGGTAAAACTTTTTGTTAATTTTATTGCTGTTTTAACTTGTTAAAGAAAGCCTCGTTGGAAATAGGATGTTTATTGTTATATGTGTTTGTATTTTCATGTAGATTTGTATATTGATGTTCATGTATCATGACCGCGGTAGGAGTTTATCTTCATTCCTAGTCGTACAATTCTTGGCTTTATTTTCTCAATATAATAATACCCGACCGGATTGTAGGCTATAAGGCATATACATGGTTAAGATGTAGGACTATTTTTGGGAGGCGACAGCCTCTCATTACTACCATTGCCCATTTCTTAATGCAACCTGAACCGCCTTTAGGCTGCTATGTGAATCCGCATTCAAGAAGTTCCAGAAACTGTCAACATTCCCAATACTGCTACATAATTATGTTTCTCCAAATTTTTAAACTGATTTAATTCAATCAGCAACTGTTCGTTAAATCGATATTTTTGCAGATAATCACTCCGCCGGGTCGATATCGGACTTGTTTTGTAATATGAAAATGACGTGTTCATCAAATATCCCTGCTGTATAGCTATTTTTAGAAACTTCAGACCAGGATCACGTGATGGTTTTATCAATGAATCGTATATTGTCTATGGAGTACTGTTATGCAATCATATGTTGTGGCTATACAAGCCGCTTTGTATAGACTGTCTCACGCTGTGAGGGAAGTGATTACAAGACGGTACTGTAGAATCTGATAAACAGGCGCGTAGTATTATTTTAAAGCCACTTTCGATAGACGCATTCAATACATGTATTCCATATAAATTAATATGCCCCTTTTTACAATTATTTAGATACCCAACATGCCTATATAGTCACATATGCCTTTTTTGACATTCAAGACAAGATCGGCAGTAAGAAAACGAACATTAAACGTGTAAAGTCGGTTTAAGGTTTTATAGCAGCAACCAGATCGCCTCCCATCAGCACTCTCAGTGCTTTGATTTTAAAGCCACTTTCGATAGACGCATTCAATACATGTATTCCATATACATTAATATGCCCCTTTTTACAATTATTTAGATACCCGACATGCCTATATAGTCACATATGCCTATTTTGACATTCAAGACAAGATCGGCAGTAAGAAAACGAACATTAAACGTGTAAAGTCGGTTTAAGGTTTAGTAGCAGCAACCAGATCGCCTCCCATCAGCACTCTCAGTGCTTTGATTATCATATGACAGCAACAACACGACAATAGTTAAAAGTACACATTTGTCTAACGTAAAACATTATTGCATGTACTTGTACGTAAAGCCTAGGTCCCACTGAGGAATTTCACATCGGCGAAGTTCTCCCGATTTCTTCCAAAACCACCCGATTCATCACAATTCCTTCAGATATCACAAACTGTCTCATGACTTCCCGAAGCTTCCCCTTTACCACAAGGAACCTGTTCCCGATGTCCCGATAGCTCATTAATTTAAACCGGGAGTACATCGCCGAGGCTAAAAAGTGGGACCTAGGCTTAAGCTAGTTTGTACTTTATTGCAATATATCACACAAGCTCAATGTCATGTACAAGGTTAGTAAGTTATATATATAGATGAGAACTTGGAGCCACATATGGCTTCAGACGTGAATATAATTATGTTTATGTCTTCACACCGTCTTAATTGCTTCCTGGTGATTAAAGTACATTCTGTTGTCTTATTTATGATCGTACGTTTATAAGATGTATCTGGGTGTCGGTACTGTAAACCGGGCACATGAGTGTCTATTCGAAATAAGATCTAGTCGCACTTCGGCATGCCTGTATATAATGTCTCTCCCTTTGGGGGCTTTCTCTCAGTCTGTCCATCTGGTCAGATCTTGATATATCTGGACTGGTAGAGGATGCACCTGTGCCCTTGTGGCTGCAACACTATAATGTGTAAAACACCTTTGAACGTGTGTTTCGCATGAACAGGGCGCTGTATAAATCTGGTATAATTAATTAATTAATTAATAAGGAATTTGTATATTAATTAAATACAAACGTGTTGTTACATACTTCACCATCTAACAGAAATAATACCCGTGCTGTAGTACATGTGCGTATACTTACTTGTATACGAGTCGGAGTAAATGCGACCTACAGCAACCCACTAGTTTTTGGTGCAGGCTATTTTTAACTTAGACTTTTTGCTAAGGTTTTTGGTGCAAGCTACTATATTTGGCCATGTCTTACATATTATCCATGCTGTAACATTGAAACTTACAATACTTGTTTATCATAATTAGTCGACACTAATGTTTGAGTGCTATAACTCCATTTCGATTTATAACTGGAGTTATGCCCCTTTTTAACTAAGACTTTTTGGTTAAGGTTTTTGGTGCAAGCTAAGTACTATAATAAGCCATATCATGCATAGTATCCATGCTGTAGTATTGAAACTTACAACGCTTGTTTTTCATCATCATTATAAGTCAACACTACTGGTCAAGTGCAATAACTCCATTTTGATTTTATATTGGAGGTATGTCCCTTTTTAACTTAGATTTTTCTGGGTTGAAGTTTTGCGTGCAAGTTACATTCATGCCATATCTCATATACTATCAATGATATAGCATTGTAACTTACAACACTTGATCATCATCATAAGTCAACAGAACTGGTCAAGTGCATAACTCCATTTTGATAGGTACAGTTATTCCCTTTTTTATTTAGACGTTTCTTGGTAAAAGTTTCACGTGCGAGTAACATTCAGACCAGTTATTATCTCATATACTATTTATGATATTTCATTTAAACTAAGTTTTATAACTTATAGCCTGTATTCAACTTAGATTTATGTGAAAAATGGTTGCGAATAGTCGAGCGCGCTGTCTTATGGACAGCTCTTGTTGTACGTTAAAGTAGATTAAACACAACTTCTTTTTTAATTCATCGCTTAAGTAACATAGTGCATCTGCTGCATTTAATGTTGCCGGAAGGAAGTCACAGATAAACTCAGCCATGTAGGAAGGAAGGAAATACACACGGAGGTAAGTAAGGAAATAAATAGGTTAGGAAGGAAGGAAGGACGTTCTGGACCGGACGGACGGACGGACGGAAGGACGGAAGGAATAGATTCTGAAGGAAGGAAGTTAGGAAAGAAATAGGTTAGGAAGGAAGGTGTGTAAAATGGCAAATAATAAATAATTACAGGTGTAAAACCAACATGTACGAGGTAGATCGCTGAATAGTAATATATTTGAAATGATTTCCTCGGGTAAAATGACCAGACCCGACGAACTTCTCCGAAATTTGATATAAATATTGAAATTCATGTGTTTCTTCTGTTACTGCTTCTATTTATTATGGTGTAAGACTAGTTACACCGATGATTTGGGGGAGAGAGGTGCGCGTAGGACAGTGTTTAGTACAAGGGGTGTTCGAAAAGACACTTTTTTGCAATTTACTAGATATAACCGTTTTATTGACATAACCATTTACAATAAAACTCAGAAAACCTTCAATGAACCCTCCTTCGCTCATTGCTCACTTACTTAACTTTTAAATTCAAGATTAAAGTTATGTTTTGACGTCTGCAAAAGGTACAACACTCATGTACTGTAATTTGACTGACTGCATGAGTTTCGTGGAAACGTACCTATGGTCTACTGAATGAGATTTAAGTATAGGAACTTAAAATTAGTCGCATAAGACTAGGTCTACAGAATAGACTTAGTGAAAAAGCATTATCGTGCGCTTTTCGTTTAAAAACTAGTTTGTAGTAAAAGCCCTCTGCGAAGAGACATTTCCACGAGAAAGGTACATATGGTCTATTCCATTAACAATTCGACGTCTTATGAAATATGTCTGAAGTTTTTCCTGCACAAAATATCTATAGAATCTTCTTGTAACATATTTGCCCATTCGTTTATGTTTTTGAATTACAGGACCTACGTGGGTGAAGAAATTCAAATTAGAGTTTTTATCACTGCGTGTGTTTTATAATTATGGGTTTCTTAGAATTACTTGGAGCACATGTATAACATTTCTTCTCCATTCTTGGTTAATGATAGTGAGCACATCTTCCATGCTTTGTTTTACAACGTTTATACCTCTCCTGAAAGTTATGGGTGTATAACTTCAATATTTTCTTGGCATTTAGAATAAGATGGCGGTTTGGTCAACACATAATGAGCATGGTACCCAGTGGGTACAAATGTTGATAACTTCAAGAATTTTCTTCCAATTAGATAAACTTGGGATAAACTCGAGCATGTACGAGCAGCTAACAGCCCAACAGTCAATATTGCAGCTTTGAGACGAATAACCTTTTTATCAATGTTTTGTTTGATTGTTGTTGTTTTCAGTTGATCACTAGTATTGTTATCTTTCAGATGCTATTGACACTTTGAAATGTGTAATAAAAGTGTTAAAATGCTAAAAGACAACTTATGGTGTCCCTTAATCTCCAACAGTTCATCATGTATAAATTTATGACTAAATTAGGTTTATTTGGTATGGCTTAGCCACGATTATTGTTCACAATGTATCGTTCAACAACGTTTGCAGTGGTAAAGTAAGGGTTTGCAGTGGTAAAGTTTGTGGGCTGCTCTTCGTTGGGGGCCTACTGGATCAAGGTCAGTAACGATCGACTATTGAACGTAAACCGATACAAAATGGTCCATTTCACCTTGAATTAACAAACCAATCATATATTGGCATGTTTGTAATATCAGAATTTCGTCGGCAATCATATGCAATGTCAACTGCTGGACCCTATTGATTTGGCAACCATTTATTTTACTCAAATCCCCTGAAAGAAATCTCAGTCCGCATCACTTTCCTTTTCACAGTCAGTCTAGATCACACGAACTACGCTATTATAACATATAGTTACATGTATTTGACTGAAATTTGACTCTGGTGAATTTCGAAAAGAAAATGTCTAAAGGATATACGTATACGTATATCGTAAGGGTTGGGTTTCATCGTTTGTGTATTGTATTTTTCTGTATATTATTGTATGTGAAAATGTATATTGTAAGCATGTATTGGAGGAAAGAAATATCTATCTATGCATATATTAACCTATTAACTCGGAGACTTAAATCATTGAAAACCAAGTTTTTACTTGTTTAGGGTATGTTCTGTTATAGTTTTGATATAAAACTATGTTTTGTCAGCAAAACATGTTTACAAGTTCGTGCGCACAGATTAACCTAATTACGTGCAAACATATCAGATGTTCTCAAGAAACGGTAAACACTTCAATAAACAGGAAGGTAAAATGTTTGCATTTTAAAATACGTAAGTTAATAGTGATGGGGTTGGTGGTGATATTTCAGGTATTTCAATGATGGGGTATACACCTGAATTATTTATTTTTTGCTGATAAATAAAAAGACTTGAATGAACTGGCATTAAATTTTGACTCCAGTAAAAGAAACTGAGTCAGCAGCTATCACATGACTAACAACACGGCCATATTGTGTTACGTTTTTGACAGTTTGACTTTTTCAAGAAGAAGAAGACTGTTGATAATGTTGATATAGAAACCTGTGTGGACGGAGAATAACACCTTTATTTTGTGAGCGATACATGTAGGGGTGTTCAAACAAACAAAACAACACTTATTTTATTTTCATATGCCCTTATACGCTATAGAATAATAATAATAGTAACAAAATAAGTTCACCTTTGGGCGTGTTGGATGAGGTGGTAAAATTACAGCACTGTTTTTCAGTACATTATTGCGGTTATCAAACTGTTTTTCAGTGTTTACTATGAGGATTTGAATAAAGTATTTTCAAAGTTGTATATATACGCAAGTTTTTGTAAGGAGCAATATAAAGTTTTCCTTTGATCCAACTAGTACCAACCAACGTTCAACATACCCACACAAAGGCGGGAAACCAACTACCATGTCCATGAATCAATAACCATATGATGAGACCTAAGTCACAAGCAGCAAATGTAACCGAACATAACAAAGCCTAAACCGCATTCAATGGCAGTTTGGTAGGTTGAAAAAAATGTAAGCTATTATCTTACAAACAAATGTACAAAATGATTTTAGTTCATAGGCCGTTTTACAAACTATGGGCTGTACTTTGCTATAGCGGTGATAGCTCGGTGGTAATACACTGTGCTGTCAATCCAGAGGTCGTAGGTTCAAACCTCGGCATGGTATCTGGATATTTTTGAAATTTTATTTGTAGTATTTCCCGTTACATCTGACCGTAGAGAAGGTAAAGTAACTGGTTAAAGTTGCAAGGAAGCTGTGCATCGGTGCTATACACCGAGTACATTAAAGAACCAAGGATGTACCTGTGCCCGAGTTGATGCAACACTGTATGTAAATAGCCTTTGAATATGTGTGTCCATGAAAAGTCGCTTTATAAAGCTGGTATACTTAATTAAAATTGGTTTAGGATACAAATGAACGTGTTGCAAATGAAAGTAATATTGGTTACAAGGACAATTACAAGTTGTATTATTGTTCAATTGTACACGAACACACCACATCATGAGACCAGACGCATATTATGTTGTGGTTCTCGTAACGTGCAAAAAAATAAGATAGGTAGGTAGGATAATTATTATATATTTTTAAAAACAACTTCACCGATTTTATTCAGGAGACAAATCAAAATCAACGATACGCGATGACTTTCAGCAAATTCCTATATTAAAAATACAATAGATTATGTAATCTCATTTTGGTTTGGTCTGATTGCAAGCACTGGAAAGTACATCTCATAAATAGACCAACCAAACTAGGGCTAGAAAACCACAAACCAGCTCTCAGTTTCCGGATTTGGTATCCTTACCACGAAATTGACGAGATGTATTCGGTGTGTATTTCTATTGATCTTGTTTGTGGTTGAGTTAGTATGTAAAACGAGTCTATGACCTTTAAATATATTAACATAATTTACATATACATGTACAAAAAAAATTACAAAGCGTCTGCCTCTCCCCCAGACTCGGAAACCATTGGTTAATAAAATGTTGTAAACCAATTACTTCCCCTTACAGTAAAATGTATATTATGACCGCTGCCGCCACAAATGTAACGATACGTTTCGTTTGTCATGTTCATTTTTTGTGTTTGTCGTTGTGGCTTGTACTGGTGGTCAGTTATTTTTCTTTTCTGTGTGTTCCTTTATGTGCCATTTGTGCTCTGCTGTTTCTGTCGAGTGCTGCCTTCCCCGGCTGATTTCTAAGTATATTTTGGGGCTCATGTGTCTGTAGTTTCCTGTATCGATACTATTTGGAAGTATCTTATTGTGTTAGTTAATTTAACTGTTCCAGTGCACCGAATGGGAATAATTAAATCGATGAAAGTTCTTTCAGAAAGGAGACCATACATGTACATTTGCACATGCACTAGTTAACCATGATGGAAACGTCTTTATGCAACGCCATAGAAGTATGCACACTATATAAGTTAGGTGTCAATCATACTCGATGGCTCCGCCTATATGTACTACTAGACCCAAACGGTTACAGTACAGGTGACTTAAAACGGTTGGATTTTATTTTTGCGTAAAATTTCTTGTATAGTGGGGTACGTTCCACCTTACTGACAGAAATTGTTTGAAATATCATTTGGAGGTTTACGCGGGTTGAAAAAGTAAGGTACCTAAAAGTTTGTTTTGCTTTTTGATGTTCTGGTTTGATTGCGTCATTCAATGCTTGAACCTGGCCATTGCGTACATCAATAATTGAAATTAAAATATATTTCAAGCCTAGGTCTTATAATACAAGTGTGTGGTGTTATGTCTTCTGATCGCTGTAAAGTTAGAAGATAAGTAGATGTTCGTTGAACGCGTACATAATGTGCAGCCTTTGTGACGTCATAGATTGGTTGTGTGCGATTTTGTCTCACAACTTGTAACAATTTCTTCCGCAAGTAACTTACCCACTCTCCATATGAGACGGACTTGATCATAGTCACCTGCCCTGCGCTCAACGAATATTTACGTGACGCACGTTTCGTACCAGTTTCGGACCTGTTACGTACTAGGGTACTGTTTTATCAAATCACTTACGGATATCGTAAACTTACGTGCAAGTTTAAATTCTTTATAATTCTTTAACAAATACAAGCTGTGGTCAATGGATCTGCAATATCAACAATGATTCAGTTAATGAACTCTTACAAAACCACAACAGTCCAAAAGTTGTAGTTGTTAAAGCAATATAAGGAATTTAAATTTGAACGTAAGTTTAAGGTTCTCGTTAGTGCTTTGATAAAACAGTACCTAGGTACGAACCGTGCGTCACGTAAAAAGTCGTTGAACACAGAGCAGTAGTTAACATATTTACCTGCCAACAGGAAATCGGATTTGAATTTTCAGGTCAACAGTCACCACTGACGTTCTATAAACTGTTTTGATAGGGTAAAGTAACATGGTATGACCACGTGGTATATGGAGACGTGGGGTATCATGAAAGCAGGTGCTCGTTTCTATTCGGATAGCCAGGGCTTCATATTCTTAGCTGGGAATCCAAATGAAAAATATTTAAAAAATCAAGTCTCTTCGTGTCGATATTTTAATAAGTCAAAATAAAAAGTGATCACAGGTTTTACAGCAAAGAACCAACATTACATAAGCTAATGACAATATTCAAAAATTTATGAAAGACAAAGTGTACGTGTTGCCTGGCAACAGTAATATTAAGATTGATATACATAAATACTACCTATCTGAAATTATCAACAGGAACTATCGATTTTATATAGATAAAATAGCACATGCATATAAAACCAAGACCTTCTACTTCAGATAATGCATTTCAAGTTTATTATTAACAGTATAAAGGAAGTTCGCCTATGTTTTGTCAAATTAAAAAAGAAATCTTACAAAATCGAACTGATTGTCGAAGTTATTAACAACATTTTCGATATCATCTATATTATAAAATTGCGAATTGCAGCATATTAAGAAACAAGTGAACAATTCAAATAGAGATATGATGAAATGATCCTTTTAATTACGAAATAAACCTTTCATAATTTTAACATTTCGAAATTGACATCAATAGAGAGGCTGCGAAAGGCAACGTGTAACGTGTACGTCTACGTGAATACTAATAGTGGGTATTTCGTCATCCAGGTATGAGATGTTTCTACAAGTAATGGACGTAAATAAACGAAAATATTCTGTGTACTTTGTCACACAGGTATGCGTATACACGGGAAACACAATATTCCATCGCCCGTGCTCTAATTGAGTTTCACGGAGAAATCATGTTACAAGTGGCATGTGATGTTACAAGCACACGTTGTGGTTCGCAAGCCAATGTTAATTGCTACGTGTACGTATACATGTACGGGTAGCTCCACGTACAAGTAGTCGTACATGTTCGCATCGCAACCTCTCTATTGTCTTAAACGAAACTACCTGCAGCATCAAGTTGTTTTTTTCATGAAGTAAATCTAACGTTTTCATAAATAAATCGGAACATTAACTTAGTTACAGAATGAAAATAAAATCATATCTAGAACAGTCATCTCGTTTATAGATCCTATATCAATAATTGAACATTAAAATTCCAGTGGCGAAACATAGGTATCAAATGAAGCTGTACTGGTATCTTTAAAAAGGTCGTCTGCACCAGCAGAGATTTATCTATAACGTCATCATGACGTAAAATAAACGTGCTTTGTGAGTGCAGAATAACGCAAATAGTCTATCAATTATAATTTATCATAAACGTAGATCTAATTATAATAATAAATACATTTTGTATTCATCATATGCTCATGATCGTAATTGCAAACAATATCATTAGGCAACGACATGGTCTTTAAATCATACTGGCATACTAATAGCGACTTAACAGTGAACACAGAAAAACACTCATAGATTAACTAATACGATACGATATTAACAATATCGCAATTAATGAACACTATTACAATATTATTAACTTAAATATGAAACAAAAATAGATTTAACTTTTAATATAACCATAGGACAGTAATTATAGTTGAGTATAGCTTAGTAAACACTTTTCCCGGCCCAGAAAGTACAAACATGAGTTATTGTGTAACCACGTCACATTTTGATATTGTATAAATAGAGGATCAGCTTCACAGTGATAAATAAAGAGCACATACGCACATATCGTTACATTTATGTTGACACATATACTTAAATTATGTGCAGTAATCACAGCTTCAGCAAAGTAAGTTACCTTCCTTTACAGGCTACACATTAAAATCATATTATTCTCATTAACAAATATATACTCATCCACTATAATGTAAGGCTAACCTTTTAACCTGAAGACACCAATATGCACTTCAACAATATCCTCTCAAGTATACATTACTCAAGAAAATGTGTACATATATACTGGCCAGATAAATGTCAACAGCTAAGTATACATTCCGACAAAGAACGATAACCTTACACTCAAAGTACGACACAAATTTTACAAAACATTCACCAAAATACATGTACAGGGTATTCCATATTATGAGTTACCATTACAGCTACCTGCCATGAGAAAATATGACTTTGCAAGAATTGGTTCCTGTGTTGCACATGAAGCAATATGATCATGCAATACATTTAATATAACTTTAAAACGTTAGCTATCCATTGATATATGACAATGTCATAATACAAGAGTTGTAATAAAACTGACGGAGTTTTGTTACAAATTACGGTGAGATTTTTGACAAATTTTCCACAAACATCAGCTTTAAGATTACAGTTTCTCTTCTAAACGTAATACCCATTGTAATGTACGTTGAGTTCGGTTTATTAGCTTTATTTTCATACCAAAACGATTTATCTTAATTTCATACCGCTGGAAATATGCAAAAATTATAGCCAACCTAACAGGTTAATTTACCATGCCCCTAACGTTTGACGTTACGTCATAAGCGATCAACCAGTTTTCAATGGCATTCGGTTGTAACGGTAACACTATTATGGGACCCCTTGTATACATTCTATATTTTACAGCAATGACAGAATACCTCATTGTTTGAGCATATTAATTGTTGCCTTTAAATAGTTTATCAGAGCCGACTGTACTACATGTAGTGCAAAAACGTCACCATCGACATTCCGAGCATTGCCTCTATACAAAACCGAGAAACAATGTAGCATTATTCATCAGCGATGTTTAGTTGACACATATAAACAAATGTTCAAAAGCCATCATGGTAATTAAACTTGAAATATAGTCCTGTTGGAAATCTAAAAGGCAAGAAAAGACGATTATGTTTTGCTTTCTGAATGAATAAATACATAATTTTGCATGTTTTAAATGTTAAGACTCGAAATTCAATGAAGTAAAATTACAGGCAATATATCAGACTAAAGCTACATAAATTGCAAGGTTGTATTGTCCAAACATTCATCAAAAATATATATCCGTTGTTTGTTTATCTGAAGAGAACTAAATTCTCGAAAGTTAAAAGACAAGAAAAGACTATATATTCTACGTACTGAAGGAATAAATACATAAGTATGCATGTTGAAATTGTCGAAATTTAAAATCAATTTGAATTTCAATAGTATTTATCAAATATTCAATAAAATATCTTAAAAAACATTTATCATCTTCAACACAGACCGTCTGTTGACAACTTATAAACTAACTAAATGATTGAAATATTGTTTGAAACATAACCTTGTACGGAAACTATATACTATAGTTTGATATAAGAATACAGAATAGAGTTAAATCAAAACATAATCAATTGCAGATTCTTTGCGGAGAGACTAGTTTACTGTACATGATGTATCGATGTTAAATGTAGACTATAAAATGGGAACCATGTTCTTAACTGGTTACGTCAGGTGGTTGTTTAATTCAAGTCATCAGTAAATCTAGTTTTACTGTATACTTTTACACATGGCTACCGAGGAATTTAGTTAATTTACCACTCAACATTTCTCTTGAAGTTTACTTCCGTGTTTCTTTCTCAAGATGTTATTTTGTCTGACACAAAATATTACATTGAACATATGTTATTATTTCATATAATACATGTAAGCACGTTTTGTACAACAGCGATCTCAGCCTCGAGGTATTAGAACGGCTACTTCCTGGTTCATTAATTAATCAGATTCATTACTAATTAATGTCATTAGCGACCGTAGTATTTAGCCATACCGAGAACGCGATATGATTCGTTTAAGGTAATCATACATTTTTTTTTCGAAAATAACAAATCATGACATCAGGCGTTCAATCTATGGCGACAGACGAAACAAAGTACACGCACTTTACTTAAATATGTCGGTTTAACTTCGCAATGATGAGCATAGTTGATATGATAAAATATATCTATATATGAATCGCGAGTACAGTCATAGGTTGCAACCATGGCAAACACAAACACGTTAGTGCACATTGCACATTTATTATAACAACATCATAACTGAGGTATTAGCGTACATTACATATACTCACATGTCTAAGAAGTCACCAATACAAAAACAACAACAACAACAACACTATCAACAACACTTTCACAAACAAGCCGAAGATAAACAATTGGTGAATATACATGTAACACAGTCAAAGAAATAAATATAGCCGTACATTGGTGACTAGATGGTATAAATTGATACACAAGTTATATAATAGTCACTAAATACACTGTCGTGTTGTGCAGGATATGTAAAACACAAGAGGTATAACCTTCGTTTGTCACGTGATACGAGAGTACTCCAATCTTGGAATGCAAGCGGCAGGAATTGCTTACCAAGATAAATAACCGAATCCGCTTTGAGTACGATTTAGATGTTTTTAAAAGACATCATACGTCTTTCTGGGACTTTTGGTGGAATCGATATAGAGCTATGTGACGTATCTACTGACGACAAATCATTCTGTGACGTAAAACTAAAATCATTTTGTGACGAATAACCTCCAACGGAAGTGGTGGCGTCGATCGAATCAGGTTGCTCACAGTTTCTTAGTCTTAAAACTCCAAAGACACTATTTCTGGTCCGTGGATCTCTGAATACCTCTTTTCCTGTTGAATTCGATCTGCTTACAGACGCGTAAAGTTGGGGTCCGTAAATTTGACTTCCGGTCCACGCGCCGGAAACGGTGTTCTGGTCGGATGACAATCTGTAAACTTCACTAGGAGGCGGTGCAGGGGTATAATGTTCATACGGCTTTGTTGTTGTTGTATGATTTGGTTGTCTGCAACCGACTGAAACGATATAAAGTTCAAACTCGTCAAATGTCTAAAAGATTGACATGTTGATAAAATCCATGTGTAAAATATGACATACATTGAGCAGTAAATGTTTCATCTTTTTCCAGCATTGACACAATGACAGTTATCCTCTTAATAACTTCCTTGAAATTATTACAGTGTTATTGAACAATGATTAAGATTGTTTGTTCTATAATGAAGGCCATGTTTGTCAGAGAACGAAATGTTAGCAAAACAGAAAATGTCATCCTAAACCATTATGATACCAGAACATGTACGGAGACATTTTAAATGCAAAACGTTCAGTGAATAATGTCATCCTATATAATTATGATATACAGACGCACTAAGGAATTTTAAGTGCAAAATGTTCACTGTGCTGTGATGAGTTATTTTTGTAATAAGAAGTCTATAACAAGGACGTATTTTAATTTACCTCGCATCATGTTTCAATTATATTACAATTAACGTGCTTTTTGGAAAATAGCCTACTTAAATGTTATAACCGCTTGCTTACACGAGGACTCTGCACTACACTGCACTGCACTGCACTGCACTGCACTGCACTGCACTCCACTACACTACACTACACTCCACTCCACTCCACTCCACTCCACTCCACTACACTACACTACACTACACTACACTACACTACACTACACTACAATACAGGTAACACTACATGTAACGTGCGCAAAAATATTTGACCAAGGTGATTATGTATGTACTTCTGACCCATTGGTTTGTCACCCGTGTTTTATCGCTTTGTGAAAATGTGTGTCATATAGTTTCCCTACTGAATAGAACGTGTTCATGCTATATGGACATATTGCCGGAGATTGAAGGAAATTACCGAATGAAGACAAGCGTGGCAGGGAAATAAATGAACGCGGAAAACAGCTTGAATCTTTAATAAGGAGGTATAAAACATCTCCATCAAGCGTTCAAGGAAGGCATGAAACCTCTCTGTAAGTAGGTTACACTGCATTAAAACGCGCTGAAAATGTCACAACTGCAATTTGCACGGCCATTACAGAACCGCGGTGAATACAAGCAAGGTTTGAAGTATTGAAATTGTAAACAATAAATTTGATCTACGGCGGAAATATTTAGATTCAATTTATGACAAATTTTGACAAATATACGAAATCGTGGGTGCATTTATATTTCTTAATTCGAAAACTAGAGGAAGTCCGAAATAAAAAAAACTATACTGCAAGTATAATACGCCCATTGTTGCACAAGTAAACTGCAGATCACGAAATTCATGGAAAGTAGCAATTAAAACCAAATAACAAGAAGATTTACGATAGAACCAGACACCAAGTACTGAATAATATACGAATGATTTTAAATTTCAAGGCTAGTTTTACTTGCAATCAGAACAGTCAGTCCAGCTAATTGCAACTTAGAAAAGAAGGTCCTTTTTCTACTTTAAAGCGATGCAATGTTTGTGTCTTTGAAACTAAATGCATGTATTCATTGTATTTTGTTTGTTTATTTTGAGCACATAAAATATTTTTACATGTACATGTATTATGTTGTTTCTTCCAGCAGGTCCCATTGTATCATGAATGATGTACCGACTTCCGGTTTTCATTTTAAAACCCATTATCGACACAGTGCATGTGAAAACAAAACTTAATAAAGACTATTCCATATTACGGAATCCGTAATGAATTAATCCATTTAAAAACATGCTTACATGTGCATAAATTGAAATATGGTAAATACACACGCATTGTTTTGATTGGTGCTTAAACACTGTGCCTAAATACATGCTGTATGTCGGAACTACTTTTTTAAAAAGAAAGTAGTCTGCGAATTGATATTGTTACACTAATGATATGCCCTTGACATGAGTATTAGTGTAACATATATTTTATGATGTTATTCTCCTTATGGTGTAGAATATATTCAACCTAATAAGAAGTATTTTAAGGTCAAATAAAAATACACCGGTGATAAATTTTAACTGTTTTTAATTAATTTATGAGAACTAGCGAGGCGTCATAGCGTCTGGTGAATAGCATAGAGTTAAAAGCCACAGCTATTTAAAATGAAGACATGTGTCAATATGAAAGACAATGAGATGAAATGTGTATGTCGAGTTTTATTTGATAGTTTGTCATTAATAGATTAAACGACGCCAATCTGTTTTACTTCATCTTTTTTCATTAGTTCTGAAGTCATAAGTTTCAACAATTCAATAAATCGACATTTATTTAAAGGTCAAGATGACCCTTATAAGGCGTGTGATAAATCCATTGACTAAACCATATTTGGCTTGGATAACCGTTACTGTATATACCACAGGTAACAGTATCATTAATAAAGAGGGCTAATATAGACCAGTCTGTTACACAATTCTATTTCGTCAAAAATATTAAATTTAATTAATAAAGTGTAAACAAACAATTTTTTTATAAAATGTCTGATATCTTAGATAACATGAAATTTATAAAAGAAAAAAAATATCTTTACTCTCTATCAATGATAGTTACCTGTGGTATATACATGTATACTGTACAATTAAACCACGAATGCAATCATGATACAGTACAGTACGCATGTGTTCGGACGTATCATGTATAAATGCTTACCTAATTTCTGTACACTAAGAAGATATCTATATATTTCCGTGTGCCCTCTCATATATGCTTCTTGTATGGGAGTGTGACGTTTAGTGTTGCGTAATTCTATGTTGGCACCCCGTTCCGTGAGTCTCTGTACGCACTCGGTGAAGCCTCGATATGACGCTAGGTGGCACGCCGTGTCTCCATTGTTCGTCTGGTAATTCACGTCTGCTCCATACTTTATCAATAATCTGAAATAGACAATCGAACTATTGATACATGATTTCCCTTTTTTATTTGACTTACAACAAACGTAGGTATGTAATAAACAACTATGACGTCATTATGTATGTCTTCAACAGCTATGACGTCACTAGGTATGTCATAAACTACTATGACGCCATATAAAACAAGGATCGCACGATGTAACAAGAAAGGAATAGATAAAACATTTCCAGACGACATGGACCAGTCTGGATGAGTTCGGCTAATGGCCAATTTTGACCATTTATGAACATATCCCCTTTGGTCACGTGGCGTCATTAGCAGCCTACGGAGACTGTGTAGTTATGGACCAATATTTGGACGGCATTAATTAAAACGGGGACACGTACGCCAGTATTCTTACATCTACACGGAACACCAATATGATAATAACTGTACAAAACATATCTTATTGCATAGCCGGCACACGTCTGCAAAATAGTTCTGTTGATTAAATTCAGAGACAAACATAAGATGATGACATCTGCTTTGCTGACAACTTCCGCGTTTAGATAGCTAGACTATACAATTAACAACACATTACGCACGATATCAGCACCGTCTGTCATCTTTTAGACATTTAGTTGAACAAAACATTTCTAAGAACTTTCTAGGAACGTTCCAAGGAATACTATTTACAAATCAAATCAATCAGACGCTTGCATCAAGGCGGATGTAATTACGTCATTATTTAATATCTGCGTTCTTTGCGAATTTGATTACTGCGTTTTATCCCCGGAAGAACTGAACGATATTAAGATATAGATATCTCTGGAAAGACATCAGCAGACGATAAACAACTTTGACTTCTCTATAGAGGGAAATGTCAAAGATTATACAGGGAAAACGGATGATGTAATAAGGTGTACTTAGACGCACATCTACGGTTACAGACGCCTTTCTGAGGAGGGCAAGAAGGTTACAATAAAGATTGTTATTGTTAACTAAGACTTATGTGATAATAGCAGGAATAATGCTACATATTGAAGTCTACGAGTATTAGCCAACGTAGATGTTTAGAGTATGTACATTGTATAACACATGTCTAGACAGAATCTGACCTCTGGGCCGTAACCTTTGGGTATCCGCTATAAAAAGTCTACATAGCTAAAGGTGCAGTCACTGGTTTTTGCTTCCTTACACAATTGTTTATGTCCAACTTTCCATCCTATGGCCAGCGTCCGATAAGATACCCGAGTCTATATAAAGTTATAGAGGGGACACAATTGTTTGCAGTTATGTTTAAAGCCGAGAAAATCTTACACTTTTCCAACATAATTTTATTTATTATTCAGGGCTTGCAGTTGTTTCAGATTGATTGAATTGGTCAGAATAAGCTTTACAACCCATTGTAACACCACAAGCTAACACACAAACAATAAAAGCTAAGCGCCAACAGCTTCAAACACCACTTCCGGGTATCATGTCTGCGTACCAGCAATTCGCATTTATCATCAATACTTTTCTGCTATCAAAATCTTGTTGTATCGTTCGTATAATTACATTGGAAGGAATATAGGGTTTTGTTGCAGTTGACTTGGTGTAAATGATGACGCTATTGTTGATATTTCTATTCTTGAAAATGTTACAGAACTCTGCAACAACAAGCAAGCCACGACAAGGATATGTGATGATTCTCATTGATTTCGTGTTATGTGACTTCGTTTATATAAGATGACAGTGAGTCATTAGCAGCCAGCCATCAATAGACACAGAACTTCCAGCTTACAGAGCATTTCTCATTAATTCCGGATTGCGACAAGATTATTTTCGACGTGAAATGAGGAAGTACAGGCAAGATATACGATCATGAGCTGTTGTAAAGATATTGTCTTACCAACAACGTGTAGGCAAAGGTGCGGTGTGTTATCGACAAGTAGCAAGCATCATCTGGTTAATGAGGATGAATTAAAAGACCTTTAGGAAGGTGGAATATTATATGTTTTATCACAATATAAATAATAAAATACTACATTGGCGTTCAAAGTACATTATTCTGCATGACAGGAAAAACACAATCATTCTGTTGTAATGCATTATGACACGGCACATCGACCAGTGGAAGCGACACATCGACACCTACTTGCAGATTTAAAAAAAATTAAAATGCCGAGCATAGCAAAGCCTTTATTTGCCAGTCAGCATTCTGCTGAAATATGACAGGCATATATATGTGTGCCTCCACCCGGATTTGAACCTGGGTCGCCAGATAAGACGGCAAGCACGCTAACCATTGATCCACGGAGGCATTGAGCATCTCGACGATGCCTTTTATTGTTTGTGTTTTTGTGCGTTTCGTTCCCTGCCCTTTCTGCTGATACGTGATTCGCGAGTTTCGTATTTCAACATGAATTACTAGTACTAGAAAACGGTGCTAGATCTGATTGTACGCTCCAAAACCGTCAGCAATAATACTACCGGTATTCAAACTTAAAAATACAATCAAAAGTCATCAAATATCATTTCTACTTGGGCTGCTTTCATGAAGAGCAATCAATCATAGGCACATGGTTACAAAATTATCTGAGTGTACCCTATATATATAGAAGGTTGTGCAGCGGCCATGTTTAGCCGTAACGGATATGACGTTACAGGACCTGGTTTCTGTGTTTGCTGTGACAACTGAAAAAAACTGGGTACCAGTTTTCGAAACGTCATATACGTTGCGGCATGGCCGCTGCAAAACCTTCTCTCTATATAGGGTACACTCAGATAATTTTGACTCAGATAATTTGAAATCATGTGCCTATGCAATCAGTTTGAACATTGTACTATTTCACTTTTTTCAGTGTGCCTTTCGAGCTCTGTGCTTTCTGATAATTGCTGTGTTCCCTGTCCGTTTTGTTACATGTTTTATCCCTGATTGGTATTGACACATTCGGAACACCTCGTACAATTCTGTTAAAACTTACATAAATAGCGATAAATGCCGTACGGACCGTTCCGATTGGTATTGATAGAAGAAAATGATTTTTATACAAACTACAATCATAACCAGCAAGTAATTATAAGAAGTTTGGGGGAATAATTATTACATTAATTATAGTGTTCAGATGTCCCACACGAGTTGAAACCATACATGTACAGCTTGTTTTTCATGTAGAAGTTTGACATGTTTAAGCGCCATATTGAATAATATTTGACGTATCTTGAATTGTTTTACGTCAAACTGATCATCACAGTCACGATTCATGAATACTATTTACAAAACACAAAATCAATCTGAAGATCACGAATTATACTCGTATAATCGTTATTCAAAACCTAAAGCCTAGGTCCTACTGAGCATTTTTTGCCTCGGCGATGTACTCCCGGTGGAAAATAATGAGCTATCAGGACACCGGGAACAGATTCCTCGTGGTCTAGGGGAAGCTTCGGGGAAGTCATAAGACAATTTGTAATATCGGAAGAAATTGTGATGAATCGGGTGGTATCTGAAGAAATCGGGAGCCGATGTTGAATTCCTCATTGGGACCTAGGCTTAACTATACCGGAAGTGTAATTATACGTGCTATGCTTATCTATTAATCATGGCACCAATGTACGAATTCATACAGAAACACCCTGACGAGTGTCTAACTTCTTATAAGAAATGTATTTCGCAAAATCGATTATAGTTATTGGGTAACTACAAAATGTATATGTACGTTCGAGAAAGTCGTTAGTAATAATAATAATAACACACAGCTGGGCATGCCAAGTCTTCCCTGTGAGCCATTCGCTATCTTATTTCGTAAATACCATTATACTACTATGGACGTGTTGTTTTATAACTATTTAATACATAAATGTAAATATAAAGATAAGCATATTGGTATGTGTGGGCGTTATGCACCGGTGTGCCTTACATGTGTATGATTGATGGGAAGCTAGTGACGTCACATTATGTCACACGTCGATTAATGACTAATATACAGGTTTAACTAACTTACTAAGTCTAATGCTTTAATGACTGCCAACATTCGAATAAATATCTTTATCTTGTAATAAAACGTCCTCATTACCTCAATAATGATTTCATTTAAAATGTTTCGATGATTGTAAATGCTTTCATCCGATACATGATTGCCTTTTATCGCGTGGTGTGTTTGAAGCCCGGTTAACACATTTTAATTTCTCTGACACTTTCAAAAATATCATGGGATACACGTAGATAGATGATTAACCAACAAAACGCAGCAAGTTCACATGTAGATAATGCACCAGTCAATAATAAATATTGAAACCATTGCCCCTCAACCCCGGGGAAGGGCAGGGGGTATCGGGAGAAATGTTAGGTAAACTGATGTCCCCGCAATGCCGTCGGAGTGCGGGGACTTGGTTTCGCGCCAAAATAGCGGGAGATATAGCCGTGACTTTACCGGCGGGGGCAATTTTGCCATGGTTTTAATTGACTGGTGCATAAAGGAAGCAGTGCTATAGTACCCGTGTATATGAGCTTTTTGGTAAGTCGACAGTTTACTTCATTCTACATGCAAACTGAGGTCTTTAGAATTACAATGTACCGTAAAAGTTGGAAGTATAATGATGAAATCCGCTGTGTTTTGATCGATACGTTGTAAAAATGAAATATTTCCGTTAATTTGTTTAACCTCGGAAGTAGTAACAAGAAGTGATCATGTTTATGAGTATTTTGCGAACCAAAGAAGTTTTACTATAGGAAGTAGTCCGTATTAAAGAGTTCCGGGTTGGGGAGTACGGGTATTATTACCAACTCCGGATTTAAGATCATTAATAAATATGTGTATAATAACCGTTACTCACAACTTCAAACATTCGGGTTTATCATTTTTACAGTACATTTTGTACTAGTTTACCAATGAATATCTATATATATACCTATAAATTGATTTTAACCTAAAACGAGTTAAACCAAACTTGTATGATCCAATGATATCGTCACGATTTCATGCATGAAGAGTACAACATATTAAAATAAATGTACTAAATTATTAGGGTGTTTAAACAGGCGTAACATGAATCTTAAAATTTTGCAAAAATCATGACTTTTAAATGTGTCTCATCACATTGGATATACCTTTATTGCATAATACGGTACTGCACGAGCGTTGCTCATCGCAAACTACGTAAGCTATATGGGGATTCGCTTTCGTGAGTCGATTCGCAAATAAAGCTATGGACAATAAATAAAACTACACCTTTGATGAAAGGAATCACGATGGGGGTGTATTAATCATTGCTTTATAGATTTCATCATATAGTAAGCATAAACACAGCAAAACAGGATTTCCAAATTTCGTTGACCTATTTTCGTACACCATGTAAACAAACGTATCATAAATCTACCTGTCGACTTATCTAGGTGAGTAATTGACACACCGGTATTTGTCAGTCAGTCGTTAGTAAGAAAAGGTTAGTCACGAATAAATGCTGAAACAAAATTGTGTGTATTTGTATACTAAATTACAAATACTTGAACAACCCTGTAGAACTTGGACTTGGTCAGCCTTGAAAAAGAGATGTTTAAGGAGGGATGATCAAAAGTCATCCGGATACTCACAAAAATACGGAGTTGTTTTGATGTGATTTGATACAAACTTGTCCCCGGTGCACAACTGAAATATTACCCAAAAACATAGTAGTATCATGTGAACAATTCCGCTTAGTAGTAGTATGGATTAACCCTCATTTACATATTTATACATGTACAGTGGTGTGAATTTCGGTTTCGATTTTAGAGAAACAAATACCTAACCTACACATGAACAGGGGTTGATATTTGGCTTTATCTCAATTATGCTGATCATGCAACGTTTTAGAGTTACTTATTTTACATAATTTTTCAAAAAAGAAACCGATGACAAATAATTTAGTGGAAATAGTTTAATTTCACCGAAGAACGATGTGTATAGACTCAGTCTCGATAGTCTAACCGACAAGTTTAATTTAGTTTAATATAATATTATATTTCATTTCTAAGGAAACCGGATTGGGCAACATAATCAGCCTACATAAGCCCTCACCTTAAATTCATAGCGTATAAACCGAATCACTGTATGACTTATTGGGATAATACAATTCAACATGTATGAATTATTGCGATAACCGGAAGTTGACTCGTTTATACACTGTGTATCCGTTAAGTGGGCATGACAACAAATATTATAATAAATATACGCAGTATGACAGTAGACCACCAAGGAAGCACTAAATACACAACAACCCGTACCTGTGAGCCCGTGAACACTAAACCATTAACCCAATACAGCGGAGGACCGTGTCTATGCCAGTAACATGTCCTGTATACACGAAACGTGAACTGAAAATGTCAAATGATGGCTGAACGGCTGAATGGTAACTTTACGTTCAACTTTGAAATGAAAATACAAAATGTAAATGTATTTACTATTTATAAATCAATTTACGCGAATGTAGTGTGATTGACGAAGTCCAAAAACGAGTTCTTCTTAATGAAACTACTTTCATGACGTTAAGTATCTCGGAACCACTTGACCGATTTAGTTGTCAACTTTCATAAACACTTAACATAATTATGACATTGATACTAACAATAGCTTGTGGTAAGTGGTATGGAAGTAAAATTTTGGTTCCGTACATTGTATATTACAGTTGTATTAGAAATATATCATTAATTGCCTCGTTTACAATGGAACAACATGCAATGCTTTGTTGAGACAATAGTATTAGACCTTGAGCTGACAATTGACCCTACTCACACTAAGGGGGAATTTTCAACACTATGATTTCCTGATGGTAGGTGGCATTCACGGACAAAAATTTGCAAGTTTCTGTGTGATGCATGTGATAATATATTGGCTACGCCATGGTGTTAGCTTAAGTTTGGCGTGGGTCGATATTATGTGCGTGTGTGGTTTCTTCAGACGCCACAAAACCCTATTTTGCATTGGAGTAGTTTCAAGATGGCACAGTCTAAACTAGACTAAAACCGACCTATCGTTGGATGGACTATTGTTGACTAAAGATGTCACTCTCGTATAACTACTGTAAGATTTCGCAGTCTCTAGTTGATCTGTGGACGAATTTATCGGCGACAAACCGGTTTTGGTAAATATCAGCCCCAAAACTGCAGCATCCGTCATTCATAGATTCGGATACATCTTCATTCAAACGTAAACGTCGGGTTATCCAGTATAGATCGAAGGTCATTAAGTTCTGTGCCAGTTTTTAAATAAATAATTGCATAACTTAATATCATTTCTCTTCATTAGACGTTTGACATTATACCGTGAAACACAAGAGTAATGAATGACGTAAGTTGTGATATTTAAACGTGTTTTGTATATAGTTAATGTAGCGCTCCACACGTCACATTGTATATACATCATCATCCGTCACAGAATAACTTCACATAAACTGACGACTTCACAGTGTAGCTGTTCATCTTTGCCATACTTCCGAAATAAACCAAAGAGGAAAAGACCGACATGTGATATTTTGTTCCCTTTGAATAGTTTTGTTTTGTTTACTATATAGCCTATGTCCCACTGAGGAAGTCCATATCGGCGATGTTCTCCCGATTTCTTCCGATATCACAAACTATCTCATCACTTCCCCGAAGCTTCCCCTAGACCACGAGGAAACCTGTTCCTGAAATCCTAATATAGCTCTTTAATTTCAATCGGTAGTACATCGCAGAGGCAAAAAAAGCTAAGTGGGACCTAGGCTGAAATGTTGGTGCGATTGTAAGGGCGTATCTTGCAATGATTCGCAGTAAATCAACACCTCAAGCACGTTAACATTATATAAACAGAAACTTGAAATTCATGCATCTTTAAAACAGAAAGTCAATGTATATATACATACATGTGTATTGTTTTAGATATTGCCCGTAATGTCAGTATAGCTATATTGAATCATATAGGAGTTTAACATATTGAATACGCCCCATGACTAACAAACATGCAAGCATGGTGCATGCATTTCGTATAACAGAACGCCATTTAATAAAACGGAAAATCACCTTTTGTCAAAGACCGATACATTATGCTATATATGTATAGGTCTTTACTTCTGTGAAACGTAATAATATAAGTTGGAGGAAATAAGAGAGTTTAAATTTTTACCAATTTTATGAAATTTAGTATCAGTAACGTTAGAAGGTGTACCACAAACCGAAGAAATCCGCCCTTGATGTGCCGATATAATCATAATAATCAACTACTTAGGTAGGCACGCCTATTAACACCTTTGCGAAGAAATTGCCACGTAATGACAATTATGATATAATTCTATAATTAAAGAGAAACACCCAAACATTTTACGATGTCGAACCAAACCTACATACGCCCACTGCATTATAACAGCACATTTTGAAACGAAGCAAATAAAATTAAAATTTCCATTTTTAAAAAAAAACGAGCATTGATACATGGATGACTAACGTGTGTTCATTGTTATCTAGATAGAACGAAATGTACCCCAACAATGAAGATGGGCTCCGTGTCACTCAGATTTCTTCATCGGTGCGTAACCTGACTCCGCAAGATCGACTTGTTTCGAATAAGTCATATATTATAATTAATTGTCTAAGATGGTTGAATATTACAAGGAAACGAGGTATAAAGCTGTTGAAAAAAACCCAAACACACCTTGAAAAATACGATTAATAAACTTCATCATCATTTTGAACAACATTTTAACCAACACTATGTTGCGCGTTTTTATGCTACATCTCACTGTTTAAACTTGACAAATACGACTGTATACGTATGCACGATCGATCATAGTTATCATTTACGACCGTAAATAATATTCATCCTAACATATAGTAGACGATTCTGTAATGAATGATATCCATGACAACAGTCTGTCATTATTACTTATATGCTCGAAAATTTATGCATGCTTGAAAAAAGTAAACACATTTAAGGAATGCAAATCAGATCGCTACAAACCGGAAGTTACAGACGCAACTGAGCGTTCAGTAGACTACAGGGTTTCAATAGGAAATGAATCTAAAGGTTATTTTAATACTTATAATATGGCCAGATTTATTTGACCGAAACTTAGCACTTTATGTAGAACATTGAGGCTCCAAATTTGTTAATTTCAAGTTTCAGTTAAAAGGTCACATACAAACCGTCGATATTTTGAATTACCTCAGCCGACTTAAAACTAAACGTGAAAAAAATGCAGCAATGTTTCACGTACATAACTGTTACATCATTAAACAAAACTTCAAATGTAAACAAACTTGTAAATAAACGCTGACTTGGGTTATGTCTATGTGTTTATATTTCACTGTTATCAACATGCGTCATAAATACGTCATAAAACACCAGTACAGTTAAACCTCGATATTACATTGGGTCGTAAGAAAAATTGGGTCGTACCTTGAAATATGCACCACAATGCGCTTCTAATGAGCCTATTTTCATGAAAATCGTAAATGGTCATGTTGACCAAACTAAGGTTGAAAAAGCTTGTTTTTTCATACGTAAGGAGTAGTTTTCAGACAGTTTTCTCAAAATTACAACCTTCTAATTCTAAGCCAGCGATTAATCTACAAATGAATATATATACTCATTGACATACAATTCACAAAAGGTGGTACTACCTACAGCCACTCACATCATTTAAAGGGGTGGGGTGAGAACAAAAGTGGGAGGGGGTGGTAAACAATTATTCAGAATTTTTGAGAAAATAAAAGGGCTCAAGCAGACAGACTTGTATTGTATGTATACTATACTATCACCGTAACATAACACCAACAATTCGTTAAAAAGCGACACCCATTTAAAATAGTTTGTTTCAAAGAATGTTTGTGCCTTTCAGTACTCGTTCATAAACACACATATTGGCAAATGTCACGAGCCAAAACGCATACCATGCTTACATTTGTCTCCAGTGAACTTAGTTTTTGATTGAAAAATGTATGCTTTAAAAGATATTCAAGAAACATTGCCATATTTCTACTTTCGGTTTGCAAGGTCATAGAAGTTGTGCATGATACAAGTTTATACTAAATTATGTTTCGTAATTATTTCTTTGTAAGAGTTTGTTCCTTATACTATTGACTAAATCTCCAACAACACACTTTGACTCTTTATGTTACGTTGACTTTGTTCGTCAACGAGCAAGATTTACAATGAAAGTGCTGTCATGCTTCAATAAATTCACTGTATAGATATTTATTTTTTGTTTAACATCAAGGGTAAATATAGTGCATCATAATACTATGCTTACTGTATCCAACACATTTCAATTGTGAGAATAAAATGCTTTTGAAAAAAAGCTCACTATAAATTATACTCAGTTACTTTAAAATGCTATAGTCGTCGAGAAATGATATATTCAAGTTGAAAATGCAGACGATAATAATTTATTATTATAGTAAAACAACATGTATACACATACATCTTGTTTGCTTGATGAGCTGTAAGCATTTATATTCGAACATTGATAATTCACGCAGACAACACGTAGATAATGATTAAAGCATCTGACTGACTGACCGAAAAACACGATTTGGACGCTACAGTTTCAACCTAGGTCGTCTGCCAAGCTAACACAACATAACCACGTGGCGTGACGTCATAGGTCCCGTGTATTTGATAAAAATTAGTATTCAAATCACGTGACGTTTTCAATCATTTCTGTTTTGACATAATAAACTCGACATTTGCCTTCATTAAATGAATAACATTCATTCATTATGATCACTTTTCGAGGTAATGACGTGTCTCCCAAGCATGAAAATGAAACAAGAAATTCAAGTTATTTTGCTAAAAAACCGCAAACAAGCATTAATTACCGAAGTAATTAATATATGTAAACTGGGATATGTTCATTAACCAGACACAACACTATCGAATTAAATGGCCAGATGTAAAGTTGTATTACTAAAGAGGAATTTTTTCCTGTGGAAGGATTTAAAATCCGATCATACAAAACGCTAGGATGTGTGACTGAGACGTCAAGCACAGAACCCTAGTATGCAAGTATTTACTGTACATCGATTACATTGAGTCTTCTTGTTTTGCCTAAACTATTCGATACGATAAAAACATCACATGCAGGCCCAACATGATGCTGTTCACTTCGATACAACCGGAACACCTTGGATTTTCCGCAGCAACTCTGGATAAGTAAAACCGACAGTACTCCTATCAATGCGAAGTCCTTCAGTGAAACATAGTTTGACACTTAGTCACATCATGAATACATCATTTACGTCAATTAATCGCCGCAAAATCGCCAATTAATGAATACAAATGAACGCAACGTGTGGTTATATTTGATCGAACTTAGCCACATAGAAAAGCGGAAGCATAGTCTGCAACCGAAGATGACCTTTATTGACAAGCGGTAAACTAACCAACCTTACTTGTTTCCTGTACGTATCTATGTAAACATACAAACACCAATAAAATATACGTCATTCCGTGATGGTATATTAAATATTAAGTCTAGCCACGCCTACTCTCTTAGCTTCGATTTCATTAGCATGAAGTGCATTGACATCGAAAACAAACATTTTCTTGACATTTAAGTCGTCTGTGATCAGTGTTATATTTTTGTTGTCAAATTGCCGACCATATAAGTATAAGAAAATAGATCGCTTCATCTTCCAGGAAGAAAGATAGACGTCCATAACACAAATTGTTCAATGTGATAGTATTAAAATGGAGCGAGGCAACAAACATCTTTTAAAATACAACAGACCATCTTAATGCAACAAACATTTGTCACGTTTGTCAACGGCTCCATACCGACATCTCACTATAACGAACATATACCTACATCGAATACATCGATGCACCGAACATCTTAAGTAAACGCAAATTAAAAACCGATAATTTTCTGTGAATCATAGACAATAAGTCTTTTCGTTTGCGCTGTTCGTGTAAATTTTACAACAAGCAGACGAAACTTCTTAACATCACAAACAAACAAGTCGTTAAATAAAACATCGATACAGGAACGGGAGGCTGGAAAAAAGGATGAAACAGTCGTCTGTAAGAAACTCGCACGAATCCGATACTTTGTGGAGAGTGTTAACGGCATCATATAACATTTCGTGCGTAATATATACTTTGATATAATACATTATCTCATAGCAGACGACATACATTATGTGTATAATTATTTATACATCAAGTATATAAAGCCGAGATTTTCTCTTATTTCCGCGTTCGCTGAGACATATTTACATAAATATTCGAGGTTTATAAGCAGGCCAGCGGGCATTGTTAGATAACGTAATAAACATCACTGAGCTTTGTTTAAGTATAGAGCTAGGCTACATTGACAAATGAAGGTATTCCATTTCATTAAAAAAGAAAATACACTGTGAAAGAACGATCTTACTTTTGTTTGTTTTTGCAATGAACATCAGTTGGCCGTTGACCGTTATATCTTAATTAAATTAAAGCTATTTTTATATGTACGTGTGAATAGTTTATGCCATTTTAATTTTATATAACGTTACTGTCTTGAAAACATTAATATTTAGAAAATGTCAATTGTAATTGGTAACTCTTTCACACTGCCATGAACTCAGTTGTCATGGCAACGCATATTACATACCAAAACATGTGCATTGTACGTGTATTTTGTAAAACGAGTTGGAAAGCATAATACAATTGTATATCTAAATATTTACTCCATTATCAATTTATCATTTTGCTATGCATGTACAACAAATACAGCTCAACAGACGTTCTTATTTTGTCACCTGATGTATAACTGGGATTTTTCAACAAAAATATAATGAAAATTCAAGTGTGCAAACATTTTTGTACAAGTCTGTACTTTGTTTTCTTTTCTAAAATAACCAATCTAGTTTGACCCGCAAAAAGAACATATCAACAACAAAACGTAAAATTTAACTTCATGAATCACCAAAACCTTCTATCGATATCTTCAATACGACCGAAGTGACCAATCAGAAAATGTATTATTCCACTGCCGGCGTATTTCGTATTTTACTAATTTAATTTAATAATTGAAATTATTATCGTTAAGTCAAATCGCTAACATCAAAAGGTCAAGTAATTATTCAATAATAATATTGTAACAAAGGAATTTCATCAGCAAAATTTAACGGAATGGAATTGGTATACGTTACAGTCACCAAAAGTCAACGAGGCACATTATAGTGAAATAACTGAAAGTTCATGTACGCACAAACCACACACAATAAAGAGTTTTACGACATAAAGTGTTTAAATGACCAGATAAGACATGAACCCGGAAGTGGTCGAGAGTTAATCACAGCTGTTTATGTGAATGTATGAATTGATATCATATTAAACAAATCAAGCCGCACGCTTCCTGATCATCAAAACAAGCAGAGAAATGCACGTGATATGTGTGCGCATGATTTCGGTTCGGGCAAAGGTGACGTCCGTCCGTCCGTTCGCTTCGAGACCGAAAGCTTTATTTTATACGATGTGACTTGAAGTCCAAAGAATAGTACTTATGATGAAAATAAATAATTCAACTTCGTTAGTCGTTTTGAAGTCGATCAGCGACTCAATACAAAAACATAGTTAGATATGTTCAATTCTCCTCAGATGTAGTAAACAACGAATTTCGACCAAACAACTAGAATAGCGTAAGAAGTGGTTGTATTTAAAAATGCAATACAGACCCAAAATAGGCGTCGATCAAATTTCACCGAAAAAAAGTATAAACAAACGCGGTGTTTCGGTAAACAAAGAATAAACACAACCTTTAGAAAGACAAAAGAGACTGTTTTTGTCAACTCCCACAACGAAAGTATGCACTACTTTACGACAGATTTTAGAAGACAAAAACGCGTAAAAATGAAGGATGAAAATGGACTGGTACATTCTTCCGTGTAACGTATTTAAATGTGTCAGTTGAAATGTAATTTGCTATTTTATGCGAATACGTGTGACAAATGGATGTGGCGTTTCTCAAACGAAACCCGTACTTAGCATTTATTATATAGGTTGAAAAATTGTGGCTTATATATAAAGGAGATGAGAGAAGCCTATATGTTCTTATATGAAAAACTGGGAAAATAATTAATCGTTGTCATATGAACTGACAGGTTAACGCAATATACAAACAAGAATTAATAAACCCCGTGTCCCCTAAATCTACCCTAGCAGACGTAGTAAAAGTACACTCATCTCGGTAATATGACTTTATTCCTTATCAATCAGTTAATATTTCACAAAACTTTCCAGCATGTATGTAACAGTTGTGCTAATTATTTTTATATAACCAGTGTCCGTACGTACACATGTAGCTATTTTGATATGCTGGAAATGATTGCATGTTCACGCAAACTGATCGCGGAACATCTTCATAGAGGACCTTCACTATAATTATTATGACGTCTGTGGTTTAGTGACGCAACGTCAGTTAAATAAGGGGTGCACGGACATGTAACATCCTGTTAACTCGGATTTATTAACGCAGTTTCAGTCCCCAGTGACTGAATCTTGAATTTAAGATACCCAACGTCAGAAACTTTATTGCGCCAGAAGTTGGACTCACGCATGCTTGATTTCGTCATTATCTGAATAACGTCATCTTCGTTCAAATACATGCGAATTAATTAAACAGTTATTCGTGTGTCTGTAACATTTCGTGTTGAGCTTTATAAGAAAATGTGATGTATTTAATCGTATACTAGTAAGTACATCTAAAGTGGGTCACATGCAAAAAACACATTCGTATTTATGGCATAACTTTCATATTATTTCTGTACCTAGTGACAATAAAACGTACGTACCAAAGTGAAAAGTGACGCGCAAGGAAATTAGTTAGAATTTAATAGACCCATAACGTCAGCAGAGACTGAAATAGCCACAATTTGATTTAATTTTTAAATTAATCTGCACGGACTTTGCAAACAGGTTGGCATACAACATAAAATGTTTGGTCGTTATAAATACATTGTAGTCGTATATACAGTCGTTGTATGAATCTTTAGCGTGTGCGATACTTTTAATATAAGTGTATAAACAAGCAGAGCAGAGCAGAGCAGAGCAGAGCAGAGCAGAGCAGAGCAGAGCAGAGCAGAGCAGAGCAGAGCAGAGCAGAGCAGAGCAGAGCAGAGCAGAGCAGAGCAGAGCAGAGCAGAGCAGAGCAGAATCATTCAATATTGTTACATTGTAGAGCAGAGCAGAGCAGAGCAGAGCAGAGCAGAGCAGAGCAGAGCAGAGCAGAGCAGAGCAGAGCAGAGCAGAGCAGAGCAGAGCAGAATCATTCAATATTGTTACATTGTAGAGCAGAGCAGAGCAGAGCAGAGCAGCAGAGCAGAGCAGAGCAGAGCAGAGCAGAGCAGAGCAGAGCAGAGCAGAGTCATTCAATATTGTTACATTGTATATAAATTATAAAAATTTTGAACGTTCACTTTAAACCACTGAAAGTATACCACATTTAGCATACCATATATTATATATATATACGTAAACTTATGTACGACCTATATACATTACATACATACGTAGTTTATACGTATCATATTAGTAATGCTCATCCAACCTTTACTAAAGCGTATGTGTCCAATATCCGTGAAATAACTAACCTAACAACTAACTAACTGGAACACATCGAACATTCCCCCCATCGAATAATTCACCAGAATCACGCATGTTAACATGCGTGCCAGAATCGACTAACCACTGATATGGTCATCAGGTAGACTCCTTTTATCATCATGTGGTATCGTGTTCGAAGCCGCATTGCAGAGCCAGTTTGCATGTAATCACGCATGTTAATTAACATGCGTGATGTAATAGAGCTCAATAAAGAGCATACATTCGAATAGCAGAATAGATAGATGTAGAGAAATGCAGCATTACAGCACACACACAATAATAATAATAACAATAATAATAATGATAAAAATAATATTCGTGCGTATATATACCTGTAAATTGATGAGTGCAATTACGATTATTTTAGAAATAATAACAATATTTTAACAGAATGACGAGATATGTTAGTAAGATACTTACAATAATATGTCCACTTGATCATGGTCAGCACAAGCATGTAGAGGGGTCGCACCCCATGATGTTGATTTATTCACATCGGCCCCATGTAGTAGCAACAGTTGCACTATATCGTAATAACCTTGACAACATGACAAAAATAATGCCGTACCATCTTTTTTACTTGATTGTCTATCAATATAGGCATACTTCTCCTGTAATATAATCCGTTTTGCTTTTTGTTTATCGCCTTTGCGTATAGCGTCCAGTAACTGTATAGTCATATTTTCATGCATGGTATTAACTCCGGTGTGTTATCGGTACGAATTGTTACTGTGTTTTAAATACGCCTGCTGTACGCTGATTGGATAAACTGACAGCCAATATAAACCATTCATTATACGATTGTTGACAGTTAATACACATACTATGCGGTATACCAACCAGTGCATTGATCTAGATAAAGATAGTTATATGTATAATATTATATTGTGTATCTAATCTATATATTTAACCATGTTCACATTCAAATTTTTGAATGGGAAACCGATCAGAATGTTACGTTCCTGGTTTAAACGTTCACCGGAGGTCACACGAAGCACGGAAGCGATTTTCGCCAGCTTTTATGTTTGAGGGATACTTATAATACCTCGCGTTAAGAACCTATTTTGGGGATTGATCTTCGTATTTCTGATTGGGCCAAATAAAGCAGGACAGGCCTGATGTAAAAAATAATATTTTGTTCACCAAACTTTGTGGTTATTGGCTACTCATATTTAAGTCGGATTAACAGGAGACATCCTAGAACATACCGTCAGTATATCATGTACTAGGTAGCTGTTACGTAGTACGGTTACGTACGTTCAGTATATCATGTACTAGGTAGCTGTTACGTAGTACGGTTACGTACGTTCAGTATATCATGTACTAGTAGCTGTTACGTAGTACGGTTACGTACGTTCAGTATATCATGTACTAGTAGCTGTTACGTAGTACGGTTACGTACGTTCAGTATATCATGTACTAGGTAGCTGTTACGTAGTACGGTTACGTACGTTCAGTATATCATGTACTAGTAGCTGTTACGTAGTACGGTTACGTACGTTCAGTATATCATGTACTAGGTAGCTGTTACGTAGTACGGTTACGTACGTTCAGTATATCATGTACTAGTAGCTGTTACGTAGTACGGTTACGTACGTTCAGTATATCATGTACTAGTAGCTGTTACGTAGTACGGTTACGTACGTTCAGTATATCATGTACTAGTAGCTGTTACGTAGTACGGTTACGTACGTTCAGTATATCATGTACTAGGTAGCTGTTACGTAGTACGGTTACGTACGTTCAGTATATCATGTACTAGGTAGCTGTTACGTAGTACGGTTACGTACGTTCAGTATATCATGTACTAGGTAGCTGTTACGTAGTACGGTTACGTACGTTCAGTATATCATGTACTAGGTAGCTGTTACGAAGTACGGTTACGTACGTTCAGTATATCATGTACTAGGTAGCTGTTACGTAGTACGGCCACGTACAACGTACGCTTGTACTTACATTGTTTTCTTAGATATAATTACCTATACCTTCTACAAAGGGGAGGTGCCTTATAGCTCTTAAAAAATGTGTGACGATTGCAATACACTGACGAGATGTCTCTGGCTTAGAATGAGAAGTGCTTACGACCTTATAAGACTCGTGCATATTTGAAATCTGCATCACAAGGCACTTCTTACGGGCCTATTTTCATAAAAATCGGAACAGGTCAAGTTGACCAAACTGAAGTTGAAAAGCTTGTTTTTCACAAGTAAAGAGTAGTTTTCATATGTTGTTTCTTGTTTTCAGAAAATATTTACTTTGTACTTACGATCTTCTCATTCTAAGCGAGCGATGTGTAGCTCTGGTGATGATTGCGATGCTCTAGTGTGGCCGTATAGCTCCCTGTGACATATGCAATACCCTGACTAGATGAATAGATCTTTATGATGATTGCGATTCTCTAGTGTGGTCATATAGCTCATAAGTTAATAATTGGGATGCTCTGATCGTATAGCTCTTGGTGATAATTGCGATACTCTAGCGAGGCCGTATAGCTCTTAATGATGATTGCGATGCTCTAGTGATGGCGTATAGCTCTTAGTGATTATTCCGATGCTCTAGCGAGGCCGTATAGCTCTTAGTGATTAGTTCGATGCTCTAGTGAGGCCGTATAGCTCTTAGTGATTAGTTCGATGCTCTAGTGAGGCCGTATAGCTCTTAGTGATTATTCCGATGCTCTAGCGAGGCCGTATAGCTCTTAGTGATTAGTTCGATGCTCTAGTGAGGCCGTATAGCTCTAAGTGATGAGTGTGATGCTCTAGTGAGACCGTATAGTTCTCTGTGACAATTCCAATATCATGACGATGCGTATAGCTCTTGGTGATAATTGCGATGCTCTGGTGATGCCGTATAGCTCTTAGTGATTATTGCGATGCTCTGGTGATGCCGTATAGCTCTTGGTGATTATTGCGATGCTCTGGTGATGCCGTATAGCTCTAAGTGATTATTGCGATGCTCTAGCGAGGCCGTATAGCTCTTAGTGATTAGTTCGATGCTCTAGTGAGGCCGTATAGCTCTTAGTGATTAGTTCGATGCTCTAGTGATGGCGTATAGCTCTGAGTGATTAGTTCGATGCTCTAGTGAGGCCGTATAGCTCTTAGTGATGATTGCGATGCTCTAGTGAGGCCGTATAGCTTTTAGTGATTAGTTCGATGCTCTAGTGAGGCCGTATAGCTCTTAGTGATTAGTTCGATGCTCTAGCGAGGCCGTATAGCTCTTAGTGATTATTTCGATGCTCTAGTGAGACCGTATAGCTCTTAGTGATTAGTTCGATGCTCTAGTGAGGCCATATGGCTCTAAGTGATGATTGCGATGCTCTAGTGAGGTCATATAGCTCTTAGTGATTAGTTCGATGCTCTAGTGAGGTCATATAGCTCTAAGTGATGAGTGCGATGCTCTAGTGAGACCGTATAGCTCTTAGTGATTATTTCGATGCTCTAGTGATGGCGTATAGCTCTTAGTGATTATTACGATGCTCTAGTGATGCCGTTTTGCTCTTAGTCATGATTGCGTTGCTCTAGTGAGAGATATAGTTCCCTGTGGTGACAATAACAATACTCTGACTAGGTGTGTAGCTCTAGTGATGATTGCGATGCTCTACTGAGGCCGTATAGCTCCCTGTGATAATTGCAATACCCTGGCGAGGTGTATAACTCTACATGGTGATTTCGATGCTCTAGTGGGAACAGACGAGATGTATAGATCTTTATAATGAGTGGGCTTCACAAGCGCTATAACGAAGTCCTGGTGAGGCGTGTAGCTCTGTGACAATTGCGATACTCGGGCAAGGCGTGTAGCTCTGTGACAACTGCGATACACGGGCAAGACTTGTAGCTCTGTGACAATTGCGATACTCTTGTGAGGCGTGTAGCTCTGTGACAATTGCGATACTCGGGCAAGGCGTGTAGCTCTGTGACAATTGCGATAATCTTGTGAGGCGTGAAGCTCTGTGACAATTGCGATACTCGGGCAAGGCGTGTAGCTCTGTGACAATCGCGATAATCTTGTGAGGCGTGAAGCTCTGTGACAATTGCGATACTCGGGCAAGGCGTGTAGCTCTGTGACAATTGCGATGATATTGTGAGGCGTGAAGCTCTGTGACAATTGCGATACTCGGGCAAGGCGTGTAGCTCTGTAACAATTGCGATAATCTTGTGAGGCGGGAAGCTCTGTGACATTTGCGATACTCGAGCAAGACTTGTAGCTCTGTGACAATTGCGATACTCTTGTGAGGCGTGTAGCTCTGTGACAATTGCGATACTCGGGCAAGGCGTGTAGCTCTGTGACAATCGCGATAATCTTGTGAGGCGTGAAGGTCTGTGACAATTGCGATACTCGGGCAAGGCGTGTAGCTCTGTGACAATTGCGATAATATTGTGAGGCGTGAAGCTCTGTGACAATTGCGATACTCGGGCAAGGCGTGTAACTCTGACAATTGCGATACTCGGGCAAGGCGTGTAGCTCTGTGACAATTGCGATAATCTTGTGAGGCGTGAAGCTCTGTGACAATTGCGATACTCGGGCAAGGCGTGTAGCTCTGTGACAATTACGATACTCCGGTGAGACGTGTAGCTTCCTTAAAAGAATTTCGATAACCAGGCGAGACGAGTGCACAGGTTAACATAAACACACTCCCTCGCCCCCAAACATGCTGTTAATAATCAAGATGACAAATAAGCAATGATTGTATAATTCCGATATTATGTGAACGAAACAAGTTTTGTTTACACTATCGCCTACAAGTATTTGTCCAATACTTGATGTTATCAATGCGACCTCATATTTTAATAAGCCGACCTGTGAATTCCATATATAGAACATATTGATTCCTATGTGACTTATCATTCTTTTATGAATCAGCCAATCAGTGTGGAAAATCGAGTTCTCTTAAATTGTGATTCAGTCTTTGACCTATAGGATGTGCGGATTAATCTGACACATTCCTGCAATGACCCCCGTACTTAATTAGACGGTTAGTAGGCTAACATTCGTTTATAAAACTGTTAATAGCTTATAGGTTAAATAGTCATGCGTTTGTACATTCGATCAACCGAGCTCGATATTACCTATACTTGACAATATTGCAAATAACAATTATGCTAAAAAGGTATAAAACGCAGATATATCGCTGGCTTAGAATTAGAAGGTCGTAAGTACAAAACCAACATTTTGAGAAAACAAGACAAAACTGTTTACTCTTTACTTATGGAAAAACAAGCGTATTAAACTTAGGCTCACTAGAAGCGCCATGAGATTTCGATTTTAAATATGCAAGAGTCTTATAAGGTCGTAAGTACCTTCTAATTTTAAGCCAGCGATTTGTCCGTTGTTGAAACCATGTTGATAGTTTCAGACATTGCTTATGCATTTTGCGGACATTCAATGGTCGGCACAGGCGACGCTGTGTACGGGTATTGTGAAAAATTGTGTTGTATACGCCCGTTGACAACGAGACGCAATCGGGACACCTCGGACAATTTCTTACGAATCATCTCTCGGGTGTAAATTGAACAACGCTATTTTGGAACTACTTTCGCCTTGACGTCATCATGACAGATGTAAACAATGCTTCACTGGAATACACGCCCACCAAGCTTGCGCTGCGTAGCTGCGTGTTGTGCTCAAGGAGTGTAGCAAAATTGTATTGTCTAAACACGGTCTTTTTTTTTCTTCGGCGTAGGATCTGAGAAACAATGCTTCTGGATTAATCTGCTTGATACATCCGAGTTTTTTTATCTCGTATAAATGCTGTACGGACAGTTCCTATTGAACGGGGTGTACTATTTGAACACCCTTGGCGGACGTATGTGCGATCGGGTGTGTGTGCGACAAACATGCAGTAATTTTGTATATGAGTCAATTTCAAAATTCGCAGGTTTTTTGCCTCCCCAATTTCTTAAATATTTTTTGTCAAATATAATGGTTTTAATTGTACAATGTTGTTGTCCAAACTCTTCTTGGATATTTATGTATAGTTTCCACCCTTAATTAAGACAATATTATATGTTTTTCAACTTCAAACTTAAAGTCACTTAAGTAAAGTGTCTTTGGTGTAACGATCCGGAAATTTAACAAAAAATTCTTTAAACAAACTGAATTCAGCTGATTTTCTAGTACATAGTAACGAAAATACACATATCTAAATAAATGTTACTGAAATTGTAAATTGAATGAGTCACATGAAATTGTATAGCAATACAGTTCACCAATATCAAATCTGAACATTTTCTACTACTTTGTATTGTATATATTACAAACAAAACAGTTTTGTTTATTTTTTTCTTTCATATGTGTAGCATTTCCTGCAGGCTATCTTTTTTTTCTATTGTCAAGACTGTTTCATTTCAATTACCGGTACATCATAAAACCTGACTAACATTGTTACACCACGGACATTGTTACACCATGGACAGATATGTTACACCACAGACAGATATGTTACACCATGGACAAACACTTTAATCTACCTAATTGATCAAATTTAGGAATGAACTTAAGATAAAAGGTATTGCAGACTTGTGTGGTGTATTCAGTGCTACCCAATATCTCTATGCAGAACAGAAAGGATGTCATGTGTTAACAGTCAGAAATTATTAGTTTTATTATGAAATATAAGTACATTGTACATTGTTATGCTTTTTGCAACACATATCTGCTTTAAAAATATGTGTCAATGAAATACAATCCTAAGCAATAAAAAAAATCCAATATATTTCTGAACTTCATAGTTAATTTACTGAGTTTGTCCGTGGTGTAACAAATTTAAATTGTTACACCATGGACAGTTACACCACGGACATTTTTGAGATGTTATCATCATAACATATATATATACACATCGTTTATAGCACTTCGATACTGACATTACAAAACTACTGTATACATATATCTTAAACCAAGAGTGGAACTATTTTGAAAAATATGCTTTCGGATGTATAAAAATCAGCGTTACACCAGAGACAAAGAAAAAAAGTACGACAAGGGATACAAGCATTGAGTTGTCTATAGATTTCCAATTATAAATTAAATTAAAAACCATTCATCGCTGTTGTGTGAAGGATAGGGAACTCTTTCGAAATAAAGAAGTTATTTTGGTATTTTAGGGGATCATGGTATATAATTTGGTACCTAATCGATTTCGTTACACCAAGGACACAAAGCTATGGGACATGCATAAAATATATATTTTTACAATATTCATTGTATGTTTTTGTTTACAATATATTTTCTGTGTATTATTAAATATTCACCATCAAAATGCACATACAAGTTTTGTTTCATAACATATGACAACATCAAATATTGTTAATAAAAGCATGGCACTGCGGTACTGGGACATTCATTTGTTCCCTGTTTTAGGCAGTAAAACACATATACAAAAATTTACTGATGACAAATCATTTAGTTTTGCAGTGTTACTATAAATACAGTATAATTATATAGCTTTATATAATGAATGTTTCACTATCATTTATCACATTTATGTGTAAGTTATTCAATCAGGACAAGAAAACCTACGAATTTTGAAATTGACTCATATACTCTAATTCAAAGTTTCATCTGATCGTCTTCAAACTTTGTGAACATGTTTATGGGCATACTATCTAGGCCAATGTTTAATCGGCTCAGGCCTCCTTGGTTTATGGCTCTTAAATTACCCAAAGACATAAAATTGACCTTGTCTGTATTCAACCTGCTTTCATCTGATTGCCTTCAAATTGGTGACAATGTTTATGGGTATAATATCTAGGCCAAGTTCGATTAAATAGGCTCAATCGGCCAAGGCCTTCTTGTGTTATGGTTCAATTACCAAACAAATGTGAAATTGAGCTACCGGTAGTCGCACTTTAACTTCAAACAGTTTTCATCTGATCGTCTTCAAATTCAGTGACAATGTTAATGGGCATAATGTCTATGCCAAGTTCCCTAATGATGTATAATATTATGATATTGAGGAGCGTCATATGGGCAAAATTGTTCTTTTCTTTTATATACTAATGTTCTTGTTCAACTGTTCATTACTGAGGATCTCATGGAAGATTGCCATTTATATTGTCAAATGACTTTCCTCGTAAAATGAAGTCTTTATTATTATTATCATTATTATTATAGTTTGATTATAGGCCTAATCGGTCCAAGCATCTTATAGCCAATTTTCATGCAAATCTGAAAAGCTCATCTGACCAAATTGAAGTCGAAAATGCTGGGGGTTTTCGCAAATGATTTATTGATTTTGTGTTCTATTCTGCAATAATACGCTGACGAGTTGTGCACCAACGCAAAATCGTGTTTAACATGATTAATTATTATAAGTTTGTGGTCTATATGCTGTAAAAATACAAATATAGATCCACCGAAGCTGTTCTAAAAGGTGTGACAAGGCGTGACTTCAATTCTAATTTACATCCCTCTGTGTCGTCACTGTTTTCAGTACAATGATTCTCTATTGTTTTACAACATTGTGAGACTTGTTTTACTCTATATAAGAGGATATTTCAAGCACCCGTCGTGTCGTGGATTATTTAGACTATTGTTTATAAGGACCCGATTCAAGTGTGTTATGGTTTTATTTTAAACTCTTCAATGAACATAATGTTTTTCTCTTCCGTACACTTGTACTCGGGACGCTATTCCACGAATTTCAACAAGGTAATTTTATTAAGGTCGAAAAAAACACCGATTTTTAATAATGCTTGCTTACAGGTTCAAAAAATAAGGCGTGTTATTTGAATGGCCAGTCATTTTAAGATGTTTTATAAGATGTACTGACATACTTGGATCTATTGTCTAATTGACATTAAATTACCCAATGGATCGTACGCAGGTACTCGTGACATCCTCTCAGAAAATAAAAAAGTAACGTTACATAGTTGCGGTCAAGACGTTCCTGTTTCCTTGAATGACTTCAAAGTACCGACTTGTTGATATAAATCAACTTTAGCTAGGACGATAGATAAGACGCCGTGTAGGATGTTGTGGTGGAGCTATGATACAGTGAATTGAAGATGTTTACATGCGTACGTTCTTATATTGACGGGTCTAGGGACGCCGAATGTGACGCGGTAAGGGAGAGAATGTGACGTGCATGTAGGATATCGAGTCGACCACGTACTTGATGGTGTATGTATACACGTGTTCTGATGGTCAGCGTAGAAAGGTTAATTTACCACAATAACATTGATCATTTTGTTTTAGTGAGGTCGTTACTAAAGGTTGAGCGCTATTGAAAGGTAATTTACAAACATGGGTATGCTGTTAATAATGTCACCCACTCACTCGTTGTTACGTAACCTAGATGGCGTAAGTGATGAAGTCACATGACATATTTCAATTTAGTTATAGCTCCGAGAAGTTGGCAGGAAGTTGGCAGATCGTAGTTACCTATTGAATTTCCAGCTGCAGCTAATAACGATATTCGATATTCACATAGCCACGCCAATTTCCAGCTGGTGTCCAATATCCAGGTATGAATTCGTTATTCATTTTCGAATTTCCAGCCAGCTCTGTGTTCGTTATTTCAATTAGGTTTTTCCTACGGACACCTAGTCCCCTACCATTTAGGTTTTTCCTACGGACCCCTAGTCCCCTACCATTTAGGTTTTTCACATGGCAACCTATTCCCCTACAATTCAGGTTTTTCACATGGACACCTAGACCCTTACCATTTTTGTTTTTCACATGGACACCTAGTCCCCAACCATGTAGGTTTTTCATATGAAAACCTATCATTTAGGTTTTTCCTATGGACACCTAGTCCCCTACCATTTAGGTTTTTCACATGGCAAGCTAGTTCCCTACCATTCAGGGTTTTCACATGGACACCTAGGCCCCGAGCATTATGGTTTTTCACATGAAAACCTACCATTTTGGATTTTTGGTGAAGTCCAATAACGAACTCCTAGCTGATTGGGACATCATTCGACATTTGTCATGTCGAGCTGGCTAAAATTCGAACCCAGCTGGAAATTCGACATTTTTGTCAAGTCCAATAACGAACTCCCTGCTGGAAATTCGTCGTCAACTGGAAATTCGCACTGGTAGAAAATGAATAACGAACTCATAGCTGGATATTGGACACCAGCTGGAAATTGGCGTGGCTATGTGAATATGGACTCACTGCTAGCTCGTTATTGGTTGCAGCTGGAAATTCAATATCTTACTACGATCTTCCAACTTCCTGCCAACTTCTCGGAGCTTATGGTTATCGTGTTAGTACAAACCACTCAATCAATCTATTCATATCTCAAGCTCAATAAGATATTCCTCATAACTTATTTAGATAATGACAGCGTTTTATCAGCGATGGTTTTAAACAGTATTGGCTAACTTGTTGGTGTCTTCGATCAGGGTTAAGTCAACAACATACTGATGCTCTAGTTTTTACCCAGAAGTAGTGGTTTGGTTACCGTAGATAAATTCTAGCTCAATGCATGTAATCTAAACAAGGAAGAAAACAGACTCAAGATGTATGCACCTAATACACACACACGACTGAATTGCAAGAAGGAATACGTTAAATAAATACGTCCGCTATAATTATAATCGATGCTACGGAGAAACAAATGGATATACATGTACTAGTACGTTTAAGTACAGTGTACAGTTCAACCTCTCCAGAGCGGCCCTCTGTAGAGCAACAACCTCTGTGTAACAACACCTTTGTCACTATTTACTATAATGTTAACCTCTGTAGAGCAACAACCTCTAAACAATGACCAATATTTGAAGTCCTGTGATCAAGGATTACTATATCGTTATATATGTTATAAACCGGGCACAAGTTCCACATATAGAGATATAATATGTATTGTGTTATGAAAATATTTTTCAAGTATTAATCCTCGAACCCCATCCATAAGGCCAGATTGTATTAATTCCTAGATTGTCGCATTGGTTGCTTCCTGAATGTTGTAGATAGAGCACTGAACTACGTGGTTATCTTATCTAGTCGATTGTGTAGCTCGGGATTAAATCAGATATCTAAATGCTTGTTCTCTATCAGTTTTATATCATAGTTCAACTTCCGGTGTGGTTGGGATGATGGTCAAAAGGGCCCACTCATAATGCAGTATCGCACTACTTTTCAGTGCAATAGTCCTCTAGATTGTATCTGCTGAGTACTACTTTTGCCAGTTCCAATGTATATTTAAAAGATCCGTCAATTAGCAGGAAAATTTGCAAATGCGAGTACAGCCTTTTTTTGCCAGTCAGATTTCAGCTGAAATATGACAGGCAAGTGTATAAGTGCCACCACCCGTATTTGAACTAGACGGCGAGCGCGCTAACCATTGAGCTACGGAGGCACAATATGTTTTTTTTAAATAGGAAGAACATCAGATACCCCATTTTAAAGATTTTTATGACAACCAAGCCAATTGACAATTGGCCAAAGTATTACTTATCTTAAAACCTGCTGACGTATCTAAGGTAAAACTAAATACACATTGATAAATCACAAATTACGAATCACATACTCCCGATTTAGACCAAAACAATCAAAGCTATACATTGTACTTTATGAAAAAAAAACATTTACACTACACTTAAAAGATTCAATCCTTTTCCGCTTAGTGCTCGTTCTATAATCATGGAAATTAATATTGATTAGTCCATTAATGTTAAGCTGTGTATTCGTCAGCAATTTAGATTTGTAGTCTTTCAGACAAATATTTGTATTTCCTTATTACACTTAATTCAAACAAATCTATTGGTCAGTGTAGTGTTTATTTTAAAGTAATTTATCACATGTTGATGACCGAATTTTGACTGGGAGGTCTGGTCAGTCACTGACCTAATCCGCCTAGTTAGCTAAGTTGTTATAACGTTAGACAGTTATCCGGGAGTTCCGGGTTTGACCACATGGTGGTTTATTGGTTCTATACCATTTGCCGGTGTTCTATACAGTTATACAAGGGACTTTCCCTTTTAGGCACACTATACTTTATACAAACGCGTTTACAATATTAATATACTGGTTCAATCTTAAGCGATCGCCCTCTTAATTTTTATTAACACTGGATCAATGACAATGTCGTTTCCATCTATAATACTAAGGTACAATTGGAAGGATGCTTATGTACAATGCGAAGGTACGGTGGGAATGGGACGAGGCGAATGTATACAATGGGAATGGAACGATGCGAATGTATACAATGAGAATGAAACGATGCCAAAGTACAATAGGAATGGAAATATGCAAATGTATACAATGGGAATGGAACAGTGCGAAGGCATGCAATGGGAATGGAACGATGCGATAGTACAATAGGAATTGTCCGATGCGAATGTATACATTGGGAATGGAACAGTGCGAAGGCATGCAATGGGAATGGAACGATGCGAAGGCATGCAATTGGAATGGAACGATGCGATAGTACAATAGGCATTGTCCGATGCGAATGTATACATTGGGAATGGAACGAAAGTACAATAGGAATGGTAAGATGCGAATGTATACATTGGAAATGGAACGATGCGAATGTATACAATGGGAATGAGACGATGCGAAAGTACAATGGGAGTAGGACTATGCGGAGGTACACTAGGAAAAGGACTATGCGAAGTACAATGGGACGATGCGGAAGTACTATGGGAATGGGACGATGCGAAAGTACAATGGGACGATGCGGAAGTACAATGGGACGATGCGGAAGTACAAATGGAATGGGCCGATGTGAAAGTGCAATGAGAATGAGACTATGCGGAAGTACAATGTGACTATGCGGAAGTACTATGGGAATGGGACGATGCGAAAGTACAATGTGACTATGCGAATGTACAATGTGACTATGCGAATGTACAATGTGACTATGCGAATGTACAATGTGACTATGCGAATGTACAATGTGACTATGCGGAAGTACAATGGGAAAGGGACTATATGAATGTACAATGTGACTATGTGAATGTACAATGTGACTATGTGAATGTACAATGTGACTATGCGAATGTACAATGTGACTATGCGAACGTACAATGTGACTATGTGAATGTACAATGTGACTATGCGGAAGTACAATGGGAAAGGGACTATGTGAATGTACAATGAGACTATATGAATGTACAATGTGACTATATGAATGTACAATGGGACGATGCGGAAGTACAATGGGAGAGGGACTATGCGAATGTAAAATGGGACGATGCGGAAGTACAATGGCAAAGCGACTATGCGGATGTACGATGGGAAAGGGACAATGCGAATGTACAAAGGGACTATGCGGAAGTACAATGGGAAAGGGACTATGCGAATGTACAATGGGAAAGGGACTATGCGAATGTACAATGTGACTATGCGAATATACAATGTGACTATGCGAATGTACAATGTGACTATGCGAATGTACAATGGGAAAAGGACTATGCGGAAGTACAACGGGAAAGGGCTTATGCGGAAGTACAATGGGAAAGGGCTTATGCGGAAATACAATGGGAAAGAGACTATGCGAAGGTACTATGGGAATGGGACTATGCGGAAGTGCGATGGATTCGTGCATTTAGTTACAACGGATGGTTGTGGAGATACGATGAAAAGGACCGATGTGGCCATGCAAAAACACGTTGCCAAAGTACGACGACACAGTGCGAAAACACGATTGGATAAGGCGAAGTGACATCACGAAAATACTATATGACACCTATCACGTGATGTAAATGTTGAATGTAGGTGATGGTGATTGTTAACTTGATCATCACGTTCTCCGCCCACCATCACTATTAGTGTTATTCAAATATCAAAATAGATAAGAAATAAACGGGGTTACCCAAATGGGTCCTCACACAAACAAAACATATCAAAAATGGTAATCATATATAAGCCCAAAGTAAGAAAAACATCATACGTATACAAATGTTCGGTAATTTTCAAGGATGAATACAGTGTTCTAGTTATTGCTAAGTTGTTATGGCTGAATTCAAAATAGAAAAAAATAAGGAAGAAAATTTAGTTGATGTATTTATGAATACACTCGGATGACGCAACAATTTATTTACAAACTGTCTACACGAATTCTAAACTAGTGCTTCGGCCTACAAACTTAACAAAATTATATACAATAAGGTTAATACATCTTAAGAATATTTTATTCATTTTGAAGCAATAACGGTCTTATGACGTAATATAGTTTAATTATTTATTACCTCTAGATACCGATAGTTACATAGGTGCCTACCAGATAAAGATAGATTGAGCTATATCAATTCCTTTGATGCACTTGTAGATTGTCATTCAGTACAAAGACTAGACGAAACATCGAGTTTCCATTTATACATTCTCATTGAATGCTTCTGCTTATTGATTTGTATGCTAATGATTCGACATTGTATGCTACTGGTAACAACCTAAATGTCTACAATCTCAATTACAGGAGGACACTAATACGGTGGCTCACTGGTGTAAAGCAAACAACATGCTCATTCATCCCATAAAGTCAAAATGCATGGTAATCGGTTCAACAAATAAATTAAAACATTTAGAACAATTAAATATCCAGGTTAACAATACACAACTGGAGCAAGTCAAAACTCAAAAACTTCTTGGCGTCTATATTGATAATAATTTAAATTGCAATGAACAAATTAAATATGTTTGCAATAAATTGAAATAAAAAATAACGCTGCTCAGACGAATAAACTACTACCTAACTAAGGACATGAAACAACTTTATTTTAATTCCTACATATTATCAACTATTAATTACTGCTGCGTTATCTGGAGCACATGTAGTAAAACAAATATCTCCAAATAAAAATTCTACAAAAGCGCTGTGCAAAAATAATTCTTAGAAAACCTAATCGCACTCCTTCCATTGAACTATTCCAAGAATTACTGGTAACAACCTAAAATGTCTACAATCTCAATTACAGGAGGACACTAATACGGTTGTTCACTGGTGTAAAGCAAACAACCAGCAATATAACAAATGAGTAATCAAAAAGGAGTAAACAGAAAAGGAATACTGTATATGATAACTAATAAAAGGAGACATGAATGAAGTGTGGGATAAAAAGAGTAGCGAATTGACCATGTTTACAAGGAGCATGACTGTAAATCCGTAACAATTCCTTATAACACTTCAACAAATGACACGAACTTTCGACGGGGAGATGTTACAAGTATGTTCTACACGTTAGTCTCTTCGCGGACGTATGTTCAGACTGTGAATTAATATAAAAAATACTAATAGTGTATAATATGCCACATTCAAACCAATAAAACTAATTAAAAGTATGAATTGAAAAATAGCATGCTTTCTGAACTTATTTTGACACCAATTTTCGCGACTTTCAAATGATCTTATTTTGTACAAAAATGGCAATCAAGTACAGGAAATCATGTTTTTATGGAAGGCATTTACATAATTTACGGTATAATAGTTGTGGAATAAGACTATTTCCCGAAATGAAATTTTAATGGACAATTTTTCTCAAAAAGACGCAGTGTCTATAACTAACCCTTGAAAAAGACACCAGAAACAACAATCCGGGATTTAAAATTTATTGAAATTTTCAAGAAATATTGCGGAATGGTTGATGGTTCCAGAAATGTAAAAATATTTCAAGATATCAATGAATTTTCTAATTTGTGACCAAAAAGACATGATATATTGAACGCACCTCGTACAAACTACGGTAATCAAAGTAATCGGAACAGTTCGACAATGTCCATACATATGCAATACTGCAAACTAGACTGGTACTACTTCTCTCACTTTCTGACACGGTCTACACTAGTAGGATCGTGGAACCAGTCTACTGGAAACATTGACATCATTCGGACTGATTCGTCTCTCATTGCCTGACTCATTCAGGAAGTGGAAAATGCTGACGAAGAATTTAAGTATTTACTTATCAAACAATACAGCAAATATTGATTGAAGTCTAACTTTCTGCTTTACTAAGAATTATCGCGCGAGATTTCCGCGTCAAGCGTCTATCAGATCATGCAGACGATTGTTAGTTTACCTCGAGCAGTGGCATGTTCTCATACCGTTTTTTCTGGTCATTTACTATTCTTGCATGAACAGGGATATATTGCGCATGCATGCATTGTTTAAATTTATCTTAACAAGTAACAAATGCATGCGGAAATGCAAACGAATATTTCAAGACAAAAGAGCAAGATAAATGTGGATGAAATATTTTGTGGATAATCTGAAAGACAATGTTATCAATTTGTAATTGTCAACAATTATTTGAAGAGTTGAAATATTGCCAAAATATTTGGACTAAACGGGCTTTAACACGGCATTGGTAATGCAACTTAAATGATTAATCTGAGTTACGATGGCCATGATCTGTAGCCTACAATCCAAGTTAAGCGTTTTGTGCAGTTTAGGACCAATGCGAAGTAATAAGGAAAACTTCAAATAACAAACTCAATCACGAGAGTATGCATAATATTACTTGTTTGTTCAGATATAAGAGTAATTATACAAAAACGTTTATCCACATTGTGCTTGTGCCAGACACGTACGTAAGGTTTGAACAAGAAGGAAGTTCCTGTATGATACTTACTATGCTTTCTGATTGGATAGAATGCATGGGATTATTTCGACTAAAGCGCATGCGCATTCATCACGTGATCACAGATGGTGGCCTGATATCAAACCACAAGCGTTTATAGCGCGGTGGTCCAAACACTACCGGGTCTTGTATCCGGAACCACGCCGTCTTAGACAGGTCACGTTGCAAATAAAACTTACCGAACACATTAAAATAAATTTAATAACAGATTTAACTGACGCGGTTGTAAATAATACATAGCCATACAAATTTATACAAGCTCAAATTTCACAAGTTTATGCTTCACTCAAAGGGTGGATATCTGTGAGGAGTTGGCATGTGGTTCAGGACATCATAAAACCTAACAAATGGTTACTCAGTGGATATTTATTTTTGCAGAAGAACTTTCAATGCACTTTCCAGATTTATTTGCATTTGACTAGTGGTGTCATTCACTAAGTCTTTTCAAATAACCATAAGTATGGTGATGGTAAATATAATACGGCAAATACAATAAAAGAGTGGAGCTGCATGTATATATATACTGATCTCTTATCAACGCAGTGTAAGTAAATATATTGGGGGTCACAACAGTCAACCAGTTAATACAACATTTGCTAGTATGTCATTCGCGGCTTTGTTGTACATTAATTTGTTCATGTCTTATTTTGGATTTGAATGTGAACGTAAACTTTACAACCTTTGTAGAGCACCCTTTGGAAGCTGCAAGTATTGTACAGAGGTTAAATTTAAAGAAAATATATGTTTAAGGAAATTTAGAATGTGTTGTTATAGAAGGGTTGTTCCTATACAGAGGGCCGCTATGAGGAGATTGTACTGTATAATGTATAGTGTTATGTACATCATTTTTAACTTCAAAATGTGCAAACTCTATATCATAAACATAATTCACCCTATTCTAAATTATAACACTGTCAATAAAAATTAAAATCGAACAACTAATCCATTATTTTATTTGCTAATAAAAAGTACGTACGGCTACATTTTACAAAGAGAGAAACTTCAGTTCGCAAACTGTGTGAAATTAGTTCAGATGATTCAACCAATCGTAACAGCGCATAAATCATTCTATTATGGTTTAAACAAATATGAAACATTTATTTTATCATGAAAGTCAGTCAGATAACCGGATAGGAGTATATAATTATTTACAATACAACACAATATTTAAAGTGCAAACTAGTTAATCTGGACCCAAAAAATAATTCGACATAACGAAAAATTCGAACCGAATTCGAGCCGAAACTTCGAGATAGGTCTCGAGATTTCATATAGACAAAGAAGGAGAAAATCGGGACTTGACAAAAACTTCGACAAAACGGAAAATTCGATATAAGCGAGTTCGAGATAACAAGTTGACTGTATATCCTTTCCGCTACCATAGCGTACTAATGCAGACTTGCCGGGATGGCCATTTCAGCCTTCCGTAGTTTTTTACCTAAATGCCCAAATTCGGGATTTTTGCTGTCCTGGGTACACAGGCATCCCAGACAATAGAATATTACGGGCCCAAGGTCGTGCACAGGTTTTTGGGCCGCTGGGTCCCTTTAGAGAGGGCTTTGAACGTAGATTTTCTAAAACTGAAATTACTGGTCCTACCCGCCATTGTTGTACGATTCCCTGTGGAATTGCATTAACATTTAGCGCCAAAAAGTTTTTATTTTTCTATAGAAGGAATATAAGGCTAGACAAAGGGGTCAGGATCAGTGCCCTAAAGGGGCCCAAAAGTATGCCTTCCAAGCTAAAAAAACAAAAGTTTTTCGGGCAAGGGTCACCGTCACATCGTCATTTCCGGTGACCTTTAGTCGAAATGTTGACAATTTTTTCTACTTTCACATTGGGGCAGGTGTGTAGTATCCGGATGTATCGAGTTTTTATCAGTGCTGCAAGTCAATAGTGTCTCAGGGACGGGGTATAGGGACCATATGAATTTCTCATGACCCCTGCCCCCCAAATCGTGGTAGCGGAAAGGATATATGCTTATAGCAAACAATAAATCATTTTAAACAAACAGACAACAATAGGCAGAGGAGAAAAGATTTTCTGAAGAGCATATAAACAAGAATCGTGCATAAAAATACGTACATATTGGGAATATTATTGGTTTCTATTAAAATTTGCAAATTATATGAATTAAGAAAGATTTATTAAAGTTAATTTTGATGTTTGACTATTTCTCCAACAACAAACTTTGACACGTAATGTTATGTATACTTTGTTTGTGAACGAGCAAGAATTTCAATGAAAGTGCTGTCATGCTTCAATAAGTTCACTTTATTGATATTTATTTTTTGTTTAACTTCACGGGTAAATATAGCGCATCATAATACTATGCTTACTGTATCCAACACATTTCAATTTTAAGAATAAAATGCTTTTGAAATAACAAGCTCAATCTCACTATAAATTATTCTCTGTTCCCTTTCGGCGGTTAAGTTCATTTTCTCGTTCAGTTGAAAATGTGTGTTAGGTAGTGTGCCGAGTAATTGTGGTCTGTGATGTTTTTATGTTTTCTGTACTCGGCTGTTTCAGTTGAGTGCTGACTTCCCTGTCCGAATTTAACTAACGTTATCTTTTTTAATAAACCTGTAATCTTTAAATGGCATGTATTTAATTGATTTAGTAGTAATTAAAAGTATTAATGAATCTATAATCCAATGGCAATTCAAAAAAAGAAAAGGTACAGCGACATCTTTTTTAGAATGTTAAAGTTGATTAAACATAATCATTAAATAGAGGATATTTGTTGATTTTTGTGTAAGATCGAATTTTTTTCACCGAGTGATCACAGAAAAATCAATATTTTCACGAGTGAGGTAGCCACGAGTGAAAATTTAATTTTCTTTGATCACGAGTGAAATAAAATTGATCTTACACCAAAAATCAACACATTTTCTGTTTATTATATGCCTTAATTCCTTTTAAATAAGTGCCGTAATTGGCTTAATTGGAAAGATCACGTCGAAATTAGAACGTCCCGACGTGAGAAATATGACGTCATGATGACGTAACGCATGTTTTAAAGCCCGGCGCCGTTGACGTTAAGTTTCTTTTTCTGCATGATACTTGAACCAGCTTCTAAAACAGTGAAAATAACAAAGTGGTAATTTCATTGATATTTTCACTGTTATTTTCACTGAAAACTATCCATAATCCATTGAAAGCAAATAATAAAATCGAGTATATACATGTACATGTATTGGAGTTTCTGGTAATCATGATAATAGGTGGGGCAATAAAGTCTCAATAATATAATTTGCTAAAAGGTTGTATATGATTTCAATATCATGCCCAAACAGATAAAAACGTGTTTAAGAATTATCTGCACTTGAAACATGAGTATTTTCTGTTGAAGTTTGCGTATCCAAGGGCACGCACGCAACCATATAATTTTTCTCATTTTTCGCTGGTATTGACTATCGGGAAGTCACGGTTTGTAAGTGACAGAAATGGATGTATAGTAGCGATTAATGTGCACTTCTGTGTTGAAGAAATGTTCAACCATAAATCACACGCTATATCTGATCGCTATTCAAGGTAGTTATTGACGACTTTCTTCTGACATAAATGTATTGTTGAAGTATTTAGGTTGAAACGATAGTCTGTATAAGCTAAAATAATGAACGCAACCGAGATGACATAAGGCGTATTTTTGTACTATAATACAAACACAGGGACACTTTCTGACCAAAACAGCCCATGACGTCATCGCTAAGAGGATTTGCAGTCATCTTCCAACCAACACTCACCATTAAACCATTAAACAGGGAGCCATTTTTGTACAGGTATACATATTTCCGTAACGAGAGTCTAGCTATTTACTGTAGTCTAAGGCCAGACTAACAATATGTACTACACTACTTTTTGAAGTTTTTCCTTATCTTTAACAATGTTATCACCAGTGTTAACATTTTCAGTAGGTCAGCACTAAGTGTTTCATATTTTGGTGATAAGAATATAAACTTTTCTTACATGTTGATTGTCTAAAGTGTGTTTGTATTCTCTCAATATGGCTTCTGTCTTATGGATTTTACTGTTTGGTCACGTGACGTTGTTGCGCGCGCAGGATGTACCCGTGAGTCTGACAAACTCATTGCTATCGATGATACAAGACGAACGATCATTGAGTGCTCAGTTAGAGACAGACCTGACAGGAATGACAAATGAACTGAATATGCTTAGAAATCAACTCGCTGTGTGTAAGTGACATTACTACATACAATTTAAATTTGGACAATGTTCAATCAGGGCTTAATTTGGCCCAGAGGTTTGTAAAAAAGAAATGCAAGTTCCTATATATCCGTGCGCAGTGGTGAGTGCAATATATTTGGAAGCTGGAATTCGGGGTTTGAATTGCAGTCAAGAAGGTCATATCATGTACATTTCACAACACTATTGAGTTCATCCACGTGTGGAGAAATGCAAGTTCCTCAGGAGCAGTTGATAGTTCCTTGTGGAATGTTAAGTTAGTACTGGTAAGGATGGAGACCAGGAAAACTGGTTAGGTGAATAAGCAAAAAGTATATAACTGACACATTTATGAGAAACGGCGAAAAACCCGCATAAACAGCCATCTACAACTGTGTGGCATGTTTGATTTCATGTCCTTCGTTCTATACCAAGACATCCAAAATGAGTGCGGCTTGAATAGAGAAAACTGCTATATCTAACCAAGCACTGTAACGAATGCACGTCGTCACGATTTGAAAATAAATATCAACGGTTACTTTAGGCATGCCACAACACCGCCTGTGATTTTGAATGGGCATTGGATGAGCATCTAGTTCAATTACCTGCACGCCTTAATTGGTACGTTTAAACATTTTCCTTACAATATTTCATATGCATTCACTGAACATGTAGGCCTACTCATACGTTGTTATGTACGTACTTTGTACTTGATATTTGCAGCGCCATATTGTCCAGGTAAAACTCAACCAATTGCCTTCTCTGCGGCTCTAACACACGACATTAGCTCACTGGGTGTTCGGCAACAAATCCATTTTGATGAGGTACGTAAATAGACATAAGACACGACAAGTGTTTTGAATACAGTACTAATGATACCACCTACGTGTAGAAGACGTTTCCTCGTTACACAAAACAGAATGCAAAGGTTGTTTCAAATACTAGAGTTACTTCAACAATGTAACGCTCTTGTCATGCAGTGTGTATCATAATGCATCATGACAATGTATCAGGAGTTCTCAGGACTAATGTTGTGAACGAATATATAAAGTGGTACACTAATACTCTAGTTCCGGTAGTCCACCATATCTCTGTGTAGGACAGTCTGGTGAAGTCTGACAACTGATCGATCTAACTCTACCAGGTTATAAATCTATGACATCATGCTTCTCTATATATTAAGTAAGGTTATCGACGTCCGTAATTGCTCGTACTACTACGTCATGTTTACAATTTCTTGCTACTGTAATACCCTGTCTGAAACAAGTTCGCCAATAACACGTCAATGGTTGCAGGAATGCAGACAAACATATTTAACCTAATATAAGCGAGATGGAAAGTACGGGCTAATACTATAAGCTAACAATTCTAAAAGCGCTTGCGTTGCATGTTGCCGTCTCTGGCGCCTAACTGGATTTTGTTAAAGGATGACTTGTTTGCATTCAAAAAAACCCGCAAAGTTATGTAATCATAATCGTATATAGAATCTGGGACATATTAGTCAGCAGGCAATGTGTATTGTTTTAAAGATAATATTGTATTAGGATTATCGTTTCGGAAATTAATAGTGTTTATCCGGGGAAGTCATGACGTCACCAACCATGAGTCACATAATGGATATGTGTATAATAGTTATCATGGCCAGGCAATACCATCGTGTCTCCGGATATCCGTGGATCAAATACGACTACAACAAATTCCAGAACCTTCCGATTTAAAAGTACCTGTAAACTCTATAAAACATCATATTGTACGTTTTTATCATTTGCAATGACTCAAATAACGGATATTTACCTAAGATCAAGCATTCGTTTGTCCGGACGTAAATCATTCATAATATCATTTTCTGACCTCATAGAATTGACCAAGTCAGCGCGGACGTGAGTGTTCGTGCGTGGGTTCGTATGTGGGTTTGTGTGGTTGTTCGAGTAAATATGTATACCGGTATTGTCGAATACTTTTGACCTGTCGCTAATTAAGGTCCGTATGTTTTCGTTTTTGTACAGTAAGAATGTTTTGATGATCTATAATAACAACTCTGATTGGACAATGGATATTCATGGATGGCAAGTTAAAAGTGACAAGTAATATATGCAACGCTGTTATTTATGCTAAAATTAGTGACGGAATGCACTCAACAAACAAGCTGGCTACGCTTGATCTATTTAAGTCCCTTTTGCACGTGGTTCCTATCCGCGTAAACAAATTATGTCAGTAGCATTGAACCCAATCCACAATCATTCGTCTATGTCCCGAGAAGTGTGAAGGGTCGGTCTCAGCCAAGTCAACCACGTATAACAATGCGCCAACAGGATTCATAACAAATATTGAGGCCGTGATGAACTGCTTGTAAATTACACCGGTTATCATTTATGTGGTTTTCAATATTGAGGATGTTGCTAATTGTGATATTTTTGTATCTAATTAATATTTTGGCAGGAATTGTTAAGACGTTGTGGCATATCTGTAAATGGTTTATGTCACCAAGTTTCATCAAATATAAAAATGAATCGTGTTTTGCAATCTCTGAGTGTAGCGGTGATAGTTCAGTGGTAACGCACTCGGCTGTCAATCAAGAACCCGTTGGTACCATCCCCGGCATGAAAATTGGATATTTCTGAAATTATATTCGTAGTAATTCCCACTTTATCTGACCGTATTGATCGTTGAGTATCTGGTTAAAGGTGAAGTTGTTTATTGTTGTTATGCACCGGGAACATTAAAGAACCAGGTCGTCTGTTCGAAATTAGATCTAGGCGCACTCTTGGAGCGTCTGACATGTCTTTATCTAATGTCTCTTTACCCCTTCCGCGAGGCTTGTCTGTCCCTGTAGTTAGGACATGCTGTTTCTGCCCTGTTCGTTCGTTCATGCTAAATAAAGGGAGGTAATTCAACTCGTGCAATGGAAAACAGAGAAAATAGTAATATAGCTCTGCAATGTTTAATGTTCTTATAGGTGTTGACGAACCTGGGAAATGGCTATGATAAACGTCATGGTGAGTTCCGAGCTCCAGTTAACGGAACATATGAATTTACAGTGACTATGGTAATGAAACCTGGACAGTGGGCCGGAGTAGAAATTGTGAAAGGTAATATATGAACTAGATCGAGTTTAGTTGGGGTTTGTTGTGCTTATCATAAACATGTTATACAATCATATGAACCAAAATTGTGGCTCAATTACATTTTGATTTATATTAACGCATTAGACAACACAGCAGTACACGTTCATTTACCTTAAATAAACCCATTGATATACATGCTATTAACAACAGTAGGTTCTTAGAGGTCATTGGTCTGTTCGCCATCTCTAAATAAAGCCACATCCGGAGGACCAGTCAAAATATTTAAATGCAATTGGCTGGATCTTAGCTAAACACATTTTAGACCATGTGTTCAATCTCAAGCTTCTAATTGGACGGTTTCAAGCCCGATCATAGAACTGACCAATGACCACACTGCAATATAACCATGCGTGAGAGTAAGATATTTGGATTAGGGACATGTCGTACTTAACAAAACTAAGGTCGATAACCGACACTATCATGAATCCATGTCAAACATCGAAATATATTTATAACTTATAATTGACAATATTCTCATGGCAGATGGCGTGCCCATTGGCAAGGTTCGGACTGGTGATTCGGCGGAGTGGACTATGGCTTCCAACACAGTGACGGTAGAGATGATGGCCGGGGAAGACGTGTGGGTAGAACACATTCAAGAGAGTGATTCGAACGTATTTTACGGTAGAAAAACAGCGACCTTCTCTGGACACCTAATCAGGAAGTGATTACCCATGTTTGCTGTAATATGTGAATTGGTAATTGTAAAAAAGCATAATGAAATATAAAAGTTTAAATACTAGGGCGGTGTAATTGAAACAATCTTTACGTAGGTGGTTTCATGTTACGGTCTATGCATCAGTGCAACGATAAAACGGTAAAACACATTTATACAAGTACATAATGAATGGAGAAGAATTTTTGCATAATAAGTTTTGTTTACAGGCTTGTTGATGATGAGTCAAATATAATGGATAGGTCGACCCACCTACTAGCACTATAAATCCAGTTCTCAGAAACAACTGACTTTTCAACGAGTACGTCATAAGCTAATATTTGTATTACTGTACTTTCAACTTGGCTATAAAGTACGGGTCCTAATCTCTTTGTAAATCTCAATCTGAGATTAACCTCAGAATAAATAAAATCACTTTTCTTTGAAGTTAGGCTGGAATCACATTCCAGTAGAATAGAATAGAAAAAATAGATTTTATTTTATTCATGTCAATACAAGTCAGGGCGCAAATTAGTAGCACCAAGATTAAAGATTAAAACACACCGACCGGGGTTTATGATATCAAACATTTAAGAACTTAAGTTTAACCTTGAACTAAGATTCTAATTTGAACAACAACCTCACTTTGAGATGAGAGTTTCCGGAAAAATGAGGCTGGTGGTAATTTGGTCAGATGAAGGTGGTGTGTACCCCAAAACAAGCATTCTGATCACCTCGGTCTTTATGCATTGCAATAGACCGTATTTACCGGAGACAAACGGAAATGGCCGAGCTTACACGATTGCAAAACAAGCTGACAGTGACCGCTCTGTTCAATGTCACATCAATGAGGTAATGTCGTCACTTATATTATCAGATACAGTTTATTAACAAACAGTTTAAAGCCTTGTCAGTTAATGTGCGAGTACGCCATTATCGATGTTACAGAAACCTACATGTCATACGGTACTTTGGGGTCAGCTTCTAGAAATGAAAGTGTATGTACCGGTTCGAGTGTTTATTCGCACCAACTAACCGCGAACCCATATGCTAATGTTTATGTTTATTCCAGTGATGTGAAGCGATGAATTCAGGGTATCATAACGTTATCATTTTAACCGGAAACAAAGCACGCCGTTTTTCAATGAAATGTCAAATATTCAAGTATATATGATCAATAGGCAGGTAATTTATTACTGGAAATGGTGAAAGTACATACAGCAATAAAACTACTTGAAAGTTGGGATGTACATAATTAGTAGAATCGTGTAACCACGTGATCGCAATGGACTAATCACACTCGTTGATTAATCTACTAATTTGTCAGAGGTAGGGTAATTATTAATGATCGTCATAGTTACAGGCTAGTTACACACTTAAGTGTTTATGAAACGTTACTTTACGTAGGTCTGTATCCGTCTGCATTTTGCAGTAATTGACTTAATTAGTGTAGTACTTGTACCATTAGGCCATACTAAATGCTTTTTTTTCGTTAAGCGTCCATCCTAAGTTCGAAAACCTATCTAGCTATCCTGAGAAAAAACTCAAAGTTCTCAAAATAAACAAGTCATACCAACTTCTATAGCTAACCATTAAAGCTTTCATGCAGTGTCAATCATAAAATGACACTGAAAACGTGTTTGTGTGATAAAAAATAATACTGAGCTTAACTATAGAGTTAATATTTAATATTACACACAATATTTACACATCTCATTGAATTAGAGCGACGGATATGCTAAAATAATATACATTTATAACTAAACAATTGTTATCTTTTTCCTACTCAAGACGTCCAAACATATCAGTCCGCGGACGCTAAACGAAGAAACGATTTGGTATGGCCTTAGGCTGGTGAAAACAGGATTGAATTAATGTTGCAATCAGTTAATTTGTTATCATATAATCATTATAGTGATATATTATATATTAAAATAAGTACACGTTTACTTTTGTACCAGGAAGTTCTAGGCAAAACCTATTTGTACTTGATATCGGGTTGCAGAGTCAGTCACGTACAGTGCATTTATACATGTATAGTGGTATAAATCGAATCGATTAGTCTGGTCAGTCACTTGTTTACCATCTTCAAACATCAGCGGTTAGTCACGTGCCCAGACTGTGATCACAGATGAAGAATATTCTGGTGAACAAGAATGCTTGTTTACATAACATTATGTAAATTAACATTACAATTTCTCTTATTAATGTCTTATTTTAATACATATGTGTATAAGTATGTGACTTAGGGCATAAGGTATTGATTTTCACTGCCTTTTCTCCAATTACAATCTTTAAAACAATAAAAAAACACAACAATGTTATGATATTGCATTAATCGTATACAAGTCACAGACCTGATTAAACGGACACGGACCATATTGACAGGTCAGTCCGAATGAAAACATGTTTGTGCACAGATTAGTGCGATTAAAATCGATAATCTCGGTAACAGATGATAAAGGGTTGAAGGGAAACAACCAAAATGTCAGAATGAGACTTAATGATGTTCGATGATAAGGGAGAGAACTTTTGAAAACTGGGTCTACGTTCTGGACATGGTACACGGACCTTGGACAGGTTTGTCCGAATGAAAACATGTGTGTTTACACATTACGTCGCTTTCTCAACAAATTTGCAACGCTTGGTGCATTTTTACTAATATTGCAAATGGTATTTCTATGAATTAATTCAAGATTAGTTAAGAGTTTATGATACAACCAAAGACTCGTGAACGTATACAAGTTGGTTGCTAGTATTCCTTTAAGAAAGCTGTTCTTCGGAAGCAACTTGATAGCGATATCAACGTGGCGGCATCCAATGATAACGATAACAATTGAATGATTGAATGATTGAATGATTGATCGATTGATCGATTGATCGATTGATCGATTGATCGATTGATCGATTCATTCATTCATTCATTCATTCATTCATTCATTCATTCATTCATTCATTCATTCATTCATTCATTCATTCATTCATTCATTCATTCATTCATTCATTCATTCATGCGCAAATTGTTCGACGGTAGTCGTCTATTCGTGTATTGTGTGAATGTTCAAGAAAAAACTTTCATTCACCAATAGCAAACTGTTTTGTACAATTGCATATGAATACCCTGATCGTTACAGGAAGTCGTTGACAACATTCAGTAGCATGTTACATAGTGGTTTTATGCCGTATCACTGATGACTTGGCACGCCGAACGCGGATTGTGCCGGCTTCATATCCGGTTCACACGGATATTTTGTTTCGGTTGTTGATTGAAAACAATAAACTTGTGTAACGTTTATTTGGAAACATTTGAAACTGTTTTTATTCAGCCTCGTTGGTTTGTGGTGTTACGTTACTATTGCGAAATTAACATAAACATTTTAGACACGTATTCGTATATTAGACACCCCGTCTATCAGTAATAATTTGTTCGCCAACTAACCTAGATATCCGACGAACACCAGATTCAGCTAGATGCACACACATATAAAGTCAAAGCTTACAATCAAATGAGGATTCAAACTATTTAATACCCCGTTTACACTTTCTTACTTTATTGCCGATTCATACCCCTATTAACACTTAGAACTGTCAGGTAGGGGCATATCGGCAAGCTCGTTTAAGATTGTAGCTATGTATGCACTCATGATCTATGACGGGGTACCCAAAACCATGGATGAAAAAATGTAAGGGAATGGCTTGAAACATATTCTGAGATTAAACTTAGTAAAGGGATTATGAAATATCGGACACGATAGGAAGCCAAACACAGAAAACAGAAATAACACAGTCATATGGCACTACGCCCAAGACAAAACTTTCAAAAATGGCGAGTATAGCCATTGTTTGCCAATCAGCTTTCTGCTATGAGTGCCTCAACTCGTATTTGAAGACGGGTCGGCAAGCGCGCTAACCATTGAGCTACGGAGACAATGAGCTAGAGAAAGAAACTAAACCGTTGGAAAACTCAACATGTTTTTGACAATGAGTTACCCAACTAGTACATTTGACTGGATACATATGAAATCAACAATGGTAGTACCAGGAATGTGGAACGTCAATGGTGGTTAGTAGTGATTGAATAAAAACACTTCCAGGAAACTCAAGGGAGAAATATTAATACGTGTATTTGCTTGCCGAACTAATATTATGGATTGAAAAGCATGAGTCAAACATGATTATCAGATTGTATCAACTAATTCAAACATTTTGTTTTGGTTTGAAAAGTAATATTCTTTATTCAAGAATAAATATACTCTAAAATGACATTCTAACACGATCTGCGGATTAATCCATATACACATAGAGCAAACCAGGCCATGTATTATTACCACAATACTACATACCTATCAAACTGGCTGTTACTATTTACGCCTCGTATCACGTGACATATTTATGAATGAATGAACGTAACCTTTATAGTAAATCTTCAACGAGGCAAGTTGCACGAGTATCCAGTGTTACAGCTATGACGCATCTAGTTTTAGAAACTCCAATATACTCTCGACACCACGCCTTTCATGAAAACCTCTGATAATCAATTCATTTCTTCATTTCATTTCATGAAATAGATACCTTATACTCGTGTTATTAAAATTGTTTCAATGTTTAAAATGTGTAATTTTCGTCAGAAAATTACGAAGGTCGTTTTCATTAACGAGGGAGGTAATTGTATCAGCTAATAAGCCACTCAATTTCAGCGTGGAATTATGTTCGATGTCAAATGGGTGAAAATGGAATGCGCGCAGTTAAATAGTACGGGATATTATCGTATTTAGAATCGAAATAAAAACTCTGTTCTTACGCACTCGTGATTTAATTTTTCCGCATCCGAACGCCTGCCCATGTTTTATTCACCGACAAAATACGCGAACAGATTTTTATTTCTTAAATATAATCGATCGTACGGAAGGTATGGAAGTACGCGCTTAGCGGGGAAACTGATGTCAGCAGCAGCCGATAGTATTCGTCTTGTGATTTACTCTGGTATACGTATGACGTACGATGTTCTCAAAAAGATCAACAACAACGTGGGTAGGTGGGCGAATACCATGATATTTCCTGGTTATTTATAATTTAATAACAATACATAGAACGTCACGTACTACACGTTATACAACGGGTAACTGGCTTTCATCTCACACGATTTATTCGTGCATCATTGAACGCCCTCTGTCTGGTCACGACATTAATCGGATCACGTACTATGTAATATAGACATAACCAAATAATATGTATACGATGGGTGATTCAGAGAAGGTGGATTTTAGCTTTAATTCGAAAACCATTATATACTTATAGTTACAAATCTGTGAACCATGTAATTTTGATATGTCAATAATAGATAAAAGCCACTTTTGTGCAACTTTCATACCGATCTGACCTAAAATAAACTTTTAAGAGCAAAAGTCCACGTAATTTTGGATCACCTCTCGTGCAAGTATATGTCCGTTTAAATCATTATATAGTGATTTAACAGCACTACGTCACTTTACCGTTTCCGATGATCCATTTTTATGTGAATTCATACTTGTATACAAATTCCTAAAATTACAAAATATGTATTTATATAAACTTACAATAAAGTACATCGCAGCAATTGGTGCATGAATCAAGCATACAGTCACACACATTTTAATGAGTTATTTAGTTACGTGATTGATAGCAATAAAAGCTGTAAGTAGATAAAAATATCAATTTATTAAAGCAAACATATCCCTTCAGTCCATTTTATTCTTTAAAATGAAAATGCCGAGCATAGCCTTGATGTGCCAGTCAGCTTTGTGCTGAAATATGGCAGGCACATGAGTGCCTCCACCCACATTACAACCCCGATCGCCAGATTAGACGGCAAGCGCGCTAATGGAGACATTTTATTCAAAGTCTTAAATGGTTGGTAAATGTAAATTTTAATAAAGTAAGTTTTAATCCCTAATATTTCTGCTTATCTACACAACGTGGTAAACTTAAGGGTTTTGTTTTTAATCTGTTTATGGTGAATGTTTACTTTTACAAATAACAATAACAATGTTTACGTCCTGGTAGAATACACCCACTTGGTACATGTAAACACTGAAAATCATGTAACCTTCTTTAATTTGGCCGATGAATGCACACATAGTACACAGCTAATTGGAATATACTCGTATTATGTTGTTTATAATAATAATAATAATAATAAAGACTTTATTTTACGAGGAAACTCATTTGACTTTAAGACATGTGATTGCTTTAGTCTGAAGATAACAAACACAAAAACTAGTTCAACCAAAGACCTAGAATACCTTAAAAAGCTTTTCGTGAATAGAGCCGGAAATACGCTCAACCGGAAATACGCTCAGAAAACGATGTAACCTACCCTTAAAACATTTTTGTTTACTGACAAATAAAATCAAAGACGTCGCCGAAAGTTACCTGTGATTTTATGTGTATTCAGAACATTAAAATAAAAACAAAACATGTACTAACGTGTTAGTATAACAAAACTTCTTAACATCTTTATTACTCACGTCAATAAATTGTTGACGTAAATAAAGCGACATAAAATCTGAATCAATCTCAACCTACCTAAAATTCGACAAAACACATCAGATAATAAACAAACTAATCGATACTGCTGATATTAGTTGCGGTGTCATCTGAAGATGCATACGTCATTAGGTAATACCGGTACTTAAACAACACCAAAGCACGTAATAATGCATGCACACATTCAGCAAAACAAAGTATGAGAAAAGTTCTCTTTCAAATGTAATTTCACGTCACCTTCATCATCTGAATCAGTGAATGTGTGAAACAAGAAATAACAAAAAATAAAACATGACAAATCGTTAGTTTACGTGTGCATTTAACACCATGGGTTTTGCAAACATCGGCATAATTTCATAGGATCGTAAATTCGTGGAATTGAACACATTGTGTGGATATCGCTAGTTAACGTTTATCGGAGATGGGGCTTGATTTTATGGAAAATTGCATCCACGAAAAATGACTCCTCTGTGATTATCGACGAGTTTACAGTTTGTCAAAATAGTTGCCGGAACAGATTCGATGCAATCATTAGAACACAAACTTTACCTAATATGGATATAGTCGTCTGTTCAAATAACCGTGGGCGACTTAATTAGTATTTACACATACGTAGGTACAAAAACACGTTTATGGAAAATATTTTATTGTTAATATTTCATTTTAACAACCCATAAATATATAACAAACAAACAGCGTAAGCATATTTTTGTCGAACGAATCTACGGGACTACGAAGGAGTGATTGACCTAGCCTATATGTCACGGATATATGTATATTGTATTCGTTTCTGCATATGGGTTGATTTGTGGTACGACTGTACACCGATCATAAGTCAATGCTGCTGATGGTAAATTGTATAGTCAGGTCTGGCACTTACATACAAACCATGTAATTTTTATAGTTTAAAAAATTAATCGAATAAAGGCATTAACAATTAATACATAATCCACTAAGCTATACATGTATACTCATACATATAATATAATTTATGTTAAAGTTATAAATTTAGAAGTGAAATTGCTATGTTTATACACACAATGTTGTGTAAACAAGTGACTGACCTGATTAAACGAGTTTACGATAATTGTATTGGCAGTCGTTCTAGGCCCTTACACAGCATGTGGATCTACTTCATGATAATATAGTATGTGTTGTTAGCGCAGGTGGTAGAGTGTAACACTCACCCTCACAAAATAATATATTCGATTAAAGGTAAGACATATACTGGATTACCTCCCCTATCACTACGTACTAAATCTCTATAGTACGACAGAGAACCAGACTAGGTGATATGTTCTATATCCTGCACATACTATTTTGTGTTAGTTGCAATTGGTACTGGGTAATTATTCAACACTGGACATACATTTCCATGGGCACATCACTGGCTTAGAATTAGAAAGTCGTAAGTACAAAACCAACAATTTGAGAAAACAAGGAAAAACTGTCAGAAAAATACTCTTTACTTATGGAAAACAAGCTTTTTAAACTTCAGTTAATCAACATAATTATAACCACTTCTGCTTTTCACGAAAATAGGTTCGTAAGAAGCGCATTGAGATGCAGATTCATATATGCACGAGTCTTAAAAGATCGTAAGTAGTACTTACGACCTTCAAATTCTAAGCCTGCGATATGTCGATCCCACTTTGCGGGAATTAGTCTGATGTTGACGCAAAATGCACAAATATTTGAATACTAGACTGGCGTTGCAGAGTCAAAAAACCTTTTAGGTATTGCCGTGGTTCGTCTGAGCAACACATCGTTTAACGCACTTTCTCATCGAGGTTAACATTTATGCCAAATGTAAGCAATATTGGTTAATGCATGTCAAGTCAAAGTTATAGTCCGGACGAACTTCAATTTGGACATTTGACTCATTGACCTTTGATATAGGGTCATGGCGTTTGTGCATGACAATTCGTCTCAATTAGTTCAACGCCCATGCCACACCCATGTTTAGCACCATTGGTCAATGCATGTCAAAGTAATGGTCCGGACATGCTTCAATTGACCCTCGACCTACAACTGTGACCTTGATCGTTGAGGTAGCTAGGGTCATTGGGTTTGAGCATGCCACTTCTTCTCAATGAGGTTAATATTCATGCCAATTATAAGCAAGATGCATATCAAAGTTATGGTCCGGACAAAATCGGACGCACGCTCACGACCGCTTACACAGGCACGTACATATACACTAAAAGTGGCGATTATATTTCGATTACCACCAGCGGGCTCAACAAAAACAGGTCAACTGGGTCGTTGTTTGACTGAAACGGAAAACAATTAAAATATGAGATGAACCGAACGAGAGAAAAATGTGGAGAAATAGTTACACAATACTGTAGACAGAAGAGTGTCGGATTTAACAATATAAAGGGAGACAATTGAAAGTATGAGAAACAAATATATTATTACTAGGGTTGTTCCCCATATATATACGTATATAACTGTAATTCGCTTAGATATAGACATATTTTACTGACCAAACAAAGACCAGCAAAAATAGCTGCAGTTAATAATGAAGCGAACGTGATTACTCATAATTTCTCATGAGTTGCGTCGACTTCATTTTGATGGTAAAGAAAACACTAAATATCTTCTCTTTCAGAATCTTTACTAAGAAAAGGCAGCTAGATAATGTGTTGTTAAATGGAATGGCCAACTTTGTCGAAACTTCCCTTACAAGGCATACACCAAGGATAACTGATGTCCCCTCCCCCGGTCATTACAAAATATATAACAACAGGGTCTTTGGTGTTATTCATAACTTATTAGTTCAGCATTTAAGGCAGAGAAAATGTAATGGACTCCTGTGGAATCGGCCGATGTCGGGCGATGACGTCAATAGTCGGAAATATTTTACAAACAAAAGATCCTATTTGAAGTTTGGGATTTAATAGCCAATAAGAATATGCAAAAAAGGAAGATGTAAATAAGATCTATCAACTTCCTTATAATTGTAAATGCCCCCAAAATCTCAGACCTATTGTTAAAATTAGGGCAATCAATTACAACGACAACAAACACATATATGTCCAGTTATTTTTCATTCGAACTTCCTCGGAAAATATTGATGGGTGGTCGCTGAAACAAAACTAACATAACGCCGTCTTTCGATATTTTCATAACAGTAGCGTCAAACGACGTCAAAAACGAAAACGAAGCCAAATACGTCACACGACGTCAAATACGTCACACAACGTACGAGTCAATTCCTTAGTTACGGGAGGAAGTATTGCGAGTTGAGCAAGCATTTAAAACGAGAAGACATATTTTATGAATACAAAGCTTTAAGATGATGAATAATTTATTGTACTCACCAGATGCAACTTGCTGGAATTTACGAGGTAAATGCTGTTTAATTATGGTGTAACTAAACGTTATAATGACTGGAGATCGTGATTTATTCTACTTTTATAACTATGCTACTCGCCTTTGCTTCTTGTGGTAGATTTATTCATTACCGGTATTTAATTTTCAGGTCCAGAAGTTCATGTAGACAAAGACAACACGATCACCATGCCAGTGAGACAATATACGCACAGAAGCGTTCATTATACCATCCTGGCATGTGTGGATGTTACCGACCCTCGGGGTATCTTCTATAAATTAGAAGTGAAGCGACCAATTGGTAAGATATTTTAGCATCATTGTCCAAGAATTTAAACGCAGACTAACCAGTCAATGGATTGATATTCTGGCAGCTGTCTGAATCGTCATGACAGTAAAACAACAATGATTAGTGGGTTTTTTGTATGCTTATTTACAAATTGTCACCTGAGGACTTGTGAATTAACCCTAATCCTTCCTCTGCTGATATCCACTTTCGCGGCCATATAAAAATATTCCGTAGTGTTGTGTAAAATAAGTGAAGTTCATACATTTGCGCTTGTAATTGCTCGGTTGTGTTTGAGAAAGATAATATGCATAATTGTTGTGTAGTCTGAAGATTCTCACCAAATGAGAATGTACATGTATTGTGCTTAAATAATTTTACAAAAATGTTGTTTTAATATTTAGAAAATACGAGTGTATGCGGAGTGCAGAATTATGTGCATTATGTGGTATACTGTGCGAGTTACAACGAGTAACTTGTGTGTTGTAATTGGAGTTGAACCTGTGTAAGAGGTCCCCCTGAATTAAGCAGATAATGAGGACCTCTTAAAATCCACCAATCAATAGAAATAGCTTATAGCTTTATGAAAGTGAAAACAAAATTAGGGGGTTGCGTATCATATAAGAAAATATTTGGGTGAGCAAATTTTCTCACACGCGCGGACGGATTCCAAGTCCGTTAGCCCCAACCCTACTTTCATTTTCATATTTAAGCCAGAATGTCAAACTTTTCTAAATAAAACAGTTTCACTACATTATATGTACAGGACCTGGTGTACAAAGCATTTAAACCCAATTTCATGATTTTAATGCAGACTTGTCAAGAAAAGCACCATTTCCAGCCAAATCAAAGTTTTTTACATGCATGACTACTTGGTTTTGGTCCGCGTAGGCATTTGCTGGTTAGATACCTCTTTCGCGCGGATTGATCCCAGAACGGTTAACTCCTACTCTACTTTCACTTTCGTATTTACGTCAAACTATCAAAAAAATAAAGATTAAACAGTTTCACTACGTCGTCATATCGTACATGTGCATAATGATTTTAAACTCAATTACATGATTTCATGGCACATTTGTCAATGCATACCACTATTTCCAGTCAATCCGATATTTCTTTCAGGACTCTTTGAGTGTATCACCATTTTGGCCGCTTTTATATTAACTGCTTCCTTACTTTTATACTTGCATTTTCAGGTGTAAGCTTTCCAACAAATCCCGACAAAGATTTCAAAGTAGTAAAAGCTTTACTGACATGGGCACCGATCACTACTGAGCAATACAGAAAAGCAGAAGAGCGTGTACTACTGAAGTTGGCTAACAGACAGCGGGAAGATTACTTTAAGAACATGAATGTAAACGGTTAGTTTTGAATTGTATATACATTGTATTATACAGGTAATGTTATCTCTGTGACAAAACCGATATCGTAGGGAATCAAAAGTATAAACAATGAAATAACTCACTACTCAATTAGTAAAATTCGAATAGACTATTACGTATATCTTTCTGATATGAATCATTTATCACGAATAATGTTGTGAACATGATACTGTTTTAGAGCACACTGAGAAGAGTACTGACATACCAGATAGCAAGTCTAGAAACAAACACAAGAGAAGAAATGCCAAACATGTGAAGTCAACTGAACGAGGTATGACCATTTTGCTTGGTGTTCTTCTCAACATAGTTGCTACATTTCTTTGCAATGTTAAATACATTTTGTATCTTTACTGCGGCATATAGCAGCGCTGCGTGATGCTTTCAATTAAACAATTGAAGCTGGTGCTAATTAAGCTAAACTCATTGTACTCCAAGTGATAAAATTCTAATACAAATACCCTCACAAAGCATGCTCAACAGCGACTACAAAGACTATTGCTGCCATTACCAAGTAGGTCCGTATTTGAAGAACAATTCTAACTGCTGCACCTCATCTGACTGTTGACTTCTATAGCTCTTTTTCAATTTTAGCTTCTTTAAACGGCAAACCACCAAACTCCAAGAAGGAAGTCAAAGACGTGGGCGATACTAAATCACGTCGTGACATCAACAAACACACAGTGACATTAAGCCAACAATTCAAGAAGTTATCCGGACCTGGAAAAGACACATTCGTCAACACAACAGTAAACGCCACTGTTCAATGTTTGGTTGAGCAAACTAGTCATGGTGTACGACTGTCACATATTAAACGAATTGGAATTAGGAATGAACTTGCAGGTTCGTGCATTTATAGTATTTTGTGCATATTTATATTACAAGTACTCTACCATTTAGAATATAATCAAACTAATTATTTTCCCAAAGAATATGACTTTGAATATATTTACATTTTCACCATTCACCTGACTAAGAAGCATCGGAGATCGTCTCCAATTTTACGAGTTCTTCATCTTGGTAAATACCTTCATATAACTCGAAAAAGGCATTAACAAAGGAAGGAATAAAGAGAACTACGTGTAGCTTGTGTAAGTGAGACATGTATGCTTTATTGTGATATATGCATGTTGACCAATGACCATTATGCATAAGGAGATTTACAAAAAATGTTTGTCTGATTGAATTTCAGGATTGTATGGTGAGCAGTGTCATCAAATACGGAAACTGGTGAAATCAATTGATTGCCTGATACATGTTCACAACACATTTCCTGCCCAAATAACACAGCCCCATGTATGCCCTGGTGTTGTAGTTGGTGATGAACCAAACGATACAATAAGGACCAAAGGATGGTTGCAGTTGAACAATGATAAAGGTAGGTGACTAACGTCCAACTGTCTTGTATATGTATTTAAAAGTTTTAATCAAATTGCATAAGCTCAAATTAAGAACTAATATAGCAATCGTAAACTGATCTCAAAACGTAAACATACATTTCTGTCGTGTCTATATTCACATTGACATGGCACCTCAGGAAATAGCTTGGTATTCTTTAATGAACTAAAACCTTACAAATAGGAGTGTACGTTTATTCATGTATTACAACAACAATTATCATAATCTAAGAATGTCACATTTGCAGACGAACCTACCTGCCGTACAAAGACTATCGCTGGGAAAGATGGCACTTCAGACGATACTATTGGTAGTGGAATGGTTATCGCCATGAAACCTGATACTTTGACAATGGCCGTGTACCAACCGGAGCCATTACAAGTAGATGTTACTGTGTGTAAAGACGACATGAAGAAACGGTTTGACGATGATGCAGCTGTTGATGATGGTGATGATGAGGATGAGAATGATGAGGATGATGATGACTGTTTTGGTGTTTTAAGCGTATTTTGCCGAAGCAGTCTCCACGGAGATTACAGTGGTATGTCGCAATTTTGTTATCATGTTTAAACTAAAGTTTGTTGATACTAGTGTATATACGAATGTAACAATTCATTTATTACCCAATTCAAGGTTTAAGTGTTAATTGAATTTGGTGCTTATAGTTAACAAATACTTATCCCATATTGTCACAAGTACCAGGTATTATAATGTATGTTGTAAGCATTTCAAGGAGTACGTATTTCTGTATAAACATATGCTTATACCACTTTCATTCCGAAATAATGTTGTACACACATGCATGTATTTGTTTTGCAGGTGGTGGTGAAGATAGAGAAAAGATTGTTGGATGAGGGTGTGTTGTTTTTGGTGAAAGTATTTAGACGTTGTAATATAGCAAAATAAATGCCTAATAATGTTTATAATGTATTTGTCTTGTATTTATTTGAGTACAGTTTTATAATGCACATGTACATTGTAACAGCAAGTGTAAAAGTTATCTGAATATCAGCTGTCGTTTGTGGCTAAAATACCACAGTGTGTCACCGCTGCCATCAGTGCAATGATGTGACTATGCTTTACTGCTGTTGGTGTTTATGTGAAGTTAAACCTTACACAATCTAATGTTTACTGGCAGCTTACCCTACAGCTGGTGTCTATATAAAGCTGAAACATACAGTTTGTACTTATGTACAGCTGAAAGTTACACACGGTACTCACGTACAGCCAAACCTTACTGGTGTTTATATGAAGGCGAAACTTAATGGTAAGTGTGTCTGCAGCTGAATTTATAAGCCGCTGAATTATATAGCAAGTGTCTGTATGCAGCTGAACTATGGAGTCAGAGTTTGTATGATGCTGAACTATGGAGTCAGAGTTTGCATGATGCTGAACTACGCCTAATGTCTGTATGTAGCTGACTATAGAGACAGTGTTTGTAGACAGCATAACTCACGGATCAGTGTTTGTATGCAGCTGAACTATGGAGTCAGTGTTAGTATGCAGCTGAACTCACTGGTTAGTGTTTGTAAGCAGCTGCACCATGGAGTCAGTGTTTGTATTCAGCGGAACTATGGATCAGTGTTTGTATACAGCTGTACTATGGAGTCAGTGTTTGTATGCAGCTGAACTATGGAGTCAGTGTTTGTATGCAGCTGAACTATGTAGTCAGTGTTTGTATACAGCTGTACTATGGAGTCAGTGTTTGTATGCAGCGGAACTATGGAGTCAGTGTTTGTTTGCAGCTGAACTATGGAGTCAGTGTTTGTATACAGCTGCACTATGGAATCAGTGTTTGTATGCAGCTGAACTATGGAGTCAGTGTTAGGATGCAACCGAACTATGGAGTAAGTGTTTTTATACAGCTGAACTATACGCACAATGTTTGTACGTAGCTGAACTATAGAGTCAGTGTGTTTATGCAGCTGAACTATGTAGTCAGTGTTCGTATACAGCTGAACAAAGGAGTCAGTGTTAGGATGCAGCTGAACTATGGAGTCAGTGTTTGTATACAGCTGCACTATGGAGTCAGAGTTTGTAAGCAGCTGAACTATAGAGTCAATGTTTGTATGCTTTTGAACCCACTGGTTAGCGTTTGTCTGCAGCTGCACTATGGAGTTAGTGTTTTTATGCAGCTGAACTATGGAGTCAGTGTTTGTATGCAGCTGAACTATGGAGTCAGTGTTTGTATGCAGCTGCACTATGGAGTCAGAATTTGTATGCAGCTGAACTATGTAGTCAGTGTGTGTATACAGCTGAACTATACGCCCAATGTTTGTATGTAGCTAAGCTATAGAGTCAGTGTCTCTATGCAGCTGAACTATGCACTCAGTGTGTGTATGCACCTGAACTATGTAGTCAGTGTTTGTATACAGCTGAACTATGGAATCAGTGTTAGGATGCAGCTGACCTATGGAGTCAGTGTTTGTATACAGCTGCACTATGGAGTCAGTGTTTGTATGCAGCTGCACTAAGGAGTCAGTGTTTGTATGCAGCTGAACTATGGAGTCAGTGTTTGTATGCAGCTGAACTATGCACTCAGTGTGTGTATGCAGCTGAACTATGTAGTCAGTGTTTGTGTACAGCTGAACTATGGAGTCAGTATTAGCATGCAGCTGAGCTATGGAGTAAGTGTTTGTATGAAGCTGAACACACTGGTCAGTGTTTGTATGCAGCTGAACTATGGAGTCAGTGTTTGTATGCAGCCAAACTATACAGTCAGTTTGTATGCAGCCTAACTATGTAGCTAGTGTGTGTAAACAGTCGAACTATGCAGTTGGTATGTATGCAGTCGAACTATACAGTCAGTGTTTGTATGCAGCCGAACTATATAGTCGGTGTGTATGCAGCCGAACTATACAGTCAGTGTGTATGCAGCCAAACTATGCAGTCGGTATTTGTATGCTGCCGAACTTTACAACCAGTGTATGCATACAAACTATACAGTCGGAGTGCATAAGCAGCTGAACAATAAAGTGAGTGTTTGCATGCAGCTGAACTATACAGTGAGTGGGAATGCAGCCGAACTATGCAGTCAGCGTGTGCATGCAGCTGAACTATATAGTGAGTGTTGTATGTTGCTGAACTATGCCTACAGATTTTGTATGCAGCTGAACTATATGTGCAGTCAGTGTGTATGCTGCTGAACTATGCAGTCTATATTTGTATGCAGCTTCACTATTCAACCCGTGTACGTATACAGCTGTTCTATGCACCCAATGTTTGCATTTAGCTGAACTGTACCTTCCATGTTTGTATGTAGGCAGTTAAACTGTATTGTAACATGAGGCACCTCAGTTACTTATCAATTTACCTAGTAATTATCATTCATGTATGGGTTGATATGCAGGGTACGAAACTCGTAAGTCCGCCGTAAGTGTCAGTTTTCATTTGGGTCGCGGAAATATGTGACATTTCTGTTTATTGTTATTGTTGCATGTTTTTATGCACAGCTTAGTCGTAATTCATTTCATTGAAGTTATTATTATCTTAAACTTACCTATAAGTCATGATTGTTCGTGTTTTTCAGTGAAAATCTGCATTCCGTCTCAACGCTATGGTTCAGTTCTGCACGCGCCAATGTTTGAGTTCGTTACAGAATGTAACCTTTTGGAGTTAGTTGAAGTATTGATCAAAGTACTGTAACTGGTATTTTATGCCATAAATTAAGATTTTGTATCAATATGTTCGGGTGCTGTCTTGGAACTCATGTTTGGACAGCGTAGGAAGCCTGTCTGCTCAGCAGACGGAATTTTCCGGCGTAATATTCATTTTTTTCCGAACCACTCATTTTTGATATTGTAATTCCATTGGATTAGAAGTAGACTATCACCCAATGTTTTTTTAAAAATTATTTCGCCTTTTTATGCATATAACGCAAGCGCATTTTAAATCGGCAGCTTTAAGAAAACGGACCTTGTAGGGAACATTCAACTTCAACCTGTCCACGTTATTTAACTAGTATGTTGGAACTTTGCGACCAGGAACCATTACGAGTTAGTAGATAATTATGCTAGAAGTACGGAATAGAAGGATTATAATAAACTATATTTCTTGGTATTTGTATTTACAGTTGATCTGTTTTGTTAAATAAATGAATCTCGTTTTCAAAAAAAACGCGCGGTCAATGCACTGTACTCATAGTTAACTATATAGCGTGCTAATGCGTACTAGCAGGAATGGCAACTTCGGACTTCCATAGTTTCCGATCTAAATGCCCAAATTCGGATATATCACTGTCATTGATACACATGTCTCCCATACTAACGAATATCACGTGCCTAGGTCGTGCACATGTTTTAGGGAATGATGTCCGCCTTAAGTAATGGAAGTTTTGAGCGTACGTTTACCTAAACGGTAATTACCGGTTATACTACCCTAGCGGTACCCGTCCCTGTGACATTACGCTTATATTTTCCGCCGAATAGTTTTTATTTTTCTATAGAAGAAATATAAGGCTAGACAAAGAAAACAAGTTATTCACGCAAGGGTCACTGTCACATTGAAATTCCCGGTGTCCTTTAGTCGCAAGGTTGACATGTTGCCTACTTTCACTTTATGTCGGGCGTGCAGACTTCGGATGTGTCAAGTTTATCTCAGTGCTGCAATTCAGTAATGTCTCAGAGACGGAATAAAGGGACCATGTAGATTCCAAAAAGTGAATACAAACCGGTAGTCCTAAGGATACGAGGCTAATACGTGCTCCACCAGACTGACGCGATGTATATACGGGTCTCATCGGACGAAATGTATACTAGTAAGTGATCATATAAGCAATACGAACAAAGCGTCGTCCGTCCTGGTTTTAGGAAGTATTACGACGCACAAAATGTCTCCGCGTGACGTCAAATATGTTACACGACGTCAAATACGTCACATGACGTCAAATACGTCACACGACGTACGACGTCACTTCCTTAGTTACGGGCGGAAGTATTGCGATTGAGCGAGCATTTTAAACGAGAAGACATATTTAATGAATACAAAGCTTTAAGATGATGAATAATTTATTGTACTCACCAGATGCAACTTGCTGGAATTTACGAGGTAAATGCTGTTTAATTATGGTGTAACTAAACGTTATAATGACTGGATATCGTGATTTATTCTACTTTTATAACTATGCTACTCGCGTTTGCTTCTTGTGGTAGATTTATTCATTAACGGTATTTAACTTTCAGGTCCAGAAGTTCATGTAGACAAAGACAACACGATCATCATGCCAGTGAGACAATATACGCACAGAAGCGTTCATTATACCATCCTGGCATGTGTGGATGTTACCGACCCTCGGGGTATCTTCTATAAATTAGAAGTGAAGCGACCAATTGGTAAGATATTTTAGCATCATTGTCCAAGAATTTAAACGCAGACTAACCAGTCAATGGATTGATATTCTGGCAGCTGTCTGAATCGTCATGACAGTAAAACAACAATGATTAGTGGGTTTTTTGTATGCTTATTTACAAATTGTCACCTGAGGACTTGTGAATTAACCCTAATCCTTCCCCTGCTGAATTCCACTATCGCGACCATATAAAAATATTCCGTAGCGTTGTGTAAAATAAGTGAAGTACATGCATTTGCGCTTGTAATTGCTCGGTTGTGTTTGAGAAAGATAATATGCATAATTGTTGTGTAGTCTGAAGATTCTCACCAAATGAGAATGTACATGTATTGTGCTTAAATAATTTTACAAAAATGTTGTTTTAATATTTAGAAAATACGAGTGTATGCGGAGTGCGGAATTATGTGCATTATGTGGTATACTGTGCGAGTTACAACGAGTAACTTGTGTGTTGTAATTGGAGTTGAACCTGTGTAAGAGGTCCCCCTGAATTAAGCAGATAATGAGGACCTCTTAAAATCCACCAATCAATAAAAAATAGCTTATAGCTTTATGAAAGTGAAAACAAAATTAGGGGGTTGCGTATCATATAAGAAAATATTTGGTTTTATCAAACGCGGTGAGCAAATTTTCTCACACGCGCGGACGGATTCCAAGTCCGTTAGCCCCAACCCTACTTTCATTTTCATATTTAAGCCAGAATATCAAACTTTTCTAAATAAAACAGTTTCACTACATTATATGTACAGGACCTGGTGTACAAAGCATTTAAACCCAATTTCATGATTTTAATGTAGACTTGTCAAGAAAAACCACCATTTCCAGCCAAATCAAAGTTTTTTACATTCATGACTACTTGGTTTTGGTCCGCGTAGGCATTTGCTGGTTAGATACCTCTTTCGCGCGGATTGATCCCAGAACGGTTAACTCCTACTCTACTTTCACTTTCGTATTTACGTCAAACTATCAAAAAAATAAAGATTAAACAGTTTCACTACGTCGTCATATCGTACATGTGCATAATGATTTTAAACTCAATTACATGATTTCATGGCACATTTGTCAATGCATACCACTATTTCCAGTCAATCCGATATTTCTTTCAGGACTCTTTGAGTGTATCACCATTTTGGCCGCTTTTATATTAACTGCTTCCTTACTTTTATACTTGCATTTTCAGGTGTAAGCTTTCCATCAAATCCCGACAAAGATTTCAAAGTAGTAAAAGCTTTACTGACATGGGCACCGATCACTACTGAGCAATACAGAAAAGCAGAAGAGCGTGTACTGCTGAAGTTGGCTAACAGACAGCGGGAAGATTACTTTAAGAACATGAATGTAAACGGTTAGTTTTGAATTGTATATACATTGTATTATACAGGTAATGTTATCTCTGTGACAAAACCGATATCGTAGGGAATCAAAAGTATAAACAATGAAATAACTCACTACTCAATTAGTAAAATTCGAATAGACTATTACGTATATCTTTCTGATATGAATCATTTATCACGAATAATGTTGTGAACATGATACTGTTTTAGAGCACACTGAGAAGAGTACTGACATACCAGATAGCAAGTCTAGAAACAAACACAAGAGAAGAAATGCCAAACATGTGAAGTCAACTGAACGAGGTATGACCATTTTGCTTGGTGTTCTTCTCAACATAGTTGCTACATTTCTTTGCAATGTTAAATACATTTTGTATCTTTACTGCGGCATATAGCAGCGCTGCGTGATGCTTTCAATTAAACAATTGAAGCTGGTGCTAATTAAGCTAAACTCATTGTACTCCAAGTGATAAAATTCTAATACAAATACCCTCACAAAGCATGCTCAACAGCGACTACAAAGACTATTGCTGCCATTACCAAGTAGGTCCGTATTTGAAGAACAATTCTAACTGCTGCACCTCATCTGACTGTTGACTTCTATAGCTCTTTTTCAATTTTAGCTTCTTTAAACGGCAAACCACCAAACTCCAAGAAGGAAGTCAAAGACGTGGGCGATACTAAATCACGTCGTGACATCAACAAACACACAGTGACATTAAGCCAACAATTCAAGAAGTTATCCGGACCTGGAAAAGACACATTCGTCAACACAACAGTAAACGCCACTGTTCAATGTTTGGTTGAGCAAACTAGTCATGGTGTACGACTGTCACATATTAAACGAATTGGAATTAGGAATGAACTTGCAGGTTCGTGCATTTATAGTATTTTGTGCATATTTATATTACAAGTACTCTACCATTTAGAATATAATCAAACTAATTATTTTCCCAAAGAATATGACTTTGAATATATTTACATTTTCACCATTCACCTGACTAAGAAGCATCGGAGATCGTCTCCAATTTTACGAGTTCTTCATCTTGGTAAATACCTTCATATAACTCGAAAAAGGCATTAACAAAGGAAGGAATAAAGAGAACTACGTGTAGCTTGTGTAAGTGAGACATGTATGCTTTATTGTGATATATGCATGTTGACCAATGACCATTATGCATAAGGAGATTTACAAAAAATGTTTGTCTGATTGAATTTCAGGATTGTATGGTGAGCAGTGTCATCAAATACGGAAACTGGTGAAATCAATTGATTGCCTGATACATGTTCACAACACATTTCCTGCCCAAATAACACAGCCCCATGTATGCCCTGGTGTTGTAGTTGGTGATGAACCAAACGATACAATAAGGACCAAAGGATGGTTGCAGTTGAACAATGATAAAGGTAGGTGACTAACGTCCAACTGTCTTGTATATGTATTTAAAAGTTTTAATCAAATTGCATAAGCTCAAATTAAGAACTAATATAGCAATCGTAAACTGATCTCAAAACGTTAACATACATTTCTGTCGTGTCTATATTCACATTGACATGGCACCTCAGGAAATAGCTTGGTATTCTTTAATGAACTAAAACCTTACAAATAGGAGTGTACGTTTATTCATGTATTACAACAACAATTATCATAATCTAAGAATGTCACATTTGCAGACGAACCTACCTGCCGTACAAAGACTATCGCTGGGAAAGATGGCACTTCAGACGATACTATTGGTAGTGGAATGGTTATCGCCATGAAACCTGATACTTTGACAATGGCCGTGTACCAACCGGAGCCATTACAAGTAGATGTTACTGTGTGTAAAGACGACATGAAGAAACGGTTTGACGATGATGCAGCTGTTGATGATGGTGATGATGAGGATGAGAATGATGAGGATGATGATGACTGTTTTGGTGTTTTAAGCTTATTTTGCCGAAGCAGTCTCCACGGAGATTACAGTGGTATGTCGCAATTTTGTTATCATGTTTAAACTAAAGTTTGTTGATACTAGTGTATATACGAATGTAACAATTCATTTATTACCCAATTCAAGGTTTAAGTGTTAATTGAATTTGGTGCTTATAGTTAACAAATACTTATCCCATATTGTCGCAAGTACCAGGTATTATAATGTATGTTGTAAGCATTTCAAGGAGTACGTATTTCTGTATAAACATATGCTTATACCACTTTCATTCCGAAATAATGTTGTACACACATGCATGTATTTGTTTTGCAGGTGGTGGTGAAGATAGAGAAAAGATTGTTGGATGAGGGTGTGTTGTTTTTGGTGAAAGTATTTAGACGTTGTAATATAGCAAAATAAATGCCTAATAATGTTTATAATGTATTTGTCTTGTATTTATTTGAGTACAGTTTTATAATGCACATGTACATTGTAACAGCAAGTGTAAAAGTTATCTGAATATCAGCTGTCGTTTGTGGCTAAAATACCACAGTGTGTCACCGCTGCCATCAGTGCAATGATGTGACTATGCTTTACTACTGTTGGTGTTTATGTGAAGTTAAACCTTACACAATCTAATGTTTACTGGCAGCTTACCCTACAGCTGGTGTCTATATAAAGCTGAAACATACAGTTTGTACTTATGTACAGCTGAAAGTTACACACGGTACTCACGTACAGCCAAACCTTACTGGTGTTTATATGAAGGCGAAACTTAATGGTAAGTGTGTCTGCAGCTGAATTTATAAGCCGCTGAATTATATAGCAAGTGTCTGTATGCAGCTGAACTATGGAGTCAGAGTTTGTATGATGCTGAACTATGGAGTCAGAGTTTGCATGATGCTGAACTACGCCTAATGTCTGTATGTAGCTGACTATAGAGACAGTGTTTGTAGACAGCATAACTCACGGATCAGTGTTTGTATGCAGCTGAACTATGGAGTCAGTGTTAGTATGCAGCTGAACTCACTGGTTAGTGTTTGTAAGCAGCTGCACCATGGAGTCAGTGTTTGTATTCAGCGGAACTATGGATCAGTGTTTGTATACAGCTGTACTATGGAGTCAGTGTTTGTATGCAGCTGAACTATGGAGTCAGTGTTTGTATGCAGCTGAACTATGTAGTCAGTGTTTGTATACAGCTGTACTATGGAGTCAGTGTTTGTATGCAGCGGAACTATGGAGTCAGTGTTTGTTTGCAGCTGAACTATGGAGTCAGTGTTTGTATACAGCTGCACTATGGAATCAGTGTTTGTATGCAGCTGAACTATGGAGTCAGTGTTAGGATGCAACCGAACTATGGAGTAAGTGTTTTTATACAGCTGAACTATACGCACAATGTTTGTACGTAGCTGAACTATAGAGTCAGTGTGTTTATGCAGCTGAACTATGTAGTCAGTGTTCGTATACAGCTGAACAAAGGAGTCAGTGTTAGGATGCAGCTGAACTATGGAGTCAGTGTTTGTATACAGCTGCACTATGGAGTCAGAGTTTGTAAGCAGCTGAACTATAGAGTCAATGTTTGTATGCTTTTGAACCCACTGGTTAGCGTTTGTCTGCAGCTGCACTATGGAGTTAGTGTTTTTATGCAGCTGAACTATGGAGTCAGTGTTTGTATGCAGCTGAACTATGGAGTCAGTGTTTGTATGCAGCTGCACTATGGAGTCAGAATTTGTATGCAGCTGAACTATGTAGTCAGTGTGTGTATACAGCTGAACTATACGCCCAATGTTTGTATGTAGCTAAGCTATAGAGTCAGTGTCTCTATGCAGCTGAACTATGCACTCAGTGTGTGTATGCACCTGAACTATGTAGTCAGTGTTTGTATACAGCTGAACTATGGAATCAGTGTTAGGATGCAGCTGACCTATGGAGTCAGTGTTTGTATACAGCTGCACTATGGAGTCAGTGTTTGTATGCAGCTGCACTAAGGAGTCAGTGTTTGTATGCAGCTGAACTATGGAGTCAGTGTTTGTATGCAGCTGAACTATGCACTCAGTGTGTGTATGCAGCTGAACTATGTAGTCAGTGTTTGTGTACAGCTGAACTATGGAGTCAGTATTAGCATGCAGCTGAGCTATGGAGTAAGTGTTTGTATGAAGCTGAACACACTGGTCAGTGTTTGTATGCAGCTGAACTATGGAGTCAGTGTTTGTATGCAGCCAAACTATACAGTCAGTTTGTATGCAGCCTAACTATGTAGCTAGTGTGTGTAAACAGTCGAACTATGCAGTTGGTATGTATGCAGTCGAACTATACAGTCAGTGTTTGTATGCAGCCGAACTATATAGTCGGTGTGTATGCAGCCGAACTATACAGTCAGTGTGTATGCAGCCAAACTATGCAGTCGGTATTTGTATGCTGCCGAACTTTACAACCAGTGTATGCATACAAACTATACAGTCGGAGTGCATAAGCAGCTGAACAATAAAGTGAGTGTTTGCATGCAGCTGAACTATACAGTGAGTGGGAATGCAGCCGAACTATGCAGTCAGCGTGTGCATGCAGCTGAACTATATAGTGAGTGTTGTATGTTGCTGAACTATGCCTACAGATTTTGTATGCAGCTGAACTATATGTGCAGTCAGTGTGTATGCTGCTGAACTATGCAGTCTATATTTGTATGCAGCTTCACTATTCAACCCGTGTACGTATACAGCTGTTCTATGCACCCAATGTTTGCATTTAGCTGAACTGTACCGTCCATGTTTGTATGTAGGCAGTTAAACTGTATTGTAACATGAGGCACCTCAGTTACTTATCAATTTACCTAGTAATTATCATTCATGTATGGGTTGATATGCAGGGTACGAAACTCGTAAGTCCGCCGTAAGTGTCAGTTTTCATTTGGGTCGCGGAAATATGTGACATTTCTGTTTATTGTTATTGTTGCATGTTTTTATGCACAGCTTAGTCGTAATTCATTTCATTGAAGTTATTATTATCTTAAACTTACCTATAAGTCATGATTGTTCGTGTTTTTCAGTGAAAATCTGCATTCCGTCTCAACGCTATGGTTCAGTTCTGCACGCGCCAATGTTTGAGTTCGTTACAGAATGTAACCTTTTGGAGTTAGTTGAAGTATTGATCAAAGTACTGTAACTGGTATTTTATGCCATAAATTAAGATTTTGTATCAATATGTTCGGGTGCTGTCTTGGAACTCATGTTTGGACAGCGTAGGAAGCCTGTCTGCTCAGCAGACGGAATTTTCCGGCGTAATATTCATTTTTTTCCGAACCACTCATTTTTGATATTGTAATTCCATTGGATTAGAAGTAGACTATCACCCAATGTTTTTTTAAAAATTATTTCGCCTTTTTATGCATATAACGCAAGCGCATTTTAAATCGGCAGCTTTAAGAAAACGGACCTTGTAGGGAACATTCAACTTCAACCTGTCCACGTTATTTAACTAGTATGTTGGAACTTTGCGACCAGGAACCATTACGAGTTAGTAGATAATTATGCTAGAAGTACGGAATAGAAGGATTATAATAAACTATATTTCTTGGTATTTGTATTTATAGTTGATCTGTTTTGTTAAATAAATGAATCTCGTTTTCAAAAAAAACGCGCGGTCAATGCACTGTACTCATAGTTAACTATATAGCGTGCTAATGCGTACTAGCAGGAATGGCAACTTCGGACTTCCATAGTTTCCGATCTAAATGCCCAAATTCGGATATATCACTGTCATTGATACACATGTCTCCCATACTAACGAATATCACGTGCCTAGGTCGTGCACATGTTTTAGGGAATGATGTCCGCCTTAAGTAATGGAAGTTTTGAGCGTACGTTTACCTAAACGGTAATTACCGGTTATACTACCCTAGCGGTACCCGTCCCTGTGACATTACGCTTATATTTTCCGCCGAATAGTTTTTATTTTTCTATAGAAGAAATATAAGGCTAGACAAAGAAAACAAGTTATTCACGCAAGGGTCACTGTCACATTGAAATTCCCGGTGTCCTTTAGTCGCAAGGTTGACATGTTGCCTACTTTCACTTTATGTCGGGCGTGCAGACTTCGGATGTGTCAAGTTTATCTCAGTGCTGCAATTCAGTAATGTCTCAGAGACGGAATAAAGGGACCATGTAGATTCCAAAAAGTGAATACAAACCGGTAGTCCTAAGGATACGAGGCTAATACGTGCTCCACCAGACTGACGCGATGTATATACGGGTCTCATCGGACGAAATGTATACTAGTAAGTGATCATATAAGCAATACGAACAAAGCGTCGTCCGTCCTGGTTTTAGGAAGTATTACGACGCACAAAATGTCTCCGCGTGACGTCAAATATGTTACACGACGTCAAATACGTCACATGACGTCAAATACGTCACACGACGTACGACGTCACTTCCTTAGTTACGGGCGGAAGTATTGCGATTGAGCGAGCATTTTAAACGAGAAGACATATTTAATGAATACAAAGCTTTAAGATGATGAATAATTTATTGTACTCACCAGATGCAACTTGCTGGAATTTACGAGGTAAATGCTGTTTAATTATGGTGTAACTAAACGTTATAATGACTGGATATCGTGATTTATTCTACTTTTATAACTATGCTACTCGCGTTTGCTTCTTGTGGTAGATTTATTCATTAACGGTATTTAACTTTCAGGTCCAGAAGTTCATGTAGACAAAGACAACACGATCATCATGCCAGTGAGACAATATACGCACAGAAGCGTTCATTATACCATCCTGGCATGTGTGGATGTTACCGACCCTCGGGGTATCTTCTATAAATTAGAAGTGAAGCGACCAATTGGTAAGATATTTTAGCATCATTGTCCAAGAATTTAAACGCAGACTAACCAGTCAATGGATTGATATTCTGGCAGCTGTCTGAATCGTCATGACAGTAAAACAACAATGATTAGTGGGTTTTTTGTATGCTTATTTACAAATTGTCACCTGAGGACTTGTGAATTAACCCTAATCCTTCCCCTGCTGAATTCCACTATCGCGACCATATAAAAATATTCCGTAGCGTTGTGTAAAATAAGTGAAGTACATGCATTTGCGCTTGTAATTGCTCGGTTGTGTTTGAGAAAGATAATATGCATAATTGTTGTGTAGTCTGAAGATTCTCACCAAATGAGAATGTACATGTATTGTGCTTAAATAATTTTACAAAAATGTTGTTTTAATATTTAGAAAATACGAGTGTATGCGGAGTGCGGAATTATGTGCATTATGTGGTATACTGTGCGAGTTACAACGAGTAACTTGTGTGTTGTAATTGGAGTTGAACCTGTGTAAGAGGTCCCCCTGAATTAAGCAGATAATGAGGACCTCTTAAAATCCACCAATCAATAAAAAATAGCTTATAGCTTTATGAAAGTGAAAACAAAATTAGGGGGTTGCGTATCATATAAGAAAATATTTGGTTTTATCAAACGCGGTGAGCAAATTTTCTCACACGCGCGGACGGATTCCAAGTCCGTTAGCCCCAACCCTACTTTCATTTTCATATTTAAGCCAGAATATCAAACTTTTCTAAATAAAACAGTTTCACTACATTATATGTACAGGACCTGGTGTACAAAGCATTTAAACCCAATTTCATGATTTTAATGTAGACTTGTCAAGAAAAACCACCATTTCCAGCCAAATCAAAGTTTTTTACATTCATGACTACTTGGTTTTGGTCCGCGTAGGCATTTGCTGGTTAGATACCTCTTTCGCGCGGATTGATCCCAGAACGGTTAACTCCTACTCTACTTTCACTTTCGTATTTACGTCAAACTATCAAAAAAATAAAGATTAAACAGTTTCACTACGTCGTCATATCGTACATGTGCATAATGATTTTAAACTCAATTACATGATTTCATGGCACATTTGTCAATGCATACCACTATTTCCAGTCAATCCGATATTTCTTTCAGGACTCTTTGAGTGTATCACCATTTTGGCCGCTTTTATATTAACTGCTTCCTTACTTTTATACTTGCATTTTCAGGTGTAAGCTTTCCAACAAATCCCGACAAAGATTTCAAAGTAGTAAAAGCTTTACTGACATGGGCACCGATCACTACTGAGCAATACAGAAAAGCAGAAGAGCGTGTACTGCTGAAGTTGGCTAACAGACAGCGGGAAGATTACTTTAAGAACATGAATGTAAACGGTTAGTTTTGAATTGTATATACATTGTATTATACAGGTAATGTTATCTCTGTGACAAAACCGATATCGTAGGGAATCAAAAGTATAAACAATGAAATAACTCACTACTCAATTAGTAAAATTCGAATAGACTATTACGTATATCTTTCTGATATGAATCATTTATCACGAATAATGTTGTGAACATGATACTGTTTTAGAGCACACTGAGAAGAGTACTGACATACCAGATAGCAAGTCTAGAAACAAACACAAGAGAAGAAATGCCAAACATGTGAAGTCAACTGAACGAGGTATGACCATTTTGCTTGGTGTTCTTCTCAACATAGTTGCTACATTTCTTTGCAATGTTAAATACATTTTGTATCTTTACTGCGGCATATAGCAGCGCTGCGTGATGCTTTCAATTAAACAATTGAAGCTGGTGCTAATTAAGCTAAACTCATTGTACTCCAAGTGATAAAATTCTAATACAAATACCCTCACAAAGCATGCTCAACAGCGACTACAAAGACTATTGCTGCCATTACCAAGTAGGTCCGTATTTGAAGAACAATTCTAACTGCTGCACCTCATCTGACTGTTGACTTCTATAGCTCTTTTTCAATTTTAGCTTCTTTAAACGGCAAACCACCAAACTCCAAGAAGGAAGTCAAAGACGTGGGCGATACTAAATCACGTCGTGACATCAACAAACACACAGTGACATTAAGCCAACAATTCAAGAAGTTATCCGGACCTGGAAAAGACACATTCGTCAACACAACAGTAAACGCCACTGTTCAATGTTTGGTTGAGCAAACTAGTCATGGTGTACGACTGTCACATATTAAACGAATTGGAATTAGGAATGAACTTGCAGGTTCGTGCATTTATAGTATTTTGTGCATATTTATATTACAAGTACTCTACCATTTAGAATATAATCAAACTAATTATTTTCCCAAAGAATATGACTTTGAATATATTTACATTTTCACCATTCACCTGACTAAGAAGCATCGGAGATCGTCTCCAATTTTACGAGTTCTTCATCTTGGTAAATACCTTCATATAACTCGAAAAAGGCATTAACAAAGGAAGGAATAAAGAGAACTACGTGTAGCTTGTGTAAGTGAGACATGTATGCTTTATTGTGATATATGCATGTTGACCAATGACCATTATGCATAAGGAGATTTACAAAAAATGTTTGTCTGATTGAATTTCAGGATTGTATGGTGAGCAGTGTCATCAAATACGGAAACTGGTGAAATCAATTGATTGCCTGATACATGTTCACAACACATTTCCTGCCCAAATAACACAGCCCCATGTATGCCCTGGTGTTGTAGTTGGTGATGAACCAAACGATACAATAAGGACCAAAGGATGGTTGCAGTTGAACAATGATAAAGGTAGGTGACTAACGTCCAACTGTCTTGTATATGTATTTAAAAGTTTTAATCAAATTGCATAAGCTCAAATTAAGAACTAATATAGCAATCGTAAACTGATCTCAAAACGTAAACATACATTTCTGTCGTGTCTATATTCACATTGACATGGCACCTCAGGAAATAGCTTGGTATTCTTTAATGAACTAAAACCTTACAAATAGGAGTGTACGTTTATTCATGTATTACAACAACAATTATCATAATCTAAGAATGTCACATTTGCAGACGAACCTACCTGCCGTACAAAGACTATCGCTGGGAAAGATGGCACTTCAGACGATACTATTGGTAGTGGAATGGTTATCGCCATGAAACCTGATACTTTGACAATGGCCGTGTACCAACCGGAGCCATTACAAGTAGATGTTACTGTGTGTAAAGACGACATGAAGAAACGGTTTGACGATGATGCAGCTGTTGATGATGGTGATGATGAGGATGAGAATGATGAGGATGATGATGACTGTTTTGGTGTTTTAAGCGTATTTTGCCGAAGCAGTCTCCACGGAGATTACAGTGGTATGTCGCAATTTTGTTATCATGTTTAAACTAAAGTTTGTTGATACTAGTGTATATACGAATGTAACAATTCATTTATTACCCAATTCAAGGTTTAAGTGTTAATTGAATTTGGTGCTTATAGTTAACAAATACTTATCCCATATTGTCGCAAGTACCAGGTATTATAATGTATGTTGTAAGCATTTCAAGGAGTACGTATTTCTGTATAAACATATGCTTATACCACTTTCATTCCGAAATAATGTTGTACACACATGCATGTATTTGTTTTGCAGGTGGTGGTGAAGATAGAGAAAAGATTGTTGGATGAGGGTGTGTTGTTTTTGGTGAAAGTATTTAGACGTTGTAATATAGCAAAATAAATGCCTAATAATGTTTATAATGTATTTGTCTTGTATTTATTTGAGTACAGTTTTATAATGCACATGTACATTGTAACAGCAAGTGTAAAAGTTATCTGAATATCAGCTGTCGTTTGTGGCTAAAATACCACAGTGTGTCACCGCTGCCATCAGTGCAATGATGTGACTATGCTTTACTACTGTTGGTGTTTATGTGAAGTTAAACCTTACACAATCTAATGTTTACTGGCAGCTTACCCTACAGCTGGTGTCTATATAAAGCTGAAACATACAGTTTGTACTTATGTACAGCTGAAAGTTA